>CM067340.1:115227500-117912500 GCA_034376525.1 Nicotiana benthamiana
TCTCTATGGCATGCAGCCCGATCCATATATGTAATATAGTCCTTACCATCCTGTCCTCGACCTCACTCTCAGTCATCAACCTCACAGCCACTCGGGCATTTCAGTAAAAATTAGGGAAACTTAGCCCTACCAGTTCTTGTAGTTTAAAATAATATACTAATGAAAATTGGGTTAGGAAAATAATAGGTAAACATGACTGAGGTTATGCTTTCAAGTCAAAAAATGTGAGGAAAATCATTAAAACGCCCCTCAGGATCTAAACATATCAGCACAAAGACCCAAACATGGCATTTAGCCCAAGTTAACAAAACAACTTCTAAAACACATGGATATCATATGTAATATATCAAAATATGCAATTATATAGTTGCATGAGTAAGACCAAGTCACAATTTTTACGGATGCACGCCCACAAGCTCGTTATATAGCATGTGTGTCACCTTAATTATAAAAGCACTACGACATTCCCTGTTTTCATATCCTCAGTCTAGATGTACAATCGTTACTTACCTCAAACTAGACGAAATACTAATCCTCGATGCCCTTGCCTCTTGACTCGCTCTCAACTCGTGACGGATCTATCCAAAATGAGAATGATGATATTAGAATATGCTAAGGGAACAAAACCCATGTGAAATAATCAAATTACATCAAGAAACCTGAAATTGACCATACCCGGTATCTGTGCCTCTCGAAATTCGATAAAAATCGCGCTAATAGAATCCTTATTCTCCCACGAGTCTATACATACCAAGAATAACAAAATCTAACCACAAATGACCACTCAAATCACCAAATTTAGGTCTCCAATTTCCAAGCCCAAATTTTCCAAATTCTTTCTCTAATTTTCTAACCAATTTCATGATTAAACAATGGAATAATCACCATAAACACAAGATACAAAGCTCACTTACCTCTCTGAAACCATTTGTTTTCCTCTTGAAATCACAGTTTGATGCTCCAGAATCTGTCAAAAATGGTGGAAGAATGACCAAAGTCACGAAGGAATGCTTTTATAGTATCTACCTAGGGATTCTGCACCTGCGATCCTATGAGCGCAACTGCGATTCCGCTTCTGCGGAAAATGTGCGCTTCTCCAAATTTTATTTACCTCACCAGGTCTCGCATCAACGGTCTCTTCACCGCTTGTGCGGCATCGCAGTTGCAGTTTACCAAGCCGCACCCGTGCTTCTACATGCACTGCGTCTTTCTTCTGCTCTTCCGGTGCTCGCACCTGCGGTCCCCAATCCGCAGGTGCGGATATGACAGTAGCAACAACATCAGCTACAATTTCTCAAATTCAACCTTTCCAAATATATTTCGAGGCCCCCCCCCCCCCCGACCTCAACCAAAAATATGAACAAGTCTCATATCACCATTCAAACCTATTCAAACCTACGAAACACTCAAAACATTACTAAAACATCAAATCACCCTCGAATTCAAGCCTAAGGATTTAGAAACATCCAAATTCCACAAAGGACGCCGAAACCTATCAAATAACCTCCGAATCACCTGAAAACTTTTACACACGTCACAAATGACACAACGGAACGGCTCCAATTTTTGAAATTCCATTCCGACCCCGATCTCCAAATATCCACTACCAACCAGAAAATGCTGAAGTTCTAATTTCGCCAGTTTAACCCTAAATCTACCATGAGCCTCCAAAATATATTTTGATCGTGCTCTTAAGTACCAAATCACCCAACGGAGCTAACCAACTCATAAAAATTTAAATCCGATATCAAATACTAAAAAGTCAAGAATGAGTCAAACCTTTCAAATTTAAAGCTTCAAGCTGAGAATCATCCTTCCATATCTATTCCGATTAACTTGAAAATCAAAACCGATGATTTGCATAAGCCACAATATATAATACGGGGATGCTCATATCCGAAAACTGGCGAGCGAAGTACAAAATACTCAAAACGATCGGTCGGATCGTTACAACATCGGATAAAATAAATTTCGTAACTATGAGAATGATAAACCACGGTAAATATCGAATAGGAATGCACACAGTTAACTAGATAACAAGCAAATAAACAGACAGTCACCCACTTACAGTCTTACACAAACACACACACAAAAAACATCAAATATCAGAATCTTCAAATTAAAATATTACCAAATAAAAAGAAAAGCACAAACTCATTTATGCGTAAAATTTATCATGAGATACTATCTTATGAACAAGTCTAAAATAATTTAGCAGTACTATTTTAGTTTGGTTTATAAATGTCGGCGAAGAGAAGATGCTTTAATTTTGGGCTACATGGCCAATTAATATTGTCGGCCGAATGACTCAATTACAGAATTATTCATTAGAGTTGTACATAGATATCAATTTCTCAATAAAAAATCTAAGGAATACAAAATATAGCTGCATGAAATTATATTTGGTATTCAATTTAACGGCATAAAAAATATGCACGATCTCTTATTTGGTACAGTTCATGCAATATATATATTTGTCACTTAAAAGTAGCTCATTCTTTGTCATATCTATTGTCCAAATTTATCGTAAATATGTGTAATGAAAAAATACAAGTCTAAGTTCTTCTCCAATGTTTATTTGTTGAATTTCTGTCTCCTCTTTTGTTTATTCCATCAGAAATTGTTCTCAGTTGTTGTAAAATTTTTAGAGGCACCAAAGAATTAGATTGTAACGATCCAGTCAGTCGTTTTGAGTGTTTTAACCCTGTTCTCCTTTTCATTGCCTCCTATATGTTGCATTGTGGTTATATGACTTGCCAGTGGTGTTTGGTTTTGGTTCGGGTGAGTTTCAGTGTGAAGTAGGACACATAGTCCCTAAGTTGGAGGTTTAAGTCGAAAGAGTTGACCATAGTTTCACTTTTCTGTAGACGATCCCGAAATGGAAATTTGACGGTTCCTATAGCTCCTTATGGTAATTTTGGACTTAGGCGTTTGCAAATGTTGATTTGAAGGTCCGTAGGTCGTTTCGGCTTGAATTGACGAAAGTTAGAGAGTTCAAGGTTTGGAAGGTTGAGAAGTTTGACCGGAAGTTAACTTTTTTGATATCAGGGCCGAATTTCTATTCCGAAAGTTGGAATAGGTCCATCATGTCATTTATGACTTGTATGCAAAAATTTAATGTCAATCAGAGTTATTTTGGTATGATTCGACATTAGTTTTGGAAGTCAGATTTTCATAGTTCAATATGCTTGAATTAGGCTGCGTTTAGTTGAATCGATGTTATTTGATATGATTTTCTGCCTCAAGCAAGTCCGTGATGTATTTTAGAACTTGTTGGTATATTCAGACCGGGTCCCGGGCCCTTGAGTGTGAATTTAATTGAAATCAGAATGATTTTGGGACTTAAGGAAATGTTGAACCCGCTGTGTCTTGCGTAATCTCACTTGCACACTTTGGGCCGCATGTGCGGCACCACAAAAACAACCCTCGAGCCACAGAAGCGAAGGTGAGAATGGCCAGCTGGACTATAGTTGCGGTCAATGGCGCGCATAAGCGGATGCGCAGCAGCGACTGGCCTTCCGCAAATGATCTTATGGGTCCGCCAATGTGAGTGCTCAGAGCTTTAGTTGGAACCGCACATGCAATGGATTTTTCTGCAGGTGTGGTGTTGTAGGTGCGACCCTATTCCCACAAATGTTGAATTGGTGGACAGAAAAAAGGATCTTCAATGGTTTCTTTTCATTTTTATATTTTGGAACTAGAGAGCTCGGTTTGTGAAAATATTTCGAGGGATTTTAAAAAAAATTATCGGGGTAAGTGATTCTAACCTGGATTTGACTATATTACATGAATACATTGTTATTTTCGTCATTCAATTAGTGATTTGAATTGAAAATTCTGTAAAAAATTGTGAAAACTTCTTGGACTAAATTTTGGGTATTTGAAAGGAGATTTGAGTAATTCTTAATTGATTGGACTCATTATCAAATGGGTATTCGAATTTTATAATTTTTTTCGGGTTCCGAGATGCGGGTTTGGATTGGCTTTTTTAGCTGACTTTTTATTTCTCTTTATAGATTGCAACTTTATTATTCGTAACAACTTCCTATAATATATTTATGGCATGAAGTTATTTTGCTAGATTCGAGCCGTTCGGAGTTGAATAACCAAGGGAAAGGCTTACTACTGGATTGAGTTAGCGTATTTTGAGGTAAGTGTTTTGCCTAACTTTATGTGGGGGAATTACCCCTTAGGATTGATGTTATTTGTGTTAATTATGATATGTGGAGACTGTGTACACAAGGTGACGAATGTGTAACAGGCTAAATGTAATAATCGACCAATTTTAGCAATTTAGATTCCTTTCATGCCTTTACTTTAGTTACCATAATATATTATTCATCTATCATTAGTCTTACTTCATTTTCCTTATTTCTCATCGTTACTACTTGTCCTACCTCTTATTTGTTAATTATTTTTACATATTTAGTTGAAGTTATTATTTTCTCTGCTCCTTATTCGTTATTTAACCGTTCAGTTCCTTACTTGAAGTTGTTAGTTCTTGAAATATCTTATTGTTAAAATTGGTATTGAGTTATTAAGATCGTGATTCTCATTGAGGCAAACTTGTAAAGGTTATACCATTCTTGTTGTGTTATTCACTTTCGGTTGCTATTATTGAGACTCTTGTGCATATTGTGGTATTGAGGCTTGGGCTATTTATTGTAAAAACACTATTATTTTTTGACTTCTTTGGCAAGTTGTGATTGTGGGCACTTGAGGTGCAATTTATGATACATTATGATGTTGGCACGCATGCAGAAGTATAAGGATTGAGGTTGAAAAGCATGTGGTGAAATAAGGTGGGCTTGATACGCGTATTTCTAGTAGGGGAACTACTTGAAGTCACGAGGTGTGACAAGGTGGACTAAACCACGGAAAACCATTTCGGAAAAAATAATTATCAAAATTAAATGCAAGACTTGCGCGTGATATAAGCAAAGATTGTAAATTGTTTTGTGATATGAGTCTACGAGGTGGTACCATAGTAGTGATTCTTGTTCATCCTTTTCTACTACATCACTTTTGTTTGGGTTGCTTTGTGTCCTTAGCATATCATTTCTTGTTTTATCATGTGATGCCTATTTGCCTTAGTTTGGTGCACCTATTCTTGGTATATTTCTTCATTATTTCATTTTCATTGGTTATCATTAATACACTGTTACATACCTGTTCCGTTTCTTATTTATTTCAGTAGGGCCTTGACCCGACCTCGTCACTACTCTACTGATGTTAGGTTTTTTACTTACTGAGTATCCTTGTAGTATACTCTTATTAGTCCAGGCACCAGGAGTCGAGTTCGGACTTGGAGACTTCAACGTATACATGTTGATATCCGCAGGCCTCAGAGTCAACCTCTATCTAGTTCTATTTCATTTTATTTTATTATTGTATAGGGATGTTCAGTATACTCTTACAGAGATTGAGACTAGATATGACCATATTTTTGGGAGTTAGTTTCTGTTGCGTTGTAGAGTTCTTTTATAATAGTTGCTGAGTTATTTGAGAATTTTATCATTATGTTAGTAATATTTTGCATGTATCTTGGGCTTACCTAGTCTTAGAGAATTTTTTCCATCAAGACTGTATGCGGCTAAAATCGGAAGGCCCTGGTTTAGGATCATTATGTCTTTTGTAGCTTCACTTTAAAGTCCCATGACATAGTTCGAGGTTCGTCCTAAATGGTTCTTTATGTCCGACCTCGGGGCAGCACAAATCGACGGTTATCATGGATAAGTGGGAAGTTCCCTAATCACATGGTCAAATCTAACAACACCTGCAAGAGTAGTACCATCTTGTGCCAAACTACTAAGTAGCTATACCCGCTACATTTCTTTGTAAGAAGTGCATCTGTACTATATTGGGATTCACCTCCTATAAAAAGGGGACCTTTGTTATTTCAGGGAGATAACTTGTAACATTCAATACAAGAACATTCTCTGTTCTCTAACTTAAACATAGTCTCCCTTGATTATATTATTTACATTTATTGCTAACATTTATTGTATTTTATTGATTGTTCTTCATCTAATACTCGTTATTGATCATAAAAAGCTCTTATCAAAGCTCCTATAATTGTTAGTCCTTTATTGGCCGTTCACAACTTAACGTTTAGCCCGACCTCGAGGCCTCATATAGGCTAGCCCGAGGCCCTGATTCTTCGGTACTAGGTTTGCTTAGCATACTACCCTCAAGCTCTTATCTTATTTCCTAGTCTTACACTTAGCATCTACTGCCTAGCAACTAGCATAAAAATAAATCACATATTTTTAGAACCACAAAATTAAATCTAATTATAATTACTATTTTAAGGTAAACAGTCTGGCGTCCACCGTGGGGCTGAAAATAGTAGTGATTGTTTTCTTGAGGCCTTACTACATAACGCGAGTTATCCTTCACACTTTTTCTAGTCCAAAAAACTTTAATATCATGTCAAAATGTCTAACTTCTTGAATGCACGTGAAAAGAATAGTCATAAGGACCATGGAGAGAATAGTATAGCTCTTCTAGGTATTGGTGTACCACCACAAAACCCTTAGAGTGCACCAGAACCCTTCCCCGTGGGTACGGTCTCATACAATGCCAAACATACTGATATTAGTTACCACATCAACGGGAGTACACATCAATAAAATGAAAAGGAAACTTGATAAAACACCATCCCGGAAGAAAGAGAGGCAAATAGGAGAATGGAACGGGCAAACCTCAACTCAAAATTTATACGATCATTTGGGGGAAATGACATTTCCCAAGGACCTGTTGTCAAATGATAAAAGTGTCCACTATACGGAAGGGTTAATTCGGGGCCGCATGTCGAAGACATCCTTACATTCACAGAGGAAGATTTTTAGACCTTGACTGGACCTCATAATGATACGCTGGTAATTTCATTCCTCTTGAATAGCATTCAAATTAAATGTGTGGTCGTGGATCCAGGTAGCTCAGCCAACGTAATCAGTTCGAATGTGGTAGAAAAGCTCGGACTGCTCGACAGATCGTACCTACCTCCCGTGTTCTCAACGGGTCAACTTGTCCAATGAAGCAACAAAGGGTGAGATCACCCTCCCGGTGAACACGTCCGGTGCAGTTCAGGACGCCAAATTGCATGTCATTGGAAGTGACATGAGTACTACACATTGCTTGGTAGGCCATGGATACACAATATGAGGTCGGTATCATCAACTCTACATCAGATGATGAAGTTTCCAAAAAAGGACGATATAAAGATGGCATATGGAGAGTATCATGCGGCACGAGAAATGTTCGCGGTCCACTAAGAGGCACCGAATTCTATACACTCTATCTCAGAAGGGCCGAGAGGCAAAGAGGTCCCCGAGGATGATAAAGAAGATTCCTTGCTCCCCGAACCTTCGTTGTCTCGAAGAATCAGACACAATGAAATCTACTATTTAAGAACTAGAGCAAGCTATTCTGATCGAATATCTCCCAAATCGGAAGGTATACCTGGGAACTGGACTAACCACCAACTCAAGAAAAAACTCATTTAATCTTTTATTAATAAAACTGATTGCATTGCTTGGTCCCATTTAGATATGACAGGGATCCCATCGAAAATAATCACCCATCGACTAAGTGTCGACCCAGATTCAAACCGATGAAACAAAAAAAGAAGACCCCAGTCTGAAGTAAAACATGCGTTCGTCAAGGATGAGGTAATAAAACACCTCAAAATAGGGTCTATTAGGGAGCTAAAATATCTCGAATGGTTGGCTAATGTGGTAGTAGTTCCCAAAAAATAAAATACATTAAGAATGAACATAGATTACAAATACTTAAATAAAGTGTTCCCTAAGGATTCACTCTCATTTCCTAACATCGACCGCTTGATCGATTCCACGACCAGTCAAGAGACACTCACCTTTCTCGATTCCTACTCGGCATATAATCAAATTCAGATGAACCCCGATGATAGGAAAAACACTTTATTCATCACGAAGTACAATACATATTGTTATAATGTAATGCCCTTCGAGCTGAAAAATACTAGAGCCACATATCATCGCCTTGTTAATAAAATGTTCGAACATCAAATAGGTATATCCATGGAAGTTTATATTGATAACATACTAATTAAGTATCTGTGCGCAGAGGACCATTTGACTCATTTGTAGGAAACATTCGACATCCTCAAAAGCTAATATGAAACTCAATCTCGAGAAATGTGCCTTCGAAGTGTATTCGGGTAAATTCTTAGGCTTCATGGTGTCAAAAAGGTGAATCGAGATCAACCCCGACAAAATCTAGGCAATCAAAGAAATCACAATTGTAAACAATGTGAAGGTCGTGCAACGGCTGACCTGGCGTATTGCATCCCTAGGCCGATCTGTATCGAGGTCATCGAAAAAGAGTCATCATTTATTCTCTTTACTCAAAAAGAAAAATAACTTTGAATGGACTCCGGAATGCCAACGTGCCTTAGAGGAGTTAAAGCTATATCTGACCAGCCCACCTTTACTCCACACCCAAAAGAGGATGAAGCACTCTATTTATACCTGGGCGTGTCTGAATAAGTGGCAAGCTAGTTCGAGAAGAACATGGTACGCAATTCCTTGATTATTATGTAAGTCGGATCCTAGGAGATGCCAAAACCAGGTATCCACACATAGAAAAATTACCTCTTGCGCATTACAAAAATTGAACCTTACTTTCAATTCCATCATATTTGTGTTTTAGCAACATATCCATTTCAAAGCATATTGCAGAAGCCTGAATTATAGGGCCGATTGGCCAAATGGGACATCAAACTCAAGGGATATAATACCGAGTGTCAGCCCCGAATGACTATCAAGACCCAAATCCAGGCGGATTTTGTGGCCGACTTTTCGCCCTCCCTCATGCCCGAGGTAGAGAAAGAACTTTTAATAAAAACAAGCACATCTTTAGGAGTATGGACCATGTTCGCTGAAGGTGCCTCGAACGTAATAGGGTCCGAGCTCGGCATAGTTCTAAAGCGGCCTACGGGCGGCATAATCGGGCAATCTATAAAAACTTCAAAGCTAACCAACAATGAAGCCGAATATGAGGCTATGATTGTAGGTCTGGAATTATTCAAAGGCCTAGGAGTTGAAATCATTGAAGCAAAATGTGATTCCCTCCTAGTAGTAAATGAGCTAAATGAGAGCTACGAGGTTCGAAAAGATAGGATGTAAAGATACTTAGACAAAATCCAAGTCACATTGCACCGCATCAAAGAATGGACTTTGGTCCACATACCTCGAGATCAGAGTAGCGAGGCTGATGCCCTTGCAAACCTGGGTCCATCTGTCAAGAAAGATGACCTATTCCCCGAGGTTGTTGTTCAGCTTTAGGAAAGTCATGCCGACATCAACTCCACTAGCCTGAATCGGAGTGGAGAAATAAATATATCAATTATTTGGAAAGTGGGAAACTACCCATGGACCCAAAAGAGTCGAGGGCCATGCAAACAAAAGTAACCCAATTCTCTCTCAACAAAAATAGAAATCTATACAGAAGAACTTTTATGGGCCCCTAGCAGCATTTGTGGGACTGGGGGACATAGATTTTATTCTTCGAGAAATCCACGAGGGCACCTAAGAAAATCATTCCGGTGCCAAGTCCCTAGTCCAAAAAGTGATCATAGTAGGCTACTATTTGGACAGCATGGAAAAGGACACCAATGAATTCATCCGTAAGTGCAAAAAATGCCAAATATTTTCCCAATGATTCACCAACTCGGCAAACAGCTACATTCGGACTTGTCTCCGTCATCGTTCTTGAAGTAGGGGTTGGACATGGTCGGACCTCCACCAATGCCACCAGGTAAAACTAGATTTATTTTATTTATGAGTGAGCACTCAAAATGGGTGGAAGCGCATGCCTTCGAGAAGATAAGAGAAAAGAAGTTATTAACTTCATATGGGACCACATCATGAGCTGGTTCAGGATTCCTTCCGAAATAACATGTGATAACGGGAAGTAGTTTATTAAAAGCAAAGTAACACAGTTCCTCGAAGATCACAAAATCAAAAGAACCATGTGAACACCTTACCACCCATGTGAAAACGGTCAGGCCGAATCTATAAACAAGACCACTATTCAAAACATAAAAAAGAATTTGGAATGTTCTAAGGTAAAATGGAGAGAAATATTACTCGAAGTACTATGGGCATATCGAACAACTCCAAAATCAAGCATAGGAGAAGCACCTTTCTCTCTGATGTATGGTTCCGAGGCTTTGGTACCGGTTGAGGTCGGAGAGCCAAGCTCAAGATTCTGACACACCACCAAGAGCTCAAATAATGAGGCCATAACTGTGACCCTCAAACTATTGGATGAAAAGCGAGAAGCTTCGCTAATTTGAATGGCTACCCAAAAACAAAGAATCGAAAGGTACTATAACAGGATAACAAATCTCTGACATTTCGGAGGCGGGGACTTAGTCCTTAGGAAAGTTACCCTAAACACTCGAAACCTTAATGAAGGAAATCTAGGCCAAAATTGGTAAGGATCGTACCACGTCCTCAGAGTGGTCGGTATAGGGTCCTACAAGCTTGGCAATATGGAAGGAGAACGACTTCCAAGCAATTGGAACATATCAATGCTCAAATGTTTGTAATTCTAAAGCATCTGATGGAAGATGCCGAGACATCCCCCGACCCGAAGACCTTGCATTTAAAAGTGTGTGTTGCACTTTTTTCCTTTGATCAAATTTTGTCCCAAGAAGGGTTTCACCAGCAAGGTTTTTAATGAGGTAACATCTATATGCTACCTAAGGAGAACTTAACAAACATTCAAGGCTTCTCTCCAATCAACTTCGAATAAGGGGAGGGGGGGCATCCCCCCCGAGAGATCACCTCTTTGGAGAAGTCAAGATGAGCCAAAAGGGCCTCGGTAGGAAAATAATGTATCGGGCCAAATGGTCAAACGATCCGTTTCCGCATAGAAACCCCTGATGACGAAAACATGTATACTTGTGCTAAGTAATCAAAGAATATTTCTCCTCCATCAAAATGCTTTTCGCTTCAAAGAAATCTGCTATTTCTAACGGCTCAAGGTCTAGAAATTTCCCGAACACTTTGGGGACTAGCATTAAAAACTCGAGGCTATATGACCTCCGGATTTGAAACTTAGAACTCAAAAGCCCTCAATGAAGCAACACCTAGTTTACAAAGAACGGCTACAGAGCCTAAAACATTCGATGTCTCAGGGACTGTTGCCGACCGTCGCTCCAGCGATTCACCAGAAACTCGAGGCTATAGGATCTCATTCGAGAAGCCTCGAGCTCATTCGACCGTCATAGGGCAACACTAAATTTGTAAGACCTCACAAAAGGAATGAGTTATACTTGTACCAAGTAACCAAATCTGTAAGACCTCAAGTAAGGCATGTTAAAATTTATTAGACCTTACAGAAGGCATAATCTTGATCTTAAAGTTAAGGCTATATATTCGAACTTGTAAGACTCCTAATAAGGCATGCACTCGATGTAAACGCCAAAACTACTTCACTTGGGGATTGAAATGCTATGGCCAAGCACAATGACTAGGGTCACAAGGCTTCGACCAAACTCACACGACTCAGGAATGCCCGACCGTCGCTACGAAATCACAGGTCTCCAAATTACTTCGAAAATACTTTAAAAAGAATCGGTTAATCAGGCTACCCTAGGTATAAGCAAAAGAGCTTGGATCATTTTAGCTCCAAACAATAGGCGTTAAAATGATTCAGTCATCAAGAGAAACCTCTCGAGGTGCTCATTTATAACTGCATGATGACTCATAATCGAGGTTCTTATCGAATCGTCGAAGAGTCGGGTGAATACAAAACTTCAAAAATTCATTAACGAGGGAAAAATAAAGCAAATTTTAGAGGTCGTACTTCCCTAAAGTTTAAGAGCCACTATCGCCCGCCCATATTAAAGGTCGTACCGACGTGGTGCGTAAGAACCTAAGAGCCAGCTTGAAATTATAAAACTTAAGGGTCGATGAGCTCGAGTTGAAGTTCAATTCGGAGACTGCGCCCGAAACATTTCATTAAAAGGTGCTTAAGCGCTAATGAGTAAGAGCCTAAGCGCCAGCCAATATTAGAGGTCGTACCAACCCAACACGTAAGAGCCATTGTTGCCAGCACATATTAAAGGTCGTACTGACCCAACCCGTAAGAGCCTAAGAGCCAGCTTGAAATTCAATACTTACGGGTCGATGAGATCAATTCAAAGTTCAACTCGGAGATTTATCCCAAAACACTTAACTAAAAGGTGCCTAAGGGTAAATGTGTGAGAGCCTAAGCGTCATCCTATATTAAAGGTTGCACCGACCAAATACGTAAAAGGTCAAAATCTTGCTCAAATAGCCTTAAGGCCAATACGGTAGACCTAAAGGTCAATAAACTCAAGTCAAAGTGTGACTTGGGGACTAAGCCCCCAAACGATCAACTTCTGGCCATTACAAATCGCCCAGCGGTGACAGAAACCTACGTGTTTAAATTTGAGGTAAAAAATTCCAAATTAATTGTCAAAAGAGCATCACAGTGTATTCCCAAAAAATCAAAGGAAAAATGAAAAATGAAGGGCCTTTACATATATGTTAAAAGGTTCACAAAGGTGCATTTACAAGGCCTATGTCTGATGCCCTTACAAGGGCAAAAAAGAAAATAAAACCCTAATCTACCACCGGGGCTATGCCTTCGATGGCTGCCTCAACAATTGTGCTTTCGATAGCACGGGCCATGACCCCTGGGTTTTCAACAGCCTCTCTCCTTTCGAGGATCTCACCTCCATTTTTATCATCTTTCGATCTACTGCTCGACTCACCTTCAAAAGAAAGCCGGGACGTGACCTCCTCTTCTAGTGTATTCACCCTATCGATCTCGGTGGACAAATCGATACTCCCACACTAATATCCTCTAGATCCTATCTCCGAGATTCTAAACAGGCATGCTCCACAACTCGGATCAATTGTAGCTTGACCTCCTCGGACACGTTCCCAGCCCGAGCATTCGAAGTAGCAGTATCATCTTTGTACGGGGATACGAACTCCTCAGCTTCAACCATATACTCGGATAAGCAGCAACCAACTCAGTATGAAGATCCCTGTACTTATTACTCTCCACCCTTGCATCATAAATTTGATGCCTGGTTGAGGCCACCTCACCCTGAAGGGTATCTCTCCCAGAGACTATCTCGCTCGGGTGTCGTTTGAGTTCAAGAATTTCAGAGTCCCTGTCTCGGAGTTCCTCCTTCATTAGGACATCTTTCTTCTCAAGATGCAAAGATCGACCTGAAGGTGTTAAAGCACTGAAGTTGGATAAACATGTAGACAAAAAACAAGCAAGAATAACCTGCTCAGTGATATGAGTCCTTTCTCGGGATACCACCTCCAAACAATTCTGAAGGCCACGGAGTTCCTCCTCCCTCTTAGTAGAAAGAGCTCTAAGCTCATTGTCTTCAAATGTGAGTTTCCTGTGCTCACCCTCGAAATGAGGCAACTCGGTTTGAAACCTAGTGAAGGTGTGGTTGTAAAGACCATTGGACTGGAACCATGAAAGAAACAAGGCTAGCAAGACACAAATTGGGGCACCAAGTAGAATTTACAAAAAGATCACCTGCTTACAAAGCCTGTTGATCTCATAAAAAATAAGCGAAGTGTCAAGCTCAATGTTTTCCTCAGGCGCAACAAAAAGTTGTTCAAACACATTTTAGTCTCCAATGGACACCCCCACATAGAAAGACTCTTTGTTTTTGCATACTAAATCACCCTATGAGTAATAGTCGATCCCATAGGGGAATCGCTCACTTCAGTAAACCCAACTGGATCAATCGGGGCCGCCTCTTATTTTAAAAGAACTTAAGAACTTGGCTCCCAAGACCGCCTAACGAAGGTACCTCAACTCGAGGGAAGTTTTTACTAGGGGTATCACCCGAAACACCCTCTAAGGCCTCTTCAGTCCAAGGTTGGACAACAACGGAATCAAGTTCCAATTTTGAAGCCATCGACTCTATTGTATGTAGGACAATCAAGTTTTCTCTCCCCGAGGGTGCTTTCGAGGAATAAGTTTTCCTTTCCCCTTTCAACTCGAGGAGTCCCCATCACTTCTGCAGTTAAGGTTGCTGAATCGGCCTTAGGTTCTTCCACTTTGGCTTTCTTAGATTTTAGAGAATGAGTCGGCGACCTCCTTCATCTTTTCGTCTCCTCATCAGGTTTCTGGGCTTCTACTTCACCATGCGGTGCTCATCTTATCAAAGGGACCCCAGACCTAGAATGAGGAGGCTATCAATGATAGTTCTTTTGTGAGGAGCAATTACAGCAGAAGTGAAGGCTCACCGTGATCCTTGGCTTTTCATCAAGCCTGGGATAGATCGCACCACGCACGCTCAACATATGGGCAAATCAAATCCAGCTGGTTGACCCAGCCGGAGAGGTCCTTAACCGTATTAGGTTACACTGCGACAGCTGTATCAGCAGAGGAAGACAGTTCGCAGGGAGATGTATCCCAAAAGAAATAAGGGAACATTTAATTAGTATATCTACTTACATTTGATGTTCCACCTTCAGGGAACACCATCCTCTCTGCGCGAATCAGGTTCGAAGTCATAACTCGGACAAATGGCTCATCCAACCTTCATTTTATCCCCGTCGATACAAGTAAAAAGGGCTCTCGAGGCATAACAGTGGAGCTTAATCATGCCCTTACAGAAGACTCAGGGACTATGCATTCTGACCAGGTGGTCGAGGGTGAAGGCATCCCCTTAATCATGTTCGCATAATATCTGGTAATATAAACAAAGCATTAGAACGAATGATGAATTTGGTCAAGAGTTTCTCGATATCATTTGTAGAAGTCGAGGATCACAGGGTCTATTGGAGGCGAGGATGGCTCCGCCGGGCCAAGGGTAAATGGATAAGTGTACACACTGAGAAATCTGGCCTTATATGTCGTTATGACCTCCCCCCGAGAAGGAATCTCCACAAGCACCGCATCCCCTACCGCAGTTGGTGTTCACCCTTTCGACGTCTGTTATTGAGCTATTATATTAGGACACAAGTTTGCATCATTCCGGCTTCGAAGAAGGTTTTTCGATCTTAAAATCAGAGGTCGTTCCAAAGTCTCCAGGAATGTATTCCCCAACGCGAGGGGCATTTTTTCTTTGCCTTTAGAAAAGCGCGAGAAAGCGGAGGGCACATCTTCCTGAGGGACAGATGTGGAAGTTTTCTCCATTCTGAAATAGTTTTTGAGGAGCAATGGAAATTGCGTTTCAGAAAAGAGCACAAGAGAAAAGTGAGAAGAACTCTTTGGAGGGCTTTGTGGTGTAGTTTAATATAAGGAGCAAACGAAGAAGTATTTATAGAGGTCTAACTTGTTGGAGCGAACCAAAGGATAGCCGGACCAAAGGATAGCCGACCGCTGTAATTAATTCAAATGCTTTTAAGGGTTGTGTCGCCGCGACCTTTAGACATCTCATTTTGTCACGTCAATCTCTTGGTGGGGCCTAACTACCGTCATGATGGAAGTATCGAAGGGGCATGAATTCAAGATCGTTTCTTATTATCTCCACTCTAAAAAATGCGGGGACTATCTGTATGCGGGTAAAATCGAAAAGCCTGAGATTAGGGTCATTCTGTCTTTCCGTAGCTTCACCTTGAAGGCCTGAGGAATAGAACGAGGTTCGACCCCTAGGGTTCTGTATGCCCGACCTCGTGGCATCACAAATCGACTATAATCATGTAGAAGTGAGAAGTTCCCTAGGCACGTGGTTAGAGCTGACAACACCTTCAAGAATAGTACCAGTCTATGCCAGACTGCTAAGTAGATATAGCTACATTTCTTTGTAATAAGTCCATCTGTACTGTATTGGGATTCCCCTCTTATATAAAGGGGACCCTTGTTATTTCAGAGGGACAACCTACAACATTCAATACAAGAACATTCTTTGCTCTCTAACTTAAACACATTCTCCCTTGATTCTATTATTCACATTTATTGCCAACATTTAATGTGTTCCATTAATTGTTTTTCATCTATTACTCGTTATTGATTATAAAGATCTCTCATCAAATCTCCTAGAATTGTTAGTCCTTCATTGGCCGTTCACAGCTTAACGTTTAGCCCGACCTCGAGGCCCCGTAAGGGCCAGATCGAGGCCTCGATTCACAGGCACTCGGTTTGCTTAACATACTGCCCTTAAGCTCTTATCTTATTTTCCACTCTCACACTTTGTATCTACTGCCTACCAACTAGCATAACAAGAAATCACATATTTTTAAAATTAAAAAATCAAATCTAATTGTAATTATCATTTTCAAGGTAAACAACGACATCTTACGGAGAAAAATTAGGGCCGTGACTTAAATTTGGACAAGTTCTATTAAACAGCACGCTCGTTCTGTGGAGAAGCTGTTGAGCTAAAAGATTACTTAGCCTCCAAACCTAGACACAAACATTAGTTTTGGGTTGTATATTTATTGTATATTCTTTGTATACGGCGTATATCTTTGACTCTGGGCCAGAAGTATATCTGGGCCCATTTTATTTGTTGTATTGGTCTGTCTAAGTCTTGGGCTGACCCATCTCACGGGTGACTAGATAGTGTATATATCCTCTTCTAGGAGCTTCGAAGAGAGATAACACAGATATTTTGTATAACATTTTCATTTTCTCTCTAAGAACTTCCAGAGAGTTCTCGGAAGAACTCATCTTCTCTCATCTTCATCTTTGTTTTTGTTTGCTATGTTTTTATTGTATCATAGCGGACGATCATCAGATGATTCTCTACTATATCTTGTTATCCCGGTCGAAATCGTGTTGGAAAGTATTCGGGTATTTGTGAGATATTCGGTCAGTGATGATCTCGATATGAATCGAGTGTTAATCTGAGACTTCTTTCACCATTATCGGGTTGCATCTTCACATCTTGGACATTTTGGGTTGGTTTTCCAACGTCCTCGACTCGATTCCGGTGAGACTTCAGATTTTAGGGTTTCTGCTGCTCGGAACTGGCATTTTTCTGTTAATCGAAGGCCGTTCTTATCCGGTCGCGAAGAAGGAGGGTAAATCTGTTCCTATTTTAGGTGCTATATGATTTGCATGAGGCTTTTGATACAACTTTAGTTTTTCAAACTGATTACAGAGGTTATCTTTTGATTTTAAACTCTTGTTATTCATGGCTACTAACATGAGTGCTAATACAACTCCTGTTGACCCTACCAGTCCCCTTTTTGTTTACTCCTCTGATGTTCCTGGTGTTTCTCTTGTGTCCACTCCCTTTTTTGGGTAGTGATTATGGGGGTTGGAGGAGGAAAATGATTGTAGCGTTGTCTGCTAAGAACAAAATTGGTTTTGTTGATTGTCCGTGTCCCCGACCAACCACCAATGTGACTGAACAAAGGTTGTGGGACAGATGTAATAATATGGTAATTTCTTGGTTCACTGCCTCCCTCTCCCCTCAAATTGCTGAAAGCGTGCAGTATTCTGATACTGCATAGAGTATATGGTTACAGCTTGAGACCAGATATGGTACTGCTAACAGAACCAAAATTTTTGAACTAAAAAGAGAACTCTCTCACACTTACCAAGGATCCCTAGATGTAGCCTCATATTTTAACAAACTTAAAGGACTGTGGGATGAATTAGAAACAATGTGTACAAATCATGGGCAAAGATGTATTTGTGCTGCCAAAAATGTCATCATACAGGAAGATGATGAGAATAAGGTGTTTCAGTTTCTCATGGGCCTTAATGAAGCATACATGGGGGTAAGGAGTAATTTACTGATGATGCAGTCTGCTCCTACCCTTGACAGTGTCTATAATATAGTCCTCAATGATGAGAAACAGAGACAAGTTCGGTCCCTTTCTCAGTTTAATCCAGACTCTATATCTTTCAATGTCCACACAAATAAACATTCAGTTGGAATCAATAAGGTCACAGTGCCTAATCCCTCTCCTTTCAGACAAAGAGGTAATTTTGACCAAGCTAGAGGCTCTTTATTCTGTAGATACTGCAAAAAATCTGGGCACTTAATTGATAATTGTTACAAGATTCATGGTTATCCACAAAAGTACGACATCTAACAAGGGGAGGAGACCTGCTTCTGCTCATCTAACTGCTGGTGTGGATTTCCCTTCTTCTGAAGGAAATATGTCCCTCATGGAAATCCTGCTGAAAGTATCACCCTGTTCCAAATATGGATGGCCAAAGTTCTGTGATACCTGGGTTGAGCAGACAACAATATGATCAATTGATGACCTTGGTACAACAAACCTAGTTAGGGGACTCCACTGCCCAGACTCCTCCTCCCATGTATGCTGCCAATTTTGCTGGTATTATGCTAACTGAGAACTCTCTTTCTGAATCCAAGTTTTGCATGCATACTTACATTAATTCTGTCACCTGGTTAATAGACTCAGGGGTATCTAACCATATGACACCAAATAAAAACTTACTCTTTAATATCACATCCTTAACTGTGCCATACCTTGTAACCCTTCCTAATGAATATAAAGTGAAAGTAACCTGCAGAGGATCTTTTGGTTTAACTCCATCCATCACTCTTCATAATGTACTGTTAGTTCCTTCTTTCAAACACAATTTGATTTCTGTCCATAAACTGGTAAAACAGTTGCATTGTATAGTATTGTTTACTGCAACTTCCTGTTTCCTACACATGTTACATGCCCCTTCTCTGAAGATGCCTCTAGATCTTGATAAAGAGGAGGCTGGTCTGTACAAGTTTACTTGAGTGCCAGCTTCCCCTTCTCCTTTTAGCAATTGTTCATCTGATTTTGTATGTTCCCTTTCTGATTCTTGTAGTACTGACTATTCTTCTAGCCATAAAGTTGCTGCTTTACCTTCAAATGTAAATAGTTCCATTTGTAATAATGCTGTTGCAACGGACATGAATTACATTTGGCACTTGAGGCTAGCTCATAGTCCATTTGCAAATATGAAAAACATTTCTACCTTGTCATTTCCTTTTGCTTCTAAACAGCCCTTCCCTTGCTCTGTTTGTCCTATGGCTAGACAAACTAGACTTCCTTTTCCTGACAGTACAATAAGTACATCTAGGTCTTTTTCAGTTGATTCATGTAGACACTTGGGGTCCTTATCACACTCCAACTCTTTCTGGATCTAGGTATTTTCTTACAATAGTTGATGACTTTTCTAGAGCCACCTGGACACATTTACTGGGGTCTAAAAGCAATGCTTTCTGCCTGCTTAAATCCTTTTTATGTATGGTTAAAACCCAGTTTAATGCTGTTGTCCAAACTGTTAGAAGTGACAATGCTTTGGAATTGGGGTCTAGCGTTGATGGAGCATCTTTCTTTAGTCAACAAGGGATTATTCATCAAACAACTTGTCCCCATACTCCTCAACAGAATGGTGTTGTTGAAAGTAAACATAGGACTCTTCTTGAAAGTTGTAGAGCATTACTTTTTCAATCTGGTTTGCCCCTCTCTTTATGGGGAGATTGCTTGTTAACTTCCACATATCCACTTAACAGAATTCCCTCCAGGCTCCTTAATAATAAATCTCCTTATGAAATTTTACATGGCAAAGCCCCTACTTACTCCCATTTAAGGGCATTTGGCTACCTTGCCTATGCTGTTGTTCCAATTCCACAGAGGGACAAGTTGAAGCCTAGATTCATTTCCTGTGTGTTTCTAGGGTATCCTTTTGCCAAAAAAGGTTATAAAATGTATGATCTTACTTCCA
Source organism: Nicotiana benthamiana (assembly GCA_034376525.1). NCBI lineage: Eukaryota > Viridiplantae > Streptophyta > Magnoliopsida > Solanales > Solanaceae > Nicotiana > Nicotiana benthamiana. The sequence continues at coordinate 115,247,193 of CM067340.1, forward strand.
AAAAGTACTTTGTGTCCAAGGATGTTATATTTCATGAAACTTCTTTTCCTTTTAAAACTGTCTCTTCTGTTAGCTCTACTCCTTCTATCTCTTCCTCTTCTTCTCCTTTGTTCCTTCTCCCGAGCATCCCTTTTCTGAGACAGAGTTGTCTGTCCCTGACTGTTCCTCTTCTTCTTCTCCTTCTGCCCCATCTTCTCCTTCTTCTCATCCTGTTTCCAGTCATTCTGACGTTTCCCCTCCTGCTGTCTCTTCTCCTACAGCTCCTATTGCCTATAGAAAATCTGAAAGGCAGCACAATCCTCCTTCCTACCTCAAGTATTATGTTTGTCATCTCCCTTCTTTTTCTGGTTCTTCTTCCTCTTCTTCCCCTTTGGAATCTGACCTCTCTATTATTCTCAAGCTGCATCTGTTCCAGCTTGGCAGGATGCCATGATAAAGGAATTTGATGCATTGGATGCCAACCATACTTGGGATGTTGTTCCTCTTCCTCTTGGTAAGAAACCTATTGGCCGCAAATGGGTTTATAAAATCAAATATAAAGCTGGTGGTACTGTTGAGAGGTACAAAGCTAGACTTGTTATTAGAGGTGATACTCAAATTGAAGGGTTGATTTTAATGAGACTTTTTCCCCTGTGGTTAAGATGTCTACTGTCAAATGCCTTATTGTTGTGGCTATTAAGAAGCATTGGGATCTTTTTCAGCTTGATGTTAATAATGCTTTCTTGCATGGTGACCTAGATGAGGAAGTCTATATGAAACTTCCTCCAGGTTTGACTGTTTCTGACTCTTCTGCTGATTCTACTCCTGCTGTTTCTGCTCCCCTTGTGTGCAAGTTAAACAAATCCCTTTATGGTTTGAGACAGGCTTCCAGGCAGTGGTATGCCAAACTGTCTCATGCTCTATACTCCAGGTGCTACACTCATTCTCTCAATGATTATTCTTTATTTGTTAAAGGATCTCCTGGATGTCTTGTGATTTTAGCAGTATATGTGGATGACATTATTATTACTGGGGATGACAGTGCTGAAATTTCTGCCCTGAAACAATTCCTGGATGATCAATTCAGGATTAAAGACCTAGGGTCTTTACACTATTTTCTAGGGATTGAAGTGTCTGCTGTTGCTGGTGGATTAGTCCTTACTCAGCATAAGTTTATCTGTGATTTGTTACATCAATTTGATTGTGTGACTGTTACTCATGTTGTTTGTCCCATGGATCTTAATGTCAAGCTTCATGCTGATTCTGGTGATCTGTTTTCTTATCCTGACGAGTACAGAAGTCTCATTGGTAAGCTACTCTTTTTGACTCACACCAGGCCTGATATTTGTTTTGCTGTCCAGCATCTGAGTCAATTTTTAAAATCCCCTAGAGTCCCTCACATGACTGCTGCTCTGCATGTGCTTAGATATCTAAAGGGCAGCATAGATTTGGGTCTGTTCTATTATGATATTCTTGACTTTTCAGTTCATGCATATTCAGACAGTGATTGGGCAGCATGCCCAGATACTCGCAGATCTGTTATTGGTTTTTGTATACTTCTGTGTTGAAGCCTGGTTAGCTGGAAGTCCAAAAAGCAACAAGTGGTATCCTTATCCTCTGCTGAGGTTGAATACAGGGCCCTTAGTAAAGTGGTTGCTGAACTCTTATGGTTTTCTCGGTTACTGACTGATATTGGTGTCTCTATTTCACATCCCTTTTCTATGTTTTGTGATAACCAGACTGCTATACATATAGCCAAAAATCCTGTTTTTCATGAGCGGAAGAATCATATTAAGGTCGATTGTCACTTTTTTCGTACTCAACTTGCTGCTGGGCTGATTTCTCTTTCACATGTCTCTTCTTCCCTTCAGTTGGCTGATTTTCTCACCAAGCCTCTTCCTGGGGCAGCTCATCATCATTTTTTGGCCAAGTTGAAGGTGGTCTCCCCCTCCAACTTGCGGGGGGGTGTTGAGCTAAGAGATTACCTAGCCTCCAAACCTAGACACATACACTAATTTTGGGTTGTATATTTATTGTATATTCTTTGTATACTGTGTATATCTTTGTCTCTGGGCCAGAAGTATATCTTGGCCCATTTTCATTTGTTGTATTAGTCTGTCTATGTCTTGGGCTGACCCATCTCACGGGTGACCCGATAGTGTATATATCCGCTTCTCGGAGCTTCGATGAGAGATAACACAAATATTTTGTATAACATTTTCATTTTCTCTCTAAGAACTTCCAGAGAGTTCTCGGAAGAACTTCTCTTCTCTCATCTTCATCTTCGTTTCCGTTTGCTATGTTTTCAGAAGCATCTAACTTAATTGCAAGAATTAGCTAAAAATGAACCAGAGACTCATTCTTCCTTAATTCATTTTGAAGTAGGTTTTCATTTTTAAGTTTTAATTTTCAGTAGTGGTGATGTCGTTATAGCCAGAATAGAAAACTTGTCAAATAGAATGACCATGTTTTTTAAATTCCCGATTGAAATAGTCTTAAAATTTTCGATCAAATTAGTTGGACAATCAAAATAAAATATATAAATAAATATTTCGACAGATTTGGTCGAATTATTTTAAAATAAATAAATTAAAACAAAATATACTGACTAATTCTGTCGGATAATTTAAAAAATAAATATCTGAAAATTCATGATTTTTCGATGAATCGGGCAAAAGAATTAACAAAGACGAGAAGTTAATCTATTCTGACATATTCGATTGGAAATATAGGAATTTTTAGGTTTGTTATTCGACCGCTTATGTTATTAATCTGTGCATATTTTAGCAAAATTCTGCAGTATTTTCAACTTCACTACCTGCAAAATAAAACAGCCAACCCAAAGTCCTAATTCACAATGAACTCAAGCAGAGCCGGATGTACATGTTAGATTTAAAAATATACCAAACTGGATATAACAGTTTAGCTAGCACCCAATATACAAAATGACTGATGGGTGATGTGGTTATGATGCAGGAATAATATCCTTTGCTGAGTGCAAAACACCCATGTTCAAATTCTTGTCACAGCAATTCTTAATTACTTTTTATATTTTGTGGAATTATTTTTTAACTTTTCCTATTCTCTTTAGTGGTTGTCAACGACGGCCTTTTTTTGGTTTTGACATAAAGTTTCCTTTTCTGTCTCTTTTTCTTGTTTTCCTACTTTCTTTCACGTTTATACTTTCTTATATTAATTATATTTAGGATTTAGGACCTTTATTTTTGTATTATCTTTTTATTTTTCTTATTCTTATAGTATCAAAAGTTAAAAGAAAAGTCCAAAAACGTGGACTGTTCTCCCAGTCCAACAAGTTCTTTATATTTTTTTATTCAATTATTCTTTCCTTGTTGACTGAACTTTCCTTTCCTTTCAATATTCTCAAAAAACCAAAAAACCCTTCTTCTCGGCAAAGAAAATGCAGCCCACTTGTTCTCTCCAGTAATTTCAAAATCAGAACATAAATAAAAGGTAACAAATTTTGGTATTTAAAATTTTTCATTCAACTTAGAAGAAACAGGAATTAAGGTTTTCTCATGCTTAATTCTTATGCTTTGTAAAAATTAAAATATATTGAATGAATTTTAGTTGTCATAAAGTAAATTTACTTGTTTATGTTATCAGGGGCAGGTTATATTAGTAATACTGGTCACTGGGTTATGCAATTGATGAATTGGTGCTCTGATACACTCATTGCTAGCTTCGAAAATTGTAAGTTTTCTTAGCTTTTTAAAGACCAAAGTTTGATGTTGTATATTATCTAGAGATCGAAAATATTTAGTAGAGGAATTTTAGATTTTTATCCGTATTAAATATGGATAGGATCGGATAATTAATATATTTTTTCATCACCTATTTTCGACTCGAACCATATTCAATCCGACCCGCTTGTTTGCTAGGCCTAACGGTAACAAACACCCATTAACTTGGATTCCTGAATCCGCCACTGAGCTCAAGTGACATTAAACATCTAAAACAACACTAAGCTTAGTAAACACTGCACACAAGTGTAAATACCTCACCACATTAACTTTTAATCAAATCACATAAAGTCTAAATAGTTCAATAAAATCACATTCATTATTGAGTCTAAAAATAAACCGAGTCTAAAATTTCATATACTACAACTAAATTAAAACATAACACCACAATTCAAATATTTCTTCTCGTTATCAGTTTCAGTGTCATCCTCTTTATTGTATTCCTCTACTGTAGGTTGATTGCCATGCCTTTTCATGAATGTTCGCATCACTGTTATTATTTTCTAACATGTGCTCCATTAGTGCGTCAAATCATTAATTTGTTTCCTCATAGATTCCACTTCTTCTTGCGAAATAGAAGCACCGGCGAATAATATAGCTGGACGATTAGAGGATAATTATACTTCAAGTCTGTAGACTTACCTTTATATATTTTTATGAGTTACAAAGAAAAAAGAAGTAAAATGAGTCAAAGAGGAAATGAACAATTTGAAAACTAATACCAAAACATATATTTCTATATTATTTTGTACCTTTATTTACACAACTGGCCATCTATGTCCATATTGAAGTCACATTTTGTGGTGACGGTTGGGTTGAATCAGGCTGAGTTTGTTGACATTCCCCCAACATCTTGATACCCTTCCTGAAATAAAAATATTAAATATTATATAAACAAACTAATCTTAAGTAAAAAACGAAAATGTTGAAGTTAGGATCTTACATATGTCTCCGGCGTATGCAATTCAATTCATCATTCTCGTGAACTATTATTTTCCTTTTTCTTATGTGTTTCCACAAAAACCTGAGCATGTGTCACATCCTTTCAATTTATCTTTTCCTGCAAAATTAAAAAATTAGAGTTTTATATATATATATATATATATATATATATATATATATATATATATATATATATATATATATATATATATATATACATATATATATATATATTTTTTTTTTTTTTGAACTTGATGCATACTCATTTGGCATCTGTATCTGGCCTTGCGCTTATAAATGCTGTTCAGGCATATCAGGTACAACGCGCTTTGCGTACAAATTTCATTCAAGTTCATCCTGGCCTTCAAGTCACTTTTATGCATTTTCTGCAATTTGTTGTAGTTCAATTTTGCGAAATTTAGCAACGCATCATCTCGTGCTTTATCATCATGGTAAAACGATATGTATTTCGTCGTTTCTACTATCACCGTAGTATAGTTGATTGGATATGTTAGTGCATTGCTGATTTTCATCGAGAGAGAATTGCTCAATGTAGACAACAATAACTTCAAATGAGTGGTAGTAAAATTAGCTGCTTCGTCCAGCATTGCTTCACTATGTACTTTGAATTGTGTTGCCTCATACAAGGTCAACAATCCTTGCACGCAGCTAGCCAATGCTTTCTTGTAATTTCCTTTGTCGTTAGTAAACTTTTTAAAAGCATATGCGCCATCATTGTGGCACCCCCTTTTTCCCTCCGCGGAGAGAGTCTGTGTTTCAATATTCATGGGGGATAAAAAACTCTTTTCTTTTTGGGAATTGAGTATTTAAAGAGTCTCCACCTAACGGATTATGATGCTTTAAGGCACCTAGAGATTAACTCTTGTATTTGTTTAGATTACCAGAGATTAGGATAAGGGCTCGAAATAAACTTGAGGGGAAGCTGTTAGGCACCCCTCTTGGTCCACAACTGTGATCCCAATCGAACTTATATTTACGAATTAGTCCATTAACAAATAAATAGTTAAATCAAATAATTGCAAGTAAAGCACGTTGGATGTTGTATAACTCAAATAATAAGATAAAAGTTTTGAACAAGTTGTATATAAAACCAAGTTTTAAACAAAAGGACTTTTGGGAAAGGACGAATCCTAGGTTAGTTAGCCTATAGGGTCACCCCACACAATGTCCGGTAAATACTCCTCAATGAGGGGTTACACGTGACATTAGCGCATAGTCATCATATCCCATACCTACCCTTTCCATCCCATTAGTGTCAATTAAAGCGAGTGTTGATCAGCGATCTCTATTGCATGTTGTTACATGTCCCTCCTTAATGGTACGGGAGACAAATTAGGACCTCTACCTATAAGTAGTTGTAGATAGACTCCTAATGTTAAAAGGTGAAAATACTAAGGTGATAGGAAAGAACAAATAAGACCTTAGCACATAAGACAAAAAGGAGCAATTAGAGGCTCATGTTTACCTCCTCAAACAACACACATAAGCAACACGGGTCAAACAGAAATAAGGGAATTTTGTTAAATAATATCCTAAGGCATGTTGTCTAAGTAAATATCAAGACACAGAAGATAGACAGTTTATTTTATAAACTCATAAGTAATGGCCCTATCAGTTTGCCTACTGATTTTAAAGCCTGTTAAAATTAGAACGACATTAAGTAAATAGTTAAAGAGTTACAGGATTTGAAAATGCCCTCTAGGGTACACACGAAATAATGATAACTACGTTTTATATAGTAAAGCAGGGAAGCTTTTAAAACACACTCTTGAATTCGCATAGGTAGGTTGTTTAATGATAGATTAAGACATTTTTGGAAAGATATCATTTCAACAACCATAAACCACTAATTAAACTAGTTTCGAAGTGAACTAGATTAAATATATAGGCAGAATTTCAGGTGTTGTTTCTTATATGCATGATATCTAGGTGTTTAAAACTGATTTTTTAGAAACTTGCATGCATGATAACAAGTAAAACACATGTAAACACTCGTTATAACAGAAGTTGAACTGGACCGTATCCTATTAGCATGGTAACTACTTGTGAGGTTGATATAAAGATATATGAACGTGATTTCTATTATTGGAACCACTTGAGCCCTATGGGCATGATTTCTATTATAGTAAGGCAAACACAGCAAAATATAAAGTTCAATAGGCATGGTTTCTACCCGTATTACCCCCACAAATATATAACTGCCCACCCTTTTTACTAGTTGTCCCAATATTTGTTTACAAATTATTGCAGACCATATGAATGAGTTACATTAGTAGATAAGAAAAATAAAAAGTTATTCTATAGAGAGCTAGCCTACAAATAGGCCCAGAATTCCAATGCCTCCAATAGCATCAAATGCCCAAATTCCATAGACAATGTCATGTCAGTACGTCAGAGTTCCCTAAGGATCTCAAGGATCCCGGGCGCTGCTCACTCCTAGACTTGATAACCAAATTGAGTAAGCTCAGTATGGAAGGTCCAGCTTCATTGTGCCATAGTTCAGAGGGTTCTCAAGAGGATCCCAAGGCAATACACACACTGGAGGAGGCAGAACCTAGTGACCTAGGAGTAGAGTGAGGGTGTTTGACATAGTTTGAAAGGTTTCAGTTGGAAAACAATTTGAAAAGAGACTTGAAAATAATTTTGTAAAAACAACAGAGGAGTTATTCAATGAGACAATTTTGAAAAGAGCAGGGCAATCAACAAACAACAGACCAACCTCAAATGCAAAACAGGTTCAGCATCACAAGCCTTCATACATGGGTAAATGGGCATTAGGGACAACACATAGTAAACATAAGTCTTTGAAATTGGTGCCGATATGCTCAAAAACACGGATTAGACATAGTCACAGAGTCAATAATGCTTAAGGGGTGCAGTATAGGATGAAAATAATTTAATATCAATCCTAGAACCATGCAAGTTTAGGAGTGAAGAATACTTAGAGGTGTAACATGTTCATATTGATTATAAGGAAGGGGAGTACATAACATGCTAATAATGTAAACATATAAACTATAGGTTTCACAGTAAAACCATAAGTAAAAGTAGACTAGAAATCCGATGAATTGAAGTGATAAAAGGACCATATTATTTTTGGAACTTGAATTGAAGTTAAAACATACCAGTAAAGAAGGCAGTAAACACAAAGTGAGGAACAAGAGAGTAGAGTAATCAGCCTTGGCTTGCAGCCATCTGACTTAGGAACAATAGTACGTAACTAGAGAAAATGAGTAGAAGAGTTTTTGTGTGACAGAGAGTATTGAACCAATGTGTTCGTGTTTGTGCTAATGAGAGAGTATGTACATATAGTAGTTCGAAACTAGGTAAAAATAAGGCAAAACTCATAATAGTATAGTAATTATGAAACTTAGAACCAACTACAACAAAATCAGGAAAAGTACTCTCTTAAGTTAAGGGAATCAATTCAAACGGTAAGAACAAGTAACAAATAAGGAAAGAAATAAGTGTATGACTAATAAGGAATGATTTCAATTTCAGTACGTATTGAGTAAAAATTAGGGCTAACTTCAGAAAACTCTAATTAAGGAAATAGTTAGTAAGAATAAAGTACCACAACATACAAGGCATGCGAATCAGTTAATTTGAATAGAAAGGATAGAAATTGAGGGTTTAAATGAAGGTCTTCGAATAAAACCATGAAATGGGAATCCAGAATCAATCAGAAAGGAAGTCATGATTCAGTATTCAACATATAACTAGAATAAGATAATAATAACAGACATAGAAACATGCAGGTTAAACGACACTGATAGAGAGAGGCAAGTCTTAAAAATCAAGATGAACATAAGCACATAAAGGTGATATAGTTAGGCTAAAAACTTAGTAGGGACATATTCGAAGCAAGATAGTCACAGAAACTCAAACAAGTAACGATCAGTCATGCTACAGAACCAACTAAAGAAAATCTAAAAAATTAGGGCTTTCAACATAGGCGAGTTGAAGAGGTAGTAAAATCACATAATATGTCAAAATATGCAAGAAATAGAAGTTTAAACACAAAAAAATTAGTTTAAACTTAATTTTAAAACAAGTTCCGAAATCCTAATTTTTAGAAGAATACGAAAACACTTCAAAATCACATTATTCCTATAAAGAACTCCAAGGACAGTGTAAAACATTAAGAATAAAAAACAAATCATTTTAGATCTATACAGGTCTAGGAGATACAAGCATAACTTAGGGTTTTAGAAGAAACCCAAATAGAGATGAAAGAACCTGTCAAGAATCCCAAGGATCGTAACAAATACAATGTGATTTTGCTTGAAATCATACTGGAGTAGCAAAGACAAGTGACGAACCCTAGGTGCAAGCCGGCGTGGCCCTGAGCCCTTCAAGACTTTAAAAAAGGCAAGCATGGCATGAGAGAAGCCATTAGAAGCTTAGGAGTCGATGAGAGATCACCGGAGAAGACCGTAGAAGAGAGGTCGGCAGTTCAAGGGCTAGGGTTTTGTTGAGTTACTAAGAAAGAGAGGAGATGAGAGAATACAGAGATGGCGGTCTATGAAATATGGTTAGGGTTAGGGGTCGTTTAGAGTTAAAAAAGGAAGGAAGGAACGATGGCCGTTGGTCTTTTAGATCAATGACCAGGATTTGACGGGTCTTGGGTCGGGTAATTTCATTAGGGCCTGGGTCGGCTAATTTAATTAGGAATTGGGCTGGGTATTGGGTTTACTTGAGGCTATGATTGAAAAGTAATCTGGCTATATTTTAAATAGCCAATTTATGCCTATATAATTTATAATAAATAACAAATAATTTCTGGAAAATAATTTTGTGAACTAAAAATAATTTAAAATATATATTTAAAATTTATAAAAATAAAGAAGATCAATTTTTTGCATATAAATGTAATTATACATTAATAAGACTAATATTGCAATTATATGCAATTTAGCTTTAAAATTGTAAAATATAATTATTAAATGCATCAAAAATATTTCAACAATATTTTTCATTAATATAGACTTTAAATGACTAAATCCCCACAAGATTCATTTGAGAGATAATTATTGGGGATTTTATGAGTAAAAGGGAAGAAAATAAATCAATTTAAAATCGTTCAAATTGTAGTAAAATTATAAAAACCTTATAAATGCTTATATGCGTATATATGCTATTTTGAAAGTATTTATGCATATTAAAATATAGAAGAAAAAATTGGACATCAATAATGATATTATATACGGTCAGCGCATAAAAAGTTAACTAATCTCTTAAACTCAAGTGGAAGGAACTAAGATTACATACCAGCAGCGACATAATAACTGTGTTGCCTAAGTAATCGAAACCGCAGAGCAACAACATGGAGGTAACTTTCACCATTCAATTCTTCATAACAAGTGCAAATGTATGCCAATGATTCCTCAATCTCATGTTCAAAATGGTAGGCAACTGCAAGACATTTGATTGCGTTTATCAGGTCAAGATTCTGCAAAGATTTTGAAGGAGACGTCTCTAGCATTTTTTTCACTTCTTCGTTTGGGTCTTCATGCTGTTTTTCTTTTCCCATTCATTGGCTCCCGAGTAAATAAATATAACTTCTTTTTATATCTTTATGCTCTAGCAGTTTAAGATTTTTTATGAAATGGTCACATATTTTAACATGATATCATAACAGTTAAATATTTAGAGTTCGAGTCTCACTGACACTTATTATCGAAAAAGAATTTTTACGTGCTTGGTCTAAGAAAAAAAATCAAATCTGCAAGTAAGGTGGTGTGTTGAGACATAATTAAATAAACAAAATCATGCTCTCTCTAATAGTTTAAATTCTTAGATAAAAATGGTCACATACTTCAACATTTACAAACAAACGGATCGATAGAATTGCTTCAACTGAGAATACATAAACAAAGGCATAGCTAGTAGGGTGTTAAAAACAAGAAGAATATGCCAAAAAAAAGAAAAAAAACTAGGTTCTTAAATACAAATTTACCGAGAGATGAGCATAGGCAAGAAAATGGTCTCCCAAACAGTAGCATGGGGATTGCCACAGCGCCATGTAACCTCAGCCTCACCAGCAAATCCATCCATTTTTTCTGCTTCTTTAAAGGAGTAAAAGGAAAAGAACTAAAAATGGATCAATATAGGTGTTAGTGTGACATTAATGAACTCAAAAGGCGAACTTATGGTCATCATGCTGGTGCTTACATCAAAGTATATTAAGTTACTACTGTTATGAGATAAATTAAGATGAAAAATAACAGTATTTGTGAAAATATATATCATGTTTATACTGATTTGATATAAACACATAATATGAGTAAGTTTCTACTGTCACGATGCACCCCGACTAGATCCATTAACTTACTACTACATGGGGATTATTCACATTTTTTTAAATTATGTGGATTTTAGAACATATTCTATATGAACAAATATATAGCAATATAATATTGTTGGGTAAAACCGAGCTCGATGCTCGAACGAACATCTAGAACGATAATTGGATAGAAATCGAAGTCAGAGGTGAAACCGATCTAGATATCGAAGCTAAGAGTTTGATCTAATATCCAGCATAGTCAGCCAAAATAGAAATATGAAATATCAGACTCAAAATCATTATCGAAACCAGCCATCGAGATCAACAAACTTGCCTTCGAGTTTATCGAAGGCATAACCAATCATGTTTTTAATGACCTCGAAGAAAAGTATCATGCCCAAAATTTGAAGAGGACGTGGTGTCAAAACTAATCCTGTCGTGATGGCGCCTAACGTGGTACAAGGCAAGCCGACACACTACCAAAACAAATCAATGTTTTTATTTGTAAGATAAAACCAAAGCTATTTAACAATAGGCATGCATAGGGTGTTTAATGGAAAAAACAATGTGGAAAAAAAGCCCGATTTCAGAGTGTCACTAGTCATGAGCATCTACTACAACCGTCTGATAACATCAAGACTAACATAGCCTGGAAATAGCTCAACAGAACTAAGGGAGGATAAGGAGGGAAAAAAGCAGGATGCGATCGCTAGACAACTACCTTACTAACTCTGATGGACATGCCACTGAGTAATCAACACCCGCTATTGGATTCAGAAATACCCGAATATGTACACAAGGTGCAGGGAGTTATGTGAGTACGCCTGTAAGTAAGTGATAAAAGTAAATAGAAACTGAGCAGTGGTGCCGAGCAATAAAACAAATACAGTTCATATCATAAATCGCAGAAAAATACAGCAGGCTTTTAAAATCAGGATTTTGAATCAACTCAACTCATTTAAATTTCACTATACTTATTCAAAACATCTTTCAAAAGTTTTTAATGAAGTGATGAAACAGTGAATAAAAATGATGAAAACATAAACACACCCTCAGGGAAAACTCACTCGTATACAGCCCCTAGGGTAACATAACTCAAGAACAACCCCTCGGCGAACGTGACTCGTGAACAGTCCCCTCATAAAACATGAATCACATACAACACTTAGGGCATTACCTCACAATCACTCGTAAACAGCCCCTCAGGCACAATATTAATCAAGAACAACCCCTACGGAAAAACATCATATTACTCACTCAGGAAAAACTTCGGGAAAAACATCATATTACTCACTCAGTGTACCTGCACTCACTGGGGTGTACATACTCCGGAGGGGCTCATACAACCCAAGCGCTATAACAAGCCACCTCATGGCATAAATCAATCAGGCCCTCAGCCTTATAACAAACCATCTCGTGTGATAAATCAATTTGGCCCGCAGACTCACAAAAATTATGAATCAATAACAACATGTTGCGGCGTGCAACCCAATCCTAAGACATGCCCTCTGCCTCACTTAGTCAGAAACCTCTCAAGCCACTCAGGCTATCGGTAAAACAGGGTGCTCAGTCAAAAAATATCGTTCTATGCATTAAAATCAAGTAATAAAGACTAAGTTATGAAATTAGTAAACACATCACGATTGAATATATATCTTAAATAAAAAACAGTGAGAGGACAATAAGAAAAAGCCCCTAAGGGTCCAAATAGCTCTAGCACATGACCCGAATATAGTATTCTGCCAGATTTGTAGGAAATTCTTTCTAAAACACATAGGTATCGTATACTCCCTCCGTTTCATATTGTTTGAGGTAGTTTGATTCGGCACGGAGTTTAAGAAAAAGGAAGAAGACTTTCAAAACTTGTGGTCTTAAAAGATTAAGGGGTAAAAGGTTTGTGGGGACGTACCATTTGTATGGCTATAAAAACTTCTCACTAAGGGCAAAAAGGGTAAAATGAAAAGTTTAAAGCTGAATTTGTTTCTAAATTTAAAAATGTCTCACTCATTTTGAAACAGACTAAAAAGGAAAGTACCTCAAACAATATGAAACGGAGGGAGTAATTTAAGTCAAATACACAACTATATAGTTGTTATAGGACATACCAAGTCACAATATCCAACGGCGCAAGCCCACACACCCGTCACCTACCATTTGTGTTAACTCAAAATAGTAAAGAAATGTGAAATCCGGGGTTTCATACCTTTAGACTTGATTTACAATAATTACTTACCTCAAACAAACCAATTCCAATACCGAGCAAGTTAAGGGATGCTCCAAAAATACCATATCCCTCGTTCCGACTTTCGAACGGCTTGAAACTAACCCAGAACAACTCAAATACATCAATTAATGCTAAAACAACCAATCCCAATTGAAAAAGTCAAATCTTTAATCAAAAGCCCAAAATCAGCCAAAAAACCTACCCCGGGCCCTTATCTCTAAACTTGACAAAACTCACAATATTCAACAACCCAAATAATTATGAGTCCAACCATACTAGTTTCATCCAGTTCTGACTCCAAATCAATGTTCAAAACTTTAAAAATTACTTTATGAAACTTTAGACAAAAATCCCCATATTTCACTTTGTAATCTTCAATCAAATGCCAAAAACGAAGATGGATTAATGAAATATTACAAAAATCGAGTAGAGAACACTTACCTCAATACATATGGTAAAAGTCACCTCCAAAATCACAAAAATCCGAGCTTGCCAACTCAAAATATGACCAAATGAACATACCCTTATTTTGAATATTTTTCTGCTAGTTATTTTGCGTCGATTCTCATGACAAACGATCCCAAAACTCTTTTTTGATGCCTCCAATGGATTCTTTGAGAAATTTTAGTCAAGTTAGGCTCTTGAATCACTCGAGTAAACCTTGTATTGAAGGAGATATGTTGATTTAAATATTTGAAAAGAGTACAGATTTTTAAATACGAATTCAGTGGCTATTTCGTAATTAATCTGAAAATCTAGCAACCCAATTCTTAGTAAAATGACAATAAAATTCTCATACGATGTCCAAATTCAATGATTCTTTTATTATATGGCTCTGTAATTATGATATAGATCTAATACTTCAAGAAAAACAGAAATCAGAGTTGAGTTTCTTAATGTAGTACCATTTATACTTGAAAAATGACGTCGCAACATAAAAAATGGGTGCAACACAACCCAAACCTATCCGAAACTCACCCGAGCCCCTTGGGACCCTGTTCGAACATACCAGTAAGTATCATATCATAATACAGACCTACTTGAGACGTCAAAACACACATAATAGCATCAAAACCATGAATCACACCTCAATTCGAAATTGATGAACTTGAAACTTAAAACTTCCACAACCGATGCCGAAACCTATCAAATCATGTTGGATTGACATAAAATTTTGTACGCAAGACACATTCAACAGTATGGACCTGATCTAACTTCCGAAATCGAATCTGTCTCTGATATAAAAAAACTCCACTCCTGATCAAGCTTTCCAAAATTCTAACTTTTGCTGACGAGCTGCTAAGTAAAAAATCACCCAGCGGAGCTAACGAAATTATCAGAAATCCAATCCGAGATCAAATTCTTATAATTAAAAACTTGATTAAACTTTTCAAATTTAAAGCTTCTAGTTAAGAATCATTCTTCCAAATCAAATTCGAATAACCTGAAAACCAAAACCAGCAATTCCACAAGTCATATACTTCCTACGGAGCTACTCATGCCCTTAAACAACTGAGTGAAGTGCAATTGCTCATAATGACGGGTCGGGTTGTTACATCCTCCCCTACTTAAACATAAGTTCGTCCTCGAAAGTGCTTAGAGTTGTTCGAAAATCCATCAACTCATTGTATGATATCACTATGCACATACCAGGGGGTGATCCTATGTCACCCTATCCCATATAGGTCTAATAATGCAACAAGACTGAAATTTCATAATAGAACCTAGTTCATAAGCCTTAGGACCTAATTTACAACACTCGAACTTTTCTATAAGATCAGAACCTCGCATCTACACACTATATAAGTCCGAACAAGCTGTATCAAATCATATCCGTAACACAAGATGTAATCACATGATATACCACATAATTCAAACACTCATGGCGAAAACTCTTAATCACCGTAGCTGCGCAAAACAACCCAATACTAGTAATACACTTCTTAACAAACAAAGCCTCTTTCTAACAATTTCACATACTGCCAGTGATGAAAGAAATACGCAGAAACTCATAACCATTTGTCATATCAACAAGTCATGGAGCTCCCTCTTCTCCGACATGAACTATAGCATATTTCTAAGTCAACATGCAATATTAGCTTTTCGACCATGCTGTAACTATTTCTACTAGTATTCATTCTAGGTCCAACGACCTTATCTCATCTAACACGACCACTCTGATGACATGACACATCAATACAATCCAAGTCCATAACCTTTGCAACTCGTGCACCCAATAGAAACATCCAAAATGACTCAAATCATGAAGAAAATGACTTAAATGAAAGGACTATCCCGCATGCTTAACAAGTACTGCCACAAAAAAATACTGTAAATTCATTACACCCTATAGGACCATCACACGAATATAACACAAAGTTTCATACCTCAATATAATTTCGCTGCAACGTGTGCCCCATCTAAACCGTAATCCATGGCATATACCTCAAGACACCTTACTCAAAATCAATAACCACGCGCAACGATATGAAGTACTAAAAGTGCATTACCATAAACACAGAGAAGCAAATGACGTAACACCACACAAAACCCAAAATAGCATAACCAATACACCGTCCACCAAGCAATACCCAATAATCTTCCCGCTCAAATTATGTTATAAGAGCCCAATAGAACCGCGCCATATGTGAATATAACCAACAAATCATAGCACCTCGTAACATAGAAGAGTAGCTCATAGATCACCGTAGAACATGAATAAGATCAACAATAATTGAATGGCACATCCCACAATAATAGCAATTCAGAGTGAACAAATCCGACCCAGTACAAATCACACATCCATGTTGGGCCTAATAATGAACCCCAAATTAGCTCCGGTCCACCATGATAGAAAGATGACGCTCCAAAAATCTTCAATAACTGAATCACAACACATACTAACCTCTTACTCACCTTCCCTACATTTTGCGGTCCACAACAACGAACAATGTACTCACGAGAACTCCTTGTCTCTAAATCCATAGAACATACGAATCACCATCTATGATTTCAACTCCACTACCTGAATGCCCACACTTCTTCAATTACACAGGTACCCCACGAGGAATACTCTAAAAATTCTTCTATGCTACAAAGCAAAATTTGAACTCCAGTAGTCGACCAAACAAGCAAGTGCCACAATACCAATGAATTATCCATAACTCCCACACATCGCCCTTTCTGAAATGTATACTCTCAGCAAGCCATACCAATTAGTAATATCATTTACCAGTCATCAGAAACTATCCATGCTGCCTAAAAATTTATGACCTTCCTTTCAAAACTGAACCGTGACCTTGCACATGCAAATACCAACCGTACCCAACATACCGCATATGCCATGTTATCCCGTGATAAATATGTTAACTTCATAATCTATTTCGAGTCACAAGAAACTATGCACTCAACTAGCTAAGAACTTTCCATTTGACCCCATCTAGGAGAAGATCATTATACATCACATGCTCCTCAAGCCAGTAAAAGATATACCTCTCTGACCGTGGTAAAAACAATCAAGAACTCTTCGAATCTCATTTGCTCAAAACACAACCGTTATGATTCAATACTTCTAACACATCAAAGCTACGCAAGTCACAAAAACTAAAGAACATTGCCACTAAACACCTGTAGAACCTTATTACCTCATAAACACCCAAAGAACTAATCATACCCACTACCATTCCGAACCAACCAACTACCAAGCTGTCTTATCTGTTTAAGTTCCTTATGAATTCCATTCACATTGATACTCTCCTCGCTATAATACCTCAATCCTTAATCCAGAATCATCACACGAGACCATAACATAAACCACACCGCCCTAAGGCGCATAAGCCGCTGAATGCTCTCTTAAGCACCTCAAAAGTACCATAATAGAGATACCCACTACGAAGAGACCATCTATGAATTTCAAGTTGTTCATCTTATTATCCAGATGCTGAAATGTAGAAATACTGCGAACCTCGACACCATCCAATGTAACTCTCAGCTTCTAGCCACATACAAACCTGCAAAAATTCTCAATTGCCACATATAAATCTTGAATTAATTAGCACGGTTCTTGAGAGTTATGCACTCTACTCAAATCTCAATTATACTTATCAAATAGGCCAATCAACCCGAGTCTCATTAACACTCCAACACACAAGGATGTAACCCCGCCTTAATGCAAAAATTTTTGTTCCACGCACATTACATCCTTCACCAATAACAACTCAAATCATTCCATGATTCTCATATACTCATAAAACCTAGTATAACTTGTATCCAAAAATTCCCTTTACTCGAGTCATCCTTGATCTCAACCTCTGCAAAGCATAACTGATTCACTAGTATACCTCAAACTGAAACTAATACGACACTTAGCCGTGAAATCAAGTTATCAATTGCAGATTCCCCTACTTGGATCAAAGCCATACATCAAAACACATAAAAACTAACCATTTCCATACTTTATTACTTCCATAATACCATAGTGAGATTGAACTAATTCCTTCATAAGCTCGTGTAACACAAACCATCTAGTACTTCAATTCATCTACAAATCTCGCATTCACCCTCGTAGTAGTCAAGACAACTCTAATACACGATCCAAACTCTATCTGCAGCACATATAATTCATTGGTAAAGGAGGACTCGCTACAAAACAACATAGGGATTACACGCCCTCAAGACACCCCGCAGGAGATAACCCACCAGATTCGTCTCAAACTATTATCTCTTTAAACCCTTCCACCATCATAAATATGTCGCAATCACTTAATAATCCTGAACTCATATCACAACTAGAAATTTACTTCATTCCCTAACTAAAGAATATGAAAAGATCCTTTAACACACCCATAACTCAGGGCTATACATGAAGTCAAGTACCAAATAGTTCTTTCTACCCTCAAGCAGACCCTCCTCGTCACATCCAAATAATATGAACACATTTCACAGTCACATCATACTCATCATGTTTCCATATAGACATTATTTCCACCAATAGGGACATCACCGAAAATATAAATCTAAATGAACATGCTCACACAATCAACACCTAAGTGCTCAACCTACATGTAAAGCCCGACCGCAAGTTCTCCAAACTCTCAACACACAAAATCATATCTCGCCTCTCATTCAGAGAATCCCAAACCATCGATTCACAATTGATAGCGAGCGCTCATGCACGCATATTGTCATGTGCTGCTTTCTAGACATGACCCATGACCCCTTGACCGCGCCCCATGGCGGACTAGCAAGCCTTGTAATTCCTAGCGCCATGGTCAGCCCCGTGGTCCTGGATGTGCAAAGTGACAAGCGCGGATGTGCCTTTATTGCCCCACCGATGCTTCTTGCCAGCGTCTATCGGCTGACCAATAACAATAGCGTTGCGTGCACTAACAATGCCATGTGCGTATTTACTGATGCCTCGCCAGCACCCAACTATAGGAGCATTCCAGCTGCGCCTCATGACAGACCATGATTCCAAGCACTAGCACTGAGCCTCAGGCAAAAACAACAAGTGTCACGCACACCCACAACACCGTGCACGCATACCATGACTCGCAAGTCAAAGTTGCTGCCATCAAACTTGTTTCTGCTTTCTAATAAACTAAGTCCTTTTAAATGTTATTATAGGTTAGTTTACATCATTTTCACTCAATGTTCTTCTACAACTTTATTAGTGGAAGTAATTCAACTTTGTTTTTTTTAAAGAATTATTAGGGGGACTAAGCAATCAAACATTTTCAAGCAATCATTTCTATGTACTCGTGTATCTTCCCCTCGACACTGCATCTTCTGTAATCAGCTTTCATTAACCAATAAAATCATCATCATCATTCAAAACCCAATTCTCTCTCAACTCCGGAATTGCTCGTGACATTGGTTTCCTCACACGATACTGACAATCTAGTCCAGCATGTAGAGGGGACATCATTGGCAGACAACAACATCACTGGCATCAATTGCATAGCCTTACATTACCCATCCAAAGAACATTAGGAAGGCACTTTATAACAATTGGTATCAGAGCCTAGGCTCGACATAAGACGAGAAAACACATTTTGCATCATCATGATTTATGACCATGGTGAATCACGGGGAGCGCCTAGCATCCCTAGAGGTGATGGTTGACCAATTATGAACCATCGTGGATACAGTGCCTGATCAAAACAAAAACATAGTGCATAGGCTGGATGACCTGGATCACAGAATGCGGTAGGCAGAAAATGACATTGCAAACATCAGTGCAACTCTAAGGATGACTGGCAAACTACAACCATTGAAACTGCCAATATTCATGGCAAATTTGAGGACCTCCAACAGAAGCGTACCATCAATTTATCCCATTGGGAACAAGAGGCAAACACACTAACTGCCATAAAGAAAACCATATATGACTTGACATACCAGCTCAATATTGTCAATGCTGCCTTATAGATCCTGCTTCGAAGAGGAAACAATCATATCATGGGTGCGGCAAACCTCACTCCAATTCTAAAAAAAACTTAAGATACAGGAGCCGAAGCTATACGAAGGATCCTGTGATTCTAAAGAAGTGAAAACCTTCATGTTTGATATCGAACAATACTTTGATGTTGTGGACCATTTGGAAGATTAAAAAAGGTAGCAACTACTGCCATATATGTTCACGGTGATGCCTAACTGTGGTGGTGGGTCAATAAGAAGACATTAGGTCCTGTGAAAATACTCTCTAGATATGGGATGAATTGAAGGCTGCCATATGCCTACATTCTTCCCATAAATATGGAGTACAATGCAAGGAAAAAACAACGAGAGCTACGCCACACGAGGTCAGTGCGAGAGTACGTGCACAAATTGTCCACACTCTTTCTAATCAAACGTGACATGGGGGACAAAGACAAACTCTTCGCATTCATTGAAGGTTTGAAACCCTCATGCGCATATGGAACTACAGAGACAACGGGTAGACACTATGGCCAAGGCAACTGAAGCTGCTGAATGCCTTGGCGATTATCACACGAGGACTCATAAAGAGAGGCCCAACCACCTATCCGATGGGGATTTAATGGGAACCATCCCAGCAATGGTGGCCCAAGCAAAAGTGGGGAAGATCGGAGTGCATCCAAATTTAAGACTCCTCCCTCCAACAACAATAATGCTGCATCCATCAACAACAATCAGGGGAGAATGCCTCCCACATAATGCCTTCATTGCGGCGGAGCAGATTGGAACAATGAATGCCCAAACATAAAGATCAATGCTCATTAAACCATCAAGGATGAGTCAGATGCATTAGACACATCAGAAGAAGACAAGGAAGGTGCCTTTAATGCAATTTTTAGCTTTATCCCACATGCCTCAGCGAGGACCAGTGCATGTCCTCCTAAGAAAATCTCTGGACCAATCACCAAGACAGGGAAGGAAAAGATGGATGAGAGGCCTCCAAAACAAACGAGGACCCAAATGTTCGCCGAATTGAAAGTGAACGACATGCCTATTCATGCATCGATAGACATAGGGGCTACCCGCAAATACTTGGCTTTAACTCAGGTAGAGCACCTGGGTGTAGTTTTGCAAAAGAGTAAAGGGCCGCATCAAGGCTATCAACTCCCTACCCCAGACATTGGGTGGAACCACTATGTCCTTGTGAAAATTGGCCCATACAAAGGAAGCATCGATCTACGCATCGCAATCATACATGACTTCGGCATAATAATGGGTTTGGAGTTCATGAGGAAAACCAACACCATACTAGTACCATATGCCAACATGATCCTGATGATGGGAGAGAAAAAGGCCAAGTCCTGCATCATACCATGCATTCCCACAAAGGCAGCCGCTTGAAACATCTCGGCCATGCAGTTGGAGAAGGTAGTCAACAAGCATAAACCCTTGTTTCAGGCTACCCTTCGCAACAACAATCAGCCACCATACTGGTGACGCTCCTCAGCGTGTGAAGACTTGTCAGCCATGCCACAAGGACAAGTTGGATCGCTCATCACATACAGGACCTTTGCAGCCATTACATGTCCCACGAAGACCATGGGAAAGTGTTTCCCTTAGATTCATCACAGGATTGCCCCAAGTCGGGAATCTTGCATCCATCTTGGTTGTCATAGATCAATTTTAAAACTATGCAACCTTTATAGCAGCCCCAAAAAACATCTTATCAGAAGATACAACTAGACTCTTCTTCTCGCATATTGTCAAACATTGGGTCCTGCCCAAAAACATTGCTAGTGGGTGCGACTCACGCTTTACTAGCAACATTTGGACCCATCTCTTGAGGTGCTTTGGGTTAACATTGAGTCACAACTGAGACATCCATCCACCATCGAATGACTAGACAGATTAGTTCAATGACATGCTTGAGGAATATCTCCGTAACTTTACAAGCGGATCACTAAAGCATCGGGGGAAGCTCTTGGATACTTCATAACTATATTTCAGTTCTCAAAAGAGCCATCATACAAACAATTGCCCTTTTCAAATTGTTACTCGACAACAACTGCTTCTCCCGCAAATGGTGAATGCATCAACCATGTTAAAATCTCCTCGAGATGCTAACTTCTCGAGCGAGTGGGAGCTCAACTTGGGGATAGTGCTGAGCTATCTCGTCAAAACCCAAGAGCGGGCAAATAGGTTCACCAAACATAATCTTTGCTTTTTCCATCATCAAACAGGGGACAAAGTAATGCTATGCATCCCAAAGAGGGCCCATGAGCTTCGCCCTCAACAAAAATACATCGGGCCCCTACCCATTGAAAAATGCATTGGGAAGTCCACATACAGGTGACAACTCCATCATGGTGGAAGATCCATCTAGTCTTTCATGTTAGCCACATGAAATCATTGCATCACTACCAAAGAAAGCTCAAAGAATAAAGTGGCATAGACCTCCCAACTATCAACAACCAGAATAATCATGATCATGATCATCATCATCATTATCCTGATATGGCTCGAAGGACGGTGCCAACTCAGTTGGGGAAGAATGTCATGGGCTACTTTCCAGACATGCCCCATGGCCCATTAGCCGTGTCCCATGGCAGCCGAGCAAGCCTAACAATGCCTAGCGACATGGACAACCCAGTGGTCTTGGCTGTACCAAGTGACAAGCGCGCATGTACCTCTGTCGCCCCACAAATGCCTATCGCCACCGTCCAGCGACTGGCCAATGACAATAGCACCGCACGCACTGATAACGTCTCGCACTATATTGATGCCTTTCCAGCCCCCAGTTGCAGGCCCATTCAAGTAGTTCCTTGCACACAGACCCTAGTGCCAAGCACCAACACATAGTCTCAGGCAAACACAACAAGTGTCGCGGCGACACCCTCGCGCGCGCAGACCCTGACCCGCAAGAAAAAGTTGTTGCCATCAGACTTGATTTTACATTGTAATAAACTAAGACTTTTTCATTGTAATTATAGGCTAGTTTATATCATTTTCAGTCAGTGAGTTTTTATAACACTATTAGGGCAAGTCAAGTAACTTTGATTTACATTTTTAAGCATTATTAGGGGGGACTAAGAAATTTAACATTTTCAAGCAATCATTTTTGCATACTGGTGGCTCTTCCCCTCGACACCTCATCTTTTGTAATCAGCTTACATTCATCAATAAAATCTCATCATCATTCAAAACCCAATTCTTTCTCAACTCCGCAACTGCCTGTGACATTGGTTTTTTCGCACGACATTGACAATATACTCTAGTGTGCGAATGGTGCCTCATTGGCGGACAACAACAACATTGACATCGGTTTCTTAGACTTACGTTACCCTTCCAAAGAACATCAGGAAGGCATTGCGTTACAATGCAAATGCATGGATAGAATTTCAAGAGTTACATTTTACGCTGAATCAATGTCGCGCGGTAAGAATTCAAGAATGTGGGATTTCTTAAAGGTTCCGCAGTCTTTCAAGGATGAGTATAGATGTATCCATAAAGATCCACGAGACACTATTAAATCTGCTCACGACTTGTGAAACCTATGTAACCTAGGTTCTGATACTAACTTGTCCTGACCCAAAAATGAAACCTCTCGTGATGGCACCTAATGTGGTACTAGGCAAGCCGACACACTATCAAAACCAATCAATATATTCATTTTTAAGACAAAACCAAAGCTATTTAACAATAAACCTGCATATGTAGTTAAATCAACACAATGTCGACACCTAATATTTCCTTATATATATTTCAATCTTTCCATATATATACATATACATATATATATATATATATATATATATATATATATATACATATATATATATATATATATATATATATATATATAAACATTCATAATATTTTTATAAATTTCCTATAATTTTAAAGATTTAAATTGATTTATTTTTTTCACTTTTTTTCATAAAATCCCCAATACTTAATTCCCAAATTATTGTTATAATGATTTATCCATATAATATGTATACTTATGCCAAATATGATTGATATATTTTTATGCATTTTTTATAATTGCATTTGGTATTTCTTATGCTAAATTACATATAATTGTAATATCAGCCCTTTAATGTATAATTACATTTTATGTGCGTAAAATTGATCCCTATATTTTTAAAATAATAATTATATATTTTAAATCATTTTGGTACATGAAATTATTTTCAGAAAACTGCTTATTATTTATTAAAAATTTAATAGGGTAAGTTGGCTATTTAATATATATCAAAAATTTGGCTTTCAATTCTACCCCGAATTGAACCCACTCAGCAGCCCAATTTTATACCCAATTAAACTGACCCATACCCTATAACCACCTACCTAAACCCAGAGCCTATCTACTCTATCAAATCCTGAGCGTTGATGTCCCATATTAACGGTATGCACGAGCCCTTTCTTTTTTAATTCAAAAGACCACCTAATCCTACCTCATTTCCAAACCCCCACCACCTTCAGATGGTCTCCTCTCCTTTCTTCTTTTAAACATAACCCTAACCGCATCTTCAACCACCGCCTCCTACTACGGGCTTCTCCGGTGACCACTCTTCAACCCCAAGCATCCAATGGTTCCTCCATCGCCTTGCTCATTATCTCTAAGGCCTTCAAGGGCCCTGGGCCATGCCGACATGTATTTGGGGTTGCTGTTTTCTCTATTCCTGGTTTCTCCAGTGTGATTTTGCGCAAAACCACAGTATATTTGTTACTATCTATGAAGCTCCAAGTAGATTCTTCTATCTCTACTTGGGTTTCCTTTGAAACCCTAATTTTTCGTTTGTTTCTCTTAGATCCGGGCCATTCTTAAGCGATTCAAGCCTATTACTTTTTTGTTCTACACTATTCTCAAGCTTTTTTTTGAAAAATCATCAACTATAAGATGTTTTACTTTCTTTTAAAAATTAGGGGTTTTTCAGAACTTCTTCTACACTTTGTTTAAGCAGATTCTTTATGTTTAAAACTTCTATCCTTGTATATCTTGATTAACTCTATGTTCTTATTACTTATTCAACTCCCCTATGTTAAAAGCCATATTTTTTTAGATTTTTTTTTGTTTTGGTTCTGTGTGTTTGCATGACTACTAGATTCTTGTTAAGTTTATGTGGTTACCGTGCTTAGAATAGGTTTTACTGAGTCCTTACCCTACTTATATCACCTCTCTATAATTCTATTTATCTTAATTTTTTGAGACTTGCCTTTTTCTATCGATATTGCTGACCTTTCCTGTTTGCTACGTCTTTTTGTTCTTCTCTGTTTATATGTTTAAGCATAGAATCATAACTCTCTCTTGATTGATTATGATTTCCCTATTTGATGGTTTGATTGAAAGATTTTCTTTTAAAACCCTAAAATTCTACCTCGACTATTTAAATTGACTGATCCCCTACCTTATTTGCTATGGTATTTTATTCTTACCAAATCATTTCCTTAATTAGAGTATTTTGAACTTAGTCCTGGTTAGTGGCGCATATATGAGTTAGACAGTCCAGATGAGGCTGCTTCACTACGCTGGACCCAGTTCTAAGATATGTTCCTAAAAGAGTTTGTCCCCCAGAGCCTCAGGGACGCATGGCGTGCAGTGTATGAGCATTTATGCCAGGGTGCTATGACAGTTTCACAGTATGCCATCCGTTACACCAGATAGGCCAGACATGCACTGGCCTTGGTTGCTACAGTCCGTGAGAGAGTTCGCTGGTTCATTGCGGGTCTTATAAAACCCATCAGATCTAGCATGGCTCGAGAGTTGGATATGTACATTCCTTATCAGCAGGTAGTGAGCATTGCTAGGAGGATTTAGGGTATGCTCGCTAGGGAGCGAGAGACCAAGAGGTCCTAAGAGTCGGGCCACTACTCTGCTGCCCATACCCAGTAGCAGGTCAATGGTAGGGGCTATATTGGTCGCTCCATTCATTCAGCACTTCCAGTAGCCAGCAGTGCTCTAGCTCCTCCTAGACCTTAAGAGCATTACTATGCACCTCTGATTTCTAGCGCGCTCCTACACGCGGTGCTATTAGAGGCTAGTCCAATATGACTGGTCCTAGCCATTCACAGCTACCATGTCCTCCCATAGCTTGGTTCAAGTGTGGTGATACACGTCATATGGTTAGGGACTACCCAGACTTGGTAGGGGTACATCTTCATAGACTGCTCAGCAACAACGTGCTACTCAGAGTTCTCAAGCCATGATCACAACACCAGCTGCTACCCCATCTGCCCATCAGCTAGGGGCGGAGGTCAGTGAGGTAGAGGTCGCCTTTGAGTGGGAGGCTAGGCTCGTACTATGCTATTCCTACCTGTACCCAGGTTGTTGCCTCCGATTCGATCATCACATGTATTATACTGGTTTGGGACAGGGATGCATCGGTTCTATTCGATCCATGCTCTACTTATTCTTATGTGTCTTTGTATTTTGCTCAAAATTTTTGGTATAGCCTGAGACTCCTTGAGTTCTCCTATTTATATTTCTACTTTTGTAGGAGATTTTCTTATTGTGGACCGCGTTTATCGGTCGTGTTTGATTAATATACGTGGTTTTTAGACCAGAGCAAATTTATTGTTACTTGGTATGGTGGATTTAAATATTATCTTAAGCATGGACTGGTTTTCACCCCATTATGTTATTATTGTTTGTCACGCCAAGACCGTGACGCTGGCTATGCAAGGTATTCCACGTGTTGAATGGAGTGGTACTTTAGATCACACTCGTAGTAGAGTTATTTCTTTCCTTGAAGCTCATCGTATGGTTGAGAAGGGTTGTGCCACATATTTAACGTATGTGAGAGATGTCAGTGTCGATAGCCCACTTGTTTATTCTGTCCAAGTAGTACGGGATTATCCCTATTGGTTTACAAATGATCTTTCGGGCATGCCGGCCAATAGAGATATTGATTTTGGCATTGATTTTTCGGGCACTCAGCCTATTTCTATTTCTCCGTACCGTATGGATCCTCTTGAGTTGAAGTATCTGTTACATGAATTACTCGGCAAGGGTTTTATTCGACCTAATGTTCAACCATGGGATGCTTCTGTCTTATTTGTAAACAAAAGGGATGGTTCTATGAGTATGTGTATCGATTATCGCCAGTTGAGCAAGGAAACAATGAAGAACCGTTATCATTTGCCTCGTATTAATTATCTATTTGACCAGCTTCACGGTGCACATGTGTTTTCTAAGATTGATTTGTGCTCAAGTTACCATCAGTTGAAGATTCGGGAATCGGATATCCCGAAGACTGCCATTAGGACTCGGTATGGTCATTACGAGTTCCTAGTTATGTCATTTGGGCTGACCAATACCCCAGTAGATTTTATGCACTTTGATGCACAGTGTGTTAAGGCCATATCTCGACTCATTTGTCATTATTTTCATAGATGATATTCTTATATACTCCCGGAGTTGGGAAGATCATGAGTTGGATAAGTATTTGATACTGCAATAGTTGGATATCGCTAAGATGCAAAGCCACCCGAAGACTCCCAGCACAGTAGCTCCAAAAACTACTCCCCCGTCGAACAAGTACCAGAGAGATCGAGCAACATTGGATTAGTATTTGATACTGCAATTGTGAAAATGCTCGAGGACTAGACCAAAAGGATCGAGTAAGGCAAGAAAATGATAGTAGCCAACGACAAGAAAGTCGAAACCTATAACTTCAGAGTCAACAGAATCCCGGGCGCACCCTTGGTCCTGAAGGGTGTAGATTTCAAGAAGTTCATACAACGGCCGTTCCCAGAGGAAGCGGCTCTGAAACCCATTTCAAAGAAGTTCAAACTTCTATAAATCCTAAAATACATCGGGACCTCAGATTCCAATCAATTTGTCATTGCCTATACGTGCGCGGTAAAGGGCAATGACATAAAAGACGACGAGATTGAATTAGTCTTAGAAAATAAGTTTGGAGAAACACTCTCGAAGGGGCCATGATGTGGCATCAAAACCTAGCTCCCAACTCCATAGATTCATTTTCCATGCTAGAAAATTCCTTCAGAAAGGCACACGCCGATGCCGTCAAAGTAGCAAGAAGGATGTCCAACGTATTTAACATTATGCAAAGGTAGAATAAAATGCTGCGAGAATTTGTATCTCGTTTCCAAATGGAATGAATGGAACTACTCCAGGTCTCCGATGACTAGGTGGTGTAGACCTTCACTGAAGGCCTGAATGAATGATGCTTAGTGGCCTCAAGATAGCAGAAAGAGAATCTGATCGATAATTCCACCGTAACCTTGTCGGACATCCACAATCGGTAGTAGTCAAAGATCGAGGATGACCAGCTGGGAACCCCATCGGGCTCAGTATATCCGAGTAGACTCCCGGTGAAGTAGTTAACATCAAATAACGAGAGGTATTAGTCGTACCCCGATGATAAGAGGGATGCCCCAAGACACAATCCGCCTCGCAACGGTCTACTGGTGAACAGAGGACAGAACCCTCGGGGACCCATCAACAATGATGGATTCGATGGGGACATGGGGCCAACAGGGGTACCTCGCCTACTAGAATACAACTTCAACATAATTACGGAGATCATGTTCGCCATCAGCAAAATTTTTGATGCCAAATGGCCTATGCATATACACTCGGATGTTCCCCAAAGGGACTACAACTTGATATGTAAATTTCGAAACTGCCACGAGCATAAAATTGAGAATTTTAGGAAAATTGGGGAGGAAGTGGCCCAGCTACTTGATAAAATACACCTTTGAGAACTCCTCAATGACCGAACTAAAAACCAGTCACGAGGAAGAGAAAAAATAAAAAAGAACAACGCAGACAAACCCCAACATGTCATCCACATGATTTTTTAATACACACTCTCGACTGTATTCAAATGAAAGACCACATAGTATCCGCCAAAGGGATGGTTGAACCCAAGATCTTCATAACCAATAAGGCATAATCATCTCTCCCTTTTTCTATCTTTTACTTCACGATAACTCTTGTATAGGACATCAACTAAGGTAGTCGAGGTGCTGATCCGGCTCAAGGACCTTGAGTTTTGGAAGCGCCCGTTACACTCTTTTCCTTCGACCGTTATTTTATCCCGAGATGAGTTTTTCCTGGCATGGTTTTTAGCAAGGCAACTCCCACCACGCTACCTAAGGAGGACCCAACAAACTTACAAGGCTTCTTTTGCAATCAACCTTGTAGCAGGAAACGAAAAATGAGGTTCCAATGGGAAATGATGTACCGGGCCAAACGATCAAAAATACCGTGTCTGCATAAGCCTGGCTTACGTCAATAAAACAACATGTACTTACGCCTAAAAATCAAAGAATATCTTTCACCAAAAGCATCTCGTACTCCAAAGAAAATTTAGCATTTTCATAGCAAGGATCCCTCCATCGAGTACATCGCGAAATACTCGGAGACCCGCGTCAATAATTTGATGCCGTCATGGACTTAGAGTCAGATCTCCATACTTATAAGCCCTCAATGAAGCAATTATGATCTCACGAGTAATGTCCTTCGAGCCTCGGCAAACTTGATTACTTGGAGATTATCGTCAATTGCAATTCACTTAAAACATGATGCCGTAACACCCTAAGCGGTCAAATTAGGTTTAGCAAGATCTATTTAATATAATAACAAAAACTGTAAGACCTAAATAGGCATGAAAAATCTGTAAAACCTCAACATGCATGAAAAAACTGTGAGACCTTAACAGGCATGACAAAACTATAAGACCTCAACAGGCATGAAAAAACTGCAACACCTCAACATGCATGAAAAAACTATAAGAACTCAACATGCACGAAAATAATGTAAGACCTCAACAGGCACGACAATTTTAAAATATAAAATTATATCCTAAATGAAAATACAATATATGTTTATAGATTAAATAAGATTAAACATGCACACAAAAATGTAAAATAATTAGAAAGTTTCTACAACAATTCCTAAAATAACAACTAATTAAAGGAAAAAATTGATTTTTTGGATTCAATAGGAGTAGTTCATGTGAGGAAAAAATTACGTGCTCACCGCTGCCCTCTTTGCTCGAAGACACTAAAGTTTTTCAGGAAAAGATTAAATCAGCAATTAGTAGAGATTTTTGCCCGTTTAACACTCCATGAGAAGCATTTTTTGAAAAAGCCTAACCGAACCTTGCTTGAAAGGTTTCCTATATATCCTTCGCTATAAACAAATTAGGTAAGTGTAGTTCTGGATGTTTTGGTAGCTGGGACTACCAAGAAGCTGTGATTTCAGTGTTGCTACTGCTGCTACTGCATGTCGAACTCCTTATTACACCAAAAAATGGAAAATAAAAATAAGCTAGCTAATCGTATCAAATAAGATGTGACTTCCTATCTATCTCGCTGCAGACTCCGATTTGAATCTTGATTCTCGTCTGCTGTAGGTGCTGGTTTTTTCTTCAGCTTTGGATCAAGGCCGAACATGCAAAATTTGTGACTTCAATCATATCTTTCGAACTCCATATCTTTTTCCGCTTTAGCACTTTGAATTCACTTTTTTTTGTTTTTTCTTGTTTTCTTTAATGAGACTCATACGTTTGGTTATCTCAAATCCCGTGCCTCGAGGTCAAAGCTGCTCAGATACCAAAACAAACAAACAAATAAAGATTTTTAACCCAGTTTTCAATAGTAAAACTTTGTGAGTTATTTGTAACTAAGATCCAAACCTTTTTTAATTTTTTTTGAAAGCGATAAAATAAGAATTATGTCTCTTTAGGTGGAAAGATTTTGGGAATGGAGACCTATATCTAAAATTCTCAACTAGGGAATGGAGGCCCTATGTTGGCGAAAAAGGCGACTAGGGAATCGAGGCCCTATGTCTAGAAATTCTCAACCAGGGAATGGAACCCTATGTTGGCAAAAGGCGACAAGGGAATCGAGGCCCTATATCTATGAATCTCAAGTCAGGGATTGGAGCCCTGATGTTCGCAAAAAAGAGAGTAGGCAATGGAGGCCCTATATAAAAAATTCTCACCATAGGCCTTGGAGTCTTCATACTGTTAAGAAAAAAAAGGTGACTAGGAAAAGGAGGCCCTATGTCAAAAAATCTCAAATCTGGGATTTGAGCCATAATGTTAGCAAAAAGACGACTAGGGAATGGAGGACCATGTATAAAAATCTCAACTCAGGGATTGAGCCCTAATGTTGGCAAAAAGGCGACTAGAGAATGGAGGCCCTGTGTCTAAAATCTCAACTTAGGAAATAGAGCCCTAATATTGGAAAAAGGCGACTAGGGAATGGAGGCCCTATGTCAAAAAATCTCAACTCGGGGATGGAGCCCTAATGTAGGCAAAAAGGCGACTAGGGAATGGAGTCCCTATGTTTAACAATCTCAACTCAGAGATTGGAGCCCCAATGGTTGAAAAAAGGTGACTACGGAATGGATGCCCTATTTCTAAAAATGTCAACTAAGGTATTAGAACTCCAATGTCGGCAAAAGGCAACTAGGGAATGGAGGCCCTATGTCTAATATTCTCCACTCATGGATTGAAGCCCTAATGTTGGCAAAATGGCGACTAGGGAATGGTGGCCTATGTCTACATATCTAAAATCAGGGATTGGAGCCTATTTGTTGGAAAAACGGTGACAAGGGAATGAAGGCCCTACGTCTAAAAACCACAACTCAGGTTGGCAAAAATGCGACTAGGGAATGGAGGCCCTATGTCTAAAAACATCAACTCAGGGATTGGAGCCCTAATGTTGGCAAAACTAAGACTAGGGAATGGAGGCCTTATGCCTAAGAATCTCAACTCAGGGAATAAAGCCCTAATGTTGGAAAACAAAAGGCGACTTGGGAATAAGGCCCTATGTCTAAAAATCTCAACTGAGGGATTGGAGCCCTTATGATGGCAAAAAAGCGACTAGGGAGTGGAGGCCCTATGTCTAAATTCTCAGCTTAGGGATTAGAGCCCTAATATTGGCAAAAAAGCAACTTGGGAACAGAGGCCCTATGTCTAAAATCTCAACTTAGGGATTGTAGCCCTAATGTTTGTAAAATATTGACTAGAGAATGGAGGCTATGTCTAATATTTAAACTAAAGGATTGGATCCCTAATGTTGGCAAAAAGGTGAATACGGAATGGAGGCCCTATGTCTAAAATTCTCAACTTAGGGTTTGAAGCTCTAATATTGGCAAATAAAAAAGGTGACTAGGGAATGGAGACCTATGTCTAAAAATCTCAAATCAGGGATTGGTGCCCTAATGCTGCCAAAGAGACAACTAGGGAATGGAGGCCCTATGTCTACAAATATCAACACCGGGATTGGAGCCCTAATGTTGGGAAAAGGATACTAGGGAATGGAGGCCCTATTTTTAAAATCTCAACTTAGGGATTGGAGCCCTAATTCTGGTAAAAAGGCAACTAGGGAATGAAGGCCATATGTCTAAAATCTTAACGAAGGGATTGGAGCCCTAATGTTCGCAAAAACGTAAATGATTGAGGTTGGGAATCCTAAGCTATCATTTTTTTTTCTTCTTATCTCATATTTTTGTTCAATTTATTTTTCATTTCATTTTTTAGTAAAAATGCAGGAAAGAATTTGGAGGAAACTTCCCTTTTGGGTTGATTATAGCTGCGAGCTGTTTCTAGCTATTGCAGATCTTTTCCTTTTCGTTGCACCTGCTTCTTGCTCGGTTGTTTTGGATTGCACCTGTTTCAATTTGTCAAACAAAGAAAAATTGTTATTTTTGAAATGGTGGTTGGTTTTGTGGCCTTTATTGTTTCAATCACTTTATCTCGGCCCACCTTCTTTGATAAAGATCTCAATTGCAACTGCTTGTTTCTTGGGGCCCAATTTCATTTCAGGCCCTGAGAACCACTAGTTTCATCCTGGTTTTTTGACATGACGGTTGGTCGGTGGAACTCAAACTTTTCGAAAATTTTTCCTTCGTAGGCCTCCTTCTGACTTTTTTTCTACCTTTTTTTTCACTTTAAAGCATTGGGGAACTTGTGTCTTCTCAAAAATTGCTGCAATGGCTAGTCGTGTGGGGCATAAAGTTTTCAAACTTTGTTTTGCTTTCGTAGACCTTTTATTTATTGCTTCTTTCTTTCAATGTTAGCGTCAGAGCATTTGGGATCCTTTGGCTTTTCAAACTTCTGCCGAGATGGTTGGCCACGTGGGGCTTAAGCTTTTCAACTTCATTTTTCCTTTGTGGGGATTTGAATTTGATTTCCTTTCTTTGAATGAGTTTTCAATTTCAAAACATTAAATACCATTGCCGCTCGAGGTCGACTTGATGCCCATGACGAGGTTGGGTGCCTTTTGTGTATTAGCTTATATCAAATGATAACCCTGTGAATCAATCTTCCCATCCTTTCTTTGTCTTGGTTTCAGAATAGAGTTAGGCCGAAAGAGATTCAAAGAAAACAAAC
The DNA here is from genome assembly GCA_034376525.1 of Nicotiana benthamiana. Classification (NCBI taxonomy): domain Eukaryota; kingdom Viridiplantae; phylum Streptophyta; class Magnoliopsida; order Solanales; family Solanaceae; genus Nicotiana; species Nicotiana benthamiana. The sequence continues at coordinate 115,280,199 of CM067340.1, forward strand.
AATGGAATGGAGAACAACTTTAAAACAAGAAGTGTCCCTTTCAGGGAAGGAAGGAAGGACTTATCTAGAGTACATGCGGACTGCAATGAACATGACACACCTTTTGGAATGGATGCATGATATGTATAAATTTTCCGACTCTCAAAAATTTGTTACAACCTTTGCATCAAAATCGAGATACATTGCCAGGACTATCGGTGGCGGTGGCTGCGATGATCTTCTTTTCGATCAACAGCGCCCTTTGCATGTTTTCACGAGCTAAACTCTCTCATTTCTCTTCTCACCATTGCCTTATAATGCTCTTTGTGATTTTTTTCTAACAAGACTCTCTCATTTCAATTTCTTTGCTTACTGTCGCCTCACGGTGCCCGTGTGGGTTTTGACCAATAAGACTCTCATTTTATTTCTCTCATTTTGACTATATTAGATTCAAGTAACTATATTCTCCCATTTTAAACCTATTTGCCAATTGATCAGAGACTTGAACATGGTTTTACGGTAAAACAGATTTGGATTGAGTTACAAATTTGGATCTTTTTGGGAGGGATCACTGCCGAACCATTACGACATCTGCCTCAGTTTCACTTTTGGGGGGATTTGGATTTTTGTTTTGTTGTGACTAAACTCCATAGAGAGGTTGCCTGCGTATCCTTTCAGAATCAAGTCGAACGTAGTTCAAAGAAACATTTTTTTTTTCTTTTTTTTTCTTCTGTTTTGTTTTCTTTTTTTTTTTCCTTATTCCTTTCATTCAATCTTTTTTCATTTAATCTTATTTAATTTTTCCTTATTCATTTTTTCTTTTCTTTTGCATCTTTGTTTTGTTCTTTCTTTTCTTTTCTTTAATTGTTTTTTTTCAATAACATTTTAAAGAAAACTAACTGGCTCAAAGGGTTTGCAAATGGTTGCTAATGTTTGGGTAGCAAGGATAAAAGCCTTCTTCATCCAAACCGGCACATTAATGCTATAAAAAGGATCCAGCATAGTACCTTTGACTACATTTGCATTGACAGTTGTTTCAGAGACATTTTCTCTGATGTGTCCCAAGTAACAACACACTCTTTGGTAATAATTTTGTTGCAATGTATGGACTTTTCCAAACCGGGAACAAATTTTTCTTCAGTTTTAAAACTCTTTGTTCTATTTCCTTAAGCTTTATCTTCATTGAGATTTAATTCTTGATTCATTATTTCAAGGTCTGACAACGTTTCAGGATCTGGGCATGAAGTTCGCAAGCATGTCATTTTATTAAAATCTGCATTTAATAGAACTAAAAAGAGAATAAGAAACAAACATGATAAGATTAGGAAGAGAGACATTCCTGGAGAATGAAATTTTAATTACATTTTATTTTTTGATTTTTTTGTTTTTTTTATAAAAGTTGTTTAGGATAGAATGATTTACATCAAAAGTAACAAAACAAGGTAAAATATCTGGATCACACCCTGAGATAATTTGGACGGAGAAAGGATAGCAAGATTGACTACCGAGACTCCGTCTGATGGGGAACTTTTAGGCTTGGCAACCGTTTTTTTCTGTTCTTCTGTCTCAGCAATGGTTGCAATTGCCTATATTAGCGGATAATATTCCTCAACATCACAAATCATTCTGACTATTAGCCTATTATTGTGGGCAGGCAACAGATTGTTCATCTCATCAAGAGCTTCTTCATCCTGAAAAGCAATTCTTTCAGCTTTAATCAAATCTTCAACTACCTTTTTGACGGTTCAACAATCCCACGTACTGTGTCCTGCAGCTCTAGAGTGGTATTCACTTCTAGCATCAACTCAGTGCGAGGGACACTCGGGGTTTGGCTGATACGGGGCCACTGGTTGTAATAGATCTAGCCTCATTAGCTTTTGGAACAAGCTTGAATACGATTCACCAATAGGGGTGAACTGGTTTTTTCTGAAAGGGTCTCTTGGGTGATGATTGTATTGCAGAACATTTTTTGTTAGAGATTATATGGAGTTTAGTAAGGGTGGACATTTCTGGGAGGTGGAGTTCGGTTTTATAGATAATATTGTGGTTGCATGTAAGATTGCTTGCTCATCACCGCATATGGAGGCGGTGCCACAACATAAGCATCATCTAGAATTGGATAACAGTGTGGTGGGACCATCGGAGGCATGTATGACTGGCTGAATGACCTACATGCCCCCATCAAGCTTGAAACCACCATGGTTTCCTCGAGTATATTTCCATTTATCAAACCCTCTAAACCATTTTGAACATCTGGTGATGTTGCTTTAAAAGCAGCGTGAATTAAGACTCAGCCCATTTCTAGACCGTTTTCAACCATTTTCCAAATTTTGATAGCCTCTACGAACGGTTTACCGACAGTAGACATCATGTTCTAGAAGTAGTGAGCCTCTTGGGCCTGAAGAATGACCGTGACTCTTTCAACTTCTTCCATTGGATGATTTACCCTCGCATCCTGCTCACGCCATTTACCAGTATACTCGGGGAAACTTTCTGCAGTTTTCTTTTTAATGTTGGACAAAGAGTTTTTGTCGAGAGTGATGTCCACATTTTACTGGAACTGGCGGACAACATCTTTATCCATATTTTCCTACACATGCCAACAAGTATTTTCCTGATCCATATGTCATTTAGAAGTAATTCCGGAGAGCCTTTCCCCAAAATAGGCAATTAGTTGCTCCTCTTTTCCACCAGCACCCCTCAATTGGTAACAGTATCAATTCAGATGAGCGGCCGCGTCTCCATGCTTGCCGTACTTTTGAAATTTTGGAATCTTGAAGCCAACTAGCAAGTGAACATGGGGGAAAATGTAGAGCTCAAAGTATGAGACATTCTTTTGACCACTCAGACCTTGCATGTTTTCAGGCTTTGTTCTAGGCTCTTCATCCTTTGAGCCATTTCCTCTTGCTCGGGATTTTTAGCAACCTTTTCTTGCTCCACCGAGAAGTCACATAGAGGTTGAGTGAAAGAGTATAGGGTCACATATGTTATTTCTTGTTGAAGCTGTGAACCTTAAAAGATGGTCGTGGGAGGCGGTGCCTGGGGGCGAACCACAAAAGGCATGCCAGGATCATTGGATGGCATTGGAGGGTCACCACATGGGATGAGCAGGTTGGGCACATGAGCATTGGTAACCTCACCTGACCCGAGGATCAATTCACGGAACCCAGTTATTGCACTTGGTGGTTCCCTACCATTAGACCAAGCGTCCCACATTTCCCATATGCGGAGATGCAATATCTTGTTTTCTTCCAAAGTTGTTATTTGAGTTGTAGAATAGCCGATGCCAGGCTATCGTGAAGACATATGATTGCTAGATTGCTTGAAGAGGCCATCTGTACCTTTGGATCTTGTGAAGGAGGAGGGAAGCCTAGACTACCAAAAAAATCAACCACCAAAAGCTAGCTAGCTTTCACATCCAATAACCTTGTTAGTTTCGAAACATTTAACATATAGGAATTCCACATTAGGATGCACTGCACCTAATAGCTAAACGCTTCTACCATATGTTTCAACGTTTTCATGTTTCATCCCGGCCTTAACTAACTCTGTCCGTATGGACCTCTTTTCCTCGTCTTTGTTTCTCTCTATCACTCTTGATTTTTGTTTTGTTTTTGCCGCACTTTTTTGGCACTCTTCTATTTTTTTTCCTTATTTTTATTTTTCTCTTTTTCACTCAATTTTTCATTCTCTTTTTTAGTTTATTTTTCACTTAATTTATTTATAGATATGATCGAATCTGATAGGGATTGCCTACGTATCACGACCCCGCATGAATCAGATCTTGCGTAGTTCAGAAAGATCAATAATATAGTAAATAAGCTAACTCTTTTCTTTTGCACTGCATCTTCATGCACCATAATCAAGCTCCCTTCAAATAGGTGTTCCCATTACTGAAATTCCATAATCTCCAGAATTTGTCTCATGCCAGCTATTTCTGAGATTGTTGGATCAAAAGTTCGAACCCACAACACTTTTGAGTTCTTATTCTTTGCTGCCACCAAACATTATCACAAGTCAAAGATTTGGATAGACCAGGTGCATTAATGGTTTCCTTTTCCTGGTTTTTGATTCTTTCATCAGTCTCTCTTTTCATTTTTGTTATTATTATAGCTTTGTTCATTGACACTGCTATCAAAGTTTTAGTCTGTTTGGGCTTGCGATTGTGCTTCACCGATGACCCTTTCTGCTCCTTGACATTTTCCTTAATCATCACAGATTTTTGTATCAATGAACCAGGTTCTCTAGAAGTTTCTTTGTATGTTTAACTTACTGGCACACTTTTAATGAAATCTTTTGGATTCCTCTTCATCTTTTTCCTTGTCTTGATGCTTCTCTTTTTTTTTGTAATTGGGAAATAACACCTCACGTGTGTTCCTTGATTATATTGTAAGGTTGAGTAGACATAGGATTTGCAAAATAGTGATAGACATGATTTATCAGAAATGGAGGGGCTGTTGGAATGGAGAAAGTCCCAAAAGTGAAAATAGTGGTAGAAGGCATGAAATAATGATCTTCTGGAATGTATTTTGAGAGTTATGAAGAAGTGGGAATGATGTTTATAGCGGAGAAATGAGAATATTGTTCAGTCTCCATTGAATGAGTACTTAGTATATGAGTTGAGAGAGAAGGAAATAGATAGGAAGAGGATCATAGCTATACACAGAGAATGAAGGTTCATAACTTGCCATGACAAAGAGGGAAAATTTCTTATTGGGAAAAGAACTAATTATGATTGGGGAGCGAAACAGGTTCTAAAGTGTCTGAAGTGGCGGTAGATTTGAGGGGATGTGTTATCGTGCAGAGGGGATAGAGGATTTAATGGCAAGACATGGTATTAAGACATTAAAAAGTTTAAGTGATATGGTACCTGTATTAAAAAGTATTTATATGGTATTATTTGTTTATAAGGGCATGGAAAAGTAAGCAGATTACCACTAACCTCAAGTACAGGAACTTGATACCATAACAATTTTTTTTAACGAGATGTTAGCAGCTCCCCTCCTTGCAGTTCATAGCAGTACCTTAGGATTTTATGATCGTCATGTGTATCAACCTAGAATAGTATTGATGTGAGTTAGGCTTGGTCAGAAAATAGTTTAGCTATCTTTACTTGACGATGTCTCCCATAGACACCAAATGGAGCATCCGGTTCCTCACTAGATTTTTGTGACCCATCTTCACCTTGATTTATCCGAACTGTCCTTTTTTTGTGCTTTTGATGCAGATGTTTGGAGTTTTTTCTTTTGTTATACAATCATTTCCACTGATCCATCAGTTTTTTCATATTTACTTTCATAAGATCTCACCCTCCATTTTGTTTGAAATTTCTCTCCAGACGTTGATGAGATCATTTCGTCTTATTTCCTTGTCTTCCAGAAGATAGTGCATGAATAATGACAAGTGCAGTTTGGTTTCCCAACATGAAATAGAAGTTGGTTGGGAAGAACCATATGATAGTCACTTTGATTCCTCAGACTTTGTGTTCTGAAGCTTGTGTGATTCCATGAGCTGCATCTTTTCTTCTTCATTCAGCTTCAGTTGTGGAAAATGATGTAACAGCTTCTTTGTGAGATTTGGAAGGTGATGTTGCGTTGTATCTTGCTAGTCTCCTTTCATATTGCTCACACTATCTCCCTTTTGATTTGAAGCCTTGAACATTTCCCAGAGGTAGGATTGATTCATGATATTAATCCTCACAGTTTCTTTATATGTAGGAGGAGTGCGTTTTTCTAAATACTCCATGAGCATTCCCTGCCACTTTTTTCTTTCCTTGTTGGAGACCCAGTGACCTTGTTTTGTGAATTGCACTATAGAAGAAGTCCTTAGATTGTCTTTTTGCATTGAATTCCTCAAGATTACCCTTTCTGTTGTCAAGCATAAGGCATTTTCTTCCAATCTGGAAGCTCATAGAGAGTTTTGATTCAGGAGGCACCGAGTCTGACACCTATTCTCAAAGTAGAGAGCAATGGTCATTTCATTTTCCTAGAGTTTCTTGGTGATTCCCTAGAGAATGAGCACGGTCCATTCAACAATTTTCTCATACTTTCTTCCCTCATCCAATTTTTTGAGCTCATGTCCGGCAAAGTTAGTTTCTTCAGAGGTAAAAAGACTTGCATGTGCTTCCCCTTCAACCCATGGTTGTGATGTCGCTCATATCATTCTCCAATTTTATGATCAGCAAGAGTGACTGTTCTTGCTTCCTTTGTATAATGATACTACTTGTGTAGTTATCAGATTGAGGACAACACCTTTTAGGTCGTTCACATAGTGCTCGTATCCACACAAATGTCCAGAGGAACCTTTTCTTCCTTTTCATTCAATGAGTATGTACCCTTTACTTTTGTTATCAAGGATGATTCTCATTTTATAGAGATTTTAGTGAGAGGAAATTCATCATGTTTGGCTGCATGCTTTAGGCGTCCGCTGTCCATAGTTCATCGCAGTCTATTACCTTTCCCTTTTCCCTGCATATACATATAAAGACTTAGATTTAGGAATCCAAAAGTTTGGGTCCCTTCTTACTATAAAAAGGGTGAATGAGGGATTTCTTGGTCCATGCAGGCAGCATCCACTATTTGGAGTAGTACCCGGTCCTTTGCTAGCAGTCACACTATCAGTAAATGCTTTGTTCTTCTGAGCACACTGAACCCTAGCCTGGACATTTTCTTTAAAGTGCCATTGTTTCCACACTGGGTACATATGTAGTTATCAGGTACAATGACATATTTGTGTGTGGATTGTAGGGAGTTTTTTTCCTTTGGAACCTGATGCACTGTTTGTTCCCACTATTGTTGAGATGCATGGCAGTTACTGCATCTAAGGACCGGGTCCATTTCAAAGAGTTTTCAGGTTCATATCTTACTTTCTCCAAATCAGCTTGGAGTTGTTGGTTTCTCACGAGTTCAATGCAAAAGACTAGTTTTTATAGCAGTTAACTCCTTTTCGAGCAAGATGTGCGACTCACCGGACACCTCCTTCCTTTTCCTGAGACTTACATTCCTATGTTCTCTATTGAGTCCCTCAATGGCCTCCTCTAGATCAGCGTATATCACTAGAAGGCAGGCAATTATTTCTTCTAAGGACTATTTCTTATTGCTGAGACCTTCTACTGTTTTTTTAGATCAACAAGTACTACAATCATGCCATCTCTCTCATTCTCCATACTGGTTAATTTTTGCATTCGAGGCCTCCTTATCTAGTTCAAGATTAGCTATGGTTTCATTTAAGTCTACTACACAGACCACTGATCCTCCATAGATTGCTATGCCTCCCATAAATCTATGGTCATGATCTCTTTATCATTTACAATGATATAATAGGCATCAATTAGGACATTAGATAAAGATCTTAGATTCTTGGAAGAATAGGATTTTAGATTTCTCTAAACATCCCTAAATTTTACCTCATCGTCTTCATCATCATCTGAATGAGCCATTAGTGCGAGCATTGAATCGTACTTTGTTGTTTTAGTTTCCACTTCCATTATTGAACTGTTTTCTTCATCTGATTCCCTTTTGGATTAACTCGAGGAGTCTCCCCAAGCAGTAAGGGCCCGCTTAACAATATTGTCTGCAGTGCTTTTTTCGATTGAACATTTTATCTGCAACCAGGTTCCTTTTGCCTACTTTATTTGGATTTTGCTTGTGTTTCATGAGTGGTCAGTATTTGATGATGTCGTTGCTTTCCACATCCGTGACAGAGATCGTTTTTCCTTGTCTTACTTGAACTGTCTGACTTTGGTATGCCATTAATTCTTCGAACCATGTTTTGAAATCTCTTAGTAAGATCGGCCTTGTCACTATCTTCATCACTCAAGTCACTTCTTTCAGCCTTAAGCACCAGGTTTTTTTTCTTCTTAGGCTCTCTTCTTTCATCGTTTTTCCTTCTTTTCATCATGTATGTTTTCAGATTACCTATCAACTCATCCATGGTAAGAGTCCGTTGATATTTAGCTTCCATGATGGCATTTACCTTACTTTCCCAAGACCCAGGTAGAATATTGTGAATTTTTCATACAAGCTTGTTTCTGGGAATGACATTTTCAAGCGAGTGCATCTCATTTATGATGGAGGTGAATCTGATGCATGTCTTGTACAGATTCATCATCCTTCTTCCTCAAGAGCTCATAGTCTGTGGTGAGCATGTAGATTTTGGATTGCTTGACTTCGGTGGTTCCTTCATGAGCAATTTGCAATGCCTCCCATATTTTTTTTGGTAGTTTCCTGAGAATCTGTTGTACTCATCAGGTCCTATGCCGCAGATCAAGATTTTCTTGGCCCGGTAGTTCTTTTCTACAAAATTTCTCTCAACGTCATTGTACACTTTTCTTCCTTTGGACACCAATGGTCCTGTTTCTTCATGGGAACGTGTGGGCCATCACAAATGATGTCCCACAATTCAGAATCTTTAGCCATTATAATGTCATGCATCATGGTCTTCCATCATCCATAGTATTGGCCATTAAATCTAGGAGTTCTATAGGTTGATTTTCCTTCATCAAAACTTGGTGGAGCAGCAATTTTGGATCCTTCTTAGGTGTTAACCTAATATTAGGAACCTTCTCTGATAACAATTGATAGCTTATATGGGTCCACCGAACAACAGAGTACCTAGTCCTCTATGAGACTGTTACGTTGAAAGTAGTAAAGACTGAATGTAAAGGGGGCCAGAGTTTTTCTACGTGGAAAAATTCCACACACGATGATCAAGAAACCATGACCTACTCTTGTAGGCTTTTAACTCAACTAAATTATAATCTTTCTATTACAAGCCACATAGCAATATTACTGATTGCGAACACTTCAAACTAACTTGGGATACAACAACCACAAGTTGCTCTATAAATCTCTTAGTTACAGAGGATTTGACTAATGACTATTTCTAGTAGAAACATAAACTATACAGTTTACGACATTTGTTTGTTGCTAAAGCAGTGCTTGTAAGAACGCATACTAGGAATTACAATGTAAAGCAAATAACGAGATTACAACTCGATTATGCATATACATAAAACTTTATTTAGAAACTGATCCTTAATGGGGTTGTCTTCTTGTTCTTGGCATACCGGTGATTTCAATGCTGGATAGATGCATTTTCTTTTAGAGGGAGTATCAACGAAGTAAACAAATCTTGGTATGTCTTGAAGTAGGTTTTTTTATCACAAAAGATATAACAACAGGTAGTGATGTCAACTCTTGGTGTACTTCTTGTCAGTGAGAAGTGACTATTGCACTGTCTGCACAACCACTTCTGGGCAGGTGTGTTCCAGCTGGACTTTTCTTCTGTCAGGACACGCCAATGAACCAAGTCATAGGACATGTCAATGGACCAGGTTCTATTTGAGTTCCTCTTCTGTAATAGTTGCTGGATAAACTTTCTTCTGCTACGTTTCAGCTGTGCACTTTAACCTGTACATCTATCAGAGAACCCCAAGGGAGCAAGTCTCTGTTTGTATTTCACTTTATTTTGAATGAGTACAACCACTGACTTGTGCTTTCATCGGAAAACCCCAAAGGACCAAGTCATATGTTCCTTGTTATGTTCCTTCATGTGGTCGTTCATCCATTTGCTAAAGTTGAGGCTTCGACCAGTTCATATGAGATGTGTATCCTGTAGGGCAGGTTCTCTATCTGGTTCTTTACAATAAGTTTATTAGACTGTCAAACACAAGAATCACAAGGTACAATAAAACCCATCAAAGTAGCTAGTTTTAAATACTAAGATTGTGGACCCTAAATGGGTGTAATGTTAATGGGTATTTAACATTAAATTTATTTATAATAGTTGGTTGACAGTTATTCATTTCTTGTGCCTTATTCATTTGTACATGGTGAAATTAGAGGACTTAATTTTGCATTGTCGAGACATTCTAGAAGCATGCCTTGGGATTTCGAGGGTGAGACATCGTGACCTCATTCTCGACCTCGGGGCTTGTCAAAGCCCAAATCGTAGGAGGTAAAGGATGAAGCAGAGACAGGGGAAGAAACCCTCTAGGCATATGGCTACGCTTGATAAATGCGGCCTACCCGGCGCCTACGTTGAAGCATCACGTCAAGCCATCCCATCACCGTACATTGTAGCTAACCCCCACATACTTGTAACCGAATCTTCCTTTCTATATAAAGGGGGCTCGCTCCACCTTGTAACGGTTTGATATTGCTCCACTTCTCCACAAGTGCAATAGTATCTGTCTCCCTCTTCTTCTAAATCATTTGTTCTCATTGGCTCGAGGCCACCCCGTGTTCATTATTTTCTTACTTGTTCTATGCCCCTCTAGCTATGCAATGGCCATAAAGAGCCTTACTTACTCGTATATTTGCTTGTTATCCCTTCCCAGACTGGCTCGAGCCTTTGCCCCGAGGCCTCCGTCAATCTGCTCCACGTTTGGGCAACAAGCCCCTTCGGTTCAGTTACGCCTCAATTTGGCTCGTGTTTTATCATTATATTACATAATGTCAACATAAACTGCCATCTAAACTAGCTTGAGAATAGATCACGTAATTTTATAATTCCATTTAAAAATTTAATTATTGTTACCATTTTCACATTACACATTATTGATTGATTGTTATTGCAAACATTAACTTATTCTATTTTACTCTTTCTTTACTTGAAAAAGAGGGTTAGGGTTTGGTAGAAATGAATATCAAGAACTCAAGACTCTGAATCTTGTTTAATAGAATCTTTTTGGAATAAGTGGGTTCTACTTGGCATAAGTTGGTTGTTCTTAATGGTAATTCTTTTATATTTGGTAAAAATATAAAGAGAACATACTATCCAATCAACGGGAAATATTGGGTAGTAAGTTAGAAATCATTTGCATATCAAAGGATCTACCACTAGAAATATGTCATATCAATACCGATTGCCTTACATTTCATTGATGGGGACACAACCTTGGTTTCCTTAGTCAAATTATTCATATTCTCATAACTAAATTAATTATCTTATTAACCCTCAATGGGATTACGACTTAATTCAAGCTTCACACTACTCAAATAACCTTTTCACAAATATTCCATGTGGGATTCGATGCCAACCTTATTAGGTTATTATATTTAAAACCGATCGCCTTACACAATTTATTTAAAGTGTAGTTTGAGCGTATCAAATTTGGCACTATTTTCGAGGAATACGATTTTGAAATTACTAATTAGTGTGTGCTTTACTTTACGTCTTCTTCTATTACATCTCACTTTGTTTGTTTTTCTTAGTGATGATTGGAAAACATGTCCGAATATGATGAAGAAGATAATCCTTTTGTGGACATAGATGAGTACATTGAGGGTACACATGTTATTGTACCTCCGAGAGTTGACTTTGCCACTTTTTAGAAGGACCACAATTTAATCCAAGTTCTCAAAGCTGACGGGGTTTTCAGACATTGCACAAATGATGATCCGACACAACATCGTAGAAACTTCTTGGGTGTGTGTCTGATGCACAAGAAAAACAATGTCTCATATGATGCCCTAAGGTGATTAAGTACTCACTGACTGGAGAGGCGAGGAAACGGATTCAAAATCTACCGCCACATTCCATTCACTCTTGAATATATATAACGGTAGGTGGTATACTACAAAAATATTATGTGATCGTGTTTGTGATTGTAAACCATTTATGCGGTCTACATACGTTGATAAAATAGAGACTAATTATGAATTCACTTTTAAGATCATATTATCATTCTTGCGTTCTGAGTTGTGCAACTCTACAATGGGTTTGCGGACTGCATAGCTGTTATGCGATCACAAAACCCTTCGCATAAGCTACATAATTCATAACTTTTGTATCAATGTGATTAATATGTTAATTTCTCAACCCACACATTTCATTTACAGGAATGGCACCAAAGAAGTCACTTCCAATACAATCATCACCTGCTCGTGGAAGAAACGGTCTGCTATTCCAAGACAACAAGCACAACAATCCAAACGTCAATAGGCTCAGGCAATTCACAGTACTTCTGAGCTCTCCTCCCAGTCTAAAGAGGAGGAGGAATAGGGTGACCTCCGGTCATATGTTCACCTACAGGGGGAGGCATGACAGAAGATAGGGGAGGATCTTAATCTCAGTTTTGAAGTCACAGGGTCCATGAACTTGTATAAAAAGTGCTAGGAAAGAGAAAAATTCTTCAGGAGAATCAGCTGAGTTTAAATAGATTGAAGGAGCACCACCCTCATGTGATCAAAAATATCTCACACATGAGGGTCGATTTTGGCTCAATTTTGTTTCCTCCCTTCTGATGCCATCAAGGAATGAAACTGACATCAATATTGAGAAGGCATTATAGATTGCATGTATCATGACAGGTATCAAGATTGATGTGGGAGAGATCATATTCATGAAGCTGGGGATCAGAACAAACCAAAAACATACATAACTTCCATTCCCATACTTGATCACTACTTTATGCAAAGCTATAGGTGTACCTCTTATGCCAAAGCATGATAAACTAGAGAAGGCTCTCAAAGATATTGAAGTCACTCGGATCAGCGAGACAAGACACAAGTAGATTGCACATCAACAAGAGACTGCAATTCCTCCTCCAGTAAATTCAACAGCACTAGAGGTATCGGCACTGCCTGACACCTCTCCAGCCACAGCTACTCCACAGACACTCTTCATCATACCATTACACAACCATAGGTTCCTTAACAGCTCTCTCCAAGATAGGTCTACTTGCCCAGCATGCCAACACTAAGGTATACCGGCTAATAAAAGAAATACCAAACCTCCTCGGGCAAGCATTGATCCCTATCCAAGCTTTAGTGGGTGTTCTTCAGCAGGAGCATAAATCTTATGAAGATCACCTAACGCACTTTGAACAGCATCCTGAGGAGGTCGAGCGGGATGATGTTGGAAGTATGCCTCAGCTCAGGAAAGATGTTGATGAATTAAAAGCAGAACTACATAACATACATAATTTGGAGTTTGACTTGACCGCCTTCCTCCCGAATGAAGGTGAGCATGGTGCTAGCACTTCCATAATAGGAATGGACTTTGATTTAACAAACATGATGTCAAATCTAGAGGAACACAGTGTTGAGACCTCAAAGGCTCTAGATCCTCCTATACACATTGACTTTCCTTTAGAGGAGGTATCTGGAGATACAGAGGAGTCTAATGAGGGTGATTCAGAAGGTGAGGAAATAGTTTAGGATGCACATGTATAAGACACTGAGGGTCATCGGGACAAGGGTAAGCAAGTGGCTGCTTGTACACTTGCACATGATAAAGAAGAAGCAGTTTTGCAAACAGAAATTTCACATTCTTTACTCGATATGGTCTCCAAAGCACTTCCATCGATCATACATCCTTCATAGGCAACAATAGCAGCTCCCAGGCCCTAGACCCAGCTTTACAGCATGTGGAGCTTCCTACACCAGCCTCAAAACCGGCGGAGCTTCCTGCTCCATCCTGATAACAATTGGAGCTTACAGCAGGTAGAGCTTCCTGCTCCATCCTCATAGCAACTGCAACTTATTGCTCTAGCGGTGGAGGCCACTACTCAGTCTGAGTTTCCACCCATTGCTGCTTTAGTGCCAACAGGTGACTTCAGAGCAACACACATGCTTCAGTAACTCCCAGTGCCTAGTGCGCCCTAGGAAGTCTGTGAGATTCATTTTTACATTCTCTATACATTGGGAAAATGGAAGATATTTGGTTGGGATAAGGGTAGTCATGTTTTGTGTGAATATTTTACATAAACTCTTTACTCTTGTAGTGTATTTTTATAGTATGTAATGAATTATCCTTGGTTTTTCTTTTCCATATTCTTTTCCAATAGTGTAATAATAGAACCACGACAGTAGAATGAAATGTTTTGACTTATTTGGTGTTGATTTTTCTAGCTTCAAACATGTGATAAATTGCATAAATACATAATACCGTTCCTTCCTTTGTGTGTATATATATATATATATATATATATATATATATATATATATATATATATATATATATATATATATATGCATGTATATATATGCATGTATATATTTTGTCAGTCATTTTGCTAAAGTTGAGGCTCGCTCTTTGACTTTATGCTCATTCAGAATAATACATATCTTCAGATGAACGTTTTGAGTTTCTTTGTATTCATTTGAGGGCTGAAACTATGTAAAGTTGAAAAATTCATGTGTTGTGAGTGAGTGAGGATTTGTATAAATAATGCATAAGCTTAATGTGATGTTTAGAACTTACCTGGTTGGTTGCTTAGTGCAAATTTTGGGTTAATGACTGGATGCTGATATGATCTTAGGCTCTCAATCTGACTACTAGCTCGTTTTACCCAAATTGACCTCCTTGGTACATTAATTACCCTAGTTACCCCGCTGAGCCTTTAACCTCGTATTGGCTGCTAGATTACCAATCTTTACCCTTTTGTAAAATATTTCCATATTTTGCATCCTTCCCTCCTTGAATATTTTGAATGAGACTAAAAGCCTAAGTTGAGAATGTTGGTATCAAGTTAGAAATTTATAAGATTTACCATTGTGTGTACAGGAAGGTAGAAAAAATAACAACCTCAAAGTTGTGTATATAACGAAATGCAAGATCCAAAAAGAAAAGATAAAAAATAATGTAAAAGAGAGAGAGAGAGAGCAAAAACGTAGATTCTTGTGGGAATTGAAGAAATACTTTAAGGTGGTTCTATGTCGGTAACTCGAGTTCAATATATTCTATGTAGTAAAGGAACATAATGTACGTAGAGTTCAAGGATGGTATAGACATCACATTCCAAATATTCATCCAACCCATCACGGATCCTACATTAAAATGCGTGAAAAGTTATTGGATATCTACAATGAATTTTTCATGAGTTAGCAGCAAGTTAAAATAAGAGCAAGCATATGGACTGATACTTGTAGCATGTAGATTTTGTTTCGAGTGCTACTGCGTTTTGTTGCATCCACTGTACATACTTGTGAGTGGGGATATTCTTATTGTGAGCGCAAATGAATAGTAAGATTTAGCAGAAGTTAGGTTCTTAAATTAAAATACAAGTTCACTTAGCTGTGAATAACATTTTGTCATTTTGGTTGACGCTCGAAGGTCACAAATTGATTAGTCGAATGGTTAAGTGATAAGTTTTCCTCTAGGAAAGGTAAGAAGATGATACAAGCTTGTTAGCTGTCAGTCAAAACCATCTAGAGTCAATACTATTTTGGGACATGTAGGATAATTTTGTTTTAGTTTCTTGAGGACAAGCAAGACTTTAAGTTGGGGTGTTGATGAGACATAGAATCCTTTAGGAATAATTGGGTTTTACTTGGCATAAATTGATTGTTCTTAAATGCAACTTATCTATATTTGAAAAAATTATAAAGAGAAAATACTACACAACCATTTGAAAATATTGGTTAGTTATTTAGAAACCTTTTTCATATCAAAGGACCTTTCATTAAAAATATATCCTATTAATACTGATAGTATTATATTTCACTGATTGGGACATAACCTTAGTTTCCTTAATCAAATTATTCATATTTTTATAACAAAATTAGTTATGTTATTAAATCTCAAATATATCGTTTTCTTGTTAAGCTAAATGAATAGAGTTACGACTTAAGTCAAGTTTCACGCTACTCAAGTAACTTTTTTACACCAATTCCCTGTAGGATTCAACCCCAACCTTGTTGGGTTATTATATTTGGCACCGACCTCTTTAAACAAACTAATTAAAGTATAATTTGAGCATATCATATATCCAGATAATTTGTTTTTTTAATTTACTTATTAACCTTATTGAGATTAGATAATTATTTTTTGGCTTACCTAGTGAGTTGGGTTAGGTTCCATCACGACCAGTGGATTTTTGATCGTGACATATTACTATCAGAGCTCTAGGTATATTGGTTTTGCAATTCATGAGAAAGTGTCTTGTAGATTGTTTCAGGTGATATGGTGATGTCCATACCTATATAAGAGAGGATATAGGATATTTAGGATATACTTCCTGTCTTTCTTTTCTTATCGTATGCTATTGATTTCGCTTGAAGCATAACTCTTTGAATTTCTTTCATGCATTCGAATGCACACATGAGTGCTCGGTATGAGCTACGCATCGATGACTTGTAATTCCATGGATGAGATGCAAGATATTATTTCAATATGTTAATGAAGGGTTAGTCCGGTGGACTTGAGGCCAGAATTTACTGTAGCCTAGCATAGAGATGTTGATTGTGTGAGCAAGTGATTTCAGACATATATGTCTGGAAGCGTCCCTATTGGTGAAATTTGTGGTTGGATGGATATGTAACAAGCATGATGTGACTGTCGAAATTGTTCACATGGTTTAAATGTGATGAATAGAGTTTGATTGAGATGTAAATTTGGTGCTTTATTTCTCTCTTTATTGGACGTATAATCTCGAGTTATGGTTGTGTCAAAGCATCATTTAATGTTGTTTAGTTGGGGCGAAGAAGATTTTTATGTCGTGATATGAGTTCAGACTCAGGAAGATTAAGTTATTACATAATAGTTATGACTCTGTAAAGGTATAAAGAGATGTTAGATTGAGGTGAAGTAGGTTTTTTATCTCGTGCGGGGTGTCTTGAGATTTGGGGGATCCCTATGTTGTATTGTAGATAGTTCCCTTTTATCAGTGAATTATATGTGTTACAATTTGAGTTTGGATCCCTGTTGGGAGATTGCTTGGCTGTTACGACGGTGAATGAAAGATTTCTAGATGATTTGAAATTATTAGATGGTTTGTGTTACTTTAGCTTATGAAGGATTTATTTGAATTTCAGTGAGGGATTTTGGCAGCAACAGAGTATGGTTATTGTGATTTATTATATGCTTTATTCCTTGGCTTTGAGCCAATTGGGGGAGTCTGCTATTGTAAGTTGATGGCATAGGTATGTGTTGTATTGGTTTCAGTTTGAGGTATACTAGTGAATCAATTATGTCTTACAGAGGTTGAGACCGGGGATGACCCGAGTAAAGAATATTTTTTATAAGGGTTGTGTTATGTCTTATGGGTATATGATAAACATTGGATGATTTACTTGTTATTTGAAAATGATGTAGCGTGCATGGAGTTGAAAATTGCTCGGCTGCTTAGAATACTAGATTACTTCCTTGTGTGTGGTTGTACTATTGGAGTACAAGTCATTCGGTCAGTTTAGGCGGTGCTACTGAGATTTTAGTAGAGTGGATGACTCTCGATAATGGTTCTTTAATGAATTCAGGATTTGTATATGGCAATTGAGAATTTTTGCGGGCTTGTAAATTGCTAGAATATTTAAGTTACATTGGATGGTATCGCGATTCGCAGTATTATAATATCATTAAGGAATTCTACATTTCAGCATCAGGAAGGTAAGATGAACAACTTCAAATTAACAAAAGGTCTCTTCAGAGTATCTCGATTGTGGTGCTTTTGTGGTGCCTAGGAGAGTATTTAGTGGCTTATGAGCCTTGAAGATGTGTGGTTTTGTGCTTAGGTCTCGCGTGATGAGTATCGACTGAGAATTGTTGTATTATGGCGAGGAGAAGTATCAATTTGAAGGTAATATAGGAGGAACTCTAGGAAATAGGATAGCTTGGTATGGGATTAGCTCTTTTGATGCTTATTATGTAGTGAGTTGCTATGGGTGTTGTGGAGATATTCTTGTGTTTTGACGTCCTGCATAGCTTGGTAGAGTTAGAGGGATTTAGTCCTGACGATTTGGTTTTGTGCAAATGGGATTCAGAGAGTTCTTGATGGTTTCTACCATGTTTAGTGATAAATATTTTGTATTGACGTTAGAAGCTTTTGATGTATAGTGATTTTCTTCTAGATGGGATCAAATGAAATGTTCTTGGATAATAAAGTATGCTATTACTTGTAGGTGAGAGTGGATTACGAAGGTCTCATATTTTTTGTTATATGGCATGGTATATTCTGTGTGTTATGTAGGATATGTATTTGCATGTGTAAGGTCACAGTTATGTTTTGAAGGGATGGATATGAATTCTTAGGAAGCATGGAGGATCTCAAATGACTAGATAATTAGATATGGCTTTATAAGGGCGTATGCTTCAGAAGGGTCAAGGTGTTGTGATTCATGGATACTCCATTGATATTGCGACATTCTTCTGGTTAATTAAGTGTTGATGCTCACATTTTGCTATGTGGAATAGAAGAATTATAGAAGTATTCCTCGTGGGATGATCGTGTACCTGATAAGTGTTAGATATTGAGGCAGTGGAGTTGAGACCGAATATGGTAATACGTGGTTTCTATGGATTTGGAGACTAGGAGTTCTCATGACTGGATGGTTTCATGGTTGTGGACTATAAAGATGGGGTGTCGTGCCACCGAATCCAAACAATACACCTGCGGTGGCGTGGCACCTGACCCAAACAATATACAATGTTGGCATGCCACTAGATGCGCCCATAACAATCAATTGAAAACACACATCAAATTAACTCTTATACTCATGAAATGTCCGAATATCAAACACAAGCACGCCAAGTGGATAATACAAATCCTGAAGAGACGAATAGCGCCATATGTTACGAAACACAAGCACAACTAAGGTGTGATATATGACCTGTTTCTCGATAGATAACCTTCTTACACAACACCATAGCTACGCGGGACTCAACACATGTGCGAATAATCAGGCTATTTTACAACCCATGTGGAACCATAAAGTATTACATGAAATTGTTGGGAAAAAATAACATCCAATACTTTGTTGAATGAAAACAACCAACCTAATGTGGAGCACATCCCCAGATTTAGACCCATCAACCGACCTCAATTAGTTTATGATCATACCCTTCTAGGCTAATAACCTTTCAAGGATCCACCATAACTTATTCATGAAACATAAGAATAGTCGTCAAATTGGAAACAAACTCACACGGTCCACAACCCACAGAATAGAATGCCTTACAGGCATAAACTCTCACATTAGCGACAGTGCCCACATTCACATTCTTTGTTTCCATAATTTAAAATAAAGTGAGTACCATGCCACACTTATATAAATTTCCCATGGTGTGCGCTCCAATGACCTTTAGCACCAGACAAAAAAGTCTGCACCTCTACACCACCAACCATACTAAATCAATCAGGCCAACCAAGAGTCTGCGATTAATACACAAAGCCCCTTACACAGAACATTGTTCCCAGGTGACACTAAAGAAGATTCCAGCTAACTCTGAACATCTTAATCATTCTATGCTCATCCGTGCTCGTGACACTCTTATCAATACCGAGTCACAACCTTGATCCTCAACTTTCAATTCCCATACCGCTTATTGCACCGATCATGGTGCAACGCAAGAGGACAAGAATTTATCAAAACCATTGAACTACTAGTAGAATAAACACTTTATTGGCTAGAAACTTTTCACTTATCTCATTTGAGAAGAACCATTGCAATGCACAACTAAACTCCAGCCGCCGAAAATAGAAGCCTCTAGTCCCAATCTAAACCACCATAACTCTTTCAGAATCCATTTACACAACAAGGCATTAGAATCAAATACCTCCCAAATAAGTTAAATTATGGTAGTTGTCAAGCCTCGCACGCACCGCGACAAATCATACATATAACTTAACACCTTGAAGGAACTGATCACTGCCAAAATCATGTTGATTCAACCATTTCTAACCGACCCAACTTCTTCCAATTTATTTTCGACTTGCCTTTGAAATAATAATAATAGCTCCATTCATAAACGTAACGAACTCAATCCGCACTTGTTCCGTGAGACCCGCATCACGAGACCACATCATCTCATTACTCATTAAGCAGCTCATATCCTCCTTATGTGCACAATAGCATCCCCAACGTGTACACCCGTTTGGCCAGAACATCTGCGAATCGAATGAGATATCTTCTTTTCCTCCAATACTGCACCGCATACACAATAGTAACATAGAACATTCCAAGTCCCTAGGCACAATACTAATATTCTTGAACCCACTAGGACCACTATTGAGAGTCACCCACTCTCACTTGATCCAGAATATTAGCCAAACTCTAGTGTGTTTTGGCAGGTGAACACCCTATCGAAGAAGAATCCGACTAAATTCTTTTTCTTTGTACGTAACCCTACAATAAGCATAAACTTGGAGTCTTCCGAAAACATGAACATGAATCGATAAGGAAAAATATAGCACAAATTCATCAAGTTCTTTGCTCGATTTACCCATTATGTTCTCTTTTCTTAGTCATAAACGATCCGCCAATACACCGATAACCAGAAATCGTGCAACCAGACAACCATGCAATCCAACCATAGATGGTAGGCTCCATTTAGATTTTAATCTACAATGACATAATTTAGAGCCCGCTAAGATTCCTCCTTCTCAATCTCGATGATTGCACCTTTAACCCGCCAAATTTCTCGAAATGGCTTGTTAAACCTTTCATGAGCATCTCGAATAATTAGACATAATTGCAAATTTTACCTTGTGCCAAGTAGATAGTAGAATGCTTCGTAGAAACATATTCAAATTCACGCAACCATTAAGAAACTTGTTGAAATTCCATGCCGACATCTTCCAATGATGCTGCATTAGGTGCTTCTACAATGAAATCGGTAACCCTCTTGAGCCTATTCTCGTCCACCAGTTGTACAAGTCGGTTTATTTCCTATTGACATCAACTAAAAGTCTGACAATACATTCCAAACTAGAAGTAATGTTGCATAAAAATAAAATTCGTGGTCCTAGTCATTGTTCATCACGATTCCCAAATTGCTCTAATCTTCCCTCATGGGATGTGGCAATCCTACCACAGAACCCATATACTGCTATGCCACTTTTCCACTTTTGTTAAACCATCTCCATTAAGAAAATTCTCGACTTCTTCTTTTCATACATGGCCTACTAGAAATTCAACAACCACGAGACTACTTCCGCTACGTTTTTCCTCATCTTTCGCTGCCCAAATACTACCACAAAGCAAAATCCATCTGTGTGGCACCTGATCTGACAAATTTTTATCAAATCTAGGTCTTTTCAAGGATTATCTTTCCCGAGCCATCAACATTAGAAACATCCATTCGATCTGAATCCGCTATAACCTGCCATCTCTGACAACCACTTCTGTTGCACCATTTTGTGGCATCCTACCCCGCAGGCAAATGAAGGAGGCCATAATACTGACGAACCTTAATACATTCAAACAAGGATAACGACACCATATATCAAATGATAATTCCACCGCGCTTGAAAGTACCACTTCTCGTCATTTCATCAACCAATACCAGAACATTCATAGTCTAATTGCCTTTCCTCTGTCAGAACTAATTGTTGAACCTCTAAGCTATAATATGAGAAATCCTCCATTTAAGTCACTAACTGCCGCAATCCTTAAATACGCACCCTAACATTGCTCAACTTCAAAACCAAAGGCAATACCGATACTGAGCTGGAACAACACTGAACATAGTATAAGAATATGTATGAAGGAAATAAAAGTATAAGCCTCAAAGGAATCAAATCACACGATGAGGAATTAAGAAGGGAAGTGCTCCTAACAGCCATATAGCCTCTCTAAGATAAGTATAGATATCTTTGTAACGATCTGAAAGAATCGACTAGACTTATTCATGACTCAAATAAAACTAAATCTGATACCACACTTCCACGATCCAAAATTCACTATAGGTTGTGATGGCGCATAACATCGCCGTCAGGCAAGCCATTATTGCTTTATCAAATTAGTTACTCATTTTATTACTTTCAAAATCATAATTTCCATTAAATTAATAATATGGAATGAAATTTATGGGGTAAAGTTATAATAAATGCGCAATTATAATAAAGAACAACTTGTAGAAGCTACCAAAACTGGGTGTCACAAATACAAAAGCGTCTATTAATGAGTACAACAATGATACAATATCCGTCTAAAATACAAGTTAGACGGAGAATATAAATAATTATGTTGGAGACTCTGTACGTTGAGGATCGTAGCAAGGGAGTGCAGCTCAGCGTAAATTCTTTGCAATGGTTGTGCCTCTGCAACTAGAGGACCACTAGAAACATATAAGAACCTGCACAATACGTGCAGTATGAGTATATAAATCAACACATACCCAAAATTATCTAGCCTAACCCCGGAGGAGCAGTGATGAAGGATCGACATCGGCACTTACTAGAGGGCAAAATAATAGACATGATAATTCATAACATATATGAAGTGCACATCAGTGGTGGAGTAAATATGAAATTTCATAATTTTTCCAATTTCTTCTATTAAAGCATAAATTCCTCGATCTTTCATAGTACCTTAATAGTTCAAAGAAATGCCTAGTGCCAATATCACATAAATAAGAAATACAATAAAATTTTTCGGGAATCAATGAAAGGTTTATCTCAAAAATATTTAGATTACTGGCAATATAATGCACGATTCTACCAAGGTTGTTTGGCACGATCCATAATGGTGTGTACACTGCCGAAGGTCGAGCAACAAGAACCAGAGATGCACCTCTATATACTGCCGAGGCGTTCAGCCCACACCACTAGAAAGGAAGCAATTTATCCCATTTCGAGAGATAGTACCAAGTTTGGCCCGCTCCATAAGGGAGGAAGGAAGTTTCAAATCACAAAATACATGATTATAACACAGTACATAAGCACAACAATAAGTACACCTCTTTACATTTATTGAATACCTTAGCAACAACTCAATGTATTAAAGTTTGACCTGATACTTTTATTTCTAAATAAATTTTAATTATACATTTAATTAATTAAGCCAGCAGAAAAAAGTTCAAATAATTCAATTATTAGAGGATAAGGTCCTAAGTTTACCCGGACGGAGACATGTTATAGATACGTACGGATTCTCATCACCTCGTACGCATGTAGCGCTCACAACTAGTTACAAATAACAATAAATATCACCTAGGGATAATTTCCCCCTCAGAGTGTTAGAAAAGAGACTTACCTCGCCCCAAAGATCCTTAACCAGCTCCAATGCCTCTCTAACACCTCAACTCCAAGACAAACATTCAGAAACTAGACAAACAACATGCAAATTAATTAGAATATACTCCAATGCTTACAATTTAATAATGATTCCCACACTCCTGAAATGCCAACAAAGACAACCATCGGGCCCACATGACTCGATTCCTAATATTATTTAACATAAACATTACTCATAACATTACTAACTCAAATATATAATATATTCCCAGTTCCATTCCCAAATTCATGGTAAAAACTCAAATATACCAATTTATTGATTATCTTAAAAATTTCGCAATTCCTACCAATTTTCCCAGCTCGCATTCCATTTCTGCAGAGCTTTCCTGACATCTGTGGGCTCGTAGATGCGGAAATATCCTCGCTTATACGACCATCCCATCTCAGTCCGAATGTCACTTCTGCGACCACATTGCCTTACCTGCGGACTCGCACATGCGGCACTTTCCACGCAGGTGCAATTGCACCAGATATCAGTTGCCTCAGCATTTCTTCAATTTCCAAACTTGATCCGTTTATCATCCAGAATCTACCCCAGGCTCTCGACTTTATCCAAATATACTAGCATTTTCCAAAATATGATACAAACTTAGTGGAAACCTCAAACCATGTCAAACAACCTCAAAACTACAAATTGCACATCAATTTAAGCATAATGAATTGTTCAACTTGTCACTTCCATATCCGATGCCAAAACCTATCTAATCATATCCGATTAACCTTAAATTTTACAAAAAAGTGGAATTCGACATTGCGGGCCTTCTCCAACCTCCGAAATCGGAATCCGAACCCGATATTAAAAGTCCAATATCGGTCAAACTTTCCCAAAAAATCATCCAACTTCCAACATTCTCCATATGACCCGAAATGACCTACAGACCTCCAGTTTCACATCCGGATGCTCTCTTAAGACCAACATCGTCATACAGAGTTATTCCCAAGCTTCAAATTCCAAATAGACATTCATAACTTTAAAAATAAACTTCAACCCAATTTATGAAATTCTTTCAAAATGCCAACTTTTCACAATTAGTCACGCAGAGCTCATGAGTCATCCAAAACACATTTGGGACATACGCCCAAGTCCATGGTCACAATATGAATCTGTTGGAAACTTCAAATCCAGATTTTGTTTACTCAGAAGTCAAATCCTAGTCAATTCTTTCAACCTAAAGCTTCCAAAATTAGAGATTTCTTTCGAAATCGACTCCGAACATTCCGAAATCCAATTCTGATACTACATACAAGTCATAATATATTAAGTGAATCTACTTACGGTCTTAAATCATCGAACGACGTGCTAGAGGTCAAAATAACTGATTGGATCGTTACAGGCGTCGATAAAGTGAGGTCAATTAATGGCACCAGTATCATAATGGAGTCTCTTTTATTTTTTAAAAATGAGATTTTTAATAATGAGACCTTTAAAAAAATAAGGGTTTGGTAACACTTAACAGTAGCAGGAACTAAGATAAGAGAATTAGGAACATATGTTCAAAGTTACTAGTACATAGAGACAAGAGTCTATTTATAAAGCCCCAAAAAATGGTAGTCATTAGGGACCAACTGCTTTATCCCTCTATTAGAATAATGGAAAATTATTTTATTTAAATTTTTATATATATTATATTAAAAGCATAAAATTCCTTACCAAAAGGTCCTTCGTATTTTAATCATTCATAAGTCCATTTTGAGTTGCATAAAATTGTACATATAACTAAAGTTTATTTTAACAATACCCAAAATAGTCGTATGACCAAAATAAAATAGAAGAAGAGAACAAGTGGTAATCTCCTTAAATTTACATCCCTAACAAACAACGATTCTTGTTGGCTTAAACGGAAAAAATAATATAGTAAACTTATTATTTAATATCAGTATTAAAGTGAAGTAAATATTCCGTAGGCTCAAAAGGAAAAAAAGAAAGTAGTGAGAATAAGAAAAAAACTACTATTTAATATCCTTATTAAAGATCATTAAAAAAGGCCGTCAATCTGCATTATTTGGCTTTGTTATTCACAAATGAGCCATAAAGAAAGTTTCCTAAGATTTAAAGCTTTTTCACCGTTTATGTTACTGTATATTTTCAATATAATTGAGCTTCATTCTCCAGCAAAGCATTCTTCATTTTGCTTTCGTCTTCTCTCACTCTCTCTCTCCCTCGCTCTCAGGGACTTTGCAGAAGCTTCCAGATTCAACCAATGGAGCTAAGGTTGAGCTCCGCTAAGCTAGTCTCAGTCACAATCTTGTCATGGTATCACAACAAGACTAATCCTTCTCGTCGCTTCTCAATCATTTCCTAATCATCTTTTCTCTTTTATCTTTTCTCTTTTCTCTTTTTTTGGTTTTTTGAACTAATTTGATTGATTTACCCCCAACTCATTCAATTCTTCGTACGTCAGTAATTTACCGCATAGAACTCTAAAATATTGGGTTTCAATTGCTTTTCTCCTTGAAC
Organism: Nicotiana benthamiana; assembly: GCA_034376525.1. Lineage (NCBI taxonomy): Eukaryota > Viridiplantae > Streptophyta > Magnoliopsida > Solanales > Solanaceae > Nicotiana > Nicotiana benthamiana. The sequence continues at coordinate 115,305,593 of CM067340.1, forward strand.
AATAAACTAATTTTGTGCCCTAATGGATATTGAAGAAAGAAGATACGACTATTGCTACTACGAGTGTCACCGTTCCTCCGAGCACGGGAATCGACCCAAGTGATCCCTTAAATCTGCATCCATCCAACAATCTTGGTACGATGCTTGTATCTGTAACATTCGATGGGATAAGGTATATATCCTAGAGACGTAGTGTTCTTTGTGGCTAATCCGTAAAGAATAAATTAAGTTTTGTGATTGGTGAATGCAAGCAACAAAATCCCACATTCACTAACCTATCAGAAGTGGGGACGATGTGATAACATGGTCACTTCATGAATTTTAAATTCTCTTTCCAAAGAAATTGGGGAGAGTGTGGAATATGAGAGTGATATTGTTGAATCATTGAAAGAGTTGTGATCGCTATGAGCAAACCAATGGAGCTATATTAATCAATAATCTCTCCCAAAGAGCCCTTGACATCACTAGCTATTACATTAAGCTGAAAAAGCTATGGGAAAGGTTTAATACTCTGGACAAGAGGTGTAAATTATCACGCCCAAATCCGGACACGATCGTGATGGCTAGCGAAGACAAGGCTAACTGAAACAATCCCCAAATCAACCATTTTCTAATAAAAGTTACCATTTATAAACAAATAATCTCATAATGAACATTTAAAAGAAACGAAAAAAAATTGTGGAATATATACACAAGATGATATCGGGGTTTCACTAGTTATGAGCATCTATTGCAACTGTCTAACTGCATTAAGACCAACATGGTCAGGAAAAGTCGCAATTTATACATAAGGAAGAATAAAGAGGGAGAAAGCAGAGCCGCAATCACCAGGATGCTACCTTGCTAACTCTGATGAAACTACCACCAAGCTTAGAAATACCTAAATATGCACACAAGGTGCATGGAGTAATGTGATCACTCCAACCTAGTAAGTAATAAAAGTAAGAACAAAAATCTTTCAAAATCAGAAAACGGGTCAATCGTCTCGTTTAAAATCCAGCTTTAGGTAAAAATCACTTTAAGATGCTTTCATATAGTTTCAACAGAGGTCCAATAAAATTTATAATTTAAGGATTGAAAATCGTAAGTGGCCCCTCGGTAAAAACATTGTTCGTATCGGCCCCTCGGTCAAAACAAGAATTATACACACCTCATAACATGAAAATACAACAACAACAACAACAACAACAACTACCCAGTATAGTCCCACCAAGTGGGGTCTGGGTAGGGTAATATGTAGACGACCTTACCCCTACCAGAAAGGGCAGAGAGGCTGTTTCCAATCGACTCTCGGATCAGTGAAGAAAAGGAAAAACAAAAACAAAAACAAAAGAGCATTAGAAACTTCCTCATAACATGAAAATCTTAATGGAAATATCAAAGCTAAATTGGTGATTAAATTCTGAACATCGCATAAAAACCCCAACTTAATTGAAAGTTGTTTAAAAATATTTGTTCAACATTTTTGACAGAAGCTCAGTATAAAGATGAGTGAAAGCAGTAAATAAATCACCATAGTCAATAAAACTCACTTTAAAGAGGAGCGAAAATAGTAAGTTCATAAACAAGCCCCTAAGACAAAGTATCACTCATGTACATGTGTACAGATATAGCACCCCGTGCAAGCCTTTCAGTCACTCGTGACTCAACTCTTACCAATCAACGCTCACACTTAGAACTCTCACTCAAAATGTACTATAATAGTTACTGCTGCAGCGTGCAGCCCGATCCGCATATCGCTGCGCCATTCAGCCTAGTTCATTTATATAGTCGACTGGCATAACTAGAGGTGTGAAGACTCCGGAGGGGCTCCTACAGTCCAAGTGCTATATCGTTGCGGCGGTGCAGCCCGAGGTATATATATATATATATATATATATATATATATATATATATATATATATATATATATATATATATATATATAAGAGATAAAGTGATAAAACCAAATTTAAACAATAAACAGATAAAAGATGACTGAGGATATTCTTTCAAAACTAATAGGGTGAGGAAAAATAGTGAAAGTGCCCCTAATGGTCTGAGCAGGTCGGCACAAGGCCCCAAACATGGCATGTAGCCCAAAGTATAATATCAATCTCAATGGAATATCATAAGATTTCAAATCAACTACTCGATTTAATAGTTGTACGGGACGGACCAAGTCACAATGTACCTCGATACGTTCCAAACTCTACCCCGCGATGCCTTTGCCCTCACAAATAGACCTTCGGATGCTCCAATTCTAGACATAATCAGTACATAACTATTAAAATATTCTAAGGGAGCAAAGCCCACTCTAAAATATCCAATTTACATCAATAATCCCAAAATTGCTCAAACCCGGCCCCTGGACCCACGTCTCGGAACTCGATAAAAATCTTGCAATGGAATCCTTATCCACTCACGAGTCTATACATACCAAAAAAATCAAAATCAAACGTCAATTGCCCGTTCAAATTCCCAATTACACTCTCCAAATCCAATTCCTAATTCCATAGTTTTAAGCTTTAATTTAAACATATTTTATGATTGAACAAGTAAGAATCAACATAGGATCGAGTGTTGAGTTCAAAAATCTAACCTCCAAATGTTTCCCTTTGATTCCCTCTTCAATCTTTCTCAAAAGCTCCAAAAATTGCTCAACAATGGAGAAAATAGACAAATAATTGCAAACTCACATTTTAAATATTAAGCCTTAGGCCTGAAATCCTTCATAGCGATCGCGGGACTTCCTTTGCGATCGCAAAGCACAATCTACAAGGCCCTCTAATTTTCTCTACGCGAACGCAGTGAGGTGCACACAAATGCAATTCTCATAACATTAAACCTACGCGAACGTGATGTACCACTCACCCAATTCACGTGTTCGCGATGAACCTACGCGATTGCTGTTAGATAATACGCTTAACGCTAGAGGGGGGGTGAATAGCGTTATAATAAAAATAGCATTAACTTGCGGAATTTAAAAATTGCAGAAAATAAATAAGTGCGATAAGTAAATAGACAAGAACGAACGCACCGATGTATCCTGGTTCACCACAACTCGTGGCTAGTCCAGTCCCCGAGAGACTCTCTCGAGATTTCCACTATCTTCGTTAAGCTTACGGGTGCTTAAGAAACCGTTACACTTGCTCAAGGATACCACACCTTAAGACTTCACTTGCTCGAGGATACCTCACCCCAAGACTTTACTGTTAAGCTTACGGGTGCCTAACAAACCTTTACAACCTGAGGACACAAGCCTCAACAACCTTTGCTCGGAGATACAACACTCCAAGACTTCAACCAAAGGAAACACAAGTTCCTTCTTACAACACAAGGGACTAACACTTCCCTTAAAGTGTATAAAACACTTAGCACTCACTTAAGCAAGACTCTCTTAATAGAGTGGATATGAGTAAACAAATACGCTCAAGAACACAACAATAAATTCAAGACCTTGGCTTTCAAAATGTGATAAAAATGATCAATAAATGATATTGGAAATGTATGAAAGCTTATGAATGTTTTGTCAGAAGTTGTGTGTTTAATGAGTGATTTTGAGGTGTATTTATAGCTCCAAAATCACTCCTAGCCGTTGCTATGATCATAAATACAGATTCTGAAAATCTGTTAGATAGTCGACTATCCGATATGGTTATTCGACTATCTTGGCAACGGTCACAAGGATAGTCGACTATCTGATATGGATATTCGACTATCTTGGCAACGGTCATCAGGATAGTCGACTATCCAATATCAGATATTCGACTATCCGACCCTGCGGAAATGGTTCGATTTTAAAACAACGAACTTATTGAAAATAAGTTATAAAATGTTTTTCAAAGCTTTTTTTGAAGATATAAAATATTATATATATCTTAAACATGAAAAATAATTGTAATGACCATTCCGAATCAATAAAAACATTTAAAATCATTTTGTTTTAAATGTATTGAAAATATTTATTATATAACATTTAAAACCAATTTGTTTTAAATGCAATAAAAATATTTATGATATGCATATATTGTAAAACCATTTATGATAATCATTTATGATATGCATATATTGTAAAATCATTTATGATATGCATATATTGTAAAATCATTTTATGATATGCATTGTAAAATCATTTTATGAGAGAAGCCAAGACCAAAACTTAAAGTCGGATCAAGATCACAATAAAGACAATATAAATAAGACTCAACAAAAGGTCTTCATTTATTTTCATTGCTTCTCTCGATCTTGTCTTGAACTTCTTGGACTCCAATTCTTGTCCGCTCAAATAACGTTGCATAGCCTTTTCTTCCTCTATGCTCATTGTAATTTTGCATATCAATTCTTTATCTTCCTTTTGCATATCTACAAAATGAATAGCACTTTAGTTAAAATATAAATTAAAGTGTATTCAATAATAACTCACATTTATTTGGCATATATTATTTTCCATTAAATTGGTTTGTCAATTATCAAAACATATAAGTATGAACATATACATATGTTCCAACAATTTCCCCCTTTTTGATAATGGCAATCCTTCATGGGAATATGCATATACCCTTTATAAAAGACTATGCCAAATATAAGACAAGTTATTATTGAGTTCCCCCTCAATTTATGCAATAAATATTTAAAACAAATAAATATGCATATAAATAAATAAGTATGCATATACCCTTATCTTTCCCAATGCATGGAAAATAAATATACCCTTAATCTTCCCAAAAGCATGATTAAAGATAAATATGCATATACCCTTAGTCTTCCCCCTTTTGACATTAACAAAAAGATAATTTCATTAATGAAGAAGGAAAATTACAATAAGAGTAATTGAAAATATTTTACAATTAATGAAAGTACATTGCAAATAATGAAACTACAAATAATGAAGATACAAGTCAAGAACTTTCATCGTCGCCGAAATCATCGTCATCGCTAGAAGTACTTGCGGAGTAGACGGGAGAATACGAATAATTGACATGGTCAAATATCCGTGGATTTCGTCACTAAGCCTACGCACATTTCTTTCCGTGCGAGACACATTACTATCGATTCGATTAATTGAAGTCGATAAAGAGGCAAGTTGATCCAAGATGGCTTGAGACACATCCGGTTGGGCACGAGGACGACGAGCTTGAATTGGAGGAGGAGGATTTGGAATTTGATCATGTGGTTGGTCATGGCCATGAAAAGAGGTCTCTTGAATATCCCAATGTTTGGTGCGAGTTGTTGACTTGAGATGCTTCAAGAAGATGCATTATAAGTAATGCATAAGGAAGGGGTTTGTCACTTCCTATTGAGTCAAACATATGTGTAAGAACAAATTTACACCAATTTATGCGTGCTTTGGAAATAATAGCATGCATGATTTTTGCATCTTCACGGCCAATTGTCATGTGATTGCTTTTTCTCGGTTTAAGAATCCGAGTGACAACATAGAGAATCAAACGAAATTCCGGAAAAATTCCTTTAATAGGAGCTCTCTTTTGCTCTTGAGAGAATTCAAATTGTCCAATTCCAATAAGGTTGAAGAGGACATTTTCATCATAGAGTATTCCTTCGACACCGGTATATTGGTCGATGTCTTGGTCATCACGAGGAAGATTTGTGATAGCTTGAATATTTTCTTCACTTAGAAGAATATGAATACCATTTACTTTGGTAGAAAGAACTCCATCTTCATCTTTCTTAAGATTCGAATAAAAGGCTTGAATCAAAAGAGGATGAATAAAATCATACTTCAAATAAACAAAAATCAAGGATTGAACTTTGTAGGAGTATATTGGAATGATTAGAATCCGCTAGATATCTTGCGGTTGTGAATCGAGGTGGAAGAATATCTCGATTTTCAAAGTTTCTAATAAATCGTTGAAGCTCATTTTCTTGTTCAAACCAAAGAACGGATCCATCATCATAACAATGTAGAGATGGAGGAGGATTTGAAGAAGAAGGGATATTCTTTCCGGCACGAGAGCGTTTAGAGCTTCTATTTGCCATTGAAATTTGTAGGCAAGAAGAACTTTTGGAAGAAGTTTGGAATAGAATTTTTGAAGAGAATTTCTTGAACAAGAATGATTTTGGTGTGAAACAAAGAGTGCACACTAATCCTATTTATAGAGTTCAAGAAAACATAGCATTGAATGACAAAAATCAGATTTTTGGACTGATTGGAACGGCTATAAAACGGTCAGATTTTTGAAATTTGACTGAGGATAGTCGAATAACTTATTGGATAGTCGACTATCTGGGAATAATATTCGAATATCTTCTGGGATAGTCGAATATCTGGAAACAGATATACTCGAATAACTTCTGGTTAGTCGAATATCTGGAGAAATAGCTTGATTTTCTGGATAATCAAGTTATTCGAATAACTTCTAGTTAGTCGATTAACTTCGACGACTTTGAAAAAATTGTTTATGCAGAAAATATTGGAAAAACAATTTTCATTTCATGGAATTCGTTTATTAAAAAAAATAAACTATATTTTTGGTAAAAATATATATCATAATTTTATGAAAATAATTTTATAAGAACAAATATGTTGTTTCCAAATTCACAAGCCAAGCAAAGATAATATTGACTTGAATCAAAACTTTATCTTGGTTCCCCCTGTCTTTAGGGGGATACCTGGAAAAGAAAATACGCGTCTTCGACGCTCAAGTCAGTAATATTCAAGATATAAATGCAACCTAAAAATGTATGCATTTAGATCAACGTTTAACCACACTAGGACGTGACTCCTTTGAACATGATTTATATCTAGCACTTCAATAAACACTAAATATTATATCAATTCTGCTAGCAATAAGGTAAAGTGAGGAACGATCATACCTTTGTAATTCTTGGTATTGCTCTCCTTACCTTTCACATTTCTGTCAAGATGGTCATATGAATTCATTGAATAGGCCATTGCTTTGGTGTTGCTTATTTCAAATAGATTTAGCAACTCATTGCAATATTGAGTTTGACAAATGAAAGTTCCCTCTTTCATTTGTTTCACTTGCAACCTCAAGTTGAAAATAAGCTCGTCCATCATTAACATCTCAAATTTTGCTACTCATGAATTTTAAAACTCCTTGCATACAAATTTATTAGTTGTTCCAAACATAATATCATCAATAAAAATTATTTTTAAAGTACAAGAAATATCATCAATAAACTTCATGCAATCTATTTTTCCTTAATGAAAGGTTCCCCCTCAAATAAGGCAAACTAGAGTGTAAAAACATTCCCCCTTACTTGAAGCATATCGCCTAAACACCTCTTCTCTTTGGCATTTAGAAAGAAGAGAGTACATTAAAGAAAGATTATGAGAAGTATGCAGTATGAAGATTTATAGAAATTTATCAAGACATACCAACAAAACATAGATCTACCAATTGTTATAAAACAATGATAAAACCATTTGTTGAAAACATACACAACAGTTGCCTAATTGCCAATTAAGAATTGCTAATTTTGCTCTGTGACAATCGATTGTCAAGTTACCACAATCGATTGTCTGCCAGCCATTCCTAAAATCATTCCCAGATTTTACGCTTAACAATCGATTATCTAAGATCAACAATCGATTACTGGCAACGTTAAAAAAAATCTTTTCCAGATTTTAATTAAAACAATCGATTGTTACAAATCTACAATCGATTACCTGACGGTATTTGAAAACTTTTTGGCAACGGTCAGTTATACAATCGATTATGCAATGTTGAAAATCGATTATATATCAGTCTTGAAAAATCAATTTAGACACTGTCTCTTGACAATCGATTGTTATAAACTCACAATCGATTATATAATAACTTTGAAAAAGTCTGGAAGACACTGCCTCAACACAATCGATTGTCATATGTTCACAATCGATTATTTTGTGACTTTGAAAAACTTTGATGGACACTGCCTCATCACAATCGATTGTCATAAGGTTCACAATCGATTGTCATGCAGATTTGAGAAATCTGATGCTCACTGCCTTAACACAATCGATTGTCATAAGTTCACAATCGATAGCAGTTGACTTAAACATAATCGATTATAAAAGTACATAATCGACTATCTTAGTCCAGATTTTAGAGGCATGTTTAAAAATCATTTTGGCTAAAATAAATATGCATGATTTAAAGTCAATTGTTATTGGAAAACATAACAAATGTATCAATTGCTATTTTTATCAACAGTGATACAAATTATTATTTTTAGTAAAACATGAATTAATAAAAATAATTGATATCAAAAATAATTATCAAACCAGGGATCAATCAATTGATAATTGATATCAATTGTTGTTTAACACCAAATTTTCAACATATGAATCAACAAGGATAATTGATATTAATTGTTAACACGGATATCACAATTGTTAGCACATATCAACTATTACGGTTAAGCATATCAACAATTTCAACAATACAAGAACCAAATTAACAACAAATATGTTAACATCGGTTGCTTGCACATATCAACAATTCAGTTTTTATCGAAAAGGATAACTAACCGAAATTCCCCCTTGATGCAATGAGGTTCCGTGCTTGGTGCATCTACTACAATATTGTAGTCTTCAAGCACACCTGCAAAAGTACCTAAACATAGGTTTTTGAAACCCAAACACTTTTGGGTCCTTGGGGGTTAGGCAAATAATAATTATAGCCATAAGATAAATCCCTATGTTTTGCAAAACATGTGGGTGCTATGTGTCCTACCCGGTTGCAGTAGTGACATACAACATTCGGGTTGTGCAAATGCCTAGGTTGTGCCAAATACGTTCTAGGTAATCTAAAATCATCATTCCTAGGAGCGTTGAAATTCCTAGAGTTATTTCTAGGCGGTCTAGAGTAATTATTTCTAGATTCATTTGCATAATTTAGAATCGTTTCTAGGTGATCTAAAGTTATTAATTCTAGACTCATTAAAAATCCTAGGACTATTTCTAGGTGGTGCATCACGATTTTTAGCATGATTCTTATTCTTTTTACGCCTTCTGTTTTTCTTTTTCTTCTTGATCTCTTCAATAGTTTTAGGAGCATCTACACTATGTTTTTCTAGTGTGTTCCTAAGTTCTATGTTTTCTAGTTTCAAGGAATCACAAGATAAACAAATAGAACTTTTATCAATTGAAGAAGATTCATTCACTGCTTTAGTCTTATTTCTAAGATCAAAAATGTCATTTTTCAAAAAATTATTTTCTTTTTCTAAAACATCAATTTTATTGTTAAGAACGCCATTTTCATTAGTCATTTTTTCAAAAACTTTGTCTTGTAAAGAGAGTGTTTTATGAAAATCTGTTTCTTGCAAAGAAAGTGTTTTCTTCAAATCTTTTTTCATTTTGGAAGCATCAACAAATTCACCATACAATTCATCATTGGCACTTTGTAATTCTTCAAAAGAGTGAGAGTTAGATGTACTTACCTCTTCTCCTTCGTCGGCCATGAGGCATTTGGCAGTTGGTTCATCACATGAACTGTCTGCTTCTGGAGGCGCATTTTCATAAGTGTCCTCAAGCTTATCCCACATCTCTTTAGCAGTTTTGTATTGGGAAACTTTCCGATTGTCCTCCTGTTTCAAGGAATTATACAACATATTGATAGCCTTGGTATTGTACTCACTTACCATGGCTTTTCCAACTTGTTTCGTCATTTGTTCACCATACTTGATGATTTGCCATAGACGAAAGTTGTTTGATTTGATGAAGATTGTCATCCGATCTTTCCAATGTGTGTAATTGCTTCCATAAAATATTGGAGGCAAAAAGGTAGCGTGACCTTCACCTATTCCTGCAAAAGCACTACTAGTAGAAGCCATAGAAGGATTCTCTCAAACTGTTAAGTCTTCCACAGAGTTAGGCTCTGACACCAATTGTTAGATAATACGCTTAACGCTAGAGGGGGGGGTGAATAGCGTTATAATAAAAATAGCGTTAACTTGCGGATTTAAAAATTGCAGGAAATAAATAAGTACGATAAGTAAATAGACAAGAACGAACACACCGATGTATCCTGGTTCACAACAACTCGTGGCTAGTCCAGTCCCCGAGAGACTCTCTCGAGATTTCCACTAACTTCGTTAAGCTTACGGGTGCTTAACAAACCGTTACACTTGCTCAAGGATACCACACCTTAAGACTTCACTTGCTCAAGGATACCTCACCCCAAGACTTCACTGTTAAGCTAACGGGTGCCTAACAAACCTTTACAACCTGAGGACACAAGCCTCAACAACCTTTGCTCGGAGATACAACACTCCAAGACTTCAACCAAAGGAAACACAAGTTCCTTCTTACAACACAAGGGACTAACACTTCCCTTTAAGTGTATAAAACACTTAGCACTCACTTAAACAAGACTCTCTTAATAGAGTGGATATGAGTAAACAAATATGCTCAAGAACACAACAATAAATTCAAGACCTTGGCTTTCAAAATGTGATAAAAATGATCAATAATGATATTGGAAATGTATGAAAGCTTATGAATGTTTTGGTCAGAAGTTGTGTGTTTAATGAGTGATTTTGAGGTGTATTAATAGCTCCCAAATAACTCCTAGCCGTTGCTATGATCATAAATACAGATTCTGAAAATCTGTTAGAGATAGTCGACTATCCGATATGGTTATTCGACTATCTTGGCAATGGTCACAAGGATAGTCGACTATCTGATATGGATATTCGACTATCTTGGCAATGGTCATCAGGATAGTCGACTATCCAATATCAGATATTCGACTATCCGACCCTGCGGAAATGGTCTGATTTTAAAACAACAAACTTATTGAAAATAAGTTATAAAATATTTTTCAAAGCTTTGTTTGAAGATATAAAATATTATAAATATCTTAAACATGAAAAACAATTGTATTGACCATTCTGAATCAATAAAAACATTTAAAATCATTTTGTTTTAAATGTATTGAAAATATTTATTATATAACATTTAAAAACAATTTGTTTTAAATGCAATAAAAATATTTATGATATGCATATATTGTAAAACCATTTATGATAATCATTTATGATATGCATATATTGTAAAATCATTTATGATATGCATATATTGTAAAATCATTTTATGATATGCATTGTAAAATCATTTTATGAGAGAAGCCAAGACTCAAACTTAAAGTCGGATCAAGATCACAATAAAGACAATATAAATAAGACTCAACAAAAGGTCTTCATTTATTTTCATTGCTTCTCTCGATCTTGTATTGAACTTCTTGGACTCCAATTCTTGTCCGCTCAAGTAACGTTGCATAGCCTTTTCTTCCTCTATGCTCATTGTAATTTTGCATATCAATTCTTTATCTTCCTTTTGCATTTCTACAAAATGAATAGCACTTTAGTTAAAATATAAATTAAAGTGTATTCAATAATAACTCACATTTATTTGGCATATATTATTTTCCATTAAATTGGTTTGTCAATTATCAAAACATATAAGTATGAACATAAATATATGTTCCAACAATTGCAAGACTCTGTACGCAATCGTGAAGGACAATTTACTGCAACAGCTGAACTCAAAACCTGCAACTCCAAACAATATGGAACGATCCGATTGACCACCCGATACTCACCTGAGCCCCTCGAGACCTCCACCAAACATACCAACGTATCCCATAGCATAATTAAAACTTGTTCCAGTCTTCGAAATGCTAAAATAAACATCAAAACACCAAAATCACATCGGATTCAAGCCTAAGAATTTCAAGAACTTCCAAATTCCACTTTTTATCCAAACCCAGCCAAACCACGTTCGAATGACCTGAAAGTTTGCACATACATCACAAATGACACAACGAAGCTACGAAAACTTGCGGAATTCCATTCTTACCCGTATATCAAAATCTCACCTATTAATCGAAAAACGCCAAAATCTCACTTTCGCCAATACAAGCCTAAACCTTCCACAGACTTCCAAAATTTATTTTGATCACACTCCTAAGTCCCAAATCACCTAACAAAGCTAACAAATCACAATAAATTTTATCCGAAATCATATATTAACAAGTCAAAATTTGGTCAAACCTTTCAAATTTGAAGCTACCATTTGAGAACTGTTCTTCCAAATTCATTCTGATTACCTTGAAAACTAAAATCAATGATTTACATATGTCATAATACCTCACATAGGACAAGCCATGCCCGAGAACCAATGAGCAAACTACAAAATCTCAAGACGACCGATCGGGCCGTTACATCATCCCCCACTTAAGCATACGTTCATACTCGAACATGCCCAAAGTTGTTCCAAAAACAATTCAATCGCCGAATAACTTTACCATGACCATACCCGGGGGTGATTCCACATCACCCTATCTTGTATAGGCCCGATAACACAATGTAACTAAAATTTTCACAATCCAACATATCCTATGAACCTTAGAACCACATTTCCACTTCTGAAATCATCCAGATGATCAAAATCTCACATTTATACTGTGATTAAGCCCGAACAAGCTGTAATAACCTATACTCGCAACCTCGGTGCAATTACATGATATACCACATAACTCAAATGATTGCAGCGATAACTTCTAATCACAGCAGCTGCACACAGCAACGAAAATATCGATAGGAAACCTCTTATCAACTAAAGTGTCATTCCAACACTTTCATATAATACCCATGATAAATGAAACATTTAATAAGCCATAATCGTTTTTCTCCGAGCAACCATTTATGAAGCTACTTCTCCTTTTGGAAAAACCATAGAAAATTTCTGAGTTGAACCTCGATAATATCCTCCCAACATTCGTAAATCAAATCAGTTTGGAGTCATTAAAGACCCCAACAATCTCATCTGATCCCACGCAACTACTCTAAAGACATTAACACATAAATACATACTAATGCCACGATTTTGTTCAATCTATGCACCAATAACCCACAATCCGAACTTACTAAATTCATGAATGACTAACATGAAAGAGTTGTACCGCAAGCTTACTATTACCACAACAAACAATGCCGAGAAAATTTTTCAAATTAGAAAAAATGGGTCAACCGTCTCATTTAAACTCTTGCTTGTGGTAAAAATCATTTAAATATGCTTTCTAATTGTTTCAATAGAGGTTCAATAAAATTTATAATTTAAGGATTGAATATCATATGTGGCCCCTCGGGAAAAACATAGTCCCCTCGAGCAAAACTAGAATCATAAACACTTCAAACATGAAAATCTTAGTGGAAATATCAAAGCCAAATCAATGATTCAATTCTGAACATCTCAAAAAAACCCCAGCTTAATTGAAAGTTGTTTAAAATTATTTGTTCAACATTTTCAATAGAGGCTCAGTATAAAGATGAGTAAAAGTATTAAATAAATTAACAGAGTCGATAGAAACTCACTTCAAAGAGGAGTGAAAATAGTAAATTCATAAACCAACCCGTCAGACAAAGTATCACTCGTGTACATGTATACATATGTAGCCCCCCGGGGCAAGCCTCTCAGTGACTTATGAATCAACTCTTACCAATCAATGCTAAAACATAGCACTCACACTCAATAGGTACCATATAGGAACTGTTGCGGCGTACAGCCCGATCCATTTATATAGTCGGCTACGCTCACTGGGGGTGTCCAGACTCCGGATGGGTTCCTACATACCAAGCGCTAGATCGCTGTCGCATGCAGCCCGATCCAATATATTGATGTGGCGTGCAACCTGATCCATGTACATGTTACTGCGGCGTGCAGCCCGATCCATGTTCATATTGCGACGGCGTGCAACCCGATCTATATATATATATCTATATATATATATATATATATATATATATATATATATATATATATATATATATATATATATATATATATATATATATATATATATATATATATATATATATAATCCTCAAAACCAGTCCCTCAACCTCTCTCAGTCATTAATCTCACAATCTGCCTCTTTGTCTATATCAATCATCAACCTCACGATCACTCGAACCATCAGTATCAGATGAAACTCAACCAAACGTTTTCACATTTTAAGAGATAAAGTGATAAAACTAGATTTAAACAATAAACAGATAAAACATGACTGAGGATATGCTTTCAAAACTAATAGAGTGAGGAAAATAGTGAAAGTGCCCATAAGGGTCTCAGCATGTCGGTACAAGGCCCCAAACATGACATACAATCCAAAGTATAATAACAATTTATAGAACATGGAATATCATAAGATTTCAAATCGAATATGCGATTTAACAGTAGTATAGGATAGACAAAGTCACAATCTCCAAAGGTGCACGACTCTACGCTCTTCATCTAGCGTGTGCGTCACCTCAAAGTAGCACAACGGTGTGTTATCCGGGGTGTGAAACCCTCTGGATACTATTTACAATTATTACTTACCTCAATCCGGCCAAAATTCTAGCCCGCGATGTCATTTCCCTCACGAATCGACCTCCGGATGCTCCAAATCTAGCCACAATCAGTACATAACCATTAGAATATTTTAAGGGAACAAAGCACACTCAAAAATATTAAATTTACATCAATAATCCCGAAATTGCTCAAACCCGGCCCCCAGGCCCATATCTCGACACTCGATATAAATTGCAGCAACGGATTCCTTATCCACTCAAGAGCAAATGCATACCAAGAAAATAAAGATCGGACCTCAATTTCCCCTTCAAATTGCCAATTTAAAATCGAAGCCCTAATTCCCTCATCTTAGGATTGAATTTCCACATATTTCACGATTAAACAAGTAAGAATCAACATAGGATCGAGTATTGAGTTCAAAGATCTTACCTCTAAATGTTTCCCTTTGATTCTCTCTTCAATCTTTCTCAAAAGCTCCAAATATTTTCCAACAATGGAGAAAATAGACCAAAAATCGCGAACTCACTTTTTAAAACATTTTTCCCCGGGCCTGTAATCCTTCATCGCGATTGCGAGACTTCCTTTGCAATCTCGAAGCACAATCTACCAGGCCCTCAAATTTACTCTGGACGAATGCGATCGCGAAAGAGAATTTTCTACAACGGCTGAAACCCAAAACCTGCAACTCCAAACAACATGGAATGGAGCGATTTATGACCCGATACTCACCCGGGGCCCTCGGGACCTCAATCAAATGTGCCAACACATCCCATAATATCATTCAAACTTGTTGCAATCTTCGGAATGCTCAAAGCAACATCAAAACACCAAAATCAGATCGATTTCAAGCCTAAGAATTTCAAGAACTTTCAAATTTCGCATTTGATCAAAACCTAACCAAACTACGTCCGAATGACCTGAAATTTCACACACATATTACCAATCATATTGCAACTTCCAGAATTTCATTCCGACCCCTATATCAAAAATCTCACATATTAACCGAAAAATGCCAAAATCTCAATTTCATCAATTCAAGCCTAAACCTTCCACGGACTTTCAAAATACGTTTTGATCATACTCGTAACTCCCAAATCACCTAAAGGAGCTAACCAAATCATAAAGATTTTTATCCGAGATCATATACTAACAAGTCAAAACTTTGTCAAACCTTTTAAATTTCAAGCTAGAAATTGAGAACTATTCTTCCATATTCATTTCGATTACCTTGAAAACTAAAACCAATAATTTACATAAGTCATAATACCTCACACGGGAGAAGCCATGCCCGAGAGCCGACGAGCAAAGTGTAAAAGTTCAAAATGACTTATCGGCCAATTACATATATGTAGTTGCCTTTGTATTTGGGGCGCAAAGGTAATCATGTACAAAGATAAAAAAGAGGTAGTTCACTGAAAGACTTGTCCCTCTACACCACAACAAAATGGAATAGTTGAAAAGAAACATAAATACTTTAGTAAAACAACCAGAGACTTATTGTTTCAGTCTAAATTGACTTTGAAGTACTAGGAAAATGTATTCTAATACCCACTTACATTATATATAGATTACCTACCACCTATCTCAATAACAAGTCTCCGTTTGAAGTCTTATACAATAGAAGGCCACATTACTCTCAGTTAATAAGTTATGGATGCTTATTTTTTCAAATTATACCAAAGGTCCATATACATAAGTTTTAACCAAGGACAACTTCACATATTTTCATACAAACTATCCTTTTGGCACAAAGGCTACAAAGTACCGAATTAGCCACCAAGAAAATCAACATTTCTGGGGATGTAGTGTTTCATGAGTTTATTTTCCCCTTAAATATCACATTTGAATCTTCCTTTTTCCCTTCAACTCTTCATCCACTTTCCATTAGTCCCATGGTTAATACTAATACAATGTCATATTAAGAAGGTACTATAAGTGATGAAAGGAATGTAAGACGTACGTCTAATATGGTATCACCTTCCTCTACCAGTTCCTCTCCTAAGCCTTTACCACTTTCAAGTACAACAAACAACGCTGGCTCACCACCATCACAGAATGCTTATTTCCCACACACCACTACTTTATCTCCAACACATAGCACACCTAATCCAACTCCAAATTTAAGAAAGTTATAAGGAGAACAAAAAACGTCTCTATATTTTATAGACTACATATGTTTTATGAACGTTCAAACAAACAAAACCATACTAATTTCTCCCTGAACGCCTCATTCTCTAAACATCATCATATTATTGCTAATACTTTGGTGTCACGATCTAAAAACTCAACCTGTCGTGATGGTGCCTAACGTGGTAATAGGTAAGCCAACATTTCAAAATAGTTGTAACACTTTTAACAGTGAATAAGTTAAAGCAGTTTTAAATAATATAAGATATTATTTTAGAACACCCAAAACACACGCGGAAATTTCCACCATTGGGGTGTCACTGAGTACATGAGCATCTAAATTTTACAAGTCTAGGATATACTAGCTGTGATAGTCTGAAACTAAATACAATAAGTGAAAAGGTGGTGGAGAAGAAACATGGGTTTCGGACGCCATAAAACTATCTCGAAATCTCCAAAAAATAGGACAAGTATACAAATCATTGCCCACCATTTCCAAATAAATGGATATGCACACGAAGTGTAGGGTGTAGCGTGAGTACAACCAACCCAGTAAATATTTAGACTAAATAAAGAACTAAAAGTAGTGATGAGCTTCACAATTATAGTTCAATTACAGTGATTTCAACACAGGAAGGTAGGCATACTTTCATGATTGATAAATTAGGTCAAAATAGTTACTTCATGACAAGTTTAGGTGAAATAGAGTGTAGTATCATTCAGAAATTTCAAGATAGTGGTACATAAGTGGAACAATAATAAAATCAAATGCATCCTCTCAACGAAACAGTCACTCAGCCCTCCCATTCACTCAACACTCAGCACTCAACACTCGCACTCAGTATGTAACCACGCTCACTGGGGTATGTGCAGACTCTAGAGGGGCTCCTTTAGTCGAAGCTCTATATCCAACCAATCATGGCATAAATTTATGAAACATGATGTGGCGTATAGCCTGAACCTATATATATATATATATATCTCCTTAAGGATCGTTGATGCATGCAACCGGATCCATATATAAACATATATCACTCACAACTCGGCACCAGGCCCCAACTCAGTCACCAACCTCTCCAGCCGCCTGGGGCTCTAAGAAACCAAGGAAATCAGCCCCAAAAATGACGTATTGTATTAAAAAGGAACCAAAAAATAGAGATATGATATGCAAGTGAATCGGAGACCGAGTAACAATTTAGAAGACAATTTAACATGTAACACGGACTTTTTAGGTTTCTACAGTACCATGAAATAGTCTAAACATGATTTCTAAAATGGTTTGCACTTCATTTATTAATACGGATAACAACATAATTTCAACATACCGTTCCATGGAATTTAACTAAGTCACAATTTGTACTTGCCGTCACCTAGCATGCACGTCACCTTTAAACCAGCCACAAGACACATAAAATAGGGTTTCATACCCTCAAACCCAGATATAAAATTGTTACTTACCTCGATCCAAGAAAATTTCTACTCCAACACACTTTTGCCTCGCAAATCAGCCTCCAAATGACCCTATTTAGCCACAAACAGTACGATATAATCAACATATTCCATATGAAAATACTAAGATATAGTTCAAAAGTCCAAATCGACTTAACGTCAGCCCTCGGGCCTACATCTCAAAATCCTATAGAAGTTACAAAACCAGAAAGCATATTCAACCACGAGTCCAACCATACAAAATTTAGCAAATATGAAAACCACACGCAAATACCCGAATTAAACTCTCCAAATTCCTAGCCTCAAACACCCAAATTTAACCTAAAAACTACCTAATCTAGGTCGAAAAATCAATGGGAAAACGAGATTACTGATTAAAAATGAGCACAAATGGCTTACCTAAAGAATCTCCTCAAAAAACATCAAAAATATCTCCTTAGACCAAGCGTCAACTGCCCAAAATGAAGAAAAATCACAAACTCTTGAATTTGAATGTTCTGTCCAATCATTACGCTTATGTGGATACCTAGCCACTTCGGCGACACGCTTTTCCGATCCAACATACTTATCTGTAAAAACCCCAAAGCTGACCATTGCTCTTGCAGTCTAAACCCCACTTCTGTGGGCGCAACTGCACATACGAAGCCGCTTTGCTGACAAACTCACCACTTCTACTTCTGCTTCTATGCATCCCCAAGTGCAGGTGCGAGTCCGCACCAGTGGAAGACTTTCTGCATATGCTCTCCACTTTCCTCCAGTCCAAACTCCACTTCTATTCATCCCTAGCTCGCGACCAATGATCCCCAAGTGCGACTGCACCATAAAGCTTCAGCAGCAACAGTCCCTACTTCAACATTTGACCCATTAGCCATCCGGAATCAACCCGAGGCCCCTGGTACCTCAAAAAAACATACCAACAAGTCTTAAAATATGATATTATCATAGTTGCGCTCTCAAATAACCTAAAACAACATAAAAACACAGATCGCACCGCAATTGAAGCCTATTAAAACTAAAAATTTCCAGCTTCTACAAACGATACCGAAACCTATCAAATCACGTCCGATCGACCTTAAATTTTTCAAACATATCACAAGTAACACCATAGACCTACTCCAACTTTCACAATTTCAAGACTAATTCCACTACAGACCTCCAAATCATAATCCGAACACACTCCAAGTCCAAAATCACCCAAGAAAGCTAACAGAAAAATCTAAACTCCATTATGGAGTCTTTTACCCATAAGTCAACATCCGGCCAACCTTTTTAACTTAAGCTTCCAACCTCGAGACTAATTGTCACAATCAATTCTAAAGTCTCTCCGGACCGGAACTAACTAACCCAGAAAGTCAAATAATAGTTATAAAGCACAAAATATGAAGTAAATGGGAGAATAGGGCTACAACTCTGAAAACAACCGACCGGGTCATTACATCCTCCCTTTTTAAACAAACATTCATCCTCGAACAGGTCTAGAAACATAGATGTAGACTCAAATAGGTATAGGTATATGCCCCACATCTCTCGCTCGATCTCTCGAGTAGCCTCCTCAAATGGCTGACCTCTCCACTTCACATTCACTGAAACTATATCCCTCGACTTTCACTTATGAACCTGCCAATCCAAAATGGCATCCGCCTCCACACCATAAGTCAAATAACCATCTAAATAAACCATGCTGAAATCCGAAAACATGAGACTCATCATTGATATACTTCTGGAGCAAAGAAATATGAAATACTGGATGCCCACTTGACAAACCAAGTGGCAAAGAAAACTTGTAAATCACCTCTCCAATCCTCTGAAATACCTCAAATAACACAATATAACGAGGGCTCAACTTTCCCTTCTTTCCGAACCTCATAAAACCCTTCATAGAAGAAACCTTCAGTAGGACCTTCTCCCAAACAATATAAGCTACATTATGAACTTTCCGATTAGCGTAACTATTCTCCCTTGACGACACCGAACGAAGCCGATCCTAAATTAATATAACATTGTCAAAAGCATCCTGAACTAAGTCAGTATCCTGTAGCCTATCCTCACACTACACAAACTAACGCATCAGAGATTTACACCATCTCCTATACAAAGCATCATACGGAGCCATGTGAATGCTCGACTAGTAGATATTGTTGTAGGAAAACTCTGCGAGGGGAAAAAACTGATCCCAAGAACCCCTAAAATCAATTACACAAGCACGTAGCATGTCCTCCAATATCTTAATAGTACGCTCGTATTGTCCATTCATCTAAGGGTTAAATGATGTGCTCAATTCAACCTGGGTGCCTAAGTTTTGTTGCACGACTCTCAAAAACTACAGTGTAAACTGCATGCCCTAGTTTTAAATGATAGATTCTGGAACACCATAAAGACGAACCATCTCTCAGAAGTAAATCTCAGTCAACCGCACTGAAAAATAAGTAGTCCTCGGTGCAATGAAGTGCGTACACTTGTTCAGCCAATCCATAATCACCCAAATAGCATCAAACTTCCTAGAAGTTTGTGGGAGAGCAACAGCAAAATCCATTGTAATCGGCTCCCATGTCCACTATTGAATCTCTATTTTTATGGCATCCAGGTGAATGGAATACTCCGAACCGTGGGCCTCCTGAAGAATTAACTCACGTAGTCCATCCACATTAGGCACACAAATCTAACTGTTCATCCTTAATACCCCATCATCCCCAAAAGTCTCATCTCTAGTATCAACGTGCTTAACATGTCCTTAAGGACAAGCAAAAGGGGATCATCATACTATCACTCTCTAATGCAATCATAAAAGAAAGAACAAGGAACCATACAAGCTAGAAATCGACTGGGCTCTGAAACATCCAATCTCATGAACTGATTGGCCAAAGATTGAACATCCCATGCAAGAGGTATTCGCCAACGGGAATGACTGTAGGACTACCAATACTTACCGCCTTTCTACTCAATGCATCGGCCACCATATTGGCCTTCCTGGGATGATAAAGAATGGTTATATCATAATCCTTTAGCATCTCCAACCATCTGCATTGCTTGAAATATAGATCCTTCTGTTTGAACAAGTGTTGGAGGATTCACGATACGTAAAAACATCACTAGACACACTGTAGAGATAATGCAAATCTTCAGTGCAAGAACAATGGAAACTAACTCCAAATCGTGGTCATGGTAGTTCTTCTCATGAGGCTTCAACTGGCACAAAGAATGGGCAATCACTCTACCCCTACATAAAGACACACCCAATACTGATCCGAGAAGAATCACAACATAGTGTATAAAAGCATGAAGCTTATGCCAAAACTAGAGCTGGAGCGTGGTCAAGATGGTCTTGAGTTTCTAAAAGCTCTCCTCAGACTTATCTGACCCTCGAAAAGAAGCACCCTTTTAGGTCAATTAGGTCAAGGGCGATGGAAGAGATGAGAAACCCTACTCAAAAAAACGATAATAACCGGTCAAACCAAGAAAGCTTCGAATCTCCGTAGTTGAGAACGGTCTGAGCCAAATTTGAACTACTTCTACCTTCTTTGAATCCACCTGAATCCCCTCACTAGACACCTTGCGCTGAAAGAACGCCGCTGAATTAAGCTAAAACTCACAGTTGGAGAACTTGGCATAAAGTTCTCCTCCCTCAACTGTTGCAATAGAATAATCAAATGCTGGGCATGTTCATTCTGGCTATGAGATTACACAGGATATCATCAATGAATACTATGAGAAACAAGTCAAGATAAGGTTGGAATAGACTATTCATCAAATGCATATATGTTGCTGGGACATTGGTCAGCCCAAATGACATCATAAGGAACTCACAATGATCATATCGGGTCTTGAAGGACGTCTTTAAAATATCGGAGTCCCGAATCTCCAACTAGGGATACCCAAACCTCAAATCCAGCATGGAGATTACCCTTGCTCCCTGAAGTTGGTCAAATAGTTTATCAATATGCGACGAATGATACTTGTTATGGATTGTGACTTTGTTCAACTACCTATAATTAATACACATCCGCATGGTACCATCCTTCTTCTTCACAAACAAAAAAGGTGCACTCCAAGGCGACATATTAGGCCTAATAAACCCCTTATCAAGACATTCCTGAAGTTGTTCCTTCATTTCCTTCTTTTCTATCAGTGCCATAAGATACGATTGAATAGAAATGGGATGAATACCTAATACCAAGTCAATACCAAAGTGAATATTCCTATCGGCTGGCATGCTCATCATCTCTGTAGGAAACACATATGGAAAATCTCAACCAACGGAACATAGTCAATAATCTCGGCATCAGCACCAACATCACTCAAAAAGTCCAAACAGGATAAACAACCTTTACCAACCATCCACTAGGCATTCACATGAGAAATCACTCAATTCACAACATACTCTAGAGAGCCTATGCACTTAATACTTGGCAACCCCGGCATCTCCAGCACCACAGTCTTAGTGTGATAATCCGAAGTTGTATGACATGGAGACAACCAATCAATACCCAAGATCACATCAAAACTGACTATAGTGAGCAGCAAGAGATCAAATCTAGTCTCCAATCCACCAAAATTCCCTATACACGACTGCTATAAACGGCCAATAATAGTAGTAGTATTGCCCACCTGCATAGATACATGAATAGACAAAGCTAAGGACCCACATGGCATATACATGTCGTCATAAGAAAAATATGACGATACAACTGGAGCCGAATAATACAGAGTCATAATAAGACAATATATATGATCACTATGTCTAAATCAATGGCATCTGGTCTGGAATAAAGAACACAGAATTAGGCTAGCTTCCACCTGACCGGCCTTCCCCTTTTAGGCGACCCCCTAGCTGACTGAGCCCCACCCCGAGCTGGCCAGGTAGGTGGTGAAGTAACTGGTGTTTGAGTTATAGTCTAACACCTCTACTAAGATGGACCTCCCAATAAGTGGGGATACTACCTCCCGATATGACAAAGCTCACCACACTCATTGCAACCCCCGATCTGACAATAGTGGTGGGGAATGAAGGGAGCCCTAAGAACAAGAATAACGTCCAAAAGGATATAGAATAGATGAACCCTGAACCGATAGAGCACGGGGAGAAATCTAAGCTGGAAGGGGACTGAGAGATGATTGAATTTGTTGAGAATTGTATGAAGCGTGTTAGAATAATGCACCACGGTGAACTGGACGAGCCATATGGGTCAACCTATAATGACGTCCCCTGCTGTAGTAGAATTGACCCAAGAGGGAACATCGCTGAAACAACCTAATCCACGTGGCCTCTTGGACTCCCTCTCACCCCCCTCATGACCGCGGACCATCTCTATATGCCGGGCAATGTCGACCTCCTCGTCAAAAGTAGCACCAAATACCATTTTCTTAGTCATAAGCAATAATAGTTGATGAGAGGCCATTAATGAACCTCCTAATCCTCTCCCGGTCAGTAGGAACAAACCAAACTGCACGATGAACCACGTAGAAAACTGTATCTTGTACTACATCATGGACATTCCCTCTTGACATAGTTGCTCAAGTTGTCAGCGTAAATCCTTTCTACAAGAATGCATAATGAACTTCTCTAAGAAGAGAATGGAGAACTCCTACCATATATGTGATGTTTCACCGACCGACATGCGCCTCTCATAAGCCTTCCACCATCCGAAGGCACCACCAGTAAACTAAAAGGTAGTGAATGAGACCCCTCTAGCCTCCAAAATACTTGTTGTATGAACAATCCGGTGGCACTTATCCAAGAAACCCTGGGCACGCTCTGACTCAGCCCATCTAAATGATGGAGGTTGAAGCCTCCAAAATCTCTCAACCCTCCTCTACTCATCATCAGTCATAATTAGAACCACTTGAGCATGGGCCGCTGCAATAGTTACGCTGGTATTGCCCTGGTATCAGCAATCCCTACATCATCTACTCTGGTGTACAAGCGGCGGGAGTCTAGGAACCTGTTACACCACACGTTTCGATAAGTTGATGTTATGTCTTCAGTTAATTGACAACCAATAAGCATTCATTCTATTTATATCAACCAATAAGTAAGTTCCATAAAAAATAAAGAGTGAATGAATAAACAAAAATGGGTTTCGTTGAAGGTTGTTGATTTGGATGAAATACGGTCCGAGCTATAATACCTTATATTTATGTACTAGTGCATACAAGGTATAGTATGATCATGATAATATGATGTATTAAGTGTATTGGAAATGAATAGCACTTTACATAATATGAGATAATTCTTAATTATGTAGGTAATTGGTTAATTATTGATTTTATTAGAAATTAACCATGTAATTAAGGATTTGTGGATAATTGTAGGTGGGGATACCCCCTACGTGGAAACTAGTGGAGGAATATTTAATAAGTGACTCTTGACATTAGGTAATCAAATTAAGTGGACACACAGATACTACTCGTAGCCATCCTTGAAAACACATAGAAAGAGGGTTTGTATTAGTCATCTCTACACATAGTCTTAAATGGATATCAAAATTCATTTTGAAGGATATTTGGAATTTCATATGAGAATTCTTATTATAAAATCAAGAACAATATTACAACAGCAACGAGATTTATTTGATTAGTAAAGGATTTAATCCGAAATTGCACTTCATAATAACAATGGGATTTTGTAATTCTAAGGGAGTATAATGCAATTATTCTCAAGAATTTCATCCGAATTTTTCCCTACTCAGGATATGTTAAGGCTAATGTCTTCCTTCATTTTGGCATGATGTTATAATTACATGTGTTTGTTAAGGAGACATAAATAGAAATTCATACTCCCGAACTTCTATACATTATCCTAGTCTCATAAATTGCAGTATACTCTCTTATCGGGGCTTTATATTCAATTGAGTATTGTCTTCTTCAAGTCAACAGAGAAGAGGTTATATATATATATATATAT
Source organism: Nicotiana benthamiana (assembly GCA_034376525.1). NCBI lineage: Eukaryota > Viridiplantae > Streptophyta > Magnoliopsida > Solanales > Solanaceae > Nicotiana > Nicotiana benthamiana. The sequence goes on from CM067340.1 coordinate 115,330,372, forward strand.
ATATATATATATATATATATATATATATATATATATATATATATTCACCACCGTCGAGCTATATTCGGTTGGAAAGACCCTATTGGGCAACCTCTGATCAGATGGTAAGTTATATACCGAGCATACTGTGGCCAAAGTCTATGAGCGAGCCTAGTTTGTGAGATATAGAGCTTAGTGTGGTCGAGCTACTATGAGCAAACCTACTACGGTAGAGAAAAAAAAAAAAATATATATATATATATATATATATATATATATATATATATATATATATATACATACATACATACATACATACACACACACATACCCCCATAGGGTCGGACAACTATTTTGCTTACTATATTGAGAGTTGAGTCGGTATCAGCAGGTAAACATACCTTTAGATTATCTTTGATTCCCAGTTACTTTTAGCTATTATAGAATCAATTCAGTTTTAGCTTTTAGTTATTTTATTGCATTGGATACTCGGTACATTATTTTTTAGTGACGTCCCTTTTTCTGGTAATGATGCATTTCACCTGTGCAATTTAATACATATAGACGGGTAGGCCTCCTCAGTCGGTGTTGCCCGAGTTTTTCTTTACAAGTAAGCTCAACGTCCTTTGGAGTTTCCAGGTCTACAGTTCTATGTACATCCTTTATATTTATTTATATAGGTGATGGGTGGATCGGGGCCCTGTCCGATCATAATACATTGGGCAGTAAAAGATTGTAGACATATCCTGTTAGTTAGTGCAGTATTTTTGGCTTATAGGCCTTGTATGTATGATTTGGTAGTTTGTCAGGTGTATTAGTTATGACGGTCTTATCGACCCAACTTTATATTGATGTTTATTCAGTGGTAGTTTTTGTTCAGTTTTATACTTGTCTTCGCAAATTGTATTGCAATGTGGACCCATGCCAAAGTATGACATTGATGTTTGGAGAACCTTAGTTGAAATTTGGTACACAAGGATAGTTGAGGCACCGATCCCCCCTCCTCCCCAGGTTCAGGGTGTGACAATCTTGGTATCAGAGTTGTTCTGTCCAAGGAAGTCTACAAGTCATGTCTATTACGGTCTTGTTTATAGATGTATTTTGCACCATATTATATAAGCACGGGACTATAGGATACTTAGGAGTTGGTTACCCTTTTTCAAATCTAAATCATGTTATAGAATAGAGTTTGAGGAAATTTGAGTTAAACATATGAGTTTGAATTTGCATGGACAGATAATGATGACTAGGAAGATACGACTAGTTAGAGGAGAGATACATTAATAGGTGAGGGGACAAACAAGGTAACCTTAATATATGGGGCCCAATCTGAGGCCTATGGAGAGACCCTACTGAGCCATTACCGGCTCCTCCACCACCAGACCAGATAACTAGAAGACCGCACATCCAGTTCCCCCTCTGCTTCCATCATATCAGGACTTGACGAGTGTGGTGCATTTTTCACACTGTTGAAAGCTACCCAGCAACATGATAGGGCATCCAGTAGTGCATGATTTTCTGAGGGGTTTGGGTCTTCAAGGGACTGAGAAGTTATTACTTTGAGCCCCGTAGAGTTAATAGGGACAGATCAGAGGGAAGATATGCAGGATTTCATAGATCGGTTTCATAGGATTTTTTGGGTTTACGTTCCATGGAGAAAGAGGCGGTTGAATTAGCAGCTTTTTGACTCTGAGATATAGCCATCCGTTGGTACGAGGGATGTGGTAGTTCCAAGGGACGTGATGCACCTTCAGTTATTGTGGAGAATCTTTCAGATGCCTTCTTTCACCAATACCTACCATGGGAGACCTGACAGGCTTGACTCGATCAATTTTTATCCCTCAAGTAGGGCAATATGAGTGTTCGAGAGTATTGTCTCCATTTTGACTCATTGGCCGGATATGCACCGTCCATAGTTGTTATCATATGGGACACGATCCATAGGTTTATAGCAAGGTTGGCCCAAGAGTTGACCGAGTCATATGCCACCGCTGGACTGCATGATAGTATATTCGAATCCAGGAACTTGCCTAGAATAAAGAAAGGGGTAGGTGATGGATGCAAGGCACAAAGAGGATTAAGTTAGGGCAGCGTAAGATGAGATTTGCCAGACTTAGGAGAAGTCTCAAGGTAGTTACACGCTCAGTACTTCAAACAACCACCTAGGCCTCCACCACCTAAGTTACAGGGTTACAAGTATGACTGCTATACTCAATTAGGACCCGGTGAGAGCTCACGAGCATTGAGTTTGCAGCAACAACGAGGTTTAGGAAATATATAATCAATTCTGCCGCAGTGTGACATCTATTGTTGAGGAAACTTCGGGAAAATGTCGAGCCAGCACTGATGCTTGTTATACATGTAAACGTCTGGAGCATATGTTGTGGGATTTCCTAAATAGTGATTCTGGGGGAATGGCACAACCAACGATTTCAGCAACAGGATCATCAATGTATGTGAATCCTTCGGGGCGCAAGTCTCAATCTTCGGAAGGTAGAGCTCGAGAAAGAAGTTGAGGTTCCAGTTCATGTGGTAACTAGTATTTTAGCTATGCTTTAGCGGGTCGAAAAAATAAGGAGTATTCAGTAGATGTTGTGATAGATATGTTGACCATTTGTTCTCACGATGCTTATGACTTCATAGAACTAGGATCTGCTTTATCATTTATTACCCCTTTTGTCGCGGGGAAGTTTGGTATAGTTCCCGAAATACTGAGTGATCCTTTTGTTGTATCTACGCGGTCAAAGAATAGATCATTGCAAGGCAGGTATACCGAGGTTGTATGATGACATTTTGTAGTCGGCACACCTCAGCCACCCTAGTTGATGTAGAGATATTGGTTTTTGATGTTATCATGGGCATGGAAAGATTTGTAGCTTGCAATGCCACAGTTGACTATTGAGCAAAGACAACAAGATTTCAATTTTTGGGTCAACCAGTCCATAAATGGGTATGTAATACAATGACATCTAGAGGTAGGATTATTTCCTATCTAAAGGCGAAGAAAATAATCGCAAAAGGGTGCATTTATAATATTTTGCGACTTAGAGATGCAGATACTGAGATACTTAAAGTTTAGTCTAGTCCAGTAATCAAAGAATAAGCAGATGTATTTGTAGATGAACTTCCAGGTATTCCTCCAGAGCGAGAGATTTATTTTGGCATCGATTTGCTTCCGAGAACTCAACCAATATCCATTCCTCCGTAGAGGATGGCACTTGTCGAATTGAAGGAGTTTATGGAGTAGTTAAAAGATTTTCTGGAGAAACGTTTCATCAGGCCCAGTACCTCACCTTGGGGTGCACCGGTAATGTTTGTGCCTAAGCAAGACGGCTCACTTAGGATGTGTAACGATTATAGGCAGCTAAACAAGGTAACTATTAATAATAAGTATCCACTTCCAAGGATCTACATGTTTGATTAGTTGCACAGACCTAGATTTTTCAAAGATAGATTTTAGGTTGATGTACCACTAAGTAAGTGTTCGGGAAAAAATTATTCACGAGACTGCCTTTAAGACCCGATACGGCCACTTCGAGTCTTGTCATGTCCTTGGGGTTGACAAATGCACCTGTCATATTTATGTACATGATGAATAGCCTATTCCAACCATTTTTAGATTTGTTTGTGATAATATTTATTGATGATATTCTGGTTTATTCATTTATAGAGGATGAGAATGCGGACCACGTGCGAGTGGCACTCCAAACCTTCGGTGATAGTTAATTATATGCTAATTTTTCTAAATGTAAGTTCAGTTTGATATCTGTATCATTCTTTGGGCACAATGTATCCAATAAAGGTATCGAGGTAGACACTCAGAAGATTGAGGCTGTGAAATCCTGGCCTAAACCTACTACTCCGACAGAGGTTCGTAGCTTTCTAGGCTTAGTAGGACCCTACCGGAGATTAGTAGAGGGTTTTTCTTCCCTTTTAACACCATTAATGAAGTTGACGCAGAAAGCAACTAAGTTTGACTGCAAACAGGCTTGCAAGCACAGTTTCCAAATGGTCCAAATGGTTGTGCCATATATTGTGATGCCTCAGGTGTCGGCTTAGGATGTGTCATAATAGAAAATGTAAAGGTTATTGCGCATGCTTCAAGGCAATTAAAGAAGTAGGAGCAAACTTTTCAAACCCATGACCTAGATTTAGCTACGGTTGTCCATCCACTAAAGGTATGGAAACTTTATGTATAGGGTGTTCATGTTGATGTGTTACATCTCGCTTTTTTCGTACGTTAAATTTACTTCTTTCAACAAATTTATTCCAACAAGTTTTAGTAACGTAAACTTTTGCGGTTCTAAAGAAGTACGGTGCAACCTTTTCCAAGAATATAACACGGATTTTTCCTTCACTATGTATGTTAAGGCTAAGACTTTCATTCATTTTGGCATGATCTCTTCATTAAAAAGGTTTGATAACAAGGTATAAAGAAATATTCATATCCCGAAATTTACGTATATTTTGCTAGTCTCGCAAGTTACAATATTTTCTTTATCGGGACTTCATATTAATTTGTGTGCTTTATTCTTCCAATCAAGAGAGCAAAGAGTCTATATATATACATTATCACTGTATTTTCATTGCCATCGAGCTACAATCAATGGGCAGGCCCCTATTGGGCAACCTCTTACAAGATGGTAAGTTATATACCGAGCCTACTTTGCTCGAGTGACTATGAACGAGCCAAGTTGGTCAAGATACAGAGCCGAGTATGGCCGAGCACCTATGAGTAAGCCTACTACAGCAGAGCCTTACAGGGCAAAACAACTATGTTAATTACTATTTTAAGAGAGTTGAGTCAGTATCAGCAGGTAAGCATATCTTCAGATTTTCTTTGACTCCTAGTCGCTTTGAGTTATTATATTATCAGTTAAATTTTAGCTTTCAGTATATAGCCTTACGTACTCAGTACATTAATTCGTAGTGACGTCCATTTCTGAGGGGGGATTTATTTCTTGGGTGCAGGTTCTGACAAACAAATGGATAGACCTCCTCAGTAGGTGTTAGCCGAGTTTAGCTTTATTGGTAAGATCCCCGACTCTCGGAGTTCTCGGGTCTAGACAGTTGATGCAAATCTTGGGTATATATGTAGATAGGTTATGGGTAGGTCGAGGCCCTGTTCCGATCACAGTACATCTATCAATAGAGGCTTGTATACATATCATTCCAGTCAGTGCAGTATGTTGGGCTTGTAGACCTTGTACCTATACTTCATTGGCTTGTCAGCTATAGTTGTTATGAAAGCTTTGCCGGCCAAGCTTTATGTTGACATTTAGACAGTGTTAGCCTCTGCTCAGTTTTATATTTCTCTTCGAGCTTTATCTTGTAATGTGGACCATGGTCGCCCATGGCTAGAGTATAAAGTTACATGTTCGGATTCTCCTAGTCGCAAGTGGTATGCAAGGATAGGTAAGGCACTCTGTGCCGGTATTTCCCCCAAGCTCAAGGAGTGACAAAAGTGGTATCATAGAAGTTCGGTCATAGGGAATCCACAAGCAGTATCTAGTGGGTTCATGTTTATAGATGTGTGGTGCAGCACATTATATAAGTAGGGGACTACGTGGCATTTAGGAGTTGCTTACCATTCTTTCAAAGATCAATCATGTTGTAGCACTGAGTTATAGGAAATTTGAGTTAATTTTACGTGGTTGCATTTGCGTGCACAGATTGCAGTAACTAGGAAGATTACTGTTAGCCAAGTGAGAAACAACAGTAGGTGAGGGGACTAGCAGGGTACCCCCAGTAGATGGGGCCTAATCAAAGGCCTAGGAAAAGCCCCTACCCAACAATTACCGGCTCCTCCGCTACCTGAGGAGATTCCTAGGGAGACCGGACATCCACTACCCACTCCGCTTCTATCAGATCAGGACTTGAGGAGTGCGGTGCTTTTGTTGGCACAAGTTGTAGCTACCCAGCAACAGGACAGGGCATTAGTTAGTGCAAGACCTTCTAAGGGATCTAGGAATTTAAGGTTCTGTTAGGTTATTTCTTTACGTCCCCCATAGTTCACGAATACAGGCCAGAGAGAGGACCTAGGGGATTTTGTAGATTAGCTTCACATGATCTTTAATGTTATGCACGCCACGAGGAAATAGGCAGTTGAGCTAGCAGCTTTTTGACTTCGCGATATTGCCATCCTTTTGAATGGGGGATGGAAAAGGTTCAGGGGACGTGATGCATCTCCAACTATAAAGGAGAATTATTCAGATGCCTTTTTTGACCAATAGTTATCAAGAGAGATCCGATAGGTTCAAGTCGATATGTTTCTAGCCCTTAAGCAAGGAAATATGTGTGTTCGAGAGTATGGTCTTGTTTTGACTCATTGGCCAGACATGCACCATCAACGGTTACTATTATGTGGGATAGGATCCACATGTTTATAGCAGGGTTGGCCCTAGAGTTGACCGAAGCATGCGCCACCGTGGCATTGTAGGATAGTATGGGTATCTCCTAGATTCAGGCATCTGCCCAGAATGTAGAAAGGGGTAGGCATCGGTAACATGGTAAGCATAGGACTCAGTTAAGGCAGCTTATGAGGATAAGATTTGCCAGGTCTCAGGAACAACCTCAAGGTAGTTACTGGACCCTAGTATTTTTAATAGTCACTTAGGCCTCTGCAACCTCTGCTAAAAGGTCACAAGTATGATTGCTACACTCTTTCGGGAAAAGGTGAGAGCTCCCAAGCACTGGGTTTGCAATGATAACTATGTTCGGGGCAGACATGGCCATTTCTGTCGCGGTGTGCCATCTGAGGTAGAGGACACTTGGGCCGATGCTGATCCAGTTCCGATGCTTGTTATCCATTTGGATTTCCATGACATATGTGGCTAGATTAACCAAATGGAGATTCTGGAGGTTTCATGCAACCAGCAAATAAAGCAATAGGATAATCTATTTCGTGGTTCCTTCAGAGCACGAGTCTCAGTCTTCGGCTTGTAAAGGTTGAGGTAGGAGTAGAGGTTCCTGTTCAAGCGGTAACTAGAATCGTACTTATGTGTTAGCGGGTTGACAAGACTAAGAGTCTTCCCATACACTGTGATAGGTATGTTGACCAATTGCTCTCACGATACTTATGCCTTCATAGACCCAGGATCAACTTTATCATGTATTACCCCATTCGGCGAGGATAAATTTGGTATAGTTTCTAAAATAATAAGTGAGCCTTTTGTGGTTTCTTCATCGGTAGGAGAATCAATAATTACTAAACAGGTTAACCGAGGTTGTACAGTAAATATTTGCGGTCGTTGGAACTCAGACGACCTAGTTGACCAAGAGATGTTGCATTTTGATGCTATCATAGGCATGGACTGGTTGGCAGCTTGCTATGCCTTATTTAATTGTCGAACAAAGATAGCTACATTCATTTTTTGGGTGAGCTAGTCTTTGAATGGGTAGGTAACATATAGACACCCAGAAGTTGGTTTATTTCTTATTTGAAGGTAAGGGAAATGATCGCAAAACGGTGCATTTATATGCAAGTTAGAGATGCAGATGCTGAGATACCTACACTTAAGTCTATTCCATAGTAAAAGAGTACACAGATGTATTCCCAGATGAACTTCCAGGTATTCCTCCAGAGCGAGAGATTGATTTTGGTATCACTTTGCTTCTGAAAACTCAATCAATATCCATCTCTCCATATAGAATAGCACGTGCCGAATTGAATGAGTTGAAGAAGCAGTTAAAAGATTTACTGAAGAAAGGACAAAAGAAAGACAGCTCGCTGAGGATGTGTATCAATTATAGGAAACTGAACAAGGTAACAATTAAGAATAAGCATCCACTTCCAAGGATCAAAGACTTGTTTGATCATTTATAGGGTGCTAGATTCTTTTTAAAAATAGATTTGAGGTCGTGGTAGCACCAGGTCAGAATTTGGGCAAAAGATATTCACAATGCAGCCTTCAGTACCCGATATGGCCACTTCGAGTTCCTTGTCATTCCTCCGGGTTGACGAATGTGCTCTCCATATTTATGGACTTGATGAATAGCCTATTCCGGACACATTTATATCTGTTCGGTATAGTTTTTATAGATGATATTTTTGTTTATTCACGTTCAAAGGATGAAAATGTCGAGCACGTGCGAGAGGAACTCCAAACCATCCGTGATAATAAATTGTATGCTATGTTTTCTAAGTGTCAGTTCTAGTTTAAGTTTGTAGCATTCTTGGGGCGCATTGTGTCCGATAGGTATATAAAGTTAAACACTTAGAAGAATGAGGCTGTGAAATCCTAGTCTAGACCTACCACCTCCGGTAGAGATTTGCAGATTTCTTCGATTAGCATGATACTACCGGAGATTCCTTATGGAATTTTTTATTCTTTTAGCACCATTAACGAATTTGATGCAGAAAGAAACTAAGTTTGAATGGACAGAGGCCTGTGAGAAGAGTTTCCAAAAGGTTAAGAACATGTTGACTTCATTCCTAGTTCTAGCACTTCCAGAGGGTCCAGATGGTTATACCATGTATTGTGATGCCTCAGGTGTCGGGTTAGGAGGTGTACTACTAAAACATGAGAAAGTAATTGTGTATGCTTCAAGGCAGTTAAGAAAGCATGAGTGGAATTATCTAACCCACAACCTTGAATTAGGTGCGGTTATCCATGAACTTTAGATATGGCGGCATTATTTATTTGGTAGCCATATTGATATATTCACGGATCATAAAATCCTACAACATATCTTGAAGAAAAAATATTTGACTTTGCGATAGAGGCACTAGCTTGAGTTTTTAAAAGATTACGATGTTAATATTCTCTACCTTCCATGGAAAGCCAATGTTGTAGGAGATGCCTTACATCATAGATGTATGGGTAGCATAGCACATGTAGAGGCTGAAAAAAGATAATTAATAAGAGAGATTCATCAATTTGCTTGTTTTGTGGTTTGGTTAATAGATAGGATTATGTCAGAGGCACGTTATTTGTGGTACTCTATCAGCCTGGGTCGACGAAGAAGTATCATGCCATTAAGGTGGTGTAATAGTGGAATGATATGACGAAGAATATTTTTGAGTATGTTACTTAGTGTCCTAGTTGTCAGTAACTGAAGATATAGCACCAAAAGCCCGGAGAGCTAATCCAGACTATAGATATCCGGAGATGGAAATGGGAGGCGATACACATGAACTTTACCACTCTTTCACCTCGTTCTCATCGTACGTTTGATTCCATATGGGTTATAGTCGATATGCTCACGAAATCAGCTCATTTGCTACCATTCATATCTACACATGTAACAGATGATTATGCGAAAATGCATATTTAGGAGATAACGCAACTACACGGTATGACAATGTCTATTATAACTGACTGTGTGCCCAATTTACAGTTCATTTTTGGAGGTCATTTCAGAAAGTTCTAGGGACTCTAGTGAGTCTTAGCGAAGCTTTTCTCCAACAAAATGATAGACAATCCAAGTGCACAATTCAGATTCTCGAGTATATGTTACGAGAATGTGTGCTAGATTTTAAAACAAGTTGGGATGAACAACAACAACAACAACAACAACAACGACGACGATCGAGTTTAATCCCACAAATGGGGTATGGGGAGGGTAATATGTACGCAGCTCTTACCCCTACCCCGAGGGGTAGAGAGGCTATTTCCAGGAGATCCTCAACTCAAAAAGCAACAGAAGTAAATAATAAAAGTTGGGATGAACATATACCTCTTATCGAATTTGCATATAATAACAGTTATAGCTCTAGTATCTAGATTGTTCCGTACGAGGCTTTGGTTGGGCACGAGTGTATATATTCTATATGGTGGTCTGATACTGGAGAATCACGGTCACATGGGAATGGATTGGTTTAGCAGGCCATAAAATAAGTAAAGCTTGTCTGAGGGAGATTGTTGACAGCTTAGAGTCGTTAGAAGTCATATTTTGACGTGCACAGATAATATTTAGAGTTCGGGATTTATGATTAGGTATTCTTAATGGTGTCACCTACGAAAGGTGTCATGAAGTTAGTCAAGAAATCAAACTAAGTTGACGGTTTATTGGGCCTTTTTGGATAATCTGAAAAGTGGGACAAGTATCATATGAGTTAGAGTTGCCCTCAGAGTTGGAGTCTGTCCATCCAAATTCTCATGTATATATGTTACGGAAGTGCACTAGCAGTCCTACCGGAGTGGTGACCTCAGGTGATGTACATATTTCGGAGGACGTGTCATACAAGGAAATTTTAGTTTCCGTCCTAGAACGACAAATCCGTATGGTAGGGAATAAAAAGGTAGCCTCCGTGAAAGTGTTATGGAGAAGCAAGAATGTGGATAATATGAGGTGGAAAGTGGAGGAAGAAATAAATTCTAAATACCCCAACCTATTTCAAACAGAAGATATGGCTCGAGGTGGGATACCTCAGCACAACTCTATTCAGGAATGTTGGTCATCAGGTAAGCTCTCATTTTGACTCTCATAACTTACAATGGACAGTTGTGTGAAGCTAACTGTTGCTATAGATAATGGCCATGTGTAGCATGAATAGTATGTTTTATGGCTACGTACAAGTTGGTTTTAGTCTAGTGTATGAAAGAGACTCTGGCAAAAATAAATTCCCAAAGTATCTAAGAGTACACGTTCGAGGACGAATGATCTTAAGGTTGAAGGATGTTACTTTTTGCATTTATCGTATGGTAAAGTTTTATCTTCAGTTAATTGACATAAACTCGGGGATGAGATTATCTTGATGTTAGACTATTTATGCTAATTATACCAAGTAATAAGTAAGTGCCACGAATAAAAGGGTACACGAATTAAAGAAAATGAGTTTCGTTGAGGACAAGAGAGGTTACTCTGATGGTAAGCAACCCCCACTTCCAACCGAGAGGTTGTGAGTTCGAGTCTCCCCAAGCGCGAGATGGGAAGTTCTTGGAGGGAAGGATGTCGGGGGTCTATTTGGAAACAGCCTCTCTACCCCAGGGTTAGGGTAAGGTCTACGTACACACTACCCTCCCTAGACCTCACTAAGTGGGATTATACTGGGTTGTTGTTGTGTTTCGTTGAAGGTTATCGAATTTAGATAAAAGACGGTCCGAGCTATAATACCCAATATTTATGGACTAGTACAATAAGGTACCATATGACCATGTTAGATGATGTATAAAGTATATAAAATATATGTAGAATTCTATGTAATTTGAGACAATTCTTAATTATGCGGGTAATTAGTTAATTGCTGGGTAACAGGACATTACCTAATTACCTAATAAGTCGATAAAGATTACATCCCCCACCCATGTGCCAGTAAGCCACACCCTAAAGGACTGAGTAAGAGTCATTTCTTCTTAGGTATCATATAAGTTATACATTCACTGCATTTTCAAGACTTTCCATATAAAGACATTTCAATTAAAAATTTGGGGGAAACATTAGCATTCTAATAACTCTTCAAAATTCATTCTCAAAGACACTTTAATCAGATGAAAACTCGTTCCTAATATTATTAACACCAAGGAATTAAAATTATAAAAGAGAAACGTTAGCAATTCTTCAGGAAACCTGACGATTCCAACAAGGTTTCGCAACATAAAATTTTGCGGTTAGAAAGAAGTACAGTGCAATCTTTCAAGAATATCATATATATTTTTCCTACTCGAGATATGTTAATGCTAAGGTATTTCTTCATTTTAGCGTGATCTCATCATTACACAAGTTTGATAATGAGCCAAAAATAAAATTTCATATCCAAGAATTTACGTGCATTTTCCTAGTCTCGCAAGTTACAATATTTTCTTTATTGGGACATCATATTCATTTGAGTATCTTCTTCTTCCAGTCAAGAGAGTAGAGAGTCTATGTATAATTTTTCATTACCATCAAGCAATAATCGATGGGTAGGCCTCTAGGCAACCTCTGATATGATGGTAAGTTATATAACGAGCCTACTGTGGCCGAGCATCTATGAGCGAGCCCAGTTGGTTGAGATATAGAGCCTAGTGTGATCGGTCTCCTATGAGCAAGCCTACTACGGAAGAGCAGTTTTATTTTATATATATATATATATATATATATACACACACATACATACATACATCGAGCCTTATAGTGCAGTACAACTATTTTACTTACTATATTAAGAGAGCTGAGTCAGTATCAACTGCTAAGCATATCTTCAGAATTTCGTTGACTCATCGTCGCTTTTAGCTATTATATTATCACTTAAGTTTCAGCTTTCAGTATTACCTTACATACTCGGTACATTATTTCGTACTGACGTCCCTTTCTATGGGCACTGCATTTCCTGCGTGCAGGTTCAGATCGACAAACCAGTACACCTCCTCAGTAGATGTTGCGTAAGTTCACCTTTATTAGTAAGCTTTGCGTCCTTCGGAGTTACCAGTTCTAGAAGTTTGTTGTACATCTTATGTATATATGTAGATAGGTTATGGGTAGGTATGTGCCTTATTTCAGTCACAGTACATCTATTAGCAGAGTCATGTATCAGTTAGTGCAGTGTGTTAGGCTTGTAAGCCTAATACATATATTTTGTTGGTTTGTCAGCTATAGTAGTTAGCACAGCCTTACCGGGCAGCTTCATGTTGACATTTAGTTAGCTTTAGCCTCTATTTACTTTTATAGTTTGCTTCACACATTATCTTGTAATGTGTCCCATGGCCAGAGTACAACTATACATATAAAATTTTCTTAGTTGCAAGTAGTACGCAAGGATATGTAAGGCACCGGGTGATTGTCTTGCCCCCAGGCTTGGGAAGTGACAAGATGTATTCATAGATCATAAAGCCTTCAATATATCTCAAAGCAAAAAGAGTATAACTTTCTATAGAGGCGACAGATTGAGTTATTGAATGATTACGATGTTAACATTCTCTACCATCCAGGGAAAGCTAATGTTATAGAAGATGCCTTAAGTCAACGATTGATAGGTAACCTAGCACATGTAGAGACCAAGAAAAGTTAATTAATTAGAGAGGCTCATGAATTGGCGTTTTTAGGGGTTCGGTTAGTGGACTTTGGTAATGATGGATTTGTAATCCCAAATACTACAAAATCATCTCTCATAGCTGAAGTAAAGGAGAGGCAGTACGAGGAACATAGTTGCTCATGTTGAGAGAGTGAGCTCTGTAGCATAAGAAGTTGTTGTCAGACCTTAGGGGAAATAGGATTCTCAGAAATAGAGGTTGTTTGTGTTCCATATGTAGAAGGGCTATGAGACAGGATTATGTCAGAGGCACATTATTCATGGTACTCTATTCACCCTGGGTCGACGAAGATGTATCATGACATAAAGGAGGTGTACTAGTGCAATTTTATCAAGTTTGCATATAATAATCGGTACCACCTAGTGTCCATATGGCTTCGTACGAGGCTGTGATATGTGCAGATCTCCTATAGGGTGGTTTGATGTTTGAGAATTTGGATTACATGGGCCAGACATAGTTCAGCAAGCCATAGAAAAAGTAATGTTTATCTGGAAGCGAGTGTTGATAGCTCAGCTTCGTCAGAAGTCGCATTTCAATCTGCGGTAACGAGACTTCGAGTTTGGTGTTAATGACTGGGTATTCTTGAAGATGTCACCTATGGAAGACATGATGATATTTGGCAAGAAAAGAAAGCTTGGCCCTCGGTGTATTGGGCCTTATAATCATTCGGATGGTGGGCCAAGTAGCTTATGTCATAGAATTGCCCTCAGAATTGAAGTTTGTCCATCCTGTTTTTCACGTATCTATGCTGCGGAAGTGCATTGGAGATCCTACAGGATGGTGCTCACAGATGATATATAGATTACGGAGGACCTAAAATTCCAGTTTCCATCCTAGATAGACAAATCCGCAAGCAATTGAATAAGGAAGTAGCTTCAATGAAGGTTATATATAGAAGTAAGAATGTGGAAGAGATGACATGAGAAGCGGAGGAAGAAATGAAGTCTGAATTCCCCTCACCTATTTCAAACTGAAGATATGTCTTGAAGTAGGATACCCCAGCATAGCTCTATTCAAACCTGTAGGTAATCAGGTAAGCTCTTATTTTTTTACTTTTAGAATATATAATGGAAAACTTTGTGAGGCCAAGTGTTGCTATTTATTGACAATGGCCATTTGTGGTATGCGTAGTACGTTTGCTGGCTACCTATAGGGTGGTTTGAGTCTAGTGTGCGGAAGGAATCTGGCAAAGCTTTCCCAATGTCGCTAAGAGTAAACATTCAAGGAAGAATGTTTCTAAGGTGGAAGTATGTTACATCTTGCACTTTTTGTACATTAATGTTTCTTCTTGAGTTAATTGATATAGACTTGGGAATGATATTGTCTTGAGAGTATAAGTGTTTATGTGATTTATAACAAACAATAAGTAAGTGCGTTATAGATAAAGTGTAAATGAATCAAAAAGAATGAGATTCGTTGAAGGTTGTCAATTTGAGATAAAATAAGGTCCGAGCTGAATACTCGGTATTTATGTAGTAGTGCCAGATAGGGTACCATATGACCATGATAGAATGATGTATAAAGTATACTAAAATAAGTAGTATTTTAGGTAATTTGAGATAACTCTTAATTATGTGATTAATTGATAAATTTTTGGTTTAATGGGAAAGTAACCATGTAATTAAGGATTTATGGATTGTATGTGGGGACAAAGCTCTCCTACTCCCCCCCCCCCCCCCCCCGCCCCACATGACAACAAATGGAGGAATATTTAATCAGTGACTCTTGATATTAGGTAAGCAAATTAAGTGAACACATGGATACTACTCTTAGCCGTCCTTGCAAAACCGTAGAAAGGGGGTTTGTATTAGTCATCCCTACACATTGACTAGAATGGATATCAAAATTCATTTTGGAGGAGATTTGAAATTTCTTCCGAGACTTCATATTATAACAGCAACAACAATATTACAACAGCAATGGGAGTTCCTGGATAAGCAAAGGAATTCATACAAAATTGCACTGTATAATAACAACGGGATTTTCCAATTCTAAGGGAGAACGGTGAAATAAAGAATATCATATGGATTTCTTCCTACTTTCGGTATGTTAAGGCTAAGACCTTCCTTTATTTTGGCATAATCTTGTAATTACATGTGCTTGATAAAGAGGCATAAAGACAGGTACATACTCCCGAACTTATGTAAATTGTCCTAGTCTCACAAATTACAGTATCATCCCTTTATCGAGACATTATACTCAATTGAGTGTTGTCTCCTTCCAGTAAAGAGAAAAGAGGTTATATATATATATATATATATATATATATATATATATATATATATATATATATATATATATATATATATATATATATATATATATAGTATTATAGTATTTTCACTCACATATATCTATAATTGGTGGACAGACCCCTATTCGGCAACTTTTGATCAGGTGGTAAGCTGTATACCGAATCTACTATGGATGAGTGCCTATGAGCAAGAAGTTGGTAGAGAAACAAATCCTAGTATAGCCCAGCTCCTCTAAGCGAGCCTACTACGGAAAAGCAGATATATACATGTACCGAGCCATGTAGGGTCGGACAACTACTTTACTTACTATATTGAAAGAGTTGAGTCAGTATCAGCAGATAATCAAATCTTCAGATCATTTTTTACGGCTAGTTACTTTTAGCTATTATAGAATCAGTTCAGTTTTATCTTTTTGGTATTTTATTGCCATACGTACTTGGTACAATGTTTTGTACTGACGTCCCTTTTTGTGGGGACGGTGCATTTCATGAGGGCAGCTTCCGACAGACAGACAGGTTGACCTGCTCAGTAGGTGTTGCCCGAGTTCAGTTTTATCAGTAAGATTCATGTCCTTTAGATTTATCGGGACTAGAGTTTTGTGTACATCCTATATATATATATATATATATATATATATATATATATATAGGTTATGGGTAGATCTAGGAAATCCTTCGGTCACAGTATATACAACAGTAGAGGGCTTGTAGACATATCTTGTCAGTTAGTGCGGTATGTTGGGCATGACGGCCTTGACGACCCAGCTTTATATTGATGTTTAGTCAGCGGCAGTTTCTGTTCAGTTTTATACATTGCTTCACATATTATATTGCAATGTGGCCCCATGGCAGAAGTATTTCATTATATGTTCAGAGTCCTTTAGTCTCTTGTTGGTACACAAGGATTGGTGAGGCATTGGGTGCCGATATTGCCCCCAGGTTCGGGGTTTCACGGTACCTCCCCGGCATGAGAAGTGGTTGTTGCGGTTAAAATCGATATCGCCTAAGCAAAGCTAGTGCACACAGTCAGAATCTGAGGCAAAGCCTCCTGAAGGCCAGGAATCACGATGGGCACAGTTGGCGCCCTATCTGGCCTTACTGGGTCAACTGTATCTGCTACGTTCTCCTAAGCTGACTGGTTGGTCTGCGGGTAATGCATTAGACACTTTACGAGTTGCACCTCTGCCCCTTCCATGATGCCGAACTCTCGCGGCCCTTACTGGTTGTACTAGTGGATGTACATCCTATCCAGTAGCACGTGTTCTTCACCATCTGCGAGAGAATGGAACAACAAATGTTTAGTTATCGGAATCAACATATTCGCACGACAAGAATACAAGACAGTGAAGTTTCCTAAGGGTCTGGCAGCCTTTTAAAGATAAGTACAGAAGTCTTCTTACTAATCGGTAAGATTCTACTAAACCTGCTCATTACTCATGAGATGTATGCAACCTAGGCTCTGTTACCAACTTGTCACTACCCAAAAATTCTAACATGTCACTATAGCGCCTAACATGCTATAAGGCAAGCCAACATTCAAAATAATTCTAACACGTTTAGCAGAGAATGAGTTAAAGCAGTTTTTAAATAATATAGGTTCTCACAACGGGATAGAAAACTGAAAACATGACATCGAAGTTCCCAACATCGGAATGTCACAGAGTACATGAGCATCTAAATTTCACAATTCTTAAATATATTGTCTATGTTAGTCCGAAAGTAAATACTATAAGTGAATACATAGGGAAGGATAAAAAAAAGGATTGTTGATGTCGGGCAGCTACCTCGAAATCTCTAAAAAGAGGATTGACTGCGTAGAGAGTCAACACCTACCATGTCTGGAAACACCTAGATCTGCACACGAAGGGCAGGGCTTAGCGCGAGTACAACCAACTCAATAAGTAACAAGACTAAATAAAGAAATGAAAGTAGTGACCAGCTTCACAGTTATAGTTCAATTATAGTGATTTCAACATAGGAAGGTAGGCATTCTTTCATGTTTGATAAAATACGTCAAAATAGCTACTTAAAGATAGGCTTAGAATATTTTAAGAGAGATTATAATGTTTTACAGTGATGAGTTGTTATGCCGCTTTATTTTTACTACTGCTTAGGGTTTCTTCTTCTTTTTTTTTTAATTGCAAAATGGGTACTTTAGATTTATTCTTTTTTTCTAAAATCAATGATTGGGGTTTTTTCCTTTGCATGGTTAAATTGGAGTACCAATTTGTCGTTGACAAATTTCTTCAATAGGTCGTCTCGGAGTCTTGGGACCTCGAGCTGATCACTTCCCTCTAGATCTGTCGATACCTAGTCAAGAATAACATCGACCGAAACCCCGACGAAAATGGGAAGCTTTGGAAGAATGTATCTGTAGTCGATTAAGTATATTTGGGTAGCCTAACAATGGGCCACGCATACATCATGAAGCTTGTTATCTGTCCCATCCCGTTTCATTTATCTCTCACATAGTGTACTATGTTTGGGCTTCCCCCTCTTATAAAAGGGGAGTCGTTAACATTCTGTAAGGCAGAGCTCCAACCATTTCTCTAAAAGATCAATAATATTTCTCTCTCTTTTATCTCTAATTTAGTCGCTCGAGGTCACTTTAGCATTTATCACTTTCATATTTGTTCTTCATTTATTTCTAGATATCGGCCATAAAAAACCATGTTTGATCATACCTTAACTATTATCCTGTTATTGACTGCCCCTATAGCTCGATCTCGATCCAAATATCCACCCCGCGACTTTTTCATCGACCAATCTCAGGCTCGGGTGGCAAGCCCCTCGGTTTGATTACTGCGCTATTTTAGCTTGTATCTCTTTGTTAAATTTCATATTATTAGCATAAAAAACTCTAACAACTAGCATAAAAATAAATCATGTATTTTTAGAATCCCATTTACAAATTTAATTGTTGTTACCATTTTCACGGTAAACTGTTTGGCACCCACCGTGGGGATAAAAATAATTGTGATTATTTTCTTGCTAGTTTCATTGCACAAACACAAGTTATATTTCACATTTTTTCTTGCTCGAGATCTTTGATATCTGGTAAAAATATCTGGCTCGATAAACAGAGTTGATAACGACAACTTCAAAAACCACGGGGAAAACTGCATGGTTGTTCCGGCTGTTAGTGGGCAAACATAGAATCCTGATAATGTGCCCAGACCAATTCTAGTGGACGCGGATTCATAGGATGCACAACAGGTCGATGAAACATCGCACACCGACATAAGCATACATCATAGCGACCAATAAGAATCCCATCATGGGAAGAACTTGAAGTTAGTCTTCATGTTATTTTTGAATTGTTGTAGGCACAACAATTGACCACCGTTGAGTTCCAAAGCCATATGAATAATCCCAGCACAGCGGCGTCGGAAACAGTTTTCCCCACTGAATAAGTACCCGAGAGATCAAGCAATAACAGATCGGTAGCCGACCCTACCATAGTAAAGATGCTTGAGGACCTCACCAAAAGAATTGAATCGGGTGAGAAAATGAAAGCAGCCAATGATAAAAAGGTTGATACTTACAACTCTAGGATCGATCAGATCTCGAGTGCATCCCTGGTCCTTAAGGGCGTGGATTCATAGAAGTTAATACAAAAGTCTTTCCACAAGGAAGCGGCCTTGAAGCCCATTCTAAAGAAGTTTAGAATGAAGCAACTCCCTAAGTACAATGGAACCAACGACCCTAATGAACACGTTACTGCCTACACCTGTGTAGTAAAAGGCAATAATATAAAGAATGATAAGATAGAGTCTGTATTGCTGAAAAAATTCGGGAAACACTCTCGAAAGGGGCCATGATTTGGTATCACGACTTGGCTCCTAATTCCATAGATCCATTCGCCATGCTAGAAGACTCCTTCCTAATGCCACATGCCAAAGCCATTGGGGTAGCAACAAGGAAGTCGTGTCCCCCTTTCAAAGAAAGAATGAGATCCTGCCGGAATATTTGTCCCGCTTTTAGATGTAATGGATGGAGCAGCTACCAGTCTCCGACGACTGGGCAGTGTAGGCCTTCAACCAAGGCCTGAACAAAAGAAGCTCGGTGGCTTTAAAACAGTCGAAATAGAAGCTGGTCAAGTATCCAGTGGTTTCCTGGTCAGGCGTCCAGAATCGGTACCAGTCAAAGATCAGGGCCAAGGATGACCTGTTGGGAGCCCCTCGGGCTTAGTATACCCAAGGAGTCGCCTGGAAAAGGAATCAAAACCAAAAAAAAGTAAGTTATCAGCCATACTCGAGGATAGGAGGAAGCTCCTAGGGTCAACCTACCCCACAATGATCAGAGAGTGGATCGAGGGTAGGACACTCGAGTGCTCATCAATACGACCAGGTTCAATCGAAACGCAGTACCAACGAGTGCTCCCCACCTGTGAAAATACAACTTCAATGTCGATATGTTAGACATCATGTTCGCTATCAGCAAAATCAAAGACGTCGGGTGGACCAAGCCTATACAATAAGATCCTTCACTAAGGAATTACAACTTAGTATGCGAGTTTCACACAACACACACGGCCACAGGATTGAAGATTGTCATCAGATACGACAAGAGGTAGCTCGGCTGCTTAACAAAGGATATTTCCATGATATCCTTAGTGATTGAGCCAAAAACCCGTTCCGAGAAAGTGCGGAAACGAAGAAAACCCATACGAATGAGTCGCAGCACGTCATCCACATGATCATGATAGACATTGTTGCCCCGCAGGAGCCCGTAATGATAGGAACAAAAATATCCATCACCGGAGAAAAGCAGACTCGGGGATATATCCCTATCGACGCTCCCTTTTTCCCTAAAACAATAAAGCGAAATCGGGTTTTAGGATATTATGGGAAAAACAACTCGATTTCTCGTTTGGGAGTTGGATTATGGAATTTTAAGAGTCGCCACCTTATCATTATAGTGCATTAGGACACATAAGAGAGATTATTTTGAAACGAAAAACAGTGTTCGGGTAAGGGGTTGAGATTATCTCGAGGGAAAGGTGTTAGGCACCCTCAAGATCCACTAGTGTGGTGGCCGTGTTAATCGTAACTTTATAAAAAATATGAAACAATTAAACAAGTAAGATTCACAAAAATAGCATTCGTACAACTTGAAAAGCTTTAAATAAGAAAGAAGTACGTAAATTCAAAATAAAAGAGAGGGTTGATTTGGAAAAGCATTACTGTCGAGGAACATTTAGATAAAGCAAACAAAAGAGAGAAGGGTCCTAGGTTTAACTATAATATGGATCATTCGATGCAATATCCCACACATATTCCAAAAGAGGGGTCGCTTTATAATATTATCACATCTTCATCATCTCTTTATTCTACCCTTCCCACCCCTCAGAGGTTATTTAGGCGTGTGAATTTGTCTCGAATTCTAATTGCGTGCTATTACCCGTCCCCTCCTATAGATCCTAGAGAGAATTTTGGATCGCTATTCCTATGAGGTAGGAACTAGGTGGAACACTTAAGTTTAAAGGTTAAAACTACTAAGCGATATACAAAACAATTAGGACTACATGTAATGGAATCATATAAAGGCATGTAAGAAGGCTCATATATCCCTTCATAAGCGAACACGTCGTTAGCATGTCTCAAACACATGTAAGGTCTAAAGAAAAGAGAGTTTTTAAAAGGAAGCTGGAGCATAAATTAAAACAAAAGTTGGAGAATTTGCAGAAAAGGAACGTAAGAGAAACACGTTCAGAACTTAAATGAGGCAGTATAAGTTTTTAGAAACCTGCAGAAGTCATTGAGAAAACAATTGGAATGCCTAGTAAAACAGTTTTTGGTCAGGCGGAGTAAAAGAACAAGCGTGGAAGCAATTTTTGAGATTGCAGAAGCGTTAAGAAAAACAGTAAACATACAGGATTTTTGAGATTTTGAAAATTAGTACTCAGATAGTTGAAACGGCGGTCCAAATCTGGACAAGAAAATACAGTAGAAATATTTTTGCATAGATGGTTTAAAATGTGGTAAAACTTTGTAAAATATAGAAAGGGCTTCAGAAACAAACAAATTCAGACAGAGACGGATTAATTTGAACACGGTTTGAAAGTGATTAGCCCATTTTATTTTTATCCGGCCAAAGGTTTGCCTAGGCGTTATTAAAGACGGTCAGCATGCAATGGTTCCTAGTTTTAACGAGGAGTTTGTTAATCAGTCTTACGTCTGTTTAACAAAATTAGTGAGGAATTCAACAGTTGTATAAGAAATACCCTAAGTACATGATAACTTATGCATATAGAGGCCCTAGAACATCGTATCTAAATGCAAGGCAGTAATTTGATTATTAACTGATTGTGATTATAAAATAACAAGATGAAAGTAAAATACCTAAGAAAATGATTTCTATATGTGAGATGCATGTCCTATACATGGTTTTTTATCACGCAAATAGATAAGTAAAATCCTATAAACATGTTTTCTACTCATATCCTAAATAATCAGGCATAACCCTTCCCAATTTCACTATAATCCCCATTGTCTTTTACAAGTTATTACAGACCAAGTAACTTAAAAAATACAACAATGACAGAAAAGAAGAATTTATTCCATAGGGAGCCTACAGTCAGGCCCAAGCATCTCCAACCTCACTTCTTTCGAGTTTCACAACCATTATTAAGGCTTGGTGCGACAAAGTTCCCTAAGGGTTTGTTTGAACCCCTGGCGAATACCAATTGGACAAATGCAAGCATCGAAGTGCAAGACTTGTGCATCAGAGTTCCATGGGTGCTCAAGTCTCCCAAGGCAGTGCTTACACTAAGGGGCAGACCCTAAGGTTCTAAGAGTTGAGAGAGTTGAAAACAGTTGAGAGATAGTTTAAGAAAGAACTAAAAAGTAGAGCCAGTTTAGGAAAAACGAGATGTTTGAGACAGTTAAAAAATATTTGAAAGAGTTTGAAAAGTTCTTCTAAAATCATTTAGACTGATCAATTTTAGAATAACAGAGCATCACACAAATAAGGGCAAAGTGGGAGGGAACAAATAAGCAAAGTAAACTACTTACATATTGAAAGTAACCGGCCATGATTTCAAACACGAGTTCAGCTCTCACTATACCAAACACTTAGCCTCAAACAGGGGTTTTAGGTTAACCAAGTAGCCAAGAAAACATGGATGCATGGTAGTAGCACAGAAGGAAAACATAAACATTCATTGAGACATGGGAGGGGGTGAGAGAGCAAATAAGTAAAGAACAAATAAGTAAAGTGTACAGAAAACATGTTGGGCGAGAGTAATCAAACATGGTTGTAAAATAAGGGTTTAGTTCTTACTGCACCAAACCCCAAATATAACCAACCTAGGGGAGAGGTTTCAGGGCTGTTAAGTAGCCAAGAAGCAGTGAACATGGAAGAGGAAAACATATATTGAGACAAGGACAACATGGAAGGGAGCATGTTAAACTGAATAAAACAGAGTAAGAATATGCTAGTGACAAAAAGAGAAACAAAACCATAAGTAAAAGCATACAAGAAACTTTATGAAATGCAAAACTAATAGAAACATGATGTTGTGGAAACTGTATCTTAATGGGGTGACATACCAGTTGCAAGTGATAGACCTCAATAACAATAATGCACCGAGGAACCAGGTGAGCAGAGAGTGTAAGCAGCAAAGAGAATAACAGCAGTATGAAAATAGCAGCAGCAATATGAAATTAACAGCTGAAATGTGGGAATAGCATCAGGAATATGGGAATAGCAGCAGCAATATGAGAATACCAGCAGCAACAGACCCAAGTAGACAATGATAGGACCCAATAGTGTAAATTAATCATCCCAGGCTACTCAATCTTGGCCTTTAGCCGATTGAGTGTTCAAATAAGACAATGAGAGAGTCATAGCAGAGAAAGAGAGAATTCAGAGAGTCTGAGATTGTGAGAGCAGTGTGTGTTGGTGTGTTCAAAGAGAAAGGTGATGAGTACTTATAGTACTGAATACGAGTAAACAAATAAGGTATCAATCAATATTTAAGGAATTGAGTATCAGTCAAAATCAAATAAGTATATGGACTCCCTTTTAATTAAAGAATCATAGTCAAACGGTAATAAGCAGTCATTTTAAAAGGAAAGGAATCAAAAAGTATGGCATGGTCACATAAGGAAACAAAATAGTATAAGGTATACAATGAAGATTAGATGCATGATACTTAACCGGGGAAACATGTCAAGCAAATAAATTAACGTACTTGTGCACAAATATAAGGAAAAATACCACTTTAATTCTGAAAAATAATTTTCAAATTAATGAGCGAGTTTTAAAACCTAAGAGATTAGTTATTAATTGAGGAATGTATCCCACTGATTGAGGAAGAAAAATTCGAAATCAATACTAAAACTGTAAGGAGAATACACAAAATCACAATTTATGACCAATAATCACAGTCTTAAAGAGATTGTAAGAATCAGTATAAAATCACCATGTAAACAGCCAGAAAACCCTTAAGAGAAGAATACAGCATGGTAGGAAATGAAACACTAGCAACAAGATTAAAGCAGAGAACACGAAACTCAAAAAAGAACCCAGAAGAACATGCAAACAGACAAATACATATACAAACATGTAGGGTAAGGGCTTTCATCATATTTTAACAAAATGTTTAGAAGTAGCACTGAGAGTTACGGACTAGTACTCAAAATCAGAAAAGTAAAGTGTTTTTGAAAGGGGGCTAGGAAAACCTAATTTCAGAAAAGGAACCAAAACATTTAGAACTTGAATAATCAAAAATATCAAGTAATAGGAGGTGTAGAAGACAAAGGCTAACCCAAGAAAGAAAATCGTTTAAAAGACAGAAACCAAAAAGATTAAGGCAAAAAACTAGGGTTTGCAAAATAAATTAGAAAAATGAGAAACCTGTCCGTGAAACTCATACATAATTCCATAGAAGGCATAATCGGAAAAAAACAACCGGAGTAAAGCCGGAAACAGACCCAAGTGAACCTTCAGTGACCGTTTTTAATGGCGGAAGCTGTTGGGCTTCAAGCTTTAGAGAGAAAACAGCGATACAAGGACTACATGGCTACTAGAAATCGAGAGAAGTGAGGGAGGAGTGAGACGGAGAGGCAATGATCTTTATCGGAGAAGAAGGAGAGAACCAGAAGGTTCTAGAGAGCAAACTTTTAGAGAAAGAGAGACTGGTCTGTGAAAAATGAGGATTTGGGGGGGGGGGGTCATTTGATTTTAATTAAGGTAATGAGATATGGGCCAACAACAACTACAACTACTACCCAGTAATTTCCCACAAAGTGGGGTCTGGGGAGGCTAATATGTAGACAAGCCTTATCCCTACCCGAAAGGGCAGAGAGGCTGTAAAGATATTGGTCGTTGATGTTATTTGATCAACGGCTCAGATTAAATTAGAGGCAGGTCGAGAAAATTAATAGGTGTGGGTTATTGAATTGGGTTAAAAAATTAGGCTGAAATAGAGGTTGATTTTGGGCTATATTTTATATAGATCTGGCTATAGTTTAAATAGCCAATTGTTCCCCAAATAATTTTATAAAATAGCTAAAATTGTTTAAAAAGAAAAACTAAAAATATAGAACTAATTAATAACGTATAAGTATTAATATAAAAATTATAGAAATAATTTTATAACTATAAAACACAGTTAATTACGAAATTGGCTATAATTGCAATTTTGTGTAATTAGCCTTAAAATCCCAAATAAATTTGTAAAAAATGTGCAACAATTCCATAAATTATATTTTGTTGTAAATATAGGAGTGAATCACATTATTCACTAAAAATAATAATTTGGAAAATAAATTTGGCCTTCGTACTTTCAGAATAAGCAGTAAATTGATTTTAAAAAATCTCAAAATTAAAGAAAAATACCAAAGTACCCCGGCCTGCTTATATATGCATACATATACCGCTTTGAAAGTATTTTGGGTGCAAAAAATATATAGGCAAATTTTATGTATCAACAATCCCGGAAGACGCCTTCACATTTAGCGAAGAGGACTACGCGACCCTGCCTCAAACCTACCACGACGAACTGGTAATTTCCTTCCTTATAAATTCTTTTCAGATAAAACATGTACTCGCTGATATTGGTACTCGAGCAACATTATCAGGTCGAGGGTAATAGAGCAGCCTAGACTGCTCAACCATATTGTGCATGCCACTCGTGTTCTTATCGAATTTAACATGGCGATCGAAATGACAAAATGAGAAATCATCCATCTGGTTACCGTGGTAGGAACGACCCAAGACACCAAATTCCATGTCATCGAGGGAGACATGATGTATAACGCCTTATTCGGGCGGTCGTGGATACACTTTATGAGAGCAGTGTTGTCCCACCTTCACCAAATAATAAAATTCCTAAATAAGACGGAATTAAAACATTCTATGTTTTGAATAGAACATTTTACCATTTTTAGGTTACGTTTTATGTTCATAACGCATCTGAGTTGGTGAGACTCACTATTGTAGCCATTTTTGGCACTTTAGATTTTACTTTACGATAAAGTCTTGTGATTTCTTATTAGTAATTAATTAATATACTTAGTTCATCATCTATTTCTTCTGTTTCTTCTTCAATTATGTCTAACTAAACCCATTAGCTAGGGTAGTGGCTCAACCCTAGTATGGGTAATTGTTGGGCGTTAGTTTTTAATGATAGATTGATATTGGGTGTTTGTTATTTGTGTTAATATTATACATTAAATAAGGATTGGTGGTTGCAAACATTGATTTTAGCTTAGTGGTTTTTGACTCTTCTGGAGAAAGAGATTCTATGATCCCAAAATTAACCCAACAGAGAATTGGGATGGAACTATGAGAAATGGTAGTCCCAATTAATGGGTTAAATATCGAGAGAGTAATCACCGTACTTGAACCCTATTTGCTTGGTCTGATTTGCCTACCCAATTGGTCTCGAGAGAGTCAATTAGGCAAAATCGCTCTCTCTACCGAGAGGTGTGAGAGTGGGTACAATTGTGCATCAGTTATAACATTCATCCCAAATATGTCAATCTATTATTAGAAGTTTCAACCCGTTAGTTACCCACCTAGGTGGTGCCACGACCCTAGTGCTTTTCTCTATATTAATTACAACTTAGAAAATATTCCATTAGGATAATTTAGTCTTAATCCTTAGTTGACAATAATAGTTTATAAAAGAAGACCCAAAAATTTTAGGAGTACAATTAGAAGTACAAACGCATTTTCTAGGCTAAATAGACAATCTAACTGCATTAAGGCTCTCTGTGGAAAATTGATCACGAACCACTATTCTGGTAAAAGTTGTTAGCGACCCGCTCTCCCTATATTTGTATAGTGTTGAGTCGGAAGCGATCACTTTTTGGTGCTGTTGTCAGGAAGCTTACGTCGTTGACTATCTGTGTAGCTAGTTATGTGTTTTGCTTCTCTTTTCTTTTTATTAATAACTTTATTTGTGTCAATCACTAAAGTACACATGGCTTTAATTAAAATGACCCTCTTGGAAACGTGGTCATGGGGAGGAAGTTGAGGATCTAGATAAGAAGATATATTACCTCAAGCTCCAAGGAGAGGTCAAAATGCCCACGCAAATGCCAATGCAAATGAGAATATTCCAGACCCTCCCCCTCCTCCACCATGAGTGGCCCCAAGAGTTCTCCCTAATCAAGGGTATGCGAGTGCACCCCGAATTTGGGCGGAGAACTTCCAGATTACAAATTTTATGCTCACCTTGCTCAAACAATAAGGTTGTTTCACGGGTGTCTCTGATCAGAATGCTTATAAACATTTGAAAGGGTTCGTGGATACTTGTTGTGGCAGCAAGCAAACAAATCTCTCGGAGGATGCATTGAGACTTTGACTTTTCCTGCTCTCACTTTGGGGAAAGGCGTTGGATTGGTTGGAGAGGCTCCCCAATTATTCTATCACCACATTGGATGAGTTCGCGGATAGGTTCATCGCTATGTTCTTTTCTCCAAGTCACATGGAGGCGCTCCATGATGACAATTTGGCTTTCAAACAAGAGCCAATGGTGCCCTTGCACGAAATTTGGGAGATATTTAGAACTATGGTTAAAAAGTGTCCAAACAATAATATGAACGATGTGATGATCTAACAAACGTTCTATAGGGATATCAACCCAACCAACCAATGTATTGTAAACCTATTGGCGGGAGAAAATTTTATGAAGCTTCCGTATAATGAAGTTTGTGATGTGTTAGATGAAATGGCCAATACTTCTTCAGCATGGCAAAGCCGGAAAAACGTTCCTCAAGGTGATCCTAATGTCATACATTTGAATAATGAGTTACATGATCCCGGACAAGACATCACCAAACTTACAACAACAATGAATCAATTGGCAAAGGCACAACTAGAACAAGTCCAAAACCCGTGCCAAGTCAATGCCATGGAAGGAGGGAAAATGATTAAAAGGGGGAAAAGAGGGCAACAAGCTAAAGGAAATTTTGATAACTATGATGGTGGTGGTAGTTATTCGAATAAATATTATGATGATCAAAGTGAGGAAGTCCAATACATCATCAACTACCAAGGGAATAGAGGTAATCAAGGGAACCAACAATGGAGACCTGAAGGAAATTGGGGCAATTAACAAGGTGGTAATTGGAACAACAACCAAGGTTGAAATTAAGGGAACAACAATTTGGGTAATCAATGGAATTGAAACGGTAACAACAATAGCAATTGGAACAACAACAATGGCCAAGGTGGGTGGAATAACAATGGTGGTCAAGGTAACTGGGGGCAAAGCTTTCAAAGGCCTTCGATGTTTCAACAACCGAACAACCCCCCTCTATTTCCTCCTCAAAGCCCCATTTCTTTCGAAAATGATTTGGGTAGATTAAATAATACGTTCGATCACATAATGAAATAGAACCAAGATTCTGATGCACAATTGGCTTCTCATAATACGTCTATCCGAAACTTGGAAGTGCAACTAGGACAACTTTCTCAAGCCTTGAATACTCGCCAAAAGGATGCTCTACCAAGTGATACGGTAGTAAACCCAAAGGGAAGAATCCAACCAAGTGACGGCAGTTACACCAAGAAGCGGGAGAGGCAGTGGTGTGCGTGACTCCAGAGAAAAGCATGTTGTGAACATTAATGTTGAGTCGCATGATGATAATGGACCGCTGAATGTTTATGATGTGGTTGAAAAATGAGCGAACAATGATGTGCAGATTGATATAAATGATGAGGTTGAGGTGGTTATACAAGAAGCCGTGAACCCATCTAGGGAACACGTGATTGATATTCCTAAATCGGTGGTGACCACGGCCAAGGCACCTTTTCCTAGGCCCCCTCTTCCATATCCTCAACAGTTAGCAAATCGCATGAGTGACCATCAGTTCAGGAAGTTCATAGATATGATGAAGAGTCTCACCATAAATGTGTCATTGGTTGAGGCACTTGATCAAATGTTAGGATATGAAAAATTTATAAAGGAATTGGTTACAAAAAAGAGGTCAATGAATTGTGAGAAAATACCAATGACGCATCAAGTGAGTTCATTCGTGCATTATATGGCCCCAAAACTCGAGGATCGGGGAGCTTTCACTATCCCGTGTACTATCGAAAGTGCGGATTTCACCAAAGCCCTCTATGAGTTAGGGGCGAGTATAAACTCGATGCCATATTATGTCTTTAGACCTTGGTAATTGAGCAACCTCGATGAGACTTCAAATAGCAGACCAGTCGATGAAGAGACCCTTGGGTATAATTTATTAGGTCCTTGTTCGTGTTGATAAATTCATCTTGCTGTTTGACTTCGTTATATTGGATTGCAAGGTGGATTTTGAAGTCCCGATTATTCTTGGACGACCTTTCCTAGCTACGGGGAAGGCTTTGGTCTTTGTCGAGGCCAGGGAGTTGACATTTTCAGTGGGTTATGAGAAGGTTGTTTTCCCGGTGTGCAGGTCCATGAAGCAACCTAATAGCACCGAGGTGTGCTCCTTTGTTTACATTGTCACTGATCATATAATGGATTAGATGAGTACTATGATTAATGTTGAAGATCCACTTGTGTCCGCACCTCTAGATCGTGAAATTAATGATGATTTAAGTAGAGAGATGCGCATAGATGCTTTACAAGCCATGGAATTCTGTGAACCCAGTAAGTTGTCATTGTACCTTGATCAATGGGAAACTCCTCTAGAAAATCCAGCAAATGCGGTTCCTCCGGTGTTAGAGATAAAACAAATTGAGCCACACATGTGCCTCAAAACTTTTTAGCCTGATGCTATCTTGAGGGAGGATGCAACACCTATTTTGGAGCTTCAAGGGAGATTACCTGCAGCAGAGCATGAAATGATGCCTACTCTCCATAATATGTGTGGTCCCAATAGACCCGACACAGGTTGGCAGTTTTGTATGAACCATGGTAAATTGAATAAAATGCCCTATAGTGATCATTATCCCTTGTTGTTCTTTGATCGGATGATTAACAAACTTGTTGAACGTGCATTTTATCGCTTCTTGGAGAATTTGATGAGATCCACATGATGGAGTTTCTTTATTTGAAGTGGTGTAACATGCATCGTGCCATGACGTTAAAGCAGGCGCTTCTTGGGAGGCAACCCATGTCTTTTTCTTTCTCTTTGATTTTCTTTATAGAGTAGTATTTTTTATCTAACTTTTTGTGAGATGGGAATGACTTGTGTTGAAGCAGTGCAAGACAAAGTGCAAAAAAACACACAGTCTCTAAACGATTCCAATACGGCCGCGTCCCTGATTGCGCGGTCCACGCTAGCACAAGCTGAAAAGGGTTAGTCTCTGAAGCTCACTATGCGTCCGTGGTATTGATTTTGCGGTCCCCAGTGCTTTCAGACGGCCGTGTCCTAATTTTTATGTCCGTGTGGATTAGAATGTTGTGCATGTTTTCTATCATGGGTAATCAAGTAGGGACCAATTAGGATACAAAACATGAATGAAATAAGCATATATGTTAAACCCTAGTTCATTCCTAGCTCGTAACCCAGTGCGGCCCACGTTCATGATCTCATGGTACGTGTGGCCCTGACGTGGCCGCACCCATTGCCATCGCGGCACGCGAGTACCTTGGTATTAAAAGCTTAGAAATCACCAGCGCAGTCGCATCCCTGCTTGTTCATTCCGCGCTAGTCCCGCATGGCCGCACTCCCTTTTTACGCGGCCTATGTGGGTAAGGTTCATAGAGGTGCAGTTTTCATTATTTGATCAGCGCGTCCCGTGGCCTTGATCACACGGTTCACGGTGATCTTGACTGGTATGCTGCCTGCAAAATTTTGCTCATGTCATTCTGCATTAGTCTCCATCTGCTTATACATTGTTTGTGCTTCAACAAACAAAGTTGGACGTGTTCGCTTGCAGACGATGCTAAAACAAAGAGGACGAGATGCCAAATAACCCGGACGAGGTGACTTCTCCCGGTGAGGAAAAGCTTAAAAAACCAAACTCACTCCCCGACCAAAACTTAAACAAGGAAACAGGTTGTGCGTGAAGATGAGCAGTCGGGGAGTGAGTACTTTCCCTCTGAGGACATCTCGGCTGACTCGGGGAAAGGCCCCTCAGTCCCAGTTCCACCTCAGCCCAAGCTCCACAGGTTGTATAGTCCATGTCATGTGATGGCTCGACAGCAAGTAGCAGTGAATACTCCACCTCCTCCACAGCTTCAGTATATGGGGAGAGTGTAGTAGGTGGTGACAAGAGTGATGATGTGGTCCCAGATAGTGGGGTGCCCAAGGTTTGTGTTGTAGAACGGAAAAGGAAAGAGAAAGTTTTGAAGGTCAATTTTGTTAGTAAGGTAGCCTTCCACAAATTCCGGGAAATGTTGTCCAAAAGAAAATTAATCATGGAGAGGATCATAATCACCCGAGACTTATTACCATTTCGCCCCAATGTGTATGAGTAGTTTCAAACTAGAGTTGGACTATAGTGATGGCTTGATTGATGCAAATGCGCACATGGTCAAGGAGTTCTGCAACGTAGCCTACACCAAAGAGGACTTCACTGTGATCAAAGTGCGAAACAAGAATGAGGTGTTCTCGGGAAAAGCGTTCAATGTATATTTGGGTTTTGATGATGAAGACGAGACCTAATACAATGAGAAGGTGGGGATGAAAGAGGAGGTTCTTCCATGGTTAGAAAAGTATTTGGCTCATCCGGGTATTATTCCGGATTTGACATGGGCGAGGGTGAAAATTTTGAGAATGAACTTGAATTTCGAGGCTAATGGTGGCTCACTTTTGGGTGCAACAGGATTGACCCCACTTCCAATGACCAAACTATCCCTCTCCCTCGGGATGTGCCCATTGCATCCATCATGGTGGGTTTCCCTATCAATGTGGGGAATGTAATGTACAGGGCAATCACTGCAATAGGGATTGACAGCGTGTGGAACTACCCGTACCCCAACACTCTTACTATGTATTTTCGGGACTTGAAGGTGAAGAAGAAGTCCTATGATGTGTCAGTGCGCCCAGTGGCCCTGTTCTCATGGTTCATCATATAGGGGCTGGACAACCCGAAGGACTAGAAGCATAAGGCATCCAACTCTGCCCCGACTGGCCAATTAGAGGAGCTAGTTGTAGTAGAGCATACTGTCGAGCCTTCTACTGAGCTCCCATCCATTCAAGTTGCCTCTGTTCCACTTGATGTGCCTTCCTCCTCTATGGGTCCTAGTCCATCGGCTAGCCCTGCGGTCCCCACTTCTCGGACCAACTCTTTGACGGCCAGCAGTTACGGATGACCTTGGCCAGTTTAAATAACTGGATGTCAGTTGTGAAATCCAAGTTGTACACATTTGCCACTTCAGTTGAGGCTCATTCTACACTATCCACTGTCAAGATTCCTCAGTCTATTGAGGAAACATTGAAGACACTCCTGGCCAACCAGGAGAAGATTATTGAGACTCAGGGTGCCTTAACTAAGGCAGTTGATGTACATGGCATAACTCTGAAGGAGCTATCCCGGGAGCAGAAGAAGATGAGAAAGTTTAGGGCATCCAAGGAGTCGTTGAAGGTACTTCGAGTAGATATGGACAAGCTAATGGTGGATCAGCTGCCTTTAGACTTGTTATTTGGGGAGTCAGCCCCTCCAACAGCAGCATTAGTGCTAGAGCCACAGCAAGAGCAGGCACCCAGGCCTCCAAGGAAGAAGAGGAAGCTGCCCGGAACTGAAGGAGTAGTGACTGAGTTGGTAGAGATTCAGTTGACTTCCCCCAATGATTTACCATATATTCAGCTGGTCCAGCAGCAGGACCATGTCCCAGCAGCAGCACGCCGGGAACTAGTTTGAGGTTCCCGCCCATACAGAGGATCAGGGGACCGATGAGGATCCTATGCAGACGGACCATGCCTAGGGAGCTCTCTATATACTTTATCAGATTTTACGCTTATTTTGGTAGTTAGAATTAGGGACAATGCTAGCTCATATTCATGGGGGTGTGCCTATTTTTTATCTGTTTGGATGACTGTATATATTAGATTCTTATTTTACGCTTTGTATTTGATTTTCTAGTTGGTCTGTACATAATTTTACATTTTAGCTACTTTTATCATACTTTTCATCTTGGTCTATATAAAAAGTGACTTTATGTACATATATCTGTTCCCAGTTGTATACTCTACTCCCTCATTGTACATACTCGTTCGATTTTTCTATTTTCGCAAACAAAGTTTTTTTTTGCTTCGTCGATACGCTCGTAGCCTTTTGTTTTATTTTTGGTTTTTTTCAATAACCCCTTGGTTTACTTAATGTCGCAATACATTTCAAGGATGGAGTATTGTGCGAATCGGGTTGCTCTTTCCAATGATAGATGACAACCTTATTAAGGGTTTGAGAACATTTTTGACTTTTTTTCTTTTGATTTTGATATTTCCTTGTTAAGGATACCTCAGCGAAAGTTTCACTTGGGACTAACACATTTGCCTTTTATGCCAAAGTCAAAGACATGATGTTGTTTTTAGGATGGTGAAAGTCGTGGCCTGGAGACTCTTGTGTTGGCCAAACAATCATCATGTGGTCTCTTTTGACCATTTTGTGCTTGAATCGT
This sequence comes from Nicotiana benthamiana, assembly GCA_034376525.1. Lineage (NCBI taxonomy): Eukaryota > Viridiplantae > Streptophyta > Magnoliopsida > Solanales > Solanaceae > Nicotiana > Nicotiana benthamiana. Next base: position 115,363,568 of record CM067340.1, read on the forward strand.
AACTAAGGTCATTGTGGGCCCTCGACTCGATGTCTTTAACAATCCTTGAGTGTGTGGCAAAAATTCGAATTATGAGTCCAAGTCACGAGCCGATTGTCTAGAACTTGCCATGAATGTTATTTGAGGCAAAATCCTAGGTGAAAGTTGACTTGATAAGTGATTATAGGCTCTCCTTAATCCAACTGCTAAGTTGAACAATTCCATAGCCTACCAATGAAATGATTCCCTAGTTAACCCTTTTGAGCCTTGAACATTTTTCTTTCTAGAACCAAAGCTACAAGCCAATACCCATTCTTAATGATATCTTCTCTTGGCACCCAAATCTTCCCTTAAGTGAACGGAAAATGTCTAAGTTTGGGGGAAGAGACAAGAACGGAAACAATGTGGTAAAAGTTACAAAAGCAAAAGAAGAGGAAGTCAATGAAAAAAAAAGACAAAAAGAAAGTCCAACGTGAATAAGAACAAAAAGGGAATTCAAAGAAAACAAAATTGAAAGAGATGTGGAAAAGTAGAAAAAGGAGAAGTCTTTGAATTGCATAAGAAAGAGTGACAATGTATCTCTCTAATCCCTTGAAAAGAAGTGAATACTCCAACGAGTCAAGAAAATGTGCCAAAATGAATCAAAGGAAGTGCTTAAGGGAATATTGAACCCTCTTGAAAAAAAACATATCCTACCCTTACCCAAAAGCCTGCACAATGACTCCATAAAAGCCCTATATGATCTTGAGTTGAAGAGAACCTACATTAGTGGATAGTTACATAAGGGGCAAGCATATGGTACTTAGAGCCAGACTTGTGACCTTCTTTTTGAGAGAGATGAGTAAAAATCCATCAACATTGGTGTGTGTGTGAATACTCTAAAACGTGAGGTTCACTTAGGGAAAGATGATGATGTGTGAGTTTGGGTTCCACAATGTAATTAAGAGAAGTTCCTTGATGAAATGTGTCAACTCTTAATGCACTTGTGTCACACTTAATCCACAAGTTTTTAAAGTTTAAATGTGTTAATGATACATTTGTATTGAGGGCAATTGTTAGTCTCAATTGATGCTTGTTGAGGTTATACTAGGACAATTGGAAGAACTTGGATGTTCCCTCTAAGGGGTGGGTTTTATTTTGTTTTCTTTAGGAAAAGTAAATGTTTATGTTTGGGGGAGTTGATAAGTAGGACTTTAACGTGTTTTATGCCCATAATTACCTATGCTTTGAGTGTAATTTGCTACAAAATAGTCCCAAAATACTTACAGGTTGTGCTTGATTGCAGGTTTGAGTGATAAAGTGATGAAATATCATTGATCAACTCAAAATAGAGTGAAACTTGCTCAAGTGTCAAAGGCCAAGAGAAGTGGTGGAAGGGGAACCTGATGCAGACCGCACAATTGTGCATGCGGCCGCACCAGAGTAGTTCAGAGCAATGCAAAGTCATCCTTTAACCGTGCTGCCGAGGTTGGATTTATGTCGCCCGCATCCATCTCATGAAGTCGCACCATCATGCCATGTGTTTCGCGCCAAAAGAGTCTGAGAAGATGGAGATTCGGACAAGTTCAGTCACGTGGCTGCGGTTATTATCAAGTGGTCCGCGCCAGATCTTCATGAGGACACGCCACAACTTTTCGCGGTCCACACCGGTCACCTTAGAGAAGATAGCAATGGAAATTAAATAGCTAGTGCAGTCGCGGCCATAACTGTGCGGCTCGCAGTGTGTGCAAGGGCAATTTTGTCCAATTTTTCCAGCCTATTGTAAATAGAATCTTTTACCATATTTAGGTTAAGGTTTATGTTATGAACACAGCTGAGCTCGTGAGACTCGATATTGTAGCCATTTTTGGACTTTAGCTTTAAGTTTACGATAGATTCTTGTGATTTCTTATTATCAATTAATTAATATGCTTAGTTCTTTATCTATTTTTTCTGTTTCTTCTTCAATTCAGTCTAGCTAAACCCATTAGCTAGGGTTGTTGCTCAACCCTAGTATGGGTAATTGATGGGTGTTGCTTTTTAATGATATATTGATATTGGGTGTTTGTTATTTGAGTTAATTTTATGGTTTACGTAAGGATTGGTGGTTGCAAACATTGGCTCTAGCTTAATGGGTTTTTACTCTTCTTGAGAAAGAGAGTTTATAACCCCAAAATTGACCCAACAAGGAATTGGTATGGACCCATGAGAAATGGTAGTCCCAATTAATAGGATAAATCTCAAGAGAGTAATCACCCTACTTGAACCCTAGTTGCTTGGTCTGATTGGCCTACCCAATTGGTCCCGAGTGAGTCAATTGGGAAAAATCGATCTCTCTACCGAGAGGTGTGAGAGTGGGTATAATTGTGCAACGGTTATAATATTGATCCCAAATATTTCTATCTATTATTATTAGTTTTTACCTGATAGTTAACAGCCTAGGTGACGTCATGATCCTAGTGCTTTTCTCTATATTAATTACAACTTAAAAAATATCTCTTTTAGCATAATTTAGTCTTAATCCTTATTTGATAATAGTAGTTGATAAGAGAAAACCCAAAAATGTTAGGAGTGCAATTAGAAGTACAAACACATTTCTTGGCTAAATAGACAATCCAACTACATTCCAAGCTCCCAGTGGAAAATAGATCCCGAATCACTATTCGGGTAAAAGCTGTTAGCGACACGCCCTCCCTACATTTGTGTAGAGATGTGTCGGAAGTGATTAAAGTACAATTTTTCACTTCCGACTTATTGGCATTAAGTGAAAGAGAACGTTTGTTGAACTTTAGAATTTTTGGCCTTAAGTACATCTCAAGTAAAATTTATCACATCACACTTATTGGCATTAAGTGCATGAAACCATTAGTTGCACTTCTTACCTATTTGGATTTATGTGTATTTCAACTGTAATTTTTTCACTTCACACTAATTTTTTTAGCTTCAGGACTGATAAGTTTGAAGTTGATAATAAAAATGTGTACGCTTGAGATATTTTTTCAAAGTGGATATAGGTTCTGTGACCCCAAAAGCGGGTACAGATGCGAAAGACCCAATTTTTCCTGCTGTGGGACAACACAGTATTGTTGGGTATATTCTGGTATATCACAATAGCGTAACCTAAAATAAAGTATGGGCCAGTTTATTGCAAGACCATAATCCTAGCGAGATTCACAGGGAAAGAGCACATTTAGCAGGTTCAGTTGTGACCCCAAAAGCGGGTATAGATGCAAAAGCTCCAATTTTTCCCGCTATGGGATAACATAGTTTTATTAGGCCTATTTTTGTGCATCACAATAGCGTAATCTAAAATAAAGTAAGGGCTAGTTTATTGCAAGAACATAATCCTAACGAGATTTATGGGGAAAGTGCACGGTTAGCCACTGAGAACACATGTATTTATTTTTAAGCCACTATTAAAATGTCTAGCCACTACTTTAATAAACTTTACATGCCCGGATGAAAATACCCTTATGCTCATGTCCTTACTATTGAAATTAACATTAGGACTTCGGGACTACATGTCCTTAACTATTAAACTTGGAACTCTAAGTTCAGGACTTCAACGCTATGTGTCTTTAACTTTTAAACTTAACTTCAGGACTTCAGGACTACGTGTCCTTAACTTTTGAACTTAAGCTCAGGACTACATGTCCTTAACTATTGAACTTGTAACTCTAAGTTTAGGACATCAGGACTACATGTCCTTAACTTTTGACCTTGGAACTCGAAGTTCAGGACCACCTATCCTTAATTTTTTTTCTTGTTACTCTAAGTTAAGGACTACTTTTTCTTAACTTTTAAACTTGTAAGTCTAAGTTCACGACATATTGTCCTTAACTTTTGGGATTGCTAGTCTAAGTTTAGGACCAAGTGTCCTTAACTTTTGAACTTGCAACAGTAAGTCTGGTACCAAGTGTCTTTAACTTTTAAGCTTGTTAGTCTAAGTTCACGACCTATTGTCCTTAACTTTTGAGCTTGTTAGTCTAAGTCCAGGACCTATTGTCCTTAACCTTTGGGCTTCTTAGCCTAAGTTCAGGACTATTGTCCTTCACTTTTGAACTTGTAACTTTATGTTAAGGATTTATAATGTAGCTGAAAACCAAAAATACATCACAAAAATCACAAACCAAAATAAATCTACCAACATAATTGCATACGATCACACATGCAAACCACAGTAGCTAGACTGCAGTTTAAAATGTATCATCGATTTATATAGGTATCAAATTTTTGTGACCAGCAGCAATCAATTTAAAATCTCCACGTTTTTGAAACCTTTGTCGATTGAAGCCTTGACAACATCAAAAACCGGAGTCGTCTTCCTACTAAGAGTTGGACACTTCTAATCTCAGGTTTTGAGCATTCATTTTTAATAATTGCAACCAGTCTAGAGAATTCACCATGAGAGCTTCCTGTGGAATGTCTGTTATGACTATGCTCGCTAGGTTTCTACCTAGCACATGAAAGAGATAGAATAAAGGGTAACACTATCTTTTTATATTTCTTTATAAACTAGTGTCTACTATTGCCGAGCATTAAAAATGATGGGTAAAAAGTAAATACAACTTTAAAATGTGGCTACCCCACACAATTTTTATAAGATTTATGATTTTGCAAGATCCAATATGCATTTTACAATTGATCTTCCGGCCCAAGCCAATGTTTTCAACTTTAAATTTTACTTTATTTTATAGAAAAAATGACTCGACACATCAAATATTTATACTGTATTTATCATTCGTAGCTATACTTCAACAAATTTACCATTTGTAGTTATATTTGAATTTGATTGAAAATCCATAAAATAGAAGATTAACTATTTTGAACTGAAATAAGAGAGTAACAAGTTATCGTAGCTCACTTGGTTAGAGTGAATGCTTAGTTAGTTGAGGTCTTGAGTTTAACTCTTAACAAAAATATTTTAATTTTCTGTATTATATATATCGCCTTAGTTGTATTCGTTGCACGAACAAATACAGTCGATACATGTTTTGTCCTCGGTATACATATCCTTTGTATATACCCTTATATTTCACCTTGATTGCAGTTGATACATATTGTATGCACGAACGAGTATAGTCGATACACGTTGCTGGAACAGATACATTTGATACATGTTGTATTCGTTGCTCACTTGAATACAAGTGATACAAGTTAGTAATAATCAAAGAGTAGCTAAAAATATGAATTAGGTAAACTATGGCTATTAAACGCTAAACAATAAGGATTTATGAAAATTCCTCTTTAATTCTTCATTTTTTAACTCGTTGTACGCCTTTTTATATAAGGGTATTTTATCGCAACAACCGAAAGTATTTATGCTGAAATTTTACCATGGAAACGTGTTTGATATTTTCATACTTGTTACTTGTAAGTTCTTAGGACGGTTCGCAAATACTTTTAAACTAATGTTAATACTATAGCAATTACCCTCATGATGACCCAAAGTGTCATCTTATACTTTAGAACTCAAGTGTGCGCTTTAAAGCCAGAAAAATATCATTTTTATCTTCCTCAATTTGCGTAAATAGTGCATATGTATTTCAGAAAATCTTTTATATTAAAATTTAATATAAATAAGAGATTTTGCCTAAAATCTTCATTTGAGTTGACTTCGGTCAACATTTTTGGTAAACGGATATGCATTTGTATTTTTACATTCTTGGTGGGTCTGTATTGTGATTTAGGAGTTGAGTGTATGCCCGGAGTTGAAATCGCAAGTCCATGGTCTGAGATATTGGACTTTGTCAAAATTTTAAATTTAAAGACAATAAAATGAAAATGTTTGACCAAGGTTGTCTTTTTGGCTATCGAGTCCATATTTTGGTTTCGAAACCCGCTATAGGTCCAATATTATATTTATGACTTTTATGTATAATTTGGTGATAAACGGAGTTGCTTTGATGTGATTCGGACGTCCGGTTATGAAAATAGATGTTTCAAAGTTTCCTTGAAATTTTACTTTGATTTCATGTTGAATTCATAGTTCTAATTATTATTTAGGTGATTTGATCGCGTGGGAAAGTTTATATAATATTTTTAGACTTGTATACTCTTCTGGTTTAGCACCTCGAGGGCTCGAGTGAATGTCAAATAGGCTACAAAGTGAAATTAGACTTAGAACCTTTTTTGCAGGTGCCTGCAGTTTCTGGGAACTGGCCTCCGACCTCACATTTGGAAGATCAAAGTTTGAATTTGCGAGCATAACAGTCTCCCCATTGGCGAGCTACTCATCGCAAAGGCGAAGAGTACTGGGCCATACAGTTATCGCAATTGCGAGAAATACTTCGCATTTGCGAAGTGAGTCTGGGAGTGTAGTGATCGCAAATGCGATCATTGAGTCGCATTTTGCGGAGGTTCAAGTTCACATTTGCAAAATTATCTTCATATTTGAGAAGGAAGTAGAAGTTTTAAGGGCTTCGCATTTGAGATGTCTCCTTTGCATATGCGAAGCTGGAGATGGTAAAACTTGACTTAGACAGGGGGTTTTGCTCATTTTTCAAAACATCAGGAAACCCTCTAGGTGATTTTTCGAAGAACATTTCTTCTCTAAAATATTGGTAAGTGATTCTAACTCATTTTCTTTCAATCTTTCATTACATTTCATAAATATTTAACCTAAAATCTATGTTTTTTCATGCTGTAATTGGGAGTTTTCAGGTAGAAAATATGGATATGATAAAGTGGGGATTTAGACAAATTGAGGTAGTATTTAAAAAATAAATCACATAACCAGGCTCAGCGGTGAATGGGTAATCATATTTTTGTTCGTATTTCGAGTTTGGACCAACAAAGCTCGGGGTTACATTTTGTTGACTTTTTCAATTGTGACCTAAATTAAATTCTTTGCAATCGTGGGTAGTTCCAAAGGGTCTATTTGAATCGTTTGGATGATAATTAGCTAGATTCAATTGGTCTGAATGCTTGTTTTAGGGATAGCTCGTGGTTGAGCTTTGAGTTTGGCTGTTGGAGAGAGGTAAGTGTTGTGGTTAACTCTGACTTGAGGAAATAGGTCTTATTTGTCTATTTTCTATGTGTTTAGATGCTGGGTACAACGTATATGTGAGGTGACAAGTACCTATGCGTTATTTTCGGCTTATAGCATGTGGTGGGTCTTATTCTTGTTATTACTGCTTCTCTTGGATCATATTATCCTTGCTTAGACTAGTTAATCATTATGTTGATCATTCTTATCATGTTTACGAACTTTTTTATTGATTTAATATTGACTCAAGGTTGGGGTTGGTATTGTGGAACAAAATATTGAAGTAAGACTTGTTCTTGTTATTTCTATCTCCCTATTGTTATTATTCATTATTTTGGTGAATGGTTGTGACAATGCATGAAGGGCGATATCGTGCCATATTTTGTGAGTTTTAATTATTGAAGGGTGATGTCGTTCCATGTTATGTGAGAGTTAATGTATGTATGGTGATGTCGTGCCGTTTCTATTGATTTATATGGTGAGGTTGAGAGTAAAACCACAAAGGGTGATGCCTTGCATTTTGTTGTACTGGGTTTACTTGTTTATGTTCAAGGTATATCGGGTAATCAATTTCTCATTATTGCTGTGATTTTCTATCTCGTAATAGCCTCAGCATGTCCCTCTCACAGTATTACCTACCTATCATTTACATGCTGTTATTTTATACATAAATTGTTAAATTACACAAGTTTATTATGTATATGTGTTGTCTTATCATCATCACTACATCGTCAAGGTTAAGCTTGACATTTACTAGTATATGAAATTGGTTGTACTGATAATAAACTGTACTTATGTGCAGATTTTGGACTGGACCACCAGAGATTCAAGGTAAATGTGTTGAGGTTCAGAATCCTTGAAGTCCCCATTTATCTATTTTGTTTAACTATTATTTTCGTTCAAACAATTGTATTTCTTACAGACTTTTACTTGTAGAAAATCCTAGAATGTTCATAAAACTATGACACCATATCTGGGTAATAGTAAATGATGAGGTTATTATATTATTCCGCACTCGTTGTAGTTCACATTAGCTATTTACTATTGTTTATTGAATTGTTTAAGGTTTGGCTTAATAATTCTCTAAAGTTGTCTTACCTAGCAAGTGTAAATGTTTGGAGCCATCACGATCTAGACAATAGGAATTCTGGGTGCCTAAGACTCGGAATTCATTAGCAGGATTAATAGAGTCTCTGTATGGAGATGTATTTGCTTAACTCCAAGGGGATATAAAATTTAGGAACAAATCTCACTTCTATTCTTCTCTATCATGCTATTTTGGTTCTCTCATTGCTAATTGAACTCTTTTACTCTTAATCTCTAGCAGATAGAAAGAACACGTACCTGATTTTTAGCTGAGCTACATCGAGAGCCACTAGTGGAAGCTCCTACGAGGGGTAGGGGTCGATGCGAGGTCGTGCCATGGACCGAGGCAGACACTACTACAAAAAAGGTCTTTAGTGGCAATTATTTAGCGGAAATTAGGCAATGGCCAAAAATGAATTATTTAAGCTAAAATATTAGCAGCACATGATCTAGCCAGTAAAAATATATTTTTAACGATAATAAAAATAATTGTCACTAAAAATTACTAATTGAATTATATTTTTTATATTTTAACTTTCCATCCGTACAATCTTTCCTTTCAACTTTTTGGGACAATATTTTATATTTCCTCCAATTAAAAAACCCAAACCAAACCCTCTAATTACAATATAAAGAATCTCGCCTCTAATTAGAATGATAGGAAGAACCCTTCACTGAAAAGCCTTCGCTGAAGAACCTTCGCCGAAGAACCTTCGCCCTACACGCTCATCGGCATCCCAGATCTCTGTCGATTGAGTTTTATGTAATTTTGGGTTGATGCTGCTATATTATTATTAGTTTCTCTGTCAATCTTCGCCCTGAACGATTTCAACTTCTGTTTCGTGTAGGTTTCAAGAATTATTACAGAAAGCGTTTATCTCCTTCAATTTCTGTTCTTAATCGACATAAATTTTTGTTACCAGGTTGAAATTTTGATTTTTTTATATCCAACTTGCGATTAGCGAAAGCATAGATTTTTTTGTGTTTACTAAGTCGTTTTTGATATCATAGTTGTTTTTGTTACTATCTTGTTTTTTAATTGGTTCCTCTGTTTTCAAGGCTACTGTTATTTTTATGATTTTTCAGAAATTTTTTAAGAGTTAGTTGATGCATATTGATGTTTTAGTTGAATGCCGGTAGTCAAGATATGAATTGCCCCATGTTCAATCTTGTGATTTGAATAGTTCTGCTGGTGGTGCCGAAGTTCAACAAAATGTGAACAATAAATTAAACCAAAGCTAGATATTACTAGAATATTCTAGACTATTCTAAAATAGTCTAGAATGAGCTAGAATGTTCTAGAAGGTTCGAGAACATTATGGAGTTCTCTGGAATATTCTAGAAGATGATAGAAACTCTTTTATGTATAGTAGAGATGTGAGAATATTCTAGAGTAATGGAATATTCTAGAACATATGAGAATAGGTAGATATGAATATTGTTTAGGATACTTATATAGAATATTCTAGAATGTCGTAGAACATGGAGGTTGATGCCTATAAATAGGGGAAGACCTCCTCATTTGTATGATGTACAAAAGGAGTGAAGCAAAGTGTGAGCCCAAGTGTGTACCAAAGTGATCCCTTGTGTAATAAAAGTTGAAGAATTACAAAAATCTCTCTCCATATAGCTACATATATTAAACCTTCCAAACTACCTCCATTTCTTCATTTATCAACTAAACAAAATCTCTTTCCTTCTTACATTTAAAGGTCTTCTACCTTTAAATTGTTCTCCTACACAAAATGATGATGAATCAGGTAACACTTTTCTCTAGACTCATTTTCAAATCTTAATTGTGTAAATACAATGGTTAATCTAACAAGTTTATATAGTGTAATTAGCAACTGTGATTTTCTGTAATTTCTATTGTGGTATCGAACTACTTATATAGTGCAATTTGCAACAATTAAGAGAGCAACTTGGAAAATAAGCAATTTAGTAGCTCATGTAAGTATTGTTCAAATAACGGAAGATCTGACAAGAAATTATAGCAGTAAAGCTTTTCTTTGATGTATTGATTTGCTTGTTCCGGTAAACTTCATGCATACTTTGTATAGATTGCCTAGGTATTTTTCATGGGAAATCTGAAACTATTTTCTGGTGTATATAAACGCTTGCCTGTATAATTGCTAGAAGATAATTAACCAAACGATTTAAGATATGTATAGCAGGATAATTCAATCGCTTTTGTTGTAGCTTCAGTACATGGTTTTTCTATTCCTGGTTTCTTCAGTATGCATCTATTTTGTTCTTATAGTTGAGATTTTGTTATGGAAAGGTATAGTTAACTTACTTCAGCTTGGCAAGGGTGCTTTGGCTGTAAAGTTGAATGTAGGAGATATTATTCTGACTCTTATATCTCTAGCTAACGGATCTTTGAGATGCGCGACTGAGACTTGGTCATCCACATTGGAAGAACCAGTTTCTGCAGTGGAAGCTAGACGAGTATTTCTTTCAGTCAAATTTTACCTGATTAATGCTGTACGGATTGTTAGATAATACGCTTAACGCTAGAGGGCGGGTGAATAGCGTTATAATAAAAATTAGCGTAAACTTGCGGAATTTAAAAATTACAGGAAATAAATAAGTGCGATAAGTAAATAAATTAGAACAAACGCACCGATGTATCCTGGTTCACCACAACCCGTGGCTAGTCCAGTCCCCGAGAGACTCTCTCGATATTTCCACTAACTTGTTAAGCTTACGGGTGCTCAACAAACCGTTACAACTTGAGGACACAAGCCTCAACAACCTTTGCTCGGAGATACAACACTCCAAGACTTCAACCAAGGAAACACAAGTTCCTTCTTACAACACAAGGGACTAACACTTCCCTTCAAGTGTACAAAAACACTTAGCACTCAAACAAGACACTCCTTTAAGAGTAGATATGAGTAAAAAGAATACGCTCAAGATCGCAACAACTTTCGACAAGAATTTGGCTCTCAAAAGCTTATGTAATGAATATAAAATGATAAGCAATAAAGTATGCAAGCTTTAGCAATTGTATGATCAGTTGTTATGTGTTGTTGTGCTTAAAAGACTGATTTGAAGCTGTATTTATAGCTGAAAAACTTTGTATTACCGTTGCCTAATTGCCAATTAAGAATTGCTGATTTTACTCTGTGACAATCGATTGTCAAATTACCACAATCGATTGTTTGCCAGATCTTCCAAAAATCAATCCCAGATTTTACGCATAACAATCGATTATCTCAGATCAATAATCGATTACTGGCAACGTTCAAAAAATCATTTCCAGATTTTACTTAAAACAATCGATTGTCAGAAATCTACAATCGATTACTCAGCAACGTTCAAAAAATCCTTTCCAGATTTTAATTAAAACAATCGATTATAGGAAATCAATAATCGATTACCTGACGGTATTTGAAAACATTTTGGCAACGGTCAGTTATACAATCGATTATAGTAAGTTAACAATCGATTATATATGAGTCTTGAAAAATCAATTTAGACACTGCCTCTTGACAATCGATTGTTATAGGTTCACAATCGATTATTTAATAACTTTGAAAAAATCTGGAAGACACTGCCTCAACGCAATCGATTGTCATAAGTTCACAATCGATTATTTTGTGACTTTGAAAAATCTGATGGACACTGTCTCTTCACAATCGATTGTCATTAGCTTCACAATCGATTATTTTGAGCTTTGAAAAACTTTGATGGACACTGCTTCATCACAATCGATTGTCATTAGCTTCACAATCGATTATTATGCAGATTTGAAAAATCTGATGCTCACTGCCTTAACACAATCGATTGTCATAAGTTCACAATCGATTGTCAAGCAGCTGACTTAAACATAATCGATTATCATAAGTACATAATCGATTATCTTAGTCCAGATTTTAGAGGCATGTTTAAAAATCATTTTAACTAAAGTAAATATGCATTATTTAAAATCATTTTGCTCTAAATTAAATATGCATGATTTGTTAAAAATATTTTTACGAGAGAAGCCAAGTCTTGAGTTTAAATTGTCGGATCAAGATCACAATTAAATACCGACTCATATAAAACTTAATCTCGATCTTTATCTTGTGCTTGAATCTCGTTATATATCAATTTTGCGCTTGTGCTTGGAACTCGTCATATGTCAATTTGCACATAGTTTGTCATTCATCAAAACCTACAAATATGAACACACGTTTAGTAATGCCTTGAGAACGTGTTTCCAACACGGATTATCTCTCAGTACTCAACCGAGGCATTTTATGTGTTCAAAGATATAATATTATCTGTCGTAATGGTCTCAACCTTTAGAATTTTCCTTACGAAAAATGAGCTGCTCAAATTTGCTGGTGATGCAATAGCAGAAATTTTGGAGCGGGCATCCTTTCATATGCTTAACTCTTTCCTTAATTCAGCTCAAGTGAAATCAGAGCAGAAGTTTCAAATTTTGGACTGGTTGTTTGGTGATGAAACTGATATAGAAAATATTCATGGGTGCAGTATTAACAAAGCTGGTGGAATGGGTGCAATATTCTCTATAAGTTCTGGCATTATGCAGGGAGCAAAGGTATTGTTTAAGATGGATGACAGTATGCACTTTTCTTTCTGATCATTTCTGTTTGTCTTTTGCAATTTAGTGTTCCTTATTACTTATCATTTCTTGCAGTATTCCTCATCAGAGAGAGTATGTTGTCTTCCAATGAGTCTAACTCTTTGGTTTTTAGTTTCTTCTAATGTTGAAGAATTCTGCCCTTCAATATGTCCCCAAACATGAGTTTTTCCATTCTCGGGTGTCTGGATCTGCTAACTATTCTATGTCTTGGCCAGTATGAAAGTGGGATTCACCACAAGTAATTCACCTCTCATTTGTAGGTATAGAGATTTATGAATTGAATGAAAGAATAGTTTTTTGTAGTCTTTAAACCTTATGCAGTAACTTAGAATCCATAAAAGTTTTTTGTAGTCTTTAAACCTTATGCAGTAACTTATAATCTATAAAAGTTTTTTGTAGTCTTTAAACCTTATGCAGTTACTTAGAATCCTTTAGAGTAATTCACATAAAACAAGGGTAAGACTATTGTTTTTACTTCTGTTGATGTTTCACATGGTATTCGTGCTGATTCTTGGGCTTCATATTGATATCTGCTTTCGTATCTTTCACGTCACCTATCCATATTACAGTTTAATACTGTTGCAGGTTGCTCTACGGATTGAGGCATTACTTGGTTCCAGTATTTCTATATTTAGCCCTTGCATACTGCCACATGTATATAATTCCATTTTGAACTCTCAGATCCATTAATGTCTACTAGTTCCTTTGTTTGCGAGGCAAGCATTGTATCTGTACTTATTCTAGAGATGAGCTTTCATTACCTTTTCTATTTCAAGCACCGATCAGTGTGATATATGTAATTATTTGCTTTTCTCCTCTGAACTGCACTGATAATTTCCCAGTCCTTAAGTCTCAAATTCAAACTGAAGAATTTGTGTAGAGAATTAGGTAAATGAAGTAGAAGTTGAGTTTGTGGTATGGATTATTACAAAGATATAAAAGTTGGCCTTGTCCAGTCTGTTGGTAGTATTTTTTGGTATTGTTTAGCTTATTTGTATATAAACTATTGATACATTAGTTTCTTCTTTTTCTTGTCTAGGTGCCAGTACGTGATATTATCGAGCATAGCATGGTGCCATTTTCTGAAGCAAGGCCACTGCAAGCAACCCTGAAACTGAAGCAAGTGGTCATGCATTTCTTTAAGGATTCGATTGTTCCAGTTGTAGATGATTGGGGAAGTTGTGTTGGGATACTGCATCGTGAAGACTGCAATGAGGTACTTTATCTATGACGTATATGATCTATTTGATTATCTTGGTTTACTGCATGAAATTATTCTCTAGTTTGTCTCCATGTGCTTCTGAAACATTACACACTCTTATACAATTACAATCTCCACATTCCTAAATTCCTTTAGCATTCGGTTATGTCGACACTGTATGTTTTAGGTGCTTGCAGAGACTGCTTGTTTTTTAGCAGTTTGTGAATTTTTTCCCTGATCTGGCTATCTGATCACTACCACTTTTCAAGTGTGATAAAAAGCTCATAAATCCTTGAAAATATAGAGCTCTAATGGTGTGTGATTGATCGCTGCTTTAGTTATAGGATTGCCAACTTTATGCAGTTGCTGATTTGTACGACTTTGGTGCCGATTTCCTTATAGAACTTTTAGTTTCATAACCTCGCAAATTATTATCAGCTTTGTTGTTTGGCACAAGTACTTCCTATTGACATACTTATTTTATAATTACAGGTCATATAGTGTGATGTTCGATAATTTAGCGGGTGAAAGATTTCAATATGATTTCAGAAATTATTTGAATATTGTTATTCGTTAAAATTAGCTATATAGTGACATTAGCTATTTACTTTTAAATGAATTATTTTTTAAGGTTTTGTAATATTAATATTTTGGATTAGTACTTCCTTTTGTTAGTTAAGATTTAATGAGATATATTATAGTTTTATGAATTAATATCAATATATTTTGTTATTTGCATTATTTTTTGGTCGAATGTAGTAGCTATTATTAATGGTGGCTAAACTTACCGTTATAGCTTGTGAATTTTAGTACCAATTTAACAGGACTAAGACTTTTATACAGGGATATTGCAACCATTATTTTGCTATTAAAAATGATTTATAGCGGCAATTTAATTGACTTTGCTATTCATTAAAATTGACGCTAAAGGGGCATACTAATACGCTTTTAGAAGAGATGTTGCTAATTTAATTGCCGCAAAATAATTACCGCTAAAGGTATGGACTTTAAGCGATAAATTTTTTGAATTTAGCGGCTATAAAAATAGACGCCAAAGGAGCAGTATTAGTCATTTTTAGAATGAGTTTAGCAGCCATAATAATTGCCACAAACAATTACCGTTAAAGCAGACGAGTCTTAGCAGGAATAAATCACACATTTTACCAGCTTTTGGCATATATGCATCTAAAGGCTTTAACGACCCCGACATTACCGGCTAAAGATCAATTGCTGGTAAATGAAATAGTGGCTATTTTTATTACCGCCAATGCTATTTCTTATTTCCAGATCCCGAGCAGCAGCACCAGCAGCGAAGCCTCAAGTGGAGTTTCATGAAGAAGATCCAACCCAGATTGGTCAAGAAAGACCACCATCGGTCCCAGAGGGGTTCATTGCCACCCTAGTGCTTCAGGATGCATTGGTCCGTTTAGTAGGCCTCATGGAGTGTGTGGCACAGGCCGTCACATTTCCTGTAGCACCAGTCGTCTCTCGGGCTGGGGGAGGAGCATAAACTCCCTCTATTCACACTCCGGAGAAGATGGCCACCAAATTCAAACTCCAGCAGCCCAGTTAGTTAGTGTAGTTAAGTCGGGTGTTGCGGCCCACACCGGTGGTGGATACGCTATGTCCTCCGAGGCTTTGTGGAGATTGGATAGGTTTATCTTCAGAGGGCCCCGAGGACTATCTGGACAACTATAATGAGATGTTACAAAACATGGGCATAGTGGAGACCTATGTGGTTGATTTCGCTACATTTCAGTTGTCGGGTTCAACCAAGAAATAGTGGAGGGATTATATGTTGAACAGACCAGCTAGGTCACATTCTCTCACATGGGACCAATTCTCATAGTTATTCCTTGATATGTTCCTTTCTATCATATTGAAAGAGGACTATCGGGGGAAGTTCAAGCATCTTCAGTAGGGCTTTATGTTTGTCACTTAGTATGAGACCCGATTTGTGGATTTAACCCAGCGTGCTATTCTTTTACATCCTACTGAGTGAGAGAGAAAGAGAGAGAGAGGGTGAGAAGGTCTATTGAACTACTTGCTCAGCATATAAGATTGCAGATGGCTAAGGAAACATAGAGTGATTTTTATTTTCAGATGGATGCTAATGTTACCAGGCGAGTTGAGATGGTACTAGCTCAGGGGAGTGGTCGGGGATCTGACAAGAGGCATCATTATTTTTGTTGATCCAGTGGTGACACATGTGGAGGCAGGGGTACTTTTGGTAGAGTCCATCCTCCATGGTTGTTTCATTCAGCACTCCAGGCATCCCATGGTTCTTCTAGTGGTCGTGGCTCTAATATGTTTTATTCCGATCAGTGGGCCTACAATGCACCACTAGCTCCTATTAGTGCACCACTGCTCTAGAGTTTTTAGGGTGGTTACTCAGGATGACAGGTCAAGTTTCAGGGTCAGTAATAGTAGCAGCTGCACGCTTGTTATACTTGTGGTGGTCTGAAGCACATTTCTGGGTTTTGCCCTCAAACATCGAGAAGTTCTCAGCATCACGGTTCTTGTGCCATAATTTTTGAATCGGCTGCTTCACCACCTGCTCAGCTATCTAGGGATTAGGGTCAGGCCATTAAATGTGAAGACCATGAAGGCAGGCTTTGTCCCCGAGATGTAGTTTAGAGTGGTGGGCCCCAGCCGTGATGCTATGCTTTTCGAGCCAGTCCTGAGCCTCAGTCATCTTATTCTGGTATTACAGGTAGAGTTTCATTTTGCAATTTAGATGCCTCAGTACTATTTGATTCAAGTTCTACTTATTCCTACGTGTCATCCTATTTTTCTTCATATTTGGTTGTGCCTCTGTATTTCTTGAGCGCCCCTATGCATATGTCCACCCCTCTAGGAGATGCTATTGTTATAAATCGTGTTTATCGTTCGTATGTGGTTACTATTGGGAGTCTTGAGACTCGTGTAGATCTCCTACTTCTCGATATAGTCAATTTTGATGTCATTTTTACTATGGAATGGCTTTCACCCTATCATGCTATACTGGATTGTCTCGCCAAGACGGTGACGTTAGCCTTGCCAGGGTTCCATTGATAGGATTGGAGAGGGACTTCAGGCCGCTATACTAGTAGGGTTATCTCTTATGTTAAGGCTCGACATATGGTCGAGAATGGGTGTTTAGCTTATTTTTGATATGTTCGCGAATTGAGTGTGGAGTATCCTTTCTTGGATTCAGTACAAGTTGTTCATGAGTTTCAATAGGTGTTTCCTGCAAACCTACCAGGGATGCTGCCCGACAGAGATATCGACTTTCGTATCGATTTAGCCTCAGACACTCAGCCCATTTCTATTCTGTCATACCTTATGGCCCCACCATAGTTTAAATTATTGAAGGAGCTGTTGTAAGAGTTTCTTGATACAGTCTTTATTAGGCCTAGTGTCTCACCCTAGGGTGAGCTCGTTTATCGTGAAAATGGTAATAACAATTAAATTTATTTATAGGACTCTAATTATACGTTATCTATTTGTGTGCTAGTTGTTAAAGAAGTTGATACTAGATATGGGAAGATAAAAGAAGAAATGCGAGCCAACATAAAGTTATAATCATATCGAGGGGTTAGCTGTTCGGGCCTCGGACTAACCGATGAGGGGCCTCGAGGTCGATGCATGGGCTCGGGCTTGAGCTATCAAGCCAATAACAAGCAATAAATGAAGAACCAATATGCGGGAAATAAATATGAGCAATAATACAAAGAGAATATGTTGGAGAGAAGAGAGAGAGAGAGAGAGAGAGAGAGAGAGAGAGAGAGAGAGAGAGAGAGAGAGAGAGAGAGAGAGAGAGAGAGAGAGAGAGAGAGAGAGAGAGAGAGAGAGAGACAGAGGGAGGGAGAGAGGGGGAGGGAGAGTTGTTATTTATCTTGTGTAGAATGGTTGGAGCAATAGAGTTTACAAAGTTCCAAGTATACACCTTATATAGGAGGGGGAATCCCAACATAGTACATGATATATTAATTATAAAGGTATGGAGATAGGGCGGCTAAACATGACACCAGGCTCCGCCAGTCTATCTGCTCGCCTTGGAACTCCCCATTCTCGGCATCCTCTTTGTGTCGATCGTAAATGGACATCGAGGGAGAGAAACTCGACCGCAACCTTGCAGCCTCGAGATCTCGATACGACTTCCCGAAATACCTTAATAATGAGAAATTGGACCCTCCGATTTCACCGTATATAGATAGTCTCTATGTTCCCTAGGACAAAGTGATAGGAAACGAATTTGAGTCGTTGTTGCGAGGGAATCATCGCCATGTGATGTCAACCTGTATGAGCATTAAATTCCATGTCCCATAAAACCATGCAAGGGTCGTCGTCAAATGCAATTATTGAGGAACCAACGAACTGCTATTGACTCATCCTTTCTGCTACCCAAGCGATTCCTATGAATACATCGATTATTTGATAATCCTCATCTTTGCAGCATCTACAAATTCATGAGTCCATACCCATCTTCTTTTACACTCTTTCATCTTGCTTTCTTAGAGGACATTTCCATTGCTATGGCCAGGACTTCTAGAATGGTTCCTCGGTGGAATGAATCCACATCTTCATTTACGTCATCTAAGGAGAAAGCTAAAGCGGCACCCACCTTGGAACAGGGCACTCCCTCCAAGCTTGATATGTCAAAATATTTTACTGTCGATACCACTTCATCCACACCAGGACGATTTGAACATGTGTCCAATACATTAGTTTTGTGAAAAAAAATAAAATAGTGAGGATAGACTGCCGATGGGGTGAGACAGTGGAGGTTGAAATTCCCGGCCCTGATGAAAATATAACGGACTACAAGGCTGTCTTCCTTCATCTGTATAGCTACCCGTTCACCTTGGGTCCTGCTGAGTCCTTTGAATCATCCAAATCTTCTACCCCAAAAAAGGATGATTATCCTTAATTTTTGCGACATATATCAAGTGACGCTCGGCCAGATCAATCCCACCATCTGAAGGATAGTATTAATGCTCCCTCATATCACCTAAGAGGTTTACCCTCAACTAATTGATTAGGTTGTACATCCTAATATTTTATCGAGGTTTTATTAGGCTCCACCATCAATCCAAAAATCATTTTTCTCGAGCACCGACGAGAGGAAGGATAGAGGTGGATGAGGAGGTTCATCCGAGTATGGACCTCAGTCATCATTCTTTCCCAAGGGATGCCTTTCTCGGAGAAATGGAACACCCAACATAAGTGACTTTCCCCCCCATAATGATGAACTCTTTGTCGTTTTATGCAGAAGTTGCTTGGTACCCTAAGGCGGTTTCGGACCTGTCGAGGTGGATCAGATGGTTGGACATATTGTCCCTATATCATGTTCAGTCTTAGACCAACCTTTCCAAGAAGCGATGGGTGGCGATGAATCAAGGTAAAGCTTCTTTTATGTTTGCCTTAGATTTGCATTTTTGCATTTCTCACAGCGCTCTAGTGTTGACAAATTACGATTATCAAGCTTGTGTAGGCCTTGGAAAAAATACTTAGATGAGGCTACCCCATGGTGGTGGAGTGAAGGCTTCAGAGCCCGGCAAGGGTAAGAAGAGAGAAGGCAAGGCGGTTATTGACCTTCCTACTACGAAGAAACCCAGGTCACTCGAGCATCAAGCCGCTGCTAGGACCTTTTCTTCTACTTTATGCGCCAATATCGGTGCCAAGGATGAGGATGAGGTCGAGTGCAAGAGCCTCTTAGGTGCCTCGATCAAAGGTTGTTGAGTCTGGAACGGTCGACTCAGGTCGGTCCCGCAAATCGAAGACCCGTGAGGAGGGTGTTAATGTGGTCTCGAATCATATGAACGAGTTTGGTGTAGTTTTCGTTGGGACCCTGAGCTTTTCATGAGCAAGGGTTGCCTCTTGGGGAAATCGAGTACATGAATGATTTCATCTTATCCTTTCAGGTCTCCTTAGTAGAACTGAGGGACGCTCAAGAAGCGAACACCGTCAAAGCAGGGATTTCTCTCAAAGTGGGGGGCTCTCTTGCCAACATCTTTGACAGTGTTAGCGATAGTACTGATGTTGACATTCTTGGTGCCTTCGAGGCAGTGGAGACATTCATGCGGCAGGTGATACATATCTTTCGTATATGTTTTTAGTCTTGGGCGTCATTCTTCATCTTTCTAACTTTTCTGCTATGTCGCACTGCAAGTTTATGTATAATCATGCCCTGTTTCGGCTCCGTGAGGAGTTTTCTTACCGTGAAAAGGAGTGCAAGAAGCTTACTTCAATGCTGCATGATTCAAAGGCTCACTCTGACCAAGGATGGAAAGAGTTAGGAGAGCTCCGACCTACTTTGGAGATAGCGCTTCGGGAAAAGGTTGATCTCGCAGTGCAGGTATCTCGCCCTACTTGTACCCGATCATTGCTCCCATATTCCAACACAAAATGGCTTGCTTATCTTTTGCATGTCGAGAAAAGTGGTTCACAGATTAGTCGACTGAATAAGAAGATCCTTGGGTTGAGGAAGAAAAGTGAGGAAGCTACTGAAGCATTGGCACCATCCCACGATTTTCTCAAGAATGCTCGCAAGGAGGTTGCTCCCTTGGCCCGCGGTCAAGTTCGAGAATGAAAAAAATGCTGCCACTTATCTGGATGACCGATGACACAGCTACAATGCATAAAACAGCTCGTGACATATCGATCGCAGCTGAGAAAAATCTAGCTCGGGCTATTTAACATGCTAGGGTGGATGCGATGAGAGAAACCCTGCAGGAGATTGGAGCTAGGGGCATCGAGCTGTCAGTTGATCTCGAGGAAACCCGCGAATTGGAGAGAGAACTAGCACTTTTAATTTCCCCAGATGACGGTGAAGAAGTGGTGATGAAGTGTAGTCCCCAAGTCATTTTGCATCCTTTCTTTTTTCCTTTTGTATGCAGTCCCCAGATGATGGATCATGTAAAGAATTCTCTTGTGGATACGTTTTTTAGCTATGTAAAAAAAGAGACTATTCTTCTTTCTGATTTTGTTTGTTCCTTGGATTTCGCAAATTTAATGTTTCGACATTTGACGTTAGTCTTTCGAAATTCGTTCTTTGAGACTGAGGTTAAACTGACCGCTTCTAATCGATCGGTGAGGGCGATATCGAGGAGCCCCCACGGCCTCATAGTTTTTCAAATTTTGCGAGGTAGTAATATTTGCTCAATCTGGTAAAGTGGGGCCCTAGGGCGATTGTGTCAGTATGTTTCCCTAGGAGAGGGTTATGTTAATGCGGTCAGAATTTATTGGAATTTTTGGTAGGCGGGCAGTTGATGCTTTACCCCTATATATTCATTCACTTGCCTTTCCAATAATGATTCTGCTGTTTTGAGAGACTATCTCTTCCATAAAGCCTGACGTTTTGTTCTACCTCTTTCGTTGCTTTAATTCTAATACTTTTCTCAGAACCACATCTTTCCCCTCTTATTCTATCATAGCCATGACTTCTACGTCCGACCGACTGATAGAGAGGAGTTCTTCCTATACTCCATATTCGGTTGGTATTAGTGGCGCATCGCCGATGCTCGATGGGAAAGCCTTTGGGTGCCTTGCCTCGAGGAGAGCCATCACACTAGGGAGGCATACCAATTTTCTGAGTCACCGAGAGCACGTGTCGAGAAGTGTCTCATCAAAGGGAGACGAAGACCTCGAAATGATCAACAAATATTGTGCATGGGGAGAAGGTGCGGTATTACAAGTTCCTTCAACCATGGAGAGCATCATGACATATGTTGAGGGGTTTTGAGCGTATGCACGTATATTTTCGCATTGGTCCCCCCGACCGAGTCGTGCTTAATTTATATAGGATATATCAGGTTACCTTGGTGCAGACTTACCCCATCATTTGGAAGATAGTGCAGACGATGAGATATTTTTCCAATAAGGCCGGCATAGAGTTCACCCTCAGCCGTCTCGTGAGGTTGTATCAGCCATTGCACTACCAAGGTTTGATCACTCTACATCATTGATCCACTGAAGCACCTATAATTAGTAGCAAAGAGGACGAGGACCGTGCATGAATGAATCAGTTTGTCCAAATTCAAACGACCAATGTCATCCCTAGAGAATTTATTCCATTTCCTAAGCACGTAAGTGTATCACCTGAACTATCATCTCTTTGACCGAAAGTGAGCTCCGTAATGACATATTTTTGTTGCATGTTTATAGCAACTCAATTGTTGCCGAAAAAGGTCCTTTATTTGGTCGAGTGGTCTCATAAGCTGGAAGCTTGCTCGATTTATGATAGGCACCAGTGGCGAGATTTGTCCAAAGGGATATGGGAGGCGAAGCATCGTGGTAGGTGTCCGATGTTTTATTTCCTGAAAATGACGATTTTATTTTCGGCTGATTAACTCAACTGCTACAGGTATCAGAGATGTTTTTAAAATGAAGTTATGTCCTCTGTGAGAAGAGGAGAGACTGCAGGACTCGGGATCGAGGATTGGCAACAAAAGAAAAGGAGTTCTAGGGTGAAAAGGAGCTTGCAGTCAGGTGAATTCTTCTCACCAATTAAGAAGGAGCGACTCGTTCGTCCCACCATCTTCTAAAGGTATTGAGCCATTGGATATATTTTTGCCCTTTGGAGAGGCTCAGCGGCTCGGCCTCATGGTGAGTTTTTGATCCTTGTGAGATTTTTCTTGTCCCACGCTCTACTCATTTTTCATTTAGTTTTCTTTCGTAGGCCTTTGACAGGCTTTGGGTAGGAAAAATCCCTTAAGCTTCTTTGCGAAAAAGGAAAGCGAGCTAGTATCCCTGTGGCGCGAGGTGGACCGGAGCCGGAGCTGTGAGATCTGCCTAGAAATACAGGTACCCTGCATTTCATGCTGCTTGCACTTCCCTTTTTATCTCAAAGGATTAATGTTTTGATATTAAAGTTGGAGAACAAGGCGGAGGAGCTTGGACAGCTCTCGGGCAAGGCTGGTCAAGCCAAATGCAAATTCAACAAGCTGTAGGCGCATGTAAGTACCCATTTTGTAGATAAAGAGAGTGATCTATCCATGGTTTCTGCCCTTAAGGCGCAAATCCATACCATTCGTATGAATAATTCTACACAGGCGGATATGATCGCAAGGCTTTTGTCCGAGCTTTCGAAGGCGAAGATCGAGATGATGAATATTCGGGCCGAGATTGTGATGAGCAGCACCAAGGAAGGATAGAAAGTGGCAGTTATTTGAAGAGTGTTATTGTTGCTAAAGTTAAACTGAAGAAAGCCATCAATCGTACAAGCAGTAGGAAGGAATATGCGAAGTGCAAATCTCTGAGGGAAGTTCTCGAGTAGTTTCACACCACGGGCTTTGATCTCTCATAAGAGATCAAGGAAGCCAAAGGGCAGGAGTACGATGGAAAATTCCTTCTGTTTGATTATGAAGATGACGAGGAAGGGGCTGTCGGGCAATAGCCACCGAGGGGGGACGTTCATTTCATGTCTTGTTCTTGTGTACATAGCTTTCTTAGTAAGTTGTAAGTGGAGATTGTATTTTAAAATCTGTTTATATAAGGAGGTAACCCCGCAATTTGTGTCTTATGTGTTTCTGTTTGTCAAGATTTCAACCAAGTGTATTCGACCTTTGAGCTAGTAGAAATCATTAAATTAGTGATGCAACCCTAAGGCTCGTTAGACTGGCGACAATGACTCTTGCACTTTGCCCTTGGGCATATGTATTTTAACTATTTTGGGTTCAGCCTTTGAGTCGGGTTTTGACTCGAGCTCAATCGACCCTCAAGTTTTGTATTTGTGTAGGCTGGCAACAATGGCTCTTATGCCTTAGGTCGAAGTGACCTTTTTTATGTGTGACCCTGAGGCTTATTCCGTTGGTGACAATGACTCTTACGCTCTACCTTTAGGCATATATAGTTAACTATTTTGGGTCTGGTCTCCGAATTGGGTTATGACTTGAGCTCATTTTGACCCTCAAGTTTTCAAATTTTCAGCTGGCGATGGTGGCTTTTACGCTTTCAGTCGATGCGACTTTTTACTGTGTGGAATTAAGGTTAGTTAGGTTGGCGACAATGGCTCTAATGCTTTTCCCTTAGGAATATGTAGGCTTTGTTTTCCTCTCGATAAGGATTTTTTGGAATATTTTTCCTAACCCGTCATCGGTTTAGGAAAAACCTTCATTTCAAGTCATTTGCGATGATGTTTGAGCACCTCAGAAGGTTTAGATCATAGGTTGAGTAGCTCGAAGCCTTGTGATTTGGAGTTGACATGGTCGAAGCTCTTTTACCTGTCGAGGGTAGCCTGTTTAACTGATCCTTTTTGAAGTAGATTAAAAGTAATGGCTTATGATTTTGTAGCGCCGGTAAGGCATCCCTGAGTTGCGTTAATTCCCCTAGTAAAATTGTATGACCGTAGTCATTTGTGTTTTACCAGAGACATTTTTTGGTCCCGAGTTTACTAGTTTAGGCATCTATATCTAGGGTATGCCACATCGGGAGTCTTACAAATGTGACATACAGCGTAAACTTTGGGATTGAGTTTATGCCTATAGTAAGGTCTAACAAATTTTCATGCCTTTTGAGGTCTTATACTTTTGTTTATAATTGGTAGAAGTGTGACTTATGCATTTCTTAAGGTCATACAGTTTTGTTGATACATTGTACATGTGTGATTCATGCCTTTCTTGAGGTCTTACACTTTTCGTTGTTGCCATAAGTAAGTCTTACTAGATCGAGTCTGCCCGCTCGGGTTTTTAATTAAACTGTGATTGGAGACAGTTTTTGAGTCATCAAGTTTGCTTAGGCTTGAGGGTCGTTACTCGTGAGCTCAGAATAGCCTCATTGAGGGCTTATGATTTTGGAGATGTCGACCCTTAGGTCATGTGCTTTCTGAGTTTGGGATGTCAGTCTCCAAGTGTTCAGGACATTTTTCCCTTTTGGAGATGTTTTGTAATTTTTCTGCTTCCTCATTGAGGCCTTATAATTTTGGAGTCCCGACCATGAGGCCATGCGGGTGCCAAGTTATTGATGCTAGTATCCGAGTATTTCGAGGCATTCTCAGTAGAGGGATCCTTGCTGCGAAAATGCTGAATTCCCTTTGGAGTAGGAGATGCTTTGGCAAAAGATATTCTTTGATTGTTTGGCATACGTACATATTGTTTTATTTCCGTGAGCCCGGCATATACGGATAAGGTTCATTTTACTGTTTGGCCCGGTACATCGTTTTTATTGGAACCTTGTTTGTCATTTCCTAGTTTTTCCGAGTGGATGACCTCTCAAGGGGGTACCCTCTAGTGTTTGGGGTCGATTGCAAAAAACTCCTCGTACGCTTGTTGGATCCTCCCTATGTAGTGCGTGGATGTTGCCTCGTTAAAAACCTTGACGGTAAAAATCCACATTGGGATAAAAAATTGATTTGAAGGAAAAGAGTGCAACAGACTCTTCGAAACCTCAAGGTTTGCTGGAGTGATGCCTCGACTACTTTGATCGATGGCCTGCGCAAAAGTTATCATAAAGTAAAGAATAGAAAAAAAGGGGACATGATTATCCCTTAGTAGTGACGGTGCTCTTGTGTTTCAGCGAACACGATATGGTCATTTGTTTGAATACATTAGAGGACGTGTGAGGGATCGTTTTAAAAGATCGTGTGGATGATGTGTTGGGATTTGTCTAGTTTGTTGTTTTTGGTTGTTTCTCCTTCTTGGGACTAGTTCTTAGCTCGGTCGTTGAAGAATTCCCGAAGTTGTCTGTTATGGAGTAGCCGATCCTCCTATCTTCAGGTTATGGTTTATACCTCTCTTTTTCTGGTTTCGACTCATTCACAAGGGGTCTGCTTGGATACACTAAGCCCGATAGGGCTCCCATCTGGTAATCCTCGACTCTTATCTTTGATTGGTACTGATTTTGGTTTTTCGATTAGGTTACAGCGGGATACTCGATCAGATTCTCTTTCAGTTATCTTAAAACCACTGAGCTTCATTCATTCAAGCCTTGAGTGAGGTCCTAAACTGCCCGGTTGTCATAGACTGGGGGTAGTTCCATTCGTTTCATCTGGAAGCAAGATATAAATTCTCGCAGCATTTCATTTTCCCTTTTCTTAATCTTGAATACGCCGAACTTTACTGTTGCTTCTTTGATGGCACCAGCGCGTGCCTTTATGAAGGATTCTGCTAGTATGACAAATGAGTCTATGAAGTTGGGAGCTAGGTTGTGTACCACATCATGGCCCATTTTTAGAGCATTTATCCAAACTTCTTCTGTAAGACGGACTCCACCTCAACGTCTTTTATGTCGTTGCCTTTCACCGCGCATGTATAGGCAGTGATGTGTTCGTTTCCATCTAAGGTCCCGTTGTTTTTGGAAGTTTTTGCATTCTAAACTTCTTTGGTATGGGTTTTAGAGCTGCTTCCTTTGGGAATGGCCGTTGCACAAGCTTCTTCGGATATACACCTTTCAGGACCGGGGGTGAGCTCAGGATTTGGTCGACCCTGAAGTTATAGTTTTCGACTTTCTTGTTGTTGGCTACTATAATTTTAACACCCGAGTCGATCCTTATTGCTGAGATCATCGAGCATTTGTACGATGGAAAGATCGGCTACAGATATGTTGTTGCTCGACCTCTCCGGTACCTGTTCGACCGGGGGAGTAGCTTTCGATGCTACTGTGTTGGAGGTCTTTGGGCGGCGTTGCAGCTGAGCGATAGCCAACTATTGTGCCTGGAACATTTAAAAAATGAAATGAATGATAACTTCCTGTTCTTGTTGGTTGTCGTGTTGTATGCTCATGTCGATGCGTGAGGTTTCATCGACCTGTTGTGCCTTTTGTGAACCCGCGCCTGCTTGAACCAGTCCAGGCGCGTTGTCGGGGTTATATGGTGGTGTGCCGATAATTGGAACAATCACATTGTTTTCTCCATGGTTTCCAAGGTTGTTATTCTCAACTGTGTTTACTGACCCTGACATTTTGACTTGAAATCGAAGATCTTGGACAAGAAAAAGCCTAAAAGATAACTTGCATTGTGTAACAAAACCAGCAAGAAAATAAACACTATTATTTTTAGCCTTACGGTGGGCGCCAAACTATTTACCATTAAATTTGTTGATGGGACTCTAAAAATAAGTTATCTATTTTTATGCTAGTTGTTTAAGCAGTTTATGTTAGATATATGAAGATAAAAGATTAAATGCGAGCTAAAATAAAGTTGCAATCAGACCGAGGGGTTAGCTTTTCGGGAATCTGACTAACTGATGAGGAGCCTCGAGGTCGGTTCCTAGGCTCGGGCTTAATCTATCGGGGATAATTGGGAACAGTCTAACAGTTAGGATGTCGTCAAGGGAGACTCTTTATGGCTAATAACAAGCAATAAAATAACAACAAATATGCGGGCAATAAACAGAGTTGTTATTTATCTTGTGTAGAATGGTTCGAGAAAAAGAGTTTAGAAAGTGCCAAGTATACCCCTTATATAGGAGGAGGAATGCCAACATAGTACAAGATACATTAATTATAAAGGTATGGAAATGGGACGACTAAATACGACACCAGGCGCGTCCATTGCTATCTGCTCACCATGGGAACTCCCTATCTTCATCATCCTCGTTGGGCCGAGCGTAAATGGATATCGAGGGAGAGAAAGTTGACCTCAACCACACAGCCTCAAAATCTCGATATGACTTCCCAAAACACCTTAATGACAAGATATTAGATCCTCCAATTTCAGCATATAGAGCGCCCACGTTGTTTGTGAAAAAGAATGATGGATCAATGAGGATGTGCATATTATTGGTAGTTGAACAAAGTCATTATCAAGAACAAGTATCTGTTACCAAGGATTGATGATTTATTTTATCAGCTTTAGGGTCCCAAGTTGTTTTCAAAGATCGACTTGAGGTCTTGCTAGCATCAGCTGAGGATTAGGGCATCTGAAGTCTCTAAGACAGGTTTTCGGACCCAGTATGGGCATTATGAGTTTCTAGTGATGTCATTTGGGCTGACAAAATCTCCAGCAATATTTGTGGATGTTTACCATGAAAATGGTAGCAATAGCTAAATTTATAAATGGGATTCTAAAAATACGTGATCTATTTTATGCTAGTTGTTAGAGTAGTTGATGTTAAGAATGTTACGTGCAATGATAAGATATGAGCTAAAACAGGGCAATAATTAGACCGATATGCTATTAGTTCGAACCTCGGACTGGTCAATGAAGTATCTCGCGGTTGATATCTAGATCGAGCTATCGGGGATAGTCGGGAGTGCGATAACACTTAAGGTATGATCAAACAAGGCTCTTTATTGGTAACATCAAGCGATAAATACGAAAGCAATAAATATGAAAGCAATAACTGTGAGAGTAATAAATGTCAAGGGGGGCCTCGAGTGAGTAAGAACGAGCAAGTTAGAGAGAAGAAAGAGAGATATTATTTATCTTATATGAGATAGTTTAACCACTCCCCTTTTATAAGAGGGGGGAGCCCAAACATAGTATAAGATACATTGAGTGACAAAAGGGAATGAGATGGAACAGCTAACTAGCTTCATAATGTATGCGTGGGTCAATGTTGAGCTGCTCAAATATACTTAATTGACGTCAGATGCATTCTTCGGAAGCTTCACATTGTTCGTTAACGGAGGAGACCTTTTAACAAGTGTAGTGGTGTCTCACCATTTCGCTTCTTGAGGATCATCCGATATGCCGTGACTTCTCGTTCTTTGGGGTCATATATTTTCCATCGATTCAGCTTTAATGAACACATTGATTATGCCTGCTGTTACACTTTTCGAGGGAGGTAATGGTACCGTCGGTTATTTTTCCCTCCCCCTATAAATGGGGCTTCTTGTGATCAGTTTTTCATCCAGGCTTCCTTTGATACCCATCCTTTCCTCCTTTCTTGCCATTTTTAGTCTTTTTGTCTTGTCATGTTTGAGGCCCCCAGCCTCAACATCTTACATCATTTGTGCCATGGCCCAACTCTCGATCCTTCTTCGGCTTGATGAAGTTGTGCTGATGTGATGCTATTGTTATTATTGTTGTTGTTGGTGTTGTTGTTGCTGTCTCTGTTGGCTCGGGGCGATGAAGCAGGGGACCGTTTTCCTCTTACCCTGGGAGATACTTGGATTATGCACCGCTTCTCAAGAGGGGGATCAGATTATATACCACTAATCACCCACCTTATTTGTCTTGGCATGTTACACCCCTTTTTGATTCCTGCAGGGTATGGTGATAGTTTCTACTAGTTGTTGCCTCCCGGGCCAAGGCAACGTCTCAAGAAGTGTCTTTTATGATTGTAGTACTAGCGTAGTTTCTATAATCCAAATTTTTTCACCCATCCACTTCTTGCCTTCTTTTGGCCTCTCCTTCGTCACTTTGCTCTTCTTCCTCGCCTTCCTCTTGTATATCCTCTTGAAGATGCCATTCTGAAGGATCGGGATGAGGTCTCCGCGAGGATTGGACTTTGAAGATATTGTCTTTGAGGTCATACTCCCGAGGAAATGATGTGGAGATGCCACATTTTTGGAATAAGCTAGATTCCTAGGCTCTTGTTGTAGGCATATTTTGGAACTTCTTTATTTTTTTGTAAGGATCCCCTTGCGGGATTTTGTAATCATATGTAAGGATCCCCTGAGGGCCGTTGTAAGCGAACATTTTTATGGAAACAAAGATATTTCCTTGACTCCTGCCTTTGATACTTGTTGTACTTCTTTATGTTTGCGGCAGCTCTGAATCCACGATCCTATTTTGTCATTGCTAACACTGAAACCGGACGCGAGTATTCCTTCCAGCCTTCGGTTGATGGAAACGACCTCGCGTGAGGGTTTTTGCTGTTCCTAGGACCGAACTTGAATAAGGACAATAACCTCTGGTCGACGGCACATTGACTTTACATGAAAGTGAGGATATCGTATTCGGGCATCATAATGACCTTTGAGAAGAAACATGCTCGGGGACCCATGGAAAAGAGACGCTAGTGATTTCTTAAAAGCATCCCATGAGCGGAGGATCGTTCGTACTCGGGATATTCTTGGCAGCACCCGAAATATGGTTCGTACAGGTGACGTTAAAAACGTGTATTTCTTCATAGGTTGGTTTCTCTTGATGGGTATTTTCAAAGTTGTGTGCCAACTTTGTGTTGGTGTGGGCGTTGTTGGCTCTCTAAAGTACCACCTTACTATCACGAAGGTCTTCAAAATCAGGTATGGCGATAAATGGGATATGCACTCATAGTGCGATGAAGCTTTTAGTGAGACTAAATGGGTCCATGTCTCTAGAGAGGGAACATCGTCTGAGCCTGTCGTTATTGAAGTTTTTGACTCCAGAGAGTAGTTCCTCTTAGTGATCACACTTGAACCAAGATTGGTTATTTTCAAGGCAGAGGGGGCTAGGATAGTATGAATGTGCGTTGGCCTTCGTGGTGGTCCACCGACTTTACTTCATGTTGAGTTTCTGTACAATCCTTCCACGCCTCGCGTGTTTCCTTCCTTGTGAAGTTCTCCCTCTGTAGGACATTGGTAGGCTCATGTTTGAACTGCTCCACCATGGGGATAGATATTGGAATGCTCTGGATGAGGGTAAGTCCCTTAGGCTCCTTACTGTGGAGAAGGAGGTTGAGTTCAAGCATTGGCAATATGGGGCGTATCGGAGCTCGAATTAAGGGAGCTATTCGATGAAGTAGGTGACCTCTCATAGTATGTTTTTTTCTTTTTTAACCTTTGAGGTTAGGCTTCTATTTATTTTTTAGTTGCAGAAAAAAGACGAAGATACAGGAGTACCTTAGGGGCGAAGCCGACCGAGTAAGGAATGCTTTGGCAAGCTGAGGTTTCAAGTGCAATCCCAATCTTTAGTTCAAATGGTTATGATTGCAAAGCTGGAGTCTGATCCCTCAAAGGTCTAGGTCGAAATGATCGATGATCGAACTGAAGTAGCATTAAGTTGGACCAAGGATGATGGGGAAATAGTGATCCATTCGAAGGACGTCACTAATGTTTGAGTTGAATTGGACTGGGCCCTCAATCGTGAGGAAAGATATGTTTGTTGTGGATCCCGAGGATAGATGCTTGAAGAGATCAGCACCAAGGGTTTTGTCCTCCTAAAGAGTTTGAGCAAAACTAGGACTGGTAGGTCGTAACCTTCTAGAGCGTAGATTCTGCCACTTTGCATTTGTTATTTGCAGCGCGTGTTTGTAGATGGAGAGTGCGCCTTGTGCAAATGTAAATAAGAGAAAACTTGAAGCATTATCTCTTTTGTATAACTTTCTACATTGCTTTTGACAAGGGACTAGTTTCGGTGTCTGGCGGGAGCCCTTTGGATGCAGAGCTCATTAGATAGGCCCGGAGACTCTAAATGTGATGTTTTACGTGAGTGCACATCAGGACCTTTGTGCTTTGCCCAGTTATTAGGCCTAGTCTCCGAGTCAGGCTTTGACTCGAGCTTACCTTACCTTCAATCTCCTGTACCTGCACGGGTAGATGATGATTTTCCTTGTTCCTTTCCCTTGGGCATTTTTGTATTTTAACTTATTTTGGGCCTAGTCTCCGAGTTGCATTGCGACTCGAGCTCTAATTGACACTCTTCATTTTTTGGGCCTGCATGGGAGTATGACGATGTCTCTTGCGCTTCGGGTTGAAGTGACTTTTTAAGTATGTGGCCCTTAGGCATGTATAGTAAACTATTTTGCATCCGGTCTTCGAATCAATCTACAACTCGGGCTTATTTCAATCTTCAAGTTTTTAGTTTTCAAGCTGGCAATAGCGGCTCTTACACTGTTGGTCGTTGCGAGCTTTTAGTGTATGCACTGGAGGCACCTTTGGCTAGCGACAATGGCTCTTACGCTTTTCCCTGTGGGTATTTTGTAGGCTTTATTTTACTCTCATTAAGGTTTTTTTGAAATAATTTTGCTTTGACCCGTCGTCGGTTCGGGAAGAACCTTGATTTCAAGTCGTTAGCACCGATGTTCAAGCACCTCGGATGGTTTTTAGCTCGTAGGCTAAGTAGCTCGAAGCCATGTGATTTGGAGCCTACATGGTCGAAGCTCGTTTGCCTGTTGAAGGAATCCTATTATAGCTAGTTCTTTTCGAAGTATATTCGAAGCAATGGCCAGCGATTTTGTTAGCGACATTCGGGCGTCCCTGAGTCATGTTAATTTTGCTGGACCAGCCATTTTGACCGTAGTCATATGTGTTTGGACGGAGCCATTTTTGTCCCGAGTGATAGTTTAGCCGTCTACACTAAGGGTATGCCCTTTTGAGATTCTTATATATGCGACGTATAGCCTAAACTTCGAAATTCAATTATATGCCTGTAGTAAGGTCTTAAAATTTTCATGCCTATTGAGGTCTTATAGTTTGTCATGCTTGTTGAGGTCATACAGTTTTTCCATGCATGTTGAGGTCTTAGAGTTTTTGCATGCCTGTTGAGGTCTTAAACTTATTGTTGCTATGTAGAATACATCTGGTTATACCGAGTTTGCCTATTTGGGGTCTTATGGTCTTGGGTTTTCCAATGTATGGTGAGTGGCGGCAGTCTGCGAGTCATCGAGTTTACATACGCTCGGAGACCGTTATTCGTG
The DNA here is from genome assembly GCA_034376525.1 of Nicotiana benthamiana. NCBI lineage: Eukaryota > Viridiplantae > Streptophyta > Magnoliopsida > Solanales > Solanaceae > Nicotiana > Nicotiana benthamiana. Next base: position 115,395,877 of record CM067340.1, read on the forward strand.
AGCTTGAAGCTGCCTTGTTAGGGCCTTATGAGCCCAGAGTTCCGACCCTGGGGTCGTGTGGGTGCCGAGTTGTTGACACTAAGTCTCCGAGCATTTCGGGACGCATTTGGTGGAGGGACCCTTGCCGTGAGCATGCATAAATTTCTCCTTTCACAGTACGAGATGCTGAAAGATATTCTTTATTGCTTGGATTAAATACATTTCGTTTGTCGAATAGATCCATGCTAGGCCAAGTTTGCCCGCTCGGGGTCTTACGGCCTAAAGTTTTTAGGCATGTGGTGACTGGTGGTAGTCTTCGAGTACTCAAGGTACCTTCGACGTTGGTGACATTTGGCGAATACCATGTTGCCTTTCCTGGATGGTTCGTGATTTCAGCGTTTTGGCCTAGGGGCTGCCTATGCATTGATTTGCTGGCATCAATCCCTGGGTGTTCGGGATGCTTTTTGGTGAAAAACTTGTTCCTTACTTTTTGAATGTGCATTTGACAAAAGTTATTCTTTGATTGCATGGTACAATGGTACATGTATTTGCCAACAGGAGATTGATTGTATGGACATAGTTATTTCGATCATTTGACCTGGTTCGTTGCTTTCCTACAAGAACCCCATTTGGAATTTCGAAACCCTTTCGAGCGGGTAGCTTTCAAGGGGAATGCCCCTCACCTTTAAAATGTTGTCTGAAAGAGAATTTTTGAGCATTTGTTGAGTTTTCCTTAGACAGATTGCGGACGTTGCCTCATTAAAAACCTTGCCGATAAAAGACTTCTTTTGGGAAAAAACTCAGTTGAAGTAAAAGAGTGAAATGGGTGTGTTTTTAGAGCCTTGATGTTTTCAGGAAGTGTTAGCGCTATGACAGCTCCGGTCAGGTGCCTCTATAAGGGTTCGTTCTAAATTTTAAAGAAAAAGGAAGATGGTCGTACCTTGAAGTGAGATATGCTGGCGATTCCAAGGGACCGATTTGTAATAATTGCTTGAGGCAAAGATACTGTATGGATTTCTACTTTTTTTTTGTCAAGTTCGATCGAGGTTTCCCTTTGGCTTATTCGAGGGCGGAGGTACGAACGTAGGTACCGCATCGTGCATTACGAACCTTTACTTACCACATGTTGTTCACCATAGACGGTTATATACCCGTGGTGAAGGGTGGACGGTACTACTCTCATGAAGTGTATCCACGGCCGCCCGAAAAAGGTGTTATACCTCATGTCTCCCTCGATGACATGGAATTTTGTGGCTTGGGTCGTGCAAGCCTCAGTAACCGGGAGGATGATTTCTCCTTTTGTCGTTTCGCTTGCGACATTGAATCTGTTAAGGACCTGAGTGGTGGGCCCTATTTGTTGAGTAGTCCGAGCCGTACTATTACCCTCGACCTGACAATATTGGTCGGGATACCTTGATCCATGAGTACATGTTTTATCTAAAAAAGAATTTACAAGGAAGAAAATTACCGGGGCATCATCGTGGGGTTGAGGCAGGGTCTCAATGTCCTCTTCACTGAATATGAGGGCGTCTTCGGGAATATATACTCGAGTCCAATTTTCTCTGGTGATGGATATTTTTGTTCTTCTCATAACGAGTTCTTGCGGGGCATCAGCACCCCACATGATCATGTGGATGATATTTTGTGAAGTGTTTGCTTCGTTCTTCTTGGATGACTCCCTTTCTCGAAACTAATTTTTGGCTCTATCGATAAGGAATTCCTAGAGATGACCTTTGTTAAGCAGCCGAGTTACCTCTCTCGTAGTTGATTACAATACTCGATCATGTGGTTGTGCGTGTTGTGAAACTCGCATACAAAGGTGTAATTTATCTGCGAAAGATCTGACTATATTGGTTTTTGCCACTTTGCATCTGTGATTGTACTGATAACGAACATGATGTCAGAAACATCAACGTTGAAGTTGTATTCTGACAAGTGGGGCCCACCCGTTGGAATTGAGTATTGATCAAACCTGGTTCTATTGATGAGCCCCCGGGGGTCCTGTGCTTGACCCACCCTCAGATCAAACCCGTGGTATGTTGCGCCTCAGGGATTTCCTCCTGTCCTCGAGGTACTACTTGTACCTTTCTTTTTTTGGATTCAGTTCCATTGCCAGGAGCCTGTTTGGGTACACTGAGCCGAAAGGGGATCCCAACTGGTCATCCTCGGTTGTGATCTTCGACTGGTACAGGTTGTGGACGTCCGACTTGGTTACAACTAGATACTCGATCAGGTTCTATTTTAGTTGTTTTGAAGCCACCGAGCTTAATCCATTCAGGCCTTAGGTCCTGTACTACCCATTCATCGGAGAATGGTGGTAGCTCCATCTGTTTTATCCTAAAGCGGGACATGAATTGCCGCAACATCTCATTTTCTCTTTGGTTAATTTTTAAAATATCGGATTTCCTTGTCGCCGTCTTGATGGCTCCAGCATATGCCTTTACGAAGGAGTCTACTAGCATGGTGAATGAATCTATCGAATTGGGAGCCAAGTTGTGATACCACATCTTGGCTCCCTTTGAGAGTGTTTCCCCAAAAAATTTTAGTAGTACGAAATCAATCTCATTATTGTTTACATCGTTTCCTATTACTGTGTAGCTGTAGGCAGTAACATGTTCATTGGGTCGGTATTGCCATTATACTTAGGCAGTTCCGGCATTCTGAAGTTATTTTAATGGGTTTTGGGGCAGCTTCCTCGGGGAACGGGCTTTGTATAAACTTTTTCAAATACATGCCCTTGAGGTTCGGTGGTGCACCCGGGATCTAATCGACCCTAGAGTTGTAGTTCTTGACTTTCTTATCGTTGGATGCTATCATTTTCTCATCCTTTAGGTGAGGTCCTCTAGCCTTTTTACTATGGCAGGGGTGGCTACCGATTCGTTATTTCTTGATTTCTCGGGTAGTTGTTCGGCGGGGGGAGTTGTTTCCGGCGTTGTGCTGTGTTAGGAGTCTTTGGATGGCTTTGTAACTGAGCAATGGAAAACTATTGTGCCTGCAATATTTAAAAAATAACATGAAAACTAACTTCGTGTTCTTCCTTAGCTGGGGTTTTTTTGGGCTTCCTGTCAGTCGCTATGTCGTATGCTTCTGTCACTGTGTGAGGTTTTGTCAACCTATTGCGCGTCATATGCATCTGCATCCGCTATAATTCATTTGGGCATTATCGGGATTCTGTGATTGCGTTCTTCTGTGATTGCGTTCTGGCAGCCAGAATAGCCTTGCCCTTGTCCCCGTGATTGTTAAGGTTGTCGTTCTCGACTTTATTTACCGAATCAGACATTTTAACCTGAAATTAAAGATCTCGAGCAAGAAAAATTTGAAAGATAACTTGTTTTTGTGTGATGAAACTATCAAGAAATAATCACCATTATTTTTAACCCCACAGAGGGCGCCAAACTGTTTACCGTGAAAATGGTAACAACAATTAAATTTGTAAATGAGATTTTAAATATACATGACCTATTTTTATGTTAGTTTTAAGAGTAGTTGATACTAAGAATGGGAATTGTAACGATAAGATATGAGCTAAAAAGTGGCAGTAATCACACCGAGATGCTTGCAGCCCAAGCCTTGGACTGGTCAATGAAGGAACTCGAGGTCGATATCTGGCTCAAACTCGAGCTATTGGGGATAGTCAGGAATCGGATAACAGTTAAGGTATGATCAAACAAGGCTCTTTATGGACAATATCAAGCAATTAGTATGAAAGAAATAAATTTAAAAGTAATAACTGTGAAAGTAATAAATGTCGAGGAGGGCCTCGAGCGAGTAAGAATGAGCAAGTTAGAGAGACGAAAGAGAGATATATTATTGATTTTGTATGAGATAGTTGGTTGGATCTCTCCTTTACAAATTGTTAATGACTCCCCTTTTATAAGAGGGGAATCCCAAACTTAGTAAAAGATACGTTGAGCGACAAAGGAAATGAGATGGGACAACTAACTAGCTTCATGACGTCTGCGTGGGCTGAATTAAGCTGCTCAGATAGACTTAATCGATCTCACATGCATTCTTTGAAAGCTTTTCGTGTTTGTAGGGGTTTTAGGCTAATGTTACCCTGGGCTAGGTATCAACACATCTTGAGGGAAGTGACCGGCTCGAGGTCCCGAGCCTCCAGGGTAACCTACTGAAGCAATTTGCCAATGAGAAATCGGTCCTCCAATTTCACTGTGCACAATGGATTTGACGAACTGAGCGTTCAAGCCCTATTTAGATTCCTTTATTATTGTGTATATTGATGATATCTTGATCTATTCCTGCAGGCGAGAAGAGCATGAGCAACACCTTCAGATCGTTCTTCAGACTCTGAAAGACTGCCAGTTATACGCTAAGTTTTCAAAATGTGAGTCTTGATTGAGCTCATTCGCTTTCTTACGGAACATTGCGTCAGTAGAGGGTAATCGGGTGGATCCTAAGAAGATTAAGGTTGTCAAAAACTAGCCTAGACCCACTTCAGCTATAGAGAACTAGAGTTTTTTTGGGATTGGCGAGTTATTACCGCCGGTTTGTGGAGGATTTCTCATCTATAGCAATCCCGTTGACTAGGTTGACCCAAAATGGTGCCCCGTTCAAATGGTCAGACAAGTATGAGGTGAGTTTTCAGAAGCTCAAGACTATTTTGACTATGGTTCCTATGTTGGTTTTGGCCACAGGTTTAGGGCCTTATACAGTATATTGTGATGCATCTCGTATTGGACTTCGTGTGGTATTAATGTTGGGTGGCAAGGTAATTGCATATGCTTTACGGCATCTGAAGGTTCATTAAAAGAATCACCATGCTCACGACTTAGAAATGGCATCCATTGTTCATGCACTGAATATTTGGAGGCACGAACTTTACAGCATGTCCTATTAGGTATATACGGATCATCGAAGTTTGCAGTATTTGTTCAAACAAAAAGAGCTAAATTTGATGTAGAGGCGGTGGTTGGAACTATTGAAAGACTATGATATCACATTCTTGTAACATCCCGAGAAGGCCAATGTAGTGGACGATACTTTGAGTAGGAAGTCAGCTAGTACGGACAGCTGTGCGTACATTCCAATTGGTGAGTAGCTGCTTGCATTAGATGTTCAGGCGTTGGCCAATCAATTTGTGAGGTTGGATATTTTGATGCGTAGTCGTGTTCTAGCTTGTATTATCACTCGGTCTTCATTGTTTGATAGCATCAAGGAGTGCAGTATGATGACGCTCATTTGCTTGTCCTTAGGCACACAATGCGGTACGGTGATGCCAAGCAGGTTACAGTTAGAGATGTAGGCACACAGTGTGGCACGGTGATGTTAAGCAGGTTACATTTAGAGATGATGGAGTTTTGAGGATGTCGAGTCGTGTTTTTGTACCCAATGTGGATGGACATTGTGAGTTGATTTTAGAGGAGGCCTACAATTCCTAGTTTTCTATCCATCTGGGTACTACCAAGATGTATCAGGACTTGCGGCAGCATTATTGGTGGAGGAGAATGAAGAAGGATATAGTGGCAGATGTAGCTCGGTGTCTACATTCTCAGCAAGTAATGTACGAACATCAGAGACCTGGTGGTTTTCTTCAGACGATAGACATTCTTGAGTGGAACTTGTAGCATATCACTATGGATTTCATTGTTAAATTCCACTGGACTCAGAGGATGTTCAATGCAGTTGAGGTCATTCTGGATAGACTGACCAAGTGAGCGCATTTCATTCATGTGGCAGTTACCTCAGAGCAGTTGGAAAATATTTATATCCGCGAGATCATTCGTCTCCACTATCTGCCCGTGTCTATCATTTCTGGTCGAGGTACGTAGTTCCATTGCATTTCTTGAAAGTAGTGCTACTTGAGGTTGACCTGAGCATAACATTTCCTCTCTGATAGATGAACAATCGGAATGCACTATTCAGATATTGGAGGATATGTTTTATGCTTGTGTTATAGACTTCGGAGTTTATTGGGATCTGTTCTTTCCACTAGCGGAGTTTACCTACAATAATAGCTATCAATCGAGCATCCAGATGGCTCCTTATACATCATTATATGGTAGGCGGTATCTATGCTGGTTGGATAGTTTGAGTTGCGGGAGGCTCAGTTATTGGGTACATATTTGGTACAAGATACCTTGATTAAGGTTAGGATCATTCAGGATAAACTACGCACTGCTTAGTCTTGGCAGAAGAGTTATGCTGACCGTAAAGTCCGTGATGTTTCTTTCATGGTCGGAAACAAAGTGTTGCTCCGTGTGTCACCCATGAAGGGTGTAATGAGGTTTGGAAGGAAGGGCAAGTTGAGCCCTAGATACATTGGAGCTTTTAAGATTCTTAAGCGTGTGGGAGAGGTATCCTACAGACTTGCATCGTCACCTGGTTTATCAGTTGTCCATCTAGTGTTCCATATGTCCATGCTATGGAAGTATCACGACGATCCATCCCACGAGTTATATTTCAACTCTGTACAGTTGGACAACGATTTGACCTATGAGGAGGAGATATTGGCAATTCTAGCCCAACAGGTTATTTAGTTGAGATCAAAGAGCTATTCTTCTGTTCGGGTGCAGTGGAGAGTCAGCCCATCGAGGCAGCCACTTGAGAGTCCAAGGCGGACATACAAAATAGATATCCCCATCTTTTCACTAGTTCAGATACTTTTCTATGTCCATTCAGGGATGAACAATTGCTTTTAAGCCTTAATAATCACACTTGTACTATCCTCAATTTGCGTGCACAGTCCGAGCGTCTTTTTGAAAATCTTTTATGTTAAAGGTTGATAAAAATAAGAAATTTTACCTAAACACTTCATTTAAGTTGACTTTGGTCAATAGTTTTTGTAACGGACCCGCTTTGACAGTCCCGAAGGGTTCGTATTGTTATTTTAGACTTGGGCGTATGCCCCAAATCAAAATCAAAAGTCATCTCGAGATATCGGACTTTATAAAAATTTGAAAGTTAAAGACTTAATTAAATAGAATTGTTTGACCAAGGTTTGACTTTTTTGGATATCGGGTCCGTATTTTGGTTCTGGAATCCGTACAAGTCCAATATCACATTTAGAACTTGTTTGTGAAAATTGGTGAGAAATAGAGTTGGTTTGACGTGATTCAGACGTTCTATTGAGAAAATAGAAGTTCAAAAGTTTCCTTGAAAATTTCATTTGATTTGGTGTTTAATTCATAGTTCTAGGTGTTGTTTTGGCGATTTGATTTTGTGGACAAGTTCGTATGATATTTTAAGACTTGTGTGCCATTTTTCTTTAGAGCCCCGATGGATCGGGTGAGTTTTGGAATTCATATTTGCGAAGCCCAGGTCGCATTTGCAACATCTACAGCTCGTAAAACTTTTCTTAGACGGGATTTTTGCTCATTTTTCAAAACAAGAAACCCCCTAGGAGATTTTCCAAAGATTATTTCTTCCCCTAAACATTGGTAAGTTATCCTAGGTCATTTTCTTTCAAACTTTTATTACATTTCATAAATCATTAACCTAAAATCTAAGGTTTTTATGGTGTAATTAGGGGCTTTGGGTTACAAATAGGGATTAGCTAAATTGGGGATATAGACTTCAAATTGAGGTCGGATTGTAAAATAAATCACATAATCGAGCTCCGGGGTGAATGGGTAATTGGGGTTTGATTCAAATTTTGATTTTTGACCAAGCGGGTCCGGGTGTTGATATTTGTTGACTTTTTTCAATAATGGCCTATATTGCGTTTTTTACAATCATGGGTAGTTCCTAAGGCTCTATTTGAATAGTTTGGTTGGTAATTTTCTAGATTATACTGGTTCAGAGGCTTGTTTGAAGGGAAAGGCCGTGGTTGAGCTCTTACTTTGACCGTTGCAAGGAGGAATGTATCATGGCTAACCTTGACATTAGAGAATAGGTCTTATTTTCTATTATCTACGTGTTTAGATGTTGAGTACAACGTATAAGTGAGGTGACGAATACCTATGCTTTGCTTTCAGGTTATAGCATATGGGTGGGTCTTATTCTTGTAAATATGTCTTCTCCTTGATAATCCTATCCATGCTTAGACTAATTAATCATTATGTTGATCATTCTTATTATGTTTACGAATTTTAGTATTGATTGAGTATTGACTCAAGGTTGAGGTTTATTTTGTGGAACAAAATATTGAAGTAAGACATGTCTTGTTATTTTTTTCTCCATGTTGTTATTATTTATTATTTTGGTGATGGAGAGTGATAATGCACGAAGGGCGGTGTCGTGCCATATTTTTGTGCATTTTAATGCATTAAGGGTGATAACATTCCACATTGTGAGTGTTAATGCACGAAGGGTCATGCTATGAGAAAGTTAACGCACGAAGGGTGATGCGGTATCGCTTCCATTGATTCATATGGTGAGGTCGAGAGTAAAAGCATAAAGGGTGATGTCGTGCATGTGATTTTGCTAGCTTACTTGTTTATTTGTTGAAGGTATATAGGTTGATCAATTTCTCATTACTGTTGCGATTTTCTATCTCGTAATCCCCTCAGCATGTCCCTTTCCCGATATTATCTATTTGTCTTTTACTTGTCGTTATTTTGTACATATAATGTTTAATTGCGCAAGTTTATTATGCATGTATCTTGTCTTAGCTTCGTCGCAACTTTGTCGAGGTTAGGCTCGACACTTACCAGTACATGGGGTCTATTTTACTTATACTACACTGCACTTCTGTGCAGATTTTAGCATTGGTCCATGTTTATCAAGAGGCATAACAGCTCGGACCGGGCCGCCGGAGATTCAAGGTAGATCTGTCGTCGTTCACAGAGCTTGAAGTCCCCATCTATCTCTTTTATTTTACTGTTTCTTTTGTTCAAAGAGTTGTATTTATTTCAGAATTTTATTTGTAGAAAATCTTGAAATGTTCGTAAAGTTGTGACACTACTTTAGGTAGTAGTCAATGATAAGGTTATTATATCATTCCAACTTTTTTGTATTGTACTTTAGCTATTTACTATTGTTTACTGAATTTATTAAGGTTTGGCTTGATAAGTTTCTAACATTGACTTGCCTAATAATTGAAAATATTAGGCGTTATCACGATCCCAGCTATGAAAATTCTAGGTCCTAACACCCTTACCCAACGCCGACCTAATGCTAAAAACATTAAAAATAGTAAAACGTACAAAGTCCAAATTTGATAAGATGTCATGTATATAAGTATAACAAAAGACTTCAGTTCCAACAACTAAACAAAGTACACGAAACCAAATGATATTCATTCCGATACAAAAGAGTTCAACTCCAACAAGTAAACAAATTACACGAAACCAAATGATATTCATTCCAATACATTTAGCTTATCCAAATATAAGCATTGTCTATTTGCCCTAGAACCAGCAACCCAAATCTTTTTACGCACACACACAAACATATAAATATAAACATCGGTAGGTTCTAGAGCTGCAATTTTAGTTTTCTTGTTTCCCCTTTATTTTCTTTATGTTTTTCCTTTTCAAGTTCTCATATTGTAGTGGGATTAACTAGCACCAGAGAAACGATATCTTTGAAGTTATTTTTGGAAACAGTATAAACATTTTCATCTTTATATACGAACTCATACATCCTAGCAAGGTTGAGTATTGGCCTTAGCAAAACTTTTGGTACATCGATAGGTTCTAAGCATCCTCAATTCAAATCCTTCCATTTATTATCCAATATTTTCCTAATCTCTATGCATGCTTCTTCCTTTGTGACACCATATTCGTTCATGTAACACTCGACACCTGTTACATCTCCTCTTTCTACTTCTCTCTGCATATCCATATAAAGAGCAACAATTATTAGAACACAAGAGCCAGAATTGTTGTTTAAACAAAACGGTATGAACTACTCCCTTTGTTCCAATTTATGTGAATCTATTTCCTTTTTAGTTCGTTCCAAAAAAAATAAACTCTTTCTAAATTTAATAACAATTTAGCTTAAAGTTACAACTCTACCCTTAATGAGAAGTTTTTACAACCACACAAATACTCTGGGGGCTCATTTGAACTTGTTTAGGACCACAAATTCCAAAAATCTTTATTTTTTCTTAAAGTTCGTGCCCAATCAAATAGGTTCATATGATTTAAGGGCCGTATCTAGTATTATAGGTGTGCGTTCAATTCAACCCATATGTTTTAGTGTAGATCTAGACTTATTTGTGCAAAACTCATTAGAGTGTGAACCTCGAAGTATGCACTCCTTAATTCAAACAAAGTGATGAATTTAATGAATGAACTTGAGTCTTGAACCTATTGAATTAGAATTTTAGATTCGCTTCTAGCTGTGAAGCATCCAAAGGCCTTGAGAAAGCTTAAACAATAACTTCTGGCAACCCTATACTGGGGCTCAAAACTGCACACACCCAAACTCCAGAAGTACAGCTCGACTATTCTGTCTCTTGCAAAAGGTAATGCTTTTGCCTAGTCCAATTCTTTCCACCACCTAAAATAATGTGAAGTTTGATCTGAATATCGATGTATTCTTTTAAAAATAATTCAATGTTGTAATGTTAATTAGTAAATTACCTTGTGATATCACATAGTTCCCTTTTATGCATTTTCTGCAATATGTTGAAGTCCGATTTTGCGAATTTTAGTAACACTTCATCACATGATTTATTTTCTTGGTAAAACGATAGGTATTTCCTCGCTGCTACCAGCACCATATATAGTATAGTTGATTGGATACTTTAGTGCATTCCTGACTTGCATCGCGAGAGAATTGCTCAATGTAAGGCAACAATAGCTTCAAATGAGTGGTGGTGAAATTATCTGCTTCTTCCAATATTTGTTCACCGTGTACTCTGAATTGTGCTGCCTCAAACAAGCTCAACAATCCTTGCACGTCACTAACCAATGCTTTCTTGTAATTTCCTTGGTCGTTAGCAAACTTCCTAAAAGCATCTGCTTCAATTCATCATATTTTATGAGGTCAGTTTCTAAAACTTAAACTCTTTTTAACAATAACTCGAGTAACAATTGCATACCAGATGAGACATAATAACCGTGTTGCCTAAGTAATCGAAACCGTAGAGCAACAAGATGAAGATCAGTTTCCTCAGCTTCACCATTCAATTCTTCATAACAGCTTTAGATACAGGCCAGTGACTCCTCAATCTCATGTTCAAAATGGTAGGATACTCCAAGACATTGGATTGCGTTTATCAGATCCAGATTTTGCAACGATTTGGAAGGAGCCATCACTAGCATTTTTCTTACTTCTTCCTTTAGGTGCTCATGCTGTTTCTTTTCCCATTCGTTGGCTCCCTGTGTGAGTAAATAAATATAACTTTTTTTATATCTTTGTGCTCTCAATTATTTATTGTTGAGACGCAATTAAGTAAATAAAAGTACAATTTAAACTTTTAGATGATATGGTTATATATTTTAACATGGTATCATAATAGTGAGACATCTTGAGCTCAAGTCTCACTGACATTCATTATTGAAAAAGAATTTTTTACGTTCTTGGTCTAAGAAAAAGAATCAAATCGCACTTGAGGGGCATATTGAAACACAATGAAATAAATAAAAGCATGCCCTCTCTAACAATTTAAGGTATTTGATGAAATATTCAGTCACATACTTCCACATTTATAAACAGATGGATCAATAGAATTGCGTCAACTGAAAATAAATGAGGAAAGACATAGCTAGTACTGTGTTAAAAAAATGCGCAAAAAAATTAAAAATAAAAATAAATGAGGTTCTTAAAATAAAAATTTACCGAGAGGTGAGCATAGGGAAGAAAATGGTCTCTCCAACAGTAGGATGATGATTGTCACACCGCCCTTTGACTTGTCCAGAACTCCTATCCATTTTTCTTCTTCTTTTAACGGTTCTTGGCTAGAAAACTAGAAATTAAGAGAAGTGAATTTTAAGAAATTCTGTTCAAGTTTGAAGTTCTCATAGACGTGAGTCTATTTATAAAGCTTTAAAAATGGTACTCCTACTAGTGATGACGATTTAAGGGCCAGGCCAGTTGAGTGAACGTCTAATGTAAAATAATAGTGGTCCTTATGTTTCACGTTATATGTTTTAACCTTTTTTTTATTTGATAAAAAGAAAGATACTTTTTATATTTGGTAAATTTTTAATTCTAAAATTCTCAAAATTTTCTTATATGAATCTTGAATGTTAAAGACCACAAATTTCAAAGAATAATTTTAGCACATAACTGTGAAGAGTATTAGTGTATGTGTAGTTAGTGTTAGGTGTAGTTAGTTGGTTAGTTATATATGTGGGTTCCAGTAGTTAAGTTAATTATTGTACATATAGCACTACACTGTTCCATTAGACTGATACAGAAAATCATTTTCCACTGCCTTCTTCCTCTTCTCTCTCTCGATGGTATCGATGGTGCAGATCGTGAATTGAGCTTCTCCATTTGATGAATCTGAAATTCATCAAACTCACATGGTATCGGAGCGGTGAAGGATCATAATCCGCGAATTTAGTTCAGATTTCATTGTCATATTTCTCGAGAAGCTGAAGCAGAAGGTCATCAATGGCGGCTGAAAAAATCGATCACACACACATCCTCTTTTTGTTCATCCCTCAGACACACCAAGCTCCATTCTGATAAGCTCAGAGGAATAGAAAACTATGGCTTATGGCGTCGATCCATGAAGATCGCACTGCAAGCTAAAAGGAAGCTAGGTTTTGTGCACGAGACTTGCACAAAGGATTTATTTAGTGCTGGATTACATGAGGATTGAGAAACATGTAATGCAATAGTACTTTCATGTATTATGAACACAGTCTCTCCAGTTCTACTTAGTGGAACTGTGTATGCATTTAATGCACATCTAGTATGGGAAGATCTGATAGAAAGGTTCGATAAAGTGAATCGAGTGAGAATCTATAAATTATACAGAGCGATTGCTACTATTACGCAGGGAACTGAGTCAGTTTCTGCGTATTTCACTAGGTTGAAGGAGCTACGGGCTGAGTTTGATGTCATGGTACATGTGCCTAATTCAAAGGAATATGTTGAACATCTACAGCAACAAAGGCTAATGCAGTTTCTAAGTGTCCTTAATGAGACATATGAGCAGGCAAGGCCTTAGATTCTGATGAAAAATGTGGAGCCAACACTGAATCAAGCATATGCACCGATTATGGAAGATGAGAGTCAAAATGCTAGCACAACTTTGCAAAGCAGAGCTGATCCAGTGGTTATGCAGGTAGGTAGAGGACAAGGACCTATGCAGGGAGGAAGAGTACAGCATAAAGGAAAAAAGCAACTATTTAAATGTGACTACTGCAATAAGCATGTACATTCTAAAGATGCCTGCTACAAATTGGTTGGTTATCCAACTAATTTCAAAGCAAAACAACTATATGCAGCAAACATAACAACTAGTGCTCAGGAGATTGGAAAGCAGACTGGACAGGATGAAGAAAGAAGTAGATGTGATGGATTGAAGATAGGATCATACTTCACCGAAGAGCAATACAAGCAAATTCTAAGCATGTTGAGCAAGGATGCAGCAGAGCATCAAGCTAACATGGCAGGTATTGCAACATCCTTAATGGCAAACTCTAATTGTAACTCTAATTGTAGTAAATGAGTGATTGATCCTGGAGCTACACATCACATAGCTGGTGAGATAGGCATTCTAGACACTAAGAACAAAGTAGACATGTGCAGTGGTGACTAAGTACATTTGCCCACAGGAGGAAAAGCCAATATAACACATATTGGAAATGGTGTCATAAATGATGAGTTGAAGCTGGAAGATGTATTGTTTGTACCTGAGTTTAGGTTCAATCTAATCTCCGTCTCCAAACTGACCAAGCAACTACGTTGCTCAGTGAATGTTTTCCCTATTTCTGCTTCTTTTAGGATCTCTACAATGGCAAGGTGAGGGGGGATTGGTAGAGAAAGAGGTGGTTTGTACATTTTGAAGAAAAAATCAGAGGAGATTTGGAGAAATTTGTCATGGAAATAAAGAAGATGCCTTCAGCTGCAATTGCACAGAACATTAAAGAATATGAGTTCTTATGGCATAAGAGGCTAGGACATGCTTCAGTCAGTATTATGAAAACCTTAGACATTTTTCATAAATAATTCTGCAAAAATGTTAGTAAATAATGATTGCCCTATATGTCCATTAGCAAAACAAACTAGGCTAATGTTTCCTAGAAGTATGAGTAGAAGTGACAGTCCTCTATCTCTTTTACATATGGATGTTTGGGGACCATATAAATTTCCTACATATGACAAGAAGCATTTCTTCTTAACAGTAGTAGATGATAATACTAGATATACCTGGTTGCATTTACTCCATTTGAAAAGTGATGTTGTGGTAGTGTTGAGAAAATTCCTTGCCATGTTGCACACTCAATTTCAGTTTAAGGTGAAAATAGTTAGATCAGATAATGGCTTAGAATTTTTTAACAAGCATATGAATGAACTGTTTGACACTTATGGCATAGTAAGTAGTTGTGTCTACTCTCCACAATAAAATGATGTGGTGGAGAGGAAGCATAGATATATCTTTGACACAGCTAGGGCATTGAAATTTCAGGCAAACACTCCTACAAGTTTTTGGGGTGAGTGCATTAAAACTGCAGTGTATGTGATAAACAGATTGCCCACTGAATTGTTGAAAGGAAAGTCTTCATATGAGCTTATGTACAGCAGAACACCCTCACTCACTCATCTTAGAGTGTTTGGATGTTTGTGCTATGCAACTAATATGGATAAGGAAGATAAGTTTTCCTATGGCAGTGGATGTTGTATTCCTTGGGTATGCAGAGACACAAAAGGGGTACAAACTTATGGAATTAAGCACTAACAGATTTTTTGTTTGCAGAGATATTATATTCAAGGAGAGTGCATTTCCTTTTCACAATGTAAAGGAGTAGGCTTCTACTAATGGTGCTGCAGAACAATCAGATCCTTTACAGGGCTCTTCTGAAACTATGCTTCAATAGCCAGCACCTGAAGGAAGGAATTTGGAGGAACTTGCTGAAGATGCATATCATGTCCTATCAAAAACACCTATAGCTGTGCAACATGAAGCAGGTGATACAGATCATGTCCTATCAGAAACACATGTAGATGTGCAAGCAGGTGGGATTTCATTGGAGGCAAGACAGACTAATGAAAGAGATGTAGAGATGGAGCAGGCATGTAATGGATTCCCAGAACAACATTTGGTTTCAAATGAAACTGAAGCTCAACCAATATCTTTTCAGGAAGATTTTGATTGGGACCAGGAAGTGCAAGAGAACCACAAAGGAACCTATTTGGCTACAGGACTATGTGACCAAAACAAAAGGAAATTCCTTTTATTTATTGTCTAGTTATCGGTCCTACAGCAAGTTGACTAACAAATGCAGGAGCTTTGTTGCAAAAGTTTCAGAATTGACATAGCAAAAGACCTTCAATGAAGCATGCAAGGACAAGAGATGTGTTAAAGCTATGGAGGCAGAAATTGAAGCCTTGGAAGCTAATCAGACTTGGGAGGTATTTGATCTACCAAAAGGCATGAAAGCCATTGGTTCAAAGTGGGTATACAAGATCAAATATAAAGCAAATAGTGAGGTAGAAAGATTAAAGGCCAGGTTAGTAGCCAAGGGTTATGGTCAAAGAGAAGGACTCGATTACAATGAAACATTTTCAGCTGTTGCTAAGATGGTGACTGTGAGATCAGTCATTGCCTTAGGTGCTTCTAAAGGGTGTACCATTTCACAAATGGATGTATACAATGCATTCTTACAAAGGGATCTGTATGAAGAAGTATAAATGGAACTTCCTGAAGGTTACAGGAGACAGGGGGAGACAAAGGTTTGCAAGTTTTCAAAGTCATTATATGAGTTCAAACAGGCCTCTCAACAGTGGACATTAAGCTTCATGAGCATTAACAGCTGCATGATATGTTCAATGTTTGTATGATTATTCACTGTTCACAAAAAGGAAAGGAGTTGATTTTGTAGTAGTGTTAATCTATGTGGATAATCTATTGATGACTGGAAACTGTGACAAGTTTATCAATGAAACTAAAGTTGTCCTCCATCAGAAGTTTAAAGTGAAGGACATTGGTGAACTCAAGTACTTTCTAGGAATTGAAGTTATGAGGTCCAAGGAAGGGATATTGCTAAATCAAAGAAAGTACTGCTTGCAGCTTATTTCAGATATAGGATTAAGTGGTGCTAAGCCAATCTCCACTCCATTAGATCTCAATCAAAAGTTCACATCTGCTGAATTTGACAGACACGCAGGAACTGCAGGAGATGAAGTGTTAGGGGATGCAGCTGAATATCAAAGATTGATTGGTAGATTGATATATTTTACTGTCACACGACTAGATATTGTCTTTGCAGTCCAAACACAGTCAGTTCATGCAGAAACCAAAGAGATCTCATTGGGATGCTGCAATGAGAGTAGTCAGGTATTTGAAGCATGAAGTAGGCATGGGGACACTGCTAAGTAGCACTAAAGCAGATTATTTGACATGTTTTAGCGATGAAGATTGGGCTAGGATCCCAAATACAAGAAGGTCTGTGACTGGATACCTAGTTAAGTTTGGGAATTCACTAATCTCATGGAAATCTAAGAAGCAACACACAGTGTCAAGAAGTTCTGCAGAAGCAGAACATCGCAACCTAGCAACTGTAACTGTAGAGGTGGTCTGGTTGCTAGGATTGTTTGCTGAGCTCGGAGTGCAAATTAAGCAGCATGTAGAAGTTTATTGTGATAGCAAGGCTACGCTTCAGATTGCAGCCAATCCAATTTTCCATGTACGTACCAAGCACATCGAGATCGACTGTCATTTTGTACGCGACAACATTAAGCAAGGGATTTTCTGTATGCAGTATGTGGGCAATAAAGATCAGCCAGCTGATCTGCTTACCAAAGGTCTTGGGCAGTCACAACACACATTTTTATTGGGCAAGCTTGGAGTGCTCAACATCTTATACCCTCCAGCTTGGGGGGGGGGGGGGGGGGGGGGGGTGTGAAGAGTATTAGTATGACAAATTATATATGTAGTTAGTGTTAGGTGTAGTTAGTTGGTTAGTTATATATGTGGGTCCCAGTAGTTAAGTTAATTACTGTACATATAACAATACACTATTCCATTAGACTGATACAGAAAATCATTTTCAACTGCCTTCTTCCTCTTCTCTCTTTCGATGGTATCAATGGTGCAGGGAAGATCCGCTACGACCCGGAGGCACCCTCCGCCGTCGTTACAATGGGAATGCATCCGCCCTAATGTGAATGAGAGGCCTTATCTCTTCACTTGCTGCTTTCTTTGGAGTCTTCAGGGTATTTTGGAAATAAATAGAATCGTGAATTGAGCTTCTCCATTTGATGAATCAGAAATTCATCAAACTCACAATAACACACATTTAGAATTTAAACTTACAGATCCAAAAATTTATCTCACTTTCTTAAACTCCATATCCATTTTTCGTCGTGTTCTGCTAAGAGAAGTGAATTACTCAAAGGAATTCTGCACAAGTTACGAGTACTCAGAGACATGGATCTATTTATAAAGCTTTTAAATGGTTGTGGTGACAATTTAGCGTCCAACCGCTTGATCCCTCTGTTGTAAAAAAATTTAATCCCTTCTTTGTCATTATTTCTTTATTAGATCGTTTGAAAAAGTTATGTATATTCTCTTTTTTCTTTTAATGAAAACTTTTTATAGTTACATAAATTCTATAGTATTTGTAAGGCGTCAAATTTTAAAAATCTTTCTCTTTATCTATAGAAAGTTTTTTTTCTCCAAACAGAATTTTCATGTGTTTGAGATGCATTTAACTTTAAAAAAAAAAGGTTAAACTTTTTATAGTTACATAAATTCATGTGTTTGTGATCAGTACTTATCATATTAATATATTATGATTGCCTTTACTTATTTAGTGGCTCTATTCAAATAGATAAGATATCACCGTTTTTTATTGCAATTGGTACACCTTTCCTACAGCTATCAGTATGCCTTTAATTTTGGTTAAGTACTAGGTGGGATTAAAACGGGCCCAACATGCAAAACAAAGAAGAGATTTTTACCCATGTGTACAATATAACAAATATTATTAGCTATTATATTTGCAGTTTGTGTTTATTATATATAAGTCTATTAAATTTTAATTTATGTATCATAATTTAATTAAGGTTTTAATTATAGGCTTATTTATTGTATGCATGCATTTAGGGACCGTGTCTTCCAAATTTTTACATTACACGCTTCTCTCTTCTCCCCCACAATTTACCTACAGTTAATCCCCCCTCCCCCACGCATGATTTTTCTTCAGTTTTTTCCCCCATTCTCGTACAACTCTTACCCACAATTCCCATCATGTTCTGTTGAACCCCCCACTATTTTCATTCACTTCCAACTTTGTATTCAACTCCTAAATCATGACCCATTATTATTTCTTTTTTTTTCTGTTTTCTTTGCTACTATAAATTAACTCTACTTTATACTGTGGATTCAAATTATAGTGGCATACACTCTCATTATCATCTATATTTTGTAATGTTAATACAAAGTAGTTTTTTCAATTTAATGAAAAGTTAATTAAAGTTAGGTTGTGCAATTGTAAATGAAATAATTTTCTCGTGGAAGAAAATTAATTTGAAAGTGTGGTTGCAATTGTAGTTTATTTATAGCTTTTATGTAGAAATTTTGTAGATGAAGAGCAAATTTTTTTGTCAATATTTTTTTGACACAAGATTATAGTTTAATTGTAGTATAGATGTAGTAATTTTGTAGATACTCTTAAGAATAATACAACTTTGTAGAATGTTTAAACTGATTTGCAGTTTTTTTGTAGAAATATTATCTACAAGATATCTACAAACTGAATACATTGAATTTTAATATCTCAATTCTCATTTCAATTGTAGCATAATTGGCATTTTCGACATAATTGTAGAAGACTTGTAGAAGTTTTAGTCTTTTTACAATCTATAATTTATCTACAATTCTACAATTTAACTATAATTCTGGAAATATGTCTTCTTCTTCTTCTTCGACGAGTTTCAATATGAAATTCAGTCAAAACAAGTCTAATCTTCACCAAAATCCCTCAAAATTTAGATATAAACTCCTAAACATATTCCGAATTATATACAATAACACCCAATCCAAACAAATAATGATTTTTTGAAAATTCAAATTTAAATTCAAAACTTTCAAGCTTTTTAATGGCTATCAATGGTTGAAAATATATGGAGAAGGAGAGAATTACGCAGCAATAGGATTTCCTTCCATTTTAAATTTCGAGTTTAATGGTGATAGGATCACACGCAAATCTGATTCCTACAAATTTAGCGCGTTTTTAGGGAAAAATCTGCCTATTTTTGGTTTGGTACAGATTTTGTAGTAAAACTATTGATTAGGTGGGTAAATACCAAATTATGAATATTTTTGGTAATAAAGTTTGGTATATGGTATAGATAGGAAAAAATCCCAGCAAAGAAATACGAACCAACAATCCTTCTGGGAAAAAGTAAAAAATAGCTAAATTTATAAATAATTATCTAAAAATAACTATAGTTTCAAATATAATCGAAATTTAGTCATTTTTCATGTAAAGATAAATTTGAACGAATACACTGTTCAAAATCCGAAAAAATACTTCAGTATAATATACTGGAACTATATACTGATTCAACATAATATATTAGAGAATGAAGCACCGGTGCTCCAATCTCCAATATATTATACTGAAGTTTTCTGCTTGTTGGAGTTCCAGTATAATATGCCAGAAATTCATATACTGGTGCACTGATCTCCTATATTTTTTATTAGAATTTTTCGAGTTGCAGCAAAATAGTGAATATTCTTTAATAACTTTACAAATACTGTCTATTGTTGAATGATCAATCCAAAAACTGATTAGCCCGTACTATTTTTACGCTTTTCTACGGTCTACTTTCATCAAGATACCAATTATAAAGAGCAACTAATTGATCCTTTAGCTTCATTTTTGTTATTGTCAAATTATTATCTTCTCTTCTTGTCTCACGATAAGACAGATGAGACCTCCTTTTTCTTCTTTTTCTCTACCCTAGCCGAAATATACCTATATGTACTACAACGTATTTTCTGAAAATATTAGTATCAAAGTATTCATTTTAGTCAAAACGTTCTTATATAGTGTAATTTATACTTAATTTCAAACATTTTTATATACTTTACCTAGCATGCAAAAACGATAATTTTAACACTGTTAGATCGTTTTAAAGTATTTAAAAGGGAAACTTTCAGTTATGTCCATTTATAATGATCTTTTTATAAAAATTATCCAATTCCTAAAATATTGCTAATATTAGCCAATTAGTTATTTGTAACGAAAAAAAAATATCAACTTTTTGCTTGCTTTTGAGTGGGTGCTGTTAGAATAGATCGGGTATATCTTAAGTAGCTTGAATCTCAGTTTTGGGATGATTTGGTGAAGTTTTGACGTGGTTTGAATTAAAAATTCAAAGTAAAAATGAATATGAAAAAAGTATATGTGTATCACATATGTATCGTATTTGTATCAATTATTTATCACATATATATCCATCTATACCTATGTGTTTAATTACGAATTTTAATACGAAACCAGTCCAAATCAGCTCGAATATTCCTCAAATTTTGTATATGGGCTTATCTATTTGTTTTCAATCAAGTTCAAATATACCATTAAAAAAATTCCTTTCTTGTTTAGGTTTTTGGAATATTGTATATGTTTTTTTTTATCACTTTATTTGGTACCCTATCCATGAAATTTCATTTTCATCTTGCATCTAATGTTGCTAATCACGCTTAAAATATATAGAAGGTAATTTTTGCATGTGATTCTTTGAAAGAAAGAACCATATTTATTTGGTTTTTTAATTTTTATATATAATTGGCTAGTTTTGATAAGTTTATAACTAATGACTAGAGATTGGTAAGTTAAAATTTATTTAGAACATTTGTGTAAGTTTCCCATAGAACTTATTGAAATTTTCAGAAATGCTACAGTTGGTACGGAAAATATTTTTAATTTCCATGTTTGGTTGATCAAAATATTTTGAACAAAGGAAATATGTTCCTTAAAAATTAAAAAATGACTTTCTTGATGAAAGTAGGAAAATCAAATTAAATTTCTTACATGATATTCTACGCTGATTGTGTTCTTCCTATCACCAATACCCCAATCCACTACCCCGCATCGCCCTAGCTCCATTCTGAAAAGGAAACTTTTCGCTAAAGAACCTCTATTGGAAGATGATAAAAAAAAAGTATGAGTTGGAAAAATGAATGGTAGTTTTTACCATATATTTGCAGTAATAATAGGAAAAGATCACATCCTATGCTATTTTTACGACTCTTTTTTTTTTATAGGAAAATGAATGATTTGGTCAAATAGTTTAATATGTTGGTATATACATGACTTTTTCTTTTTCTAAGATATCTTTTACGCTGGATCACGTCCATATAAATTTCTGCTAGATTATGTCCTCTGGCAATTTTTTTTTAATTCTATTTGTAAAAGAACAATAACTTTTAAAATTTGGTACCAATTTAATTTAAATTTTTATATTTTACCCTTATTTTTTTAGGGAAAAGGGTCAGAACTGCCCCTAACGTATTGGCTCCAGGTTAAAAATGCCCCCCCCCCCCGTTAACCAATTTTGAAGAAAATACCCCTCCTGTTAAAAATATGGCATATTTGTGCCCCTATGTCTAACAACTGACTGTACTTATATTTAATACGGAAGGGGTAATTTTTTCAAAATAGGTTAACGGTAGGGGCATTTTTAAACTGACTTGTTAGATTTAGGGGCACAGATATGCAGAATTTTAACGGTAGGGGCATTTTTTCCAAAATAGGTTAATGGAGGGCATTTTTAAACCGGCGTCAATACGTTAGGGGCAGTTCTGACCCTTTTCCGATTTTTATAACTTGCTTTAGAGATTTCGAAAAAAATATATTAAATATTGTATATATTAAAATTTTGCGACATCAAATGAAATGGAGATAATACTTATTTAGTGGCGCTATTCAAATATCACGCTAGATTATGTTGTGTACTTGTCATATCAATATTTAGTGGCACTATTCAAATATCACGTTTTAAATTGCAATTGTTACTTATCCTGTCAATTTGCCTTGATTTTAGTACTAACTAGGTGGGAATAGCATGGGCCCCAACTGCAGGGCAGCTCCGAGGTCTAGGCGATTAAGGCAATGGCCGTATTAGACCCCCAAATTAGTGAGGCCTCATTCTTCTAAAAGTGTATTTTAATTTTTATTACTGAAAATAAAATGAATATTTTGAAATAAAAATATAGGATATTTATATAAAAAGTGGTTAGTAGTGAAAATTTAGTAATTTATATTTTGTCATCAATATTTTTTTTCCTCCAATATTGTATTTAAAGTATACTTTGTACTTTTTCATATTAAACTGTCTATTCTCTCAATAATAAAATAAAGAATATTGAATAAATTAAATTGCACAAATTTTTTAATTCTTTCTCATGTTTTTAAGTGTCAGATGAGTGAAATTATATCAAGTAATTCAGCTTCTAAAATCATGTTTTATTGTGTTCAATGGCTATTATCTTTATTTTTTTTTTTTTTTGAAATGTTACATTTGTTCTATCTTTAGGTTGAATCATTTAGCAAGAGAAGATGATTTTATTGAATATTTTGAGATGAGAATGGTTAAAACTTATTAAAATAGTTTTGTCATATCTTTTGGTAAAATTTAGCTCACCAGATATTTCTCTGGTTCCTTTACCTTTTCATAATTTGTAAACCCGGAATCAAGCAAAAATTTGACAAGCTCATCTCTAGAAATTTATGTGGGTATTTGGGTATTTATACTCCTTTGGTAGAAGCAATATTTAAGAGTAAAGCATTCTCTCCTACGAGAAGGCAGAGATCCATGGCATGATTTTGGACCCACCATGCTATTTGGGGGGTGGGGGGGTGGGGGGGGGGGTGAAGAGTAGCTTGGATAGAATCTTTGGCTTGTGGGGCTCCTTGGATTAGGACTTGAATTTTTAGTGCTTCGGTTAAGTATTATTCATAAAGGGACATGTTGAAATTTGGAAAAATAGTTACAAAGACAGTCCCAACATTCAAGGTAACTTCTGCAAGTACCCAAATTCGCATGTTGGTACTTCAAGTATCTTGTAGCGAGAAGAGAAAGTCGAACTACAATAGGTTGACCTTTTCTTCTGTGATATGTTAAAGCGATCCAAATAGCACTGAAATGGATATGAGCAAACCATGATCCCTCCATTGTCTAGGAAAATCATCCGGGATTTGAAAGGTGATAAATTGATCCTCTCGAGTAGAAAGAATATGATGCTAGTAAAGTTTTGAGGCAGGCACATATTCTTTGACTCCATTTTGTCTGTGTTGACAAAGTAACGAATTTGGGTCCAGGGTGCAAATGATTTTGTGAAAAAAGATGAGTAAGGGTTTATGAGGGGTAGTTCAGTGAAGGATACTTTTTGTTCGTCGGGTAGGATATCTACTTCATATTGGTAATCATATTTTTAGACAATATTTTATATAAAGTAGGGGATATATTCATTTTTGCAAGAGAAGAGGATGATGGGAATGACTCAGACATATTTGGTAAACTATTCCATCCTCCGAAAGGATGGGCTGGCTCTGATACTATAATATAAGGAACAGAGAAAGAAACTCCAAGAAAGCAAACTAAATTATAGATACGAAAGTTTCCCTACAAAGAGGTTGGCTTCAACAACTCATAAGGAACGACTTTCCAAGCTACACAACTTAGAAAACTTTTGTACTATAAGGAAAATAAAATATGAAATTAGCAAAATACAGGTAATAAAATAGATAAATACAAACCAACAGTTCTTCTGGGGAAAAAGTCAAAATAACTAGATTTACAAATGGTCATTCAAAAATAGCTATAGTTTCAGATGTAAACGAAATTTAGTCATTTTTATGTAAAGATAAATCTAAATGAATACACTGTTTAAAATCAGAAAAAAAATACTTCAGTATAATACTGAAACTATACACGGGTACATCATAATATACTAGAGAATGGAGCACTGATGCTCCAATCTCCAGTATATTATACTGGAGCTTTCTACTTGTTGGAGTTCCAGTATAATATGCTGCAAGTTCATATACAGGTGCACTGATCTCCAGTATATTATACTAGAATTATTCGTGTTGCAGCAAAATAATGGCTATCTTTAATGACTTTACAAATGCTTTCTCTTTTTTAATGACCAGTCTGAAAACTAGTAAGCCCGTGCTATTTTTACGTTTTTCTATGGTCTACTTTCATCAAGATATCAATTATAAAGAGCAACTAATTGATCCTTTAGCTTCATTTTCGTTATTGTCAAATTATTATCTTCTCTTCTTGTCTCACGATAAGACAGATGAGACCTCCTTTATCTTCTTTTTTACTTCTTTTATTTTTCTTGGCCTGTCACGATCCAATTTAGTATTATGACCGGCGCTTAGGAGCAACTGCTCCTAAGTAAGCCTCATCGGTAATTTTACAAAAAATCGGGCAGAGTTTTCCCTATTTTTGGACTATCCCAGTTTTTTTCCATGTCTCAAAGCAACAACAAAATATCTTAATATCATACCAAATAATTTACAACATGTCAATTAACCAGTACAAGTCTCCAACATGACTAAATTACCAACTAACAACCAGAAATACTAATTATCTCCAACTTTAATGCTAAAGAACGATATTGAACATAAGAATAATAGGAAATTATACTCATGACACTAAAAGAATGACTATGAAGAGACTTTAAGAGTTCAATGAAAAGACCATAACAGTAATTAAAATCTCTGCCTACGCGAACTAATGCGAGGCTCACCGAGAATTTATCAACCCCTGCAATCTAATAAACAAAATTCTCGCATGCGTCAACTGCTGTCTATGTAAAATAATTAGCGGGGAATGAGTCTCTAGCTCAGTGAGTAATAACACTTAACCACAACCGTATTTAATTTGGGGACAAGTTAGAAAACATGCTTGCATAATAATCACAAATAAAATGCCCTTTTTAAACATTAATGATAATCAGTCTCATCATGTGTTTCCTGTAACAAAATCAATTTCACAATTCATTAATCAACTCGGTAAATACTGTTTCATAGTAAATCTTTATATTTGGGAGATTTCAGAAAAGGATCATGTAATTTGTATTACTGTGTGGACCCCTTCGTGAAAGGAGTCAAATATAATTGTAGGTCCCTACTCGAGGAAACACTGTAACCGTATTCTAGTTCTACCTTCCCACTAGCGAGGGCTATAAATGTAATCGATAATATGTAAATACAAAGTGCAACAGGTCTAGCGAACCCGCCGTTAGCTACGAGATCCTTCAAAGTCTCCTCCCATTTATGCCCTTTCTTGTAAATAGTAAATACTCGTACAAAAGCATTTTCAAAATAATAAAGGGCATATCTTTTCTTATCAAATCTTATAATTTTTTTGCAATAACGGTAATCATGTCTCAAGTAACAGTAAAACATATCTAGTAATAGTGAGAATAATTCATATAACTGTAATATCTCAAGAAACGGTAAACATATCTAATAATGATTAAATGTTTATATTAACTGGTAAACATCTCAAGTAAACTGTTCGGTACCATATCAAGTAAATGACTTGTCCCACAAGTAATTTCAAAGTATTGGTAACACATTTATTTTCTAAATCATATATAAATCATGCACGTTATGAAAACACAAATTGTGGTAAGATTACTACTCACAGTACTCGTGTCGAAATACCAACTCTCGCACAAATTCCTCAAATCAATCTATAATTATATAATATTGATCTCATTTTAATTTTCTTATTTAGGCTAATTCATAGCTATTTTAGAATACCTAACCCTCGAGGTTTCATGTCTGACTTTAATTTGCCCAGAATAATTATTATTGGTATTTAATTTCTTATACATTATGGAACTCTTTCAATATATGAACTGAGATAAAAAGAATTACTAGAGAAAAGAACCCAAATGAGAAATTAGAGTATTACTCGTAAAGACCAATGCATATTTAAGTTTTCTCAAGATTTGGTTCTAACCTTTTTTTTTCTTCTTCTTCTTCTATTCCTCTTTTTTTTTTAAAGCAAATTTTAGATTTTATTAATAGAAGAAAAAGATACCACAAATAGGTGAATTACGAGTAAGGGAGTCAAATTGCCGCGAGTTGTTACCCATATAACACAACCGGTCTAACCTTACCGTATTCGACCTATTATGATAATATTACAAAAAATCAAAAGAAAATTACAAAAAGATAGGTTTATACGATAAGGAGGGGGACGCCAGTATTGTCACCCATATAACAATAACCGGCAGCGACCTTACCTTATAAATCCTATCGAGGCCCTAAAAGCCTCATGAAATAAAAAGCAAGAAAACGATGAACTTTAATGTGATGGTAAAGAAAGCGGATTTGCTTTCTTTTCTTCATATTTGTGGACTGTTAGCTTCAATTGTCTTTAACCTTCACGCTTGTTCCTCGACCGAGTAGGTTTTAAGACGGATGGTTGCACTGCTTGTTTTTGCTTTGCGATTCTCATCAGAGGCCTTCGAATGTTAGCATCTACGCCCATCCTGTTGTCGCAAACTCTTTCTCTTTCACAAGCTTTCTTATTTGCTTTACTATGCATTGGTGATAAATCACCATTTCTCGCCGCTTCTGTTCGGCAATGTGATAAGATTTCTTCTTCCTCCCCTTCTTCATAGATATACCTTCCTATTTCCTCATTCAGAAATTGGCTATTCTGGATGTTGACTTGTGAAGCACTTAACACAATCTGTTGGTGTCCCTTCTCCAAGGGTGTGATTGACTTAGATGGTACAATCTGATTTTGAGCAACTATAGGCAATGATGTTGACCTTCGATTAGCAGTTACAGATTCAGCTGGTTTTGTAGTATTTTTTTTAAGAAATATTGGAGCATTATGGTTCTGGATTGTCCTTTTGTTTGCAACAGTTTGCATATTGACAGTGTACTGGCCTGGCGATATATTCCTTCGACTTTTGTACTGATCGTCGTAATCCTCTCCAGCAGTATCTTCTTCACATTCTTGATCATCTTCTGAAGAAGAGAAGGCAGCAAATCCTTCTCCCCAACTCTCATCGTCATCATAGTCTCGATGGTCTTTCCACAATTTAGATTTAACAACTATGTCCCTCTCTGATGACACTTTTTTAGTTAGTGATAGGAATGGAGACAGTTATTCCATCTATTTTGATATTGAAAATCAGATTTTTGAGATTGACAACGATCATTCTTTTCCGAGTGAACTAGAAAGTTCTTTTTATAGTTATCGAAACTCGAATTATCTGAATAATGGATTTAGGGGCGAAGATCCCTACTATAATTCTTACATGTAGGATACTCAATATAGTTGGAATAATCACATTAATAGTTGCATTCATTGGTTTGATGTACACACCGGATGTGACACGGGATGTGGGAAAGTTTTATTTAGGTTATACTTTGCTGTTTTCAGTCACAAGTTGAAGACAACTAAAGATGGAAACAGGGATTTATTTGTTAATTGCAGCTGACGTTGACTGATCTCCATAGGAATTTGT
Organism: Nicotiana benthamiana; assembly: GCA_034376525.1. Classification (NCBI taxonomy): domain Eukaryota; kingdom Viridiplantae; phylum Streptophyta; class Magnoliopsida; order Solanales; family Solanaceae; genus Nicotiana; species Nicotiana benthamiana. Next base: position 115,423,400 of record CM067340.1, read on the forward strand.
TGTTTCTTATCGAGGTGAATTTTGCGCAGTATCATCTCTCACAGTTATAGGTCGATCTGCAACTGATTGCATTTTAGATCCTATTTCTGGCAGAAAGTTGACTGCAGATACTGTTTAATTATGCAAAATTCTGTTGGAACTGTTATTCCCCTCTACTGTATTGGGCAGTAAAGAATTAGGCAAGATCGAAGCTTTACTCAAGTTATTGCTTTCTTGTTGCCTAGGTGATTTTGACACAGCAGTTAACGTTGTTTCTATGGGAGTGACAACAGATTGAGTTGTCAAGCATGTTGAATCTGTAACTGCTTTGACAGTTTCTGAAAACTCCTTTTTTGTATCAGCTGCTTTATCCACCAGAGGAGAATGCTGCAACATATGCTGCTGGTAGATCAAATTATGTTCCTGGTTTTTGGCATTGTCAATATCTGTCTCTGTATAACAAGATACTATGTCATTTCCGGTTAATGCATTCAGTGGCTGTCTCAATGGGATAGAAGATGGCATTATACAATGTTGTGGAATGTTATCATTTGGGGTCACAAGTGTTGGTGCAGCTGCTATTAATGAAGCAGAAGCAGAATCTGTTTTAGAAACCACAGTACTACTATCCCCTTCAAGATGATCAGAATCTCCCTTATCGATCACAGTAGGATGTGTAGTGTTAACAGTCTCCAAATTTGTACCAGTTGTTGGATCACATGAATGCTTTAACATGTGTTGCTGGGTGATTTCAGTTAAATCAACCAAGGGTTGTCTCAATGAAACAGTAACTGGTAGCAGACAAGTCTGGGCAGTATCACCATTTGGTTTTCAAGAGATTCTGCATTTACACAAGTTGTATAAAAAACAGCAGCAATTTTAAGAACCACTGCAGTGCTAGCAACTTTAGAAACTCCCATATCCTTCACAGTAGATTGATTAGTGGCAACAGTTAATGCAGCATTTTCAATTGACTTCTGTGCAAGATTGTAAGAGTCTTTAAAAAGATGAGCAGTAGACGAGTTTGTCATTGAAAATTCTGTGGCATTCTTCAGTGAGGATTCTGTCGACAGCAAGTCTGGACCTTTTGCATTTTCATCTGCTGATATAACTGATGCATCAATTGGATACTGCATTAACACATTATCCTGGTGAGTACATCCATCTCTACTTTCAGGACAGCATGGAACTGCACAGCCAATCTGGTTAGTCTTATCCTGTGATTCAACAGAAACAGCAATTGAATTTTTCTGGATCAACTGATGTTGCTGTGTATCATTATCCAGTACATAAGACTCAGTCCTATCATTCACAGAATTTGTTGTAGGCTTCATCTCAACATTCATTTTCGTGGCATCCTTTACCATACTAGATTGTGTAACATAATCAGTTGGATCAACAACATCCTGCACGACTACATTATCCACAGTCACTCCTTCTGCACTTTATACAGTCTGCTGTGAGACTTTTGTTAATTCAACTCCTGAATTATCATATTTTTCTTGTGACTCCATGGCAACTTGTCCAGATCTTTTTGCATTTAAGTAGTCCCTTGCATCCCCTTGTAATTTGTCTAGTTCAACGACCTCTTGACCAGACAGATCACTGTCCAAATGTGCCTCTGTCAGCACCTTTGCTCCAGATTTTTCTTTTTTAACACGACTTGTCATCATGACCTTGATGCTCGCAATAAGCACAATACTTAGGCAGGTTATCGAACACTATTTGTTGATGAATCTCGACAGTTTTACCTGATATTCTATCAAAAATCTGTAGTTTGACCTTTTTAGGACAAAAGATCAATTATACCCTTAACTCTTGCCGCGCTAGGTCTCGATCTATCCTGTGTTGCCTTGTCCACTGCCAGAGGTTTTCCCATAGCTGAGGCTATAGACATTAACGACCTCTTAGCAAAAAAATTTGGTGGCAGGCCTGGAAGAGAAATCCTTACAACTGCCATCGACGTCTCCTCTTTCGGATTGAATTCTAAAGACCATGGGAATGTTCTAAAAAAAATTCATCGCCTTTGGATTTAAGATATGCAGTCGACTTTGAAAGGAAATGAACATAATCATTGTAAAGATCAAACCTGACTAACAGATGACGATACTCTAAATGACCAATGTTACCATGACCTTGAACATCAATTGCGACGAAAAAATTCTTCGCACTTCCGATAGATCAGGTCTGCCATAAGAGAATTAAATAACTGCCTGATGCAGTCCTTCTTCCCTAATGAAATTGTTAACCTCTTCCTTAGTGAATTGAATTACAGGTCCACCATGGTTAACTAAAACTGGACATAGCGCTATATTTGATGGAGCAGATTGCTTAGCTAGAATTGTTGAGGCATACGATTACCTTTTGATTTCTTTTGGAGCAGAGTTTTAAACGTTATAAACCTCTCCCACAGCCAGATGCTGGGGAGAGGACGGAGCATCTATGGTTGTTCAGAAGAGATCCTCCATATTGACGTTATATCAGTACTCCGACAGTGCTGAAATTGTATTGAAATGTCGATGCTACTGTATCTTCTTGAGTTTGACGATCTGTTATTGCTAACTATCAACAATCTACAAACTTAACATCACAAGGAGTAACGATACAGATTGCAGACTCAAAATTCGAATCTACAGCCCGCACAATTGGTAAATTCAAGATCTATTGCGATTGGCTTAGATTTTTGGAAAAAAATCGAAAGCAGATAATAACCACAAAGAAGAAGCTTGTTTTTCGTGGTGAAAAATCTCGGAATTATTCCCGATGAATAGTGACGGAATCACTATTCACCCTTCTTCCTAGAGAGAAGGCAGAGGATTTTTTTAGAGAGAGAAAGCTTGATCTTGACTTTCCTTCTTCTATTCCTCTTGAAACCCTCCTCCGCAATTTTTTTCTGAAGCAGGCCTTTTCGTTTTCTGAAGCAGACTGATTCCTCCTTTCTCTCTTTCGTTGCTTTTTATTTGTATTTGGTTATAAATGGGCTTGGCCCTTTGTTAGAAACCCCTATTTCTTTGTCCTTTTTTTTGTTTTGCCTTTTTTTATTGTTATTTTGTTATTATTATTATTATTATTATTATTATTATTATTATTATTATTATTATTATTATTATTATTACTACACCCTTATATAAAGATATAAGGTATTACATCCTCTCCACCTTATGAAATTCGGTCCCCAAATTAACTCAAGCACGTACCTGTAGACTGAAACAAATTGGGGTCTTGACTCGCATAGTGTCTTCTATTTCCCAAGTAGCTTCTTCAACTGTGTGATTTCTCCATAAGACTTTCACGAATACGATTTTCTTTGACCGTAGTTTTCTTATTTGTCTATCAACAACAACCATTGGCTCCTCCCCATAAGACAACTTCTCATCGAGTGGTATAGTCGGTGCTTCAATCACCTGAGATGAGTCTGATATACATTTTCTTAGCATTGAGACGTGAAACATTGGATGAATAAAGGACAAATCATGAGGAAGTGCCAAACGATAAGCCACCGCTCCCACTCAGTCTAGTGTCTCATATGGTCCTATAAACCTGGGGATCAACTTGCCTCTTTTTCCAAACCGCATCACACCTTTCACAGGGGAGACTCGTAGGAACACTTTGTCTCCAATTGTGAATACTAAATCTATTCTTCTCTTATCAGCATAAGACTCTTGTCTGCTTAGAGCTGCAAGCAATCTCTGCCTGATCAATTGGACCTTGTCCATAGCCTCTTGTACTAGGTCGGGTTCCCAATAAGTTAGTCTCACCAGCTTCAAACCATCTGATAGGAGAACGACATCTTCTACCATACAATGCTTTGTACGATGCCATTTGAATACTGGACTTGAAGCTATTGTTATAAGAAAGTTCAACTAAAGGTAGATAAGTGTCCCAACTACCTCCAAACTCAAGAATGAAAGCTCTCAACATGTCCTCCAAGATCTGAATAGTACGTTCAGACTGCCCGTCTGTTTGTGGATGAAATGCAGTACTAAGATCTACTCGTGTATCCAGTGCTTCTTGAAAAGATTTCCACAAGCATGAAATGAACTACGATCCTCTATCAGAGATGATGGATAATGGAACTCCATGAAGTTGGACAATTTCTTTCATAAATATCTGTGCATACATGACTCCACCATGTGTAGTCTTCAGCGGAAAAAAGTGTGCTGATTTCGTCAGTCGATCTACAATCACCCATACCGAGTCATATCCTCTAAGGGTTAGTGGTAGCCCGGTGACAAAATCCATAGTAGTGCTTTCCCATTTCCACTCAGGAATCTCAATTTGTTGTAGTAGCCCTGTGGGTCGCTGATATTCAGCCTTGACCTGCTGACAAGTCAAACAACTAGAAACAAGGTTAGCAACATCTTTCTTCATACCTTCCGACCAATAAAATTGCTTCAGGTCATGATACATTTTTTTGGATCCACGATGTATAGTGTATTTAGAGTTGTGGTCTTCTTCAAGAATAACATGTCTCAACCCATCTACGTCTGCTTCACATAGCCTATCACCCATTCGAAGAACACCATCACTTTCAACAATCATGTCCTTGCTTTTACCAGCTAAGACCTCATGTCTGTATTTACATAATTGTTCTTCCTCATATTGAGTGGCCTTAATGAGCTCAACTAATGAAGACTTAGCATGAGCACAAGCCAATAATGCCTCTGAATTTCCGACACTAAATCTGATACATGTATCTTCTGGTCTCTGAATATATCTAGCCAAAAGTCTCTTTGAAGGGCTATATGTGTTAAATTCCCCATAGATTTTCTACTCAATGCATCAGCCACCACATTGGCCTTTCCAGGATGATACGAAATATAACAATCATAGTCTTTGAGTAGTTCCATGCAACGACGCTGCTGAAGATTTAGATCTCTCTGCTGAAAGATATACTTCAGACTTTTGTGGTAAGTATAAATCTCACAAGTTTCGCCGTATAGATAATGTCCTCAAATTTTTAGAGTAAATACCACTGCAGCCATCTCTAAATCATATAGTTTTGCTCGTGCTTTTTCAATTGTCTCAAAGCATAAGCAATAAAACGACCATTTTGCATGAGAACACATCCTAATCCCACCCTCGAAGCGTCACAAAATATAGTAAATCCTCCGGAACCTGATGGTAATATTGGTGCAGTTGTCAAACATGTTTTGAGTTTTTGAAATCTCTAATCACATTCCTCCATCCACTGAAACTTTGCATTTTCTGTGTTAGCTTGGTTTGCGGTGCTGCTATTTTGGAGAAATCCTGCACAAAACGCATGTGATAGCCTGCTAAGCCTAAAAAGCTACGAATCTCTCTAGGAGAAGTAGGTCTCGGCCATTTCTGCATAGCTTCACTCTTCTTAGGATCTACCGTAACTCCATCTTTGGATACAACATGCCCCAAAATGCTACCGAGTCTAGCTAGAATTCACACTTTGAGAACTTAGCATAAAGCCGATGTTCTCGCAATGTTTGCAACATAGTCCTGAGATGATTCTCATTCTCTCCTTTGATACGAGAATATATCAGGATATCATCAATAAATACTATTACAAATCTATCCAGAAACGACTTGAACACCCAATTCATTAAATCCATGAATGCAGCTAGAGCATTTGTCAGTCCGAAAGGCATCACAAGAAAATCATAGTGTCCGTATCGAGTCCTAAAAGTTGTCTTAGAAATATCTTTATCATTGATTCTAAGTTGATGATAACAAGAACGGAGGTCAATCTTTGAAAAATGGGTAGCTCCTTGTAACTGATCAAACATGTTATCTATACGAGGCAAATGATATTTATTACGTATTGTTATCTTGTTCAACTGCCTATAGTCAATGCACGTTCTCAGGGTTCCATCTTTCTTCTTTACGAACAGTATTTGCACCCCGTGGTGATAGGTCTAATAAAACACTTGTCTAACAAATTTTGTAACTGTTTCTTTAACTCCCTCAACTCTGCTGGTGCCATTTGGTGTGGGGGTATCGATATGGGTTGTGTGTTAGGTAGAAAATCAATACCAAAGTCTATTTCTCGTACTGGAGGCAATCCTGGTAAATACTCAAGAAATACATCAGAAAATTCTCTCACTACTGGTACATTCTCTATACTAACTGTTTCCTTTCTTGTATCATTTACAATAGCTAAGAGACCCAAGCAACCTTTATTCAGAAGTCGTTGAGCCTTCATAAAAGATGCAATTTTGCAAGTCTTTGGAACCTGACTCCCTCTTAGAATAAAACTGGGTTCGTTTGGTATCTCAAACCTTACTATCTTTGCATGCCAATCGACTATGACATAGCAAGAAGACAACCAATCCATTCCCATCATCATGTCAAATAAGGTCAGCTAGAGTATCTCTACCCTCAACCTGAATCTGACAAGCACGACACACGTATTCAGCTAATAGAGACTATCCAACAGGAGTAGCGACTAGAAAATGATCATTCAATAGCTCGGGCTATCTACTAAATCTCAACGCAAAGTACGAGGACACACAAGAGTGAGTAGATCCCAAATCAATCAACGGAAGTGCATCAAATTATCAGACATAAAGAATACCACTACATTTGAGGCCTGAGCATCCTATATAGTAAATGCAAAAACTCTCGCCTGACCTCTACCAGCATTGCCTTGTCCTTGATTCACAGCAGCATGATCTCCAGCACCTCGGCCTTTATTTCCAGTACCTGTACCACCTGAAGTATTCCGAGTACTATGAGTTAGTGCAACTAATTGAATAGAAGCCTGGTTGAAATTTCTCGAAGGCTGAGGGCAATCCCTTAAGTGATGTCCCAACTGGCCACACCGAAAGCACTCTTCAGTTAGAACACGACATTGGCCCAAATGTGATCTACCACAAGTCTGACAGACTGGAGAAGTGGCATATATCTGCCCAGAATTACGATGTCCAGAAGATGAAGACCCCCTATTACCCTGCCTGTAGGGTGGTCTGTATGTGGACTGTGAAGACATGTGTGTCCATGTCTGAGAACCTTGTTGTTGTTGTCCCTGTTTTCTTGATCTTTTATTTTCACTAAAATCACCACTGAATGCCCATCATGTCTTGGTCTTTTTACATAAATCACTAGCTGCACGCTCCTCACGCCCCTTATTTTCAATCTTCCTATCAAGGTCGACTATATTAGAGTAGGATAAAGTCTTCTGTGGGGCTACTACAGTGTATAAACGACCAACCAATCCATCAACAAACCTCGAAACTCGAGCTTCTTTGGTAGACACTAAGTGACGAGCATATACCGCCAGCTTACAGAACTTAGTGTTATATGTTGACACATCCATATCTGGAGTCTGAACCAGTCTCTCAAAGTCTTGGGCATATTTTTACATCAGACTGTCTGGAAGAAAGTGATTCTTGGACAACTTAGTGAACTCGTCCCATGTCGGCGCTGCTGCTCCTACTGGCCTTCCTAACAATATAGTTTCATACCATGTGGTTGACATATCCTATAGTTTGTATGTTGCGAGATCCACGACTCTCTCACTAGAATATCTAAGATCGCATAATGCCTTGAATGTCTCATCCATGAAACCTTGAGGATCTGCTGAATTATCGGAACCTGTGCAATTTCAGAAACTCTTATAGGTATACTTTCTTATTTCTGAAAGTCTGAGTCTGTGTCGGTGCTTGTGTCTGCAAAGTAGCATGAGGAGTTGAACTTCCTCCCTGAGTAGGCACCAATGCCTCTAACACATTTAATAACCTTGCCACTGCATCTGCAGGTAATGCAACAGTAGGTACACCAGTTGGCACTAGTGATGGAGTGTTTTGAACTCCCTGCTCTTGCACTTGATCTAGCATAACAGCTTGGGTTTGACCCATGTTCCCAACTTGAGGTTGAGAAGCAGTTTCTCTTCTAGTTTAATGAACCCCGATTTGACTTCCACCCTGGGTAGTACCACGTCCAGCAGATGAGGGTCTACGTGTCCTAGCCATATGCGAAAGAAATATTCCAAAGTTAATCTCAAGTTATCTCAACGCACGATCAAAGAATAAAGAATGGAAAGCATTCCTAGATGTTCAGTAGCCTAAATCTCATAAGTATGGGCGCCTACATACCCATGAACAAGACTCTACTAAACATTGCTCCATGACTCAGGACTTAAAGCCTAAGCTCTGATACCAACTTTGTCACGACCCGATTTAGTATTGTGACCAGCGCTTAGGAGCAAGTGCTCCCAAGTAAGCCTCACCGGTAATTTTACAGAAAATCAGACAGAGTTTTCCCTAACTTTGGACTATCCCAAAAAAAAATTCCATGTCTCAAAGCGACAAACAAACAATTGAAAACATGACAATTAACCAACATAAGTCTCCAACATGACTAAATCACCAACTAACAACCAGTATACTAATTATCTCCAACTTTAATGCTAAAGAACGATACTCAACATAAGAATAATAGCACATAATACTCATAACACTAAAAGAATGACTATGGAGCGACTCTACGAGTTCAATGAAAAGAACATAACAGTAATTAAATCTCTGCCCACATGAACAAATGCAAGGCTCACCGAGAATTTATCAACCCATGCGCTCTAATTAACAAAATCCTCGCCTGCGTCAACTTTTGTCTCTGTAAAAAAAATTAGCGGGGAATGAGTCGCTAGCTCAGTGAGTAATAACACTTAGCCACAACCATTTTAAATTTGGGGACAAGTCAGAAAATATGCTTGCATAATAATCACAAAATAAAATTTCCTTTTTAAAATGGTAATGATAATCAGTCTCATCATGTGTTTTCTGTAACAAAATCAATTTAACAATTCAGTAATAAACTCGATAAATAATGTGTCATAGTCAATCTATATTTGGGGGATTTCTATAAAAGGATCATGTAATCAGTATCAATGTGTGGACCCCTTGTGAAAGGTGTCAAATATAACTGTAGGTCCCTACTCGAGGGAAAACTATAACTGTATGCTAGTTCTACCTTCCCACTAGCGAGGGCTATAGCTGTAATTGATAATCTATAAATACAAGGTGTACCAGGTGTGAGCACGTGATTTTTGCCCTATATATGAATTATTCCCAAAAATTCAAACAAGATAATTTTTAATTATTTTTTGCAATTTTATGGATTTCGTGGCATCTCCTGTTAATTGTTTGCATTTGTTTGTGCATGTTTTTTTGGTTTAATTCATGAAAATATAAAAAATATGTTGCATTTGCAAGTATGATTTTATTATACATTTTAGGATTAATCAAAAATTAGTTGTTTTATAGAAAGGGGGAAAATCACAAAAAATGATTTGTTTTAGCATTGTTTAATTTTTAGCTTTGAATTTTGCTAGTTTTTATTTAATATGGTATTTGACTAGTTTGTGATAATTAGGAGAGTTAATTAATTTGATTTGGTAGATTAATTTGGTTTTTAGAATTAATTTAGGATTTTTAGTTTAATTTGGAAAAAAAAAGGAAAAAAGAAATTGAAAAAAAAAGAAAGAGAAGGGCCTTCTTAATAAAAGACCCAAATTGGGCCAGTTTTGTTTAATCCCATCAGCCCAAGTGCACAAACCCATAACCATAGAAATCCGCCCAGGCCCAATAACCCCCACCCGGTCCATCTCCAACTCTCACAATACGACATCGTTTGGTTCTAATTAGATCCGGATCATCGAGGTTACCAGATATGACAGTCCAGAAGCCCCACCTCCTTAATATTTAACTGTCCTAATGACCATACCCCCCTTCTCCATCGTCTCTCTCAGCAACCCCCTTTAGAGAAACCTAATCAGCCGCCACCCAATCTTCACCATCTTTGGTGGAGGCGCCGGCTCCAAACCTTCCCAAAAATACACCACAGAGACATCTTCTCATTCTCTTTCCATTCCTACGCTTGGTTTCCTTCAAATCTTAACCCAAATGCTCGAATCTTAAATCAAAGATTCCGTCCAAGATGCGAACTTGTCAAAAAATCCCCAAATTCATACCCCATAATCCCACGACCTCCCTTACCCTTAACCCCTAACAAAATTCCCTAAAATCCCGTCAGAATTGGGCGAGTTTCAAATCTAGGGTTCGATAGAGTTTAAGCCTGTATTGGCGATTCTTTGCTCAATTGGTTTTAGGTTAATGTTACATGTTTATTACGGACGAAATAAGCATGAAACATTAACTCGAAGCCAATTTGAGGTCGTTCGAGTCCGAGTTAAAACCGTAAATCCTCTCATTCTTTTTTGTTTATCATTATTTTTTTTTCTCGTTTAATTTGTGCTGTTTTTGTCAAATGGATTGTTCTGTGTCGCATCATTTCTGTTAATTCTGCTCTACTTCTTCTACTTCTATTAGCTTATAGGTTCAAATGTTAGTTAATTTGTTCATATTAGTTTTGGTTTTTGTTTTGATTGTTTAAATTGATAAGAGCTAGTTCATTCTGAGTTTCTAATAATTAGTTATTAAATACAGATTAATTATGAGTTCGATTGGCCATTTGATAAATTGTTTAATCGTTGATAGTAATTAAGGACTTAAATTTGAACATGTTTGGATATAGCCTAATAAACTTAGTTCTTAATTAATCATAGTTGAATTCTAACTAGGCAAGCGAGGTCTGGGTTGGTCGTAGTTTTAGGAAGTAGGCAGGGGTAATTTAGGCATGAAAAGGGTAGTTTCTTAAAGAATAGTAATTTCAAAGTAGGAGTAAGGGTAGTATAGGTATTTTGTGGGTAAGAGAGCATCCTAGGACCTTCTAGAATAGGGACATAGTGTGTGTTTCAGTAAAACTTAGGGCTGACTTGGGTAGCAAGTCAATAAATAGAGGGCTAAAAATGAAAATAAAGAGGGACTAAAAGGAAAACTGAAAATATGAGGGCTGCCCTCATTTGTGCCTATAAAAGGGCATGCCCTTTCTTGATTCACAAGTTTGGCAGCCCAAAATTCACCCAAAAGCCTCCCTATAGATTTGGATTTTGATTTTTGAATTTCAGAAAGAATAGGAGTTCAAACTTTTAGTTTTAGATTGAGGTATTATAGAAAACCAAAAAAATACAATTATTGTCCAAAAATAAAAAAAATACTACTGTTCCATTGAAACTAAAGGTTGATTTCAATTTGTGTTTGTTAGTTCGCGGGTTGTAGTTATTATTGTGTTTTGTTGAAGGATAGAGGTTCAGTTGAATCGAGTTGAATGTGTGACGGGTAATATGTACATCATGGAAGCATTTCTGATTTGATTTGTTGCTGAACTTGGGATCTGTTTAGTTTGGAGTGTTTTGAATTCTGATAAGTGAAGTCATAAGGCAGTTTGGATTCAATTCCGGGTGCAAATTTGATTGTTTTGTGGTGGAAATCTCCCTGTCGTTTGGTTTCAAACGCATTCCTGGCTACATTTGATTATCTGCTCACTGGTGCTATGCTAATCTTATCTTTTGTTGAAATTTTGATTCCCAGGTACACTGCTGAAACTTTAGGAAATTGTAAACTAGAAACCTGAAGATTAAACATATATGAAAGATTGAAGTTCTGACTTAGTCCTTGTCCGGTTTGAATAGTTAAAATTATTCTCATTAGAATTTGTTGGATTGGCAGTATTTGGTATAATATTGAGTTGACAAAAAAGGTTAAACATAGTTCACTGTTACCTGTTGGCTGAACAGTTTTGTTCTTGTGTAGTTAAAAGTAGGGTCATCCTGGACTGTTAACGTAATTGGGACTGCAAATTGTTAATGGACTGTTAATTGATTCATAGATTAGTTTGATTACAATAGTAGTTGATTTCATGATTTGAGTAAAGAGCAGCCTATGTTGATTTTAACTGGTCTCCGGCTAGCTATTGCAAATTTGTTTTAAATTCAGTAGCGGCAGTTCAATGCCTGAACCCTATTCACATGAAGAAACTGCCACAATTCCATGTTTTTCTCTTCTTGACTTCAGTTGGACTAGCATGCTCATTTAGTCAGTACTATAGCTCTATAATTCCATATAGCTATTTGCTTAAATAATGGACAAACTATAATGATTAGTCATGTTGTTTGAGGTTGAAACTCTTAAATCCGATCACTTCTGAAGTTTTGGTTTCAATAAATTCACAACTGCTCAAATCTTTGTTTAGGATTCGTTGATTGTCTTAAGTGTTGTGGTGAAGGTTTGGTGCCATGCCCTTTGGGCATTTTTTTAAGGCCCAGTCATGGGAATAAAGTTTTTAGTTGCAAAAATTACTCCCAGCTAAGGGCCGTTTCAGATTAGTTCACCGGCTCCAGCTTGGGCACCTTAGCAGCAATTTTATATGAATTAGGCGGTGTTTCCTTATACATGGAGACACAGAAAATAGAAAAACACAGTTCACTTTAGGATATCCTTTAATAAAATGTCAAGACGAGCCTCGCCAAACAAAGCATATTGCGGGGCCCTCGTGAAACAATTATAGGAATTGATTAGAATATGGGAGGGCCGATTAGCGAATTTCACGGCCTTCCCTAAAAAACATTGCGTTAGAATTTTTAAACGCTCGTTAATTAAAGTACTTTCTTAAACTCGGGTATGCATTGATGCAACCCGAATCCAAATCTCGACGAAGTCGAAATGTGTTGATAACCACGAGTGCCTTGCTAGCAACGAGGTTAGAAATGCGTTTTCATGAAGCATAATTCTTATAAACAAACAATGATCGAAAAGTGGTTCAAAAATGGAGATGAGCCTCACCGAACAAGAATAAATGTGGGGCCCTTAGTAATTGGTTATTAAAAATGATTAGAATTTTGAAGGGCCGATTAGTGAATTTCAACGGCCTTTTTCAAAAAATATTATGTTAGAACCTTTAAGCACGATTTAATTAAATTTATCTTCCTAAACTCGGGTGCGCATTGATGCGACCCAAATCAAAATCTCGATGAAGTCAAAATGTGTCGATGACTACGGGTGCCTTGATGGCGACGTGGTATGTAAATAAAAGGGCACATAAGTTAGCATCTATTAAAATCAGATAAATCAAATAAAATATTTGAGCGACCGTGCTAGAAACACGGAACCCGGGAATGCCTAACACCTTCTCCCAGGTTAACAGAATTCCTTATCCGTATTTCTGATTCGCGGGCTATGAACAAAGTTATATTTTTCCTCGGTTCGGGATTCAAATCGGTGACTTGGGACACCGTAAATCTCCCAAGTGGTGACTCTGAATTAGTAATAACAAATCCCATTCCGATTGTTCTTTAATTAGAAAACTCCTTTACGCTCCTTTGTGGGGGTGTATAGCGAAAAAGGAGGTGCGAGAGCTCTAGCGACTCTGCTGGGGACAAGAACCCAGAACGTTTTGTTCAGGGTTCAGAATTCGAGATTAGATAAATTGTTGTCTTTGGTTATATCTGATTTTTGTACATGCTACATGCTTAACGTGCTAAATGTTACCGCTTTGATATTATTTGAACTGTATATAAACTGTGCCGACATCCTTCTCTCTTCACACCCGGGGATGTGCTTACTGGTTGAGACTCCTTATTCTCTTATTGTCATACCTTGAAATAAGAAAGATAACGGATAAGTTACGAAGCCAGACGACCCCGCGGGTCACCGGTAAGTTTCCCCCTCCTCGATTCGAGCAGTCCGCTCGGGTACACGGTCTAGAACACCGACCCAAGTTTTGAACATAGAATAACTTGACTTCATGCCGGATCCCTAGTAGGAGCGCCTATTTGCATCATGCTACATTTGACTTAGGGGACTCAACACATGGGTTTGATTCTCACAGGACGTGAGAAATGTAGGCAACCCTCATCGGGTCCAACCTCCCCTTTACAAAAATAGCCCAAAAAATGTCAAAATTTTAATTTTGTCATAAATAAATCGGGTGATGCCGTTTCTGTCAAAAATAGCCAAAAGTTCCCAAACTGGTGGTCGGAAGAATGACTTTGCAAAAAGAGCCACCTTTGGTCATATTTTCATTTTTGATCCTCACAACCTTAAAATCTTTATCCCCGAGGCACAGGAAGGTTGTGTTTGCAATACGGCATCATTTATTTAATTTGAAAAAAACAAGAAAAGAGTCGGTGGTCAAGTGAATACCATTCGGATTTTGGGTCAAAATTGACATATTGAAGAAGGAATCTTTCATTTTGTTTTTGGGTTTGTATTTGTTTTGGTTAGAGAGAAAATGGGTAGTTGAATTTCGAGTCTATATTTCACCGTTAAGTTGGTCAGTTTTGTTGTTATTATGAAAATGACAAATTCAAAAAAATGTTTTATCGTCATTTACCTTTTATTTTCACGAACTATGCCTGGTCTAATTTTTGCGGGGTCACAATACGTACATAGTTTACATACGATTCGACCATAACAAAATAATAATAAGAGGAAGAGAAAAGAGTGGGAAGACAAAGAAAAGAGAAAAGACGAAAAGAGTGGTAATAACAAAGGCGAGAATAAGAGAAAAAGAAAAGAAGAAAAGAGCGAAAAAAACAAAGGCGAGAATAAGAGAGATAGGAAAAGAAATGAAGAGAGCGGAAAGACAAGAAAAGGATAGAGCAACAAAATGAAAAGAAACATAGAACGAAATGCCGGGATGACACATGTGGTCGAACAAATGCACGATAGAAATGATTAACTGTATAGGTGCATTCATGCCAACGTGCAGTTACCAAATCTTTTAATGCCTAATCTCTAGCAACGTGGGTGTTCAAAATGTGTGAGTACAGTTAGGTGGCTAGTTGATTGGCAATTCTGGCAACTCACCAGTACAACACCCGGTCGAAGGATAAGATTTAAATGACTGGACATGATTGAGATACTAGTATTGTGGATCCCACGAAAGAGGTCGAGGTGACCGATGTAGGGGCTATGAAAGAATAGATGAAGAAGTTGAAATCCCAAATGGATTCCATGCACCGGGCTTGGTCTCAAGGGCACCCAGAACCATTATACCCCGCCAACCCCTCGTTTATCCCACACCTAGTGCAGGCTCAGGAGTCTCGCACTCCCGAAACATCTCTACCCTTCAAGTATAACACCCAAGGGTATGCCACCACTTCATTTTCCCCTCCAGCTCCACTCTCCAAACAAAATCCTCCTCCGCCCGTGGCTCCAATCCTTGTGGCCCCTCCTACAGCTCCACGACAAAGGTCCTTTAGTGAATCACTAGTCCAAGCCCATGACACCCAATACTACCATCTTGAACCCACTTTTAAGGCTCCTGAGCCATACTCATATACCCCTCATTTTGAGATCCTGGAAAAAGTCGAGAAACCAATTAAAAATGCAGAGCATGAGGAAGTGATCAAAAAGATCAAAAGCCTGGAACAATCTTTCAAGAACATGCACAGGTTAGGTAGTAAAGTCAGTGTTGCCTACAAAGATCTGTGCCCTTTCCCTGAAGTCCAGTTTCCCGCAGGGTTCAAGATTCTTAAATTTGACCTGTACGAGCGACATGGCGACCCGGTGGCCCACCTCCGAGGGTTCTGCAGTATGATGAGAGGTGCTGGGGGAAAAGATGAATTGCTGATAGCTTACTTCGGTCAAAGTCTGAGCGTGTGTGCATTGGAATGCTACACAAGATAGGACCCTAGCCGATGGTATACATGGGATTATTTGGCCCTGGCATTCATTGGCCATTTCCAATACAAACTCAAGATAGTCCTAGATCGTCTGTCATTGTTGAAATTTGAGAAGAAGCGTGGACAGAGCTTTAGAGAATTTGTTTCCGCTGAAGGGAACAAGAAGCCAGAGTGGATTCTCCGATGAGGGATATTGAGATGGTAGACTACTTCCTGCAAACCTTAGAGCCCACATGCTTCGGTCATCTAGTGACATCCGTAGGCAAGTCGTTCAATGAAGTGGTAAAGATGGGTGCCATGATTGAAGAGGGTCTGAAGACAAACAAAATCTTGAGTTGTTCAGCACTTAAAGCCACCACCTAGTCCATCCAAAGCGACACTGGTTTGTGTTCTTGGTAAGAAAAAGAAATAAGAAGTTGCAACAGTGGAAGCGAGTACTTTGTCCTAGTACAGAAAGCCTCCACCCTACTACAACCAACCCAGACCACACCACCAAAATGACCCATCTACCTCATACGTCCCTCCACAACCCTACTATCCACCACCAGAGCAACACATTTCTGTGCACCACTCCCAAACATACACCCATCCTCCAGCTCACCTGCAGTGGCATACACCGGTTCTCCAAAGCACATATCCAGCTCCACAAAACATATATCCATATCCAAGGGCTTACAAACCGGGATTCGGCTTCCGCCCAAACCAAGCTTTCAGAAGTGAGAGGGTCCAGAACAAAAAAACATTCACTCCGCCGTGAGAATCCTACACCATTCTTTTCCACTAACTGAGGCAGTTAGGCCTGCTGACCCCCGTTGAAGTCAAAATGCCAAATCCCCTTCGTAGAAATCTGGACCACTCTGTGATCTTTGAATACTGTTTGGGATCCCCCAGACATGATATTGAAAAATGTTGGTGGTTGAAAACTGTTGTGCAGGAGCTTATTGACACAAACAGAATCGAGGTTCAAGCCCCAGAGGCACCAAACACTGACCAGAATCCGCTGCCAGTTCACCATGAGACGATCGAATTGAGGCATAAAGGAGGAAAACCTAAGAAACCTTTGCGGACAGTAATCTGTTCTAGCAAAACCAACTTGAACGAAAAGTCGACCAGAGAGAAAATCGTGGTCTAGTTGAAAGGGGTGGATGACAAACCGCTGTCGCTAAAGATTTCTCGGTCATTGAAAGGTGTGGATATAAACGTGGTAAATGGGTTCAAAGAGTAATTCACTGAGGTAAACAAGGTTGAAGCAAAGGAAGGGGGAAGCAAGGCAAATACACAGTTCCCTTGACCACGGGCAAAAGTCAATGATTGGAAGTTTTGGTAGTGGGTTTTGTTTTTCTTTAAATTGTCTGGATTATTCCATGTCTGTAGTCCAGATACTATGTTCCGTCCATTTGGATGAGTTAAAACACTTTCATCTTTTCCTTCAATGAAATGTTATTGCCTTTCTTTCCTCTTAATTTTTTTCAATTTGTTTTTCTTCTTTGTACAGTTCTTTTTATGCTGATATCAATAACATGACATGCATGAGGTATCTCCGGCCCAGTCTGGAAAACCGGCTTTAGTCTCAATCAATAATACAAGAAATTGAGTGTGATAATACGTTGGAACATGATGATGATTTAACCCGCCTTTAACAATTGGGTTTGATTAATGAAAAGGGGTTAGTATCAGTGCGTCATGGCCAATTGTACCAACAAAAATGGCAAGAGCCTACAAGAAGAAAATGCGTCCGAGGAAATTCAAAATGGGACAGTTATTGTCCAGACATATCTTGCTTCGTTATTGTCCAGACATATCTTGCTTCGTTATTGTCCAGACATATCTTGCTTCATTAGGCTGAAGCAAAAGGAAAATCTGTCCAAAACTGGCAGAGGCCATTTGTGGTAACCAGAGTGTTGTCTAGCGGTACATTATATCTAGTAGATGTGAGAAGAAAATTGTGTAGAAATGGCCACCAATTCTAATATGGTCAAGAGGTACTTTGTATAATTTCTTTATTCTGATTGTACTGGTTTTGTATTTGGCATATTTTGAAGATTGAAATGACAAAGGTGTTTTGTTCTGCTATCTAAAACACTTTATCCTTTGTCACCCATTTTAGCCATACTTATTTTTTTTGTACCCCTCTTTCGGAATCAATGGAATGATCAAGAAATGCAGGTGCCGAACATATGGATAAATGAAAGAAAAGAAAGGAAAAAGGAAAGAAAAAAAAGAAGAAAATAAAAGAAAAAGAAAAGAAAACAAAAGAAGATGAAAGGAAGAATCACAACAAAGCAGTTACGATAAAGTGAACTACGTTTGACTTGATCCCGAAAGGGTACGTAGGCAGCTTTAAGCAAGAAACTGGGGCAGCAGTTGTAATGGTCTTGAGAATTTGGATTCCGCAAGTTGTAAGTTTAACCCATTAGAAATATTTTGAGCCTTTTATACCCCTTGTTTTTAACCCCATCCAAAAGACTACATTACGGTCCAAATAAAGACCTTCTGATAAAATTTTTTAGGAATGCCAAGTCAAGCATGTAATGGTAATTCGTGGTAGTAACAACACTCTAGTTCAAGCAGGAAGAACAAAGTAAATAAATGAGAGATTCTTATCGGTGAAAACGTTCACAGGCACCATAAGGAGACGGGAGCTGAGAGGAAAAATAAATGAGAGAGTATTATTGGCGAAAACTCTCACAGGCACCTTGAGGCGAAGGTGATATGAGAAATGGCAAACTGTGAAAGGTCTGTGGGTGAAAACGGTTTCAAGGCACTGTAAGATAAAAAGGGATAAGTTTTGGTTGAAGTAAACAAGTGATGGAAGTTCAGGGCAACAAGGCATGGCAACTGAGAGCTGGTTAGTTGGACAGATTTGGCCGATTAGTCCGAAATGCATGTCATGATCATTGGTTCCAGCTGTTCCGGTCAGATAAGTTTCCTATCTTTTTCCCTTTTAACAGCTATCTGGTTTGGGATTCTTCTTATCCGTAACTCGTAAAATCATTGCATTTCATTTTATTTTGGAGGGGGAGGGGTTATCTATCTAAGATGTTTCAATGTCAGTTTTGTTCAATGAAAGTAGAAAGAATTTCAAAGCTCACTACCAACTTTTGAAAATGGTAAAGCATAATATAGTCAGAGCATGTCAAACAACAACATGAAGTAAAGTGGAGTATGGGAAGTCACCGGAAGTTTCATCAGTGGAATAATTGGGAAATATTGTGTGAAACGTAAAGGGTTAGACAAAGGTATCAGATGTATGAAACTACTATAAGGGTACGAAGCATCTAGGTTGTCAGAGCTTGGGGAATTTGAAAGTGGCTCAGAAAATCGAGCGGTTAAGGGAAGTCGGATGAAACAAAACATTGCAATGGAAGGATGTTTCAGCAAGAATGCCATCAACTAACCACCGTTTTAAACTGACAAATTTTTCTTTGATTGAAACAGGGGCAGAAAATTGGTTGTTCAGAAGGAGTTTTCCATAAAGGGAAAAAAGCAGTAATCAGGTTTGACCTTAATGTGTAATGTGATTAAAATACAAGAATACTTGGGAATAACATGGGGAATGAAAGTTTGCATGTTTGGGGTAGAATTAAAGTAGGAGTGGTCAAGACCTCCCTGAATAATTGGATGTATTTCAAAACCTTGTAAATAGCATAACGCAGTGGGAGCAATACCTCTAGAAAATGTAAATCAGGGTTCATAACAGGTAGGAATTGTCAGGACCTTCCTGGATAATAGGATGTAGTTTAAAGTCCTTGTAGATAGCATGATGTATTGAGGGTAATACTTTTGAAGAGATAACTTAGGTTCGTAATTGTTAGAAGTTGTCAGGACCACCCTGGATAATAGGACTTAGCTTTCAAATTCTTAGTAATAGTTGGTTTATGATTCAGTAGCACTCACCCATGTGCCAGCTACCAAAGTAGGGCAGGTAATTTTCCTTGTTTTCGTATGTTTTTTTTTGAAATCAGGAGACCGCCTGGATAACGGAGGAATACATTTTCAAGTTTTAAAATCAGGAGCCTGCCTGGAAAACGGAGGTATTACAATCTGAGTTTTAGTGTTCAATTCTTATTAAATGCCCGGCAACATGTATCTAGTTTCCAAACTGGGGCAGAAAGTCTTCTTTGTTTTGTCTATTTTATGAAGTCAGGAGCTCGCCTGGAGAATATGAGAATTCATTTCAAGTCAGATGTTGGGAGCTCACCCGTACAACAAGGGAATACATTCAAGTTCAAATTCAAAGGTCGGGATCCCACCCGTACAACAAGGGAATACATTCAAGTTCAAGTTCGGAGGTCGGGAGCCCACCGTACAATAAAGGAATACATTAATGTTCAAATTCAAAGGTCGGGAACCCACCTGTACAACAAGGGCATATATTCAAGGTCGAGTTCATAGGTCGGGAGCCTACCCGTACAACAAGGGAATACATTCAAGTTCAAATTCAGAGGTCGGGAGCCCAGCTGTACAACAAGGGAATACATTCAAGTTCAAATTTAAAGGTCGGGAGCCTATCCGTACAATAAGGGGATACATTCAAGTCCAAATTCAGAGGTCAGGAGCCCATCCGCATAACAAGGGAATACATTCAAGTCCGAATTCAGAGGTCGGGAACCCACCCGCATAACAAGGGAATACATTCAAGTCCGAATTGAGAGGTTGGGAGCCCACCCGGATAACAAGGGAATACATTCAAGTCCAAGTTCAGAGGTCGGGAGCCCACCCGCATAACAAGGGAATACATTCAAGTCCAAGTTCAGAGTTCGGGAGCCCACCGCATAACAAGGGAATACATTCAAGTCCAAATTCATAGGTCGGGAGCCCACCCGCATAACAAGGGAATACATTCATGTCCAAGTTCAAAGGTCAGGAGCCCACCCGTATAACAAGGGAGTACATTCAAGTTTGAATTCAGGAGCCCGCTTGGAGAACACAGGTATTACAATTCATGTTTTAGTTTTCGAATCTGTATTAGTATCCGAAGCCCAGTTTTCCAAACAGGGGCGGAAAGTTTTCTTTGTTTTGTCTATTTTTGTGAAGTCAGGATCCCGCCTGGATAACAGAGGAATACATTTCAGTCTTTAAATTTGATGTTTTGGAATATCTCAGTCCATAAATTTTAAAGTTTTGAAGTCAGGAGCCCGCCTGGATAACAGAGGAATACATTTTCGTCATTAAATTTGAAGTTTTTTTGAAACATCTCAGTTTTTAAATTTTCAAGTTTTGAGGTCAAGAGCCCGTCTGGATAATAGAGGAATACATTTTAGTCTTTAAATTGTTACAGCTACATTTCAATCTTATCACAATTCATGTTTTCAATTTTTGATAATATATGGTAGCATGCACCTAGTTTTCCAAACTGGGGCAGAAAGTTTTCTTTGTTTTGTCTATTTTTGTGAAGTCAGGAGCCCGCCTGGATAATAGAGGAATACATTTCAGTTCAATTTTATTCATGTTCCGCAAGGTGGAAAGAAGAAACAACATCTCAGTTAGCAAGTTAAAGTAATGACAATGGATTTCACCAAGGAGCGCAAGTTAACAAGATAACAAGGAAGTACAAGAGCAAGTTTGAAGATCTTAGATAGGACTTTTGTAATTCATAGTTCATAGATTTGGCTAGCTTCTTTTATTTTTGAGACGATGTAATAAGGAAGATCAGCAAGCAGTAGCAGTAGTAATCGCAGTGAAATCACAGCTCCTGGTAGT
This sequence comes from Nicotiana benthamiana, assembly GCA_034376525.1. Lineage (NCBI taxonomy): Eukaryota > Viridiplantae > Streptophyta > Magnoliopsida > Solanales > Solanaceae > Nicotiana > Nicotiana benthamiana. The sequence goes on from CM067340.1 coordinate 115,444,578, forward strand.
CTAAGCTACCAAACCCTCCTGAACTACATTGACCTGATTCTTGTTTAGCCCAGGATATGTAGGCAACCTCTGAAGCAGGGTGCGGTCAAAACTTTTCAAAATGCTTCACAACGGAATATTTGAACGGGCAAAAATTGCTCGTATTCGCTCACTTATCTTTGCCCGAAAACCTTTCATGTTTCCGTGAAAAGAGGGGCAGCTGTGAGCACGTGATTTTTGCCCTATAAATGAATTATTCCCAAAAATTCAAACAAAACAATTTTTTTATTATTTTTTGCAATTTTATGGATTTTCGTGGCATCTCCCGTTAATTGTTTGCATTTGTTTGTGGATGTTTATTTTTTGATTAATTCATAAAAATATAAAAAAGATGTTGAATTTGCATGTAGGATTTAATTATACATTTTAGGATTAATCAAAAACTAGTTGTTTTATAAAAAGCGGGAAAATCACAAAAATGATTTATTTTGGCATTGTTTAATTTGTAGCTTTGAATTTTGTTAGTTTTCATTTAATTTGGTATTTGACTAGTTTCTAGTAATTAGGAGAGTTAATTAATTTAATTTGGTAGATTAATTTGGTTATTAGAATTAATTTAGGGTTTTTAGTTTAATTTGGTAAAAAAGAAAAAATGAAATATTTTTAAAAAAAGAAAAGGGTCTTCTTAATAAAAGCCCCAAATTGTGCAGTTTTTTTTAATCCCATCAGCCCAAGTGCACAAACCCAAAACCATAGAAACCCGCCCAGGTCCAATAACCCCCACCCGGTCCAGCTCCAGCTCTCACAATACGACGTCGTTTGGTTCTTATTAGATCTGGACCGTCGAGGTTACCAGATCTGACGGTCCAGAAGCCCGACCTCCATAATATTTAAGTGTCCTAAAGACCATGCCCCCTTCTCCATCGTCTCTCTCAGCATCCCTCCTTTAGAGAAACCCTAATCAGCCGCCACCCAATCCTCACTGTCTCCGGTGGCGGAGCCGGCCAAACCTTCCCAAAAATACACCACAGAGCCATCTTCTCATCCTCTTTCCATTCCCATGCTTGGTTTCCTTCAAATCTTCACCCAAATGCTCGAATCTTAAATTAAAGATTCCGGCCAAGATGCGAACTTGTCCAAAAGTCCCCAAATTCATACCTCACAATCTCACGACCTCCCTTACCCCTAACCCCTAACTAAATTTCCTCAAATCCCATTATAATTGGGTGAGTTTCAAATCTAGGGTTCGATAGAGTTTAAGCCTGTTTTGGTGATTCTTTGCTTAATAGGTTTTAGGTTAATGTTACATGTTTATTTCAGACGAAATAAGCATGAAACATTAACTCGTAGCTAATTTGAGGTTGTTCGGGTCCGAGTTAAAACCGTAAGTCCTTTCATCTTTTTTGTTTATCATGATTTTTTTGTGGTTTAATTTGTGCTGTTTTTGTCAAATGGATTGTTATGTGCCACATCATTTCTGTTAATTCTGCTATACTTCTTCTACTTCTGTTAGCTTATAGGTTCAAAGGTTAGTTAATATGTTCATATTAGTTTTGGTTTTTTCTTTGATAGTTTAAATTGATAAGAGCTAGTTCAATCTGAGTTTCTAATAATTAGTTTTTAAATTCGGATTAATTCTGAGTTCTATTGGCCATTTGATGAGTTGCTTAATTGTTGATAGTAATTAGGGACTTGAATTTGAACTTGTTTCGATATAGCTAAATAAAATTAGTTCTTGATTAATCATAGTTGAATTATAACTAGGAAAGAGAGGTCTGGGTTGGTCAGTAGTTTTAGGAAGTAGGCTGGGATAATTTAGGCATGGAAAAAGATAGTTTCTTTAAGAATAGTAATTTCAAAGTAGGGTTAAGGGTAGTATGGGTATTTTGCGTGTATGAGAGCATCCTAGGACCTTCTATAATAGGGCCCTAGTGTAAGTTTCAGTAAAACTTAGGGCTGACTTGGGTAGCAAGTCAATAGAGGGTTAAAACTGAAAATAAAGAGGGACTAAAAGGAAAACTTAAAACCCGAGGGGTGCCCTCATTTGTGCCTATAAAAGGGCATGCCCTTTACTTGATTCACAAGTTTGGTAGCCCAATATTTTCCCAAAAGCCTCCCCATAGATGTGAATCTGATTTTTAAATTTCAGAATGAATAGGAGTTCAGATTTTTAATTTTACATTTGAGATATTATAGAAAACCTAAAACAATACCAATATTGTCCAAAATAAAAAAATTACTACTGTTCCATTGAAACTAAAGGTTGATTTCAATTTCTGTTTGTTAGTTCGTAGGCTGTAGTTATTATTGTTGTTTGTTGAAGGGTAGAGGTTTAATTGAATCGAGTTGAATGGGCAATGGGTTATCTGTACATCATGGATGCATTTATGATTTGATTTGTTGCTGAACTCGGGGTCTATTTAGTTTGGAGTGTTTTGAATTCTGATCAGTGAAGTCATAAGGCAATTTGGATTCGATTTCAGGTGCAATTTGATTCTTTTATGGTGGAAATCTCCCTGTCGTTTGGTTTCAAACTCGTTCCTCGGCTGCATTTGATTATCTGGTTACTGCTGCTGTGCTAATCTCCTCTTCTGTTGAAATTTTGATTCCCAGATACACTGCTGAAACTTTGGGCAATTGTAAACTGAAAACCCGAAGATTTAACATATATGAAAAATTGAAGTTCCGAATTAGTCCTTGTCGGATTTGTATAGTTAAAATTATTCTCATTAGAATTTGTTGAATTGGCAGTATTTGTTTTGAGATTGAGTTGACAAAAAATGCAAAACATAGTTCACTGTTACCTGTTGGTTGAATAGTTTTATTCTTGTGTAGTTAAAAGTAGGGTCATCCTGGACTGTTAATGTAATTGGGACTGCAAATCGTTGTGGACTATTAATTGATTCATAGATTACTTTGATTACAATATTAGTTAATTTCATGATTTGAGTAAAGAGCAGTTTATGTTGATTTTAACTGGTTTCCTGCTAGCTATTGCAAATTTGTTCTAAATTTCAGTAGCGGTAGTTTAAAGCCTGGACCCTATTCACGTGAAGAAACTGCCACAATTCCATATGTTTTTTTCTTCATGCCTTCAGTTGGACTAGAATGCTCATTTAGTCAGTAATATAGCTCTATAACTCCATATAGTCATTTGCTTAAATAATGGACAAAGTATGATGATTAGTCATATTGTGGTGAGGCTGAAATTCTTAAACTCTATCACTTCTGAAGTTTTGTTTTAAATAAACTCACAACTGCTCAAATCTTTATTTAGGATTCGTTGATTGTCTTAAGTGTTATGGTGAAGATTTGGTACCATGTCCTTTGGGCTTTTTTGAGGCCCAGTCCTAATAACGTTTTTAGTGGCCAAAGTTATGCCCAACTAAGGGCCGTTTCAGATAAGTTCGGCGGCTCTAGCTTGGGCATCTTATCAGCATTGTTAAATGAATTAGGTGGTGTTTCCTTATCGGTAGAGACGCAGAAAATAGAAAAATATAGTTCACTTTAAGATATCCTTTAATAAAATGTCGAGCCTTGCCTCGCCAAACAAAACAAATTGCGGGGCCCTCGAGAAACAATATTAGGAATTGATTAGAATATGGGAAGGCTATTTAGCGAATTTCACGGCCTTCCCCAAAATAACATTGCGTTAGAATTTTTAGGCGCGCTTTAAGTAAAGTACTTTTTTAATCTCGGGTGTGCATTGATGCATCCCAAATTCAAATCTCGACGAAATCGAAATGTGTTGATAACCACGGGTGCTTTAATGGCAACGAGGTTAGAAATGCGTTTTCATGACGTCATAGTTCTTATAAACAAATAATGATCGAAAAGTGATTCAGAAATGTAGACGAGCCTCATCGAACAAAAATAAATGTGGGGCCCTGAGTAATTGGTTATTAAAAAGGATTAGAATTTTGAAGGGCCGGTTAGCGAATTTCAACAGCCTTTCCCAAACAATATGACGTTAGAACCTTTAAGCACGATTTAATTAAATTTATCTTCCTAAACTCGGGTGCGTATTGATACGATCCAATTCCAAATCTCGATGAAGTCGAAATGTGTCGATGATTACTGGTGCCTTGATGGCGACGTGGTCAAAGACACATTTTCACGACGTCGCAAGTCTTTTAAAATTAACAATGATATATATTAATAAAAAGGCACATAAGCTAGCATGTATTAAATCGGATAAAATCAAATACGACAGTTGAGCGACTGTGCTAGAATCACAGAACCCGAAAATACCTAACACCTTCTCCCCGGTTAACAGAATTCCTTATCCGAATTTGTGGTTCGCCGACTGTGAACAAAGTCATATTTTTCCTCGGTTCGAGATTCAAATCGGTGACTTGTGACACCATATATCTCCCAAGTGGCGACTTTGAATAAGTAATAACAAATCCCGCTCCGATTATCCTTTCATTGGAAAACCTCCTTTACACACCTTTGCGGGGGTGTATAGCGAAAAGGACACAAGGTCTAACGAACCCGCCGTTAGTTACAGGATCCTTCAAAGTCTCCTCCTATTAATACCTTTTCTTGTAAATAGTAAATACTTGTACAAAAGTATTTACAAAATAATAAAGGGCATATCGTTTCTTATCAAATCTCGTAATTTTATTTCGGTAACGGTAATCATGTCTGAAGTAATAGTAAAATATATCTAGTAATAGTGAGAATAATTCAAATAATTATAACATCATAAGCAATGGTAAAGCATATCTAGTAACGGTAAAACGTTTATATTAACTGGTAAAAATCTCAAGTAAACTGTTCGATACCATATCAAGTAAGGGACTTGTTCCGCATGCAATTTAAAAATATCGGTAACACATTTATTTTCAAAATCATATATAAACCATGAAGGTTATGAAAACATAAATAGTGGTAAGATTACGACTCACAGTACTCGTGCCGAAATACAAAATGCTTCACCTCAAGCAACGCGTACAAATTCCTCCAATCAATCTATAATTACATAATGTCGATCTCATGTTAATTTTCTTATTTAGGCTAATTCATAGCTATTTTAGAATACCCAACCCTCGAGGTTTCATGTCTCACTTTTAATTTAGCCAAAATAATTGTTATTGATATTTAATTTCTTATACCTTGTGAAACTCTTTCAATATATGAACTGAGATAAAAAGAATTACTAGAAGAAAAGAACCCAGATGAGAAATTAGAATATTACCCGTAAAGATCAATACGTATTTAAGTTTTCTCAAGATTTGGTTCCAGCCTTTTTTTTTTCTTCTTCTTCTTCTTCTCTTCCTCTTGAAACCCCTCCTCTGCGTTTTTTTTCTGAAGCAGACCTTTCGTTTCTTGAAGCAGACTCATTCCCCCTTTCTCTCTTTCGTTTCTTTTTATCTGCATTTGGTTACATATGGGCTTGGCCCTTTGTTATAAACCCCGTTTCAAGTAAGGGACTTGTCCCGCATGCAATTTAAAAGTATCGGTAACACATTTATTTTCAAAATCATATATAAACCATGAAGGTTATGAAAACATAAATTGTGGTAAGATTACTACTCACAGTACTCGTGCCGAAATACAAAATGCTTCACGTCAAGCAACGCGTACAAATTCCTCCAATCAATCCATAATTACATAATATCGATCTCATGTTAATTTTCTTATTTAGGCTAATTCATAGCTATTTTAGAATACCCAACCCTCGAGGTTTCATGCCTCACTTTTAATTTACCCAAAATAATTGTTATTGATATTTAATTTCTTATACCTTGTGAAACTCTTTCAATATATGAACTGAGATAAAAAGAATTACTAGAAGAAAAGAACCCAGATGAGAAATTAGAATATTACCCGTAAAGATCAATACGTATTTAAGTTTTCTCAAGATTTGGTTCCAGCCTTTTTTTTTCTTCTTCTTCTTCTCTTCCTCTTGAAACCCCTCCTCTGCGTTTTTTTCTGAAGCAGACCTTTTCGTTTCTTGAAGCAGACTCATTCCCCCTTTCTCTTTTTCGTTTCTATTTATCTGCATTTGGTTACATATGGGCTTGGCCCTTTGTTATAAACCCCGTTTTGACACAGTTACCTACCAAAACAAAACTATTTACCCTTGTCTAGGCATTTATTTTTCTACCCATAAATTAATTACATTTCCTACACATAATAGTTTTTGTGGGAAACTTTTTCTTTATTCTCCAATTCTTTCTTATTTCTATGCTTCTTTTTTTTCCTTTTTTCTTTTGTATTCTCCCCTTTCTTTTTTTCTCATTTTCTTTCTATTTTTTTTTATTTTTTCTCTTTTATTTATTTATTTTTGCTCAAATCGTATTATTGTTATTTTTACCATAACTTATTTCACACTCAAATTTGACTCCTACTTTATTTTTTATTGTTTTTTTCTTTATTTATTTTTTCTTTTTTAATTCCACGTGATTGTCATGCAAACCTTGATCTCCTTCCCTAAAAATATTAGTACATATTCTACCACTAACAGTAACACCAACCAGTGATGGAGCAAGACAATATAATCTACGTCCATTAAATCTTCATATATACTAGTAAGAATAGAAATGATAATAAAATATAAGAAAATACAATAAAAATATAAGTAGCAAAACAACTTCCAGTACCGAATGATACCAATATGGTATGCATGTATACCAACAGAGTATATGATTGCTCTAGAATATTGCTACAACTATTTGTGACTATACTATTGTACCAAAATATTAAAGGATCCAATAAAAGTATGAGAAAACTACATATTCGCATGGCAAGTTAAATATTCGCAAAGCAACTTGCTCATTCCATATACTAACATGGTATATAGTTTGTATGGATCATTCCAATAATTGCCTATAATTATAAAAACTATTATATAATACACATAATCTATATCTATCAGCACAAAAAAAATTCCAGCGCTGCAAATCACGTTCATATAAATAATTTAAAAATAGAATTCACTTAAAAATGCAGCCAAAACAACCAAAAAAAATGTTCAAACTACCATATGATACAAATATGTCATATAATTATACCAACATGGTATACAGTTTACTGGTTAATTCTCGACAACTATATAACAATACTACTATTACATAGCACATATGCATAAAGAGAAAAATAAAAAAATAGTGTACCACATATTAATATAATAAAGTATTTAAAGATATTGAAATATACTACTATTATTAAAAGAAAATCAAATATTGTACTAATAAATGCAGTTAATACAACCAAAAAATGATTCAACTAGCATATGATACTAATATAGTATATAGCTATACTAGTAGGGCATATAAGTTGGAATGAACTGTATAACAAAATGGTATATTTGTATTCTATTTGAGTACACAATACACGATCGTCTTCTTCTCTTGTTCGACTATATTTCAATCCAAACTTCTAAAATCCACTACAAAATCTCCACCAAACTGACTAAAACATTAGCTACAACCTCCAATCAACTTTCCAAACAAACTCATATAGGATCAGATCAAAATAATTAAAAACTCAAACAAATCAAGTTATGAGTTTCAAGCTTCAAGGTCCTTCAATGGCGGATTTGAAATTTTTTACAATAAATCTCCAAAACCGAGTTTGGTTGAAGAGAAAGAAGAAGGTATTAGTGAGAAACAAGTGTGAATTTCCATTGAAGATGAATCCCAGAATACTACCGTAAGAGAAAATTATTTTAGAATTAAACCCCATTATAAAAATAAAAAAGAATTAAGTTGTTAACTCTAGAAAACTAATGGGCATAGAGAGAAGAAAATCGAGAAAGAATGGAACTCCATTTACAACTCTAAGCACAAATTCTCTCGTGATGACTTCCTTCCTCAATTCATATCCGGTGTTGTTATGCTTACCACGATTCTCCACTTCTATTTTATTTTAATAGAGTAAATAGTTTGGGACCCATGGTTAGGAGCAGTAAATAGGTTGGACTTGGGCATTAAAGGGCAAATAGTTTAGAATTAATGAGTATAAAGTGAGATTTTCTCTATTTCTTTTTCCTTTTCTTTTGTTTTGCCTTTTTTATAGTTATTTTCTTATAATAATAATAATAATAATAATAATAATAATAATAATAATAATATTATTATTATTATTATTATTATTATTATATAAAGATATAAGGTATTACAAGGCCCTAGCCGAAGTATACCTATATCTAATACTACAACGTTTTTCCGGAAAATATTAGTATCAAAGTATTAATTTCAGTCAAAACATTCTTATATAGGATAATTTATACTTAATTCCAAGCATTGTTTATACTTGACGAGAGGGGCTGCTCTGATGGTAAGTAAACCTCACTTCTAACCGAGAGGTTGTGAGTTCGAGTCTCTCCAAGAGCAAGGTGGGAAGTTCTTGGAGGTACGGATGCCGGGGGTCTATTTGAAAACAGGCTCTCTAACCCAGGGTAGGGGTAAGGAGACCCTACAAAGTGGGATTATACAGGGTTATTGTTGTTGTTATATGCTTCATAACATTACCTGGCATTCAAAAACGATAAATTTTACACTGTTAGAGCTTTTTCAAGTTTTTAAAACTTATTGAAATTTTCAGAAATGCTACAGTGGTACAGAAAATATTTTTAGTTTTCACGTTTGGTTGATCAAAATATTTGAATTAAAAAAAATGTGTTCCTTAAAAATTAAAAAAAAATGACTTTCTTGATGAAAGTAGGGAAATCAAATTAAATTTCATACATGATATTCCATGCTGATTGTCTTCTTCCTGTCACCAATACCCCACTATCCCGCACCGCATCGCCCTAGCCCCATCCTAAAAGAAATCTTATCCGCAAAAGGGAACTTTTTGCTAAAGAACCTCAATTGGAACTTGGAAGATGGAAAAAAGAAGAAGCATGAGTTGGAAAAATGAATGGTTAAAGTTTTACCATATATTTACAACAATAATAGGAAAAGATCACGACCTATACCATTTTTGCGACTCTTATTTTTAGAGGAAAATGAATTATTTGGTAAAATAGTTTCATATATTGGTATATTAGATGGGGAGCTTTGTCTAAGGAGAAAGCACAGGAGTTGGAAAGGAGGTTAGTGGAGGGCGAAGCTTGGAGAAGTTATGGGGAAGCGGACGCTATGTGGATAGTGACGGCGAACTTGGTTAGGGGGGTAGCACGGGACGTGCTCGGGGTAGCCAAGGGATATTCAGGCAGACATCAGGGTGATTGGTGGTGGAACGAGGTAGTCAAAGGAAAGGTGGAGGTGAAGAAGGCGGCGTTCGCTAGGTTGGCAGGGAGCACAAGCGAGGAGGAGCGGAGAGCGAACCGGTTGATCTACAGGGAGGCGAGAAGAGAAGCTAAGATGGCAGTCACGGAAGCTAAAAACGCGGCGTTCGGTCGCATGTATGAGGAACTAGGGGAGAGAGGTGGGGATAAGAAGTTATTCCGGTTGGCAAAAGCAAAGGAAAAGAAGGCACGTGATCTAGACCAAGTCAGGTGTATCAAGGACGAGGATGGTAGAGTTCTGATGGGGGAATCGCAAATCAAACAGAGGTGGCAGGCGTACTTTCGGGACCTCCTTAACGAGGAGGGGGATCGGAGCATAGAGCTAGGGGAGTTGGGGCATTCAGAGCGTCATAGAGACCTTGGGTACTGCAGGCGCATTAGGGTGGAGGAGGTCTTAGGGGCGTTGCGTAGGATGAGTAGGGGTCGAGCGACCGGGCCTGACGAGATCCCGATGGAGTTCTGGAAGTGCATGGGTAAATCTGGAGGGGAGTGGCTCTCTAGGCTGTTCAATACGATCTTCAATACTAAAAGGATGCCGGATGAGTGGAGGTGGAGTACAGTGGTGCCCTTGTACAAGAACAAAGGGGACATCCAGTGCTGCAACAACTATAGGGGTATCAAATTAATAAGCCACACGATGAAGGTTTGGGAGAGGGTGATTGAGGCGCGGGTGAGGGAGGCGACAACTATATCTGGGAACCAGTTCGGTTTCATGCCGGGCCGCTCCACCACAGAGGCTATTCACCTAGTCAGGCGGCTGGCGGAATAATTCAGGGATAAGAAGAAGGACCTTCATATGGTGCTTATCGACTTGGAGAAGGCGTATGACAAGGTCCCGAGGGAGGTGCTTTGAGGTGAAGAGTGTGTCAGAAGCCTATATCAGAGTAATCAAGGATATGTACAATGGAGCCAAGACTAGGGTTAGGACGGTGGGTGGCGAATCAGACCATTTTCCTGTGGTAATGGGGCTCCATCAAGGATCGGCGCTGAGCCCCCTGTTGTTCGCCTTAGTGATAGATGATCTAACCGGACATATCCAAGGGGATGTGCCTTGGTGTATGCTCTTTGCTGATGATATAATATTGATAGACGAGACGAGGGCCGGTGTTAGTGAAAGGTTAGAGGTATTGAGACAGACCCTCGAGTCTAAGGGTTTCAAAATAAGCAGATCTAAGACAGAATATCTGGAGTACAAGTTTGGCGACGAGCCGAGTGGGGTAGGCAGGGAAGTGATGCTTGGTTCTCAGGCCATCGCCAAGAGGGACAGTGTCCGATATCTTGGGTCTGTGATTCAGGGGGACGGAGAGATTGACGGGGACGTCACCCATCGGATAGGAGCGGGATGGTCAAAGTGGAGGCTTGCTTCAGGAGTCCTGTGCGACAAGAAAATTCCACACAAACTCAAGGGGAAATTCTACAGAGCCGTGGTTAGACCTGCGATGTTGTATGGGGCGGAGTGCTGGCCCGTGAAGAACTCTCATGTTCAGAGAATGAAGGTTGCGGAGATGAGGATGCTTAGGTGGATGTGTGGGCACACCAGGCTGGATAAGATTAAGAATGAAGTTATTCGTCAGAAGGTAGGGGTGGCCCCGGTGGACGAGAAGATGCGGGAAGCGAGGCTGAGGTGGTTCGGGCATGTACGGAGGAGGGGTCCCGATGCCCCGGTGAGGAGCTGCGAGCGGCTGGAGATTGTTGGTGGTCGGCGTGGGAGAGGGAGGCCTAAGAAGCATTGGGGAGAGGTGATTAGGCAGGACATGACTAGAATGCAGGTTACCGAGGACATGACCCTTAATAGGGGAGTCTGGATATCAGGGTTGGAGGCTAAGGGCTCATATAGTTCTTCGTACGCCTCTCTCGGGGCTGGGTGTGGGATAGTAGGGTTACCCATAGATGATTAGTGTTTTAGCTTATGTCCCCTTATGGTTGTTAGTATGGTAGTTACTGCTTGTTATTATTGCAAGCGACTGTATTTATGTTTCCTATGTTTTCATAATTATTTAAGTTATTTCTGCGGGATTACTTATGCTTTATTATTTTTTTTTGTCTTGCTTTTGTTTTTAATTTTGTCTTTGTTTTGATGCAGCTTTTCATTTTAGCCTATGCGCCGAGGGTCGATTGGAAACAAGCCTCTCTGCCTTTTGGGGCAGGGGTAAGGCTCGTCTACATATTACCCTCCCCAGACCTCACCTGGTGGGAATATACTGGGTAGTTGTTGTTGTTGTTGTATGTTGGTATATACATGAGTTTTCCTTACCTCAGCAAATATTTTTTACTCTGGATCACGTCCATATAAATTTCAGCTAGATTTTGTCGTCTAACGACCCGACTGGTCGTTTTATATATTAGAACATCATTCCCTTAAATACAATTTTTTGCCCTTGATTAGCTAACTTATTACTTGCGGGGGCGATTGGTTCGGAAGTTGGATGAGTTTTGAGTAAGAATATGTCTGTTTACTTCTTTGAGATTTCCTCAAAAGACCAAGTTGACTTCGGTCAATATTTTGGGAAACGGATCTGGATTCATGATTTAACAACTCCTGAGGGTCGGTGGGAAAATATGGGACCTAGGCATATGCTTGGAATCGAATCTCGAGATCCGTAGCCCGAGTAATAAATTTTTATTTGAAATTATTAAAATGAAGTTTTATAGAATTAAAGAAACTAAGTATTCATTGATTTCCTAGGTATCGAGCTCGGATTTTGGTTCCGAAACTTGGTAGAGGTCCGAAATACCAGTTAAGACTTACCCATAAATTTGGTGCCAATCCAAGTAGTTTAAGGGCATTTTGGCCCGTTAGAAGATAATTATGAACTTGAAGTTCAATAGTTTGATTCATTTAGTTTAAGGAGGTGATTCCTAGATTTAGCGTTATTTTGAGTGTTCCGAGGGTTCGAGTAGGTCCGCCTCATTATTTTAGACTTTTCGATATTTTCGGGCAGGGCTCGAGAGCCGCGAGAGTCAAACGAGCGAGGTTCAAGTGAAGTAGGAAAGTTAGAAAATGGCCGAAGGCCTGGTGCTTCTGTCATAACCGCATCTGCGGTTCTAGGACCGCAGATGCGACCAACAGATCGCGGAGCGACCAAGAGCAGGCCCAGGGAAAACCATAGAAGCGGCCCAGAAACCGTAGAAGCGGTTCCGCTTAAGCAAGTATTCGACTGCGGAAGCGGCCCAACCATATTGGGCCAGAATCACAGAAGCAAGCCCAATTTTGTAGAAGCGATTTTCGCGCGAGCGGTCATTGCACTGCAAAAGCAGAAATCTCTAGGCAGTAAGTTCATCTAATTCGAACTCATAGAAAATTAATTCATTCACAACTCCACACTTGAGCGATTTGGGTGCTTCCAAAGAAAGGGTTTCAACATAATATTGTAAGATATGTAATTCTCATTCATCCATAATTTAAATACATGTATATTAGGTAGATTAAACACTAAAAACTAAGTAAAATCAAGGGTTAAAGATAAACCTAAGGTTTAATGAAAATAAGATTTAATGATTTAATTTTCTATGTAATGAACTAGAAATCATATATTATTGATCCTTAGGTTATAGAGAATAACTTTCTTCAAAAAGTCTCTGATACCAGGCAAGTGGGCCGGGGGTAGAAATTTAAGAAATTCATGTAAAGGGTAAGGGAATTGCTTAAATACCTAGGACTTGATCTTATGAGCCTATATTAATTAGTTCTTACTATGTTTAACTAGTTTGAGATTGTTCGGCTTCGCCATTAGGACTTGGGCTCGTTCTTGGTAATTGAAAATTCACTTTGGAGCGATGTGAGTCTTCTTGCTAATCTTGTAAGAGGGAATTGCCCGCATATGTATAATAATTGAATAAATTGCCTTTATATGCGGGGGGCTATGTACGTACTAGGCGATGAGAATCAGTGCGTGACAACTAATATGTTGAGCCCGCGTAGTCTAGGGCCCAAAAGTATGTTCTACGTCATATTCTTGTGACTTGATGTTAAATTCAAAAATTGTATGAACTATTGATTAAGGGAGTTGCTACTTATTCTGCAAATTATTGCTCGCGAGCTATACGTTATTGTCTGCTTGTGCTGCTTATTTATGTTTTATCGCGTCACATGGATGATTTGCAAGCGGGGTAATAGATGAATTTATGGTTCGAGTCGTTCGACCCTCAGCAATGCACAATTTACATTTATGTTGGATCGGGATGTACGTTCCTTGGTGATTATCTGCAATGATTTATTCATTAACCTACTTGTGTGTTAAACTTCATACTTGTTTAGACATAAATGGACCATCTTGGTGGAAAGTTAAAGAAAAAATTGTTGCTTTATATTTTCTTATCTTTATAATTGAGTTATTCCTGCCTATTGTAAAGTCTCCTCATTATACTTGACCCTAATAAGTATCAATTCGACCTCTCTTCTCTACTTCTTTGAGTTAGCCGAGATACTTACTGGGTACATATTATTTATGTACTCATGCTACTTTTCTGTACTTAAATGTGCATGATCTGAGGCAGGTGGATCTGGATATCATTCTGGTGCGCACCCGTGAGCATATTTGAGACTTCTATAGTGAGCTGCTTTTCCTTCATGCCGACCCGCAAACAAAGAAGTCTTTCCTTGTACTTTTGTCTTTCTATCTATCCTGATTCAGACAGTAGGATAGTGTGATATTCTTTTGTGTATGTTCTACTAGTTGGCCGTAGCTTGTGACACTAGGTTAAGGCACACACATTAGTGGACTTACTTTTGGGTTGTATTATTATTATGCTACTTGCTTTATTTACCACATTCATTTTTGAACCCAATTGGAGTAATTATCTCACTTGAATTCGATAACATTAATATAGAAGTTAGAGATGTTTTATGTACTTGGATTGTCGTGCAATGGTGTTGGGCGCCTTCTTGACCTATTATAGAAATGGGTCGTGACAACATGGTATTAGAGCACTAGGTTCTCGTAGGTCTCACAAGTTATGGCAAACGTAAAAGAGTCTTGTTGATCGGTACGGAGACGTCTGTATTTATCTTCGAGAGACTATATGGTATCAGGAAAAACTACTCTTTACTCATTTCCCATCGTGCAGTGGTCAGTGTACTAAATTTCCCTCTTCTATTCTCTAACAGATGGTGAGGACTCGTACTGCGGACATTCAGGGCGTAGGAGGGGCTACTCCTCCCATTGCTAAAGGCCAACGTAGAGGTTTGGGGAGGCACCGACCCATGGTAGGGGATGGCGGCAGCCCAGAGCCGTTCCAGATGCACTACCAGCAGATACTGCGAGGGATCCCATCATTGAGGAGAAAGGCGAGGTGCCCGCGGCTTAGCCTACCCTGGTAGATTTCATGACAACGCCACAATTTCAGGAGGTCATGGGCCCCATGCCACGGTTCATGGACAGTATGACTCAGGCTGATTGATTTCCAGCAGACCCAGTTATTTCACAGGTAGAAGGGGAGCCTAGACCCCAACTGTTCAGTCTCCAGGTCATGCAGCTGTAGTGTATCAGACTCTAGGTGCACTACACACAGATGTGGCTCAGCCAATTGCTGCATTGGCACCCCAGCCTAGGCCAGTTGTGGACGGTGATCTGCAGAAGTTATTGGGCAGATGGACCAGGCTTCACTCTCCAGTCTTTGGGGGTGAGCGTCATGAGGATACCAAAGACTTCATTGATAGGTGCAGGGACAGATTTCACAACATGAGGATATTGGAGTCGCATGGAGTTGAGTTCACTACTTTTTAGCTTGAGGGCAGGGCCCGTAGATGGTGGCAGTCCTATCCACTTGGCAAGCTAGCAGGTTTTCCTCCTCTAGAATGGGGTAAGTTCACACAGTTATTCCTGGATCGACATACTCTACCCCTGAGAAGGAAAAGCTGTGGTATCCATTTGAGCATCTAGAGAACGGTCAGATGTCAGTGACCGATTATGAGGCAAGGTTCTTTAAGTTGTCTCATCATGCACTCATGATACTTCCAACAGAGGTAGAGAGAGCATAGAGGCTTGTTACGGGGTTACGCCCCAATATCTGATCTGGTATGGCCCGAAAGGCAGAGAATGGCACATAGTATTAGCTAGTGATTGAGATTGTTCGAAAGATAGAGGTTTACAATCTAAGGGGTAGAGAGTAGATGCAGCAGGATAAGTGGTTCAGATTCTCTGGAGATTTCAGATGTGCCCCAGCTAGGGGTAGAGGTAAGTTTAGGAGTGGTCAACCCAACATGCCCCAGTATTCAGCACCACCACCCCTTCCCCGAGGTGCTCGAGCGAGGCCTTACTTCAGTGCAATACCAGAGAGTTCTTACCGCCCACCAGCCATTCAATGTCCTCACGGCGGTTATTCTGGTTATCAGGAATCCTCCAGTGCTCACTTTAGTGCTATGGCAGAGGGTTCGTATCACCCACCGGCCATCCAGGGGTATTCTAGTGGTATTCAGGTTAGAAGGCTCAGACTTTAGGGCATTAGGCTATGGTGTCGAGGGGATGTTAGGAGTGTGAAGATCTGTGTCACATGAAGAGGACTTGTCCCAGGCTTCGGGGAAAGTCGGTGCAGCAGAGTCAGCAGCCCATGATTCTAGCACCAGCTGCCCAGCTGCCTAGAGGTGGAGGGCAGACTGGTGGAGTACGTCCAAGAGGAGGAGGCTAGATAGGGATAGGTCATCCCTCTATTGATCAGTCAGGTGGGGGCCAGCCAGCCGGCGCTACAGCTAGAGTGTATGCTCTTCAAACTAGACCACATGCATTGGCCTCATATGCCATCATCACAGGTATTATTTCAGTCGGCGGTAGGGATGCTTCGATATTATTTGACCCGAGGTCTATTTATTCATATGTATCATCCCTATTTGCTCTTTTCTTGGTTATTTCTCCTATGCCTTTAAGTTTTCCTATTCATGTGTCAACTCTTGTGGGCGATTCTGTGAGTGTGGAGCGGATCTACCGGTCCTGTGTAGTCACTTTCTGTTGTTTTGTGACTAGATCAGATCATTTGTTGCTTGATATGATTAATTTTAAGGTCATTCTGGTCATGGATTGGTTATCCCTATATCAAATCATCCTTGATTGCCATGCTAAGACTATTTCAGTAGTTATGCCAGGGTTGCCGAGATTGGAATGGAAGGGTCAGCATGGCTATTTCTTTCATAAAGGCTCAGCACAAGGTCTAGAAGGGGTGTTTGGCTTATCTAGCTTATGTTCGAGATGTCACCGTAGAGTGTCTAACGATCGATTCAGTGCCAGTCGTCCTAGAGATCGCCGATGTTTTTCTTTCTAATCTTTCTGGCATGCCTCCTATTCTTGATATTGATTTCTGTATCGATTAATCTCAAGGCACTCGGGCTATATCTATTCCATCGTACCTTATGTAAGGAGTTGAAGGAGCAGCTAGAGAAGTTGTTAGCAAAGGGGTTTGATAGGCTCACTGTATCACCTTGAGGTGCACCAGTGTTATTTGTGAAGAAGGAGGATAGGACTATGCGGATGTGCATTGATTACTGCTAGTTGAATAAAGTCAGCATCAAGAACAAGTATCCATTTCCCCGTATTGATGATTTGTTTTACCAGCTTCAGGGTGCTAGAGTTTTCTCTAAAATTGACTTGAGGTCAGGGTACCATCAGCTAAATATTCAGGACTCAGATGTTCCGAATACTGCATTCAGACTAGATATGGGCACTATGAGTTCCTAGTGATGTCATTTAGCTTGACTAATGCTCCAGCGGCATTTATGGACTTGATGAACAGGCTATTCAGGCCTTATATTGATTCTTTTGTTATCGTCTTCATCGACGACATCTTGATATACTCACGCAGCCCGCAGGAACACAAGCAGCATTTGAGGGTAGTACTTCAGACCTTACGAGAGAAAAAGCTATATGCTAAGTTCTCCAAGTGTGAGTTTTGGCTAAAGTAAGTGCATCTTCGGGGAATGTAGTGTCAGGAGAGGGTATTAAGGTGGATACCAAGAAGATTGAGGAATTTTAAAGTTGGCCACATCCCACTTCAGTGACCGATATTATGAGTTTCCTGGGATTGATAGGTTATTACCACAATTTGTGCATAGATTTTCATTTCTAGCGTGTGTGGTCGCTAACTCTTAGTTATTGGGGAGGATTAAGGCCCGACAGTTTGATGATCCACATTTAGTAGTTCTTAGAGAGACGGTACTTCAAGGAGGTTCCAAGATGGTTTCTATTGGCGAAGGTGATGTGTTATGGCTTTAGGCCATTTTTTGTGTTCCAAATGTTGATGGCTTGAGAGAGAGGGTTCTAGAAGAGGCTCACCGTTCGAGGTACTCCATTCATCTGGGTGCCACAAAGATGTATCGTGACTTGAGGAAGCATTACTGGTGGCGGAGGATGAAGAAGGATATCGTGGAGTATGTAGCTAGATGTTTGAATTGCCAGCTGGTCAAGTATGTGCATTAGAGGCCAGGAGGCCCACTTCAGCAGATGCCCATTACGGAGTAGAAGTGGGAGCACATCATCATAGATTCCGAAGTTGGGTTACCTCAGAAATTATGGAAGGTTGATTCAGTTTGGGTCATTATGGATATTCCAGTGGCGACTACTTATACAAAAGAGAGATATGCTCAAATATATATCCGGGAGATAGTTAGGTTGCATATGCCGGTTTCCATCATATCAGCCAGAGGCCCTCAGTTCACTTCCCATTTTCGTAGATATGTTCAGAGTGAGTTGGGGACCCGCATAGAGCTTAGCACAACATTCTATCCTCAGACCGACTAGCAGTCGGAGCGGACACTTCAGATTATAGAGGATATGCTTAGAGCATGTGTGATTGACTTTGGAGGGCAGCGGGATAAATTCTTGCCTTTACCAAAGCTTGCATACGATAACAACTATCAGTCCAGCATAGAGATGGCCCCGTATGAGTCTTTATATGGTCGACATTGTCGTTATCCTATCAGGTAGTTTGAGCGTAGTGAGGCTAAGTTACTTGGTACAGATTTGGTACAGAACTCCCTGGATAAGGTAAAGTTGATTCAGGAGAGGCTTTGCACAGCTAAGTCTAGACAGAAGAGTTACGCGGATAAGAAGGTGTGTGATGTATCATTCATGATTGGCGAGAAGGTTCTCTTGAAAGTCTCGCCAATGAAGGGCATTATGAGGTACAGGAAGAAGGGAAAGCTAAGTCTAAGGTTTATTGGTCATTTTGAGGTGTTGAGGCGAGTTGGTAAGATTGCCTATCAGCTTTCTTTACCTCCCAGTTTATCGGGAGTTCATCTAAATTTTCATTTATTGATGCTTCGGAAGTATCATGCCGACCCATAACATGTGTTGGACTTCAATACCATTCAGTTAGATGAGAGTTTGTGCTATGATGAAGAACCTATTTCCATTATTGACAGACACGATTGCCAGTTGAGGTCCAAGAGGATTTCTGTAGTAAGGGTCCAGTGGAGGGGCCAACCGGTTGAGGAGGATACATGGGAGTCCGATGAGGACATGCGGAGCAGATATCCCCACTTATTCAGCAGTTCAAGTACTTTTCTATGTCCGTTCGAGGACAAACGTTGGTTTAAGAAGTGGAGAATGTAACGACCTGACTGGTCGTTTTGCATTTTAGAACCCCGTTCCGTTAAATAAAGCTTTTCGTACTTTCTTTAGCTAATTCACAATATGCGGGGGGGGGGGGGGGGTGAGGGGGCGGTTAGTTCAGAAGTTGGATGAGTTTTGAGTAAGAATATGTCAATTTTCTTCTTTGAGACTTCCTTAAAAGGCCAAGTTTGTCTTTGGTCAACTATTTGGGAAAATGGACCCGGATTCATGATTTGACGGCACTTGAGGGTCCGGGGTTACTATGGGACCTCATCGTACGCCTGTAATCGAATTTCGAGGTCCATTGCCTGAGTAGTGAATATTTACGTGAAATTGTTAAAATGAAGTTTATTGAACTAATGAAACTAAGTATTCATTGATTTTCAAGGTATCGGGCTCGGATTTTTGTTCCAAAACTTGGTACAGGTCCAAAATACGAGTTTAGACTTACCCGTAAAATTTGATGTCAATCCGAGTAGTTTAAGTGCATTATGACTCGTTTGAAGAGAATTAAAAACTTGAAGTTCAATAGTTAGATTCATGTGGTTTTAGGAGGTGATTCCTAGATTTAGCATTGTTTTGAGTGTTCCGATGGTTCGAGTTGGTCCGCCTCGTGATTTCATACTTGTCGGTATGTTCAGGAGGGGATCTGGAGCACCAAGCGTCAAACGAGCGAGGTTCGAGTGAAGTAGGAAAGATGAAAAATGGCTGAAGGCCTCCTGCTTCTGTCATAACCGCATCTGCGGTTCTAGGACTGCCGAAGCAGAATCGCAGATGCGGACAAAAGATCGCAGATGCAGACAAAAGATCACAGAAGCAGCCAAGGGTAGGCCCAGGAAAAACTGCAGAAGCGGCCTAGAAACCGCATAAGCGATTTCGCTTATGCGGGAATTCGACTGCAGAAGCGGTCCAGCCATATTGGGCCAGAATTGCAGAAGCGAGCCCAAATCCGAGGAAGCAGTTTTCCCAAGAGTGGTCATTGCACCGCAGAAGCAGAAATTGCTGTGTAGTGAGTTCATTTAATTCAAACTCAAAGCTATTTATTTAATTCACAACTCCACACTTGGGAGATTTGGGGGCTTCCAAAGAGAGGGTTTCAACATAACATTGTAAGTAATTCTCATTCATCCTTATTTTAAATACATGTACATTGGTTAGATAACACATTATAAACTAAGTAAAATCAAGGGTTAGAGCTAGACCCAGGGTTTTAATGAAACTATGATTTGATCATGTAATTTTCTATGTAATGAATTCGAAATCCTATATTATTGATCCTTAGGTTATAGAGAACAACATTCTTCAAAAAATCTCGGAATCCGCGCACGTGGGCCTGGGGTTGGAATATGGGAAATTCATTTAAATGGTTGGGGAATTGATTAAGTAGCTAGGAAGTGATCTTGTGAGCCTATATTAATTAGTTCTTGCTTCGTTTATCTAGTTGGGGATTGTTCGGCTTCAAAGTAAGGACTTGGGCTCGTTCTTGGTAATTGGAAGTGCACTTTGGAGAGAGGTGAGTCTCCTTTCTAACCTTGTAAGAGGGAATGGTTCCTATAGGTATAATAATTGAATAAATTGACTTTATATGCGGAGGCTACATACGTACTAGGTGAAGAGAGTTTGTGCGTGGCTTCTTATATGCTGGTTCAGGTAGTCTTGGGTCCGAAAGTATGTTCTAGGTGATATTCTTTGAGTTGATATTAAACTTGGAAATTGTATGAATTATTGATTAAGGGATTGCTACTAGTGCAATGTCCTTACTCTATTTTCACCCTTAATAGAGAATTGATATTTTCCGGTAATTTATTGCTCCCCGATATACATTATTGTCTGCTTGTGGTGCTAATTTATGTTTGACCGCGTCGCACGGATAATTCGCGAACAGGATAATAGATGCATCTATGGTTCTAGCCATTCGACCCTGGGCAATGTACAATTTATTTCTATGTTTGATCGGGCCATACGTTCCTCCGTGATTATCTGCGCATGATTTATTCATACCTACTTGTGTGTTAACTTCATACTTGTTTAGACAAAAGTGGACTCTCTTAGTGGAATGGTAAAGGAAAATTACTGCTTTATATTTGCTTATCCTTATGATTGAGTTATTCCTGCCTATTGTAAAGTCTCCTCATTTTTACTTGACCCTATTATGTATCAAGTCGACCTCTTGTATCTACTTCTTCGAGATTATACGTGGTACTTACTGGGTACATATTATTTATGTACTCATGCTGCTCTTCTATACTTAAATGTACATGATCTGAGGCAGGTGGATCTAGATATCATTCTGGTGCGCATCCGTGAGCATATTTGGGACTTCTACCGTGAGTCGCTTCTCCTTCATGCCGACCCACAGCCGAAGAAGTCTTTCCCTGTACTTTTGTTTTTCTGTTTATCCCGATTCAGATAGTAGGATAGTGTGATAATCTTTTGTGTATATTCTACTAGTTGCCCGTAGCTTGTGTCACGAGGTTCTGGCACAAATATTAGTAGACTTACTTTTGGGTTGTATTATTATTATTATGCTACTTGCTTTATTTACCCCTTTCGGTTTTGAACCCAATTGGGGTAATTATCTCACTTGAATTTGACAATATTAATATAAAAGTTAGAGATGTTTTATGTACTTGGCTTACCCTGAATAGTGTTGGACGCCTTCATGACCTATTATGGAAATGGTTAGTGACATGTCGTCTGACAATTTTTTAAATCTATTTCTAAAAGAACAATAACTTTTAAAATTTGGTATCAATTTAATTTAAATTTGTTATATTTTAGCCTTATTTCTATAACTTGCTTTAGATTATAAAATTTTTAAAAATCTTTTTTTGTATGTATTCAAATTTTGCGACATCAAATGAAACGAAGATATTACTTTAGTGGCGCTATTCAAATATCACGCTAGATTATGTTGGGTACTTGTCATATCAATATTTAGTGGCACTATTGATAAGTAGGATTTTAACATATTTTATTCCCATACTTGCCTGCGCTTTTAGTGTAATTTGCTACAAAATAGTCCCAAAATGTATACATATTGTGGTTGATTGCAGGTTTGAGTTATAAAGTGAAAAATCGTCAAAGATCAGCTCAAATCAGAATGAAACCTGCTCAAGTATCAAAGATCATTAAAGTAAGGACATTCAAAACATTGGGCAGACCGCACCATCATGTCATTCGGCCAAACCATAGGAGTTCAGAGACTATGAAACTACAAGTCAAACTCATGCGGCCGCATCCCACTTCATTCAGCCCGTGCCTAACTCATTCAGCTGCATAATCTGGCTATTCGATCGCGTCCAAGAAGTTTAATAAGTGTCATATTCTAAGAGAAAACCACGCGGACGCACTCCACTTTATGCGGCCCGCGTCCCTCTCCATGCGGCCACACTCTATTGTCACGTGGTCCGCGTCACTAAAGTTCAGAGAAGCTGCCAAAACCACTCATGCAGCCGCACAACAACTTTGTGCGGTCTACGCCAGTCTTCATGCGGCCGCATTCCAATTTCGTGACGTCCGCATCACTATATTTTTAGAGCAAGATTCAGAGGTCAAGAAACCCAGTGCGACAGTGTGCCAACTTTGTACGTCCGCACTGACCCCGTAGGGGTATTTTTTTCTAGTTTTTCTAGCCCACTATAAATAGAATATTTTACCATTTTTAGGTTAAGTTTGATATATCTTATAGCTGCTATACTCGTGAGACTTATGTTTTAGCCTATTTTGAGAATTTTTATCTTGGTTTCATGATAGAGTATTGTAGTTTTACATTAGCAATTAATTAATATGGTTGTCTCATCTTCAATTTTTTAGTTTCTTCTTTAATTATGTCTAGCTAAACCCATTAGCTAGGGTTGTGGCTCAACCCTAGTGTGTGTAATTATGAGTGTTGCTTATTAATGATAGATGATATTGGGTGTTTATTATTTGGATTAATTTTATGATTTAATTAAGGACTGATGGGTGCAAACATTGATTTTAGCTTAGTGGGTCTTGACTGTTCTTGAGAAAGAGAGTATAAGACCTCAAAATTCACCCAACAAGGAATTAGGATGGACCGATGAGAAATGGTAGTCCCAACTAACGGGTTAAACCTCAAGAGATTAACCACCCTACCTTAACCCCCTACCTTAACCCTAGTTGCTTGATCTAATTGGTCTATCCAATTGGTTTCAAGAGACTCAATTGGGAAAAATCGCTCTTTATCGAGAGGTGTGAGAGTGGGTACAATTGTGAAACGGTTATAACATCGATTCCAATAGGTCAATCCATTATTAGTAGTCTCTACCCATTAGTTAACCACCTGGGTGATGCCACGACCCTAGTGGCTTTCTCTATATTAATCACAACTTAGCACATATCTCTTTAGCATAAATTAGCCTTAGCTTGTAGTTGACAATAGTAGTTATTAAACAACAAAAACCCAAAAATGCTATAAGTAATTAAGAGCGAACACACATTCCTAGTCTAAACAAATGCGCAACTCCATTCCAAGCTCCATGTGGAAATTGACCCCGATACCACTATTCAGGTAAAAGTCTTAGCACCCGCTCTTCCTTCCTTTGTGTAAGGTTGAGTTTGCTACGATTACTTTTTGGCGCCGTTGTCGAGGAGCTAACGATGTTGACTATTTATGTAGCTAGTTTTGTGTTTTGCTTCTCTTTCTTTATTTTTACTAATTTTATTTTTGTCATTTGACTTAGGTACACAGGGCTTTAAACAGAAATGTGCCTCTTGGCAATGTGGTCGTGGGGGAGGAGGTTGAGGATCTAGAACAAGAAGATGTATTACCTCAAGCTCCTAGGAGAGGTCGAAATTCCAGTGCAAATGCCAATTCAAATGAGAATATACCAGACCCTCCTCCACCTCCACCAAGAGTGGCACCAAGAGTTATACCTAATCAAGAGTACACAAGTGCATAGTTGCTCCCTAAATCCGAGCGGGGAATTTCCAGATTACAAATTGATGCTCACCTTGCTCGAACAATGAGATTATTTCACGGGGGCCGCTAATCATAATACTTATAAACATTTGAAAGGATTCGTGGATAGTTGTTGGGGTAGCAAGCAGACAATATTTCGAATGATGCATTGATACTTCGACTTTTCACGTTCTCACTTCGGGGAAAGGCGTTAGATTGGTTGGAGAGGCTCCCCAATCATCAATTAGTACATTGGATGAGTTGGCACGCGAACTTGAAGTCATTTCAAGGTTACCTCCCCCTACTTCTGTCAAAGGGGTGAGGAGCTTTTTGGGCACGCTAATTTCTACTGAAGGTTCATCAAAGATTTCTCTAAGGTAGTTAACCCGTTGTGCAAGTTGTTAGAGAAGGAGGCCAAATTGCCGTTGATGAGAAATGCATGGAGGCTTTCGAGCGTCTAAAAGACAAGTTGAAAACAATGCCTATCATTCCGGCACCCAATTGGAGCTTGCCATTTGAGCGTATGTGCGACGCTAGTGATGTTGTGGTAGGGGCATTCTTGGGCCAAAGAATCAACAAGTTATTCCATACGATGTACTACTCAAGCAAGACGATGAATAAAGCTCAAAGAAACAGTCATCGAGAAGGAGTTGCTAGCTATTATGTTTGCCATAGAAAAGTTCCGATCATACCTTATGGGGGCCAAAGTGATTATCCATACCAATCATGCCGCCCATAGGTGTTTGATCACCAAGAAAGATTCAAATGCAAGGTCGATGAGATGGGTGATACTTCTTCAAGAGTTTGATCTAGATATTATGGACCGGAAAGGAAGTGAAAATCAAGTCGCGGACCACTTGTCCTGCTTGGAGGAAGAGGGGAGGCCTTCTGACAGCCTAGAGGTTAATGATGCATTCCCGGATGAACAACTCCTTGCAGTATCATTGCATGATATGTCTTGGTTTGGTGCTGTTGCAATAATTCTGTGACCGGTATAATCCGGTATGACCTCTCTTCTAACAAATAAAAGAAGCTCAAGCGTGATAGTTTTGATTATTATTGGGATGAGCCATATTTGTTCAATATTTGCACCGATGGTGTGATTCGTCGATGTGTCTCGGAAGTAGAAAGATTGAGTATTTTGGAGGTTTGTCATTCTTCTTCCTGTGGTGACCATCATGGCGGGGTGAGGACGGCTTCTAAGATGCTTAGTTGCAGATTCTATTGGCCCTTCTTGTTTAAAATATGCCAGTGATTTTGTCAAGAGATGCGATAAATGCCAGCGAGCGTATGGGATTTCTAAAAAGGATGAGATGCCTCTCAACACAATTCTAGAGGACATATTTTATGTGTGGAGTATCGACTTTATGGGGCCATTCGTGAGTTCTTGCGGAAACACCTATATCTTGGTAGCGGTTGATTATGTGCCGAAATGGGTCGAAGCCGTCGCTATACCCAACAACAAAGCTCGAAGTGTGGTGGCATTCTTGAAAAAAAGTATCTTCACAAGGTTTGGTACTCCACGTGCTATCATTAGTGATGGTGGTTCTCATTTTTGCAACCGGTCTTTTGATTCATTGATTGCCAAGTATGGTGTAAATCACAAGGTGACCGCTCCTTATCATATTCAAGCGAGTGGCCATGTTGAGGTTTCCAACTGAGAGACCAAAAGTATTTTGTCGAAAACTTTCAATGCCAATAGGACGTATTGGTCGAAGAAATTAGATGATGCTCTTTGGGCCTATCGGACAGCTTATAAGACCCCGATTGGCATGTCTCCATACAAGTTGGTGTTTGGAAAAGCTTTCCATCTTCTGGTGGAATTAGAGCATAAGGCACTGTGGGCCTTGAGAAAATTGAACTTAAAATGGGATGTCGCTGCGAATCTCCAAGTTGAGCAACTCAATGAGCTAGCCGAGTTTAGATTTCATGCGTACTCCAGCTCGTCCTTGTATAAGGACAAGATGAAGTACCTTCACGATAAGTATGCCCGAGGGAAGGAATTCAAAGTTGGTGACATGGTTCTTCTTTTAAACTCCCGGTTGAGGTTATTCCCAGGAAATCTTAAGTCTTAGTGAAGTTGTCCATTTGAAGTTGTTGGTTTAACCCGATTTGGTGCTATTGATATGAAGAACAAAAATGGTGATGTTTTCCGGGTCAATGGGCATCGTGTCAAGCATTACTTGGGAAATTTTGACTATAGCCACATGGTGGCACTGATTCATTTGAAGTGTTTTTTTGGTAACATGCGTCAAGCCGCGACGTTAAATCACGCCCTTATTGGGAGGCAACCCATGTCTTTTTCTTTCTTTTTGATTTATGTTGTAGATTAGGATTTTTGAGCTAAATAGTTTGTGAGATGTTTCAGGAATTGTGTTCAATCAGTGCAAAAAAATTATGCAAAAAAAGCACAGACTCTGAACAGTGACCATGCGCCCGTATCCTACTTTGTGCGAGCCACACTGGCCAAAGAAAATATTGCCATGATTCTGAAGATGGCTAGTGCGGCCGCACCCTTGCCTGTGCGGTCTGCACTGGTAAAGGCCAAAAATGATAAACCTCTGAACTGTGTTCACACGGCCGTATCCCACTTTGAGCGGCCCACGTGGTTCTCATGCGGCCGTAGCCCGTCTCATGCGGTCCTTGTGGCTTCGTTTCAGCAACAGGTAAATGGTAAAGTCCAAGCGTTGCGCGGTCATGTTCATTCAGCCGCGCTAGACGGTAAGTGCTGGGCCCCGCTATGTTAATAGTCCATTAGGGTCTTCATTAGAACGTTTCGCAAAAATAGACCCCTAAGCGCTAATAATTACCGTTCACATCAAAGACCCTTCTTACTGTTAATATCAAGAGCATTTATTTGCTTTCCTGGTAACATATCTGTCACATTAGTCTTTATTTAGTATTAATTTAAACTTTATACATGTTCCCCTAGTCATAATGTCTTTATTTTTTCTTTTTGTTATTTGTCGTTTCATGATTAGGATAGTTTTATATTGTTCTTGTTGTACTTTGAAATGATGGGCATGTTATAAATGAGTAGGTCAAAATAGGATGCTAAAACGTGAAAGACTTGAGCCTTTTTTGTAAAACCCTAATTTTCCCTGTAATGAAAGCCCAGTGCAGCCGCATCCCTGATTATGCGGTCCGCATGATTTTTACAAGGCCGCATCATTCTATTACGCGGTCCATAGGCCTTGAGCCTAAAGGTTGATACTTCCCAGCGGTCGCATGTCTAGTTTGTGCGGTCCACATTGCTATCATCTGTTCTCTGTCTGTGTTTTTGTTATGTACTTAAACTCTGTAATTGCCTGAACTAAAGATGTTAGAATTATTTGTGTGCAGAAATGGTTAAACAACAAGGGCGTGGAGCTAAACAACCCGGACGACGAGGTGACCCCTCCCGGGGAGGTTGTATTGGGAAAAAACTCAATTTAGATTAAAGATGATGTGGCATGACACGTGGACTGGTCAAATAGTCAAAGTGTAATAATCCAGTAAAAGGCACGGGAAATGACAAATACGGGAAGGTGAATGAAAATAGGCAAGGGAAGGAATTTAGACACGAGCTTCGTGTTAATTCAAGTCATTTAGTGCCAACGGGTGAAAAGAAGCACTGAAGACGAGAATCTGGTGGCAAAAAGTAGTCTAAATTCATTATTAAATGTCTGATACGTTACAAAATCAACTTTTAATAGCAATGATTGTGTAACATCTAATTCAATGGTCTTTATTATTTATATTACGTCGTTTCTCCTTATTAGCTATAAAAGGAGGAGGTTTCATCATATGTAGGTATACAAAATATCTGCTACATCATAGTAACAAACATCGTATTTCATTATTCGTATTCTTTGAAAGCCTATTATATTTCGGTCTCTTTGACTATAAGCTTTTCTCAAATTTCATGCTTTGACCAAATAATATTTTTTGGTTAAACAAATTGGTTACGTTACCAAGAATCAGATAATCCATTCTTGCTAAGATAACATTCAACCTATTGCCAACATGTCAAACAACAAAGACAACAACAACCAGGAAAATAAGATCCATCAAGTGGATGATGATGAACTCAACAATGTTATCCCTCAAGCTTCTCCACGTGGATCTCGAGAAGGAACTCCTAACGATATGTCTGAACATGTTGACGGTGGAGCTGAAAGAAGAGATGAACTTTTTTAAAAAATAATCGACTCACGAATTGACAAAGCCGTGGAAACTTTAGCTAATCGATTTCCTGCAGCACAAGCAACGCCTAACAACAACACATTGGAAAACCCCCGCTTTGGTCTAGTTAATTCTGGCAATGGAGCAACTCCCAGTGACTCAAAAGAAGGAGAACCAGGTAATGCAGGCAATTCTCATCTTCAAAATTTATTACTAACCTTACAGAAAAAACTAAAGGAGCGGAATGAGAATATCGAGAAAATCCCTGGAGTTCCACCTGTGATAAGCGGAGTGGATGCGGATAAATACTCGCAGCAACCTTGGAAACCAAGGGCCGCTCCCCTACCAATTCCAAAGAAATTCAAAATTCCTGACATCCCAAAATATGATGGAACAATGGACCCACGTGACCACGTAATTGAATTTACCATAGGAGTGAAAGGCAATGATTTGACTAAACAAGAGATTGAATCAGTATTGGTCAAGAAATTTGGGGAGACACTCACCAAGGATGCATTAACTTGGTATTCTCTTTTACCTGAAAATTCTATAAATTATTTTGCTGAGCTTGCAGATTCTTTTATTAAAGCACAATCGGGAGCTCAGAAAGTTGAAAAAAGAATGAAGGATATTTTTAAAATCAAGCAAGGGAACTCTGAATTGCTCAGAGATTTTGTTGATAGATTCCAATGTGAGAGAATGATGCTACCCCGTGTACTGGATAATTGGGCAGCAATAACTTTCGCAAGTAATTTGAATGACAAAAGTTCAGAAGCCACGAGAAGGCTTAAGGAGAGACTTGTTGAGTTTCCTGCTACTATTTGGAACGATGTTTATGACATGTACAGTATGAAGCTCAGAATTGAGGAAGATACCGTGTCTCAACCTCATCGGGAAAAAAAGAGCGGATCCAGAAGATCTGAAACAAAAAAAAATCAGGTAAGAACATGTATGATGCATATATGGGACCTGCAGGTAAAGATTCGCGATCTAGACAGAACAAGGGCACTATGACCAAATGTCAAGAGACAGGGGAGACGAGTCTTCATCCAAGTTCAGAGGCGATCGAAAAAACCAAGAGCCATGAGATGATGATAGGAATTTAATGGCACGATTTTCTGGTCATAGTTTAAATGTAACTAGTTCCGAGCTCGTAGCTATTCTCAGAAGTACGGGAGATAAGAAAAGGTGGCCAAAGGAGATGTGGTCAAATCCAAACAAACGTAATCCAGACCATTTGTGCGAATTTCACAATGATCACGGACATAAAACATCAGAATGCAGATTCCTTCAAAGTGAAGTAGATCATCTATTAAAGCAAGGACATGTCACAGCGTTGTTTAGTGAGAAGGGAAAGCAAGCTTATATGAATAATAGGCAGGAGCCACCAAAGCCACCCTCATCTAAGAGAATAGTGAATGTAAACAATGGAGGAGAGGATATTTACGGAGTAACATATACGCCTTCAAATAAGGTTTCTAAGATGACGATTACACACAGAAAATGAGTTCGACAAACCTTAGATCACGAAAGCATAAACTTCGATGATGCATATACGGAAGGAGTGATTACTCCCCACAATGATGCACTGGTAATATCCTTACTTATACATGATACTAATGTAAAACGAGTTTTAGTTGATCCAGGAAGTTCTATGAATATCATTCATCCAAGAATGCTACGGGAGATGCAAGCTGAAGATAAATGATACCCAAAGCGCATGCTTTGTCAGGCTTTTACAATTCAAGCATGGTAACAAAAGGCGAGATAACTCTAACGACTTATGCTGCATGTGTTATTAAAGAAACTAAAGTTCAGGTAGTTGATATCGAAATGGCCTATAATATAATTACGGGGAGGCCATGCATACATGATATGGATATTGTTCCATCAACCTTACATCAATTTATCAAATTTCCATCACCCCGATATATGTCAACTCCGAGGGGATCAACAAACAGCCAGAAGTATCAACACAATAACAGATACGAGTACCGCGTGTAAAGAGAAATAGAAATTACTGGAAGCAGTTGAAGGCGTCAGCAACCAAATTTCAACAGAAAAATGGAGTTAGATTCAAGACCTGATGTAATTCAAGAACCTGAAGAAAATGAGAACATCAAAACGACAATAGAGGAACTCGAGGCTGTGGTGTTATTTAAACAATGGCTAGAGAGAAACGTTTATATAGGAGCCAATCCAAATCCCAACATGCGAGGTACGTTAATTGAATTTTTCAAAACTAACATATACTGTTTTGCTTGGTCCCACACTGATATGACAGGTATTCCACTGGATGTGATGACCCATAAACTTAATGAAGACCCATCTTTTATTCCGATCAAGCAAAAGAAAAGAAAGCAAGGGGATTTCAAGAATCAATTAACCCAGAACGAGGTCCAAAATTTATTGAAAATTGGGTCAATTCGCGAGGTAAAATAGCCTGATTGGTTAGCTAACACGGTGGTCGTACCTAAAAATAACGGTAAGTGGCGAGTTTGTGTAGATTATACTTTTCTAAATAAAGCCTGTCCAAAAGATTCATTTCCTTTACCCCATATAGATCAGCTGATGGATGCAACCACAGGTCATGAACTTTTAAGTTTTTTAGATGCATACTCGGGGTACAATTAAATTAAAATGGACCCTTGTGATAAGGAAAATACTTCTTTCATCACATACCGAGGGACTTACTATTATAAAGTAATGCCCTCTGGTCTAAAATGCAGGTGCAACCTATCAAAGGTTAGCCACTTAGATGTTTCAAGAATATTTCGGAAAAACTATGGAGGTATATATAGACAAAATGCTCGTCAAACCTTACATTCTCATGATCATATCTCTCATTTATCAATTACATTTGAAATTTTACAGTATTCAAAATGAAACTTAACCCTGAAAATTGTGCATTTGGAGTTGCTTCGGGAAATTTTTTAGGGTTTCTTGTTTCTAACCGTGGCATTGAGGTAAATCCTTCTAATATTTAAGCAATTGAAGAAATACCTGATGTTCTTACTAGTAAAAAAGAGGTTCAAAGATTGAAAGGGAGAATCGCGGCCTTATGGAGGTTTATTTCCAAATCTTCAGAAAAGTGCTTCAAATTTTTATCTGCACTCAAGAAACAAGATCATTTCGAGTGGAATGAAGATTGTCAAAAGCCCTTAATATTTTGAAAGCATACTTGTAAAATCCTCCTCATTGGCAAAACCTAAGGAAGGAGAGAAGCTACTCATTTATTTGGCAGTTTTGGAAGTAGCGGTAAGTGATGTTTTAGTTCGTGAGGACCAGCGTAAGCAATCTACTATTTATTAAGTATGTAAAACTTTACTATATGCTGAGACAAGCTACCCACAACTAGAAAATTTAGCATTAGCTCTCATAATGGCATCTAGAAAATTAAGGCCTTATTTTCAGTGTCATCCTTGTCGTTGTTACTGCTTTTCCATTACGAAATATTTTGCATAAGCATGAATTATCAGGAATATTAGAAAAATGCGCTATAGAATTAAACGAATATGAAATAATTTACCAACCTCGAACTGCTATTAAATCCCAAGTATTCACTAATTTACCGATCTAGAAGCAGAAAAAGTATTACAAGTTTTTAATGGTGTTAATCCGGGGACTTGGATATTACTTACTGATGGTTCATCTAATCTAAAGGGGCAGGTTTAGGAATTTTTCTTATACCACCTACGGGTGAAACAATTAGACAAGCTATAAATTATAACCCTGTAACTAATAATGAAGCAGAGTATGAAGCTGTGATTGTAGGTTTAGAGTTAGCATTGAACTTGGTATCATGCAAATCATAATCAAAAGTGACTCACAGCTCGTAGTAAATCAAATAATGGGGACTTACGTGGCCAGAGAAACTCGAATGCAAGAGTATCTTGAAAAGGTACGAGAACTGATAAGACAGTTCCAAACTTGGAAAAGAGAAGAGAACTAGGAAGCAGATGCTTTAGTCAATTTACCGTCTGCAGCAGATATAGCAAAAGATGCAAATGCATCAATCGTACATTTATTCCACTCCATTCTTGACTCTGATAAAAATGAGGTAAACTTTAATCACTTAACTTGGGATGGGAGAAACAATGTCGTTTTGCAGCACATAATTATACCTGAGGATAAGGTGAAGGCTCATGCACTTAGAAAGAAAGCTGGTCGTTACTGCCTATATCAAGGAAATATTTATCGGAAAATATTTGGTGGACCATTATCCAGGTGTCTCGGACCTTCTTAAACAGAATATGTGATGAGAGAAATACACGAGGGACATTCTGGAAATCATGCGGGAGGCAGATCACTTGTAAAGACATTGATTCGAACAGTATATTACTGGCCCAAAATTGTAGAGGAAGAGAATAATTTCATATCTAAGTGTGCCAAATGTCAGAGGTATGGCAATAATATGCATAGACCAGCTGAGCTATTACATCCTATCATAGCTCTGTGGCCCTTCATGAAATGGGGAATGGACATCGGAGGACCATTACCCCAGGCAAAAGGTCAGGTAAAGTTTTAACTCGTACTTACTGATTATTTTACTAAATGGGTAGAAGCAGGGCCGTTTACACAAATAGTAGAATAGAAAGTTAAGGATTTCATTTGGAGAAATATAATTTGCCGCTTTGGAGTACCAAAGGAGATCGTGTGCGATAATGGACCACAATTTGTAGGAGCACAAGTCACTGAATTCTTTCAAAGTTGGAAAATCAAAAGAATTATGTTGACTCCATATCATCCAATAGGTAATGTACAAGTAGAGTCTACAAACAAAGTCATTCTTAACAACCTAAAGAAAAGGTTGCAAGAATAAAAAGGCAATTTGCCTGAAGTATTACCAGTGGTAGTATTGGCATATCGAACAACGACAAAGACAAGTACGAGAGAAACACCATTTTCAATGGTTTATGGTGCGGAAGCATTGATACCAGTTGATATAGGCAGGCGAACCTAGTACACGACGTGTTCAAGAAGAGGAAAACTCGAATAACAAAGAGTTATGGGTAAATCTTGATTTACTAGAAGGGAGAAGAGAGGTTGCGTTAATAAGGATGATAGCTCAAAAGCAAGTAATTGAGCGATGCTACAATTGGAAGGGACGCCTCAGGTTCTTTAAAATTGGGGACTTCTTGCTGAAAAAGTGTTCCAGTCTATGAAGACAGCTAATTCAGGAAAGCTAAGTCCAACGAGGGAAGGACCTTATAGAGTTCGTGAAGTTGCAGAGAAAAAATCATACGAGTTGGAAATAATGTATGGAAAGGTTTTACCTTCACATTGGAATGATGTTCATTTAAAAAGATATTACTTCTAAGGAAGTAGCCACGGGCAGGTATTACCATGTTAGAATCTTTTTCTTTGAATTGTTAAAATTATACTAACAATTTTAGATGCGAGGCTAAAACCCTAACTCATGCCAAATGATAAGTCATGGCCTGCACGTCATACTCTTATATTGCTAGCCCAGAGTTACATTAATCTGATGAAAATACACACGTGTTAGGCAGTCTTCATCTATAATCGCACCTCCGAGTCCCGTATATTTCTCTGTTTTAGGAAAAGGACTAAAATTGGGAGAAAACACACAAGTGTTCGAGGCTTCATACTTCACTACCCAAAAACTTGGGGGAATGTACATATATACACACAAGTATGTGTAGAAGAATACACGAGTATATGCATGAGAATAGATACGGAACAGTCGAGTATCAATCCAAAAGCATTCATCGTATTGTTCTGCCTTTTAGAACACGGAGTCACTCCTTAAACCCTTCCTGATATGTAAAGATAAAGTCATGATTATGTATTTAAAACAAGTTATGAAAAAACTTGTTTATTTTATAAATCTGTTAAAAGAAAAAAGTTACGAGAAAGTTGTAAATGTACTTCAATACATGCAATACTCTCAAAGTTCATGAATAAAAACTTTTCAAAAGTTATTTTATATAAAACATGTATGTTCCTACTTATTTCATCGTATTGTAACACCATTATGAAGTTGAGACGTCTTCTTCATTAAGTGTTGATAAAAGGGACCTCATTTATTTTCCTCATGATGATAATTAATGAGAAGAATCATAAAAGCATTTTTTTAAAAAGTTAAAAATGCTAACCTATTCTCTAAGTCCTAAAAAGAAAATAGGCAAGAATACGGTAAATAGAAGATAATTCTATAAAGTCTAAAACAAAGTAAATAGACAATATAAAGAAGTATTAGTCAAAATTCTTAACATCAAAGGCTAAGGGAAAAACTTAGTCATTAGAATACAATTGTTTTTAAACAAATGCGCTGTAATGGAAACTGGGAACTTCACTAAGAAACAAAGAATACAACATCAAAGAAAAAAGGAACCAAAATAACAAGAACTTAATTATTCACTGAAGGAGTTGGAACCTCAAAAGTTGAAACTTCACTTTCAGAGGCAGCAAATGGCACGGTAACAACTTCTGAGGAAGCAGCAATAGGGATGGAGTCAGTGAATTCCACAATTTCAGCAAGGATAGTAGTAGTCATGGGAAGCTCCATTCCCATAGAGTTTTCCATAGAAGCTTCGCCTTCAGAAACTGGAATCGTAGCTTCACCCACATCAATAGTTTCTTCTAAGTTCAATAACTCATTTGTTCCATAAACTTCAAGAGATGGAGAAGGGGTACTAATGCTTCCAAGGGCTGGAGAAGGAGTGTCAGCAAGTTGTTGGCTTTTCTCGATAGTGTCCATAACTTTGGGCAGTTTAAATTGTAAATCAAAATTTTCTTTTGTAGCCTCCATTAAGACATCACGACGAGAATTCAAAAATTCCCAACTCACTTCTATGTTGAAATTCTCTTCAAGGGCATTGTATTCTTTCTCTAAAGCCTTGTATTCCTTTTCCCACATAGAAATGTCATTTTTCACTATTTGGTGCTCAGCTAGGTGGGAGTCCAGTGAAGCTTCAAGAGAGGCATGAGAGTTCTCCCAGGTACGAATTTTCTATGAGGAAATCCTCAGATCATTTTGAGCATAAGATAAGTTCTCTGCCAATTCCCTTGCGCATTCTTCTTTTTTTTTTTTCCAAAAGAGCCTTGAGCTCTTTAACCTCATCCTTGGCTTTAGATAAAGAGCATTCTAAAATCTCTTTATCCTTCTTAAGTTGACCCCACGAAGCGTTAGCAATTCCCAACTCTGAGGATATACTATGATTCTGCTGCTCCTAGTGAACTTTGCTCCCCTGTAATTCTTCTATAGTACCTTGAGCATTTTCAAATTGATCCTTGCAATTCAGTGCTTCAACTAAGGCATCCTCAGCTATTTTCCTAAGTTCAGAGATAGCCTTTGTGGACTCATTATCCTTTTTCTCCAACAAAGAAACTCGCCCCGTCAACTCTGTTCCAATGAGATTAGCCTATGATTACAAGACATAAATGTCAGGACTTATAAAGGAAAAGAAGAAAAATATTCACAGTCAAGAAAATTACTTTTAAAGTTGAATGAACTATGTCGTTCAGCAGGGTGTAGCAGCAGTGGCTTTGCATCTTGTTCCTCTCAATATCCCTAATAAGAGGCTCGAGCCAAGTTTCGCACCTCCAGATTTTCTTAAAAGGCTTTGAGTGGTATGAACTTCGAGAGTAACACTCCTCATAGCCACGCCTTTACTACTGGAGCTAACCTCTACTAGAGGGGGGGGGGGGGGGGATGAATAGGGAACAGCAGAGGCAGGAGTAGTAGAAAAAGTAAACACTATAGGGGTAGTAGAAACTGATATAGGAAGGGAAGGAGAAGCTGCAGAAACTGATTCATGAACAGGAATGGAAGACTTCAAAACTGGTGAAGGAACGGAAGCAGTCATTGGTGATGAAACACTTACAATTGGCAAAGGAATGGAAGAAGTAGGAATGAATGAAGAAAGAGGGGCTTCATCAAAAATAGGTCCGAGCTCGCCACTCCAATAGCCATTATCCAAGGGGGGGATAAGTTGGTTCATTCGTGTCTTTTGGCACAGTATCCTCATCAGAAAGAACCAAGAAAAGCTCTATGGTTGAAGGTTAAGTAAGAAGATCTTCAATTTCATCATCACGGACAACTTGTCTTCTAACCCTTGGCCTGGTTATTAATGAGGTATCTTCCTCTCATTCATTCTCCGTACCTTCTGCTATAGCTTTTCTTTTCTGAAGCAGCGATCGTGCCTTGTCCAAGTCTAATGCAGCATTTCTAGACATACGAATGGCCATAGCCACTTCGGCTGCCATACCTTTGTAGCCAAATCCTTATCAAAAGAAGAATATGTAATCAAAATCAATGAAAAGGTGCCTAAGGCCTGAAACATGTGTGAAAGAAATACAGTACCATGTGTTTTGACTTTCATCCATGTAGGACAGAGATTGATTTCCAAGTTTTTTGCTCCTTAGGAGCAATCTTCAAAATTGAATCTACCCAACCACGGAAGTTGGAAATAGGTTCCACATCTCCCATGGTTTCTAAAAAAACCCAAAAAGAGGTCAAGTCAAAATCAAAATTCAAAAATAAAAATAGGTTCCACATCTCAAGGAAGGGAATGTTTGTTTCACAAAGTAAGTCTACTGTACAAACAACAACGTAATGGGCATACCATCCTCGATCTTTGTCATCTTCTGGGCTTACCAAAAACTTCTTACTCCTCTCAGTCAAGGTAAAAACCCCATGACTTATCAAGTTAGGATGGTACAGATGAATGAGGTGAGAACAAGTGAAATTGATGCTGGCTTTTGTGGATAGAAATCTTAAACAAGCCACTGTTCTCCATACCAGGGGACCAACTTGGGCCAAGCAAATATTAAAGAAACGGCAAAAATCAAGAATAACTGTGTCAATTGGAGGATTAAAACCCAAAGTAAAAGGGTAAGTGTAAACAAAAGAATACGCAATCCTGAAAAAAGAAATTCTTTGATTTGGGGTAGGAATAGACATTCCAAGATTTTTTTTCCAGTTTCAATCTTTTCTAATGGAAGGGATTGTGAGTTCGGTTACTAAAGTAGGGAAGTATCATCTTATCTAAACCAACAACTTGTTTTTCAAAAGATTGTCTATCACCAATAAAAGATAAATCATTGGGTACGATTTCATCTACTAGAGGTTCTTGAGAAGAATCAAAAACTTCTTTACCTTTAGAAGAAGGTGTCTTCAAAATAGAACCCCTAAAAGAGGAACCGGAAGAGCCGCCTCGAGTAGATTCTGATCGAAGTCTACCGCCTATGCCTTTTTTATGTCTAACAAGGGCATTTGAGAAATTGTCCAATATCGGAACTCTTTTGGGGTTAGGATTTGAAGATGGCATTGTTGAAAAAAGAGGGGTTGAAAATAAAGTGGAAGTAAGGAAGAGAGTATTTGCTGAAGGTTTGTGCAGAAAAAAACAAGAAAGAAAAAGGTTAAATATGTACATGATGACAACCGTCAAACTCAAAAGTGTAATTATGGAAACCCTATAATAAAGGCAACTATCACTTCGTGAATAGTGGAGTAAAGAGGCTTTTAAAAGAGGTGTAAAATGGTCGATCCAATAAATGGATGACACGTGTAAGGAGCATTAAATGAGAAACTTACACGTCAATATTGTCAGACGCATTAATTGTGACAAAAATTCCCTTTTATATGAAGATCAACTTCCCAATTATTTAATTGACAAACAAATGGAAAGTGGGGGGGACTATCTGTATTGGGAAAAAACTCAATTTAAATTAAAGATGACGTGGCATGACACGTGGACTGGTCAAATAGTCAAAATGTAATAATCCAGTAAAAGGCACGGGAGATGACAAATACGGGAAGAGGAATGAAAACAGGTACCAGAAGGAATTTAGACACGAGTTTCGTGTCAATTCAAGTCATTTAATGCCAGCGGATGAAAATAAGCCCTGAAGACGAGAATCTAGTGGCAAAAAGTAGTCTAAATTCATTATTACAAGTTTGATACTTTACAATATCAACATTTAATAGAAATTATTTTGTTACGTCACATTAAAGGGTCTTTATTATTTAGATTAAGCCGTTACTCCTTATTAGCTATAAAAGGAGGAGGTTTTATCATTTGTATGTATAGGAAATATCAGCTACACCATAGTGAAAGACAAACTTCTTATTGCTTTATTCTTATTCTTTGAAAGCTTATTATATTTCAGTCTCTTTGAGTATCAGTAACCCGACTTCTTTTCTCAAAATTCATACTTTGACAAAATTATATTTTTTGGTAAAGCAAAATTGAAGAAACTCACTCCCCAACTAAAGCTGAAAACAAGAAAGCAGGTGGTGAGTGATGAGGAGCAGTCAAGGAGCGAGTACCTCCCCTCCCAGGATTTCTCAATTGATTCGGGGAAAGTCCCCGCAGGCCCAGCTAAAGCTCCAACTGTTACACAACCAGAGTCATCTGAGGGCTCAGGAGCAGGCAGTGCCAAATACTCCACCTCCCCCACAACTTCAAAATCTGAGGAGTTGTAGAAGATAAAAACAAGAGTGATGAGGAGGTCCCAGATAGTGGGGGTACCTGTAGTTGGGGGAATTTAAAGAACTATAAATCTAATTCTATGGCACTGAGGTGGTCTTTCATAAGTTATGGGAAGAGTGGACCATGAAGAAGGTGATTCCAAAAAAAAGAATAGTCACCCGGGATTTGTTACCCTACCTTCCCCGAGTCCATGAACAATTTCCTACTAGTGTGGGTGGGTTTTCTTCAAATATTAGTTGGTCGATGCAAATGAAATTAAGGTGAGGTAATTCTACATCAATGTGGCGCACACCAAACAAGGGCCATTTGCAACTAAAGTGTGGGAATAGAAAATAGTGTTCTTGGGAGAGGCGTTGAACGAGTATTTGGGTTTAAGTGAGGAGGATGGATGTATGTACAGAGAGAAGTTAGAGTTGAAAGAGGAAGCTCTTCCTTGGGTAGCATAGTTCTTAGCTCAGTCGGGTACTTTTCCGCAGTGGATTCAGGTGGGGAAGAAAATAATGCGAAAGGTCCTCAATTTTGAGGCGATAGGATGGTTAACTTTTGTATGCAACAGGTTGG
Organism: Nicotiana benthamiana; assembly: GCA_034376525.1. Classification (NCBI taxonomy): domain Eukaryota; kingdom Viridiplantae; phylum Streptophyta; class Magnoliopsida; order Solanales; family Solanaceae; genus Nicotiana; species Nicotiana benthamiana. Next base: position 115,483,446 of record CM067340.1, read on the forward strand.
ACCCTTCGTCCCATGACCAGAAAATTCTAATAGGTTTAATTGTGTCCGTTATGGTAGGTTTGCCTATAAATGTGGGGAATGTTATGTATAGTGTGATCACGTCCATTGTCGGTGATACAGACAGAAACTACCCCTACCCATACACCCCCACAATGTACTTTGAAGATGCGAAGGTGAAGAAATATCCCTTCGATGTTGGAGTCCGGCTGGTGTCTCTATTTTCATGGTTTAGTATTCAGGGGCTGGACAACCCGAAGGGGGATAAGAATGGAAAAGCTTCCACCACTGCCCCGATTGGCCAGTCTGAGGAGCCAGTTATGGTAGAGGCTTCTATTGAGCCACCAACTTCTGCTGCCACTACTGTTACGGACATCCGATCCTCCTCTATGGGTCCCAGCTCTTCAACTGGCCTAGTGGTTCCCACCTCCAAATCCGACCCCTTCACGGCCCAGCAGTTAGCAAAGACATTAGCCAGTTTGAACTATTAGATATCAGTCTCGACATCCAAGTCGTCCACTTTGGCTACCATAGTTGAGGCCTAGTCTACTCCTGCCACTGTTGAGATTCCTCAGTCCATTGACGAGACATTAAAGACACTCCTGGCCAACCAAAACAAGATTTTGGCTACTCAGGCTACCTTGACAAAGGTAGTTGATGAAAAGGGCAAAGCTCTAAAGGACCTTTCTAGAGAACACAAGATGATGAGAAAATCTCGGGCATCTAAGGAGGAGGTGAAGGTGATCCGAGCTGAGGTTGACAAGCTAAAGAAAGACCACCTACCTTTAGACTTGTTCTTTGATTAGTCAGCACCTCCACCAGCAGTAGTTGTACCAGAGCCACATCAGGAGGAGGAGCCTAGGTACCCAAGGAAGAAGAGGAAACTTCCTAGCACTGAGGGTGTTGTGATAGAGGTAGCATAGGTTCAAGAGGATACTTCTGGTGCTCCACCAGATGTTCAGCCGGTCCATTACACGGCCCCTATCCCAGCAGTAGAGCAGCAGCAGGCCGGGAACCAGCCTGAGGTTCCCACCAGCACAGAGGACCAGGGGACCACTGATCAGCGCATGACGACGGACCAGGCTTGAGGAGCCACTCTATATCCTTTCTCTATTTATATGCTTATTTTGGTAGTTGGCATTAGGGACAATGCCAGATTTTATTCGTGGGGGTGCGCCCTACTATATGTATGGTTGATACATTTGGGATGACAGTACACATTTATTTGACTCTTAGCTTATGTTGGGAGTTGATAGTTTTACTATATATATAACTTTTCAATTCTAGTTACTTTTCTACATTATGTACATATTCAGCCCCCCCCCCTCTCCCCGGTTGTATATTCTACTCCCATATTGTTGAGATTCATTCGATTTTCTATTTTTGTTAAATTTTTTTTAGCTTCATAGTAGGCTCGTAGCCTTTTTGTGTTGTTTTGGCATTTGTAATAATCCCTTCGTTTTCTTAATGCCACGGTTCATTCCAAGGGTAGAGTGTTGTGTGAATCGGGTGGCTCTTTCCAATGATAGATGGTGTGACAACCTTCTTAAGGGTTTGAGACCATTTTTGATTTTCAAGTGTCGTAGTTAAGGGTACCTCAGGCAAAGCTTCGCTTGGGCATAACATATTTGCCTTTTATCTCATGGTCAAAGACATAATTGCCACGCCCCAAATCCGAGGGACATGACCGGCACTCAACCGGGTATCTCCAGTCAAGTGGACCTCGGTGCCTTCCCTGACCCACAAGTTTCCCCACATTTGTCATTACTTACTAACCTAATGGAAACAACTGTTTATAATTGTAATTCCCTTTTTACAAACATACATAACGTAGATGATATAAGCCTTGTTTACAATTTACATTACCCATAATACAAAGTACATAATACATGCATCGTGACCCAAATTTCATGTCTACGAAGCCTCTAAGGATACAAGATGATAGTACTACACTTGCCGGTAACAAGGCTCCAGCTATACCTTTTTACACGACTAAAATAGGATCCCAAAATACAAGAACAAGGATGGAATGAGCCAAGCAGGGACCCTAAAGAAATGGGGCTCACCAAGACAGCCAACAATCATAACACGAATGTAGCGGCCCCGGCAAAAGGGACGTCAGCACATTTGAATTGTACTAGTATGTATGAACAAAACTTGTCCCAAGTAAACTCAAGCCATATGCTAATAGAACACAGCAATGGAAGTAGAAACCAAACACACATAAAAGGTCCAGTTAGTCAAACAAAGGAGCAATTAGTGCCCCACAGGTTACAAACTCTCCTGCTGTCGCCTTTCACAATTTCACATCAATAGTTTCACAATTTTGTTCAAGTGTATATATATATATATATATCAATAGTGGTTTCAATCACTTTTCCACCCTTATTACATCGGCCACCCTTATTTCCTCGACCACCCTTGTCACACTAACCCACACCTTATTACACCGTGTTGCGGCGCACAACTCGACCCCGTCGTACAGTTTTAATTCACAACAAACACAACCAAACAGCAAATCACAAAAATAAATAACAATAATCCTCAAGACGTCACCACATCAATGTTACGAGTGTTTCCATAGCGATTAGTACCAATTTCATTATATTCAACAGTTCGTATTCAATTAAAGTTACCACAATTGCCCTAAACATTTCAAGTATATTGTTATAACAATTAAGCTTTTTTCACCATTTACGGATTCCTTCCATCACTTGTTATTCAACTTTTACCACAAGGTGCATTCAAAATCAAACCAAAGTTCACAAATAACCAACATAGATATCAATTACCAAACAATTTAAATACCAAGCAAGGAAATTTCACAGGAACCAACGTTAGCCATACATACCTGGAGTCGAATTCCCCTTCTTAAGTTTCTATTCTCAGTCACCAAGCTATCTAGAACAGTTCTCTACTTCTCTCCAAATTCCCTTCACTAGATTCTAGGTTTGAGTGACATGCATGAGGGTTTTTAATTGTTAGTTAAAAATTAATGCATAGGACTCCCTTCCCTTAGCTTAACTCAAAAATATTAGGGAAAAGGATTAGGGATTTTACCTGTAAGAATGGAGATGAAGAGAATAACTCAAAATTTTCCCTGCCTGGATAGTTTTGGAGGATCAATTTGATGAAAATTCCTTTCTCTCTCAAGAACTCTCTCTTCCCTCTCTCTTTTTTTGCCCAAAAATGTGTAAAAATGAGAGGTTGGGGTGTTTTATAAGAAAAGGGGTCGGGTTTACAATATTAGAAAACTGAAACTCGCACTGGATCTGCCGTTAAATATCCGATCGCATAGTTGACATGTGGTCCCCATATTGAACCGCAGAATGGTCCCAAATTGCCGGCCTCTCTGTTTGGGTATGCGGTGAGAATTCGGTCCGCATACACGTTCCGCGCTCGCATATTGCACTGCAGAATTGACCTCCACAAATCCTCGAGAAATTTGTGCGACGACTATGCGGTCCGCATATTGGCTATGCGATTGCATAATGGACCGCATTTTCAACATTCAATTTGGCTACTCTCTAAATCACTCTGCGGTCAATATGTGGTCCACATACGTGATATGCGAGTGCATTCCTGAGCGTTGAAGAAACATTTTTTTCGGAAAATTTTAACTCTATATTTTTAAGTATCAAATCAGTAGAAAAGAGTTCTAACACATAGGTGGACCTGACTCTAAGAGTTGCTAGGACTTGAGCACTCATTTTCACGGGGTCTTACATACTCCCCCGCTTAAGATTATTCGTTGTCGAATGAGAACTTCAAAATTCCAATGGTTTGGAAGCATGATATGCAAGTTCCTAAGTATTCACAAACTATTTATAATTCAGAAAAATTTCGCCAGAGTTTTCTTTGTAATATGGACATATCCACCTGTTAGTGAGTCCAAACCACATTTCCAAGCACCATTACACGATTCTTGCTATCCCTATAACTGTTATACAATGCATGACCTTCACAATTATACATATTCAACCTCTCGACACACTTTTAACCATTTTGATACACCGAAAGCAATTAAATTAAGCATTAATCGTCTGCACTATCAAAGCCATTTATCTATTACAAGAGTATGATACAGTTAATCACTCCAATACAATTCCTCTATGCAAAACTAATCATTATTTTCTTGCACTCACTCTACAATGGGCTAATCATCAATCACAAAAACACACAAAATATGGGCAAAACTTGAAGAATTATAATGGTGAAGTCTTTAGGAACTTTTACACAAAATGGGACATAATGTTAGTTTTCTTAGGGACAAGGACTTACATGACTACTCTTAGACCTGCTCAAACAAATGGGGTTATTTTACTTTCATCTCATCTTGTGCTTCCCATGCTGCATGCACACACCCTAAACCGACCCTGGAGACATCGCAATATATCACAAATCCTTTCATGCCTTCCGACAAAGCCAACACTGGTGCTGAGGTCAACCTTGACTTCAATTCCTGAAAACTTTTCACACAAGCATCAGATCATTTGAACTGGACTGATTCTGCGTCAATTTAGTTAATGGGGAGGCGAAGGTAGAGAACCCTTCCACAAACAATAACCTGCTAACCACAAAAAGCTATGAATCTTCGTCGGGTCGTGGGTCTAGGCCAAACCTTCACTGCTGCAATCCTTCAGTGTTGCAATCCTTCACTGCTTCAAACAACATGCCCCAGAAAAGAAACTTACTACAACCAAAATTCACATTTTGAGAATTTAGCGTACAACTGGTGCTGATGAAGAGTTTGCGAAACAGTCGTGAGGTGATTGGCATGATCCTCCCACTTTCGCGAATAAATGAGGATGTCATCAATAAAAACAACCACAAAGGAGTAAAAAATGGCTTGTAGTCTCGATTCTTAAGGTCCATGAAAGTTGCCGGGGTGTTGGTTAGCCCAAAAGACATGACCAAGAATTCGAAGTGACCATAGCGGGTTCTAAAGCCAGTCTTAGGAATATCCCGCTCTCTGATCTTCAATTGGTGATACCTGGATCACAAATCGATTATGAAGAAGAACTTCGCACCTTGCAATTAGTCGAACAAATCATCTATCCAGGGCAAAGGTTAATTATTCTTGACGGTGACCTTGTTAAGATGCCGATAGTCGATATACATCCGAAGTGACCCATCCTTCTTCTTGACGAAAAGAACTGGAGCACCCCATGGAAACACACTCGCTTGAATGAACCCCTTCTCTAATAAATCCTTCAACTGCTCCTGTAACTCTCGTAATTCTGCTGGCGCCATCCTATATGGTGGAATAGATATTGGCTTGGTGTCTGGAAACACATCAATCCCAAAGTCAATCCCTCTATCTGGTAGAATCCCTGGAAGCTCATCTGGACCGGAAATTCATTTACAAATGGTACAGATCCTAGGGCAGGCACATCTAAAGCGGTGTCCGCCACCCGGACCAAATGATTGATAATCTTCGAAGCCTTAAGGTAAGAAATAAACCTACCAATTTGGCAGAACACCATTCCCTCTCCACTCAATAACTGACTCGTTGGGAAACTCATGACTCATGACTCTCGTCCGGTAGTCAAGTTTAGCAAAGCACGAATGAAGCTAGTGCATTCCCATAATCACATCAAAATCCACCATCCCAATATCAATAAGGTCGGACATGGTAACACAACCACACACTGTGACAACACAATTCTATAAACTCGCGCGGAAATAATAGAATAACTAACCCGAGTCCACACAGAGAACAATTGAAAAAGTTGTTCGGGCTCAATCCCAAAACTTGAAGCAATAAATGGGTGACATAGGAAAAAGAAAATCCAGGGTCAATAAGAGAATAACATAAATGGCCCGAACAGAAAAGATACATGTAACCCCATCTGGAGAAGACTCAGCATTCTCGTGACCACTCAAAGCATAGAACTGGCTCAGTCCACCTCTATCACGAGCCCCACCCCTATGTGCACCACGCCTTGTTGTAGCAGGAGGACGCACATATGATGTAGTAACTGAAGAACCGGATGGCTGGGAGAATCCCCTACCCATGCCCTGTCTGGGTGAACGACAGTTCCGCTGAACATGACCTCTCACCCCGTATTTATAACACACCGGGATGTCTAAATAGCAATTCTTCGTGTGGAACCTCCCACACTTGGTACATGTATCTCCCCCTGCTTCTGGGGCCTCGCACTCGAATGATTGGATTGGTGGAACCTCTGTTAGGATATATGCCCTTCACTAGAGGGGGGGTGAATAGTGAGGCACGAGAATGTCGGTAAAATTTGCGGAATTAAAATTGCAGGAGTAAAGTAAGTGCAATAAATAAAAGAGTAAGGAGAGGACACACCGAATTTATACTGGTTCATCACAACGTGTGGTTAGTCCAGTCCCCAAGAGACTCTCTCGAGTTTACACTAACTCTGTTAAGCTTACGGGTGCCTAACAAACCGTTACACTTGCTCGTAGATGTACACTCTACAAGACTTCAACTTGCTCAAGGATACCTCACGTCAAGACTTCACCTTGCTCGTGGATACCGCACCACAAGACTTCACACACTAAGATTGAAGGTACTTAGCAAACCCAACGCTCAATGAGAAGGTATGGTCTTCTCAAGAACCTTTCTCTTTTACAACAAAACTCTCTAAGAAGAGTAGATAAAGAGATACAATATAAGCTCTATGAACAACACAAAATTGTCTCTGAAATGGCTCAACAAAAGCTCTAAATATGAAGTAGAAATGTTATCAATATGTTCAAGAATAATGAGAGATATTGTTCATATCAAATGAGTCAAAAAGACCTCTATTTATAGGTGGTAGAGGTTGTATGTCCGTTGCTTAATAGGCAATCAATCATGCTGATTTTATGCCAAGATAATCGATTATTCACTTTACATAATCGATTATCTTCTCAACATTCATAATACGGAACGTTGGGAAGGCAACGGTCAATGAATAATCGATTATTCTCTAGGGGATAATCGATTATTGACCCTTGCGGAATTTCCAGTTTAAGCTGGAAATTTGCAGATAATCGATTATCCTCTAGGTGATAATCGATTATGCAGCCTTGCTGCAATTTCCAGTTTTGCTGGAAACTCAGCATAATCGATTATCAGTTTAAGGATAATCGATTATCTGGCTGTTCTGTCCAGAATCGAAAACTTACTTCAAAAACCATTTTGGTTAAACTGAAAACGTAGTATTTGATATATTTTTATGATAAATATGATTTGATAAAATGATTTTATGCATATTTATGATGACCTATGTTGAGCCAAAAGACGAGATAACTTAAACGTTGCCCTTACATTGGTTCTACCTAACGACCTACGCCTTGGGTCTTCGGTCTTTGAACTTTTGGGCTCTTCTTTGGATTTTCCATGCAATCCCTTCATCATTATGCTTCTCGGCATTCAATCTTGATTGTTTGTCATATAATAACGTTGTTTGACACTTAACTTCATTGTTTGTCATTCATCGACTTCATTGTTTGTCATTCATCAAAACCTATACCTGGAAATCATTCTAATACAACCAAAGCACACATATCATGGATAGAATGATTTCCTACAATTTTCCCCTTTTTGATAATGACAAACAATAAGAGATATGCATATCGGATTCCCCCTAAGTTCATGCTATATCTCAACATACAAGTTATGCAAAACATTCCCCCTTAATTGAGTATTCCCCCTCAATTAAAGCATACTAGAAGGTGGAGACATTCCCCCTTATTAGATGCATATTGCCTAATTTCTTCCCCCTTTTGGCATTAGCAAAAAGAGAGTATACACAGGCTACTTTTCCCTTGTGACACTTCCCCCTTTTGGGAATACCAACTGTTAATGTCAAACATAAGATAGGAAATACAATGAGGAATATACATGATGAAGATTTTAAAAAAATTCATACCAACATAAAATGATACCAAATGTTAGCAAAAACATAACAACCATAATAACGGTTATTTTTAGCAAATCATATTGCTTAACAACATATCAACTGTTAATTTTTGACAAACCAATAGTTGTATTAAAAACATGAATCATTTATTTTTCAAGAATATACCAACTGTTATTCAAACCAAAAATAATATTCATCAAAACATGAATCAATCATTATTTTTAACAAAAATAATTTATACCAATTGTTATTCAAAATAAAAGTTATCAAAACATGAATCAACAAAAATAATTGATACCAATTGTTAACAAAGACATATCAATCGTTAACACATATCAACTATTACGTTTTTATAAAAAATATGATAACTAACTGAAATTCCCCCTTGATGCAATAAGGTTTCGTGCTTGGTGCATCTACTACGATATTGTAGTCTTCAAGCACAACTGCAAACGTACCTAAAAATAGGTTTAGGTGCCCAAACACTTTTGGGTCCTTGGGGGTTAGGCAAATAATAATCATAGATAAAAGATGAATCCCTATGTTTTGCAAAACATACGGGTGCTATGTGTCCTACTCGGTTGAAATAATGACATATAACATTCGGGTTGTGCATATGTCTTGGTTGAGCCAAAAACGTTCTAGATGATCTAAAGTCGTTATTCCTAGAAGCGCTGAAATTCCTAGAGTCATTTCTAGGCGGTCTAAAGTGATTAATTCTAGACTCATTAATAAAACTCCTAGAATCATTTCTAGGTGGTCTAAAATGATTAATTCTAGACTCATTTACAAAAATCCTAGAATTATTTCTAGGTTGAGCATCGCAATTTCTAACATGATTCTTACGCCTTTTATTTTTCCTTGGCCTTTTCTTTTTAATTTCTTCAACTATTTTAGGATTGTCTACACTACGTTTTTCTAGTGTGTTCCTAAGTTCTATGTTTCTAATTTCAAAGAATCACAAGATGAACAATTAGAATTTTGATCAATTGAAGAATCTTCATGCATCTCCTTAATTTTATTTCTAAGATCAATATTTTCATTTTTCCAAAAATTTATATTTCTCTTCTAAAACTTTAATTTTAGATTTGGCCTCTTTGGAGATTTTTGAAGACTTTTTCAATTCATCATATAATTCTTGGAAAGCTTCTTGTAATTCTTCATAAGAGTAAGAGTTAGGAGTACTTACCTCTTCTTCCTCGTTGGCCATGAAGCATAGGGCGGCAGTTTCATCACCCGAGCTGTCCGAATCCCATGTCACGCGCTTTTGGTGTTTCTTCTTCTTCTTGTCCTTGGTTTTTGGACAATGTGACTTGGTGTGACTAAGTTTTCCACAATTATGGCATGAAGGACTTCGTTCTTCCTTCTTCATTTCCTTCTTCATAAACTTATAAAACCTTTCAATTAAATCGTTGGAAATAGTATCATCATCGCTTTCCGAATCACTTACCCTCTATTCTTTTAGATGATGAGGTTTTGAAAGCAATACCTGGACTTTTCTCATCTCCATATGAAGGTTTAAGAATTGTGCTTTCATAAGTTTTGAGGTTACCTCTTAGTCCATCAATTGTGACGTCCGTGATTCCTATCGACTCTTGGATGGCATTGGCTTTGGAACGACATTCGGGAGTGAGACTCCTCAAGATTTTTCGAACAAGATCTTTGTTTGAGTATACTTTCCCGAGAGCATGGAGATCGTTGATGATCATTGAGAACCGTTCAAACATATTATCGATGCTTTCCGGCTCCTTCATTCTCAAGAGTTCATATTCATGTGTTAGAAAATCAACTCTTGATTCTCGGACTTGAGGCGTACCTTCATAAGTGATTTCAAGTTTATCCCACATCTCCTTGGCGGTTGTGCAGCAAGAAATCTTTCGATAGTCATCCGGATTCACCGCACAATATAACAAATTGACGGCCTTTGCATTATTTTCAACATTCTTGATGTCCTCGGCATTATATTAATCTTCCTCCTTTGGAACCGTGGTTTCCCCAACTTTTTTTGTCGGCATTTGTTCACCGTTCTTGATGATTTTCCACAAGCGAAAGTTATTTGATTGGATGAAGATTCTCATCCGCTCTTTCCAATATGTGTAATTTGTTCCATCAAATAGTGGAGGCCTAATGGTGGAGTGTCCTTCGCTCATCATTCCTGCGTTAAACATTCTCAACAAAAAGAATGGACATTGGGCCTAACTCAACCCCAAAAGCAAGCTTAATAGGTGAGGATTGCTCAAGCCATATAAGGAGACCAAGGACCTCAAATCCCTCCGATGTGGGACAACTCAACACCCCCCATCACGCCCAGATCTCTGGAGCGTGGACAACATAAATGGGGGCCCAACATCGGTAACAATAATTGGGATGGGCCTAGCTCTGATACCATGTGAGAAAGCACGGAAGAAGAATATAACTGAGATTAAACATAATACAATGAGCCCTATATATAATACTAATAACCTAGAGTTCTACTATAACTAGAGTTCTACTATATTTACATATCTAACACTCCCCCTCAAGCTGGTGCATATAAATCATATGTACCGAGCTTGTTACATATGTAGTTTAACATCGAACCCAGGTTTCTAGACCCGAAAGCATCGATTCCCAAAGACATCGTTGAAAATTTGCTGAAATAGATGAAGGAAAACTGTTTTTTTTTTTGCCAGAAAATCACTGTAGATGCCGGAAAAACTTCAAAGTTGTCGGAATTGAAAAGTAAAAAACATGAGTAGGCTCGAAATTTGAGGGCGATGATACTGCCCTGAAGAAACTTTTTGAAATTCTGGCCGGAAAGTCTCTGTAGCTGCCGGAAAAGTCGCCGGAAAAACTGAAAGTTGTCGGAATCGAACGGAACAAGAATGGGTAGGGTCGGAAATTAAGGCCGACCAAACTGTCCTTCTGGAGCGAAGCCAAAAACTGGCCGGAAGCAGCCCCACACGCCGGCGCGTGGTCTGACGCGCCGATAGATGTGGCGGCGCGTGACGGGGAGTCTGCCGGAGAAATTTCTGGGGTTTTGTCGGAATTCTATTCCAAGTCTTGTGGTGGTGTTGGTTTTTGCACAACACTGATAATTAGTGACTTTGACGTAATTAGTCACTTAGGTCACCGGAAAATTGCACGGTGACTGAGTTATTTCTTCCCGGATGTCGTTGGAATGACGCACAACGATAATTATCTCACCAAAGCTCTGATACCATGAAAAGAATGGACATTGGGCCTAACTCAACCCCAAAAGCTAGCTTATAAGGTGAGGATTGCTCAAGCCATATAAGGAGACCAAGGACCTCAAATCCCTCCGATGTGGGACAACTCAACAGTTCTCTCAACCGGTTAAGGCTTTCAGAGAGTTAGGCTCTGATACCAACTGCTAGGATTTATGCCCTTCATTAGAGGGGGGGGGGGGTGAATAGTGAGGCACGAGAATGTCGGTAAATTTTGCGGAATTAAAATTGCAGGAGTAAAGTAAGTGCATTAATTAAAAGAGTAAGGAGAGGACACACCGAATTTATATTGGTTCACCACAACGTGTGGTTAGTCCAGCCCCCGAGAGACTCTCTCGAGTTTACACTAACTCCGTTAAGCTTACGGGTGCCTAGCAAACCGTTACACTTGCTCGTAGATGTACACTCTACAAGACTTCAACTTGCTCGAGGATACCTCACCTCAAGACTTCACCTTGCCCGTGGATACTGCACCACAAGACTTCACACACTAAGATTGAAGGTACTTAGCAAACCCAACGCACAATGTGAAGGTATGGTCTTCCCAAGAACCTTTCTGTTTTACAACAAGAACTCTCTAAGAAGAGTAGATAAAGAGATACAATATAAGCTCTATGAACAACACAAAATTGTCTCTCAAATGGCTCAACAAAAGCTCTAAATATGATGTAGGAATGTTATCAATATGTTCAAGAATAATGAGAGATATTGTTCATATAAAATGAGTCAAAAAGACCTCTATTTATAGGTGGTAGAGGTTGTATGTCCGTTGCTTAATAGGCAATCAATCATGCTGATTTTATGCAAAGATAATCGATTATTCACTTTACATAATTGATTATCTTCTCAACGTTCATAAAACGGAACGTTGGGAAGGCAACGGTCAATGTATAATCGATTATTCTCTAGGGGATAATCGATTATTGACCCTTGTGGAATTTCCAATTTAAGCTGGAAATTTGCAGATAATCGATTATCCTCTAGGTGATAATCGATTATGCAGCCTTGCTGGAATTTCGAGTTTTGCTGGAAACTCAGCATAATCGATTATCAGCTTAAGGATAATCGATTATCTGGCTGTTCTGTCCAGAATCGAAAACTTACTTCAAAAACCATTTTGGTTAAAATGAAAACGTTAAAATCATTTTGTTTGAAGTATTTGAAATATGTTTATGATAAATATGATTTGATAAAATGATTTTATGCATATTTATGATGACCTATGTGTAGCCAAAAGACGAGATAACTTAAACGTTGCCCTTACATTGGTTCTACCTAACGACCTACGCCTTGGGTCTTCGGTCTTTGAACTTTTGGGCTCGTCTTTGGCTTTTCCATGCAATCCCTTCATCAATATGCTTCTCGGCATTCAATCTTGATTTTTTGTCATATAATAACGTTGTTTGACACTTGACTTCATTGTTTGTCATTCATCGACTTCATTGTTTGTCATTCATCAAAACCTATACCTGGAAATCATGCTAATACAACCAAAGCACACATATCATGGATAGAATGATTTCCTACAACCTCCTGCTGTCAGAACCTGTTCTCGAGGAACTGCTCTGATGGCTTTGCATAGATGGCAGCGTGCTTTCTGAATACCAAACATATGACTGGGATGGCCCTGATGTCCCTCTCCCTAGAGCTGACCTCCCTGAGTAACCCATTGATCAAGCCCTGCTTCTACTCTCCCTATCTGCCTGTATCTTCAACTTCCTAGCCTCTGTGGCCTGAGCAAAACTCAAAATCTTCCTATGGTTCATATCTCAGTGCAAGGCCGTTGTAGCATCCTTATTTACCACTAATGGACTAAGACCCTGAACAAATCGTCGAACTTGAGCACTGATGGTCGACACTATGTGAGGAGCATACTTGGACAATCTCACGTTCCATATGGTACTCCCAAACACTCATCCTGCCCTGCTTAAGAACCTCTAACTCTTTGGCACGAGCTGCCATTGTCTTGGCAGGCTAGAATTGATCCATAAAAACATCCACAAATTCCTCCCATCTAGCCGGAGGGCTCCCCTCCTCGTGGGAATCCTCCCACATCTCAAACCATGAGCGTGCCTCTCCCTTCAACATGTAGGAAGCCAAATCAACCCCCTCTGATTTTGTGGCCTTTATCACATTAAGGGTCTTGTACATCTCATCAAGAAAATCCAGCGGATCGGCCTCTAGGTTTGTGCCTGAAAAATCTGGAGGGGCTAATCGCAGAAACTGATGGACTCTGGAGCTGGCAGAATCTCCCTGTCCACTGGAAGACATAGGAGAATTGTGACTTCTCTGAGCCTGAGCAGCCACTAACTGGGTCAACATACGGATAGTTCCCCTAAGGTCCCCATCAGAAGCCTCCACACCGGGAGTTGAAGCAATGCCTGGATTAGGAATATTGGTAGGAGGGATGGTGACGCCCTTTGCCGCTGCTGGAGCAAAAGGGCATGGATTTGGAAGGGACGGGGCAGGCAGATTCAAATCCAAGGAGTCACTCTCACCCACAGCGTCAGGTACGTGACCCACGATCACACTTGGCCGAGTCTAACCTTCTTTTTAGGTGCCATCTCTAAAAATTTTGGAGCAAGGCACGAGTTTGAAACAACTACTTTCACTTTTCACTTCACTGCACTAAATGGAATAACAAAGAAAAGAGTAGTTTCCTAAATGCCCGTGTAGCCTCCTACTTATAGATGTGGTCGACAACACATCGATAAGAAGGGCTCTACTAGGCACGGCTCGGAGACACCCTAGGACTCTTTTTAAATCCTTAGGCTCTGATACCAAGTTTGTCACGCCCCAAATCTTAGGGACATGACCAACACTCAACCGGGTATCCATAGTCGAGTGGACCTGGGTGCCTTCCCTGACTCACGAGTTACCCCACATTTTTCATTACTTACTAACCCAATGGAAAAAACTATTTATAATTGAAATTCCCTTATTACAAACACACATAACATAGATGATATAAGTGTAGTTTACAATTTACATTACCTAAAATACAATACATAATGCATGCCTCATGACCCACATTTCATGTCTACAGAGCCTCTAAGGATACAAGATGACAGTACTACACTTGCCGGTAACAAGGCTCTGGCTATACCTTTTTACACAACCAAAAAATGATCCCAAAATAGAAGAACAAAGGTGGCATGAGCAACGTTGGGCCCCAGAAAAAAAAGGGGATCACCAAGACACCTGAAGGGGAATAAGGAAGAGCTACGAACGGTGGACTGGAGTACCTGCTGAAGATCCACCTACAATCATAACATGAATTTAGAGCTCCTAGCAAAGGGGACGTAAGCACATTTGAATTGTACTAGTATGTAAGAACAAAACTTGTCCCATGTAAACTCAAGCCGTAAGCAAACAGAACACAACAATAGAAGTAGCAACCAAACACACATAAAAGGTCCAGTTAGTCAAACAAAGGGGCAATAAGTTCCCCACAGGATACAAACTCTCCTGCTGTATCCTTTGATAATTCCACATCAATAGTTTCATAATTTTGTTCAAGTGTGTATATATGTGTATATATATATATATATATATATATATATATATATATATATATAGTGATTTCGATCACTTTTCCACCATTATTACCTCAGCAACCCTTACTACACCAACCCACACCTTATTACACCGTTTTGCGGCGCGAACCCGACCCCACCGTACAGTTATAATTCACAACAAACACAACCAAACAACAAATCACAAAAATAAACAGCAATAATCCTCAAGACGTCACCACATCAATGTTACGAGTGCTTCCATATCTATTAGTACAAATTTCATTACCTTCAACATTTCATACTCAATTCAAGTTACCACAATTGCCCATAACATTTCAAGTACATTATTATCACAATTAAGCTTGTTTCATCATTTACAGATTCCTTCCATCACTTGTTATTCAATTTTTAACCCAAGTTGCATTCACAATCAAACCAGTCAAAAGAAGTTCACAAATAACCAACATAGATATCAATTACCAAACAATTTACGTACCAAGCAAGGCGATTTCACAAGAATCAAGGTAAGTCATACATACTTGGAGTCGACTTCCCCCTCTTGAGTTTCTATTCTTTGTCACCAAGCTATCGAGCACAGTTCTCTAGTTGTATCCAATTTCCCTTCAATAGGTTCTAGGTTTGAGTGGCATGCATGAGGATTTTCAATTGTTAGTGCAAAATCAAAGCATAGGACTCCCCTCCATTAGCATAACTCAAAAAAAATTGGGGAAAAGGGTTAGGGATTTTACCTGTAAGAGTGGGACGAAGACAATAACTCAAAAATTTTCCCAGCCCGGATAGTTTTGGAGGATCAATTTGATGAGAATTCCTTTCTCTCTGTAGAACTCTCCCTTCCCTGTATCTTGTTTTGTCCAAAAAATTTGTAATAATGAGGGGTTGGGGTGTTTTATCAGAAAAGGGGTTGGGTTGACAATTTTAGAAAACTAAAACTCGCGCTGGATCTGCTTCAAAAATGTGATCGCATTTCTGACATGCGATCCGCATATTGGACCGAAGAATTATCCCAAATTGTGGGCCTCTCTATTTGGGTATGTGGTGAGAATGTGATCCGCATACACGTGACGATTATGCGGTCCGCATATTGGTTATACGATCGCATAATGGACTGCATTTTCAACATTCAATTTGGCTACTCTCTGATTTACTATGCGATCGATATGTGGTCCACATACATGATCTGCGACTGAATTCTTGAACTGCAAAAATGACATTTTTCCGGAAATATGTAACTCCAGATTTTAAGTATAAAATCAGTAGAAAAGGGTTCTAACACATAGGTGGACCTGACTCTATAAGTTGCTAGGATTTGGTCACTCATTTTCATGGGGTCTTACAATAATGTTGTGCTTAGGATGGTGAAAGTCGTGGCCTGAGACTCTTGTGTTGACCAAACAGTCATCATATGGTCGTATTAGACCCTTGTGCGCTTGAATCGTAACTAAGGTCATTGTGTGCCCTTCACTCGATATCTTTAGCAATCCATGAATGTGTGTGGTGATAATTCGATTTGCGATTCCAAGTCTAGAGCCAATGGCCTAGAACTTGCCCCGAATGTTTGTCGAGGTGAAATCCTAGGTGAAATTTTGTCTTGAGAAGTGATTGTATGCTCTCCTAGATCCAAAATTCTAAGATTGAACGATTCCATGACCTACTAATGCAATGATCCCTAGTTAACCCTTTTGAGCCTTGAACCGTATTCTTTTAAGAACCAAAGCTACAAGCATATACCCGTTCTTAATGATACCCTCTCTTGGTACCCAAATCTTACCTTGAGTCGATGGCAAATATCTAAGTTTGGGGGGGGGGGGGGGGGAACAAGAAAGAAAACAATGTGGTAAAAGGTAAAAAAGCAAAAGAAACAAAAGGTAATGAAAAATAAAGAAAAAATAAGACAAAAATGAAAGACCAAACTGATTAAGGTCAAAAAGCAGATTCAAAGAAAACAAAAGTGAAAAAGGGTGAGGAAAAGTAGAAAAATGAGAAATGTGTTGAATTGCATAAGAAAGGGTGACAATTTGTCTCTCTAACCCCTTGAAAAATAAGTAAATACTCAAATGAGTCAAGAAAGTGTGCCAAAATGAATCAAAAGATGTGCTTAAGGAAAGAATGAACCCATTTGAACAAAAATATGTCCTAACCTTACCCAAAACCCTTCACAATGACTTCACAAAAGCCTTACATGATTTTTAGTTGAAAGGAGCCTACATTAGTGGATACTTACATGAGGGACAAGCATATGGCACTTAGATTCAGACTTGTGACCTTCTTCTTGGGAGAGATGAGTGAAATTCCATCAACCTCGGTTTGTGTGGTGGGGTTTGATTAGGGAGAGTTGAGGATTAGTGAGTTTGGGTTCCACAATGACCAAAGTAATTGAGAAAAGTTGTTTGATGAAATGTGTCAACTCTTGATGCTCTTGTGTTACATTTGATCCACAAGTTTTTAATGTATAAATGTGTTAATGATGCATTCGTATTGAGGGCAATTGTTAGTCCCGATTGATGCTTGTTGAGGTTACTTTAGGATAAGCTAGAATTGTTTGGATGTTGCCTTTGAAGGGTGGGTCTTATTTTGTTTGCTTGATGACCAGCAATGGTTTAAGTTTGGGGGAGTTTATAAGTAGGATTTTAACATGTTTTATACACATACTTGCTTGCGCTTTGAGTGTAATTTGCTACAAAATAGTCTCAAAATACTTACAGATTGAGCTTGATTGCAGGTTTGACAAAAGAGTGACAAATCGTCAAATGTCAGCTCAAATAGAAGTAAAACCTGCTCAAGTGTCAAAGATTATTAAAGTAAGGAAATTCAAAACTTGGTGCAGACCGCACCATCATGTCATGCAGCCGCACCATAGGAGTTCTAAGACTGTGAAACTTCAAGTCAAACTCATGCAGCCACGTCCCACTTCATGTGGCCCGCGTCTCACTCATGCCGCTGCAGAATCTTGCTATGCAATCGCATACAACAAGTTCAGAGAGTGTCATATTCTAGAAGCCCGTGCTCCACTTTATGCGGCTCGTGTCCCTCTCCGTGCGACCGCACTCTATGGTCACACAATACGTGTTAGGGAAGTTTAGAGAAGTTGGCAAAACCATTCATGCGGCCGCACAACAACTTTGTGCAGTCTACGCCACTCTTCATATGGCCACATTCCAGCTTTCTGCGGTCCGCATCACCATTTTCAGAGAGCAACATTCATAGGTCAAGCAACCTAGTGTGGCTACGTGACAATTTTGTGCGGTTCCGCACTGACGCCGTATGGGCATCTTTATCTAGTTTTTCCATCCCACTATAAGTAGAATATTTTACCATTTTAGGTTAAGTTTGATATATCTTATAGCTGCTGCACTCGTGAGACTTATGTTTTAGCTTATTTAGGGCATTTCTAGCTTGGTTTCATCATAGATTATTGTAGTTTAACATTAACAATTAATTAATATGGTTGTCTCATCTTGTATTTCCTTAGTTTCTTCTTTAATTATGTCAAGATAAACCGATTAGCTACGATTGTGGCTTAACTCTAGTGTGGGTAATTAATGGGTGTTGCTTCTTAATGATATATTGATATTGGAGTTTTTTTATTTGGGTTAATTTTATGGTTTAATTAAGGATTGATGGTTGCAAATATTGATTCTTTAAAATTGACTCACAATGAATTGGGATGGACCCATGAGAAATGGTAGTCCCAATTAACGGGTTAAACCTCGAGAGAGTAACCACCCTACTTGAACCCTAGTTGCTTGGTCTAATTGGCTTATCCAATTGGTCTCGAGAGAGTCAATTGGGCTAAATCTCTCTCTCTACCGAGAGGTGTGAGAGTGAGTATAATTATGCAACGATTATACCATTGATCCCAAATAGGTGAATCTATTATCAGTAGTCTCTACCCGTTAGTTAACCACCTAATTGATGCCACGACCCTAGTGCCTTTCTCTATATTAATCATAACTTAGCAGATATCTCTTTAGCGTAATTTATCCTTTGCTGGTAGTTGACAATAGTAGTTATTAAATAACAAAAACCCAAAAATATTATAAGTACAATTAGGAGAAAAGAAGCATTCCTAGGTGGGAATAGCATGGGCCCTAACTGCAAGGAAGCTCCGACGTCTAAGCCATTAAGGCAATGGCCGTATAAGACCCCCAAATTAGCGAGTCCTCATTCTTCTAAAAGTGAATTTTAATTTTTATAATTGAAAAAATAAAAAATACTTTAAAATAAAAATATAGGATCTTTACATAAAAAATGGTTAAATAGTAAACATTTAGTAATATATATTTTGTCATTAATATTCCTTTTTTCTCCAATACCGTATTCAAAGTATACTTTGTACTTTTTCATGTTAAACTGTCTATTCTCTCAGTAATTATATAAACAATATTAAATAAATTAAAATACACACATTTTTTAAATTCTTTCTCATGTTTTTAAGCGTCAGATGAGTGAAATTGTATCATGTAATTCAGCTTCTAAAATCATGTTTTATTGTGTTCAATGGCTATTATCTTTATTTTTTTTGGAAAGTTACATTTTTTGTATCTTTAGGTTAAATCATTTGGCAAAAGAAGTTAATTTTATTTTATTTTTTGAGCAGGGAATGGTCAAAAATTATTAAAATGTTTTTGTCATTTCTTTTGGTAAACCTTGGCTCACCAGATTGCAGATATTCCTTTGGTTCCCTTAACAATTCATAATTTGTAATCTAGGAATCAGGAAGAATTTTGACAAGCTCATCTCTAGAAATTTGTTTGGATATTTGGGTGCACATGATGTTTCCTTTGGTAGAATCAATATTAAAGAGTAAAACGTTCTCTCCTACGGGAAGGAAGAGATCCATGGCATGATTTTTGACCTACCATGCTATTTGGTGGTGAAGAGTGGCTTGGATAGAATCTTTGGCTCATGCGGCACCTTGGATCTGGGCTTGGATTTTTAGTGCATCGGTTAAGTATTGGTCATAAACGGAGATGTTGAAATTTGGAAAAGATGGTTATAAAGGCAGTCCCAGCATTCACGGCAACTTCTGCAGTACCCAAATTCGCATATTGGTACTTCAAGTGTCTTGTAGCTAGAAAAGAAAGTCAAGATACATAGGTTGTCTTTTTATTTCGTGATATATTAAAGTGATCCGGATAGCACCAAAATGGATATGGGTAAACCATGATACTTTTATTGTTGCTGGATTCAACAATTGTCACAACACAAACCCCGCTTCGGTCGTGATGGTGCCTCTCATGAAGATAAGGTCAGCCAAACCATTACGGAACACCTCTTTTAAGTAGTTAAATAGTTCATAAGCAGTTTAAATATGATTTAATGGTATTAATTGGCAAACGTACGACCCAACACAGCCCAAACTGGGGTATCACAGGTCACGAGTATCTATTCGGGTGTAAATACAACTACAGGGTCTAAATTATAGAAAACAGGAATAATGAAATAAATGGAGTAAAATGGTGTTGCGAACGCTGGCAGTCACCATACTAAACTCCTATAACTCTGCCTCCGATTAGCCAAACCCTCTATCGAGTGAATCAATACTTGCATCTACACACGAGGTGCATGGAGTAAAGAGAGTACTCCAACTCAGTGAGTGCTAAAGGTAAATAACAACTGAACAGTACGAAATCACGTAAAGCAACCAACATGTTGTATAAAAGCGGTGAAAAATCCTTTGAGAAAAGCAGTGAAGCTGTGAAATCTTTAGAAATATCTTAGCTCAGTTTAAACCTCTTTAGAAAATGACCTTTTCAATAGCTACACAATGATTTCAAAACGGTTAGTGCTGATAAGTAGAGGAAATCCACCCCTGGGCACAAATACCACAGTAAAATGGGTAAAAGAAAAGTAAATCTGAATGATGAACACATAAAAGTTTGCCCCTCGGGCAACATCTCAAAACAGCACCAGCCCCTCGGGCTCACTTTCAAAAAACTATCAGCCCCACGGGCTTACCCTCAGAACACTCTCAGCCCTTCGGGCTCTCACACTCTCTCTCTGTCTCTCATATCACTCTCGGAATAGTATCATACACTAACCGGTGCAGCGTGCAGCCCGATCTATATATCGTCGATGGCACTTACTGGGGGCGTGCAAACTCTAAGAGGGGCCCCCTACGGCCCAATTGCAATATCAAGCCACATCGTGGAATCATCACTCGTCACTTGGCATTCGGCCATACATCACTCAAGCAACCTCGTGGCATGTAAAGTTTTTCGACCTTCGGTCTCATAACACCCAGCATATAAAACATATGTCCCTCGGCCTCACTCTGTTCGAAAATCATCACAAGCCACTCGGGCTTTTGTAAAATACTAGTTCTTAGCCCACAATATCATTTAGAAATTGTCACGCCCCAAATTTGTGGGACATGACCGGCACTCGATTGGGTATCCCCAGTCAAACGGACCAGGGTGCCTTTTCCTATCCCACGTGTTACCCCTCATTCTCATTACCTAATAACTAAGTGAAATAGCCATTTATAGGATATGAACTCCATTAACCAAATTTTTATAAACATATTCATTCACCATAATAAATGTATTCCAAATTGTTTTTATACATCATTGCCACACATCAATATTTATTTTTTATATTACCATGCCAGACAATACCCACAAGCTATCTACGGAGCCTTTAGATATAATCAAAGAATGATATGACAATACCGGCAACAAGGCTCCGGCTATACCTTATACATATCAAAACAACATCCAAAAACAGAAAATGACGTGAGCCACGTAAGGCCCCGAATGGAAAGAGGCTTGCCAAATCAGCTGAGGGAAAGTGATGATGAGCTACGGTCGGTGGACTGCAGTACTTGCTATGGATCCACCTACAATCAAAACATGAATGTAGCGCCCCCAGCAAAAGGGACGTCACTACATTTGAATTGTACTGGTATGTATGAACAGACTTTTTCCCAAGTAAACTCAAGCCATACACAAGTGGATAACAGTGATAGAAACAACAATCAAATGCACAAGCAAAGAACAATCAAGCGAAACAAGTTTTCAACATCTAACTTTGTTCCAAGTAAACTCAACCATACACAAGTAAGAAAACAACAACAGAAGCAACAACCAAACATACATAGAAGGTATAATTAGCAAAACAAAGGGGCAGTCTGTGTCCCACGGGTTACAAACTCTCCTGCTGTCTCCTTTCACAATTCCACATCTATGATTTCACAATATCTATTCAAATGTATATTTCAATAGTGATTTTGATCACTTTTCTGCCCTTATTACCTCCTCCACCCTTATTACCTCGGCCACCCTTATCACCACAACCCACCACCTTATAACACCGTGTTGCAGCGCGCAACCTGACCCCCGCCGTACAGTTTCAGTTCACAACAATCACAACCAAACAACAAATCACAAAGGTAAAAAACAATCAATTCACAAACAAGAAGAGCAACAACAATACTTCTCAAGACACAACCACAATAATATTACGAGTATTTCCATAGCCAACAGTTCCAATTCCATTATATTGAACAGCTCATAAGCAATTCAAACCATTGTAATAATTACCCATAAGAAGCAAAATATGTTATTACCACAATTGTTCCAATTGCATAATTTACGATTTCCTTCTATCATTTGTTTCTCAACTCTTACCACATAACACTTAATCAAACCAATCAAACACCAAACAAACCAATTACGAGAATTCCACAACAATCCACGTAGCTATCACATACCAAATATCCGTACACCAAACAAGGCGATTTCACAAAGATCAAAGTTAGTCATACATACCTCGATTGAGCTTTTCTTAAGTTACTACAACACTTCAAAAACTATAGCAATTCCAATCTACTACGAGACATAACAAAATTAAGCACATATTAGAAAGATATTAATGAAACTAGCTCATTTGAGCATTTTATCAAACACTAGTTGAGCAAGTTGATTTCGAATCCCCTTTTTAAGATTTCCTTCATTCCCTAACCCAATCTTTACTAATATATGTTAAACAATCTTCCCATAAACCTAAGTTGTACATGAATGCATTCACAATACTAAAATACCCAAGAATCATACCTCAATAACCCATCTTATACTCTAAACTCGAAATTATAACCTAGGGCATAGAATCTTACCTCTTAGATGAAGAACTTGCGATTGGGTTCTTCGATTCTTGAAGAATGATGCAAGATTTGGATGATTAGATGTTGGGTTCCTCCTTCTCTCTTTAAAATACTCTCACATCTCTCTAAAATCAGTAGCAAATGAGCCCAAATGAAGCCCCAAAGGTTATATATCAAAATAGGTTCGGGTTTTGAAAATAAAAAAAATAACCCTCCGATATCAATTCTGCCATAGCAGAATGCACCGCAGAATGGACATGCGGGCCGCAGAATGCACCACAAAATTGGTGCCCAAAAATGACACAGGATTGCGTTTTCAAGCCTTTGGTAATTTGACCATAGCTTTGTGTAGGAATGTCCAAATGACAAACGGTTTAAAGCGTTGGAAACGAGACTCAGAGAGCTTTTATTTGATATTCTATTCACAACACAAAACCATATATATAATTATATATGCTCTTTTGAAGTGGAGCCTTGTGCGAATCCATTTGGAATTTTGGCCTATTTCAAAATGTTTTCCATTTGGCATACACCTAGTCTTCCAGTTGGACCTCACATCACTTACCATAAGACTAGTAGTCATATTTACCAAGTCTAATTAATGTCCATCATGTTAATAGTATATAAAAACATTATAATAAGCCTACGTGACACTACGAAATCCTAAATTACTTAGTGAAATTTTCCGGGGCCTTACAGAAATATCACTTAAGTTTCAAATTTGAGTAAAAGTGGCTGCATTTGTAAAACAATCGATATCAACTTGACTGAGTTCTTGTATAAGTCAAAATAGTTAGGAAATAGTGATAAAAACTCCTCGGATGGCCTAAATAATTAGTACGAAGACCAAATATGTCAGTCAGCACAAATCAAGATAATAGCAAATACGTCTCAGTCAAATATGAAGTGAAATCATCAATCGGGGCGGACCAAGTCACAATCCCATGTAGAAAACAACCCCACGCATCATCAACCGCGTGTCTCACCTCAATATAGCACTACGATGTGCAACCGAGGTTTTAAACCCTCAAGATATAATTTACAATCATTACTCACCTTGAACCGGCTAAATCTCTAGCTCGCGATACCTTTGCTCCTCAAATCGTCCTCCACTCGCGTTCAATATATCAAAAATCAGAACGAATACGTCACAATATGCTAAAGGAACATAGCTCAAGAAAAATCAATAAAAAAATATAAAAATTTCGAAATTGGCAAAACCCGAATCCTGGGCCCACTTCTTGACACTCAAAAATTTTCACATCAATAGGTTCCTTATCTCCCCACAAGTCCATACATACTAAAAACTCTATAATCTGACCTCAAATGGCCCTTCAAATTCCAATTTAAAAAAATCTCAAAACTCAAGCCTTGGCTCTTCAATTTTTAGCTAAATACCATAAATTTCTTGGTTAATTTCACAATATAATCGGGCTTTGGTTCATAATACTTACCTCCAATCAATCCTCTTCGAATCCCTCTTCATTTTCTCCCAACGAGCTCTCAAAATGTTCAACAATGGAGGGAAAAAAGACTTTTGCTCGCGGATAAGACGTTTTAAAATTTTCTGACCAGTCCCTGTCATTTATTCTATGTGTTCGCGGCCCAATGCCCGCGATCATGAAGAGCAATCTTACAGTGCCTCTAAAATGAGCTATGTGAATGTGAAGAAATTCCTGCGAACGTGAAGGTCCAACTCACACAGCTATGCGAACGCGGACTAGCATACGCAAACGCGGAGAGCAAATCTGCTGGGTCCCAAAACCTTATACGCTAATGTGATCGTACCACCGCAATCGCGAAGCTTCCACTTCCAGAACTATGCGAACGACCCTATATCTATGAAGGCGGAGACAAAATCTCAGGCCACCCAAATTCCTCTATTTGAATGCGGGTGACCTCTTGCGATCACGAAACATTAAATACCTACAACATCTGAGATGAATATATGCAATATCTCAAAGTCCAAAATTTCCCGTTTAGCCATCCGAAATAACCCCGAGACCCCTCAGACCTCAACCAAAAGCACCAACATATCCTAAAACATCATCTACACTTTTTCCATTCAACAAAACAGCTCAGACAACATCAAAACCAATCAATTCTCGAATTCAAGCCTAAGGTTTTCCAAAACTCGCATTTGATAAAAAAAAACTAACCAAATCACCTCTGAACGACCTGAAATTTTGCACACACATATAAAATAACATAACAAAGATACAAAAACTCTCGGAATTTAGTTCCGACCATCGAATCAAAATCTCACCTATCAACCAGAAATCGCCAAAATACTAACTTTGCCAATTCAAGTCAAATCCTTCCACGGACTTTTAAAATACATTCCGATCATGCTCCTAAGTTATAAATAATCCAACGAAGCTAACCAAATCATAAAATTTCCGATCCGAGTTCATTCACAAATAAGTCAACTCTTGGTCAAACCTTTCAAATTCAAAGCTTTCAATTGAGACTGTTCTTTCAAATTCATACCGATTTTCGTGAAAATCAAAACCAATGATCTACATCAGTCATAACACATTATATGGGGAAAGTCATGCTAGAGAACTAGCAATCAAAGTAAAAAAGCTCAAAATGCCCGATCGAGTCGTTACTTCCTCCCCCACTTAAACACATATTGATTCTCGAACATACCCAAAGTTGTTCTAAAAGCCAACCAATCGCTGAATAACTTACCAAGCATATACCTGGGGGTGATCCCACGTCACCATATCTTATATAGGTCTGATAACATATAGAAACTGAAATTACACAACCCAATACAAGTCGGGCTAACCAAGCCGACTCAAGCTAGAACACACACCCATATTGGCCGGCCACTGAACTCATTACCAAGGAAACCTGAAGTTGTTCCTTCCAATACTATAACTCCTGCCAGTGCCATACGATACAGTGCATGGCACCAAATAAATATCGAAATCCATGATATTGCCCGGCGACATGCCTGGCCATAAGAAACACATTCAAAAAGTCCCTAACAACCAGAACAGAATCAGTATGAGGAGCCCTAGCACTGGCACCCATCACAAGAACCCAATTAAGAAAGGCAATCCTTCCCAACCACTCGATGGGTCTTCGGATTATAAACATCTCGACTAGAACATAATTCAACGCGCATCACCACTCAATCTGTGGAAATCCAGCATAGCCCAAAACAGAATGGTCTAGAATAAGCAACACCGAGACAACCAATTGTCATGACCCCAACCCCTGATGGCGCCCAAGACACTGTTACGCAAGACCGACCAATTTAACAACCTTAACCCTTTTTGTACAATTCATGATTCAATTAATACAAATAATTACTAAGTCATAATACTAAAACTCTGAAATTTAGTTAAAACATGCAGAAAACCCATGTAAAAATACTACTATGCAGCCCGAAGAATCCAGTATCACAAGTTTGAGCCTTTAACACACGGGTGTCAACCTACTACATATTACTCTAAAGAAGTACAAAATAATGAAAATAGGTTAGATGGGAAGATCAAAACTGCTAACGTCATGTAGCTATCTTGATGTTCCTTGATACGATCCTCGGCGGAGAAATCCTCACTCAGCCTCAGTGGGTGCACCTAGATCTGCAGGCAAGGTGCAGGGAGTAATGTCAGTACTTCCAACCCAGAGAGTAATAAACATAAAGAAGGGTTGATAGTAAGAAATCCTGGATATGCACAATGTAAGCTATAATTACAGAAGTTTAGTCCAGATAATATCAACTTAATTAACCAATGAAAGCAATGATACTGCAACAGATAAGTAAATGAATGACAATCAATTAGTAAATACAACAAATAGTAAGGTACTCTCTAGTACCTGGTGCGGCGTGCATCCCGCTCCCATTATTTATCATCGACGGTGCACAACGGGGGTGTGCAGAGTCAGGAGGGCCTGTTACGGCCAAAGATCTAGATCAACATAAGGCCTGAAAGCCTTCTCTCATCACACATAAGGCTTGAAAGCCTCCTAACATCACACCGAAGGCGTGAAAGCCTTCTCACATCACACTCGAGGCCTGAAACCCTCCTCACATCACACTCAAGGCGTAAAATCCTTCTCACACCACACTTGAGGCCTGAAAGCATCCTCACATTACACTCAAGGCCTGAAAGCCTACACAGTCCAGGAACATCATAACCCTCGGGCATCAGTAAAATAATAGTGCTTAGCCCAAACAATTGTAAAAATATAATTAAAGTCTCAAAATTAATTTAATGCGGCTGAGGCTGTAAAAACAATATTACATACTAGGACTGAATTCAATTATATACATTAAAATTGTAAGAAACAAGAAAGCGCAATCGCTAAAGGATTCAATCAGTTGGCACGAGGCCCAACTATGACAATTGATCCATTTTAATAAGGATATCAGCTAAACTTCAGTCAATTAGGTAGTAATTTTATTAAGCGGGACGTACCAAGTCACAATTCCAGATTGTGCTCTACCGCACGCCCGTTATCCGGCATACAAGTCATCTCAACATAGCACTATGATCTGCAAATTTGGGGTTTCAAACCCTAAATATTGCATTTACATCTATTACTAACCTCAAGTCGGACGAAAACCTAGCTCGTTATGCCTTTGCCTCTCACATCGACCTCCTCGCGCATCGAATATGAAAAAAACCACAACGAATATATCATACTATGCTATAAGATCAATAACCAATCGAAAAACATCAATAATTCCGAAGTTGATAAAACCTGAGCTCTAGGCCCTCTTCTCGAAACTCAAAATTTTTTACATAAAGTTATTCTTTATTTTCTCCCGATTCTGTACATTTAAAGAAGACCAAAATCGAAGTTCCTTTGACCCCTCAAATCGACCCCTAAGGGTCTCATAATCTTAGACCCCAAAATCCTATTTTTCTACTGTTTTCATGAATTAAAGACTGGAATTATTGTTTATAATCACCAATAAATGAGTTTTGATAATAAAATCACTTACCTCTATTATACCAATTGATTTTCTCTCTTGAAAAATCGCCTCAGAAGTTTCTTCCCGTTCAAAAATTGGAAGAAAACTCGATATGCTCATTTAGGTATACTATTCAAGTGTTTAACTGCTCCCAATAAATTCCTTGTGAAATTCTAATGAATTTAGGATATTGAATCACTCCATTTTGACCTTATAATTAAGGAGATATGTAGGTATTAAGATTTGCAAATAATGCAGGTTTTTAGTACGTCGTCCAGGGCAATTTTGTCATTAACCTAAAATTTTGTGCAACCTTGGTAAAATAGCCATAAAATCCTCATACGATGTCCAAATTCGACGATTATTTTTGCTACGGGTCAATAATTATGATACGGATCTAATGATTTATTCAAAACAGTAAATCACATATGATCATTCAAACTTAGTTGCACTCTCAAAACACCAAAACTAACATCAAAACACAAAATTTACATCGGATTCAAGCCTAAGCTCTTCTAAAACTTCCGAAACATTCAAAGTTTCAAACCCAACCAAATCACCTATGCATAACCTCAAATTTTGCACACACATCCCAAATTAACTACCAAAGCTATAGAAACTCTCAGAATTCCATTCCGACCCTCAGATCAAAATCTCACCTATCAACCGGAATTCACTAAAATACTAACTTCGCTAATTCAAGCCAAATTCAACACCAGACTTCCAAAATCATTTTCGATCTCACTCCTAAGTCACACATCATCCTCCAAAGCTAACTGAATTGTCGAAGTCCACATCCGAGCCCTCTAACTCATAGGTCAATATCTAGTTGACTTTTCCAAAACAAGCCTTCCTTAAAAAGACTAAGTGTCTCATTTCCTTCCAAAAATCAACCTAATTCAACTCGTTCACACAAGACACTGATAATGAAGCATAAAGAAGCAAGAAATGGGGGAAATGGAGCGGTTCTCATGAGAAGACGGGTCGGGTCGTCACATCCTCCCCAACTTAAACAAACGCTCATCCTCGAGCGTACCCAGAGTTGTCCTAGAAGCCAACCAATAGCCAAATGACCTTACCAAGCATATACCCGAGTGTGATCCCACGTCACCCTATCTCGCATAGATATGATAACACAACATCGCTGAAATTTCGCAACCCATCTAGTCCATAAACTATCGAACCACATTGAACTTTCCGTAATCATACACATGATCAGAACCTCACATCTATACCTCAAAATAAGCTTGAAATAGCTGTAATAACCCTCAATCATATGATATACTACATAAGTCAAACACTCATGACGATAACGTTTATTCAAAGTAGTTGCCCATAACATCCGAATACCGGTACAAAGCCTCTTATCAACTAAGGTCTTATTCCAACACTTTCATGTACTGCCAACGATAAATCAAACACGCAATAAACCGTAGTCATTTCTGAGATCAACCATTCATGAAGCCACTTCCCTTTTGACTAATACCACAGTAGATTCCGAGACGAACCTCGATATTATCCTTCCAACAAGAAGAAATCAAATCTGTTCGTATTCATTAGTGACCCCAACAATCACCTCGAATCCGACACACCACTCTGGTGATATGACGCCTCAATACAGGCCTAAGCCACAACTTGCATAATATGCGCACCAATAAGAAACGGTCTAAACATACTCAAATCATGAAAAATGACTGAAACAAAAGATATGGACCTCAAGCTCATCAGTACCATCACAACACAAGGCTGAGACCTCGTTTCACATCATAGAAATAGAACACATGAATCTATCCCAAAAGGTCATATCTCCACGTGGCTTTGCTGCAATGCGCGATCCTATCCAAACACTGTTACGCATGAAACACCTCAAGTCACTATGCTCAAAACCGACAGCAACACACAATTTGATGCCTGGAACCATAGGAATTCATTACACCCATGGTGAAACAAATAACATATGCCACGCTACCCGATAGGTCATAACCAATACTCCATTTACCGAGAACCACCCACTCTTCCCGCTCGACTTTCAATATGAATCCCCAATAGAACCGCATCACATGTGCCCATAACCAACAAATCATAACGTCTCACAACACCCAAAAGCAAATCATAGCTTTCCTCATACCTATCCCTCAACAATACAATTCGGGGCCAACCAAGTAACCTCAAGCTAAACACATATCCAGATCGGCCAACCAACGAACTCATTACCAAGAAATCCTAGAGCGGTATAATATGGTGCCCGACACCTAATCAATATCAAAATCCAAAACCTCGCCCGACGGCATGTCCGACCACAAGAAACGCATCCAAAAAGTCCCTTAACACCGAAACAGAAACAATGGTAGAAACCACTACACTGACATCCATCACGAAGGCCTAATTAAGAAAACCAATCCTTTTCAGTCGTCCGTTGGGTCTTTGAAATATATACCATCTGCAAGAACATAATCCAATGCACCTAGCCACTCAACTCGTGGAATTTTCGGCGTTGCCCATAGCGCAATAGTTAGGAATCACCTAACAGTAAGAGAAACAGTCTGAATTTGAACATCACATCCAAAATCTAACATACCATCAAATAAAGATCCACTCCAGCCTCCAAATCCCGATTAATGCTAAACGGTGTCGAATACACGCGATCCACAACCATGACATAACCTGTACATGAGAACTCCAGTCTCCAACTCCATACAGCACACGAATCATCACACATGATCCCAATTTTGCCGTTGGAAAGCATACCACACCTTAAATACCCAATCACTCCACCGTAGATACTTCAAAATTTCCCGTGCCACTAAGCAAACCTGAATACCACCAGTTGATCCAACAAGAAAATGTTGCAATACTACCGAAGTATCATCCGTTTAATCATACCCTTTTTCCGAGATATATACTCTCGTTAAATTGTATCCAATTAGTAGCACCATTTCCTTGATTATCTGAGGCTACTCATTTCCTAAGAGTTTTATGAACTTCTTATAAGAACTGAACTAAAACCTCATACACACAAATGTGGATCCTCCACAACATACCGCCTATACAATGTCATCCAAGGATAGCAGGAAAAATTTGATCTCCCTTCCGAGACACAAAAATCTACGCACTCAACTAGTCAAGAACTTCCATTGATCCAGCTAGAAGAAAATCATTATAGATTCGATGTCTCTCATATTCGTAGAAGATGCACCTCCTCAACCACGGTAGAAATCAACAAGAACTTTCTCAAATTCGTTTGTATAAATTAAACTGTGAGGACGGAATCCTTTAACTCGACCAAGTTAAGCAAGACATCAATAACCCAAGAGCATTGCTGCAAAATACTTGTAAGGCTCATTACCTCAACACATAGGAAGAACTAATCTTATCCTTACCATATCGATTTGGTCTACTATCAAGCTACTATTCCATCTATCTAATTTCCCTTCTGATTCATCATCAAAATATTCCCCTTTGCTATAGCACCACAGTTCCTCAGCCCAGGCTCACCATACGAGACCCAAGCACAAGGCCACGTTGTCTATGACCCATAAACAATTGAATCATGTCTGAATTATTCCCAGAAGTACCACATTCCAAAATACTTTACTCTGAAGAACATCCTGCGAATCTAAATTTGTTAATTTTACTTTCCAGATATTGATACATAGAATCCCATAATCAACATAAAAATACCAAATAACATCTTCCAATGGAGACTCGATCCCTAATAACATATGCTACTTTAAGATACCTCATTGATACATGTAGAATCTTGAACACATTAGAACCATTTTCAAGAGGCATTCACTATATTCAACTTCCAATTAGCTTACTCAACTAACAAAACTACTTGTGCCTCATTAGACTTTGCGACCGCAGGGTACGACTTCATCCCAATACAAACAAGCATCTTCTTTCTCTATACACTAAGCATTCTTTACCAACAACAGCTCAAGACATCCTATTATTTTCACATATCTACGAAGCACCATATTGCCTTTATAAAAATTTTCCTTCACTCGTTCCATCCTCTCACAATTTCCACAACTAGAACTAATTCGCCAGCATACCTCAAATCGGAACCAACATAGAACACAACCGTATAATGAGCTAACCAATAGCAAGCTTCAAACTTTGCGCGAAGCCATAGATCAGAACACACCATACTCATAGCATATATTCTCCACCACTGCCTTAATACCATAGTGAGATTAATCACAAATCCTTGGTAAGCTTGTGTAAACACATTTCATCTAGTACCTTTAAATCTTTGGCCGATCTCGCAACAATTAAACTCACTCTCTTATGTGACCCACAATTTCAAACTTCAACACTTACAATTCACTAGCACATGAGATCTTCTATCATTCACATATGGGTCACACGACCCTAAAACTCTTCGTAGGAAATGACTCAATCTCTTTACTATCAGATAACATTGTTGTATACTTTTCACCCTCCCAAACTGTACGCAATCACTTAGTCTTCCTGAGTATGAATTTATATCGCAGCATAAACTTTTTACTTCACTCTCAACTGGGAACATGAAAAGATTTTTCACGTGCCCATAACTCGGGCTATACCTCAAATCACAATGGAATTCAAACACCTAATAGTTCTTCTATAATTCAGTAGACCTTCCTCATCACTTGCAAGCAACATAGGTACATCTCGAAGCTTTAAAATACTCACCACATAGCCAACCAGCCGTCACTCCAACTAGTAGGGGCAATACTGAACATATAAGTTCGGAACACTTGCTCACACAATGAACACCTTGGTGCTCAAGCCATAGGCAAAGCTCTGGCCTCAAGTCTTGCAGACTGGCCCAACATAAACTCATAGGGATTACATCTCGCCCCTCGATCGGGGAATCACAAGCCATCAAGCCACATCTGATACTAAGCACTCATGCGCGCATACGAACACCTGAAAGGAATTTCAAGAGTTTCTTTTCAAGCTGAATCAAGGATGCACGATAAGAATTCAAGAATGTGAAGTTTTCCTAATGGTTCTGCAGGCTCTCGAGGATAAGCACAGGCGTCTCTGTTCCGATCCACGAGGCTCTACTAAACTAGCTTATGACTACCAAGTAACCTAGGCTTTGATACCAACTTGTCATGAACCCAATCACGGTAGTGTTGGCGCCCAACACACTGCTAGGCAAGCCTGACCAATTTAATAACCTTAACAATTTTTGTACACTTCATGATTCAATTAACACAAATAATTACTTAGTCATAATACTGCAACTCTCAAATTTAGTCAAAACATGAGGAAAACACAAGTAAAAATACTACTACTATGTAGTCCGAAAAATTCGGTGTCACAAGTCTGATCCTTTAATACACAGGTGTCAATCTACTACATATTACTCTAAAGAAGTGTGGAAATAAAAAAGTAGGTTAGATGGGAAGATCAGGATTGCGGACATAATGTAGCTACCTTAGTCTTCGCGAATACGATGCTCGGCAGAGAAATCCTCACCCAGCCTCAGTGGGTGCACTTAGATCTGCACGTAAGGTGCAGAGAGTAATATGAGTACTTTCAACCTAGAGAGTAATAAACATAAATAAGGGTTGAGAGTAAGAAATCCTGGATAGGCACAATGTAAGCTATAATTACAACAGTTTAGTCCAA
This sequence comes from Nicotiana benthamiana, assembly GCA_034376525.1. Lineage (NCBI taxonomy): Eukaryota > Viridiplantae > Streptophyta > Magnoliopsida > Solanales > Solanaceae > Nicotiana > Nicotiana benthamiana. The sequence continues at coordinate 115,516,754 of CM067340.1, forward strand.
ATAATATAAGCTCAATAAACCAATGAAAACAATGATAATGCAACAGATAAGTAAATGAATGACAATTAATTCAGAAATGCGACAAATAGTACGGTATTATCTAGTACCTGTTGCGGTGTGCAGCTTGCTACCTTTATTAATCGTCGATGGCGCTCACTGAGGGTGTGCAGACTAATAAGGGATCCCTTACGGCCCAAGAGCTATATCAACATAAGGCCTGAAAGCCTTCTCACATCACACTCGAGGCCTGAAAGCCTCCTCACGTCACACTCAAGGCTTAAAAGCCTTCTCACATCACACTAGAGGCCTAAAAGCCTCCTCACATCACACTGAAGGCATGAAAGCCTTCTCAGTCCAGGAATGTCATAAGCCCCTCATGCATTAATAAAATAATATTGCTCAGCCAAAGCAACTGTGAATATTTCTTTAAAGTGTCAAAATCCAATTAATGCAGCTGAGTTTGTAAAAATGTATTACAAACTAGTACTAAGTTCAAATATATATAAAATATGGTAAAAAGCAAGTAAGAGCAATGCCTGAAGAATTCAATCAGTTGAGGCCCAACTATGACAATTTAATCCATTTTTATAAAGATATCAACTAAGCTTCAATCAAATAGGTAGTAATTTCATTAAGCGGGACGGACCAAGTCATAATTGCGGACGGTGCTCTACCCCGCGCGCGTTAACTGGCATGCAAGTCTCTTCAACATAGCACTACGATCGGCAAATTCGGGGTTTCAAACCCTCAACACGACATTTACATCTATTACTAACCTCAAGCCGACAAAGATCCTAGTTCGCTATACCCTTGCCTCTCAAATAGACCTCCTTGCGAATCGAATCTGACCAAAAACACAACGAATACATCATATTATGCTATATGACCAATACCCATCATATTATCATATACATCATATTATGCTACATGATCAAAATATCAATAATCCTGAATTGACAAAACCTGAGCCCCGGGCTCACTTCTCAAAACTCAAAAATGTTTATAGAAAATTATTCTTCATATTCTCCCGATTTCGTACTTATAAATAATACAAAAAACATAGTCCGTTTGACCTCGCAAATCGACCCCCAAAGATCTCATAATCTCATTCCCCAAAATCCTATTTTTCTACAATTTTTCATGAATTGAAAGCTGGGATTATGGTCTGTAATCACCCATGAATGAGTCTTAATAATCAAATCACTTACCTCTATGATACCCATTGATTTTCTCACTTACAAATCGCCTCAGAAGCTTCTTCCTGTTCAACATTTTCACTATTCACGCGTTTACTGCTTCCAATGGATTCCTTGTGAAATTATAATGAATTTCGACTTTTGAATCACTCAATTTGGCCTTAAAATGAAGGAGATATCTAGGTTTTAAGAATTGCAATAGCGTAGGTTTTTAATATGCCATCAGGGGCAAATTCGTTATTAACCTGAAAATTTGGGCAACCTTGGTAAAATAGCCATAAAATCCTCATAAGATTTTCAAATTCAACAATTTTTTTCGCTACGAATCTGTAATTATGAGAAGGATCTAATACTTTATTTAAAGCAGTAATTGGGACTCATTTATTCAATATGATATCACTTATGCTTGAAGAAACGAAGTCGAAGCATAACAAAAACGAGCACAACACAGCCCAAACCTATTTGAAATCTCACCCGAGCTCCTCGAGACCGCATACAAACATACTAACACGTTAAATATGATCATTCAAACTTAGTCGCACTCTCAAAACACCAAAACTAACATCAAAACACCAAATGTACATCGGATTCAAGCCTTAGTTCTTCTAAAACTTCCAAAACACGCATTTGATCAAAAACCAACCAAATCACCTCCGAATAACCTCATATTTTGCACACACATTCCAAATTACCTACCGAAGCTACAGCAACTCTTGGAATTCCATTCTGAACCTCAGATCAAAATCTCACCTATCAGTCGGAGTTCGCCAAATACTAACTTCTCCAATGCAAGCCTAATTCAACGCCGGACCTCCAAAATCACTTCCAATTACACTCCTAAGTCACAAATCATCTGTCGAAGCTAAACGAGTTTTCAGAATCCACATCCAAGACCTCTAACTCATAGGTCAACTTGCAGTTGACTTTTCCAAAACAAGCGTTACATAAAGAGACTTAAGTGTCTCATTTCCTTCCAAAAATTAACCCAATTCAACTCGTTCACTCAAGACACTGATAATGAAGCATAACGAAGCAGAAAATGGGGGAAACAGAGCGGTCCTGTGAGATAACAGTTCGGGTCATCACACCATTTAAAACTCTAATATCATCTCCAAAGTCTAACATGCTAAGCAAGGAAAGATCCACTCGGGTCTCCAAATCCCGATAGTCACTAAACAGTGCTGGTAAACACAATCCACAACCACAATATAGCCTCAATATGAGAACTTTCATCTCTAAATCGATACAGCTCATGAATCACCATATCTAATCCCAATTTCATCGTCCGAACACGTGCCACGCCTTTAATACTCAATCATTCCACGATAGATACTCTAAAATTTCACTGTGCCACTAAGCAAGCCCGAATATCACCTGTCGAACCAAAAAGAAAGTGGCGCAATACTACCAAAGTATCATCAGTTTACTCACATTACCTTTTTTCCTTGATCCCTTTTAATCCCTCTTTCTGAAACATATACTCTCGTCAAATCATTTCAAATTAGCAAGACTATTTCCTTGATTTTCTGAGGTCACTCGTTGCCTACGAGTTATATAAGCTCCCTTTCATAACTGAACTGTAACTTTACACATGTGAATCTCGATCCTTAAAACATACCGCATATACCTTACCATCCTAGGATAACATGAGAACTTCATCTCCCTTTTGATCCACAGAAAAATACAAACTCCACTAGTCTCGAACTTTCCATTAGTCCTATCTAGAAGAAAATCACTATGCATCCCATGCCTCGCATGCTCATAGAAAATATATATCTCCAAACCACGGTAAAATCAAACAAGAAGTTTTTTGATTACATTTGCACAAACGAAACTGCTAGGGTTGATTCCTTTTGACTAGACAAAGCTAAGCAAGCCGAAAAACCCAAGAGCATTGCTGCAAATCACATGTACAAACTCATACCTTGAACACACACAAGGAATTAATCATATCCTTACCATGTCGATCCAGTCTACTATCAAGCTACTCCATCCATCTAATTTTCCTTCTGATTCATCTTCAACTTGATATTCCTTCTTGTTGTAGCACCACAGTTCCTCAACCCAGGATTACCACAAAACACCCAAGCATTAAACCACACTGTCTAAAACTCAAAAACCGTTTAATACTCCCTTAAATATTCCCCAAAACACCAAATTCTAGAATAATTTACTCTGACGAACTCCATGCGAATCTCAATCTGTTACCTTTAATTTCCTTTTACTGATACATAGAATCCTATAATTAACATAGAGGTACCACAATTCTTGATCTCTTCTAGTGAAAACACCATTTCCATCTACATATACATCTCTAAAATACCCGATTGTTTCCTATAGAATGTTGAACACATTAGAACGATTCTCGAGAATCACTCACTCTTATTCAAAATGCAATTTTCCTGATCCAAAGAACTTAACCACCCATGCCCCATTGGCACTCCGACACCGGAGAATGAAATCATCATCTTAATACAACCAAGAAACTTCCCTCTCTACGCACCAAGCATTCTTTACCAACAACAACTCTAGACATTTTGTGATTCTCATACACTATAAAGAATAATATAACCTTTGTATTTTCCTTTACCCGAGCAATAGCTAATTTATTCGCAAGCCTCAAACTGGTACCAACATATCACCTAACCGTGCAATCACTGCTCACAACAGACTCCCCCACTTGGCTCGAAGCCATAGATCAAGATACAATCAATAACTCATATCACTTTTACTCTATTGATGCAACAATTCCATAGTGAGATTAAACTCAAATCATCTGTAAGCTTGTGAAAACACAGATCATCTAGTACTGTAAATCTTCTACAAATCTCGCATTCACTCTCACAACAGATAATCCCACTATCTCAAGCTATCCAAATTTAAATTGCCACACATATACTTCACTTGTAATGAGATCTTCTAGTCGACAACACAAGGATCATACAACCTCAGAACACTCTCACAACAGATAAGCCCACTGTACACAGTCATTTAGTCTTCCTCAGTCTGAACTCTACTTTTCAAGTTGAATCAAGGACGCATGATAAGATTCCAAGAAGGTGAAGTTTTTCTATAGGCTTTGCAGCCTCTCGTGGATAAGTATAAATGTCTCTGTACCTATCCACGAGACTCTACTAAAACTGCTCATGACTCGTAAGACCTATGTAACCTAGGATTTGATACCAACTTGTCACGACCCAAACCCCGCTCCGATCGTGATGGCGCCTCTCGTGAAGACAAGGCCATTAAGACCATTACAGAACACATATTTTAAGTAGTTAAACAGTTCATAAGTAGTTTAAATATGATCTAATGGTATTAATTAGCAGAAGTACAACCCAACACAGCCCAACCGGGGTGTCACAAGTCACAAGCATCTATTAGGGTGTAAATACAACTACAGGGTCTAAAATGTATAAAATAGGAATAATTAAATAAAGGGAGAAAAATGGTGTTGCGAATGATGGCAGTCAGCTCGTTAAACTGCTATAACTCTACCTCTGATCAGCAAAAACCCGCTACCGGGTGAATCAGTACCTTCATCTGCACACGAGGTGGAGGGTTTAAAGTGAGTACTCCAACTTAGTTAGTAATAAAAGTAAATAACAACTGCATAGTAGGAAATCACGTAAAGCAATAAACAAGTTGTATAGATGCAGTGAAAAATTCTTTGAGAATAGCAGTGAAGCTGTGAAATCTATAGAAATATCTTAGCTCAGTTTCAACCGTTTTTGAAAATGACCTTTTCAACAATTATGCAATGATTTCAAATTAGTTACTGCCGATAAACACAGAAAAATTTCCCCTCGGGCACAAATACCACGGCTAAGTAGGTAAGAAGAAAAGAAAATCTAAAAGATGAACACATAAAAATTCGCCCCTCGGACAATATCTCAAAATAGTACCAGCCCTTTGGGCGCTCTCTCTCTCTCTCTCTCTCTCTCTCTCTCTCTCTCTCTCTCTCTCTCTCTCTCTCTCTCTCTCTCTCAGATCACTCTTAGAGTAATATCATATTGTAACGTCTGTGACGTACAGCCAGATCCACATCTCGCTACAGTGTGCAGTCCGATTCATATATCATTGACGGCGCTCATTGGGGGTGTTTAGATTCCGGGAGGGGTCCCTTACGGCCCAATCGTAACATCAAGCCACCTCGTGGCATCATCACTCGCTACTCCGCACCCGGCCTCACATCACTCAAGCATCTTTGTGGCATGTAACATATCTCGGCCATCGGCCTCATATCACTCAGCACATCCTCACATATGGTCCTCGGTCTCACTCAGTTCGAAAATCATCACAACCCCCTCGGTTTTTTATAAAATAGTATTTCTCAAAAATATCATTTATGTTTCAAATCTGAGTAAAAGTGGCTGAGCTTGTAAAACAATAGATAAAATAGGAATGCATTCATGTATAAGTCAAAACAGTGATAAAAACTCCCGGAGGCTTCAAATAATTGGCACGAAGCCCAAATATGGTAGTTAGCCCAAATCATGATGATAGAAAATAAATCATAGTCAAATACATGATAAAATAATCAATCGGGACGTACCAAGTCATAATCTCCAGTAGAAAACAACCCCACGCATATCATCAAGCACTTGTCTCACCTCAATATAGCACTACGACGTGCAATCTGGATTTTCAAACCCTCAAGATAGGATTTGCGATCATTAATCACCTCGAACCGGCTAAATCTCTAGATCGCGATGCCTTTGCTCCTCAAATCAGCCTCCAAGCACATCAAATCTATCCAAAATCAGAATGAATATGTCACAATATGATAAGAGAACAAAGCCCAAGCGAAAATAATAAAAAAATATAAAAAATCCAGAACATAGCAAAATTCGAGCCCTGGGCCCATTTCTTGAAACTCAAAAATTTTCACATCAACAGGTTCCTTATGTCACCACAAGTCCATACATACAAAAAACTCTCAAATCTAACCTCAAATGGCCCTTCAAATTCCAATTTAAAAAATCTCAAAACTCAAGCCCTAGTTCTTCCACTTTTAGCTAAATTCCCATATATTTCAAGGTTAATTTCCCAATATAATCATGTTTTTGGTTCATAAAACTTACCTCCAATCAATACTCTTCAAATCCCTCATCATTTTCTCCCAACGAGCTATCAATATGTTCAACAATGGAGGAATAAATGACTTAGCTCGGGAATAAAACATTTTAAAACTTTCTGACTAGACCCAGTCATTTCTTCTATGCGATCGAGGCCCAATACTCGTGATCGCGAGGAGAAATCTTTGAGTGCCTCTAAAATAAGCTATGCGAATGAGAAGAAATCCCTGCAAACACGAAGGTCAAACTCGCACAGCTATGCGAACGCGCACCAGCTTATACGAACATGGTGGGCAAATCTATTGGGTACCCAAACCTTATGCGCGATCGCAAAGCTTCAACTTCCAGGACTACGCGAAAGCAACCCAATAGGTGTGAACGTGAAGACAAAATCTCACGCCACCCAAATTTTCTCTATGCGAACTCGGGGGACCTCCCGTGATCCCGGAGCATTAAATACCTACAATAGCTGAGATGAAAATCTGCAATATCTCAAAGTCCAAAACTTCCCGTTTAGCCAGAAATCACCCCAAAGGCCCCCGGGACCTCAACCAATAACACAAACACATCCTAAAACATCATCCATACTTTATCTAATCATCAAAACACCTTAAAAAACATAAAACCCATCAATTCACATGGAATTCAAGCCTAAGTTTTTCCAAAACTTCCAAAACACAGTTTTGATAAAAAACCATCCAATTCTCCTCCGAACGACCTCAAAGTTTGCACACACATCCCAAATCACATAACGAAACTACAACAACTCTCAAAATTCTATTCCAACCGTCATATAGAAATCTCCCCTATCAACCGAAAATCGCCAAAATACTAACTCTGCCAATTTAAGTCAAATCCTTCCACGGGCTTCCAAAATGCATTTTGATCGTGCTCCTAAGTCATAAATCACCAAAGAACTAACCAAAGCATAAAAAATTCGATGCATGCTCATATATAAATAAGTCAATTCTTCGTCAAACCTTTAAAATTCAACGCTTTCAACTGAGACTGTTCTTTCAAATTCATACGGATTTTCGTGAAAATCAAAACTAATGATCTACATAAGTCATAGCATATTATATGATACAAGTTATGCGTGAGAACTGGCGATCAAAGTACAAAAGCAAAAAATGACCGGTCGGGTCGTTACAACAACCCATTATGGACGACATGCCAAGCTACACAACTCAGAAAACATTTTTAATATAAGAAAAACAAAATATGAAACCAGAAAAATAAAAGTAATATAATTGAGAAATACGAACCAACAGTTCTTTTGAGGAAAAAGTCCAAATAGCAAATTTCCAAATGTTCATTCAAATATAGCTATAGTTTCAAATGTATACGAAATTTAGTCATTTTTAATGTAAAGATAAATTTGAACGAGTACATTGTTCAAAATCTGAAAAAATACTTCAGCATAATATACTGGAACTATATACGGGTCCAGCATAATAGAGTGGAGAATGAAGCCCCAGTGCTCCAATCTCCAGTATATTATACTAGAGCTTTTCTCTTGTTGAAGTTCCAGCGTAATATGCAAGAAATTCATATACAGGTGTACTAATCTCCAGTACATTATACTAAATTTTTTTGTGTTGTAGAAAAATAGTGGCTATTTTTCAATGATTTTACAAATGATCAATTCTATTTTTACATTTTTCTATGGTCTACTTTCATCAAGATATCAATTATGAATAACAACTAACCTTTAGTTTTAATTTCATTATTGTCAGATTATTATCTTCTCTTCTTGTCTCAAGATAAGATAGATGAGACCTCATTTATCTTCTTTTTCCCTCCTTTTATTTTCCTAGGCCCTAGCCAACATATACCTATATCTAGTACTACAACATTTTTTTTCTGAAAAATATTTGTATCAAAGCATTTATTTTACTCAAAATATTCTTATATATGATAATTTGTACTTAATTCCCAGCATTGTTATATACTTCATAACGTTACCTGGCATGCAAAAATTATTATTTTAACATTGTTAGAGCATTTTAAAGCATTTAAAACTTATTAAAATTTTCAGAAATGCTATGGTATGATGACTTAACTCATCATCTCATGAGGTGCCGCTCTGTTTCCCTATTTTATATTTCTCCATGCTTCATTATTGGTATTTGATGTTATCGAGTCAATTTAGATTGGCTTTAGTAGGAAATGAGACACTTAGTGTCTTTACGGAAGGATTAATGTGGATTGGTTTTCAATTTGGTATTGTTCCCTTAGTCTATTGTGATGTATTCATTGTGGTTTTGGTCAGATTCGGTGCGTGAGGAGACTGGTTCGAGAGGCAAGGGCATAGCGAGCTAGAGGTTTGGCCGTCTTGAGGTGATAATGATTGTAATGTCCTGAGGGTTTGAAACTCTGGATTGCACAATGTAGTGCTATATTGAGATGAGATCCGTGCTAAATGACGAGCGCGAGGTCATTTACTATTGGAGATTGTGACTTGGTCCATTCCGATTAATTCTTTTATCACGTATTTGACTGAAACTTAATTGTTATCATCATGACTTGGGCTTAATCCCATATTTGAGCTTCGTGCCAATTATTTGGACCCTTCGGGAATTTTTATCACTATTCACTCACTACTTTGCCTTATATTTATACTCAGTCCTAGTGATAATTATTTTTTTACAAACTCAGCCGTTTTTATGCATATTTGAAACTCAAATGATATTTAGGGCTGAGAAATACTGTTTTACAAATGCCCGAGGGTTTTGTGATGATTTTCGGACTAAGTGAGGCCGAGGGCCATATGTGAGGACTCAGTGATATGAGGCTGAGGGTCTGAGATACATTTATATGCCATGAGGTAGATTACGTGACGTGATAAGGCTTTCAGTCCTTATGAGTGACGTGAGGAGGCTCTAAGGCCTTATGAGTAATGTAGAAGGCTTTTCGTCCTTATGTTGATATAGCGCTTGGGCCGTAAGGGGCCCCTTCTGGAGTCTGCACACCCACAGTGAGTGCAGGTGCCTATATGAATTAGAGTGAGCCCAAGGGCATGATACTATGCAGAGTAATAAAGAGTGAGCTTGAGGGGATGATATTATGCTGAGTGATTCAGAGGGATGCCCGAGGGGCTGATACTGTTCTGAGCGAGTTAATCTATGCTTGAGGGGCGGATTTCTACTTGTTATATAACAGCCAAATTATCTGTTTTACTTGGTTTTAAGTATTTCTCTACTTATTCTCCACCGATTTACTATTTTTAAATAATTTAGTTCCTTAATATAGAATAGCTTTGTGCCGTTATGTGTTTTCATGCTTTCAGCTGTTATTTATAATTATTACTCACTGGGTCAGAGTACTTACATTACTTCCTGCACCATATGTGTAGATACAGGCATAGCAAAGTACGCTCCTGAGCATTGATCATCCTAATCCAGGCGGTAATTGGAGACTACCAGGTAGCTGTCAGCATCCACAGACCCGAGCCTCCCTTATCTTATCCTTATGTTTTTCTTTTAGACAATGTTGTATCGGATTCTGTATTTCTAGACTTGTACTTGATTCCCCTTAGTTTCTCATCACTTGTGACACCCCGATTTGGGCTTTGTCGGGATGGTTTCCCTTGTTATTATCGCTTTCCACGAACTATTGCTATATTAAACATGTTACAGACTTATTTATATTAACTAACTATTAAATGGGGTGTTTCATTTTGTTCGGCTGGTCTTTTCTTCACGAGAGGTGCCATAATGACTTGGTTCCGGGATTCGGTCGTGACAAGTTGGTATCAGAGCCTAGACTACATAAGTCTCATGAGTTACGATCATGTTTAGTAGAGTTTCATGGATCGGTACAGAGACGACTCTATTTATCCTCGAGAGGCTGCAGAACCTTGAGGAAATCTTCATATTCTTTTAATTCTTGTCGTGAAACTGTGTTGATCCGAGAACTAAACTTCTATATTTTATTCTCTCGCAGAGGGCGAGGAATTGCACTACCAAACGAGACGGACAACCACGAACACCAACCACTACGGCAACCAGAGGCCGTGGACGCGGTCGTAGTCATGGTAGAGGCAGAGTAGCGAGGGCAGCACCTGTTGGTCCATTAGCTGCCCAAGCCCAGGATTAGGCTCCAGCTGCAGATACTCAAGCAGCACCTATTCAGTCACTATCAGTGCCCAATTGTGATTTCGGATCTTTAGGAGACATTGGCTCAGATATTATCAGTTTGCAGTGGCCTGGCTCAAGTAGTTTCAGCCACTACCGTAGCAGCTACTCACAGGCTAGGGTAGGCAATCAGACCCCCACTACTCGCACACTTGAGCAGGTAGTGCAGGGATTGTGGACACCGGGAGCACCTCCAGCTCAGTCGGTTGCACCAGTTTTGGACTTTGTGGTTCCAGCAATGCCAGATGAGCACCATCCTATTGAGAGGTTTGGGAGGCTTTAGCCTCCTTCATTCAGTAGTGTTGAGTGTGAGGATGCCCAGGGTGTTGTCGATAGGGATTTTGGAGTCGAGTGTTGTAGCAGTTACCACCTTTCAGTTCACTAGGGTTGCCTTCACTTTGTGGGAGGCATATGAGAGGCATAGGCCGGTTGGTGCAGCGCCCTTGACTTGGCAGGAGTTCTTCACTCTCTTCTTTGATAAGTATGTACTGCACTTCCGCGTGGAGGAGCTGTGTAGGTAGTTTTAATGGCTCTGGCAGGGTGATATGATTGTGTCTCAGTATGAGGCAAGGAATTATGAGTTGTCTCGTCATGTTGACAGATCACGAGAAGATCAAGAGGTTTGTGAATGGTCTTACCTATCATCTCTGCAATTTGATGAATAAAGAGAGAGTTTTTGGTATTTCATTCAAATAGGTGGTTGATATTTCTTAGGATATCGAGATGGCTCATCGCCAGGATAGAGAGGAGAGAGAGGCCAAGAGGCCTTGAGGTTATCGAAGTTTCAGTTGTGCTCTGTCTAGAGGTCAGTTTTGGCATGGTAGAAGTCCTTCTTTCAGGCCCGCTTAGTCGGCCCGTCCCAAGTATCGTGGGGCATCTTCAGGACAGGGTCATTATGGTTCTCAAAAGGTTGGCCTTCACTCACTGCCCTTCCAACTTAGAGTTCATCCTGTGCCCCGCATGTTAAGGTTTCTTCCATGCCGAATGCATTAGCTAGTCACTCTGGTGCGAGGGGTTCCCTTCAGTCCCATTCTTCGGCACCTTAGAGTTTTTATGAGTGCAGATAGTTTGGAAACATGTGGAGGCATTGTCCTAATAGTGCTGCTAGTTCATCACAGCAGAGGGGTCATCCCTCGTTTCCGCTCCAGTTTCTTCAGCACCCACCCAATTAGAAAGGGTACGGGTCAGGTAGCCAGAGGACACCCTGGAGGTGGAGATCCATCAAGCGGTGTCCAGGCCTATTTTTGTGCTATTTTAGGACAGGCAGATGCCATTGCTTCAGATGTTGTCATTACAGGTATTATTCCAGTCATCCATAGAGATGATTTTGTCTTATTTAATCCCAGTTCCACCTATTCTTATGTGTCCTCATATTTTTCTCATTATTTGGGTACGACCCGAGGGTGTCTTGCATTACCTATTCACGTATATACCTAGGTGGGTGATACTATTATTATAGACCATGTGTATTGGTCATGTGTTGTGACTATTGGGGGTTTGGAGACCCGAGTTGATTTATTGCTATTAAGCATGGTGGACTTTGATGATATTCAGGGCATGGATTTTCTATCTCCGTGTCATGCTATTCTAGATTGTCATGCTAAGATAGTCACTTTGGCTATGCCGGGTGTAACGAGGATCGAGTGGTGTCGTGTGACTGATCATGTCCCTAATAGAGTGATTTATTTCCTAAAGGCCCAGTGTATGGTTGGGAAGTTTTGTCTATCATATTTATACTTTGTACGGGTTGTTGGAGTTGAGGCTCAAAGCATTGATTCAGTTCCAGTTGTGAGGGAGTTTCCCGATGTGTTTTCAATTGACCTACCGGTCATGCCACCAGATAGGGGCATTGATTTTAGTATTGATCTGGTGTCGGACACTCAGTCCATTTCCTTCCTGTCGTATCGTATGGCACTAGCGGAGCTGAAAGAATTGGAGGAGCAGCTTCAGGAACTCCTAGATAAGGGGTTCATTCTGTTGAAACACGTTCTCAAGTCGCTAAACTAAACGTGTGTTCATATTTGTAGGTTTTGATAAATGACTAACCGACGTGAACGGAACATTGACATACGCCGAAGTCCAAGCACAAGAGAAACAAAGATAAAGATTTAGTAAAGCAACAAAGTTATACATGACGTTCTATAATTGTGATCTTGATCTGACAATTGATTCAAGACTTGGCTTCTCTCGTAAAATCATTTTTATCAAACCATGCATCTTTATTTTAAAGCAAAATGATTTTCAAACATTTCATTTTTAACCAAAATGAATTTTAAACATGTCTTACAAATCTGGACAAAGATAATCGATTATGTACTTTATGATAATCGATTATGTTAAAGCAGTGTACACCAGATTTTACAAAGCTGTAAGATAATCGATTATGTACCTTATGATAATCGATTATGTTAAGGCAGTGTACACTAGATTTTACAAAGCTGCAAGATAATCGATTATGTACCTTATGATAATCGATTATGTTAAGGCAGTGTTCACCAGATTTTTAAAGGCTACAAGATAATCGATTATGTACCTTATGATAATCGATTATGTTGAGACAGTAAGCATCAGATTTTTCAAAGCTACAAGATAATCGATTATGTGCCTTAGACTAATCAATTATGTTGAGACAGTAAGCATCAGATTTTTCAAATTAGCAAAGTAATCGATTATGGGTTTCTGGTAATCGATTATATTAAAGACCGTTGCCAAAGTATTTTCAAACACTGAAAAATAATCGACTATGTATAATCGATTATGTATAATCAGACAATCGATTATGTTAAGCATAAAATTGGGAATTGATTTTTGAACGTTGTCAGATAATCGATTATACGATTTGGATAATCGATTATTCTGCTTAAAATCTGGGATTGATTTTTGAACGTTGGCAGATAATACATTATGCAGAATCAGATAATCGATTATCCTAGCACAAAATCAGCAATTTGTGATTGGCAATTAAGCAACGGTCTCGGGTGTTTTGAGCACTATAAATACAACTCAAAATCACTCTTCTAAGCACAACAACTGATTACATTCTTGCTAAAGCTTACATACTCTCTTTGCAATCATTTCATATTGATTTCATAAGTTTTTGAGAGCCAAACTCTTGACTAAGTTGTTGTGTTCTTGAGCGTATTTATTTACTCATATCTACTCTTCAAGAGAGTTCTGTTTAAGTGAGTGCTAAGTGTTTGTACACACTTGAAGGGATAGTCTAATCCTTTGTTGTAAGAAGGAAAAGTAGTTCCCTGGATTAAAGTCCTGAGGTGCGGTATCCTCGAGCAGGTTGAAGTCTTGTAGAGTGTATATCTACGAGCAAGTGTAACGGTTTGTTAGGCACCCGTAAGCTTAACGAAGTTAGTGTAATACTCGAGAGAGTCTCTCGGGGACTGGACTAACCACACATTGTGGTGAACCAGGATAAAATCCGGTGTGTTCTCTCCTTATCATTTTAATTATTGCACTTATATTCCTGCAATTTTAATTCCGCAAACTTTCATTGTTTTTTATTATTACGCTATTCACCCCCCCCCCCTTAGCATTGAGCGTATATTCTAAAAATTGGTATCATAGCCTAACTCTCTGAAAGACTTAACAGTTTGAGAGAAACTTTCCATGGCTTCTACTCGTAGTGTTTATGCAGGACTAGGTGAAGGACAATGCTTCACAAGGCCACCACTTTTTGATGGCACCAACTACACTTATTGGAAGGAGAGAATGATGATTTTTATTCAATCAAACAACTTCCAACTGTGGAAAATTATCAAGAATGGAGAACTACAACCTACCAAAAAGGTTGGAGAAGAACTCGTTCCAAAAACGGAAGACGAATACGACGCAGATGATATCAGAAAAATAGAGATCAACGCAAAGGCGATAACATGATGTATTGTGCAGTGAACCCCGATGACTATCGAAAAATATCATGTTGCACCACTGCCAAGCAAATGTGGGACAAATTAGAAATCACCTACGAAGGTACAGACCAGGTAAGGGAAGCTAAAATTGATTTCCTAACCCACGAATATGAACTGTTTCGCATGAAGGAAAACGAGAGGATAGATGACATGTTCGAACGATTCTCAAAAATCGTTAATGACCTACACGCCCTCAAAAAGACATTCACGGATAAGGAGCTTGTCCGGAAAATTCTACGAAGCCTCACTCCGGAATGGCGTTCCAAAGCCTATGCTATCCAAGAATCAATCGGCATCACAAACGTCACCATTGACGGACTACGAGGTAATCTTAAAACATATGAATCAACTATTCTTAACTCCCCTTTGGATGATCAAAGGAAAAGAAAGATTGCGCTCAAAGCATCAACTACTCAACCTCAAAACGATGAGGAGTCAAGTGATGAAGATGTCGAGCTTGGACTCGTTATCAAGAAATTTCACAAGTTCATGCAAAAGAAGTATGAACGAAAAGGTAAGCAACAAGGCGACCAATTGAAGTGCTATGGATGCGGAGAAATCGGGCATATCAAATCAAATTGTCCAAACATCAAAAAGGAGAAGAAACCATTCAAGAAACAAAGAGCATAAATCTCTTGGGGAGGTGACTCCGGAGACGAATCAAGTGATGAAGAAGGAAACGAGACCGCAAACTTGTGTCTTATGGCACACGAAGAAATGCAAAATGAGGTATGTACTACTTCTAAGAACTATTTCACTTTAGAAGAATTGCAAGATGCATTTGATGAGTTGTATAAAGAGTTTATTAGCGCTTCTAAATCTATAAAAGATTTAAGAAAACAATTTTCTTCAAAAGAAAAGGATTTTGAAAAACTCACTCTTGAGAATGAGAAATTAAAAGAGGAAAACAAGTTTTATGGCAAAAGAAGCGCCGATAAACCCGAAAGCTCAAATAAGGATTGTACTTCTTGCAAATCTCTAAAGGAAGAAGTAGAAAGTCTTAGAAGCACTTTGCACAAATTCAATTCTTCACACAAAAATCTCAATGAAGTGCTTGTAAATTTGAAATCCACTAAGCACGGTATAGGCTTTAAACACGAGACGAAAGAAAAAGTTGAGTCCATTCCTAAACCACCTAAGAATCAACTTAGGCAAAACAAAATAAATGTCAACACTCAACCTAGAAATTTTAATCCTAGAATTGCATCTCATCCTAGAACAAATGCTAGGAGAAATACTGGAATGTATAGACCACCTAGACAAGATTTTCGAAAACTACATCAAAACTATAATTCTAAAAATGTAGTGAACACTAGAAGAAACGTTGGCATGTATAGACCACCTAGACAAGATTTTCGAAAACTACGTCAAAACTATTTTCCTAAAAATAGAGTGAATAAATTTAGACCTCCAAACTATTATCATCCTAGAAGAATGCACAATCCGAATGTCATTTGTCATTATTGCAATAAAATTGGACATATTGCTCCCGCATGCTTCACTAGACATAGACATTTCACTGCAGGGCAATCACACCAATATGTTGCACCTAACACACAAGGACCCAAAATGGCTTGGGTACCAAAATCTCATTAATTTGTTTTGTAGGTGTGTTTGAAGGGATCAAGTGTGCTTTGGTACCTTGATAGTGGATGCTCCAAACATATGACCGGGGATGCATCAAAATTCCTTCAACTAACACCCAAGGAAGGAGGAAATGTCATTTTTGGAGACAATAACAAAGGAAAGATTATCGGCATTGGATCGGTCGGTAAGGACGAATCCTCCTCCATTAAGCATATTTTGCTTGTTAAAGGTCTTAAACATAATCTCTTGAGCATAAGTCAATTATGTGACAAGGGAAATCTTGTATTGTTTGACTCCGAAGAATGCTTAGTTATCCGTCGTAGTGATTTTAAAATTATTCTTCGTGGTTTTAGAATGGATAATATCTACATGGTTGATCTTGAAAATTCTTCATCAAGTTATGTGAATTGTCTTTTGAGTAAAGAAGACGACATGTGGTTATGGCATCGTAGAGTAGCTCATGTAAATATGAATCTTTTAAATAAACTAGTTTCACAAGATTTAGTACTTGGTCTTCCAAACATGAAATTTGAAAAAGACTCTATTTTTGATTCATGTCAAAAAGGGAAACAAACAAAGGCTTCTTTTAAATCCAAAAATGTTGTTTCAACCACTAGACCTTTACAACTTCTACACATGGATCTTTTCGGACCTTCTAGAATTAAAAGTCTTGGTGGAAATCTTTACGCTTTTGTAATTGTTGATGACTATTCTAGATTTACATGGACGTTATTTCTTGCTCATAAAAGTAATGCCTTTCAAGCTTTTAAAAGTTTTCTTAAACGTGTTCAAAATGAAAAGGACACAACTGTCACTTCCATAAGAAGTGATCATGGGGGAGAGTTCGATCACAATCTCTTCGCGGACTTTTGTGACGAACTCGGTATTGAACATACCTTTTCGGCTCCACGTACACCACAACAAAATGGAGTGGTAGAACGTAAAAATCGAAGTCTCGAAGAGATGGCTAGAACCATGCTCGAAGAGGCCGATATTCCCAAATATTTTTGGGCGGATGCCGTGAGTACCGCAAGCTATGTTTTAAACAGAGCTATCATTAGACCGATACTCATGAAAACTCCCTATGAACTCTATAAGGGAAGGAAACCAAATCTTTCCCATCTTAGAGTCTTCGGTTGTAAATGTTTTGTTCACAACAACGGAAAAGATAATTTGGGAAAATTTGATGCGAAATCTGATGAAGGAATTTTTCTTGGTTACTCATCACGTAGCAAAGCATATAGAGTGTTTAATAACCGAACTAAAACTGTTGAGGAATCTCCTCATGTAGTATTTTGTAAAAATGATGCTCGCTTGGCGAGAAAGGATTCTTGTGTTGATCTTGCAGATGCCTTAAAGAAAATGAATCTTCAAGACGAGGTACAAAAGGATGATCCAAAGGAAGTTCAAGATGAAGTCATGGAACAACCTTCGGAAGAAGTACCACCACAAGAAGAAGAATTGATGATGCCTAAGGCTTGGAAGATGTCTAAAGATCATCCTCTTGACAAGGTAATTGGAAACATCGAGAAAGGGGTAAGTACACGAAACCTTCTTAAAGATACTGTAGGACATATGGCTTTTGTTTCACAAATAGAACCTAAAACCATTTCTGAAGCAATTGGGGATGAGCATTGGACCTTGGCAATGCAAGAGGAGCTTAACCAATTCAAAGGTAATGATGTTTGGGAATTGGTGCCAAGACCCGATAATCATACCATAATTGGCACGAAATGGGTTTTTCGGAATAAATTAGATGAAAATGGTATAATCACTAGAAACAAAGCTAGGCTAGTTGCTAAGGGATATAATCAAGAAGAAGGCATTGACTATGAAGAAACCTATGCACCCGTTGCACGCCTAGAAGCCATTCATTTATTACTTGCTTTTTCATCATCTATGAATTTCAAATTATTTCAAATGGATGTCAAAAGTGCCTTCCTCAATGGGTTTATTCAAGAGGAAGTGTATGTTGAACAACCCCCGGGTTTTGAAGATTTTACATCTTCCGACCACGTCTTCAAGCTTAAGAAAGCTTTATATGGTCTTAAACAAGCTCCTCGAGCTTGGTATGAACGTCTAAGTAAATTTCTCTTAGACAATGAGTTTGAAAGGGGGAAAGTTGACACCACACTTTTTATCAAAAATAAAAACAATGACATTCTATTAGTTCAAATTTATGTCGATGATATTATTTTTGGTGCTACTAATGATTTTCTATGCGAGGAATTCTCTAAGTTAATGACTAGCGAATTCAAAATGTCGATGATGGGTGAGCTAAACTTCTTCTTGGGGCTGCAAGTAAAACAAATGAAAGAGGGAACTTTCATTTGCCAATCCAAATATTGCAAGGAGTTGCTAAATCCCTTTGAAATGAGCAACACCAAAGCAATGGCCACCCCAATGAGTACATCCGACCATCTTGACAAAGATGAGAAAGGTAAGGAAGTAGACACCAAAAAGTATCGAGGTATGATCGGATCTCTTCTCTATCTTACTGCTAGTAGACCGGACATCATGTTTAGCGTATGTTTATGCGCTCGATATCAATCATGTCCGAAGGAGTCGCACCTAACTGCGGTAAAACGGATAATGAAGTATCTTGTTGGAACTATAAATGTGGGATTGTGGTATCCCAAAGGTTCTTCATGCCAACTTGTTGGCTATTCCGATTCCGATTTTGCGGGTTGCAAATTGGACCACAAGAGCACTAGTGGCACTTGCCATTTGCTCGGTAGCTCCTTAGTTTCTTGGTTTAGCAAGAAGCAAGTTAGTGTTGCGTTGTCCATAACCGAGGCTGAATATGTAGCCGCGGGGAGTTGTTGCGCTCAAATCCTTTGGATGAAAAACAACTCTCGGACTATGGCCTTAGTATCGATCATATCCCTCTTCGATGTGATAATACTAGCGCCATTAGCTTGACAAAAAATCCTATTCTTCACTCAAGAACGAAACACATAGAAATTAGACATCACTTTATAAGAGATCACGGTCTCAAGGGCGATGTCGAAATTGAATTTGTTGAAACAAAAAATCAATTGGCCGACATCTTTACAAAGCCTTTAGAGAAAGAGTCCTTCTTCCGAATACGTAGTGAACTCGGGATTCTTGACTCCACGTTGATCTAATTCATGCATTGCATTTTTATGTTTTAACAATTACTAACTTGAGCGTCGGAGATGCCTAATTCGTTTTTGCAGGTATCGCCCCAAAGACATGGGGAATTATCAGACACTGGTGCAGAATAATCGATTTCTCTAAAGTCAATAATCGATTATTCCCCATTTACGTTTTATGTTTATTATGCTGGAAAATTGACATAATCGATTATACAACACTACAATCGATTATCTAACAGTTTTGGCCTTGCAGGATTTTAGCTGTTAAATATAAAAATCGATTATCACATATCCCTAATCGATTATGTTAACATTTATGTTCAGGTGTTTAGTCACTGTGTGAAAATAATCGATTATTTAAAACAGTGTAATCGATTTTTCTATTACCGTCACGGATGTCCGTTATTACATTTCCTGAAATAATCGATTATCTCAAACGCACAATCGATTATTCCCCGAGTCAATGAATAATGTCTTGTCTCTTTGTTTTTCTAGTTTGCATAATATTCTTTTTTTTTATTTTTTATGTATTTGCAATATTATCTAATCAACAAAGAGTTAGTTATTTTTTTTTTTGCTAATGTCAAAAGAGGGAAGATATGGGCTATGCAAAAATATACATATTGGCATAAATTGAGGGGGAATTCATAACTTGTGGGGGAACTCGTTGCATATCTATATACTTGTCTTGGATCGTCATTATGAATTAATTAATATGCATATCCCGATATTGGTTTGCCATTATCAAAAAGGGGGAAATTGTTGAAACACGTACTAAAGTCGCTAAACTAAACGTGTGTTCATATTTGTAGGTTTTGATAAATGACAAACCGACGTGAACGGAACATTGACATATGCCGAAATCCAAGCACAAGAGAAACAAAGATCAAGATTTAGTAAAGCAACAAAGTTATACATGAGTCGTTCTATAATTGTGATCTTGATCCAACAATTGATTCAAGACTTGGCTTCTCTCGTAAAATCATTTTTATCAAACCATGCATCTTTATTTTAAAGCAAAATGATTTTCAAACATTTCATTTTAACCAAAATGAATTTGAAACATGTCTTTCAAATCTGGACAAAGATAATCGATTATGTACTTTATGATAATCGATTATGTTAAAGCAATGTACACCAGATTTTACAAAGCTGTAAGATAATCGATTATGTACTTTATGATAATCGATTATGTTAAAGCAGTGTACAACGGATTTTACAAAGCTGTAAGATAATCGACTATGTACCTTATGATAATCGATTATGTTAAGACAGTGTACACCAGATTTTACAAAGCTGCAAGATAATCGATTATGTACCTTATGATAATCGATTATGTTAAGGCAGTGTTCACCAGATTTTTAAAGGCTACAAGATAATCGATTATGTACCTTATGATAATCGATTACGTTGAGATAGTAAGCATCAGATTTTTCAAAGCTACAAGATAATCGATTATGTGCCTTAGACTAATCGATTATGTTGAGACAGTAAGCATCAGATTTTTCAAAGTAGCAAAATAATCTATTATGGGTTTCTGGTAATCGATTATATTACAGGCCGTTGCCAAAGTATTTTCAAACACTGAAAAATAATCGATTATGTATAATCAGACAATCGATTATGTTAAGCATAAAATCGGGAATTGATTTTTGAACGTTGTCAGATAATCGATTATACGATTTGGATAATCGATTATTCTGCATAAAATCTGGGATTGATTTTTAAACGTTGGCAGATAATCGATTATGCAGAATCAGATAATCGATTATCCTAGCACAAAATCAGCAATTTGTGATTGGCAATTAAGCAACGGTCTTGGGTGTTTTGAGCACGATAAATACAACTCAAAATCACTCTTCTAAGCACAACAACTGATTACATTCTTGCTAAAGCTTACATACTCTCTTTGCAATCATTTCATATTCATTTCATAAGTTTTTGAAAGCCAAACTATTGACTAAGTTGTTGTGTTCTTGAGCGTATTTATTTACTCATATCGACTCTTCAAGAGAGTTCTGTTTAAGTGAGTGCTAAGTGTTTGTACACACTTGAAGGGATAGTCTAATCCCTTGTTGTAAGAAGGAAAAGTAGTTCCTTGGATTGAAGTCTTGAGGTTCGGTATCCTCCAGCAGGTTGAAGTCTTGTAGAGTGTATATCTACGAGCAAGTGTAACGGTTTGTTAGGCACCCGTAAGCTTAACGAAGTTAGTGTAAAACTCGAGAGAGTCTCTCGGGGACTGGACTAACCACACATTGTGGTGAACCAGGATAAAATCCGGTGTGTTCTCTCCTTATCATTTTAATTACTGCACTTACGTTATTCCTGCAATTTTTATTCCGCAAACTTACATTATTTTTTATTATAACGCTATTCACCCCCCTCTAGCGCTAAGCGTATATTCTAACACATTCTGCCTAGCATATCACCGAGGGGAGCATCAGTTCTATTTGTGAAGAAGAAGGATGTCACAATGAGTATATGCATTAATTACAATAAATTGAACATAGTAACACTGAAGAACAACTATCCCCTGCCTCGTATTGATGATTTATTCAACCAACTTCAGGGAGGGAGGGCGTTCTCCAAGATTGATCTTCGTTCATGTTATCACCAGTTGAAGATCAGGGATTCAGATATTCTTAAGACTGCTTTCAAGACTAGATACTATCACTGTGAGTTTCTTATAATGTCTTTTGGGCTGACCAATTCCCCATCAGCGTTCATGCATTTGATCAAATGTGTATTTTGGCCTTATCTTGATTCATTCGTAATTGTATTCACTAATGATATTTTGATGTACTTGCATAGTCAGGAGGAGTACGCAAGGCATTTGTGAGTTGTATTGCAGAGATTGAGGGAGGAGAAGTTGCATACAAAGTTCTCCAAGTGTGAGTTTTGGCTCGGTTTAGTGGCGTTCTTGGGGAACGTGGTATCCAGTGAAGGTATTAAAGTTGATCCAAAGAAGATAGAGGTGGTGCAGAGTTGGCCTAGAGCATCCTCATCCAAAGAGATTCATAGTTTCCTCAGTTTGGCGGGTTATTTTTGCTGGTTTGATCGAGGTTTTTCATATATTTCCTAGCCCATGACCAAGTTGACTCAAAAACATGCTCCATTTGTATGGTCGGATGAGTGCAAGGAGAGCTTTCAGAAGCTCAAGTCAGCATTGACCACAGCTCTAGTATTTGTTTTGCCTTTAGCCTCGGGTTCTTATACCATCTATTGTGATGATTCACAAGTCAAGATTGATTGTGTATTGATGGGGGAGGATAGAGTTATTGCTTATGCTTCTCATCAGTTGAAGCCCCATGAGAAGAACTACCATGTTCATGACTTAGAGTTGGCTGCCATAGTTCATGCTTTGAAGATTTGGAGGCACTACTTATATGGTGTATCTTGTAAGGTATTCATTGATCATCGCTGTCTTCAGCATTTGTTCAAGCAAAAGGATCTTAATTTGAGGAAGTGGATATTGCTGGAGTTGCTTAAGGATTACGATATTACCATTCTATATCATTTGAGAAAGGACAATGTAGTAGTTGATGCCTTGAGCCAAAAGGAAGTGAGTATGGGGAGTTTGGCATACATTCCACTTAGGGACAGGCCCCTTGTATTTGATTTTTAAGCTTTGGCCAATCAGTTTGTGGGATTGGATGTTTCAAATCCTAGCCGAGTGTTGGCTTGCGTGGTTTCTCGGTCTTCCTTATATGATCGCATCAGAGAGCGCAGTATGATGATCCACACTTACTTGTCCTTAAGGACCAATTCCAACATGATGATGGTCGTATATGACTATAGGTGATGCTGGTGTATTGAGGATGTATGGCCGGATTGGGTGACCAATGTGGATAAGCTTAGAGAGTTGATTCTAGAGAAGGCTCAAAGCTCGCGGTATTCCATTTATCCGGGTGTCGCAAAGATGTATCAGAATTTGAGGCAGCACTATTGGTGGAGAAGAATAAAGAAAGACACTGTGGGAGTATGTAGCTCGGTGTCTCAATTGTGAGCAGGTGAAATATGAGCATCAGAGACTGGGTGGTTTGCTTCAACAAATGATTATTCCCGAGCGAAAGTGGGCAAGAGTCACTATAGATTTTTTGAGTGGTCTTCCTCGTACATTGAAGAAGTTCGATTCAATTTGGGTTATTGTAGATCGGATAACCAACCCCGCGCACTTCATTCCGGTGTGTACTACATATTTTTCGGAGCGGCTGGCAGGTATCTTTATTGTAGAGATTGTCTGTTGCATGGTGTTCAAGTGTCTATTATATGAGATAGAGGTACTCAGTTTACTTCTCAGTTTTGGAGGACTTTTCAGCGATAGTTGAGTACTCAGGTGGATTTGAGTACAATATTTCATCATCAGACGGACGGGAAGTTCGAGTGTACTATCAAAATATTAGACGACATGTTCTGTGTCTGTGTTATTGATTTCATAGGTTCTTAGGATGAGTTCTTGCCGCTTGCAGAATTTTCCAACAATAACAACTATCAGTCAAGCATTTCGATTGCACCGTATAACGCCATGTACGGGTGATGTAGGTCTCCAGTTGGTTGGATGGAGCCCGGCGAGGCTAGGCTTTTAGGGACAGATTTGGTTTGGGTTGCCTTAGAAAAGGTGAAGTGGATTGAGGAGAGACTTCATACAGCACATTCGTATCAGAAGGGTTATGCGGACCGGATGGTTCGAGATGTATCTTATATGGTTGGTGAGAAGGTCTAGCCGAAGGTTTAGCCCATGAATGGTGTTATGAGATTTGGAATGAAAGGAATGTTTAGTCTGCGGTTCATTGGACCTTTTGAGGTGCTTCGGAGGATTGGGGATGTGGCTTATATGTTTGCTTTGCCACCCATCATGTCGAGTGAGCATCCGGTGTTCCATGTTTCTATGCTCCTAAAGTATGTTGGGGACCCGTCCCATGGTTTGGATTTCAGCACGGTTCAACTGGATGATTATCTGACCTATCATGTGGAGTCAGTGCCCCTTTCGGATCGTAAGGTTCAAAAATTGATATCAAAGGATATAGCTTCGGTGAAGGTGCAGTGGAGAGGTCGCCACGTGGAGAAGGCTACCTGGGATACCGAACGGGAGATCCGGAGCAGATATCCTCAACTATTTGAGGCTTCAGGTATGTCTCTTGACTCGCTCGAGGAGGAGCATTTTTTTTGTTGGGGAAGATGTGATGACCTGACCTGCCGTCTCATGAGTCACCACACTATTTCCCCTATTTTATTCTTATCTATGCTTTATTATCGGTATTTTATGTGATCGAGTCGATTTAGATTGGTTTAGGTAGGAAATGAGACACTTAGTTTCTTCAAGGAAGGTTTGGTTTGCAAAACTTAACCGAATGTTGACTAATAGGTTAGAGGGCTCGAGTATGATTTCCGGTGATTTGGTTATCATCGGGGGATGATTTGTGGCTTAGGAGTGTGATTGGAACGGATTTTGGAGGTCCGGTATATAAATAGGTTTGAATTAGCGAAGTTAGTATTTTTGCAAATTTTGGTTGATGGGTTGGATTCAGATAGCTTTAATAGCTTTATTAAGTGATTTGGGTTGTATGTGTAAAATTTCAGGTCATTCCGAAGTTATTTGGTTGGCTTTTTATCTAATGAGAGTTTCGGAAGATTTTGAAGAACTTAGTCTTGGATTTGATGTAAGTTGATGGTTTTAGTGTTATTTGCGGTATTTTTATGATTGGAGCAAGTTTGAATTAAGGTATTGGATCATGTTTGTGTTTTTATGTGAGGTCCGGGGGGCCTCGGGGTGATTTCAGATGGCGATCGAGGAGTTTTGAACTTTTGTTGTTGCAGAAATTTTGATGTTGCGGGTATTTTCGCTCCTGCTGAGAAGGGTCACGGGTGCGGTATCACGTGTGCGGCGGGGATGTCGCATAAATGGAAAGGATCTAGGCTAGGATGCACCTCAGATGCGAATAGGGAACCGCACCTGCGGAGCCGCAGATGCGGCTGAATGACTGCATAAGCGGTCTTGGGCGAAAAGTGGAATTTCGCAGAAGCGGATGGAATGACCGCATAAGCGGAAATGTGATCGTAGAAGCGAAAATGACTGGACAGAGGTATTTATGTTCTCCTTCGCGAATTTTTGAAGATTTAGTCATTTTGCACTTCGGACTTGGTGGTTTTTGAGCGATATTGAAGATGGAATTCAAGGGTCTTCATTGAGGTAAGGATTCCTGAACCTAGAACATAATTCTAAGGTGTTATTTCATGAATTAAAGATGAAAAACTAAGGAATCAAGGATTAAAAATGGAGGTTAGGGCTTGAACTTAAGAGAGTTAAGAATGGGGATTTTAGGGATCAATTCAACTCCAATTCTTGTGATTTTTATATGTCTGAACTCATGGCAAGATAAGGAAACAATTGATGTTAAAATTTTTGAGTTTCAAGAAGTGAGCCCAGGGCTCAGGTTTTGTTAATTTCGGGATGTTCGATATTTTTCGATTGTCTTAGATTGGGTATTGTTCCCTTAGCCTATTGTTATGTATTTTTTGTGGTTTGTCAGATTCGACGCACGATGTGGCTGGTTCGACAAGCAAGGGCATAGCGAGCTCAAAGGTTGGCCGACTTGAGGTGAGTAATGATTGTATATGGATGTACTGAAGGTTTGAAACCTCATATTGCACAACATAGTGCTATATTGAGGTTAGATACACTCTAAATGACGAGTGCGTGGTCGTTTACCATTAGGGATTGTGACTTGGTCCATCCTGATTGCTTGACTGAGATTTAATTGTTATCATCTTGACTTGGGCTTAATGCCATATTTGGACTTCATACAAATTAGTTGGACCTTTCGAGGAGTTTTATCACTATTTCCTTACTGCTTTGACTTATATTTAAACTCAGTCCTATCAATACTTATTTTTTTTACAAACTCAACCATTTTTATACAGATTTGAAACTCAAATGATATTTCTAAATGATATTTTGGGTTGAGAGCTACTCTTCTACAAATGCCTGAGGGGCTTGTCATAATTATTGGACAAAATGAGGTCGAGGGCCATATGTGAGGATATGCTGAGTGAAATGAGGCCGAGGGCCTGAGATACATCTATATGCCACGAGGTGGCTTGAGTGACGTAAGGAGGCTTTTAGGGTTAGTGACTGATGTGAGGAGGCTTTCAAGCCTTAGGAGTAATATGAGATGGCTTTCAGGCCTTATGTTGAAATAGCGCTTGGGCCGTAAGAGACCCTTCTGGAGTTTGCACACACACTGAGCGCGGGTCCCCATATGATTGAGAGTGAGCCCGAGGGGCTAATACTATGCTGAGTGACTGAGAGTGAGCCCCAGGGGCTGATACTATTCTAAGTGATTAAGAGGGGTACCCGAGGGGCTGATACTGTTCTGGCGAGTTATATTATGACGGAGGGGCGGATTTCTACTTGTTATATAACTTCCAAATTACTCGTTTTACTTGGTTTTAAGTATTTCTCTACTGATTCTCCAATGATTTACTATTTTTAAATAATTTATTACCTTAATATAGAATTCCTTTGTGCCTTTATGTGTTTTCATGCTTTCAGCCGTTATTTATAATTATTACTCACTGGGTCGGAGTACTCACATTACTCCATGCACCGTCTGTGCAGATACAGACATAGCAGAGTTCGCTCTTGAGTACTGATCTTCCTAGTCCATGCGGTGATTGAAGACTACGAGGTAGCTGTCAGCATCCAAAACCCGGAGCCTCTTTTATCTTATGCTTATATTTTTCTATTAGACACTATTGTATTGGATTTTATATTTCTAGACTCGTACTGGATTCCCCTTAGTTGCTCATGACTTGTGACACTGTGGTTTGGGCTGTGTCGGGATGGTTTCTCTTGTCATTATCTTTTTCTACGAACCATGGCTATATTAAACATGTTTCAGACTTAATTATGTTAATTAACTGTTAAAAGAGGTGCTTCGTTATGTTTGGCCAGCCTTGTCTTCATGAGAGGCGCCAACACGATCGGGTTCGGGAATTGGGTCGCGATTTATAGTTGGTACGAAAAATATTTGAGTTTTCATGTTTGGTTGATCAAAATATTTTGAACAAATGAAATATATTCCGAAAAAATTAAAAAATGAGTTTCTTGATGAAAGTAGAGAAATCAAATTAATTTCATACATGATATTCCACACTGATTGTCTTCTTCCTATCACCAATACCCCAACCACTACCCCGTTGTGATGACCCGACTCATCATCTCATGTGTTACCGTCCTTTTTTCCCCCTTTTATGCTTCTTTGTATTTCATTATCTAGTTTGGTGGGTTTGGTAAGAAATGAGACACACAGTCTCTTTAAGAAAAGGTTAGTTTGAAAAAGTCAATCGGAAGGTTACTTGTGAGTCATAGGACTCGGATATGATTTTCGATGATTCGTTTAGCTTCGAAAGATGATTTGACGCATAGGAGCATGATCGGAAGTAATGTTGGAGGTTCGGTGTAGAAGTTAGCCTATTTTGGCGAAGTTGGGATTTTGGCGAAATCCGGTTGGTAGGTGAGACTTTTATCCGACGGTGATAATGGAATTACGAGAGTTTCAGTAGCTTTGTTAGGTGATTTGGGATGTGTGTGCCAAATTTCAGTTGATTGAGAGGTTTTAAGGTCGGGTTTTTGATCGAATACGACTTTCAGAAGTTTTGATTTAACTTAGGCTTGAATCTTTCGTGAATTGGTTATTTTTGTGTAGTTGGATGTGCTTTGATGATTGGACAAGGTTCGTATGATATTTTAGGATGTGTCGATGCTTTTGATTGAGGCTTCGTGGGTCTCCGGGTAATTTCAGATGGCTAACAGAGGATTTTTTAACTTGAAAGATTGCAAAAAATTCCACCAGGTGTTGCAGAGCTTTTGCTCTATGCGATCACAGAGGAGGTATTGCGATCGCATAGGAGGGTTTTTGAGGGGATGTTTAGTTGTGATATGCGATCGCGGGATTTGGAGTGTGATCACATAGGTTGAAGAGTTTGTTCATTGTGATCGGATAAGGTCAGATGTGACCGCGTAATGTTATTGGACCTGGTGTCCCTAATAGTGCTTTGTTCTATGCGAACGTGGGTCGCATAGGATTGAGTGTCTGTGCTCTGCGACCGTAAGGGTAGTAATGCGATCGAATAGAGGAAATCTGGGCAGATAAAATGAGTTTTTAAAACACTTTATCCGCGACTTGGCGGTTATTTTCCACCATTGTTGAGTAACCTTGGAATCTCTTGACGAATGTTTAAGAGGGTTTTGACTGGGAATCGATTGAAGGTAAGTCCTATGGCCTAGAAATATGAGTTAATTGTGAAATTTACCTTGAAATTTATGGAAATTTAGCTAAAATGGAATAGGTAGGCATGAAATTTTGAACTCAGATGGAATAGCTAAGCGGATTAGATGGAATAGCTAAGCGAATTTTTAAATTTAGCTAAAATTGAATAGCTAGCGGATTTGATAGGTCATTTCAGCTCATATTTGAGAGTTCTTGGTATATATGAACTCAGGGGAAGATGAGGAATCTGAATACGTAAAAAAATTGAGTTTCGAGAAGTGGGCTCGGGATTTGGGTTTTGGTAATTTTAGGATTTGTGCCCGAATTTGATTGTTTTTGCTTGGGCTTTGTTCCCTTAGCATATTGTGATGTATTCGCTCTGAATTTATTTAGATTTGACACGCGTGGAGGAGGATTTGAGGAGCAAAGGCGTCGCAGGCTAGAGGTTTTGCCGGTTCGAGGTTAGTAATGCTTGTAAATGATATCCTGAGGGTTTGAAAACTCGGATTGCACATCGTAACGCTATATTAAGGTGTACCACACATTCTATGATGAGTTTGGGATCGTTTGCTATTGGGAATTGTGACTTAGTCCATCCCGAATGATATTTCTACTAAATCGATGATTGAGACACATACTATATTACGGTGAATTGGGCTTATTGCCATGTTTGGGGCCTTGTGCCGATCTGTAGCATCCTTAGAGGATCTTTGTCAGTTTTTCTCAATTATTTGCATAACTTATACTCTCATTCATGTTTTCAACTACTTAAAAATGATAAGAACTAGATTTTAGAACAAAAATCATAAATGAAGAGAATATGAGAGTCGAGTTCCCTACAGTATGTTATGCCCGAGGGGCTCTGTAATTATTTGACGGAGATGGGTTAAGGACCCAATAGTAAGAATATTATCCTATTATACGGATTGGGCTGCGCACCGCAGCAGTGCAATATTGATATTGAGGCCGAGAGCCTATTTGATGGCACACGATGGATGATATTACGCTTCGGCTGTAGGAGCCCCTATGGAATCTGTGCACATCCCCAATGAGCAATGTCGACGTTAAATGGATCAGGCTGTACGCCACAGTGTGGAGCAGGCTACACGCAGCAACAGTATTTGTATTGGTCTTTGTTCCCTTAGCATATTGTTATCTATTCACTCTGATTTTTGTTAGATTTGACGCACATGGAGGCCGATTTGAGGAGCAACGGCATCGAAATCTAGAGGTTTAGCCGGTTCAAGGTGAGTAATGCTTGTAAATTATATCCTCAGGGTTTGAAACCCCGGATTGCACATCGTAACACTATATTGAGGTGTGACACGCATTCTATGATGAGTGCAGGGTCGTTTGCTATTGGGGATTGTGACTTGGTCCATCCTGAATGATATCTCTAATACATTGATGATTGAGACACATACTATATTACAGTGAATTGGGCTTATTGCCATGTTTGGGGCCTTGTACCGACCTATAGCATTCTTAGGGGATCTTTATTAGTTTTCCTCAATTATTTGCATAACTTAACTCTCAGTCATGTTTTCAACTGTTTAAATATGATAAGAAGTGCATTTTTTAACATAAATCATAAATGAAGAGAATTTGAGGGCTGAGATCCCTACAATATGTTATGCCTGAGTGGCTCTGTAGTACTTGATTGAGATGGGATAAGGACCCAATAATGAGGATATTATCCTATTATACGGATCGGACTCCGTGCTGCAGCAGTGCTATATTGATATTGAGGCCGAGAACCTATTTGAAGCCATGCGATGGCTGATATAGCGCTTCGGCTATAGGAGCCCCTCCGGAGTTTTTACACACCTCCCAGTGAGCGCCTACGATGTTTAATGGATCGGGCTATATGCCGCAACATGGAACGGGCTGCACGTTGCAGCGGTATTTGTATTGGTGCGGGCAGCACAGCGCAGTGGAATTTGTATTGTGTTATATGTTCACTTTATCTCATTGTCTGCCATTATCTGTTGTTGTGCTCCTTCTAGAAATAATTACCGGTTATTCTATTGTTATCTGGTAATTGAATGTTGTGCCCGAGGGGAGGGAATTCGGTATTATCTGCACAATTGTTTTGGCATTCATTTGTGTATTGATGAAAAAGGCATTTTCAGAAGAGGTTTAAACTGAGCCAAGATATTTCTAAATATTTCATAGTTTCACCGATTTCTAAAGGAGTTTTATACTATTTCTATATAGCATGATGATATGTTATACGTGTTTTCTTGCTGCTCAGCTATTATTTACTTTTGTGACTCACTGAGTTGGAGTACTCACTTTACTCCCTGCATTTCACTGAAAATACAAGTATTGTTCACCCGATAGCGGATTTTGAGCTGATTGAATGTATTACTATTGTAGCTGAGCATGGTGACCGCCAGCGTCAGCGGCACCAGATTTCCTTCTTTGGTTTTAATTTTATTTTGTACATGGTTGGCCCTGTAGTTATATTTAAACTTTCTCTAGATTCTTGTGACTTTTGACACCCCGGTTGGGCTATTTTGAGTTGTGATCCGATCATTGATTCATACTCGAACGGTTGTATAACTTATTAATTTCTTAAGATTGGTGTTCTGGAATGGTCTGGCTGGCCTTGTCTTCACGAGAGACACCATCACGATCGGAGTGGAGTTTGGGTCGTGACAAGTTGGTATCAGAGCCTAGGCTAGTAGGTCTCACGAGTCATGAGTAGGTTTAGTGGAGTCTCGCGGATCGGTACGGAGATATCTGTATTTATCGTCGAGAGGTTGTACACCTTTAGAAAAATTGCACATTCTTGAATTCTTATCGTGCGTCCTTAATTCTGCTTGAAAAAGTAACTCTTGAAATTCCTTCCATGTGTTCGCATACGCGCATGATCGATTAGTATCAACTGTGACTTGATTGCTTGTGATTTCCTGATTGAGGGGGGAGACATCATGATCTCTGTGAGTGGATGTTGGGCCAGTCTGAAGGACTTGAGGCCGGATCTTTGCCTATGGCTTGAGCACCGAGGTGTTGATTGTGTGAACTAGTGTTTTGAACTTATATGTTAGGTATTATCCCTGTTAGTAGGAATGACGACTGGATAACTACGTCATAAGTATGTTAGTACTTCCAGATGGTTCTACATAACTCGAAGTGTCGAGGAAGACCTGCTGGACGATAGGTGAACTATTAAGTGTATGAGTTCCATTATGATTGGATGTGTAGCTCTAAGTTATGAGCATGTGAAGAATATTTTCAAGCCTCCTAGTTGGGAGTGAGGTAAATTTCATGTTGCGGTATGAGTTTAGACTCAGGAAGACTAATTGACTGTGTAATGTGTATAACGGTGGAAGGTATACATAAATGTTATATTGAGACAAAATAGGTGGGTTATCTCCTACGGTGTGTCCTGAAGGGGTGTAATCCTTATGTGTATGTTAGAAGATCTCCTGTGTAAGTGAAAAGATACGTGTAGAAATTTTGATTTCGGGTCGCTTAAGAGAGTGGGCATAACTTTTGTTGGAACGAATGCCAAAATTGTAGAAGATTCATGGTACTAGATTATCTCTGTTTTTCACAACTTAATAATGATTTGAGCTTAATGTCACTATGGCATTGTGGCAACAATAGAGAAAAGTGTTATGAGTATTGCGTATTTTGATCCATGTCTTCGAGCCAAGTTGGGGAGTTTTCTATGTTGGTTCCGGTTCGAGGCATGCTGGCGAATCAGTTCAAAAAAAATTAGGCCAAGAAAAGCACAAGTGAAGAAAATTTTTTGACAAAGATGTCATAAACTCGAATGAGAAGGAAATAATTTTCGATGTTTAAGGTAAGTTGGTATTGTCTTTATCGTCACGTAAGATCGGCGTTTCATAAAAAGGGTTTTGCGTCCTGGTTAATGATTCTTGATTGCTTTTCAGCGTTAGTGCGACTGGTGGTTTGGAGGTATGCCCAAATATTGTTGTGGTAGGTTGTGGAAGTGTGTTCCGCGGAAAGATTATATAAATGTGGCGTGTGGTCACTTGATTAATAAAATATGTAAACCAAGTATGAAGGTGTGATAGTGTCGTTAAAGTGAGGTTTCATGCCTGGGAGGCACTTGGCCTATTGGGCTGTGAACTTGGGAGGATTTCTCCGATTATGATGGTTGTTCTTGTATGTTACGAGGAAAGGGGAGTTATTATAGACCTTTGGAAGGTTATCAGACTAGTTCAGTATGATCAGAATCCGCTTGAAGTCAGTGGATGGATTTAATGTGAATAATGGCCCTATATCAGGCCATATTTGTTCATTTTTGTAATGCGGTCCTCATGGAGGAGTAGTCAGTTTGATGTTTCGTTGTCAGCTATGTAATGTAGTGATGCATTACGCCGTGTGGTTTGTGAGACGGCTTGAGAAATTGCTTATGTGTTGAGGATTCGCGTATGAATGATGTTACATGAGAAACTTGGCTCTTGAAAAATTCAGGTTGTATATCGCACCTCAGTTGTGCTTGAGTTTTGTAGCTTATACCGCCATATGTCCCTGAGATATATTATTATGCACCTAGCATGCTTACGATCGATACTCGATATTTTATTGTAATGAGAAAATTTGGCTCGATGTGCATCTCCTTATGCGAGATATGTGTGGATCAGGTGGCACGCCGCCATGGGTATGTTATCTTTAGGGGGTTACCCCGCAATAGTGTGATGTTGAGTCCAGTTTTCTATATGCTATTTTGAATGTCTTTCTTCCTGGTTTCTAAGAAAATTCCGTATCAGTGCAGGGGATTGGTAATTCCTTCCATAGTTTGTTTTCTTTCTTTGTATCGCGTTCGAATTGGTAGCCTATTAGCATATTGGGGACTCACATGCGGCTTTGAATTATGTCTGGGGTGGCTTATTACCTGAGGAGCTCGTACTGGGGTAGACAAGATCACTGAATTTGGGAATAGTGCAACCTGAGTATATGAAGTAAATTAAGGAGCTAACACCATGATTTGGCTCAAAATGAGGTGAAACTTCTTGCCAGGGGTATGGAACAAACAAATCGTCGTCTCGACATTGGTCATGAATTTATGCATACCTCATCCGTCATGATTATATTGTAAGAGTTAGAACAATACCTATGTTCACCATGCAGAGCATGGGATGTGTAGAGATTCTCTTCTACTTTATTAGAGAAAAGAGCTTTAGATAATTAGGGCGAATGATCTTCGAAGGATTGGGGAAATAGTATTGCTAATTGCAAGTGATTTGGCAAGAGTATTTGTCTCGTAAAAAGGAAATATGATTAAACCAATAAAAAGTTAGGTAGTAATGCAGCATGTTCTTGTTGGATCAATGGGTGGTATTCGGGTTTTGCTTAGTAGCACATGAAACAATTTTGAGTATATGTCGTGGAATGATTGGGTATTAAAGGTGTGAATGTATTAGCACGGTGTAAATCAGGATCAAGTATGATGATGTGTGTGCTATATGGAGTGGGGACTGGGAGTTCACATGTACAGACTATATTTTAGTTCTGGATCGTATGTGTCGATATTGTTTAGCGGTGTCACGCACCTTTTTTTTAACAATCCTCTATTAAACCCTCTTAAAATAATAAAAAAAAATTAGTAAAGCTTGAAAAGAGTTTTCAATTTTGAAAGTGACAAAAATTCGTTGCAAAAGGAAAATAACTCAGAGTCGCCACCTGACATTTGATTTCGGTGTGCCACGCCACCGGTTTTTAAAAATAACTTTCCTTTTAAAACACTTGAGACTCTAAAAACTAAGTCTACACCAGAGATACGGGTAAAGGAATTCATTTGACTCGGGGAGAAGGTGTTAGGCACTCCCCGAGTCCCGTGAAGGTCACGGTTGCATACTCGATCTAGTTGACTTTTAAAATATTCAAATTGAGGTAAAACACACAGCAATAAAATAAACACACAATAGGCTTGAGCGTGTCCCAACCTAATAAAAGAAAATGTAATGAAGAAAAAGAAAAGAAAATCCTACACGAGCATGTTCTATGATTTCTCCGCTATGTTTGTCAAGGCTTTCAAATACAAATATTTCGGGGCATACCCCGAACAAAAATGTAAATAAATTTTTCGGGGCATTTCCCGAATATATTCAATTAAGGAAATGACCTCTTGCCTTGAAATTAAAAGCAAACAAATAGAAAATTTTTAAGATTGCCTGCCCAAATATTGTCGGCCTAAGGCATGCTCCTAACGATTAAAGAAGAGTAATAAGAAAATGACAGAAACAATAAAATATCCAAGTTAGAATTCTGTGCATTATAACCCCAACCACCTAAGGTCCAGTTATCATCCCAAGTTGTAACCAATTCACAATTGCCCATTTATCTAATAAATTAGTAATTTCAAATCTAAAAAAATATTGAATGCTTAGCGATATTATGAAGTAATTTGCACTCACTCAAGCAGACATCACGAATCATTTACGGAACAACCACAATGGAGCAATCACATAACATATATATTAGGAACAAGACAACCCGAACAGAAATTAAGTAGCATCAGCGAAGAGAAATGAACCTCTGCGATTAAAAGCAAATCCGGTGAGGGCAACTTGATTGGCAAATCGAAACAGCCACACAAATAAAAAACTGCAGATCGCGGACGGAACCTCAAAATTTGATCTCAAACAGAGGAAATCAAATATCATTCGACATCTCCAACTCCATATAGAAACCCGAAGTCAATGGAGAAGGAAGCCGAAATCAATTGAGAAGGAACCCGAAAAATTCTTTTTCTTTTCTGACTTTGAAATAGAAAGAAGATCAACTGCAAGGATTGATGATTTTTTATATTAACACCCTTGAACCAAAATAAATGTAGAGATACAAAACGACCAAAACCTTAATTCTCTTTACTACTCGTTTCTGTCCGGACACTGTTTCTTTTTGTTTATCTTTTTTTATCCTTTGTTTTTTATCCGTTAGTTTATTACATGCTAGCAACGAAACCTCCATCACTTGATTCTAAATTGTGTAATTTTCCATTCCTTGCAGCTGAAAACCAAGTGATAATACTCCCGGTATGTCCGATGGGTACAAATAAAGTGGATGATTATGATCTATCATCACTGTTGATCAATTTGTTACCTCGTCTTTATGACTGGTGGTTCCATCTCCGGCCATGACCTTTTAGAATTCCAGCGAGTAATTGACCTTTTCCGGCTAGAAAATTTTGAAAAAGCAAGTGATAAATTTCTTGTTTTCAATCATTCTCAGTGAAAACCTTTAGATTCAATCGTCTAAATATTTTGATACTATGTCAAATTTGTGGATCTGAGATCGATAACTGAAAAGAAGAAATGCAAAATTTGTACATCTATACTTAGCTACAGTAATAACTACCAAATTACAGAAGTAACCGTCTAACTACTAATTGTGGTCAACTAATCACTAACTATAGTTAATTATTAATTAGTTAAGCTAACCTGGGTCACCACTATATGGTTCATTACCAAAACACTACCCTGCACCGCATCTCCCTAGCCCCATCCTAAAGGAAATCTTTGTTGGGATATATATACTATTAATCATGGGCTTGATTTAACTATAGTGTTTATTATGAAACAATTATTTATTCAGTTTTAATAAAGTTTTAAATATATCATATAATAGTATGTGTCCTTTACTTATATAGTAGATCATTTAGTGCATAGAGTTTAGCTTATACACGGAAGATTAAATCATCGGTTCTTATAAGTATAAGGTTTGAGTTCACAATCTAATGATGGAGTTGGACAAACCATCAGGAATGATTGTAGCACAAGATTAAATATAATTTATCATGGTTATGGGAATGGTTTAGTTCCAATTTCTTGTGCTAGTACATTTTGTATGTATTGAACGGACCAGATAGAGATAAGTATTTTATACTGACTTATAAAATAAACTCTCTAACCATTAAATGTATTTATACTCTTAATCTTGATATAATTATTATTAGTTGTGTATATTATTATTGTTTTGATTTATTAAAAGGCGAGATTCTTTCGTGGGTCAATATGCCTAGTAAATTAGATAATAATAATGTATATTGGCGAAGTAATAGTTAACTGGTGGAATCCATGTCTCGGTTTAGAGATTGATGATAAACCTTTATGAAAACTTATAAGTTTTCATGTGTAAACCCGGCCAGTGAATTTTGTATCCGACACGTGAAATAAGTTAAGCGAAATTCTAAAGGAAATAATCAATAAATTAAATCGTCAATAATTTAACTTAATTGATTCGTATCTGAATCTTAACATGGGGAGTTAAATAAGATTTAATGGATGAATTTTGAAATTGAATAAGGAGTGCAATTACGAATTTTTAGTGAAATAATTTGTAATTAATTATGGTGGATATTAATTTCGAAAATTATAAATTAATTCCATAATTAGAAGCCTTGTTAATTAAATTATGTAGTCCCTACTATGCCTAAATAATAGAAAATCAAGGAATCCTTTTTCTGGTGAAAAAGAAAATCCAACAGGTTTTGAAAAAGGGTCTTAACCCTTAAAACTTGTGTTATAAATACATAAGGTTTTCCCCCTAGAATGAGAGGGACATGGTGTCCGAAATTTTCAGCAAAGTTTTCCTAGAAATTTCACTCACACGAAATTGGTATTTTCAAGTTATTATTTGCGTAATATAGTAGAAGACCGTGGAACGTTCGAGGATTATGATTGTGCGGGAGATGGAGATTCTATTGAAAAGAATATGGAACTGAAGGCTCACGCGGTAAAAGATATATGTTCACGTTTCAAGAGGTAACCCGTAAAATCCCGTTTATGCTAATTGTCTAGATTACATGTGATTTTGATACTGGATTGCTTCCGCTGCATATAATAATCCATCAATTAGTATTAGAGTCCACTCACATCTAATTAGATAACTAAGTTTTCATGAAATAAGACTATGGTGTTTACGTGCGGCTTTTGAATTACATATATATGTGATTTTCTGAAAAACTGCACTGCTGCTTGTGAATTAACTATGCAAAATTTTTGGATTATTCTTGTAATCATGAGATATCTGTTTTCTTATTGATATTTTATTGAGATTATCTGAATTTTTTGGGGTAAACCCTAGAAAAACGCAAAACTTTTTTTTGACCGAATAATCGGTATTTTCAGAGGTCAGCGAACTTGACGGACTGCGATTAAGCTGATATTTGGTAGGTCTATCGGAAACGACGTGATGAGAAACACCCACTGCTTTGCAATGAATAGTGGTATTTTTCGGCGTTTTGAGGTCGTTTGGAATGTGTTTTGGACGT
Source organism: Nicotiana benthamiana (assembly GCA_034376525.1). Classification (NCBI taxonomy): domain Eukaryota; kingdom Viridiplantae; phylum Streptophyta; class Magnoliopsida; order Solanales; family Solanaceae; genus Nicotiana; species Nicotiana benthamiana. Next base: position 115,554,318 of record CM067340.1, read on the forward strand.
ATTTCTATTTTCTGGAAACTATTTCTCAATAATTTTAATTCTTTTTTAATTCAATGGTGGCGGGGGTGACTCCCTATGGTCCCCAATATTAAAAATTAGTCATATAATAAGTTTACACATTGGCTATTAGCAAGTAGACGTGTTGTTGTATTAAATTCAACAATAAATGTGTAGGATTTTATTGACTAGGTCTTACAAAGTATAATTGATATTGTGTGATGATATAATTATTTGTAAGAAAGTAAAATTCTCTATTTGATATCCTGGATGACTAATGATTGGAGCGTTTGGCATATTTGTGCATAAGAAAAAATCTCAAATTTAAGTTTATGTTTTCATGCCCTACGTGATTACTAGTTTGGATTTTCAATTGAAGAATTTTGTTCTCTGATTTGAGGTTCTAATTAAGTGAAATATAACGGTTTTTTGTATAACTTTTATATTGTTGGTATGGATTTTAAGCTATGGTCTACCATGAAATAATCTTATGAGCTAAATATATATTCACTTGTAAATTGAGAATTTTATGAGTAATAAATAGTTACCACTGAAGTGGTTTGTTTATTTGAACTCATAAAAAGTTCTTAGTAAATTTGTACATGTGAAATTATATCTATTCATGGATTGAGAATAATGATTAATAAGTAGGATCCACAAAATGGTCCATTTATTTGAGTCATTGATATATATTTAATATACTATGTAAAATTTATCCTTGAGAAATCTACATTAACGGTGGAGGTTCTTAACTAGAAAAAGAGTTTTATATTTGGGTACTAGTGAAACTAACTCCACCCATGAGAAGAGATATTGGTTTTTTCACCGAACGAGAGAAAATATTATGTCTCAGGTTCTTATGTGTTTAATAAAAGGATAATTTATTGCAAAAGGTGATATTAATATACCCTAATAATAGGAAGAACATAATATATGACTTGAGATCATAGTGTAATTATAAGGAAAATGAAAATCAATATCATATTTATTTTAATTCGTGAGACTACTTAAAATGATTATTCTCCGAGTTTGATTATAGGCTGGTAGTCATGAATTTGACGGACTCCGATTGGCCTGAAACTTAATGGGTTCATCGAAAACAATCTAGTGAGAAAAATGCAGTGAGTCATGTTATTTTTTGGCATTTGGAGGTCTTTGGATGAATTTTCAAGCAGTTTATTAAATTTAATTTATTATAAATATGAAAAAATATTCTTTTTATATAGGCTATTTTTGTGTTAAGTCTGAAACATGTGATTTAACTTGATATGATATATATGAAGAATGCAAATCACATGGATTTAATGTTAACTACACCAAAAATTATTTATTTGAATCTGCTCTAGTTTTGGCGATCATGAATTTCACGATCTCCGAATGACCTGAGATTCGGCAGGATCATCGAAAATGATCATTTAAGAAGAACTCACTGCAGTGAATCGCATTTTATTTTGACGATTCGGGATCGTTTAGATGAATTTTTTGGAGGTCTGACGGATTAAAATTTGATTTACATACGAAAAAGCATTCTTTCTATCGTTTTATTTATGTCTAATCTGGAACATGATAACACATGTTGATTTGACATGAATTGATATATAATAAAAAAAATACAGGTCTGATAATTTTCCAAATTTTGTTGCAACTTTTGGAGATTGTGACTTTAACGATCTCTGACAGATATGAAATTTGGTAGAATAATCAGAAACCGTTAAGTGAACAGTAATCACTGCTATGCGGTGTAAAATATTAATTTTAGTATTTTAAGAATGTTTAAATGGGGTATTGAGCATTTTTTTAAAATTGCGAAACTTAATCCTCAAAGAAAAGTTTGTGGTTGTGATAAAGTGGTGATAGGAACTAACCCCTATGGTCTCCATTTTTTCTTATATATAGTGAGATAGTAAATTTACGTGTTGACATTAGGTATTCCTCCAAATCGGATAAATTTATTATGAATTCACTCGATATAGTTGTTATTGATAACCTATATTAGCTCTCCATCTTAGTTTAAGGGTTAAATCAATTTTGAAACTAAAATATATTCGTGATTAAATGGTGATAAAATTATATTTCTTGGTCTTTCACTTTTAGTTTCAAGTGAGTAATAAATTTACATGTTCACTTTAGATCTTCCTTCATATCGGATAAATTTATTATAAGCTCACTAGGTTAAATACTAGTAATTGATATCGTATACTTACTCTCCATCTGAGTATACATGTTGGATCAATGGAACTAGAGCTATTAAAAATAATGTTCACTTGACTTAAATTAACAGTATACTTTGCATCTGAGTTGGGTCTGTTTTAATTATTAGAATGAATAATCAGGCATTGCATATGTATGTTGCATGAGTAGTTCTTTTCCTATCAAAATTTCTATTCAAGATGCATGACATATATTTGTAGTGTGTTTAAAATATTTGTATTAAAAGGTTATATACAATTGACTGAACATAATAGTATGCTCTCCATCTGAGTTGGTTCTATTTGTTTTTGAATTGTATAATTCTTGTATTATATAATATACTGTGCATGAATGATTCTTTTCCCATCGAAATTTATTATTCTAGATGCATGTATGTATATAAATATTGAATGCAGTCTGAATTTTACTTTCAGTATTTTGACTTATTATGATCTATTTAATGTTTTTATCTCAACTCCACAATTATTTATGCAACTGATCATATTACTTGTTAAAATTTTCTTTTAGTGATAAGGCATTAATTTTAGGAATGCAATATATGTACTTTTGTTAGAAGGAATTTAATTCCGTTTTTGGGCAAAATACAGATGGATATTTGTTTTATTTTTGGAATAACTCTTGAGGTATTGAGCTAATTAAATATTTCATCTCTTGTGGTACATGAATGCATGACTTTGTTATTGTATATTGATGTCTCTCCTGAGCAGAACAATATTAATCTACCTCATAAGAGAATATGTTCTTCAAAATTGAGTAAAACTTATATGTTCAATTTTGTCTAAGTCATATTAATCTGGATAGGATTTCAAGTTGGTCAAGGATGAACCTTAAGGTTCATTGAAAGTAGAGGCACTACCAACTTTTGGATCCTATTTTGGAGGGAAATTTGACTAAAAGATGTTTCTTTTTAAAAGGAAATAAAACTAGTGATAAGTTAGAATGATTCCTTTCTGATTTGTATGGTTAAATGAACATACTCGTAAGAGATAGATTTTGAGTATTTTGTGATGTTCATAAATAATTACTCAAAATATTAATATATTTATTTGATTCACTGTAAGTCTTATTGAATTAAGTAATTCAAGATTTTTAAGACTTGAAACAGAGAAGCGTCAAAGAAATATATTAAGTTACTACAATTTCATTGTAGTGGCGAGCACATCTCTAAAAAGTTCTTTTGTTACATATCAGAATAAGGAATTACATCTCGATTGAAAACACTGTAAACTCCATAATAGAGTGGTATAGTAGAAAGAAGAAATAAGTCTCTTTTCGATATGGATAGACTAATGGCGTGTTATTCAGATTTGGCGTATTTATTTTTGGAATATTTCCTGGAAATTGCAAATTACATTCTGAATTTAGTTTCTTCTAAGTTAGTACCTGGATATTTATAGAACTGTGGACTGAATGTAAGCTCGGTCTGTGGCATGTTCAGATGTAGGATTGTCCCACATATGTGGTGAAAGGGAAAGCAGATTTGTAAGTTGGAACTAAGAATGGATAGGTGCATGTTTATCGAATATTCAAGAAAACGAATGGAGCTTTATTTTATTGTCCTAAAGAAAATAAGGCAATTTTTAAAACAATTACATTTTTCTAGATAAGTACTATTGAATAAAACATGTTCCTAGAAGTAAACTATTTTAATAGGAACTAGGCAAAGAAATTACTAGATGTTCAAGAACATCAAAACTCACACGTCAGAATTGACGTTCCATTGCATTTATGTGGTGGCAGAACGTTAATAGACATGATATGCCTTTATCGAGGGGGAGTAATGTTTGAACATTGAACATTATAGTAAGAAGTCACTAATATTTCAATGTCATGAGGTAATGAAGGTAATATTAGTAGTACTTCGTCGTAGTAGGAGAAAGCTAAAGAAAATTATAGTTTAGTGTACATTCTTGGGATAGTTTCGGTAACAGGATCCCTGAAGAGTTTAATACAAAACTAGATATTTACAACAAAGCACTACTGGACAAATATTTCATCAGATATAACTTGGCAAGATTCTTTAACATAACTTTATTTGGTGAAGACTTTTTTTTCTTTGGAGGATCTATAATGTTTCTACACTTTCCCTCCAAGTGACTCGATCCCAAGACCTGATGGTCGTAGGTGGAGATGCTTTCCAACGGAGCAAGCCTCACTTGTCTGGTGGAGACTTTTAATAGTCATGTAAAAGAATGCCTGAAAAAGTTATAGAAGCATGGTTATGAGTCTAAGTTGGAGATTGTTGGGGCATATACTATTAACCATGCATTTGGATATAATATATTCTAATAATTATCATGGTTAAAAGTCTAAGTGGGAGATTGTTGGGATATATACTATTAACCATGGGTTTGATTTAGCTATAGTATTTATTATGAAACAATTGTTTATTCAGTTTTGATAAAGTTTTAAATAGGTCATATAATAGCCAGTGTCCTTTGCTTATATAGTAGATGATTTAGTGTATAGAGTTTAGCTTATACACGGAAGATTAAATCATCGGTTCTTATAAGTATAAGGTTTGAGTTCACAATCTATTGATGGAATTGGACAAACCATCAGGAATGATTGTAGCACAACATTAAATATAATCTATCTTGATTATGGGAATGGTTTAGTCCCAACTTCTTGAGCTTGTACATTTTGTATGTATTGAACGGACCAAGTAGAGATAATTATTTTATACTGACATAATAAAATAAACTCTCTAGCCATTAAATGTACATATACTCTTAATCTTGATATAATTATTATTAGTTATGTATATTATTATTGTTTTGATTTAGTAAAAGGCGAGATTCTTTCGTGGGTCAATATTCCTGGTAAATTGGATAATAATAATGTATATTGGCAAAGTAATAGTTAGTTGGTGGAATCCATGTCTCGGTTTAGAGATTGATGATACACCTTTATGAAAGCTTATAAGTTTTCATTTGTAAACTCGGCCGGTGAATTTTGTATCCGACACGTGAAATAAGTTAAGCGAAAGTCTAAAGGAAATAATCAATAAATTAAATCGTCAGTAATTTAATTTAATTGATTCGTATCTGAATCTTAACATGGGAAGTTAAATAAGATTTTAATGGATGAAATTCGAAATTGAATAAGGAGTGCAATTACGAATTTTTAGTGAAATAATTTGTAATTAATTATGGTGGATATTAATTTTAAAAATTATAAATTAATTCCACAATTGAAAGCCTTGTTAATTAAATTATGTGGTCCCTATTGTGCCTAAATAATAGGAAATAAAGGAATCCTTTTTCTCGTGAACAAGAAAACCCAACAGGTTTTGGAATAGGGTCTTAACCCTTAAAACTTATGCTATAAATACATAAGGTTTTCCACCTAGAAGGAGAGGGACACGGCTGAAATTTTCAGCAAAGTTTTCCTAGAAATTTTGCCCACACGAAATTGTTATTTCCGATTATTATTTGGGTAACATAGTAGAGACCGTGGAACGTCCGAGGATCACGATTGTGCGGGAGATGGTGATTCCATTGAAAAGAATATGGAAGTGAAGACTCACGCAGTAGACGAGATATGTTCACGCTTCAAGAGTTAAGAAAATGAATAATTTGGTTTTTTAACTCAAAAGTTATCAATATACTTTACGAGCATAAAACAATCAAAATAAATGTTGGGTAAATCCTAATTAAGAATAATTAACTCTAGATCTGAGATGAATAATACGAATTAAAAGGCATAATCGATTATGTATGTCGATGGCGATTATTATCAGATTTGATAGCATAAATAAAGATGCATTAAGTAACAAAAGTATGAGTAAAGGAAGAGATCCACCCGGTCTTCAGTGAGACGAATCTTCTTTCTTTTCATAAAGTTGAATAATAGACGTGTACAAGAACTTCATGACCCTTTTTGGATCTGATGAAAGTATTGGATCACATATTCTCATTTTTCTGGAGAATTATGTTTACATATTTTCTAGAAAGAGGGAGAGGGAGATTCAGAGAGCCCCCTCCCATTTTTTACAATGTTAGGGTCTCCTTTATATAATAAGAGACCCTCCTCAAAATAATAAAAAAGGTACACTTGACAGGGAATATCCAGTAGAATATTCCTTTTGAGTTTTTCAAGATAGGCTAGATGCTTCATGGCTTGTACATCCATGACAGTTGAGGACGCCCACATCCTAGTTGTGTACGTTCATGATAGTTGAGGACGTCCACGTTCTTTGTGTGTACATCCGTGAGAGTTGAGGGCGCCCACGTCCTTGGTGCGTACGTCTGTGACAGTAGAGGACGCCCACGTCCTTGGTGCGTCCGTCCGTGACAGTTGAGGACGCTCACGTCCTTGGTGTGTATGTCCGTGATAGTTGAGGATGCCCACGTCTTTGGTGCGTACGTCTGTGACATTTGAGGACGCCCACGTCCTTGGTGCATACGTCCGTGACAGTTTAGGACACCCACGTCCTTGGTGCGTACGTCTGTGACAGTTGAGGACTCCCACGTCCTTGGTGCGTACGCCCGTGACAGGTAAGGACGCCCAAGTCCTTGGTGTGTACGTCTATGACAGTTGAGGATGCCCACGTCCTTGGTGTGAACGTCCGTGACAGTTGAGGACGTCCACATCCTTGATCTCGTACCGAATTTCTCTGATATAATTTTAACCCATATATTGGTCAAATAATTTTATATGTCGGTATTTACATGAGTTTTTCTTGTTGGATCAAGTCCATATAAATTTCAGCTAGATTATATCCTCTAGCAATTTTTTAAAATCTAGTTCTTAAAGAACAATAACTTTTAAAATTTGGTACCAATTTAATTTAAATTTTTTATATTTTACCCTTATTTCTATAACTTGCTTTAGATTATAAATTTAGAAAAAATCTTAAATTTTGTATGTATTCAAATTTTGCGACATCAAATGAAACGGAGATATTACGTATTCAGTGGCGCTATTCAAATATCACGCTAGATTATGTTGGGTACTTGTCAAATCAATATTTAGTAGCACTATTTAAATATCGCGTTTTAAATTGCAATTGGCACTTGTACTGTCAATTTGCCTTAGTTTTAGTACTAAGTAGGTGCGAATAGTATGGGCCCTAAGTGCAAGGCGGATCCGAGGTCTAAGCCATTAAGGCAATGGCCGTATAAGACCCCCAAATTAATAAGGTCTCTCTCATCTACAAGTAAATTTTTATTTTTATTTATTTGAAAAAACGATGAAATAAAAAATATAGGATCTTTATATAAAAAGTGATTAAATAGTTAACATTTAGTAATTTATATTTTGTCATCAATATTCTTATTTTTCTCCAATATTGTACTTTTTCATATTAAACTATCTATTCTCCGAATAATAAAATAAAGAATATTAAATAAATTAAATTGCACATATTTCTTAATTTTTTCTCATGTTTTTAAGCGTAAGATGAATGAAATTATATCAAGTAATCCAGCTTCTAAAATCATGTTTTATTGTGTACAATGGCTATTGTCTTTATTTTTATTTTTTTTGAAATGTTACATTTTTTATATTTTTAGGTTGAACCATTTGACAAGAGAAGATGATTTTATTGGATCTTTAGAGCACGTAATGGTCAAAACTTATTAAAATGATTTTGTAATTTCTTTTGGTAAAATTTGGTTCACCGAATTGCATAAATTTCTCTGGTTCCCTTAACTTTTCATAACTTGTAATCCAGAAATCGGAAAGAATTTTGACAAGCTCGTATCTAAAAATTTGTTTAGGTATTTGGGTGCACATGGTGTTTCCTTTGGTAGCATCAATATTCTAGAGTAAAGCATTCTCTACTGGGGGAAGGCAGAGATCCTTGTCATGATTTTGGACCCGCCATGCTATTTGGTGGTGAAGAGTGGCTTGGATAGAATCTTTGCCTTGTGGGGATCCTTGGATTTGGACTTGGATTTTAGTGGTTCGATTAAGTATTGGTTATAAAGGGACATATTGAAAATTTTGAAAGATATTTATAAAGACAGTCCTAGCATTCAAGGTAGTTTCTGCAGTACTCAAATTAGCATGTTGGTACTTCAAGTATCTTGTAGCTAGAAGAGAAAGTCGAGATACAACAGGCTGAACTTTTTTTCGTGATATGTTAAATCGACCCGTATATCACCAATATGAATATGGGTAAACCATGTTCCCTCCATTGTCTGGGAAAATCTTCTGGGATTTGAAGGGTGATAGATTGTTCCTCTCGAGTGGCAAGAATAGGATGCTGGTCAAGTTTTGAGGCAGCAACATATTCTTTGACTCATTTTGGTCTATGTTGGACTAAAGAACTAATTTGGGTCCAGGGTGCAAATGATTTTTTGGAAAAATCTAAGTGAGAGTTTATAAAGGGGCAGTTCAGTTGTGGATACTTTATATTCGTCGGGTATGATATCTACTTCATAGAGGTAATCATATTTTTTGGACAAGATTTTATATAAAGTAGGGGATATATTCATTTTTGCAAGAGAAGAGGATGATGGGAATGACTCAGACATATTTAGTAAATTATTATTTCCTCTGAAATGATGGGCTGGCACTGACACCACAATATAAGGAACGGAGAAAAAGAGACTCCAATAAAGCAAACTAAACCTTAGATACGAAAGTTTTCCTATAAAGGGGTTGGCTTCAATTTGACGACCCGGCCCGACCTATCGCCTCATGAGTTACCCCTCGGTTTACCCTATTTTTCTACTTCTTTATGCTTCTTTATCAGTGTCTTGTGTGATCGAGTTAGTTTGGAGTGGTTTCGGTAAGAAATGAGACACTTAGTCTCTTTAAGGAAGTCTTGGTTTGGAAAAATCAACTGGATGTTAACTTATGAATTAGATGGCTCACATTTGAGTTCTGATAGTTTAGTTAGCTTCGGAGGATTATTTTTTACTTTGGCGTGTGATCAAAAGTGGTTTTGAAGGTCCGGTGCAGAATTAGGCTTGAATTGGCAAAGTCTGTATTTTGGCGGTTTCCAGTTGATAGGTGAGATTTTGATCCGAGGATCGGAATAGAATTTCGAGAGTTGATGTAGCTTTGTTAGGTGATTTGGGATGTGTGTGTCAAATTTCAGGTCCTTCGGAAGTGATTTGGTTGGGTTTTTGATTAAATGTGTATTTCAGATGTTTTATAGAACTTAGGCTTGAATTCGATGTGAATTGATGATTTTTGTATTGTTTTAGGTGTTTTGATGCTTGGAGCAAGTGTGAATGATGTTTAACGAGATATTTTGAGCAATGGTGAATTGCATACTTCTGCAATTACTGGTATTTTCGCCCATGGCGTTCGGGACCGTAGGTGCGTTATCGCACATGTGGGCTGGAGGTCGCATAAGCGGAAAGGATGGATCACTTATGGAGATAGAGGACTGCACATGCGGCTAAAGGACCGCAAATGCGGCCATCTTGACATAAGGAAATTCTGCAGATGCGGAGGTAGGACCGGAGAAGCAATTTTTGACCACAGAAGTGGATATGACTGGGCAAAAGGTACATAAAGGTCTTTTTCGCGAATTATGTATGGTTTATTCATTTTCGTTCGGACATGGTGATATTTGGGCGATATTGGAGAGGAATTTCAAGGGGCTTTGATAAGGTGAGGATGTTTGGACATAAACAGTGATTCTATGGTTTTATTTCATGAATTAGGACTGAAAATTTAAGGAATTAATGGACAAAAATGATAGTTTGTGGCTTGAACTTAAGAGAGCATATATTAAGGGTTTAATGGGTCGATTGAACTCTGAATCTTTTGTTTTTTATATGTATAAACTCGTGGGGAGATAAGGAGTCTAGTGATATGAAAACTTCAGATTTTCAAGAAGTTGGCCCGGAGTTTCTAATTTCGGGAATTTTTATACTTTTCGATTAGGTTTTATTATCTTAGCATATTGTGATGTATATGTTGTGGTTTTGGTCAGATTCGACGCGGGAGGAGGCCGATTTGAGAGGCTAGGGCATAGCGAGCTAGTTTCGGCCGATTTGAGGTGAGTAATGAGTGTATATGATGTCTTGAGGGTTTGAAACCCCGGATTTGCACATCATAGTGCTATATTAAGGTGATACACGCGGTCGATAATCAACGCGGGGTCGTTTACTATTGGGGATTGTGACCTGGTCCGTTCTGAGTGATGTTTTTACCGTGTATTTGATTGAAGCTTATTTGATATCATCATTACTTTGTCTGATTGTCATATCTGGGCTTCGTGCCAACTATTTGAACCCTTCGGGGATTGCAATCATTGTTTTGATATATTACTTGAACTTGGTCCTATTGTTTAAAAACTGTTTTGCAAACTCAATCACTTTTACTTAGATTTGAAACCTTAATGGTATTTCTAATAATGTTTTGGGCTGAAAAATACTATTTTATTATTGTCGAGGGGCCTATGTGATTTTGGACTTAGTATGGGATCGGGCTGCGCGCCGCATCAGTATTATATTGATATTGATATGAGGCCGAGGGCCTAGTTGATACCACGAGATGGCTTGATATTGCGATTGGGCTGTAAGAGGCCCCTCCCGGAGTCTGCACAGCTTCAGTGACCACCATAGACGATAACTAAATGGATCGTGCCGCACGCCACAGCGGGTACTAGTGTTGCCTATCTTTATTTGACTGTCATTTATTTGCTTATTTGTTGTCGCATTTCCATATTTCATTTTCAATGGTTCGCTGATTTCATACTACTTGGTTTAAATTGTTTTCTATAGATTACAGTGTGTTCATCCATGATTTCTTATTCTCATTGTTTATTTGTATATATTACTCACTGAGTCCGTGTACTCACATTACTCGATGCACCTTGCGTGCATATACAGGTGCACTGATATTGTTGAGGACTTCCAGCTGGGCAACACATATCTGGGAGCATCAAGGTAGCTGCTTGACGTCCGCAGCCCTGACCTTCCCCTTTATCTAATTATTTCTTTATGTACTTCTTATAACGATATGTAATAGGTTAATACTCTTGTATTAGAGGCTCATAATTGGAACACCGAATTCATTGGGCAATGTTTTAGGGTTATCATTTGAGATTCTGCATGTTTTAACTGTTAAATTCAGACTACTGGTATTATGACTTAGTAAATACTTTGTGTTAATTAATCAGGAACTGTATAGAGATTGTCAAGGTTATTAATTGGTTAGGCTTGCCAAGTAGTGTGTTGGGCGCCATAACGACCGGGGTTGGGGTCATGACATTCAACAACCCATAAGGGACGCCTTTCCAAGCTATACAACTCAGAAAACTTTTGTACTATAACAAACATCAGTTGTTTATAACTTTGTAAACTTTCATGCTACAATAACCTAACTTTCAAAGAGTATTCTTATTCCATTTAATCTGTGGTTGAAGAGTCAACAAGGGATATAGTCGAAGAGTTAACAAGGGATGCAGTCGAGGAGTAAACAAATATCGAGGTCGAGTATCTTTGACAGAGTTATAATTGTTAGTTTCAAGATAGAATACTACATAGAATATTATAGTGGATATTCTCTGCACTTGTACTATTCGGGTTTCTTAGAAGAATGTCCCTATGAATAGAAAAAGACAATATGATAGGGGACATGTAATATTCATTTGTAAAAAAACACACGTTGACTTGAGAAAGAGAATCTGATCTCATTTGCTAAGATACAAATATTACCTTTTCACTAAGATTCTTGTCTATACTTTCCTACTAGATTCGATAATAACTCAAATAATAAAAGAATTGTCTATCATTCATCATTGTCAAAAAGAACATCCACTAATTCCATCATTTCTTGGGTAACTCATTCATTCTATTTACTTAAATGTCATTTATTGCGATTCATTGTTATTAAATGCTACATTATTGCTTATGATACCTCAAATATTTATTGTATGCCACCACCACTATCCGACCATACATACATAATATTTGTTGCTTTTTTAAGAACTCGTCTACGGATATTATTGTTAGCTAAGATTAATCCTTATTTATATAAATATAATTATTTAAATGAAGATTTATTTTTATGGTCAAACAATTTGACACCATCGGTAGGGACTTCTTAGTTAAATTTTTAGTTTCCTCTAGATCTACAATCAATGCAAGTCATAACGTTTAAAAGCCCCCGGGATCTCCTTTTGTTTGTGCATATGGTAGGTAACCAAGGAGAAATAACCAAAATAACAAGGGACTTACCAAAAAACCTCAAGAATGTCATCAACTAAAGTTGTGAAACAGTAGGTGAGGACATGATGCCGAACGTATCCCCTAGGTGAGAGAGGTCTCCAGCCCACACTACAGCATAACAAAATCCAGCAGAAAAGGGGCCTCGACGTCTGCAGACGAAGGACGCCCCAAGCTATGAAAAAACTCCTTAAGGTGTGGCTGACTGATATGCTAGAAAGCGTCCTTAACAAACCCGCTCCACGCGTGGCTGTAGAATCCGCAAGGGTTTGCACGGTACAACAAACAAATGAGAAGTTCACCCCTCCCTCCACTGACAAATATAACTCACAACGTTGCTGATAGTGTAGGTGAAAACACTACCACTGCAAGTCTAAAGAGGATGGAAGAAATGGAAAATAAAAACAAGGCATTACAAGACCAGATGAAAGAACACCAAGAACGAGTTGACAAGATACCAGACTATCCTAAGCTGATGGCGAAAAGGGACACTGGAAGGTTCGTAAAGCAGCCGTGTAGCGATGATGCAGCCCCGCATACCATACAAAAGACCATCAATATTCCGCCATACCTCAAGATATATAATGAAACGACGATCATGAACATCACGTGACTCATTTTATTACCGCCACGAAAGACAATGACCTTACCAAGGAACAAATATCCTTCATTTGGCTGAAGAAGCTTGGTGAGACCCTCACGGGAAAGACATTAACATTGTATTCACAACTACCAGCATGCTCTATAAATTTTTTTAAAGAAATGGCCGATAAATTTGTAACCGCCCATGCTGGAGCCAAGAAGGTTGAGGCGAGAGTAGATGACATATTTTCTATTAAGAATTCCCAGGAGAGGGACTAAGGTAGTTCCTCACCCAATTCAAAAGAGTAATGGTGACCATGCCAAACGTATCTGAAGGGACGTCGGTCGTAGATTGTCAGAACGGGTTGAATCAAGAGGGTTCAAGAGAAACTAGAAAAGAATTGAGTCGATTGATGAATGATCCTCCAACCATTTGGGACAAAATCCACAATAGTTATTGTGCTGAGGTCAAAGCAGACTAGGGAAATATCAATGGACCAAATCACTGGCTAACCTTAGTACAAGCCGAATCCAGAAAAGAATGAAGAGATAGTACCAAAAGAGATCATCCGATTCCGCAACCTAACAGGGAACGACAAAAACCATATGTAAGGGAAACCGCCACACCCTCCTTTCTCTATGAAGAAGGATCATCCAGACCACAAAAAATACTCATCGAAGCGAAAGAGATATGCCTCCTTTATTATATGTTCACAATTTTTATGTGTCGTCTACTAATATAGTCTACTTTCTTGAGAAACGCAAAACAAAAGTGAAGTGGACGCCAAAAGATGAGATCAGATCTGAACACCAGAACATTCGATGCCCTCTGTAAATTCAACCAGGAATGCGAGCACAAAATAGAAGAAAGAATTTGATAAATATCAATATAGTTGAAGAAATTCACATCCCAAATTAAACCAATCAAGTGAAGGCAAATAAGAGAGAAGTTGTTAACCTGAAAAAACTGCCCAGACAGCTACGGCAAGAGGAACCCAATTAGTGAAAGAGAAAATCCACTTCTCTATCACCCAAACAACTAAAAATATTGGAATTACAAAAACAAGAATTGGTTTATCAGCTAACAAGTGATTCAAGAAATCCATAGCTTGTCTCACATCCAAAGAACTTTCTCTCTTTTTCTTCACCATCTAAATACTATGCAACAATAGTACCCAAATTCTCAATAGCAATACTGCACTTGATCAACTTTAGCTTTTTTACCGCATTCCAAGAAAATTAAAGATTAAAAACTTGTCTTTTTCACTTGTTTCACAGAAACAGAAAAATGGGTGACTTTGCAATAAGAAAGGACAAGAAATGAAGAACATATACCCATATTTAATCCGTTAAGAAAGAAGAGGGAATTCAGAGAGACGGCTCAAAGACTTAGTAATTTTTGCCTTTTTATCTGTATCGCCCTCATACAGGAAGTCATAAACATGTTAGAACAAGGGCGTCTTAAAGAGATGTTAAGCGATAACAGGAGGACCAACATCTCTAGAGGATGTGAACATTAAGTACCACCATCGCTATCTTGTCCATCAACATGATCATCAGCGATGGCGATGATGCCTCTGTCAATAGAGTGAAGTTCATCACCACTCACAAACTCAAACGGTCTATCATCTGCAAATGGTACGACAGCCTTGAAGAAAGTATCATCTTTGAAGAGTCGAATGTCGAGAGTTTGACCTTCCCTCATGATGATGCCCTCGTTATTACTTTAAAAATTTTATATACTGATGTCAAATGTATCACGATGGATTATGGAAGCGGTGCATGCATTTTATGATTACCGAGTCCTCACCCGAATGAGGCTCAAGGATAAGATAGTGTCGTGCTGCATCATGGTAACTAATTTTAATAATGTAGTTGAGCGAATATCGGGGGAATTACACTCCCTATCTTTACTGGCGGCTCAAATCTAGATACGACATTCCACATTATGGACCAGGCCACTGCGTACAACGCCATAGTGATGTCAACTTTTGGTGTAAGCTTTTTACCAATGAGAAGTAACTGTTGTACTGTCTGCACAGCTACTTGTAGGCAGTTGCGTTCCAGCTGGATAGTGGACTTTGGACTTCTGTCATGACACACCAATGGACTATGTCCTCGTTGTGTTCCTCTTCTGTGACAATTGTTAGATGACCACTTTCTTCTGCTATGTTCCAGCTGTGTACTCGACTTGTACGTCTTTTACAGAGCCCTAAAGGAATAGGTCCATGTTGTGTTTCTCTTTATTTTGATTGTGTACAAACACTGACTTGTACTAGGTCCATGATGTGTTCCACCTTGTGGTCTTTCATCCATTTGCTGATTTTTAGGTTTCGACCAGTTCACATGCAATGTATATCCAGGTGATCTATCTGGTTCTTGATGACAAGTTTATTAGATCATCAAAACATAAGAGGCATAAGTCCAAGGCATTAAGAAATCATTAATTTCCCTTTTTTGATTATGACAAACTAAGGCATGGGCAGTATTTGTTTAGAGCAAAAATAACCAAATAGGTGACAGAACTACAAGAAGTTCCCCCTTAATCTCATATCTCCTTTTTTGTGATTTTCACACCAGCATGCATATATTACCCATCACTCTTATCTACACACTTCTATTTTCCCTTTTGGCATCATTAAAAAGAATAGATATTAAGAAGAGCACAGGCAGGTAATTAGCATAAAGAAGTCTAACTCAGCTTGCTCATGCCATATATGTGCACACAACATGATAGAAAAGAGAAGCCAGAGGAATACAGTATTGTACATGTAATGAAAGGGAGACTATTTCATTAACACTCCTCTTAGTTTTCTGAAATGAGGACTGAGAACTCTCTTGCTATAGTGACCAGATAGTGAGTGATTTGGTTAAAGACTCTAAGATCTTAGAGTGAATATAAGGTGCATAAGTCAGTTTGCATGGAAGAGAATCGGGTTTATCATAAGGATTTTCAGGGAATATCTCATGAGCCAAGGACTTGAGGAGTTCTGTGGTTCATACATTCCCTAGGAATGGAATTGTTTTTCTCCTGATACTTAGACGAGAGATAAGCTCCTTCATTCATCGGACTTTCAGCAGCAATAGCCATGATGTTATGAGTTACTTCCTTTTCTGGTGGCTCCTTGAGAGTCACTAAGTCCAACATGGAGGAGATTATATATTGGTCAGGATCATCCTCATGGGCTTGTGACACTTGAGGAGTAAAACCTTCTATATGTTCTTTGATGAGAATACAGGATTGACTAGACATAGGGCTCTCAAAATAATGATAAGCAGGGTTTATAAGAAATTGAATAATGGTAGAAGTGAAGGAGGAACCAAGAGTGAGTAAGGTGGTAGAAGGCATGAAATAGAGAAGCTTTGGGATGATGACAAGAAAAATGACAAAGTAGTAGCAGTGCTAATGGTAGGAGAATGAAACGATTGCTCGACCGCCATTAGATGAGTACTTGGTAGATCGTAGATAGAGAAAGAGAGAGATGAGGAGAAGATCCTAGATATGCAAAGGAAATGAAGGTTCATGACTTATCATGAGAGAGAAAAAAAATTATTAGAAGAGGGGCTAATGATGAGAGGAGAATGAAACAGGTTCTGAATAATCCTGAAAATGGCGATAGGTTTGTGGGAAAACACTATCGTACAGAGGGGACAAAAGGATTTGAAAGACAAGACATGGCATGTAGACGTTGAAAATTAAGATGATGTGGCATTTAAATTAATTTTTTTAAACATTTTTTTGTTTTGAAAGGGCATACAATATAAGCACGTTACTACTAATCTGATGCCAAATCATTTTTTTAAAAAGGTTTTAGTAGCTCCTCTCTCGTAGTTAATAACTGCATCTTTAACTTCTATGATCATCATGCGCATTTACCTACAATGGTATTGATGTGAGTTATGCTTGATAAGAAAAAACTTTAGCTACCTTTACCTGATGGTGTCTTTCATAGACACCTGATAGAGGATCAGGTTCTTTATTAGAATCTTGTGACCCCATCTTCACCTTGATTGATTTAGAATTCTCTCAAGGCTTTGATGCGGATATCTTGAATTTGGTCTTCTGTTCTGTAATACTTTCTACAGATCAATCCCTTTTTTATTTTAACCATCAGAAGATGACCTCACCGTTCAATGTGCTTGATCCTCTAGATATTGTTAAGAACTACTACATCATGTCTCTACCCACCCTCACTCGCTGGTCTAATTTATCACAATTTCCACATGTGCAAACTAACTTATTTCTTGTTTTTCACTCTTTGTATTTACGTTTCATTTACTAATGCATTTACTGCTTTCAACATGCAAAATATTTGACAACATGTTGTTTCATTTTTGCATTAGCATGCTCCACATCATATTCCACTAGTGCATAATTAATACCATAGAGGCACTTAATGAGTGTTAACGCTCTACCTAAATCCTCCTTTAAATTTGGAAAGGCTTATTTGTGGTAGATTTAGTCGATTGGCAGTGTAGTCGATGATTCCGCGCCTTTACCTCTCTAGTTGTCCGCTTGGGGTTACCAATCTACAATCTTCTAGAAACCCCCACTCTAATATTAAATGTGCATGCATTATGTCTAACCTAGTATGAGTTAAAGTGTTGTCTACATAACAACTCGCTAAGATAAGCCTTGTCCAAAGTCCACCAAGATTTCCATGACCCCAATGGACACAATCACGATATGTGCATTATTTGGAGAAAACATGCCAATATGTTGATCATTAATGTGTGAATAGCCAAATCTATAAGGGCAAATGGCTAACCCTATTTGTTTTGCAGAAATGAGGCACTAAGTCCCCAGGTTCGGTAAGGTTCAAAATATCCAACCTTTGATGCTGGATTGGTGGGAAAATCCCCCGCCATATGACAAAAATCATGTGAAAAGGGTCATCGAAAATTTATAAAAATGGTTGCAGGCTATCAAAACATGGATGTCAATGAGGGAGGGCTCCTGCATATCTGCTATTGGACATGCGCAATCTGGGAATCTTATTGATGGAGCAAAGAAGTCCAAGCATGGAGAAGGTCCATCTTAGACCAAATAGATTAGGATTATGTTTACTTGCTTTCAAAACTCGTTTTAGGCTTTGATTGTAATAAGGCAAATGTCATTAGTGATTCTTATCATTATTATCATTTTAGTAGAGATTTTGTTCATTTCTCATATTAATGAAATGATGCAGTTATTGACATTAATTTTCTCCAAATTTATGTGTATCTTAGGCCTACCTCGAGCACAATAAGGCCCCTAAATTTGGACGTAAATTTATAATCCTGCAATATGTGCTTAACTACCACAAACCTCATTTTAATACTCCTCACTGACTATTTACCTTTTTTGTTTTCGTCTTTTCTTTGTTTGTTTTTTCTCATCCCGTAAGGTTGGTTCGTGCATACTGGCATCATTATCATATCACACTAGATCTAGAGGTCCTCCATCACCTCCTCCAAGAGATCTTAAAAGCAAAGAAAAAGCTAGAATGGATGATACAAGCAATATCAGAAAAGACAACACTACGCATGAGGAAAATGTCGAGACTTAGGATGGTCGGAGTACTCCGGCACTGAATGACTTGGTTTTACGACTGGAAAAGAAGATACTAGCGTTACAACAGGACCTTGAGCATGTTAGAAACTTGGAAAAACTTTCCCTAAACGCCCCCGACGTCAACCAACAAAACATCAAAAAACCCGCACCTTCCCAAAACACACAAAACCAACACAATCCTCCCGTACCTCACCAATATGCAACACCTCCTTAAA
Organism: Nicotiana benthamiana; assembly: GCA_034376525.1. Classification (NCBI taxonomy): domain Eukaryota; kingdom Viridiplantae; phylum Streptophyta; class Magnoliopsida; order Solanales; family Solanaceae; genus Nicotiana; species Nicotiana benthamiana. The sequence goes on from CM067340.1 coordinate 115,573,013, forward strand.
ATCCTAATCCTACACCAGTGACAACTCCTCCACAACATCATCATCATCCAACCTAGTATACACAAAACACCACCTACTACACTTCTCAAAATGCATCACAACCCATCCCTGATACTCAAAACTCAACCAACAACACCACTACTCCAAAATTCCCGGAGTCCATTAAACAACACCATATACGTAGAAAATTTATTGCACACTCCACAACAAACATTATACATACTCGAATTTGTCGAGAAGTACCTGCTCATCAAGAACATGGCCCAAGAACTCAAGAAAATAACTAGTCGAATCCATGGTGTTGAAGGTGGTAAAGCCATCAAAAGTCTGAATTATGAAGATTTGTGTATCCAGCTGTACGTAGAACTACCATAGGGTTACAAACCTCCTAAGTTTGAAATGTTTGACAGAACAGGTGATCCGAAGGTACACTTGAGAACATATTGTGACAAACTCGTATGGGTTGGTAAATATGAAAGAATCTGCATGAAGTTGTTCATGAGGATCCTCACTGGAGATGTCTTGTCCTGGTACATCAGTCAAAATCTAAAGAAATGGGTTAACTGGGTGAGCATGGCGTCAGATTTTATGGATTGGTTCAGGTTCAATACAAAAAATGCATGGGATGTCTTCTACATTCAACATCTTAAGAAGAAGCCCACAAAAACTTTTCACGAGTATGCTACTCGATCGAGATCTGAAGCTGCAAAAGTAAGGCCAACACTGAAAGAAGAACAGATGAACAAGTTCTTCGTCCGAGATCAGGATCCGCAATATTATGAGAGGGTGATAGTTATTGAAAATCATAAATTTTACATCATCAAATTAGGGGAAAGAATAGAAGAAGGAATTAAAAGCTGGATAATAACAAATTTTGAGGAACTCCAAGAAACAAACAAAGCCTTGCAAGCATGATTTATATCTAAAAAGAAAGAAGTTGGTGCATTAATGGTAGACTAGGGACCGAAATATCCTCTTACATACCATACCCCTCCACCCATATATCATCCTTCTCATCCCAGATACCAACAACCCTCCGCCACTTACCATACTTATAACACCAAACCTACCTATTACTAGTGACCACCACTAGCTGTCTAAAACTACAAAAAACCCAAACAAAATTTCGATCGTAGACCGCCTAGACAATACACTCCTATTGTTGAACCTATCGATTAGTTGTATGAGAGATTAAAGACTACCGGTTATGTCATTCCTATTCTCGTTGATGCTATGGTAAACTCTTCCCACAGGGTTAACCCAAATAAGACATGTGTCTAACACTCGGGCGTGAAGGTCCATACTATCGATAAATATGGCACTTTGAAGGATAAAATCCAGATGCTAATTAACACCAAGGTTAACGAGCAAAAGAGGTTGCACATGTCCACAATTACCACCTCTCGTAACATATAGGAGAATGGGTAAATGTGAACGAAACTGATGAAGAATGGGATCCTAAAGGATCAATTGGACTCATTCATGAAGGAGAAGAACCTAAAATACATGTAGTCACTCTCACACCTATTATAGTGAAGATTGAGTCACCGATTGAGGTCGAAGTAGCCGCACCAACTCCATTTGAGATTGAAGTAAAAACTCTGTTAGCCACACCAACTTAGTTTGAGGTTGAAGTAACTGTGCCCTTCACCGTGATGGTAGCACCCACGTTGTCCTTTAATTCCAACATTGTACCATGAGACTATGCTACGGAGGTGAGAAGGAAAGGATAAGGGTAAAGGAAAGAAATAGGTGTCGCAAAAGGCATGAGCAGGACAGCTAGGGTTTATACAAACGAGCATTTAGGAGGAACAAGTAAAGAAGTCGCTCCAAGCATCCTATCATAGAAACTGGCCCAGATGATCTTTGGAGAAAGGTGAAAGCAAGAGAGTGTTATGTGGATGATCATCTAAACAAAACCCCTGCTCAGATATCCATCCTATCTCTACTAAAGAATTCTAAGACGCATAGGAATGCATTGATTAAAGTGTTGAATGAAGTCTACGTACCCAACAGTATCACTAGCGAAGAAATGGAAAACATGGTGTGGAAGGTGTTGGAATGCCACAAGATCACGTTTCACAAAGACGAGCTACCGCCTAAAGGATTGAGTCAGAAAAAAGAATTGCATATCATAATATAATTTGGGAATAAATTCATTTCCAGAGTCATAACAGATGGTGGTTCAAGTCTCAACATTTGTCCATTAACTACTTTGAAAAGGTTGGGCAAATGCTTGAATATGATACGAGCAGGAACTATGAATGTGAAAGCATTCGATGGGTCTCAAAAGGCCATGATTGGGGCAATTAACCTATGCTTGCACATGGGCTACACTTTGTTTGACGTCGAATTTCAAGTATTGGACATATCCGTCACATACAATCTGTTTTTGGGAAGACCATGGATATATGATGTTGGGGCCTTATCCTCTACACTACACCAGACCGTAAAGTTTGAATAGAGACATCAGGATGTAATCATCCATGGGGATGGGAGTAATCCTATTTGTACTAATCAAACTACTCCAATTGTTGAAAATAGAAATCAGTTGGGTGGAGAAACATGCTATCGCATCAAGCGCGTCGGTGTAATTGAGAATGAAAAATGGTGGAGTAATAAGATCGAAAGCATATTGCCATGGATATGGTATGAACCCAGCAAGGATCTCCAAGGGATCACCAAATCGATACAGCTAAAGCTCCATGGCACAATTTTTGGGCTTGGGTATGAATACACTTGACATGAGTATCAAAATTGGTCGAAACCATGGTGTGGTCCCTATTACCCACTTGAGCAGCCAATACCATATTTGCACACACACTTCACCAGACTGATATGATATGGGGATCTGAAGAAGATGAAGCTTTAGCTAGCCTAAGGAACCTGTCTTTAGATGATGAAGACATGGACTGTAATGCAATAGTTGAGGAGGAAGACCATACAATTGAGACCATGGGAAAAGGAGTCGTTCTCAAGAACATGACTTTTGCACCGTCCTGGACCCGTCGAGTTCCTGGGTAGCTTGGCAATTAGCATGATCTATTTTTCAAAGCAATTTTAAGAAAATAAGTCATTTTCAGTTTGTTGTTATCAACATATTTTGTTATAAAATAATTGCTCGAGTCATCGAGTTGTACTTGTTTTAATGTTTTCAAGATTTACCTAATGGATTGACTATTTTAGTATTCATTATTATCCATTGTATTTCTCTACAATATTATTATTACTTATCCTGATGAATCAATAATTGTGAAATGTAATTAGACAACACAACATAAGGATAGTGATTCAGAAGATTCAGAAGATTCTGATGATTCAGAAGATTCAGAAGAAGAAGATTCAGAAGAGTAAGAAGAAGAAGAAGAAGAAGATTCAAAAGATTACGATTCAGAAGAAGAAGATTGAGGAGAAGAAGATTCGGAAGAAGAGGAAGATTCAGAAGAAGATTCAGAAGAAGATGATTAGGAAAAGGAAGAAGAAGATTCAGAAGAAGATTCAGAATCAGAATCAGAAGAAGAAGAAGAATAAGAGGAAGAAAAATAGGAAGAGGAAGAGGAAGAGGACGAGGAGGAAGAGGAAGAGGAGGAAGAAGAGGAGGAGGAAGAAGAGGAGGATGAGGAGGAAGAGAAACAGGAAAATGAGGAAGAGAAAGAGAAGGAATAGAAGGAAGAAGAAAATGAAGAGTACGAAGAGGAAGAAGAAGAAGAAGAAGAAGAAGAAGAAGAAGAAGAAGAAGAAGAAGAAGAAGAAGAAGAAGAAGAAGAGGAAGAAGAAGAAGAAGAGGAAGAAGAAGAAGAAGAGGAAGAAGAAGAAGAAGAGGAAGAGGAAGAAGAAGAGGAAGAGGAAGAAGAAGAGGAAGAGGAAGAGGAGGAGGAGGAAGAGGAAGAAGAGGGGGACGAGGAGGAAGAGGAAGAGGAGGAGGAGGAAGAGGAATATGAAGAGGAAGACAAGGAAGAGGAAGAAGAAGAGGATGAGCAGGAGGAGTAGGAGGATTAAGAAGAAGGAGAAGAAGAAGATTCAGAAGATTAAGAAGAAGAAGAAGAAGAAGAAGAAGAAGAAGATTTAGAAGAATAAGAAGAGAAAGAAGAAGAGGAAGAAGAAGAGGAAGAAGAAGAAGAAGAAGAAGAGGAAAAAGAGGAGGAAGAAGAAGATTCAGAAGATTAAGACTCAGAAGAAGAAGATTCAGAAGAAGAAGATTCAGAAGAAGAGGAAGAGGAAGAGGAAGAAGAAGAAGAGGAAGAAGAAAAGGAATAGGAAGAAGAAGATTCAGAGATTAAGAAGAGGATTCAGAAGAGAAGGAGGGAGACGGTTCAGCGGCCTATCGAAAGACGGTCCGGGCTGCGAAAATGAAGACCCAGCCTTCGGGTAGTCCCACTTTCTGGTTCCCCTGAACACCTCAATGCTAGATCAGCCATTAAAATGCATTATATATATATATATATATAAATTTTCCTTCTTCATCACTAGTTAACGAATGTTGGCTGTAACCGATTGTTAACACTCAATCAAGCACGACTTGAAAGTCAGGATAGATGAATCTCTCAGTTAGTACGTTTTAAACAAGCACTCACTCCTCTCCTGTAAGTCGACTATCTTTGTTCGTCGATCTTCTTCTACACTAAGGGGCGCCTCCCTCCCCCGATGCATGAAGAAATGGAGCGACAGCCCTTTGAAGTTCATCCATAAAGAGGTACCCAAGCGAGACTCCTACTTGGGGGAGAACTACAATACATCAACTTTCCTAGCTAGCTACTTCATGTGGTATTCGAAAATTGTTGTAAGGACGCATCAGAAGAAGAAGATTCAGAAGAAGAGGAAGAGGAAGAGGAAGAGGAAGAAGAGGAAGAAGAAAAGGAATAGGAAGAAGAAGATTCAGAGATTAAGAAGAGGATTCAGAAGAGAAGGAGGGAGACGGTTCAGCGGCCTATCGAAAGACGGTCCGGGCTGCGAAAATGAAGACCCAGCCTTCGGGTAGTCCCACTTTCTGGTTCCCCTGAACACCTCAATGCTAGATCAGCCATTAAAATGCATTATATATATATATATATATAAATTTTCCTTCTTCATCACTAGTTAACGAATGTTGGCTGTAACCGATTGTTAACACTCAATCAAGCACGACTTGAAAGTCAGGATAGATGAATCTCTCAGTTAGTACGTTTTAAACAAGCACTCACTCCTCTCCTGTAAGTCGACTATCTTTGTTCGTCGATCTTCTTCTACACTAAGGGGCGCCTCCCTCCCCCGATGCATGAAGAAATGGAGCGACAGCCCTTTGAAGTTCATCCATAAAGAGGTACCCAAGCGAGACTCCTACTTGGGGGAGAACTACAATACATCAACTTTCCTAGCTAGCTACTTCATGTGGTATTCGAAAATTGTTGTAAGGACGCATCAGAAGAAGAAGATTCAGAAGAAGAGGAAGAGGAAGAGGAAGAGGAAGAAGAAAAGGAATAGGAAGAAGAAGATTCAGAGATTAAGAAGAGGATTCAGAAGAGAAGGAGGAAGATGAGGAGGAAGAGGTTGAAGAGGAAGAGGAAGACGACGAAGAGGAAGATGACAAAAAAGAGGAGAAGGAAGAGGAGGGGGAGGAGGAAGAGGAAGAGGAAGAGGAGAAAGAAGATGAGGAGGAGGATGAGGAGGAAGAGGAAGAAGAAGAAGTCCAATTTGGACGAAATCGAGAGAGTCAATTTGGGAGATTCTAAATAGTCAAAGACACTCGCATAAGCATTCACTAGTCACCATCATAGAGTGAAGAGTACACCCGTTTCCTAAAAGAGTATGAAGATATTTTTCCATGGACTTATGATGATATGACTGGTTTGAGCATGTGTATAGTGGCTCAGAAATTATCTACCAATTTGATCGATCCTGCCATTTCAAGCGGATGTAGGTTCATTTTTGTGGCAATACTACTTCACTAAATGGGTTGAAGAAGAAGAAGAAAAAGAAGAAGAAGAATAAGAAGAAGAAGAAGAAGAAGAAGATGATGATGATGATGATGATATAATATTTGAGGAAATTGTCAGAGAAGTGGAAAATTTTGAGAACAAGCCTAAGTCCAATTTGGACGAAACCGAGAGAGTCAATTTGGGAGATTCTAAATAGTAAAAGATACTCGCATAAGCATTCACTAGTCACCATCATTGAGTCAAGAGTACACCCGTTTCCTAAAAGAGTATGAAGATATTTTCGCGTGGACTTATGATGATATGACTGGTTTGAGCATGTCTATAGGGGCTCATAAACTATCTACCAATCTGATCAATCATGCCGTTCCAAACGGATGTAGTTTCATTTTAGTGGAAATACACTACTTCACTAAATTGGTTGAGGCTGCATCTTACAAGGTTGTAACCAAGAAAGTCATCACAAATTTTTTCAGTGATCGTATTCTTTGCCGATTCGGGGAACAAGAATCCATTATCACCGACAACACCGGAAACCTCAGCAGTGACTTAATGAAAGCTATTTGTGAAACCTTCAAGATCAAGCATAGGAATTCTACAACATACATGCCTCAAATGAATGGTGATTTGGAGGCCACCAACAAGAACATCAAGAAAATTCTAAGGAAAATGGTAGACTACAACAAGAAATGGCAGGAGAAATTACCATTTTCCTTATAGGGATATCGTACTACAGCCCGCGTATCAACTAGAGTAACTCCATACATGCTTGTCAGGTACTGAAGTTGTCATTCCCGTGGCCAGGTCAAAATTCCTTCTTTCAGAAATATATAAGAATCATAACTCATTGATGAAGAATGGATGCAAAGTCGTTATGAATAATTATCTCTTATTAACGAGAAATGAATAGATGTGGTATGCCACGATCAACTTTATTAAAACATAATGTCCGGAGTATTCAACAAAATGGTCAGACCTAGACAGTTTGCACCGAGGCAGCTAGTGCGGAAGCAAATATTTCCATATTAGGATGAAGACAAAGGGAAGTTTTCACCTAACTGGAAAGGTCCCTGATGGTTCACAGAGTACAAATAGGAAAAGCACTCATACTTGCATAAATAGACGGAGAAGTTTTTCCAAAGCCTATCAATTCACACGCAATCAAGATATACTATGTTTAGGATTATTTGCATTTCTTCATTTGATATAACTGAACCACGCTTGACCTAGTTCCCATTAAGAGGGGATACGTAGGTAGCCCTTTGGGTTCATTCATATCTTAATAAAATTTTCATTTGCCCACAATCAGAACCTAGGGAAGAATTTTGAGGAACCTTCAAAATTTCTAAGCGAGTTCAGCCAACTTCATCATATGCGGAATGGTCAATGAATCACTTATTAAATTGCAACGGAATTTTGAGGAGGACCCTTAAACATCTAATGCAAAGAAGTCGCAATGTCTCTAAAGTGTCACAATCATTGATTCATCTAATTTACTTGATCTCGTAAACTACTATATCTTAAAATAACTATACTTTTCAAATACATGCATATTTTTCGAAAACTTTATCTCTATGGCAGCCAAATGTTACCCAGGGAAACTCAAATAGGATCTCTAGAGCAAAGCAAAGAAAATCAAGCAGGCGAAGGCACGAACTAACTTTCCCCGCAAAACTCACAATTTTTCTTTGGATGCAGGTACAATCAACGTAGTAGGAGTATTTGCAAGAACACACATATCAAATTCACTAACTTCATAATGACAAGGATGGCAAATGCAAACATGTCTCTAGATAAGAAAATACCTGTCATTGCCTTATAGTGCATGAGACTAAGCAAAGTCTCATCTTTTTGCATGAGGCTAAGCATTGCCTCCCTATTTACTTAAGGCTAAGCACTGCCTTCCATCGTATATGACTAAGAATTGTTTTCTCTCCGTGAGGCTTAGTATTGCCTCCCTATCTGCATAAGGCTAAGCACTGCTTCCCATACATGAGACTAAGCATTGTCTCCTCTCCTTGCATGAGGCTAAGCATTACCTCCCATTTTGAATAAGGCTAAAAACTTCCTTCCCCTGCATGAGACTAAGCATTGTCTCCTCTCCTTGCATGAGGCTAACCATTGCCTCCAATTATGTATAAGGCTATGTATTGCCTTGCCCTGCATGAGACTAAGCATTGTCTCCATTTTGCATGAGGCTAAGCATTCCCTCCCCAAACAGCATAAGGCAAAGAACTGATTTCTATTGCATGAGACTAACCCCTATCTACTCTTCTTGTATGAGGCTAAGCCCTGCCCCTTCAACTACATAAAGCTAAGCACTACCTTTTAATGCATGAGACTAAGCCGTGTCTCATCTACTTGCATGAGTTTAAGCCCTGCCTCCTTTACGGCATAAGGCTAAGCAATGCCTTACATTGCATTAGAATAAGCCTTGTCTCCTATTCTTGCATAAGAATAAGTCATGTCTCCTCTTCTTGCATGAGACTAAGCCTGTCTCCGATTCTTACATAAGGCTAAGTGTCACGAACCAAACCGATGGGCCGTGATGGGTGCCCGAATTGTACATGTCCAACATCCTTAATTCAATATGTGCTCCTATTTATGAGGGCTACGTACGCACGAGGTGACCAGAGTCCATACGTAACGACTATTATGCTATTATGCAGGTAGTCTAGGACCCAAAAGCATGCTATACTTGAATTATTTGTAAACTTATTGATAGCTTGAATTGCTTAAATCACATCCAATTTGTAAATAAATTTCTAAACAGATTAAACTTCATGTTTCTTAAATGGTTAAAAGAGAATTGACTTTCTTTGGATAATTTCTCCATGTTGACTTCTTGATTGACTTTTTGTGTGTGTTTATTTTTGGAACGATCCAAACGCCTCGGTAGATTAATTTGATGCATCTATGATTCGCGATGTTTGACCATCTGTAGTGCACATTTTACATTTCTATTGGATTGGGCCGTGGAACCTCAGCATGATATGTGCATGCTTATATTGCTTTCCTGAGAGTTTTAAATATTGATATTGCCTTTCATGACCCGATATAAATTGATAAATATAATGAGAAGTAAATCTTGGAATCCTTTATTGTTTGAAAAGGTGTTTACCTATTTTCTGGGTTTGTGAGTTGTAACTGCTATATAAATCCAATGCTAATCTCTCGAGGTGGGGGTATCGAGTTTCGATGTCCACTAAGGTTTTGTTAATGTAGTAGATAGGGAATTGAGTACCTTTGTTCTCGCAGACTAGGACGACAGCGACAGCGACCTCAGACACGGCCAGATATACTAGCAGGGATTCGCTCAGACATTGCCTTGACCAGCAAGGGCGGCGAAAACAAGTATGCCTTAAACATTCTCAAGTCTTCGACGCATTCCTCCCTCTATTGTAGTCCTTGATCTTTTTTTAGTAAGTTGAAAAATTTATGGCACAGATCAGATGACCGTGAGATGAACCCGGACAGGGCGGCTATATCCCGTCAGCTTCTTTACCTGTTTCTTGCTACTCAGCACCTTAGGTATTGCATCTCTCACCTTGATCTGGTTTGAGTTGACCTCGACGCCTCGTTGTGATACGAGGAACCCAAAGAATTTTCCTAAAGCTACGCCAAAGACGCATTTCTTGGGGTTCAATTCATCCAGCACCTCCTCAGTATCTCGAAAGCTTCTTTTAAGTGGTCGCTATGGTCCTCTTCATTTGCAATTTCACCAGCATATCGTCGATGTAGACTTCCATGGACTTACCGAGTTGTTCTTTGAATATTCTGGTGACCAACCTTTGGTATGTAGCTCCTGCATTCATGAGCCCAAAAGGCATTACCTTGTAGCAGTATGTGCTCCGATGGGTGATTAAAGTCATTTTTTCCTGGTCCTTTTCGGCCATCATGATTTGGTTGTAACCAGAGTATGCATCTAGGAAACTTAGCAGCTCATGCCCCGCTGTCGCATCTATTAGCTGGTAAATGTGGGGCAGAGGGAAGGAATCTTTTGGGCACACTTTGTTCAAGTCGGTGAAGTCTACACATATTCTCCACTTCCCATTCTTCTTCTTAACCATGACAACATTGGCGACCCATTGGGGGTACTTTGATTCCCTGATGGATCCATCGGCCAGAAGTTTGTCCACTTCCTCGTTGACCGCTTCGTTGATTGAGGCGTTGAATGTCCTTCATATTTATCACACGGGCGGGTGTAACGGGTCGATGTTCAGCTTGTGAGTGGCAATTTCTTATGGGATCCCCGGCATATCTTAATGGGAAAAAGCAAATAGGTATGTATGATTAGTTAAAAATTCATGATACTTACTTGTATTTGAGAGGTTTTGTCTGATGTAAGCCTTCTTTGTAGGTTCATTTTTTTCTAGTTGGACTGGGTCGAGATCTTTGACCGTAGCCATACAGGCTTCTATGACATACCGGTCTTTAATGGCGTTCTCTGTCTGGTGTACCTTGGTCCCCGACATAGCTGATTGCAATGCATCAGCGCTCGCCCTTTTAAGCTTTTTGGTGTGGGTGCGGTCTTGGGCTATTTTATAGCACTCTTGAGCGGTGTGAGGCTCACCTTGAATGCTGAATTTTCCCCACGGGGTGGTAAATTTGACCATTTGATAAAGGTTAGAAGGGACCGCTCTCATGGCGTCTATCCATGGTTGCCCAATGATGACGTTGTATGCCGTTTCATGGTTCATTATGTTGAAAGTTGTTTCCAGCATGCCGGCTAGGACGGGTAGCGATATTTCTCCGAAGGTTCCTTCTACTACATTATTGAAACCAATTAGTGTTATGCAGCGAGATATTATCTTATCCTCGAGTCCCATTAGTATGAGGACCCTCGGGTGGATAATACAGGCGCCACTGCCACATCGTCCATAATTCTATTAACATCCGTATCTGCGATACGTGAAGTGATAACTAAAGCATCGTAATGAGGGAAAGACAAACCGTTGGCATCGGACTTATAAAAGGTGATACTATCTTCGAAGTCGTCATACCATTCATGGATGATAGTACGCTTCAGCTTGTGTGTAGTGGTGAACTTGATGTGGTTGATGTCGAGTCATTGCTGTTTCTAATGATCATGCTGATCGTGCATGCTAGTGAGGGCGGCTTTGGTGGCCCGTGGTACTGCTCCCATCCATGTGCAAAGTTGATTTGTCCTTTGTCACCCAAGCAACTCTCTCAGGAACCCCTGCTTCAACATTTTGACCACCTCTTGCCGTAGACATATACAGTCTTCGGTTTTGTACCCCCGTTTAAGGTGGAACTCGCATAAGGCATTCGATTTTCTGGTGATGGGGTCTGACTTCATCTTTTCCAGCCATTGCACCTTGTTTCCCACCTTCTCAAGTGCGTACATTATCTCTGAAGGGGACACACAAATGGGTAGATAATAAAGGGGGCATACCTATGTCGTTTCATAGTGGAGCGACATGCCGTAATAGCGTGTCCACGTGTCTGGGTAGTGGTGGATGAGAGGATCTGATGTAGGGTTGGTGTCTCACCCTATTGGGACGTGGGACGTTTTCCCGTCGTCCTTCATTGCGTCGATCCCTTCTGACTTCTGGGTGTATTATTGTTAGACGTTGGGTCGCCCCGTTGAGTTCGTCCTTATTTGCACGCACCTCAGTAAAATAAGCATTGTGAATCTCTTCCCATGTGGTGGGCGATTACTTCATGAGGTGGCTGAGTAATTTTTTTGTCGCCCTTGAGCCGTCCCTACTCAACTCTTTTTAGAAAGCAGCGACCGCCATGACTTCCTATACGTTGGGTAGGCTCATCCTTTCCCTGTTAAACCTAGCTAAGAAGTCCCTGAGTCCATCCCCTACAGTTTACCGAATAGCAAAGATGTCGTTAACCCTCGCTTCTGCTTTCTTTGCTCCTGCATGGGCAGTGAAAAACTTGTCTGCCATCTCCTCGAACATGGAAATGATTCAGGCCGGTAGCTGGGAATACCAGGTCAGTGCTCCTCCTATAGTGTTTCGCCGAATTTCTTCAGCTGCACAGACGGTACCTGTTATTTTTATAGGTCGTTACCTTTTACAGCAGTGACGTAATGGATCAAGTGGTCATTGGGGTCTGTAGTGCCGTCGTACACTCTAACGTAAGGAGGCATTTTGAAAGTTTTCAGAATGGAGTATGGTGTAGCCTCTTCCATGTAGGGTTGCTCGACAAACGTCCCTACGTCACGTTTTGGCAGTAGTTTGGGGGCACCAGAGATCTTGTCCACCCTCTCCAGATGTTCCTTCATCTGGTCACAGAGTGACCGATTTTCGTTTTCCATTTCCTCCATCTTCTTGAGGATGGATGTGAGTGTGCCACCTTTAGCTCGAGCATCGAGGAGCGCGTTATTTGCGCGGGTGATCTTGGGTTCTCCTCCGATTGCAACAAGATCTACGGTTGACCTGTATCTGACATTGTTTTGAGGAGACTTCTCAACCAAGCCTATGAAGGGCGTTATGAGGGTCGAGAAGAAAGGGAAGTGGAGTCCACGGTTCATAGGTCCTTTTGAGATACTTGGTAAGATTGGGAAGGTAGCTTACCAGCTTGCTTTGCCACCTTGACTGCCGGGAGTTCATCCGGTATTTCATGTTTCTATGATTCAGAAGTACGTGGAGGACCCGTCCCATGTATTGGACTTCAGTTCGATTCAGCTAGATGATGATTTGACTTATGAGGTGGATCTGGTAGCCATTTTGGGTCGTTAGGTTCGCAAGTTGAGATATAAGGATATAGAATTAGTGAAGGTTCAGTGGAGAGGTCGTCTCGTGGAGGAGGCTACCTAGGAGACCGAGCAGGATATGTGGAGCAGATATCCCCACCTGTTTACTGCTTCAGGTATGATTCTTGACCCGCTCGAGGACGAGCGTTTGTTTTAGTTGGGGAGGATGTAATGACCCGACCCGTCACTTCTTGTATTTCAGCCCTGACATCCCCGTAGTATGCTTCCCCCATATGTTGATATATGTGTTTGTTGAGTTTGAGATGTGTTGGATTGAATTTGGATAGAAATGAGACAATAGTCCCTTTAAGGAAAGCTTAAGTTGGAAAAGTCAACCGGATGTTGAGTTTTGAGTTAGGGTCTCGGAATGGATTTCCAACAATTCGACTAGTTTTGAATGGTGATTTAGTACTTGGGAGCGAAATCATAATTTAATTTGGGGGTCCGGTGAAGAATAAGGCTTGAATTGGCTAAAGTTGAATTTCGGCGAATTCCGGTTGATAGGTGAGATTTTGACCCAAGGGCCGGAATGGAATTCCGAGAGTTGTACTGGCTTCGTTAGGCCATTTTGGATATGTCCGTAAATTTTCAGGTCATTCGGACGTTGTTTGGTTGGGTTTTGGATCGAATGCAAATTCGGAAAATTATAGTTTATCTTAAATGAAATTCATTGTTTTTGGTGACTTCTGGTGTAGGTAGCTTTTTTGTGGCCCGAGCAAGTTTGAATGGAGTAATAAGTCGTGTTGGTGCTTTTGGTTGGGGTTCCAGGGGCCTCGGGGAGATTTCATATGGTTGACGAATGGTTTTGAAGTTGAGAAGTGCAGCAAATTTTACACTTCAGGTATTGCAGACGGGTTGCTCTATGCTATCGCATGCATGGTGTTGCGATCGCATAGAAGTTTGGGTTGTGGGCTTGAGTTTGTTCAATGCGATCGCGAGAAGGGCGATGCGATAGCATAGGTTGAGGTCATGGTTCTCTGCGATCACAGAGGGGAGGCTGCGTTCGCATAGGTACGGGCAGCGAAGGTATGCGATCGCAGATAAGAGATTGCGTTCGCATATGTCAGAAGGGAGGCCTGAGAAGGACACACTATTGGATCGCAGGAGTTGATACGCGATCGCATAGAGGAAGTTAGAGATGGGCAAAGGGTTTTTAATATCGTTTCATCAGCGAGTCTCTTCACTTTTTCCTCAGTTTTTGCAATATCTGAGAGCTCATTGACGGATTTGGAAGGGGATTTCACAAGGAAGTAATTTGAGGTAAGTCTCGTCACCTTATTAAATCATTTTATTGAAGATTCAACCATAAATTCTCATAATGTGTGTGTAAATATTGAAGCACTAGGGCTTGAAATTTCAAATGAAAATTGTGGAATTTTGAGGAGCATTTGGACTCCGATTTTGATGAATTTTATATGTTCGGACTCATAGCGAGACGAGGATTCTGAAAATGTGAATTTTGTATTTTTTTCAAGAAGTGGGACTAGGGCTCGGGTTTTGCCAACTTCTTGTTTTCGAGTCGTTTCGATTAGGTTGCGTTCCAGTAGCCTATTTTTGACGTATTCCTATTGATTTTGATACGATTTGGCATCCGCCGAGGGAGATTCTCGAGGGAAAGGCATTTCGAGCTAGTCTACGTCTGGCTAGAGGTGAGTAATACAAGTAAATGCTGTTCTGAGGGTTTGGAACATCGGACTTTCACATCGTAACGCTATGTTTAGGCGTGACACGCACTCCATGATAAGTACGGGGTCGGATACTGTTGAGGGATTATGACTTGGTCCATCCCGAGTAAGATTTATACTATATTGGCGTATGATACACACACTGTGATCACTATTATTGGGCTTTATGTTGTGTTTGGGGCCTAGTGCCGACCTGTGATATCATTCGGGAGTTGGTACTACTGTTTTGGCATGATTGCATATCATTTACTATCAGTCCATGGTTTTAAAACATTATTTTCAAAACCCAGTCGTATTTCAAATGTTCAGAACTCATATGCTATCTTTTAAATGTATTTCGGCTGAGGATCATTGTTTATATCTGCCCAAGGGGATTATAATATATTTATGGATTAATTTTGGGTGGCTCTAGCTACGCGCCACAGTGGTGATTAGAAACAGTAATAACATGGACATTGTGTGATATGAGCGGTCAGGTAACATGGACTGGCCTGGTTATTGATTTTCGCCACTAGATGGATGGTTTGATTGTTCGCCACGAGATGGCTGGTTATTCCGCTTGGGCTATAGGAGCCCCTCCGGAGTCTGTACACATCCCCAGTGAGCGTCGTCGACGATAAATAATATGGGTGGCTCGGGCTGCATGCCGCAGTGTGTACTGGATTGTACCATCATATGCATTGCATTGCATCCCTGCATTTGCATCGCATATATATATATATATATATATATATATATATATATATATATATATATATATATATATATATATATATATATATATATATATATATATATATATATATATATATGTTCAGTTGTTCAGTTGCAGATACTGTTATACACTGTTTTATCTTACTTTGTGTAATTATTGGGTTTTCTGCTTTCGGAGCTTCATTTACTGTTATTACTCACTGGGTCGGAGTACCCACATTACTCCCTGCACCTTGTGTGCAGATCCAGGGCAGTCTCAAGCAGAGTAGATCCTGCGGTGGTCAGCTTTCAGCAATTCGAAGTGTCGAGGTAGTTGCACGACGTTCGTAGCCATTGACTCTCCTTCCCCTATCTTTATTTCCTGTTTTTTTTCCTTTGTACTTTCACTACAAACAGACTTGTATCGGATTGGGTTTTACATTTTTAGAGGCTCTGACTTGTGACACATGTTCCTAGGTGGTTTATTGTTGGTTTGAGTATATTCCGCTCTGTTTTGGGTTTTAAATCTCTATAGTATATGAGTTTATCATTTCTTTATTGTCTTTCATCTGGGATTATTGATAATAAGTTCAGGCTTGCCTAGCCTTACGGCCCGGTGCCACCACGACCGCGTTTGGGTCGTGACAAAACTGAAATGGAAAGTTGTCTTTATTTCCTTATTATGTGTTAGAAGTTAAATTGTAGTTTTCCCCTATTATTCCCGATATTTTGTTCTTATCTGCTACCCCCGAAGCATGTTCACCCTCCCAGCTTTAATTGTTTATTCCTGCTACTTTTCCATTTTATCAACATATATATGTCAGCACAGGTTTATCTGGAGTCTGGTCCTAGCGTCATCACTATCTCGCTTGGGTTAGGCCAGACATTTACCAGCACATAGGGTTGGTTGTTCTAACTCTACACTCTGCACATATGTGCAGATACCAAAGCAACTTTCGAAGCACAACAGTAGTCGGGGAGCCATCCTTCAGTCCACGAGACTCTGAGGTAGCCTTGCTGACGTCCGCAGGCTTGACGTCTCTTTATCAGTTTTCATATTCTGTTGACATTTTTATTTGAGACAAACTATATCCTTTATTTCAACCTCAACCCATTCCTCATATAGGTCATTATTAGCTAACACAGTTAAATCACCAAATCATCATATTAAAAGTCTGAAACAAGAGTTAAACATGCAGAATTTCATAGGACAATACTATTACATAGCCCATATAGATCCGGTGTCACAAGTCTGAGCTTCTAATGCAAATTTAATAGCCTAATACATATCAATCTGGGGAATACAGAGAGAATAAGAAGATAGAAGGGACATATCAGGGCTACAGATGCCATGCAGCTACCTCAAAGCTCCCGGATATGTGTTGCTCAACTAACAATCCTCACAAATCCTCAGATGCACCTGGATCTGCACGGAAGGTGCATGGAGTAATGTGAGTATTCCGACCCAATGAGTAATAAACATAAATAATGACTGATAATAAGAAATCATGGAGAAGCACAGTGCAATTTATAACGCGGCAGTTTAAAACAAGTAAATGAAAGCGATTAACCAAGGAAATTGCTATATAGAAATGCTACACTGATAAGCAGTTAAGTGACAAACATGAAAAGAAAATCAACACATAGAACGATACCCTATATGTCACGACTCAGATTTTCCCCCCTCGGGGATCGTGATGTTTCCTACTAATAAGATCTAGGCAAGCCAAACTTAATTACATTTCATTAACCACATAATCTTTTTTAATAATTATCAGCATTAGAATAAAATCAACGAAACTAAAATCATAAGCGGAAGTCTTAAATTATTGAAAACTGAATAGAAATACGGAAAAGTTAACAGAAGTCTCTGCCCAAGTCTGGTGTCACAATGCTCACGAACTACTAAGATTTACTAAATACAATGTCTGAAAGAAAAAAATGTAATTCTTTGTCCCGAATACAAAAGACAACAGACTGAAAATAAAGATAAATGAGACGTCGGGCCCGCGGATGCCTGCAATCCTAACTCGATGTCTCATTGGACTGAAGGCGTGCTCCCACACTACTACTGCGGCTGTCCAAAGTCTGGATCTATGCAAAATAGCACGGAATGTAGTATCAACACAACTGACTCCATGTGCTAATAAGTCCTCCGCCTAACCTCAGTGAAGTACTGACGAGGATAGGACCAGACTACCAAGTAAACATGTGTTGTTATATAATATACAGCAGAAAAGAAAGTAGGAATAAACAAGTAAAGATGGGAGGGGGAAACATGATGCAGGGTATAACAGTATTAGCAGTAAATCCAGAGTAAAAGTCATAGGGAATCTTAGAATTTACAGCGAACAGACAAACTAATAACCAAAATAAACACACTTGTATCAATGACTATTGCAGTAAGCAACCCGATCCCAATATATAACAACACCGTTCCGGCGTGCAACCCTATCCATATCAGTTAGCATTGTTGCGGCGTGTAACCCGGTCAACAAATACCATTGTTGAGGTGTGTAACCCGATCCATAAATATCATTTAATGCACGGCATCACCCTCCGTGCTTTATCACTCTTCCTCACCCAAACAACAATAAAAAATAAGGGCAATAAAGTAAATAAATAATGATAGAAATCCCGGCAGGGAATGCAATTAAACAGTTTAATTCCTGCAAGGGTACAATATCAATAAAATTTCCATGTCTCGGCAAGGGAGAAAATTAACAAAACAACAAAACGTCTCGGCAAGGGAATAAACCAATAACTCTTTCTCTTTCTTTCACTTTCACCTCATATTTCACATTATCATTTGAACCAATGCTACAAAGATCTAAATATCTCATATACCTTCATAATTTATATTTCAACTCGAGCCAAGTTCCACGAAGTTCAAATCTCTCAATTTCCTTTCACATACTCTATACCACAAATAGGAATCATCAATGAAGTATGGAAGTTATAAGAAAACCAGGATATTGGCAATATATGGACTCACGGTCATGATATACACCAACGTATAGATATTTGTCATCATGTCTATACATCATACTAGACAATTAGCAAGTAGCAAATAAGACTCAACTCCTATTCTCTCAAGCTAAGGTTAGACGAAATACTTACCTCAACTTCTAAGGCCAAATCAATCCACAACAACCACTTTTCCTCTTGAATTCGACTCCAACTCAATCACATCTATACAATAATGACTTCATAATATCAATATATGCTAAACAAATCAAATCCAATGCCTAATTATAGAATTCAAGGCTTTATTCCCAAATCCAAAAAATCGCCCCCAGGACTGCTTGGTCAAAACATGATGTTCGGACCAAATTCCGATCCCCCATTCACTACGAGCCCAAATATATCATTTACTTTCAAATTCGACCCTAAACGAGGTATAAATCAAGAAAAAGAAAAAAGCCCTAACTCTACCCATTTCCTCCAATTTCTACCCTACATTATATATTTTAGGCTTAGGAATTCAAGAAATATTGATGGAAAATGAAGAAAACAAGTTAAGATTTACTAACCCAAGAAGTGTTTGTGAAAGAGAGCTTTGATGGGTGCCAAAGGATCTTAGAGAAGAAGGAGCTCGTGTGTTTTAATGAAAAATTCCCCTCACTATTTTGTTTTGGAATTAAAATATAACTGGGCGAAATTGCTCTTCGTGTTCGCGGAAATAGGGGCGCTCGTGAAGAGTAAACTTAGAAGACCATCGCGTTCGAGATGGGAAGAGTGCGAACGTTAAGAGGAAAGGCTGGGGGTCAAGGACTTGGTCTACGCGAACATGTGGACCTTTATGCGAACACAATGAAGGAGCCCTATAAACTACACGAATGCGAAAGTATCAATGTGAACGCGATGAGGAAAATGAAGGATAAGTCCTCACAGTCAAATACTTCTACGCGAACGCGAGGTCTTGAATGTGAACGCGAAGGAGGAGAAATTAAGGCATCGTGAATGCGGGAGGAAGGACAGGAACGCGAGAAGTAAATGGGTCTGCAACATCTGTAGAATTTCTGCAATCTTTCAAAGTTCGAAACCACTACAAAACACCTCCAAATACACTCTCGAGCCCTCGGGGCTCCTAACAAAATAAATACACTAACTCAACAACATCATACGAGCTTAACTGTGAGATCAAATCGTCAAAACAACATAAAAACAATGAATCAAAACTCAAAATCACTAGTTTTTCTTCAAACTTCATAAACTTTCAAATTTAGAATTTTAGGTCCGAAACACATCAAATGACGTCCGCTTTTTGACCAAACTTTACAAAAATATCTTAAGCCACATTTAAGACCTATACCGGGTATCGGAACCAAAATACGGGCCCGATACCAATACGTTGTAACAAATTTTTTATTTCCATTTTTCTTAATTAGTTTACTTAAAAATTCATTTCTTGGGCTTGAGACCTCAGAATTAGATTCCGGGCATACGCCCAAGTCCCATATTTCCCACGGACCCTCCGAGACCATCAAATCACGAGTCCGAGTCATTTACCCAAAATATTAAACAGAGTCAAATTTACTCATATTAATACCAAATTTTAGCATTTTTTATAGAATTTAACATTTAAGCTTTCTGGCTACGCAACTGGACTGCGCACGTAAATCAAGGCGATAAAAAATGAAGTTTTCAAGCCCTTGAAATCATGGAATGAATGTGAAAATAGGTGATGACCCTTTGGGTCGTCACATTCTCCACCTCTAAAACAATATTTCCCCCTCGAACGGACAAAAGAAAGAAGTACCTGAGTGGGGGAATAGATGGGGATAACGACTTCGTATATCGGACTCTGACTCCCAGGTTGATTCCTCAGAAGGCTCCTCTCCACTGAACACGAACACAAGGGAAACTCTAGGATATAAACTAATGAATCTGTCGGTCTAGATTAGCTACAGGCTCCTCCTCATAAGACAAATCTTTTTCTAACTAGACAATGCTGAAATATAACACATGGGATGGATTGCCGTGATATTTTCGAAGCATGGACATTTGAGAAATTGGATTCACGACTGATAAGCTGGGCCACAACGGAAGTCTATAAGCCACATCTCCCACTCGGTCAAGAATGTGAAATGGACCAATGAACCTAGGGCTAAGCTTTCCCTTCTTCCCAAATCTCATCACGCCCTTCATAGGCGGCACTCAGAGCAGTACCTTCTTACCAACCACGAAAGCTACATCTTGAACCTTATGATCTGCATAGCTCTTTTTCCTGGACTGGGTTGTACGAAGCCTATCCTGAATGATCCAGACCTTGTCTAAGGCCTCCTAATCCAAATCTGTACCCAACAACCGAGCCTCTCCCAGCTCAAACCATCCAACCTGAGATCGATACTGACAACCATATAAAGCCTCATAAGGAGCCATCTGGATACCCGACTGGTAGCTCTTGTTGTAGGAAAACTCTGCTAAAGGCAAGAACTAATCTCATGAACATCCAAAGTCAATGCAGAAGCTTGGAGCATATCCTCCAATATCTAAATAGTCCGCTCGGACGGCCCGTCCGTTTGAGGATGAAATGCGGTACTTAGATCCACCTGTGTGCCAAACATCAAAGAACTGCTCTCCAGAAACGCGAGGTAAACTACGTACCCAAGTCCAAAATGATAGATACCGGCGCACCATGAAGGCGAACAATCTCCCGGATATAGATCTCAGCTAACCTCTCAGATGAATAGAATAGTGCCAGAGGTATGACATGCGTTGACTTGGTAAGCCAATCAACAATGACCCAAACTGCATTGAACTTCTTCCGGGTCAACGGAAGTCCAGTAACGAAATCTATGGTAATCCTCTCCCACTTCCACTTGGGAAGATCAATCCTCTGAAAGAATCCAGCGGGCCTCTGATGCTCATACTTAACATGCTGACAATTCAAACAACACGCCACATATGACACAATATCCTTATTCATTCTACGCCACCAATAATGCTGCCGCAAATCCTGATACATCTACGCAGCGCCTGAATGAATAGAAATTCGGGAACTATGGGCCTCCATTAAGATCAACTCTCAAATCCCATCAACATTGGGCATACAAACTCTTCCCTGCAATCTCAAAACTCCATCATCATCTAAAGTCAACTGCATGGCACCTCCTCGCTGCACCGTGACACAAAAATGGGGATCACCAAGCTACCGATCACGGATATGCTCCAATAATGAAGAACGAGAAACCATGCAAGCTAACACTCGGCTAGGCTCAAAAATTTCCAACCTCACAAATTGATTGGCCAAAGTCTAAACATCCAAAGCAAGCGGCCTCTGGATGACCGGACTATAAGCAAGACTGCACATACTTGATGACTTCCTACTCAACGCATCAGCCGCCATATTGGCCTGCCCCGGGTAATATATGATAGTGACATCATAACAACTCCTTTTGTTTGAACAGATACTGAAAACTTTTGTGATCAGTGTACACCTCACACGTTACACCATATGGATAATGCCTCAAAATCTTTAATGCATGAACAATGGATGCGAACTCTCTAGATCATGAACCGAATAATTCTTCTCTTGGATCTGCGACTGCCTCGAAGCATAGGCAATGACTCTGCCATCCGGCATCAATACTGCACCAAACCTAATATGAGAAGCATCACAATAGACTATATATGGCCCTGAACCTGTGGAGAAAACCAATACCGGTGCCGTACTCAGAGCTGTCTTGAGCTTATAAAAGCTTGGATCACACTCATCCGACCACCTGAATTGGGCATCCTTCTGGGTCAACCTGGTCATCGGGGCTACAATAGATGAGAACCCCTCCACGAACCGACGATAGTAGCCTAGCAACCCCAAGAAGCTCCGAATTTTTCTAGCTGATGCGAGATCAGGCCAGTGTTTGACTGCCTCAATCTTCTTCGGGTCAACCTGAATACCTTTTGCTGATACAACTTGACCCAAGAATGCAACTGATCTTAAACCAAAACTAACACTTCGAAATATTTGCATATAGCTGATTATCCTTCTTGAGTATGAAGAACCACTCTGAGATGCTGCTCGTGCTCCTCCTGGATGCCGGAGTATATTAATATATCATCAATGAAGAGTATCACGAACGAGTCCAAAAAAGACATGAACACTCGGTTCATCAAGTCCATAAAAGCTATTGGGAATTTGTCAACCCAAATAAAACGACCAAGAACTCGTAATACCCGTACCGAGTGCGGAAAGTTGTCTTAGGGACATCAGATGCCCTAATCCTCAACCTATGGTAGCCATATCTCAAGTCTATCTTTGAAAACACCTTGGAACCGTGAAGATGATCAAATAAATCGTCAATCTTCGGCAGTGGATACTTAATTCATGATGGTAACGTTGTTCAATTATCGGTAATCAATGCACATCCTCATCGAACCATCCTTTTTCTTCACAAAAAACAACGGCGCAACCCAAGGAAAAACGCTATGTCTAATGAAACCCTTCTCAAGCAAATCCTGCAACTTATCCTTTAGCTCTTTCAACTCTAAAGGGGCCATGCGACACGACGGGATAGAGATAGGCTGAGTACCCGGAGCCAAATCAATGCATAAGTTGATATCCCTGTCGAGATACATACCCAGCAAGTATGAAGGGAAACCTAAGGAAACTCCCAACCCGCGGGTACAGAATCAATTAAAGGGACCTCTGCACTAGAATCGCGACATACGCCAAATTAGCCAAACACCCCTTCTCAACCATACGTCCAGCCTTCACATACAAGATAACACTGCGAGTGGAATGACCCGGGGTCCCTCTCCATTCTAAACGAGGCAAATTTGGTAAGGCAAAGGTCACGGTCTTGGCATGGAAATCCAAGTTAGCATAATATGGGGACAACCAATCCATCCCTAATATAACGTTGAAGTCAACCATGTCTAAAAGCAACAAATCAACACGGGTCTCAAGACCCCCAATCACCACAACACAAGAACGATGAACTCGATCAACCATTTTAGAATCACCCACCGATATAGACACATAAAAAGGAATACTCAATGCATCATAAGGCATGACCAAGTACGGTGCAAAATAAGATGACATATACGAAAACGTAGACCTCGGATCAAATAGCACTGAAGCATCTCTATCACCAACCAGAATAGTACCTCTAATGAGTGTATCTGAAGACTCAGCCTCTAGCATGGCTAGAGGAGCATAACATCGGGCCTGGGCCCCACCACCCTGAACTGCCTATCTAGTATGGCTGGCTTCTGGTTAGCCTCTACCTCTGGCATCCTAAGCTCTACCACTATGACCTCTACCTCCATATCTAGCTGGCTGGCGCGGCCTGTGGAAAATCTAGTGCCTGAATTATAGGGCGGGGACCCTGCTGCTGCGGCTTAGCACCCTTTAACCTCGAGAAAGCCCTCCTATTATGGCCATACATTCCACACTCAAAACATCCACCCGGATGTTGTAGCTAAGGAAACTAAGCTTGAACTTGGCGGCCTAAATGACCACCTCGGAAACTCTAAAGCGACTGCACTGATGGGAGCTGGTGGTGCATTGTAAGGCTGTTGAATAGAATAATGTGGCTCAGAACCACGACTACCTGAAGTACCACGAGAAACTGGAGAGCGGACTGAAAGGGCCTAAGAAGATGGCCTCTACCATAAGAATCTCTACCTCCAAATGAGGTACCACTAAATCTGCCCAAATGATGGGGCCTCTGATCCGGTACATGACCACCTCCCTGTAAAAGAACCATACCAACTATGCGAGCCACATTATCTACCTCCTGAAAGCTGATCTCACTCCCAGTCTCCCTATCCATCTGGAGACAAATCGGATGGATCAACCCATCAATAAAACTCTACACCCTCTCTCTCTCTCTCTCTCTCTCTCTCTCTCTCTCTCTCTCTCTCTCTCTCTCTCTCTCTCTCTCTCTCGGTGGGGAGTATAACAAGAGCATGGCGAGCTAGATCAATGAACCTGGTCTCATACTGAGTGACCATCACGGAGCCCTACTGGAGGCACTCGAACTGCTTCTAAAGAGCCTCTCTTTGAGTAACGGGGAAAACATCTCCAGAAACAACTCTGAAAACTGCTCCCAAGTCAAAGACAGCGACCCTGCTGGTCTGGCTAAGCAATAATCTCTCCACCAAGTCTTGGCGGATCCAGATAGGCAAAAGGCCTCAAAATCGACCCCTATTGTCTCAGCAATACCCATTTTCCGAAGAACCTCGTGGCAGCTATATAAGAAATCTTGGGGATCCTCAGAAGAAGCACCACTGAATATAGTAGTGAAGAGCTTGGTGAACCTATCCAGTCTCCACAAAGCATCAGCGGACATAGCCGCTCCATCTCCGGCCGGAGCCACTATACCCGACTGAACTACCACAACTGACTGAACCACTGGAACCTGAACCTGGGGATCTGCCTGCTCTGGAGTGCGTATAGTAGGAGTCTAAGCCCCTCCTCTAACCTGAGAAGTGGCTGGTGCTACTTGAAGCAAACCCGCTCGGGTGACACTCTCCATAAGGCCTACCAATCGGACTAGAGCGTCCTGAAGAACTGGGGTGGCAATGAAACCCTCTAGGACCTGAGCTAGGTCTAATGAAACTTTTGGGGTTGGAACCTCCTCCTTAAAATCAACCTTAGGTTCCGCCACTGGTGCTGCTGCTTGGGGCTGAGCTTTGCCCCTACCTCGGCCTCTGGCACGGCCTTGGCCTCGCCCTCTGCCCCTGGCAGAAGCTGATGCTAGGGGCTTGGGATGCTGAGAAGTAGATGAGGAAGCGCACATTCTCGCCATCTGCAAAAGAACATAGTAGTAATTCAATCATTGTATGAGAAACAAAACCGCACGATGGGAAATAACAAATGTGAAGTTCCCTAACTCTGTAGCCTCTGGGAGACAAATACAGACGTCTCTGTACCAATCCCTAAGACTCTACAAAGCATGTTTGTGAGTTGTGAAACCTATGTAACCTAGAGTCCTGATACCAACTTGTCACGACCTGAATTTCCTATCCTCAGGGGTCATAATGGCGCCTACTAATAGGAGCTAGCTAAGCCAAACTTAATTACTTTTCATTATCCACATAATCCTTTTTAATAATTATCAACATTAAATAAATCAATGGAAGTAAAATCATAAGAGGAAGTCTTAAATAATAGAAAACTGAATAGAAATGTGGAAAAAGTCAACATAAGCCTCTACCCAAGACTGGTCACGAACTACTAATATTTACTAAAAACAATGTCCGAAAGAAAAAAAATGTAAGTCTTTGTCCCGAATACAAAAGACTACAAACTGAAAAGAAAGATAAAGGAGACGATGGGCCTGCGGGCGCCTACAAGGCTACCTCGGTATCTCACTGGATTGAAAGCCTGCTCCCACGCTACTGATGCTGCTGTCCAAAGCCTGGATCTGTGCAAACTAGCACAGAAAGTAGTATCAGCATAACTGACCACATGTGCTGGTAAGTGTCCAGCCTAACCTCGCCAAAGTAGTGACGAGGCCAGGACAAGACTACCAAGTAAACCTGTGCAGTTATATAATATACAGAGAAAAAAAAGCAGGAACAAACACATAAAGATGGGAGGGGGGAACATGGTGCGGGGTATACAAGTATTAACAATAAATCCAGAGTAACGGTGTAAGGGCAGCTTAGAATTTAAAGTGAACAAAGAAACTAATATCCAAAATAAACACATTTGTATCAATGACTGTTGCAGCATGCAATCCGATCCCAATATGTAACAACAGTGTGTAGCATCCAACCCGAACCATATTATTTAGCATTGTTGCGGCATGTAACCCGAGCCACAAATATCATTCAGTGCTCGCTATCACCCTTCGTGCGTTATCACTCTTCCACACCCAAATGACAGTCACAAATAAGGGCAAGAATGTAAACAAAAAATGATAGAAATCCTGGCAAGAAATGCAATTAAACAGTTAAATCCTGGGAGAGGAACAATATTAATACAATTTCTATGTCCCGACAAGGGAGGAAATCAACAAAACAACAAAACGTCCTGGCAAGGGAATAAACCAATAACTCTTTCTCTTTCTTTCACTTTCATCTCATAGTTCAAATTATCACTTGAGCTAGTGCTCTAAAGATCTAAGTATATCATATACCTTCACAATTTGTATTTTAACTCGAGCCAACGCTCCACGAAGTTCAAATCTCTCAATTTCCTTTCACATACTCTTTACCACATATCGGAATCATCAATTAAGTAAGGAAGCTATAACAAAACAAGGATATTCGCAATATAATGACTTACGGTCATGCTAGACACCAACGTATAGATACTCGTCATCATTCCTATACATAGTACTCGATAATTAGCAAGTAGCAAATTAGACTCAACTCATATTCCCTCAAGCTAAGGTTAGACCAAACACTTACCTCTACTTTCACGACCAAATCAATCCACAACAACCGCTTTCCCTCTGGAATTCGGCTCCAACTCAATCAAATCTATACAATAATGACTTCATAATATTAGTATATGCTAAACAAATCAAACTCAATGCCTAATTATAGATTTCCAAGCTTTCTTCCCAAATCCCAAAAATCGCCCCCGAGCTCGCTTGGTCAAAACATGAGGTCCGGACAATATTCATATCCCCCATTTACGCAAGAGCCTAAATATATAAATTTTTTTCAAATTCGATCCCAAAACGAGGTCTAAATCAAGAAGTAAAAATCCAGACTCTACCCATTTCCCCCAATTTCTACCCTAAATTACATGTTTCAGGCTTAGGAATTCAACAAATATTGATGGAAAATGAAGAAAATGAGTTAAGATTTACTAACCCAAGAAGTGTTGGTGAAAGCGAGCTTCAATTGAGGCCTAAGAACCTTGCGGAAGAAGGAGCTCGTGTGTTTAATAAAAAATTTCTGTCACTATTATGTTTTGGAAATAAAATAAAATTGGGCAAAATTGCCCTTCGTGTTCGCGGAAGGAGGGTCGCGTTCGTGAAGGGTAAACTTGGCATACCATCGCGTTCACGATGGGAGGAGTGGGAACGGGAAAAGGAAAGGCTGAGGGGTCCAGGACTTGGTCTACGCGAACGTGTGGACTTTTACGCGAAGCGATGAAGGAGCCCTATAAACTACACGAACGTGAAAGTATCAATGCGAACGCCTAGAAATGAAGGCTAAATCCTCAGAGTCAAATAACCCTATGCGAACGCGAGGTCTTGAACGCGAATGCGAAGTTGGAGAAATTAAAGCATCGCGAACATGGGAGGAAGAACGCTAACGCAAAGAAGTAACTGGGTCTGCAACAGCTGAAGAATTTCTGCAATTTTTCTAAGTTCGAAACCACTCCGAAACACCTCCCAATGCACTCCCGAGCCCTCGCGGTTCCTAATAGAACGCATATACTTACTCAACAACATCCGACAAACATAACTTTGCGATCAAATCGCCAAAATAACATCAATAACAATGAATCAAACCTCAAAATCACTAGTTTTTCTTCAAACTCCATAAACTTTCAAATTTAGAGTTCTAGGTCCAAAACACGTCAAACGACGTCCGATTTCGACCAAACTTCATAGAAATATCTTAAACCACATATCAGACATGTACCGGGCACCGGAACCAAAATATAGGCCTGATACCAACACTTTCTCAATTTTTCATTTCCTTTTCCTAATTAATTTTAGAAAAACAATTTTACTCAAAAATTTATTTCTCGGGCTTGGGACCTCGAAATTCGATTCCGCGCATACGCTCAAGTCCCATATTTTTCTATGGACCCTCCAGGACCGTCAAATCACGGGTCCAGATCCATTTACCCCAAATGTTGACCAAAGTCAAATTTAGTCATTTTAGTACCAAATTTTAGCATTTTTCACAGAATTTCATGCTTAAGCTTTTTGGCTATACGACCAGACTGCACACGCAAATCGAAGCAACTAAAATGAGATTTTCAAAGCTTCAAAAACACAAATTGAATAAGAAAATAAGTGACGACCTTTTCGATCATCACACTATAGTACTCGTTGCGGCGTGCGGCCTGATCCATTAATTTATCCTCGATGGCGCTCACTAGGGGTGTGCAGACTCCGGGAGGGATCCCTTACGGCCCAAGGTTAATAACAAGCCATCTCGTTAGAACAATCTAGGCCCTCGACCTCATATCAATATCAGTATAACACTACTGCAGCGCGTAGCTGATCCCACAGTGTCCTCACAACTGGCCCTTGACCATAGTCAGTCCAGAAATCATATAAGCCCCTCAGGTATTTAGGAAAACCGTATGTCTCATCCCAAAACAACATTAGAAATATCATTTAAGTTTCAAAAAATGAGTAAAATAGGCTGAGTTGTAAAATAGTAGAAAACGGTATGACTGAGTTCAAGTAATAAATCCAAACATTGAGCAAATAGTGATAAAAATGCCCCGAATGGTTCAAATAGTTGTCACGAAGCCCAAATATGATAATCAGTCTAAATAATGATGATAAAAAATAAGCTTCAATCAAATACGCGGTAAAAAATCACTCATGACGGACCAAGTCACAATCCCCAATAGTAAACGACCCCCCGCTCATCATCAAGCGCGTACCTCACCTCAATATAGTACTACGATGTGAAAATCTTGGGTCTCAAACCCTCAGAATATCATTTACATTTATTACTCACCTCAAACCAGCCAAAGCTCTAGCTCGCTATACCCTTTCCTCTCCAATCGGCCTTCTCGCGCATCGAATGTGACCAAAACTAGAATGAATAACAACAACAACTGCCCAGTATAGTCTCACAACGTGGGGTCTGGGGAGGGTAATACGTACACAGGCCTTACCCTACCCTAAAGGGTAGAGAGGCTGTTTCCAATCGACCTCGGCTCAGGAATGGGAAATAAAATCAAAACAAAAACAAGAGATCATTAGTAAATCGGATTAATCAAATGAATAATTATGTAAACATAAAATCAAAAATAAAATAGCATGCAATAATACCAATCGGTATCTACCATAAGAGGCACAATATTATAAGGGAACAAAACCCAAGCCAAAACAATTTAAAAATATCAAAAATCCCAAAATAAGTAAAATCCGAGCCCCACCCCACTTTTAAAAACTCATAAATTTTACATCAACGGGTTCCTTATCCTTCCACGAGTCCATACATATCAAAAAATCTCAAATCCGACCTCAAATGGCCCTTCAAATCCCAATTTAAAATCTCAAAATTCCAAGCCCTATTTCTTTCATTTTTAGCTAAATTTCCATGAATTTCCTGGTTAATATCAAAATATAATCATGTTTTTGGTTCATAAAACTTATCTCCAATCGATGCTCCTTGAATCCCTCTTCAACTTCTCCCAAAGAACTCTCAAAATATTCAACATTGGTGGGAAAATGGCTAAGACTCACGGATGAAATGTTTAAAACTTCTGCTCAGCTCCTGAAATTCCTTCATCGTGTTTGCGAACAAGGTCGCGCGATTGCGAAGCACTAAAATCCAAGGCTTCAAAAATGACCTATGTGAACGCGAAAAACAACCACGAACGCAATGCTTCAACTTCCACAACTACGCGAAAGTGAACTATCGCCTGCCAATGCGAAGCCCAAAGAACTCGCCCTCCGCAATCGCGAACCAATTAACGCGAACGCGAAGAATAATAATCTGGCCTGTCAAAATCCTTCTATGAGATCGCAAATCTACCTATGCGATCGCGATGACCAAAAATCCTATGCACTGATCTGCAATTTCTGCAATTATCCCAAGGATCAAAACATCCCGTTAGCCATCCGAAACAACCCCGAGGCCCGTGGGACCTCAACCAAAAGTACCAACACATCCTAAGACCTCATTCAAACTTGTTTCACCCGTCAAAACACCTCAAAGAACACCAAAACCATCGATTCACATAGAATTCAAGCCTAAGTTTTCCAAAAACTTCCGAAACACGCATTTGATCAAAAACCCATCCAAACCACCTCTGAATGACCTAAAATTTTACACACACATCCAAAATCACATAAAAATCTAGATTAACTCTCTGAATTCCATTCCGACCCCCATATCAAAATCTCACGTATCAACCGGAAATCACCAAAATACTAACTTTGCCAATTCAAGACTAATTCTAAATCGGAACTCCAAAACCACTTTTGATCACACTCCTAAGCCACAAAGTAGATAATCGAACCATTAGAACTCACATCCAATCCCTCTAACTCATAAGTCAGCATTCGGTTGACTTTTTTAACTTAACCCTTCTTAAAAAGACTACGTGTCTCATTTCTTATCAATTCCACACAAAATGCAAACAAAAAAAATTGACATAAGACATGGATAACAAAGCATAAAGAAGCATAAATAGGGAAAACGGAGTGGTAACTCATGAGATAACCGGTCGGGTCGTCATACTCTTGTTACACGCACTCCAGATAACGTAGCTCCCTAGGTTCAGGTTCCGGCAGTTCAGACAACTGTAGCAATTCAGCCAGGTGTAGTGGATCAGATCGATGATGGGGCAGCTATGCCCACCGATACTTTGTGGAGGCTGGATAGGTTCACCATTCTTTTCACTTCTGCATTCAGTGCACATCCACTGAGGATCCCTATGATTACTTGGATAGTTGTCACAAGGTTCTTTAAAACATGGGGATCACTAAGACCTATGGAGTTGATTTTTCCACCTTTCTTCTGTTTGGATCCGCCAAGACTTGGTGTAGGGATTATTGCTTAGCCAGGCCAGTCAAGTCGCCATCTTTGACATGAGAGCAGTTTATAGTGTTGTTTCTAGAGAAGTTTCTCCTTGTTACTTAGTGAGAGGCCTATTGGAGGCAGCTTGAGCACCTCCAGTAGGGTTCCATGATGGTCACCCAGTATGAGACCAGGTTCATTGATCTAGCTCGCCATGCTCTTGTCATACTTCCCACCGATAGAGAGAGAGAGAGAGAGATAGAGAGAGAGAGAGAGAGTGAGAATGAATATTTATGGCCCTACTCAGTTGATTCGTCTTTAGATGACCAAGTAGGCCTAGTGTGAGATCACTTTTCACGAGGCGGCCAATGCGGCCCACAGAGTTGATATGGTTCTGTCACAGGGAGGCAGTCATTGGTCGGATAAGAGGCCCTGTTATTTAGGCAGATTCAGTGGTACCTCATCTAGAGGTAGATAATCATATTGTAGAGTCCATCCTCCTAGGAACTTTCAATGAGCTCTCCAGGTCTCCCATGGTACTTCAGGTGTTCGTGGTTCTTAGAACATTATTTCGATCAACAGCCTTACAGTGCACCACCAGAACCTTTTAGTGCACCACCGCTTCATATTTTCCAGGGTCGTGCGTTGAGGGCTTGTTTTACTTGTGGTGACACGAGGCACATTGTTAGGTATTGCCCTCGAGCTTTGAGCAGTTCTCCATATAAGAGTTCTCGTGCTGTGATATAGGTACCAAATGTTCCAAAGCCTAGCCAGTCAGTTAGAAGTTGGGGCAGAGGTGGTAGAGGTGGAGGCAGAGGTCCTAGAGGTGGATCTCAGGTCGCCAGAGGTGGAGGCCAGCATGCAATCGGCCGTCCTAGAGAGGTAGTTCAGGGTGGTGGGGCCTAGCCCCAATATTTTGCTCTTTCAGCTAGGCCCGAGGCTGAGTCTTCAAATGCAGTCATTAGAGGTACTATTCTAGTTTTTGATAGAGATGTTTCAGTGCTATTTGATCCAGGGTCTACATATTCGTGTGTTTCATCTTATTTTGAACCGTACTTGGTTCTGCCTAGTGATTCACTAGCTATTCCTATTTATGTGTCTACACCGGTGGGTGATTCTATTATGGTCGATCGAGTTCATCGTTCATGTGTTGTGGTGATTGGGGGCCTTGAGACCTGTGTTGATTTGTGGCTTTTAGACATGGTTGACCTTTATATTATATTGGGGATGGACTTGTTATCCCTATACCACGCTATCTTGGATTTTCATGCCAAGACTGTGACCTTAGCCTTACCGTATTTTCCTCGTTTAGAGGGGAGAAGGACTTCTGGTCATTCTGCTCGCACTGTTATCTTGTATTTGAAGGCTCAGTGTATGGTCAAGAAGGGGTGTTTGACCTATTTGGCTTATGGTCATGATTCAGTGGGGAGGTCCCCTCTATTGATTTTGTGCCCATGTTTCATGAGTTTTCTTAGGTTTTTGATAGGGAGATTGATTTCTGCATTGATTTGGCTCCGAGCACTCATCCTATTTCTATCCTGCCATATCACATGGCCCCGTCAGAGTTGAAAGAGTTGAAGGAACAGTTGCAAGACTTTCTCGAGAAGGGTTTTTTTAGACCCAGTATTTCGCCTTGGGGTGCGCCAGTGTTATTTGCAAAGAAAAAGGATGGTTAGATGAGAATGTGCATTGATTACCGGTAGTTGAACAACGTTACAATCAAGAATATGTATCCATTGCCAAGGATTGATGATTTATTCGATCACCTACAGGGTTCCAAGGTATTTTGAAATATAGACTTGAGATTTGGCTACCATCAGTTGAGGATTAGGTCATCTAGTGTCTCTAAGACAACTTTTTGAACTAGGTACGAGCGTTATGAGTCCTTGGTTAAGTCATTTGGGTTGATAAATGCCCTAGCAGATTTTATGGATTTGATGAACCGAGTGTTCAAACGGTATTTGGACTCGTTCGTGATAGTCTTTATTGATGATATTCTGATATATTACCGGACCTAGGAGGAGCACGGGCAGCATCTCCAAGTGGTTCTTCAGACTCTAAAGGATAGTCAACTATATGTGAAGTTCTCGAAGTGTGACTCTTGGTTGAGTTCAGTTGCATTCCTGGGTCATATTGTATCAACAAATCGTATTCAGGTTGACCGAAAAAAGATTAAGTCCGTCAAGAACTGGCCTAGACCAGCATCAGCTACAGAGATTCAGAGTTTGTTAAGATTGGCAGGCTACTATCATCGGTTCGTTGAGGGGTTCTCATCTATCGCAGCCCCAATGACTAGGTTGACCCAGAAGGGTGCCCAGTTCAGGTGGTCGGACGAGTGTGAGGTGAGCTTTCAAAAGCTCAATACATCTCTGACTATGGCACCAGTGTTAGTTATACCCATAGGTTCAGGGCCTTATACAGTCTATTGTGATGCTTCCCATATTGGGCTTGGTGCAACGTTGATGCAGGATGGCAATGCCATTGCCTATGCTTCGAGGCATTTGTATATTCATAATAAGAACTACCCGGTGCATGATTTGGAGTTTGCACCCATTGTTAGTGCATTGACGATTTGGAGGCACTATCTATATGGCGTGGCATGTGAGGTGTTCACGAATCATAAGAGTCTTCAATACTTGTTCAAGCAAAAGGAGTTGAATTTGAGGCAGAGGAGATGGTTGGAGTTGTTGAAGTATTATGATATTACTATCTTATATCACCCGGAGAAAGCCAATGTGGTGGCCAATACCTTGAGTTCGATGTTAGCCATTATGGGCAGTCTTGCTTATATTGCGGTTAGTACGAGGCCGCTTGATTTGGATGTTTAGGCCTTGGCCAATCGATTAGTGAGGTTGGATATTTTTGAGCCTAGCCGAGTATTAGCTTGAACGGTCACTCGTTCTTCATTATTGGAGCTTATCCGTGATTGGCAATTTGATGATCCCCATTTGTGTGTCCTTAGAAATACGGTGCTGCGTGTAGGTGCCATTATCTTAGGTGATGATGGAGTTTTGAGATTGTAAGGGAGATGTTATGTGCCCAATGTGGATGGGCTTCGAGAGTTGACTTTAGAGGAAGCCTATAGTTCCCAATATTCTATTCATCCTAGCCTCGTGAAGATGTATCAAAATTTGTGGCAGCATTATTGCTGGCGTAGAATGAAGAAGGATATTGTTGAATATGTGTCTTGGTGTTTGAATTGTCATCAGGTTAAGTGTGAGCATCAGAGGCCTGTTGGATTATTTCAGATGATTGAGCTTCCTGTGTGGAAGTGGGAGCAGATCACTATGGACTTCATTACTGGACTTCCACTGACTCGGAAGAAGTTTGATGCAGTTTGGGTCATTGTTGATAGGCTGACCAAGTCAACAGATTTCATTCTTGTGGAAGTATCTGATTCATTCGAGAGTTAAGCTGAGATCTATATCTGGGAGTTTGTTTTCCTTTATGGTGTGTCGATATCTATCATTTCGGAGAAGGTACGTAGTTTATCTCGCATTTCTGGAGAGAAGCTCAGTGAGAATTAGGCACCCAGGTTGAGTTGAATACAACATTTTATCCTCAGATGGACGAGCAGTCCGAGCGGACTACTCAGATATTGGAGGATATGCTCCGAGCTTGTATTACTGACTTTAGAGGCTCGTGGGTTCAATTCTTGCCTTTAGCAGAGTTTGTCTACAACAACAGCTATCAGTCAAGTATCCAGATGGCTCCTTATGAGGCTTTATGTGGTAGGCAGTGTCGATCTCCGGTTGGATGGTTTGAGCCGGGAGAGGCTCGGTTGTTGAGTACGGATCTGGTTTAGGAGGCCTTGGAAAAGGTCAGGATCATTCAGGATAGGCTTCGTACAACTCAGTCTAGGCAAAACAGTTATGCAGACTACATGGTTCGAGATGTGGCTTTTATGTTTGGTGAGCGCTTATTGCTCCGAGTGTCACCTATGAAGGGCGTGATGAGATTCGGGAAGAATGGCAAGCTTGGCCCTAGGTTCATTGGTCCATTTGAGATTCTTGATCGAGTGGGAGAGCTGGCTTTTAGACTTGCATTGCCGCCTAGCATATCAACCTTGCATCCAGTGTTTCATGTTTCCATGCTTCAGAAGTTTCACAACGATCTATCCCATGTGTTAGATTTCAACATTGTCAAGTTGGAGGGGGACTTGTCTTATGAGGAGGAGCTGGTGGATATTCTAGACCGACACGTTCGTTAGTTGACATCCAAGATTTTTCCTTCTGTTCGTGTTTAGTGTAGAGGTCCACCTCCTAAGGCATTGACTTGGGTTTTCGAGTCCGATATACGGAGCCTCTACCGTTATCCTCATCTATTCCCCGGCTTAGGTACTTCCTTCTTCTGTCCATTTGAGGACGAATAATTTTTTAGAGGTGAAGAATGTGACGACCCAAAGGGGCCATCACCTATTTTCTTATCTATTCTGGGCTTATGAGACCTTGAAAACCTTATTAAGAGTTGCATTGATTTACGTGCATAGTCTGGGTGCCTAGCCAGAAAGCATAAATGTGAAATATAGTGAAAAATGCTAAGTTTTGATGTTAAAATGAATAAATTTGACCTTGCTCAACATTTTGAATAAACAGACCCGGACCCATGATTTGACAATCCCGAAGGGTCTATAGGAGAATATGGGACGTGGGAGTATGAGCCAAATCGCATTCTGGGGTCCCGGTTTCGAGAAAAAATTATTTTCTAAAAATGTTTATGGAAATTGGAATGAAATCTGACTAGAAAGCAATGGTATCGGGCACATATTTTGGTTAATGCACCTGGTACAGGTCTTATATATGTTTTAAGTCCTTCCTATAAAATTTGGTTGAAATCGGATGTCGTTTGAAGTATTTCGGACTTAAAGTTCTAAATTTGAAACTTAATGAAGTTTGAGGAAAAATTCTTGATTTTGAAATTTGATCCATTGTTTTTGAGGTTATATAGGCGATTTGATCGCACAGATAAGTTCGTATGATGATATCGAGTCAGCGCATGTGTTTAGTTAGGAGCCTCGAGGGCTCGGGAGTGTTTCAGAGTGGTTTTGGACTTACGAAAATTGCCGGTTTGCAATTCTGATATTGTCTTCTTTGCATTCAGTGGAGAATCCTTGCGAACACAATGAGTAAATTAGCTGAAGGAGATTTCCTTCTACGCGAATGCGTTGACAAGGTCAGGAATACGTAGGCCTGGGAAGATTATTCTCTGCGAAAGCAAAGTGTTTTCCGCGAACACGAAGGCCTGTTAACTTTGGCTCATCGCGAACGCAATCAACCTGTCGCGAACGCGCTGAGTATTTTTGCCCAGTTATTTTTTAAAAAAAACAAAACAAAACAACTTATGAGATTTTTACAAAATTTCCAAAGTTCCTTCTTATCCAAAGTTCTAGGGCGAATTTTGAAGCACTGGTTCACCATTAACTCTTGGGGTAGTAATCTTTAACTTGTTCTCTTCATTTTCCATCAACATCTACTGAAATTCTGGGCCTAAAACATGTAACTAAGGGTAGAAATTAGGGAATTGGGTGAAGTTAGGGTTTTTTGACTTTTCTTGATTTAGTCCTCATTTTGTGGTCGAATTTGAAAATAAGTAGTACATTCGGGCTTGTGGATGCATGGGTGATTTGAATTTGGTTCGAACCTTGTGTTTTGACCAAACGGGTCCGGGATCAATTTTTTGGGATTTTGGAAAGAATGCTTGGAAAGCTATAATTAGGCATCGGGTTTGAATTGTTTAGCATGTATTGATGTTGTGAAGTCATTTATATATAGATACAATCGATTTGGAGCCGAATTCAAGAGAAAAAAAGGTAATTGAGGAGTGAATTGGTCGTGGAAGTTTGAGGTAAATGTCCGATCAAACCTTAGCTTGAGGGATTAGGTGTTATGTCCTATTTGATAATTTTTTCTTGTTGAGTACGACGTATAGGCTTGGTGACGAGTATCCATATGTTGGTTTCGAGCATGAACGTGAGTCTTAAATTGAAAGTTTTTGTATTCTTGAATGACATTTCGGTTGCTTTAATTAATGATCTTCTATATTGAGCAGAGATTGTCTTATCCTCGTAGAACTTATTTATGATTGAGCATTTCCATTAATTGAGTTGTGTACTAGTTAAGTTAAGATTGGTTATAGCTGCTTCTCCATTGCCGAGATGATTGTTTAGATATTTTATTCTCTTGCCGGGAAATTATTATTTTGCTTATGTTTCTTTGCCGGAATTTCTTGTACTTGTGTGATGAACTAGAAAAGGGAGCAGGTGGTACGCCTACCACAAGATATAATGAAATGGGAGCGGGTGGTACACCTACCACAAGATATGATGAAATGGGAGCGGTGGTACGCATACCACAAGATTGATGAAAAGGGAGTGGGTGGTACGCCTACCACGAGATATGAGAAATGGGATTGGGTTGCGCGCCTGCAATAAGATGAAATTGAAAATGAAAGTTGTCTTTATTTCCTTATTCCACGTTAGAAGTTAAATTGCAGTTTTCCACTATTATTCTTGATATTTTGTTCTTATCTGCTACACCCGAAGCATGTTCCCCCTCCCAGCTTTAATTGTTTATTCCTGCTATTTTTCCCTTGTATATGCATATATATGTTTGCATAGATTTATCTGGAGTCTGGTCCTAGCCTCGCCACTATCTCGTCGGGGTTAGGCCAGACATTTACCAGCACATAGGGTCGGGTGTGCTGATGCTACACTCTACACTTATATGCAGATGTCGTAGCAGCTTCCGGAGCGCAGTAGTAGTAAGCGAGCCATCCTTCAGTCTACGAGACTCCGAGGTAGCCTTGTTGACGTCCGCATGCCCGGCGTCTATTCTATCAGTTTTCATGTTTAGTTGACATTTGTATTCGAGAAAGACTATGTCCTTTATTTCAAACTCTTATTTGTAGTAATCCTAGACAGTCCGTGCATTGTTGTGACACCAGGTGCTGGGTAGAGACTTGTATTGGTTTTCTAGACATTGTTTCTATATTTAGTTCAGACTTCCGCTAAATTTTACTTCTCGCTGTCTTTCAATTGCTTATTCATTAATAAATTAATTGTTTAATCATGTATAAGACGAGATGGGCTAATGTTTGTAAAGGTTCTTAACTTTGCTAGCTTCCACGAGTAGCCACCATTACGACTCCCAAAACTAAAAATTTTGAATCGTGACACATCACCACCTCCAATGACATCAAAGCAGTGTATTCCGAGATTGGGGTTAAGTTCATTAGCGTGGGACATTTTGCTTTTGATCCCTCAAAGAATCTGTCGTGCAAACAGTAGTGGATTATGAGATTGGGGTTTTAGTGAGGGTAGCAAGTCGTGAGGTAATATTATAGGATTCGGATTTATTGTAGGGTTTCTCTGATGGTAAGCAACCCCCACTTCGAACCGAGAGGTTGTGAGTTCGAGTCTCCCAAGAGCGAGGTGGGTAGTTCATGGAGGGAAGGATGTCGGGGGTCTATTTGGAAATAGCCTCTCTACCCAAGGGTAGGGGTAAGGTCTGCGTACATACTACCCTCCCCATACCCCCACTAAGTGGGATTATACTGGGTTATTGCTGTTTTTACTAGGTCAGGTCCATTTAATAAAATAAGGGTGATAGGACGGGTTAATTTATTATATAATTTGGGTATAGATGGAATGCACCAGATTTTGATACGCAGTGACGAAGCCAGAAATATTTTTAACAGTGTTCAAACTTGAAATAAGTAGAAAACAATTCCCACAAAAAATGTTTAATATAAATTTTATACATCTAAAATCAATATTTTACCTACACGGTATAATTTCTCATAATATTTTAAGAAAAGGTGGTTAGTTGACCACCCTTTTCTATTGGTGGCTTCGCCCATGGTGACACGTGTCAAAATCTGATGCTAAACATTTTATAGTAAGGTCCGTTTAAAAAAAGGGCATATGTGAGCCACCTTATACACGAAAAAAGCATATGTGAACCACCTTTTAATGACGGGAAAATATGTACAATTTTATATAGTTCACTCGCATATATGCACCTTTTTCATACTCAATATGACTATCTAAATCATTATTTTCTTATTCATTTTTTTATTACGTTGCATATTAGGAAAGGATGGAAATATATGACTAGCATGCAATGAGTTGGAATTGCTTAACTAGTTAGACTGAACATAAAACCATGTCATGATATAACTTTAGAGGGTGTTTTGGATTGGGTTTTAAGCTAGTTAAATTAACTTTCAAATTCTTTTTAGTTTTGTTTCAGTGTTTGGCAAAGTAAAAAAATGCTTAAAACAAGTTAAAAATAATAAATTGGGGAATCCCAACTTGCTACTTTTTGACTCAAAAGCTATTTCTCATGAAAAGCTACTTATTTAAAGCGAATCCAAACGGACTATTAACCTATTATAAGAAATGAAGCTATTTTATCAGGTTACAAATACATTTGTAGCAAGACCGCACTAAGTAGGTTGGCCTAGCTGATGTAAATCCCCACCATAAAAGGGATATTCTTGTGCTATTTTTTGCCTCAATTAAATTTGTTCTAACCAATTTTCTTAATTATTTTGGATCTGAATCTTTCCTCGAATTCAAATGCGGGACCTCTTGGTGCAGCATGCACGCTTGTGCATACATCTCCTCTATTTGAGATGAAAGAACATGGTAGGCCTGATTGATGGACCTTCAGAACTGGGCTTTCCACATGCAATAGACTGCATGGTTGGCCTGATTGATGGGCCTTTTAATTGTATAAATAGCATGGTATAGCCAGTTTTCGCACTGGTCAATAAATAATAGCCAGTGTTTACCAAGTCAATGAAAACAGCCATTATTTTGCTGCAATAGAGACCGGTTCCGTATAATATACGAGAGTTTGGGTGCATTTGTGTACGAACTCCAGCATATTATGCTGGACCGGTATACTTTGCTAACTCAT
Organism: Nicotiana benthamiana; assembly: GCA_034376525.1. Taxonomy (NCBI): domain Eukaryota; kingdom Viridiplantae; phylum Streptophyta; class Magnoliopsida; order Solanales; family Solanaceae; genus Nicotiana; species Nicotiana benthamiana. The sequence goes on from CM067340.1 coordinate 115,612,584, forward strand.
GTATAATATACGGGAGAGTGGAGCAATAGTGCTACAAACTCCAGTATATTATGCTGAACATTTATACTTGCTAGAACTCCCGTATATTATGCGGGAGTTCCTACACAATTATACATGAACTCCCGCATATTATACGGAAGTTCCAACATTGTTATCCTGGAACTCCCGTATAATATGCGGGAGTTCAAGCATACTTATGCAGGAACTTCCGTATAATATGCGGGCGTATTTTTCGGATTTTGAACAGTTTTTTTGCTCAAATTTATCTTTATATAAAAAGTGGCTAGATTTCGATGACTTTTGAAACTTGGCTACTTTTCAACGAACAGTAGTAAATCTTGCTATTTTTAAATTTATCCCCTTTTAATTTGGGCGTTTCATATCCAATAGCCAGTGGTTGAGCTACGTTCAGTCAAGAGGTGGCAAAAAGTTATATTGTATTGCTAGTTAATATTTTTTATTTATGTATATTTACTAGGGGCAAAATGGACAAAAAAATAATTAATCACCCATATTATCCACTAAAAATTGATTGAATAATTAAATTTTTAAAAATGGATCAAATATAGATATGGACCATATTATTCATTTAGGAAATGGATAACCAATGAGTATAACTTTTACATTTGTAAAGCCTCAGTTGGAGGGTTCCTCGATTAAGGGAGACTAAGAATTCTCCGAAAAGCGATCATATGCAAGAAGTCGTGGATAATACCCGTATTATCCGCCGGTTAACCCGTTTTTATACGTATTAAATACGGGCTGGTCAGATAATTTATCCATTTTTTCATTACTTGTTTTCGATCCGAATCATATCTGACCCGACCCGTCCGTTTGTCACTCCTAATACTTACTATATACTGACCCCCTTGACTTTTCGGTGTATCAACAATAACAACAACAACAACAACAACAACAAATCCAGTTTAATCCCATAAATAGGGCATGAGCAGGGTAATATGTATGCAGACCTTATCCCTACCTTATAAAGATAGAGAGGTTGTTTCCGATAGACACTCGGCTCAAGGAACAATAGAGATAAGATAAAGCAACCAAGTAGTAAACAAAGGTGACAACAATGCATTATGGTGACGTGCGTGAATGATACAAGAACAACAACAAATACAACATATAATAATAAAGCACCATGATTAAGATTATACAAAAGTAGTGTTAGTACTACTGGTAGGCCCAGAAGATACACACTAATAACTGTCAACCTACAACCTTAATGCTCGACCTTCATATCTTTCTATCATGCGTCATATTTTCGGTAAGTTGAAGCAATGACATGTCTTGCCTTAACCCCCCATAGACAACCCCTCACCTCCTGACTAGTACGTCTATGTCTCTTCTCTTCACATGCACGAACCATCTCAACCTGTATTCCCGCAACTTGTCCTTCACAAATGCCACTCAATGAATACCATATATAAGTCCTTCTTCCTCTCCATATACTGCTCCATCAATCTCCTCACAAGATTAATAACTTCTATAGTATACCATCCCGATATAAAGCAGAACTTTTTGGTGTATTTAATTTTTGTTATGAAATCTCCTATTTAAGGTGAATGTCTATAATTAGAGAGATTCTAGAGTTCTATTCTTGGTAGCTAAATCATCCCCCCCCCCCTATAAATAAAGGGGTCTTCTACCATTGTAAACCATCCCTAACAATCTCTAAGTATCAATGAGAATACTCCTCTCTCTCTATTCCCTCTATTGCTCTTGTTCTTGTATTATTGTTCTTGTCTTTATATTATTTCATAACACGTTATCAGCACGAGTCTCTAACCAATCAAAATTTTCGATTATTTTAACTTTTGTTTGTGTAGGGTTTTTGCTTCATAGCCGATTCGGCTCTCTCAACTCAATCGCCGCCTTTTTCTAATTTCTATACGGAAAAATAGAAGAGATGGTACCATCATAAAGTAATGCAACGGGATGGAAACTCAAGAGGTATATTTGATATCACAACATTTATTGGTATACCTTAAAGGTAAGTAACTTACTTTTCCCTTTCAAATTCTTGGAATTCTATAATTTGATTTTATATACAAACATAGACAACAAAGTTTGATTATAACTCTAATGGAGTTTGTAAGAAATTGTAACCATATGAAGTGGTAAAATCTCTATGTCCTGCCATGATTAAATTCATGTATGATTGTGGGCAAAGAATTGAAAATCCGTCCCATTGAATTTGCTCCATTCCCTTTAGAGAATGTGGAAGCAGTATGTGATAAGTCTGAAAGAAGACAAAATTATTACCGTAAAGGTATCAATGGATGTGGACGTGGCAATAGACGAAATCATAATCGTCATTATTGTGATAATGAGAATAATAAAGATTTTCAAAATAATCTTTCACTTTATGAAAGTAATATTTGACATGAGATTGTGTAAAGCACATGATTATGATCCATTCCCTAAAGTGAATGTGATAATTGTAATAGAGCCCGTAAGTATGAACACGCTCTTGATGTAAATTTGTTTTATGTCTGACATTATGAAAAGAAAGTTCGTTGCCCTTGAAATTTCGGGCAAGAACTATATGACATGGGTGTTGGATGCTGAAATCCACTTAGAAGCTATGGGTCTTGGAGACGCCATTAAAGACAGAAATAATGCATCCACCCAAAACTATGCTAAGGCTTTGATTTTCTTGCGCCATCACCTTGATGAAGGTTTGAAACTATGCAAAGGCCTTGATTTTCTTGCGCCATCACCTTGATGAATGTTTGAAAATTGAATATATCACAGTCAAAGATCCACCCATCTTGTGGAATGGCTTAAAGAAGAGATATGACAACCTGAAGTTGGTCACTCTGCCACAAGCACGATACGATAAGAAACCAAAAGCAAATAGTTTATAAACTATATATTATCGTTGCGGTGGAAACGGGCACTGGTCAAAGGCTTGCCGTATACCATGACATTTGGTTGACCTTTATCAAGTATCTCGAAAGAGTAAACGCCCTGAAACGAATTTTGTCTCTGACGACAACTTTGACATCACCCACTTGGATGTGGCAGACTTCTTTGAGCAACCCGAGGGGAAGATAGACCACCTAATCGGTGATGGATCCGTGATGAAAGAAGATGGAGCTGTTTGATTTTATTTTACTTGTTTGTATTAGTGAATGAATAAACTAATAGCCATTAGTATAAGCTCGTATTAGTTAGTTCATGATATAATGTTAGTATTAGTTCTTTAGAATGTATCAATATGCTCAAATATCAATAATATTTTTACTTTCCAGTAGAGGTAATCGACTAACCTGAAAAACTAGTCGGTTATCTCATATTTCGCATAAAAACTGCAAAACTTTCGATTGTCAATGATCAACAATCGATTGTCTTTAAAACAGTGTGATCTGGAATTTTTCAAAAACAGTCAACAATCGATTGTCTATGTTTAACAATCGATTGTCTTTAAAACAGTGTGATCTGGAATTTTTCAAAAATAACCAACAATCGATTGTCTATGTCTAACAATCAATTGTCTTTATACAGTAAGGTCTGGAATTTTTCAAAAATAACCAACAATCGATTGTCTATGTCTAACAATCGATTGTCTTAAGACAGTGTGATCTGAAGTTTTTCAAAAATAGCAAATAATCGATTGTGTGTGTTTAACAATCGATTGTGTGTGTTTAACAATCGATTGTTTTATGAAAATGCTTAAACTGAAATTTTCAAGCTGCATAGTAATCCATATAATCGACTATCTGATTTAGTTTGTCAACTGACCGCAGCAGATTTTAAAAATATTATTTAAATGTGACACAAACGGATTGAAGTTGTTTATTCTCATGTTCGTATATTTTCTTTTATATGTCAAACCATGGGAAGTAAATTGATTGAAGGCTCCGGAAGAGCAACTGTAACTCTGCCCAAAGGCACGACGTTTATCTTAGAGAATGTAATATTCTCCTCCAAGTCTAAGAAGAACTTGTTGAGTTTTAATGATATCAATCGCAATGTTCTCCTCCAAGTCTAAAAGGAACTTGTTGAGTTTTAAAGATATCATTCAAAATGCATATCATATTGAGACAATAGATGAGAATAATCTTGAATTCTTCATGAAAACGAGGCTGCCCACTTCGGTTTGGGGTCACGCCATTTTGCATGCAGCAATGCTAGTTCGTCGGCTGCCCACTTTGGTTTGGGGTCACGCCATTTTGCATGCAGCAATACTAGTTCGTCGGCTGCCCACTTTGGTTTGGGGACACGCCATTTTGCATACAGCAATGCTAGTTCGTCTCTGACTGACGAATTGACACAAATATTCCCCGTTGCAATTGGTTTTGGGTCATGGACCCAATATATCTCATTTAAGAATCTTTGGATGCGCAGTATATGTGCCTGTAGCACCGCCATCCCGCACCAAAATGGGTCTGCAAAGAAGGTTAGCAATATATGTTGAGGTTGAATCGCCCTCCATTATTCGCTACCTCGAAACATTGACAGGAGATTTGTTCATTGCACGATTTGCAGACTGTCAATTTGATGAGACACTTTTCCCAAAATTAGGGGGAGAAGTTGGTGAAACCAAACGGGAAATTTTGTGGAAAAATGCATCATTATCTCATCTTGATCCACATACCTCTATTTGTGAAAGAGGCACAAAAGATTATCCATTTGCAAAGAATAGCAAATCAAATGCCTGACGCATTTATAGATTTGAAAAGGATAACAAAATCACATATCCCCGAAGTGAATGTGACAACATCTGATTCACGAATACATATTCATTATTGGAAGAATATGAACATGAAATTGGTATTAAATATACCACACTCACCCCTAGAAGGAGGTTTGAGATGATACCACACTCACCCCTAGAAGGAGGTTTGAGATGATATATGGCATGAATGATCGTTGGTCACGTACCTATTGTACGCCAAAGTATTTTGGAAATATGACTATTAAAGGACAACGATAATGCAAGAAACATATCTTGCATATAAGTTTGACATGACCATAATGGTATAACTTTCTCTTTAAGAAAGATATTCACCACATGGATGTTGATGAATCTGTGGTAGTACAAAATTAATTGAGAGCTCTAGAAGAGCCAATTATTACTATGTTGGAGAAACACAATTGAGTATTGTGCTGTAGTAAGTCTCAAAGAAACTTATTCAGTTTCCAAAGTACACGCGAAAGCGATTGATTATATTGAGACTATAAATAAAGGAAGGCTTTGATATCTCCTATTACTACAACTTGTAGCGGGGTAATTTGCATATGAAAAGCTACCCGCTTTGTTCTCCAGTTTGTTCTATACAAAAGAAAGAATGCCACAATAAAGTGGATATCTATTGGTATAAAAATCCATGTCATAATAAACCTGAAGTTTATTGATAAGTGCACATGTCATGGTGTAAATTTGAAGTTTACCAATATTGATAATTTGTTCAGTTAGCATTCGTATTAGCCATCTCATTTTAAGTATGATGTGCAAATTCACACAGGTGAATATCAAAGAACTAGAAAGTTCTTTACGAATTCTCTTGTATCACTTGTTCTCATTAATGAACTGACCAACTAAAGAGTTCGGGTTGAAGCCCATAAATTCTGAAAATATCAAAGGTGAATATGGGCCCATTCACCTGCCATGTATACCACATATGATGCATCTATGATATGGTTACATGCGCAATTGTTATTAACCCGCAGCTTGGCCGGTGCTTGCGAGGTAAATTGCTCAGTAATCTAACTTCGAGCATAATTTTCAGATTTTCTACTCAAGATAGTTCATCTTGATAAGTTGGTTTATATCAAAGTTGGTTTAGCAAGATAATTGTTGAGTGCTTCCACTTAATAGCTAAATTGTTTCTTATGAGAACAAAGTTATATATATCAGTTTGATATAAGTTGTATACGAGAGTATATTATATTCTCCCCTCACAAGTGGTTCAGGGTCAGGAACCAAATAATTTCATCTTATTATTAATGTGCCGTGTATATTGACATGATAATGCACAAAGATGATTTCCCAAAGTTGAGGAAACAAGTTAGCTTTTCTAACATGAGGGGGAGACATGATAAACACTTGAGAAAAGGTTACATGGGATGAATTATCATTTGTATATGTATATCCCCGAATATCATGATATGAACCTGAAGTTCATAAAAGGGATAATTCAATTGCAACATATTGCAAAGCATGCTATACGCATTTGCTGACCCAAAGAAAGTAACTAAATGGAAGAGATACAATTCAAGAAGAATTGATTCCATATGAAAGACATGTAGTTTTGAACCTATAGTTCAAATGCTTGAAAGTATAAAGTCAAAGGTATGTATAAATCAGTTTTCGATATCTTATTTGTCTAGCATGACATGGAAAACTTGATATGCATCTAAAGTCTATTATATGGCTTATATGACTTAACTTGAAAGATTTAAGTTGCTTGAAGCATATGCAATTCTTGGTCCTCAAGTACCACATCCTTAGTACAATTTGTGTACATATGTATCTTGCTATAACTATAAGCATGATGGCATTGAGAATGCATCTATGGAGATATTGAAGAGTTATTCCACGACATTATATGAAGATGTTCATATCTATCAAGAATGATGATTTCAAGGTGCGGAATATTTATTCAAGTCAATATGGTTGATTTGTCAAACGTCTACCAAAGATCGTTTTGAAGATGGTGCACAAGATTGGAATGCAAATGCTCAAGGATATAAATTGATGTTCTTATTAGGGGGAGTTAATGCGCGTTGCACTCTTTTTCCCTTACAAGGTTTTGTCCCACTGGGTTTTCCTTGCGAGGTTTTTAACGAGGCAACCAATAGGCGCATATTCAAACATGTGTACTCTTTTTCCTTTCTTTAATTTTTCCCATTTGGTTTTGGTTTTAAGGTTTTAACGAGGCACATTGTTGAATAGACATTCAAGGGGGAGTGTTATGAAATCTCCTATTTAAGGTGAATGTCTATAATTAGAGAGATTCTAGAGTTCTATTCTTGGTAGCTAAATCATCCCCCCCCCCCTATAAATAAAGGGGTCTTCTACCATTGTAAACCATCCCTAACAATCTCTAAGTATCAATGAGAATACTCATCTCTCTCTATTCCCTCTATTGCTCTTGTTCTTGTATTATTGTTCTTGTCTTTATATTATTTCATAACAATTTTTATATTTTAACATTTCTTGGTGAAAATTCTAGCTCCCCGCTGTCAATAGCCATGAAATTGCGCAATTTGGCCACGGCAAAGAATATGTTGGTTTATTAGCCCCAGCATATATTTTGCCTGTGCAAGATCGCCAGAATATTTCAGCCACAAATACTACAAGATGCTGATGATTAGAACCAGGCAATCGCCAGGAGCGTGCTTCCAAATTTCGATTCGGCAAGGTTACTTTCCTTAGGACTTTTTTTAACTGGGTTAAAATCTAATCGGTGACACGAAAAATTCAATTTGTGTAAATCACCCTGCAATAGCTCCTACGATTCACCTCCATGTCCCTACTTTGAAACATGATGATAGATTTGTGGAATTTTTAAAAAAAATATCAAGAAAGCTTTTCAGAATTTGTTCTAATTAAATTTCTAGCAAGTTCATCTGAATTTCATTCGCCAAAAAATTGTACTGCGTACATATGATCAAGATTATGTTTTATGTATATATATTAGATGTTGAAACCCCTCAATTTTCTCATATGTTTATTTCTTTATATTTTTTAATCCCGTTAGTGAAAATTCTAGTTTCGCTAGCTTCCTATGTGTGAGGTAAGAATTTCCTGGGTAAGAAGACTGGCATTTGGCAGTGCAGAGAGAAAGAAGAAGCGGGTTAGCACTTGATTTGTGGATGAAGTTGAATATTGGGCAGTCTTTATTGTTAGACGACGTTATCTATTTCGGCAGCTGTTCATAATGAGAACTCAGTCCAAATCCAAAGCATAAACAGATATTAGGTCTAGAACCTAATATTTGGTAATACAAATTAATACGCATGAGTAATATGATTAAAACTTTTATGGATGTTGAGCGTTGTCTGTATTATTAACAAGGAAAGTTGCAGAACATGTCGACTAACCTTTATTTTCCTTTATCACTCCCCGTGATGTGCATGGAACAAAATCTAGAAGCTCAACTCGTATTTTGCTGCTACTACTGTCTACTGGGACAAACAAACAAATTCTTCACTTTTTGTACCTCCAGTAGGGTGACTACAGTGGGGACAAGATCTAGAAGCTCAATTCGTATTTCTACTTTTAGATATATATTACCTTCCCCAAATTACGTTTGTTGTTATTATTTTTTTCGAAATATGGGTTATAGAAATTACTCAATTACTATGCTTGACTATTATGATAAGATTTTCTCGTTTTATTAGGTATACAGGACAATCATTTTCTGATTTCTACAATCATTTTCTACTGCCTGTCAAAATAGAGTTTAACTTTGTGCATTGACAAAGTAAAAGTTTTTAATTTACACTATCAACTAAAATTGTCTTCCAATTATAGTAATTTTATATGTTCGGAACTTATACCCATAATTCATTTTAATTACGGGACTTACAATTAAATATTTGTAAATATTTAACGGATCATCTAATATAATACATACTCCGAATACATAATATTGGAGCCTTCTTGAACGAATATACTTCTATAAAAAAAATAGAACATATTGTAAAAGGTTTTGCCAAGGATTTTTAGTTTACCTTATGATTATTCAACGATTCTTTTCATGCATTATATTAGGAGTCAAATAAATTAATTTTAGTTTCAAAAGACCTTACGTTAAGAAAACAACGAAGAAAATAGACACTAAGTTGTTGCGCTAACTCGCTAGCACAACTGTATTACTACCTTTAAGCCTTCTACATGTCCCTACATTCCTTCTGCCTTACATGGACTTAAAAGAGCACCTAAGGCGGATTAGTAATTTACTTTTAAGAGTTTTTATAACAGCTAACAGCTAAGCCATTAATAGTACAATTAATTAAATAGAGTCGATCACTACTGAAAGAACTCATAGAAGTCATTCCAGGTTTTATAAATTTTTTTAATCAAAGGTCAAATAATTCAATGGATTGAAACAGGCTGGGCTTTCAGAACTACCTTGGAAGGGTGATTACTTCACCTGGACAAACAAGCAGACAGGAACTGATAGAGTTTGCAGTAGTCTGGATAGAGTATTTGGTAATTATGATTGGATGATCAAGTGGAGCCATGTGGAAACAGTATATGAACAACCTCTAATCTCTGACCATAATCCTATGATAGTAACACTGGCAGCAGCTACTAGAAAAGGTAAGATACCTTTCAAATGCATGGACTGACATGAAGACTTTCAGCAGTTGGTGGAAGATAACTGGCACTATAATAATCTGAGATCTATGAAATTAGTATGGACTAAACTCAAAGCATTTGAAAGGTCCCCTAAAGACTTTAAATATTAAAGAGTTTAGGAATATTACTTAGAGAATTGACCATAGCAGACAGGAACTGAAAGACATACAGAAACAAATGATACTGGCATACACTGATGAGTTGCAGCAAAAAGAGAAAAAGATAGTTTTGAAGCTGGAAAGATGGTCCTTGATTAAAGAAAGTATACTACACCAGAAGGCTAGAGCAAAATGAATTCAACTTGGAGACTCTAATAATAAATATTTTTCTGATGTCCTGAAAGAAAGAACTCAATATAAGCAGATCACAGAACTCACTACAGCAATGGGAGTTAAATTTAATACACCTGCAGACATTAAAAGGGAGATCATTGGTCTCTACAAGTCATTAATGGGTTCATCAGCTACTTTCCTTCCAGCCATAAACAGAATGTATATGGCTAATGGCCCTACCCTAACACTGCAATAGAGAAGGGAGTAATGTTCTGATATTACTGATCCTTAAATTGTAGAGAGCCTAAAGGCAATTGGGGATGATAAAGCTCCAGGAATTGATGGCTATAATGCAGTATTCTTCAAGAAGCCCTGGAACATTATTGGCAAGCAGGTCATAAGTGCAATCAAGGAGTTCTTCCAAACAACCAAGATGTATAAGCCAATAAACTGTGCCACTATTACCTTAATCCCTAAATTCTCCAGTCCAACCATAGTTAAAAAGTATAGACCAATTGTATGTTGCTCAATAATATACAAAAAGATATCTAAAATTCTGGCCAACAGAAGCTCATGCCTAGTATCATTTGTGAGTCTCAAGCAGGTTTCATTTCAGGCAGGAAGATTGCTGATAATGTCATCTTAGCTCATGAGTTGATCAAAAACTATACCAGAGCCCATGTGACTCCCAGATGCATAATAAAAATTGACCTTCAGAAAGCTTATGATTCTGTTGAGTGGATCTTCTTACAACAAGTAGTGGAGGGGATGGGCTTCCCAACCAGGTTCACTAACTGAATCATGGAATGTGTCCAAACGGTAAGCTTTACAGTGTTGATTAATGGGGAAACAACAGAACCATTTGAAGTTGCTAAAGGCCTCAGGCAAGGAGATCCATTATCCCCATTCTTATTTGCAATAGTCATGGAGTACCTTAGCAGATCACTGGCTGAACTAAGGAAAGATCAAGCTTTTCAATATCATCCTAGATGTAACAAACTGGGCATTACTCACATAAGCTTTGTTGATGATCTACTCTTATTTGATATCAAGTCTGTCATTGCCATGTTCCAGTATTTTTCACAATTCACTGAAGCTTCAAGACTGAAAGCTAATCTGGACAAAAGCTTAGTATATTTTGGAGGGGTTAAACAAGAAGTACAACAGCAGATTATTGACCACCTTGGCTATGTTCATGGAGAATTACCTTTCAAATACTTGGGCATTCCTCTATCCATCAAGAAGATGTAACTGGTTCAATGGCAACCATTAGTGAAAAGGATCACTACTAGGATCAGATCATGGACTGCCAATAAACTCTCCTATGCTGGGAGACTGCAACTTGTCCAATCTATGGTGTTTGGAATACAAGAATACTTGGCTCAACTCTTCATCATTCTAGCTAAAATACTGAAGCTAATTGAAGCAATCTTTAGAAGCTTCATCTGGTCTGGATCAAATGCCATCACCAAAAAGCTTATGTATTTTGGGAAAGAATGTGTACTCCTAAATCAGCTGGTGGATTGACTCTTACTAACTTATCTCTATGGAACAAGGCTGCAATTGCTAAGCTCTGTTTGGATATAGCTCACACGAAAGACATGCTGTGGATAAAATGAATACATGATGTCTATATAAAACTGCACCAATTAGAGAACATGCCAGTTCCCAGGCGGGCTAGTTGGATGGTTAGAAGGATCATAGCAGCAAGAGATGTGTTGCAACAATACCAAGACTTCAATATGCAAATGTGCTCCATCAGGCAGATTTATCTACTATAGATAGGACAATTGCCGAGAGTCTCTTGGAAGAACATAACTCTCCATAACTATGCCAGACCCAAAGCTGTGTTCAACCTATGGTTACTACTTCATGACAGAATTCCAACCAAGGATAGGCCAACACAATGAGGAATTAATATAGACCAGAATTGTGTGATGCCAAAACCATGCAGAAATCAAAGACCATTTATTCCTTTCTTGCCCATATTCAACAGACCTATGGGAGCAAACAATGACTTGGATTCAAGAGGACCATCCCAGAATACAGAATTGGGACCAGAAACTCCAGTGGATAATTAGCAAAGCTAAAGCAAAGTCTTGTAGAGCCAACATTTTCAAAGTGGCGACTGCAGAATTGTGCTATGCTCTGTGGCTGGAGAGAAACTCGCGTATATTTGAGAATGACTCTCGTAGCAGTGAAATTTTAGTCACGGAACTAGCCTATATATGTAATGTTAGAGGAACTCCTAAAGTTAGACAACAGATGAAGCAATTTCTCTTGTAAATATAGTAAAGGTATAGTTACAGGGATAGTTGTGTTTAAATAGATATGATGCGATAGTCAGCTGCGTATAAGCTGGACTATGATATTGTATTGCAACATCTTTGTGATTAATAAAATTCTTAATTACAAAAAAAAAAAATCTTTAATTTTTTAATAAAAATAAAGTATAGTTTATAAAAAGTTTAGCTGTACTGACAACATAAATACACACTGTCTAATATATATGGAGTAGCTTAAATCCTTCCAAATGTTACTTTAACTATTACTCCTAGTAACTTGTAGCGATATACATACATCATGCATGACAACATGAGAAATAGAAGAAAAGAAAGGGAAAAAGAAGAAGTCGTATGGCCAGAAATCTCTCAGTGAATTATCCTAAAATATTAGGTTCTATTGAGAATTAGTGCAGTCTCTCATTAATGGTCCCTCTTTGCTCTCGTTTTGCACTTTTATGCTCCTTGTCTTGCAAAAATAACACAAACATTGTGAGGCTATCCTTCCTTGAAATAGATGCCTATCTCTTTCATCTCAAACAGACGTAAGCTACCATCAATCATAACAAGAAACAATAGTTTGTTTCTTTCTTTTTTCCCTTTGTTTGGCACCATATAAGTTTGGTTTAAACGAGCAAAGGTCTAGAAGAAGTTTATAAATTATAATATTGTGAAAATATTAAAGCTGAAAAAAACTAGACCATAAACCCTAATTAGAATAAATCTTTGGTGTAACTTTTCTTTTTGACATAATTATCAGGAGAGAGAGAAATCCAACTGAGCACGTAGACTGTAGATAGATTCAAATTTGTGATATTGTGGTTCAGATAATGACTATTTGGTTACCTAATTGACGTGTATGGATGCATGAAAAATTCCTTAGTAGTTTATACATTGATGGTAGTCAGTAATGTAGTGTACACGTGTAAGACTTGAGCGTTGATTAAAATGAATCATCTATCGAAGATTATGATATACTCGCAAAACTATCACTTTTCAAATCAATGTGTGAATGATATTGGTATACGATATATAAGCATAATCTTAGGAAAAAAATTTGCCGCCTCATTCTTTATTTGATTATTAATTCTAAGATAAATTATTTTAGAACTAAAAATAATATCGAAATAATTTATATGTATGAAATTATAAAATAACAATTTTAAGATAAAAATATTTTAGAATAAAGCAATAAAAATAATAATTTCAAAATTAATTCAACATAGCAAATAATCAATAAAAAATAATAATAGCTAGGAAACTAATCCTAGTCCTAGTATAATATATATTCAAACCAAACGACCTCTCAAGTGCTGAAATGTTTCAGTGGCAATATAATGAATTTCTTATTTATCCAATTATCTCTGATGGAAACAAGAGAAAACTGTCATCGAAATGGACCTTGAATTATCATATATCATTAAAAACAAATCTTTACTGCAATCTCTGCAAATGGCTACTTTTACACGGTAAAAATCATTTGCTTTTTTCTGGAAAAATTATGCGGCGCATAAATTTTTACACTGTTTTATCATTCACAACTATATTTTTTAGCAAATTTATTATTTGTAGTTATATATGAATTTTACAATAAATTTGTAAAATAATTATTTTTTACCGAAATAAGAGGACCACAAGCTCTTATACTGTTGTCCTCATAGCTTAGTTGGTTAGCGTGCCTGTTTAGCTAGTGAAAATCTTGAGTTAGAATCTCATATAGGTTGTATTTGTTGTGTGATTAAATACAATTAACGTAGGCTGTATTTATTGCACGTTTGAATACAAATAATCTATATTTCTACTATGTTAGAAATACGAAAGCCCTTAGCAAAATATTATTCGTTTTTTTACCCTCTAAATATAAAATTCATAATAGATAAAATAGTTATTTAATTATTTCCCTAATATTTTGAACTTTAAAATCAACTCAAAATTTGTTTATCAAATACTTCCTTGTTTTAACTATATACAAAATCCTAATTATGAGGACTCTTCTTAAAGCCTTCTAGGTTTCCCACTTTACTTTTTAACCATGCTAGGAACCGTAGGCAAATTTTTTTCCAAGTCTTTGCCCTTTTTATTTTGATAGAAATAATTTAATTATTCTTGATCTCAAACTTAGATAGTTAAATATAATAAAATTTTATATTTTTCCAAATCCGCATCATGCATATTTATTTTTCAAGTCTTTAACCTTTTATTTTGTTATAAATAATTTAAATTATACTTGAACTTAAATAGTTAAATATAATAAAATTAAACTTTGGTCATATCCAAATTATACATAATTTTTACATTTTTTAGTCTCTTTCTGTTAGACTTATTGGCTAATTTGGTAATCAAAAGCAAAAAACAAGCAAAATGAATTTTTTAACAAATTATTGTTTTGAAATTTGGTTTCTTTCTCCGTTTATTAAAAGGGTACGTTAATATTTTGATATATTTAACTAGAACTGTCGCAAAATATTGGGGCAACTGTACATCTCATAATTAGAGCAATAAAATATATATCTATCATCTATTTATACGATATTAAAAGCATAAAGGCACTTAGAGAGATATTATTCGCTTATTTTATCTTTTAAAAAAAATATTTTTGACTAGACAAAATAGTTATTTAATTTTTTTAATTTAAGAATTTTAAGATCACCTTAAATATTATAATATTATTATTGTTATGAAATAATATAAAAGACAAGAACAATAATTCAAGAACAAGAGCAATAGAGAAAAGAGTAGAGAGAGTTCTTCTTATTGATACTTAGAGAATGTTCGGAGTGATTTACAATGGTAGAGGGCACCTCTATTTATAGGGAGGAGGATGATTTAGCTACCAATAATAGGACTCTAGAATTTCTCTAATTAAAGACATTCACCTTAAATAGAAGTGTATTTATAACACTCTCCCTTGAATGTCTATTCAATGATGTGCCTCGTTAAAACCTTAAAACAAAACCCAATGGGAAAATTAAAGTAAGGAAAAAGAGTACACATGTTTGAATATGCGCCTATTGGTTGCCTCGTTAAAAACCTTGCAAGGAAAACCCGGTGGGACAAAACCTTGTTAGGGAAAAAGAGTGCAACGCGCATTAACTCCCCCCGATAAGAACATCAATTTATGTCCTTAAGTATTCGCATCCCGATCTTGTGAACTAGCTTCTTGAAGGTTGACTTTGGTAGAGATTTTTTGAACAAATCAGCCATATTGTCGCTTGAACGAATCTGTTGAACATTGATATCACCATTCTTTTGAAGATCATGTGTAAAGAATAACTTTGGTGAAATATGCTTCGTTCTATCTCCTTTTATGAATCCTCCCTTCAATTGAGCTATACATGCTGCATTGTCTTCATACAAAGTTGTGGGTAGTTTATCACACTTCAAACCACATTTGTCTTGGATATGATGTATTATCGACCTTAACCACACACACTCCCGATTTGCTTCATGAATAGCAATTATCTCGGCATGATTAGATGAAGTAGCCACAATTGATTGCTTAGTCGATCGCCAAGATATGGCGGTTTCTCCACAGGTAAACACATAACCCGTTTGAGATCGAGCCTTGTGTGGGTCGGACAAATATCCAGCATCAGCATAACCAACAAGATCCGGGCTGCAATTCTTGCCATAAAATAAGCCCATATCGGTAGTTCCCTTTAGGTACCGCAATATGTGTTTGATTCCATTCCAATGTCTCCTCGTAGGAGCCGAGCTAAATCTTGCTAAGACATTAACTGAAAAGGATATGTCAGGCCTTGTAGTATTTGCAAGATACATTAGTGCGCCAATTGCGCTAAGATATGGTACTTCAGGACCAAGTAGCTCTTCATTCCTTTCTTGTGGTCGGAATGGATCTTTGTTCACATCAAGTGATCGAACAACCATCGGTGTACTTAAAGGATGTGCTTCATCCATGTAAAACCGTTTCAGTACCTTTTCTGTATAGGTAGATTGATGAACAAAAATTCCGTTTGCCAAATATTCAATTTGCAAACCAAGACATAGTTTAGTCTTTCCGAGATCTTTCATCTCGAATTCATCCTTTAGATAATCAATTGCCTTTTGGAGTTCTATAGGGGTTCCAATAAGGTTTATGTCATTGACATATACGGCAAGTACAACAAATTCCGATGTTGTTTTCTTTATAAAAACACACGGGCAAATGGCGTCATTTATATAGCCTTCTTTTAACAAGTACTCACTAAGACGATTATACCACATTCGTCCAGATTGCTTTAGACCATACAAGGATCTTTGCAATTTAATTGAGAACATTTCCCGAGATTTTGAATTATGCGCGTTTGGCATCTTGAGTCCATCGGGAATTTTCATGTATATCTCATTATCGAGTGAGCCATAAAGATA
Organism: Nicotiana benthamiana; assembly: GCA_034376525.1. Taxonomy (NCBI): domain Eukaryota; kingdom Viridiplantae; phylum Streptophyta; class Magnoliopsida; order Solanales; family Solanaceae; genus Nicotiana; species Nicotiana benthamiana. The sequence continues at coordinate 115,628,831 of CM067340.1, forward strand.
GGCAGTAACCACATCCATTAAGTGCATGTCAAGCTTTTCATGGACAGCAAAACTTATGAGATAACGAAAGGTTATCGCATCCATTACAGGCGAATATGTCTCTTCATAATCGACACCAGGCCTTTGAGAAAAACCTTGTGCAACAAGGCGTGCCTTATATCTTTGTACCTCGTTTTTCTCATTTCTTTTGCGTACAAAGACCCATTCATAGCCGACAGGCTTAACACCATTAGGTGTTTCAACTATAGGGCCAAAAACTTCACGTTTTGCCAGCGAATTCAATTCTGATTGAATTGCTTCTTGCCACTTTGGCCAATCCTGTCTTTTTCGACATTCTTCAACAGATTGAGGTTCGAGATCCTCACATTCTTGCATAATGCTAGATGCTACATTATAAGCAAAGGCATTATCCACACAATATCCACTCGATTAATATTTGCCTCAATATTAATTGGATTTAGGGATAGTTCCGTATTTTCCAGAGTCTCGGGCTCAATGGATTCTTCATGAATCTCAGAATTTGTTAAATCATGAGATTCTTTCGTGGTGTCATTTTGATCGTTCTTTTTCCTCTTTCTAGGATTTCGATCTTTGGAACCTAATGGTCTGCCACGCTTCAGGCGTGCATTCGACTCATTGGATATGACACTAGATGATTGTCCAACAGGGACATCAATACGGATTGGAGCATTTTCCGCGGGAATGTGGGATTTCGTTATCCTCTTCAAGTCCGTAAATGTGTCAGGCATTTGATTTGCTATTCTTTGCAAATGGATAATCTTTTGTACCTCTCTTTCACAAATAGAGGTATGTGGGTCAAGATGAGATAATGATGCATTTTTCCACAAAATTTCCCGTTTGGTTTCACCAACTTCTCCCCCTAATTTTGGGAAAAGTGTCTCATCAAATCGACAGTCTGCAAAACGTGCAGTAAACAAATCTCCTGTCAATGTTTCGAGGTAGCGAATAATGGAGGGCGATTCAAACCCAACATATATTCCTAACCTTCTTTGTGGACCCATTTTGGTGCGGGATGGCGGTGCTATAGGCACATATACTGCGCATCCAAAAATTCTTAAATGGGATATATTGGGTTCATGACCCAAAACCAATTGCAACGGGGAATACTTGTGGTAATTCGTCGGTCTGAGACGAATTAGCATTGCTGTATGTAAGATGGCGTGACCCCATACCGAAGTGGGCAGCCTCGTTCTCATAAGTAATGGCCTTGCAATCAACTGCAGGCGTTTAATTAACGATTCTGCAAGACCGTTTTGAGTATGAACATGAGCTACAGAATGTTCAACTTTTATCCCGATTGATAAGCAATAATCATTAAATGCTTGGGATGTAAACTCAGCAGCATTATCCAGTCTAATGGACTTGATTGGATTATCTGGAAATTGTGCTCGTAGTCAAATTATTTGTGCCATTAATTTCGCAAACGCAAGGTTGCGTGATGACAATAGGCACACATGAGACCATCTACAGGATGCATCTATCAAGACCATGAAATACCTAAACGACCCACTAGGTGGGTGAATAGGTCCACAAATGTCCCCTTGTATACATTCCAGAAACGTGGGTGACTCAGTCCCAACCTTTGTTGGTGATGGCCTGATAATCAACTTGCCTTGATAACACGAAGTGCAAGGATATTCATTATTCGAAAGAATTTTGAAATTCTCTAACGGATGCCCATATGAGCTTTCTATAATCCGTCTCATCATGACCGATCCTGGGTGTCCCAATCGATCATGCCAAAGTACAAAGGTATTGGAATCAGTAACCCTTTGGTTTACTGTTGAATGTGCCTCAATTGCACTAATTCTTGTCCAATACAGGCCACAAGATAAAGACGGGAATTTCTCAATAACCCTCTTTTGGCCGGAGACATTCTTTGTGATGACGAGATATTCAAGATTATCTTCATACATTGTCTCAATATGATAGCCATTCCGGCGTACATCTTTAAAACTCAACAAGTTTCTCTTAGACTTGGAGGAGAACATTGCATTCTCTATGTTTAACGTCGTGCCTTTGGGCAGAGTTACAATAGCTCTTCCGGAGCCTTCAATCAATTTACTACTTCCAGAGATTGTAGTAACGTTTGCCTTACACATATTTAGTTGAGAGAAATATTTCCTTCTTTGAGTATTGTATGTGTAGTACATGAATCAACTAGGCAAATACTTTTACAGTTGGACGTTGATCCAAGTTCGCTTTATGAGATATCCATATTTGCTATCCCATAGTTTGACATACAAAAGAGATACACGAACATAAGAATAAACAAGTTCAATTCGTTTGTGTCACATAATATTTTCAAAGTCTGCTGCTAACAGTTGACTAACAAAATCAGATATGTTATCCATAATTGATTACTTTGCAGTTTGAAAATTTCAGTTTAAGCATTTTCTTCAAACAATCGATTGTTAAACACAAACAATCGATTGTTAAATATTGACAATCGATTGTTAAACACACACAATCGATTATTTGCTATTTTGAAAAACTTCAGATCATACTGTCTTAAGACAATCGATTGTTATGCATAGACAATCGATTGTTGGCTATTTTGAAAAATTCCAGAGCACACTGTTTTAAGACAATCGATTGTTGGCTATTTTGAAAATTTCCAGAGCACACTGTTTTAAGACAATCGATTGTTAAGTATAGACAATCGATTGTTGGCTATTTTGAAAAATTCCAGAACACACTGTTTTAAGACAATCGATTGTTATGCATAGACAATCGATTGTTGGCTATTTTGAAAAATTCCAGATTACACTGTCTTAACGACAATCGATTGTTAGACAAACACAATCGATTGTGGATGATTTTTGAAAAATTCCAGATTACATTGTCTTAACGACAATAGATTGTTAGACAAAGACAATCGATTGTTGATCAATTATTTTTTCAGTTTTAATGCGAAAATAGTAGATAATCGACTAGTTTTTCAGGCTAGTCGATTACCCCTACTGGAAAATAAAAATTTTATTGATATTTGAGCATATTGAAGATGTTCTAAAGAACTACTGCTAACATTGCATCATGAACTAACTAATACGAGCTAATACTAATGACTTATTCGTTTATTCACTAACTAATACAAATAAGTAGAATAAAATCAAATAACTCCATCTTCTTTCATCACGGACCCATCGCCGATTAGGTGGTCTATTTTCCCCTCGGGTTGCTCAAAGAAGTCTGCCACATCCAGGTGGGTGATGTCCTCATCGTCGTCATAGACAAAATTTGTTTCAGGGCCTTTTCTCTTTCGAGATGCTTGATAAAGGTCAACCAAGTGTCTTGGTGTACGGCAAGTCTTTGACCAGTGCCCTTTCCCACCGCAACGATAACATATAGTTTCTGAACCATTTGCCTTAGGATCTTCATGACCCCGTTTCTGCTTTCGGCGGTTATCTCTCCTTGGGGGTTGGCGGACTTCATTGGAATTTCTTCCTTGTCTACGTCCCTGGCTATGACCCCATTTACGACCATGACCATGGCCCTTTTCATGTTTGGCATAATGAGAGTGCACCTTATCTGCTTCAGGCAGTGGTGTAGACCCAGTGGGTCGATTTTCGTGATTTCTCATGAGCAGGTCATTATTTCGCTCAGCCACTAGTAGAAGAGAAATCAGTTCAGAGTACTTTGTAAAGCCTTTCTCTCTGTACTGTTGTTGCAGTACTATATTGGAGGCATGAAACGTTGTAAATGTTTTCTCAAGCATATCATAATCGGAGATATTATCCCCGCATAGCTTCAATTTAGAAGTAATTCTGAACATTGCAGAATTATATTCAGAAACGGACTTGAAGTCCTGGAGCCTCAAATGAGCCCAATCATATCGTGCTTGTGGCAGAGTGACCAACTTCAGGTTGTCATATCTCTCCTTTAAGCTGTTCCACAAGATGAGTGGATCCTTGACGGTGAGATATTCAATCTTCAAACCTTCATCAAGGTGATGGCGCAAGAAAATCAAGGCCTTCGCACATTCTTGGGTGGATGCTTTTTCTCTATCTTTGATGGTGTCTCCGAGACCCATAGCATCTAAGTGGATTTCAGCATCCAACACCCATGTCATATAGTTCTTGCCCGAAATTTCAAGGGCAACGAACTTTCTTTTTGTAATGTCAGACATAATCGAAAATTAAATTAGGAAGAGGGAAATACCTTAGATTTTTCGAGAATGGTTCTTGAGATGGTAGAGTCTCGTGCTGATAACGTGTTATGAAATAATATAAAAGACAAGAACAATAATTCAAGAACAAGAGCAATAGAGAGAAAAGTACAGAGAGTTCTTCTTATTGATACTTAGAGAATGTTCGGAGTGATTTACAATGGTAGAGGGCACCTCTATTTATAGGGAGGAGGATGATTTAGCTACCAATAATAGGACTCTAGAATCTCTCTAATTAAAGACATTCACCTTAAATAGAAGTGTATTTATAACAATTATTATATTTTTCGTAATTAAACTAGTTAGGAAGGGACTTTAAACTACAATAACAGTTTTACCTTATATAGATTTCACCATTAATATTAGAGTTGTATTGAACTATTTTTATGAGATTCTTTACCATGCAAAACGTGAGTTAGCAATTACGAATTCTCAAAACATAAAGATTCAAAACATATAATTTTTTTTTACTATTTGAAATCAAATTCTTATTGGAAAAAAATATGATTATTGTCAAATATTTAAAAATTAGAATAAGCTAATGTTTAGAATTTAAATTAATAAAAACTAATTTATTTTTTTAATGTTTAGAACAAATAATTAATTTATTGAATTAACTAATTAGCAAATCCAATTCAATTATTTTATAAATTTATCATATAAGAAAATTATTTGTTAAATTGACAAAACACTAAATTTATTATTATAACAAGACTGTTGATGGTGAAAGAAATCATAAAATATAGCAAAATAAATTATAGTATAAAATTAAGATTCAAATCTGTAAAAGTACATATTAGCAATAAGATAAAATTGTAGAAGACAACCAGATTATAAATAAGGTGTTATTTTTTTCTTTCTTGCATTCATTCCAATAAATGAAAACGTCTCGCTAAATATTTGTTCTTGTTAAGAATAGAATTCTATTTAGAGTGAATGTCTATCTTGTAGAGAGCTTTATTTTGAGGCTAAGTTATTTTTCCTCCTATAAATAGAGGTGTCTTACCCCATTGTAAACCAACCCAAACATTCAATGAGAATTCTCTCTCTTTCTCTGCAATATTGCTCTTGTTCTTTTATTGTTTTATAACACGTTATCAGCACGAAGTTCTACTATCTCAAGAATCTCTTTGAGAAAATTAAGGTATTTTTTTTTCAAGAATCTTTTGATTTAAATTAATATGTTTGTTAAAATTGTTGCTCACAATTTGATAACGTTGAATATTAATATTGAACTCTTCTGGTTTTTGTAATGTTTGCCTGTTGAAATACGTTATGCACATAATGTTTGTCATATTAACACATACATTTAGAATAAAGTTAAGGTGACAGTATTTGAGCATACTCCATATCCAATTGTTCCTCAATTGTTGTGCCTCACGTACATGTTATATTGTGAAGCTAATTTAGCATATTTTATTTCTTGTGTTCTGCAATAGTATTGTACTGCAAAGTGTTTGTGCATAGTCTGTTTAATGCATATATGTGAGTCATGTAATCTTATACTTACTTTGTGAGTCAAACTAGTTATATATTAGATGCTGTTTATTATATTTGATTAATTTATAGCTAAAAAAAAATTGTATTATTCCCCATAACATCTGTACTATTAATGGTGATAAATACTTTTATTTTGCTCATATTTGTTATAATATTAAATATGTGTTGTATGTTGCTTGACACTTAATGACAGTGGCAATGCAATTATTTTTAAATTTTGTTTCATTTAGTACAGTGTCATATATGCAGTCTTAGAGCAAACGCGTGCTCAATCTAAACATTTAATGTATGATAAGCATAAGATCAAGATAATACTTCCTTATCCTAATTTTTCTGTATAACACACATACCTTAACTCCTTTATTCTACTTGCATATTTTTGTGCGACTGTTGTTGTAATTATGAATATGGCTTCTCCTCCTAATTTTGTTTTAATTATGTCTGACATTATGAAAAGAAAATTTGTTGCCCTTGAAATTTCGGGCAAGAACTACATGACATGGGTGTTGGATGCTGAAATCCATTTGGATGCAATGTGTCTTGGAGACGCCATTAAAGACAGAAATAATGCATCCACCCAAGACTGTGCCAAGGCCTTGATTTTCTTGCGCCATCACCTTGATGAAGGTTTGAAAATTGAATATCTCACAGTCAAAGATCCACTTATCTTGTGGAATGGCTTAAAGGAGAGATATGACAACTTAAAGTTGGTCATTCTGCCACAAGCACGATATGATTTGGCTCATATGAGGCTACAAGACTTTAAGTCTGTTTCTGAATATAATAAGTCAGATGTTACTACAATTTCTGGTAGTAGTAAATTGATTGAAGGCTCCGGAAGAGCAACTATAACTCTGCCTAAAGGAACAATATTTATCATAGAGAATGCAATGTTCTCTTCCAAGTCCAAGAGGAACTTGTTGAGTTTTAAAGATATCCGTCAAAATGGATATCATATTGAGACAATAGATGAGAATAATCTTGAATATATCATCATTACAAAGAATGTCTCTGGCCAAAAGAGGGTTATTGAGAAGTTCCCATCTTTATCTTGTGGCATGTATTGGACAAGAATTAGTGCAATTGAGGCACATTCTACCGTAAACCAAAAAGGTTACTGATTCCAATACTTTTTCTACTTTGGCTTGATCGATTGGGACATCCTGGATCAATTATGATGAGACGGATTATAGAAAACCCATATGTGCATCCATTAAAGAATTTAAAGATACTTTTAAATAATGAATTTTCTTGCACTTCTTGTTATCAAGGCAAGTTAATTATTAGACCATGACCAACAAAGGTTGGAACTGAGTCACCTACGTTTTTGGAACGTATACAAGGGGATATTTGTGTACCTATTCACCCACCTAGTGGGTCCTTTAGATATTTTATGGTCTTAATAGACGCATCCTCTAAATGGTCTCATGTGTACCTATTGTCATCACGCAACCTTGCATTTGCAAAATTAATGGCACAAATAATTCGATTACGAGCACAATTTCCTGATAATCCAATTAAGTCTATTAGACTAGATAATGCTGCTGAGTTTTCATCCCAAGCATTTAATGATTATTGCTTATCAATTGGGATAAAAGTGGAACATCCTGTAGCTCATGTTCACACTCAAAATGGTCTTGCAGAATCTTTAATTAAACGTCTGCAGTTGATTGCAAGACCATTACTCATGAAAACGAGGCTGCCCACTTCGGTTTAGGGTCACGCCATTTTGCATGCAGCAATGCTAGTTCGTCTCAGACTGATAAATTATCACGAATATTCCCATTTGCAATTAGTTTTGGGTCATGAACATATTATATCTCATTTAAGAATTTTTGGATGTGCAGTATATGTGCCTGTAGCACCACCATATCGCACCAAAATGGGTCTGCAAAGAAGGTTAGGAATATATGTTGGGTTTGAATCGCCCTCCATTATTCGCTACCTCGAAACATTGACAGGGGATTTGTTCACTGCACGATTTGCAGACTGTCGATTCGATGAGACACTTTTTCCAAAATTAGGGGGAGAAGTTGGTGAAACCAAACGGGAAATTTTGTGGAAAAATCCATCATTATCTCATCTTGATCCACATACCTCTATTTGTGAAAAAGAGGTGCAAAAGATTATTCATTTGCAAAGAATAGCAAATCAAATGCCAGACGCATTTACGGATTTGAAAAGGATAACAAATTACATATTCCCGCAGAAAATATGATAGCACTATGTAATAAGTCTGAAAGAAGAAAAAATTATTACCGTGAAGGTATCAATGGATATGGACGTGGCAATAGACGAAATTATAATCGTCATCATTGTGATAATGAGAATAATAAGGATTCTCAAAATATTCCTTCACTCTGTGAAAGTAATATATGTCATCGATTTGACATGAGATTTTATACAGTACATATAGATGATTATGATCCATTCATGGTGTGAATGTGACAACATATGTTTTATGAATACATATTCATTATTGGAAGAATATGAACATGCTATTGGTATTGAATATACCACACTCACCTCTAGAAGGAGGGTTGAGATGATATAAGAAAATAATGTCATTATTAATGGCATGAATGGTCATTGGTCACGTACCTATTGTACGCCAAAATATTTTGGCAATATGATTATTAAAATAATGCAAGAAACATATATTGCATATAATTTTGACATGACCATAATGGTACAACTTTAAGAGTCAATTATATTATTTTGGAGAAACATAATTGATTACCAATAAGGTATTGTATTGTAGTAAGTCTCAAAGAAACTTATTCAGTTTCCAAAGCATATGCGAAGCGATTGATTATATTGAGACTATAAATAAAAGAAAGATTTGATATCTTCTATTACTACAACTTGTAGCATGATAATATGCATGTGAAAAGCTACCAGCTTTATTCTCCAATTTGTACTATACAAACAAAAGAATGCCACAATAAAGTGGATGTTTATTGATATAAAAACCCATATCATAATAAACTTAGAGTTTATCGATAATTGCACATGTCATGATGTAAACCTGAATTTTATCAATATTGATAATTTATTCAATTGGCATTTGGGTTAGCCATATCAATTTAAGTATGATGTGCAACAATAATAGAGAATTCACATGGGTAAATATTAAAGAACTAGAAAGTTCATTACGAATTTTCTTATATTACCTGTTCTCATTAATTAATTGATAACTAAAGTTGGGGTTGAATCCCATAAATTCTGGAAATATCAAAGGCGAATATGGGCCCATTCGCCTGCCATGTATACCACATATGATGCATCTATGGTATGGTTACATGTGCGATTATTATTAACCTGCAACCTGGCTGATGCTTGCGAGGTAACTTGCTCAGTAATCTAATAGATTTTCGATTCAAGATAGTTCATCTTGATAAGGTTGTTTACATCATAGTTGGTTTAGCAAAATAATTTATTGAGTGCCTCAACTTAATAGCTAGATTATTGCTTATGAGAACAAAGTTATCTATATCAATTTGATATACGTTATACACGAGAGTATATTATATTCTCCCCTCACAAGTGGTTCAGGGTCAGGAACCAAATAATTTTATCTTATTATTATTGATGTGCAGTGTATATTAACATGATAATGCACAAAGATGATTTCCCAGAGTTGAGGAAACAAGTTAGTTTTTCTAACATGAGGGGGAGACATGATAAACACTTGAGAAAAAGTTATATGGAACGAATTATCATTTGTATATATAGATCCTCGAATATCATAATATGAACTTGAAGTTCATAAAAAGATAATTCAATTGCAACATATTGCAAAGCATGCCATACGCATTTGCTGACCCAAAGAAAGTAACTATATTCTTACTGCAAATGCTCATATTAAGTCCTAGAAGGACAAAGTCTTTGATACGCTTAAAGCGTATAGACAAATCGGTTTCAAAAAGAACTTCTTAATAAAGATGATGAGCAAATGATCAAAGTGATCATAATAAGGAGGCAAGTGATCTAGAAGATCACATGACATAACACTTCATAAAATCTCATGAGAGATTCAGGTACCTGAATATATGAATGAAGAGATCTCCATGTTATGTCTTTATGAAAATTTACTGGAACCGATATAAAATGTTCGTCGACGACATCTATGATAGCGCTAAATATCGATGAGGATCTTAAGTTTGTCGAATACAAACAAAAATATTGGCCAATGGAAGAGATACAATTCAAGTAGAATTGATTCCATATGAAAGACATGTAATTTTGGACATGTAGTTCGAATACTTGAAAGTATAAAGTCAATGGTATGTGTAATCAGTTTTCGATATCTTATACGTCTAGCATGACATGAAAACTTGATATGCATCTAAAGTCTATAATATGACTTATGTGACTCAACTTATATGACAATCCATAAAGGATTTAAGTTGCTTGAAGCATCTATAATTCTTGATCTTGAGGTACCACTTCCTCAGTGCAATTTATGCACAAATGTATCTTGCTATAACTATAAGCATGATAATATGATAGTGATGATACATTTATGGAGATATTGAAGAGCCATTCCACGATATTTGTGAAGACATTATATATCTACCACGAGTTATGATTTCAAGGTGCAAATATTCATTATAGTTAATATGGCTGATTTATTTATCAAATCTCTACCAACGATCTCTTGAAGATGGTGCACCTGATTGGAATGTGAAGGCTCAAGGATGTGAATTGATGCTCTTTTCAGGGGGAGTTATTGCGCGTTGCACTCTTTTTCCCTTACAAGGTTTTGTCCCACTAGGTTTTCCTTGCAAGGTTTTTAACGAGACAACCAATAGGCGCATTACTAAATATGTGTACTCTTTTTCCTTTTCTAGAATTTTTTTCCCATTGGGTTTTGTTTTAGTTAGGGTTTTAATGAGGCACATTACTTATTGAGTAGACATTCAAGGGGGAGTGTTAAGAATAGAATTCTATTTAGAGTGAATGTCTATCTTGTAGAGAGTTTTACTTTGAGGCTAAGTTATTTTTCCTCCTATAAATAGAGGGGTCTTACCCCATTGTAAACCAACCCAAACATTCAGTGAAAATTCTCTCTCTTTCTCTGCAATATTGCTCTTGTTCTTTTATTGTTTTATAACAGTTCTAAATTTTTTCTTGTAATATATTAGTTCAATATTAGTCATTCTTTAAACGTTAAATTGTTGCTGCCAAATTTTTAGAAGATTAGAAGGTACAACGCAAATTTTTTTAATTTATTCTTAAGTTGTATTATTTGTCACATCTTTAAAAAGTTGTGATAAAATATTTTTATATTTTATTTTCTGCATTAAGTCACATAAACACAACAACTTTTATTTTGACATAAATCCGGATAGATCACAATAAGGCTGTAAATAAAATTCCTTCATTTGTTAAGCTAACTAATGGGAATATATTATTATTTAAAAAAATCTTAAATTTAATTTTATAAAATAAATTATCTAATAATATGTATACACTTTTTTACTTTTTTTTTATATTCAATGATATAGATACACGCGCAAAGTACGTAACCTAAAACTAGTACAAATTAATAACAATAGAATAGTATCTACGAACAATAATTAAGCAAATTATAATTATATAATAAGATTTTAAACTATAGTGGTTTATGATTATATCTATTCTTATAATCATTTGCTATGTAGAACCACTCACCTAAGAGGGCCCATTAAAGAGAAGCGAGGAAGTTTAAAGGGAGGAGATCTATAATCCAGTATATGTATTATGTTGGAATTGTTTGTGCTGGAGTTCCAACATAAAATATGTTGGAAGTTTATACGCATGAGCTCCAATCTAATATATTATGCTAGAATTTTTTGTATTTTAGCAAAAATAATTATTTTTTTGTAATTTTACAAATACTAACTTTTTTTTGAATTATCAGTCTGAAAACTGGCTAGACCGTGGTATTATCACCTATAAATATGTAGGTTGACAAGGGTAAAGGAAAAACCCATTTCCAATAAGTAGTGTTTGTATACTATTTCTCACCGATGGCGCCCAAAACACCTTCTCTTCCTCTCTACGAAATTAAGTATCGGAAAAAAATTATTTCAAGAGGGATAGAACTCTTCATTCTTTTCTTATTGTTCTCACTCTTAGCCTATAGACTCCTCTCTCTTAAAAACCATGGTTTAAATTTGCCATTCTTCTTAGCTCTTATATGTGAATCATGGTTCACTTTCCTTTGGATTCTCATCGTCAGCACCAAATGGAATCAAGTCGAACCAAAAACATATCCTCTACGCCTTTTGGAAAGGTACCATTATCTAACTTTTGACGCGTTTTTTTAATTTCTTTTAAGCATTTAACTTATATACATCGACAATATAAATATGCAGGACGTCGGAGTTTCCTGCAGTGGACATGTTCATTACAACTGCAGATCCGGTCCTAGAGCCGCCTCTAATAACAGTAAACACAATGTTATCATTATTAGCAGTGGATTATCCAGCTAATAAGCTAGCTTGTTATATCTCTGATGATGGTGCATCTCCTATTACCTATTATTCACTTGTTGAAGCAGCTAAATTTGCTAAGCTTTGGGTTCCTTTTTGTAAGAAGTATAATATTGCACTTAGAGCCCCTTTTCGATATTTTAATGCCAACTTATCGCCACCTCAAGATAGTTCACAAGGGTTCTTGGAAGATTGGAAAAGGATGAAGGTATGTTAATTAATTATTTATATTATACTATTTTTTAACCCAACATTAATTTTTAGGAGTATTTTCGTTTCAAGGAACTTTTGGTTATATAGAAGATTTATATTTTGACTTAATACATTTTCCTTTTTCAACTATAAAGTATGACTTAATACTTTGATATTTGCATCTTTTAATTTCTTACAATTTGATATTTTTTAATTTAGTACATCTTATAGTGTGTGTTTGTGGTTTGGAACTTGTAGGAAGTCTAAGGTTTATAATAATACAAATTGTTCTCAAAATTATAATAAATCCCTCTATTTCGATTTAGGTAGTATTGTTTTTATCGTCCATTTAAAAAAGAATGAACTATTTTTAAATTTAATAATAATTTAACTTAAATTTATCATTTTATCTAGTAAGTAATGTTTTCAGTCACACATATGTTACGACATGTTAGAACTGTAAGTATTAAATTCTTAAAGTTACACAAATATTATGCCATATTTAAACACAATTTACCAAAAATATTTATTTACTTCATAGACTTCGTGATTAACCATAGGTTCATATAAATTAATTAAGTAACATATGACAAATAAATTATTCGGATGTATTTTGGAAATTGTTTTATAATTGGCAGAATACTCTAAATGATTAGTATTTGTGCCACTTTATCATGCCGGTCCCCAACTTATTATTTTGCTAATTGAACACTTATACTCGTTCAAATTGTGTATAATAAACACTTATTACCGGAGATTACCAGTGTGTGTATACACTCTCTTACATGTAGGAGGCCTCGTCATGACTAGTGCCACATAGAAAAATAAATAATTAAAAAATAGGACTGGCCACCCAAACCTAATATTTTCCGTCATTTTACACCTTATGGGTTATTCCATGACATTGTTTATTTTCTCAGAAAGCATTTTTTTAAAAAATTAAAGAATAATCCAAAAAGCCCTAATAAACAACTTCCTAGCCACCATTACAACCTCTTTCTTTATTTGAACACCGCCAACCATTCCCTAACCTCTAGTCATATTTCTAAGAATTTCATGAAAAGTTATTTACCCTTTCAAAAGTTATTCTAGTTGCTGATGAAGATTAATACGACATCAGCCATGCTTCCATCAGAAAATAATACGATAATGTGTGGTCAATCCTCAGATTCGTCGTCGGCCGAAGGCTTAACTCGTTGGCAATGGATTCTGTCAGAATCGGAGTGAAAGAAAATAGTTGCTAGAAATATTTCGTTGTTGCAGTTCTTCGAGGAAAAAAAAAATAGATGAAACAAGAAAGGGAAGAGTAGTTGGGGATATTTTTCCGGTCAAGCCAAATAACGTACAAATACCAGCAATAAGGGCCACCGGAAAAATTATTCCGGCGTGACTAATTCCAAATAGCACAAAACACAGGAACAATAACCAAAACAGCTCCGTTCGGTAATCTAAAGAGTCGTCGGAATCAGTGACGCTACTACTACGGGTAGGACACTGGAGCAGCATCGTAGGAAGAACGAAACTTGACGAAACCCTAATCAGTTGGGTTTTGATGAAACAAAAAAAGAAATAAGAAATGTAAAAGATACTTTTGTTAAAAAAATAAAGAAAAATAGTATATTATTTCGGTTCGGCCTGATTTTGTGATTTTGAAGACTCATTTATTGTTTAAGGTAGTATGGAGGGGAAAAGAGGGATTGAGGGCGAGAAGAAAGATGGGAGAAACTAGGAAAGAGAAGAAAATCGGGATGGGGAGGGTGGTAATTTTGATTTAACTTTACTCTTTTTTTGTTAGTATAATTTATTTTTAATTAAAATTACGAGTATCACTTTCTTTACACGCGTATGTTACACATAATCCACCTAAATTATGTCAATGCTATATAAGCTCGGTCAATGATTAGAGGGATTTAGAATATTAGTTTTGAATGAGTAGAAATGTTCAATTGGTAAAATTTATAAGTTCAGGGACCGACATGACAAAGTGGCACAGCCATTTAAGCTATTTTGCCTTTATAATTTCCAATTTTTGCTCGTCAATTAAAGATTCATTGAAATTTAAGTACAGAAGGTATCTCCTAAAATTAATTGTCCAGATACATGTAGATATATATAGTAGCCAATACTGGTGCAATAATTGTGCTAAAAGTAGTACGTTGCTGAAAATATAAAAGAAGAATTGCTAGCTGGTATAATAATTGTGTTAAAAGTAGCAAATTGCTAGCTTATGAAAAGTACTTTTTGTCTGGAAATGGCAGGATGAATATAAACAGCTGTGTGAAAAGATAGAAGATGCAAGTTTACAAGAACCAGAGGCACGTGATTTTGCAGGAGATTTTAGTGTTTTCTCAAAAATTGAACGCAAAAACCATCCGACCATTATAAAGGTTTTTCATTTATTTATGTTTCTTGTTCTTTTCTTTCTTTGGGAAAGTTTTCATTTCCTCTTTCTAATTCAAAAATATCACAAGAAGACAAAGAAATTATTCCAATAATTCAATTTTTGGTTTATTTTTTTATTTTTACTTGATATTCGGTATCCGAATTAGGACATCAACTAATTTGATTTTGTACCGCATAAAACTTATTAAAGGAGAAATGTTCACTTTCAATATTTTTTTTTTGAGACGAAACAATTAATCTTATTTCTCCATTACAATCATTACTTAATTTTATATGTATTTCATCATATTTAGCCGAAGTACTCTATCTCCCCATGCTTTGTCACTTTCGGTCAACTTCGATTAGAACAACTCTTTGTTGTTTAAAAATATGATTACTCAATTTGCAATTTTGCATACGCATCCTCACGATGAATTGCGTATCTCCCTATTCGTCTTCATGAAAATATTCTTTTTGTAGTCATCATTCTCAAATTTAAACTAGACATCTAATATAAAGATTTATATAATCGATATCAATTTATGAGAATTTGTTTTGGTTATGTTAATATTTTTAGTTTAGGCTCTATAATTTTTTTAAGAGTCTTTTAGCCACTAGAAATTTTTATGCTAGTATGAAATATAGAGAACTTGTTGTACCTTTTCCTTTTATTTTTATTTAAAAAAAATATATATTCTTGAAATGAATTTAAATAGGGAGCAAGATCAGTGACAAGAGTTAATCCCTACTTGTTTAGGATTGGAACGTATTAGCAGTTGTATTGA
Source organism: Nicotiana benthamiana (assembly GCA_034376525.1). NCBI lineage: Eukaryota > Viridiplantae > Streptophyta > Magnoliopsida > Solanales > Solanaceae > Nicotiana > Nicotiana benthamiana. The sequence goes on from CM067340.1 coordinate 115,644,358, forward strand.
ATATACCTCAAAAAAATTTTAGTCCGAATGACATGAACAATTATAATATAAGGATGTATAAGTTCTCTGCACTAATAAAGAGCAATATTTTTATACCATCAGATTAAGATACTTGCAATAATATGTGTAGACAACAAAATGTGTATCAAGAAAATAATCGAAACTGAAAAATCATAGTATTTTGTTTCTGAGTAATATGAGCGTACATGATCAATATCATTCTCTAATTTTTCTTTTCGAAGAATAAATTCAAGGATCTGCAAACTTGATTTTGAATCTATATAGTTGGCAAGAGCAAAATTTAAACCAATATGCATATTGTATTATATTATATTATATTATATTATATTATATTATATTATATTATATTATATTATATTATATTATATGTTTAGTAATTTCTAGTTGTTATGTATGAAATTAAGGTAATATTGGAAAACAAGGAGGGTATTGCTGATGGCTTGCCTCACCTTGTCTACATCTCAAGAGAGAAGCGTCCAAAGCATCCCCATCACTTCAAAGCTGGCGCCATGAATGTTCTGGTTTATATCATACCAATTATTCGGTTAATCTATTAATTAATTTTTACATTTTCCGATTGATTTATTTTGTGTATTTGACGTGTTTGTATTGGTGACAAACAGACTAGAGTCTCTGGATTGATGACAAATGCTCCATTTATGCTTAATGTGGATTGTGACATGTATGCAAATAACCCACAAGCTATTCAACATGCTATGTGTTATTTTCTTGGTGCTAAGGATGAAAAAGACTGTGGATTTGTTCAATTTCCACAATACTTCTACGATGGATTGAAAGGTGATCCTTATGGTAATCAAATGAAAGTCTTACACGAGGTAAATAATTCTCATTTTTATAGCATGTCTTCAAATGGGGAAAAAATTGAATCTCATTTAATACTACATTCTAAGACTCAACTTTCTTTAAAAACATAAAGAGAAGCCTTGCGGAAAATATAGTTATCTTCGTGTGATCTACATATTACGAGTTCGAGTTATGGAATCAACTAGTAATACTTGTATTAAAGTAAATTGCTTACATCACATCACAGCACATTTTCTTAGGGTTCAGTCTTTCCGTAACACTTGTATAAATGTGAAATGCTTCATATGCCGAGCCGCTTTTTTTTTAATTGTTTTTCCTTTCCTTCACTGAGTTGGGGGTCGATTGGAAACAGCCTCTCTGCCCTTTCGGGTAGGGGTAAGGCTCATCTATATATTATCTTCCCCAAACCTCACTTTGTAAGACTATACTGGATAGTAATTGTTGTTGTTATTGTTAACTTTCTTAAAAGAACACGAATCATTTATCACTACATTCTAAGACAACTTTCATGGGTCATTATATCTTTTCTTCATTCATTTTTTAATATATATTCTTTAATACTAACTTTCATAGGTCATTAATTATATGGTCTTTTATTCATTTTTTTAAATTTACATTTGTCTTCTGCTTGGTAGTATCTGGGAAGAGGAATTGCTGGAATTCAAGGGCCATTTTATCAAGGAACAGGATGTTTCCACAGACGAAAAATTATATATGGCTTGTCACCAAATGATAAAATAAATACTGGTATGCAAACTAATTAATTAAGTCGTTGTCCCTTTATTTTTTGGCACGCTTTCGTTTATATATATGATATCTAAATTGTAGAGAGTTTTGGGAGAATTGATTTTCTCGTATTACTCACAAGTATATATCGAGTACAAAAAGGTATCAAATCCTACCAAATATAGGACTGTAAAATAATGAAAGAAATCAAATCCTACCAACTATAGGACTGTACAATAATGAAAGAATATTCTACCAATAATAAAAATATACACACAATATAATCTAAGACGCCCCCTCAAGATGGAGGACCGGAGGACACGCCAATCTTAGACATCAGCAGAAGAAGTCGAGGACGAGATAAGTGCTTGGTGAGAGCATCAGCAAGCTGATCAGCAGAGGATACGTGAGCAACACGAAGAGATCCATTCTGAACCAGTTGACGAACAAAGTGATAATTAATGGAGATGTGTTTCATGCGCGAATGAAACACAGGGTTGGCACAGAGGTAAGTGGCGCCAATGTTGTCGTGTAAATGACAGGAGCAGCCGGAAGAGGGACATGAAGCTCGCGCAGCAGCAAATGAAGCCAACGAACTTCAGCGGCAGCAGAAGCAATGACACGATATTCAGCCTCAGTAGAAGATCGTACAACGGAACGCTGCTTTTTGGAGCTCCAGGAAATAGGATTAAGCCCCAGAAAGACAACATAGACACCAGTTGAGGAGCGGTCATCACAGTTTCCACCTCAATCAGCATCAGAGAAACAATGCAGAGGTATAGCAGATGAAGGACGCAGCCAGACTCCGAAGTCACGCGTCCCATTCAGATACCGGAAGAGGTGCTTAACCGCAGCGGCAATAAAGGAAATGATCGTCGGTGTGATCGACGAGATGATGGCACTGAGAATAAGATTGTCCTGGTGAATCCAGTAAGGATATGCTGGATTGGGGGAAGTTACCTCCTTGTCGACGATATTGGCTTGTGGGCACGGCTTCGATCCGTCCAAGAAGCCGAGGAGGTCGTAACCCGTAAGAAGGGTTCGGAACTGGAATTTTCACGCCAGGTAATTAGTGGAATCCAATTTAAGTGGAATCTGAGCCGATGCATTGATGGCAATCGGCTGGAGAAGATCGTTGGATGTCGTAGCGGCCATGAAGCGCGAGGCAGAGGAGGCGCTGATCGACGTCGAGAGAGAGAGGGCTGCCGGTTAGTGCAGCGATGGCGCACCGGTGAGAAGCGGTGGACCGAGAAGGTCGGCGGCGGCGGGCTGCCGATTAGTGCAGCGACGGCGGCGGCGCGGGGAAGAATTAGGGTTTCTTTGGCGATAAGCCACTGGCGTATGATACCATGTAGAGAATTTTGGGAGAATTGATTTTCTCGTATTGCTCACAAGTATATATAGAGTACAGAGAGGTATCAAATCCTACCAACTATAGGACTGTACAATAATGAAAGAAATCAAATCCTACCAACTATAGGATTGTACAATAATAAAAGAATATTCTACCAATAATAAAACGATACACACAATATATTCTAATAGAAACAATGTTTTACTAGTAGAGTTTTTTTTTCAAAGAGTTTATTTTACAGTTGCAAGGACATAACGCTATAACATTAAACAGATTAACTGCTTAATATAAAACTTGTTTCATGATAACTAGGAGAATTGAGGGATGAGTATCTGCAGAAAACTTATGGAAAATCACAAAAGTTATTAGCATCAGTTGCTCGGACTCTCTCAGCAGGATCAAATATTATTGAGCAATTTAATTCTGATTCTCTCTCAAGTACCATTGAGGAAGCACAACAAATTGGAAGCTGTGGATATGAATTTGGTACTGCCTGGGGTCAAAAGGTAAGTAGAAATTATTCCGTTTAATTGATTATAATAAATAAAGTTAGTAATTTGATAAAGATAATTATATACATTACCAGTTCAATGGATTTTTACACCATTAATGTAGCTTAACATATTGTATTATTCAAGTCAAATATCAATACTACTAAATAGAGTTGGCTACAATTATCTTTTTAAATGACCTAATTGAGTAAATTTCTTAAATCGTCGGTGCATAGGACTTACACCTACTTGTATAATAAGATAAACAACATACTATTACATATCAAATTATATTGATAATATAAAAAAAAGTTTACTTTGTGTATTATCATACTTGATTATTTTAGAAAAATTTTCATAAAGTACTCAGAGCCTAATTACTAGTTTTAACTATAGTCTGTGTAATTACCATACTGTTCAATTATCATATATGTTTGTTGTGCCGCGTAATTTTTTCATTATTGTACTGTAGAATTTCTCATTTGGGTCTAGATGTCTCAGTTGGGCTGGCTATATGGATCTGCAACAGAGGATATCCTCACTGGGCTTTCTATTCACGGGAGAGGCTGGAGATCCGCTTACTGTATACCCGACCCGCCTGCTTTTCTTGGATGTGCACCTTCAGGTGGGCCGGCCACAATGATCCAACAGAAGAGATGGGCTACTGGGCTTTTTGAAATTATTTTCTTCAGTAAAAGCCCAATTATTGGAACTCTTTTTGGAAAGCTTCAATTGAGACAATGCATGGCTTATTTTCATATCCAACTATGGGCCTTGAGATCCATTTTTGAAGTTTGCTATGCTATTCTGCCTGCCTATTGCCTGATCACCAATTCCAGATTTTTACCCAAGGTGAGAATATTAGGCCTAGCCTATTACACATATCTTTGTAAGAAAAATTACGTGCTAGCCATTTTTGGACCAGTTTTTATAACATAGCCAGTATTTTATAAAATTCATTGAAAAGTAGCTACTTTTAATGCGGAAATATCATGATAGTGTCATGGAATTCAAACTTAAACGAGTGAAAAATACAGGATACTGTCCTAATTTTTGAAATCCATAGATTTCGAACTTTAAAAAAGTAAAACTACATTACAATGATCTAGACATGGAGCTTGTCGCAACTTATGGATTTACATGCAATTATATATTCTTTTATCTTGAGTTGAGGATCTATCGGAAACTGCCTCTTTACCTCATACAAGTTAGGGGTAAGGTTCTTGTATAACCCACATTCCTCAAACCCCACTTGTGAGATCACAACGGGTATGTTGTATGCTGTTATCTCAAAAGTTATTTTCTATCAACTATTTGCTACATTTGCAGGCAAATGAACTAAGTATGGCTATACCGGCATCAATCTTTATCATATACAATCTATATGGTTTATCAGAGTATGTTAGAGCAAATGAGCCAATAAAAGCATGGTTAAACAATCAAAGAATGTGGAGAGTCAATGCTATGACTGCATGGCTTTTTGGAATTCTAAGTGCTACAACAAAATTACTTGGAATTTCTGAGACTGCATTTGAAGTTACAAAAAAGGACCAAGGTAATGATGAAGATGAGACAAATAATTCTAATAGTGGAAGGTTCACATTTGATGATTCACCAATATTTGTGCCTGGCACTGCAATTCTCTTATTGAACCTTAGTTCCTTGTTCATTGGGATTTTAGATTTCAAACAAGGGAAAGATTTTGAATGGGGATTAGGAGAGGTTATATGCATTATGTGGGTACTTCTCATATTTTGGTCATTCTTGAAAGGGTTATTTGCTAAAGGGAAGTATGGGATTCCAGCAACAACTATTCTCAAGTCAGGTGCATTGGCATTGTTGTTAGTTCATCTTTTCAAGTTTACCAATAAGTTGTAAATTTTAGTTCTTACATTTTGAATGCTCAAATTTCAATAGCATATATGAGTTTAATTATGCACTCCCTCCGTCCAAAGATATATGATGTAGTTTCCTTTTTCCGTCCGTTCCAAATAAAATAATATTTTTTTATATTTGAAATTAATTTTAAACTTTTTATTTTATCCTTAATGAGATTATTTATAGTCACACAGATATCTACGACTTATTTTAGACCATCAATTTTAAAAAGTTCTTTTATTTTAAAATTTATGTCCGATCAAATTAAGTCACATAAATCGAAGAAGGGAAGTAACTTGTTGCACTTTCGGTGATGGTTGAACAAAACAAAATTCGAAAAGACAAGACTAAATAGCAGTCAATAGGGAACAAGGGTGGATTAAGATTTTAACCAGTAAATACAAAATGTCACTATATTTACTAATACTTTTTGATGGTTAGAGTAATCTTAGTATAAACACATTTATTCCAAAATATTTTAAATTACACCCTATGACCAAATACTATATCATCCCTTGGTCATAAATGAAAGACCTAACCTGAAAACCACCTAAAATGAATATTTTCTTAACATAACATATATATAAATAAATATCTCTTTGAAAATAATGATGTAATGAATGTTTTCTTGTTTCAAGATTATACGTGCAATGTATGAATTTGATAGTTAACAAAATTTTATCAATCCATCTCAGATTATATAGGGATTATATTTATGAGACGGCGGGTTAATAAAATGAGTAATAAGTTGTCCAAAATGTGGAAGTATCTACTTAGTTCCCTTTTAGAGACATTGAACTGATTTTTTTTAACTGCTCTTTTATTTTTTAATCAAAGATACAACCAAAAAAATTAGTGCATGTCCTCCCCCCCCCCCCCCCCCCCCACACACACCCAAATGGTCAAGAGTTGGATTGTTTAGCTTAAAGTTCTCATACACTTCTTAAGCATAAATTAATTAAAATAAATGGAGGGCCAATCACTGCATATCGTAATAATCAAAAGACCAAATGGAAAAACAAAAGAGACAAAAGCTATCAGTTAATGAGAAGAGGGTTGAGATCTATTATTAATAATATTGATTTGGTCTGCCTCTCCATGGAGAGGTTTAGAGTCATACAAAGATCCTCTCTTCTTTTAGAAGTGGAAGTGAAGAAGAATGAGCAGCCCCCTTCTAGGGTTCCTTCTCTTAGTATTTATAGCTGTGAATCTTGCCAGCTAGCATTAGGCAAGCGCAACCGTGTTGAGGGGACGACCGTCAGTAGCGAGTAGGTCGTAGCCTCGTCGATTGGGCTGAGCGATCTTTGAGCAGTCATTATTAATGAATGGTCATGCCATTAATCAGTCCGAATATGCTTAAGGGTTGATTAATCTCATTAATTATCGCGTGTCGAGTTTTGACCAACATAGTTAGTCCCTCCGCTTATTGAGGTCGAGATCCGGTCGAACTCGATGAGCGAACTTTACTGTACGCGATTCAAATAGATTCAAAGAAAAGGAGATCAGAGGTCCTTCAGGTTGTAGCCTGAGGTGACCGTAGCAGTTTATACTTAGGAGATGGTCGATGCCACTTATATTTTCAGGAAACAGCCGCGGCTTCTTATACTTGGGGGGATAGCCGTAGCTATTCATATTCGGGAGACGGCCTTAGCCATTTTTATACACGAGGGATAGCCGTAGACATTTATACACATAGAGGATGGCCGTAGCCATTTATATTTGAGGGAAGGCCGTGGCTGGTTATACTCTGGAATGGCCATAGCCACTTTTATACTTAAAGGATGGCCATAGCCATTTATATTTAGGAGATAGCCATAGCCTTTTATACTTGAAGGACGACCGTAGCCATTTATATTTACGAGATGGCTATTTCCATTTGCGTACACGGGGAATGGCCGTGACCATTTGACATTTGGAGAATGGCCATAGCCATTTGTACTAAGGGGGCGGCCGTAGCCATTTGTAGTTGGGGGATGGTCGCTTGATGTTTTCATCCAGGGCCGTGTATTCCCGTAGGCGGCCGTTGGGGATGTGGGTGTGTGTGATGTGCATTATAGTGACTCTTGGTGTACGGAGGCATATTGGACGTCTTTCCATCATACCCAGGTCGTCGACCCTGCTTCTGAGACAAAACGTCGATCGATGGTCACAAAAAACCATTTCATGGCATCTGTCATAATGACATGCGTTATTTGTGGATTCGAACCGTTTTGCGATAGGTGGTGTAGTTAATAGTGGCTTTTGGAATTCGGGAAAGTCACTTTGCAGTATAAATAGTGGGTTATGTTATCTCTTCATCACTTTTCAGTATTTGTCTAAGTGAGATTTTTGAAGAAGCAACTTCTCTTGTTCTTTTTCTTTATCAGTTTGCGTTCTTTTTACTCAATCTCTAGTTTTACTTCTTCTTTGGCGAGTTTCGTTCACTCATTGCCCAGTAGTCAAGAATGTCAAATAGTTCTCACATAGAGCTTTCTCTGGGGACTGGTCCGGCGGTTGATAGGTCTTTTGTGGTGTTCAGGGCCGCCGAATCGGCGGAGACCGATAGGGTTCCGTCGCCAGTCAATATCCTTTCTCTTCCCAGGGTTCCGACGACTAACTTCATCGCCCATGAGGGGGAGGACCAGGTTCCGTCGCCGATAGGCCTCGCCCAATTGAGGGAGAAATGGGGTATTCCTCGTTCTGCCAACATCTCCCTTGCCAGGAGCGAGGAGAGGGTTCATATCGACCGCCCTGGATATTGCGTTTTCTACGCTTATCCTTTCAGATTAGGGTTCAGGCTCCCCCTTTCGGCGCTAGTAGCAAATTCTTTTTGTTACTATGAAGTGTGCCCTGGGCAACTCGTCCCTTCTATTTTCAAGATTTTCGACATGCTCGCAAGTTTGCGGTATTGACGCGGAGATAAATAATGTTGATGCACGTGCTAACTCTGTACGCCCCTTAAAGGGTCTGCGGGACCATGATTCATATGGTCTCTCGTGGGACCCGTGGTTTGACTGCTGAGCTAGACGACACAGTATATCCTCATTCTTATGAGAACTTTTTCTATATCAGGACCGAGCACTTGGTGGGGAATGTTAGACACTTCCTAGAGACTTGGAATCATATACATGAGTTTTATATTTGTTGGGTCCTTCCATCCGCTCTTTCTTATTCCCGCTCTAATGGGTGTTGATTTTTGTATTGTGTTTGCAGTTGAGCGAGCGCCTTCGCCGCCTCTGTCCGGCATTGGCGAATGGGTCGAGGCCATACTCCCTCAGACAGTGGGGATTCGCACATGGCCGGCCTTCTGGGAGAGGGATGGTCGTAGGCCAGCCGTGAGAGAGTGTTTGAGCTATTGCATCGTTCTTGTTTAGTCGTGCTGAGTTTCTCTTCTCTCAATTCCTTTTCTTTTGTTGGTAAGGGGCGGTGCTCCTTGTAAGGCCTCCTCGACTTGGTTTTCGTAGGCCGGTGCGATTGCTCAGTTGGCGATGGCGCCAACACCACGCCCAATTTTGAGGGCGACTTCAGTTGAATCATCGGCGGCCCATGCCCCAACGCGTTCTTCAACGAGGGTTGAGGCGCCTTCGGGGGGTTTTTCGTCCAGGCCGGAACAAATATTGAATGAGGAGAAGGAGGAAGAAGAGGAGAGACCATTGGTGAGGCGAAGGGTCGCCTTCACGCCCACCGCGGAGGTGCTACATTTGGATTCTCCGCCATCGGATGTTGTGGGGGAGGAGGCGGCTTCACTTGCCCTTGAAGGCAAGAACACAATGGGGGTTGCCCCATTCGGCTTAGGTCGTAGTGACACAGTCGCTTCGCTGGCTACATCATCAGTTCCAGCTGCTGAGAGGGAGATTGGTTCCTCAGCGACTGCTTTTGTTGGGGTAGCAAATGTCAACCTTTTGGTGAGGGGAGAAGCTTCGACCTCCCGGCCGGTCGAGGAAGGACGGGATGCCGTTGGAGGGGTGTAAGATTTCGAGTCCGACCTGGGGTCTGATGACATTTGTCGGCTCTTGGAAGGCTTTACCAACGCGACAGCTCATGCAGAGGGGCCATACCGTTATGCTGAGATTCCTACAGGCCAAAGCTTGCTGCTCGAGGAGGACAATTTGATACCAATGTTTGTGCCCCTATGGTTGGAGGAGGAGAGTAAGTCACTGAGGGATGTCTTGGACGTCGGATTGATGACCGAGGTGAACGTGTTTCCAATCCTTCCCTTGGTTTGTTTCTTATTTTAAACGCTGCTCTTGTCTTGCAGTTTTTTCTTTTGGAGGTGGAGAGCATGCGCCAGGCCTCTCGGGACTTTTCTTGCGGGCGCTGGAGAAATATCGCCACTATCGCGATATGTATTGCATGTTGCACGAGCACCTGTGGAATGACCCTCGCAGCCAGGAGTTAGTTGAGGAGTTGGTGAGGCGGGAGCTTCTGGTGCAGCAAGATCAGAGCAGGTTTAATGCTCTCAAAGAGCAACTTCGTCGTAGGGATGAGGAGTTGGGGGCTGAGAGAAATGGCGCAGTCGAGAAGGAGCGCCGGAGTTAGGATGCTGTGGCGGAGGCTTCCGAGTCGCTGATTAGGCAGGTGCTCCGGCTGGATGAGGAGTTCACTGCTTCGAGGCAGCAAGCCAAGGACGCTTCGACGAAGGCTGGGGCATTAGAGGCGGCGGTTCGTGTTGGAAACACGTTCTCGATGCAATATACTAAAACGTGTGTTCTTTTGTGTAGGTTTTGATGAATGACAAACGAAGCGAAAATTGATATATGACGAAGTTCAAGAAACAAGCGCACAATTGATATACAACGAGATTCAAGCTCAAGACAAAGTTTTATAAGTTTAATTGAGTCATTCTTATTTGTGATCTTGATCCTACAACTTGACTCGTAACATGGCTTCTCTCATAAAACTATTTTCCAAAATCATGCATATTCAATTTAATGCTAAATGATTTTAAATCATGCATATTTACTTCAGTCAAAATGATTTTTAAACATGCCTCTAAAATCTGGACTAAGATAATCGATTATGTACTTATGATAATCGATTGTTTTAAGCCAAGACTGCATGACAATCGATTGTGAACTAATGACAATCGATTGTGAGTAAGACAGTGAGCATCAGGTTTTTCAAACCTGCATGACAATCGATTGTGAACCTTATGACAATCGATTATGATGAGGCAGTGTCCATCAAAGTTTTTCAAAACTCAGAATAATCGATTGTGAAGCTAATGAGAATCGATTGTGAAGAGATAGTGTCCTTCAGATTTTTCAAAGTCACAAAATAATCGATTGTGAACTTATGACAATCGATTGTGTTGAGGCAGTGACTTCCAGTGATTTTCAAATTTATTAAATAATCGATTGTGAGTATATAACAATCGATTGTCAAGAGGCAGTGTCTAAAATGATTTTCAAAAACTGATAAGTAATCGATTGTTGACTTTGTGCAATCGATTGTGAAGCTGACCGTTGTCGTAAAGTTTTGAAATACCGTCAGGTCATCGATTATTGATTCTGTAATAATCGATTGTTGTGATTAAAATCCGGAAAAGATTTTTTGAACGTTATTGGGTAATCGATTATTGATTTGGTATAATCGATTGTTTTGATTAAAGTCTGGAAAAGATTTTTTGAACGTTGCTGAGTAATCGATTGTTGATTCTGGACAATCGATTGTTTGTGGTAAAATCTGGTAAGGATTTTTTGAACGTTGCCATTAATCGATTATGGATTGTAAGTAATCGATTATCAAGCGTAAAATCTGGGATTGAATTTTGATCTGACTGGCAGACAATCGATTGTTGGGGTTTGACAATCGATTATCAGTGAGTAAAATCAGCAAATCTTAATTGGCAATTAGGCAACGGTAATGCCAAGTTTTTCAACTATAAATACAGCTTCATTTCAGTGTTTAAACACAAAAACATACTACAACTGATCATTACATTGCTATAAGCTTGCATACTTTTGTTTATCATTTTATATTCAATTTCATAAAGCTTTTGAGAGCCATATTCTTGTCCAAAGTTGTTGTGATCCAGAGCTTATTTCTTCTACTCATATCTACTCATGAAGGAGTATTTTGTTTGAGTGTTTTAGTGTTGTATACACTTGTAAGAGATTTGTAATTCTCTTGTTGTAAGGAACTTGTGTTTCCTTGGTTGAAGTCTTGGAGTGTTGTAACTCCGAGCAAAGGTGTTGAGGCTTGCGTCCTCAAGTTGTAAAGGTTTGTTAAGCACCCGGAAGCTTGACACGTTAGTGGAAAATCTCGAGAGAGTCTCTCGGGGACTGGACTAGCCACACGTTGTGGTGAACCAGGATATATCTGCGTGTAAGTTATTATTTATCGCACTTATTTACTTCCTGCAAATTTTAATTTTCGCAAGTTTACGCTAAATTTTATTATAACTCTATTTGCGTTAAGCGCATTATCTAACAATTGGTATCAGAGCCCAACTCTCTGAAAACTTAACAGTTTGAGAGAACCATCCATGGCTTCTACTCGTGATTCTTTTGCAGGAATTGATGAAGGACAGTGCTCCACACGACCACCTCTATTCAACGGTACAAATTACACGTACTGGAAGGAGAGGATGAAGATCTTCATTCAGTCCAACAGCTTTCACCTTTGGAAGGTGATAATGAAGGGAAACCAAATTCGAACAAAGAAGGTGGAAAACGAATGGGTTCCTAAGTCCGAGGATGAGTATGACGCGGATGACATCCGAAAGGTTCAAAATAATGCTAAAGCAATTAATTTATTATATTGTGCTGTTAATGCTGACGATTACAGGAAAATATCGTGTTGCACAACGGCAAAAGAGATGTGGGACAAGCTAGAAGTTACGTACGAAGGTACGGACCAGGTAAGGGAAGCAAAAATTGATTTCCTAACCCACTCTTATGAATTATTTCACATGAAGGAAGGTGAAAAGGTGGACGAAATGTTTGAGCGATTTTCAATAATCGTGAATGACCTACATGCTCTCAAGAAAACATTCACGGATAGAGAGCTCGTGCGAAAAATTCTTAGAAGTCTCACACCGGCATGGAGATCAAAAGCCGATGCAATTCAAGAATCCATTGGCGTTTCAAACGTCACCATCGACGCACTAAGAGGTAACCTTAAGACTTATGAATCTACTATTCTTAACCCTTTTGTTGATGATCAAAGGAGGCAAAGAATAGCTCTAAAGGCGAGCACAAGCCAACTGCAAATTGATGAGGAAGGAGACAACGAGTTTGGACTCGTTATAAAAAGATTTCAAAGGTTCATGCGCAAGGAGTATGAATGCAAGGGCAAAAAGCAAGGCGAACAAATCAAGTGCTATGAATGTGGTGAAACCGGGCACATCAAATCAAATTGCCCAAACATCAAAAAGGAGAAGAAACCTTTTAAAAAGCAACGCGCATACATTTCTTGGGGAGGTGACTCCGAAGATGAGTCAAGCGAAGGAGAAGAAGACGAAGACGAAGCAGCAAATCTTTGCCTTATGACACAAGAAGACAACAAAGATGAGGTATGTCAAATTTCGTCTAAAAACTTCCTTACTCTTGAAGAAATGCAAACTGCTTTTGATGAATTATATGCTGAGTTTATTAAGGCTTCAAAAACTGTTAAGGGCATAAAAGAAAATGCTTCATTAAAAGAAAAGGATTTTCAAAAACAGCTTTCTTTGAAAAAAAAGGATTTAGAAAAACTGGTTTTAGAAAATGAGAAGCTGAAAGAGGAAAACAAGTTTTTTGGAAAAAGAAGTTCCGATAAGCCCGAAAGCTCTACTAGAAATTGCACTTCTTGTTTGCTTCTTAAGAATGAAGTAAGTAGGCTTAAAGGCACATTAGATAAGTTTAATTCTTCGCACAAAAACTTGAATGATGTTCTTGTTAACTTGAAATCAACCAAGCATGGAATAGGCTTTAAGAATGAAGAAAAGGTTGACGCTAAACCCCAACAACCTAAAGCTCAACCTAGGATTAACAACAGAAATGCTTATCCTAGAAACAACAACTCTAGAGCCAATATGCATGCTAGACAAAATGCCAAACTTTTTAGAAGACCTAGGAATGACTTACCACCTAGAAATAGTCACCCTAGAAATGATGCATATTTTAGGCTAAATTTTCAACCCCTTAGAAGACCTAGCAATGGCCCTCAACCGAGAAACAATCACTCTAGAAATGCTGCCCATCCTAGAGTTCATAATAGGAGAAATAATCCTCATGAAATGCGAAATAGTCATAGTGTTCAAAATAGAGTAAGAAATTTTCATCCGTCTAGTTACGATGAACCTAGAAGGATGCATAGCCCAAATGTGACTTGTCATTATTGTAGACGTATTGGTCATATTGCTCCTGCATGCTTTACACGTCATAGACATGTTACTCAATCGCATCATTATAATATGCCTAACCCCCAAGGACCCAAGATGGCATGGGTACCTAAAGAACATTAATTTGTTTTGTAGGTGTGCTTGAAGGGATCAAGTGTACTATGGTACCTTGATAGTGGATGCTCCAAGCATATGACGGGAGATGAATCCAAATTCCTTCAATTAGAGCACAAAGAAGGAGGAAGTGTTATCTTCGGTGATAACAATAAAGGAAAGATCATCGGCATAGGCTCAGTCGGTAAGGATGAAAATTCCTCCATTAAGCATATATTACTTGTTAAAGGATTAAAGCATAACCTCTTGAGCATAAGCCAATTGTGTGACAAGGGAAATCTTGCATTATTTGATTCGGATGAATGCTTAGTATTTAGACGTAGTGATTTCAAAATCATACTTCGTGGTTTTAGAGTTGATAATATTTATATGGTTGATCTTGCTAATTCCTCACCCGAATATGTTGATTGTCTTATGAGTAAAGAGGATGATACTTGGCTATGGCATCGTAGAGTAGCACATATCAATATGCATCTTTTGAACAAATTGATTTCTCAAAACTTAGTTGTTGGTCTTCCTCATTTAAAGTTTGAAAATGACTCTATTTGTGACTCGTGTCAAAAGGGGAAGCAAACAAAAGCATCTTTCAAATAAAAACATTGTTTCAACTTCTAGACCATTGCAATTGCTTCATATGGATTTATTTGGTCCTTCTCGCATTGAAAGTCTAGGAAGAAATAAATATGTTTTTGTGATTGTTGATGATTACTCGAGATTTACTTGGACTTTATTTCTTGCCAATAAAAGTGATGCTTTTCAAAATTTTAAATATTTTCTTAAGCGTGTTCAAAATGAGAAAGAAACAACCGTCACTTCAATTAGAAGTGATCGTGGGGGAGAGTTTGATCACAATCTCTTTGCGGACTTCTGTGACGAACTCGGAATCGAGCATACCTTTTCCGCTCCACGTACACCACAACAAAATGGGGTGGTGGAAAGGAAAAATAGGTGTCTCGAAGAGATGGCTAGAACCATGCTCGACGAAGCTAAGATACCCAAACATTTTTGGGCGGACGCCGTGAGTACCGCTTGCTATGTTCTAAATAGAGTAGTAATTCGGCCGATACTCATGAAAACCCCCTATGAACTTTATAAGGGAAGAAAACCAAATATTTCCCATTTTAGAGTTTTTGGTTGCAAATGTTTTGTTCATAACAATGGCAAAGACCAATTGGGTAAATTTGATGCTAAGTCGGATGAAGGTATTTTCATTGGATATTCCTCACGTAGTAAAGCATATAGGGTCTTTAATAAAAGAACCCAAATTGTGGAGGAATCCCCTCATGTTGTATTTTCCGAAAATAATGCTCGCTTGGCGAGAAAGGATTCCGGTTTTGATCTTGCAGGTATCTTAGATAGCTTGAAAGACAAAATACAAGAGGAACCATCCAAGGAAAATAAAGATGAAACTGAGGAACAACCAACGGAAGAAGCGCCACAATTGAAAAAAGAAACAAAAGTGCCAAATGAGTGGAGGACGATCAAAGATCACCCTCTTGAACAGGTAATTGGCAACGTCGGAGGAAAGGTAAGTACCCGAAACTCTCTTAAGAACACTTTAGGACACACTTCTTAAGAGCTCACGTTCTCACTTGGCAACACTAATTTAAGTTATTACTTCTTTACAAATTACTGACTTGAGCGTCGGAGACGTTTAATTCTATTTTGCAGGTATCGCCCTAAAAGATAGAGGGAATTATGAAGTTTTGGCACAGAACAATCGATTGTTCCAAGCAAATAATCGATTATTTTACTGTGCTGAAAATCGATTAGCAGTATCACTAATCGATTGTTTATGGTTCATGTTTATTATGCAGTTTCGTTAAATAATTGATTCCTTAAACTGCAAAATCGATTTCCGTCTCAATCATTCATCAAGGCTTTTCCAAAACAATCGATTGTTTCAAAATATAATCGATTATTTTTAAAATCAGAAAGTTTCTGTGCTCACTGTAACATAACAATCGATTACCATATTTTGACAATCGATTATTTCATGTCAGAAATTTAAACTCTTGTTACCGTTTGGCTCCTCAATCGATTTGTGTCAGTTTCAAGTCAGGTCATAACTCTTCAACAATCGATTATTGCATCTCAACAATGGATTGTCTAACGGTCAGTGAATTTATTTTACCGTTTCTAACTGATTTGGCTTTAAATTCTCAGCAGATTTCTTCCATTAATGATAAGCCACTCTCCCCTCTATAAATAGGCTTTATATATGTTCATATGCATTCACTCAAGCATCAATTATAGCTTTCAAAATATCAAATTCTCTCTAATCCTTTGCAAAATCCAGCAGCTTTCATTAAAAATGTCGGGCCGTCACTCAAAACGTTCCCGTTCTGCTAGGCACGGCGCATCCTCCTCTGTTGCCCCTCCTCGTCCGAACTATCCCTATCAAGATGGTTCGGTTCTATTTTTTAATTCCGACATCGAGCTTACTCGATTCTTAACCAAATTTGAAAAGCGCGACATTCTTCCACCGCGCTTTTCAACCCACAAGTATCTTGAATCATTTGGGCCTGCTGCAAATATGCTCAAAAATTCTCAACTTCTTGACTTTTTACTCCTTACCCATCCTTACATCAATACTACATTGGTTCAAGCATTTTATTCCAACCTCCATGAGGATAATGATGGTGAGCTTGTCACCAACATTAATGGTGTTCAAATTCTTCTTTCCGATGAAAATCTTCATACCATTGCCCGTCTTCCTCATAATGGTGAAGACATTTTTCGGTACACCGGAGAGGCCGGAGCCCTTTTTGATGAAACAGCCCTCTTACACCAAATCGGTCTTACTTCTTATGATCCAAATCTTTATTCCCGTCGTCCTACAATTACGGGAATGGATCCCAATTATCGGTTGATTTTCTATTTCATCACCCGAGTCCTCAAGCCTCATAAGCATAACCATACTACCATTTCTCAAGAGGACACTAAGCTCATGCATGCCATAATAACAGGAGCTAACATCAATTGGTGTCGGCTTATCAAAATTCACATGCGTGACGCTATCGGAGATGATAGGCCTCTTCCTTATGCTCTCCTCATCATGAACTTTCTTGCAGCCACTGGATTCGTCACTGGAAATGGTCTTCAAAAAGAGTACCAAAAAGTGGGAAATTTCGGAATCCTCCTTTCATCATGACGGTGATCATGTAGCGCCTGCTCCTCCTTCATCCCGTCGAACTCGTCCGCCTCAAGAACCCACTCTCCAATCCATTTCCGACCAAATTGCTTCCCTGACCACCTCTGTCGGTCATTTAACTCACGAGATCCATGGATATTTTGACCACATTCATTATCCATATGCGGGTCTTGTTCCATATGAAGCAGCGCCGGATGATGAGGCGGAAAATGATGAATGAATAATTGTAGTTTTAAAGTTTGTTTTTATATGTTGTATTGTCTTCCCTGTTGCTGTAATTTTTCTTTCCAATAAACAAACAAGGTTTATTTCATCTTTTGCATCTTATTATTATTTTTGCAAATGGCAAAAGGGGGAAGATAACGGGTATGCACTCAATATTTATAAGCTTAAATTGAGGGGGAATTCACATATTGAGGGGGAACAAATTGCATACTTGTTGCATGTATATACTTGTCTTGAATCGTCAATATATCGTCAATATAAATTGCTTGTCTTGCATATCCCGCTTAATGTTTGCCATTATCAAAAAGGGGGAAATTGTTGGAAACACGTTCTCAATGCAATATACTAAAACGTGTGTTCTTTTGTGTAGGTTTTGATGAATGACAAACGAAGCGAAAATTGATATATGACGAAGTTCAAGAAACAAGCGCACAATTGATATACAACGAGATTCAAGATCAAGACAAAGTTTTATAAGTTTAATTGAGTCATTCTTATTTGTGATCTTGATCCTACAACTTGACTCGTAACATGGCTTCTCTCATAAAACTATTTTCCAAAATCATGCATATTCAATTTAATGCTAAATGATTTTAAATCATGCATATTTACTTCGGTCAAAATGATTTTTAAACATGCCTCTAAAATCTGGACTAAGATAATCGATTATGTACTTATGATAATCGATTGTTTTAAGCCAAGACTGCATGACAATCGATTGTGAACTAATGACAATCGATTGTGAGTAAGACAGTGAGCATCAGGTTTTTAAAACCTGCATGACAATCGATTGTGAACCTTATGACAATCGATTGTGATGAGGCAGTGTCCATCAAAGTTTTTCAAAACTCAGAATAATCAATTGTGAAGCTAATGACAACCGATTGTGAAGAGACAGTGTCCTTCAGCTTTTTCAAAGTCACAAAATAATCGATTGTGAACTTATGACAATCGATTGTGTTGAGGCAATGACTTCCAGTGATTTTCAAATTTATTAATTAATTGATTGTGAGTATATAATAATCGATTGTCAAGAGGCAGTGTCTAAAATGATTTTCAAAAACTGATAAGTAATCGATTGTTGACTTTGTGCAATCGATTGTGAAGCTGACCGTTGTCGTAAAGTTTTGAAATACCGTCAGGTCATCGATTATTGATTCTGTAATAATTGATTGTTGTGATTAAAATCCGGAAAAGATTTTTTGAACGTTATTGGGTAACCGATTATTGATTTGGTATAATCGATTGTTTTGATTAAAGTCCGGAAAAGATTTTTTGAACGTTGCTGAGTAATCGATTGTTGATTCTGGACAATCGATTGTTTGTGGTAAAATCTGGAAAGGATTTTTTGAACGTTGCCAGTAATCGATTATGGATTGTAAGTAATCGATTATCAAGCGTAAAATCTGGGATTGAATTTTGATCTGACTGGCAGACAATCGATTGTTGGGGTTTGACAATCGATTGTCAGTGAGTAAAATCAGCAACTCTTAATTGGCAATTAGGCAACGGTAATGCAAAGTTTTTCAACTATAAATATAGCTTCATTTCAGTGTTTTAAACACAACAACATACTACAACTGATCATTACATTGCTATAAGCTTGCATACTTTTGTTTATCATTTTATATTCAATTTCATAAAGCTTTTGAGAGCCATATTCTTGTCCAAAGTTGTTGTGATCCAGAGCTTATTTCTTCTACTCATATCTACTCATTAAGGAGTATTTCGTTTGAGTGTTTTAGTGTTGTATACACTTGTAAGAGAATTGTAATTCTCTTGTTGTTAGGAACTTGTGTTTCCTTGGTTGAAGTCTTGGAGTGTTGTAACTCCGAGCAAAGGTGTTGAGGCTTGCGTCCTCAAGTTGTAAAGGTTTGTTAAGCACCCGGAAGCTTGACACGTTAGTGGAAAATCTCGAGAGAGTCTCTCGGGGACTGGACTAGCCACACGTTGTGGTGAACCAGGATATATCTGTGTGTAAGTTATTATTTATCGCACTTATTTACTTCCTGCAAATTTTAATTTCCGCAAGTTTACGCTATATTTTATTATAACGCTATTCACCCCCTCTAGCGTTAAGCGTATTATCTAACAGTTCGCGTGCGGGAGAGGGAGCAGGAGCTCGAAATGCCTGCTGCTGATTTTAGAGTGGCGGGGTTGGAATAACGCATCAGTGTTTGTGTGCGGGACGCTCAAGCTACGGCGGACCGGATTGCGGCCTTGGAGGATGAGAACCAGTGTCTGAGGGATCAGGCAGCTTCTTATGGCCCCGCTCTTGACCTTTGGTCATTTGCTGTGGCCCAGCTTGACGTGTATAGGAAGTTGTGGTAGGCTGGAATCGTGCCCGAAGCTGTTTTTGAGGGGGCCCGCCAAAAGGCTCGTGAGGCTCATCTTGGTTATGGCTTTGACCCGGCCACTTCGGTGACCGATGATGGCGCTGAGGGCACTGATGATGGTGCGGGCGGCTGTGAGGGTGGCGCGGGTGGCACTGAGTAGAAGGGGTTTTTAGAGTTAGTTTTTATGTTTTGTTTTTTTGTTGCCGTTTGGCTTTCTTCTCTTTTTTTTTGTTTGTTAGCCTTGGCCGTATGTATAAATGGAGGTGACCAGTTGTAAATAATGCTGCGAATCTATAAACAACTTTATGTTCTTCTCTTTTTTTTTGGTTTTCGAGATTTCTTTTTCACTTATTCAAGAAACGTGTTGATCTCCCTACGACTTTAGTCGTGATAATGTCGGCAGCCTTGGCCATGATGACGTTGATGGTCTTGGTCAGTTGGATGAATCAGACTATTGTTGGGTCGTCTGCTTGCCTTAGTCAAAATCTAGGTGGGTTGTTAGCGTCGACGGCCTCAACCGTGATTGACTACTTTTCTTTTAACACATTTCTTTACTTGGCATGAGTAAGTTGGAGCCGTTGTTCGGTGGGGGTGGCGTATAACCTTAGTCCCAGTTCGGGCGTGGTCGAATTGATGCCCCTGGCCTTGTAATTTGATTGGGGTCAAACTTATCGTGGCATGAATTTTAGTTTGAGTTAGGCGTACTTAATTGCTTGGTGAGGGTGCCTAACTTGTCCGTTTGTTCGTCGGGGACTAGGTTTTGTAGCTTCCAATGGTAAGGGCTCTTGGCCTGGGGCTTGGTTTATTCAATAGTTGAATTTTAGTGCTGCGTCGCTTGTCCTGCGTCGTTGTTCGACTATGGCTGAAGTCGCACGCACATAGCCTGAGTTTCAGTTCAACTAATTGTTGAACTTGTTGGGTGAGGGCACGTAGCCTGAGATTTTGTTCAACTGTTGTTGAACCTTTGCAATTTTTGATGTCGAAGGCACAAAGCCTGAGTCCCAGTTTAACTCATAGTTGAACCTTTGGGCGAGGGCACGTAGCATGAGATGTTGTTCAACTGTAGTTGAAACTTTGTAATTTTTTGATGTCGAAGGCACATAATCTGAGTCCCAGTTCGACTCATAGTTGAACTTATTGGGCGAGGGCACGTAGCCTAAGCTAATTGTTCAACCGTAGTTGAACCTTTGTAATTTTTTGATGTCGAAGGCACATAGCTTGAGTCCCAGTTCAACTCATAGTTGAACTTGTTGGGCAAGGGCATGTAGCCTGAGCTATTGTTCAACCATAGTTGAGCCTTTATAATTTTTTGATGTCGAAGACACATAGCCTGAGTCCCAGTTCAACTTATAGTTGAACTTGTCGGGCGATGTCACATAGCCTGAGATGTTGTTCAACCATAGTTGAACCTTTGTAATTTTTTGATTTCGGAGGCACATAGCCTGAGTCCCAGTTCAACTCATAGTTGAACGTGTTGGGCGAGGGCACGTAGCCTGAGCTGTTGTTCAACCACAGTTGAACCTTTGTAATTTTTTGATGTCGAAGGCACATAACCTGAGTCCCAGTTCAACTCATAGTTGAACTTGTTGGGCGAGGGCACGTAGCCTGAGCTGTCGTTCAACTGTGGTCATTGAGATCTTGTCTGATCTGCATGTAGCTTTCTTGGCTAGTTTGCAGAAGCCATTTTGTTATGGATCCTGGTTTCGTGCCACTTTCCGGAAGGGCATCGTGTCAAAGAGACGAGAGTCTCTCACCCGTGTTCTCCCCTTAATGGGGGGTATCTGCATCTTCTTCTTCTACTTCTTCTTACGCTCTCTTGAGAATGGGGGGAAGTCGGGTCTACGGACTCTTGCCGGAGCTTTCTAGTTCCATTCACCCGCTGTGCTACCTTGGCTCATTCGAGCTGTGTTTCTTTCCCTTTTGGGTGTTCTCTTTCCATTCTTGGTCCAAGGATGAACTACGCGACTCTTCTATGAAATCCCCACAGATGGTGCAAAATTGTTTAGCTCAAAGTTCTCATACACTTTATAAGCATAAATCAATTAAAATAAAAGGAGGGCCAATCACAGCAGATCGTAATAACCACAAGACTAAACGGATAACACAAGAGACAAAAGCTATAAGTTAATAAGAAGAGGGTTGAGATATATTATTGATAATATTGATTTGGTCTGCCTCTCCATGGAGAGGTTCAGTGCCTTACAAAGATTCTCTTTTCTTTTAGAAGTGGAAGTGAAGAAGAAGGAGCAACCCCCTTCTAGGGTTTCTTCTCTTAGTATTTATAGTTGTGAATCTTGCCAGCTGGCGTTAGGCAAGAGCGACCGTGTTTAGGGGAGGATCGTCAGTAGCGAGTAGGGCGTAGCCTCGTCTATTGGGATGAGCGATCTTTGAGCACTCATTATTAATGAATGGTCATTTCATTAATCAATCCGAATATTCTTATGGATGGATTACTCATTAATTATCGTGAGTCGAGTTTTGACGCATACATGGATCATTCAAATACATTAAAATAATCCAATAAAAACTACGTCCTAAACCCCTTCGTCCAGTTTGGTTCAACGGGTTTTAATTGAACACATAGTTCAAAATTCTAATTTAATTTAAATATTGGAGTTTTATCTAATAAAATAAAGATGTATGAATGGAAAATGGAGGGAAACCAAAAGTTTGAAGTTGTATATGGTAAAGTATGTTCATATAAATGCTCGTATAATAAAGCGTGTTGGCCTAAGTTTAAGTTGAAGTTTTGAAGATTGACAAATGAACTGATAGAAGGACCTAGTCCATCTTGTATCACACAGTCTGAATCAATAAGGGCACATGTAGAGCACGTGAGGAAGATAATGCACCAAAGACCACGCATCAATATCTTCTGATCATAATCGAAAAGATTGCATTGGGATAAGGAGGAAAGTCTCTTTATGTGAAGAGAACTTAATCCTAAGTTAGGATAAGGGTTGGAATTTGCTTTGGGAAAGGACTCGAATTGTGAACAGATAAGAAGTGGAGTCTTATTCAAACTCTAACTGCTAACTCAATATATGATTGAGTTATTTCTCTTTTCAGGCGACACACACAAGCATAAGTAAAATCATATTTGAGAGCTAAAGGGCAAAGTCTGATTAGCAAGCAATATATGCAAGTTAGAAGTGTGGACGCCTACAACTACATGAACCTAGAGAAGAACCAGTTCTATCTGATTATTTATTTCTACTTCAATTATAGTAGGTTTTATATTGTACCTTTCAGCTTTCCTAGAAGCAACTGTATTAGGTACATTGTGTCATCAAGTTAGAGTTAACTTTATAGTGTCGCAGCAGCTGAGGCTGTGTGCCACGCTGGGATTAGAGTTTAATCCTTAGGTTTACAAGAGTTTTGTAAATGCTGTTTTTGGCTCATTGATTTTAGTGGAGTTTCGGAAAATCCTACTGAGTAGTGGGTCGTGGTTTTTTCACCCTTTGAGCCAGGTGTTTTTCTCGTAAAAATTGTTGTGCACTTTACTTTTTGTTTTTATATTTCCGCAAATTGCAGTAGTAAGGTTTGGTTCTTCTAACGAAAAAATTAGGTACCACATAAATCACCCCATCTTGTGTGGTATTGACGTTTATTTACATCAATTGGTATCAGAGAAGGTTATCCTTGAAGAGGTTAAAGCCTTAGGAAAAAGATCAACATGAGTGAACCACCTGGGAACTAGGAAGGACAGTCTATTGCAAGGCCTCCACTCTTAAATGGGCTCCAATATTCTTGGTGGAAAAATATAATGAGAGACCACATCATGGGTGAAGATTATGAACTTTGGGACATCATCACTGATGGTCCTCTTGCTACAACCAAGAAGAATGCTGAAGGAATGGATGTTCAAAAATCTATAGCAGATTGTACTACTAATGATCTAAGGAAATGGGAGAAAAATGCTAAAGCCAAGAAATGGCTAGTGTGTGGAATTGGCCCTGATGAATACAACATGATTTAGGGATGTACAACTGCCAAGGAAATTTGGGACACTTTACAAGTGGCTCATGAAGGAACACCTCAAGTGAAGAGGTCCAAAGGTACTCTACTGTATTCTCAATATGAGAATTTTACTATGAAGGATGGTGAAACTATCCAAGAGATGTACACTAGGTTCACTATATTGACAAATGAACTTGAGTCTCATGGAAGGGTCATTCTGGAATAAGACAAGGTAGAGAAGATTCTAACTAGAGTTCTGCCAATCTCTCCTGGGAAAGTAAAATCACCGCCATTTAAGAATCCAAAAATATTGCTACTCTGAAATTGGATGAACTGATTGGACACTTGACTGCTTATTAATTGAGAAGGTAAACTATGAAGATGGATGCTCCAAAGAAAGAAAGAAGTGTGGCTCTCAAAATCTCAGAAGGATCAGATCTTGAAGATGATGAAATGGCAATGATAACCAGAGACTTCAAGAAATGCCTTATTAGAGGCAAGGGCTCTTCAAGAGGATCAACATTCAACAAACCTAGGTCTCCTGAGAAGTAGACAAATGATGGTTGCTTTAAATGAGGAAAGACTGATCACATGATAAAGAACTATCCTCAATGGAAGATTGAGTGGAAGAAAGAAAGGGCGGAAAGAAGGAACAAGAAGAAGGAGCAGGTTCAACCAAGGAGAAACAAAGGTACTACCAAGGCTATGGTTGCTGCATAGGGAGATACGTCAGATGAAGACTCAGAAAATGAAGTTGAATATGAGCATGCTCTTATGGCCATCCGAGAATCAGAAGATGAACATGAGGTAAGTATTTTACATCTTAAAGAAAAAATTAAATTCCTATCGAAAGAAAAATTGGCTGAACTCTTTATGGACTTCATAGATGAGTCTGAAATAATAAACAGTGAGAAAGATGTTATGTCTAGGGATTGTGCATTATTAGAAGAAAAATGCAAAAGACTAGAATTTTGGGCTGATCAGAGTAATAACTTAAATGCTGAGTTGAAGAACCAGGTTCTTCAACTGGAAACAGTGTCCTAGAACT
Source organism: Nicotiana benthamiana (assembly GCA_034376525.1). Classification (NCBI taxonomy): domain Eukaryota; kingdom Viridiplantae; phylum Streptophyta; class Magnoliopsida; order Solanales; family Solanaceae; genus Nicotiana; species Nicotiana benthamiana. Next base: position 115,668,795 of record CM067340.1, read on the forward strand.
CAAGTCTGGAAATTTGAAACTAAAAATAGGCAAAGGAAAGAAAAAGGCTGATCAATCATTTCTCACAATAGAATAAAATTTAGGAAAAATGAAAGATGAGCTGTATAAGAAAGATGAATCAATCAAGGTCCTTAAAGAAGAATTAGGAAAGGTGAAGCATGAACTAGACAGAACATGCAAATGGAACAAGGCTTCTGATGCACTCTCATGGCTGGAAGAGCATCACAGCATCAACAAGAGAGGACTTGGGCTTGGGAATCAAGATCCAAAATGGGATCCCCAAAACAAGTATCTCACTCTACCTGAAAACAAAATATGTACACATTGTGGCAAGTCTGGCCATTACATAAATGAATGTAATGCAAAAGAAAAGGCCAGTCAAAGAAAAAAAACTTTTGTTCAAGAAAACAAAAACTGCCTTGGTGGGCAAAGAAAAATCTAATTCATCCTTTTTCCCATAGAAAGGGACCTAAACTAGTTTGGGTTCCTAAGACTAACCTCTGATTTCATTTTGCAGGTCCAACTGAAAGGAAGTAGCCAAGTGGTACATGGATAGTGGCTGCTCAAAACATATAACTGGTAACAAGGACCAATTTCTTTCACTTGAGAACCTATGAGGAGGCAATGTCTCCTTTGGAAATGGAAAGAAAGGTGAGATCATTGGGATTGGAAAGGTAGGAAAGACAGACTCTCATTCCATTGAGAGTGTCAACTTGATAGAGGTAATCTAGTTGCTTTCACCTCCTTAAAATGTTGTGATTAACCTTACTACAGTCAAGATTGTTTTGTAGGGAAGAAGAGTTAACAATATTTACATTGTAGATTTATCATATCTTTCTGAAAATGAATTCACTTGTCTGAGTGTGATAATAAGACTTGGTCATGCTAGTCTAAATCAATTAAACAAATTAGTCTCTAAGGACTTAATGATAGGGTTACCTAATATCAAGTTCAAGGAAGACAAAGTTTGTGAGGCATGTGCAAGGGGAAGCAGGTAAGTTCATCCTTCAAAACTAAGAAAATGGTAAGCTCGTCCAAGACGTTGGAACTGGTTCATATGGATCTCTATGGTCCAATGAGAACCATGAGCAGAGGTGGTAAAAGATATGTCCTTGTGCTAGTTGATGATTTCTCTAGATTTACCTGGGTGTTATTTCTGACTTCTAAAGATGAAGCATTTGAAATGTTCACAGCCTTTGTTAGAAATATCCAGAAATAATTAGGAAATCAATCTGCATCCATTAGGTCTGACCATGGAACTAAATTTGAAAATGTAAAGTTTGCTGAATTTTGTGATGAAAATGGAATAGATTATAATTTCTCTGCCCCTAAAACTCCTCAACAAAATGGGGTTGTTGAAAGGAAGAACATGACCCTTGAAAGTATGGCAATGACTATGTTACTTTCTAGTAAACTACCTCATAGCTTTTGGGAAGAGGCAATGAATACATCATGCTACATAATAAACAGGTGTATGACCAGACCACTGGTAGAGAAAACTCCCTATGAGTTACTTAAAGGGAGAAAACCAAATATATCCCACCTAAGGGCTTTTGGTTGCAAGTGCTATGTGCACAATAATGGCAAATATTCCCTTGGTAAGTTTGATCCCTGAAGTGATGAGGGAGTATTCTTGGGATATTCTTCACATAGCAAAGCTTAAAAAGTATTTAATAAAAGAACTCTATGTGTAGAAGAAAGTGTACATGTTATTTCTGATGAAACTAACACTCTTTCTGAGAGACAGGAACATGAAGATGAAGCCATTGGATTGGTAAGACAACTGACTGAAGCCAGAGAACCAGTCAAGGAGACATCCAAGGAAGAAACAGGTACTGGAACAGGTCTTTTTACCCTGGGCAACCTGACAGGGGGAACAAAGTTGAGAGAAAATGCACAAAATTTTCTAAAGGAACCTATGCCGGAACCTGTACCTCTACAGCATAACAATGAAGCAGAAGCTAGCAGAAACCAGCTGGTGGGAAAATCTTACAGGTACCTGATTTCTCACCCCATTGAGAACATAATCAATGATCCCACATCTGGAGTCAAGACCAGATCACAGCTGAAAAATCTGTGTGCATTTGATGCCTTTTTGTCCCTGATTGAACCTAAGAATGTGAATGAAGCTCTACAAGATGCTGACTGGATACATTCTATGCAAGAAGAACTCAATCAGTTTGAAAGAAGCAAAGTTTGGCACTTGGTTCCAAAACCTAAGGATAGGTCAGTTATTGGGACAAAATGGTTTTCCAGAAATAAGATGGATGAAGATGGAACAGTTACAAGAAACGAGGCAAGGCTGGTGGTTCAAGGTTATAGTCAAGAGGAAAGCATTGACTATGATGAGACTTTTGCTCCAGTTGCCAGACTTGAAGCAATAAGACTTCTCATAGCCTTTGCAGCACATATGAAATTCACTCTTCATCAAATTGATGTGAAAAGTGCCTTCCTAAATGGCTATCTCAAAGAAGAAGTGTTTGTGAAGCAACCTACTGGATTAGAAAGCAAATAATGTCCTGATCATGTATACAAACTAGACAAGGATCTTTATGGCCTAAAGCAAGCCCCAAGATCTTGGTATGAAAGATTGTCAAAATTCCTTCTGGAGCATGGGTACAAAAGAGGCAAAATTGATAGCACTTTGTTCTTAAAGGAAAGGGGTAAAGATATTCTAATTGTTCAGATTTATGTCGATGACATAATTTTTGGGGCCACTACAGAGAGGTTGAGCAATGGTTTTGAAAAACTAATGGGCAGTGAATTTGAAATGAGTATGATGGGAGAACTCAATTTCTTCTTAGGGTCGCAAATAAAACAAAGTCCAAACGGTACCATGATTCATCAGCAGAAGTACACAAAAGAACTAATCAAGTAATTTAAAATGGAAGAATCCAAACAAATAGATACTCCTATTGCAACTGCCACAAAGATAGATGCTAATGAACCTGGTTCATCAGTTGATCAAAAGTTGTACATGGGTATGATTGGTTCACTTTTGTATCTTACTGCTAGCAGACCTAAAATTGTTTTCAGTGTAGGCCTTTGTGTTCGTTTCCAAGCAAATCCAAAGGAGTCACACTTAACTGCAGTCAAAAGAATATTGAGATATCTAAAAGGCACAACTGAATTTGTGCTTGTGGTATCCAAAAGGTAGTAATTTTGACTTAAATGGATATGCTGATGCTGATTATACAGGTTACATAGTAGACAGGAAGAGCAATGCAGGTATGGAACACTTTCTAGGATCTTGTCTTGTATCATGGGCTACCAAAAAGCAAAATTCACTTGCCCTCTCTACTGCTGAAGCGAGTATGTTGTTGCCGCCTCATGTTGTGCTCAGTTACTATGGATCAAGCAACAATTGGTAGGTTTGGAATTGAAGTGGAATGCATACCTATATTTTGTGATAACACTAGTGCTATCAGTATGACAAAGAACTCTGTTCATCATAAGAGGACTAAGCACATAGATGTTAGACACCACTTCTTAAGGGACAACTATGAAAAGGGGCTAATTTCTATAGAATTCTGTGCCACTGATAAACAAATAGATGACATCTTCACCAAGGCACTGAGTACAGAAAACTTTTAAAGGAATAGGTTGGAATTAAGGATGATTAAGATCACCTGAGAGGTCATGTTCAGAATGCACAATGAAAAATAAAAAAAAATTGAAACTTCTTTTGGTTAGTAGTTCTTAAATCTCTGAATGTTAGACTAATTCCTACTCAGCTAAATACTTTTAAATAAGTATACTCCTGTGACATGTGGTTATGTAATTCACTAATCTCTTATAAATTTTCTATTATGACATTTGAGGCATGATCAAGAGAAGTGTCATATGAAGAACCTGGTTCATCAGTATGTACTCATGAGAAAAGTCACGTATGTTTCTATACTTTACACAATTAGAAAATTTTAATTTTAAATCATGAGCAAGAGTCCTAGAAATTCCAATCGTCCAAAAATTCTATACATTGGAAGCCAATTGAACCAGTTTCTTGTAATTAGAATTCTAAGGAATAACAGAACTTCTCTCCTAAACCTTATCAATTTTAATTAATAAGGAGAGCAGATATTGACCCTGATTAGACTTCTACTTACACCTAAAAAAGTGCCTTTTCTGATGCAATAATTACCCTCTTTAAAAGGCCTTTTAAGTCACCTAATAACCATCATTAACCTCTAATATCTCTGATCATCTACTCCATCTCCAAAACCCTCAAAATTTCCCAAAATTGTTTTAGAGTCTTCCACAAATCCACCACCCAAAATGACTAATCCTCAAGATAATCCAGGAACCCCACCACCAGTGTCACCCAACACCACCTCATCCTCTACTCCTCCTGTTGAACCCCCAAAACCCAGGTTTCGTCGAACAAAAATGATAGCTAGAAAATCAGTGGCTACTGGACCTTTAAGAAAATCCTTAAGCGAGAAGGTAAAATCAAGTCAAGAGAAGAAACCCCAAGAAGAGGTCACTGAATCCAGCTCTGAGGCAGATCAATACATTTTTGCAAGCGTGTGAGATGAACCTGGGCTTTCTCAAAATTCTCCGCCTCAAGAAAATCGAACAGAGGTAAAATTTTATTTTGTGTCACTGGATGTAGGTGAAAGGGAAGAGAATAGATATGTTTTGGTAGGGGAATTTAAAAACATTTCTAGGTATGAGTCTGTAGAACAGTTAAAGAAAAGGAAGAAAAAGGTGTTGTCTATCTGTGGAAGTGGGGGTAATGGGGTATCACACTCAGGGGGAAGTGAATCTGGGGAAGCTGCTGAGGGGTTGGTAGACTTAAGTAAACAAACTGGTCCAATAGTGGAGGAGACATTGGCTGGTCTGATTAAAAATGTGGGGGATAGCTATGACCCCAAGAAATGGAAGTCATCTTCCCTTAAAACTCCTACTGCTGCAAAACCTGCAAAGAAGTCAAAAACTGTATCTCCCAAGGTTGCACCTAGGGATAGAACAACAAGAAGCAAAGTGAGAGAAAGTGAAGCTGAATAGAAGAGGGCTCTGGAAGAAAGCAAGAAGAAAAGACTAGAGAAAGGAAAAGGGAAAGTTGTTGAGAGTTCAGAAATTGTGGCTGAGGAGGACGACGAGGTGATGGAACAGGTCCATCCGGCAAAATAAACTGAGAAAGCTCCTATTGCAAAATATAAGGAGCCTAAGACTTCTTCCAAGAAGTCTTCCAAAGTTGTACCCCCTGAGTCCTCCCTGGCAAAGAGAACAAGATCTGCTACTAAAGACAAACAGGTGAAAAAGGTTGTGGAAGAAGAAGAAAGTGAAGAAGAAGAAGAAGAAGAAGATTCTGAGAGTGAATAGGATCGATTTGCCAAATTTGGAAAGAGAAACATTCTGAAGGGTAGGCTGTTGAAAGACCTGGAGGAGCCAGGTATGTTGACGCTTCTAAATTTTTTGGAGGCTCAAGGATGGAAGGATATCGCCCTTCAGTTGAACGGGAAACTAGCTAGAAAGGAATTGGTGGAGTTTCTGGAAAATGGTGTGGTGACAAGTTATGTTAAGGGAGTCAAGGTAAAATTTGATGCTAAAAAGCTAGGAGAAATTCTAAACATCCCTTATGAAGGATATGATGAATACACAAGGCAAAGATGGCCTTGTTTGGATGGGCTACCCTCAGAGCTACAGATAACTAGAAACTTCTTTGGTACCACATCAGAGGCAGAAGTGCCAGGGGCAAGGCCAGTGCAAAAGAGTGAAATGAGTCCTGAACACAAGGTTCTCTTTGAGTTTGTCAACAAATGCCTCCTGCCTAGACAGGAAGAAGGCACACTGCAAATTATTTGGACATTTTTCTCATGCAGTGCTTGACTGAAAGCAAGAAAATCAACTAGCCTGTGTTCATGGTGAAACTGCTGGAAAGGGTGATCAATGGTTCCAAGGCCCATGCAATTCTCTATGGGTTTATTCCGACTACTGTTCTTGAACGTCTAAATGTTCCCCTAAAGAATTGAGAGATGGCATCTAGCAAGGAAAACTTTGGCATCAAGATTCCTCAAAGCTGCGACTATCTACTTAGCACTATCTCGGTTGAACCTGGTTCATGAGCAAACTCCTGTCAACAGCAAAGTGAGATCCCTAGTTCAGGAGGTTGGACTGAAGGATGTTGAAATTTCTAGGCTTAAGGCCAGGGTGGCAGAATTGGAGGAATAAAAAAATGGACTTAGAGTTGAGCTTGCCAAGGAGAAGGAGAAGAATTAAGGCATGCTACAACAAATGTTTAATCTGCTAAAAGTCCGACCCTCTATAGCTCATCCAAGCCTTAGGAGTCCTGTGTCTAGGTTCCAGTCTAGTTCCCCCTTCTCAATGACAAGTTTTTTTGGTTCGTGGTCTGTTTTTGTTTTTTTTGCTCATGGTTGGGAGTTCTATGTTTCTTTTTGTGGCTTGCTTGGTAGGAACATTTCTGAATCAACGAATGAAACTTTTCTAGTTTTTGTTAATCTTGTTCAATATAGTTATTTCTGAGAAGATTTTTGATTAGCTAGAACATATGTTCACTTGCCGTTGCCCCAGCGGCCAGAGTAGATATTAACTTCAAATATTCATATCATTTATGCAACTTTTTGATGATGCCATAAGGGGGAAGATATAATATATGCATAAAAGTGTTTTCTGAACAAGTGATGTTTATGACCTAAATCTAACCTCCTTAATGATAAGTTAAATGATCTTCTAAGTGTTTATTTCAGCTAAGTCTACAAGTTCCTGATCATAATAACCACATAGTTAGTCATCATCAAAAAGGGGGAAATTGTTAGCCCAAGATTCAGTTGAAGTTTTGAAGATTGACAAATGAACTGATAGAAGGACTTGGTCCATCTTGTATCACACAGTCTGAATCAACAAGGGCACATGCAGAGCACGTGAGGAAGATAATGCACTAAAGACCATGCATCAATATCTTCTAATCATAAACGAAAAGATTGCATTGGGATAAGGAGGACAGTCTCATTATGTGAAGAGAACTTAATCCTAAGTTAGGATAAGGGTCGGAGTTTGCTTTGGGCAAGGACTCGAATTTTAAATGGATAAGAAGTGGAGTCCGCTAAAGAGCAAAGTCTGATTAGCAAGCAATATATGCAAGTTACAAGTGTGGACGCCTACAACTACATGAACCTAAAGAAGAACCAGTTCCATCTGATTGTTTATTGCTAGTTCAATTGTAGTAGGTTTTATATTGTACCTTTCCGCTTTCCTAGAAGCAACTGTATTAGGTATGTTGTGTCATGAAGTTAGAGTTAACTTGATAGTGTCGTAGCAGCTGATGCTGTGTGCCACACTGGGATTAGAGTTTAATCCTTAGGTTTACAAGAGTTTCGTAAATACTGTTTTTGGCTCATTGATCTTAGTGGAGTTTGGGAAAATCCTAGTGAGTAGTAGGTCGTAGTTTTTTCACCTTTTGAGCCAGTAGTTTCCACGTAAAAATTGTTGTGCACTTTACTTTTAGTTTTTATATTTCCGAAACTGCAGCATTTAGTTCACCTAGAAGAACCAGGTTGTTCTAACGAAAAAATTAGGTACCACACAAATCACCTCCCCCCTTGTGTGGTATTGACGTTTATTTACATCAAAGCGAAACATGGAGCCGAAGGCAGATACAATGCAAGGCAAATGAAAATTAGGTCTGAAGGCAATAATCTCTTTTTTTCCCAAAGGAAATGATACTCTTAAAGGCAAAATAAATGACTGCTACCTGGTTACATTTAATGGAGAATATTCTATAGCATTAAGTATGTCGTCTGTTACAAAGAATATAACATTCATTTCATACAGTTACACATTCTTCAATGGGCTTCATAATTGCCACTTAAAAGGTGTTTGTTCCTAGGACCTTGTTCTGTAGGAATAACTATAAAAAGTGAGCTCAACGTCCATTGTATAGGGAAGAAATTTTATGACAAGCTCATAATATACACAGTTTAGAGTTCAATAATATTTTATCTCCTTGCTAATTAATATCGTTACTATTGCCTCTGGAAGCTCTGCTCCCCACACCAGATTTTTTGTTGTCTTATCTTGATTTCGACACTAAGTCTTACATTGTTGTTTAATTTATTTTCTATTTTGGGATCAAATCGATTCACTTGTCTATAAACTACGCACAAATTCAATGGTACCGTTTTACGGTAAACAATTTAGCATCCACCTAGGGGCTTAGACAGTTGCGTAATTGAGTTGATCATTACATCTATTACATATCGGGATGAGGCCATGCTGGTCTGTGGTGGGAAATATCCACGACATATTCTAGAGGCAACTCATGATGATGCCGAAGAAGAACATGTCGCTAAAACAGTACGGACCCTGAAAGAGCAACAAAAAGCCATTATGGGACACTTCTCACGACATGAACAGGTCATGACAGAGTTTAGGAAGGCGTTGTCGGGTTCTTTCAACAGCACGAATGGATGAGGTCCAGTTCCTCCCGCAAACCAAACAACATAGAAAGTCGACAACAACACCCCAATGGGCGAAATCGGCTTCAATAAGGCTGGGGGAATGATAGCGGATCCGGTAAAAAAAATGATAATGACCCCTTTAAAACCAAACTCATGTAGTTTATGAGGGAAATAAATGCCGAATGGATCAAATTTCAGGCTCACCACTAGTGTTGCATGGTTCGGACTCAAATAAATATACCTTGTTGCGGTTCAACCCAAGCCCGTCACCAGAATTGATCCCTAAGCGGTTCAAAATGCCTAACATGCCTAAGTATGATGGGACTTTGGATCCTAAAGAGCACATCACCATCTATACAATGGTGGTGAATGGGAACGATTTAGCTCCAGACTAGATTGAATCAGCCTTACTGAAGAAATTCGGGGAGAGCCTTATGAAAGGGGCCCTCACATGGTATTCGCTATTGCCCCAACACTCAACATATTCCTTCGAGATCCTCGTGGATTATTTTATCAAGGATCATGCCATGGCCAGAAAGGTACAAGCTCGAAAGGCAGACATATTTAGGATTTTACCAGGAGAGTCCGAATTGATGCTGGGGCTCGTGACCAGATTCCAAAAAGAAAGGATGCTACTACCGACCATATAGGAGGAATGGGAAAGTGAAGCATTTACTAAAAGGGTTGTATCCGAGAAGTTCCAATGCTTCCCAAAAATTAGAAGAAAGTTTTCTCGATTTTCAGGCAATAACATAGGCAGGTGTTCATAATTGGTATGAGTCAAAGACAAGAATTGAGGATGATCAGCTCGGTTTCCTGGCATCAACCAAGGATCGTGACTGGGAGAAGAATAAGGAAAAATCAAAGGTTGATTTAGACACTAATCAACGATCATCAAGAGATCAGTTCCTTCCCTATAAAAGAGTCAAGGGATACGGCATAGGCTTCTGGTCGGTGGATATATTCGCTATTGATAAGATAGTTCATCGTGGCCAGAATAATAAATCATTGTAGGACAAGGAGATATTGAGTTCCCGGGATTCCACCTACCCCAAGCTATCCCAAGACAACTTCAATGTTAGTGTAGTGAAACTAGTGTTGACTATGAGGAACATTAATGAGGCACAGTTCCCATAGCCAATGAGATCCGATCCCAATTAGAGGGATCCTAATTTATGATGTGAATACCATTGGACAACAACAATCAGACATGGGATTGCTGGTAGAAAGTGGCGACTTACTTAAGAATTGTCATCTTAGAGAATTCTTGAGTGATCGGGCTAAAATCAACTACGCTACTATCGTGATAACGTTGAACCCTCCGAAGCAGGGGAAAACCCTCCTTATTTGACGATCAACATGATTTTCAGGGGGAATGAGATTAATGGTCTGACAATTTTGGTGGCAAAAAAATATAAAGATATTAGTAACCCACAGTAAGAGACTCTGAGAATTCACTGAGGATGACATTACTTTCACGGAGGAAGACACAGATGGACTAGTGCTTCCGCACAATGATGCCTTGGAAATCTCTCTTAATTTATTAGATATAAAATTAATCGTATTTTGGTGGATCCAGAAAGTTCGACCAATATTATCTAGTGAAGTGCTGGAGCAAGCTAAGCTGACTAGAAGTATCATTCTAGCAACAAAACTTCTCGTTGAGTTCAATTTGGCAAGTATGACTACCCGATGGGAGATTTCGCTGCCTACAAATGTCGAGGGGGTAATGAAAACGACCCTTTTTGAAGTAGTAGATGACAATATGGACTATAATATTATTCACTGGAGATCAAGGTTGCATGATATGAATTATGTGCCTTCAGCATACCATCAATTAAAATTCCCAGCTCTCGAGAGAATCAAACAAATAAGAGGCGACCAAACCGACAATAAGGGAGATGAATGTAATCTCAATTTCCAGTAGCAAAGGTAAGGAGCATGCATCATAGCAATTAAAAGAACTGATGCTTTCTCTCGAATGGGCGTAGTCAACTAGGGGGAGGAGTCATCAAAATCCTATCAAGTACCAAGATATTTTCAGGTACCAAAAGAAACGTATGCAACTGTAACACACCGTAAATTTGGATTAGGTGTGAACATGTTAAATGAATATAAGTATGACATTTTAGACATATGAAATCCTATTGGAATGAGTATGGATAGAAATAGTCGTTTCGGAATCAAGACAGAGAGTGAGGTGCATAAGATTCGACAACTATTGACTAAGTTTATGGAAGGTCTGTCTTCTAGCTTAATTTTGTGAAATCATGTTAGTAATTTTAAAAACTTAATACACCAACGTTTTATCCCTTTGAAATACCATTCAAATAATATATTATGGAGCATTAACGGATCTCTGTGCAAAACATTATGTACATTTTACTTAACGATGCACAGTATGCACACCCAGCTAGTCCTGTGTGTGGCCATGCACTTTTGGCAGTGCTACTGCCTTGCTGCACATTCAAGTGCGCGTTTGGGCCTTCAGATGCATAAAATCACGCCCTGAGGGCCACTCTAAAAGCCCTACTTTGTTCCCCGCACCCCCCAACATAAAGACTTGCTCTAGAAACGGAGGCTCTCAAGAACCTAACTTCCTCCTAGGTATCATCCAAAGTAAGTTCTAGTGATGATTAAAAGTCAATTTAATTCCCCAACACCTTATTAACATTGTTAAACCACTAAAATAATTAGATATTGATCGAGACATCATTGTTGAAAAAAGAAACCCTAGAACTCGAATTCAAGAAGATTGAACATCAAAAAGTAATAGATGTAGCTTATGCACACACACGCACACACATATATACATATATATATATATATATATATATACATATATAGATATATATATATACATATATAGATATATATATATATATATATATATATATATATATATATATATATATATATATATATATATATACATATATATATATATATATATATATACATATAAACTGGTGGTTTATCATATATGTATATATATATATATATACATATACCTATATATATATATATATAGGGGGCTTGAGGCAAAAGTTTAACAAATAAACTGGTGGTTTATCATTAAAAATGGGGTGTATTCATATCCTTACTTCCTTTACTTAGTTTAGTGATCAATTATCCGTTATCATATATAAGATATAAATTATCAGTTATCAATTCCGCTTTAATTTCACTATTTATAATTTTGATTTAGTTGTTGTCACGCCCCAAATCCGGGGGCATGACCGGCACTAAACCGTGTATCCTCAGTCGAGTGGACCTGGGTGCCTTACCTATTTCCCACGCGTTACCCCACTTCATTCTTTGTTAATTAGCCAAAAGATACCAAATTTGCAATTGAAAGAACATATGATTTCTGTTTTATAAACACACATTATGATTAATAAGGAACATCTTTCACAAAACATACATTATGATTAACAAGGGATGTGGTGTACAAGTTTACAACGCCCAAAACATACACCTCTATACATAAGTTCTAACCCACATTACATTGTCTATGAAGCCTCTAAGAGAAAGATAATACAACACTTGCTGGCGACAAGGCCCCGGCTATACCTTTTCAAAAGGATACAAGACTCTAAAATACAAACACATGGGTGGCATGAGCCACACAAGGCCCCGGAAGGAAAGGGGCTCACCAAACACGAATACCGCCGATAGACAGGAGGAGGAGCTACAAACGGTGGACTGGAGTGCCTGCCACGGATCCACCTACAATTATAAAATGAATGTGGCGCCCCCGGCAAAAGGGACGTCAATACATTTGAATTGTACTGGCATGTATGAACAAACTCTGTCTCAAGTAAACTCAAGACAAAAGTGCATATAAAAGTATAGAATAGAACAACAATAGTACAGGTACAACCATGGAGCAACAACCAAATATTCACAACGAATGATTTAACTAGTCAGACAAAGGGGCAATCAGTGCCCCACAGGTTATAAGCTCTCCTGCTGTCCCCTTTCACATTTCCACATTTATCATTTCATGATTCATATTTATGTCAATAGTGATATTGGATCACATTTTTCACCTGCCTCGTCCACCTTTATTATCTCGGCCACCCTTATCGCCCCAACCCACACCTTATTTCACCGTGTTGCGGCGCGCAACCCGACCTTGCCTGACAATTTCAATTCGCACAACATACAACACACCAACAAATACAAGAAATCAACTATGGCACATTATTAAAATAGATCCACAACAAGGATAATGTAATTCCACAACTAGCAACAAAATTTCCTCATATTCATCAAATTGGTACAAAATTTGGGTTACCACAATAGTTGTTCACAACCAATCACACACGTTGTTCCACAGTATTTCCATTTCCACTGTTCCACATTATTTCCATTTCCAAACTCTTTCAATTACAAGTTCCATAACTTCCATCACAAGGTGTTACCACACAATATGTAAAACACAAAAGATTTACAATGAGTCACACATGAAAATCAACTATCAACAATTTCACAACTAGCACAGGGCGATTTTACAAGGAACACAGTTAGCCATAAATACCTGGAGTTTAATATCTCCTTCTAACTACACTCCAATTCACCAAGCAGTAAATAAGTCAATCTAGTTCATGCGCAACACTTAGGTTTTAGAAATTTAGACTCATAATTACCACCCAATTCCAATTTTGTAAGATTTTAAGTGTTTTGAAGACATGCATGAAGGTTTTATGAAGAAATTTCAATGCAAATATATGGTGTTACCTTCCCAAGATAAATTTCGAAATTTGGGAGAAATGGGTTAGGGATTTTACCTGAGAAATCAATAGAGAAGACAATGCACCAAGAATTTTCCAAGATCCAATGATTTTGAAAGACTTGATGATGAAGTATTTACTTTCTCTCTCAAGAACCTTCTCTCCCTCTCTCTTATTTTGATCTGAAGTGTGTTAAAAATGACGGAGAAGGTGTTTTAATAAAAGGTGGGTCGGGTCCAAAATTTTTGGAAAATACCATGCAATCTTGATCTGAAATCGCAGAACACACATGCGGTTTGCAGAATGGACCGCAGAAATAGCTCAAGTTTCAAACCTCTCGGGTTGCGAATGCGGTGAATATGCAGTCTGCATTTGAGTTCTGCGGTGGTAGAATATGCGATCACTCTGCGGTCCGCATATTAATGATACAATCGCAAATTTGACCGCATTTTCAACATCAAAAATTGGTTACTCTCTGATTCACTATGCGGTAGGAGTGCTGTCCGCATAGCTGATTTGCGACCGTATTTTGACCATTTTCTGGAAAAATATTGATTTCACATTTTAAGTTCAAAACATTAAAAAGGATCCGATCCATGTAGGTATACTCGACTCCATGAGCTGCTAATATCTGAGCACTCATTTTCACGGGCCTTACATCCTCCCCCGCTTAAGATCATTCGTCCTCGAATGAGGACTTCAGAACCAAATGAGTTTGAAAACATGATATGCAAGTTTCTACACTTTTATTAACTTTCAAGTTTATTTTAGAAAATTTTGCCAGAGTCTCCTTTATAATATGGTCATAACCATCTGTCAAAGAATCCCCAAAATACATTTTCTAAGCACTATCACACGACTTGCTACTTTATCACAGGAATAGAAATGCATGATCTTCATACTTGCACATATTCAACCTCTTGATACACTTTTAACCATTTGGCACACAACATGTAATCAAATTAAGCATTAAGCACATGTACTATTAAAGCCATTTACCTATCACAAAAGTACGACACCGTTATTCATTTCAATACAATTCCTCCTTGCAAAACTAATCATTACACAATTAAAATACTTTGATACACAATCTACATGCAAAATTAATTATTACTTCCATACATCACCTTACCATGGGTGCACAAAACATTCATTACCAAAAAGGACTGCACATTGCTCAAATAGTTACAACACATAATTTTTGTTAGCACAACTTGGAGAAACTACAATAGTAGGCACTTGGAAAGAGAAGGGATGGTTCTTACACCTAATGGGACACAACACTAGCTCTCCTAGGGACAAGATTCGCACGATCATTCCTTGACTTACTCAAACAGATGGGGATATTTTATCTTCATCTCATCTCTTGCTTCCCACTTGGCTTCCTCGGCTTGTTGGTTTCGCCACAATACTTTAACTGAAGCGATCTCCTTGCTCCAAAACTTTTGAACTTGCCTATCTAGAATAGAAACTGAAATCTCCTCATATGATAACTCTTCTGTAACCTTGATGTCTTCAACTGGCACAATTTTAGACGGATCACCCACAACATTCCTCAACATGCATACATGAAACACCGGGTGCACTAAGGACATTTCAAGGGGCAATTCCAACCTATACGCAACTTGACTGATCCGTTGAGTGATTTGATAAGGCCCGGCGTACCTACGACTTAGTTTCCCCTTCTTCCCAAAGCGCATGACTCCTTTCATAGGGGACACCCTCCAGAATACCCAATCTCCTTCTTGAAACTTCAATTCTCTTCGACGCACGTCCGCATATGATTTATGATGAATTTGAGCAGTCTTCATCCTCTCTTGAATTACCCTTACCTTCTCCATCGCCTGATGCACGAGATCTGGCCCTATTAATTCCGCTTCACCAACCTCGAACCACCTAATCGGGGACCTACACCTCATTCCGTACAATGCTTTGAATGGGGCCATCTGGATGATAAAGCTGTTATTATAAGTAAAACTCTATAAAGGGCAGGTGATCAGCCCATTTACCTTTGAAACCCAAGACACATGCCCGCAACATATCCTCGAGCGTCTGAATGGTCCGCTCTACTTGGAAATCAGTCTATGGATGAAAAGCTGTGCTAAGATTCACTTGAGTACCCAAACCTTGCTTAAATTTCCTCCAAAAGTTAGCTGTAAACTGAGCTCCTCGATCCGAAATGATCTAAAGTGGCGTACCATGAAGCCTCGCTATCTCCTTGATATACAACCGAGCATATTGTTCCGTAGTATCGGTGGATTTGACTGGAAAAAGTGAGCTGATTTTATGAGCCTATCCACAATTACCCAAATTGAGTCGAACTTGTGCTGAGTACGAGGTAGTCCTGTCACGAAGTCCATATTGATCATTTCCCACTTCCACATTGGTATTTCTATAATCTGGGTCAACCCTCCTGGCCGCTGATTCTCGTCCTTCACTTGCTGGCGATTCGGGCACTTAGAGACGAAGTCCGCTACACTCTTCTTCATACCATTCCACCAATAGATTTCCTTATGATCGTGATACATCTTTGTAGATCCTAGGTGCACTGAATACCTGAAATGATGAGCCTCCTCCATTACCCTCTCCCGAAGATTATCCACATTCGGGACAAATAACATGTCATGGCACCATTGCACACCATCATTGATGCCGAGTGAAAATAGTGAAATTTTGTTACTTAGAGCTACCTCCTTCAATTATGCTAATGCTGGATCAACAAACTGCTTTTCTTTAACCTCTGCCGCGAGCGACGATTCTACTATATTATGCACCATATGTTCTTCCTCATTCGGGGACGAGATACAAACTCCAAGGCTAGCCAACTGATGCATCTCCGGAGCTAGGAACCTCTGATCCGCTCTTAAATGAGCCAAGCTACCCATGGATTTCCGACTAAGGGTGTTGGCCGCCACGTTCGCCTTCCCTGGATGGTACAAGATGTCCATATCATAATCCTTAAGCAATTCCACCACCGTCGCTGCCTCAAATTCAGTTCTTTCTACTTGAACAAATACTAGAGAATCTTGTGGTCTGAAAACACATCTACATGAACCCCAACAAGATAATGCCGTCATATTTTTAAGGCGAACACAACTACTGCAAGTTCTAAATCATGTGTCGGATAATTCTTTTCATGATTCTTGAGTTGCTGGAAGCATATGCTATGACCTTCCTGTGCTACATTAGAACACTCCCTAACCCAAACCTGGAGGCATCACAATAAACCACAAACCCCTCTATGCTCTCTGTCAAGGCCAATATTGGTGCCGAAGTCAACCTTGTCTTCAGTTCCTGGAAACCTCACAAGCATCTGACCACTGGAACTTGGCTGATTTCTGCGTCAATTTAGTCAATGGAGAGGCGAGGGTAGAGAATTCCTCTAAAAACCTCTAATAATACCCCACGAACCCCAAAAAGCTATGTATCGTCGTCGGGGTTGTGGGCCTAGGCCAATCCTTCACCGCTGCAATCTTTTGGCTGAATCCACTCACTAGAAACAACATGACCCAGAAAAGCGACGGACTCCGACCAAAATTCACATTTGGAAAACATGGCATACAATTGGTGCTGGTGTAGAGTCTGCAAAACCACTCTGAGGTGACTGACATGATCCTCCCTGCTCCGCGAATATACGTGGATGTAATCAATGAAAACAATCACGAAGGAGTCTAAATATGACTTGAACAGCTGATTCATAAGATCCATAAAAGCTGCCGGGGCATTGATTAGCCCAAAAGAGATGACCAAGAATTCAAAGTGGCCATAACGCGTTCTGAAAGTAGTCTTAGGAATATCCTGCTTCCTGATCTTCAATTGGTGGTACCCGGACTGCAAGTCAATTTTTGAGAAGAACCTTGCACCTTGCAATTGATCGAACAAATCATCTATCCTAGGCAAAGGGTACTTATTCTTGATGGTGACTTTATTAGGCTGTCGATAATTGATGCACATCCGAAGCGACCCATCCTTCTTTCTGACAAAAAGAACCTGAGCACCCCATGGCGACACACTTGGCCGGATAAACCCCTTTTCCAATAGATCCTTCAATTTCTCTTTTAACTCCCACAACTCTGGTGGCGCCATTCTGTATAGTGGAATAGATATTGGCTGAGTATCTGGCAGTACATCAATTCCGAAATCAATCTCCCTATCTAGAAGAATTCTTGGAAGCTCATCTGGAAATACCTTAAGAAACTCATTCACAACTGGCACGGACTCGGGGGCAGGTAACTTTAGAGTAGTATCCACCACCAAGACTAAATTATAGATACACCCCTTCCTGGTCATCTTCGAAGCCTTGAGGTAGGAAATGAACCTACCCTTCGGCACAACACCATTCCCTTTCCATTCAATAACCGGCTCATTAAGGAACTCGAGCCTCATGACTCTCGTCCAGCAATAAGTTTAACAAAGCACGAATAGATCCAATCCATCCCCGTCATTACATAAAAATCCACCATCCCAAGTTTGATAAGGTCAGCCGTGGTAACACGACAACCTACCATAGCAACAAAATTCCGATAGACCCGCGCAACTGTAATAAAATCACTAATCGGAGTCGATACAGAGAACAGATCAAGAAGCTGCTCGGGTTCAATCCCAAAACTTGAAGCAACAAATGGAGTGACATAGGACAAAGAAGACCCCGGATCAATAAGGGCATAACAATCAATGGCCTGAACAGATAGGATACTTGTGACAACATCTGTGGAAGCCTCACCACTCTGACGGCCACTCAATGCATAAAACCTGCTGGGTCCGCCCCTACCACGAGCTCCACCTCTAGCTGCACCACGCCCCATTGGGGCTGGAGGGCACACTAGTGATGTAGCAACAGATGAACTGGATGGCTGAGCAAGTCCCCTACCCGTGCCCTGTCTGGGCGCACGACAGTCCCACTGTATGTGACCTCTCACCCCATAATTGTAACACACTGGAGCATCCAAGTAACAGGCCTCTGTATGAAATCTCCCACTCTTGGGGCATATACCTCCCTACTGTCGAAGTCTCGTCCCCGAATGACTGAACTGGCGGAACCTGCTGCTGTCTGAATCTGGCTCCGACAGGCTGCTCTCCCGGAAATGGTGCAAAGATGACGGTGCACTAGCTGAGGACTGAGCATAAGACTAAGATGGTCCTGATGAACCTCTCCCTGGAGCTGACTTCCCTGAGTGACCCATAGACCGGGCCCTGCTGCTACTCTCCATGTCTGCCCGAATCTTCAACTTCCTGGCCTCTGTGGCCTGAGAAAAACCCACGATATTCCCATAGTTCATGTCTGAATGCAAAACGCTGTAGTAGCCTCATTTACCACCAACAGACTGAGACCCTGAACAAATCGCCGAACTCTAGCCTCCATAGTCGACACCAACTGAGGAGGATATTTTGAGAACCTCACGAACTCCATATGATACTTCCAAACAGTCATACTACCCTGCTAAAGAACCTCAAACTCGGTGGCACGGGCTGCCATGGTCTCGGCAGGTAAGAAGTGGTCCATGAAGGCATCTAGGAACTCATCCCATCTAAGTGGGGGTCTCCCCTCCTCACGGGAATCCTCCCCCATCTCATACCACGAACGCGGAGCTCCCTTTAACATGTATGAAGCCAATTCTACCCCTTCTATCTCTGTAGCCTTAATCACTCGAAGGATTTTGTACATCTCATCAAGGAATTCTTGCGGTTCGGCCTCTCGGTCTGTGCCTGAGGACTCTAGAGGGGACAATCACAGAAACTGCTAAACTCTGGAGCTGGAGGAATCTCCCTACTTGCTGGAGGACACAGGGGAAGCATGAGATCTCTGGGCCTGGGCGTCCGCTAACTGGATCAACAACACTTGCCGGTGAAAAGGCCCCGGCTATACCTTTACAAAAGGACACAAGACTCCAAAATACAACAACATGGGTGGCATGAGACACATAAGGCCCCGAAAGGAAAAAGGCTCACAAACACGAATACCGCCGATAGAGAGGAGGAGGAGCTACGAACGGTGGACTGGAGTGCCTTCCATAGATCCACCTACAATCATAACACGAATGTAGCGCCCCCGACAAAAGGGACGTCAGTACATTTGAATTGTACTTGCATATATGAAGAAACTCTGTCCCAAGTAAACTCAAGCCAAAAGTGCATATACAAGTATAGAACTGAACAACAATAGTACTAGTACAACCATAGAGCAACAACCAAATATTTCACACCAAATGATTCAAGTAGTCAGACAAAGGGGAAATCAGTGCCCCACGGGTTACAAACTCTCCTACTATCTCCTTTCACATTTCCACATTTATCATTTCATGATTCATATTCATGTCAATAGTGATATTGGATCACATTTTCCACCCTTATTGCCTCGTCCACCCTTATTACCTTGACCACCCTTATCACCCAAACCCACACCTTATTTCACCGTGTTGCGACGCGCAACCCGACCCCGCCTGCATTTTCAATTCACACAACATACAACACAACAACAAATACAAGAAATCAACTATGACACATTGTTAAAATAAATCCACAACAAGGATAATGTAATTCCACAACTAGCATCACAATTTACTCATATTCATCAAATCAGTACACAATTTGGGTTACCACAACAGCTGTTAACAACCATTCACACACGTTCCACATTATTTCTATTTCCACTCTTTCAATTACAAGTTCCACAACTTCCATCACAAGGTGTTACCACACAATATATAAAACACAAAAGTTTATAAATGCTTCCCACTTGAATATCAACTATCAACAATTTCACAACTAGCACATGGCGATTTCACAAGGATCATAGTTAGCCATACATACATGGAGTTGAATATATCTTTCTAACTTCCACTCAATTCACCAAGCAATCAATAAGTCAATCAAGTTCATGAGCAACACTTAGGTTTTAGAAATTTAGACTCATAATTACTACCCAATTCCCTTTTTACATGATTTTAGGGTATTGAAGACTTGCATGAAGGTTTTATGTAGAAACTTCAAAGAAAGTGTATGGGGTTCCCTTCCCAAGATAAATTTCAAAATTTGGGGGAAATGGGTTAGGGAGTTTACCTGAGAAATCAATAGAGAAGATAATGCACCAAGAATGTTTCAAGCTCCAATGATTTTGAAAGACTAGATGATGAAGGATTTGCTTTCTCTCTCACGAACCCTTTCTCCCTCTCTCTTATTTTGATCAGAAGTGTGTTAAAATGATGGAGAAGATGTTTTAATAAAAGGTGGGTCGGGTGTATTTGTTAGAAAAATATCAGGCGAGCTCGATCTACGACGCAATCTGCGATCGCAGAATAGACATGCGGTCCGCAGAATGGACCGCAGAAATAGCTCAAGTTTCAAACCTCTTGGGTTGGTCATGCGGTGAATATGCGGTCCACATTTGAGTTCTTCTGTGGCAGAATGTAGCGCAGAACTGACCTTCGAATTTCCTCAGGGACAATACGCGATCACTCTGCGGTCCGCATATTAATTATGCGATCGCAAATTTGACCACATTTTCAACATCTAAAATTGGTTACTCTCTGATTCACTCTATGGTAGGAATGCGGTCCGCATAGCTGATATGCGACCACATTCTGGACCGCATTTTGACCATTTTTAAAAACAAAAATTCAATTTCACATTTTTAAGTTCAAAACAGTAAAAAAGATCTGATCCATATAAGTAGACTCGACTCTATGAGCTGCTAACATATGAGCACTAATTTATACGGGCCTTACAGTTGTTTTACATACCAGTTTAATTCAAATGTACTGACGTTCCTTCTGCTCGGGGCTTGCATCTCACTCTATAGGTAATGATTTACAAGTTGACGATTCAAAGTGCTAGGACTCACCCCAGTTCTTTCGGGGCATTATCATTACTTTATATTCTTTCAGTCTTTTCAGATAATCAATGTTTTCATTACTTTATTAGAGGGTTTATAGACTAGAGTAATAGACAGACAGAGTCGCATGCTTTTCATGTTGAGCAATATTGACTATAGATATGTTTCATACTTATACTATTGTTCCAAACTTTGATTTATATCATTCAAACTTTTACTATATTAGCACGTGTTAGTTTATCTTTCCTATTTAGTATGTTAGGATAATACATATTGATATAGCCAGACAGTTGGTTTGCTCGATCTCCTGTAGTCAAGCATCGGGTGTCGTGTTACATCCAGGACCAGGTTCAGGGCGTGATAGCAAGAAAATCCACAATGGAAGAACATGAGCAATTCACATTGTTCGAAAAGTTCTTGGAGAGGAAGTTCCACTTTGGGACAAGACTAAAACCCTGGCTCAGGTATGGATTTATCAAATTTAAGTCCGATAAGGAATAAAAATATCATATTGCCGATGTCAGAAGCAAATTCGTCAAAGAAGAGGTAACTAGTTTTCTTGATATCAGTTCACTCCGAGAGGTAAATTATCTTGACTAGCTAGCTAACATAGTAGTAGTTCTAAAGAAGAATAATAAATTTTGCATATACGTAGACTATAATGATCTAAATAAGGCATGCCCAAAAGGGCTGTTCCCATTGTCGAACATTGATCAAAAAATTTATCCGACGATTGAGTACGAGTTAATAAGTTTCCTCGATGCTTACTCCGAGTACAACCAAATCAAGATGAACCCGAAGCATAAAGAATAAACTTGGTTCGTAATGAACTTCAGCACATATTGCTATAATGTGATGCCTTTAGGGCTAAAAACATAAGAGCCACTTATTAGCGACTCATAAATAAAGTGTTTGAAAAGAAAATAGGAAAAGCTATTGAATTTTACATAGATGATATGCTAGTTAAGTCATTGAATGCATGTGATAATCTTAAACACCTACAAGAAACATTTGACGTCCTCAGGAAGCACAACATGAAGCCTAACCCCGAGAAGTGTGTATTCAGAGTCAGCTCCGGTAAGTTTTTGGGATTCTTGGTATCACAAAGGGGGATCATAGTTAATCGCAATAAAATTAAAGTCATTGATGACTCCCCTGACCACCTACCAAGCATAAAAGAGGTTTAAAGGTTGACAGGATGACTGGCCGCTTTAAGCAGGTTCATTTCCTGGTCTACAAAAAAATGTTATAACTTCTTTTCACTCCTCAAAAAGAAGAAAAAATTTGAATGGACTCCGGAGTGCTGGAAGACTCTCAAGGATTTGAAAAGGTAATTATCAAATACTCCATTACTGTCAAAATCAGAGGAAGGCAAATAGCTACTAATTTACTTAGCAGTCTCAGAGGTAGCAGTAAGTGTCGTTTTAGTCCGTACAGACGAAGGTATGAAATCTCATATCTATTATGTTAGTAAAGTTTTAATGGAGTATAAACACACTACCCACATATGAAAAAATTGGCCTTAACTCTGATAGTCCTCTCTCGAAAGCTTAGGACTTATTTTTAATATCATCCGATAGTCGTTGTGACCATTTTTCCCTTGCAGAATATCATTCCTAAACCTTAACATTAAGGTAGGCTGGACAAGTGGGAAGCCTAAAGAAAGTTATATAGAATATAAATCGAGGACTGTGATTAAGTCACAAGTTTTAGCTGACTTTTTCATCGATTTATGTCTAGCATTGTTACCTTTGGCTTGTAAAGAAGAAATGACGGTGTCAGAATACATATCAGGAGTTTGGACTTTATTCATGGGCGGAGCTTCAAAAGTGAAACGGTTCAGGCTCGGCGTAGTGCTAATCACGCCCTCAGGGGAAACCTTAAGCCAGGTCATATGAAATGTTCCTCTACCTAACAATGAAGTAGAGTATGAAGCTTTGATTGCAGGACTCGAGCTGGACCGGGGATGGGACCGAGGTAATAGAAATCAAATGCGAATCCTAATTGGTAGTAAATTAGCTTAAGTGATAGTGAATTTCACTTATTATGTGTTTTATGTGTTGCAGAAAAGTATCCCGATTTTGAATTTAGAGTAGAAGCCTAAGAAATTAAGCCAGGATCATGTTCGGGGGTCAAGGATCAAGTCCGTATTAATGAATAAATGAATTTACTATGTAAAAAATGCACAACCACGATGCATAGAGTGCAGCGATACACCGTGCCACAGTGCAAAAGTTGGCGAGATAAGATTTGTACAAACGCTCTGGAATTACCCACAAGCGCGCCGCATGGGGCGGCTCGGGCGGTAGTAAGGAAATGTTAGATTGATTTCTCATTTTAGCTAAGAAAGCATAGTTTCATTTGGGTTTGTTTTGAGGATGACTTAAATACACCAAAAACACCATTTTAAACCATTTTTAACCTAGAGATGATTGGAAAACCAACCAAGGCAAGAAAACTCAAGAATTCATCAAGATCTCAACATGCAATCGAGTGCAATATGCTATATATTCATTATGTCACGACCCAAACCCCATTCCAATCGTGATGACGCCTCTCGTGAAGACAAGGCCAGCCAACAAACCTAATTTGCCATTTCAGAATAATTAATATTAATAAGCAGTTTATCATAAATAAATAACTACAGTCTAAACAAAAGATTTCTTTATTTACTGCGGAATACAACCCAAACACAATCCAAACCGGGGTGTCACAAGTCACGAACATCTATCAGAGTATAAATACCACTACAAGGCCTAAAATATAAAAATGAGGACTGATAAACATAAGGAAGAAATGCGGTGCTGCGAACGCTGGTAGTCACCTCGTTAAACTCCAATAAACTTAGCCTCCAATCAGCTCAAAATATACTACCGGGGGAAACAAATACCTGCATCTGCACATGAGGTGCATGGAGTAAAGTGAGTACTCCAACTCAGTGAGTAACAAAGGTAAATAATAATTGAGCAGTATGAAATCACTTATGACTAACCATCATGTTGTATAGAGAAGTGTAAAACCCTTTGAAAAAACAGTGAAGCTGTGAAATATATCTTAGCTCAGTTTAAACCTCTTTTGGAATGACCTTTTTCAGCGCTCACGCAAATGAATGCAAAACAAATAGTGCAAATAAGCACAAAAAATTCACCCCTCAGGCATAACATTCAGTTATCAAATAATGCCAGAACATCAGTTTGATATTGCATGAAGTAGCACAGACAACAGACAATCGGTAAGTCTTTCAATGATGTGGTGAAGAAGGGAGAAATGGTTGAAGAGGGGCTCAAGTAGAGAAAGATCATGAGCTATTCTGCTATAAAAGCAACTACCAGGCAATCTAGAGTGGTACCGAAAGATTGCTAGGCAAGAAGAAGAAGGAAGATATCGCTATGGTTATCTCCATATCATGGCATGGCCCGAGGGGTTCAACTCATCAATACACCCATCCTCGACCCCGACCTCAAACTTACGCCCAAGCTCAATATAATCCACCCCAACATTACTTCTCCCCGCAAAATCCCCAATACTCAGCTAGGCCATCCTAATACCTTGTTCATCATGCACAGTCATATGCTCAACCCCCTCCTTACCACAATGGCATACCCCAATCCCACATAATACATACCCAGCTCCATAAAATACCTATCCACCGCCACAAACCTATGAAAATCCCAATGGTTCAAACTTTTGACCAAGTCTAGAGTATAGAAGAGAGAGGCAGCAGTGAAAACAAACTTTTACCCCTGCTTGGAGAGTCCTATGCGAGTTTGTTTCAAAGGTTCAGGTAATTTGACGTCATGAGGCCGATTAAGTCAAAGATACCAAATCCCCCTCCAAAGAACCTCGATTATTCCCTAAGATGCGCCTAATGTTCTAATTCTCCAGGGCATGACATAGAGAATTGCTGGCATTTGAAAATGGCAATCCAGGAGCACATTGGTACAAACCAAATTATAGTCCAAATCCCAATCGTGCCAAACATCAGCCAAAACCCTTTTCCAGCCCGTGCAGACACGCATATGATTAAAATAGTTCACAAGGATGGGGAGTCCAAGAAGTCTTCTAAGACTATCATGATGATTTAGGATAGTGAATGCAATTTGGTTAAAGCTCAAGACTCTACCAAAGCAATGCCCTTGTAAGTTGAAGGGGCAATAGAAAATTCGAGCTCACTCAATTTAAACCCACGGGTGTTGGTCGTGAAAGGGATATCAAAAGATGTTGGGGAAAGTCTAGAAAGCTCAAAAGTTGTACTGCCAGGGATTCCAAGTAAGCCGGTCATAGTTGTTAAGGGGGGGCTTATCACCCCTATCATCATTAAACCAGTGACTCAGCTGCCAGTGGTGGATGCCAAGGCTGTTCTGTGGAATTATAAATGAGTGATCGTGACATAGAAAGGAAAATTAATTGAGGAAGAAGTTAATGAAACTAGAGGATTGACTCGTTCTGGGAGATGTTTCACCCTAGACGAATTAAGGAAAGCCACGCCATTCAAGGATAGCTAAAGGCCAGTAAAGAAATTGGTCACTGAGAAAGAGGCTGGGGAGTTCCTAAAAAAGATGAAGTGCAGGAATAGTCCATCACAGAACAGTTAAGGAAAACACCAACTCAGATTTCTCTTTTGGCTTTGCTGATACATAGATGAACATTGCTGGGTCTTGATGAAGATTTTGAATGAGGCCCATGTTCTTGATAAGTTCACAGTGAATCACTTGGAAAGGATAGCTAGCAAGATCTTCGAAGTAAACAGGATCACTTTCTCAGATGATGAACTTCCTATGAAAGGTACAGAACACAATCGAGCTCTTTATCTCACGGTGAAGCGCGAAGATTATGTTTTCTCAAGGGATTGGTTGACAATGGCTCTAGTATTAATATTTCTCCCCTGTCTATTTTGCAAAAACTAAAGATTGGCACAGAAAGAATCCACTTGAATAGTGTGTGTGTTCGACGCTTTGATGAGGGAGGTAAAGATTCTATTGGAGACATAATGCTTAAATTGTCGATAGGGCCAATTGAGTTTACCATGAAATTCCAAGTGTTTGAGTGGATGTCTCCTACAATTTGTTGTTGAGAAGGCTCTGGATACATGCTGCTAAGGCTGTCCTGTCTTCTCTGCATCAAATGGTGAAGTTCAAATGGGACATGCAGGAAATAGTTGTGCACGGTGATGAGGTTTTTTCAGCTTGGAATGACACGGTTGTTACATGTATCGAAGCTAAAGATGATAAGGGACCTTGGGTATATCAAACTTTCGAAACTATGTTTGTTGAGAAGATTCTCAAAGGAAAATGAATCATGGGTCCTAAGTTATCCTCGCGTCTGTCATGGTTGCGAATGAAATGTTGAAGATTGGCTTTGTGTTAGGCAACAGTCGGGGCTCATCTCTGCAAGGTATTGTACATTCAGTGCATCTCACCTGGAATTTTGGTACGCTTGCTTTGGGATTCATGCCCACAGGGAAAGACGTGAAAGGAGTTAACAATTAGAGATAGAAGGTATAGTCACTCCCCAAACCCGTCCCATACATCTCTAAGTATTTTGTCAAGCCAGGTCTAACCTCCTCAATCCCAAAACCTGTGGTTGATGTTGATGAAGAGATGATCAAAAGGTTTCAAAGTCTATTCGAAGAGAAGTTGGTGAAGGCTTTAGTAAAGCATATGTGCCGCTCGTTGGCCCAAACATGAAGCTTAGCAATTGGGAAGCTACTCCTCTCCCCACCAGGAAGGAGTTTTGGTAGTTTGCTTTGTTTTCCTTTATGTTATCTGGTTTATTCCAAGGCTGTAATCCAGAGTTTTAGTTTTTGCTTGTTTTGATGTTCAAACCCTAATATCATTTTATTTTTTAACGAACTGCAATTTCCCGTTTTCCGTTATTCGTAATAGTATTTTATTTTGTTCTTTTTTCTTTTGTGCAGTTCTTTTTATGCTGGTTGCAGTGACATGACATGCAAGAAGAATTTTTAGCCGACTCTTAAAAGCCAATATAACTGAAATAACAATCTAAGAAGTAGAATATGATGATGAAATAGAATATGATGAAGAAGCAACATTTGAGGAAATCAATAAAGAGCTAAAACAATTTGAAGAAAAATCGAAGCCTAATTTGAGTGAAACTGAATTAATCAATTTAGAGGACCAGGATAATGTTTGGAAAACCAAGATAAGTGTGCTTTTAGAACCACAAGTTAAGGAGGAAAGAGTCAAAACATTGTTTGAGTACAAAGATGTCTTTGCGTGGTCACATGATGATATGCCGAGCCTGAGTACTGATATGGTAGTTCATAAATTGCCAACTGATCCAACATTCCCTCCTGTCAAGCAAAAGTTGTGTAAGTTCAAGATCGATATGAGTGTCAATATCAAAGAAGAAATCATAAAGCAGCTTACTGCAAAGGTCATTCGCGTCACTCGATATCCCACTTGGTTAGCTAATGTAGTGCCAGTACCAAAGAAGGATGGTAAGACCAGGGTATGTGTTGATTAGCGTGATCTTAACAAAGCAAGCCCAAAGTATGATTTTCCATTACCGAACATTCACTATCTGAACGATAATTGTGTGAATCATGAGATTGGGTCTTTTGTGGATTGCTACGCGAGATATCACCATATCGTGATGGATGAGGAAGATGCAGAAAAGACAGCGTTCATCTCGCCATGGTGGACATATTTCTACTGGGTAATGCCATTAGGTATGAAGAATGCTAGGATAATTTACATGAGGGCGATGACCACCATATTTCATGACATGATACATAGGGAAATTGAGGTTTACGTAGATGACGTGATCATAACGTCAAAGAAGCAGTTTGACCATGTCAAGGACATGAGGAAGTTTTTCCAAAGGCTCCGTGGGTGCAATCTCAAGCTCAATCCAATAAAATGTGCATTTGGTGTCCCGTCTGGGAATCCATTGGGATTCGTGGTCAGTCAAAACGATATTGATTTGGACCGTTGAACATCAAAGACATTCAAGAGTTACCGCCACCAAAGAACAATACAGAGGTGATGAGCCTACTTGGAAGGGCAAATTACATCAGCAGGTTTATTGCTCAACTCACGACAACCTGTGAGCCCATGTTCAAGCTACTGAAGAAGAATACAGCAGTAAAGTGGATTGAAGACTGCCAAGAAGCATTTGATTAGATCAAGAGGTACCTATTGAATCCAACTACGCTGGCCCCACTAGAGCTTGGAAGACCTTTAATTCACTATTTGACAGTCTTGGATAATTTTTTTGGCAGTGTATTAGGTCAACATGACATCACATCAAAGAAGGAGCAAGCAATCTATTATCTTAGTAAGAAGTTCACTCCCTATGAGGTTAAGTATACTTTGCTTGAAAGGACATGTTGCGCCGTGACTTGGGTGGCACAAAAGTTGAAGCATTATCTTTCCTCCTACACTACTTACCCTATTTCTCGCATGGATTCTTTGAAGTATGTCTTTCGGAAGCCCATTCCCACGGGAAGATTGGCAAAGTTGAAGATCTTAGTTACAGAGTTTGACATTATCTATGTGACTCAAACAACAATGAAAGCTCAAGCCTTGACCGACCACTTGTTCGAGAATCTGGTGGAAGATGAATATGAGCCATTGAAGACTCATCTTCCTGATGAAAAGGTCATGTGTGTTGACGAGGTTGACCACGAAGAAAGGCCGGGTTGGAAACTCTACTTTTATAGAGATGCTAACGTGAAAAGTGTTGGAATAGGGGTTGTACTTATCTTTGAAACAGGGCAACGCTACCCTGTAACATCCCAGCTTTGATTTTATTTCACAAACAACATGGCTGAGTACGAAGCATGCATTCTGGATTTGATTTTAGCTATAGAAATGGGAGTCCAGGAAATACTTGTCCTGGGAGATTCAGATTTGTTGGTTCACCAAATTCAAGGAGAATGGGAGACTTGAACTTGATATTTGAAGTTCATACCGTACCGATAGTTCCTACATGATCTTTGTCAAAGATTTAGGTCGGTTGAATTTAGACATATTCCTAGGATTCATAATGAGATTGCTGAAACCTTGGCTACTCTAGCGTCAATGTTACATCATCCCGACAAGGCTTATGTCGCGCTGTGCATATCCATTTCATGATGAACATGCTTATTGCAATGTGGTGAAAGAGGAAATCGATGGAGAACCTTGGTTCCACGATATCAAGGAATAAATCAAGTCGGGGGTATATCCAGCACATGCCACTGGTAAGCAAAAGAGAACCATTCGATGTCTAGCTAATGAATTTTTGTTGAGTGGAGGAATCTTGTACAAGAGGACTGCTGAAGTGCATAGATGCCAAAGAAGCTTCAACTATCATGGCCAAAGTGTTTTATGGAGTTTCCGACCGCAAATGGTTGGGTATATTCTGGCAAAGAAGATACTTCAAGAAGGTTATTATTGGCTCAACATGGAACGAGATTGTATCAGTTTTGTTTGCAAGTGTCATCAATGCTAGTTACAAGGTGATTTGATTCATTCTCCCCAATCTGAGTTACACATGATGTCTGCACCTTGGTCCTTTGTTCTTGGGGCATGGATGTCATTGGACTAATTGAGCCGGCAGCGTCAAACAGGCATAGGTTTATTCTGGTGGCAATTGATTACTTTACCAAGTGGGCCAAAGCTCTAACTTTCAAGTCTGTGATCAAGAAGGCAGTGGGGGATATTTTTTATTCAAATATAATATTTCGGATCGGAATTCCCAAGGAGATTATCGTTGACAATGTTGCTAATCTCAACAGTCATTTGATGAAAGAGGTATGCCAATAGTTCAAGATCATGCATCGAAACTCCACTCTGTATCTCCCCAAGGAAAATGGAGCTGTTGAGGCTGCTAACAAGAACATAAAGAAGATACTTCATAAGATGGTGCAAGGTTCTAGGCAATGGCATGAAAAGTTGTAATTTTCTTTACTAGGTCATCGCACTAGTGGTCACACTTCAGTAGGTGCAACTCATTATCTGCTGATAAATGCAACTAGGGCAATTATACATGCAGAAGTTGAAATTCCATCCCTTTGGGTTGTTGTAGAAGCTAAAATTGATGATAATGAGTGGATCAAAACTTGGCTCGAGCAGTTGAGTTTGATTGATGAGAAAAGATTGGCTGCATTATGTCATGGTCAATTGTATCGGAAGAGAATGGCAAGAGCATACAACATAGAGGTGAATCCTCGGAAATTAAAAGTGGGACACAAGGTATTGAAACACATTCCTCATCAGGTGGAAGCTAAAGGCAAGTTCGCCACAAACTGGCAGGGGCCATACATTGTGACAAAACTATTGCCCAATGGTGCTTTGTTTTTAATAAATATAGAAGGCAAATGTGTAGATATGGCTATCAATTCTGATGCAGCTAAGAGGTACTATGTATGATTTCTTTGCTTATCTTCAGTTGTATTTTTGGAATATTCAAAGGTGAAATGACGAAGGAATTTTGTTCTGCTACGCAAACACTTTCATCCTTTGCTACCCCTTTTGAGCCTTATTTATTTTCTTTCATACCCCTCTTTATGAATCAGTAGTAGAAGTAGGGAATGAAAAACGATGATGATGAACGAGTGAAAATAAGAAAAAAAAAGAAGGAAAAGAAAAGTAAAAGCAACAAAAACAAACAACTTTCTTCTGAACTACGTTCGACCTGATTCCTTTTAAGGATACGTAGGCAGCCTTATGGTTCGGTCCCATAAAAATAAAAATAAAAATTCCCCAGACCCAAAGAAACTGGGGCAAAAGTTTTGGTTTTGAAAAGATCTGATTCCAAAATCTGTAATTTTGACCCCTTTCATCTTAAGTTAGTTTGAGCCTTCATGCTGCCCTTTCTTTCTAACCTTATGCCTACATTATGGTCCAAAGAAAGATATTATGATCAATCTTTGAGAATGCCAGGTTAAGAGAGATAGAGATATGATTTACAGATTTGGTAACACTTTTCTCATGGCTGCAAGAGAGAAAATTGAAAATGGAGAGTCTTATTGGTGAAAACCCTCACGGGCACCGTAAAGAGATGGTGAGCTGAGAGAAAATTTAAAATGAGAGAGTCTTATTGGTAAAAACCCTCGCGGGCATCATAAAGCGATGGTGAGTTGAGAGATGAACAAATGAAAGATTTTTTTTGGTGAAAACCCTTCAAGGCTCTACAAGTCGAATGAGGTTCTTGACTTTACACAGAAATTGGATATGTGAAAGCCCGATTTTAAGTACGAAGACATGACATGGACTGAAAATATGAGTGGTTCGATAGATTAGGTTGATCAGTTCGAATGCATGTCATGATCGTTGGAGCTAGCTGCTTCCCTCAGATAAGTCTTCTTTCTCTTTTCTCTTCATATAAACATTTGTGTTAAAAAATTTCCTTTGTTCCTTTTGTCAAAGATCATTTCACTTTGCTCTTTGAGTCTATCTTTATGAGTCTCTTCCGAGTTATACTTTGTTGAACAAGCAAGAAAGGATTTCAAATCCTACTACCAATTTCTAAATGAACAAAGCAGAGTCGGCCAGGCACATCACAATTGACTTGATTTGGCATAAGAAATATGCTGATAACTGAGGTTCAGGCAATCAAGTGAATCTTGAATCCTGAGAAAATACAAGGATTCAGAAAATTTCAAAATGAAAACACATGGCAACAAGTGAGTGTGAGAGATTCAGGTCATGCAGAGGTTTTGTGGTCCAGTTCCAATCAAAAGGTCAAACAACACCTAGTTAGCCCAAAACAACTAATTAGAATGAAACATGGCAGTGGCGGAAGTATACACTCAGCAATGATACCACAAACTAACCACCACATTTTCAGAATAACAAGATTTTATTTGTCTTAAATAGGGGCAAGAAAAGTGTTTAATCCACAGGGACCTCCCATGGAAAAGCATGGTTTAGGGAGCAAAAAATTATGTTGTGAATCCTCCAAGATGAGAGAATGGCCCAAGTATGTTCATTCTCAGTTCTCAGGATCCTCCTGGATAATGAGATTTAATTATAAAAGTTTTCAGGACCCGCCTGAATAATGGGATTTAATTTGTAATTTTCAGGGCCCTCCTGGATAATGAGATTTAATTCTAAAAATTTGCAAGACCCGCCTGGATAACGGGATTTAATTTAATATTTTCAGGACCCTCATGGATAATGGGATTTGATTTAAAATTCTCAGGATTCTCCTCGATAATGGGATTTGATTTTGAAAAATCTCCGGACTCTCCTGGATAATGAGATTTAGTTGAAAATTTTCAGGACACTTATGGATAATGGAATTTAATTTCAAAAGAGCTTTCAGGACCCTCTTGGATAATGAGATTTAATAGAAATTCTCAGGACCCTCCTCGATAACGGGATTTAGCATTTGAATTCTTAGAGCCTTTTAGGTAACATGATTCTTGCATATATGGCCAGATTCCAAACCGGGGAAGAAAATTTCATTTTTTTTTCTGTTTTGTGCAATGTCAGGCGTCCACCTGGAGAATAAGGGAATAAATTTTGAGTTCTGGCAATCAGGCGCCCACCTAGATAACAAGGGAATACATTTCAAGTTTTGGAAATCAGACGCCCACCTAGATAACAAGGGAATACATTAAATGTTTTGGAAATCAGGCGCCCACCTGGATAACAAGGTAATACATTTATCTTTTGGAGATCAGGCGCCCACTTGGAGAACAAGGAAATACATTTCAAGTTCTGGCAGTCAGGTGCCCACTTGGATAACTGTCATGACCCGGATTTCCCACCCTCGGGTTTCGTGATGGCACCTACTATTGAGAGCTAGGGAAGCCTGTTATTAATTACCTCATTTAGAAAACATCAACAATTTAATAAAAACGAAGCATGTAATAATAAAAGTGAAGTCTCAAATATAATTAACGGAAAGAAATTCAGAAAGTTTAACAAAATACTCTACCCAAGACTTGGATTCACAAACTCACGAACATCTAGAGAATGCTAAATACAAAATCTGAATAAAACATGAATCAGTTTGTTTCGATACAAAGATAACAAACGTGATAAAGATAGAAGAGACTCCGGGACTGCGGACTTCAGCAAGGCTACCTTGGTGTCTCTCGACTGAAGGTCAGCTCCCAATCTTCTACTGCTATCCAAAAGCTGCTCAGGCACCGCGATTTGTGCAAAAAGATGCACAGAGTGTAGCATCAGCACAACCGATCTCATGTGCTGGTATGTGCCTAACGTAACCTCGGCAAAGTACTGACGAGGCTAGACCAGACTACGAGATAAACCGGTGCAGTTATGAAATATATATTGTGGAAAATAAACAGAAAATAAGCAATTCATAAAAAGGAGGGGCGACATCCTGCAGTATATTAACAATTACAAGCATGAAGTTTAAATTAATGATAGAACAACCAACGAAAAGTTAAATCTGGAATAAGCACACTCAATCTATGATTTGTTGCGGTGTACAACCCGCTCCAATCACATAATAATATTGTTGTGGTGTGCAACCCGATCCATATCATTTAGTGTTGTTGCAGCGTGCAACCCGATCCATATCATTTAGTACTGTTGCGACGTCCAACCCAATCCATATATATATCATTTATATTTGTTGTGGCGCACAACCCGATCCATATATATATATATATATATATATATATATATATATATATATATATATATATATATATATATATATATATATATATATATATATATATATATATATATATATATATATATATATATATATATGAACCTCACCCAGACAACAACCACAAATAAGGGGTAAGGGAGTGGCAACTAGTAATAGAAATCCTGGAAAGGAATATAACAACACAACTAAATCCCGGCAAGGAAGAAAAAATCAACAAAATCAATAAAATGTCCCGGCCAGGGAATAACCATTAGTTCTTCCTATTTCTTACACTTCTTACTTTATAATTCACTTTATCATACGATCCATCGCTCCAAATAGTCATTTCATATCATATACCATCACAACCCGTAACAGTACTCGAGCCAATGCTCCACGGAATTTAGTAAATATAATCTCTTTCCCATGCTCTTTACAGTATATAGAAATCATCAAGTAAGCATGGAAGATCACAACAAATTCAGGGTAACATAATATAAGGACACACAGTCATGCTATACACCAGTGTATAGGTACTCGTCACCATACTTCTACACCGTACTAGACAAATGGAAATTAGCAAATGAGAGGCTACTCATATTCCCTCAAGCCAAAGTTATACAAAACTCTTACCTCAACTTCCATATCAATCCACAACGACCGTTTTCCCTCTCAAATTTGGCTCCAACTCAATCAAATTTATGAAATAACGACTTCATAATATCAATAATAGCTAAACAAATCAAACCCAATGCCTAAATATAGATACCCAACCTTTTTTTCCAAAAATTTTCAAAAATTGACCTGGGCCTGCTTGGTCAAACACAGGTGTGAAAAAAATTCATATCACCCATTCCTCCACGAGCCCGAATATACATTTTTTTCAAATTCGACTCCAACACAAGGTCTCAATCAAATAATATTGAAAAGCCCTAACTCTACGAATTTCCCCCAATTTCTACCGTAATCTATGTGATTTTAGCTTAGAAATTCAATAATTAATTAAGAAAAATAAAGTAAAAAGTGGGGATTTACTAACCCAAGTGGTCTTGAAGAATGGGTGCTTCAATGGACTCCTAAGAGCTTGGGGAAGAAGAGAACTCATGTGAAATTTTGAAAGAACCCGTAACTACTGTTTCTGAACATAAAAATATAACTGAGTGAATTTGCCCTACGCATTCGTGGCAAAGAGGTTTAATTCGCGATGGGAAACTGAGCAGGGCATCGCGTTCGTGGTGGGTATGATGCAAACACGAAGGATAAAGCTGGGTAGGGTTCCAGGAATTTGTTATACGCGAACATGTGAAGGGCAACGCGAATGCGATGAGGAAGGCTGCAAGTTTATGCGTTTGCGAACAGTAGAATGCAAACACAGAGAGGAAATTACTGGGGTCCTGTATTTGGCTTACACGATCGCGAGGTTTTACACGCGAACGCGAAGAAGAGAAGACTTAGAGCCATGAGAACGAGAGAGGTGCGAAGAAGACTGTGCACCTATTGCAGATTTTTTTAAATTTCACCTAGGCAAAAACCACCATGAAACACCTCAGAAACACAACCCAGCCCTCAGGGCTCCTAACCAAACACACTCACTAACTCAACGACATCCTACAAACTCAATAATGCGATCAAATTTCCAAAATAACATCAAAAGCAATGAATCAAACCTCAAAATCCTCATTTTTTCATCAAACTTCATAAACTTTCATTTTTAGAGTTTTAAGTCCGAAACACGTCAAATGTCGTCCAATTTCAACCAAATTCCACAGAAATGTCTTAAATTACATATAAAACGTGCACTGGGCACCAGAACCAAAGTATGGCTCCGATAACACCACATTCTAATCCATTTTGAATTCAAGTTTTTTTAATAATTTCGGAAAAACAATTTTTCTTAAAAAATTTATTTCTCGGGCTCGGGACCTCGAATTTCAATTCTGGTCAAATGCCCGAACCATATTATCATATGGACCCTCCGGGACCGTCAAGCTCAATCCAGCAAGATGTGCATTTGGTGTCATCTAGGAAACTATTGGGATTCGTCAGAGGTGATGAGCCTACTTGGAAGGTTAAATTACACCAGCAGGTTTATTGCTCAACTCACTACAACCTGTAAGCCCATTTTTAAGCTACTGAAGAATAATGTTGCAATCAAGTGGATTGACGATTGTCATGAAGCATTTGATAAGATCAAGAGGTACTTATCGATTCTACCTGTGATGGACCCACCAAAGCCTTGAAGACCTTTAATTCTCTATTTTATAGTCTTGGATAATTGTTTCTGTGTATTGCTTCAAAATGACATCACAAGAAAGAAGGAGCATGCAATATATTATCTTAGTAAGAAGTTCACTCATTATGAGGTAAAGTACACTTTGCTTGAAAGGACATATTGCGCCCTAACTTGGGTGGAACAAAAATTGAAGCATTATCTTTCATCCTACGCTACTTACCCCATTTATCGCATGGATCCTTTAAAGTATATCTCTCAGAAGCCTATGCCCACCGGAAGACTGGTAAAGTGGCAGATCTTACTTACAAAGTTTGACATCATTTATGTGACTCGGACAACAATGAAAGTTCAAGCCTTAACCGACTACTTGGCCGGGAATCCAGTGGATGATGAAGATGAGCCACTGAAGACTTATCTTCCTGATGAAGAGTTCATGTGTGTTGACAAGGTTGACCACGAAGAAAGGCCAAGTTGGAAACTCTACTTTGATGGAGCTGCTTATGTAAAAGGTGTCAGAATATGGGTTGTACTTATCTCTGAAACAAGGAAACACTACCCTGTAATAGCCCAGCTTCGATTTTATTGCACCAATAACATGGCTGAGTATGAAGCATGCATTCTGTGTTTGAGGTAAGCTATAGACATGGGAGTCCAGAAAATACTTGTTCTGGGATATTCATATTTGTTAGTTCACCATATTCAAGGAGAATGGGAGACTCGAGATTTGAAGCCTATACCGTACCGATAGTGCCTGTATGATCAATGTCAACGATTTAGGTAGATTAAATTTTGACATATTCGTAGGATTCATAATCAGATTGTTGATACCTTGGCTACTGTAGTGTCAATGTCACATCATCCCAACAAGGCTTATGTCGACCTGTGCATATCCAAGTTCATGATCAACATGCTTATTGTAATTGGTGAAAGAGAAAATCGATGGAGAACCTTGGTTCCACGATATCAAGGAATACATCAGGTCGAAGGTATAGCCAGCACATGCCACAGTTACCAAAAGAGAACCATTCGATGTCTGGCTAATGGATTTTTGTTGGGTGGAGGAATCTTGTACAAGAGGACTGCTGAGGTGCATAGATGCCAAAGAAGCTTCAACTATCATGGTCGAAGTACATTCTGGAGTTTGCGGCCTCATAGGAATAGGTATGTCCTGGAAAAAAAGATGCATCAAACAGGTTATTATTGGCTCACCATGGAACGATATTGTATTAGTTTTGTTTGCAAGTGTCATCAAGGCTAGGTACAAGTTGATTTGATTCATTCTCCCCCATCTGAGTTACATACGATTTCTGCACCTTGACCCTTTGTTTCTTGGGGCATGGATGTTATTGGACCAATTGAGCCGGCAACATCAAATGGACATAGATATATTTTGGTGGCCATTGATTACTTTACCAAGTAGGTCGAAGCTGTAAATTTCACGTCCGTGACCAAGAAGGAAGTGGTGGATTTTGTTCATTCAAATATCATTTGTCGGTTCGGAATTCGCAATGTGATTATCATAGACAATGTTGCTAATCTCAACAGTCATTTGATGAAAGAGGTATGCCAATAGTTCAAGATCATCCATCAGAACTCCGCTCCATATCACCCCAAGGCAAATAGAGTTGTTAAGGCTGCTAACAAGAACATAAAGAAGATACTTCATAAGATGGTGCAAGTTTCTAGGCAATGGCATGAAAAGTTGCCCTTTGCCTTACTAGTTCATTGCATTACTGTTCGCACTCCAGTAGGTGCAACTCCTTATCTGCTGATATATAGAACTGAGGCACTTATGCCTACGAAAGTTTAGATTCCATCCCTTCGGGTCGTTACAGAAGCATAAATTGATGATAATGAGTGGGTCAAAAACCGTCTCGAGCAGTTGAGTTTGATTGATGCGAAAAGATTGATTGCAGTATGTCATGGTCAATTGTATCAGAAGAGAATGGCAAGAGCATACAACATAATGGTGCGTCCTCGAAAATTCAAAGTGGGCCAGATGGTATTGAAACGCATTCTTCCTCATCAGGTGGAAGCTAAAGGCAAGTTCTCCCAAAAGTGACAGGGGTCATTCGTTGTGACATAAGTGTTGCCCAATGGTGCTTTGAATTTAACAGACCTAGAAGGCAAATGTGTAAATATAGCTATCAATTTTGATGCAGTTAAGAGGTACTATGCATGATTTCTTTGCTTACCTTCAGTTGTATTTTGTACTTGGCACACTCAAAGGTGAAATGACGAAGGCATTTTGTTTTGCTACCCAAACAATTTCATCCTTTGCTACCCCTTTTGAACCTTATTTATTTTCTTTTATACCCCTCTTTTGAAATTAGTAATAGAAGTAGAGAATGAAAAATAATGATGATGAACAAGTGAAAATAAGAAAAATGAAAAAAAAAAGAAGGAAAAGAAAAGAAAAGTAAAAGCCAAAAAAACAAACAACTTTCTTCTGAACTACATTCGACCTAATTCCTTTTAAGGATACGTAGGCAGCATTATGGTTCGGTCCCATCAAAATAAAAATTAATATTCCCCAGACCCAAAGAAACATGAGCAGAAGTTTTGGTTTTGAAAAGATCTAATTCCAGAGCTATAATTTTGACCCCTTTCATCTTAAGTTAGTTTGAGCCCTTTCTTTCTAACTCCATCCAAAAGCCTACATTACGGTCCAAAGAAACACATTGATTAATCTTTGAGAATGCAAGTTTAAGTGAGATACAGGTATGATTTACATCATGGGTAACACTTTGTTCATGGGCGCAAGAGAGAAAATTGAAAATGAGAGAGTCTTATTGGTGAAAACCCTCATGGGCTCCGTAAGGAGATTGTGAGCTGAGAGAAAATTTAAAATCAGAGATTCCTATTGGTGAAAACCCTCGCTAACACCATAAGGGGATTTTGAGTTGAGAGATAAACAATTAAGAGAGACTTGTTGGTGAAAACACTTCATGGCTACAAGTCGAATGAGGTTCATGACTTTACAGAGAAATTGGATCTGTGAAAGCCCGATTTTGAAGTATGAAGACATGACATGAACTGAAAATATTATTGGTTGGCCAGATTAGGCTTATCAGTCTGAATGTATGTCATGATTGTTAGAGCTGGCTGCTTCCCTCATATAAGTCTTCTTTCTCATTTTTCTTCATATAGTCATCTGTGTTCAAAATTTTCCTTTTTTCCTTTTGTCAAAAATCATTTCACTTTGCTCTTTGAGTCTATCCGAGTTAGACTTGTTTGAACAAGCAGGAAAGGATTTCAAAGCCTACTACCAGCTTCTAATTGCACAAAGCGGAGTTCGGCCAGGCACATCACAATTGACTTGATTTGGAATAAGCAGTATAATGATAACTGAGGTTCAGACAATCAAGTGAATCTTGAATCTTGAGAAAATACAAGGATTCAACAACTTTCAAAATGGAATTACAAGGCAAAAAGTCAGTGTGAGAGATTCAAGTCATGTAGAGGTTTTGTTGTCTTGTTCCAATCAATAGGTCAAACAACTCCTTGTTAGCCTGAAGCACCTAATCAGAATTAGGGGTGTGCATTTGAATCGGTTTATCGATAAATCGAATCGAATATTTGTTATCGAAATCGAAAAAATTAAAATCGAAAAAATCGAAACCATATTGAGACGATAACGATAAGCATATGTACAAATCGATAATCGATAGGTAATTATCGATAAGGGTCAAAATCGAATTGATAAATCGAATGTACACCCCTAGACGGTAGATACTTGTAAAATGAATAATTACTTATTTGTGTAGATTAATATAACATACAAAATGTATATATATTCTGCTACTATTTTGAAAGCGGCTATACAATATCATTTTCTCTAATCTATACCCTTTCCTTTACCCTAAGTCCCTTACCCTATTATTTCTGTCCCTTACCCTATTATTTCTTCTACCACATTTAAGGAATGATCATATTTAAAGATCAAGGGAATGAAGTTCAAATTTATGGAAAACAAAATTAGTAGTGATGATGTATTTTGTCTTGTTTTATTTTTTTATACCGTTGGGTGTTGGTGGCATACATTTGATCCCTTACTTTAGTTTTGTTGCATGTGCTTGTTGATACAATTTTTATGTTATAAATTGTGTTTGTCTTATTTTAGTTTTTTTTTTGTCCATATAAGTTAGGCGCGCTTATAACGATATACTTTCCGTTGAATCCCGCAAATTTTTCTTATCGGTGTAATCGATAACCGAATCGATAAGCCCCCAAAATCGATAAATCGAAACCGAAAAAATCGAAACCTTATTGAAACGATAACGATAAACATATGCACAAATCGATAATCGATAAGTAATTATCGATAAGGGTCAAAATCGAATTGATAAATCGAATGCACACCCCTAATCAGAATGAAGCATGGCAGTGGCGGAAGTAGACACTCAGCAATGCCACAAACTAACCACCACGTTTTAAAACTAACAAGATTTTATTTGTCTGAAATAGGGGCAAGAAAATTTTAAATCCACAGGGACCTCCCATGGAAAAGCAAGGTTCAGGGAGCAAAAGATTGTGTTCAAAATCCTCCAAGATGAGAGCATGGCTCATGTAAGTTCATTCTCAGTTCTCAAGATCCTCCTAGATAATGAGATATAATTTTAAAAGTTTTTAGGACCCGCTTGTATAATGGAATTTAATTTAAAATTTCCAGGACCCTCTTGGATAATGGGATTTAATTCTAAAATATTATAGGACCGGCCTGGATAATGGGATTTAATTTAAAATTTCAGGACTTTCCTGGATAATGGGATTTTTCTTTGAAAGTTCTCAGGACCCTCCTTGATAATGAGATTTAGTTTAAAAATTCAGGACCCTCATGAATAATGGAATTTAATTTCAAAAGAGTTTTCACGATCCTCCAGGATAATGGAATTTAATTGAAATTCTAAGGAACCTCCTCGATAATGGGATTTAGAGTTTAAATACTTATAGCTTTTTAGGTAACATGATTCTCGCAGTGTGCACAGATTCCAAACTGGGGTAGAAAATTTCTTTTGTTTGTTTGTTTTGTTGCGATATTAGGCGTCCACCTAGAGAATAAACATTTCAAGTTTTGACAATCAGGCGCCCACCTAGATAACAAGGGAATACATTTCAACTTTTGGAAATCAGGCGCCCACCCGGATAACAAGGGGAATACATTTCAAGTTTTGCAGATTAGGCGTCCACCTGGAGATTAAGGGAATATATTTCAAGTTTTGGAAATCAGGTGCCCACCTGGATAACTGTCACGACCTGAATTTCCCACCCTCATGAGCCATGATGACGCCTACTATTGAGAGCTAGGAAAGCCAGTTATTAATTGCCTCTTTTAGAAAATATCAACAATTTAATAAAAACGAAGAATGTAATAATAAAACGGAAGTCTCAAATATAATTAACAAAAAGAAATGCGAAAAGTTTAACAACATCCTCTACCCAAGATTTCGAGTCACAAACTCGCGATCATCTAGAGAATACTAAATACAATGCCTAGATAAAACATGAATCAGTTTGTTCAGATACAAAGATAACAAAATAGATAAAGATAGAAGAGACTCCAGACTTGTGGACGTCAGCAAGGCTACCTTAGTGTCTCTGGACTGAAGGCCAGCTCCCAATCTACTGCTGCTGTCCAAAAGTTACTCTGGTATCATGATCTGTGCAAACAGATGCACAGAGTGTAGCATCAGCACAACTGACCCATGTGGTGGTGGGTGCCTAACCTAACCTTGGCGAAGTAGTAACTAGCGAGACTACCAGATAAATTGGTGTAGTTATGAAATATATATTGCAAAAAAATAAACAGGAAATAAGCAGTTCA
The DNA here is from genome assembly GCA_034376525.1 of Nicotiana benthamiana. Classification (NCBI taxonomy): domain Eukaryota; kingdom Viridiplantae; phylum Streptophyta; class Magnoliopsida; order Solanales; family Solanaceae; genus Nicotiana; species Nicotiana benthamiana. Next base: position 115,710,421 of record CM067340.1, read on the forward strand.
TAAAAAAGAGGGGGGACATGCTGTGGGGAGTCAACAATTATAAGCATGAAGTCTAAATTTAGTGATAGAACAACCAACAAAAACTTAAATCTGTAATAAGCACACTCAATCTATAATTTGTTGCAATGTGCAAACCGATCCAATCACATAACAATATTGTTGCGGCATGCAACCCGATCCATATCATTTAGTATTATTGTGGTTCATATATATATATCGTTTATATTTGTTGCGGCGCACGACCTGATCCATATATATATATATATATATATATATATATATATATATATATATATATATATATATATATATATATATATATAAACCTCAGCCAGACATTAGTCACAAATAAGGGGCAAGGGAGTAGCAACTAGTAAAAGAAATACTAGTAATGGAATATAACAACACAACTAAATCCCGGCAAGGGAGAAACCGGCCAGGGAATAAGCATTAATTATTCCTCTTTCTTACACTTCTCACTTCATAATTCACTTTATCATATGAGCCATCGCTCCAAAGAGTCATTTCATATCATATACCTTAACAACTCGTAACACAACTCGAGCCAATGCCCCACAGAGTTTAGTAATCATAATTTCTTTCTCGTGCTCTTTGTAGTATAGAAAAATCATCAAATAAGCATGGAAGATCACAACAGATTCAGGGTAACACAATATAATGACACACGGTCATGGTAGACACCAGTTCATAGATACTCGTCACCATACTTATACACCGTACTCGACAATTAGCAATTAGCAAATAAGACTCTACTCCTATTCCCTCACGCCAAAGTTATACCCAACACTTACCTCAACTTCTGCGGCTAAATCAGTCCACAACGACTGTTTTCTCTTTGGAATTCGCCTCAAACTCAATCAAATATATGAAATAACGACTTCAGAATATCAATAATAGCTATACAAATCAAACCCAATATTAATATAGTTTCCCAACCTTTTTTTCCAAAAATGCCAAAAATTGACCCCTGGCCTGCTTGGTCAAAACATAGGTTTGAACCAAATTCATATCACCTATTCCCCCACTAGCATGAATATATAATTTATTTTCAAATTTGACTCCAAAATGAGGTCCAAATCAAAGAAAATTGAGAAGCCCTAACACTACCCATTTCCCCCAATTTCCACCCTAATCTATGTGATTTAAGCTTAGAAATTCAATAATTAATGAAGAAATATGAAGGAAATAAGTGGGGGTTTACTAAACCAAGTGGTCTTGAAGAATGGGGGCTTCAATGGACTCCTAAGAGATTGGGGAAGAAGAGAGCTCGTGTGAATTTTTCAAAGAACCCGTAACTAGTGTTTCTGAACTTAAAATATAACTGGGCGAATTTTCCCTACGTGTTCGCGGGAGAAAGATCGCGTTCGTGATGGGCAACTGAGCAGGGCATTATGTTTGCGGTGGGGAGGATGTGAACGTGAAGGAGAAAGTTGGGGGGGGGGGGGGGTCCAGGAATACATTATACGTGAAAGAGTGAAGGGCCATGCAAACGTATTGAGGAAGGCTGAAAGTTTACGCGTTCGCGAACAGTCGAATCCGAACGTGAAGAGGAAATTACTGGGGTCTTAGATTTTGTTTACGCGATCGCAAGGGTTGAGACGTGAACGCGAAAAAAGAAGACTCAGAGCTATGTGAACGCGAGAGGCAGAGCGCGAATGAGAAAACGATATTTATTGTGCACCTGTTGCAGATTTTCTGCAATTTCACTAATGCTAAAACCACCCCGAAACACCTCTGAAGCACTCCCCAACCCTCAGGACTCCTAACCAAACACATACACACACACACACTAACTCAGTGATATCTAACGAACTGAACCATGCGATCAAATTGCCAAAAATAACATCAAAAGCGATGAATCAAACCTCAAAATCCTCATTTTTTATCAAACTTCATAAACTTTCATTTGTAGAGTTTTAATTCCGAAACACGTCAAATGAAGTTCGATTTCAACCAAATTTCACAGAAATGTCTTAAATCACATATAAGACTTATACCAGACGTCGGAACAAAAATATGGGTCCGAGAACACCACGTTCTAATCCATTTTGAATTCAAGCTTCTTTAATAGTTTCAAAAAAAAAATATTCTTAAAATATTTTTTTCTCAGGCTTAGGACCTCGAATTTCAATTCCGGACATACGCGCGACTACCATATTATCCTACAGATCCTCCAGGACCGTCAAATAGCGGGTCTAGGTCCGTTTAGCCAAAATATTGATCAAAGTCAACTTTAATCATATTAAAATCAAAATTCATCATTTTTCACAAAGAATTCATATTTGAGCTTTCCGACTAGGCGCCCGGACCTTGATACAAATCATAGAAAGTACAAATGAGGTTTTCAAGGCCTCGGAAGAACACAAAAATGGAGAAAAATGGTGATAACCCTTTGGATCGTCACATTCTCCACCTCTAAAACAATTGTCCGTCCTCGAACAGACAAAAGAAATAAGTACCTGAGTCGAAAAATGGATAAGGATAACGGCTCCACATATCAGACTCATACTCCCAGGTCGATGCCTGAGGAGGCTAACCTCTCCACTGAACACGCATTGAAGGAAAAGTCTTCGACTTCAGCTGTTGAACTTGCCGGTCTAGAACAGCTACCGTATCCTCCTCATAAACCAGATCCTTCTCCAACTAGACAGTGTAGAAATCTAACACGTGGGCTGGATCACTGAGATACTTCCGGAGAATAGACACATGAAACACTGGGTGCACGGTTGTTAAGCCAGGCAGTAAGGCAAGTCTATAAGCCACCTCTTCCACACGATCGAGAATCTCAAATGTGCCAATGAACCTAGGGGTAAGCTTTCCCTTATTCCCAAATCTCATCACGCCCTTCATAGGAGACATACGGAGCAATACTCGCTCACCAATCATGAGAGACACATCTTGAACCTTGCGATCTGCATAACTCTTCTGCCTAGACTGAGCTGTCTAAAGCCTATCCTAATGATCTCTACCTTGTCCAAGGACACCTGAACTAAATTTGTACCCAATAACCGAGCCTCTCGCGGCTCAAACCATCCGACTGCAGACTGACATCGCCTACCATACATCGCCTCATAAGGAGCCATTTGAATGATGGACTGATAGTTGTTGTCGTTGGAAAACTCCGCTAAAGGCAAGAACTGATCCCACAACCCTCCAAAGTCAATAACACAAGCTCAGAGCATATCCTCCAATATCTGAATAGTCCGCTCACACTGTCCGTCCACCTGAGGATGAAATTTTATGCTCAACTCAACCTAGGTGCCCAACTCTCATTCAATTTCTCTACAAAAATGCAAGGTAAACTGTGTAGACCGGTCCGATATGATAGATACCGACACCCCATAAAGGCGAACAATCTCTCTGATGTAGATCTCAGCAAACCTCTTGGATGAATAAGTGGCTGCAACAGGAATAAAATGTGCTGATTTGGTCAGCCTATCAACAATAAGCCAAACTGCATCAAACTTCTTCCGGTTCAACGGGAATCTAGTAACGAAATCCATGCTAATCCTCTCCCACTTCCACTGGGAAGCTCAATCCCCTGAAATAGTCTATCAGGCCTCTGATGCTCACACTTAACCTGCTGACAATTCAAACATCGAGTCGCATGTACGATAATATCTTTCTTCATTCTACACCACCAATAGTGCTGCCTCATATCCTAGTGCATCTTCGCGGCACTCGGGTGAATAGAATATAAGGAACTATGGGCATCCACTAAGATCAAATCTCGAATCCCATCAACATTGGGCACACAAACTCGCCCTTGCAATTTAAAGACACCAACATCATCAAAGGTTACTTTCTTGGCACTTTCATGCTGTATCGTGTCTCTCAAGACACACAAATGGGGATCATCAAACTGTCAGTCATGTATACACTGTAATAATGAAGAACGAGTGACTGTGCTGTAAGGCCGCATGAAATCCCTTCTCAAAAACCCGGATCCCATGGTGCCAAGTTAGGAGCATGTGTTAGCAATTCATAAATATACCTTTTGGATTGAATAATGCATTAAATAGTCAAGAATAAGTTTCCAGAAAAATGTGATCCAGAATGCAGCCGCAAATTAGGTATGTGGACCGTATATCTGCTGTGGAGTTAGTCAGAATGTTGGTTATAATATGTGGTCGCATAATCGAAAGGTGTAGATCATAGTCGTCACATATTTTTCTTTGAATTTTGTGAGGGTTAGTTTTGCGGTGTACTTTCCGACCGCAGAATGTGAATGGGGACCACATTTCGCCGCAGACTCAGTCAGAGGGTCCAGTTTCTGGGGAGCATTTTGTGGTCCATTTTGTGGACCGCATGTTTACTGTGTGATCGTATATTTGACTCAGGGCTCCAATTTTCTAATTTTTAACCCGACCTCCCTATCGATATATCCGATGTTATAGCTCATTTTAAGCCTTATTCTGAGCATTTCACGAGTGAGAGGGAGTTGTTAGAGAGGGAACGTCTCCCCATCAAGTTACTCCATAGGATATGGTTAAATACTTGAATAAAATCAAGTGAAGACCCTTAAACCTTCATCTCAAGAGGTAAGACTTTATCACCCTTACTGTTTTTTTTTTATTCTAAGATATAAGGGGTCACTAGTGAGGTGATTCATGGGTGTAACAATGGATTCCTTACATGCATATCAAAACTTAGAGTATTGGGAGGTAGTGAATTAAAAAGGGGTAAAAATGATATAAATTTATCTCAAAAAGGGGCATAAGATCACATTGCACCTCTAGTGTTTGTCAATATGCTTGAACCAAGCTAGAGTCTCAATCTCATCTCCAATTCTCGATTTAATTTGTAATTCTTACTCAATAGATCAAAGTGCTAAGAGATCCGAAAATTTGTAAAAGAGTAAGGAATGCTTTATTGAGGTATGTATGGCTAAAACCCCTTTTTATTAGAAATTGAGTACCGTTTGAATTTACGAAAGCATGGTAAGAATTGAATTTGTTAGTGTATTTACTATTATACGCATTTACCGATTTACAATTATCTATACATATACACGAATGATGTGCTTTCATGTGAATAATGTACCATTCTTGATAATTAGAGAAGGATGAAAAGTACAATTATGTGTTGAAATACTTGGGTTACAAGCCAACAACGAAACAAAGAATTTTTCATGCTAGCTATGTGCTCACTTACCTGTAATTGTAACTTGAATTATTTTGGTATATGTTTCTATGATCACAACTTGTAAAAAAAATACTGAAAAATAAAAAAACAATGTGATAATGGTGTCCAAGAGTGTTAAGGAATTGATAGATAAGTGCGAAATGAAGATTCACAGGTGTTGACGAATGAGAAAGGAGTAATGCCTAGGCAAGGCGACCTAGACGATCGGGTCGTGATCGGACACCATGCCGCACAAATGGTGTTAATGTGCTGATAATGAATTCCGGATAAGGAAAATGAAATATTGATTGAGAGTTATGCCTCCAATAAGGTGACCTAATTGGTCGGGTCGTGATCGAACTATGCTCAAGATGGAGGTGACATTGAGAAAAATTGTGAACATGTGACAGAAATGCCCTAATCTACGTTTTGGAAATTGTATGAATGATTATATAAATTGCATCCTTGATTTACTCATATTGTTTACTTGTACCTGTTTGATAGTTCTTTCTAATAAAATGGTGTTTAGTTATACATACTAGTACTAATCCATTGTACTAACGTCCCTTTTACCGGGGGCGCTATATTTTTAAATAAATGTAGGTGGATCTATAGCGGATAGTGCCGATTGTGTGTAGCGGAGAATTCTTCTACTTGAATTCTTTGTGAGCCCCTTTTTCTTTCAAGGGGTTATATTATGTATCTTTTGTTATTTCAAATTTCCTCTTTTGAGGTATAGCCGGGGCCTTGTTGGAGGCATGGTTATGCTTATTTGTTGTATCCTTAGAGGCTCCATAGACACTAGTATGGGATATGTACAGGTGTTTGGCGAGTGCATTATCTATGTTGTAATCCTAAACTGGTTATTTCCATAAATTGTAACTCTAATAGAATCCTTGAAGCTGTCTTATGTACGGTAAATCTTTGTGATATGAAATAAACTAATGATTTAGTATGCATTATGTATCCTCGTCAAATTAGTGAAAAGCACGGGTTCCGTATTCATATTTATTAGGGGTAGAAAGTGTTCGGTAAGTCTTGATCAGTCGGGTTCACTTGATTGAGCGCCGGTCGTGCCTCCCGAGGTTGGGGCATGACAAAATCATAGTATCAGCGCGGAAGATTTTAAGGTGTCCTAAGGGGTCTCGGAGCCGTGTCTGGTAGAGTCCTTCTTATCGATGTGAAGTCGACCACATATACAAGTTGGAGGCTACTTGGGCATTTAGGAATAACACCTTTCTTTGATATTCTAGATCGTGTGGTGAAATTGTTTACTTTCTAATAGGTTTATTGTTCAATCTTTCAGTAAATGGAACCTAAGAAGAAGGCGAGAATTGGCCAAGAAGCCAATTCCACCCCATGAGTGGCTAATGATTCACTGATTGATGTTGTGGGTGAGGGTACTCGCCCTGCTATTACCCTACCAAATCCATCTATTCCAGAATAGACTACCTTAGTTCCTACACCTATGGAGGGTACCACTATCCTTCCCGTTGATGCTCATGTCCTGCCTCCAGTCCCAACTTCCAGTTCTTGCATTTCTGATAGGGATCTTAGGGGAGCTATTCAAATGTTGACTCAGTTGGTGGCCTCTCAGGCCCAGAGGTCAAATGTTGCACCTAGTTCCTCCGGCCAGCCAGGGGATTCTACTAGTTCCAAGGTAAGCAGATTCCTTCAGCTTGACCCTCCGATATTCACAGGTGCCAACCCGTAAGAAGACCCTCAGGACTTTATTGATAAAATGCACAAGACCCTCAGCGAGGTCGTCGGGGGAGAGATTTCAGCAGCAGCAGAGGTCCCCGTGTCCCAAGTGCGGGAAGATGCACTCGGGGGTTTGCTATATGGAGTTGCCTATATGTTATGGATGTGGGATGAGGGGCCAAATTCAAAGACAATGTCGTGCATATTGCTAGGGAGTAGGTAGGGGCATAGTTCATCCCTCCAGTCCAGCCGCTTCCACATCTTCAGCCCCCTCTCCCGCTCGAGATGCCCCAGCACCCAGTGCGTGGTGTAGCTAGGGGTGGTGAACAGTGTTCAGAATGTCCCAGCCGATTCTATGTTATGAGCGGTGGCCAGACTGCATCGGTATCTCTAATATTGCTACAGGTATTCACACTGTCCAATCTCATGATGTGTATGCACTTATTGACCCCGGTTCCACCTTATCCTATGTTACCCCATTTGTTGCTATGAAATTTGGAATGGAACCGGAGCAGCTTCTTGAGACATTCTCGGTATCTACCCTAGTTGATGAGTCAATTTTGGCTACTCGAGTTTATAGAGGTTGTGTTATTACGTTGCATGGTAGGGATACCATGGCCAGTCTTATCGAGTTGGGAATGGTTGATTTCGACGTAATAATGGGAATGGATTAGCTTTATTCATGTTTTGCCAAAATTGATTGTAGGACAAGAACAATTAGTATTGAATTTCCTAATGATCCCGTTATTGAATGGAAGGGAGATAACGCAGTGCCTAGAGGTCGGTTTATTTCCTACCTTAAGGCCGCGAAGATGATCAAGAAGGGGTGTACCTATCGTCTACTTCGAGTTACAAGCACCAATGCCGAGGCACCTAGCCTTGAGTTGGCACAATTTGCGAACAAATTTCCAAATGACTTTCCAGATGAGCTCCCTGGGATTCCACTAGACAGAGAAATTGATTTTGGAATCTATGTGATGCCAAGCACACGGCCTATGTCGATTCCACCTTACAGGATGGCACTGGCAAAATTGAAAGAGCTAAAGGAGAAATTGAAGGATTTGTTAGAGAAGGGTTTCATCCGGCCAAGTGTTCCTCCATGCGGCGCACCGGTCATGTTTGTAAGAAATAAGGATGGATCGCTGCAGATGAGTATTGACTACCGGTAACTCAACAAAGTCACAGTACAAAACAAACATCCCTTTTCAAGAATAGATGACTTTTTTGATCAATTGCAAGGCGCTGCGTGTTTATCAAAGATTTACTTGCGGTCCGGGTATCATCAGTTGAAGATAAGGGAGTGGGATATTCCAACAATAGCTTTCAAAACCCGCTATGGGCACTTTGAATTTATGGTACTGTCTTTTGGGCTAACAAATGCCACAACAACTTTCATGGACCTTATGAATCGAGTCTTCAAGCCCTTCCTACACTCTTTTGTGATAGTGTTCATTAACGACATTCTGGTATATTCACGAAGTCGAGAGGACCATGCTGGCCATCTCAGGGCAGTATTATAGACTCTTCAGCAACATCAATTGTATGCATAATTTTCACAATGTGAATTTTGGCTTGAATCTGTCACGTTCTTGGGTCATGCCATTTCCAGTGAAGTAGTTATGGGTGATCCTCATAAGGTTGCAGCAGTGAAGAATTGTCCTAGACCTACTACTCCAAGCGAGATCCACAGTTTCTTGGGTTTAGTTGGTTACTACAGGTTGTTCATGGAGGGGTTTTCTACTCTTGCCTCTCCGCTGACTAAATTGACACAAAAACCGGTTAAATTCCAATGGCCCGATGCTTGTGAAAAGTGTTTCCAAGAGTCGAAATCAAGGTTGATGACAACACCGGTATTAGCTCTGCTAGAGGGTACAGAGGCATTTGTTGTGTATTGTGATGCTTCCAAAGTTGGGCTCGAGTGTGTGATTATGCAACGTGGAAACGTTATAGCCTATGCTTCTAGGTAACTCAAGAATCATGAGAAGAACCCATGACTTAGAACTGGCAGCTGTGGTGTTTGCACTAAAGATTTGGCGACATTATTTGTATGGGATCTATGTGGATGTATTTACGTATCATAAGAGCCTTCAATATATTTTCAAGCAGAAAGAGTTGAACCTGAGGCAAAGAAGATGGCTAGAGTTGCTCAAGGACTATGACATTGATATTCTCTATCACCCGGGAAAGGCTAATGTTGTAGCGGATGCTCTTAGTCAAAAATCTATGGGGCGTTTAGCTCATTTGGAGGCATACTAGAGGCCGTTGGCCATGGAGGTTCACCAGTTGGCTAGTTTGGGAGTTCGCCTGGCAAACTCAAATAAAGGGGGGGGGGGGGGTGATTGTGCAGAATAGGGCTTGATCATTTCTTGTGGCATGTCACGCCCCAAATCTGAGGGACATGACCGACACTCGACCGGATATCCCCAGTCAAGCGAACATCGGTGCCTCTCTTTATCCACGCGATACCCGACATTTCTCATTACTTACTAACTGAGTGAAGCAGCTATTTATAATAGCAACACCTTTTACAAAAGCATACATAACATAGATATTCTTTAGTGTGGCTTACAACTTCCATTGCCTAACTTCCAAAATACATATTTACATAAGTTTATAACCCACATTTCCTGTTTACGGAGCCTCTAAAGATGATAGAAGGTAATACAATACTTGCCGGGAAAAGGCTCCGGCTATACCTTTTCCAAACACCAAAATAAGATCTCAAAATCCAAGAACAGGAGCGGCATGATCCATGCAAGGCCCTGAAAGAAAAGGGGCTCACCAATTCAGCTGACTGGAAGTGAGGAGGAGCTATGGTCGGTGGACTGGAGTACATGCTATAGATCCACCTACAATCATAACATGAATGTAGCGCCCCGGCAAAAGGGACGTCAGTACATTTGAATTGTACTGGTATGTATGAACAAACCTTGTCCCAAGTAAACTCAAGACATTCACAAGTAGAAAACAGTAATAGAAGAAACAACAAATTCACACACGAAAAGTACAATCAAGCCAAACAAGTTTTCAATCTCTCCTGGTTTCCCACCTTTCACAGTTTCCACACCAATGATTTCACAAAAATGCTCAAATGTTTATTTTAATAGTGATTTCGATCCTTGTTCTACCCTTATTACCTCGTCCACCCTTATTACCTCAGCCACCTTTATCACCACAACCCAAATTTTCTCAAATTTTTGTTTCAATAATGATGTCGTTCACTTTTCCGCCCTTATTATCTCGTCCACCCTTATTACCTCGGCCACCCTTATCACCACAACCTGCACCTTATAACTATTTGTTGCGGCATGCAATCCAATCCCACCGAACAGTTCCAGTCCACAAACAACACAACAACAATAAAAATTCACAAAGATCAACAAGAATACTTCTCAAGAAGTAATAAAAACACTATTACAAGTGTTCCCATAACCATCAATATTATTTCCATCATATTCAATAACCAATAGATATTGTTACCACAGTTATTTCCAATTGCATTAGTCACGATTTAATTTAGTCATTTATTCATCAACTACAATCACTTATCACAATAACAATGTACTAAGCACAAGCAATTCATATGTAATTTACGTACATATCACCTACCAAGCATACGTACATCAAACAAGGCGATTTCACAAGGATCAAAGTTTACATACCCAGAGTTGAATTCCTTTTATAACTTCTATTCTCAACTCACCAAGCAGTCTAGCAATGTCAATCTAGTTCAAAATATAGCACATGTGCCTTAGAATTAAAGTTCGCAATTACTACCCGAGCTTATTTAGGTTATTTACCCCTCTTTGAACAATTCCATAAGATTACGCCTACCCAATTCCTCTTACCAGATTTTAGGTTTTTAAATACATGCATGTGAGTTCAACCACTATTTCAAGAATCAATGCATGAGAATCTCCCTTTTTGTTTAAATAGGAAAATTAACGGATAAGGGTTGGGGATTTACCTGAAAGGACGAAAGTGAAAAAGATACTTGAAATTTTATCGGGCTTTGGTGATTTTGAAAAATCAGTTTGATGTATATGGAGTTTCTCACTCAAGGATCCTCTCCTTCCTCTTTCTTGTTTTGCTCAGAAAATATGTAAAAATGAGGGGTTGGGGTTATTCTATTAGAAAGGGGGTCGGGTTTAAAATTTTAAAAAATAGAAGCCCGAGCAAGATCTGCGGTTGCACTATGCAATCGTAGAATTGAAATGCGGTCCGCATATTGGACCACATAATTGTCCCAATCACTGAACATCTGTGACTGGGTATGCGATGGGAATGCATTCCGCATTCTTGTTCTCCGGTCCATAATGCACTGCAGAACTGACCTTCACAAATCCTTGAGGGAATAATGTGACAACTATGCGGTCCACATATTAACTATCCGGTCGCATAATGGACTGCACATCTAACATCAACTTAGACCAATTCTCTAATTAACTCTACGACAGGAATGCGGTCCGCATACTGATTATGCTGTCGCATAATGGACCATATTTTCAACGTCAAATTTGACTACTCATCTGATTAACTCTGCGGCAGAAGTGAGGTCTGTATACCTAATCTGCGATAGAATTCTGGACCGCAAAAATGACACTTTTCTGGAAAACGTTAACTATAGATTTTCCAGTGAAAAATCAATAGAAAGGCTCCGACCCCCTAGGATCTTGCTAGGATTTGACTCTACGAGTTGCTAGGATTTGAGCATTCATTTTCTCAGGGCCTTACATCCTCCTCTACTTAAGATCATTCATCCTCGAATGAGGATTTTGAAAATTATACGGTTTGAAAACATGATATACAAGCTCCTATATTTTCTCTAACTCCCATATTTTAGAAAAAATTCGGTAGAGTTTCCTTTGTAATTTGACATATCTACTTGTCAGAGAGCCCCCAAATTACATTTCCAAAAACCATTACACAAATCTTGATATCCCGATCACTAATATACAATTCATTGCCTTCACAGTTGCACATATTCGATTGCTCAACACACTTTTTCACATAGTTGATTACCTTAATGAGTCTGATACAGTTTTGAACACTTTGGTACATTACACACAAGTAAATTTGTCATTACCAATCTGCACTATCATAAGCAATTTACTTATCACAAGAGAACAAAATTTTCATTTACCAAGAAGGGTTGCCTATGGCTCAAATAATCACAACACACAAAATTTTGGCACAACATAGAGAATTACAATAGTAAATCATTTAGGAAGAAATGAGATGTATTTGCATCAAATGGGACACAATACTAGTTTGCGTAGGGATATGAATTCGCACGATCATTTCTACACTTGTTAAAAAAATGGTGGTATTTTCCTTTCATCTCATCTTCCTCTTCCCACGTAGGCTCTTCGACTCGTTTACTTTGCCATAACACTTTAACTCAAGCAATTTCCTTATTTCACAATTTACGCACTTGCCTATCCAGAATAGCAACCGAAATCTCCTCATATGATAACTCCTCTGTAACCTTGATGCCTTCAACTGGCACGATGGTGGACGGATCTCCAACCACTTCTCTTTACATGGACACATGGAAAACTGGGTGCACTAACGACATTTCAGGTGGCAATTCCAGTCTATAAGCGACTTGTCAGATCCTTTGAGTGATTCGATAAGGACTGACATATCTAGGATCGGTTTCCCATTCTTCCCAAATTGCATGACTCCCTTCATCGGAGCTTGACTCTCTTGTTGAAGGCTCTAGACATTCTGTTCTGATATAATTGACCGTGACAGACAGCATTCATTCTGCTTTCATCTATGAGGGCTAATTGCTCGTAGCAACTCTTGACCCATTTCGTATCATCTAACTTTTCTTCTTATATGTCCTTCAGGGAGGGAATTTCTACCTCGGCGGGGATAACTGCCTCTGTATCATAAACCAGCATGTAGGGAGTGGCCCCAGTTGACGTGCAGACTACGGTACGATAACCCAATAAGGCGAACGCCAACTTCTTGTGTCATTACTTGTGTGTTACGACCATTTTAAATAGTATCTTTTCGATGTTATTATTGGCTTATTCTACAGCTTCGTTCATCTGAGGTCTGTAAGCCGTAAAGTTTTTATGTTTAATCTTGAATATCTCACACATTGCCTTCATCTGGTCACTGTATAGATTAGAACCATTATCGGAGATGATTGATTCCGGAACCCCGAACCGACAAACCATACGATCTCAGACAAAATCTGTTACTACTTTCTTGGTGACTGCCTTGTATGATGCTGCTTCAACCCATTTTGTAAAGTAATCAATTGCCACTAGGATGAACCTGTACCTATTTGACGCGGCTGGTTCAATTGGTCCAGTAACATCCATGCCCCAAGCGGCGAACGCCCATTGTGAGCTTGTTGCAGTAAGCTCGTTTGGAGGTACCTTTATCATATCTGCATGTATCTGACAACGGTGGCATTTCCAAACATACTGGATGCAGTAGTTTCCATAGCCATCCAAAAATACCCTGCTCGGAGTATCTTCTTTGCCAAAACAAAACCGTTCATATGCGGCCCGCAGGTCCCTGCGTGCACTTCCTCCAATAGTTTGGTTGCTTATGTTGCCTCAAGCCATTTTAATAATTCCAGATCGGGAGTCCTCCTATAAAATATTCCTCCATTATGAAAGAAGTTGTTGGACAATATCTGAAGTTCTCATTATGAGTAGCGTTGGCAAGATCTGGGTACTCTCCTATTGTCAAGTATACTCTAATATCATGGAACCAAGGTTTCCCATCAGCTTCTTCCTCGACGTGAGCACAATAAGCTTGTTGGTGTTGGATCTTGACCTAGATGGGATTAATAAAGTTTGAATCCAGATGTTGGATCATAGACGATAAAGTGGCTAAGGCATCGGCGAACTCATTCTACATTATGGGAACATGCTGGAATTCCGTCTTTCTGAATCTTTTCCTCAACTCCTGTACATGATGCAGATAGGGGAGTATCTTGGAATTCTTCGTTGCCCATTCTTCTCGAACCTTATGTATGAGTAGGTCCGAGTCACCGATCACTAATAGTTCTTGAATGTTCATGTCAATTGCCAGTTTGAGTCCTAAGATGTAGGCTTCGTACTCGGCCATACTATTGGTGCAAGGGAATCTGCACTTGGCGGGTACTGGGTAATGCTGACCGGTTTCTAAGACCAAGACTGCCTTTATACCTACTCCTTTGAAATTTTCGGCCCCATCGAGCAACATCCTCCAACCATCATAGGATTCTGCAATGTCTTCTCCTTGGAAAGCTATCTCTTCATCACAAAAGTACGTCTTTAGAGGTTCGTATTCTCCTCCTACAAGATTCTTGGAAAGGTGATCTTCTAGAGCTTGTCCTTTGACTTCCTTCTGGGTAACACAAACAATGTCAAATTCACTTAATAGTATTTGCCACTTGGCGAGCTTGCCAGTAGGCATGGTCTTCTGAAAGATGTATTTCAGTGGATCCATCCTAGATATGAGATAAGTGGTGTAAGCGCAAAAAAAGTGCCTCAGTTTCTGAGCTACCCAGGTTAGAGCAGAACAAGTGCGCTCTAAAAAGAAATATCGAGCCTCGTACGGGGTAAACTTCTTGCTAAGGTAGTAGATGTCTTGCTTCATTCTTCATGTTTCATCATGTTGTCCCAAAACACAACCAAATGCTCCATCCAATAGTGCAAGATAAAGCAATAGAGGCCTTTTTGGCTCGGGTGGAACGAAGACTTGTGGCGTTGACAAGTATTCCTTGATTCTATCGAAAGCCTTTTGACAATCCTCAATCCATTAGTGGCCACATCCTTTTTAGCATCTTGAAGATAGGTTCACAAATGATGGTGGACTGGGCTATGAACCCGCTGATATAGTTGAGTCTTCCTAGAAAACTCATTACATCCTTCTTGCTCTTTGGTGGCAGAAACTCTTAAATGGCTTTGAACTTTGACGGGTCCAATTCCATTCCCCGGAGACTCACAACGAAACCCAACAACTTTCCGATTGGCACCCCTAATTCACACTTGGCGGGATTCAGTTTCAAGTTGGATCTCCTCAGTCTATTGAAGAACTTTCTTAAATCATCCATGTGATCTGCAGCTTTTTTGGATTTGATGATGACGTTGTCCACATATACCTCGATCTCTTTATGTATCATATCATGAAAGATGGTGATCATGGCTCTCAGATAGGTAGCACCAGCATTCTTCAAACTGAACGGCATCATTCCGTAATAGTACATTCCCCATGGCCTAATGAATGCTATTTTCTCTACATCCCTTTCGTCCATCAATATCTGGTGGTATCCAGCAAAATAATCGACGAACGACTGCACCTCATGTTTGGCGCAATTTTCAATCAATATGTGTATATTTGTTAAAGGGAAATCGTCCTTAGGACTGGCCCGGTTGAGGTCCCGGCAGTCGACACAGACTCTAACCTTCCCATCCTTCTTTGTTACCGGCACAATGTTGGCTAGCAATGTTGGACATTCTACCACTCTGAGAACTTGGGCTTTGACTTGCTTGGTAACCTCTTCTTTGATTTTCAAACTCATGTCTGGCTTGAACTTTCTAAGTTTCTATTTTACCAGTTGGCATGCCGGATCTATCGGCAGCTTGTGAGCCACAATGGATGTGCTGAGACCGGTCATATCATTATATGACCAGGCGAATATGTCCTCATATTCTTTCAAACCCTCTGTGTACTCTTTCTTTCTGATGGTGACAAGTGTTATGCTGATACGTGTTTCCTTGACATTTTCTGAGTATCCTAAACTAACAACCTTAGTTTCGTCCAAGTTGGACTTAGGCATGTTCTCAAAATTCTCGACCTCCCTGACAACCTCTTCTGGTATTTTGTCCTCTTCTGAATTTATGTCTGTTTGTCGCGTTATCTCGTTGCAACTTATAGTCGTTGGTTCATCATCAAGATATGTAATAGTAATACTGTGTAAAATAAAGCAAATGGTAAAGAAAATAAATGAGAGCGAGATATGAACATAAACTTGAAAAAAAAAGGCTTTTGATTTAATTCATAACTGTCTGAAACATTGGAGCTATTTTCAAAAGTAAAGACAATGCGCAAAAGTAAAATCAACTAAAAGTAAAATGTGATGCATATGCGTCATTTAGCGTTGCTACCCCGAGGCTCTCCGGTCACTGGTGGTCCTGATTGACCAATTGGTGAGGTGCTCTCCTCGGTTCACAGCTTGAATGGAAGGGCCTTTCTCCCCTTCTTCCTCGAAGATAACACAAGAATCCATATCATCCTCCAGAAACAGGTTCTTCATTCCTGCTAGTGTCTCATCCTCCTCTGATCTATATACGATATCAGTTGGCTGAAAGGTATGCTCCAACTGAGGTTGAGGGTGCTCCAGTGGATAGTAGGGACCGCGCCATGGTGGCGACCAGTCGTTGAACTCCTCCCAAGTGTACTCATAACGCAGGCCAAAAGTATTTCCATGCTTCTTCAACTTGATAGGATTGGTGATGCCCTAGAGATTCTTACCTAGTCCCTTTTTGGGCTCGTATCCGTTCCAATTCATAATTCTCTCGATTTTGTTATCCCACCACTTGTCTTTATCTATGACGTTGACTCGCTCGATGTGATGTTATCCTCCTTCTTTCTCCGATAATCGGGATGGCCTGACGACTGTATATGGGGCCGCTACCGTTCGCCATGAATGATTACTTCTTGTTGATTCCATTCAAATTTTACGGCTTCGTGCAAAGTTGATGCCACAGCCCCAGCGGCTTGGATCCAGGGTCTTCCCAGCAACAAATTGCAGGATGCTGGTACATCAATGACTTGGAAGTCAACATCAAACCAGGTGGGTCCCATCTGCAGGCATAGGCTAATCTCTCCAATGGTGGACCTTCCGTCAAAAGTTTTCACACTGATAGCCCCATCCTTGATCTCGTGCAATACTTTACCCAATGTCCGGAGAGTTACCAATAGACAAATATTGAGGCTGGATCCCCCATCGACTAAAATCCTGGTGATAAAGTGATCCTCACATTATGCATTAATGTGCAACACTTTGTTGTGACCAAGCCCTTCTGGCGATAATTCATCTTTGTGGAAAGTGATCTTATGAATTTCCAGTACCTGCCCCACCATGTTTGCCATTTCACCTCCTGTTATGTTGCTGGGAACATAAGCTTCACTCATTATTTTAATTAAGGTATTTTTATGTGCCTCAGAGCTTTGTAGAAGAGCCTAAATAGAAATTTGAGCTGGCGTTTTTCTCAGTTGTTGGACGACTGAGTACTCTTTGGCATGTACCTTTCTCCAAAGGTCATCGGGTACAGTTTCAAAAGCCCACCCGGATGCTTGCTTGCTGGACTCAACCAAGTGCTCTGGGGTGTATACCCCACCTGTCCTAGTCATGCCCTATGCGCCAATTGCTTCCCAGTATACGCCTTTCCTTTCCTTCTAACCTCAGCATTGTAATCCCAAAGTATAAAATTTGACTTGAACGCGTTCACGTCTGTCATGGAGACTGGAATTGGTACCCTGCGAGGTAACACAATAACTTCAAACGGTGTAGGCGCCTTTGGAACTTCGAAATCAACCTCGATCGGTTTTGGCGCCTTTGCAGAAGGTTCTTCAAACTTGAGCGGCACAGATACACTTACCACACCGCCCTCAGAGGGCTGAATCTGGACAATAATGGGATTGAGAGTAACTGTTGGCTTCTTAGGCTCATCTCCTTCAACTATCAAACCGATTGACCCATTAGGGTCCAATCATCTTCAATTTCGATCATATGGATGCATCCACCTATGTGGTCAGGCAGAGGGTTTTTGCAGACATTAGGATCGGGCTCCTTTTCTATTATGGTCATGTTGTCAATCAGATAATGAACCTTATTTTTTAGCGAGCGATACTCCTCGATGGTATGGCCTTTCATCCCGAAAAGGTATGCGCAAGTCTTGTTTGGGTTGATCCATTGGGAAGGATTTTCTTGAGTTACGGTTGGAATAGGGGTAACGTAACCGGTTTCTTTGAGTTTTTCAGGTAATTGGTCAATTGATTCGGCTATGGCGGTATATTATCTGGGAGGTTACGGTTGAAGTTTAGTCTAGGTCGAGGGAAGTTTTTGCGGGTAGGAGGTTATGGGTAGTGACAGGTTTGGAGTTGTATTCTTGGTATACGGTTGCGGGTTGAGAATATCTGGATGAGGTGGGTTGATACCTAGGTGGTGGAGGTGATTGGTAAGAAGGTGGTGGAATTTGGTAGGTTGATATGTGAGTGGACCTGACGGATATGTTTGGTACTTCATAGGGGAGTTTTTCCTTTGCGCAACCATTACAGAATTCACATCCTTTTTCTTCAACGAGCCACCAGACTGTAAATCCTTGTTGGTAGCTTGAAATGCCTCGAGGTTAGTGACCATACCATTTTTGATGCCTTCTTCAATCCTTTCTCCCAACTTGATGATGTCAGAGAATTTTTGGACCTCTATTAGCATCAGCCTCTCATAGTACTGCGGACCCTGAGCACGCACGAAGAACCTATTCAATTGTTTTTCCTCCAAGGTCGGTCTGACCTTAGCAGCTTCTAACCTCCAACAGGTAGCATACTCGCGAAAGGTCTTTGTGGGCTTCTTCTTGAGATTCTAGACGTAGAACATATCTAGTGCGTTCTCGGTGTTGAACCTAAACCAATCCATAAAGTCAAATGCCATGTTCACCCAACTAGTCCATTTCTTCGCATCCTGGCTAATATACCAGCATAAAGCATCACCCTTCAAACTCCTCATGAGTAGCTTCACGCGGATATTCTTGTCCCTTCCCACTCCTACTAACTTGTCACAATACATTCTCAAGTGGACCTAGGGATCACCTGTACCATCAAACATCTCAAACTTGGGAGGTTTATTACCCCTCCGGGAGCTCAACATCTAGTCGAACACAGAGATATTCATAATTCAACCCTTTGACACCCTTGTTACCTTCGAAGCCTTGAACCCGGCTAGTCAATTTCTTGATCTCAGCGGCCAAATTATGAATGAGAGAGCTCTTGTCATCTGACTCGGCTGCACTGGTGATTGGCAGACTGTAGTGTGGCATAGTGTCCACAAAGATAGGGGTGCTATGGTCTTTCGTAGTGTTTTGCAGTTCAGGAATGAGCAGTGGAGAGTTATGAGTGGGTTGCATTGGAGGTTGTGGGATGTTTTGTGGCGGTGCGGGGTTTTGGGTGTTAACATCGGGACCGGCAAGAGTGATTGACAAACTTGCAAGGCTTCTCACTTGGTCCAATTCCTCTCGGAATCTTACAAAAGTTTGCTCCAGATGAGCAGCAGTCTCTTTGGTAATTGCGGCATTGTGCGAAGTTTCCTCAAGTTACTTTCTGGCGCTTGCATCTCCCATTTTGGCGTTATTCCTGTTTCTGGTAGGATTTGGAAGAGGAGGAGGTGGAGAAACCTTGGATCATATGGAGTATGTTGATGGTGCTAGAATGCACGAACTAACCTTTGGAGAGGGGAATAAGAAAAACAAAAAAGGTAAAAAGTTAGTGCGGATTCTGATAAATAATACTGCAATATTTAAACATATTGTGCAAAATATAAATCGTTTCCTAATTTGGGGTGCCTCGTTGTGCTCGAGGTAGGCGTAGCAACAAATTAAATTTGGAGAACTTATAATGCTAAATGCCTCATTTTATTGATAAAAACAAGACGAGTCTTAAAACAACTAAATGATAAAGACGCCACAAATGGCCAGTGGCCTTATTACATTAAGAAAGCAGAAGAATAAAAATCCTAACTATTTGATCCCAGAAGAACTTCCCCAGATTCGGTACTCTTGCTTCCCTCGTACAGCTGCATCAACTCGCGCATTCCTAATAGCAGATAAGCTCGATCCAGATGTATGTCTGCACTTCCTTCAGAATTCTTGCAATCCTCGATTCTTTTCAAGAACTTCCCTTCCAACTCTACCATACCTCGTTCCAGATATCCCAAACGGTTGTTGGTGTTGACGGCCATGTCCTTCCACTCATTAATTAGCTTTTCGTGGGTTTCCTATATTTCCTAATGTTCATTCTCACATTCTCGCATCCTCTTGCACGGTTGATTGTATTTGACTTACGCTTTAGTTTTCTCTTCAATAATCCTATGACCGTGGACGAACCCTGGACAACCTAATCCAGTATATGATCATCTCCCAACCAACCTGTTTAGTGCAGCACCCATCCGGCATGGTACCTGTCTGGTTTGATAGACTCCTTTCCTAAGATGAGCTTGCAGTGCCATATATGCTGAGCGTGACACCTGTGCGGGCTATATTCATATTGAAAGTCAGCTTTGAAATGACTCATTTTCTCTATCCTACGTATGATTTGTTTCCTTCCGGCTTGCCTCATGACTCGGAGGGGGACATAAGGATAAGTTCCCCTCAGACCAATGGGTATGAGGAATGGTGTGTCTCGAGAACTGATAATGAACCCCCCCCCCCCCTATTGGGAACCATTTGAACATCCACTGAATTTGCTTTTCTTTTAGATTCTCGAACAACTCTACCTATCCACTGGCGTCTTCTGGCTGAGTGAACATGTTGGGCTTGAAGTTTATTCGCTTTGGGTGATGGAAAGCGAAATGGTCATCCCAATCCCTGCATATAATTTCCTGTGGGTAGTCCCCTTTCTGAAGGTGTTCTGTCAGCCAAAGTTGAAGTAGCATATTACAACCCTCAAAATGTAGAGCCCTTTGTTGACACTTTCCCAAGGTTCGATAGATTTCAGCAATGATCATGGGCACTATGCTGAAAGACTGCCCGTCGATTCCTTCCATTAAGGTCTTCGTTACCATGGCTAATCTGGTGTGGATCCTAGCCTACTTCATAGGGAACATTATCATGCCTAAGAAGAAAAACATTAACACAAACACCCTTCTATGTATATATCCCAAATAAGTGAGAGCGAATTCGTCCATGTAGGTGCGGTAAGACTTGCTGTGGCCATATCTCTCGTACAAGAAGTCAAATGGTAAGTAGGAGTCCTTCAAGAAAGAGAGGTCGGGATTTCTCTTGAGTCCCATCATCTTAAGAAAGCTTCTACATTTGCGGTTCTCCGGCATAAGCAAACCTGGAGTCTCCCAAGGGATACCAGCTAGGCCCCCTATCTCTTCTAGCAAAGGGGTCATTTCTAGGTCTCCAAAACAGAACGTTGATCGATCACTATCCTTGAATAAAATGGCAGCCTAAATTATCTTCTTGTTGGGTTGGATTTCTAGAAGGGATGTCTAATCCCTAAGTACTTGCAGACGAGGGTTTGC
Organism: Nicotiana benthamiana; assembly: GCA_034376525.1. Lineage (NCBI taxonomy): Eukaryota > Viridiplantae > Streptophyta > Magnoliopsida > Solanales > Solanaceae > Nicotiana > Nicotiana benthamiana. Next base: position 115,731,524 of record CM067340.1, read on the forward strand.
TCGCTGCCATGAAGATCTTCCCACAAGCTTAGCAACCTTGGGAAGATGTTGGATATCATACCAAATCTTGGGACCTCGTGCCTCATTTTTTGCAAAACAAGGTGTTAGGCCCTTAACCCCACCAGACTCGACTATTTAAATAAATAATTATGAAAAGGCATTTGGTTCTCAAAATAAATACATATAACGTGAAGGTGTCCGTTTGGGTTCCGGGAAACCCGATGGACTTTGGTTTAGGCTATCTTAATGAGCCATTATGCGCACAACATAACTGACTCGGCTAGGCTTGACCATGATGCATGAACAGTTTAACGGAATAAAGTGTCTACTTTTGAAGTGCTAGACAAGGTACCCTTGAGCGGACAACTCAAGAGGGAAAGATGCGGAAATCGTCAACTACGCCGTTGATCGACTGGTTTTACCGTAAATATGAATTTGCCACATTTACGGGGTTTATAATATTGGAAGAGCGGAACCACTCATTATAAGCGTTGCTATGAGATTTTTTTGGCACGAGTGCAATATGATGTCGAGGAATGCAGTTACAACAATGAAACAAATTACATGCATGTTCACGTTCATAAGATAAGTGATTACAATGCGTGCTCGAAATTACAACGGTATTGAAATAAAGAGATAAAGAAGGGAATTAGAGGAAAGAGAAGACGTGAAGAGCCAAGTTAGTAATTGTGAAGAAATAGCCAAGGACAAGAAATAAGTGCGATTAAGTAAGAGATAAAGTCGCAAAACAAAGTAATGGCAAAAAGGCTTAAATAATCCCCAGCAGAGTCTTTATGCTGTCGACGCACTCTTTTTCTCGAGGAAAAGAAATTGGGTTTACGACATTATGGGTGGAATGACTCTTTTATCCTCTTTCGGGGAATTTGGGCTATAGAGTTTTGAGAGTCTCCGCCTAATGATTATAGTGCATTAGGACACTTTTAGAGAAAAGAATAAGGATTTGAAAGAAAACCAGAGTTTGGGTAAGGTCTTGAGATTATATCGAGGGAAAGGTGTTAGGCACCCCTCTAGATTCACTAGTGTGGTTCCCCGCCTCGCTTAGTTGTGACTTTAAGAAGAGTAGGAGTAGACAAGCAAAGTTTGCACATATGAAATATAATCAAGTTGACAATTTTGAAAAAAAAAAAGAAAGGCGCAAGTAAAAGAGAGGTTAGTTTAAAGAATACATTAATTTAAATAAAGGAAAAGCCAAGAGAAAGGAGTCCTAGGTTTCACTATAATATGGATCATTCGGTGCAATATCCAACAATAATTCTCACATGAGATATTCTACCCTTCCTACCCCGTAAGGTATTTAAACACGATTAGTCTCGTTTACTTATTGCATGCTAATACCCGTCCCGATCTATCAGTCCCGGGGTATTTGGACTTCTAATCCTAAAAGGGAGAAAGGGATGGGGGCATGTATGGAGTTTAAAAGGATAAAATACTAAGGCGTCAATCAAAACAAATAACAAATAAGTGGGGTACAAATCAAACGCTCAAAGGCTCATATGAACCTCGTGGATCACATAATAATTAGTTTAGCATGACTTGCATGTATTGATTTGGTTTTAACATTAAAATTCACGGCGGACAGATTAGTTTAACACATAGAGTTGGATAAAAAGTCCGCATTAGGCAACCCAGATCCAATTGTCAAAACTTAAGGTATTTTAAAACAGGTGATTCAGAAAGCACTAATTTTAGGCAAGAGCCGGTACGGAAGGGTTTTGAAACAACAAATTCAAAATTGTGGAAGTTCAGAGAGGCTTGCAAATTAGCCGAATTGCATAAGTAAAAGTATAGTAAAGTTGTAAAGAGGTGTTTTTCGAAAAAGCATTAAAGTAAAAATTTAGGAAGAAAACTAAGGGGTTGGTTTCAAAATAAAGATGTTAGTTTGGAATTTAAAGGACACTACAGATCTATGGAAATGTTAAAACAGACGGACTTGGACAGGTTTCAAAAGCAAACATGTTTGGACAAATTTTTGCTGAAAGCGTTTGAGGCTAATGTACAAATTATCACTCATATTAGGCAAGTTTGAACCCCAATAGAAAGGATATCTATACCTTGGCTTTTTAGGACTCGTTATTGTTATTAGACATGTTTCGAAATGAGTATTTGATTGCCCTACAGTTGCCTAGCGTTTATGCATTTCCTATAGGCAGGATTTTTATATGCAACTAATTGTTTGATTATTAGATCCTATAGACAAGATATCTACTGATTTACAGCATGGTTGAACGTTAAATCCTATAGACATGATTTCTAAATGATTGAAAAGAATGCCAAAGCCTATAGACATGATCTCTGGGTGATTTAAAAGCGTTGAACTTATAGGCATGATATCTAGATATTTAAATAACAACATTAGTCCTATAGGCATAGTGTCTACCCTTTAGCATGCATTGACAAACCCGCCTTCCTTCTGTGTTTAGGACGAAGATTCTTTATGCCTTTGTCGAACTGCCTTGACGCCTTGGCAGAATTTGACCAGATAAACCCCTCCCACACCCTCTCACTAATATTACCCAAATTCCTTTTACAAGATTATTACATAATAAAAAAGAAAGTAAACACAAAATACTTCACAGCCTACAACTAGATCCGAGAAGCCTAATTCAATCTTAATATCCAAACACATGTGTTTCACCAGATCCGGATTCCAGTTTCCAAGGCCTTCTCTTAGACTGTTTCAAAGTTCCAAGGCCTTTCAGAAAACTTAGGCAATGCTTAAACCCTAAAGATTAAATAGGTTACTACAGTAGTGCAATGTGTGGAATTACCAGCCCTTAGGCATCCAAGTTCATAGGGAACTCTAGGGTCCCTAAGCATGGCTTACCATGGGGGGGGGGGGGGTAGAATTTAAATAACTAAGAAGAAATATAAAGTGAAGGGATTAGGAAAACTAAAGCGAAGGGTGGTCATACCCATCCATGGGTAAGACTTGCACACCCTAACCCTCCACTTGGTTTTAAACAAATAAAGAGCAGACTTTACAAGTCAGACAGGGTATGTAGCGATTAGGTCACCATCAGACTCTAGTCAGGGATCAACACATAAAAGGGGGTTAAGGGAATGGGATTGATTTGAGTAAAGGTACAAAAGAACCTGGTCCTAGGTCAAGGATAGCAATGTGGTGCTACCCCTAGCCTAGAACCAATACTCATAAATAAAAAGGAGGGTTAAAGGGAATAGGATCACATGAAAGCATTCATATAAATATCAAGGGAGGATAGGAAAAACATAACAGTACTTTGAAGATGCAGAAGCATGAAGAAGGAACATAACATACTAATGTATAGTCACATAAGAAGGCTAAACATGTAGTGGGAGGTTGTGTCAAGAGAGAAGTAATCACTGTAATCACATAGTTTTGGAGGCTGCTATTTAAATTATAGAGACATGCTAGTTGCAAGTTTCACATAGCAGAATAAATAAAGTAGAAAATCAGCCAGAGAATTCACTCAAGCTTCAGCAATACATAAGAAACAAGCAGGATTCTATAGTCTAGCCTTGGCTTTCAGCCAAGTAGACACAAACAGTAGTACTGGTAGCAGAGAAGAGAAGAGAATTTAGAGTGTGTGTGTATTTTATAACTCTAATTGTTCGTGAGTTTAAAGAGAAGGAGTATGGTATTCATACTTTGAAAACATGTGGTAAGTAAGGCCAAAATAATTCAGTGTCCAATCAGAATCAATCCGGGGAAGGGACTTCCTTTAATTAAGGAGTTGAAGTAGCATAATAAAGGGCCTGATTTATATAAGTAAAGGGGATCAAGAACACTATTATGAAATAAAGGGTAAATTCATAAGAGGAAATTTAAAATACTAGGTTAGGTATATAAGGTAAGAGTAAAATTAATTAACACATAGTAAATCAAGGAATAAGGGATTCGAACTCGGTAATGAATTAAATCAGGAAAAAACGGTCCAAATCGGACAAGGACATGATCAAATTAGCTTACATAGAAATCAATCCCCAAAAATTAGGGTTATATTGAGGGAAAAGGTTTGACTATAAAAGATTCATAAACTTAAACATGCAGGACTAAGATTAAACAAACAACGTAATCATGCGATAAAAATAGAAGAACAGAGATATGCGAGAAATCAAGAGGTCTTGCAAAGCTTAGCAACATTCAGAAACATGAGACAAGTTTGGAGAATTACGGTTTTGAAATCAGGCAGGCAGCAAACACTCGCACACAAGTAGTTTGAATGATCTCCGAAATCTAGGGTTTTTTCCACAAGTCAAATGTAGAGTCGAAAGCATACAAAAATCAGGCAACAAATAAACTCAGGAAGTCCAAAGAACCCAAACATTCATGGAAACCTAAGTAAAGAAAACTACAGTAAAGAAACTACTCGGAAATCCTAGGAGGAATTACAATTAAAAAATACACATAAATCATAGCAAAAAAACAATTAGGAATTGCAGCAAAGACAAATAATGCAATAAATCACAGTAGGACAAGTATAAATCACAGAAACCCTAAATTTTAAAAGATGAACAATTTTGAAAACAAAAAATTGAAAATATGTGGAAAATACTTAAAAATCCTACAAAATAGCACGGATCTGAAGTAGATCTTAGAGAGAAACAAATAAAACCTTGAAGGCTTAGGATTTCAGAGAAAACCCTAGAAAATTAGAAAGGCCTGGAACGGGCTGGTCCTGAGTCGGAGATGGACTCACAAGGCTAGGATTCGCCGGAGATAAGCCAAAAATGGCCATAGAAACTGAATCGGAGAGATTCTGAGTCGAGGTCATCAAGGTCGAACTATGAAACCTCGAGCAAAAGGAGAATAGAGGTACGTAGGTATAGGTATAGGCTACTCAAGGTCTAAGAAGCCATGGTTTTCGGTGAAATAATGCTGGAGATCGGTGAAATGGGCTAAGGTTTCAGAGAGCAGTTGAGAGCATTTGAGAAAAAAAGGGGATACAAGGGCGACTCATTTTTCTGAATGACTAGGGTTAGGGAGGGTCGATTGGATAAATTCAGGAGGGGGCTAACGTGGACCGTTGATCTAACTGATCAATGGACACGATTTAAAATGGGGATCCGTGGATTATATTAATTGTGTCTGGGTCAGGTAATTACTAAAATTGGGTAGTGTAATTGAGGTGTTAGATTGGGGTCGAAATTAGGCTAAAACTGAAAGTAAAATGGGCTGCAATTGAAATAGCCACTTTCCCATTTTGAATTTTAAAAAATAGTAATGATGTTTAAAATCAAATTAAAAATAATTAGTTAATAAAAAATGCATAAGTATCAACTTAAATTTATTAGAGAGGATTTTGTGATTAAAAAGGCTATTAAATATAGAAATAGGCTAAAATTGCAATTTATATGCAATTTTAGTTTAAAAATGTCAAATGGACTTGTAAAATAATTTAAAAAATCATGAAAATTATGTTTCAATGTGAATGTGAGAATAAAATAAATTATTCACCAAAATAACAAGTTTTGGAAATAATTATTGGATTTTATAGTGTGAAATAGGCCATAAATTGGTTGTAAAAATCTTTTAAAAATTGGGAAAAATACCAGAACCTTTGGGGATTCTTATATATGCATATACATGATATTCTAAAAGTATTTTGAGTATAAAAATACACAGAAAAAAATTGGATATCGGGATCGATTTTTCCACTGAGAGCTTCAAATTGGAGTTGAGTATTTGCTAAGCCTAGAAGTGTGTTTTAGCTTTTATTTGATCTTCTATCATTTTTGGTTTTTATTTTATTTAACAACTATATTTATCAACTAAAGTTGTAAACTAAATTGTGCTAAGTAATGATGCTAGTTGTATGTAATAAGAGAAAAGCACCATGGTCGTAGCACTCACCTAAGTGACTAATTAATGTGTATAGAATTCCAATACAAGGATGATAATTAAGGTGAATATGGATAACCGTTCCACTTTAGCACTCACTCTCACACCTCTCGGTAGAGAGAGTGATTTTTCCCAACTGACTCTCTCGATACCAATTGGAAGGCTAATTTGCCCAAGCAATTTTAAGGTTCAAGTGGGGTAATTACTCTCTCGAGGTTTAACTCGTTACTTGGGACTACCATTCTCATAGGTCCATCCCAAATCCTTGTTGGATTAATTCTGAGGTCATAGACTCTCTTTCTCAAGAATAGTCAAGACCCACTAAGCTAGACTTAGTGTTTTCAACCACCAAATCTAAGTGAAAACATACAATCAACCCATATACCAAACACCAAACATTATCCTAGCATTAGCAATAGCACCCATTAATTACCCACATTAGGGTTGAGCCACAACCATAGCTAATGTGTTTAGCCAGAATTGGAAGAAATAGAAATAGAAGAAGTACTATAATTAACATAATCATTAACTACAAGCTTAATCTACTTGAATCCACGTTAATTACAAGAGAAAATTGCCTAATGTAGGCTAATACAAAGTGTCTCGTGCTCACCTGCTAAAACATATTACAAAATTTGACCTAAAAAAGTTAAATTTTCTATTTATACTACACAGGAAAAACCGGACAAAAATACCCCTGAGGGTCTGGCGCCGACCGCAAATAAATGACATGCGGCCGCGTAGGGCATATGGTCTTCAGATCTGTGCTTCTGGACTTGGGGATGCCAACCATATCGAAATGCCAAGCAGCCGCATAGGTTGAGTCAAGCGTACCGCGTGGAAATGGTGCGCGGCCGCACAGGTTAAGTCATGCGGACCGCATAGAAATGGTGTGCGCCCGCACAGTAGAACTTGACCAATTGTTGACTCTCTGAACCTATACCCACGCGGACCGTACTGTTTGGTATGTGGATGCGTGGGACTTTGCCTTGAATTTCTGAGCCTCTGATCACTCATCAGTGTGGACCGCATGGAAATGGATCTGGCCGCGTGGCAAAGCAATGCGGGCCGTGCAGGCCAGGCTTTAATTTGGCAGCTTTCAGAACTTTCCTACGACCGTAGATCAGAACAGTGCGATCCGCGCAGGTCACTTATTCCCCACTTTCAATCATCTTTTGACGCTTGACAGGTTTCACTTCTCTTTGAGAAGATTTGTGATATTTATCATCTTGCCTCTCAAACCTGCAATCAAGCACACTTGTAAGATTTTCATGACTGAATTAGAGCAATTAATGCACAAAGCTCAGGTAAGAGAGGGTATAAAACATGTACCATTCACAGTTATCAACTCCCCCAAACTTAAACCTTTGCTTTTCCTCAAGCAAATAAAATGAGCCATATCCCTCAATGAAAAACACCCAAGTAATTCCTCTTCTTCCTAAGGTAACCTCAACGAGCCTTAGTTGGGACTAACAATTTCCCTCAATGAAAATGTATCATTAACACAATTCAAACTATAAACACTTGTGGATCAAGTGTGACACAAAAGCCTTAAGAGTTGACACATCTCATCAAGGAACCTTTCCCAAGTACTTCGTTCATTGTGGAACCCAAACTCAGACACCCTCGACTTTTCCTAAGTGAACCTCACTTTTAGAATAGTTGCACACAAATCGAGGTGGAAGGAATTCACGCTCATCTCTCACAAAGAAGAGACCCTAAGTCCGACACTAAGTACCATATGCTTGCCCTTCATATAAGTATCTACTTATGTAGGCTTCCCTCAACTGAAGATCAAATAGGACTTTTGAGGAGTCATTGTGAAGGATTTTGGGTGAAGGTAAGATATAATTTTGTTCAAATGGTGTCAAACTTCCCTTAAGCACTTCTTCTGATTCATTTTGGGCACACTTTCTTAACTCAATTGAGTAATTCACTTCTTCCAAGGGGCTAGAGGGATATATTATCACTCTTTCTTTTGCAATTCAAACCCTTTCTCCTTTTGTATACTTTTCCACACCCTTTTCACTTTTTGTTGTCCTTTTGGTTCCCTTTTTGGTTCTTATTCTCTTTTTCATTGCCTTCTTTTTATTTTGTTTTTGTGCCTTTCTACCACATTGATGTCTTTCTTGTCCCCTCCCCCCCCCCCCCAAAAAAAAAAGAACTTAGTCATTTTCCACTACTCAAGGAAAGATTTGGGTTCCAAGAGAAGGTCTAATTGAAAGGAGGCATAGGCTTGTAATTTGGTTCATAAAAGAAAAAGGTTCAAGGCTCAAAAGGGGTGGACTAGGGATCATTTGATTGGTAGGTCATGAAATTTTTCAATTCGGCATTTTTGGATCAAGGAGAGTCTAAAATCATTTCTCAAATCAAGTTCTACCTATGATTTCACCTCAACAAACATTCGGGGCAAGTTCTAGACCATTGGCACGGTACTTGGGCTCAATTAATCAAATTCTCACCACACCCACTCAACAATTACCAAAGACAGAGTCGAGGGCCCATAATGACCTCAGATACGATTCAAGCGCACAATGGCCCAAAAAGACTATATGATGATTGTTTTGTCAACACAAGAGTCTCAAGGCCACGACTTTCACCATCCTAAACACAACTTAATGTCTTTGACCATAGGATTAAAGGAAAATGTGCTAGGCCCAAGTGAAGCTTTTCTTGATGTACCCTTAACTACAAAAACTTGAAAATTTAAAAGAAAAAAATCAAAAACGGACTCAAGCCCTTAAGAAGGTTGTCACGTCATCTATCATTTGGAATAGCCATCCGGTTTACACAGCACTCTACCTTTGGAATGAACCGTGGCATTAAGAAAACAAAGGGCTTATTGCAACACCAAATCAAAACCAAAAAGAGGCTACGAGCCTAACTTTGTAACTAAAACAAAAATTTTTAACGAAAATAACAAAAATAGAAAGAAAGCTCCAATAAACCAAATGAATAGGTACACAAGGGGACTAATGTATACAACTAAGGGAGTTCGGAACGAAAATTTATATTCAAATCATATTTATCTATGAATGTGCTGAAAGTAAAGAATACATACAATCATCTAGTTAATCTAACAGTAAGGCCATACCCCCACGAATAAGAGCTAGAATTGTACCCAATTCTAACTACAAAATAAAGCATCAAAAATAGGTAAAGGATATAGAGCGACCCCTCAAGCCTCATCAGCTACCATGTGCTGGTCAGTGGCTCGTGTGTCCTCCGTACTTGTAAGGACCTCAGACTCGTCCCTAGCCTGCTTCTGTTGTGCTACTGGGACAGGTGCCTGCTCCAGGTCTGGCTCATCAACTGAACGGGCACTGGAGGTACCCTCACGCTCTGGAGCGACTACTATCACAACTCCCTTAGTACTAGAGAGTTTTCTCTTCTTCTTCGGCCTATGCTCCTCCTCCTGTGGCTGTTCAACTGGTGGCTCTACTGCCGGCTCCTCAAATAGTAAATCTAGTAGCTGATCCGCCAACAACTCGTCTACCTGAACCTTCAACGTCGCCATCGACTTCTTCGAAGCCTTGTCTTTTTCAGCTTTCGATTCTCCTTAGCCAAATCCTTTGAAGCCTTGTTGTGATCTGACTACCTTGGCAAGGTTTCCTGCGTTGCCATTATTTGCTCCTGGTTTGTTAGGATTTTCCTCAATGTCTCATCAATGGAAGAAGGAATCTCAATAGTAAGCGGAGCTCTCTATGCCCGAATGGCTGCGGTCAATGTAGACAACATGGATGTCACAGCCGATATCCAGTTGTTCAAACTGGCAAGTAAGTGGGTTAGCTGGTTGGTGATGAATCTGTGAGTCTTCAATACCGGGATCACCGGATTAGCTGTGAAAGAAGGGGGTTCTGTGGAGGGTCCTAGGGGTGATGTAGTGGGCTCAGTGAGCTGCTTAGTGGCAGCTAGCTCTTCAGACTGGCCAGCTGCGGGAGAAGTGGAGGCCTAAATCTGCTTGGCATTCCTTGGGTTGTTAGGACTCTTCTGATCATACCATGAATATGGGGCTACCAGAGGCACCGTCATGACATATTGCTTCTTCTTTACACCCAATTCTTTGAAGTACAGGGAGAGAGTGTTCGGGAAAGGGTAGTTGGGCTTGGCCTCGTACCCGACATGAGAGATCACTCTCGAAATGATATTGCCGACATTCAGAGGAAAGCCGGCCATGATGGATTCCACCAATACAGCTCGGGGAAGGGGACTGAATTATCACGAGTGGAAGGGTCGAGTCGACTACATACAAATGTCAACAACTCCTTGGCTTCGAAGTTCAACATGTTCCTGAAAAAATTCGCCTGCACTTTCAACCACACAGGGACTGTGCACGGGGCTGCCAAATGCTTAGCCAACCATAGACAAACATCCTCTTTCATAGCTAACTTCTCTAGTATTGAGATTCGTCCGCTTCCTCAAACCCCAAGAAGTCATTCAGCAACTTCCCATCGAAGAGTACAGTTTTGTCCCTCACCATCATCACTTTGGAGTCCCGAACTATGTGGTGAATATTGCTATACAATTCCTGTACCATGTGCTCATTTGCCAACCCAACCCGTTCTTTGAAGAAGTTGCAACCCTCTCTCAAGGAGAATTGTGCTTGCACGTGAGGGTTGTAAGAAGTAGATCGACATCTAGGAATTCCCTTACCGGGATGAACTTCCTCTTGGGCCACCACTCCCTGAATAGGCGGAAGGCTACCTCGCTGACGAATCTGTCTGCCCATGCCTCAGGCGTCCTTGTCTGCTCTATGCCTCCGACCTACAGCTCACCGCCCTCAGAAAACCCTCAACTCTCCCTTAATAGTGAAGTTGTGGGAGAAGTGGAGTATTGCTCATCTGTTCCTTTTTCAGCTCCGGATTGATCAGATGAGTCCTAGACTATATTCACCGGCTTTTTAGTGGTGGCCACATTTTACTGCTCAGGGGAAGATGACTCTGGTGCTGGAATCTCCACGGACATGTGTGTGGGGACGGACAATGAAGAAACACTCAGCGAAGGTGCGTACTGTTAGATTAGATTTAAACTCGCTAATCAGAGACTGAGACGGACACGAGCTCAGTCGTGCCATAAGGAAAAGACAACGGAAGAAGGCGACTGGAAAAAAGAATAATGAGAGGTCGTGATGCAATTAATATACATGTGCATGCATTCAAAAAAAATGAAGAGGAATTATTGGAACTGATGTAGCAACAAGGAAAGAACCAAAAGAGAGTGTCGTTGTGTTTAAACAAGGAAGCAAAATTACTATAGCAAAAAGGAAAGAAATCTTCGTTAAAGGTAGCGATCGATTCTCAAGGAAAAGATCAGCATCTCATTAGCAAATCATGAAGTCTTCCATAATTGTGGGGAAATCATATCTACCCAGATATAACAAGAGATTCAACGCAAATCTTAGATGATTCGTAAGGGAAGATATTGACGGAAATCAAGACTGGAGGATCCGCAATCAAAGTCACTCTGTGTTCAATCATAGCTCTAGCCAAAGGAGAAAATCTGTTACGCAACCAAGTTTGGAAACATCAATAATCAAGGAGCAATCAAGAAAAGCAACGTCTTAGTCCTTATTCTTGGAAAGAATCAATTCTTTATAAGGATCAAATCTCTTAGGTTGTCAAGCCTCCACCATCCATAAACGTATTTATACATCCTTGTAAACCCTAGCTTAGATATACTTTGATCAAACAAAATAGCTCTCTTCAATTTACTGCAAATAAGCATAGTAGTCTAAAAAGATTAACTGTGTAACAAGTCAGAGATGGAAAGAGGGTTCTCAATTGGTGAGGCATTGTATCAAATGAGTGAAAGAAGACTGTGCGGCAAGTATCATATCTGTACTCAAAAGAAGAACCGGTATAAAATGTTGGGAGTCTTTATATTTTTGCATTTACTTTCTGCATAGTTATATTCGAATATCTTCACTTACAGTGTCGTCATATTCAGTCGACTAATAAAGTTTTAAGTCAACTTATTACGATTAAGTTTAAATTAATCACAATTCACCCCCTTCCCCCTCTTTTACTTTCAATTGGTATTAGATCCAGGCTCACACTTATTACTTTTTTGCTTAACAACTTGTGAGAAAAAGATCATGGCAAATCAAGTTATTGTTGGAGCTTTGTTTCAAGAGGGAACCTCTCAAGTAAGATCACCCTACTTCAATGGACAACACTTCTCTCATTGGAAAATTCGCATGGAAATCTTCACCAAAGCATATGATGCCAAAGTATGGAGAGCTATCAAGAAAGGGAATTATCCATTGCATGCCAGCACTCCTCCGCTCGATGACCGTGATGACATTGATTCATATTGAAAGGAGCAATCGGAAGTTGTTCAAATAAACCACAAGGCAAGGAATCTACTTCACAATGATATAAGTGGTGAAGAATATGAAAAGATTTTAACTTGTGATACGACAAAGGAAATGTGGGACAAACCTGAAGTCACCTATGAAGGTACCAGCAAAGTAAAAGAAAATCACATAAATATGCTCGTGCATGAATATGAACTTTTCTCCATGAAAGAAGAAGAATCCACCGAAGAAATATTTTCCAAGTTTAGCAAAATAATCAGTGACTTAAACGACTTTGGCAAACCCTACACCAGTGGAGATCAAGTCAGGAAAATTCTCAGGAGTCTACCAACCACTTTGGTAGATTGAAGTAGTCACATTGGAATCTCAAGAACTGAATAAACTATCTTATGATGAACTTCGATGAGAACTTATTACTTTTGAAAGAACACATTTGAAGAAGACAAATCAAGAAGAGAAAAAGAAAAGAGTTGCATTCAAAGTGACCACTGAGGCAGCCGAAGATGAAACTGATGATCCTGAAGTCCTACAAGAAGAAATTGCTTTGATGTCTAGAAACATGGACGGACTAATGAGGAGATACAGAAATACAAAGAAAGGAATATTTCCATCAAGAAGACCTAGACAATACAATGATCAGAACAAGAATGATGGAAAATGCTATGAACGTGGAAAGTTCGGAAACATCCCAGCAGAGTGCCCAGCACTAAAGAAAAAGATATCTAGAGGATTCAATAAGAACAGGTCATTTGGAAGCTGGAGTGATGAGGATGATGAAGACCATGAAGAAATAGCAAATATATGCTTCGTGACGATTCTAGAAAACAAGATCAATAAAACTTCAGGATGCTGGATTGATGAAGACAATTCAGACGATGAAAATTGCTTCATGGCGAAGGGAGAAACTAGCGAGGTAAGATCTTATGACTGTGAAAGATGCAATGAATTACAAGATATTCATGACTCCACCATTAAAGAATCTCAAAAGATGATGAACGAGCTAAAAAACTCACAAGGGAAGTCAAAGACTAGAAACTCAAACATGAAGTATGTGAAATTGAAAAATAAGTACTTTAAGAAGAGTCAGAGGAATTGCAAATGCAGCTTAACAGCTTGCATAAATCCACCAGTCATAGTTCTCTCAAGTCTAATCAGTCGACATACAAGTCAACTGGAAAAGAACAAATCAGAACTAGATCGACTAGTCGATCAAACCAGTCGACTCACAAGTCAACTGGAAATGATTCAGCCAATCCTAGAACTACTAACTCCAACTCTCGAGAGAGACCTACAAAAGGGTCTAGTGTTAAATGTCATTACTTCAATAAAAATGGGCATAAATATTCTGGTTGTCACTTTCGTAAATCTCATATGTCCACATGGATTTGGAAACCAAATAATTTTGAACTCATCAACAATAACTCACCGGGACCCAAGCAAACTTGGGTACCTAAAAGAAAGTAACAAATTTGCTTTGCAGGAACACCACAGAGTAAACTGCAAAGGAACATGGTATTTAGACAGTCCGTGTTCCAGTCACATGACATGTGACAAAAACCTATTTAAAGAAATCACATAAATTGATGGAGAAACTGTCAAATTTGGAGACGACTCAAAAGGCAAAATAGTTTGCACTAGAACTATTCCATTCAACAACAGGTGTAATATTACTGAAGCATTTCTAGTCGATGGACTAAACTACAATCTCCTTAGCATAAGTCCACTTTGCGACTCAGGACATGAGGTAAAATTCAAGAGAACGGGATGTGCTATCGAAGACAAGTCAGGTAAAATAATTCTTCCAGGAAAAAAGTATGGAAATGTTTATATACTTGATGGTTTTTAAAATATAGATGGTCGTATTGGATTAACATCTATTTGTAATGATTATTTGCAAAGGAACAGAAGATTAGGACATGCTAGCATGAATTTAATTGAAAAACTATCCAAACATGATATAGTTATTGGGTTACCCAAACTGAACTTCTCTAGAAATCATATATGTGATGCATGTAAGATGGGTAAGCAAACTAGAAACTCTTTCAAAAACAAAGACATAGTCTCCATGTCAAAACCCTTGCAACTTCTGCATATGGATTTATTTGGCCCAACTAGAACTGCTAGCATAGGTGTCAAGAAATATGCATTTGTCATTGTTGATGATTTTTCACGTTTTACTTGGGTGATTTTTCTATCTCACGCAGATGAACCCTTGCATAACTTTGAGATCTCCTGCAAGAAAATTGAACGAGAAAAAGGCTATCAAATCTCCATTATTCAAAGTGATCATGGAGGCAAATTTGAAAGCAAGGCATTAAAAGACTTCTATAATAATCAAGAATATACCCATATTTCTCTGCTCCCCAGTCTCCTAAACAAAATGGAGTGGTTGAAAGAAAGAATAGAATATTGCAAGACATGGCCAGAACTATGCTTTCGGAACACCACTGCCAAATCACTTCTGGGATGAAGGACTTAGTACTGCTTGTCATGTTCTCAATCGTTGCCTTATAATGCCCATTCTAAAAAAGACTCTGTATGAACTCTAGAAAGGTAAACGTCCAAACATCAGTTACTTTTATCCATTTGGAAGCAAATGCTTCATTCATAACAACGGTAAGGATAATCTTGGAAAATTTGATCCAAGAAGCGATAAAGGTATCTTTCTCGGTTACTCATTAAATGGCAGATCTTTTAGAGTTTTTAATAAATTCACTTTATGTGCAGAGGAATATGTTCACGTTATGTTCGAGAAAATAATCCCTTGGTCAAGAAAAGATCTAATGTAGGTGATGAAGATCCAGCTCAAGAGGCTCAGGACTCGGGAAAATCACAGGAGTCAACTACTTCCAGAGGAATGATAGAGTTGACTGAACAAGCAAGTGATAACACTCCAGAACAACATGTAGAGTCAATTACAAACACTGTTAGACTAAATGAGTGGATAAATGAAAGTAAATTTCCACAAACATTCATTATTGGAGATCCAAATGAAGGGATGAAGACCAGAGCAACTCTAAAAAAAAAGGCAAATATTTGCACTGATCTCCCAAATTGATCCAAATAAGGTAGAGGAAGCTCTAAAGGATTCAAGGTGGGTAAATACTATGCAAGAGGAACTAGATCAATTCAACAAAAATCAACTATGGGAGCTGATATCTCGACCTGAAAATGCTTCAGTTATCGAAAATAAATAGGTATTCAGGAACAAGTTAAATGAAGAAGGACAGGTCGTAAGCAACAAAGCCAAACTAGTCGCTCAAGGTTACTCACAGCAGGAAGGAGTCGACTACGATGAAACCTCTGCTTCATTCAAAGGATTCAGACTATTTGAGATGGATGTCAAAAGTGCTTTTCAAAATGGATTCATCGAGGAAGAGGTATTTGTGAAACAACATCCGGGGTTTGAGAAATCAAAATTTCTATATCATGTGTAGAAGTTTACTAAGGCAATGTATGGGTTAAAATAGGCTCCACGTGCTTTGTATGACATGTTAAGTCCACTTCTTATTTATCATGGGTTCACTAGAGGTAAAATTGATAGCACTCCTTTCATTAAACAATCTTCAGAAGGTAATCTTATATTTCAAATTTATGTTGATAATATTATCTTTGATAGTGCTAACCCTCTTATATTTAAGGAATTTGGAAATATCATGTAAAGAGAATTTGAAATGAGTGTGATAGGCGAACTCACATTCTTCCTTGAACTCCAAATTCATTAATCTGAAGAAGAAACCTTTATCTGTCAATCTAAATATACTAAGGAGCTTATTCAACAATGCGGTATGAGCAATGCAAAATCCATTGGAACTCCAATGAGCCCTTCTAAAAATTTAGATAAGGAGGAACAAGGTACTCCAGTGGATGAAACCAAATATTGAGGGATGATCGGATCGCTACTATATCTGACTGCATGCCGACCAAATATTATGTTCAGCGCGTGTAAATGTGCCAAATTCCAGTCGGCTCCTATGGAGTCACATCTAACTGCTGTAAAAAGAATTATTCGATATCTTATTGGCACAGTATCTCATGGTTTGTGGTATCCTCAATCTAATTCTTTTAAATTAGAAGGTTTCTCAGATGCTGATTCAGCAGGTGATAAAGAAGGCAAGAAAAGCACAAGTAGCACATGTCAGCTACTAGGCAAAGCTTTAATATCCTGGAACAATAAAAAACAAGCGTGAATTGCTTTGTCGACTACTGAAGCTGAGTATATTGCTACTGGACAATGTTATGCAAAATTGCTATGGATGTCCCATCAACTGGGTGACTATGATCTCTCTTTCAAGCCTATAAAATCTTTTGTGATAATTCTAGTGCTATTTGTCTTTCAAAAAATCTTGTGCATCACTCTAGATCTAAGTATATAGATATTAAACATCATTTCATAAGAGATCATGTTCTCAAAGGTAATATAGAATTAGCTTTTGTTGGTAATTTTGCTCAATTAGCCGATATTTTTATTAAACCTTTGTTGGAAGAATGATTTTGTTCTCTAAGAGAACTTCTTGGAATTAGTTGCTTTACCTAAAACCCATAGGGTCAAAGTATCGTTTTTCAAAAACTTGTCATAATTGTATTTTTGTTTAATTCATTAATTACGTCGCCATCCTTTCCCTTCCTTTCCTGTCTAATTTCCCATATGTTGCAGTCACAAAAGGAAAGCCAGTCACTGTGTAGGTCCAACCGAGAACTTTTCCTTTTCTAATCAACCGTCAAATCCCATCTCTCTAGATAGTCGTTTTCATCTCCCTTCTTCTTCATCTTCTCTTCCATGGACAAGACCTCAAAAAATCCCTCTGTCTCCACAAGAAAAAGCATTCATTCCAAAGAAAACCCCTTCTTTTGCTCTGCTCGAGCAAGTCGACCTAGGGTCTGACCAGTCCGAGGAGTGTGCCTCCTCTCAAGGTGCACATTCTGAGCACTCCCTGCTTCTCGGTGACAAATCTGCTAGCAAATGACCCATGGATGAACCCCTTGTCTCCAGCCTCAAGAAAAACAAGTTTGATTTCTCTGCCTCTCTTGAATATGACCTCAATTTATGGGATTCCCCAAATAGGGACTTCTTTATATCACTCAAAGATAAGCCCATAGCCCATGGCCGTTTGGTAGATCTCGATAGTATGGAATCCCTCAACTGTAAGGTAAAAGATTTTTTGTTTATAAAGGGTGGGACAAATTTCTATCTATTTCTACACCTAAACTATATGAACCTCGGGTCCGTATGTTCTATGCCAATCTTCGCTCTAGCAAATCTGGTAGGCTTGAAACCCTTGTTCTTGGCAAACACATTGTTCTTGACTGCAGCCTGTTTGATTCCCCTTTTCTCTGTTGCTGTTCTAACTTCCCTATTGTGTTTTAAAATGTATGTCCTAAAGATTTTGAAACCTCATTTGATCAGGAAAAACAATCATTGCAGAAAACCGTTCTGACAGTCTTCCAAATCAATTAGGGCCCAGTGATGTTAGCTTTGAAACTAGGGTTATTGCTCACATTGTTGCAACCACTCTCCTTCCAAGAACTGATTGCTTCTCCACTCTCTCCTAAATGGACACCTTCTTCGTCTATTATCTTAACTCAAAACTCAAAATCAAGTTGTCCTCCTGGGTTATCAACTTCATGATTGAGAGTGCTAAAGACCCCATCAGCCTTCCGTATGGTATGGCCATTACCCATATTCTGGAAGACCATCAAATCTCACTTTCTGACTACCCCTTTGTTTCTGTGTCCAAATGCTACAACTCTATAGCCTTCTCTAGCATGGGGTATGTGAGTATCAAAGGGGTTTGGGTCAAAAAGGGAGAAAGTGATGCGAAGCCTACTCCTGAAGAAACCAAGCCATCCTTTATCCTTCCACCCTCTCATATTCCCACGGACCTTAGTGAAAAATTGCACTCCCTTGAATCTCAACTTTTCGATATCAAGTCGACTGTGGATGCCATTCATGCCATTTCCAAAGAAACAGGGTCTGATGTCTCTAAAATCAGTGTGATGTGCAAAGAGTACAGGAGAATGTGGTCAAAGCATTCAAGGGGGTGCATGTCAGGGTGGACGGAATGGGCATTGCTGTCAATACCAGCTTTGACCAAATGAAGAGGCTATCTACAACACCCTTACCTATTTCCTACGTCGTTGATGTTTGTGATTTACAGACAATACTTTGGTTGTTGGGTTGTGCCCGTGGATGCTTTTTTTAATTCTTTTTGTTGTTTTTATTCTGTGGATATTATTTTTGCTTTCGCTCCCTCTTTGCTGATGGCATAGATTTTATACAGGACCAGTCGACTATGCATAATATATATGTTTTAGCTGACTATGTTGTGGCATAGCTATTATGTCATCTGAACAGGACAAGTCGATTATGGTGGACAAATATGTTTCAATTGACTTTGCAATTAATACCTCATGCTCTTTGTGTTTGTTAGTTAATACTTGATAGGTATCTATTGAACTGCACATAATTAGGGGGAGCAATTCGATTGCACATAGTCCAGTTGACCATACATTGAGGGGGAGCAATTCAACTGCACATAAACACGGAAGTCAGTTGTTGTTTACTCTCTAATATATTAATTTTTCCATCACCAAAAATGGGGAGATTGTTAGATCAGATTTTAATGATGCAATTGATATGCATGTGCAGGCATTCAAAAAATAAAGGAAGCAGAATTTTTTGGAACTGATGTAGCAAATAAGGAAAGATCTAAAATAGAGGCAGCCATTGTGTTAAAACAATAAAGAAAAATTGTTATATCAAAAAGGAATGAAATCTTCCTTAAAGGTAGATGTCGATGCTCAAGGAAAATATTAGCATCTCATCAACAAATCAGGAAGTCTTCCATAATTGTGGGGAAATTCATATCTACCCAAATACAACAAAATATTCAATGCAAATGTCTGATGATTCATAATAACCGGAAGATATGGACGGTAATCAAGACTGGAGGATCCGCAATCAAAGGCAATTTGTGTTCAATCATATCTCTAGCCAAACGAGAAAATCTGGTTAGCGACCAAGTTTGGAAACATCAACAATCAAGGAGCAATCAAGAAAAGCAATGTCTCCGTCCTTATTCTTGGAAAGAATCAATTCTTTTCAAGTATCAAATCTCTTGGGTTGTCAAGCCTCCACCATCCATCAAAGTATTTATACATCCTTGTAAACCCTAGCTTAGATATATTTTGATAAAACCAAATAGCTCTCTTAAATTTACTGCAAAGAAGTATAGTAGTCTAGAAAGATTAAATGTGTAACAAGTTAGAGATAGAAAGAGGGCTATCAATTGGTGAGGCGTTGTATCAAACGAGTGAAAGAAGACTGTGCGACAAGTTTCATATCTGTACTCAAAAGAAAATCATTGACCTGAAGAAGAATACCTTGCAACCCAAGGGGACTGGATTAGGATTAACATTTAATCCGAACTAGTATAAAATTATGGGAGTCTTTATATTTCTGCATTTACTTTCTGCATAATTATATTCAAATATCTTCACCTGTAGTATCATCACATTCAGTCGACTAATAAAGTTTTAAGTCAACTTATTTACGATTAAGTTTAAATTATTCACAATTAACCCCCCCCCCCCTCCCCCTTGTACTTTCACGTACTCACTACCTGTTGAATGAGAGACAACCATGTCGACCTCCCAAATTATCTTTCTGTTCTTCTTTATTGACTCCTTGTCCTTGGTAGTGAGTTTCACAACCCCCCTTACTATTTTCCACTAGGAGGAACCACCTCTCTCGGTTTGCTTCTCCTTTCCCCAACGTTGTATTTGTTTTCCTCCAAGTACAATTGTCTGCAAAAGATACAAGTCTAAAATTTTTAGTGGAAGCAAAGAAGTAGTAGACAATTTAAAGTTAAATGCACAGTTGTGTACATAGTATTGCAGACAGACTGCACAGAAAGATCATACGGTGTGCACAGGCTAGTCATTCCAAGCATCAGTTCTCTGAAAGAACCTACGCGGACCACACTGATTTGGATTGCAGCCACGTAGGATTGAAGCAGACCTCACAAAAGTGGATGTGTTCCACATAGATCAGACTATCAAAATGCAACCTCTCTGAACTATGGCCACGCGGTCTGCACTGCTTTGGACTATGGCCGTGCTGGGTTCACGCAGACCGCACAGAAATGGGCACGCAAACCGCGATGGGTTCACGCGGACCGCACAGAAATGGTCATGTGGACCGCACGGAAAGGTTGTTCAATACCAATCAAAGGCATGTGGACCGCACACAAATGTTGTGCGGCCGCTTAGGGCACACGTAACTGGGTAGGTCCTTTTTTTGTTCTTTTAAGTCCAATTTTGAACATTATGGGTCCTAGGTGTCCCTACTCAGTTGTTTTAACAAAAATATATGCCCAAGTTCAACAAAAGTTCACAAAAACCTATTCTAACAGTTAACTAAGTCGAACAAGAATGAAATTAAGATGTTATACTAGTAGAAATCAAGTAAAATAAACACAAATTAAACTACGAATTGAAATGAAGATGAGATGTTACCAAGGATTAGTGATAATGATAATATGTGCACAATTGTTATGGGTGAACAGTAGAAACCAGAGCTTAGATGAAAATTTGCGAAAAAGTTTATAGGAGGCCCAAGGCTCCTATTTATAGAAAACCATGGGACCCATTTCTTACCTACCTATGCGGCCACACAAAAATGTCACGCGGATCGCATAGGATTTTCATTCTCAGATCATGAGCACAGCCCATGCGGACCGCACTGCTTTGGTGCGCGGCCGTGTTGGAAACTTTAGAGACTTATCTACTTTGGCAGTTTCCATGCGGACCGCACTTCTTTGGTGCGCAGCCGCGTGGAAAACTTCAGAGAGATGCCAAGTTTTGTTTTTCTAGTGTGGACCGCACAAAAATATCATGCAGCCGCGCTAGGTCTTCTGAGTTTAACTCCATTAGTATCTCAAACCCAAGAGGACCGCACTGTTTTGGGTGCAGCCGCATAGGCACTGTTCAGAGAAAGTTCATTTTTCATTTTGACCTGCACTGATTCAATATTATCCCATCAAAACTTCACAAGCCATCAGCTCAAAAATCCTACTCTACAACAGAAAAACAAAGAAAGTCAAAAGACATTGGTTGCCTCCCAAAAAGCGCTTGATTTAACACCGCAGTATGGCGCATGTTACCATAATAGTCATTTCAAATGAATCAACACCTCCACGTGGCTGTCATCAAACTTTCCAAAGTAATGCTTGACACGATGCCCATTGACCCATAACACTTCACCATTCTTATTTTTTGAGATTAATGGCACAAAAAGGAGGAACACCAACAACCTAAAAAGGACCGCTCCACTTGGACTTTAGCTTACCCGAAAACAACCTTAAGTGGGAATTGAAGAGAAGAACCATATCGCCAACCTTGAATTCTTTCCCCCGAGCATACTTGTCATGGAGATACTTCATCTTACCCTTGCACAAGGACGAGATGGAGTATGTATGAAATTGAAACTCATCAAGTTCATTCAATTGTTCAACTGTAGATTGGCCGCAACATCCCACTCTAAATTCAACTTTTTCAAGGCCCACATCGCCTTATGCTCTAAGTCCAATGGAATATGACATGCTTTCCCAAAAACAAACTGATATGGTAACATACCAATCGGAGTCTTGAAAGCTGTACGATAAGCCCAAAGAGCATCATCCAATTTCTTTGACCAGTCGGTCCTATTTTCATTGATAGTCTTGGAAAGGATACTCTAGATTTTCCGATTTGAAACCTCCACTTGGCCACTCGCTTGAGGATGATAAGTAGTGGTCATTTTGTGGTTTACCCCATATTTAGAAAGCAAAGAATCAAAAGCCCGGTTCAAAAAATGAGAACCACCATCACTAATTATGGCACGGGGTGTGCCAAACCTAGTGAAAATGCTCTTTTTCAGGAAAACCACCACACTACGAGCTTCATTGTTGGGTAAGTCAACGGCCTCAATCCATTTCGACACATAGTCAACCGCTACCAAAATATAGGTGTTGCCATAAGAACTCACGAATGGCCCCATAAAGTCTATACCCCAAACATCAAAAATGTCAACCTCAAGAATAATGCTAAGGAGCATCTCATCTTTCTTTCAAATAACTCCGGCACATTGACACTCATCACATCTTTTCATGAAGTCACCGACATCCTTGAATAATGAAGGCCAATAGAACCCATAATTTAACACTTTAGACGTCGTCCTCGCCCCGCCATGATGGCCACTATAGGGCGAAGAGTGACAAGCTTCCACAATACTCAATTGCTCTTCTTGGGGAAAACACCGGCGAATTACACCATCGGTGCAAATTTTGAAAATATACGGCTCATCCCAATAGTAATCCAAAAAATCCCACTTGAGCTTTTTCCTTTGGTTAGAAAAGAGCTCATACGGAACCAAACCAGTAACAAGGTAATTGGTAATGTCGGTGAACCATGGCATGTGTAACATTGAAACTGAGAGGAGTTGTCCATCTGGAAAACCATCATTTATCTCAAGACAGTCCAAAGGCCTCCCTTCCTCCTCCAATCAATTAAAGTTGTCCGCCACTTGATTTTTACTGCTCTTTATATCAACAATCTCCAAATCAAATTCTTGAAAAAGAAGCACCTATCTCATTACCTCACTTTTGAATCTTTCTTTGTCATCAAGTACCTAAGGGCGGCATGATCGGTATTGATTAATAACTTTGTCCCCCATAAGTGTCACGACCCATTTCCAAAACTGGCCATGATGGCGCCCAACAACCTTTCCTGGCCAGCCAAGTGCGGAATGTTACTAACAATCTTATAAAATTTTGCCCAATTTTAATTGAAATACCTATTTAGCTTGGGTTTATAAATTAAAACAGTATAGGTGATGTGTAATAAAATATTACAAACCAAAGGACCAGTCTACTAAAATGTATGTGCCAAGACTTGGTGTCACAGTGTAAGGGCAATTAGTAGAATAAACACATCTCTACCCTAGTGTCTGAAATTAGGGAAAGATAGCATAAATACAAAAGAAGACTCCATCCGGCTGCCGAGCGATATGGAAGGAAAGTAGCTCACTGTAGAAGTCTCACAGCTACTCACTAGCATGCACTCTGACGGTATGAAGAGGAATCAGCCCCAGTCCCTGTACATTTAAGTACAGAAGCGTAGCATGAGTACATTAACAATATGTACCCAGTAAGTATCCCATCTAATCTCGGAGAAGTAGAGACGAGAGGTCGACTTGACAACTACTAGGTCCTGATAATATCATAATAATGATGTACAAAATACAACATGAATAATGAAATTAGCTAACTGTTGCCACAGAAGTCATAGCGTGCTTGTAGTTATATTTCCTTTTAACACATTTACTCCCTTTTTATTTGTTTAGAAATAGTTCATGAAAAGCCTAAGCTTCAAGCACAAACATATCAATCATGCGCAACAATGCCGAGGTCGACGGCCCACTCCAACAGAATATAAATTTTGTGCACTGCCGAGGGTCGAATGGCCCGTACCATAGAATATAAATTTTGTGCACTACCAAGGGTCGAACAGCCCGTACCATATATTTATCTATTCCACCGAGGCTATCAGCCCGATCCATAAATATCAAGACAACATCAAGAATTCGCCCTAAGACATCAAGTATATACAATGGAAAAAATCCATACAAGCTCATAAGTAAGCATACGTTCATTTTTCATTGTCCTCCAACCTCTTGCAAGTCATACAACATCATTTACTAAGTTCAAACAAGGAAATGTTCACAGTAGGCATGATGTGGGTCCTCGACTACCCCGACATTTACAATATAGTAGATGTGCACGGACTCTCGTCACCTAGTACGTGCGCAGCCCCCACATTTAATAGCAAATTTATTATTTATTAACCTTTGTGGGACAATTCCCTCTCACGAGGTTAGAAAGGAGACTCACCACACTCCGAAATGCTCCTTCGATAATAAGAATATTCTCCAAGCTCAATTCGAAGCCGAACAAGCACCAACCAGTTAAATAAAGCAAGAACTCAAACAATACGTGCTCACAAAGTTGAATTCTAATTAATACAAGTGATTTTCCAACCATTCTCGCAAGTTTCCTAAATTCCAACCCCGGGCCCACGTGCCCGGATTCCGACATATTTCGAAGGAAATTATTCTCCATGACCTAAGGATAACTAATATGTCTTTTTTAGTTCATTACACAGCTAATTTGGTAGTTAAATCTTAATTTTACCAAAACCCTAGATTTAGATCTAACCCTTGATTTAATTGATTTTTAGTGTTAACTCTATGTGATGATTAAGTATATGGACTAAGAGTGAGTGGAGATTACTTAACTTGTGATGTTGTCTTGAAACCCTTTCGTTGGAAGTGTAAGAATCGCCCAAGTATGGTGGAAATGGGAAATAAATGCACTTGAGCTCTATTTAATGAGCTTCACTGCCCAACAAATTCTGCTTCTGCGGTCCCGCCTCTGCAATCAATCGGCCGCTTCTGTAGTTTTGGGCGAGGGGAAGGTCGACTTCTTCTGCGGTCTGGGGGTCGTTTCAGCGGATACCGCTTCTGCGGTCCCTTGGCTACTTTTGTCGTTGCCCCTGGGCCGACCTTGGCCGCTTCCATGATGAGAGGACCACTTTTGCGGTCCATGAGCCGCAGAACCGGTTTCGACAGAAGCAGCAGGTTTTGTTCTTTGTAAAATTCTAACTTCGCTCGAACCTTGACCATCTAACGCTCGTCTCCCCGAGCCCCGGCCAAACATACTGACAAGTCTGAAATCACGAGGCGGGCCTAGTTGCAACCTCGAAACTCCCAAAACAATACTAAATCAAAGAATTATACCCAAAACGATTTGATCAAACTTAATCAACTTCAAGTTCTAAATTTCCTTCCAACGGGTCAAAACGCCCTTAAACTATTCAGATCGCCTCCAAATTTTATCGTTAGGTCTTAACGGATATCAAGTTTTGAAATCGGAATCCGAACCCGATACCTAAGTTTTAGTAATTAATTAGATTCTTAAATTCCTTAATACTTTGATTTAACAATTTTACATAAAAATTTCGTACTCGGGCTATGGACCTCGGAATTCGATTCCGAGCATACGCCCAGGTACCATATTTTATCGTGGACCTCCCGGGACCGTCAAATAACAAATATGGGCCCGTTTCCTAAGAAAGTTGACCAAAGTCCAATTTGGCTTTTTAAGGAAACCTTAAGGGAATATTTGGTTCTTATTTCCACTCAACTCTCCTAACTCTCAAACCGATCTGTCTCGCAAGTCGTAATCTAGCTAAGGAAGGCATGGAAGTTTTAATTTGAGGGAACGGGGTTCCAAATAGTAAAATGACCAGGCGGGTCGTTACATTCTCCAGCTCTTAGCAAATGTTCGTCCTCGAACGGACATAAAAGAAAAGTACATGGACCGCTGAATAAGTGGGTATATCGGCTCCGCATGTCCTCCTCGGACTCCTAGGTCACCTCCTCGACCGTTGGCCCCTCCACTGGACCCTTACCGCACAAACTTTCTAGGACCTTAACTGACGGTCATGTCTATCAACAATGGCAACTGGCTCCTCCTCGTAACCTAAGCTCTCATCTAACTGAATGGTACTGAAGTCCAATACATGGGAGTAGTCGGCATAGTACTTCCGAAGCATCGATATATGGAAGACTTGGTGGACTCCCGCTAAACTGGGAAGTAAACCAAGCTCATAAGCAACCTTTACAACTCACCTCAACACCTCAAAGGGGCCATTAAACCATGGGCTCAACTTGCCCTTCTTCCCAAACCTCATAATACCCTTCATGGACGAGACTTTCAAGAGAACCTTCTTGCCAATCGTGAATGATACATCACGCGCCTTCTGATCCGCGTAGCTCTTCTGCCTAGACTGAGCGGTGCGGAGCCTCTCCTGAATCAACCTTATCTTATCCAAGGCATCCTGTACCAAATCTGTACCTAGTAACTTAGCCTCGCCAGGCTCAAACCACCCTATAGGAGAACGACAACGCCGACCATACAATGCCTCACACGGGGCCATCTCTATGCTGGACTGGTAGCTATTATTATACGCAAACTCTGCCAAGGGCAAAAACTGATCCCATTGACCTCCAAAGTCAATCACACATGCTCTAAGTATATCATCAAGAATCTGGACTGTCCGCTCCGACTGCCCGTCGGTCTGAGGGTGACATGCTGTGCTGAGATCTACGCTGGTACCCAAACCCTTATGGATGGCTCTCCAAAAGTGAGATGTGAACTGGGAGCCCCTGTCTGATATGAGGAAACGGGTACACCATGCAACCAGACTATCTCTCGAATGTAAATCTGAGCATACATCTCCGCTGTATAAGTAGTCGCCACTGGAATGAAGTGGGCTGACTTGGTCAACCATCCATAACAACCCACACTGAATCAACCTTCCGCAATGTTTTCAGCAACCCAACCACGAAGTCCATTGTGATGCACTCCCACTACATCTGTTGGAGTAGGCCTCCCAGACTATGGTGCTCATACTTGACCTGCTAGCAATTCAAACACCTAGCAACATACTCAACAATGTCTTTCTTCATCCTCCACCACCAGTAATGCTGCCTCAAATCATGATACATCTTCGTTGAACCCGGATGAATGGAGTACCTCGAACTGTGGGCCTCCTCTAGAATCCTCCTCCATAAGCCATCCACATCAGGAGCACATACACGGCCTTGAAGCCGTAACACTCCATCCTCGTCGATAGTAACCTCCTTGGCACCTTCCTAAAGCACCGTTTCTCTGAGGGCTTCCAAAGGCGGATAATCGAGTTGTTGGGCCTTAATCTGCCCCAACAATGAAAACTGAGCAACCACGCATGCTAGAACGCGGTTGGGTTCCGAAATATCCAATCTTACAATACTGTTAGCTAAGGAATGAATGTCCAAAGCCAGAGGTCTCTCTGCTGCAGAAATAAATGCCAAACTGCCCATACTTTTCGCCTTTCTGCTCAATGCATTTGCGACTACATTTACCTTTCCCGGGTGATAAATAATGGAAACATCATAATATTTTAGCAACTCATGCCACCTGCACTGCCTCAAATTAATGTCCCTCGTCTTGAACAGGTGCTGCAAACTGCGATGGTCGGTGTAAACCTCACATGACAGCCCATATAAGTAATGACTCTGGATCATGCACTAGGTATTTCTTCTCATGAATTTTCAGCTGGCGTGAAGCATATGCAATAGCTCACCCCTCCTGCAACAATATAAATCACAAACCAATGCGACAGGCATCAAAATAAACGATAAACATCCCCGAACCGGAAGGCAATACAAGAATTGGTGCGGTAGTCAAGGCTGTCTTGAGCTTCAGAAAGCTATCCTCCCACTCATCAGACCGATGGAATGGGACACCCTTCTGGGTTAATCTAGTAAAAGGAGAAGAAATAGAAGAAAAACCCTGCACAAACCGCCGATAATAACCTGCTAACCCCAAGAAGCTCCTGATCTCGGTCACTGAAGTAGGTCGTGGCCAACTCTGAACTGCCTCCACATTCTTAGGATCCTCCCTAATACCCTCTCCAGAAACAATATGCCCCAAGAATGCCATTGACTCTAGCAAGAACTCACATTTGGAGAACTTGGCATATAGCCTCTTCTCTCGCAAGGTCTGAAGTACTGCTCTCAAATGCTGCTCATGCTCTCCCAGGCTGCGGGACTATATCAAGATGTCGTCAATGAAGACGATGACAAAGGAATCAATAAAAGGCCGGAACACTCTATTCATCAAGTCCATGAACGCCGCTGGAGCATTCTTCAACCTGAAGGACATTACCAAAAACTCGTAGTGGCCATATCTAGTCCTGAATGCAGTCCTCGGAACATCTGAATCTCGAATCTTCAGCTGATGATACCCTGATCTCAAGTTAGTCTTAGAGAATACTCTAGCCCCCTGCAACTGGTCAAACAAATCATCAATGCGCGGCAATGGGTATCTATTCTTGATGGTGCCTTTGTTCAACTGGCGGTAATCAATGCACATCCGCGTAGTCCCATCCTTCTTCTTTACAAATAGCACTAGTGTACCCCAAGGCGACACACCGGGCCTGACAAACCCCTTTGCTAATAACTCCTCCAACTGCTCCTTCAACTTCTTCAGCTCTTTAAGAGCCATGCAGTACAGTGGGATGGATATAAGCTGAGTTCCTGGAGCCAAATCAATGCAAAAATCAATATCACGATCTGAAGGCATGCCAGGAAGATCAGAAAGAAAAACATCAGCGAACTCTCGGACCACTGGCACTGAACCAATCATCGGAGACTCTGCTGCGGTGTCTCGAACATAAGCTAGATAAGCCAAACAACATTCTCAACTATGTGACGAGACTTCAGAAAAGAAATAACCCTTCTAGGGTATCAACCATGGAACCCTTCCACTCTAACCTCAGCAACCCTAGCATCACTAGCGAAATAGTCTTGGCATGACAATCAAGGACGATGTGATAGGGGGATAGCTAGTCCATACCCAAGATGATCTCAAAATCTTCAATATCAAGCAACAGGAGATCTGTCCTAGTATCGTAACCACAGAAAGCAACCACACAAGACCGGTAGATCTGGTCCACAACCACAGAATCTCCAACGGGAGTGGAAACATGAAAAGGAACACCCAACGGCTCAGGAGAGATAACCAGGAAATGAGAAAATAGAGAGGATACATATGAATAAGTAGATCCTGGATCAAATAATACCGAAGCATCCCTACCGCAGAAATGATACCTGTAATAATGGCGTCTGAGGCCAATGCATCTGATCTGGTCGGGAGAGCACAAAATCTAGATGGAGCGCCGACTGTCTAGCCTCCGCTCGACTGAGAAGCATCTGACTGGCCTCTCCGTGTCTGGCCTCCACCTCTATGATGACCCCTACCAGTCCTCCCTCCACCTCTGGGTGGCTGGGTCGCAGGTGCTGGAGTCGTTGGCTGCTATCCCTACTGTATAGCCTTGCTCTGAAGCCTGGGGCAGTACATCCTCATATGGCCTGGGTCCCTGCACTCAAAGCAACGTGGTGCGGTTGACTGCTGCCCAAATGGCTGACTCTAAAAATCGAAGGACCCACTAGAAGAAGCTTGAATAGCCAGCGGACGGTGTGAACTCTCCGGCATACCACTGAGATAAGAACCGAAAGAATATGGAGGAACTGAATACCCACTAGAAGAACCCTGAAGAGCCGGTGGGCGATAAGAACTCTCTGGCATAGCGCTGAAATATGAACGCGCTGGAGCACCCCGATTAGGTGGTGGTGCTGGAGCTCGGGGCCTGCTGGGCTGACCCCTCTCGGTGTGGCCTCTGCCCCTAACTGGGCCACCTCTAAACTCTCTGTAGAATCTGGCCCTCTTCTCCATCTACAGCTGCTCAAACCCTCGCTGATAGTAACCCTCGATCCTACGAGCAATCTCAAGTGTAAGCTGATAACCTGTACCCATCTCCACCTCCCTAGCCATAGTGTTTCGGATAGTAGGGTGCAAACATGCTACAAACCGTCGCACCCTCTCTACCTCGGTGGGGAGTATCATAAGTGCATGGCAAGACAACTCAGAGAATCTCGCCTCACAGTCAGTCACTGACATCTGACACTGCTGTAGCTGCTCATACTGATGATGCAGCCCCTCTCTCTCAGAGGGTGGAATATAGCGACTAAGAAATAGCTGGGTGAACTGATTTCAAGTGAGAGGAGGAGAACCAACTGGCATGCTAAGAATATAGGACTGCCCTCATCTGCGAGCCCTGCCATCTAACTGAAAAGTGGTAAAGTAGACTCGATGCGACTCCAATATCCTCATGTTGTGCAGTCTGTGCCTGCACCTCTCGATAAAGTCCTGGGCATCCTCATGACTCTCTCCCTCGAAGACTGAAGGGCGAAGTCTAGTCCACCTATCTAGAAGCTTATGCGGGTCACCTCCTATATCTGGCACGGCCATGGGCGCCACATCAGGAACTGGCTGAACCTCATCCGTGCACCGGCGTTTGATATACGACGGTTGTACCTCCTGGAGCCTGAGTAGCAGAGGTCTGTGCTCCCTCTCCTACCTGTGAGGTGGCTGGCTGCTGGAAATAAACCACCCTTGGTCAAAGAATCCATAAACCATAGCATGCAGCCCATACTCTCCTGAAATATCGGTGGTGTCATAAAGTCTGTCGGGGTAGGCTCAGCTGAAGGTGCCTCACCCTGCTCCTTGATAATAGGTTCTGCGGGAGAAATGACTGGGACAGCTCTAGGACGCCCTCGGCCCCCTAACGCGGGCCGGTGCCCTCCCCCGCCTCTACCTTGGCTCTAGCAACAGCGGAGCAGCCTCTCCCGTGTCTAGAATGTCAGTAGCAGGATTCCTCACCATCTGTGCGATCGCAGATTTGACCACATTTTCAACATCAAAAATTGGTTGCTATCTGATTCACTATACGGTAGGAATGCAGTCCGCATAGCTGATCTGCGACCGCATTCTGGACTGCATTTTGACCATTTTCTGGAAAATTTTGATTTCACATTTTTAAGTTCAAAACAGTAAAAAGGATCTGATCCTCATGGGTAGACTCGACTCTATGAGCTGCAAACACCTGAGCACTCATTTTCACGAGGCCTTACAGGATATCGCATCTACGGTCCCTTGGTTTCTTTTGCGGTTGCCCCTGGGCCGGCCTTGGCATCTTTCGCTATGAGAGGACCGCTTCTAAGGTCACCGCTTCTGCATTCAATGAGACACAGAACAGATATGACATATGCAACAAGTTTTGTTCTTTGTAAAATTCTATCTTCGCTCGCACCTCATCCATTTGACGCTCGGGGCCCCCGAGCCCTGCACGAACATACCGACAAGTTTGAAATCACGAGACAGAACTATTCGCAACCTCAAAACTCACAATGAAATACTAAATCAAGGAATCGAACCCCTAAACCATTTGATCAAACTTAATGAACTTCAAGGTCCAAATTTCCTTCCAACTGGTCAAAACGCCCTTAAACTATTCGGATCGCCACCAAATTTTATTGGTAGGTCTTAACGAATATTTTTGACTTGTACCAATTATCGGAATCAAAATTCGAACCCGATACCTAAGTTTTTAGTAATTAATTAGATTCTTAAATTCCTTAAAACTTTGATTTAACAATTTTACATAAAAATTCTGTACTTGGGCTAGGGACCTCGAAATTCGATTCCGAGTATACGCCCAGGTCCCATATTTTTCCACGGACCTTCCAGGACTGTCACATCACAAATTCGGGCCCGTTTTCCTAGAAAGTTAATCAAAGTCCAACTTGGCTTTTTAAGGAAACCTTAAGGGATATTTGGTTCTTATTTCCACTCAACTCTCCTAACTCTCGAACCGATCGCTCCCGCAAGTCATTATCTAGCTAAGGAAGGCGTGGAAGTTTTTATTTGAGGGAACAGGTTCCAAATAGTAAAACGACCAGGAGGGTCGGTACAATAAAGTACGTGCGAAACTTCTCCGTGGCAAAAATAATGGAAAGCAATTCCTTCTCGGCGATCGTATAGTTCCTTTGAGCTTCATTCATAGTCTTACTTGCATAGTATACCGGATGAAACATTTTGTTGATTCTTTGGCCCAAAACTTCCCCCACCGCAATATCACTAGCATCGCATATGAGCTCAAAAAGCAAGCTCCAATTCGGTGCAGTAATCATAGGGGCAGTCATCAACTTCTGCTTTAGAAGCTTGGAAGCCTCCGTACATCTCTCATCAAACACATACTTGGCCTCTTTTGCAAGCAATTTACACAACGAGTTAACTACCTTAGAAAAGTCCTTAGTGAATCGTCGTTAGAACCCTGCGTGTCCAAGAAAACTCCTCACCCCTTTGACAGACGTAAGGGGAGGGATCCTTGAGATCACCTCTATTTTTTCCTAATCAACCTCAATCACTCTCTTTGAAATTTTGTGACCCAACACAATTCCTTCTTCTATCATAAAATGGCTTTTCTCCCAAATTAGAACCAAATTTGTGTCTTCGCATCGGACACGATCCAAGGTTTGTATGCATTCACCAAATTGGTCCCCAACCACACTAAAATCATCCATGAAGACCTCTAATATGTCCTCCACCATGTCGGTGAAGATTTACATCATACATCATTGGAAGGTCGCTGATGCATTACATAATCCAAATGGCATTCGAGAGAAGGCGAATGTGCCATAAGAACATGTGAAGGTTGTCTTTTTTTGGTCTTCCATGGCAATGAGAATTTTGTTATAATCGAAATAACCATCAAGAAAATAATAGAAAGCACGGCTCGCAAGACGATCAAGCATTTTGTCCAAGAACAGTAATGGGAAATGGTCCTTTCTAGTCACCTTGTTCAACTTACGGTAGTCCATACATACCCTCCAGCCCGTCATAGTACGAGTCGAAATGAGTTCATTGTTGTTATTGGTAACCACCATCATTCCTCCTTTCTTTGGCACACACTGTACCAGAGAAGTCCACGAACTGTCAGAAATTGGATACACTACACCGGCATCAAGCCACTTGATGAATTCCTTTTTAACCACCTCTTGCATTGTCTCATTGAGTCTATTTTGATGTTCAAGAGACGGTCTAGCATCCTCCTCCAATATTATCTTGTGCATGCAAAACGCGGGGCTAATACCTCGAATATCCGCCAAGATCCATTCAATCGCTCGCTTGCACTTTTGAAGAACCGTCAAAGTGGCATCTACCTGCACGTTAGTCAAGGAAGAAGAAAGAATAACCGGAAAAGTGAAATTAGGACCAAGAAACTCATACCTAAAGTGAGGAGGAAGTTTTTTCAACTCCAACATCGGTGGCTTCTTAATGGACGGCTTGGTAGGTGGAGTTTCGCGATTTTCAAGTTCAAGAGCTAACTTCCTTGGTTCATAAGAATACAAGCCCATTCCATGTAATGCGTTCACACACTCCACCCTTCTGGCGTCATCATCAACATCCATGTTCAACAGTACGGCGTCAAGTGGGTCCTCAACATTTTCCATTGCGCATGTCTCATCTACTATCACCGCCATGACAATGTCAATAAACGAGCACACCTCGGTGCTATTTGGTTGCCTCATTGATTTGCATACGTGGAACACCACCTTTTCATCTCCCACACGAAGGTAAATTCTCCCACCTGTACATCAACCAAGGCCTTCCATGCAACTAGGAATGGCCTTCCAAGAATAATAGGCACCCCAAAATCCACTTTGCAATCCAAGATCACGAAATCGGCCGGCAATATGAACTTGTCAACAAGAAAAAAGACGTCATCAATAATTCCCAAGGGTCGCTTCATTGACCGGTCCGCCATTTGAAGCCTCATAGAAGTTGGACGAGGTTGCCCGATACCCAAAGTCTTGAAAACTGAATATGGCATGAGATTGATACTTGCCCCCAAATCACATGGGGCTTTTGTGAAATCGGCATTTTCAATGGTACATGGTATGGTGAATTCTCTGGGATCCTCTAGCTTTGGATCCATGGAGTGTACAATGGAACTCACTAGGTGCGTCATCTTGATTGTCTCACACACCATCAATCTCTTTTTAGTAACCATGTCCTTTATGAACTTTGCATATCCCTGCATTTTTTCAAGTGCCTCCACCAAGGGCATGTTTATAGTCAAATTCTTCATCATCTCAATGAATTTTTTAAACTGGTTATCACCTTTTTTTCTTGGCCAACCTTTGAGGATATGGCGGAGGAGGTCTAGGAAAGGGTGCATTGGCTTTAGGCACCACCGGCTCAGGCATATCAATGACGTGTTCCCTAGTAGGGTTCATGGCCTCTTCAGTCTCCTCCTCACTCTCATTAATTTCAATTCTCTCATCATCACTTGAATTTGGTTCAACAATATCCTGAACTACCAATGGGGTCTCATCATCTTGCAACTATTCTTCATCATTCAAACCTCAATTTCCTTTTGAGGCTTGCACATCACCACATTTCCCACTTCTCGTAGTCACTGCCATCACATGATTGTTATGCCCACCCTTGGGGTTTACTACCGTAGCACTTGGTAGAGCACCCTTTGGGCGAGTGTTGAGAGATTGCGAAATTTCCCCGAGTTGTACTTCCAAGTTAGGATTGAAGTGTTATGGGAGGACAATTGAGCATTGGAGTCATGAGACTTCTTCATCATTTTCTCAAACATGTTCTCTATTCGACCCATGTCATTACTCGACGAACTCGACCCTTAAGATTGAAATGGAGGGGGGTTGTTAGGTTGTTGATACATTGGGGGCCTTTGAAAGCCTTTCCCCTATTATCTTGACCACCATTATTATTCCACCCACCTTGACCACCAATGTTGTTATTCCACCCACCTTGACTGCCATTGTTATTCTTCCAATTATTGTTCCCATTCCAATTACCTTGATTTCCTCAGTTATTGTTCCCCCAATTGCCTCCTTGATTGTTGTTATAATTCTAATTGCCATCTTGTTGACTACCCCAATTACCTTTGAGGTCTCCATTATTGATTACCTCTATTCCCTTGGTCGTTGTTGACATATTGAACTTCCTCACTTTGGTCATCGAAACCTTCATTCGAATATCCACCACCATCATCATAATTGTCAAAATTTCTTGAGGTTGTTGTTGCCTTCTTTGCCTACTTCTCATCATATTCACTCCCTTCATGGCATTCACTTGGCACATATTTTGAACTTGTTGAAGTTGTGCCTTAGCCAATTGGTTCGTTGTTGTTGTGAGCTCGGCATCTGCTTGGCCGTGATCATGCAACTCCTTACGCAAGAGTATAACATTAGAATCACCTTGAGGAATATTAGCCCGACTTTGCCATGCTGAAGAAGTATCGTCCACTTCATCAAGAACATCACAAGCTTCGTTATGCTAAGTAATGATGCTAGTTTTATGCAAAAAAAAAAGAGAAAAGCGCCAGGGTCGTAGCACTCACCAAATCTTAGGAAGAGTCAAAACCCACTAAGGTAGAATAAGTGTTTGCGACCACCAAATCTAAGTGAAAACATACAATCAACCCAAATACCAAACACCCAACATCATCCAAGCATTAAGGAAAAACACCCAATAATTATCCACACTAGGTTTAAGCCACAACCCTAGATAATGGCTTTAGCTAGACATGGAAGAAGTACAAATAGAAGAAATACTAGAAGAAATAAACATAATCATTAACTACAAGCTTAATCTTCTTGAATCCACATTAACTACAAGAGAAAAATTGCCTAAAGTAGGCTAATACGAAATGTCTCGTGCTCAACTGCTAAAACAGATTACAAAACTTGTCCTAAAAAGCTAAAATGTGCTATTTATACTACACAGGAAAAATCGGACAAAAATACCCCTGAGGGTATGGCGCGGACCGTATAGAAATGACATGTAGCCGTGTTGGGAATATGGTCTTCAGATCTGTGCTTCTGGACTTGGGGATGCAGACCGTATAGAAATTCTACGTTGCCGCATAGGTTGAGTCAAGTGGACCGCATGTTAATGGTGTGTGGCCGCACAGGTTAAGTCATGCAGACCGCATAGAAATGGTGCGCGGTTGCATAGAAGAACTTGTCCAATTGTTGACTCGCCTAATGTTTTACCCACTCAGACCACACTGCTTTGGTGTGCGGCCACGTGGGACTTTTCCTTGAATTGCTAAGCCTCTAATCACTCATCAGTGCGGACTGCGTGGAAATGGATGTGGTCCACGTGGATCTTCTTCACTTTTGATGGTTCTCTGAACTTTCCTACGCAGCCGCGTGGCAAAGTAGTATGGACCGTGCAGGTCAGGCTTGAACTTGGCAGCTTTCAGAACTTTCCTGTGCGGACGCACATCAGAACAGTGCGGTCACAACAGGTCACTTATTCCCCACTTTCAATCATCTTTTGACGCTTGACATGTTTCACTCCTCTTTGAGCCGATTTGTGATATTAATCGTCTTGTCTCTTAAACCTGCAATGAAGCACAATTATAAGCTTTTCAGGACGGATTTAGAGTAATTAATGCACAAAGCTCAGGTACGAAAGGGTATAAAACATGTACAATTCATAGTTATCAAGTGATCGGTGCGAACTCAGTCCTCAAAAAGAGTGGGCGCGACTACTTAAACCCCAATAGTGGTATCGGGGATTTTTCCACAAAGAGCTTCAAATTGGAGTTGAGTATTTGCTAAGCCTAGAAGTGCGTTTTAGCTTCTATTTAATCTTCTATCATTTTTGGTTTTTCTTTCGTTTAACAACTAAATTTATCAACTACAGTTGTAAACTAAATTATGCTAAGTAATGATGCTAGTTGTACGCAATAAGAGAAAAGCACTAGGGTCGTCGCACTCACCTAAGTGACTAATTAACGGGTACAGAATTCTAATACAAGGATGATAATTAAGGGGAATATGGATACCGTTGCACATTAGTACTCACTCTCACACCTCTCGGTAGAGAGAGTGATTTTGCAAAATTGATTCTCTCGAGACAAATTGGGTAGGTTAATTTGCCCAAGCAACTTAAGGTTCAAGTGGGGTTATTACTCTCTCAAGGTTTAACCCGATACTTGGGACTACCATTCTCATGGGTCCATCCCAAATCCTTCTTGGGTTAATTGTAAGGTCATAGACTCTCTTTCTCAAGAAGAGTCAAGACCTACTAAGCTAGACTTAGTGTTTGCAACCGCCAAATTTAAGTGAAAACATACAATGAACCCAAATACCAAACACCCAACATCATCCAAGCATTAAGCAAAAATAACCATTAATTACCCATAATAGGGTTGAGCCACAACCCTAGCTAAAGGGTTTAGCTAGAAATGGAAGAAGTAGAAATAGAAGTAATACTAGAAGAAATTAACAAAATCATTAACTACAATCTTAATCAACTTGAATCCACGTTAATTACAATAGAAAATTGCCTAAAGTAGGCAAATACAAAGTATCTTGTGCTCATCTGCTAAAATAGATTACAAAACTTGACCTAAAAAGGTAAAATGTTCTATTCATACTACACAGGAAAAACCGGAGAAAAACACCCCTAGGAGTCTGGAGCGGACCGCATAGAAATGACATGTGACCGCGTAGGGTAAATGGTCTTCAGATCTCTACTTCTGGACTTGGCGATGCGGACCGCATAAAAATGCCACGCAGCCGCATAGATGGCATCATGCGGACCGCGTGGTAATGGTTCACGGCCGCTCAGGTTAAGTCATGCGGACTGCGTAGAAATGGTACACGGCCACACAGTAGAACTTGTCCAATTGCTGACTCTCTGAACTTTTACCCACGCAGACCGCACTACTTTGGTGTGTGACCGCTTGGGACTTTTCCTTGAATTGTTGAGCCTCTCATCACTCATAAATGCGGACCGCATGGGAATGGATGCAATCCTCGTGGATCTTCTTGACTTTTGATGATTCTCTGAACTTTCATGTGCAGCCGCGTGGCAAAGCAACGCGGACCGCGCAGGTCAGGATTGAACTTGGCAGCTTTCAGAGCGTTCCTGTGCAGCCGCACGTCAGAACAATGCAGTCCACGCAGGTCATCTATTTCCCACTTTCAATCATCTTTTGACACTTGGCAGATTTCACTCCTTTTTAGCCGATTTGTGATATTTATCATCTAGTCGCTCAAATCAGCAATCAAGCACAACTTATAAGCATTTCAGAATTGATTTAAAGCAATTAATTCACAAAGCTCAAGTAAGAAATAGTATAAAACATGTACCATTCACAGTTATAAACTCCCCCAAACTTAAACCTTTTCTTGTCCTTAAGGAAATAAAATGAGACCTATTCCTCAATGAAAAACACCCAAGTAATTCATATTCTTCCTAAGGTAACCTCAACAAGTCTCAGTTGGGACTAACAATTGCCCTCAATACAAATGTATCATTAACACATTTAAATCTTTGAACTTGTGTATCAAGTGTGACAAAAGAGCATCAAGGGTTGACACATCTCATTGAGAAACCTTTCTAAAGAACTTTGGTCATTGTGGATCCTAAACGCACGCACCTCGACTTTCCCTAAGTGAACTTCACCTTTTAGAATAGTTTCACACAAATCGATGTGGAAGTATTTCTTGCTCATCTCTCACAAAGAAGACACCCTAAGTCTGACACTAAGTACCGTATGCTTGCCCTTCATGGTAGTATCCACTAATGTTTGTTTCCCTCAGCTCAAGATAAAATAGGGATTGTCAAGAGTCATTGTGAAGGTTTTTGGGTGAAGCTACGATATGACATTGGTCAAATGGTTTCAATCTTCCCTTAAGCACTTCTTTTGATTCATTTTGGCACACTTTCTTGACTCAATTGAGTAATTCACTTCTTTCAAGGGGCTAGAGGGATACATTATCATTCTTTCTTTTGCAATTCAAAACATTTCCATTTGTATACATTTCCACACCTTCTTCACTTTTTGTTGTCCTTTTGATTCCTTTTTTTATTCTTATTCTCTTTTTTTCTTTCTTTTTGTCTTTTTCTCTTTTCCGTTGCCTTCCTTTTCTTTTGCTTTAGTGCCTTTCTACCACATTGATACCTTTCTTGTCTCCACCACCCCCCCCCCCCCAAACTTAGTCATTTGCCACTACTCAAGGGAAGATTTGGGTGCCAAAAGAAGGTGTAACTGAGAATGGGTATAGGCTTGTAACGTGGTTCATGAAAGAAAAAGGTTCAAGCCTCAAAATGGGTGAACTAGAGATCATTTGATTGGTAGGTCATGGAATTGTTCAATTTGGCAGTTTTGGATCAAGGAGAGCCTAATATCATTTCTCAAATCAAGTTCCACCGATGATTTCACCTCAACAAATATTCAGGGCAAGTTCTAGACCATCGGCATGATACTTGGGCTCAATAAAACGAATTCTCACAACACGCTCTCAAGGATTGCCAAAGACGGAGTCGAGGGCCCACAATGACCTTAGATACGATTCAAGCGTACAATGGCCCAAAATGACATTGTTTGGTCAACACAAGAGTCTATAGACGACTTTCACCATCTTAAACACAACCTAATGTCTTTGACCATACGATCAAAGGCAAATATGCTTGGCCCAAGTGAAGCTTTGCCTGAGGTACCCTTAACTACAAAAACTTGAAAATTAAAAAGAAAACATCAAAAATGGACTCAAGCCCTTAAAAAGGTTGTCACGCCATCTATCATTAGGAAGAGCCACCTGGTTCACACAACACTCTACCCTTGGAAAGAACCGTGGCATTAAGAAAACCAAGGGCTTATTGCAACACCAAAACAAAACCAAAAGGACTCTACGAGCCTAACTTAGCAACTAAAATAAACATTTTTAATGTAATAACAAAAATAGAAAGAAAGCACAAATTTAAACCAAATGAATACAACGGGAGTAGAATATACAACTAAGGGAGTTCAAAATTAAATTTATACACAAATCATCTATATCTTTGAATTTACAGAAAGTAAATAATATATACAATCATCCAGTCAATCAAAAAGTAGGGCCACACCCCGACGAATAAGAGATAGCACGGTCCTCAATGCTAACTACCAAATAAAGCATCAAAAATACGCAAAAGATATAGAACGGCCCCTCAAGCCTCATCAGCTGCTCTGTGCTAGCCAATGGCTGTCGTGTCCTCTGTACTGGCACGGACCTTAGACTGGTCCCCAGCTTGTTGCTGCTCTGATACTGGGACGGGTGCCTGCTCCTGGTCTGTCTCATCAACTGTAGGGCCACTGGAATGAGCCACATGCTCTAGAGCAACTGCTATCACAACTCCTTCACTACTAGGGAGTTTTCTTCTCTTCTTCGGCATATGCTCCTCCTCCTGTGGCTTCCCAACCGATGGCTCTACGGCTGGCTCCTCGGATAGCAAATCTAGCGGCAGCTGATCCGCCCATAGCTTGTCTACCTGAACCTTCAATGTTGCCACCGACTCCTTCGAAGCCTTAGTCTTTCTCGGCTTCCGATGCTCCTTAGCCAAATCCTTTAAAGCCTTGTTATAATCACCAACTGCCTTGGCCAAGGTTTCCTGCTTTGCCATAATTTGTTAAATTTGAGCATTACATAAAACCCATTCCTAATAAAGAGTGGGCGCGACTACTTAAAACCCAATAGTAGTATCGTGGTCGATATTTCCATAGAGAGCTTCAAATTGGAGTTGAGTATTTGCTAAGCCTAGAAGTGCATTTTAGCTTCTAGTTGATCTTCTATCATTTTTTGTTTTTCTTTCATTAAACAATAAAATTTATCAACTACTGTTGTAAACTAAATTATGCTAAGCAATGATGCTAGTTGCATGCAGTAAGAGAAAAGCACTATGGTCGTAGCACTCACCTAGTTGAATAATTAACGGGTATAGAATTATAATACAATGATGATAATTAAGGGGAATATGGATAACCGTTGCACGTTAGCACTCACTCTCACACCTCTCGGTAGAGAGAGTGATTTTTCCCAATTGACTCTCTCGAGACCAATTGGGTAGGCTAATTTTCCCAAGCAACTTTAAGGTTCAAGTAGGGTAATTACTCTCTCGAGGTTTAACCCGTTACTTGGGACTATCATTCTCATGGGTCCATCCCAAATTGTTGTTGGGTTAATTGTGAGGTCATAGACTCTCTTTCTCAAGAAGAGTCAAGACCCACTAAGCTAGACTTAGTGTTTGCAACCACCAAATCTAAGTGAAAACATACAATCAACCCAAATACCAAACACCCAACATCATCCAAGCATTAAGTAAAAACACCCATTAATTACCCACACTAGGGTTTAGCCACAACCCTAGCTAATGGGTTTAGCTAGACATGGAAGAAGTAGAAATAGAAGAAATTAACAAAATCATTAACTACCAGCTTAATATACTTGAATCCACGTTAATAACAAGAGAAAATTGTCTAAAGTAGGCTAATACAAAGTATCTCGTGCTCAGCTGCTAAAACGGATTATAAAACTTGACCTAAAAAAGTAAAATGTTCTATTCATACTACGTAGGAAAAACCGGACAAAAACACACCTAAGAGTCTGACACGGACCGCATAGAAATGACATGCGGCCGCATAGGGCAAATGGTCTTCAGATCTCTACTTCTGGACTTGGAGATGCGAACCGCATAGAAATGCCACGCGGCCGCATAGGTTGAGTCATGCTGACCGCGTGGTAATGGTGCACGGCCGCTCGGGTTAAGACATGCAGACCGTGTAGAAAGGGTGCACGACCGCACGATAGAACTTGTCCAATTGCTGACTCTCTGAACCTTTACCCACACGGACAGCACTGCTTTGGTGTGTGGCCGCGTAGGACTTCTCCTTGAATTGCTGAGCCTTTGATCACTCATCAGTGGGAACGCGTGGGAATGGATGCGATCCGCGTGGATTTTCTTCACTTTTGATGGTTCTCTAAACTTTCATGTTCGGCCGCGTGTTAAAGCAATGTGGACCCCGCATGTAAGGGTTGAACTTGGTAGCTTTCAGAACTTTCCTGTGCAGCCGCACGTCAGATCAGTGCGGTCCGCGCAGGTCACCTATTTCCCACTTTCAATCATCTTTTGACACTTGGAAGATTTCTCTTCCTTTTGAGCCGATTTGTGATATTTATCATCTAGTCGCTCAAACCTACAATCAAGCTCAACTTATAAGTATTTCAGGACTGATTTAAAGCAATTAATGTACAAAGCTCACGTAAAAAAGGGTATTAAACATGTACAATTCACAGTTATCAACTCCCCTTAAACCTTTGCTTGTCCTTAAGAAAATAAATTGAGACCATCCCTCAATGTAAAACACCCAAGTAATTCATGTTCTTCCTAAGGTAACCTCAACGAGCCTCAGTTCAGACTAACAACTGCCCTCATTGCAAATGTATCATTGACACATTTAAAACTTTAAACTTGTGCATCAAGTGTGACACAAGAGCATCAAGGGTTGACACATCTCATCAAGGAACCTTTCTCAAGAACTTTGGTCATTATGGATCCTAAACTCACACATCCTCGACTTTCCCTATGTGAACCTCACCATTTAGAATAGTTGCACACAAATCGAGGTGGACAAATTTCTTGATCATCTCTCACAAAGAAGAGACCCTAAGTCTGATACTAAGTACCATATACTTGCCCTTCATGTAAGTATCCACTAATATAGGCTTCCCTCAACTCAAGATCAAATAGGGCTTTTGAGGAGTCATTGTGAAGGCTTTTGGGTGAAAGTAGGATATGACGTTGTTCAAATGATTTCAATATTCCCTTAAGCACTTCTTTTGATTCATTTTC
Source organism: Nicotiana benthamiana (assembly GCA_034376525.1). Classification (NCBI taxonomy): domain Eukaryota; kingdom Viridiplantae; phylum Streptophyta; class Magnoliopsida; order Solanales; family Solanaceae; genus Nicotiana; species Nicotiana benthamiana. Next base: position 115,773,891 of record CM067340.1, read on the forward strand.
GCACACTTTCTTGACTCAATTGAGTAATTCACTTCTTTCAAGGGGCTAGAGGGATACATTATCACTCTTTCTTTTGCAATTCAAAACCGTTTTCCTTTTGTATACCTTTCCACACCTTTTTCACTTTTTGTTGTCCTTTTGATTCCCTTTTTGATTCTTATTCTCTTTTTGTCTTTCTTTTTGTCTTTTTCTCTTTTTTCGTTACCCTCCTCTTCTTTTGCTTTATTGCCTTTCTACCACATTGATGCCTTTCTTGTATCTGCCCCCAAACTTAGTTATTGGCCACTACTCAAGGGAAGATTTGGGTGCCAAGAAAAGGTCTAATTGAGAGAGGTATAGGCTTTTAACTTGGTTCATGAAAGAAAAAGGTTCCAGGCTAAAAAGGGGTAAACTAGGGATCATTTGATTGGTAGGTCATAGAATTGTTCAATTTGGCATTTTTTGATCAAGGAGAGCCTAAAATCATTTCTCAAATCAAGTTCCACCGATGATTTCGCCTCAACAAATATTCAGGGCAAGTTCTAGACCATCGGCATGATACTTGGGCTCAATAAATCGAATTCTCACAACGCGCACTCAAGGAGTGCCAAAGACGGAGTCGAGGGCCCGCAATGACCTTAGATACGATTCAAGCGTACAATGGCCCAAAATGACCATATGATGATTGTTTGGTCAACACAAGAGTCTCAAGGCCACGACTTTCACCATCCTAAACACTACTTAATGTCTTTGACCATAGGATCAAAGGCAAATGTGCTAGGCCCAAGTGAAGCTTTGCCTGAGGTACCCTTTGTTGATATCTAATTTTTTCCAATATATTTTTTGCACCCAATATACTTTCAAAGTAGTATATGTATGCATACATAAGCATGCCTGGAAATTGTGGTATTTTTCCTTAATTTTTAAGATTTTAAAATCAATTTACTGCTCATTTTTTATAGTATAAAGGCCAAATTTTTTTTAAAATTATTATTTTTAGTGAATAATGTGCATCACTGTTATATTTACAACAAGATATAATTTATTCACTTTTTCACATTTTTAATAAATTTATTTGGAATTTTTAAAGCTAGTTGCGTGAAATTTCAATTATGGCCTACTTTTGCAATTAATTATGATTTATAGTTATAAAATTATTTATAATATTTTTAGATTAATATTTATATGTTATTAATTAGTTATATGCTTTCAATTTGACTTTTTAAACTATTTTAACTATTTCATAAAATAAATTGTGAGAAATTGGCTATTTAAAAGTTAGCCAGATTTTGTTTAAATTATAGCCTAAATTGAACCCCCATGTTAGTCCAATTTTTCAACCCAATTAGATGACCCAGTTCATAAAATAACCCGGCCCAAACGCATCAATTTACCCGACCCATCCTTGATTTAATCTGAGCCGTTGATCAAATGAGATCAACGGTCCAGATTTAATTTCCTATATTAAAACCTAATGACCCTATCCCCGGGGAGAAGATGTAGAGGCAATGTAAGTGCAAGGGGGCAACAAAGGTAATGGAAAACAAAGAAGCAAAGGGTAGTCGTCAATTGCAAAAAACTGTCACAACTGCTGAAGCTACAGTAAACCCTAGCTTTCCACAAGGTAGGGTTGAGTGTCATTCGAGCCATGTAGATGCAAAAATGGTAATTCAGGTGGCGAATATGCAGGAACACATAAGGAAGCTGGGGATCAAGGTGGATCAGCTCAAGGATCAAGGAATAAAAAGAACCCTAATGGAACAGTAAAACCTAGTGAAACTAGTGAGATTTTGGCCATTGTTAATGGGGTTCCGGAGCATGCGTTGGAGAAGGGATTTGATGTCTTTGTTCCTAAGGATACATGGGAGGACATAGTGTGCAAGGACCAACAATCTGAACATGGGAAGGTGACAGATCCCAATGGAACAGTAAATCCTGGTGATCTTCCTACAATAACACCAGATTTAGCATCGGTGTATGCCCTTCAATTTAAAATGATGCAGGACAATTTGGAAAATATGGAGAAGAATTTAGAGCAACATGGAGCAGCCCTAGTACCGTATGAACCAGTTGAACACGATATTGTCTCAAATGAGGTAGGGGATTTGAATACACACGTAGTAGCATGTGCCTCAGGAATTGGATCGCCTATGCAGATTCAATTAAATGTGTCATTGAGGTCTCCAAATCAGGTACTTCATGACATCACTACACATAAAGTGGTTCCAGATGATATTCAGAAAAACTTGATTGATCAGCAATTACAATATGAGGGTGAAGAAGATGATGAGTCAACAGCTGAGATTTTTAAAGTTGTATCTAGGGAAGGGTATTTATCACCAAAGTCAGCAGGTAAAAGTGGAAGAAAAGGGAAGAAAATTTAACTTAAAGAGCCAATGCAACCTACAAGTATTTTTCCCATAAGGGCAGCTTCAGGAATTGCCAGATGATGATCAAAACTCTTATATGGAACATTAGGTCCGTTAAAACTCAACATGCCTTTTAAAGAGTTATAAACATGTAGAGGGAACATGGATGTTCCATTGCAGAACTTATGGAGCCTTTTCAAAAGAAGATATTTATTCAGAAATATAGAAGAAGATTGGGAATGGAAAATGCAATTTCAAATGTGAATGGAAAGATTTGGTTATTCATTGATGCTATGGTTGAATGTGAGCTACTAAGTGATGCTGAGCAGCAGATGACTCTGAGAGTGTATCTAGGGGGCTTGGTTGGTACATGATGATGACCTTTATCTATGCTAAATGTAGTGCATTAGAAAGGTTAGGATTATGGGACAATTTTTATTGCTTGGCTAGTGATATGGAATTGCCTTAGTTAGTAGAAGGTGATTTTAATGTTATTCTTGGAGAGGAGGAGAAGATAGGGGTTACCAGTCTATCCGTCAGAGTATGAAGACTTTGTCTTTTGTTTAAACTCATGTAGACTGTTTGATTTAGGGTACAAAGGGAGTCCTTTTACTTGGTGGAATGGAAGACCTAACGAAGAATGCATTTTTAAGAGGTTGGATTGGCTTGTCAACATTCCTTTTCAATCTCTATTTCCTACAATTCAGGTGAACACTTGATTAGGACAGGTTCAGATCATGAACCACTTCTAATGACTTGTGGAGAAGAAGTCATGAAGTTTGTAAAGCCATTCAAATTTTTAAACTTCTGGACAAAGCATGAATCATTCATGGAGGTGGTGATGCAGAATTGGATTGAGACTTTGTGGGGGATCCTTTTTTGATGTTCAAACAGAAGTTGAAGTGGGTGAAGATTGCTCTATCTTAATGGTGTAAATTGACATATGGGGATATCTTTAAACAGCTAGCCATTTGGGAGGATGTGGTGAGAGTCAAGGAGATGCTATTTGAGGAGGATCCTTTATTACAAAATAGAATGGTACTACAGCAAGCTCAAGTTGAGCTAAAAAAGTACCTGAGTATAGAAGAGCAATACTGGAAGAAAAAAACAGGTCTGACATTGTTTGAAGAGGTGATAAGAACACATGGTTTTTTCATAATTGTGTCAATGGGAAGAAGCAAAATCTACAATTGAAAAGAATTCAGAATGGGGATGGCTCATGGATTGAAGATCAAGAGAAACTAGCAGAAGCCGCAATGGATTTTTTTCAGAAACAATTTGCTATGGAAGGAGATCCAGTAGACTTTAGCATGCTGAATAATGTACCTTCAATGGTCACTATGGAGCAGAATTTGGAATTTTGTAGATTGCTAACTATAGAAGAAGTGAAGAATGCAGTCTTTGCTCTTAGCAGTGAGAGTGCAAGTGGTCCAGATGGTTTTTCTGGACTGTTTTTTAAGGCCTATTAAGAGATTGTTAAAGGAGATATTCATGCACTGGTGATGTTATTTTTTGAAGGTAATCCCTTACCCAAGTCCATAACACATACTAATCTGGTGTTACTACCTAAAAAACCACAGGTGCAATCATTTTCGGACCTTAGGCCTATAAGCTTGAGCAACTTCATAAATAAGGTCTTTTCAAGGGTGGTTCATGATAGATTGGAAGGGACGCTTCCTTCATTGATATCATCAAATCAGTCATGCTTTGTTAAAGGTAGGAGTATATTTGAGAATATATTGTTGACTCAGGAGATTGTTACTGACATCAGAGTGAGAGGGAAGCCTGCCAATGTAGTGATCAAACTAGACATGGCAAAGGCTTACGATAGGGTGTCTTGGAACTATTTGCTACATGTGTTGAGAAGAATGGGGTTTGCTGAGTTCTTCATTAAACTGATAAGGAACCTTATTTCAAATAACTAGTATTCGATTATAGTTAATGGACAGGCATCTAGATTTGTTCATTCTACAAAGGGTGTGAAGCAAAGAGATCCTCTCCTCACCAGCCTTATTTATCCTATCTGCAGAAGTGTTGTCAAGATCATTGAATAGATTGTTTGATGATAAGCAGCTTAGGGGATTTGGTTTGCCAAAATGGCCAGATCCTTTGGAGTGGCATATGCAGAGGACACAATTATATTTGCATCAGCTGACCCTTATTCACTTGAGAAGGTAATGGAGGTGTTGACGTTGTATGAAACCACATCAGGTCAGATGATTAATAAGAACAAGAGCTCATTTTATATGCATTCAAAGGTATCTTGTGCCATGGTGAATTCAGTAGCTTCTATCACATGATTTTCAAAAGGAAGCTTCCCATTTATATACCTTGGATGCCCTATCTTTTACACTAGGAGAAGGAAGAAATATTATAATGATCTGATACAAAAGGTTAAGGCAAAGCTTCACTCATGGAAAGGTAAACTACTCTCATATGGAGGTAAGGCAACATTGATATCAAGTATACTACAAAGCATTCCTACACACATGCTATCAGTATTAGATCCACCTAAAATGTGTTAGAACACCTTCATAAAATATTTGCGAGGTTTTTCTGGAGTAATAAGGAAGAGGGGAGAAGCAGACATTGGACTAAGTGGATGAACCTATGTCTACCTAAGAAGGAGGGGGATAGCTTTTCGATCTTTGTTTGATGTGTCCAAGGCATTATTTGCAAAACAATGGTGGAGATTTAGAACTACCAAATCCATGTGCTCTAATTTTATGTGGAACAAGTATTGCTAGAAGGAATTACCTACTGTAGTTCAGATTAGAGGGGGCTCTCATATATGGAGAAAGATGTCGGAAGCTAGAGAAAAAGTGGAGCATGAAATTCTATGGAAGATGAATAAGGGTTCTACCAATGTATGGCATGAAAATTGGACTGGCTTGGGAGCATTGTATCATGTAGTTCCACCAGACTTTCCTATAAATGAAGAATTGCAAGAGGTATCTGATTTTAGGATTGAAGATCGATGGAATGATGAGCTACTGCATCACAGTTTCCTTGTGGACATTACTGATCATATTAGAGAGGAAATACAGTTTTATAATGATGATGACTACTGGGATACGCCTAGGAGGATGACCTCACCCTCAGGTAAATTTTCTGTAAGTAGTGCATGGAGAATTTTGAGGCATAGGGAGCCTAGCAAGCTTGAGTTTGCAAAGATATGGACCAGAGGGTTACCTTTTAAAATCTATTTTTTCTTATGGAGAGTGTGGAGAGGGAAAGTGCCTACAGATGATATATGTAGAAGATGGGGTTACATGGTAGTTTCAAAGTTTTGGTGTTGTGTACCATCACAGGAGGATTCATTTCAGCACGTGTTTTTGACGAGTAAGACAGCAAACAAGGTTTGGAAGTACTTCTTACAGGCAGCAGGTTTGCTAACTAATATGGTGCAGATACATCAAGTTGTGAGGGAATGTTCCAGTGCAAAATGTTGCCCAAAATTGAGACCTCCATTTCAAGCAGCTCCTGCGATAATTCCATGGGAAATCTGGAAGAGAAGGAACACAATGAAGCATGGTGGATCAGTGTCTTGTAGTAGGGTGATATATGAGTTGAATAAGACATTGTACTACTTGGCAAAGGTAAGATATCCTTGGCTTCATGGGATACCAATGGTATGGCCAGAGATGATCAGATACTTTGAATGGTACAAGCTAGTTGTAGTTAGTAGAAGCGTGACATGGAATCTACCATATGAAGGGCGGTTCAAGTGTAATACATATGGAACTTCAAGGGGAAATCCGGATCTTAGTTCTTGGGCATTTTGTGCTAGAGATCATAGGGGAGATCTGGTATTTGCTAAAGCATGGGAGATAGGAGAGGCAACAAATATTGTGGCTGAAGCGAATGCAATTGTGGAAGGTCTTCAATATTGTGTAGAGCAGCAGCTACATCCATTGATTATGGAGACTGACTCATTGGTTATGAAGAAAATAATTGAGAAGGGATAATCAATGGGCCATAGGTGCAGAAGTGAGGAGGATTAAGAAGATAAAGGAATCATATAATATGATATTCCAACATGTGCTAAGGGAGGGCAACAAAGTAGCAGAATTTTTAGCTAACCATGTTTTCTTTTTTGTAGGTACAGTCACATTTCAACCATTCCATGAGCTACCAACTAACAAAAGGTGATATTTAACATGGACAAAGCTCAGATTCCTAATCTTATGGTTAGGATAGCAAAGAGAAAAGCACCAGATTGATGGACAACACAACTGTTCTGATGCCTAAACCTATGACTAAGGTTGTCTGGATATTGTTGAATAATTACTAAGTGGTATTAGCATGGTTTCATGCTCAATTTGAGGATTGTTTAACAGCATTTAGACAGCTTATCAGTCACGTTAAGGTAGTATATGCATTAGCATCACATGTTACTAAAATTCTGATAGAGAAAAGTACTGTGTTCATTGTTACAGTCCTATGGATATGGCTGCAATTCGATCACTACGAGCTGCAGAAAGACTATCTCTTTATAGTCAAATACTTGATGATCCTGTAGATGGTATGTTGCAGATGTTAGGATCATGCTATCCATGATAGAAGTTGTAGATGTTCAAGGGAGATCCTATCGTAGTCTGTAGTTGTTCATGCTTCAATTTTGGCTTGTTTATCAAGTGTATTGTGTTTTCATTGTTCAGTGGTATTATTGTGGTTCTACACTCAGCCTGGAGATGATACCATAGTACATAAGATAAGCATTATAATGAGGCAGGTGGTTTATGTACGGTTATTTATAGCATTGCTAAGTTCGTGTTGTTTGTGTTTTATTGGTATCCAATTTGGTATTTGGCGTGCATACTCTGGCGCCTGGTGAGAGATTAATAGGTGATGCTTGGTATTTTCCATTGCCATTTGGATTCACATACACAGATAGGAGGTGGACATATGCTGCAACACTTGATGTAATAGCTATTGTAGTATTTTCATATTTTTTAGCATTAGTAGTAGCTCGTAGTTTCATACATTTTTTATGGCCCTTTAGACACTTTGTATTCTTTGGACCTAATTTTGGGATTTTATTTATATATTAGCCACTAGGCAGCCTGCCTAGTGGAATATTTGCTTTAAAAAATGACCTTATCCCCTCATCCTCATTTGCAAGAGACCGGTCTCTCTCTTGAACCTTTCGTCTCTAAGTTCTCTCTAGAACCTTCTGGTTCTCTCTCTAATCTCCGATGGTCTTCATCTCCGTTCTGGCCACCTCCACCCTCACTCCTCTCGACCACCATTCACCATGGAACCTCATCTTATTATCTCTAAGGTTCAAAGTCCAGAAGCTTCCGCCATGGAAGATAGACACTAAAGCTTCGCCTAAGTCTGTGCCGGCCTTTCCCTGGTGGTTTTTAGTCCGATGATGCCTTAAACCCCGTTATTGATGAGTTTCACGGCCAGGTTCTTCCTTTCTCTAATTCGTTTGTAAACCCTAATTTTTCTACTTAAATATCTTTAATCTTTGTTCTTTTAAAACGATTTTTAACTTAAGTATTGTTTCCTACTCTATTTCATGCACAATATCTCTGATTATCCCAAGTTTTCCGATTATTTTTCTCTTTTTTAAAATTAGGGTTTCTAACACCTTTTCAAAATCATATGTCTTCTGCTTTTCTTGAGTGTCATGTGTTTGTTCGTGTTTTTTTGTGTTACGAGATTATTTGGTTTACTTGTTAACCTGAGTTCCATGATATAATTTCTTGCTAAGGTTCCGACCTTTGTTGCTCCCATGCTTTTTTGCTAATGGTTCTCTGATTTTCATGTCTATTGTGCTTTATAGGCCTAAATGTTCATCATTTGTGTAATATTCTACTGATTTTGTACATCTCTGCCAATCTTTGATTTGTATGTGATTTTCCTTAGAAGTTTTACACTGATTTCTTTAGAATTACTTCCTTACTTAGATAGGTTTTCCTTACTTAAAAACAATTCCCTCTGATTTTTTATCTTGTCCGTGATTCTTCGACTAATTGTTAGAATTAATTTGTATTCCCTTACCATATTTGTGCATAAGCAGTCATTTGAATCTTCAGCATACATTTTCCTTACTTGAAATTTATGTATCTAACCCATATTGCGTATTATATGCTATACTACTCTTACTAGGGTAAATGCAGAGTCTGATTGATTCTTTTCCTTTTTGAACCCACTACTTGTTACTGTTTGTCTTTGATTCCTTAGTTAAAGGGGAGTCCTTATATTGATTGGATTTGCATTGATGCCAGTTCCTTAATTATAATTTGCTGCCTTGCTTGTTTACTCTTTTTAGTACAATAACTACCCTCTCCCATTCTCTTCTAAAGACACCAACACACATTGCATATCTCTCACAAGTTCTAACTCTCTGAACTTTCTCTTACTTTCTCTACTGTTTCTACACTCTCTCATTCTTCCATTTGAACACTCAATCGGCTAAAATCCAAGATTGAGTAATCTTGGTGGTTTATGTCTACACTACTGGGGTTCTACTACATTATTTACTTGGGTTTTCCTGCTCCTTGCTTCTCTGCACTGTTGTTCTCACACTGCTGCTCTCATTCTCTGCACACTTTGCTCTCGTCTTGTGCATTATTGCTCATTGCTCTTGTGTTCTATTTGCCTTCAACTGGTATGTCATCTATTTAGTATATAGTTTGCAAAACAACATGCTTCTATTAGTTCTGCACTTCATCTTGTTCCCTGTGTGTTTTTACCTATGGTTCTGCTACTCTTATTTTCACATAGCATGTGTTTATTAGTCTGCCTAGTTTAACTTAGCATGCTCTCCTTACCCCATTCCTCGTTACAATAAATGTTTACTTTTCTTTGTGTATTACTACCATGTATCCTTGTCTGCTTGGCTACTTGATTAGCCTAAAACCTCTTCCTGAGGTTGATTGTATTAAAGTTTGGTGCAGTAAGAACTGAACTTTTGTCTGCAACGATGTCTGATTACATTACTCCAATGTGTTGCCTGTGTGAGTAGTTTACTTTGCTTATTTGTTCCCTTCCCCTTTGCCCTTGTTTGTATGATGCTCTGTTTTTCTAAAAACTAGTCAGTCCAAATGATTTCAAGATAACTCTTTCAATTGTTTTCTCAAACTGTCTCAACTGTTTTCAACTCTCTCAGTCCTACTACAATCTCACTACTCTTAGAACAATAGATTCTGTCCCCTTAGTGTAAGCATTGCCTTGGGAGCCCTTTAGCACCCATTGAATATTGATGCACGAGGCTGGTACTTCCACACTTGCACTCGTCAAATAATTATATTTTGGGTGCTTGGTAATGGTCAAGGGTTCAAACGAACCCTAATGGAACTTTACTGCACCCAAACCTTGGTACTGGCTGTGAAATTCGAAAGAAGTGAGGTTGGAGATGTTTGGCCTGGCTGAAGGCTCCCTATAGAATAACTTCTTATTTTCTTTTTATCACTTTTGTATTTAATTATTTGGGCTGTAGTAATTGGTAAAGAACGATGGGTTTATTGTGAATTTGGAGGATTATGCATTCTTAAGTTAAGTGAATGGGTAGACAACGTGTCCATAAGTCTTTATTTCTTGCTTGTGCAATAGACACCATGCTTTAGGACATGCATCCCTACATATAGAAATAGTGTTCCTAGAATTTTCACTCTTAGTTCTTACTTTGCACGTTTTCTTAATCACAATCAAAAAATAATCAACAAGTCATTACCATCGCATTTACATACCATGTTTATAAGACTTTTGTGCATTAGATATCCTGCCCTTTAGGATTTTTATTTGCAACTGTTTAAACACTTCGCTAAATCGGTAAAATTGGTTAACGACTCTTATTTTTAAATTGAAAGCAAATGTGCATGCTCACCATCTTTAATAACGCTTAGGCAAGCCTTAGGCCGGATAAAAACTAACTAATCACCCTTTAAGTCGTGTTCAAATTAACCCGCCTCTATCTGAACTCGTTTGTCTCTGAAGCCTTCTAATTTTATACAAACTTCTGCCCTATTTCTAAACTATCAATGCAAAAGGTTTTTACTGTATTTCTTGTCCAGAATTGGACTACTATTTCAACTATCTGAATACTGTAATTTTCAAAATCTCAAAAGCTAGTATGTTTACTGTCTCTCTTTACACTTCTGCAATCTCAAAATATTTTCATATTTGCCTTTCACTCTGCCTGTCCGAAAAATTGTTTTACCATATTTCTCACAAATGTTTTTCTAAGTAATTTCTATAGATTACTAAAACTGCTACTGCTTTCTTAAAGTTCTGAACGCTTTTCTTATGACATCTTTTCTGCAAAAGCTCTCTGGCTTCTATTTTTTAAACTTATACTCCATTTTTCTAAAACTCTCTCTCTTCCTTAAGACATTAAGTGTGTCTGAGACGTGCTAATTACGTGTTTATTCTTAGGGGGGTATTTGAGCCTTTTATATGTTTATGTGATCCCCTTATGTGCAACTCCTATTTGTTCTTGTATGTCGTCTAGCATTTTAACCTTTAAACTTAAGGGTTCAGCCTAGTTCCGACCTTATAGGAATAGTGATCCTAAATGCCCTCTAGGATCTATAGAATGGGATAGGTAATAGCAAGCAATAATTGTTCGTGACCAATCCACACGCTTAAATAACATCTATGGGGTAGGAAGGTAGAATATGGAGATGATGACGATGCGATAATATCATAAAGCGAACCCTCTTTGGGAATATGTGCGGGATATTGTATCGAATAATCCATATTATAGTTAAACCTAGAACCTCCCCCTTACTTTTGTTTAAATATTTTCTCTAAAATTTCCCTTTTACTTATACTATTCTTCTTTCAAAATTTCCCATTAGTTTTTGTATTCTTTGTATGCACATTTGCCTGTCTATTTCTATGCTTTTTAAAGTCACATCTAAGCATAGCCGGGAACCACACTAGTGGATCTTATGGGGTGCCTAACACCTTCCCCTCGAGATAATTTAAAGCCCTTACCCGAACTCTGGTTTTCATGCAAAATCTTCTTCTTCATAAAAGTGTCCTAATGCACTATAATAATTAGGTGGCGACTCTTCAAACTCATTAACCTAATACCCACAAAAGGAATAAGAGTTTTTTTGTCCATAATGTCGTAAACCCTATTTTGCTTCTTTTAGGGGAGGGGGAAAAGGGGGCGTCGACAGCATAGCGACTCCGCTGGGGATTTCCTTTATGGCTTCTACCATTACTTGCTTTTGTGACTTTACGTGTTTACTTTAATCACATTTATTTCCTGTTTTTATTATTCCATCACAATTACTAACTTGACTCTTCATGTTTTCTCTTTCCTTTAAATGTTTTCTTTACCCCTTCATTATTTAAATACTGTTTTAATTTCGAGCAACCATTGTAATCATTTATCTTATGAACGTGAAAATACATGTAACTTGTTTCATTATTGTAATTGCATTTCTCAACATCATTTTCCACTAGTGCCAAAACAAATCCTATAGCAATGCTTACACTGAGTTGTTGCGCCTTTCCAATATTATAAACCCCCTAAATGTGGCAAAGGCACATTTTCGGTAAAACCAGTCGATCAACGTTATAGTCAATGGTTCTGCGCCTTTCCCTCTTGAGTTGTCCGCTCAAGGGTACCTTGTCTAGCACTTCAAAAGTAGAAACCTTACACTATTGAACTGTTCATGTATCATGGCCAACCCTAGCTGAGTCAGTATTGTTGTCCACATAATGACTCATTAATAACCTAAACCAAAGTCCATCGGGTTTTCTGAAACCCAAACGGACACCTTCACGTTATGTGCATTTATTTGGATAACTAAATGCTCTTTGCTAATTATTGATTTAATAGTCGAGTCTGGTGGGGTTAAGGGCCTAACACTTTGTTTTGCAAAATGAGGCACGAAGTACCCTGATTCGGTATGGTATCCAACAACCACCCAAGGTTGCTTAGCTGGTGGGAGGATCTTCATAACAGTGATCTGTTAGGATTTATGCCCGTCACTAGAGGGGGGGGTGAATAGTGCGGCACGAGAATATTGATAAACTTTGAGGAATTAAAATTGCAGTAATTAAAATAGCAAGGAGAGGACACACCGAATTTATACTGGTTCACCACAACGTGTGGTTAGTCCAGTCCCCGAGAGACTCTCTCGAGTTTACACTAACTCCGTTAAGCTTACGGGTTCCTAACAAACCGTTACACTTGCTCGTAGATGTACACTCTACAAGACTTCAACTTGCTCGAGGATACCTCACCTCATGACTTCACCTTGCTCGTGGATACCGCACCACAACACTTCACACACTAAGATTGAAGGTACTTAGCAAACCCAACAATCAATAAGAAGATATGGTCTTCTCAAGAACCTTTCTCTTTTACAACAAGAACTCTCTAAGAAGAGTAGATAAAGAGATACAATATAAGCTCTATGAACAACACAAAATTGTCTCTCAAATGGCTCAACAAAATCTCTAAATATGATGTAGAAATGTTATCAATATGTTCAAGAATAATGAGAGATATTGTTCATATCAAATGAGTCAAAAAGACCTCTATTTATAGGTGGTAGAGGTTGTATGTACGTTGCTTAATAGGCAATCAATCATGCTAATTTTATGCCAAGATAATCAATTATTCACTTTACATAATCGATTATCTTCTCAACGTTCATAAAACGGAACGTTGGGAAGGCAACGGTCAGTGAATAATCGATTATTCTCTAGGGGATAATCGATTATTGACACTTGCGGAATTTCCAGTTTAAGCTGGAAATTGGCAGATAATCGATTATCCTCTAGGTGATAATCGATTATGCAGCCTTGCTGGAATTTCCAGTTTTGCTGGAAACTTAGCATAATCAATTATCAGCTTAAGGATAATCGATTATCTGGCTATTCTGTCCAGAATCGAAAACTTTCTTCAAAAACCATTTTGGTTAAAATGAAAACGTTAAAATAATTTTGTTTGAAGTATTTGAAATATGTTTATGATAAATATGATTTGATAAAATGATTTTATGCATATTTATGATGGCCTATGTTGAGCCAAAAGACGAGATAACTTAAACGTTGCTCTTACATTGGTTCTACCTAACGACCTACGCCTTGGGTCTTCGGTCTTGAACTTTTGACCTCGTCTTTGGCTTTTCCATGCAATCCATTCATCAATATGCTTCTCGGCATTCAATCTTGATTGTTTGTCATATAATAACGTTGTTTGACACTTGACTTCATTGTTTGCCATTCATCAAAACATATACCAGGAAATCATGCTAATACAACCAAAGCACACATATCATGGATAGAATGATTTCCTACATGATCAAGCCCTCGTCCGTAAGCACTTAGGGAATTTGCCTTCGATTTTGGAAATCTAACCTAACAACAAAATCATTGAGGCTGCCACTTTTTTTGGGATGGTGACAGATCAGTGTTCCATTTCGGGGATTTGGAAATGACCCCTTTGCTAGAAGAAATAAGGGGTCTGGCTGGCATCCCTGGGGAGACGTCGGCTTTACTCATGGCGGAGAATCGCAAAAGTAGTGGTTTCCTTAAAATGATGGGACTCAAGAAAAATCCCAACCTTTCTTGCTTGAAGGACTCTTACATACCATTTGACTTCCTATACGAGAGATACGGCCACAGTAAGTCCTATCGCACCTACATGGATGAATTTGCCCTCACCTCTTTGGGGCACATACATAGAAGGGTGTTTGTGTTTATATTTTGCTTCATAGGCATGGTAATTTTACCTATGAAGAAGGCTAGGATCCATACCATACTAGCCATGGTTACTAAGACTTTAATGGAAGGGATCGATGGACAATCATTCATCATAATACATATGATCCTCGCGGAAATCTATCGAGCCTTAGGAAAGTGCCAACAAGGAGCTCCACATTCGGGGGTTGTATCTTATTACTTCAACTATGGCTCCTAGAACACCTTCATAAAGGGGACTACAGACAGGAAATCATAATCAGAGATTGGATAACCATATCACTTTTCATCATCCAAAGCAAATGAAGTACATGCCAAATATGTTCGCTTATACAGAGGACGCCAGTGGATGGGTAGAGTTATTCAAAAATCTTAAAGAAGAACAAATTCAGTGGATGTTCGAGTGGTTCCCGACAGGGGAGTTCATTGTTCGTTCTCGAAATGCATCGTTCCTCATACTCATTGGCCTGAGGGGAACTCATCCTTATGTCCCCCTCCGAGTGATGAGGCAAGCCGAACGGAAACAAATCATACCAAGGATAAAAAAATGGGTCACTTCAAGGTCGACTTTCAAAATGACGATAACCCGCATAGGTGTAATGCTCATCATATGTGGCACTCCAAGCTTGTTCTTGGGAAGGATTTTATTGAACCAGACAGGTATCATGCCGGGTGTGTGACACACTACACAGGTTGGTAAGAAGATGATCACATTGGCTTGGGTCGCCCAGGGTTCATCCATGGTCATAGAATTATTGACGAGAAAGCTGAAGCGCAAGTCAAGTACAATCAACTGCGTAAGAGAATGAGAGAATGTGAGAATGAACATCGGGAAAGAATACCGAGTCTGGGGAATGTCCTTCTGGGACCAAGTAGTTAGAATTTTTACTTTTTTGCTTTAATGTAATAAGGCCACTAGCCATTAGTGACTTCTTTTATCATTTAGTCGTTTTGTTTTTATCAATAAAATGAGGCATTTAGCATTACAAGTTCTCCAAATTTTATTTTTCGCGAGGCCTACCTTGGGCACGAACGAGGCACCCAAGTTAGGAAGCGATGTATATTCTCGCACAATGTGTTTAAATATTGCAATATTATTTATTAGAATCCACACTAACTTTTTACCTTTTTCTTTTATTTTTATGCCCATCCCCAAAGGTTAGTTTGTGCATTCTGGCCCTATCAGCATACTCCACAAGATCAAAGGGTCCTCCACCTCCTCCTCCTCCGAGTCCTCCCAGAAACAAGAACAAGAACTAAATCGATAATAACAATGCTAGAAAGGAAGTCGAAGAGGCTTAAATCACAAAAGAAACCGTTGCTCTTCTTGAGAAAACTTTGTTGAGGTTTCGAGAAGAGTTGGAACATGTACGAAACTTGGCAAGTTTGTCGATCACTCTTGCTTCTGCTGATGCCAACCAATCACCACCACCGCCATCAGCCCAGCCTGCTCAGACCCAAGTCCACAACACATACAACAATGCTCCACTACTTATCCTGGAGCCCCAAAACAACACAAATAAACAGAACACTCCTGCATTTGTGGATGATGTACCACATTACGGTCAGCCAGTCACTAATATAGCCGAGTCAAATGACAAAAATTCCCTCATTCAAAATTTGGCCGCTGAGATTAAGAAGTTGACGAACCGGGTTTAGGGTTTCGAAGGTAACAAAGGTGTTGAAGGTTTGAACTCTGAAGATCTCTATGTTCAACCAGATGTTGAGCTCCCAGAGGGGTACAAACCTCCCAAGTTCGTATTATTCGACGGTACCGGGGATCCCAGGGTTCACTTGAGGATGTATTGTGACAAGCTAGTAGGAGTCGGTAGGTACGTGAAGATCCGTATGAAGCTATTCATGAGGAACATGAAAGGTGATGCCTTATCCTAGTATATTAGCCAGGATGCAAAGAAATGAACTAGTTGGGTAAACATGGCGTCTGATTTCATGGATCGATTTAGGTTCAACACTGAGAACGCACCAGATGTGTTCTATATTCAGAATCTCAAAAAGTAGCCCACAGAAACCTTTCCCGAGTATGCTACTCGTTGGAGGTCGGAAGCTGCTAAGGTCAAACCGGCCTTGGAGGAAGAACAAATAAAAAGATTTGTGTCCGTGCTCAAGATCCACCGTACAATTAAATATTGATGCAAATTGAGTGTCAAAAGTTCTCCGATATCATCAAATTGGGAAAAGTATCGAACAAGGCATCAAGAACGGTATGGTCACTAACCTCGAGGCATTGAAAGCCACCAGCAAGGCTCTACAGTCTAGTGGCTCGACAAAGAAGAAGGATGTGAACTCCATAATGGCTGCACAAAGAAACAATATTCCCATTAAGTACCAAACCTATCCCTCAGCTCCACTCACGTATCAGCCTACCCTAAATTACCAAGCAGCATTACCCAGTTACCAAATTCCACCGCCTTCTTACCAATCACCCCCACCACCCACATATCAACCAACTTCACCAAGATATTCCCAACCTGAACCCGTATACCAAGCATATAACTCCAAACCTTCTCACTACCCATCACTGCCTACTCGCTAAAATTTCCCTCGACCTAGACCAAACTTCAACCGCAAACCTCTTAGACAATACACTGCCATAGCCGAGTGGATTGACCAATTGCATGAGAAACTCAAAGAAGCAGGTTATGTTACCCCTATCCCAGCCGTAACTCCAAAAAACCCTTCCCAGCAGATCAACCCAAACAAGACTTGCGCATACCTTTCCGGGATGAAAGGCCATACTATTGATGAGTGCCACTCGTTAAAAGACAAGAATTAGAATTTGTTTGACAATAAGATTATTATAGACTAGGAGCCCGCTCCTAATGTCTACAACAATCCTCTGCCTGACCACAAGGGTGAAGGCATCCACATAATTGATATCGAAGATGATTGGGACCCCGTGGGGTCAATCGGTTGGATAGTTGAAGGAGATCAGCCTAAGAAGCCAACGGTTACTCTGAATCCCATTATCGTCCAGATTCAGCCCTCTGAGGGCGACATGGTAAATTTATCCATGACACTCGAATTTGAAGTACATTCTGCAAAGATTCCAAAACCAATTTAGGTTGAGTTTGGAGTTCCAAAACCACCTACACCGTTTGAAGTTGATGTGTTTCCTCTTAAGGAACCTATTCCAGTCTACACGACAGACATGACCCCGTTCCAAACAAATGCTGTACCGTGGGATTACACCGCAGAGGCTAGAAGAAAAGGAAAGACACATATTGGAGAAGCAATTGCCGCACAAGGCATGACCAGGACAGGTAGGGTATACACCCCGGAACATTTGACTGAGTCTAGCAAGCAGGCCTCCGGGCGGGATGTTGAAACTAGACCCGATGACCTATGGAGAAAGGTACAGGCCAAAGAGTACTCGGTCATTGAGCAGTTGAACAAGAAATCGGTGCAGATTTCTATTCTGGCCCTCCTACGAAGCTTTGAGGCACATAAAATTCCTTGATGAAGATACTAAGTGAAGACTATGTTCCCAGCAACATAACAGGAGACGAAATGGCAAACATGGTGGGACAGATACTGGAAAGCCATAAGATCACCTTCCACGAAGATGAATTACCACCGGAAGGTCTTGGTCACAAAAATGTTTTGCACATCACTGCGCAATGTGAGGGTCACTTTATCACCAGGATTCTAGTTGACAGGGGATCCAGCCTCAATACTTGTCTGTTGGTCACTCTCAGGACATTGGGCAAGGGATTGCACGAAATCAAGGACGGGGCTATCAGTGTCAAGGCTTTTGACGCACCTCAGAGGTCCACCATTGGGGAATTTAGCTTATTCATGCAGATGGGACCCACCTAGTTCGACGTTGAGTTCTAAGTCATTGACGTACCAGCATCCTACAACTTGTTGCTAGGACAACCTTGGATCCACGCTGCTGGGGGCTGTGGTATCAACATTGTATCAAGCTGTGAATTTTGTGTGGAATCATCAAGAAGTAATCATTTATAGCGACGGTAGTAACCCCATATACAGTCGCCAAGCTATCCCGATGATCAAAGAAAAAAGGAGAATAGGTGGAGAAACATACCATCACATCGAGCGGGTTAATTACATAGACAAATATGAGTGGTGGATAGAAAAATCGAGAGCATTTTGAATTCGGGAAGATACGAACCCGTAAAGGGGCTTGGCAAGCATCTCTAGGGTAAAGCCCATCCAGCTGAAGAAGCATGGAACCACTTTTGTCCTGGGTTATTAATACACTTGGAAGGAGTTCTAGCACTTGTCGCCACCATGGCGCGGTCCTTACTACCCACTGGAGCACCCTCTACCCCAGTTAGAGCAGACCTTTCAGCCGGTTGATGTCATATTAGAGGAAGATGAGACGCTAGCAGCCATGAAGAACTTGTTTCTGGTGGATGATATGGATTGTTGTGTTACCTTTGAGGAGGAAGGGAAGGAAGGCCCTTCCATTCATACTGTGAACCGGGAAGCACCTCACCAATTGGTCAATCAGGACCACCAGTGCCCGTAGAGCCTCGGGGTAGCAAGGCTAAACAACACACATGCATCGCACTTTACTTTTTGTTGATTTTACTTTTCAGCGTTTTCTTCACTTTTGAAAAGAGCTTCGATGTTTCAGACAATTATGAATTTAATCAAAAGCATTTTCCAAGTTTATCTTTATATTTCTCTCTCATTTATTTTCTCTACCATTTACTTTATTTTACACAACATCACCATTACATATCTTGATGATGAACCAACGACTGTAATTTGCAACGAGATAATGCGACAAATGGACATAGATTCAGAAGAAGATGAAATATTATAGGAGGTTGTTAGAGAGGTCGAAAGTTTTTGAGAACAGACCTAAGTCCAATTTAGACGAAATTGAGGTCATTAATTCTGGAGACGCATAAAATATCAAGGAAACACGAATCAGCGTACATCACAAAAGGAAGAATACACAAAGTTTTTGAAAGAGTGAGGACATATTCGTCTTGTCGTATGATGATATGGCCGGCCTCAGCATGTCCATTCTGGCTCACAATTTGCCGACAGATCCGACATGCCCACTGATCAAGCAGAAACTCAAAACATTCAAGCCAGACATGAGTCTGAAATCAAAGAAGAAGTCACCAAGTAAATCAAAGCCAGGGTTCTCAGAGTGGTAGAGTATCCAACATGTTTAGCCAACGTGGTACTGGTGCTAAAGAAGTATGGGAAGGTTAGAGTCTGTGTCGACTACCGGGATCTCAACCGGGCCAGTCCTAAAGACAACTTTCCTTTGCCAAATATGAACATATTGATCGATAATTGCACCAAAGATGAGCTTCAGTCATTCGTTGATTGTTTTGCTGGGTACCATCAGATATGGATGGACGAAGAGGATGCAGAGAAAATGGCATTCATCACGTCGTGGGGAATGTATTGTTACAGAATGATGCCTTTCGATTTGAATAATGTTGGTTCTACCTACATGAGAGCCATGACCACAATCTTTCATGATATGATGCACAAGGAGATCGAGGTATTAGTGGACGACGTCATCATTATATCCAGAAAAGTTGCATATAACATGGAAGATTTGAGAAAATTCTTCAACAAACTGAGGAGATACAACTTGAAACTGAACCCTGTGAAGTGTAAGTTTGGGGTCCCAACAGGAAAATTATTGGGTTCCATTGTGAGTCGTCAGGGTATAGAGTTGGATCCGTCAAAATTCAAGGCCATTCAAGAGTTTCCACCACCAAAGAACAAGAAAGAGGTAATGAGTTTTCTGGAGAGGCTCAACTATATCAGCCGATTCATAGCTCAGTCCACTGTCATTTGTGAACCCATCCTCAAGAGGCTAAAGAAAGATGCCGCCACTTAGTGGATTGATGATTGTCAAAAGGCTTTTGACAGTATCAAGGAATACTTGTCAACACCGCCTGTCTTAGTTCCACCTGAGCGAGGGAGACCTTTATTGCTTTATCTTGCAGTATTGGATGGGGCATTTGGTTGTATTTTGGGACAACATGACAAAACATGGAGGAAGGAGAAGGCCATCTACTACCTCAGCAAGAAGTTTACCCCTTACGAAGCTCGGTATTTGTAAGGCCCAGTGAAAAATGAGTGCTCAGGTGTTAGCAGCTCATACAGTCAAGTCTACCCATGGGGATCGGATCCTTTTTAGTGTTTTGAACTAAAAAATGCAAACTGCATATTCCCTGCATTCCCAACCCGAGAGGTTTGAAACATAAGCCACTTCTGCGGTCCATTCTGTGGACCGCATGTCTGTTCTGTGATCGCAGAGTTGCGTCACAGATTGAGCTTGCCTAGTTATTTTCTAAAAATCTAAGTGCGACCACTCTTTGATAAAAACACCCCATCCCTCATTTTTTGACCCATTTTCTGAACAAAATAAGAGAGATGAAGAGATGGTCCTAGAGAGAGAAAGCAAATTCTTCATCAATTGATCTTTCAAAATCATTGGAGCCCAGGGGATTTTTATGCATTGTCTTCACTCTTTATTTCACAGGTAAAATCCCTAACCCTTTTCCCCTAATTTTCAAGCCTAAGCTTGGAAAGGGAACCACATGCACTAGATTGTGAAGTCTTTGATGAAACCTTCATGCATGTCTTCAAAACCCTATAATCTTGTAAAAAGGGGATAGGGTTGTAAGTTGTGAATTCATATTCGAAGGCCTATGTGTTAATCATGAACTAGATTGACCGGTCTTGATTGCTTGGTGAATTGAAGTGGAAGTTAGGAAGAGATATTCAATTCCGGGTATGTATGGCTAACTGTGATCCTTGTGAAATCGCCCTGTGCTAGTTGTGCAATCGTTGATAGTTGATATTCATATGAGAATCATTATGAAGCTTTGTGTTGTATAATCGTGTGGTAACACTTTGTGGTGAATGTTGTGAAACTTATAATGTGGAACAATGGAAATGGAAATAATGTGGAACAATGGAAATGAAAACAATGTGAAACAATTGAAATGGGAATAATGTGGAATAGTGGAAATGGAAATATTGTGGAACAACGTGTGTGATTACTTTTGAATAACTGTTGTTATGATCCAAATTGTGTACCAAATTAATGAACATGAGAAAATTGTTGTTGCTAGTTGTGGGATTTCATTATCCTTGTTGAGGATTTATTTTAACAAATGTGCCATAGTTGATTTCTTGTATTTGTTGTTGTGATGTTTATTGTTGTGAATTGAAAACTGTTAGGCGGGGTCGGATTTTGCGTTGTAACACGGTAAAATAAGGTGTGGGTTTGGGTGATAAGGGTGGCCGAGGTAATAAGGGTGGACGAGGCAATAAGGGTGAAAAAAATGTGATCCAATATCACTATTAATATGAATATGAATCATGAAATGATAAATGTGGAAATGTGAAAGGAGACACCAGGAGAGTTTGTAAACTGTGGGGTACCGATTGCCCCTTTGTATGACTACTTGAAACATTTGTTGTGAGATGTTTGGTTGTTGCTCCATTGTTTTACTTGTACTATTGTTGTTCAGTTCTATACTTGTATATGCAATTTGGCTTGAGTTTACGTGGGACAGAGTTTGTTCATATATGCCAGTACAATTCAAATATATTGACGTCCCTTTTGTCGGGGGCGCTACATTCATGTTGTGATTTTAGGTGGATCTGTGGCAGGCTCTCCAGTCCATTGTTCCTAGCTCGTCCTCCTTCTCTATCGGTGGTATTCTTTTTTGGTGAGCCCCTTTCCTTCCAGGGCCTTGTGTGGCTCATGCCACCATGTTGTTGTATTGTGGAGTCTGTGTCCTTTTTTCAAGGTATAGCCGGGGCCTTGTCGCCGGCAAGTGTTGTACTATCTTTCTCTCATAGGCTCCATAGACAGTGGCATGTGGTTACAACTTATGTATAAAGGTGTATGTTTTGGGCATTGTAAACTTGTATACCACGTTCCCTACTAATCATAATGTATGTTTTGTAAAAGACGTTCCCTATTAATCATATGTGTGTTTATAAAAGAGAAATCATATGCTCTTTCAATTGAAATTTGGTTAATTGTCATTGAATAATAAGGGGTAACGCGTGGGGAATAGAAGAAGCACCCAGGTCCACTCAATTGGGGATACCCGGTTGAGTGCCGGTGTGACATACTTGGCATCAGAGCCTGAGGTTTTAAAGGAGTTCTAGGGTGTCTCGGAGTCGTGCCTAGTAAAGCCCTTCTAATCCGTGTTTTTCGACCACATCAATAAGTTGGGTGCTACACGAGCATTTAGGAAAAATGATCCTCTTCTTTGTTATTCCAAGTTTGTGCGGTGAAGTGATGTTGTGTCTAATGCATGCTCTATTTCGAATTTTCAGTGATGGCACCTAAGAAGAAAGCTAAACTTGGCCTAGGGGCCAACGACACTTCCAGTGTGGCTGTGGATCATGTGATTCCCTCGTTCTGAATTTTCCTGCTCCATCTGTTCCTAATCCAAGCAATCATAGTCCAACAGTGGCCGAGGGTGCTACTATCCCTCCTGCCAATGCTCCTAATCTTGATGTTGCTCTAGCTTCCAATCCCGGGATTTCTGATGGAGACCATAGGGGAGCTATCCGTATGTTGACCCAGTTAGTGGACGCCCAAGCCCAGAGATCTCATGATGCCCCTGTGTCCTCCAGCGAACAGGGAGATTCCTCCAGCTCCATAGTTCTTCAGTTTTTGCGATTGAATCCTCCACAGTTCTCAGGCACAGACCTAGAGGCCGATCCGCAAGAATTCCTTGATGAGATGTACAAGACCCTTCGAGTGATGAAGGCTACATAGATATAAGGGGTAGATTTGGCTTCATACAGGTTGAAGGGGCTCGTGGATTGAGATCTGGGAGGATTCCCGTGAGGAGGGGAGCCCTCCAACTAGATGGGATGAGTTCGTAGATGCCTTCATGGACCACTTCTTGCCTGCCAAGACCGTGGCAGCCCATGCCACCGAGTTTGAGGTTCTTAAGCAGGGTAGCATGAGTGTTTGGGAGTATCATATGGAGTTCGTGAGGTTGTCCAAGTATGCTCCTTAGTTGGTATTGACTATAGAGGATAGAGTTCCGTTGGTAGTAAATGAGGCTACTACAACGGCTTTGCATTCAGACATGAACTATGGAAAGATTGAGGGTTTTTATCAGGCCACAGAGGCCAGGAAGTTGAAGATTCAGCCACACAGGAAGAGTAGCAGCAGGGCCCGGTCTATGGGTCACTCAGGGAGGTCAGCTCCAGGGAGAGGGTCATCAGAACCGTCTCAATCCTCAGCTAGTGCAGCGTCATCTGTGCACCATTTCCAGCAGAGTAGCCCTTCGGGTTAGGTTCAAACAGCAGGAGGTCCTGTCAGTTCAGTCATTCGGGGATGAGACCTCGACAGCTGGGAGGTATATGTCCCAAGTATGGGAGATTTCATACAGACGCATGTTACTTGGATGCTCCAGTGTGTTACAATTGTGGGATGAGAGGTCACATACAGCGGGACTGTTGTGCGCCCTGACAGGACACGGGTAGGGTACTTGCTCAGCCATCCAGTTCATCAGTTGCTACGTCATCAGTGTGCTCTCTAGCCCTAGCAGGGCGTGGTGCAGCAAGAGGTGGAGCTCGTGGTAGGGGTGGACCCAGCAGGTTTTATGCATTAAGTGGGTGTCAGAGTGTTGAGGCTTCCCCAGATATTGTCACGGTATCTTATTTGTCCAGACCATTGATTGCTAT
Source organism: Nicotiana benthamiana (assembly GCA_034376525.1). Classification (NCBI taxonomy): domain Eukaryota; kingdom Viridiplantae; phylum Streptophyta; class Magnoliopsida; order Solanales; family Solanaceae; genus Nicotiana; species Nicotiana benthamiana. The sequence continues at coordinate 115,797,608 of CM067340.1, forward strand.
GCTCTTATTTATCCGGGATCTTCTTTTTCCTATGTCACTCAATTCATTGCTTCGAGTTTCGGGATTGAGCCCGAGCAGCTTCTTGAGTTGTTCTGTGTATTGACTCTGGTTGGTGATTCTATTACAGTCAACGCGGATCTATAGGAATTGTGTCGTTATGGTAGGTGGTCGTGTTACCACGGCTGACCTTATTGAGCTTGGGATGGTGGATTTTGATGTAATCATGGGAATGGATTGGCTCTATTCGTGCTTTGCTAAACTTGATTGTTGGACGAGAGTCATGAGACTCGAGTTTCCTAATAAGCTGGTTGTTGAGTGGGAAGGAAATGGTGTTGTGCCGAAGGGTAGGTTTATTTCCTATTTCAAGGCTTTGAAGATGATCACAAAGGGGTGCATCTATCATTTAGTCCGGGTGGCAGACGCAACTCCAAAAGTTCCTGCCCCCGAGTCCGTGCCAGTTGTGAACGCGTTTCTTGAGGTATTTCCATATGAGCTTCCAGGAATTTCGCCAGATAGGGAGATTGATTTCGGGATTGATGTATTGCCATATACTCATCCAATATCTATTCCGCCGTACAGAATAGCGCCAGCAGAGTTGAGAGAGTTAAAAGAGCAGTTGAAGGATCTATTGGAGAAGGGGGTTATTCGGCCAAGTGTGTCGCCATGGGGCGCTCCGGTTCTTTTTGTCAGAAAGAAGGATGGGTCGCTTCGAATGTGTATCAATTATCGGAAGCTTAATTAGGTCACCATCAAAAATAAGTACCCTTTGCCTCGGATAGATTATTTGTTCGATCAATTGCAAGGTGCAAAGTTCTTCTCCAAAATTGACTTGCGGTCGGGGTACCACCAATTGAAGATCAGGGAACAAGATATTCCTAAGACCGATTTCAGAATTCGCTATGGCCACTTTGAATTCTTGGTCATGTCTTTTGGGCTAACCGACGCCCCAGCAACTTTTATGGATCTTATGAATCGGGACTTCAAGTCATGTTTAGACTCCTTTGTGATTGTTTTCATTGACGACATTCACGTATATTTGCGGAGCAGGGAGGATCATGCCAGCCGCCTCAGAGCGGTTTTGCAGACTCTACATCAACACCACTTGTATGCCAAGATTTCCAAATGTGAATTTTGGATGGAGTCCGTCTCTTTTCTGGGTCATGTTGTTTCCAATGAGAGGATTCAGATGGACCCCCAAAAGATTGCAGCGGTGAAGGATTCGTCTAGGCCCACAACCCCGACGGAGATCCGTAGCTTCTTGAGGTTAGCATGGTATTATCGGAGGTTTGTAGAGGGATTCTGCACCGTCGCCTATCCTTTGACCAAATTTATGCAGAAATCAGCTAAGTTCCGGTGGTCAGATGCTTGTGAGAAGCGTTTTTCAGCAATTGAAGTCAAGGTTGACTTCGGCACCAGTATTGGCCTTGCTAGAAGGCATAGAGGGGTTTGTAGTTTATTGTGATGCCTCCAGGGTTGGTTTAGGGTGTGTTTTGATGCAGCATGGGAAGGTTATAGCATATCCTTCCAGGAAACTCAAGTATCACGAGAAGAATTATCCGACGCATGATTTGGAGCTTGCAGCAGTTGTGTTCGCCTTGAAAATATATGACATTACCTTTATGGGGTTCATGTAGATGTGTTTTCAGATCACAAAAGCCTTCAATATCTATTCAAGCAGAAGGAGCTAAATTTGAGGCAGTGGCGGTGGTTAGAATTGCTTAAGGATTATGAAATCCATGGGTATATTGGCTCACTTGAGAGCGGATCAGAGGTTCCTATCTCGGGAGGTACATCAGTTGGTCAGCCTTGGGGTTTGTATCTCCGCCCCAAATGAGGAGGAACTTATGGTGCATAATACAGTAGCATCGTTGCTAGTGGAAGAGGTTAAAGAAAATCAGTTTGTTGATCCAACATTGGCACAATTGAAGGAGGCAGCTCTAAGTAACAAAAGTTCAGCATTTTCACTCGGCAGTAATGATGGCGTGTTACGGCTCCACGACAGGTTATGTGTCCCAGATGTGGATAATCTTCGGGAGAAGGTAATGGTGAGGCTCATAATTCCATGAATTCAGGGAACCCATGCTCTACAAAGAAGTATCACGATCTCAAGGATATCTATTGGTGAAGTGGTATGAAGAAGAGTGTAGCGGACTTCGTCTCTAAGTGCCCGAATTGCCAGCAAGTGAAGGCCGAGCATCAGCCGCCGGGAGGGTTGACTCAGCTTATAGAAATACCGATGTGGAAGTGGGAAATGATCAATATGGACTTCGTGAGAGGACTACCTCTTACTCAGCACAAGTTCAACTTAATTTGGGTAATTGTGGATAGGCTCACCAAATCAGCTCACTTTTTGCCAGTCAAGTCCACCGATACTGCAGAACAATATGCTCGGTTGCATATCAATGAGATAGTGAGGCTTCATGGTATACAGCTTTCTATTATATCGGATCAAGGAGCTCAGTTTACAGCTAACTTCTGGAGGAAATTTCAGCAGGGTTTGGGTACTCAAGTGAATCTCAGCACAGCTTTTCATCCGTAGACAGATGGCCAAGCAGAGCGGACTATTCAAACACTCGAGGATATGTTGCGGGCATATGTCTTGTATTTCAAAGGTAAATGGGATGATCACCTACCCCTTATAGAGTTTTCTTATAATAACAGCTTCCATGCTAGCATCCAAATGGCCTCATTCGAAGCATTGTACGGAAGAAGGTGTAGGTCCCTGATCGGGTGGTTCGAGGTTGGTGAAGCGGAATTAATAGGTCCAGATCTCGTGAACCAGGCCATGGAGAAGGTAAGATCCATTCAGGAGAGAATGAAGACTGCTCAAAGTTTCAAGAAATCCTATGCAGACGTGCGTTAAAGAGAATTGAAGTTTCAAGAAGAAGATTGGGTATTCTTGAGCGTGTCCCCTATGAAAGGAGTTGCGCTTTGGGAAGAAGGGAAAACTAAGTCCTAGGTATGTCGGGACTTATCAAGGCACTCAAAGGATTGTTCAAGTTGCGTATAGGTTGGAATTGCCCCCTGAAATGTCCTTAGTGCACCCGGTATTTCATGTATCCATGTTGAGGAAAGTTGTGGGTGATCCTTCTAAAATTGTTCCAGTTGAAGACATCAAGGTTATAGAAGAGTTATCACATGAGGAGATTCCGGTTGCTATTCTTGATAGGCAAGTCTGAAAGTTGTGAAACAAGTAGATTACTTCAGTTAAAGTGTTGTGGCGAAACCAACAAGTTGAGGAAGCCACGTGGGAAGCGGAAGATGAGATGAAGATAAAATACTCCCATCTATTTGAGCAAGTCTAGGAATGATCGTGCGAATCTTTTCCCTTATGAGGGATAGTGTTGTGTTCCATTAGGTGTAGGAATCATCATTTCTCTTTCCAAGTGCATTATTGTTGTAGTTTCTCCAAGTTGTGCCAACCAAGTTTATGTTTTGTAACTATTTGAGCAATGTGCAGTCCTTTTGGTAATGAAAGTTTTGTGCTCCCACGGTAAGGTTATTTATGGAAGTAATAATTAATTTTGCATGGAGACTGTGTATCAAGGTGTTCTAGTTGTGTAATGATTAGTTTTCGCATGGAGAAATTGTATTGAAATAAAAAACTATGTGATACCCTTGTGATAGGTAAATGGCTTTAATAGTGTAAACGGCTAATGCTTAGAATGATTATATTTTGTGTGCCAAATGGTTAAAAGTGTATCAAGAGGTTGAATATGTACAAGTTTGAGGACTATGCATTTTACAACTGTTGTAAAGGTAGCAGGTGTGAGTAGTAATGCTTGGGAATGTGTTATGGGGATTCTTTGACAGGTGGTTATGTTCATATTACAAAGGAAACTATGGAAAAATTTTTCTAAAACAAACTTGAGAGTTAATAAAAGTGTAGAAACTTACATATCATGTTTTCAAACTCATTTGGTTCCCAAGTACCTATTCGAGGACGAATGATCTTAAGTGGGGGGGATGTAAGGCCCCGCGAAAATGAGTGCTCAGGTGTTATCAGCTCACAGAGTCGAGTCTACCTATGGGGATAGGATCCTTTTTACTGTTTTGAACTTAAAAATGTGAAATCGAAATTTTTCCAGAAAATGGTCAAAATGCGGTCCATAATGCGGTCGCAGATCAACTATACAAACCGCATTCCTACCGCAGAGTGAATCAGAAGCAACCAATTTATGATGTTGAAAATGCGGTCAAATCTGTGATCGCATAATCAATATGCGGACCGCAGAGTGATCGCATATTGTCCCTGAGGAAACTCGAAGATTAGTTTTGCGGTGAATTCTGCGACCGTAGAACTCAAATGTGGGTTGCATATTCCCAGCATTCCCAACCCGAGAGGTTTGAAACTTAAGCCACTTCTACGGTCCATTCTGCGGACCGCATGTCTGTTATGCGATCGCAGAGTTGCGTCGCAGATTGAGCTCACCCAGTTATTTTTCTGAAACTCTAAGCCCGACCCATCTTTTATAAAAACACCCCATCCCTCATTTTTAACCCATTTTCTGAACAAAATAAGAGAGAGAAATAGAGGGTCCTAGAGAGAGAAAGCAAATTCTCCATCAATTTATCTTTCAAAATCATTGGAGCCCGTGGGATTTTGATGCATTGTCTTCACTCTTGATTTCATAGGTAAAATCCCTAACCCTTTTCCCTAATTTTTCAAACCTAATCTTGGGAAGGGAACCACATGCACTAGATTATAAGGTCTTTGATGAAACCATCATGCATGTCTTCAAAACCCTAAAATCTTGTAAAAAGGGGATGGTGTAGTTAGTTGTGAATTCATATTCTAAGGCCTGTGTGTTAATCATGAACTAGATTGACCCGTCTTGATTGCTTGGTGAATTGAAGTGGAAGTTAGGAAGAGATATTCAATTCCGTGTATGTATGGCTAATTGTGATCCATGTGAAATCGCCCTATGCTAGTTGTGAAATTGTTGATAATTGATATTCATGTGAGAATCATTGCGAAGCTTTGTGTTGTATAATCGTGTGGTAACACTTTGTGGTAAAAGTTGTGGAATTTATAATGTGAAACAATGGAAATGGAAATAATGTGGAACAATGGAAATGAAAACAATATGGAACAATGTAAATGGGAATAATGTGGAACAGTGGAAATGGAAATATTGTGGAAAAACCTGTGATTAGTTGTAAATAACTATTATGATGATCCAAATTGTGTACCAAATTGATGAACATGAGGAAATTTTTGTTGCTGGGATTTCATTATCCTTGTTGTGGATCTATTTTAACAAATGTGCCATAGTTGATTTCTTGTATTTGTTGTTGTGTTGTTTGTTGTTGTGAATTGAAAACTGTCAGGCGGGGTCGGGTTGTGTGCCGCAACACGGTGAAATAAGGTGTGGTTGGGGTGATAAGGGAGGCCGAAGTAATAAGGGTGGACGAGGCAATAAAGGTGGAAAAAAATGTGATCCAATATCACTATAGTAATGAATATGAATCATGAAATGATAAATGTGGAAATGTGAAAGGAGAGAGGAGGAGAGTTTGTAACTTGTGGGGAACCGATTGCCCCTTTGTATGACTACTTAAATCATTTGTTGTGAGATGTTTGGTTGTTGCTCCATGGTTGTACTTGTACTATTGTTGTTCAGTTCTATACTTGTATATGCAATTTGGCTTGAGTTTACTTGGTACAAAGTTTGTTCATACATGCAAGTACAATTCAAATGTACTGACGTACCTTTTGTCGGGGGTGCTACATTCGTGTTATGATTGTAGGTGGATCTGTGGCAGGCACTCTAGTCCACCGTTCATAGCTCCTCCTCCTTCTCTATCGGTGGTATTCGTGTTTGGTGAGCCCCTTTCATTCCGGGGCCTTGTGTGGCTCATGGCACCATGTTGTTGTATTTTGGAGTCTTGCATCCTTTTGTAAGGTATAGCCGGGGCCTTGTTGCTGGAAAGTGTTGTACTATCTTTCTCTTAGAGGCTCCGTAGACTGTGGCATGTGGGTTAGAACTTGTGTACAAAGGTGTATGTGTTGGGCGCTGTAAACTTGTATACCACGTTCCTTGTTAATCATAATATATGTTTTGTAAAAGATGTTCCCTGTTAATCAAAATGTGTGTTTATAAAAGAGAAATCATATGCTCTTTCAATTGCAAATTTGGTTAATTATCATTGAATAATGAGGGGTAACGCATGGGGAATAGGAGAGGCACCCAGGTCCACTCGACTGGGGATACCTGGTTGAGTGCCGGTCATGCCCCTCGGATTTAGGGCGTGATAGTATTCCTTATTAGAGCGCACTTGTTCTGCTTTAACTTGGGTAGCTCAGAAATTAAGGCATTATTTCTGTGCTTACACCACTCATCTCATATCCATGATGGATCCATTGAACTATATTTTCCAGAAACCCATGCCTACTGGAAAGCTCGACAAATGGAAGATTTTATTAAGTGAATTTGACATCATTTATGTTACCCAGAAGTCGGTCAAAGGACAAGCCTCGGCGGATCACCTCGCCGAGAATCCTGTATAAGGAGAATACGAACCCTTAATGACGTATTTTCCCGATGAATAGATAGCCTTCATAGGCGAAGATATTGCAAAATCCTATGACGGTTGGAGGATGTTTTTCGACTGAGCCAGAAACTTCAAAGGAGTGGGAATAGCAGCGGTTTTGGTATCAGAAACTGGTCAGCATTACCCGGTGTCCGCCAAGCTCAGATTCCCCTACACTAACAATATGGCAGAGTACGAAGCTTGCACCTTAGGGCTCAAGCTAGCTATTGACATGAACATTCAGGAAATATTAGTGATGGGTGACTCGGACCTACTCATACATCAGGTTCGAGAAGAATGGGCAACACAAAATTCCAAGATACTCCCCTATCTACACCATGTGCAGGAGTTGAGGAAAAGATTCAGAAAGACGGAGTTCCAGCATATTCCTAGAACACAGAATGAGTTCGCCGAAGCTTCAACCACTTTATCATCCATGATCTAGCATCCGGATACAAACTTTATTGATCCGATCCCATTCAAGATTCATGACCAGCCAGCTTATTGTGCTCACGTCAAGGAAGAAGCCGACGGAAAACTTTGGTTCCATGATATCAGGGAATATTTGACAACAGGAAAGTAACCAGAGCTTGCCAATGCTACTCAGAAACGAACACTTCGAAGATTGTCCAATAATTTCTTTCACAGTAGAAGAATCATGTATAGGATTATTAAGGTGTGTCGAGGCAAAAGAAGCAACCAGACTATTGGAGGAAGTGCACGCAGGGGCTTGTTTACCACATATGAATGGTTTCGTTTTAGCAAAGAAGATACTTCGAGAAGGTTATTTTTTGATGATTATGGAGACTGCATTCAGTACGTTCGAAAATGCCACCTATGTCAAGTACATGCAGATATGATAAAGGTTCCTCCAAACGAGCTTACTTCGACAAGCTCACCATGGCCGTTCGCCGCTTGGGGTATGGACTTCATTGGACCAATTGATCCAGCCACATCAAATGGGCACAGGTTCATCCTTGTGGCAATCGATTACTTTACCAAATGGGTTGAAGCAGCATCATACAAGGCAGTCACCGAAAAGGTAGTTGCAGATTTCATCCGAGATCGTATGGTTTGTCGGTGTTCCGGAATCAATCATCACCGACAGTGGTTCTAATATAAATAGCGACGCGATAAAGGCAATGTGCGAAACATTTAAGATCATACATATGAACTTTACAGCTTACAGACCTCAGATGAATGGAGCTGTAGAAGCAGCGAATAAGAACATCAAGAAGATACTAAGGAAAATGATTGAAAAGCACAAACAGTGGCACGAGAAATTGTCGTTCGCTTGATTGGGTTACCATACCACGGTCCACACATCAATCGGGGCCACTCCTTACATGCTCGTTTATGGTATGGAAGCGGTCATTCCCGCTGAGGTAGAAATTCCATCCTTAAGGGTCATACAAGAAGCAGAATTATATGATGCGGAATGGGTCAAAAGTCGCTACGAGCAGTTAGCCCTAATCGACGGGAAGATAATGAATGTTGTCTGTCATGGTCAATTATATCAAAATAGAATGTCCAGAGCCTTCAACAATAGAGTCAAGCAAAGGAAGTTTACACCAGGGCAGCTAGTGTTGAAGAAAATATTTCCACATCAAGATGAAGCCAAAGGGAAATTCTCTCGCAACTGGCAGGGTCACTACATGATTCATCGGGTTCTAGCTGGAGGAGCCCATATTCTCGCAGAGAGGACGGAGAAATCTAGCCGAAGCCTATCAACTCAGACGCAGTGAAGAGATACTACATTTGATCACATGCTTTCTTTTGTGATGTACTTTGAACTACACTTGACCTGATTCCCATTAAAGAGGGGATACGTAGGTAGCCCTATGGGTTCGGTCACATTGTTAATAAAAAATTATTTTCCCCACTATTGGAACTGGGGCAGAATTTTGAGGAGGACCCTCAAAATTCCGAAGTCAGTTTTTCAGTCTCTTCCGCAGCACCGACCCAGTAAACTAGGGCAGAATTTTGAGGAGGGACTCAAAATTCTAGAATTGTTCTGCGCTCAGTCATTCCGCACAGTCGTCAGCATCACTGACCCAATAAACTGGGGCAGAATCTTGAGGAGGACCCTCAAAATTCCGAAGCAAACAGGGTCGTCGCGGGTTGAACCACGTTGCAGTCATTGGTTCATCCAAAATAAAAGAAGTTTTTATATATATACGTACTTGCATTATATTTACTAAGTCATGCATAAACATCACTTGCACCACCGTCGTTTAGCAACGCTACCCCCGTGATACACGATGCCAAAAGCTAGAAGACATTAACTAACCTTCCCGCTACAGAACTCACGATTTTTCTTTGGATGCAGGAATTCAGGTTATGGATTAAAGCACATTCATTTTTCAGGATCGAAACCCTCATATGGTCACTATATGCACTCCCCAGCAGTCTTAATCTTGCAAAGTCATCTACCAGCTAAGAAAACCTATTACTCTATGCTATTTTACATTCCTGCATTGCATAAGGCTCTTATCTGCCTTTCGAGACTAAGCTCTGTCTCCATCTACATTTTGCATAAGGCTATTTTCTGCCTTCTGAGGCTAAGCTCTGCCTCCATATTGCATAAGCTCTTATCTTCCTTTCGGGACTAAGCTCTGTCCCCCATCTGCATTTTGCATAAGGCTATTTTCTGCCTTCCGAGGCTAACCTCTGCCTCCATATTGCATAAGGCTCTTATCTGCCTTTTGAGACTAAGATCTGTCTCCATCTGCATTTTGAATAAGGCTATTTTCTGCCTTCCAAGGCTAAGCTATGCCTCCATATTGCATAAGGCTGTTATCTGCCTTTCGAGACTAAGCTCTGTCTCCATCTGCATTTTTGCATAAGGCTATTTTCTACCTTCCGAGGCTAAGATCTGCCTCTACATTGCATGAGGCTATCATATACCTTTCGAGACTAAGCTCCGTCTCCATCGGCATTCTGCATAAGGCTACTTTCTTCCTTCTGAGGTTAAGCTCTACCTTCACATTGCAATAATCTGCCTTTCGAGACTAAGCATTGTCTCCGCCCTGCATGGCTGAAATATTAATGCATTATTCTTCAACTGGCTGAAACATCGCCACCTGCAATTGAAATTCTTATCCGGCTGAAATATTGCCATCTTGTTTAATTTCTCGCTCGGACTGAAAGATCGCCACCATCTGCATTCATTTGGCTGAAAGATTGCCACTTTCTCAAGGCCTAAAAGATCGCCAACTTGCTCAAAGGCGTCATAGTTCGAAGGCACCATCTGCATAGCCCTAGAATATCATTCCATGGCATGCGAACCTTTACTTTTATGATTTTCATGGCCCAGGACATCATAGTCTGAGGACATCATCCTAACCGTCCATTGGCAAACTTTCATGGTCCAATGGAAACTTGCATCACGATTAAATTATGCAATACGTATGTGCATCGCCCATTTGTAGGTGTTCCGGTTAGCTCACGATTGTCTCGGCAGAAGCGATCCCGCTCCAGTTCTCCGCAGTTCATCCAACCTACAAATCCCTTTCAAATCTAACCATCGCGACCGTTGTTTCGAATTTCCATCGGCAATATTCCGCCAATGGTTCCTGAACTACATATGGCCTGATTCCTGTAAAACCAGGGATATGTAGCCAGCTCAGAAACAAGGGGCGCAGTCAAAATCCTTCTACAATCGCCGATTCCCGTCAAAATTGACCATTTTATCTTTACCTAACAACTCATCGATCCTTCTCGGGTAAAGAGGGGCAAATGTTGATACCCAATTTTTTCCTATATATTTTTTGCACTCAAAATACTTTCAAATAGTATATGTATGCATATATAAGCATGCCTGGAATTTTTGGTATTTTAAAATCAATTTACTGCCTATTTTTCACAGTATAAAGGCCAAAATTATTTCCAAATTACTATTTTTAGTGAATAATGTGCTTTACTCTCATATTTACAACAAGATATAATTTATGTAAATTATTCAAATTTTTTTTACAAATTTATTTGAAATTTTTAAAGCTAGTTGCGTGAAATTGCAATTATGGCCTACTTTTGCAATTAAGTATGATTTATAGATTAATATTTATATGTTATTAATTAGTTCGATGCTTTCAATTTTACTTTTTTAACTATTTTAGCTATTGTATAAAATAAATTGGGAGAAATTGGCTATTTAAAAGTTAGCCAGATTGTTTAAATTGTAGCCTAAATTGAACCCTCATGTCAGCACAATTTTTGAACCCAATCAGATGACCCAGTTCATAAAATTACCCGGCCAATACCCATCGATTTACCCGACCCAGCCTTGATTCAATCTGAGCCGTTGATCAAAGGAGATCAACGGTCTAGATTTAGTTTCCTAAATTAAAACCTAATGACCCTATCCCCTCACCCTCATTTGCAAGAGACCGGTCTCTCTCTATTGATTGCTTTGCCTCTAAGTTCTCTCTAGAACCTTCTAATTCTCTCTCTAATATCCGATGGTCTTCATCGCCGTTCCGGCCACCTCCACCCTCACTCTTCTCGACCACCATTCACCATGGAACCTCATCTCATTATCTCTCTCTAAGGTTCGATGTCCCGAAGCTTCAACCATGGAAGATAACCACTGAAGCTTCGTCTAAGTACGTGCCAGCCTTTCTCCGGTAGTTTTTAATCAGATGATGCCTAAAACCCCGTTATTGATGAGTTTCACGGCCAGGTTCTTCCTTTCTCTAATTTGTTCGCAAACCCTAATTTTTCCACTCAAATCTCTTTAATACTTGTTCTTTAAAATGATTTTTAGCTTAAGTCTTGTTTCTACTCTATTTCTCACTCAATATTCCTGATTATCTCAAGTTTTCCGATGATTTTTCTCTTTTTCAAAATCAGGGTTTCTGACCCCTTTTCAAAATCGTATGTGTTTTGCTTTTCTTGAGTGTTATGTGTTTGTTCGTGCTTGTTTGTGTTACGAGTTTGTTTGGTTTACTTGTTAACCTGAGTTCCATGCCTTAATTTCTTGCTAGGGTTCCGACCCTTTGTTGCTCCCATGCTTTCTTGCTTAGGGTTCTCTGATTTTCACGTCTATTGTGCTTTATAGGCCTAAATCTTAATCATTCATGTAATATTCTACTGATTTTGTACATCTCTGTAAATCTTTGATTTGTATGTGATTTTCCTTAGACGTTTTACACTAATTTCTTTTGAATTACTTCCTTACTTAGGTGGATTTTCCATACTTAGAAATAATTCCCTTTGATGTTTTGGTCTTGTCTATGATTCTTTGATTAATTATCAGAATTAATTTGTATTCCCTTACCATATTTGTGCATGAGCATTCATTTGAATCTTCAGCATACATTTTCCTTACTTGAATTATTATGTATCTAACCCTTATATGCTCTACTACTCTTACTAGGGTAAATGCAGAGTCTGAATGATTCTTTTCTTTTTTAAACCCACTGCTTGTTACCGTTTGTCTTTGATACCTTAGTTAAAGGGGAGTCCTTATATTGATTGGATTTTGATTAATGCCAGTTCATTAACTATAATTTGCTGCCTTGTTTGTTTACTCATTTTAGTAATATAAATACCCTCTCCCATTCTCTTTGAGAGACACCAACACACATTGCATATCTCTCACAAGTTCAAACTCTTTGAACTCTCTCTCACTTCTCTACTGTTTCTATGCTCTCTCATTCTTCTATTTGAACACTCAATCGGTTGAAAGCCAAGATTGAGTAATCTTAGTTGTTTATTTCCACACTACTGGTGTTCCACTGCATTATTTACTTGGGTTTGCCTGGTGCTTGCTTCTCTGCACTGATGTTCTCACACTACTGCTCTCATTCTCTGCACACTTTGCTCTCTTCTTGTGCATTATTACTCATTGCTCTTGTGTTCTATTTGCCTGCAACTGGTATGTCATCTATTTAGTATACAGTTTTCAAAACAGCATGCTTCTGTTAGTTCTGCACTTCATCTTGTTCCTTGTGTGTTTTTACCTATGGTTCTGCTGCTCTTATTGTCACTAGCATGTGTTTATTAGTCTGCCTAGTTTAACTCAGCATGCTCCCCTTTCCCCATATCTCGTCTCAATGAATGTTTATTTTTCCTTTTATATTACTTCTATGTATCCTGGTCTGCTTGGCTACTTGATTAGCCTAAAACCTCTTCCTGAGGTTGATTGTATTAGAGTTTGGTGCAGGAGGAACTGAACTCTTGTTTTGCAACCATGTCTGATTACTTTACTCCAATGTGTTGCCTATGTGAGTAGTTTACTTTGCTTATTTGTTCCCTTCCCCTTTGCCTTGTTTGTGTGATGCTCTATTTTTCTAAAAACTAGTCAGTCCAAATGATTTCAAAAGAACTCTTGCAATTGTTTTCTCAAACTGTCTCAACTGTTTTTTAACTCTCTCAGTCCTACCACAATCTCACTACTCTTAGAACATTCGGTTCTACCCCCTTAGTGTAAGCATTGCCTTGGGAGCCCTTGAGCACCCATTGAACTTTGATGCACGAGACTGGCACTTCCACACTTGCACTCGTCAAATAATGATATTTTGGGTGCTTGGCATTGGCCAGGGATTCAAACGAACCCTCAAGGAACTTTGTCGTACCCAACCTTGGTACTGGCTTTGAAATTCGAAAGAAGTAAGGTTGGAGATGTTTGGCCTGGCTGAAGGCTCCCTATACAATAATTTCTTGTTTTCTTTTTATCACTTTTGTATTTAATTATTTGGGCAGTAATAATTTGTAAAGAATGATGGGGTTTATAGTGAATTGGGAGGGTTATGCATGCTTAAGTTAAGGGAATGGGTAGACAACATGTCCATATGTCTTTATTTCTTGCTTGTGCAATAGATACCATGCTTTAGGACATGCATCCCTGCATATAGAAATCATGTTCCTAGGATTTTCACTCTCAGTTTTTACTTTTCACGTTTTCTTAATCACAATCAATCAATAATCAACAAGTCATTACCATCACATTTAGATATCATGTTTATAGGACTTCTGTGCATTAGATATCCTGCCCTTTAGGATTTTTATTTGCAACTGTTTAAACACTTCGCTAAATTGGTAAAGTTATTTAACGACTCTTCTTTTAAAACTGGAAGCAATGTGCATGCTCACCATCTTTAATAACGCCAAGGCAAGCCTTAGGACGGAAAAAACTGACTAATCACCCATTAAGTCGTGTTCAAATTAACCTGCCTCTCTCTGAACTCGTTTGTCTCTGAAGCCCTCTAATTTTATACAAACTTCTGCCCTATTTTTAAACTATCTATGCAAAAGGTTTTTACTATATTTCTTGTCCAGAATTGGACTACTATTTCATCTATCTGAATACTGTAATTTTCAAAAGCTTAAAATCTAGTATGTTTACTGTCTCTCTTTACATTTCTGCAATCTCAAAATATTTTCATATTTGCCTTTCACTCTACCTGTCCGAAAAACTGTTTAACCATATTTCTCACAAATGTTTTTCTAAGTAATTTCTAAAGATTACTAAAACTGTTACTGCCTTCGTAAAGTTTTGAATGCTTTTCTTACGACCTCTTTTCTGCAAAAACTCTCCAACTTCTGTTTTTTAACTTATACTCTAGCTTTCTAAAACTCTCTCTCTTCCATAAGACCTTAAATGTGTCTGAGACATGATAATTACGTGTTTATTCTTAGGGGGGTATTTGAGCCTTTTATATGTTTATGTGATCCCCTTATGTGCAAGTCCTATTTTCTCTTGTATGTCGTCTAGCACTTTAACCTTTAAACTTAAGGGTTCAGCCTAGTTCCTACCTTATAGGAATAGTGATCCTAAATGCCCTCTAGGATTTGTAGAATGGGACGGGTAATAGGACGCAATAAGTATTCGTGACCAATCCACACGCTTAAATAACCTTTACGGGGTGGGAAGGGTAGAATAAGTAGATGATGACGATGCGATAATATCATAAAGCGAACCCTCTTTGGGAATATGTGCGGGATGTTGTATCGAATGATACATATTATAGTTAAACCTAGGACCTCCCCCTTACTTTTGTTTAAATATTTTCTCTAAAATATCCCTTTTACTTATATTATTCTTCTTTCAAAATTGCCCATAAGTTTTTGTATTCTTTGTATGCACACTTGCCTATCTATTTCTATGCTTTTTAAAGTCAAATCTAAGCAAGGCCGGGAACTACACTAGTGGATCTTGAGGGGTTCCTAACACATTCCCCTCGAGATAATTTCAAGCCCTTACCCGAACTCTGGTTTCATTCAAAATCTTCTTCTTCTTAAAAGTGTCCTAATGCACTATAATCATTAGATAGCGACTCTTCAAACTCCTTAACCCAATTCCCACAAAGGGTTGTTTTGTCCATAATGTCGTAAACCTGATTTTGCTTCTTTTAGGGGGGGAAGGGGGCTTCGACACCCTTAACTACAAAAACTTAAAAATTAAAAAGAAAAAATCTAAAATGGACTCAAGCCCTTAAGAAGGTTGTCACGCAATCTATCATTGGGAAGAGCAACCCGGTTCCCACAACATTCAACCCTTGGAAAGAACTGTGGCATTAAGAAAACCAAGGGCTTATTGCAATACCAAAACAAAACCAAAAATAGGCTATGAGCTTAACATTGCAACTAAAACAAAAAAATTTAATGAAAATTACAAAAATAGAAAGAAAGCTCAAATGAAAACCAAATGAATGTGTACACAATAGGAGTAGAATATACAACTAAGGGAGTTCAGAATGAAAATTTATACACAAATCATCTGTATCTATGAATGTTTTGAAAGTAAAGAATATATACAATCATCCAGTCAATCAAAAAGTAGGGCCACACCTCCACGAATAAGAGCTAGCATTGTTCCCAATGTTAACTATCAAATAACGCATCAAAAATAGGCAAAGGATATAGAACGGCCCCTCAAGCCGCATTAGCTGCTCTGTGCTGGTCAATGGCTCCCGTGTCCTCAGTACTGTCAGGGACCTCATACTGGTCCCCAGCCTGCTACTGCTATGCTACTAGGACAGGTGCCTGCTCCTAGTTTGGCTCATCAACTAAAGGGGCACTGGAGGGACCCACATGCTCTAGAGCGACTGCTATCACAACTCCCTCAGTACTAGGGAGTTTTCTCTTCTTCTTAGGCTTGTGCTCCTCCTCCTGTGGCTGCCCGACTGGTGGCTCTACGGATGGCTCCTCAAATAGAAAATCTAGCGGCAGCTGATCCGCCAACACCTTGTCTACCTGAACCTTCAATGTCGCCAGCGACTCCTTCGAAGCCTTTGTCTTTCTCAGCTTCCAATGCTCCTTAGACAAATCCTTTAAAGCCTTGATGTGATCAGCGACTTCCTTGGCCAAGGTTTCCTGCCTTGCCATAATTTGTTAAATCCGAGCAGTACTTAAAACCCATTCCTAAGAAAGAGTGGGCGCGACTAATTAAAACCCAATACTGGCATCGGGGTCGATTTTTCCACAGAGAGCTTCAAATTGGAGTTGAGTATTTACTTAGCCTAGAAGTGCCTTTTAGCTTCTATTTGATCTTCTATCATTTTTGGTTTTTCTTTTATTTATCAACTACATTTATCAACTACAGTTGTAAACTAAATTATGCTAAGTAATGATGCTAGTTGTATGCAATAAGAGAAAAGCATTAAGGTCGTTGCACTCACCTAGGTGACTAATTAACGGGTATAAAATTCTAATACAAGGATGATAATTAAGGGGAATATAGATAACCGTTGAGCTTTAGCACTCACTCTCACACCTATCGGTAGAGAGAGTGATTTTTTCCAATTGACTCTCTCTAGACCAATTGGGTAGGCTAATTTGCCCAAGCAACTTTAAAGTTCAAGTGGGGTAATTACTCTCTCGAGGTTTAGCCTGTTACTTGGGACTACCATTCTCATGGGTCCATCCCAAATCCTTGTTGGGTTAATTGTGAGGTCATAGGCTGTCTTTCTCAAGAAGAGTCAAGACCCACTAAGCTAGACTTAGTGTTTGCAACAATCAAATCTAAGTGAAAACATACAGTCATCCCAAATACCAAACACCCAACATAATCCAAGCATTAAGCAAAATCACCCATTAATTACCTACACTAGGGTTGAGCCACAACCCTAGCTAATGGGTTTAGCGAGACATGGAAGAAGTAGAAATAGAAGAAATACTAGAATAAATTAACATAATCATTAACTACAAGCTTAATATACTTGAATCCACGTTAATTACAAGATAAAATTGCCTAAAGTAGGCTAATACGAAGTTTCTCGTGCTCAGCTGCTAAAATAGATTACAAAACTTAACCTAAAAAGTAAAATGTTATATTTATACTACACAGGAAAAACTTGACAAAAATACCCCTGAGGGTCTGGCACGGACCGCATAGAAATGACATGCGGCCGCGTAGCTCAAATGGTCTTCAAATCTCTACTTCTGGACTTGGGGATGCAGACCACAAAGAAATGCCACGTGGCCGCATAGGTTTAGTCATGCGGATCGCGTGGAAATGGTGCACGGCCGCTTAGGTTAAGTCATGCAGACCACGTAGAAATTGTGTGTGGCAGCACAATTGAACTTGTCCAATTGTTGACTCTCTAAACCTTTACCCATGCAGACTGCACTGCTTTGGTGTGCGGCCGCGTGGGACTTTGCCTTGAATTGATAAGCCTCTGATCACTCATCAGTGCGGACCGCATGGGAATGGATATGGTCCTCGTGAATCTTTTTCACTATTGATGGTTCTCTGAACTTTCCTGCGCGGCTGCGTGGCGAAGCAGTGCGGACCGCGCAGGTCAGTCTTGAACTTGGCAGCTTTCAAAACTTTCCTTCGCGGCACTTTCAATCATCTTTTGACGCTTGGCAGATTTCACTCCTTTTTTATCCGATTTGTGATATTTATCATCTAGTCGCTCAAACCTGCAATCAATAGCAACTTATAAGCGTTTCAGGAATAATTTAAAGCAATTAATGCACAAAACACATGTAAGAAAGAGTATAAAACATGTACAATTCACAGTTATCAGCAACACGACCACACACCATGACCACACAATTCCTATAAACTCGCGTGCTGTAATAGAATCACCAACTGGAGTCGACACAGAGAACGTTCGTGAAGCTGTTCGGGTTCTATCCCTAAACTCGAAGCAACGAAACCCCGGATCAATAAGAGCATAAAAATTAATGGCCTAAACAAATAAGATACCTGTTATGACATCTAGAAGCCTTCGCGCTCTGGCGACCACTCAAAGCATAAAATCAGCTAGGTTTGCCTCCACCCCGAGCACCACCCCTATCTGCACCACGCCCTGTTGGGACTGGAGGATGCGCGGATGATGTAGCAACTGAAGAACCGGATGACTGAGCTGATCCCCTGCCCATTCCTTGACTGGGCGCATGGCAGTACCACTGGATATGACCTCTCACCATCCACCCACAACACACCGAGATATCCAAATATCACGTCTCTGTATGGAACGTCCAATACTTGGGGCATGCAGCTCTCCCATACTGCGGAGACCTCATTCCTGGATGACCAGACTGATGGAACCTCCTGCTATCTGAACCTGGTCTCGAGTGACTACTCTACTGATAATTGTGCACAGATGGCGGTGCGTTAGCTAAGGACTGTGCATATGACCGGGATGGGCCTGATGACCCTCTCCTCGAATTTGACCTCCTTGAGTGACCCATTGACCGGGCCCTGCTGCTACTCTTCCTATCTACCGGTATCTTCAACTTCCTAGCCTCTGTGGCCTGAGCGAATCCTACATTCTTGCCATAATTCATATCTGAGCGTAAGGCCGCTATAGCAGCCTCATTCACCACCAAAGTACTAAGATCTTGTACGAAACGCCAAACTCGAGCCTCCATGGTTGACACAAACTGGAGAATATTTGGACAATCTCACGAACTCCATATGGCACTCCCAAACACTCATGCTTCCCTAATTGAGAACATCGAACACGGTGGCACGGGCTGACATTGTCTTGGTAGGCATGGAATGGTCCATAAATTCATCCCATCTAGCCGGAGGTCTTCCTTCCTCAGGGGAATCCTCCCACATCTCGAACCACAAGTGCGCTGCTGCTCTCAACCTGTAGGAAGCCAACTCAACCCCCTCTTCTATGTGGCCTCCATCACACAAAGGGTCATGTACATTTCATCAAGGAAATCCTGTTGGATCAGCCTCTGGGTATGTGCCTGAGAACTCTGGAGGGGCCAATCACAGAAACTAGTGGACTCTGGAGCTGGCAGAACCTCCCTGTCCGCTGGAGGACATGGAAGCATCATGAGATCCCTGGTCCTGAGCGGCCACCAACTGGGTCAACATACGGATGGCTCCTCTAAGGTCCCCATCAGAAGCCTCAGGCCTAGAAGCTGGAACAGCATCAGGATTAGGAATATCGGTGGGAGGTATGGTGGCACCCTCTGCCGCGGATGGAACAGGGATGCTTGGATCCGGACTAGATGGACCAGGAAAATTTAAGGCCCGGGAATCACTCTCACCCCAGGTACATGATTCACAACCACAGTTGGGGTGGCGTTGGCCTCAAGGCCGAGTCTAGCTTTCTTCTTAGGTGCCATTTCTGAAATTTTCAGAACAAAGTATGAGTTAGGCGTAAATACTTCCACCTTTCACCTTACCGCACAAAATGGGATAACAAAGAAGAGAATAGTTTCCAAAATGTTCGTGTAGCCCCCTACTAATAGATGTGGTCGACAACACACCGATAAGAAAGGCTCTACTAGGCACGGCTCCGAGACATCCTAGGACTCTTTTGAAAACCTTAGGCTCTGAGACCAAGTTTGTCACGCCCCAAATCCGAGGGACATGACCGGCACTCGACCTGGTATCCCCAGTCAAGCGAACCAGCGCGTCTTTCCTGCCCCACGTGATGCCCCACATTTCTCGTTACTTACTAACCAAGTGAAGCAGCTATTTATAATTGGAACACCTTTTACAAAAGCATACATAACATAGATATTCTTTAGCGTGTCTTACAACTTACATCGCCCAACTTACAAAATACATATTTACATAAGTTCATAACCCACATTGCATGTCTACGGAGCCTCTAAAGATGAGAGAAGGTAATACAATACTTGCCGGCAACAAGGCTCTGGCTATACCTTTTATAAATGCCAAAATAAGATCTCAAAATACGAAAACAGGAGCGGCATGAGCCATGCAGGACCCCAAAGGAAAGGGGCTCACCAATTTAGCTGACTGGAAGTGAGGAGGAGCTACAATCGGTGGACTGGAGTACCTGCTATAGATCCACCTACAATCATAACATGAATGTAGTGCCCCTGGCAAAAGGAACGTCAGTACATATAAATTGTACTGGTATGTATGAACAAACCTTGTCCCAAGTAAACTCAAGTCATACACAAATAAAAAATAGTAATAGAAGTAACAACCAATTCACACACAAAAAGTACAATCAAGCCAAATGTTTGTTTGGGCGTGAAATAAGTGCTGGAATTCCTTTAAGATTATTCTCATTTTTGATTCACTCCAATTAATCTAAACTATGTTGCAATATCTCACCTAAAATGAATCAGATTGATTTCATTGGGTGATAAAACAGTAGCAAGGCTTGATGTTCATTGATGTCGAGTTTGGTGCAATCTGTTAAATTGATTATGTCAACAGATTTTTTTTCAGTTGTCGCTTATGTATGTAAGGAGATAAGAGAGGATTTTTCTCGATTTTGCTTTTTGCTTCTAATTTCCATCCTCTTGCACCCGTTCCTAATTTCCAAAGTCAGGGATGTGTTTGTTAATCATTCAGGATAAGCTATCAGTGATGAGTTTAGTTTTCTTTTCTATTTTATTTGAAATGTGATAGATTCATTGTAAAGTGGAATAGAACACAGAATTGTTTAAAACAAAGTTGAAGAATAGAAGTTCCGCAATGTGTCATTTTGGTAATCTTAAAGGTTTTAAGCGCATCTCATATAGGCTAAGGAGTGTTCAAGAGTGTCAGTTTCCATGCTAAGTCTAAGTTATGTGCAGTAAACTTCAAAAATTGTGATTGAACGCCATTCTATTCTTGGTTACGTGTGCACAATTAGCCCGAGCTCTATGCGTTAATTTAGTGATGTGCTTTAAGTTTGAAGAAGCACGAATCAGGTCCTTTAAGCCTATTCCATGTCTGAGAACTCATTATGCAATAAACCACCTGTTTTCCTCTTCGCCTTTGAGAGCTAATGGCTTCAAACTTTGTTCTAATGCAAATTAAGCCACCATCATTATAATATGTTGATGGACTATATACTATAGAGTTGAAACGTGTGAGTAATTTGGGTAGAGTATGATCCAGGATTGAGAAGTACGTTTAAAGAATGCGAGATCATAAAATTGTACCGATAGGAAATCTGCCAATGTTGGTTCCCAATAGCTTGATTCACATCCTTGCTCCTATGTATTCTAGTCCATCATTCTACAGTTAGTTAATTACTCGTCCATATCCTCCGAATGCTTTAAATGCTTGCCAGTGGAATGTCTATCTTTGGTCTTTCATCTGTGTACCATGTTTTTGTGATTCTTTATGTGGATGTTTCAAGTGAATTATTTTTGAACGATTTTGGGCACGTGGGTTGGTAAAGGCCTAGCCCATTAGTGATTTTGCTCGCATGCTTTAGGAATTGGGTTTGGCCGAATGCATGAAAATTGTGAAGAAGAAATGGGCATGATTTAGAATTCTCTTCCACCTTATTTAGATTTCTTTTGTTTGTTTATTTAGTTATATATTGTCCGCTGGGAGCATGCTTTAGGTCGACAATATTTGGGTAGCAATCTTTGGTTTTTTCTATTTATTTGCTTTAAATTTTGAGGCAAGAGGTCGTTTTCTTAGTTGAATTTATCCGGGGTCTGTCCCAAGGGATTTGTATATATTATTATCCGGGGTATGCCTCGAAGAACTATGTAAATATTTGGAAGGCCTCGACGAGCATGATGGAGAAGTCGTAGTATAGGTTAGCTTAGGATTTTCTCTTCTTTTCCTTTTCATTTTCTTTCTTAGGTGGGGGCGCCTCTAGCCTCTTTTGTATTTATTTTGTTTTTGTGTTTTTACCTCAATTGAATATTTTAAAACCAACTTGATCATGTACGCAGTTGTGACCTTCACGGGACTTGGGGAGAGCCTAACACCTTCTCCCCGAATCAAATGAACCCCTTTATCCAAATCTCTAGTGCCGACTCGATTTTGAGTCCAAGTGTTTTTAAAGGGAAAAATACTTTCTAAAAATTGGAGGCCTAGCACACCGGAATCAATTACCATGTGGCGACTCTGAGTTAATCCTTTTGAACACACAATTTTGTCACATTTCAAATTGAAAACCTTTCTCAAGCTTTTACTAAATCTTTTTATTAATTTAAAAGGGTTTAGTGAGTTTTGGTTTAAAAAAAGGGTGTGACATTGGCCGACTGAGAGTAATGACAGAAGAAAATCAGTTGGGGTTCACAAGGTGGACTCTAACACATCTATGCAAGCCCTGGTAGAAACCATGGTCAAGGAGATAAGAAAGATGACATTGCCCAAGGTACATAGTGAGCTGCAAGAAGCATGTAAGTTTTGTAGAATGGGACACGCTACACATGATTGTCAAGCATCAGCTGAGGAAGTCAATGTTATGGGGAACTTTAATAGAGAAAATTACCAAGTTGGGAACAACTATAATGCTATGAGTCAATGACATCCTGATATTTTGAGGAGTTCACCTAGTGGGAGTCTGAACTCATGGCAGCAACACAAGGGTCAAGGACCACCAGGTTTTCAGAACCAGCTGAGGCAGTAATACCAGCCACAACTGCCAAATTAGTCTAGTATGGAAGATCTCATGAAGGCATTTATTAACAAAATAAATGAAAAATTCGAGACTCACAGCACAACTATCCAAACTCTAGAAAGACAAATGGGACAAATTGCAAACTTGTTATCTAAGAGGGCTCATGGGACTCTTCCCTCTAGCACTAAAAAGAATCCAAAGGAAATAATTAAAGTTTTATATCTAAGAAGTGGCAAAACATTGACTGACCTAGTGGTGAAAGCTAGACCTGAGGTGGTAAACAAGCAAACAAGCAAACTCAGACATAGAAGAGAAAGAGAGTAACGAGAAAAAAGGCCAGAGTAGTGGGGTACACAAGGAGATTGAAGAAAGTAGACATATGCCAGCTCTACCATTCCCTCAAAAGATGAAGCAGGATAAACTTGACAAATGTTTGGGGTGATTCTTGGAGATGGTCAAGAAAATTCATGTGAACATTCTCTTCATATAGGTACTCTCTCAAATGCCTGGTTATGAAAAATTCTTGAAGGAAATCCTTCTAGCAAGAACAATTGGAGGAGACAACAGTGATTCAAGATGAATGCCCACTGCACTGCCATCTTGCAAAAAATAGTTCCTAAAAGTGTGGAGACCCAAGAAGCTTCACCATACAATGCTCGTTAGGAAATGAGATGTTTGACAAGGCCCTCTGTGACTTTGGTACACATTAGCAAAAACTAGTGGAGCTGTTGGAAAAGTGATAACTAGGGATTTTGATGTGTTTCATGCTCCTTCTTGCTTATGCTTTGAGTATAAATTGTTACCAAATAGTCCTAAAAGGCTCATACGTTGTACTTGAGTGCATGTTTGATCGATAAAGTGATGAGATGCCAAATATCAGCTCAAAAAGAGTGAAACCTGAATTCAAGTACCAAAGACAAGACAATCCAGGATAAACAAGCCTAGTGCAGCTGCAGTACACTTTGAGCGGTCCGCACTAGGGAGATTTAGAGAGCTAGGATTGAAGGCATCAAGGCAGTGCGGCCGCAGTACATATTGTGCAATCCGCACTGAAGACACCGCGGCCGCAATATCATTTTATATGGTCCGCGAAAGCCAACTTCACAGAGATGTCCAAAGTCTATCATAAAGCCTATGCGGTCCGCGATCGATTATGTGCGGACCGCGCTAGCTGCCTCCGCGGCTGCAATCTATTTTGTGCGGTCCGCGAGGCACTAGTTCAGAGAGTTGATTTTGAATAGTTCAAAGCCTAGTGCGGCCGCACAGCATTTTGTGTGGTCCGCACTAACCCCGCAGGGGCATTTTTATCTAGTTTCCAGTTTAGTATAAATAGAATATTTTTTCATTTTTAGGGATCATACATTTACTGAACACAGCTGTGCTCGTGAGAAGCGAATTTGTAGCTATTTTTGGGCACTTTAGCTTAGCTTGAATGATAAATTCTCTGCATTTACTTTAGTCTTTAATTAATATGTCTTTTTCTTCATCTATTTCTCTATTTTTTAAATTCTCTGCATGAACATAAGATATAGTAATAATTCACATGGGGAATCGAGAATATATACACCCATAGTATTTCTATGAATATTCATTTATGAAAGTTGTGTATTTTGCTTGTATTATTTGGATCACGCCAAAAAAAAAAGGACAACCTTAACATACTTTGAGTACGAAAAATCCCTATAATATTCTCGAAAAAGATTGCACTGTACTCCTTTACAATCACAATTTTTATGTTGATAATATTTAAATAATTCTTGCTGGAATTGTTAATACTTGTAGGAATCACATTGCTTAATGAAGGATTTAGAATTTGACTTGAGTGTTTGAAGATGAAAGAATTGAAAACTTCGCAGTAATGGCCAGCATTAGTTTTGCCATTAGTTTTCCGTCTAATGTCTTGAGAATGAATGTTAACATCTAATGTCTAATGTCTTGAAACTTATCAGAATGGCTAATGTCTTGAGAATGAATTTGTAAAACTTTTACCTTAGTTTTCCACCTAATCCCAAATGACCCTTAGTCATTTGTTTGGCTCTTTGCTGTCACGTTTGGAGATGTATATCCAAATATTCAGATTTATTATCCACTATTCACTTGATAACTTGTTAGTCTCTCATTAATTATTACTTAATCAATTGCCCGCATAATTAAGAATTATCTCAAATCACTAAAAATATCATCAATTTTTAATATACCATATACATCTTACTATCACGGCCATATGATACCTTGTATGGTACTTGTCAACAAATACTGGGTATTTTAGCTCAGACCATATTTTATCTCGAAATGCCAAACTTGGTCGGAAATTTATTTTCTTTGACTTGCTTCCCTCTCACCTTCACGAATTTACTCATCACTTGTTTGAAATAGCATAATCCTTATAATCTCAAAATAACCTTTTCATTGGACTAATGTTAATTACCTTACGATAAATTCAATGTACGAGACTACATGGTGTAACATCGTCGTAATTTAATATTGTGAAGCATAAAATCATGGTAATATAATATTTCAAGCCATAACATCATCGTAATATAATACTGCAGAATTTTATATCGATATAATATTGCGGGATGTAACACAATCCCTACTAGGACCTATGATGCTCAGGTGGTGTGTGAGTTCTTACGAAATAAAATCTTTATCACTTCAGGACACCTCGAGTGATTATCAGTGACAATGGGTAACACTTTGTGAACACGTAGTTCCCTGCATTATTTTCTAAGTATAAGGTCACAAACAAAAGAGGAACCCCGTACGATGCCCAAACTAGTGGGCAAGTCGAAATGGTTAATTGTGAACTTAAACAAATTCTTGAAATGACGGTTAGTGCTTCTCGTAAGGATTGGTCTGTAAAGTTGGAAGAAGCTCTATGTGCGTATAGAACTACGTTCAAAAAAATTATCAGAATTTAACCATTCAAATTAATGTACAAAAAATCATGCCACCTACCTGTTGAGATAGAATATAAAGCTTATTGGGCAATTGAGATGCTTAATCTTGATCTTAGACTTGCAGGTTAGCACAGGTTGGATCAAATGAATGAATTGGAGGAGTTTAGACTGGACGTGTATGAAAATGCGCGGATTTTCAAGGAAAAAAATTTTAAAAAAAAATTATGGTCATCTGATAAAGCCAAAAGAGTTTCAGGAAAGGGGATAAAGTCTTATTATACAATAGCAGACTTCGGTTGTTCCCCGAAAAATTCAAACCAAGATGGACAGGTCTGTATGTGGTAAAACACGACTCACCATATGCCGCCATTAAAATACAGGATGAAGAAGGGAAAGAAAGCATTAATGTGAATGGGCACATATTGAAATTGTACCTTGTTGGAGGATTTGACAAGCAATGCTCTAGAATCGTGATGAAATGAACCTAAATTTGGAGTCAAGCTGACGACTATAACTCAGAATTACTTCTATCTCTTTTTCTTGCTTTTGTAGAATAGTTAGATAATAATAGTTTAGGATTATTAGAGTTTAGGAATTTTGGTCCTTTTTGGGCAGGTATAAGATGAATTGAACATAAAATAAGTACATACAACCAAACCTCTCTATAACAGCATCCCTATATAAAAATACTTCACTTATAAAAGCCCAACTTTTCTAAAATAAATTTCATGTTATGTTATAATATATATTTTCTATAATAGCACTTTGTTATAATATTCAAAAATATTCGGAACAAAAAAACCTTTTTAGAAAGGTTTGATTGTAATAGATTCGGGGTGCCTGTGGCCTAAAATGCAAAAATCTCTAGAACGCTTAGAAAATTGGCCTAGCGCGCTGCATGGGGCGTTGCGCTAGGCCATTACACACGCCTAGCATCAAACATCTAACTCTCTAGAAATCTCTACTACCACACCACATATGGCACCTCACCCAGCGGCGGTGGTACAAAATTTGTGGTTGATTAATATTTCACAATTAACTTACCCATTTTCCCCTCCCTTTTTCCCACATGTCTCTTACTCTATTCTTTCACTTCTCACTCTCTCACTCCAAATCTCTATTCTTTCTTCCATTTTTCTTCCTCAAATCCTTCATCCTTCAATCTCCCTCTCATCTTCATTCATCATTAAGTTACAATATCTCGTCTCCCTAGCAAACGTTCTAACATAGGTTCCTCTGAAGTTGCCTCTAGTATCCGTCAAGGAGGTAGAGAACATCTCCCCCCGACCCTGTGAAGGAGGAAAAAGAGTGCATCGCTCCAGATGTCGATATAGTACCAGAGTGCAAGTGTGGTATTCGGGTTGTGCCAGCCCATTCTGGGATGTGGTATCGAACTTTTGTTCCGACAGTGAGTCCCGACTCAGAAGTCGTTATTGGTGATGGTAATCTCGGTATTGATGATGGCAAGCAGGATCCACTTTGTTTGGATTGACAATGTTTGAACATTTTACCTCTCTAGAGCACTTGATTTTGTTATGAGATTGTAAAAGCTAAATGAGGTATAGTTAGATTTTTTAGTGGAGCTATACAAGGGAGAGAAAGGTGCACTGCTTGAAAATTTTGAGATCCACTTGTAAATAATTGAAAGAAAAATAGCTATGTATGTATCAGAAAAGAAAAAAGTGGATTCCTTGCTAATGATAGTTCTCATCTTGTTTATGCTTAAAGAAATTAGGATCTTATGTTGTTATATTATAAAGGTTAGAGTTAGGTTCAATATAAGTGTGTAGTTTAAATTGTGAGATTGTATGTATTAAAGTGCTTAGGGAGGTTTAGTCGCTATTATAAGTATGTATCCTACTCGTTCTACAAACTACATTATAACTAAAATAAAGTCCTACTTGATCTTTGACTGAATTAGCTCAATTAGCAGAGCATTACACTACGGGTAAGCTTATGTTACATTCTCTGTGGCACGTAAATTTTATTTCTGAGAATGAATTAATTATTTCTATCGAGTTCCTATTTGTTCTTGAATTTTATTGTGCGTGGGACTTCTCTCTATTGTTTGTGTGAGGGAACATAATTTACGAAGGTAAGGTAAAGTCTTTAACCTCTAATTTAGAGTAAGTGAGCAAGTTATAAAAATTGTGCGGTGCTTGTGAGTCGATTTTTGAGTCTAGGATGTCATGATATGGTTCTTAGTGTATTTTAAATATTATTTGCATGATGTATTAGAGGAGTTATCTAATAAGAAGGTCGTCTCTATGTGAAGTGCAGTTTGATTTCTTGAGGACGGTCAATAGTTTAAGTGTATGGGGTTGATGGTAGACTAGAAACTCGTATTTTAGCCATAGTGTTGTACTCTAATTACTGCATTTTATATGTGTTTGAGCTTAAATGATAGTGAATTGCACCTATTATGTGTTTTATGCCATTCATGAAACTATCCCGAGCAATTAAGGTAAATTGGAGCTAAATTAAATAAGTTGGAGCTTTGAAGTCTGAGTAGAAGCCCAAGCAATTAAACTGGCATCATGTTCGGGGGTCGGGGACTAAGTCCAGATGTCAAAAATTAAATAAACAAATTTACTTTGTGAAAAATGCACAGCCGGGCCACATGGGGCGTCGCAACGCGCGGCAAGATAGTGCAAAAGTTGGCAAGATATGATTTGTCCAAACGCTCTGGAATTCCCTACAAGCGCACCGCATGAGTGGCGCAGTGGTATGAAAATGTTAGAGTGATTTTCTATTTCGGTTAAAAAGGGATAGTTTCGTTCGGGTTTGTTTTTGGGACAGCTTAAATATACCAATACACCATTTTACAGCACTTTGACCTAAAGAATATTGGATAACCAACTAAGGCAATAAGACTCAAGAATTCATCAAGATTTCAACCTGCAATCGGTGCAATATGAAAGTTTGTATCAAATCATTAGAATTAATATTTTCTTTGTTCTTAAACTTATTTGAGATATGGAGTAATTTCTATTTGGGTGTGGATAGATATGGCGTTCTAAAAACTTTATTAGTGATTTAATTCTTAATAATTATTAGAATTAATTGATGGAGGTTTAACATGTATTGTGGGGTTATTTAGAATTATTTAATCTAAAGAGGAGATTATATTGGATTTTTTCACATCTTATGCTCTAGTTTAAATTCGTGATTCAAATAGGTAATCGAAAGAGACTCCTGAATTGTTAATCAAGCTATAAAATAGGGAATATTCGTGAGAAGTTACCCTTGAGATCATAAATATCATTTTATTGTTGCAATTATTTATAGTGCTTCAATTGAATTAATTACTAAAATTAACGTTTAATTGAAAAAGGAAGATTAACTTCAAGTGTAATATAATTATCGGTTGAATTCATGAGAATCAACCGTATTACAAAGTGAATTAACTCAAGAATTGAATCCCGAGTCGGTTATCTTGCACCTGCCTATTCAATTTATTTCCCTCATTGATATTTCTTCGTGCTCGTCTGCTATCTTTTGTGATCAATTGTTATTTGCTTAAATTTTAGTAGTTAATCATAGTAATAGTTATCAAATCAAGTGTTACTTTTTCAGGATAGTAATCAACTGGAGATTATTCGAACATTATGTAAATCTAATCTCTATGGAGACGAGACGATAATTAATCTATACTATCTTTGGCTAGCGAGCATAAATTTTTTGTTATGTTTTGCACTCGTCAACATCAAAAGGTACTATTCTTGACGAGCATCGCTTATATTGAAAATATGTGTTGCAACAGAAAGCATACTGTGAAGGAAGCTTCATCGGCTGAAATAAGACCTTTAAATGATAACGCGTGTAAACAAAAAGTCACTATGGAGTTGTTCGATAGTCTTTTGCTCGGTAGCAAAATTTCTACCAGGAAGTATAGTTTTCTATCGTGCCAAAGATTATCTAACCGTTCACGAGTGAAATCCACTAGGGAATTTCTAAATAATCTTTGGCTCAATAGCAAAGATCCTAATGGGAAGTAAATTTTTCTATCGAGCTAAAGACTATCCAACCATTTACTAGTGAAATCTTTAAAGGAGCAAGACTTATAGTGTTCAAATTTGCATTCTTTGCACTCGAACACTAGGGAGTTGGGAGGAATGATATGAGAATACAAAAATGACTGCCACATCGACTGGGACTACGAAATCCGGGAACAAAGGTTTATCATCAGGACCAGGGACTGTGCTGCCAGCCCCGTAGAAATAAGTTGTACAAGTTAGCCACAAGTAATGGCAATTTCTTTTTAGCACATCGAATGCTTATGTACTTTTAAAAATGGAAGGAATAAAATAAAATTCTTTTATTTTTATTTTGTTTCTTGTCTTATTGATGAATTAATTTTATCATTTGAAAGTTAAATAAGTACATCAAATGCTAGTGTCATAATGAACAGCAAAAGCCCTCTTCAAGAGCACCTAAACATAAGAGGGCCCTCTTTTATGAAACTACCACAATAAGGTTGATTCCGAAAGAACTTATACCCAGAATCTAAATGTTGTTGGGGAAATATACACTTGAAGCCTCACATAACTCGACGCAAAAAAGTAAACTTGTGCAATACTTAAACGAAAAGTACACAAAGAGAAAAACTTGTGCAATACTTAAACGAAAAAATACTTATATATACAGCAAACATGCCAAGAAACACAAGTACAAAGTATGGAAAAGAAAAGAAAAGCAAAAAGAAAGAAAAAATGCTAAGCTACTGCATCTCCAGAATTCGAAAGAAGAAAAGCATCTGCACCCCTAGGAGAAGTAGACGGATCCGCCGCTGGCTCACCATCTTGTCCTTCACCATCATCCCTATAAGGTTCTTCTTTAGTTCTCAAGAACTCAGAACCAGAACCGAAAGAGTCAGCAGCATCAGGTTGGACTAGAAGACCCCTTCGGGCAGTTGACTCTAGCTCACGGGCCTTGCGATTTTGGCATCAAAATCAATGGCCCCCGCTTTGTCCTCTTACAAGGTATTTTCCTTATGCTATACATAGACTATGTTTTTTCAATAGTGGAGGAAGCCACTCGGTGCAGAATCTCTTCCATAATTTGTTAACCTCGGTTGAAAGTTGGTTCCTCTCAACCATGGCTTGAAGGCTGACATCGAGGTCACAGATACTGGAGTTAAAAACTTTATTATGCTCTACGTCTCTCTTATGCCTCTCTTCTAATCGGACATACTTCTCCTCAGCAGCAGTAACCTCTTCAGCATTGGAGTTCAAGGCTACCTCCAAATTATTCAATCTTTC
Source organism: Nicotiana benthamiana (assembly GCA_034376525.1). Classification (NCBI taxonomy): domain Eukaryota; kingdom Viridiplantae; phylum Streptophyta; class Magnoliopsida; order Solanales; family Solanaceae; genus Nicotiana; species Nicotiana benthamiana. Next base: position 115,828,052 of record CM067340.1, read on the forward strand.
AGTAGAGGTAGTCTCGCGATCAGATGCAGCAAGAACGGCATTTTGGACCTCAACCCATTTTGCCTTAGCTTCTTCAAATTGTACCCTTAACAAGGCGGCCTCTTGGTCGAGGGTCACTACCTCTTGCTTGCTTTGCTGATATCGAGACTCTAACTCAATAGCCTCAGCAGCTTGTGCTTCCTGGGAGGCGAGCAACAATTTGATCACGCTCAGCTAATAATTAATCTCGCTAAAAGGTGAGTTTCTCCTTGTCAAGGATAAACCTCTGAAGGCCTTCAAAAGAAAGGAAGTTAGCCTGCAAAACAGACATAAAAACTAATAATCCTGCCATAATAAAGATAGAAAAGAAAATAGAGGAAACAAAGATTATATAGAAGTTGCATTGTGCATGGCATTGTTCGCCATACACTCTCCCAAGAGAGATTGTATTTTATTCATATCCTTTTCTAAAGCCACAAGCTTTAGATAATTAGCAAGTTCCACTGATTGGGACAGCAGATGGCATCATGAAGAAATTGAGAATGAAACATTCCTCCTTCTCTGAGAATATTTGACGGGGGCAAAATAATTATGCCCCAAATTACCATGAACTGAGGACTGGAGAAGAGGGACATCCCCCTCTCAGATGCCCCTGACCAGTCGAGATGATGTAGCAGTTGCTGGTGGCAAAGGCAAAGTTGGCGAAGAAGGAGATGAAGTTGATGGCGTTGTCTTGAGAAGCAACTGAAGCAAAACGAGTGCTAGTTGTCTGTTCATCATCAACCTAAGATGGAAGAGACCCGGTACCCATCCACACGATATCAGAAACGGTGATTGGGACTCGGAAACAAGAGTTATCATATTCCACTACATCGTATTTCCCCTAGAGAGCCGCAATGTCATCCTCAATTGGTGTAACTAGCTCAACAGATTTAGCATTCTGTTGAGCTGATGAAGGGTCGTCATCTTCTATGTAGAGAAGCCCCCTCATTACTGGCTCATCCATAATTAATGATCACCATAGTGTCTATGGATGGCTCGGACGTGGCGCTCATCATCACAATGTCCCTAGATGGCTCAGGCACGATGCTCTTCGCCTTTTTATTTTTTCCCTCGGTCATCGAGACACGTCGTATTTTTTGTTTCTTATTCTCCAACTGGGGACTTCGAGAAGAAGCCCTTGCACTAGAAGCAGAATCATGACATCCATTCGGGTGAAAGCCTCGTGCAAAAACTGCACTGCGTCAGTAGGACCAGCCAAGACGTCCTCCTTGGGTACGAGACCTACAGAAGACTCAACAGGAAACAAAATTAACCAATTTTCCTATATGAAAAGTTAAAAATTCCACCCGTATTTGAGGGCCAGTTCTTTCCACTTTCGGGTATTAGGCGTAACAACAACAACAACAACTACCCAGTATACTCCCACCAGGTGGGGTCTGGGGAGGGTAATATGTAGGCAGTCTTACCCCTACCCAAAAGGGCAGAGAGGCTGCTTCCATGCGACCCTCGGCGCATAGGACAGAATGAAAAGCTGCATTGGAAAAAACAAAGACAAAATTAGTAACCAAGGCAAGACAAAACAAAATAACAAAACAAAGCATAAGTAATCCTGCAGAAATAACGTAAATGGTTATGTAAACATAAGGAACATAAATACCGTCGCAACCAAGAGGGGACCTAGGCTAAAACACTAGACATCGATGGGTAACCCTACTATCCCACCCCCAACCCCGGGTGAGGCGAACGAAGGACTCTAAGAGCCCCTATCCTGCAACCCTGATTCTAGACCTCCAGACTCCCCTATCGAGGGTCATGTCCTCGGTAACCTGCATTTTAGTCATGTCCTGCCTAATCACCTCTCCCCAATGCTTCTTAGGCCTCCCTCTACCCCGCCGACCACCAGCAATCTCCAGCCGCTCGCAGCTCCTCACCGGGGCATCGGGACCCCTCCTCCGTACATGCCCGAACCACCTCAGCCTCGCTTCCCGCATCTTCTCGTCCACTGGGGCCACCTCTACCTTCTGACGAATAACTTCATTCCTAATCTTATCCAGCCTGGTGTGCCCACACATCCACCTAAGCATCCTCATCTCAGCAACATTCATTCTCTGGACATGGGAGTTCTTCACGGGCCAGCACTCTGCCCCGTACAACATCGCTGGTCTAACCACGGCTCTGTAGAATTTCCCTTTGAGTTTGTGTGGGATTTTCTTGTCACACAGGACCCCAGAAGCAAGCCTCCACTTCGACCACCCTGCTCCTATCCGATGGGTGACGTCCCCGTCAATCTCTCCGTCCCCCTGAATCACAGACCCAAGATATCGGACACTGTCCCTCTTGGCGATGGCCTGAGAACCAAGCATCACATCCCTGCCCACCCCACTCGGCTCGTCACTGAACTTGCACTCCAGATATTCTGTCTTAGATCTGCTTATCTTGAAACCTTTAGACTCGAGGGTCTGTCTCCATACCTCTAACTTCTCACTAACACCGGCCCTCGTCTCGTCTATCAATATTATATCATCAGCAAAGAGCATACACCAGGGCACATCCCCCTGGATATGACGGGTTAGAGCATCTATCACTAAGGCGAACAACATGGGACTCAGCGCCGATCCTTGATGGAGCCCCATTACCACAGGAAAATGGTCTGAATCGCCACCCACCGTCCTCACCCTAGTCTTAGCCCCATCGTACATGTCCTTGATAACTCTGATATAGGCTTCTGGCACACTCTTCGCCTCCAAGCACCTCCATAGCACCTCCTTCGGAACCTTGTCATACGCCTACTCCAAGTCGATAAGCACCATATGCAGGTCCTTCTTCTTATCCCTGAATTGTTCCGCCAGCCGCCTGACTAGGTGAATAGCCTCAGTGGTGGAGCGGCCCGGCATGAAACCGAACTGGTTCCCCGATATAATCGTCGCCCCCCTCATTCGCGCCTCAATCACCCTCTCCCAAACCTTCATCGTGTGGCTCATTAGTTTAATACCCCTATAGTTGTTGCAGCACTGGATGTCCCCCTTGTTCTTGTACAAGGGCACCACTGTACTCCACCGCCACTCATCCGGCATCCTCTTAGTCTTGAATATCACGTTGAATAGCCTAGAGAGCCACTCCCCTCCAGGTTTACCCATGCACTTCCAAAACTCCACCGGGATCTCGTCAGGCCCGGTTGCTCGACCCCTACTCATCCTGCGCAACGCCCCTAAGACCTCCTCCACCCTAATGCGCCTGCAGTACCCAAGGTCTCTATGACGCTCTGAATGCCCCAGCTCCCCTAGCTCTATGCTCCGATCCCCCTCCTCGTTAAGAAGGTCCCGAAAGTACGCCTGCCACCTCTGTTTGACTTGCGATTCCCCCATCAAAACTCTACCGTCCTCGTCCTTGATACACCTGACCTGGTCTAGGTCACGGGCTTTTCTTTCCCTTGCTTTAGCCAGCCGAAATAGCTTCTTTTCCCCACCTTTCTCCCCTAGTTCCTCATACATGCGACCGAACGCCGCGTTTTTAGCTTCCGTGACTGCCATCTTAGCTTCTCTTCTCGCCTCCCTGTAGGACAACCTGTTCACTCTCCGCTCCTCCTCGCTTCTGCTCCCTGCCAACCTTGCGAACGCCGCCTTCTTCGCCTCCACTTTTCCTTTGACTACATCGTTCCACCACCAATCACCCTGATGCCTACCTGAATATCCCTTAGAAACCCCGAGCACGTCCCGTGCTACCCCCCTAACCAAGCTAGCTGTCGCTGACCACATAGCGTCCGCTTCCCCATAACTTCTCCAAGCTCCGCCCTCTTCTAACCTCCTTTCCATCTCCTGAGCTTTCTCCTTGGACAAAGCTCCCCATCTAATCCTCGGTTGACCCCGGGCGCCCCTCCTCTTCTTCTTCACCCAGAGATCAACATCCATCACTAGGAGCCTATGAAGAGTTGAAAGAGACTCTCCCGGGATAACTTTGCAATCCTTGCACAGACCCCTGTCGCTCCTTCTGATGAGGATGTAATCAATTTGAGTCCTCGCCGCCGCACTCTTGAAGGTGACCAAATGCTCCTCCCTCTTCCGGAATGATGAGTTCGCAATCAGGAGCTCGGAAGCCCTGGCGAAATCAAGCAGCGAAGTGCCTCCTCCGTTCCTAGCACCAAAGCCAAAGACCCCGTGCACCTCATCGTAGCCACCGGCCTCGGCCCCAATATGCCCATTAAAGTTCCCTCCAATAACTAACTTCTCCGACTGGGGAATACTCCTCACCAGATCGTCCAAGTCCTCCCAGAAGCGCCTTTTAACCTCCTCGTCTAAGCCTGCGTGCGGCGCGTAAGCGCTAACCACATTGAGGACCCCACCCCCAATAACCAGCTTAATAGCCATTAACCTATCGTTCACTCACCTCACCTCGACCACGGACTCCCTTAGGTCCCTATCAACCAAGATGCCTACTCCATTCTTACCCCTCTCGAGCCCAGAGTACCACAGCTTAAACCCATCAGCGTCCCGCGCCCTAGTCCCTTTCCACCTAGTCTCCTGGACGCACGCTATGTTAACCCTTCTTTGTTGGAGAACCTTCGCTAACTCGATGGACTTACCCGTCAGAGTACCTATGTTCCAGGACCCAATCCTTAATCTACGGGCGACCGCCGCCCTCTTCCCACCCTTACCTCCTGCCCTGCCCGAAATGCCACCCCCTGCACCCCTACACACCCCCGCAACCACCACCCCCTCCTGAGGACATGACCTTACGCTATCATTACTCGTTGCGGCCACTATCCAGTGACCCAGACGCACTAAGGCTAAAAACGCAAATGTAGCAAACTAGATAACAACAGAATAGACCACACTCGGAATGCTAGTAAAAATACGTAAAGAATGTGCACAAAATAAGCAAGAGAGCGGGAGGTACCAACTCCCGGTGGAAAAACCTGGAAGTGTGCTTTGCTGCGCCCGAGTTCTCCTGAATCTTAGCAAAGTGCGCGGCTCTATTGCGTCCTGCCGTGAGTCTGAATGAGAGCTTGGACGACAGTTGTCGTAGATCCTCGCCGTTGAAATAGGTACCTGTCCAAGAAAACAGAACACACCCACAAAAAGCAGGGGTAGAATAGAAGGAAAAGAGCAGTAGTTGCCGGTAAAATTTCCGGCGAAAAGAAAGGTGGCTAAATGAACAATGAAGAATGAAAGTGACCAATAAAAAATTCCGAGAGTACCAAGTGGGTCGGAAAAATGAGGTGAGAAAGCTGTCCAAAAGAAGCCGGCGAAAAAAGTGCCCGGAAGTGGGCTCACGCGCGCGGCGCGTGTGGGGAAGCGGCGGCGCGTGGGCGCGCGTGCTGTGGTTTCCGGCGACGAAATATTCAGAAAATGTGCGCCAGACACTGTGTGTCACAATGGTGTGGTCGGGTATTAGGCGTAGTGACATCTAAAATCTTCTAGACCCACCGATTTGAACCTTCAACCCTTAGTAGTGTTGGCCAAGTTGCTTAAATAATGAAATAAGAAGAATCAATAATAACATGGGGCAAAATTTAACTAGAAGGAAAGATAGACGATGAACTTACGAGTATGGTTCCATGATTCAGGAAAGGAAAGAGTCATGTCCGGGATGATGTCCCTGGTGGTGACTACAACTAATCGCTCCATCCATCCATGGCCGTTGTTGTTACAATCCATATTAACATATATTAGATCATTAAAAAAGGTAATTGACATAAATCCAAGAAAGTATTATCTTTAAGATGATAATAAATTAATTCTATTGGTCTTAAATGATACAAAGGTGAATAAGGGTGGATAACAAGTACTAGAAGTTAAACGAATCAAAGATGTAGTCAGTCGTATTTTTGAATAAACCTAGAGATTCTTAGTACACTCAAGAGTTAGTGTATTAAGGTATTTTAATCAAATAATATCCGTATTATAAGTCTTGAAACCGAATGAGTTACGAGACAAAAATTGTCGCAACTTAGGTTCATAATTTTACTTAAACATTAGGTCAAATGTTACTAAGCTTTTATCCCAATTTACTAAGAATTATGGACTGGTCTAACCACCAAGTTGAGTATCTATGAGTCTAGTTTCTAATGCATTAAACCGTTCGTCGATACGAACTTGGAGTAGAGAGATATTCGCGTTTTCGCGAGACTACGCCAAGCACCTCTCCATGGGGCCCACTAACACGGTTTAAGACATTAGGGCCTATATATGCCACTTCCAACCCGTTTTAAGTCATTTATTTTCACTATTTTCAGACCATAGAACTCTAGTAACATCCTCGCAAGGTTCTCTCAAGGTTCAAGACCCAAACAAAGGGCAAACAACACAAATCAAGTGTCGGAAATTCCGTGGCTATAGTAAGTCTCTTGTTCTTCTTGTTGTTGCTCATTTTTGTGTTGTTCTAGCTCATGTGGGAGGTTGTTTTAGATGGTTTATGTTTTTTAAATACTCCCTCATGTTATTAATATCAACCCTAAGTGATTTCAAGTCTCCTAAAGCAATTCTAGTGCCGAAAAATACTAATTGACCGCTAGTTTCATTCTCATGTTGTTGTGGCAGCATTGGAGGGATATTTCATGGCAATTTAAGGTCAAATTAGAGTTGTTCTTTCTGTATAAATGTAAATAACCTCTTACTTTATATGTATATAAGATTATCCAAGTTGTGGTTAAGCCATTGAATCTAGAACTTGTGAAACATATATCGAAAGGCTTGGTAGTAATGTTATCGGTTGGTGGACTATTTTGGAAGACTCAAGATGATTATTATTGATGTTGTTTGGATTTTTTGGTGATTTTTTTGAATGGTGTGAAGTCATAAATATAGGGGAGGTGCTGTCCGTTTATCGTAAAATAGGTTGTGGTTGATACACAATGGCTATGACGCTTATATGATAACGATAGTATCGTTTCTCTTATTGTAGACTAAGGGGTGTAACAATTGCATAGCTTAAGATTTGGGCAATATATACAAGGTAAGGATATACCTTTTCTTCTTTTGCACGACTCCGATTATATATAATGCAATGAATGAGCTTTCGAAGATACTCTACTCTTAGAAGCTAGCAGTACTTACATTGTTTACCCTCTTATGGAACGATTGACGTTAATGTTGCTTCTCTTATTCATATGTTATCAATATTGTTGGTACTTCTGATTCTTATAAGGTTTATAGTGAAGAGTTAGTCCTAATAATGTGTATATAAGATACCGACCTTACGCCACTCCAAAAATTTTAGAATGTGATTCCATGAGTCGAGCATGCATTATATATATGTATCTATTTTATTCTATCGAGCCGCGCTATAGTCGGCTGGGTACGGCACCTATTGTGCAACCACTGATCAGTTGGGTTTTACCGAGCTCTACGTGGCCGGGTATGATCTACCGAGCCTTATGATGGCCGGGTACGTTTTTACCGAGCCTATTACGGTCGGGTATGATATGATGATATGGTGACCATAGAGGCGTATGTTTTAAAAGGATATGTATTTATACATATGTATTATTTATTTCGTGTCAGTAGCCCTTGGAGGTACTCAGATGTTACAGGTTGTGTATTCTCTATCCATGTTTACATTATTGTTCGTATTTATGGTTCCCTGCCTTACATACATGGTAAATTATTCGTACTGACGTACTTTTATTTGTGGACGTTGCATGTTGTGTTGCAGGTCCAGAGAGAAAGGCAGGTGCATCTCCCCCACCACAGTAGGTTGTCCAGTTCTGCGGTGATTGGCGAGATCCCTTCTCTGGACTTGCCTTGGTCTTGGTATGATTTTTTGTTATAGACATTATGGGTATGTCGAGGCACTGTTCCGGCTATGTTCCGGCTCATATGTTCCTTTAGAGGCTCATAGGCAGGTGTCGACTCATGTATAGTTTGGTATGCCTTGTCAGCTAGTTGTTGTTGTATAGCCTTTCATGATAGCGTGGTAGCTCGTACGATATATATATAGTTTCTTATTTGTCTGGTCATCCCAGGTTATGTAGGTTCATGCCATCATATTTTATTGTTGGTTGTCCATGATCCATGTCAACCATTTATATTAATCTCCTCAGCCCTAAGAGATAATAAAGAAGGTTAGATAAAATTTACGTTGGTGCTTTGCAAGTATGGTCGGGTGCTAGTCATGGCCCTCCAGTTTGGGTCATGACAAACTTGGTATCAGAGCAAGTCTGTCCTAGGGATTGTCTATGAATCGTGTCTAGTAGAGTCTTGATTATGGATGTGTAGCACGCCACATTTATAATCAGGAGGGTATATGACCTCTAGGGTTGTTACCTTCTTCCTTAATCTAGATCGTGCGTATAGTTGAGTCATAAGTGTTCGTCTATAATATTAACCTTGTTTTCTTTCAGAGATGCCTTCGACTAGGAAGCAAACAATTAGTAGACGGGTTGATACAGCTGCGGGAGAGGGTACCAGTCAGGTGCCCCAAACCAGAGCTGGCCAATGTGAGGCTCAGAGCGAGATGCCGTCTCATACCTCATCTACTCCGTCTCCTCCATGGGATATTAGGAGGCACCCAGCACCTCCAGTTCTTCTGTCTAACACTACATATCAGGATATGAAGAGTGCTTTGCAGTTATTGACCAGCTTGGTGGCTGCTCAGGCTCAGAGGCAGAATACCGGTGCTACTGATAAACCAGTTAGTATGAGAGTTCGTGATTTTATTAATTTGGACGCCCTAGTGTTTACCGGATCAGACCAAGGAGGACCCGCAGACTTTTATTGACCAGGTTCATCGTACACTGTGGGTTATGCATATTAGTGATACAGAGGTAGTAGAGTTGGCTTCTTATCGGCTACGTGATTTAGCGGTTCTCTGGTATGATAGTTGGGAGAGATACAGGGGTCTGAACTCTCCTCCAGCAGTGTGGAAGAATTTTCTGAGGCCTTTCTTCGTCACTACTTTACAGTTGAGATACGACGAGCTAAAGCTGATAAGTTCTTGAACCTTAGAAAAGGTAATATGAATGTGCGAGAGTACAGTATGCAGTTTGATTCTTTAGCAAGGTATGCTCCCCATATGGTGGCCGATATGAGTGATAGGGTGCATTTATTCATGAACGGGTTGGGACCTTATCTGATAAATGAGTGCACGACAGCTTCCTTGGTAGAGGGCATGGATATTTCCCGTATTCAGGCTTATGCCCAGACCCTAGAGGATCGTAAGTGCCAACAGAGGGAAGATAAGGAGCAGGATAGGGGCCAGCATAAGAGGGCGAGATTTGCAAGGTAATCTGATGACTTCAGAGGGAGTGACAGGCCCCAGCCTTCGAAGATTTTAGCGCCATTTGTAGCTAGTGCTCCTCCACAGTTTCAGAGGCCTTGATATGATCGATCCTATTCTGGTCCAGGTCAGAGTTTGTGGGCATATGGCTCACAACAGCACACGGATACAAGTCAGATAAGACACCCCAACACCACATTGTGATCAGTGCGGCAAGGCCCACTTTGGAATGTGTTGTCGAGGTTCTGATACATGCTATTTGTGTGGACATCCTATCCATATGATTCGAGATTGCCCTAGCAGAGGAGGTGATGGTATGGCTGAGCCGACTGGATCTGTTTCTGGTTCCTCCTCATCAGTTCAACCTCCAGCACGGGGTTTTCAGAAGTCGACATGTCGTGGTAGAGGTAGAGGTGCAGTGCCAAGTTCGAGTGGTGCTCAAAATCGAACCTATGCTCTAGTAGGTCGACAGGATCTCGAGTAATCTCTAGATGTTGTTACAGGTATATTGTATGTGTTTTCGTATGATGTATACGCGCTGATTGATCTGGGATCTACATTATCATATGTTACACCCTTTGTGGCTAATAAGTTTGGCATTGAACCTGAATTGATAAGTAAACCCCTTGCGGTATCTACTCCGATAGGAGATTCTGTTATTGCTTGAAAGGTATATAGAGGTTGCACTGTTATGGTTTATAGTCGTCAAACCTCGGCAAATTTATTTGAGTTAGAAATGGTTGATTTTGATGTGATAATGGGAATGGACTGGTTGGCCTCATGCTATGCAAATGTTGATTGTCGTACGAAGATGGTTAGGTTTCAATTTTCGGGAGAAAATATCATTGGATGGAAGGGGAACATTGCTACACCAAAAGTTAGGTTTATTTCCTATGTTAAGCCAAGGAAAATGATCTCAAAAAGTTACATTTATCATATTGTTCGCGTTAGGGATGCGGAGGCGAAGCCACCTACTCAACAATCATTCCCCGTGATCAATGAATTTTCAGATGTTTTCCCAGATGAACTCCCAGGCCTTCCTCCTGAAAGGGAGATTGAGTTTAGCATTGATGTGTTTCCTGACACTCAACCGAACTCTATCCCTTCATACAGAATGGCCCTGGCAGAGTTGCGAGAGTTGAAGGCGTAGTTAAAGGACCTGTTGGGTAAGGGCTTCATTTGGCCTAGCACTTCACCTTGGGGTGCGCCAGTCTTATTCGTGCGGAAGAAAGACGGGTCGTTACGGATGTGTATAGACTATCGACAGTTGAATAAGGTTACTATAAAGCACAAGTATCCACTTCCAAGAATTGATGACTTGTTTGACCAACTCCAAGGTTCCAAGTATTTCTCCAAGATTAACTTACGTTCAGGGTATTATCAGGTGAGGTTCAAGGAGAAGGATATTCCAAAGACGGCCTTCCGAACAAGATATGGGCACTTTGAGTTCTTAGTGATGTCGTTCGGGCTAACAACTTCCCCAGCTACTTTTATGGATCTCATGAATACTGTATTCAGGCCCTATCTTAATGTGTTCGTGATTGTATTCATTGATGACATTCTGGTGTATTCTCGTTCGGAGGCGGAACATGCGGGCCACTTGCGGATAGTATTACAGATGCTTCATGATCGTAAGTTAAAAGCTAAACTCTCCAAATGTGAATTTTGGCTGAGCTCAGTAGCATTCCTTGGCCATGTGATATCTAATGAGGGTATTAGTGTTGACACTTAGAAGATCGATGCAGTAAAGAATTGGCCAAGACCTACAACACCATCATAATTCCGTAGCTTCCTAGGGTTAGCAGGATATAATAGGCGGTTTGTAGAAGTATTTTCCTCTATTTCAGCACCATTGACTAAGTTAACACATAAAGCTACAAAATTCCAGTGGTCTGACACTTGTGAACGTAGTTTTCAAGAGCTGAAGAATCGATTGACATCCGCACCAGTGCTCACTCTCCCTGAAAGAACAGAAGGTTATATGGTATATTGTGATGCCTCAGGTATAGGTTTGGGGTGCGTATTGATGCAGTATGGGAAGGTGATTGCATATGCATCAAGACAATTGAAGAAGCATTAAAAGAATTATCCAACCCATGATTTGGAATTGGCTGCAGTAATATATGCTTTGAAGATATGGCGGCACTACTTATACAGCGTCCATGTTGACAACTACACAAATCACAAGAGTTTACAATACATCTTCAAGCAAAAAGAGTTGAATTTGAGGCAGCGTAGGTGGCTTGAATTACTGAAAGACTATGACGTCGAGATATTATATCATCCCGGTAAAGCCAATGTTGTGGCAGACACTCTCAGCCGTAAGTCAATGGGAAATTTGGTACATATTGATGCATGTAGATGGGGGTTGACTAAAGAGCTTCATCAGCGAGCCAATATGAATCAGATTGTTAGACTCTGATGACGGAGGTGTTACTGTACAGAATACATCAGAATCATCTTGGTAGCCGAGGTAAAAGCACGACAATATGAAGATCCTATCTTAGTACGATTGAGACAGAGCATGCAGCAGTGTAAAATTTTGGATTTTGAGATCAGAGGAGATGGGGCACTGAGATACCAGGGCCGATTATGTGTGCCTAATATGGCAGGGTTGCGAGAGAAGATTATGGATGAGATTCATCAATCTCGGTATTCCATCCATCCTGGCTCGACAAAGATGTATCATGATGTCAAGGAGCAGTATTGGTGGGATAACATGAAGAAGTCTATTGCTGAATTGTAGCCCAATGTCCCAATTGTCAACAAGTAAAGATAGAACATCAGAAACCCGGTGGATTGCTTCAGAATATAGAGATTCCAACCTAGAAATGGGAGGTGATTAATGTGGACTTTGTTATTGGATTACCTCACACATATCATAAGTTTGACTCCATCTGGGTGATAGTTGATCAACTTACAAATCGTGCTCATTTTTTGCCAGTTAAGACAACTTACACGGCTGAAGATTATGCGAAGTTGTATATCAAGAAATTGTTAGGCTTCACGGTGTGCCAGTATCTATTATATCAGACAGAGGAGCTCAATTTATAGCTAACTTTTGGAGGTCTTTCAAAATGGTTTAGGCACACAAGTGAATCTCAGCACCGCATTTCATCCGCAGACAGACGGACAGGCTGAATGTACCATTCATACACTGGAAGATATGCTACGAGCATGCATCCTATATTTTAAGGGGAATTGGGATGACCATCTTCCACTCATAGAATTCGCCAATAATAATAAATGGCCCCATACGAGGCACTATACGGTAGGAATGTAGATCACCAGTTGGATGGTTCGAAGTCGGTGAAACAAAATTATATGGACCAGATTTGATTCACCAAGCCATTGAGAAGGTGATTGTGATACAGGAGTGATTGAGGACAACACAAAGCAGGCAAAAGTCTTATTTCGATGTCCGACGCCGTGATCTAGAGTTTGAGGTTGGTGATTGGGTTTTCCTGAGGATCTCACCGATGGAGGGTGTTATGCATTTTGGGAAGAAAGGTAAGCTAAGTCCAAGGTATATCGGGCCGTATAAAATTCTTCCACGAGTCGGACAGGTTGCTTATGAGTTAGAATTTCCATCCGAATTGGAATTTGTCCATTCGGTATTTCATGTATCTATGTTAAGGAAATGTATTGGAGACCCTTCTCAGGTCGTCCCTATCAAAGATATACATGTTACTTAGGACCTATCATATGAAGAAGTACCTGTGGCTATATTAGGTTGACAAGTCCGCAAGCTGAGAACAAAAGATGTAGCTTCCGTCAAAGTATTGTGGAGGAACAAGAATGTAGAAGAGATGACATGGGAAGCAGAAGAGGAGATGAGTCTAAATACCCTTATCTATTCCAGAATGAAGATAACAAGGATGCTAGTGGAACAAATGATACATTGGAAGGTGAAACGGCTCTATGAGGTAAGCAATCACTTGAGAATGCTCTTCCTTAATACAAAATAAGGATATTCAGATATAAATATCCATAATGCTTTGTGTAGCCGGACATATGTTGGGCTTAAGTGCTTGAAAGTTTAGCTAGTGACCACTTTATAGGGGGGAAATTGATCAAAAATTTCCGTTTGAATCTACGATGATTTGGACTCCCCATAGACCCTTACATTCGAGGACGAATATTCCTAAGGGGGGAGGGTTATATTAACATATGTTAGCTCATTCCATAAGGTAATCAACATAAATCCATGAAAGAATTATATTTAAGATGATAAGAAGTTAATTCTATTGGTCTTAAATGATACAAAGGTGTATATGGGTGGATAACAAGTACAAGAAGTTAAACGAATCCAAGATGTTGTCAGCCGTATTTTTGGATAAAGCTAAAGGTTCTTAGTACACTCAAAAGGTAGTGTTTTAAGGTATTTCAATCATACAATATCCATATTATAAGTCTTGAAGTCAAATGAGCTATGAGACAAAAGTCGACAAAACTTGTCGCAACTTAGGTTCATAATTTTACTTAAACATTAGGTCAAATGTTAATAAGCTTTTCTCCCAATTACTAAGAATTATGGATTGATATAACAACCAAATAGAAGATATATGAGTCTAGTTTCTAACTCATTAAACTGTTTGTCGATACGATCATGGAGTAGAGAGATATTCACGTTTTTCGAGACTGGGCCAAGCACCTCTCCATGGGGCCCACTAAGGCGGTTTAAGATATTTATGCCTATATATGCCACATCCAACCCGTTTTAAGTCATTTATTTTCACTATTTTCAGACCTTAGAACCCTAGGAACATCCTCCCAAGGTTCTCTCAAGGTTCAAGACCCAAACAAAGGTCAAACAACACAAATCAAGTGTCGGGAATTCCGTGGAGCTAGTAAGTCTCTTGTTCTTCTTGTTATTGCTCATTTTGTTTTTTTCCAGCTCGTGTGGGAGGTTGTTTTAGAGGTTTTATGTTCTTTAAATACTCCCTCATGTTATAAATATCAACCCTAGGTGATTTCAAGACTCCAAAAGCAATTCTAGTGCCGAAAAATACTAATTGACCGCTAGTTTCATTCTCTTGTTTTTGTGGAAGCATTGGAGGGATATTTCATGGAAATTTAAGGTCAAATTGGAGTTTTCCTTTCTGTATAAAGGTAATTAACCTCTTACTCTATATTTATTTAAGATTATCCAAGTTGTGGCTAAGCTATTGAAGCTAGAACTTGTGAAATATATATCGAAAGGCTTGGTAGTAATGTTATCGGTTGGTGGACTGTTTTGAAAGACTCAATATTATTATTATTGATGTTTTTTGGGCTGTTTGGTGATAATTTTGAATGGTGTGAAGTCATAAATATAGGGGATGTGCTGTCCGTTTATCGTAAAATAGGTTGTGGAAGATACACTATGGCTATGACGCTTATATGATAACGATAGTATCGTTTATCTTATTATAGACTAAGGGGTGTGACAATTGCATAGCTTTAGATTTGGGAAATATATACAAGGTATGTAAGGCTATACCTTTCCTTTTTTTGCACGAATCTGATTATACATAATGTAATGAATGAGCTTCCAAAGATACTCTACTCTTAGAAGCTAGAAGTACTTACATTGTTTCCCCTCTTATGGAACGATTGATGTTAATGTTGCTTCTCTTATTCTTATGTTATCAATGTTGTTAGTACTTCCTGATTCTTATAAGGTTCATAGTGAAGAGTTAGTCCTAATAATGTGTACAGAGGATACCGACCCTACGTCACTCCAAAAGGTTTAGAACGTGATTCCATGAGTCGAGCATGCATTATATATATGTATCTATTTTACTCTACCGACCCGCGCTACAGTCGACCGGGTTCGACACCTACTGTGCAACCACTAATCAGATGGGTTTTACCGAGCTCCACATGGCCGGGTATGATCTACCGAGCCTTATGATGGCCGGATACGTTTTTACCGAGCCTATTATGGCCCGGTACGATATGATGATGATGATGCCCACAGAGGCGTATGTTTTAAAAGGTTATGTATTTATACATATGTATCATGCATTTCATGTCAGTAGCCCTCAGAGGTACTCAGATGTTATAGGTTGTATATTCCTTATCCATGTTTACATTATTATTCGTATTTATGGTTCCATACCTTACATACTCGGTGCATTATTTGCACTGACGTCCTTTTATTTGTGGACGCTGCAAGTTGTGTTGCAGGTCCTGATAGACAGGCAGGTGCAGCTCCCCCACCACAATAGGTTGTCCAGTTCCTCGGTGATTGGCGAGATCCCTTCTCCGGACTTGCCTTGATCTTGGTATGCATTTTTGTTATAGACATTATGGGTATGTCGGGGCGATGTTCCAACTATGTTGCAGCACTTATGTTCCTTTAGAGTCTCATAGACAGGTTTCGACTCATGTATAGTTTTGTATGCCTTGTCGGCTGGTTGTTGTTGTATAGACTTTCAAGATAGCGTGGTAGCTCGTACCATATATATAGTTTCTTGATTGTCTGGTCATCCCAGGTTATGTAGGTTCATTCCATCATATTTTATTGTTGATTGTCCATGATCCATGTCTACCATTTATATTGATCTCCTCAGCCGTAAGAGATAATAAAGAAGGTTAGATAAAATGTACGTTGGTGCTCGGCAAGTATGGTCGGGTGCTAGTCATGGTCCTCCAGTTTGGGCCGTAATAGTTGTGATTGTCCATGCTGGTTAGCGAAGCATGGTGACCACGTTTGTTGAAGTTTATCATTCCCCAACGAAAAATCTTGGGGAAATAAAGGTCCACCATTTGAGCCAAGGATAACTCTTCTTATATCTCCCAGCATAGACACCGAAGACAAGTGATCATCCGCCACGCATAAGGGCCCACCTATGCCAAGTAGACTTGGTAACGGATGTAAAACTGCAAGATAACAGTGTCAAGCCCCCCGATCAATGCGAACAAGCCCAAAGTGAAGGGGTATACATAAACGTTCGCAAAACCCTTCTTGGAGAAGGTTTCCCGCTCTGCTAGGTCAGGAGAAATAATATTCAAATCTTGACAACCACAATCTTCCTTCACATCAGGGATGCTATAATGATGGATAGAAGAAGAGAATAAACCAACAGCCCGTGTGCGAGGTTTAGCATAAGAGTACTTCTCTTTGAAGTCTTTAGTTGTAGTAAGCCTTCTACGATAATGGTGCTCACTTTAGGAGGAGCATCATCATCAGTGTTCTCTTTGTTCTTTGAAGCATTGTAATTTCTAGAAGAGGAGGCCATTGTTATTAAAAGGAATTCAGGGATTTTCCTCCAAAGAAGAAGATTAAAGGAAGTTGAAAACAAGTGTGAGTTGAGTAAAGAGAGTTTGAGAGAGTTTAGAAAATAATAAAGTGCAAAAAGATAAGATAGATGTGTATAACCAAAGGAATAGGCAGCAAAAGTCATGGTCATAATTACCTCGAGAACTGGCAAAAGTTTTGTTGAATCATGGAATGATGCGTGTTCGGGTCATTAAATGTGGAGAGACGTGAGTATAATCAACTGTCAAAAACTTTTCAGAGGGGATCCGAGAATTTTCTGCCAAGAAAGGTATATTCACCAAAGTTTTGGGGACACAAGGATGTGCCATCGAAAAATAAGGGGACTATCTGTATATGGTAAAGTATGTTCATATTAAATGCTCACATAATAAAGTGACACGTAGAGCCGAAGGCAGATGAAAAGCGAGGCAAATGGCAATCAGGTCCGATTGTTTGTTCCTGAAGGGAATGATGCACATAAAGACAAAATAAATGCATATCATCCTATAGCATTTAATGGAGAATATTTAATAGCATTAAGTACGTAGTTCGTTACAGAGAATATGGCATCCATTGTCTACCGTTACACATTCTTCAATGGCCTCCATTATTGTCATTTAAGAGGGGCTTGATCCTAGGACCGTGTTCCATGGGAACAACTATAAATAATGAGCTCAACAACCATTGTAAGAGGAAGGAATTTTTTGACAAACTCATAATACACACTATTCAAAGTTCAATAATATCTTATCTTCTTGCTTATTAATATCGTTACTACTGCCTCCGGAAGCTCTGCTCCCTAAGCCAGAATTTCTGTTGCCTTATCTCGATTTCAACGTTAAGTATTACATTCTTTCTTAATTTATTTTCCATTTTCGGATCAAATCGATTCACACATCATGACCCAATTCCCGAACCCGATCGTGATGGCGCCTCTCGTGAAGAAAAGGCCAGTCAGACCAAAATAGAATACCTCTTTTACGCAGTTAATTACCAAAAATAATTCTAAAACGTGATATAATAACCATAATTTGCAAAAAATAACGATAACAACAGAAGAAGCCATCTCGACACAGTCCAAATCGGGGTGTCACAAGTCATGAGCAACTAATAACTCCAAGTCTATTAAGTATGAAACCCGATACAATAGTGGAAGAACATAAATAACAAAATATAAGGGAGGCTCGAGGGCTGCGGACGCCAACATCTACCTTGTGGTCTTCGAAATACTGCCTGGTCTGGGAGGATTAGCACTCAGGAGCGGACTCTACGATGCCTGAATTTGCACACATGGTGCAGGGAGGAATGTGAGTACTCCTACCCAGTGAGTAATAATTATAAATAATGGATGAAAGCATGAAAACACGTAAAGGCACAAAGCAATTCCATATCAAAGGAGTAAAATCACTTAAAGCAATAAATCAATGAAGAAATTAAATGAAATCCCCCTAAAACAACAAGTAGAAAGACGTAATTTAACAGTAAATAACAAGTAGAAATCCGCCCCTAGGGCACATTATCAATCACTCAGAGCAAAATCATCCTCATGGGCTAACTCTTAGTACAGTATCACCCCTCGAGCTCATGCTCAGATCAAATGGGTACCCGTGCTCATTATGGGTGTGCAGACTCCGGAGGAGCCCCTTACGACCCAAGCATTATATCAAACCACCTCGTGGCATCATCACTCGGCACTCGGCCGCACATCACTCGGCACTCAGACTTACATCACTCAAGCCACCTCATGGCATATGAAGTATCTCAGGCCCCCGGCCTCATATCACTCAGACATTTGTAAAGCAGTAGTCCTCATCCCAAAACATCACTAGAATTATCGTTTGAGTTTCAAATTTGAGTAAAAGTGGCTGTTTTTGTAAAACAATAGTAAACAATAGGACTGAATTCAAGTAATATGTCAAAATAGTGAGGAAACAGTGATAAAAATCCCTGAAGGGTTCAAATAATTGGCACAAAGCCCAAATATGGAAATCAACCCAAATCATGATGATAGCAAATAAGTTTCAGTCAAATACGTGGAAAAATCATCATTTGGGATGGACCAAGTCACAATTCCCATTAGAAAATGACCCCGCGATCATCAAGCGCGTGTCACACCTCAACATGGAACTACGATGTACAATTTGGGGTTGCAAACCCTCAAGACATCATTTACAATCACTATTCACCTCGAACCGACTACAACTCTAGCTCGCAACACATTTGTCCCTCGAATCGACCTCCACGCGCGTCGAATCTATCCAAAATCAGAACGAATACATCGAAATTTGCTAAGTGAATAAGTCCCAAGCGAAGACAATGGAAAATCAAGAATCCGAAAATTATCCAACCCTGAGCCTCGGGCCACTTCTCGAAACTCAAAAAATTTTAATCTTTAGATTCCTCATCTCCCCACGAGTTCATCCATATCAAAAATACAAGAATCGGAGTTCAATTGACCCCTCAAATCTTTAATTTAAGCCATCTTAAACTCAAGCCCTAAACCTCCATTTTTGGTCCATTAATTTCTTAAATTTCAGTCCCAATCCATGAAATATTGCCTTTAAAGTGTGTCTTAGGACCAAATCCTTACCTTATCGAAGTTCTCTTGAAATTCCTCTTCAAAATCTCCCAAAAGCCCCCAATCCGAAGAAAAAAATAATGAAATTCTTCAAAAATCGCGAAGGATGAAATATATACCTTCTGCCCAGTCCTTTCCGCATCTGCGAGCCAAACCCCACTTTTGCGGTACGCATATGCGGCCCAGAAAACTGCTCCTACAGTCACTCACTTGCTAGCCAATACCGCATCGGCGATGGAAAATTCCGCATCTGCAGCTTCGCAGATGCGACCATCTTGACCACTCCTGCGAAAACTGCTCACCAAGCCCACTCTCGCATCTGCGGCCCCTTCCCTCGCACGTGCGACACTGCACCTCCGATTCCCAAGCCGCAGGTGCGAAAATACCAGAAGCATCAGATTTTTTGAAACCTCTAAGTCTAAAATCTTCCCGTTAACCATCCAAAATTACCTTGAGGCCCCTAGGACCTCAACCAAGAGCACAAACATGACCCAATACCTTATTCCAACTTTTTCTAATCATCCAAACACCTCAAAAAACATCAGATTACTCAAAATTCATCGAATTCAAGACTAAGTTTCCAAACATCTTTCGAAACTCTCTTTCGATCAAAAACCCAACCAAATCACGACCGACTGACCTAAAATTTTGCAATCATATCCCAAAGGACATAACGAAACTATAGCAACTCTCGGAATTCCATTCCGACCCCTGGGATCAAAATCTCACCGATCATTCAGAAATCGCCAAAATACTAACTTCGTCCATTCAAGCTTAATTCTACATCGGACCACCAAAACCACTTACAATCTCACTCCTAAGTCATAAATCACCTCCCGAAGCTAACCAACCCATCAAAACACTCATTCGGGCCCTCTAACACATAAGTTAACATTGGGTTGACTTTTCCAACTTAAACCTTCTTAAAAGAGATTAAGTGTCTTATTTCTTACCAAATCCACTCCGAACGCAAACCAACCCACTCGATCAAATAAAACACGGATAATAAAGCATAAAGAAGCAGAAATAGGGGAAACAGAGCTGTAACTCATGAGACGACTGGCCCGATCGTCACATCCTCCCTAACTTAAACAAATGTTTGTCCTCGAACGAGTCAAGAAACATACCTAAAGCCTCAAATAGGTGAGTATATCTGCTCTGTATCTCCCGCTCGATCTCCCAGGTAGCCACCAACCTCTCCACTGTACATTCACTGAAGCTATATCCTTTTAACTCAACATACGAACCTGAAGACCCAAAATAGCCATTGGCTCCACATCAAAGGTCAAATCATCATCCAACTGAATCGTGCTGAAGTCCAAGACATGAGACGGATCCCCAATATACTTTTAGAGCATAGAAACATAAAATATCGGATGCACGCTAGACAAGCTGGGTGGAAAATCAAGCTCATAAGCCACCTTCCCAATCTTCCGAAGCACCTCAAAAGTCCCAATGAACTACCGACTCAACTTCCCTTTCTTCCCAAATCTCATAACACCCTTCATGGGCGAACCTTCAGCAATACCTTCTTACCAACCATGCAGGACACATCTCAAACCTTCCAGTCCGCATAACTCTTCTAATGTGATTGCACTGTACGAAACCTCTCATGAATCACCTTCACCTTATCTAAGGCATACTGAACCAAATATGTCCTCAATATCCTTGCCTCGCCGTGCTCGAACCAAACAACTGGAGATCTACACTGCTTCCCATACAAAGCCTTATAAAGGAGCCATTTGAATACTCGACCGGTAGTTGTTGTTGTAGTAAAACTCTACAAGAGGTAGAAACCTATCCCATGAACCTCTGAAATCCATAACGCAAGCACGCAATATGTTCTCCAATATCTGAATAGTACGCTCGGATTGTCTGTCCATCTGAGGTTGAAAAGATGTGCTCAACTCCATTTGAATGCCCAATTCGCGCTGAACAAACTTCCAAAACTGGGAAGTAAACTGAGTGCCCCAGTCTGAAATGATAGAAACTAGGACACCATGCAACCAAACAATCTCCCGAAAATATATCTCTACCAACTGCTCTGAAGAATAAGTAGTACATATAGGAATGAAGTGTGCGGACTTGATCAGTCGATCCACAATCACCCAAATAGCATCGAATTTCTTCAAAGTCCTTGGAAGTCCAACAACAAATTCCATAGTGATCCTCTCCCACTTCCACTCGGAAATAACCATATGCTAAAGTAAGTCACCCGGTCTCTGATGCTCATACTTCACATGCTGACAATTGAGACACCGAGCTAAAAATCCTACAATATCTCTCTTCATTCTTCTCCACCGATAGTGCTGCCTCAAATCCTGGTACATCTTCATGGCACCCGGATAAATAGAATACTGCGAGCTATGGGACTCCTCCAGAATCAACTCTCTAAGCGCATTCACATAGGGCACACATATTCGGCCCTGCATTCTCAATACACCATCATCACCGATGGTCAGATCTTTGGAATCATCATGCTGAACTCTGTCCTTAAGGACAAGAAAATGCGGATCATCATACTGGCACTCTCTTATGCGATCATACAAGGAAGACTGAGAAACCACACAAGCCAACACTCGACTAGGATCCAAAATATCTAATCTCAAAAATATATTGGCCAAGTCCTGAACATCAACTGCAAGGGGTCTCTCCCTAACTGAAATACATGCCAAACTCCCTATACTTAGTGCCTTTTGGCTCAAAGTATCGGCTACTACATTGTCCTTCCCCTAATGGTACAATATAGTAATATCATAATCCTTAAGAAACTCAAACCATCTCTGCTACCTCAAATTAGATCCTTTTGCTTGAACAAATGTTGAAGACTGTGATGATCAGTAAATACCTTAGAAGATACGCCATACAAATTATGCCTTCAAATCTTCAATACCTGAACTATGGTAGCCAACTCCAAATCATGAACATGGTAATTTTTCTCATGGGGCTTCAACATGCGAGAAGCATAAGCAATAACTCTATCCTCCTGCATCAACATACAACCAATCCCAAATCTCGAAGCATTACAATATACGGTATACGAAACTGAAACTGATGGCAAAACCAATATTTGAGCTATGGTAAAAGGTGTCTTGAGCTTCTGAAAGCTCTCCTCACACTCGTCCAACCATATAAATAGATCACCCTTCTGAGTTAATTTGGTCAAGGGCGATGCAACGGATGAGAATCCCTGAACAAAATGGAAATAATAGCCTGCCAACCCAAGAAAACTACGAACCTCTATGGATGAGACGGTCTAGGCCAATACTGCTCCGCTTCTATCTTCTTCTGATCAACCTGAATACCCCTGCTGGACACCACCTATCCCAAGAAAGCCACTGAACCGAGCCAAAACTCACACTTGGAGAACATTGCATAAAGTTTCTCCTTCCTAAATCTCTGTAATACCACTCGCAAATTCTCCGCGTGCTCCTCTTGGCTACGCGAGTACAGAAAGATATCATCAATGAATAAATTAACGAACGAATCCAGATAAGGACGAAATACACTATTCATCAAATGCATGAACGCTATTAGGGAATTATTTAGCCCGAAAGATATAACCAGAAACTCATAATGACCATATCTGGTCCTGAAAGTAGCCTTAAGAATATCTGAATCCCTAATCTTCAACTGGTGATGGCCCGAACGGAGATCAATCTTAGGGAATACCCTTGCTGCTAAAACTGGTCAAATAAATCATCAATGTGAGGCAAAGTATACTTGTTCTTAACGGTTACCTTGTTTAGTTGCCTATAGTCGATGCACATT
Source organism: Nicotiana benthamiana (assembly GCA_034376525.1). Taxonomy (NCBI): domain Eukaryota; kingdom Viridiplantae; phylum Streptophyta; class Magnoliopsida; order Solanales; family Solanaceae; genus Nicotiana; species Nicotiana benthamiana. The sequence goes on from CM067340.1 coordinate 115,850,842, forward strand.
ATCATTGTGTCGTCCTTCTTCTTCACAAACAGAAACACTGCACCCCACGGCGACACATTAGACCGAATGAACCCCTTATCTATGAGTTCCTAAAGATGCTCCTTCAATTATTTCAACTCTGCTGGTGCCATGTGATACCGTGGAATAGAAATGGGCTGAGTGCCCAGCACCGGGTCAATACCAAAATCAATATCTCTGTTCAGTGGAATGCAAGGAAAGTCTATAGGAAAAACATCGAAAAAATCTCTCACAACTGGAACAGAATCAATGCTAGGAGTCTCAGCTCCAACATCCCTCACAAATGCTAGATGTGAAAGGCGACCCTTCGCAACCATACGCTGGGCCTTCAAGAAAGATATCACTCCACTGGAACATAATCAGTCACACCATGCCACTCGATCAGCGGTACACCCGGCATAGTCAAAGTGACTGTCTTAGCATGGCAGTCTAGAATAGCACGACACGAAGATAACTAATACATGCCCAAAATGACATCAAAATCCACCATGCTCAAAAGCAATAGGTCCACTTGGGTCTCCAGACCCCCCAATAGTCATTACACATGATCGGTACACACGGTCCACAATAATAGTATTGCCCATTACGATAGATACATGAACAGGTAAAGTAAGAAAGTCCTAGGGCATACCCAAATAATGAGCAAAATATGAGGACACATAAGAATAGATGGAACCAAGACCAAATAATACAGAGGCATCTTTGTGGCAGATTGAAACAATACGTGTAATGACAGCATCTGAAGCTAGCATTTGTCCTGCCTGGAATAGCATAGAAACGAGCCTGGCCATCGCCTGATCGACCTCCCTCTTTGGGGCGACCCCTAGCTTCCTAACCTCCACCCCTAGCTAGCTAGGTAGGTAATGAATTAACTGGAGCAGAAGTCGAGGTTTGACCCCTCTGCTGAGATGAACTAGCAACATGACTAGGACACTGCCTCCATAGATGTCCAAACTCTCCACACTCAAAACAACTCCCAAGTGCTGGAGAATAGGACAAAAGGGAACCCCTCGCACCGGAGTGACCATCTTATGTACTCGGCATAGAAGAAACCTAAGCTGACGGGGCACGAGAAGAACTCTAGGCTGGAAGGGCACTGAATGAAGGCTGACCCTGCTGAGACCTATGATAACCACGACCTGAAGATGCACCGGAATACTCTGGATGGGCCGACTGAGCATGCCTAAAAACGACCTCTACCATGCTGGAACTGGCCTCTTGAAGGAGTATGATGAGCCAACTCAGAATACCTCGCCTTATACGGTGACACGTTCATATCCCCCTGCTTCAGCCACTCAAATTGTCTATGCAGCTCCTCTCTATAGGACTACGGAGCATACTTCTCCAAGAAGAGGGTAGAGAACTCCTACGAAGTATGGGGCGCTGCACCAACAGGCTTACACCTCTCATACGCCAACCACTAAGTAAAGGTAGCCCCAGTAAACTGAAAGGAGGTAAATGCTACACCACTAGTCTCAAGAATCCCTGTTGTACAGAGTATCTGCTGACACTTGTCAAGAAAACCCTAGGCATCCTCGCCCTCAGCATCACTGAATGACGGAGGATGGAGTCTACCAAACCTCTCAAGACAACGCTGCTCATCCTCTGGAATAACTGGTACAATAAACTCCTAAGCTGGTGCAACCGGCTGGGCTGGGGTTGCCCCCGATGTCTATAGTCCCTGCACTACCTGCTCAGGTGTGCGATCAGTGGGGGTCTGATTGCCTCTCCTGGCCTGTGAAGTAGCTACTGATGTGGTGGCTGAAACCTAAGCCAGGATAGTGCAAACTAACAAGATCTATGCCAAGGCCTCCTGTAGCCCCGGGATCACGATGGGCACAGCTGGTGCCTGAACTGGTGCTGCTGGAGCCTAATCCGGAGCTGGGGTAGCTAGTGGATCAATAGGTGTTGCCCTCGCTGCTCTGCCCCTGCCCTGACCATGACCCCGTCCGCGGCCTCTGGTGGCCAAAGTGGATGGCACTGGTGGTTGTCAACCTTGTCTGGTAGCTCGCTTCCTCACCATCTATGAGAGAATAGAATAACAAAAGTTTAGTTCTCAGATCAACAAGGTCGCACGACAAGAATTTCAAGAATATGAGGTTAAATACAAGTGTCTCCGTACTGATCCGCGAGACTCTACTAAACCCGCTCATGACTCGTGAGACCTATATAACGTAGGCACTGGCACCAACTTGTCACAACCCAATTTTCGAACCCGGTCGTGATAGCGCCTCTCGTGAAGACAAGGACAGCCAGACCAAAATAGCATACCTCTTTTACGCAGTTAATTACCATAAATAATTCTAAAACGTGATATAATAACCATAATTTGTGGAAAAAAATGATAACAACAGAAGAAGCCATCCCGACACAGCCCAAATCCGGGTGTCATAAGTCATGAGCAACTAAGAACTCCATATACAAGTATACTAAGCATGAAATCTGGTACAACGGTGGAAGAACATGGATAATAAAATATAAGGAAGGCTCGGGGGTGTGGACTCCAACAGTTACCTCATAGTCTACCAAATATTGCATGGTCTAGGAGGATCAGCACTCAGGAGCGGACTCTACGATGCCTGAATCTGCACACATGGTGCAGAGAGTAATGTGAGTACTCCGACCTAGTGAGTAATAATTATAAATAATGGCTGAAAGCATGAAAACACGTAAAGGCACAAAGTAATTCCATATCAAAGCAGTAAAATCACCTAAAGCAGTCAATCAATAAAGAAATCAAATGAAATCCCTTTAAAACAAGTAAAACAGGTAATTTAACAATAAATAACAAGTAGAAATCCGACCCTCGGGCATAATACCAATCACTCATAACAGTACCAGCCCCTTGGGCTCACTCTCACTACATTATCAGCCTCTTGGGTTCACTCTCAGATCAAATAGGTACCCGCGCTCACTATGGGTGTGCATACTCCAGAGTGGCCCCTTACGGCCCAAGCACTATATCAAGTCACCTTGTAGCATCATCACTCGGCACTCGGCCTCACATCACTCAAGCCAGCTCGTGGAATATGAAGTATCTCGGGCCCTCGGTCTCATATCACTTAGCATATCCTCAGGTATGGCCCTTGCCTCACTCACTCCGAAAATTATAACAAGCCATCGGGCATTTGTAAGCCCAAAACATCATTAGAATTATCATTTGAGTTTCAAATCTGAGTAAAAGTGGCTGAGTTTATAAAACAGTAGTAAACAATAGGACTGAGTTCAAGTAATATGTCAAAATAGTGAGAAAACAATGATAAAAATCCCCAATGGGTTCAAATAATTGGAACGAAGCCCAAATATGCAATCAGGTCAAATCATAATGATAGCAAATAAGTTTCAGTCAAATACGTGGTACAATCATCAATCCGGACGGAGCAAGTCACAATCCCCAGTAGAAAACGACCTCGCACTCATCATCAAGAGCGTTTCTTACCTCAACATGGCACTACAATGTGCAAACCGGGGTTTCAAACCCTCAGCACATCATTTACAATCACTACTCATCTCGAACCTGCTACAACTCTAGCTTGCGACAACTTTGTCTCTTAAATCGGCCTCCACGCGCAACGAATCTATCCAAAATTAGAATGAATACGTCACAATATGCTAAGGGAACGAGGTCCGAGAGAAGACAATCAAAAATATCAAGAATCCTGAAATTAGCCAAACCTAAGCTTTGGTCCATCTTCTCAAAACTCAGAAACTTTTACATCTTTAGATTTCTCATCTCCCCACGAGTTCATACATATCAAAAACACAAGAATCAGAGTTCAATTGACCCCTCAAATCCTTATTATAAGCTCTCTTAAACTCAAGCCCTAAACCTTTATTTTTAGACCATTAATTCCTTAAATTTCAGTCTCAATCCATGAAATATTACCATTAAGAGTGTTTTAGGTCCAAAATCCTTACCTTATCAAAGTTCTCTTGAAATCCCTCTTCAAAATCGCCCAAAAGCCCTCAATCCGAAATTAAAAATGATGAAACCCTTCATAAATTCCAAAGGATGAAATATACACCTTCTGCCCAGACCTTTCCGCATCTGTGTCCAAAACCTGCTTCTGCGGTACCACATCTGCGGCCCAGACAACAGCTCCTGCAGTCACCAGCTTACTTTCTAATATCGCATCTTCGATGGAAAATTCCGCATCTGTGGCTGCCCAGATGCGGCCACCTTGACCGCTCTTGCAGAAACTGTTCACCAAGCCCACTCTCGCATCTGCGAAACCTGTAAGTCCAAAATCTTTTCGTTAACCATCAAAATTCATCCCGAGGCCCCGTAACCTCAACTAAGAGCAAAAACATGACCCAGTACCTTATTCAAACTTGTTCTCATCTTCCAAACACCTCAAAAAATATCAGATTACTCAAAATTCGAATTCAAGCTAAGTTTTCAAAAATCTTCCGAAACTCGCTTTCGATCAAAACTCCAACCAAACCACGACCGAATGACCTAAAATTTTGCATACACATCCCAAATGACATAACAAATCTACAGCAACTCTCAGAATTTTATTCCAACCCCCGGATCAAAATCTCACCTATCAACCGTAAGTTGCTAAAATACTACCTTCGCCAATTCAAGCCTAATTCAATATCGGACCTCCAAAGCTACTTTCGATCGCACTCCTAAGTCATAAATCACCTCCCCAAGCTAACTGAATCATCAGAACATACATCCAGCCATCTAACACATACGTCAACATTCGATTGACTTTTTCAACTTAAACCTTCTCAAAAGAGACTAAGTGTCTCATTTCTTATCAAATCCACTCCGAACGCAAACCAACACACTCGATCATATAAATATCTAATGAAGAATAAAGAAGCAAAAATGAGGGACGCGGAGTGGTAACTCATGAGACGACTGGCCAAGTCATCACAACTTCTTTATAAACCATATATAAATTTAACTGTACCGTTTTACGGGTAAACAAAAGTGTTTCTTTTACTAAGGCATTTTATCCCTCGTCAAAAAATAAAGAGGAAATCCTTGTGCTTTTATAGAAAAGCACATCTTCCATCTCTTAAAAGAGCAGAGAAGAAGTGGTATCTCGTGCTGTCGTCTTCGAGTATCGCTTGCTCGGCATTGATTAATATAATAAAATTCGCGGTTTAATTTCCTTTTCTTAAAGCAAAATTTATTATCAAAATTTTCAATTTAAATTTATTATTTTCAACAGTAATTTCTAATATGAAAACACTATCCCCTCTTTTTCTGTATATTGCATAGTTTTTCAAAGCAAAAAAGTAAATGTGCAGTGTGATTTGCAACTATTTGTTTAGTTCGCTAAAGTTCTATAATTTTCATTGTTGGTATTACAAAATAGTTGTTTCATACTTCCATTCTATCTTGAGAAGATATTCAATAATTTTGGGCGACATTGAGGGTAAATTCATAAATAAAAATATATTTTTCTGTTGGCATAGAACAATTTAATTCTTCTACTTCTATTTTTTTTTTTTTTACAGAATTTATTATCTAACACAATTTATTAACCTTAAGTGTTATATAGGGGTAGTGGTAAAAAATTAAACTAGTGTTTAGAAAGTTAAATAGTATGAGTAAAACCCTGGGGTAGCTCAACTGGTAAAAGTCTGAGGACAAAGTTCTTCATATCGCTAGTTCGAGACCCCCCGCAAGGCCAATGGAGGCATTACAAATCGATCGCTTCTTTAGGGCCCGTGGAACTAATCGTGGGGTACGCATTTGAAACGGCGGATCCCAGTGGGTATAGCTAGTCGGGTTCACAAAACGATGCCCGGAAATTATGGTTAAAAAAAATAGTATGAGCAAGAAACCATCATAATAAGGTATAACCCGTTATTACTATTACTTTCATTTTCAAGTTTTCAAAGTTACTAATCTGGAGATACTAGTAATATTTTACTATAAACAACATCTAGTTGGCTTTTAAAAGTTACACCTACTTGATTATGTAAATATATATCCTTTACTTTTTTGTATACAAAACTTAAAATTCTTACTTAAAAGAAAGGAGTATCAAACATTTGAAATTATTTAAAATAAGAAGAGTGATATCATTTAAAGTGGAAGTTATTGAATAGTAATTAACTACTAACTAAATCTAGACTTTCTCCTCCAATTACAAGAATCTGCATGACCAAAAAAATAATTCAAACCACCCCCACCCCACCCCAGCACATCACCTACTCCACCCCTATAAATACAGCTAACTTTGTCCATTTTCTGCTACTTCATTTTCTTTCAAAGGTAAACACTAACAATACTTTTCCTTTCACTTAGAGAAAATTCAGACCCTTCATTTGGTTTCTTCTTTCTCATTTGGAAGGTTTTCAAAAGCAAAAGTTTTGTTTTAATAAGAACTTTAAATGGAGAATCTACCAGTATCACTGTTTATGGAAACTACATTAACATCATCGCCGACGTTGCCCCCTCGAAACAACATTTCTTCTTCTTCTTCTCCACAGAAAAATGAGGGTCTTGATTTGGCTTCTGCCACCCCAAAACAGTTGGTGTTACTCCTACATGATGTTAATCTTCGCGAAGAGGTTATCAATCAACTAACTAAGGTGACACGTTTTAAACCTTTTTATCTAAGTGTTTATATAGATATGCATTTTGAGTACGTGTTAGTTTTTGTTTGTGTGTTTTTGTCCTCTACTTTGTGGTTGTTGGGTGTGTGCATGAGATATATAGAGGTGTTCATTTGTGTTGTCTTCCATGCCTTCTTTTGCTCTTTGAATGATCGCTAGAATCCACATTGAATTCTCAGATTGATATGATTGAATGTTTTGTATTTAGAGGTGTTAAAACGGGCTAGCGGGTTTTAGAATTCAAACGGATCAAGCATACAAAAAGACCTCAAAATGGTCGTGATACAAAGGGGTATCAAAATTTAAATAAGAAGCCAAGAAAAATGAAAATTATGCTAGGGAATGGAATGTGCAACCTTCCATCACTGATACCCCTTGACCATTAGACTGGGAGTTTGTCTTGTGTCAAGGGTTGTCAACCCATTGTATATATTTAATTTTAAAAAAAAATACCTATCTATACAGTGTTATTTTCCGGCGTAGGGGTATCAGTGACATCCCTCAGACAAGGCTAGCTCCGCCCCGGTTGTCTAATTGTAAACAGCTGATAAGCTTGAAGTGCTGAAACTAATTTTTTAATTAAGTATTCATGTGTCTGATTAATCATGCTGAAACTGATAATAAGCAGTTGATGTGTTCGGCAGAAAAGAATCGATAAGTTGTTTTTTTATTAAAAGGACTAAAATACCCTTAAATTTTAATAAAAGAAGAGTATAAATTAAAAAGTTTCTTTGTAAAGAAAATGATAAACAACAAATATGGAACGAAGAGAAAGTTAGGAAAAGTTATTTCGGGAAAAGTATTTTCTGAACTAAAAAATATTACTAAGTATAAACTAGTAAAAGCCTTGGATTAAAGTGAAAAGTCATAAGTTAGGGTGACTAACTTATGACTTATGGGTGATATTAGCTTATAAGAACTTTAGATGTTTACGAAATACCTAAATAAATTAAAAGTACTTATAAACCAATTTAACCAGATTATAAGCTTAGCCAAACACCCTGTTAATTCGCGATTGAGAGTGCTTGCAAAATGGAGTCCGAAACCGAAATAATAACTTTTTGGACTCAAAGTTCTTTTTCAATGTTAAAAAAAGTTACATTACTACCTATTTTGCAGTAATTTACTGCGAATTAGGTTAACCGAATTTTTTCCGTTAACGTAATTCAAAGTAAAATACTGTGAATTATTAAAAAAATTTGTTCACAGTATTTTACCGCGAATTAGGTAAAAAAACTTTAATTTGTTTTTTAAATTTAAAAAAAAGTTATTAAAAAAAATTTTTATTTTTTTATTTTTTATTATTTTTAAAAAAAATTGTAAATCGTCAAATTCAAAAATTTATAGATCGTCAAATTTATTGGGAATATTGAATATGTTCCAATAAAGGGGTGGAAGATTGTGTCATTGGGAACTGACCCACTTTTCACGCAAAGACATTTATCTCCCTGCATGAGATTACCTCCTTCCTTTCTCTTTTTATGTTTAACAATTTTTCCTTTTTAAACTGTCAAAACATATAAATTTTTTTCATTTAGAAAATTTTAAATAATAAAAAAAAAAACTCTAAGACTTATTTTAAGTAAAGACTTTGATTAAAGTAGCAAAAAGAGTATATCATTTACCATAACAAGCATCCAGCTATAAAGTATCAAATCCATCCCCTTTTATATAACTCCAAAAATTTCTTATCTCTTTTTATGGTTTTTCTTTGTTCCCTTATTCAAGTCAAGTCAATAATTTTTGCGTTTGTTTAAGGAGAAAAAACCCGTTTTATTTCCTTTTTCCTTTTCATCTTTCCATTTTCTTTTCTTCTTCTTTTAATTTATTTAAAAATAAAACTTGATGCTTGCTCTCGTATAGAAGGACAGTTATTTTTTTCCTTTCTCTTTTGATCTGGTATACAAGTTAATTGGGTATAAGACGTTTGATTGTATATGGAAATTCTTTTTTCCTTAATGTGAGCATCATTATTGTTAGGAGATAAGATATGTGCCATGCAATATACGCAATCATTTCTATACCGTCTAATAATTTATTTACATGAGCTAAAGAAGAGAAAAATATCATTTAACTAAGATTTAAAGTGTATAAATGATTAATTTTGGAGAAACAGCAGTTGCTCGCATATGAATACAATAGGAATTCACAGGACAAGTCTTTATAATAATTATTAAAAGTAGAACTATGAATGATCAAGATAGGTGGGAACTAGAAGTAGACCATCTTACAATAATCATATAGTATATACTAACTTCTATTTTTAAATTTAGCATGATATCTGTGATTTTAATTTTCTTATATCACTACAATTATTATTTATATTTTAAATTGATATTTATCATTATTTTAATTTCCACAATAGTCTCTCTACCTTCAAGATAGAGATGAAATTTGCATATATACTATTTTTTCCAGATTCTAACTGTGAAATTTTATGAATTTTTGTTGTTGTAATTTTAAATTATTTAATTCGTTACAGACACGATGTAAGAACAAATTTTTCGCCATGTTATTGCCATTAAAATAACTAATATCGGGAGAGAAGAAGATGAATACGAAATATTGGAGCTTCGCCCTTAAGGATTAAAACCACAAGAACATGATGTGTCAGCACAATCTCAATCTTGATTAAAGACTTATTTTAAGATGAAAAAACTAAAACTGAATATATATATATATATATATATATATATATATATATATATATATATATATATATATATATATATATATATATATATATATATATATATATATATATATATGTATGTATATATATAATTATATTGGGTTTGTTATTGTTGTTTTATTAAATTTATCACTTAAAATAAGTCTTAGAAATTTTTGTTTTATTATTTAAAATTTTCTAAATGAAAAAAATTTATATTTTTTGACAGTTTAAAAAGAAAAAATTGTTAAACATAAAAAGAGAAAGGAATGAGGTAATCTCATGCAGGGAGATAAATGTCTTTGTGTGAAAAGTGGGATAGCTCCCAATGGCACTATCTTCCACCCCTTTATTGGGAACATATTCAATATTCCCAATAAATTTGACGATCTATAAATTTTTGAATTTGACCATCTATAAAAAAAAATTATTTTTTAAAAAAATTAAAAAATTAATTTTTTTTTGTAATTCGTTACTTCGAATTAGGTAAAAAAAATTATTAAACCTAATTCGCAGTAAAATACTGCAAATTACAAAAAAAAAAATTAATAATTCGCAGTAAATTAATGCAAAATAGGTAAAAATATAACTTTTTTAACATTAAAAAGAACTTTAAATCCAAAAAGTTATTATTTCGGTCTCGGATTCCTGCAAAATGCTAGCCCACTTCAACCTAAGTAGGTCGCGAGTTGGTCCGCGAGTTACCACTTTATATTAGTATGTTTTTTTATTAAAAAAAAGTTATTTAATTTTGTCAATTTGCCACGGTAATGTCACTTGTATGACAAGTAGTTCTTCAGTCTATTTCTTAAGCAAGATCCAACACAATTATTTATCTTTTCCCCATCAAACAAACAAGAACTATAACATAAAGACTTCTATTCAATATGATATAAAATCATTCTAATTGCTATAAGAATGAAATATACAAATCATTTGACATGATGTGTTCCTTAACATCATCATCCATTAATTAAGATCCACAAAAGAAAGGAGACCACATCTTAAATATTGGAATTTTGACTTTGATGGACAATTATCTTCTTATGAATGAGTGAAAATAAATCCTAAAAATGATGGATGATACATAGGCTATTAGTTAATTCACCTCTTGTATGTGGGTATTTCTTATTTATATTTCGGTAAAATGGTAATTTGAAAAAGATGATAATTATTTTGCTTGTCCTTAAGGATATAGTGTTGCGGGGTGGTGTAATTTAATTTAAATTGTAATTATTAGTTATAATTTCTAACCAACTTTATTATTTCAGGGATTTGATGTCCTCTAATTTCAATTTGTGCAATTACTTCCACCGTTCCAATTTATGAGAATTTATTTCCTTTTGATCTATTCCAAAAAGAATGACGTCATTTCTAAATTTAAAAACAATTTAGCTTAAACTTCCAATTCTACACTTAATGAGAAGCTTTTATAACCACACAAATACTCTAGATCCCTTTTTAATTTGTTTAGGACAATAAATTTAAAAAGTCTTTAGTTTTTCTTAAAATACATGCCCAACCAAACACGTTCACTAGGATTTTGCAGCTGCATTAAGCACGTGAATTTAGGATTTCTGTGAAAGTGCTAGAAAATATTGTGTCGAGGGTCCTTGAAAACGGTCTTTTTGCCCTCCAAGATAAAGCTACACATTACTCATCCTAGAGCCCACTTGTGGGATCCACAATTGTAATTTATTGTGACATATATCTAAGTTTTGGGTAATTAAACTTTTCTTATTATTTCAGAAGCGAGACACATGCACAGAGCTACCTTTGCTGTTGTGGAACACCTTCAATGCAGTCTTCATACTTTTACAGGTACATAATATACCTTTTTCTAGTTTTCACTCATCTACCTAACTTCAGTTGGATAATGAATATAAATTTTAAGTTGAACCAATCATTTTCATAAATTTTTTTTTCTTTTGAGTTATAAATTTCCTCCAACCATCAAATGTCAAATGAATTTTCTTTAATTGATTTTCTGAAAATTTTAGAAGAGTACGTTTTAATCTGCAATTATAATTAGTTGTCAACACCTAATTTATCTGTTAATTTCAGGAAGTGATAGCAGTGTATCCGAAGTTGTCAACCTCAACGGTATCTATTAAGGAGTCAACTCGAGTGTGTAATGCCCTTGCTTTGTTTCAGGTCAGAAATGCAATACTAAATTATCTGTTTGACATGCACTTCTTTTATGCACTTATGAAAAAACCTTTTTGATTTGGTGATCAATGTGCTTTATGCTGCAATTGTCGTCAGCTGAGTAGTTGTTGCCATGTGACCAGAAAGTCACGGGTTCGAGCCGTGGAAACAATCTGGTTCGAGCCGTGGAAACAGTTTGGTTCGAGCCGTGGAAACAGTCTCTTGCAGAAATGCAGGGTAAGGCTGAGTAAAATAGACCCTTGTGGTCCATCCCTTCCCCGCGGAAGCTTAGAGCAACGGACTGCCCTTTTAGGTTCAGCTGAGTAATATCAGATAAGATAGTAATATCTTTTTCATGGCCACAAGATTATCCTAATGTTCAGTCGATAGGAAGAGGAGGTCATGAAACGAATTTGATGATATCATGACAAAACGTACTTTTGACACCAGCTTTTTCTACTTCATGATATGCATCCACCTTACTCTTTTATGGTTATATTCTGCAGTGTATGGGAAATCACCAAGAAACAAGGAGGGAGCTCATAAAAGGTAATAATGTCAGTTCTTGAAATGATACAAATTTAAACCTATGCTGAACTACTTGTAAAAAGTGAATCAAATTGCTGCAAGTGTATGAGTATGGGAAGATTCAGGTACACAGGTTTCAAAATGATCTATCGCTTTACAGTTTCAAAATAATCGTCTATTTTACCCTTTCAATAACCTTCTAGAGTTAGATAAATTTATCCACATCTATTGGCATATCTTCCTTCTCTATTCCTGCCAGCCTCTTAAATGCGTAGAAGTAGAAATTCTCCCAGCTGTAGTCCGTTTTCATTCTAGACTTGTGTTTCATCTGTATAATTGTTCAAAACAAAGTTTCTATTTCTATAAACTGTGATTCTAATTTTGTCCCAAAACAAATGGAAGATGTTCATTCCATTATCATTTTTGTGGTGAAACGTGCAGATCATGCTTGCGAAGCTTTTGCGAATCATATGTCCTTTTAATGCTCTAGTTTCCTCCAACTCTAATTTTTGCGCATTTTTTCAATGCATCCCCCTCCCCCTCTTCTCTTTTGATGGGAAATGATGGAGTAATAGCAGACTGAAGGTTTTCCTATTGTTGAGAAACATAGTTTAACTCTTCTAGTAACTATTCTTTGCAGCTAAACTACCATTTTATTTTTACCCATTTCTCAAAACCAATGGAAAAAATGGAAATGACAAGCCTTTGGAGTTTATCAGGCTCACCAGCTTGGGTGTTATCGGTTCCCTAACAAAGGTATTCTTCCATTTGAACAAATACATGCGTGCTCTCTCCATTGTTGTCGCTCATTCAATTCATGGATTTGTTTTATTTTTTTCAATTTTCTTCAAGACAGGATGTTCGGTAGTTAACATTACTTTACTGTTTACATATGCCTTAACTAGACATAGTGTAAGTATTAGTTACGGCTGATGGCTACCTGATAAGCAGTTCTTAAATCAAGTATCTGTATTTTCTTCTTGAGGTATCCATCTGCATTTCTTGAATAATTTATTCACTACGCTATATATGGCATTTCGTATTGGTAATTAGGCCATCATACATTTATAGCATTATTTGATTCTGAATTTTGCTTGCAAATGCAGTTTGATGATCCATACGGTGGAGAGATCCTTTATTTTTTCCTGGAAACAGAACTGGTTCCTTTGTGCCTGCATTGCATGGATCTAGGTGATGAATTGTCGCGTAAGGTTAGCCTGCTACATATTGATTCTGTTCCGTATTTGTTTTTTGTGTTGAATTATTAGGTTACAACTTCTCTGCCCTATCGGGGTAGGGGTAAGGTCTGCGTACACGTTACCCTCCCCAGACCTCACTTGATATGATTTTACTGTGTAGTTGTTGTTGTTGTTGTTGTTGTTGTTGTTGTTGTATTAGGTTACAAGTAGGATAATATAGTGCAGACAGGATCAGTGTTATCAAATGCGGTCAAGCCCTGAAGCGAGACTCAAAACATGTTGAGAGCTTCGTCTCGCTTAGCAGGCTCTTCAGTAATTTCACCAAGACTCTAAGGCGTACTTTTCCTTGTCAATAAACAAAATCTCGAAGAGGCGACATTAAACAATTGATATTTTACTTTGTCGTAAATTTTCTTCAATGTCTTTCTCCATATATTTGGTATTCATGTATATCGATATTAGTCTTGGACTACACATACATATTTGTTGTTTTTCTCCATTTGCGCATTTCTTCATTAAAACCCATATATTTGCACTTTGTGCTTAAAGCCCTAACAGACCTTAGAGCTTTTTTGCGCTTTTCGCCTTTGATAACACTGGATAGAATTGTATCTAGTGAATATCTTTTTGCTTTTTTTGGTATAAGCTTGATTGCTGTTGCATAGGGAAAGGCAGAAAAGGGTGCTTCAGAAATGTTTGCAAACTCCTGATTTTCCATTCTGCTTTATAAATTGTGTTTCTGATTGACTTTACTGGTTTGTGGTGATATACTGATTCTTGGCATCAAAATATGAAAAGAATGTTCTATGTCTGCACAGGTCGCAACACTCATAGTTATGAAAATCTTGATGCAAGAGGAAGGACTAAACTATTGCTGTGCTTTAGCTGAACGGTTTTACTCAATAGTACAGGTCTTGCATCGAGTGGTAGAGAAACTTTCTCAAAAACCTTGTATACTGCTGCTAAGATATGTGATACAATCTTATCTGTGTCTTTCACAAGTATCAAGGTTCGTCGGGTAAACATCTTTGTCCCTGCTGCTCAGCCCTCAGGTTTCATAATTTGCGGTTTTTCTGTTATATTTGTCTTTGAATTTGTTGTTTGATCCACTTTCATAATGCAGACCATCTGATGCATTCAGAAGCCAAATTCCTTGTCAGCTATTCGACAACACCTTTATGGACATGCTTCGTGTAAGTTCTTCTTCTCTCCTCCTTTTTACCCACTAATAAACATGCTGCATCTTCTAAATAAATTCTAGTATTAGAATATCCTAACTTGTTATCGCCTATACACCCGGACCCCACTTGTGGGATTACACTGGGTTTGTTGTTGGTATCTGTCTATGTAGGTCTTTCTAAATTATTATTACAACTTCAAGTGTATAGAGTCAAACCTCTCTATAACAGCTCTGTTTGTTCCGATATGTACTATAGTGAAGTGTTGTTATAGAGGACATGTATTATAGTGAATGATTGTTATATAAAAATCAGTTCCGAAACAAACTTGACTTTTATAGTGAATGATTATTATATAAAGGATGTTATTGAGACTGTACTTGTTTATTTTGCATATGACTTTGCAGGATGACCCCGAAACTTCAACGATGTTGCAGCAGCTATATGTCCATATAATGGGCTGATCAAGACAGTAATAAAGAGTGTAAACATGGATACAACTCTATCCTCTATACTAGTAGGACAAAGAGGACATGAAACAGCAAATAGCCACCTCAGTTGGCTCATTTGGAATTTTGTATTGTGCTTCAACTGTATTATTCGTAGGGATGCTGATGCCAAATGAGGGGTAAAATATTTTTTAATTTTTCACCGGTAAAAGCTCGAAAACTTGTTGCAAAATTTAGCTTTGTTAAAACTTATAGTTTTTAAAAGAAAAAAAAACGATGAAAATGGAGGCGCACGTTAACAGAAACTTAGGCTCTCTCAGCGCACATTAGCAAAGCTTGCCATTGTGCCCGGAGATGGCTCGCTGACGGAGAAACTGCGCGACAACCAAACCGTTACACCTGACCATGGAGCTGCCAAAGCTCGAGAACCACTGACTTTTGGAAGCTTTCTTCCCCTGAAATTTCAAGCAATTGATGTGATTTATGAAGCCGAATGTGCAGATGTCCACATGCAGAGTCCAATGTCCAAATCAGATGGGGATGATAGTCAAGCTGTCCGACGACTACAATTTTCTGAGATAAGCAAAGCGGAGGTCTCCCGCCCTACAGCAGCTGAGGTTGTGCAGGGGAATCGGAATGCACAAATGGGTAAACCATTATCATTTATGCCTCCCACTGATAGAGAGGGTAAGAAGATAGTAAAGTTAAGTGAGGATGATTTTCAATCCCAAGCTGAATACTGGAAAACCTCATTAATCGGGTATGTCATTGGAGAGACTCCGTATGAAAAGGCGATGGATAATTTTGTTATGCATGTTTGGAATTTTGTATCTAAACCTTAGATTCTAACCACTCTGAGGGGTACTGCATATTCCGATTCAATTCGATTGCGGACAGAGATCAAGTTATCCAATCGGGTCCCTACTCTTACAGGAACAAACCTCTGGTTCTGAGACCTTGGGAGATTGATTTCTCCTTTAAAAATGACATTGTAAGCACCATTCCTGTATGGATAAGATTCCCTGGACTACTTGTGGGTTATTGGTCTGCTGATGCACTGAGCAAGATGGCTAGTGCCGTGGGAAATCCCTTGTATACTGATAAATTCACTGGCCATTATGAAAAGATCTCTTATGCTCGAGTTCTTGTGGAGGTTGATGCTGCCCAACCTCTCCCTGACCAGATTGATATTGAAACTCCATTTGGGCTTAAGGTTCAACAGATTGAATATGACTGGAAACCCCTGTTCTGTAACCATTGTCTGAAGTTTGGTCATGATGCTATGGACTGCTGGTACAATACCAAACCAGAGATTGAGAAGGAGCAAACTGAAGGTGGACTGAAAAAGAGACAAGAGCCTAGAAGGAAAAGATATCCTAAAAAGCAAGAATGGCATGTTAAGAAGGCACAAGTTGCTGCACCACAGGATATGATCTTAGAGGAAGCTGAACCTAGCAGGCCACTTGCTGCACTGGTGGTCAATACCACTCAGATGATGCCTACCCAGCATGAGACTCAACAGAACACTAACAGCCAGATGAGGAATCTTGATACTGATATTGAACAACTTTGCAGGGAGATTGATGAATGCAAAAGGGTAAGGATGCTGTTGATGTGCTAGACTCTAGTAGAAAAGGTCAACAGAGTGACCCAGGCCCTCTTATATCCTTAAATGATCTTAGTCACTTGGAATATAAGAGGGCTAAATCTAGCCCATAAGTAGAAAGAACTGAAAAATTTCTTGCTACTAATAAAGTTGATGTTATGGGATGTTTAGAAAAAAGAGTTAAAGAACATAAAGCTAAGAAAATCCAAGACAGAATTTTAAAGGGTTGGAATGTTTATTGCCACTACTCAAAGGCTGTAAATGGTAGAATATGGCTGATTTGGAAGCCTCATATTCAGGTACAAATTTCTCTTGTAACTGATCAGATTATTCATTGCTACATAGAAGATTCTTTCAGCCATGTCAAGATGCATGCCAGTATCATCTATGCTCAAAATGATGCTAGCCTTAGAGAGCTGCTGTGGACAGATTTGAGGAGTATTCCTATTCCTAGCCAGGATATCTGGTTATTGAGTGGTGACTTCAACAATGTTTTAAATCCTGATGACAGAATTGGATCACCTATCACAGAAGCTGAAATAAAAGGATTTAAGACAGTTATAAATGATCTGCAGCTTTCCCCCCTCAGAGCTACCGGATGGCATTTTACTTGGTCTAACAAACAGGGAACTGCAACTAGGGTGTACAGCAAAATTGACTGGCCATTTGGCAATTTTCAATGGCTACAACAGTATGGTCATGTAGAAGCTGATTTTATGAATCCCTCTGTGTCAGACCACTCCCCTATCCTCATCAAATGTGGTGGCTTTAAGCTGATACACCCAAAGCCATTCAGACTATATACTCACATCATGGAACTTCCCCAATGTCAAAGCATTGTACAGAATACCTGGAGGCTTGAATACAATGGATCTCCCTTACAGCAGATCTGGAGGAAACTAAAATTCTTAAAGCAGCAACTAAAAGACTTAAATGCTTACATGGCCACATACAAGCAGAAACTGGTACAGGCTAGAGAATCACTGGACATCATCCAAAGTCAGCTGCAGACTAGTCTTTTATCACAGGTTCTTTTTGATGCAGAGAAAAAAGCCCTACGAGACATGGCCTATTGGAATTCTGTAGAGGAGCAAGTCATGAGACAGAAGTCCAAAGCATGTTGGATTACTTGTGGAGATGCCAACACCAAGTATTTTCATGCCCAGTGGAAGATCAGAGCCTCCCAAAGCAACATTTCTTCTATCTATACAGACACAGGACTAAAGCTAACAGAACCAGAAGATGTTGAACAAGAGTTCATTGCTGTCTTTCAGTCACTGATGGGAAATTGTGAAAGAGAACTACCACTTGCTAACACTGCTATTATAAGGGAAGGTAAATGCTTATCAAGACTTCAACAAACATTGTTGATCCAGGAGATTATGGAGGAGATTGTTGAAGCTATCAAGGAGATGCCTAAGGACAAAGCACCTGGAGTGGATGGGTTTCCGATTGAATTTTTTACCAAACACTGGGACATAGTTAAGGAGGACATCTTTGCTGCTGTGAAGGAATTCTTCAATACTTTCAGATTACCTCTTATGCTCAATACTACTGCCATAACTCTAATTCCCAAGGACAAAACACCAACAACTGTGAAGGACTACAGACCTATAGCCTGATACACCACATTGTACAAGATCATTTCCAAAGTCATCACTAGTAGGATGAAAGCTGTGATAGGTGACTTGGTAGGGCAAGCCCAATCTGCATTCATTGAGTGCAGAAGTATACTGGACAACATCATACTCAGTCATGAAATCTTCAAAGGCTATTCTAGGAAAACTGTTTCCCCAAGATGTGTCTTGAAGGTGGATCTGAGGAAAGCATATGACACATTGGATTGGAGATATCTTAAGCAAATACTAGTTGACTTGGGATTTCCTGCTATCTTTGTGCAATGGGTAATGGAGTGTGTCACAACTGTCTCTTACTCACTCATGCTTAATGGTGGACTCACAAAGCCTTTTAAAGCTAAAAGGGGTATTAGACAAGGTGACTCTATTTCACCCTACCTATTTGTACTAGCCATGGAATACCTCAACATGATTATGGGGAAACTGCACAGAAATGGTGACTTCAATTTTCACCCAAAGTGCAGGAAGCTAAACTGTACACATGTTTGCTTTGCTGATGACCTGCTGATGTTTTGTAGAGCTGATCTGGTGTCTGTCAAGATCCTAAGGGAAGCCTTCCTTAAGTTCTCTAATGCCTCAGGATTGCAAGCAAATCTGTCAAAGAGTGCATTGTATATAGCTGGAACTACACAGGATGATAAGGCTCAGATTCTGGAAGCATTGGGATTCATTGAGGGTAAATTGCCTTTCAGATATCTGGGGATCCCCCTTGACTCCAAAAAACTATCTGTTGGCCATTATCTACCAATTATTGAGAAGATCACAGCTAAAGTAACATGCTGGTCTGCTAGGATGCTTTCCTATGCTGGAAGATGTCAGCTTATTAAATCAGTCATATTTGGCATTCAAACTTATTGGGCTCAAGTGTTTATCCTTCCTAAGAAAGTGTTGAAAGCCATTGAAACTATTTGCAGAACATTTCTTTGGACTGGGAGTGTGAAGCTGTCCAGAAAGGCTTTAGTGGCTTGGGACAGTGTCTGTAGGCCTCTCTCTGCAGGTGGACTAAATATTATAGATATGACAGTCTGGAATAAGGCTGCAATCAGCAAACACCTATGGAACTTGGCTAACAAGAAGGATTGCTTATGGATTAGATGGGTGCACAGTTACTACATCAAGCAAAGGGACTTAGAAACAATGCCCTCACCCAAGACAGCTTCTTGGGTGGTTAAGAAGATACTGGATAGAAGGGAAGACCTAATGGGAGCTCAATTAAGTCAAGGCAACCTCTTCAATAGATTGCAAGCCTTCTGCAGACTGGATCAATTCCTTATTCACAAGTTATACCTGGCATTGACTCCTACTTATAGTAAGGTTGCTTGGAAGAACCTGGTTCTAATTGCTCAAGCTCAACCAAGGTATAAATATACAGTCTGGTTAGCTGCCCAAGGAAGACTACCTACAGTTGACATACTACAGAAGATTGGAGTCCAAGTCCCTGGAAATTGTGTATTCTGTGATCATAGCAGTGAGACATTTAGCCATCTGTTCTTTGACTGCCCAGTCACTAAGAACTTGTGGAACAGAATGTGCTCCTGGCTGGGTCACCATAGGACTGTGAGAAAATGGGAAACAGAAATGATGTGGGCATGCAGCAAGGCCAAGAGCAGAGTGGCACTTAATAATATCACAGCATGTGCCTTCATAAACACTGTGGCTCTTATCTGGAGAGAAAGAAACAACATCAGATTTAATAGGACAACTTTTGATGCATCTCTACTGTGCAGAGAAATAGCCTTATCAATTAATATCCGAGGCAGAAACTGCAGGAAATGGCAAGCTGGACTGGCCAAGCTCAACAAATATCCTTAGCCTCTAGTTACTAGGAAATCCTATACTATAATGTACTTAGAGCAAATTAGAATTTAGTATAGAAGAATGATGTAAATGAGTAGGAGTAATCCAATCTCTTACTGAATCTTCAACTGTAAATATTTTTTGGGATATCAATGGAAAAAAATGTTTTAACAAAAACAAACAAAAAAACTCGTAGTTTTGTCTTTGCACCAGTTTTTCCTTACTCTGCCCTAAGTGCTAATTAAGTGAATCGTTTAAGGAAGAGATGAAGGTAGCTCGGAAAATATTCTTATGATTACTATTTACTGCAATTAAAATGTCTTTCCTATGCAAAACTTTTGGAAAACGGATATATGAGGAGAAAGTATCAACCAAGGGATTAAATCAAGATTTTGGATCTCAAGCAAATTATATCCCTTCTCCCTCAAGCTTGAATCTGTAATTAGCCTTAATTTTGTTCCCACCCGATTTTCTTTTAATCTTAATATCTGGCCTACACATAGAGTAGATTAAATGGAAAAAAACTATGGTTAATGAACATAATAGCATCACGGTAAGTCTGATGCAGAAAGGAACATTGTGAACATCCAAACCAAGTTTATCTCATTTGTTTCAAGCTAAGACATTCAGGTGGTTTCCAATAGTATGCCAATGATAAAATCATTGTAAGAACACAATCTAATCTTTTTTTGAAAATGAGAACACAATCTGATCTTTACAGAAGAGTCCAAGAAAATCTTTGTAAACCAGAACACAGTCTAATCTTTATATATCTTCCTATGCCGTATGTCATAAAGGGGTTCATTGACTATACATCTCAAACTAACACAGCAAATCAGAAAGCTACTCTAGGGATGTGGAAGAGTTCATTTGTTTACCTCGAAAAAGAAACATAACTCTTCTTCTCTCTTCAGATACAACAAAATATCCCGAAATTTATGTGTTACTCCTTCGCACCCATTCAAGAAATTTAAGATAGAAAATTACAAAAGCAATCATATTCTCTTACAATAAAATACATGAACAGGATCGACCTGATTACAAAAATCTTGAAGACTAACCAAGTGAACAAATCCAGGTATCAATCCCTAGGAAGAGAATTGTTGGATTTCGAGGGAATGGATAGATTGGTCTCGAGCATAAAAGAAAGATCATGCATCTGCGACATTATACCTTCTATATCCATATTGTTCTTTGATGGATTTGATTCACCACGAATGTCTGCATTCTCTGAAGCATGTACAGCATCGTCACCAACCTTGTTTGGGGTATCAACGGCACTAAAAGATGTTAAATGAAATGTAAGAAGTTGTTGATTGAACTCAATTTAGGAAGTTAATAGTTAAATAACAAAAAATACAAATACAATCATGGTTTGACCTGGCAACCTCTCCAAGTATTGCCTCCTAAGTATTTCTCAGTTTCTTATTCTTCATTTACAGTCACAATGGGACCTCTTCCCACTTGAAATGTTAAATCTAGATATCTTTAAATAGCCGTAAGCTTTCACAGTATCCCTATTGAACATTGTCAGCCATTATATGTAGTCCCCTAAAATGGTTCAATAGATGCATCAGGGGAGTCAGAAGGTACCTTTATTTTCTTTTCTTCTTCTCAAAAATAAAAGAGGTCATAGGTATCTTTGTTTTGCCAACTAGCTAAAATCCCCTTTTCTATCTATTTCTGGATCTCTTTCTTCTATTGCTTCTTCTCAGGTAGTCTACTGCCCTGCGTCCCCAAGTTGACCCCTCAGAAGAACAATAGTCAATTTCAAAATGCAACTTGGATACTCTAGCCAAATCCCAAGTTAACATCTATCTCAAGAATATCTTAATGAGCAAACTAACAAACACCAACTAGAATATGAACAGACACAGATCAAATCTAGTCTTTCAAATGTGCCTTACTTCTTTTTCTTTTCTATTTTTTCTCTTTTGTTCCATTTTTTGGGGGCGAGCGAGGCTGAGTTTCTCAGCTCTCATGAAATCTCCAGAATAAAAAAAAATTAATTTAAAGTCTAGCATCAGTTAGTGAACAGCTACTTGTTATTTTTTCGAGGAAGATAGCTGGATAAATAGTTAATAAAGATCTATCAAGTCAATCACCCTGGAAATATCTATAATATCTCTTGATTTTTTTTCCTCCAAAACTAAGTTGGATTTGAGTCTTTCTTTTTTTGTTGTGGGTTTACCTCTCTGGGACAAGGAAACACGTAACTCTCATCCTGGGAAGACGGAAATAATTCCCTCTCTCAGCTCCAAAAGAGCCCATGTAATCCTCCTCTTCCAGAAGCTTCTACCTTTCAACCTCCAAGTCATTACAAATGTAAAACTCTTTAAAGAACAAGTTCGTATCCTTTTTCCATTTCTCTGAATTTATTGTTTTCAGGTGAGGGAGGCACAGGGTAGGTGAAAGGGAAGAGGAGTCTAGCGAGAAGCAGACCTTGCACCTCCAGGATGAAAGACTGTTACCAATCAATAGTCAGTTCCTATTTTCTTCTGTCTCAAATTTGCACAAAGTCGAATTTTTATACTTTCTCAATATTTGCAAAAAGTCGAACCTACAAAACCTCAAAACTGTCTTAAGCTTATTGTACCCTTGCCTTCTCCAAGGAACTTTCAGTTCCTTGGACTACAGTATTTTTCCTATATTCTTTTCTTGCATTTCTCCTTCCTCATACTTCTTGATTCTTTCCCTTTCACAAATATTTTATAATCTGTGATTCTTACTAAAGTTTGATTTAATTCGCTTATTTTACTTTCAAAAGCCATGGTTGAAGCATGCGTTCTTCCAGATTCTTCTTTCTTTTCTACTGCTCTTTCTTTGCCTCATATTCTGTGATTTTCATTGTGTTAAGATCTTATTCCTCCATTTCTACCTTAACTCTATGTTTGGCTCCCGGAAGGGTAGAGGGAGCGTGAAATAGAGAATTAATTGGTTTATATTCCAAGGTAAGATTTTGATAATATATTTCTAATCATTTGGTATAGAAGGAAATAAATCCAAATTATTTCCTCCCTTCTGTCCAAATCGGAAAAATCTTATGTGGACGGGTTTTCTGACCCCTCTAAATTTACTTCACTCTTAAACAAGGGAAATAACCTTAATCCCCAGGTTTCCTGCCGATCGTCCAGCCCCTCCTCTTTTCGCCCCAACCATAGTATAAGAGCAGTATTTGATGCCTATGTTCCTCGGAACTTCCAAAATATTGCCATTCACTTCCGCAGAAACACCCTCGTTACCAGGTGCACCTAAAAAGGATCAGACTGCGAACAACTGCCAAAATCCATATCTTCAAGGTTTGAACTGAAATTTGTTAGTTCTGCATTATTATTATTGTTGTAATTGTCGCTTTGCACAAGAACATTCTCAAATGGATCTTTGGTGGGTACAGAGGAGGTAAAAGTATTCCACTCATCAAAGGAATCATCATCCCCATTTGCAGTATCATGTTTAGGTGCAGGTGCATTCTCAAATGGATCTTTGATGGGTGCGGAGGAGGTAAAAGTATTCCACTCATCGAATGAATCATGATCTCCATTTGCTGCATCACGTTTAGGTGCAGGAGCATTCTCGAAAGGATCTTTGATGGGTGCGGAAGAGGTAAAAGTATTCCATTCATCAAAAGAATCATGATCTCCATTTGCTGCATCATGTTTAGGTGCAGGTGCATTCTGAGTCTGCCATGTGTCATCTTGAAACCAATCAATGCTAGTAGAGGGATCAACTATCTTGTAATTCAGCTTCATTAGGTCTCACAATTGGAAGAACTTCCCCAGCATTTTGCAATGCTCCCGAATTTGCATTATCCCATAGGTCAACTGCCGGCCAGTCATTAGCTGCAGGAGAAACTGCTGCAACATCTATCAGTTTTCCATCTATTGGGCCTTTTGGGGTTCCAAAAACAGTATCTAACTGAGCAGAAAGATCAATATCCGAGCCAACAAAAGCATCAGTTGATTTGGAACCCTCCTGCTGATTTCCAGAACTAACTGTGGAACTCATAGAGGTGCCAAATGTGGTAAACACATGCTGACCTGCAGAACCTATAGACTAGATTTGTTAGACACATTCTCCTCTACTGAATCAGCACTCTGAAAATCTGCTTTCCATCCAGAAAAGTCATTCGTAGTTTCGACAGTAGAAGATGTCACAGCTCGTTCAGAGGATCTGTCATCGGTAGTTTGGACTGTAGCAGAGGTCACAGCCCGTTCAGAGGATCTGAGATTCTCAAACAAACTAAGATCCTCATGACTTCCATCAGTTTTATTTACTGCAGTCCCAATATTATCGCTTGTGTCTGCCTGTTCTCTGTAAGCATTGGATATGTTTGTAAAAGAAAGGAAGTTGTCCAGGTCGACTCCAGTCGAACTGTAAGAGCTTTTGCTTTGCTCTAGCTTCTTATTTGTGATAGTGTTCTATGTCTCCAGCTCAATTGGCCAACTAATTTTCAGATCAAGCAAATCAGACAAAAGAATTTCATCATGGGGTGAACTCGGCCCCTGGTTTACCTGATGCTTTACAGTAGCTGCTCCAACCTTCTCCTGGAAACCAAAATGAGACAAGTTCTTAACAACTACTCCTAATTCAACAAGTTTAGAGTAACAACCAAAGTCTATTGAAAATGCTAAAGGGCTTACGAGAGAAATAAATGAAAGCAGAATCAGTGTGCAACAGAGCTGGATCCAGGATTATAGTTAGTGGATTCGAGCTTCCACTCACCCACTAATTCTTTGTGAAAATGGGTTCCGACAGCATAAGTATGTATACTTAAAAATATTCAAATATATAATGTGTATATAAAGTTATAGCTCAAACCGAATCTGTGTCTGCTAAGCAACGCTACAGAAATATATATCGAGCCATAGGACTGAAGCATAATAATCAAAACAACACAAAAAAGCCCAATCTTGCTTAATCGTCAAATAACAGGAAGCAACTGACATATTGAGATAGAGCAATGAGCAAATTTTTGTGTGTTTTGAGATAGAGGAAAATCAGACCCCATTAGTGGGATTTCACTGGGTCGTTGTCGTTGAGATAGAGGAAAAGAAACCTGACACAATCTATCGAGGAGGATGAGGATTTTAAGTTAGCAGATTCAAAGTATCACTGCACCCATTAACATTTTGTGCACACACTAATTCTTGGTCATGGATTAGAATCTATAATATATGTGTTATTAAGAAAATCTCAACAATATAGGTCAAGCCAAATCTGCCCCTACTGAGCTATTATAACCCAAAAGAAAGGAAACCCCAAAAAACTCCCATCTTGAGTTATCATTGTGCCATAACTGAAAGCAACTAACATACCCTTATTGCTTAAAGCAAATTGTCTGTGTTAGAGAGAAAGAAAGAGGGACCCCACATACTGATCCACAAGGATTTTAAGTCAGTGGATTTAAGTACCAATGGAATCACTATTTCTTTGTTCACATGTCGTGTAAATAACTTTAGAAAGTTTCCAAGTATAGATATCTAGCTTAAGTCGAATGCACAAAATATAATAAAAAATATCTAATCTTGCACTATCATTCCTCCATAACAGGAAGCAACCAACACACATATAAATCAGTGAGCAAATTGTGGGTATTTTGAGACAAAGAAAGAGAGATCCAATACACCATTCATCAAGGATTCCAAGTAGCACAGCAATCACAAATGTTTTATGACTATAGTTTGGAAAGTATAAACATAAATTTCTTAACAATGACTCAAAAATATTCTCAAAAAAAAAAAGGAACAATCTTGCATAACAGGAAGCAACCAACACACTAACATATAAACAACATGTGTTCCGAAAAAAAGTACAACAGCCACAACATACCGATCCATCAAGGCGAAGGGCTTGGAGCAACCATTGTAGCCAACAGTAGACTTAAAGAAAATAGGGTCAGGAGCCACGTCAGCATTTTGGTGCAATTTCTGACCGCAATATATGCAAATCAAGGATTGAAGGCCTCTGAGAAGCTTGCCTTGGCAGTGTTTACAGCGGAGATAGGGTGGCGAAGGGTCGAAGGCGGCAACGGAGGCGGAAAGAGAAGGCATGGCCGGAAGTGAAGGGTCGTCTGGGTTTTAGTTGGGTAGACCCGCTTCGGTTCGGGTCGAGATCTTGGCTTGCTGGATCAGAAGATTTGGGAGCTCCAACGCCATTGTCGAGCAAAGTGAACAGCGTGGCGTATGTTTAGTTAGGGATTTTTTGTTTTCCTCAGTTCAATCACTTGAATCTATTTACCGTCTCTTCCCACATCATGTACATTAGTACGTCTTTTTCTTTTAGTATTTATTTTGGTCCTTCGAACATTATTTATTTAGTTTACCTGAGTCAGTTTTTCTTTTATTCTTTTCCATTTCATTTGGACATCTGCTTTCCTTTTTTCCCACTTAATTCCTGTCACATTACGGGGAAAATAAGTTTTCATAGTCATTTATATTAATGTTGAAATTAATAAAGTATATTTTTAAATCTTTTACGTATAAAAGTAAATTTCTTTTGTGTAACAAAAGCGATAAGGTTACAAAATTAAAAATAAGTTTGTACAAATGCACAAAACCATTTGACACCCCTATAAGTTTTATCCTAACATCTATTTAATATAAGAGCTTAACTTATACCGATTTCTAGAGGAAAGAGTTTTTACATTGTCACATCATTGGCTATTTCCCTCAATAAAAGTGAGATTTGTAGTTAATTTCCCTCAATAAAAGTGAGATTTGTAGTTAATTCCCTCTAATACCTTTTACTGGTCCGGTTAAAGTAATAGGTCCCTCATAAATTTGGAACGTGAGAGATTTCCTCGATAGTTCTCGATGGAACAAATAGACTTTTACTTAGACATGGAAATACAATGTCGATTGGACCTCGCATCTCCAAAGGACATCTATTCTCAGTTCATAATTCGAAAAATAAGGAAATAATCAAATATATAATTATGTCGAATAGTGATGAAAAATAAAGTATGGTATTTGGGACCAGAGAACAAACCTGTGTAATTCCACAAGGGTCCGGGAGGATACTATGCACGGATACCTTACCCTACCTTCAAAAAGGCAAAGAGGTTGCGACTCTCGACTTAGGAAAAGATAAAAGGAAAGGCAGCAGCAACTTTACAGTATAAATATAGTTTAATTTTTTTATAAAGCACTATAGAAGGGGACTAGTTTACATCACCAAGAATTAGTAAAGCACTCAGGTAAAGAACATGTATCACCACGCATACAGCCAACTTATCAAATATACTTGAATAGTTCAACCACTAGAACCCCATTTGGTTCAAATCCTAGATTGATAGCTTATGATCATAGGATACTTCAGATAAATCTCCTAGAATATTTCTGATCTCCTTTTGACTTCGCATTTCATGAATCCAATGCAACACAGTTGTTACAAATCCTTAATCTGAGAGAGGAAGAGGAAAGGAGGACGATTTCCACGAGAGGGGAAAATTTTTCATTAACTATTTTACACAGCTTGCAGATATAACTTTGAGCTTCTTATAGGTTGAAGCTCTATGCAAGTGAAAATATGGAAATCAACTAACAAAATGAATAGAAATTATCCAACTGCTATACAGTTGCTGACTTCCAAACAGATTTTCTTCAAAACTCTCTAGCTGCATCTTATTTCAACTTTGCCCACCCACAACAACCACTTGAATTTTCTCGAATCACATTATTCCAGCTTATTCCGAGAATACAATATTGCATATGCTGCGACCATACTTGGTGCACAATCAGAAAGTGGAACGCTCATCTCCCCCTGGGTTGAGCAACTAATGTTCATCTTTGGAGGTCTTAGCAGATCAATAACCTCTTCAGCAGCATTAAATTGTTTTTCTCGAAGGTCGTCATCAAGCATTAAATCCCTGTGATTTTAAGATTCCCAAGTCATATTTAAGCCATTTTTAAAGATTTACTGCATATACTCTTGAAAAAACAGAGGCACACAAATGCTGCTCTCTGTTGTTCTTTTTTCTTGATTGGTTTGGTTTACTTTTGACAACCAGAAAACAAGAAAACTACAAGGGACAAGGATCATTTAGTCGAAGCTTACTTGAGTAATGATGCCAATTTTGAAGGAGTGCAATCTCGAAATAGAGCTTCAGGGATTATAGCTGAATCCAAAAGAATATTAGGAAGAGAGATGTATGGTATAGTAGCTTTGTGTCGTATAACTAATTCTGTTAGGAGATGGGCTCGATACGCAACAACACATGGCAGTCTTGCAAGCTGCACTTCCATCACAACTGTACCAGAAGTACATAGTGCTACACTGCTTGCCTGCAGAAACACGGTTCATGTTACTGCATCCACCTTGAAACATGAGGCAACTTAATATATTCATGATTCATGAACCAGAAAAGTAAGAACTGAGAATTATCTCCATATTGATTTAGTCATTCATAGGTATGTTACTTCTTTATGAAAAGATGATTTAACATCAGAAAAATTGTGGGCCATAGGCTATGTATGTCCCCCTCAATAATTAAAAAAATTACATTAAAGTTTCACTTTCTAATAAAAATTGGATAAAAAGGAAAAAACTAATTATAGTGACAAAGTGCAAAGCACACAATTCACATAAAATGCAAATACTAATAACAATTTACTGCTGGCACTTAAAAATATACCTATAGCTTGCCTAATATCAAATCCTTTGAATAACTGAAAAAAAATGAACAATTTGAAAGAAACTCGTAACAAGCATAGCGTACCATTTACTTGTTCTTGATTAATAAATAACTTCAGCAAATCTGCCAGGAGCTTAAAGGATATACCATCTATTATCAAGAACAAAACTAGAACTAAAAAACATGGTAGCCAATTGGCAACCTCTAGTAGCAAAGACTAGGTTTTCATCCTTGGAAATGAGATCCACAAGTCTGGCTCTTTCCTGCTCACGATATATCATACTCCCAACATTATGAGGAACAATTAAATACAAATAAGAGATAAAAAGGGAAGCCCAAGGCACAAAACATCTCGCATTCACGCAGTGTCCGGGAAGGGCCACACCCTAAAGGGTGTGATGTAGTCAGCTTACCCTAATGCAAGATTAATGGTTGCTTTCACAACTTGGACCCGTGACCTATAGGACACATGGATACAACTTTATCGTCGCTCCAAGGTTCCCCTCCATAGATGCTAATTATCCATTGCAAGGCATATTCATCGAGGTCTGTATCTTAAAAATACCGTCAAGGGACTTCCTCCATTTCCAGTTACAACATTTTTCCAATTCATTGGTCCCAAGGGAGGTGCTATGGAGGTGCTTGGAGGCGAAGAGCGTGCCAGAAACCTACATCAGAGTAATTAAGGACATGTACGATGGAGCTCATCGAGGTCTGTATCTTAAAAATACCGTCAAGGGACTTCCTCCATTTCCAGTTACAACATTTTTCCAATTCATTGGTCCCAAGGGAGGTGCTATGGAGGTGCTTGGAGGCGAAGAGCGTGCCAGAAACCTACATCAGAGTAATTAAGGACATGTACGATGGAGCTAAGACTAGGGTTAGGACGGTGGGTGGCGACTCAGACCATTTTCCAGTGGTTATGGGGCTCCATCAAGGATCGGCGCTCAGCCCTCTCTTGTTTGCCTTGGTGATGGATGCTCTTACCCGACATATTCAAGGGAATGTGCCTTGGTGTATGCTATTTGGTGATGACATAGTCTTGATAGACGAGACGAAGGCCGGTGTTAATGAGAGGTTAGAGGTATGGAGACAGACTCTCGAGTCTAAGGGTTTCAAAATAAGCAGATCTAAGACAGAATACCTGGAGTGCAAGTTTAGCGCCGAGCCGAGCGAAATAGACAGGGACGTAATGATTGGATCACAGGTCATCGCCAAGAGGGACAGTGTCAGATATCTTGGGTCAGTGATTCAGGGGGACGGAGAGATTGACGGGAACGTCACTCATCGCATAGGAGCGGGATGGTCAAAGTGGAGGCTTGCATCAAGAGTCCTGTGTGACAAGAAAGTTCCACAGAAACTCAAGGGGAAATTTTATAGAGCTGTGGTTAGGCCTGCAATGTTGTATGGGGCGGAGTGCTGGCCAGTGAAGAACTCTCACGTTCAGAGGATGAAGGTTGCGGAGATGAGGATGCTCATGTGGATGTGCGGGCTCACCAGGTTAGATAAGATTAAAAATGAAGTTATTCGAGAGAAGGTGGGGGTGGCCCCGGTGGATGAGAAGATGCGAGAAGCGAGGCTGAGGTGGTTCGGGCATGTGCGGAGGAGAAGTCCTGACGCCCCGGTGAGGAGTTGTGAGCGGCTGGCGATGGTCGGCGTATGGCGAGGCAGAGGGAGGCCTAAGAGGTATTGGGGAGAGGTGATTAGGCATGACATGGCTAGAATGCGGGTTTCTGAGGACATGACCCTGGATAGGAAAGTATGGAGGTCTAGTATAAGGGTCGTGGGATAGGGGCCCTTCTTCATACTCCTCAACCGGGGTTGGGTGAGGCTTGGCAGAGCTATTCATAGATGATTTGTGTATTGGATCTTGTCTTATGCTAGTTACTGTCTGATATTATTGCATGCTATTTTATTTATAGTTTTTATGTTTTTATTTTTAGGTTTTTTTGTTTAGATAATTATTTACGCTATTTATGTTGAAGTTACTAATGCTCTTTTGTTTTTTTTGTTTTTGTTGTTCCTTTACTTCACTGAGCCGAGGGTCGATTGGAAACAGCCTCTCTGCCCTTTCGGGTAGGGGTAAGGCCCGTCTACATATTACCCTCCCCAGACCCCACTTTGTGGGACTATACTGGGTAGTTGTTGTTGTTGTTGTTGAGTCACTTCGACCAACAGTATGTCCGAAAATAGTTAATTCTTCCAGAATAATGAGCATTGAAACCTTTTCCTATTCCCCAAAAGTTCACAGCCGGAATAGGAAGCATAATTCTAGTCCAAGCTACATCACTTCAAAATGTAAAGATACAAGAGTCAAGGCCTTACACTAAATGAATTGTATTTCATCTGGTGTGATCCTCCAGGAACCAATACAACAGATGATGGCCACTTACAAACAGCTTTATCAATGTAGTCTTCCACATGTTGATTAGGTGCCACATGAACTGCTGTTACCAAGTCAGGAAATGAACCTTTCAAATGTTCCAAAGTGCTTGAGAATATGGAGAACATTCGAGTAACCTCCTGTAATCTACTTCCAGGAAGCAAGGAAATGACTGGGGATCCTTCAAATTAAGCTAACAACACAATTAGAAAGTTGCCAAGGAGAAACAAAATTGATAGAATAGCACAGCCAACCGATAAAAAGGTAATAATATCCTCTCTTTTTTTCAGTAAACCACTGAGAAGGAGAACAGAGAGATTTTGACAGATTAGAAGTAAATATAGAGAACACGATCTTGCATCGTTAGATAACTGACAAATAACAGCAAAAGCATAGAAAATATATTTTCTTTTTGAAATGATATAGAAAATATATATTGTTCATACAAATTGAATTTTTTTCACACCATAGTACTTTCATCACGGGTATGAAACCTGGCTATACTATGCACAAATATAATCTATTATGATGCATCATATACTTTCTCACAATATATTAGTACAAGTTAACATACCTGATGATATTCCATGATCAGTTAGAAATGCTTCAGCATTTCCTTGAATTCTGTATCTTCTTTCTGTGGCATCCTTCACCTAAAATTGAATATTAGACAACATTACGCCATTACACTATATAAAATTATAATTTCACAGTCGTATTGGTAGAATAACTTTATTCCCCACTTGTTCATATTTCTTAGCATTTCTCTTCTCTTTGATCCCCTGGAGGGATTCATCGTGTATATGCATGATTAATTAGGTTGGTTGCTAATTGACAAGACAAAAAAAATTGCAATTTCAAAAGTTAAAAACAACAGTTTAAAATGACGACAGCATTATCAAGGAATCACTCTATCCCACCAGGAAATTGCTCAGAAATTCTTAGTGGATAGTTTCTTGACAGGAAAGAAATTTTATCACACTTAGTAAATTGATTCTTGGAAAGAAAGAACATCTCCATGCTCAAAAGCTAAAAATCCAGACACTTGTATATGAAGGCACTATTTGAATGACGAAGTCTTTCATGTACCAAATGTAGAATAAAACACAAATCAAAATACTGATTTACCTGGAAGTCCGGAATATCTTCAAGGGTGGGATGACCAACAAAGGTTGCTGCTAGGCCATTTGATCTACAGACTTCTGCCTCAAACGGAAGAATGCATAACACATGATCCACAAACTGAAGAAGTCTTTTTAGTCTTGCTTCACCACCTTTCCAAGCCCAAAATGACGGTGATACATAATGGAAGTGCAAAGGGATAACCATCCCCTGCTGAACACACGTAGCTGCAAAAAGTTTTTCCCAGTGCACAAGGAAAACGCTAGAAATCTATTTCGAACTCACAAAAGATACAGAACATTACCCCTCAAATGCTTTAAGAAACGGAAGGAGAATCCTTTAGAGTCTACAGTGAGTACGACATGAGGCCTAAAAGAAAGAGCTGCTTCTATAGTTTGTTTCAGCCTAACCTGTCATTTCAAAATTCAAATAAGGTCCAAATTTCATGCATGGATAATTATTAATTTTTACTTGGAAAAACTATAACTTGATTTTTAGTATGCAGAAAATTCATAATAATTCATACTCTAAATTGATTAAGATATGGCAGCAACTCCCAAATGCCCATTACTGCAATATCCTCTATTGGGAACAGAGTATTCAACCCTTGCTTACACATCATCTTCCTGATAAACATACACACCACAGAAAGAATAATGATAATTAAAGGAGTTGACAACTTGACTTAATTATAGCTGCTGCAACTTTTGACTAGTGAAAAGCATATTAATAATTTCAAGTTTCAATTATAACTTTAAAAACATTACTAATAATTAGAAAAAAGGGGGGGACAGATACCCTCCAACACCAGCAAAACGGACAGGCAAAGGAGAAAGCTTTTTTAGAGAACTCATGACATGGGAACCAATTGTATCACCAGAAACCTCGCCGGCAACAATGAAGACCCTGAGTTCTGCATCTTTTGAAGCCAAATCAACTGCACTTTGACTTGAAACTGAGAATGTTCTTCTCAATTGCCACATCAAGTTTAGGTTTGTTTCAGTATTCGCATTCCAAATTCTTCTAATAAACATATCTTGGTTTCCCTAAAACGAAAATACTAGTACTAAATACGCAAAAAAGAAAAGTTAGTGAAACCCTTATTTTGGAAAGTATTAAGTTACTATCTTCTTCTTTTTTCTTTTTTCTTTTTTCTTTTTTTTTTTTTTGTCTGGAAAACGGCAGACTCAACCAGCGCTCACTCTCTTCTTCCCCTTTTTTTCTTTTTTTCCCACTCTTTCCTTTTTAATTTGATGATTCGGGTCGGTAAAATGAAGCGGACGAAACCGGGTTATTATCGTCCGCACCAGGAACTACCGTAAAAACATATAAAACTTGTATAACTTTTATATATAGTATATAAAATGTATAATATATATATATATATATATATATTATACATTTTATATATAAGAACTACGTAAAAACATATAAAACTTGTATAACTTTTATATATAATATATAAAATGTATAATATATATATATATATATATATATATATTATACGTTTTATATATTATATATATAATATATATATATATATATATATATATGAGCATGTTTGGAAAGTCACCTAGAAATTGGATTTGGATATTGTATTGGGCAAATTTGGTTCCTTACGCCCACATATTATTAGCATACAGACTCACTAAAGAAAGCGGCCTTAGCGTAGTCGACTTAAGTAAGGCCGGCCCCAGTCAATAAACGAATCGAGTGACGTGACTCGTTGTAAGTCACATCAAGCTCTGACATTCGTATATCGAGGCCATCAACTCTTGTACTTTCTTTATAATATTTCGAGGAAGGTCTCTTAGTATATAAAGGGGACCTTCTCTCTTTGTAAAAACTCATGCGTATTCCATTACTGAAAATATATAACTCTCTCTTTCTCTCTTGTGCAAAAAGCATGTCATACATCTTACTGCTCTTACATCTCGATTTTTACATTAGAATCATTGATTTCTATCATCTAACGTTCTCTAGATCACATTACCCTTGATTCTGATTAACCTATATCATTTGTGATTGTTTTAAAAGCTAGTTAAGTGTTCGAATAACTTTTTAGCCAAACAATTTGCCGCCGTCTGTGGGGATTTCGAGAATCAAAGCTGTAGTTTGTTTCTAAAGATCCTTCGAAAAGCCACTCTCTACAACCTAGAATGGCTGAGAACAATGCTAGAATGAAGGCTATCTTGGAGGTTAGAACAGACCTCACCGACACTCTCAACGCAGATGCCGAAGGAGATGCACTACACACAAACCCCGGTACATTGATAGGCATGGAAGCCTTACCCTCCTCATCAGACGACCTGGTAGTGCCACGAGAAAGAGAAGCTTCAACATCTACCACTAAGGAAGCACCCCCAGAAATAAAGAAATTACTCGAAGAGTGGCTGATGAGCACTCTGAGTAGTCTAGCCAAGAAACCACCCAAAAATGATAGATGCACCCCAGCAGCAGATCATGTCGCAACTGAGGATGAACTCGAGGTCACAAGAACAAATAACGTACCCGACGATGTCCAAGCTAACGACGGAACACTCGCAGCCATCCTAAAAATATGGAAGAGATGGAAAACGAGAACAGATCGTTCCGTGACCAGATGAAGGAACACCAAGAAAGGGTGGATAAGATCCCAGGCGCGCCTAAACTGCCAAAGCGAGACATAGGGAGGCTCGTCGAAAAACCCTACACGGAAGGAGCCGCGCCATACCCATCCCAAAAACCTTCAAAATGCCCCATACTTAAAAGTATATGATGGGACCACCGATCTCGAGGACCACCTGATCCAGTATGTTACAGCCGTCAAAGGGGCATCGAAGTCAACCCTGACCAGATCAAAGCCATAGAGGCCATCCCAGAAACGCTAAGCAGCAAGAAGCAGGTGCAGAAATTAATGGGCCAAATAGCCGCCCTCTCCCGGTTCATCTCACGCTCCTCCGACAGATGTCACAAGTTCTTTGGTGTACTGAAAAAAGACCAGGGAATGTAATGGAACAGAGAATGCGTAGAAGACCTGAGGAACTTAAAAGCATACTTATCATCACCGCCCCTACTGGTAAAAGCCAACCCCGGAGAACCGTTGCTTGTATATGTGGCCGTATCTGAGGTCGCAGTCAGTGCCGTCCTAGTGCGTGAAAACAAAGGTACGCAATCTCCTATTTATTATATCAGCAAAACTTTAGTGGACGCCGAAATCCGGTATCTCCATCTTGAGAGATTAGCCTTAGCACTTGTAGTAGCTTCACGAAAGCTACGATCGTATTTCCAGTGCCATCCCATACGGGTGGTGACGACCTTCCCTCTAAGGAGCGTCCTGCACAAACCGGAACTCTCCGGGCGACTCGCCAGATGAGGCGTCGAGCTCAACGAGCATGATATTACGTACCTCCCAAGAACCGCCATCAAGTCACAAGTCTTAGCTGACTTCATCGTCGACTTCAACGCGGAAGTCCTGTCAAAGGCAAAACTCGAGGCACAACGCGCATCCTCCGAATATGACCTATGGGTCCATTTTACGGATGGTGACGCCAATGCATCTGGATCGGGATTGGGACTCGTTCTCGAAGTCCCCACAGACGAAATGATTCGCCAGTCCATACAATGCCCAGAAATGACTAACAACGAGGCTGAGTACGAGGCCGTAATTGCAGGCATGAAGCTGGCCACCAAGTATGGAGCTTGCTGAATTCTCCTCCACTACAACTCCCAGCTTGTGGTAAACCAGATCACTGGGACTTATCAAATCAAGGAACATAGGCTACAAAAGTACCAGTCAGAAATTCATAGGCTGATGACTACATTCGACGAATGTCGCTTCGAACAATTTCCCAGAGCACGGAATATCGAAGCGGATGGCCTGGCGAAGTTGGTTGCTGCCACCAAAAGCGTCAACAAAGAGAGTGTGGTCACACTCATCCACTCAGCTATCAATCACACCGAGGTACTTTCTTTAAACCCGACTTGGGACTGGCGCAACTAGTTCGTATGTTACTTGCAGGACGGGATACTCCCCCTTGATAAAAAAGCAGCAAAAAAGCTCCGCAGACAGGCCGCTCGATACTGCATGATCAAGGACGACCTTTATAAAAGGCATTCGGTGGCCCCCTAGCCAAGTGCTTAGGACTACAACAAGCAAGACCTGTACTCGAAGAAGTACAAGAAGGCCATTGCGGCACCCACACTGGCAACCGCGCCCTCATTAGGTGCATCATACGCGCCTGCTACTATTGGCCCACCATGAAGAAAGAGGTATCGGAGTACGTCCGCCAATGCGAGCAGTGCCAAAAGTTCGCCCCAATGATACACCAACCAAGAGAACCCTCCATTCCGTCACATCCCCCTGGGCATTCATCAAGTGGGGGATGGACATAATCGGCCCACTACCCCCAGGATGAGGAAGGTACGATTTTTACTTGTTTTAACTGACTATTTCTCTAAGTGGGTGGAAGCATGTGCGTACGCACAAATACGCGAGCAAGAAGTCATATCCTTTATTTGGAAGAACATCATATGCCATTTTGGCATCCCCAAGGAAATCAGCTGTGATAATGGGCGCCAGTTCATCGGTCAGAAAACGACCGAGTTCTTCAAAAAATGGCGCATCAAAAGGATACTATCCATGCCATACCACACCGCCGCCAACGGTCAAGAGGAGTCCTCCAACAAAACAATCCTGAACGTAATCAATAAGAAGCTCGAAGATGCCAAGGGACTATGGCCCGAACTACTACCCGAAGTCTTATGGGCGCACAGAACCACACCCAAATCCAGCACCAGAGAAATCCCATACTCACTGGTTTATGGAACCGACGAGGTCATACCTGTCGAAGTGGGCGAACCCAGCTTAAGGTACTCACACACCAGCAGAACGGAAAACGACATCGGCAGGCTCCAAGATCTTGATGAAACTGAAGAAAGAAGATAAATGGCCCACGTCAGGATGGTATCCCAAAAACAACAAGTCGAAAGATAATACAACAAAAGGGAACAAATAAGACCGCTCAAAGTAGGGTATTACGTCCTCAAAGCCAAGACTATGGCCTCAAAAGACCCAAGTGAAGGAAAATTGGGCACAAACTGGGGTGGACCCTACAAAATCACGGCGACGGCCGGGAAAGGAGCATTCTAGCTGGAGACAATGGAAGGAAAGACACTCCAAAACAACTGGAACGCCGCTCACCTCAAACGTTTCCACTTCTAAAAAGGTGACACATGAGTCGTACTCTTTTTCCCTTACCCGAGTTTTGTCCCAATTGGGTTTTCTCGGGAAGGTTTTTAACGAGGCGACAAAGGGGTCACCTGGAGACGTTTGTAGCGCAAGTGCATCATGTCCACCTCTCCATGTACTCTCCAAGCCAGACATGATACAAGGACAGGATTAGTGTCATCTCCAGATATATAGAAAGGCTACAGCTACTTCCAAGTGTATATAAAGGCTACGGCCACCTCCAAGTGTATAGAAAGGCTACGGCCACCTCCAAGTGTATAGAAAGGCTACGGCCATCTCCAAATGAATGAAAAGGCTACGGCCATCTCCAAATGAATGAAAAGGCTACGGCCGTCTCCAAATGAATGAAAAGGCTACGACCATCTCCAAATGAATGAAAAGACTAAGGCCATCTCCAAATGAATGAAAAGGCTACGGCCATATCCAAATGAATGAAAAGGCTACGGCCATCTCCAAATGAATGAAAAGGCTATGTCCATATGGCTAAGGCCATCAGGCTACGACCTTTATTTTACATGGCTATGGCCATCATTTTATATGGCTAAGGCCATCAGGCCACGACCTTTATTTCACAAAGCTATGGCCATCGTTTTATATGGCTAAGGCCATCAGGCTGCGCCCTTTATTTTATGTGGCTATGGACATCGTTTCATATGGCTAAGGCCATCAGGCTACGGCCATCAGGCTACGGACTTTATTTCACATGGCTATGGCCATCGTTTTATATGGCTAAGGCCATCAGGCTACAACCTTTATTTTATGTGTCTATAGCCATCATTTTATATGGCTAAGGCCATCAGGCTACGGCCTTTATTTCACATGGCTATGGCCATCGTTTTATATGGCTAAGGTCATCAGGCTACAGCCTTTATTTTACATGGCTATGTCCATCGTTTTATATGGCTAAGGCCATCAAGCTAAGGCCTTTATTTCACATGGATATGGCTATCGATTTGCACGGCTAAGGCCATTAGGCTACGGCCTTTTATTTAACATCGCTATGGCCATCGATTTACGACCTTTATTTCACATGGCTATGGCCATCGATTTGCATGGCTAAGGCCATTAGGCTACGACCTTTATTTTACGTGGATATGGCCATCGTTTTATATGGCTAAGGCCATTAGGCCACGACCTTTATTTCACATGGCTATGGCCATTGATTTGCATGGCTAAGGCCATTAGGCTACGACCTTTATTTCACATGGATATGGCCATCGTTTTATATGGCTAAGGTCATTCGGCCACGGCTTTTATTATACATGGATATGGCCATTATTTTCATCGGGCTACAGCCTTTTTCTGTACATGGATAGAGCCATCGTATTCACAAGGCTACAGCCGCCTATTTTATATGGCTAAAATCATCAAGGCTAGCTTTACACGGCTATGGCCGACAAATTCCAAGCAGCTACGGTAAAGAAAAGTACGATGACATGCAAAAAGGTAGAAAAGATCACTTACAACAAAAAATTATATGTTTTCACCAAAGGGAACAAACACCCCTGATACAAAAATCAGTATGTACAAGCATATTTACAAAGACCCTAAGAAACCACTACTTATATAGCCCGGCCCGGCCCTCACGTGGCCCATCCTCATTTCTGGGAGGGTACGCCCTGGAAATCCAAGAGCTGGATTCCAAGAGATTGATGTCTACCGATTTGCCCCCCCCCCCTCTCGGGCCGGTGATTCAGGACCATAGCCTGCCGCCTCACGGGCGACTCTAACTAATTGGTGTTGGTTCTCAACCTCCGCTTCAAACGCTCGACCAGCCGACATGAATTTCTCAAGCACGACCAGCCTGGCCTCCGCATACACCCACTTCTCATGCGCCTCATGAGACGTATCGGCTTGTGTGAGAGCTAGATTAAGCTCCTCGACCTCGGCCTTCGTGGCTTTGAGTTCCTCCGTTAGAGGCGCAACCCGAGTGCACAATTCTGCCGCCTCCTCCACTACAACACAACCAAGCTGAAGCTCCTCGTCCTTGGCCTGGATAAGGACCTCCATCTCTGTGGCCCGAGCAATAGCGGCCATGAGCTATTCATCAACCTTTTCTAGCTCGGCCACTCTTCTCTTCAATTGCGCCTCGGACTCCACTAGGCCCTCACGAACCACTCTAAAGTTGGGGTCCTGCTTGTACATATCGGCCAGGGTTCGATGCGCCTCGCGTGTCTTATTGTACTTCTGCGCCAGCCTATTTTATTTGGCCATCTTCTCTTTCCGGCGCTGATCCCTCTCCACCTCCAAGACAAGAGTGGAAAAGAAACCAAGTAAGTACGGGAAAATCATAACTCTACATAAGGAAAGGACATCAAGCAAGGCAGAGGCATACCTGTAGGGGCGCACCTACCACCATTTGGGCCAAGACTTTATCACTAAGCTCCGTCAGGGTCGCACGCTCGGCACCGGCGCACAAGAGCATCATACTGGAGGCCGTCTCCTCACAGTTCTCCAACAAATTATAGTGACTTGGGATCACTATGCAACGAGAAGATTGGCCGGCCATCATATCCACCCGGTCCAAGGACCTGCTTCCTATGTTTGCGCCCTTCGTGGCTGCCCCCTAGCCCGCCACGTCCATGTCTTCGCTTCTCCTCGCCGCGGCCTCACTCCTAAGATTAGCTCTTCCTGAGCGAATAGCCTCTGCCATAAAAGCCGGCCTTGATACAGGGCGGGATGGCCTAGCCTTTCCCGACTGGGTAGTCATGGCCTTGCTAGTGAGAATCCGACGCTACCTCCTCTCCAACGTATCCTCCTCTTCACGGTCCCGCTCCGCGGGATGCAGAGCGGGCTTAGAGGGGGTCGGCATGGCAGAAGGCATCCTTACGGGGGAAATATCAGGAATAGCCACCGGCACCTCCATGGGCATCGTGTCAGGTACGACCCCCATCACGGCCTCAGATGCTATCTCTGGGGCCGCTTCTAACGTACCATCATGTCTTGAAGGGGCAAAGCACTGGCCTGGACGTGCCGATGAAGACCAGATCCTCCTCAGGATCAGATACCGTCCTAGAAGGACTGGTCGCAGTCTTCTTCTTCTGCTGCTTCTTCTTCCTCGCCTTCAGGCGTCTCGACCTGCCAAAGCACATGTGAGACGGGCAAGGAAATTATAAGAGCCCCCAAACCATAACAAAAATTAGGTAAAGCCGTTACCAGCCGGGCCGTAGAGCCTAAGGAATTCAGACCAGGAATGACTTTCCTCTGCAAACGGTATCAGCGCTTGCACCCACGACCTAATGTCGTCAACCCTACAAGGAGGGCGAGCAGCCAGTGCGTGAAAAGAAAAGAAAACTTTCGACTGTGAGAACCAACAAAGTAAGGTCAAAATAGTAGACATCACGCACGGCAATACTTACATGCGTCATTCCACACTTCTGGAAACCCATCAGGGTTGGACACAAGGTGCTCGGTACGCACGTAGAAAAACCTCGTCCAGAATATACGATTGGCCTTGTCGTCCACCCGCGCCACGAAGCTTTTCTTGCCCCTACTCCTCAACTGGAGCATCGAGCCTCCCATGAAAACCACATTCAACATTTGGAGAAGCTGATGAACGGTCACCTCTTTTCCGGCCTTCGCCGCGTAAATAGATACTACCCTGCACACCTTCAATACATACGGGGTAAGTTGGGCCGGGCATGATCCAAACCAGCGACACAGCTCTTCCGCTAAAGGATAAATCGGAAGGGTGTATCCAATTCGGAAGGCGTACTCGTAGAAGGCACAGTACCCGGTCCTAGGCACGTTAGCATAGTCTGGCCC
The DNA here is from genome assembly GCA_034376525.1 of Nicotiana benthamiana. Lineage (NCBI taxonomy): Eukaryota > Viridiplantae > Streptophyta > Magnoliopsida > Solanales > Solanaceae > Nicotiana > Nicotiana benthamiana. The sequence continues at coordinate 115,891,790 of CM067340.1, forward strand.
CGCGGGAACCATGTCAACGTTATCGGGAATATCGTACGACTCCCTGAGAGAGGCCAAATGGGAAAACATTATCTCACTATGCTCCCAAGGGATGATTTTACGCTTATTCAGAAAGTCGCTCCTCTTGCTCATATCGCGTGGGAGCAGGTTGGCCGTTGATAGAGGAACAAAAGCTTTCTCGGCGTTCTCGCCGTCCGAGGATGACGAAGCCCTGATGGAAGCAACGTCCTGGTTCTGGTATCATCACGACGACATTTAGCCATAGTGAATGATATAAGAAAGAGGTATTACGGGTCGCAAGATCGATTCCTAAGAATTGAAATTTCAGAGAAGAAAATAATAGGGAGCACCAGAAAAAGATAGGGAAAAGATTGAGAAAATACTCTCCGAAAAGGATCGAAAGATGAACCTAGTCCAACTCTCCTCCTATTTATAAGAAAAGGTACACGAAATCAAAAGGTCATGATTCAAAAAATCGGCGCAGGAAACCAAACTTCACGTCATAACCTGAACCACCTTGGGATCAGAAGTATTGATCACGCATGTGATCGATGACGTCACCTTTAAAAGAAATACCAAAAAGGAGTTAACATGTCAATGGCATGACCTCTTCACACACGAACGCGTCTCTCACAGAGGTGTCAACAGGAACGACCAAATTTCCATAGGCGTCGAGCACGTATGTCTGTCCATTGGAAACGCCTTTCGACTGCGTCCCCAAAACGGAGGGACTATCTATATTGGGAAAATTTGGTTCCCTACACCCACATATTATCCGCATATGGCCTCACTAAAGAAAGTGGCCTTAGCATGGTCGACTTAAGTAATGCCGGCCCTAGTCAATAAACAGATCGAGGGACGTGACTCGCTGTAACGTCACATCAAACTCTGACATTCGTATATCGAGGCCATCAACTCTTGTACTTTCTTTATTTTATTTCGAGGAAGGTCCCTTAGTATATAAAATGGGCCTCCTCTCTTTGACACTCATGTGTATTTCATTACTGAAAATATACAACTCTCTCTCTCTCTCTCTCTCTCTCTCTCTCTCTCTCTCTCTCTCTCTCTCTCTCTCTCTCGTGCAAAAAGCGTGTCATACATCTTAATGCTCTTACATCTCGATTTTTACATTATAATCACTGATTTCTATCATCTAACATTCTCTAGATCACATTACCCTTGATTCGTATTAACCCATATCATTTTTTGATTGTTTTAAAAGCTAGTTAAGTGTTCGAATAACTTTTTAGCCAAACAGATGTACTTGGGTGTAATTATACAGTTTGGCATGTTTGTTTGGTCAAGTAATTACTTGATCAGTATGGAATTGGGTGTAATTGGAGAGGTGTAATTACACTCTCCAATTCTCAAGGGGAGGTGCGAATTGATGTAATTACAGCGTGTAATTACAAGGTTATTTTTTTTATTTTCTTTCGTGTTTATTTTAATTTTAATTTATTTTTTATAACTTTTTATTTCTATTATTTTTTTAATTCTATTTTTAATTTTAAAATTTCTTTTAAAATTTTTAAAATATATTTTCTTTATACATTATTTCTCTTCTTTACTTCTTGTTATTTTATGTAATTATTTATATTTTATTTTTTATTTATTTTAATATTCTATTTTTTGAAACTACACCTCCTAGTATCATAAATAATGAGCCATTTACAAACTTTTTCATATAAAGTGATGCAATTAAAGTAGAAATTTAATGTTGAATGCGGTTATAGACTTATATGTTTCTTAATCTAAAGTTATAGTGGAACTTACTATTATTATGTTGAAATTTGACATATGCTAAACAATTTTTTTTTGGATTTTAAAATTATGTTATATTCATGGTTCCAATTTACTTGTCATTAGTATTGGCTCACGTCGCATGTTGTTCATTGTTTTAGTTAGAATTGATAGATCAATGTTGTCAAATATTTGAATAATGTTATGGCATTATATTTATAAATATTAATTTATTTTATCAAATATGAATTCCATGATTTTATAAAAAAATATATATTTTAATTTTTGTAAGTATCTAAACTAAATATTATTAATTTAAAATATAAATAAAAATTATTTTTACAATACTAGCTATAAATATATGTTTACTTATTAATTTATATTCACGAAAAATATACATCTTAAATATAAAATATAATATTATTTATGCTTATAAAAATTTATAGCCATGTATTTATTATATTAACTTTTAAGTTTTGATAATTAATTATACTAGTTCAACCAAATAGTAAACTTGTAATTACACTATAACAAACAAACATGTCGTCGTAATTACACAATTGAGTAATTATTAGACGGTGTAATTACTACCCTAATAATTACATCAATTTCAATTACAATGTAGCTTTCCAAACAGACTCTATATATTTTTTGGTTATTATTTTTATAATATCATTTTTCCTGACCAAATAAACTTGGGCGATTGACAGAAATAGCCTCGGGGTTGGTCATAGCGGAATGTCTCCAATATTTGAGATATTTAAAAAGTAACCTGACCCATACACAATTATCGCTCTTCAGTATTTTGCTACATGCTTGTTTAGAGTTTAAAGTACATTTTCTCTATTTATTTGTTAAGTTGTCCAACAAAATTTGCCAAATTAACATGATTTTACTCTTTATAGAATTTTTTCTATCGGATTGCTGGAGTTTATGCTATGTTTACTCTAATTATCTATTAAGTTAATTTTTATTTTAATAAAGTGTTCTTTGAGTTTACAATTTCAATTTATATCAAAACATCCCAAAAACTTTCAGCTACCACCGCATTAAGCATAATCACCAATTTATTCAAATAACACCAAATCAAAAAAGGTCTATTTTGTATTTTTCAATAAATTTTAAAGTCCAACAATATAGTATTGAAATTTTTACAGTAAATCACTAAATCAAAGTTTAAGCTAAAAATCTAAGCATAAATTATCAACATTCAAATATTTTTAACAATAACGGATTATTACTCTTCACTTTATACTACCAAACAAGAACTTTAAGCTTTGGAATATTGACGAGCTATGGTGTTTAAGTAAAAAAAAATGTTGGAATATTTTGCTAAGACAGTAAAAAAAGAGGGAACATTCCGTCAAGATCAATCCCCTTAAAGTGTAATTTTTTTAAGGGAATCTTATATAAATGAATAAAAAAGTCCTAACTTACCAATCTCTAGCAATTAATCACTGATTTACTAAAACTGATCAAACACATATAAAATTAAAAACTCAAAGAAATAAGGTTATTTATCTCAAAGAATCACACACAAATATCTCCTTCCATAAAAATCAACCTATATTTTGGGACAGCTTTTTAATTGACACTTAAATGGAAGAAATGACACCATATAGTCGTTCTATAAAACTGCTATTCAGAAATTAGCGAGTTTGTCATGTATTTTAGTTATTCAACTCAAATTTTCACGACAAACATTCTGAATTTTTTTTTAGCTGTGATTTTCGGGGATCGCTTTGCGAACCCGGCTAATTGTACCCACCGAAACTCGCTGTATTAATGCGTGCATCGCGGTTAGTTTCACGGGGCCCCTGGAGACGCGACCGGTTTGTAATGCCTCCAGTGGCCCTACGGAGGCTCGAACTGATAACTTGAAGGACTTTAATCTCAGACTTTTACCGGTTGAGATATCCCTCAGGATTACACATTCTGAAGTTAGTATTTCTAATTAAAATTTTAAGAATAAAATAAATATTGACTAAACCCTAAATAACAGCTTAAAAATTGTTATATGTGTCCCCCCCCCCCCCCCCCCCCGAATGGAAGGCTTAGGTGTTGCTGCTGCTTCCGTTATCATTTTTCCTCTTTGTAATTGTGATTGCAGTATATATATAAAGCTAGGTCTTGGCAAAGCTGATGTGGCACCCTCATAGATCAAAAATCATATTTATCTTTTTTTCTAATTTTTTGCCCTTTTCCTCAATATTTCGTAATTTGATGCGCATAAAAAATTCAAAGGTCAAGTCTCATAATAACAAGTTTGTAACCGCCGTATCTTAATTGTATAGTGTCCGTTCAACGTCCTAGTGTCTATTTTTCCCTTTAATATATTAATCCTCCATGAAGTTTTAGTTTTTCAATTCAAATTTTCAGGACACACATTCTGAATTTTTTTTAGCTGTGATTTTCGATCGCTTTGGGAACCCGGCTAATTGTACCCACCGGAAACATCCCTCCGTACAACACCGGCAGATACTCTCCTTCTACACCTGAGTTTATCGTTCAAGAACGCTATTTTCACGAGTTTGCATTTCGGGGAAGATGCATCGACTTGGGACCTAGGTCAAGATATGAACTCTGTAAGAATTGTCTACCACTTCATAAAGAATAGCCAGGTGATTCTTGTGTACGATTTATGTTTTCAACTTCAATAATAATTTTTTATTTTTCCATCATTTTTTGACTCAAAGTATCACTAAAGTTTGCATTTCTTGGTTGTTTTGTTGTCATTATGAATTAAACATTTTCTGTTGATATGATTTGTCTCTGCTTCTTAATTTTGCCCAAGTCATCAGACACAGCTGATACAACAATGACTCTGGTTGTTTATAGTGAATTCTATGAAGGTGTAAAAATCAATTGAATTTACTTGTATCTGTTATCAACCTGTTCCTTTCTCTAACGATCTTCAAGACTGGTACCATTTAATAAAATATTTTTCAATTTGAAAGCGTAATCTTGACTTGTATCTATTTTGGCAGTCTAGGAAAGATGAGTTCTATTCCAATGCTTGGTTTCCACTACTTACTGCTCCAGAAAGGACTTCAAAACTAACCACATTTTCTCCAACTTATCTGGGAACAAGACTCCTAAAAATCTTCCTGAATGTGAAAATAGGTGTATCCTTTCAAATATATGAATTGATTCTTAGCATCAAGTAACAATTTATTACTGAAAAATAATGTTCTTTGCCACATTCAAATATATGAATTCTTAGATGATGAGGGATTTTTAGTAACTGCTATCATATTTGGGTAGTCGTGTGAAATTTGAATAATGGAATTCTTATTTTGAAGTCGTTCTTAGTTTATTCTTAATGTGTTTGGTAAATGTTTAGCTCAAAAATTATACTCATACTTCATAAGCTTAAAAACAATCAAAAATATATAAGGATAAATCGTAATCAAATATAATGAGTCCTAGAGATGATTATTGTGTTCAGATTGTTGCAGATCTGAAAGTGTGAAGAAAATGAACTTAGCTTTAAGAGAGAAGCAATACTTGGAAACCAAGAAAGAGATAGAGATAGAGAGAGAAGTTTTATTATCCGAGAATAATGATGATCCCTACTACAATGTGAAAGTCTCATTTATATAGTATGAGACCTTTATATAGTAGGAGACTCCCCTCGAAATAATCAAAAAGAACAATAGCTGGTGGCTTCCACTCATAAAGAAGTTAGACACTAGACGACATCGCTTCTACTTTACCAACTGGGTCGTGCCCTTAGTTGGGTCGACCTGAGCCAAATTTTACCCTATACAGTTAGTCCCTCCATTCGTTGGAGATGTGCTCGATGACCGCCTTCAATGGACGGACATGTATATTTCGCTTTCATGGAAATTTGGCCGCACCCATAGACGGCTTTTTCAAAGGGCATGATCATGTGCAATATTGTTGAGCCGTTGACATACGATCCCTTTTCTAGAATGACGTCACAGGTCATGTACGTCATCATTATACTTGTTTCCGAGACTGTTCAGATCATGACGTGACGTTTTGGTTTCTCACGTTAGTTTTCGAATTGTGCCTTTTCGATTTCCACGTACCTTTTCCCTATAAATAGGGGAGGGGGAGGTTCAATGGGATTCATCTTTCGAACCTTTGGAGAGTTTCCCTTTATTTCTTTCTTCATCTTCCTTTCTGGTAATTGTTGCTTCATTTGAGAACTACCATTTCTGGGGATAGTACCTCCTGTCGTTGACACCTTTCCTCATAAACTATATCACGATGAAACGTCGTCAAGACAACAAAAGGAACAAGGATAATGCCCCTTCTAGGGCTCCGCCTTCTTCTGATGGTGAGGGGGAAGAAGTGGAGAAAACCACCTCGTTTCCCTAACGGTGGATAATATTTTTTCGAAGAACCTGAGTGTTCGAACTGACGTCAACTCGACATGCCCTTCTTTTCCTTGGAAGCATAGTGATTATTGCAGTCTCACATAGATGCCATCAGAACTACGTACAACATCCATGGCCATGTTGAAATGGCTCCGACCGGGACGGACTATGCCAATGTGCATAGGCCCGGGTTCTGTACGTTCTACGAATATACGTTCAAGATCGGATACAGCTTTCCGCTTAACCCTTTAGCGAAGGAGCTTTGCCGTTTTTATCACGTGTGCCCAGCTCAGCTCACACCTTATGCCCTAAAGGTGTGTAGAATTCTCACCATGCTTGCGGGCGAGGCCGGGAACGTCATTTCTGTAAATCACTTGCTGCAGATGTTCAGCCCTAGCTACATAAAAGGCACCATGCTCCAATTGAGGAGCCGTGGTAAAAAGAGCTTCGTGGTGAGGGCTGACGACAAAGCTAACCGTAACTTCTGGCACAAATACTTTTATATTAGGACGAGCCATCTGGTATCCAACCCCGAAGGGTTTTCGAAGAGGTGGAACTCGGGATGTAAGTATCTTTGTGTGTGATTTCATGACGCTTTGTTTTGATCGATCAATCATTCTGATTACTTTCCTTCCTTTTGTAGTGGTGGCTCACCGACGTCATCCCGTTGATGGCATTAGGTCGTGGGTAGCGGAGTTGATACCGTATGCGAAAAAATGCCGTACTTGGGCTGAGTTTCGTTGATTGTATGGCCAAACTGGTAAAAATCTTTCCTGTTCTTGACTCTTTTGCTCTATTTTGGCCTGGAGACTCCTTTATTCAATGTACTCTCCTTCGGCAGGTCGGGGCACTTCTGTGAAGGCGAAGATGAATTAAACCATTGCTGGCCTAGGGCAGAGTCTGACTCCGATGGGAGATATATTACTGGGAGGCTCTCCTAGAGAGAGCGCCCTTTCCACCTCACAGTAAGGGGCTACGCCGGTAGCTGCATCTGAGGCGGTGCTTGAGGCTACTCCAGTGGTGATACCTGAGGCCGTGCCAATAAGATGCCTGAGGCCTCGCCTACGTCGGTGCCTGAAGCCTCTCCAACAAAGGCAACTTCTGAAGATGAAGAGCCGCCTGAGAGAAAGAGGCGGCGACTGATTACCGGCAAGGGAATTGCAACTGAGGGCATGAGGCCTAGTGAGCCTCGCCGAGAGCCGAGTCTAGTTTTTATGGCCGAGGCTATTCGTTTAGGTAGATTGGCTCCTCGGGGAACAGCCGTCGCTGTCCGCTTGGCCTATGATCCAGAAGGCGGGTCATCTTTTGCAGTAGGGGGGCGAGCGTGGAAATTGAGAGGACGGGCTCTGAAGTGGCTCTTGGAGAAGCAACGAGGGGCTCGGCCCGTGTAGAGATGAGGGCGGGCTGGTCTACTCGCCGAATCGTGATCCCTGGTGGGTGTAATTTGTTAGAAGACAACGAGCAAGCCGCATTGGACATGACCTTATTATGTGCGCTTGCGGAGCATGAAATGCTGAAAAGCGTTAGTAACAGGGAATTGTCGAGGTGGATCGCCAGCGTGGCTTTACAGGTAGCTTTCAATTTTTCTTTTGAGTCGTACAAGTGAATTTGGTATGTACTGACAAGTTTCCTCTCTTCTTTTCACACCCTCATATTGGAGGTGGAGAGGAGGTGGCGTGAACAAAATAAGGCGGCCAACTTTAATAAAATGGTGAAGAAATACAAGGAGTGGCGTGTCTAGCATCAGATGTTGGCAGATGTACTCAAGCAGGACCCTCAGTTTCGGATGTTCCGTAAGGGTCTTGAGGAATCGGAAGCTCTGTTGAAGAAGAGAGCGACTGAGCTGGAGGAGATTGATGAGCAGCTTATGGCTACTTTGGCTCAACACATCGAGCTGGAGACTCTCCTTCAGTCAAAAGAGTAGGAATTGGAGATAAGCCGTGGGGTAGCGACGGAGGCTGCAAAACTGCGGACCTATGTCATGTCCCTCACAGTCGAGCTTGATGCTAGGACGGCCGAGGCTGAATTCCTCAGGCGAACCGCCCCGCAAAACACTGCGCATCATGATTCACATGAGATGTGGGTTTACCATGATGCCAGGTTGGTCGTATTTGAGGAGTTCTTGGCGGAAGGTCGGGCTTCTGAGGCGAAAGTCGAAAAGCAACGTCATTTAGCCCGTGTTGCCCGTGAAGCGGCCGGTTACAACTCCGACTCACCTGGTAAGGAGGACTGTAACTCTAAGGACGTCAACCGTTTGGACTCCAGTTCATGGATTTCTAAGACTTATCAGCCTGGAGATAGCAATGGACCGGACGACGGTCAGGCGGGTCATAATGGACGGAGCGGTGAAGGCTCTTAAGATTATTTATATATATTTTTGTGTAAATGGGGCCTTTTTCTAAGGTCAGATGTATGTATACTACTGGAGATAATGAAATATGACTTTTTGCCATTGTTGTTCCTTAAAGCTTTTATTGCATTTTTGATTGTTGCTTTTGCGCTTCACACTGTTGTTTAGGCTAGGTCGGCATGGGCGGTTTCAACTGTCGTCGGATTACTTATTGTTGTAGCTGAACTGGGCCGACTACCAGCATTGATGACCTTAGCCGGATTTAGATTAATGACCTTAGTCTTGATGGAGCCGATGGCTTTAGCATTTGGCCATATAGGTGAGTGGCTATCATCGTCATTTTCTTTCCGTAGTCGAACTAGGTCGACTGTTGGCGGTGATGGCCTTAGCCATGATGAAGTCGATGACCTTTGGTCATAGCTTGGATGGCCTTGTCCATATGGTTGATATCGACTGTCATCGAATCATTTGCTTGCCGTAGTCGAACTAGGTCGACCGCTGGCGGTGATGGCCTTAGCCTTTCCTACATTGGAGATGGTCGTAGCCTTTCATTCATTGGAGATGGCCGTAGCCATTTGCTCATTGGAGATGGCCATAGCTTTCATTCATTGGAGATGGTCGTAGCCTTTCATACATTGGAGATGGCCGTAGCCTTTCATACATTGGAGATGGCCTTAGCCTTTCATACATTGGAGATGGCCTTAGCCTTTCATTCATTGGAGATGGTCATAGGCTTTCTTACATTGGAGATGGTCGTAGCCTTTTGTTCATTGGAGATGGCCGTAGCCTTTCATTCATTGGAGGTGGTCGTAGCCTTTCATACATTGGAGATGGACTTAGCCTTTCATTCATTGGGGATGGTCGTAGCCTTTCATACATTGGAGATGGCCGTAGCCTTTCATACATTGGAGATGGACTAAGCCTTTCATACATTGGAGATGGTCCTAGCCTTTTGTTCATTGGAGATGGCCGTAGCCTTTCATTCATTTGGAGATCAAGCTAGTCAAGTCCTTTTATAATGTCTGCCTGGAGGTCATATGGAGAGGCTGATATGGTAAACTTGTGCCACAAATATTTCCAAGTGTCTCCTTTGCTGCCTCGTTAAAAACCTCCTCGAGAAAACCCAATTGGGACAAAACTCGGGTAAGGGAAAAAGAGTACGACTCAGGAGACGCCTTTCAGAAGTTGAAATACTTGAGGTGGGAACGGTTCCAGTTGTTTTGGAGCATTTTTCCGTCCATTGTTTCCAACTGAAATGCCCATTTTCTGGCTACTACTGTGATTTTGTAGGGCCCTTCCCAGTTGGTGCCAACTTTCCTTCACTTGGGTCTTTGGATGCCAATGTCTTGGCTTTGAGGATATAGTCTTCCACTTTGAGTGGCCTTATCTTGGCCCTCTTGTTGTAGTATCTTTCAACCTATTGTTTTTGGGCCACCATTTTGATGTGGGCCATTTCTCTCCTTTCCTCAGCTTCGTCGAGGTCTTGGAGCCTATTTGTGTCATTTTCTGTTCCACTGGTATGTGAATATCTTAGGCTTGGTTCACCGACCTCGACGGGTATGATTGCCTCATTTTCGTAGACCAGCGAGTACGGTGTTTTCCCTGTGCTCGATTTGGGTATGGCCCTGTGCGCCCACAACACTTCGGGTAGAAGCTTGGGCCATAGCCCTTTGGCATCCTCGAGCTTTTTCTTCAGTATGTTTAATTTTGTTGGAGGATTTTGCTTGGCCGCTAGCGGCGGGGTGATATGGCGTGGAAAGTATCCTCTTGATGCACCATTTCTCAAAGAATTCAGTCGTTTTTTGATTGATGAACTGTTGTCCGTTGTCACAGCTAATTTCTTTGGGGATGCCGAAGTGGCATATAATTTTTTTCCATATGAAGGCAGTCACCTCCTATTCGCGTATTTGTGCGTACGCACCTGCTTCCACCCACTTAGAGAAATAGTCAATCAAAACTAGTAAAAATCGTACCTTTACCCGTCCTGCGGGTAGAGGGCCGTCTATTCCCCATTTGATGAAAGGCTATGGAGAGGTGCATGAATGGAGGGGTTCTCCTTGTTGGTGTATCATCAGGCGTAGTTTTGGCATTGTTCGCATCGGTGAACGTATTTTGCTGCCTCCTTCTTAATGGTGGGCCAGTAGTAGCCGGCTCGTATGATGCACTGTACGAGGGCGCGGTTACCTGTATGGGCACCGCAGTGGCCCTCGTGCACTTCTTCAAGTACCAAAATCGTTTGGTGCGGCCCTAGACACTTCGCCAAGGGCCCGCCAGATGTCTTTTTGTAGAGGTCGTTGTTTATTAGGCAATACCGAGCAGCTTGTACGCGGAGTTCCTTTGCCTCTTTTTTGTCGAGTGGTAGCGTTCCGTCCTTCGGATAGGATACAAACTGGTTGTGCCAGTCCCAAGTCAAATTTAAAGAGAGTACCTCAGTGTGATCAATGGCGGAGTGGAGGATGGTAACCACGCTTTCGTTGTTGAAGTTTTTAGTGGCCCTAGCCAGCTTCGCTAGACCATCTGCTTCGATATTTCGTGCCCTTGGAATCTGTTCGAAGCGGCATTTGTCGAACTCAGCCGTTAACCTGCGTATTTTCGGCTGGCATTTTTGCAATCTTTGTTCTTTGATCCGGTAAGTCCAATGACTTGGTTTACTACGAGTTGGGAATCGCATCGAAGGACGAGTCGACGAGCCCCATATTTGATGTCCAATTTCATGCCTGCAATAACGACCTCATACTCGGCCTCGTTGGTCATTTCAGGTCATCGTATGGACTGGCGAATCGTTTCGCCCGTGGGAACCTCGAGGACAAGTCCCAGTCTTGATCCTGATGCATTGGCGGCGCCATCAGTGTAAAGCACCCATAGGTCGTTATTGGTGGAGGTATGTTGTGCCTCAAGTTCTACCTTTGGCAGGATTTCTGCGCTAAGTCGGCTATAAAATCGGCCAGAACTTGAGACTTGATGGCGGTTCTTAGAAGATACGATATGTCATGCTCGCTGAGCTCAATGGCCTATCTGGCGAGCCGGCCTGATAATTCAGGCTTGTGCAAGACGCTCCTTAATGGGAAGGTCGTTACCACTTTTATGGGGTGGGACTGAAAATAGGGTCGTAGCTTCCGTGAAGCTACTACCAGTGCCAGCGCCAATCTTTCGAGGTGTGGGTACCGAGTTCTGGCGTCCACTAAGGTTTTGTTAATGTAATAGATGGGATATTGTGTACCTTTTCTTTCGTGAACTAGGACGGCGCTAACGGCAACCTCGGACACATCCATATATACCAGCACGGGTTCTCCTGGGCTCGCTTTGACCAGTAGGGGTGGCAAAGACAATTTTGTCTTTAGCTTTCTCAAGGCTCCGATGCATTCCTCGTTCCACTGTAGCCCTTGGTCTTTTTCAGCACGTTGAAAAATTTATGGCACGTATTGGATGACCGTGAGATAAATCTCGATAGGGAGGCTATACGCGCCGTCAGCTTCTGTACCTATTTCCTGCTACTCAGCACCTCAGTTATTGCGTCTATCATATTGATCTGGTCAGGGTTGACCTTGATGCCTCGTTGCGATACGAGGAACCCTAAGAATTTTCCTGAGGCTACGTCGAAGGCGCATTTCTCGGGGTTCAACTTCATCCCGTACCCCCTCAGTATCTCGAAGACCTCTTTAGATGGCCGGTGTGGTCTTCTTTCTTTACCAATTTTACTAGCATATTGTCGATATAGACTTCCATGGTCTTACCGGGTTGTTCTTTGAACATCCTGGTAACCAGCCTTTGGTACGTGGCTCCTGCATTTTTGAACATGAAGGGCATCACCTTGTAGCAATATGTCCCCTGGTGGGTGATGAAAGTTGTTTTTTCCTGATCCTCCTCGGCCATCATCATTTGGTTGTAGCCGGAGTATGCGTCTAGGAAACTTAGCAGCTCATGCCCTGCGGTCACGTCTATTTTTCTATTAGCTGATCGATGTGGGGTTGTGGGAAAGAATCTTTCAAGCATGCTTTGTTCAAGTCGATGAAGTCCACACACATTCTCCACTTCCCATTTTTTTTTTAACCATGATGGCATTGGCGACCCATTGAGGGTACTTTGATTCCGTGATGGAGCCGTTAGCCAGAAGTTTGTCCACTTTCTTACTGACCACTACATTGATAGCGACGTTGAATTTTCTCCGCATTTGCTGCACGGGGGGGTGTAATGGATCGACGTTCAGTTTGTGAGTGTAGATTTCTCGCGGGATCCCTGGCATATCTGAATGGGAAAAAGCAAACAGGTCTGTATGGTTAGATAAAATTCACGATATTACTTGGATTTGAGAGGCCGTGCCCGATGTAGGATTTCCTTGTAGGGTCGTCGTTGTCCAATTGGACTGGGTCGAGGTCTTCGACCGTGGCCTTGCAGGCTTCTATGACATCAGGGTCTCTAATGGCGTTCTATGTCGGATAGACCTTAGTCCCCGATATAGTTGATTGTTATGCATCTACGCTCAACCCTTTAAGCTGTTTGGTGTGGGCGCATCCTTGAGCTATTTTATAACATTCATGAGCGGTGCGAGTCTCTCCTCGAATGCTGAATACTCCCCACGGGGTAGAAAATTTGATCATTTGATAGAAGCTCGACGGGATCGCTCTCATGGCGTGTATCCATGGGCATCCGATGATGGAGTTGTATGTAGTTTCGTGGTTCATAACGTGGAAAGTTGTTTCCAGCGTGACCCCTTCCTGCTAGGTCGGGTAGTGATATCTCCCCGGAGGTTCGTTCCACTACATTATTGAAACCAGTTAGTGTTATGCAGCGCGGTATTATCTTATCCTCGAGTCCCATTAGTATGAGGACCCTCGGGTGGATAATACAGGCGCTACTACCGTCATCAACCATGATTATTTTAACATCTGTATATACGATACATAAAGTAATAACTAAAGCATCGTAATGAGGGAAAGACAAACCGTCGGCATCGAACTTATCGAAGGTGATACTATCTTCGAAGTCGTCACACCGTTTGTGGGCGATGGTTGTGCATAGTGGTGAATTTGACGTGATTGATCGCCGAGTCGTTACTTTCTCCGATGATCATGTTGATCGTGCGTGTTGGTGAAGGAGGCTTTGGTGGTCCGTAGGGTTGCTCCCGTCCACGTGCAAAGTTGATTTTTCCTTTGTCACTGAGCTGCTCTCTCAGGAACCCTTGGTTCAACATCTTAACCACCTCTTGCCGTATGCCTATACAATCTTCGGTTTTGTGCCCTCGTTCCTGGTGGAACTCGCACAGGGCATTTGATTTTCTGGTAACGGGGTCTGACTTCATCTTTGCCGACCATTGTACCTTGTTGTCCAACTTCTCAAATGCGTACACTATCTCTGAAGGGGACACACAAAAGTTATTGGCAGATAATAAAGGTGGCATTCCTCTGTCCTTTCGTAGTGGAGCGACATGTCGTTGTAGTGCGTCCGCGTGCCTGGGTGGCAGTGGGTGAGTGGAACTGATGCAGGATTGGTGTCTCTCCCTATTGGGACGTGGGACTTGTTCCCGTCGTCTTTCATTGCATCGGTCCCTCCTGATTTTTGGGTGTATTGTTGTTAAACGCTGGGTCGGTCCGTTGAGGTCGTCCTCATCTGGACGTACCTCAGCGCAATAGGCATTGTGAATCTCTTCCCACGTACTAGGTGGATACTTCATGAGGTGTCCTTGAGCCGTCCCTGCTTAACCCGTTCTGAAAAGCAGCGACCGCCATGCCTTCCGACACATTTGGTAGGCTCATCCTTACTCTATTAAACATGGCTAGGAAGTCCCTGAGTCCTTCTCCTGTGGTTTGCCGAACACCGACGATGTCGTTAACTCTCGCTTCTTCTTTCTTTTCTCCTGCATGGACAGTAGCGAACTTGTCCTCTTTTTCCTTGAACCTAGAAATGATCTTGGCCGGTAGATGGGAGTACCAAGTTAGTGCTCCTCCTGTCAGTTTTTCACTGAACTTCTTCAGCAGCACAGACGGTACGGTACCTGTTCTTTTGATAGGTCGTTACCTTTTACTGCCGTGACGTAGTGGATCAGATGATCTTCAGGATCTGTAGTTCCATCGTACACTCTTAAATAAAGAGGCATTTTGAAGGTTTTTTGGATGGAGTGCGATGCAACCTCTTCCGTGTAAGGTTTTTCAACAAACCTCCCCACATCACGCTTTGGCAGCAGCTTGGGAGCACCAGGGATCTTGTCTACCCTCTCCTGGTGTTCTTCATCCGGTCACGAAGTGACTTGTTTTCATTTTTTATTTCCTCCATCTTCTTGAGGATGGCTGTGAGCGTGCCACCGTTAGACCGAGTAACGGTGAGCGCATTGTTTGCTCGTTCGATCTCGGGTTTACCTTCAGCTGTAGCAAGGTCTGCTGTTGGCACGCATTTGACGTTATTTTGGGTTGACTTCTTAACCAAGCCACTTAGTGTACCTGTTAACCATTCTTCCAGTAGTTTCCTGACCTCTGGGGGTGCTTCTTCAGTTGCAGATGTAGAAGCGGCCTTTTCCTGCAAGATCCTTAGATCTTCAGGTGGGGGAGGTGAGATTTCCCCTTGTATAGGTGCTAGAGGTTGCAATCGAAACACCCTCTTCACCGGCTTCTTTGAGAGGACCGATGAGGTTTGTTGCAACATCTGCTATCGCTTTCATTCTTGCATTGTTGTCAGCTATTTTTCGCTTGTGTGTTGTAGAGAAGGGTTTTTGATGGTTCTCTAGGTGCAAGCTATGGTTTTGATTCTCAAAATCCCCACAGACAACACCAAATTGTTTACCTCAACAATTATACTCGTACTTTATAAGCTTAAAAACAATCAAAAATATATAATAGTAAATCGTAATCAAATATAATGAACCCTAGAGATGATTATTGTGTGAAGATTGTTGTAGATCTGAAAGTGTGAAGAAAATAAACTTAGCTTAAGAAAGAAGCAATAGTTGGAAATCAAGAAAGAGATAGAAATAGAGAGCGAAGTTGTATTATCCGAGAATAATGATGATCCCTATTACAATATGAAGGTCTCATTTATATAGTAGGAGACCCTCCTCGAAATAATCAACAAGTACAATAGTTGGTGGTTTCCACTCAGTAAAGAAGTTAGACACTAGACGACGTCGCTTCTACTTTACCAACTGGGTCATGCCTTATTTGGGTCGACCTTATCATATTGGACGTGCGCACTCGGCGTAGGGATGTGAAGAGCCAAATTTTACCCTATGCAACAAATATTTATTTTAATCAAAGTCATTCTTTTGATTCTCTGTGAGTAAATGACTTTTTATTTGCTCTTATTTGTTTCATATAGGCAAGTTATCATGCAGGTAAAGAGAATTAAGACCTTTTCCCGTTGCTCTTATTTATTGCATAGTATTTGTTTTGGGTTGTTTGATTTTTGGTCTAACTGCAAAATAATAGAAATGTTCACTTCCTTCTGTCTCCCTTCGTTCTGTATTTCCATTTAATAAATTTCAATTTCTAATAGTGGGGCTACTGTTGCCATCATCACTACTGTACTTGAAGAGGGAACTAATGTAAACACTACTCGATTGGGTTGGATTGCTTATATTTGTAGTCTTGCAAACAATTTTTCTTTTGGGTAATGTTTCGATCAAATAAGGTAGTAGAAAAAACTTATACTTTTAGAAATAAGTTTCTAAAGTCTTGGTAGCTACATTACTGCAAAAATCAAACATGTGTAACCATAAGATACATGCTACCAAATACATCCATTTTATTGACAGTAGGCATCAGTTTCCACACATTCATAGGCAGAGCTAGCATACGTGTTAGGGTTCGGCTGGTCTCAATAGCTTTGGTTCAAATTATATATTTATATTTAAAAATTATTGAATATATACAAATTATTAATTTAGAACTCATTAACTTAAATAAACTACAATTCAGAACCCATAAATTTTAAATCTTGACTCTGCATATGTACATATCATACATACACAAGAAAAGAAAACTAAGCATTTTGAAGGAGAAAAAACTGAACAGAGCAAAAAATTGGTGACAAATAAGTTATAAAAACATTCCAGTATAATTTATTATTTTCTAAATTGGGCCAAAAGCAAAAAAGAAATCTCTTTTTCTTTTGCTCTCACGAAAATAAAATACAAGCACGCTACAAACTATAGAAATAGCAGGAAAGAGAATACTCTCAGGTTGAGGACAACAAGGACAGAAGTTTGTGGGAGAGAGTTTATTAATACGTATGGTTTTGGTTTTTTGTATAATCACTATTAATCCAATTAATTCGAATTTGTGTTGTTTAAAGTTATTTAATAAGATTTTTTCATTCACATGGGTCCATCTATCACATTCCTTGGTGGTTAGTTAATAGCGCAGTGAATGCCAATGGCAGTGAGTATAACATACAGTAAATTCAAAAGGTACTGCGGATGAAAATAACAATGGTGAGAGCGCATTGAGAAGATCATTCCACCAGTTAATTAAAGAGATAAAGCTTTTCTTTCTCTTCTATTTATTGAATTCGTACGAAAAGCACACAAATGATATCTATTTTATATTTAGTACTATTTATTTTTTACGACCGTGTGAGCGCAGATTAATTTACTAGTATCCTATATAAATTAATGTAATAAAGTTTAGCTGCAAAGAACCCATTAAATAAATGAAAAATGACGAAAAAATACTCCTTCGCCATTGTTTAGCTCAAAGTTCTCATATACTTTATAAGCATAAATCAATTGAAATAAATGGAGGGCCAATCATAGCAGATCGTAATAAATCAAAAGACTAAATAAAAAAATGTAAGAGACGAGCGTCATTAATTAGAAAGATAAATATAAAGATCTTTTATTGATGATAGTGGTTTGGTCTGCCTATGGAGTGGTTCAGAACCTGACAATGATATTTTCTTTATTGAGAAGTGGAAAATGATGAAGAAGAAGCCTCCCCTTCTAGGGTTCTTTCCCTTAGTATTTATAGTTGTATACATTACCTGCTGGCGTTGGATGACCGTGGTTATGTCAAGGGGACGTCCATTCATGATGCTGAGTGATCTTCAGATGCTTATTATCAACGAATAGTTACGCCATTTGTTAGCCAAAGTATGCTTAAGAGATAATTAATCTTATTAATTATTGTGAGTCAAATTCTGACTCATATAGCCATAAAAACTACGTTTTTAAATTTACCCTCCCTTTGAGTAGGGACGTGCATAATTTAGTAAATATCGAATTATCGCATCAAAATTAAAAATTTTGATATTTGATATTTGATATTTTGGTATTCAGTATATTATTTGGTTTATGTTTAAAAACAATGATATTAGGTATGGTATTTAGTATTTTAAAATAAAATATCGAAATACAGATACAGTACTAAAATATATAGTATATTATACAATACGCATATTATTAGTTATAACATAAATAGAAAAAATTTAAAATTTTACTTCCATTTAGTCTTTAAATTCATCAATTAACTCTAAGTAAGTAACAAGATATTTCTAATGAAAAATTTATTCCTTTTGTATATTTTTCTCTCTCTGGGTTGATATTTGCTGGTTTTGAACAAAACTTTTATTAACAAAGGTTTTTAGTTTTGTACTTTTAACTATATTAATTAAGTATATATTAGAATACAACTCTAAGCACTAGTTAATTCAAATACCGATAATATCAAACTGAAATATCTAAATACCGTACCGTACCATACCGACTAATCCTTTGAGTAACCGAATTGAAAGACTCTTACTATCTAGGTGTTGAATAAAAAGACCCCAGTTTAACGGAGGGGGCGTGAAGGGCTTATTAGCCAATTAACTCTCATATATAATTAATTAATATCTATATATATATATATATATATATATATATATATATATATATATATATATATATATATATATATATATATATATATATATATATATATATATATATATATATATATATATATATATATATATATCTATATATATATCAAATACAAAGTTAATTTATCTTTGATTAAACTTAGGCAAAATATTTTAAACCATCCTAAACTTGGCTCAGATTATAAATATCTTCCTCCAACCTTGCCCGGTCTTAATTACCCCCTTAACTTGGCTTTTTGAGAGCCATTACCTCCTAGACATTGATGTGATAAAAAATGTGGGTGCACCCACTTGCCACGTGAATTTCTTTGTCTATGTAGCATTTTTTTTTGTAAAATAACATAGTTTTTTTTTACCTTTTTGAGAATATTACCTTTTAGAGAAATTTTTTTGAATACAATTTATAATAAAACTTGGATAGAACTATATTATTTAGGCTAAATATTTTTATTTGGCAAAAAATAATAAAGCTTTAGTTAATTTTTTTTTGAATATGACCTGAAAATAAATTTTATACAATTGAAATAAATAGTCAAGACATTTAAAAAGTTATAAAAAATACATAATTTGAAATTAACTATTTTTGAATGTAATTTTTTATATAGCTATAAATTACAGTGCTTTTTTTTCTTTGTACATATTTTACCCAAAAAGCTAAAAATACACAGTTGAAATAAATAGTCATTGCATCAAAAGAAGAAATAAAAAGAGTGTACAATTGCAAGAAATTACAAGTGTAATTGTACACTCATTTTATTTTTTCTTTGATGCAATGACTATTTTATTTCACCATATATAATTTTTATAATTTTTTAGATATTTTGACTATTTATTTCAATTGTATAAATCTTTTTTTTTAGGTCAAATTCATAAAAGATTAACTAAAACTTTATTAGTTTTGGCTAAATAAAAATATTTAGCCTAAATAATGTACTTATATCCAAGTTTTATTGTAAATTTTATTTGAAAAAAATTATCTAAAAAGTAATATTCTTAAAAAGGTATAAAATATTTTATTTTAAAAAAATCACATAGACAAAAAAAACTACATGACAGATGAATACGCTCACCCTTTTTGTTACATCAGCATTTAAGGATATAACGACTCTCAAAAGGCTAGGTTGAAGATGTAATTAAGACCAGACATAATTCAGGAAGAATACTAATAATGTAAGCTAAGTCTAAAAGTGATTTATGTTATGAAATAATATAAAGACAAGAACAATAATGCAAGAATAAGAACAATATAGAGAGAGAATAGGGAGAGAGAGAAGTATTCTTATTAATACTTGGGGGTGATTTAAAATGGGGTAAGACCCCTCTATTTATATGAAGAGGAATGACTTAGCTTCAAGCTAAAACTCTTAGACATTCACTCTAAATAGACTTCTATTTTATAACACTCCCCCTTGAATGTCTATTGAATAATGTGCCTCATAAAACCTTAAAACCAAAACCCAATGGGAAAAATTAAAGTAAAGGAAAAAGAGTACACATGTTTGAATATGCGCCTATTGGTTGCCTCGTTAAAAACCTTGCAAGGAAAACCCAGTGGGAAAAAACCTTGTAAGGGAAAAAGAGTGCAACGCGCATTGACTCCCCCTAATGAGTACATCAATTTATATCCTTGAGCATTTGCATTTCAATCTTGTGCATCATCTTCAAAACGATCTTTGGTAGACGTTTGATAAATCAACCATATTGACTTGAATAAATATTCCGCACCTTGAAATCATCATTCTTGATAGATATGAACATCTTCATATAATGTCGTGGAATAACTCTTCAATATCTCCATAGATGCATTCTTAATGCCATCATGCTTATAGTTATAGCAAGATACATATGTACACAAATTGTACTAAGGATTTGGTACTTCAGGACCAAGAATTGCATATGCTTCAAGCAACTTAAATCTTTCAAGTTAAGTCATATAAGCCATATAATAGACTTTAGATGCATATCAAGTTTTCCATGTCATGCTAGACAAATAAGATATCGAAAACTGATTATACATACCTTCGACTTTATACTTTCAAGCATTTGAATTATAGATTCAAAACTACATGTCTTTCATATGGAATCAATTCTTCTTGAATTGTATCTCTTCCATTTAGTTACTTTCGTTGGGTCAGCAAATGCGTATAGCATGCTTTGCAATATGTTGCAATTGAATTATCCCTTTTTATGAACTTCAGGTTCATATCATGATATTCGGGGATATACATATACAAATGATAATTCATCCCATGTAACCTTTTCTCAAGTGTTTATCATGTCTCCCCCTCATGTTAGTAAAGCTAACTTGTTTCCTCAACTTTGGGAAATCATCTTTGTGCATTGTCATGTCAATATACACAACACATTAATAATAAGATGAGATTATTTGGTTCCTGACCTTGAACCACTTGTGAGGGGAGAATATACTCTCGTATACAACTTATATCAAATTGATATATATAACTTTGTTCTCATAAGAAACAATTTAGCTATTAAGTGGAAGCACTCAATAATTATCTTGCTAAACCAACTTTGATATAAACCAACTTATCAAGATGAACTATCTTGAGTAGAAAATCTGGAAATTATGCTCGAAGTTAGATTACTGAGCAATTTACCTCGCAAGCACCGGCCAGGCTGCGGGTCAATAACAATTGCGCATGTAACCATTTCATAGATGCATCATATGTGGTATACATGGCAGGTGAATGGGCCCATATTCACCTTTGATATTTCCAGAATTTATGGGCTTCAACCCGAACTCTTTAGTTGGTCAGTTCATTAATGAGAACAAGTGATACAAGAGAATTCGTAAAGAACTTTCTAGTTCTTTAATATTCACCTATGTGAATTTGCACATCATACTTAAAATGAGATGGCTAACACGAATGCCAACTGAATAAATTATCAATATTGGTAAACTTCAAATTTACACCATGACATGTGCACTTATCAATAAACTTCAGGTTTAGTATGACATGGGTTTTATACCAATAGATATCCACTTTATTGTGGCATTCTTTCGTTTGTGTAGTACAAACTGGAGAACAAAGCGGGTAGCTTTTCGTATGCAAATTACCCCGCTACAAGTTGTAGTAATAGGAGATATCAAAGCCTTCCTTTATTTATAGTCTCAATATAATCAATCGCTTTCGCGTGTACTTTGGAAACTGAATAAGTTTCTTTGAGACTTACTACAGCACAATACTCAATTGTGTTTCTCCAACATAGTAATAATTGGCTCTTCTAGAGCTCTCAATTAATTTTGTACTACCACAGATTCATCAACATCCATGTGGTGAATATCTTTCTTAAAGAGAAAGTTATACCATTATGGTCATGTCAAACTTATATGCAAGATATGTTTCTTGCATTATCGTTGTCCTTTAATAGTCATATTTCCAAAATACTTTGGCGTACAATAGGTACGTGACCAACGATCATTCATGCCACATATCATCTCAAACCTCCTTCTAGGGGTGAGTGTGGTATCATCTCAAACCTCCTTCTAGGGGTGAGTGTGGTATATTTAATACCAATTTCATATTCTTCCAATAATGAATATGTATTCGTGAATCAAATGTTGTCACATTCACTTCGAGGATATGTGATTTTGTTATCCTTTTCAAATCTATAAATGTGTCAGGCATTTGATTTGCTATTCTTTGCAAATGGATAATCTTTTGTGCCTCTTTCTCACAAATAGAGGTGTGTGGATCAAGATGAGATAATGATGCATTTTTCCACAAAATTTCCCGTTTGGTTTCACCAACTTCTCCCCCTAATTTTGGAAAAAGTGTCTCATCAAATTGACAGTCTGCAAATCGTGCAGTGAACAAATCTCCTGTCAATGTTTCGAGGTAGCGAATAATGGAGGGCGATTCAACCTCAACATATATTCCTAACATTCTTTGCAGACCCATTTTGGTGCGGGATGGCGGTGCTACAGGCACATATACTGCGCATCCAAAGATTCTTAAATGGGATATATTGGGTCCATGACCCAAAACCAATTGCAACGGGGAATATTTGTGTCAATTCGTCAGTCAGAGACGAACTAGCATTGCTGTATGCAAAATGGCGTGAACCCAAACCAAAGTGGGCAGCCTACGAACTAGTATTGCTGCATGCAAAATGGCGTGAACCCAAACCAAAGTGGGCAGCCGACGAACTAGCATTGCTGCATGCAAAATGGCGTGAACCCAAACCAAAATGGGCAGCCTCGTTTTCATGAAGAATTCAAGATTATTCTCATCTATTGTCTCAATATGATATCCATTTTAAATGATATCTTTAAAACTCAACAAGTTCTTCTTAGACTTGGAGGAGAATATTGCATTCTCTAAGATAAACGTCATGCCTTTGGGCAGAGTTACAGTTGCTCTTCCGGAGCCTTCAATCAATATAATTCCCATGGTTTGATATACAAAAGAAATACACGAACATAAGAATAAACAAGTTCAATTCGTTTGTGTCACATAATATTTTCAAAATCTGCTGATGTCAGTTGACTAAAATAAATCAGATATATGTTTTCCATAATCGATTACGATGCAGTTTGAAAATTTTAAGCATTTTCATAAAACAATCGATTGTTAAACACACACAATCGATTGTTGAGTATTGACAATCGATTGTTAAACATAGACAATCGATTGTTGACAATTTTTGAAAAATTTCCAGATCACTGTTTTAAGACAATCGATTGTTAAACATAGACAATCGATTGTTGGCTGTTTTGAAAAATTCCAGAGCACACTGTTTTAACACAATCGATTGTTTAGCATTGACAATCGATTGTTGATTAATTTTGAAAAATTCCGGATCACACTGTCTAACGACAATCGATTGTTAGACATAGACAATCGATTGTGGATGATTTTTGTAAACTTCCAGATTACACTATCTAACGACAATCGATTGTTAGACATAGACAATCGATTGTTGACTGTTTTTGAAAAATTCCAGAACATTGTTTTAAAGACAATCGATTGTTAATCATAGACAATCGATTGTTGACTGTTTTTGTAAAATTCCAGAACACTGTTTTAAAGACAATCGATTGTTGATCATTGACAATCGATTGTTTTGCAGTTTTTATGCGAAATATGAGATAACCGACTAGTTTTTCAGGTTAGTCGATTACCTCTACTGGAAAGAAAAAATATTATTGATATTTGAGCATATTGATACATTCTAAAGAACTAATACTAATATTATATCATGAACTAACTAATACGAGCTAATATTAATGGCTATTAGTTTATTCATTCACTAATACAAACAAGTAAAATAAAATCAAATAGCTCCATCTTCTTTCATCACGGATCCATCACCGATTAGGTGGTCTATCTTCCCCTCGGGTTGCTCAAAGAAGTCTGCCACATCCAAGTGGGTGATGTCAAAGTTGTCGTCAGAGACAAAATTCGTTTCAGGGCGTTTACTCTTTCGAGATGCTTGATAAAGGTCAACCAAAAGTCATGGTATACGGCAAGCCTTTGACCAGTGCCCGTTTTCACCGCAACGATAATATATAGTTTATAAACTATTTGCTTTTGGGTTCTTATCGTATCGTGCTTGTGGCAGAGTGACCAGCTTCAGGTTGTCATATCTCTTCTTTAAGCCATTCCACAAGATAGGTGGATCCTTGACGGTGAGATATTCAATCTTCAAACCTTCATCAAGGTGATGGCGCAAGAAAATCAAGGCCTTAGCATAGTTTCAAACCTTCATCAAGGTGATGGCGCAAGAAAATCAAGGCCTTAGCATAGTTTTGGGTGGATGCATTATTTCTGTCTTTAATGGCGTCTCCAAGACCCATAGCATCCAAAATGGATTTAAGTATCCAACACCCATATCATATAGTTCTTGCCCGAAATTTCAAGGGCAACGAACTTTCTTTTCATAATGTCAGACATAAACCAAATTTACATCAAGAGTGTGTTCATACTTACGGGCTCTATTACAATTATCACATTCGCTTCAGGGAATGGATCATAATTATGTGCTTTACACAATCTCATGTCAAATATTACTTTCATAAAGTGAAAGATTATTTTGAGAATCCTTATTGTTCTCATTACTACAATAATGACGATTATAACTTCGTCTACTGCCATGTCCACATCCATTGATACCTTTACGGTAATTAGTCTTCTTTCAGACTTATCACATACTGCTACCACATTCTCTAAAGGGAATGGAGCAAATTCAATTGGACGGAATTCTTTGCCACGTCCACATTCATTGATACCTTCATGGTAATATTTTAGTCTTCTTTCAGACTTATCATATACTGTTTCCACATTCTCTAAAGGGAATGGAGCAAATTCAATTTGGACGGGTTTTCAATTCTTTGTCCACAATCATACATGAATTTAATCATGGCAGGACATAGAAATTTTACCACTTCATGTGGTTATAATCTCTTACAAACTCCATTAGAGTTATAATCAAACTTTGTTGTCTATGCTTTGTATATAAAATCAAATTATAGAATTTCAAGAATTTGAAAGGGAAAAGTAAATTACTTACCTTTAAGGTATACCAAAAAAATGTTGTGATATCAAATATACCTCTTGTGTAAATTCCTTTCTTTTTCTCACGTTTTCCTTTTCCTTTTTGTCCGTATAGATATTTGCCTCTTCGGAAAGATGAAAACTTTGGCATAGCAATTTGTGGACAGTTTCAGGACACATAAATGAACGGCGAGAATACCATTGCAATCAGCATCACATCAATGGCAGCTGATAATCTCCTTCTCTTTTGGTCAACTAAACCGAACCATGAAGAGAATATATTTCGTGATGGTTAGAGACTCGTGCTAATAACGTGTTATGAAATAATATAAAGACAAGAACAATAATGCAAGAATAAGAACAATATAGAGAGAGAATAGGGAGAGAGAGAAGTATTCTTATTAATACTTGGGGGTGATTTAAAATGGGGTAAGACCCCTCTATTTATATGAAGAGGAATGACTTAGCTTCAAGCTAAAACTCTTAGACATTCACTCTAAATAGACTTCTATTTTATAACAATTTAAGGTATTTTGCCTTAAACTTATTTAATAATTTCTTTTTTGCGAATATTTCAAACTGTGAGAGGTCGCATAAATTAAGCCAAAAAGAATCTAAATTATAATCCATAGTTTAATTTTAGAAAGAAAAAACAAATAGGAAATTGGCGCAGTTTAATTATCATAATAGACGTTATTAATTATTAATCTTTTCCCACCCTCTCTCTCTAAAAAAACAAATTATTCCTGGCCCTCAACGACTCCGTAAAAATAAGAATATAAAGTAAAAAAAAGGTAAAAAAGCAATTAACTTCACGTTTCACTGCGTGCGTCGGCAGATCTGGGCGAGACTGTGGATTCCCAAACGCGTCACGGCTGTTGAAAAAGCAGAAGAGAGAGAAAGAGCTGATCTCCATTCCACTCTCATTCATCTCCTGCTATTGGCCTCTACTACTAAGAATCTGTAGTCCGAAGGTAAATACAGAGGAGGACGAATGGCGTTGAATCGATCAACATGTAGTCGGAAGGTGTTGAAAACAGTATTGGGTTTAATGGCAATAAGCTTAGCAGCCTATATTTTGGGTCCACCTTTGTATTGGCACTTAATGGAAGGCATAGCTGCTGCTTCTTCTTCAGTTACTACTTGCCCTCCTTGTAATTGTGATTGCAATTCTGAACCCTTCTTTTTCATTCCTCCAGGTACCCACATTTCCCCCTGATTATATCTTGCCCTTAACTAAGAATAGTTTTTACATTTTGTGAATATAAAGACCCGTTTGGTTAATCTTCTCACTTACTTAAAGACCGGTTTTGTGAATCTGGCCACTTTGTTAAAGACCCACTTGTGAATCTGGTTATTTAATTGGAAGATCTCAATAGTTTGTTTTGATCGGCTTTCTAAATGAAGCAGAACTCAATTCATTGCCACTGTCTTGCTTTCTATAGTTTGATAGCTGCAGATAATGGAATCAAAATACTACTAAAATACCTCCACTGATTCAAACTTATGGTTCTGAACTTCTAATCTCGGGCCAAATTAGGGAATTCCTTATTGGTTCAATAATTACCAGGCTTTGTTTTTATAGTTCTTAGCAATATTTCTATGCCTTTGCTTCATGAATGTGTTAACCTAAATTAAATATTCCCTAAATTGTTCTGCTTCTTGTTATATGTAGTTTGGGATTTTGGGACAAATGGCATTTTGTTATTAACATTGAAGAATGAATAAACATACTATATAGTCAAACCTCTCCATGACAACATCCTTATATAACAACATTTTACTGTAAAAGCCAAGTTTTTTCGGAACCAAATTTCATGTTCTGTTATGATATATGTTTTCCTATCTAGAACAATCGAGGCTCTTATTGAGAGGTTTGACTATTAGTTTTCCTCTTATTACACATTCTATCTTGAAGTCATGGCTTAATATGGTTAACTAGTCATGTACTGTGGAATTGTCATTTCCTATGATCTGGACACCATGTCTTTTTTGTGAGACTTGTTTAGAGTATCTGGTTAAATGAGGAAATTGACTTGTCAACAATTGCTTGAATTGACATCTTACTTTGTTTGTCTTGCAGGTTTGAGCAATGCTTCTTTGACAGGTTGGTATCACGAGATATGCATTTATTTGATTTTCTTTGATTAAGATATAATTTATTCTGTAATCTGCTGCAATATTAGTGTTTTTATCGAGGCATTATTTTCTTCTTCTAGATGTTGTCCGATGGCACTTACCTTTCTTAGCATTGAGATCATCGATACTTCTTCATGATTTTACCATTCTAGGAATTAAGGTGTAGTATTTCAGGTTTTAACCTAAAGGTTATCAAACCGTTCTAGGTTGGTGTTGTCAAATGCTTTCTCCCTCTAAAGTTGATAGACTCCATAAGTACCTTGATGTAAACAGGACCTACTGATGATATATTAGTGATGTTTTCTAATCAGGTTTGTGCTGTATGTCGTTAGTAACCAGTCTTCGACTAATTAAGTAAATCCTTATGTTCTCTTTGCCTGCATCTGTTGAGATGTTGAACGATTCCTTGATTGGGACGTTTTACGTGACACATGAAAATGTGAGCATTGACCTTAAAAATATATGTGCTGATATATCCCTCGGTTTTCTCTTGAATGACCTGACATTGTTTTCGACTCTTAAAGGATCCCTTGATTGGGAGTCGGGACAACTGCATTTAACATGAAAATGGCAGTAGATGGATATAGAATTACAAGAACTCAATAGATCATAAATTTAGTACAATTTTTCCTCCTAGAAATTCCATGACCATTCCTGTCACTAGCCTGATAACAACTTCAAAGAGTTTTCAGACATGCCTTCCTTCTTCACTCTCTATCTTTTCTCCTCAGTTTCTCTGTTCCTTCCCTCAGTGTGAAATTTACTTTGGCTACTAAGACAAGAGCACACATATTTTGGGACAGTAAATGAGCCATCTCGTTTTTGTTGAAGTCTAAATGAATAAAACATAAATTGCGGTTATCTTAAATTGTGAAATCATTTGAGGAGACTTATAGCGGTTATCTTCTTTATACATGTGAGATTTTGTTGAATTATCTTTAAACGGACAAGAAAGAGAAATAGTTTGTATGAGTTTATGTTCAGATTCATCTTATCTATGTAACATTTTCCTTTTTTTGTTTTTTAAAATAGATGATAACTTGTACATTTGAAGAATAGTCTCTTGGTCTTGGTTAGCTTTTGATGCACTATGAAGATCATGTCTGAATAGAAGCTTGAGTGACATTTGTATAGAACTATTTATTTATTATGTGGTGGTCTCCAAGCCACAACTTGACTATTCCACTAGGTACCTGCTCCTTCCCATCATCATAGGTACCGAGTAACTTATTCATTAGGCTTCAGCACATGGAAAGGAATCACTATAGTGCTTTTTGTCTCCGTTGAGACATGAATCTTGGTCTACAATGCTTGCGTCCATTTCATTGACTAGTAGGGCACACTCTTGGGTGCCATTTGTAGAGAACCATATAATTGTGTAGGTTCTATAGCATGCAGGTTGTGTATTGGACTTTTTCTCACACTAATAAAATTATTTACCTTTTAAAGAAAAAGGTAGAGGATATCTTATGACCAGACATGAGACTTTTTAGTACTTGGTAGGTGAAAATTTTTCATTTTGTGAAAAGGACATTTTGAGCATCGTTGTTGTAAACACATTTATTTAGCTGCATCTGACTAGGGGTGTTCATGGTTCGGTTTAGATCGGTTTTTCCCTTAAAAGACATCAAGCCAAGTAAGTCGGTTTTTCAAATATTAGAACCAAACCAAACCAATTAAGTCGGTTTTTTCTCGATTCAGTTTATGTCGGTTTTTCTGTTTTTTCAGTTTTTTCGTAAATATAAGACATACACTAACAAACACATATTCCGGCGACCACATTTTCAACGTAACACTATTAAATTAATTGCCTTTGAGAAATCTACTATTTACCAAGATATGTTGACGATAATTGAATCAAATAGTGATGAATAATTTAAGGACTCAATTAGAAATATATTATTTTTAACACGAAATAGATTCTTACGCTTAACAAAAGAAAACTACCAATCAAACTAGAATGTAAAGGTAAAGAACTATACTAAAAGTGCAAGCTGTTAACATTTACCATTAAAATTTTGAAACTTTTTATAAAAATATACATATACATAGGTGTAATAATAAATTTGAAATAGCTACTCTATAGTTGGATTGGTTCGGTTTTTTTCGGATTAAAACCAAAATCAAATCAAATTTGATTGGTTTTTAATTCAAAACCAAAACCAAACCAAAGCAAACCAAAAAATATCGGTTTTTTCGGTCGGTTGGTTTTGTTTGGTTCAGTTTTTCGGGTTTTTATGAACACCCCTACATATGGCAAACAAACATCTCAACTGTGATGGTTGAGTTTGAGGACTTATGCCATGATTTAGTCGATTCTGTTATGCGTTGGAATTGTGCAAATCTCTTGATGATCTGCAACTCTGCAAGTGATTGACATCTTAATAAGCTGAACATGTTCAAAATATCCCAGAGTAAATGTGAATTTTCTTTCCAACTATCAAAAAAATGTGAATTTCTTCGCTTTAACAACAAACCTCCTATTTTTTTGTAGTAACCATTAACTCTTCTTTTTGAGTATTGAAATCTATATTTTGTTACTTGAGATCTAAATTCTTGGATTTCCATTCTTATTTCAATGTTTTGCAGATTGTGCTAAGCGTGATCCAGATGTTGGTGAAGACACAGAAAAAAACTTTGCTGACTTGTTGTCTGAGGAACTTAAATTGCGAGAAGCTGAAGCCTTGGAAAATCAGCGGAGGGCTGACATGGCACTTCTTGAAGCAAAAAAGTTGACATCCCAATATATGAAAGAGGCAGACAAGTGCAATTCTGGAATGGAAACATGTGAAGAGGCAAGAGAAAAAGCTGAGATAGCTTTATTGGCACAAAAGAAACTCACTGCTACATGGGAGACGAGGGCTCGCCAAAAAGGATGGAAAGAAGGGGCAGCCAAGTCTCACACTCATTCTCAGGGAAATGTACAGACTATGTAACATTGCCATGGCCTCAAGTAGCATATCTCCACTTGATCTGGTTCCAGGTTCTGGTGGCAACAAAGTTGTCTATAGTTAAGTCTCAGCTCCAAATGGCGTTGTCATACTATTGGATTCCATCAGTTTCGAACCATACACCCAAGTTTAGTGTAGAGACCAATATATTATTTCTATCTCTATATATCTAGTTATCTGAAACAGATTGCCATTACACTATAACGCAAAGCCTTTCTATTTATCCTGCTATGTTAAAATTCCACTAGTAAAATTTTGAGTGTAGATTGTCATCAACTGCCATAAAAAAAGTTCATCTGTAAGATTTTCATTTATCATCCTTTTATATCCGTGGAGATGAAGGTAAACCATGAAGTATCACAACTCGTCGTATTTAGACATGTTTTTGAGGCCGGTGAAGCAATTCTGACATGTTAGCTGATTTACCTGTTATGCTGAAGGAGACAAAGTTGAGATGATTCTCAATTTCTCTCCCTAGGTCACTTGAACCTTTTCCTCCCTATATTCTGGCACCAAGTTTGGAAACAGGTTACAACAAAGTTATCACCATAGTAATGGTAACAAAGACACGTTACCAGTAGAGATTAGAACATCTGAGCACAGGGAGTGGAAACATAGCTCTTAATTCTCAAGTTTAGATGAATTACTAATACTTTATAATCGCCCAAATTTTGTATCGTGGCAGAGGTTTCATTTATAATCCTTGATTTGTGTCTTGCACGTTATTAGAGGCGGAGCCATGATTTCAAGCTTATGGATTCGGGATCATAATCTTTTTAAGGTATTGAGTTTTAAAATTAATAATTCTACATATTTAATGAAAATTTTAAAACAAATACATAATTTGAACCAAAGCTACTGATTCCGCCGAAATAGTGGCTTCGCCTCTGCATGTCATAACATATTTGCACCATGCACAAGGACTGGAAATCAGTGTCTACAACCATGTCTATGAATTAGCAACAAGTTCTTATTTCTGGATATCTACCATGAATAAAACTTCAATTTCATAAATTTTCGTTTTGATATTGTGGATCAGAAACAAAAAGGTAGAAAGAATGGTGAGTTCTTGATCCACCAACGTTGGCTCACTACCAAGTTCACCTAAGTCAAGCACAAACTTCACAGTAGGGATATGGCATACCATACATAAAGCAAGTTAGAGATGAAAACAAAATCCATAAATCTGTGAAATATGTGGTTTTGACTTTTGTCTTTTTCCCCCCATGTCGGCTATTAAGTTCGAATCATCTGAATACCTTAGATCCAACTTCTTTTTCGTTTTGCTTCTCTTCTATAATGTTTCTAATTGTTTCATCCATCTCTAAGTTTCAACGGTCTGTCGCGACTGCCCAAGCTTCAAATTGGAAAAGGTATCATAACTTATGAACATTTGTTTTCTTTTCGTTTTTCTTGAATAGGTGGGCGATTGTATATCTTGCACAGTTGAAACCGCTCATTGTACCAGTTTTCAGCGTTTATGTAATTTAGAAGGGTGTTGATAGTTACTTGACACCCCTAAGTATTCTTCTCTCAGACTCTTTGTAAACTTTTCATTTGGTGCAAATAACTTATCAGATTTATTTTGTATATTGTTCACCTCTTATAATATGGTTCTTTAATAACCACCATTATATCCTCAGCCGATTCTGGTCTCAGGTTGAGGAATATGTATTTTTGGATTGGACTGAGTGATGAATAAATAAGCAAATGGTTGTATGCTTCTGCATTATTTTTTATTTTGAGGTCTGGATTTCTTGACAAATAATTCTACTCATGAAAATTAGAAGTTCTACTTTTGTATAAACCAAGGTTTTACATAGACGTGCTTCATTTAATTGCAGATGATTTGGTGTAACGATTTTCATTTGTGTAAATAAAAACATTTAGTATCAAGTAGCAAATGGAACATTCGAACAGATGGAATCATTGCTGCTTGCATTAGGGTAGGCTGCCTATACCATCTTTATGCATCAGGTTACCTTTTCATTACTGGTTTATTTGAACAAAAGATGAAAAGCTCCAGGTGCTTGACTTGCACCTATTACCAACAATGTGGCACTCACATGTGTTGAACTTCTATTAATTCGGAATAGCTTCTCGTCCTATCATTTTTCTCTTTTTAAGTTTTGTTTTGTTTTGTTACTAATCTCCATATTGCATATTTAATTCTTTTCATTTTAGAATTTTCCCAAGTTAACCAACCTGGCTGTGGGTGGGCTAATCTGTTGAGCTAATTGGGAAAATAATACTGATTTAATTGCCAAAAATTAGAAAGAAAAATAGTCATTGGATTTGGAACTACATGCATGACTCCTTCATTAGTATCAATGTATTTTTCCAATTACTAATCCCACTTATAATTGTGGATCACAAAAGTTCTCTTTTGAGTGACTTTATCATGCATGAAGTTTTTTAAACTGCAATGCTTTAAATGTGTCAAACTCATATTAAGTTAAGGCAATAGTCTAAACAAAAAATAAGCACACTACTTGAAATTTCATTCTTGAATTTATATTACTTAAATAAGGAGTATCACATGGAAGAGGGGGGGTTTGAAGAGACATTATCGTGACATGTCTATCAAGCTTAATGAGCTGCCACAACTCAAAACTCAACTAGTCTTTTTAACAGAAGTGAGTGAACCAGAAGAGAAACTCACTGAATCATACCTTTGAAAAATATAAGCAACAATCAAAGAAGCAGTAAGAGCAACAACATCCTTAGCAGCACATTGTTTGTTTGATTCATTTGGTCTCCCAGTCTGTGGTCCATTTGACCAAAACAAATAATTCAACAATACTTTCCCTTTTTCCTTTGTAAACCTTTCCAACACAAACTTTTCAGGATCATTAAACACCTTTGGATCTCTCATTACCAATGGCTGATATCCACAAAGAAGTTCACCTTTCTTGATTTCATATACTGAATCATGTGAACTTAGCTTAAAGTCTTTTCTTGCTCTTGCATATTGACTTGGCACAGGTGGACTAAGTCGAAGTGTTTCATATACAAAAGACTGAACAAGTTCCATTTCTTTAACACTCTCAAAACTCAAATTTTCTGTCTTTAATCCAACTTTCTCTCTAACTTCATTTCTCAGTTTCTCTTGTAACTCTGCATTTTTCTCATCTCCAAGATTTCCCAAAAGAGTTGGCAAGAAAATAGAGAAACCACCAAAAGCATTGAACCCAAGAATGAACAAAAGGTTATGTATAACTTCTTGGTCAGTAAGTCCAAACTCTGATTTCCCTCTGTTTAAAACTTCCTTTGCTTCATTTTTGACAAATTGTATGAGTTTTTCATAACTACCTTTGACAAGGAAATAAGGGTAAGTAAAAGAGTGGACAAATATTTCTTCAAGGGGTTGAAGTACACCAACACTAACAGTAGGTGCAAGTTGAATAGCTAGCCACGTATCAAGCATTCCGTAGCCAGAATTGGCTATTTCTGGTGAAGCTGATGGATTAGCTCCTAAGAGAGCGAGGGAGAAAAAGTTGAAGAGGAATTTTTGCATAGTAGGTAGAAGAGAAGCCGAGTTTGATTTTGAGATATCTGATTCAAAAGTTTCAAACATGGAGTTGAGCTCATTGACAAGAGTAGGTACCCATGTTTTTGAGCTTCTTTTTAGAATGTCCAATGAAAAGTTCTTTATCTGCAATCCAACAGTATAAAAAAAAAGTTCAACTACCAATGCATAATGTATCCTATAATTCTAAATCACCAAAAATTATGTTATAGAAAGTATACTCTTATATGTAGAGAGTTTTGGAGAAGTCAGTTTCTTGTATTGCTCACCAAAATATATATAGAGTACAGAGAAATCAAAACCTACCAACTATAGGATTGTACAATAATGAAGGAAAATAAAAAACCTACCAACTATAGGATTGTACAATTAATGAGAGAATATTCTACCAATAATAAAAAGATACACAAAAGATATTTACAATATTTTCTAATACGCCCCCTCAAGATGGAGGGCTGGAGGACACGCCAATGTTGGTAGAATACACAAAAGATATTTACAATGTTGTCACTGTAAATGACAGGAGCAGCCGGAAGAGGGACATGAAGCTCGCGCAGCAGGGAATGAAGCCAACGTACTTCAGCGGCAGCAGAAGCAATGGCACGATACTCAGCCTCAGTAGATGATCGTGCAACGGAACTGCTTTTTGGAGCTCCATGAAATAGGATTCGGCCCTAGAAAAACAACATAGGCACCAGTTGAGGAGCGGTCATCACAGTTTCCACCCCAATCAGCATCAGAGAAACAATGCAGACGTATAGCAGATGAAGGACGCAGTCAGACGCCGAAGTCACGCGTCCCATTCAGATACCGGAATAGGCGCTTAGCTGCACCCCAATGAGTGACAGTAGGAGCATGCATGAACTGTGAGAGTTTATTCACAGCAAAGGAGATATCAGGACGAGTGAAGGAGAGATACTGGAGGCCCCCAAGGGCCTGTCGATAGGCGGATGCGTCGGCAGGGGCCGAGCTGTCGGCCAGATGAAGGCGAGTTGACGCCGCTGTTGGCGTCTGAACAGGATTTGACTCCAGCATATTATGACGAGTCAAAAGATCAACAACATATTTACGCTGAGAAAGAAAACACCCCTTGGAGCTGCGCAGAACTTCAACACCAAGAAAGTAGCTTAGATCACCCATGTCTTTAAGAGAAAACTGAGACCCAAGAGAGTCAATCACACGGTTCAAGAAAGCAGAATCATTACCAGTCAATATAAGATCATCAACATACACCAAAAAATAGGCCGTAATACCAGAGTGCTGAAAGACGAAGAGCGAAGTGTCAGAGGTAGTGTTGACGAAACCCATGGTCAGAAGGCTTTGGCGGAGCACACTGTACCATGCCCGGGGTGCCTGTTTGAGACCATAAATAGCTTTCTGTAAATTACAGACATAAGATGGATAGGCTATGTCAACAAAGCCCGGTGGTTGTGCCATATAAACATCCTCTGTAAGCCCCGTGGAGAAAGGCATTGTTCACATCCATTTGACGAAGAGGCCAGCCTTTGGATACAGCTATACTGAGAACCAAACACACAGTTGCCGGCTTAATAACCGGACTGAAAGTCTCCTGGAAATCCACACCTGGACGCTGATGAAAGCCCTTTGCAACAAGCCGGGCTTTGAACTTATGCACAGTGCCGTCAGGCTTGCGTTGATGCGATAAACCCAATTGCAACCCACAACATTCTGCGAGGAATCAGGCTGGACAAGATCCCAAGTGCCATTCCGTAGCAGAGCATCAAACTCTGATGACATAGCAGCGCGCTAGCGCTCATCAGACATAGCACTGGACAGGGTCTGAGGTTCAGTAACAGCAGGAGAGGTGACATCAGACATACCAAACTTCTTGTTGGGCATAAAGATGTTATTTTTGCTACGTGTCTGCATATGATGACCACGCTGAGAGGATGCAGGTGGCGGCATAATGGGTGTAGCGGCGGTAGGGGCCGCTGGCGGTGCCGAAAGGGGCGCTGGTGGCGCGGGTGTTCGCGCCGGGAGTGCGTCCGGTGAAGAAACGCTGGTGGGAGCAACAGCAGGTACTGGTGGCGGCAGCGGAAGGACTTCTAGGGAGACCGGAATGGGTATAGGGGGAGACTCGGGGTTAGACATTATGGAGAACGGGAAGACATATTCATGGAAGGTGACATGACGCGAGACGAAGATTTTAGACGTTGAGGGATCAAAGCTGAGATAGGCGCTTTGAGTAGTGGAGTAGCCGAAGAGGACACAAGCACAAGATCTGGGTTCCATTTTGTGTGAGGTGTAGGGCCGAAGCCAAGGGAAGCATTGACAGCCGAAGACACGTAATTTGGCAAGGTTGGGGCGTTTCTGGAAGAGAGACTCAAAGGAGGAGCGCATCGAGAGATTTGTCTTGGGAAGACGATTAATGAGGTAGACTGCTGTAGCAAAGGCATAAGGCCAGTAAATGAGTGGTATAGAGGCATGATGAACGAGAGTGAGACCAGTATCGACAATATGACGGTGACAGTGTTCAGCATAGCCATTGTGCTGAGGAGTATGAGGAGGTGACGTAAGATGAGAGATGCTATGAGAGGCAAGAAAAGAGCGTAAAGCGAGAAATTCACCCCCATTGTCAGTATACAGAGTAATGATTTTAGCAGAGAAATATTTCTCTACAATGGATTTAAAAATGGGGAAGGTTTGTGAGACATCAGATTTACGGCGTAAAGGAAAAAATCAAACATACTTAGAGAAATGATCAACAAAGATGACATAATATTTAAACCCTTCATTAGAAATAATCGGAGAGGTCCATTTATCGGAGAAAATAAGCTCCAGGGGAGCAGTAGAAGATAGACTTGACTCAGAAAAAGGTAACTTATGACACTTATGAAGTTTGCAAGATACACAGGCAAGATCAGACACATTACTGGACGCTATACTGCTAGACGATACTAAATGACGCAGGGTTTTAGCTGACGGGTGACCAAACCGAGAATGCCACAATGACGCAGAGAGCTTTTGTGCCGTGAGGGCAGATGAGAGACTGGGAGCCGCCGGCCAGTAGTAGGTATTGCCCCTAAGTGGGCCGCGAATGAGCGTTGCCCACGTGCGACGATCCTTCACTTGAAAATCAGTATCAGAAAGAACAACGTTAACATTATTGTGACGACATAATTGGGCAACAGAGTTCAAATTTTTACGCATATGTGTACACAGAGAGCCCCAGGTAATAAAAGAGAGGAATGACTGTTAAGTTGTCCAGTATGAGTAATTGTCAAACCTTCACCGTTACCAATAACCACATTGCCGAAGCCAGTGTAAGGACTGTGAAGAGACATGTTGGCAAGATCAGAGGTTATGTGATGAGAGGCACCAGAGTCAAGGATCCAATCGGATGCAGAGGGAATCGTC
Organism: Nicotiana benthamiana; assembly: GCA_034376525.1. NCBI lineage: Eukaryota > Viridiplantae > Streptophyta > Magnoliopsida > Solanales > Solanaceae > Nicotiana > Nicotiana benthamiana. Next base: position 115,928,587 of record CM067340.1, read on the forward strand.
GGAGAGTGATGAGCTGTGTGAGCAGCTGGATAGGACGACGAAGCATAAGCTGGCCGCGACAATGGTCCACCGGAAGGGGGCTGGTTGGCGCCGGACACGGGGTAGGATGGGCAGCGGCGCACGGAGTGGCCAAATTCACTGCAGAGTTGGCACTTCCCATTGTACCCGCGAGATTGACCATTGCTGGAGTAACCACCGCGACCGGAGACTGACCCGCGGCTGATACGCCCGCGCCCGCGGCTACCGAATTGGTGACGGACTGGCTGTTGTCCGGCGACGAAGGCAGCCGACGGAGCCTAGTCGGATGTGACGGAGGTGGCCGGCACACGAGCAGTAATCTGAGCCTCCATGCTTAACAGCTTGTCATGTAATTCAACAAAAGAGATGGGAGACTCACGGGCTTGGATGGCATGAGAGAGTTCCATATACGGGTCATCAAGACCATTTAGAACCTTTATGAAAAGATCCTCAGAATCAACGATAACACCCAGGAGAGATAATTCATCCACAATCACGTGAATTGCATAAAGTCAGTAATAGATTTAGAACCTTTTACCGGATTGTGGAGCTGATGTTTGAGAGCCATGATACGACAACGAGAAGCGGTGCCGTATGTGCGCGCGAGGATGTCCCAGGCCTCTTTAGAGGTTTCCGCAGCGGCAATGAAGGAGATGATCGTCGGTGTGATCGACGAGATGATGGCACTGAGAATAAGGTTGTCATGGCGAATCCAGTAAGGATATGCTGGATTGGGGGAAGTCACGTCGTTGTCGACGATAGTGGCCGATGGCATGGCTTCGATCCGTCCAAGAAGCCGAGGAGATCGTAACCCGTATGGAGGGTTCGAAATTGAAATTTCCACGCCAGGTAATTTGTGGAGTCCAATTTGAGTGGGATTTTAGCCGATGCATTTATGGCAATTGGCTGGAGAGGCGCGGTTAACGTCGTGGCGGCCATGAGCGCGAGGCAAGGAGAGGAGGCGCTGAACGACGTCGAGAAAAAGAGGGCTGCCGATTAGTGCAGCGGTGGCGGCGACGGGCTCCGATGAGAGGAGCTACGGCGGCGGCGGGTAGTATGTATTTAGGGTTTGTTTGGCGATAAGCCACTGGCGTATGATACCATGTAGAGAGTTTTGGAGAAGTCAGTTTCTTGTATTGCTCACCAAAGTATATATAGAGTACAGAGAAATCAAAACCTACCAACTATAAGATTGTACAATAATGAAGGAAAATCAAAACCTACCAACTATATGATTGTACAATTAATGAGAGAATATTCTACCAATAATAAAAAGATACACAAAAGATATTTACAATATTTCCTAATATTATAAAGGTCCAGGTAAGGGCTGCCTCTAGGGGTGTGATGTAAACTACCTATTCAGTATCTAGGGAATGACTTCCCCTTATCGGTGTGATATAGACGAGTCCGAAACTTTTTTGATGCATTTTTGGACAAAAAGCACATTTAATATAAAAAAAATAGTTACACAAATAGGTAATTCACAGTATAATACTGCGGATTATTGAAAAATTATTTTTTTTAAAAAAAATTCTTTATAATTCGCAATATAATACTGCGAATTACTAAAAAGAAATTCCTAGCGGCCCCACCAATTAACTGACATAACAAAAATTTAAACATATAAAATACATTACTATACTGCGAATTAATTATTCAGCTTTTTTCACATGGGTTTCATTTTTTTCACAATTAACTAATTTTATTTTGGTTGTGTTATTGGTTGCTAAAGTCTGAGTTTATTATATCCTAGTTGAGTCTTGTTTAATTGTGCAGATTTTATTTTTTTAGTGAAAGTACTTATTTATCACATATGTAATTACACTTAATTGAATCTTTTTAGAATCTTAATAAGTATTAGATGGTATTTATTAAAACCATTAAGGTAATAATAACATTGAAAGTTCTTCTAATAGTATTCCTAACACAGTGTAGCTGTTGTCGTCTACGATTTTACTCTTACTCTTTCAAATATTCAAATCAACTTTGTTTGCTTTCTTCAAAACATTTCTGAAATAATTTGTCTAATATTTGAGTTTTGGTTTTAACAACTTAAAGTTGACTTTAGGACTCTGATATAGATATCCTATCTTAATTAGTCGTTGCTTTTATAGTGCGAACCTGTAACATATAAATCATACGAAACTAACTTTATTATTATTCTAAGGCTCCTCTTAATTATAAGTAAGAAACTGTTAAATGATTAAATTAAACAAAAAGTTCTTAAACATTTTAGGCAAACAATTCAAAGGGTAGGGCAGAAGGATGGAAAATTTTGAGACATTTGAAGAGAATGTTCAATATATAAAGAACAAATGCACTTCTACCAAGGCATTGGCTCCATGAGACTTTAGTTAAACTTATCATGTGATTGCTATAGGTATTAATGGATTTTAAATTCGATTAAATCAACCATAAATATAGATTTTTATATAAATTTATAACTGTATGAATAATTAAGGTAGATTTTTTATTTTATGAAAATAAACAGTATAAATATCGAACCATCCCAAATAAATTTACATGTGAAAATATATTTGTATATTAAGTTTTAAAATAATAAATCATAAATTTTTCCGTAGAATTATGAAAACAGTTACAAGCTAATAAGTAATTGAACTCAAAATCCTAATTCTCAAACTTATTGTGTTACTCCTATTAAAATAAAATTATTTTCAGCATATTCACTAGCAAGACACAATGTATTGTAACAGTTATGAGTAGCAAATACAGTGTATTGAATATATTTTCTTTCATATAATTTAAATTTATCTTTTTTCATATTTAATATTCTATAGACTTTATTCTTACGTCATAGCTTGGTTAATATCTTTCTACTTGTGACTTATATTTTCTTTGTATTAGCTTACTGTATAATAGTTGATGGATCTATACTCTGGCCATCTTTAATATTTTCTTAATTCATCACGCATTAAATTTGAAAAAGTCTAGAGAGTTTTGTTAAGTCCTATAAAATTAGTATGTCATTGTATTCTATTTCTACTTGTGACTTTTACATGACATTTAAAAAATTATCGAAAAAATTAATTGGACCGTACCTATCGATACCGAAAGAAACCCAACATGATTGGAACAATTTTAAAAAATCTAATATAAGTTATATATAGTAATATAATTAAAATATTAGTATAATATAATGTTTATGAAATAATTAATCGAACCGAACCATTAACACCCTAGTGATTGTTGTGACTATTTTAGAAGTTAAACTACTGAAGATGAATCATGAATAAGTAGTAATTTTGTCTTTTTAAAACATTAGTCATAATTCTAGAAAAACATGAAAAAAAGATCTAGAGATATTTTGAAACTAATATCTGTCATGTGTAAAATGTGGACGCCTAGACTTGATGTTTCACTGAAATTAAATGCCAACTCTATTGTCATCTATTCCCATTATTTATGACTGGACTTCCTTAACATAAATAAATAAATAAATATATAGTAAACAAGACAAATTAGTGTCAAAATTTCAAGTTGTGCAGCACATGCTCCTGTGCTCCTTGATGTATAATTTCTCATCAGAGGTAATACTAATCAATTATCAACAAAAGTTATTACTACTAAAAGTTAAAAGAACATGGCACTCGCTACATCCTGAGATGTAGGGGTGTCCGTACAAACCCAAAAAATTTATATTTTTTTGGTTTGATTTAATTTTGATTTAGAATCTTAATAATTGATTAAATTTAGTTAGATTTTGGTCTTAATCAAAAAAAAAAATTACTGTAGAAATATTTATTTAAAATTTATTATTACGCCTATATATATATTTCTAAAATTTTATGGTATATGTTAATCGTTTGCACTTTTAACCTAGTTCTTTGCTATTATAATGTTAGAGAAATATTTGATAACTCAAAAAAATAATTTAAAATCATGTCTAAATTCATTCTTTTAATGGGTCTTTATTACATTAAATATTTTGAATGTATTCCTTTAATGTTTGTAACGGATAATTATCAAATTTAATTTCAATTTTAATAATTAAAACTGATCATTAAATAGCTATTATATGATTCTTTATATTAGTTTTGAAAAGGTCAATTTTATATATAGCCATAATGGCCATTATGCTGATAACGTTTTTTCATTATTTTGGATGTTACCATCAGATTTGGACGGTACCATCAGATAGTCCATTTGTTTTGGATTATATATATTCATGTGTTTTCATCTTCTAAGGAGAGTGAGAAAAAAAGAAAAAATCTTTTCTTTCCTTTTTTTGGTGCTGGATTTTCTTCTCGTTAAACTTTGCTGTTTCTGCTCCTAATTATACTAGAAGAGCTTGTTGAATCCTGGAGGATATACCTAATATTATTTACCACGGTATGGGCGAAATATCCTTAAGAATAGTGTCCTTGACACGCCTCAAGCTAAATCTTCTATTCTCCATATTCATCTAATTTTTCCAACATATAATAATCTAGTTCTTTGCCGTTACATTCTAGTTTGATTGATAGTTTTCTTTTTCCAAGTACAAAAATCTATTTCAAGTTAAAAAGAATCTAATGTTTTTGAGTCCTTAAATTATTTATCAATATATATTAGTAAAGGATAGATTTATGAAAAAGAAATTAGTTTGATAGTCTTACGTTGAAAAGTTAATCGCCGGAATATGTGTTTGTTAGTGTATGTCTCATATTTAAGAAAAAATCGATAAATAAACGATAAAAACCTAAATAAACCGAATAAATTAAAAATCGACTTAATTTGATTTGATTTGGTTTGATTCTAATATTTGTAAAATCAAACTTACTTAATGTAATTTCATTTAAGGGAAAAATCAATCCATACTGAATTATGAACACCCCTATAAAGATGAATTCTACTTGCCAGTTTAGACTTCAAGGAACCAAAACCTTCTAAAAATATTAATAAAAGATCAACTCAGACGTCAATGTTTGTCTTTTAAGTGGTAACAATTCTACCAAGATATCTTTGTTAGTTTGTGGAAGAAAACGTTAGTGCGGGAAAATCTATTTTGACGTGTTTTTATTTATGAAAATCTAGATAGTAAAATCATATATACTGATAATATTAAAAAAAGTCATATATCATTAATGAAATTTATTCAATTGTATTATGTTAGCCTAATTGTTGAACTATCAAAATTTTTATAAGGATTGCGTTTGGGCCGATTTGTGTAAACTTTGATTATTTCATTGAATGTTTACGGTCTACACTAGCACAAGTATCACTTATCAAGTATTCTTAGACTTCCAACTAAGGATAGGTTATCATATTGGGAAATAAATGTGGACCAAAAATGTGTGCTGTGCCAAAGCCTTGTAGAATTCGGAGATCATCTTTTCCTTATATGTCCATATTCAACAGATTTAAGGGAGCAAACACTGACCTGGATTAAAGAAGACCATCCCAGAATGCAGAACTGGGACCAGTACCTCCAGTGGATAGTTAGCAAAGCTAAAGGAAAGTCTTGTAGAGCTAACATATTCAGAATGGTGACTGCAGAACTATGTTATACTTTGTGGCTGAAGAGAAACTCGAGGATATTTGAAAATACCTTCCGTAGCAGTGATACTTTAGTCAGGGAACTAGCCTATATTTGTAATGTTAGAGGAACTCCTAAAGTTAGACAACAGTTGAATCAATTTCTCTTGTAAATATAGTTAAGGTTAGCTATAGAGTTAGTTGTGGTGATACAGATTAAATGAGATAGCCAGCTGCGTATAAGCTGGACTATGTTAATCTATTGCAACATCTTTGGTGATTAATAAAATTCTTAATTACCAAAAAACTTTGTCTATTAAAAATTAGACAAATAAGAAGACGCCATTTAACGTGTTTCGTCTCTACTGAAAGTTTGAAATTAAAACTCTAATCTCCCATGAATTTTTAGTGATCATTTGAAATATCAATTTATGTTACATGATAAACATGAGAAAAAGCTACTTATTATTTCTTATTTTATACTACACAATCATTCTTCATATATGATTAATTTAAACATTTTTAGTTGCTTTTAGTTATAAGCAATTTTTATACTGTATTTTTATAGCTCCTAAATATACTTCATAGGTTTTATTTAAAAAAAAATAATATCTAGATTTATAAAAAAATCTTGTACAAGAGATATTTTCAAAGTGATGACTAATAAAATGTGGAAACGTGGGCTTATTGAAATCTAAGTCAATTGTCATATCGTTCCTTTCATCTTTGATCTTTTCTATATAGAATTAGATGTGTTTGTATATGTTTAGTTATGTACATTCACTTTATTGAACTGCTGGTCCTTTCATATAGGTTTAGGACAAAATGCACATGTTGATCCAGTGGTCCTTTATCAACACTTACAGAGGTTTAAGAGTAAAAAGAAAATTCCATACATGACTTTACGAAGGTGTGATATATACAGTATACTCTAATACAAGAATTGATGACTATTTTTACTGTTCGAGCTCTAAACTTATAGGTCATACGAAGCGTCTACTATAAATTAATTGATCATATGACCGGTTGATTCTACATTTGATATTTTTTGCGTTCTTCTAACTATCATTTCTGACCAAATCACTGAAAATTAAAAACGTCCTTCCACTAATGTCAATAATATGGTGTTTGAGTAAGCTTATTAGATGAATAATTAGCTTATTAGCAGTTTTTGTTAAAAGCTTTTTTTTTTTTTTTTACTTTTGATTCACATCAAAAACTATTTAATTACATTCAATTATCGAGAAAATGCATAAAATTTGAATAATTTATAGTAGATATTTTGTATGACCTATAGGTTTAGAGTTCGAACAGTGAAATTAAAGTGTCATTTTCCCTTTTATTTTATTTATCTACACATTTGACAAATATCAAAAGTGTTTGTATACTGAAATTGGAAAAGCCACAAGGTATTATTTTGACAATTTTTATTTTATTTTATTCCTAACATTTTTGTGATTCCCGAAATACCCTTGTCTATCTGTAACTTCTCTCATATTGTTAGGGGTGTACAAATCAATCAGGAAAACCACACCAAATCGAAAAGTCAAACTAAGTCGATTAAAATTGGTTTGTTTTGGTTTGATATAGATGAATAAAAAGATTCGAACCAAACCGACATAAATATATAATTTTATATGTACTATTAAGATCTTATATAGGATTTTCTTTAAAAATATCTAGAAATATTTGAGATTCTCTTGCCGGATATAATATTTAATAATATATGAAGTGCTACATATTTATTAACCTTAAATAATAGGTTGTATGATCACTTTCTCATCAAATGTTACTGAAATACGTCAATCTTTTTGTTTTTCCATATTCATATCATATGTTAAGATCTATAATTCTTATATCTTTTTGGTATGTGAAATGATTATTATTATTTAGTTATGATATTGATTTTTATGTTTAATTACCAAATTCAGTTAACCTTTAAAGTGTATATCAACGAAATATTGTTGTCAAACGAATAAAAAGTTAACTATTATGTGTTACTAAGAAAATTCTCCCTTAAAAAATATTGTAATAGATAATATATTTGTCAATTTTTTTATAATTTTGCTAAACATATATTTACTTATAAAAAATTTAACAAAGTAAGATTATTTAAGTAACAAAAACTCGATAAAACCGAACCAATCCAACCCGATATAATTGGTTTAATTTTGATAAAAACCGAACCAACCTAGTCCATATACAGTCATACCTATTGTCATTCGTCCTTTTCATATAAAAATATTTTCAAATTTATGTGTTTTGCAGACAACTTCAACAGTAGCATTTTTATCATTTTATAGAACATTGGTTTTCATTATCTTTTATTATTCTTAATATAATAAATTAATTTTCATATTTAAAAGTGTTTTTCTAACACTTGAAGCTTGACAACTTATAAGGTCTCTAAGTAACCACATCAAATCCTTTGGTGTACGTACTTGATAAACAAGGCCAATAATAGGCCTCAAATAACAAATTTTCCTATTATACAGAAACATTTATTAATGTTTGGGTGACTGACCGAACTGTCGCCGTATCTACATGGACCAACTAACCTAAAGTTTAGGTAATACTATTTGTTACACAAACATTAGTCCCACGTATCTTAATCCTTAAAACCAACACAGAATTAACCATTGTCACCGATCATCTCCCTTTATCTCCTCACTCCAATCCTACAACGATCTCTTGATGATCAAATTAACTAGTCCTATCTCTTTTGCGAATATTCTGTGCTCCAAGACTCTCAACAACCAAATAGAAAGCAACCTTTTGGCTTTTCAAACATGACAAAGGTTACATGTGTGCCATCATCTACTTTATTTATTTAATTATATACTCCCTCCGTTTCAATTTAGATCAAATACTTTAACTCGATACGATTTTAAGAAAGGAAAAAAAGATTTTTGAAACTTGTGACTTTAAAAACTTATTATGAGGTAAAAGTTGCATGGCGCCGTAAGATTTGTGTGATTATAAAAGCTTCTCATTAAAAGTAAAATATGTAAAATGAAGAGTTTAAAGTTGTTATTTCCTATTTTAAAATATATTATTTATTTTGAAACACACTAAAAAAATAAAGTACCTCATCTAATTTGAAACATAGGAAAATATTCAATATTGCCCCTTACAACTTGATTATTTTTTATGAGCTAAGTATGTGAATTCTTTTCCGATTATTGGTATCGGTGAGGCTCAAACCCTAAACATTTGTCTGCTTTAATACAATTAAACTATATGACAATTTCGTCTAAAAACTTACATGCTATATATCTCCTACCTAAAACTTTGGTAGATGATTAGAAGAACTCCATTAGCATTTTTGCCTCAACTGAAACTTTCAAACTTACTTTGTTGATCACCAGGCTACACACTTGAGTGCTGGCTACCTAAATACTATATTTCAAATGTTAAGCCACGAAAATCCTCTTTCATAATAAAATAGTTTCCAAGAGATACCCCGCGGTCCCATTTCATGTGAATGAGTTTAGAGTATACTTTGAATTCAAGCATAAATTCTTTGACACATAGTTAAAAAACAAGGAGAGAAGAAGTAGCTGGAAAAAGGGACGTACCTGAGCATGTTTAGGTTCAGAAGTATCAAGATAAGCACAAACACGCATATCTCCAGTATACTTAACACTAGGCATGAAATCCCCAACAAGAACATTAGCTTTCTCTACATTCTCCATATCAAACAGATGTGAAAACGACTTGACGTCTAGAACCGCCACCACTTTCGGATTAACACCCAGAAAAAACGGAAAACAAGGAGGCACATTTGTTCTAAAAACAGTGCTCTTGTGCTTTTCAATTCTCTTGGTAAAAAAAGTGTTAGGTCCCTGGAACCAGTTATAGTCTAATCTATCAGATATTGGTCCTAACAACGGCCAACCGTAGCCGCCGGGGATTGTACGGACGGGAAGAGAAGCCGGTGGCGGTGAGGATGTACCAGTGCTACCAGGATTAAATATAGGAGTAGATCCGCTCATCATCTTCGCCATGAGAGTGGACATACCCTTTTTTTCTAATGTACAGAAATTCAATGCAGAATACTGGGTTTTTTTAACTCTTGTATAATTATTTATAAGTGTGATTGAGAAATGGGAAAAGCAACAAGTGAATACGATAGGATAGATAAGGATCGGAAAATGGAAAAGATTGTGAAGCCAATGGTTGTTTAAAACGTGGAAGGATTGGTGAAAGAAGTACAACTATATACTTTTCTGTTTCATATTATTTGAGCACTTTCTTTTTTAGTTTATTCCAAAATAAATGACATATTTCTTAATTTGAAAATAATTCAACTTTAAACTCTTTATTTCATCCTTTTTGCCCTTAGTGAGAAGCTTTTATAGCCACACAAATGGTATGACCCACAAACCTTTTACCCCATAATCTTTTAAGACCACAAGTTTTAAAAATCTTCTATTTTCTTAAACTTTCTGCTGAGTCAAACTACCTCAAACAATATAAAACGGAGGAAGTAATTGTTTTTCCAATGGCTAGTTAATGTCAACTTAGAAATATCATGCCACTCTTGTATATCTTAAAACAAATATAGAAATCAAAAATAAATTAAATTTCTTAAGCTTGTTAGTTTTAACATGTATTTGTAAATATTGATTCTGGAAATTAAATAGAACGTTAGCTTATAAATGTAAGTATAAATGAACTTAAATTAATTCGAGTCCACTGAATTCACAGTGTTCTCTTAAGTAATTTAATTCTCTCCTAGTACCCAAATACATTACAAACACGGATTATATTACGTTATATTCACTATTAACAAAATAAATTTGGTGCAAAAAATTAATCAATCAATCGATCATTTGACCAAACCCGAATCTGAATCTGAATCAGAAGCCGAAGTCTCATTGTTATGTTCGTTTCAGCTATGAACACCGCCTGATTTCATAAGTGCGTAGAGAATTGGCCTTGCAGAATTCTCCTTGAAGCGGCTAACACTACACACTTACATAGGTGATTCCTAAATGTGTTATCCATTAGATACACTATTTGATATACCCCGTATTAAATTTAAAAATCATTAAAAAGTCTTAGTGCTTTATCTTTGGTACTGAACAATGTCTTATCACGAGAATGGACCAAGATTTTTGTTAACAATAATGTTGAATCGTCATTAATGACTTTATTTGATCTCCTTGAACCTAGATCTTGGGATCTCCAGTCTTCTAGATGGAGTTACCGCCACAATGAGTTGTTCTCGGCCATAGTCCCATTCCCCTCGATGATTTCTCAATTACCTCTCTAGTTAGGCCTTTTGTTAGTGAATCCGTTACATTATCACATGACTTTACATAGCAATCGTGATAATTCCTCTAGAGAGTAGTTTTCTAACGGTTTTATGTCTTCGTCGTATATGACGAGATTTATCGTTATACATAACACTCCCAGCCCTTCCAATTGTCGCTTGGCTATCACAATGTATGCATATTGGTGCCAACGGTTTGGGCTAAAAAGGAATGTCTTCCAATAAATTCCGGAGACATTCAGCTTCTTCACCGGCTTTAATTAAAAATATGAACTCAGCCTCCATTGTAGAGCGGGTAATACAAGTTTATTTGGGCGACTTCCAAGATACCGCTTCTCCACCAATAGTGAATATATATTTATTTGTGGACTTCGAATCAGTTGAGTCGGTAATCCAATTTGTACCACAATATCCTTCAATCAATGCATGATATTTATTGTAATGCAAATCAAAATTTTGGGTATGTTCTAAATATCTCAAAACTCGTTTCATGCCATCTAATGAGATTGACATGGATTGCTCATGTATCGACTCAGTATACTTGTAGCACACGCTATATCTAGTTGTGTACAATTCATGATGTACATTAAGTATCCCAACACACGAGCATAATCCAATTGTGATATATTTTGGCCTTTGTTCTTTGCTAATGCAAGATTCACGTCAATGGGAGTCTTTGCAATTTTAAACCCTAAGTTCTTGAATTTTTCAAGTATTGTCTTAACATAACGAGATTGTGACAGTGCCAAACATTGAGGAGTCTTTTGGATCTTAATTCCCAGAATTAAATCCGCAACTCCCAAGTCCTTCATATCAAACTTGCTAGTTAGCATACGCTTAGTCGCATTTATGTTGGCAATGTCATTACTCATTATCAACATATCATCCACATATAGGCAAATAATAACTATGTGATTTGGAACATTTTAATTTTGACAACATTGTTTGGTCAAATTTCGCATGCCATTGTTTGGGTGCTTGTTTTAGTTTGTAGATGGATTTAACAAGTCTACATACCTTCTTTTCTTTATATGGAACCACAAACCCTTCAGGTTGTTCCACGTAGATTTCTTCCTCCAAATCACCATTTAAGAAGGATGTCTTTACGTTCATTTGATGAATTTCAAGATCATAAACTGCAGCTAAAGCTACTAGCATTCGATGGACGCAATTCTCACTGGAAAATATGTATCAAAGTAGCCAAGACCTTCTTGTTGTCTATACCCTTTGACAACAAGTCTTGCCTTAAACTTATCAATAGTGCCATCATCTTTTATTTTTCTTTTAAAAATCTATTTACAACCCAAAGGTTTATTTTCAGGAGGAAGATCAACCAATTTTCATGTATGGTTGCCCAATATGGATTCTATTTCACTATTGACTACCTCTTTCCAGAACAATAATTCTGAAGAAGACATAGCTTCTTTGAATGTTCAAGGCTCATTTTCCAATAAGAAAGTCACAAAATCTGATCCAAATGAAGTAGACGTTCTTTGACGTTTACTACATCTTGGATTCTCCTGATTAAATGTACTTTCTTTTGTTTCTTCCTAAGGTCGTTTAGATCCTTCACCAATCGACTCTCATTCCTTTTTATACAGATATATATTTTCAAAGAACTCGGCATTATCTGATTCAATAACCGTATTATTATGAATGTCGGGATTTTCTAATTTATGAACCAGAAATAAATATGTTTTATTATTTGCATATCCTATGAAAACACAATCAACTGTTTTCGGTACCATTTTTAGCTTGCACTTTTGCCAAACACCCCCACACTTTCAAATAATTTAAGTTGGGCTTCCTTCCTTCCCATTATTTTATATATGGAATGGAGTGTGTTTTTCTATGGGGTACTAGATTTAGTATCCAGTTATCCGTAAGAACGACTTCCCCCCACAATTTCGGTGGCAAACCAGAACTTATCAGCAATGCGTTCATCAATTCCTTCGATGAACGATTCTTTCTTTCTGCAATTCCATTGGATTGGAGAGTGTAAGGGGTTGTTGTTTAATGAATAATTCCATATTCCAGACATATTTCTTCAAAAGGGGATTCATATTCACCACCCTTATAACTTCTTATCATTTTGCTGTTAAGTTGTGTTTCAACTTCATTTTTATATTGCATGAATGCGTCTATTACTTCATCTTTACTATTAAGTAAGTAAACATAGAAATATCAAGTATTGTTGTTAATAAAAGTTATAAAATACTTCTTTCCACCGCGAGATGATATTGTCTTCATGTCACAAATATCTGTGTGAAATAAATCTAAAGGATTTGGATTCCTTTCAACCGACTTATAATGATGTTTAAAACACTTAGATTCCGCATATATTTGACATTTTAATTTTTCGCATTCAAGTTAATCATTTTCAACAAGGTTTTATAATTGACATGACCCAAACGTACATGCCATAAATTATTTGACTCAAGTAAGTAAGAAGAAGCTGAAGTCTTATTACTATCTCATAGATAGAGGAGACTCGGGGCCCGCGAACGCCAGCGAACTATCTCATAGCCTCTGGATTGAAGGATCACTCCCGATCTAAAGCTGCGGTCCGTAGACTGGGTCCTGACCTGTGCACAAAAAGGCACAGAAGCGTAGTATCAGCACAACCGACCCCATGTGCTGGTAAGTGTCTGGCCTAACCTCGGCGAGGTAGTGACGAGGCTAAACCGGACCTACCACAACCAACCTGTACAGATATATGCAATAACAGAAAGAGAGCAAGAATTTAAGCAAATAAAAGGGGAAGTGGACATGCCGGGGGAGTAGCAGTTCAATTATTACTTCTACCATCAAGAGATGAAACTGAATAAATAATGATTAAACAAGAAAGCCAATGAATCAACAGCTGCACGGCATCATTCTTCGTGCTTTTACTCTCATTCCTTACCAAAATAGTCAAATATAATGCACGGCATCATCCTTCGTGCTTTTTCTCTCATTTCTCACCAGAAATATCAATACAAGGCACGACATCACCCTTCGTGCTTTTACTCTCGATAAACAGTGCACAACATCACCCTTCGTGCTTTTACTCTCATTAAACAGTTCACGGTATCACCCTTCGTGCTTTTACTCTTTCTTCCTCTCCCAATAGATGGTCACAGCCAAACGGGAACAAGGAAATATTTATATCAAGACACAATATCCCGGGGAGGGATAACAATTCAACAAATGGTCCCGGCAAGGGAAATACAACTCAACAATATGTCCCGGCAAGGGAATACAACTCAACAATATGCACTGGCAAGGGAATACAACTCAACAAATGGTCCCGGCAAGGGAAAATTACCAAACATTCCTCTTTATTCATTTAATTCTCAACTTTCACTTCATAGCTCTTGCAACAAGTAATTATCACAATTGTTCACCTACTTTAAAATTTAATAGCAAATATGACATCACGGTTATGCTTGACTCGGGTGCATAGGTAACCGTCACCACTATACACCGACCCCACATAGCACATAATAAAAAACAATATAATCCTATTCCCTCAAGCCAAAGTTAGATCGAACACTTACCTCGAAGCCGAAAATAACAACTCAAAGCTCAACAATCTTCTTTCCTCTAGAATTAGACCCCGAACCAACGATATCTAATCACAATTTACTCAAATATATCATCAAATGCTAGTTAAATCAGTTCAAATGCAAAAGAATGAAATTCCCAAAGTTTTACCCAAAAATTCCCAAAATGTCCCGGGCCCACGTGGTCAACACCCGAGGTTCAGACCAAGACCGGGTTACCCATTCCCCCACGAGTTCATATATGTAATTGGTTTTGGAATAGGACCTCCAATTGGGGTCCAACTCCCCAAATTTTTAAAACTTAGTTTTCCACCCAAAATCCCAAATTCCCATTTGTGAAAACCTTTGATTAAAGTTGAAATTATGTTAAAAGATGTTCAGGAGTAGGAAAATTAAGTTAGGAATCACTTACCAATCGTTTTGGAGAAGAAACGTTGTTTGGAAAATCGTTCCTTACGTTTTGAGTTTTTGAAAAGTGGAAAATGGCTGAAGTTTTGAACTTATATACCTTTCTGAGGGCCTGGCGCGGACCTCACAAAAATGTGATGCGGCCGCACTGAGTAGGGGAAAGGTCGGGTCCCTCTGAACCCTCCCAGCGCAGATCGCACCGGTTTGGTGTGCCGCCGCACTGGTCATGCCAAGATCCCCTAGCCTCAGACTCAGCCACGCGGACTGCATAGAATTGCCTCGCGACCGCATGGCTCCAGCGCGGACCGCACAGAAATCGCTGCGGCTGCGCTGGTGTCTGCAATACCTGAACCTACTTTCTTTAAGCCTAATACCTCCCGTACCTCACTCAAAACTCACCCGAGCCCCCGGGGCTCCCAACCAAACAAGCACACTAACTCAGGAACGTCATACGGACATACTCGTGCGATCAAATCGCTAACATAACATCATTTACATAGGATCAAATCTCCAAACACATAATTTTTATTTCAAGTTAATAACTTTCAAATTTTCCATTTCTAATCTGAAACACGTCAAACGATGTCCGTTTTAAACCAAACTTTACAGATAGCTCTTAACACCCATTTAAGACCTGTACCGGGCGTCGGAACCAAAATACAAGCCCGAAACCATTATTTTTGATCAAATTTTCATTTCCATTTTTTTGTTAAGAAATTTCAAAAACAATTTCACAGAAAAGCTCCATACTCGGGCCTGGGACCTCGGATTTAGATTCCGGGAATACGCACGGGTCCCAAATTTCCTTACTGACCCTCCTAAACTATCATATCATGGGTCGGGGTCCGTTTACCCAAAACGTTGACCAAATTCAATTATAGCCATATTAGTATCAAAATTCATAGTTTTTAACACAGAATTCAAATATTTTCACATAAAAATGTTCCGGCTTCGTTCCTTGACTACGCACACAATTCGAGGCAAAAAAATAAGAGGTTTTCATGGCCTCAGAAGTGCAAGAAAAGGGAGAATTACAGTGATGACCCTTTGGGTCGTCACATTCTCCACCTCTAAAACAGTTATTCGTCCTCGAACGGAAAAAAGAAATAAGTACCTGAGTTGGGGAACAGACGGGGATAACGACTCCGTATATCAGACTCGAACTTCCAGGTCGATGCCTCAGGACGCTGACCTCTCTACTGAACACGCACTTAAGGAAAACTCTGAGACCTCAACTGTCAAACCTGCCGGTCTAAAATAGCCACCAGCTCTATATGACATATCCTTGTCCAACTGGATATTATTGAAATTAACATGTGGGTGGGATCACTGTGATACTTCTGAAGCATGGATACCTGAAAAATCAGATGCACGGCTGACAAGCTAGGCAGCAATGCAAGTCTATAAGCCACATTCCCCAGACGGTCCAGCATCTCAAACGGGCCAATATATATAGGGCTAAGCTAGTCCTTCTTCCCAAACCTCATCACGCCCTTCATAGGCGATACATAGAGCAATACTCGCTCACCAACCATGAAAGCAACATCCCTAACCTTACGATATGCAACACTCTTCTGCCTGGAATGAGCTGATTGAAGTCTGTCCTGGATGATCTTGACCTTATCCAAGGCCTCTTGTACCAAATCTGTACCCAATAACCGAGTCTCTCCCTGCTCAAACTATCCGACTGGGGACCTACACCTCCTACCATACAACACCTCATACAGGTCCATCTGAATACTAAACTGGTAGCTGTTGTTGTAGGCAAACTCCGCTAACGGCAAAAACTGGTCCCACGAGCCTCCAAAATCAATAACGCAGGCTCGGAGCATATCATCAAGAATATGAATGGTCCTCTCGGACTGACCGTCTGTCTGGGGGTGAAATGTTGTACTCAACTGGACTTTGGTACCCAACTCATGCTGCACCACTCTCCAGAAATGCGCGGTAAATTGCGGGCCCCGATCCAAAATAATAGATATGGGCTCCCCATGGAGGCGAACGATATCCCTGATATAAATCTCAGCATACCTCTTTGATGAATAGGTGGTGGCAATTGGAATGAAATGCACTGACTTGGTCAACCTATCAACAATAACCCATATAGCATCAAACTTCTTCTGAGTCATCGGAAGGCCAGTAAAAACATCCATAGTGATCCTCTCCTACTTCCTCTCGGGAAGCTCAATCCTCTGAAATAACCCACAAGGCCTCTGATGCTCGTACTTAACCTGCTAAGAATTTAGACAACGAGCCACATATGCAAAAATGTCTTTCTTCATTCTACACCACCAATAATGCAGTCTCAAATCTGATACATCTTCGCGATGCCTGGATGAATAGAATACCGAGAACTGTGGGCATCCGCTAAGATCGACTCTCGAATACTATCAACATTAGGCACACAAACTCGCCCCTGCAACCTCAATATGCCATCTCCCAAAGTAATCTCCTTGGCACCTCCCATCTGCACCGTGTCTCTCAGGACACACAAATGGGGATCATTAAACTACCGCTCCCGGATACGCTCCATCAATGACGAGCGAGCAACCGTGCAAGCTAACACTATGCTGGGATCAGAAATATCCAATCTCACAAATCTATTGGCCAAGGCCTGAATATCCAAGGCAAGCGGTCTCTGGCTGACCGGAATATATGCAAGACTACCCATGCTGGCGAATTTTCTACTCAATGCATCGGCCACCACATTGGCCTTCCTTGGGTGGTATAAAATAGAAACATCATAACCGTTTAACAACTCCAACCACCTCTGCTGTCTCAAATTCAACTCTTTCTGCTTGAACAAGTTCTGAAGCCTCTTGTGATCCGTGTACACCTCACACGTCATACCATACAAATAATGCCTCCGAATCTTCAAGGCGTGAACAATGGCGGCCAACTCTAAGTCATGAACTGGATTATTCTTTTCGTAGATCTTCAACTGTCTCGAAGCATATGCTATGACCTTGCCGTTCTGCATCAACATTGCGCCAAGTGCGATGCGGGAAGCATCACAAAATACAGTATAAGGCCCAGATCCCGTGGGCAAAACCAATACCGGCGCTGTAGTAAGAGCTGTCTTGAGCTTCCGGAAGCTCTCCTCACACTCATCTGACCACCTGAACTGGGCACCCTTTTGAGTCAATCTATTCATCGGGGATGCGATGGATGAAAACCCCTCCACAAAATGTCTGTAGTAACAAGCTAACCCCAAGAAGCTCTGAATATCTGTAGCTGAAGCTAGTTGAGGACAGTTCTTGACTGCCTCTATCTTCTTCGGGTCTACCTGAATACCCTCTACTGATACGACATGACCCAGGAATGCTACTGAACTCAACCAAAATTCTCACGTTGAGAATTTGGCCTACAACTGGCTATCCTTCAGAGTCTGAAGAACCACTCTGAGGTGCTGCTCGTGCTCCTCCTGACTGCGGGAGTATACCAAGATATCATCAGTGAATACAATCACAAATAAATCCAAGTAAGGCCTGAACACTCGGTTCATCAACTCCATGAATGCTGCCGAGGAATTGGTCAACCCAAACGACATGACCAAAAACTCATAATGCCCATACCGAGTACAAAATGTTGTCTTAGGGACATCAGACGCCCTAATCCTCAGCTGATGATAACCGGGCCTCAAATCTATCTTCGAAAACACTCTGGCACCCTAGAGCTGGTCAAACAAATCATCAATCCTCGGTAGTGGATACTTGTTCTTTATCGTCACCTTGTTCAACTGCCGGTAATCAATGCACATCCTCATCGACCCGTCCTTTTTCTTCACAAACAACACTGGCGCACCCCAAGGTGATACACTAGGTCTAGAGAAACCCTTATCAAGGAAGTCCTGAAGCTGCTCTTTCAACTCGGGCGGGGCCATGCGATTCGGCGGAATAGAAATAGGCTGAGTGCCAGGAGCCAGATCAATACAGAAATCAATATCCCTGTCGGGCAGCATAAATGGCAGGTTTGAAGGAAAAACCTCGGGGAACTCCCGTACAATAGGAACAGAGTCGATAGATGGGACCTCTACGCTGGAGTCGCAAACATACGCCAAATATGCTATACACCCCTTCTCGACCATACGTCGAGCCTTGACATACGAAATAACACTACGGGCTACATGACATAGGGTCCCTCTCCACTCAAGTCGGGGCAAGTCTGGCAAGGCCAAAGTCATGGTCTTGGCGTGACAATCCAAGATAGCATGATACAGGGACAACCAGTCCATCCCTAATATAACATCAGTGTCCACCATGTCTATAAGAAATAAATCGACACGGGTCTCAAGACCCTCAAATACCACTACACAAGAACGATGCACTCGGTCGACCACTATAGAATCACCAACCGGTGTGGGCGCATACATAGGAATACCCAGAGCCTCACCACGCATAATCAAATCGGGTGCAAACTAGATGAAACATAAGAATAAGTAGATCCCGGATCAAATAATACCGAAGCACCCCTATCACAGACCAGTATAGTACCTGTAACCGCAACATCAGATGACTAGGCCTCCGGCCTGGCCAGAGATGCATGACAATGGTGCTGACCCCCACCTCTCTGAACTACATCTCTGGGATGATCTGCTGCGGGCTGACCCCTACCTCTGGCTGTCCGGGCTCCACCTCTATGGTCTCTCCCTCCACCTCTATGATCCCTACCCCCGCCTCTAGCTGGCTGGGCGGCCTGTGGATCATCTGCTGCCTGAATTGTAAGGCGGGGACCCTGCTGCTGAGAACTACTCGAGGCTCAAGGACAAAATCTGACAACATAACATGTGTCGCCACAACCATAACACGCCCTCGGCTGCTGAGACTGCTAGCCCTATCGACCGGTATGTCCTCCCCTGAAGCTATGAAGTGGCGGTGCACTGATGGGGGCTGGTGTTGCGTTGAAAGACTGTTGATATGAATAATACTGCTGGTGGCCACTATCGTCTGGTGTACCATGAGAAACCTGAAGTGCCGACCGGAAAGGTCTCGGGAGATGGCCTCTGTCATGAAAATCCCTACCTCCAGATGAGGTACCACTAAATCTGCCAGAATGTCAAGGTCTCTTTGTCAGAACTCTGACAACGTCCTCGAGCCAATGCCATCTCTACTCGGAAGGCCGCATTGGCCGCCTCTTGAAAAGTAATATCACTGCCAACTACCACAACCATCTGTAGGCGAATGGGCTGAATCAATCCATTAATAAACCTCCGGACCCTCTCCCAGTCGGTAGGGAGTATAAATACTACATGGCGTACCAAGTCAAAAAATCTGGTCTCATACTGTGTAATTGTCATAGAGCCATGCTGAAGATGCTCAAACTATCTGCGAAGTGCCTCCCGCTGAGTGACGGGGAGAAACTTCCCCACAAATAACTCTACGAATCGATCCCATGTCAGAACTGGGGACCCTGTTGGCCTTGATAGACTCTAATCTCTCCACCAAGTCTTGGCAGACCCCACAAGTCTGAAAGTGCAAAAATCGACCCTATTGGTCTCTACTATCCCCATAGTCTTGAGGATCTCATGACAAATGTATAGAAAGTCCCGGGGATCCTCCGATGAAGCACCACTAAAAGTAATAGTGAAAAGCTTGGAGAACCGATCAAGCCTCCACAAAGCATTCGAAGACATGGCCGTCCCATCTCCGGCCTGAGCTGTAAGACCTGTCTGAGCTGCCGCTGTGGGTTGAATCAACAGAACCTGAGTCTGGGGAGCTACCTGCTCTGGAGTACGTGTAGCAGGAGTCTGAAGCCCTCCTCCATCCTGAGAAGTGGATGGTGCTACTGGAAGCAATCCCGCCCTGGCCACACTGTCCATAAGGCCTTCTATGCGGACAAGGGCATCTTGTAGATCCGAAGAAAACACACTTCTCATGGGACCTGAGCTGGGCCCACTGGAGCTGGTGTAGCTGGAACCTCTTCCACAAAGTCAGTATGAGGCTCCACCTCTGGAACTGCTGCCTGGGGCTGAGCTCTGCCCCTGCCACGGCTTCTGGCATGGCCTCGGCCCCTACCCCTCGCGGGAGCTACTGTTGGGGGGTCGGGCTGCGGCGTGGAAGAAAAAGACGCACGTGTTCTCGCCATTTGTGAAAGAATAGAGTAGAATGACAATCAATATTTGAGAAACAGATTTGCACGAAAATAATGAATAAAGTGAATCTTTTCCTAACTCTGTAGCCTCTGGGGGATAAATACAGACGTTGCCGTACCAATCCCTCAGATTCTACCGAGCTTGTCCGTGAGTTGTGAGACCCAAGTAACCTAATGTTCTGATACCAACTTGTCGCGGCCGCATGGCTCCCGCGCGGACCGCACTGAAATGGCCGTGGCCGCGCTGTGTTTGCAATTCCTGAACCAATTTTCTTTAAGCCTAATACCTCCCGTACCTCACTCAAAACTTGCCCGAGCCCTTGGGGCTCCCAACTAACAAAACACACTAACTCAGGAATGTCCTACGGACTTACTTGTGCGATCAAATTGCTAACATAATATCATTTACTTTCAAATTTTCCATTTCTAATCCGAAACACGTCAAACGACGTCCGTTTTCAACCAAACTTTACAGATAGCGCTTAACGCCCATTTAATACTTGTACCGGGTGTCGGAACCAAAATACGAGCCCGATACCATTATTTTCGATCAAATTTTCATTTCTATTTTTTTCTTAAGCAATTTCAAAAAATGTTCACATTAAAATGTTCGAGCTTCGCGCCTGGACTGCGCAAGCATATCGAGGCAACCAAATAAGAGGTTCCCAATGTCATAGAAGCGCAAGAAAAAGGAGAATTACAGTGATGACCCTTTAGGTCCTCACAGCCCACCAAGTTGCATTCAGAAAGCATGACACACAAGTCATCAACATCATTATGTTTTTCTACCATGTTTGCTTGACTCCTTTTCTTGTCTTTCATCGGAGCACGACACTCAGTAGATTTGTGTCTGGTTTTCCCACAGTTGTAGCAGTTTCCACTAAACCACTTGATGCTTGGGTTGTATTACGGACCAGAAGCCTTCTTTCTATTTTTTGTTATCTTCAACAATATTTTCTCCCATTATTGTTGAATTTCCACGGCCTTTCCTTTCAGCAGCTTTATTGTCCTCTTCGATTCTCAATCAAACAATAATATCTTGAAGTGACATCTTCTTTCATTTGTATTTTAACTAATTTTTGAAGTCTTTCCACAATGGAGGCAACTTCTCAATTATTGTTGCTACTTGGAGTATTTCATTGATGACAAGACCTTCATTGAAAATTCCGTTAGTAAAAATACTAAAAATTTTACTTTCAATATTAGTATTCATATGAAATATACCTTCAGCAAGTAGATCATGAATAATCACTTGCAATTCCTGGATTTGGTCAATAACAGACTTGCTATCTACCATTTGTAGTCCAAATATTTTGCAGCAACAAATTTCTTCATCCCGACATATTAGATTTTGTATTTATTTTCAAGCGCATTCCACAGTTCTTTAGACGTCTCCACAATACTGTAGATGTTATACAAATTATCCTCCGGACCTCTAAGAATATAATTCTTGCAGAAAAAGTCAGAATGTTGCCACTCCTCATTCACTATAGAGCGTTCGTTCTCTGGAGTTTCATCCGGCGGGTCAGGAACATCATCTTTGATGAATTTTTGTAGACACAATGTAGTCAAATAAAAGAATATCTTATGCTTCCAGCGCTTGAAATCAATCCCGAAATATTTTTTAGGTTTTTCTGGCGGTGCCAACACCGGTGTTCGGCTTGTCGATGCGTTGGCGATCATCATCGGAACTGCTTGGTTTCTGTTGTCATTTACCATTTTTTATGTAAAGGAATGACACAAACAAACATTTAAAAAATGTTTTAAACATGGAGAAAAAAAATCACGTAGATTTTAATTTCCAACAAACCGCCACGAAGGCTTTACTCTCCAAACGGGAGTACACAAAACCACAAAGGTTTTAATTTCCAAAATAATAAGAATAATACAAATAAAAAATTAAAAATAAATTAAATTGCTTAAAATTGTTATTTTTAACCTGCATTTGTAAATAATGATTCTGGAAATTAAATAGAAAGTTAGCTTGTAAATATAAATGAAATAGAAATTAATTCGAGCCCACTTAATTCACAGTGTTTCCTTAAGGAATTTAATCACCTCCTAGTACCCAATGTTATGGATTATTTCCTCCCATGATAGACTAATTACACACTAGTATAACGGTACTTCAAACCCCAATATTTCAGCGAACACAAAGTTCGGTAGCAAATCACACTTATGGTTGCTTTGTTTGTAGTTACAAACCAGGCAAAATAAGGGAGGAGAACTCAGAAGTCGAATAGAAATTCAGAGAGGAAGGAATGCAAAATATAGCCAACATTGAGTTTTCTGTGAAGAGAAGATCAATAGCTCTTAATTTTTGGTGTCTTTCTCCAACTGCTGCTGCTCATATTTATAGTAGTAAGTTGTGAGAGATCCAACCCCCCTCCATAGTGGAGCAAGCACTAGCTTTTTATGGAGCAAGAACTAGCTTGTTTGGAGCAAGCACTTGCTTGTTGTGGAGCAAGCACTTGGAGCGGCTGCTATTGCAACTAGTGAGACAATACACGGATTGGAAAATATCCATTACAACGGATTATATTACGTTAATATTCACTATTAATAAATAAATTTTATTCAAAAAATTAATCAATCAATCGATCATTGACCAAATCCAAATCCAAATCCGAAGTTGAAGCCGAAGCCGAAGCCGAAGCCGAAATCGAGCCGAGCGAGCGACGATGGCGACAGCGCGAGGCATGACTTCTTCCTAACTCTTTAAGAGATAAATGAAGTGAATTTATATATAAACCCACCAAAATCGTTTTCCTCTTCAAATGAGGGACGATATCCCATAAAAAGATAGGAAAACTTAAAATTTACTCAAAAATTTTATTTCCCTCCAATTTCTATTCACCCACTTTTTAATACCTTTCCATATATTTAAAAGATACTCAACACAGACTGAAGTACGAGGAAAAAGTACCTGTCAAGATTGAGACCGAATGATACAGATACCGAACAAGATCGAAGGTAGCATAATACAGAAATGTGGGATATTTGTGACTGGTCGAAGATCATGGCATAAATCTCGAAACTGATCAAATTAAGGACATTTAATTAGCTAATGATAGGATTTCCTTCTATAATTAGAGTTATATCATAATTATAATTCCTCTACTATATAAAGAGGAGTTCCAATCATTTGTAAGGCACTTACATTCTCAAAGATCAAAGCAATATAATACTTTTTCTTTAGCTTATGTTCTTGTTCATCATCTTTCTTATTTTTTGATTGTTTTGGTTCCAACCAATTCGAGGGCACTCTAGCTCGAGGGATGAATTACGTTTCAACATTGGTTTACTTTATCTTATTGATAATTTCTATTACTAATATTTATATTTATCAATTGATGTTAGGTGAAATCACATGTCCTTAAAATCATGTTATACATTTAATTATTATCCAATTTTGAGGATAATCAGTTTGGTGTGCACCGTGGGACTAAGGATAATAGTGATTTTCTGGTATTAATTCTTATAACATACATTGCTTTACGCTCGTTCTTGTAAGTGTCTTTGATTTCATGATCTACATGTCAAACTCTCAAGTAGCACCCACACATACAGACAATGGCCTCGACTTCCATAGTGAAAACAAAAGCATAGTCGCCCCAGGAAACTGGGTGCCTTCAGTCAACCACGATGGACCTCTAGTTGTGAACCCAATTGACATCAGCTTCCATATTGCCATTAATGAGACTTTGGCATTGACCTTGAAAATAGCGTCTATAGGGATGATCGAGGGGCCGAACAGAATGCACAGAACATTGAAGAGGGTGGAATTAGCCTTCGGATGATATTTGAGATGTTGCAGACTCAACAAGCTGTGATAACATAATTCCAAAATCAGAATCGTGCACCAAGCAGAATTGAGCTCGAACCATCACAAGAAGTTGTTCATAGAGTTGAACCTACACCGGGGAGATCAAACGCCAATGAATCGGGGACTGACCCCGTATGCCATTATGAAAATGCTCAAGGAGCTCACTAAATGAACTGAATCAGGTGAAAAGAAAATCGAGGTATAGGACAAAAAAGTAGAAACATACAACTCCCCAGTTGACCAAATACCGGGGTCACTACCGATTCTAAGGGGTTTGGATTGGAAGAAGTTTGTACAGAAACCTTTCCCTCGAAGTGCGGCTCCGAAGCCCATCCTGAAAAGAATCTGCATGCCAGAAATTCCTAAATACAATAGAACTACCCACCCTAATGAGCATGTCACTTCTTATACATGCGCAATAAAAGGGAATGACTTAGAAGATAATGAGATTGAATCATATATAACTTACCGCCTAACTCTATTGATTCATTTGTTATGCTCACTGATTCCTTCGTAAAGATACATGCCGGAGCTATAAAGGTTGCGATTAGGAAGTCGAGCCTCTTCAAAGTGAGACAAAATAACAACGAAATTTAAGGGAATTCATATCTTGGTTCCAAATAGAACGCATGGACCTCCCCCCAGTTACAGATGAATGGGTTATACGAGCTTTTACTCAAGGTTTGAATGAACGAAGTTCGATTGCATCACGATAACTAAAGTAGAATTTAATTGAATACCCAGCTATGACCTGGGCCAATGTACACAATCGGTACCAGTAAGATCTGGGTCGAGGGAGATCCATTGGGAAACCCTTCCGATTTCGTTTACCCGAATAGGCATGTCGATAAAATTCAAAGGGAAATCGACAGAACCCCGATCGAATAGAGATCGATATCAACCATATAGCGCAGATCGTAGAAACAACGGCCCAAGATTTAATCCAATCCAAAATGATCGAGGACAAAACTTCTGACGGCTCATGAGTAAAATGGCTTCGATAAACATGTCGAGCCCACGAATGCAACGCGACTATCAAATATAATTTCAGCATTGATGCATCGGGTATTGTATCATCCATGAGATAAATCAAGGATACTATATGGCCCAGACCCCCACAGACCGATCCAAATCAAAGGAACCCTGATTAAATATGCAAACACTATGGTACTCATGGTCATAAAACCAAAAACTATAGACGGCTGAGGGAGGAGGTGGCACGTCTATTCAACAAGGGTCACCTTCGAGAATTTTTGAGTGATCGAGATAAAAATCACTTCAGAGACATGGATGTGAACATGAAAAATAAACAGGAATAACTACAACACATAATTCATATGATCGTTGGTGGGGTCAATATTTCTCAAATACCGGTATTTAAATGCACCAAGGTGATAATCCCAAGGGAAAATAGAACTCGGGACTACTTAATAGAAGAAACCTTTTCTTTTAATGACGAGGATGCAAAAGGGAGCAAATGTCCTCACAATGATGCATTAGTAATATCTATCCATATGAATAAAATTCAAGTTAAATGCGTGTGGATTGATCCAGGTAGCTTAGAAAACATTATTCAATCAAGGGTCATTGAGCAGCTCAGCCTTTAAAATCAAACTGTGACCATATCCCCAGGACTTAACGACTTCAACATGGAAAGTGAAACCACTAAAGGGAAAATTATTTTGCCAGTAAATGTGGCTGGGACTATCTAAGAAACAAAGTTCCATGTGATCAAAGGTGACATGAGATACAACGCGCTACTCGGAAGACCTTGGATTCATAACATAACGGTAGTGCCCTCGACGGTTCATCAAGTCTTGAAGTTCCAAACATCGAAAGGAATCAAAATTATGTACGCTAAACAAACCGCCACTGAAGAAATGTTTGCAATTGATGAAGTAGTACCGATATCGGCAGTTTCATCAATAAAGGGAGCGGAGTAAAAGGGAAAGCAAGAAGTCAAATATAAACCATAGTCAGCAGCCTCTTCCTGATCGGAGGAGCAAGAAACTTTTAAGGATGATGATTATATGTGTGACGACACAAACCGATGGGCCACGATGGTTACCCAGTACCTTAATCAATCGAGTATCAACATAACTTATCTTTTTTGTGATGACCTGACCCGTCGTCTTCTATATCTCAGCCACGTTATCCCCGTATTATGTTTCCCCGTGTGTTGATATATGTGTTTGGTGAGTTTGATATGTGTTAGGTTGAATTTGGTTAGAAATGAGACCAATAGTCTCTTTAAGGAAAGCTTAAGTTGGAAAAGTCAACCGGACGTTGACTTGTGAGTTAGAGGGACCGGAATGGATTTATGATGATACGACTAGTTTCATATAGTGATTATGACTTGGAAGAAAATAGAAATTTAATTTGGAGGTTTGGTGTAGAATTAGGCTTGAATTGGCTAAAGTTGAATTTCGATGAATTTCGGTTGATAGGTGAAATTTTGATCTGGGGTTGGAATGGAATTTCGAGAGTTTCAGTAGCTTCGTTAGGTGATTTTAGTTATGTTTGTAAATTTTCAGGTCATTCAGATGTCGTTTGGTTGGGTTTTGGATAAAACGCGAATTTGAAAAGTGATAGTTTATATTTGAATGAAATTAAGTGATTTTGGTGATTTTAATGTTAAAGATAGCGTTTTTATTGCACGAGCAAGTTTGAATTAAGTATTAGAACGTGTTTGTGATTTTGGTTGAGGTTCCGAGGGCCTCGGGGTGATTTATAATGGTTGTCGGGATGATTTTTGGGACTTGGAATGCATTTGCATTCAGCTATTGCAGAGAGTTTAACTCTATCCAATCGCAGGGGTCTTATGCAATTGCATAGAGGGAATTGATGGGGTATTCAGTGAAGCTATGCGAACGCGGTGAGGTATTGCGTTCTTATTGAAGGAATTTGGAGGGCAGGAATTAAGGCTATGCAAACGCACTGGGGCTGTGCGAACGCATAGAAGGACGAGGAGGCTGGGGAATTTTGTACTATGCCAACACACTAAAGGAGTGCGAACGCATAGAAGAAGGCTTCTGGGCAGAGAAGTTTTATTAAACATTTTATCCGCGAGTAAAGGTCACTTTTCCTCCATTTTTACATAACCTTGAGAGCTCATTGACGGATTTTGAATGGGATTTCGATGGGAAGTAATTGGAGGTAAGTACCAAGGTCTTAATACGTCATTTTATCGAAGAATCAACCATTAATTCTCTTAAATTGGGTGTAAAAGTAAAAGAACTAGGGCTTGGATTTTTGGATGTAAATTTGGGATTTGGAGGAGCAATTGGACTCCGATTTTGATAAAGTTTATATGTATGGACTCGCGGAGAGACTAGGATTCTGAAAATGTAAATTTCATAATTTTTTGAGGAGTGGGCTCGGGCTCGGATTTTTCCAACTTCGTATTTTTGGGTGTATTTCGAGTTATTTCGATTGGGTTATGTTCCATTTGCCTATTTTGATGCATTCCTATTGGTTTTGATCAGATTTGGCTTTGCAGAGGTAGATTCTCGAGGAAAGGCATTGCGAGCTAGTTTGCGGCCGGCTTGAGGTGAGTAATGGGTGCAGATGATGACCCGAGGGTTTGAAACCCCGGTATATCATATTGTGATGCTATTATGAGGATAGACATGCACTTCATGGCTAGTGAGGGGTCGTATATGTTGGAAATTGTGACTCGGTCTAATCCGAGGGATGTATTGTACTATGTTGGCGATTGCTTCGCGTATTATATTGATGATATTTTGGCTTGATGCCATGTTTGGGGCCTTGTGCCAACTTGTTGGATCCTTCATGGATTGTTATCTCAGAATTTTCATGATTTGCATATTGTTTTAAATCAGTCCAGGTTTAAATGCTATTTTTGAAAATTCAGCCATATTTATACATTTTGAAAACTCAAATGATTTTTAAACGATATTTTGGGCTGACGAGTACTATCTCGCTTATTTTTGACTGTATATTATTTTTAATAGAAATGGTGGTAACGAAGGACACCGTGTAATTTAATTGGAAACGGTGGTAAATACGGACACCGCGTATTGTAATGAAAACGGTGGTAATTAAGGACACCTGTGTATTGTAATGGAAATTGTGGTAACAAAGGACACCGTGTATTGTGATGAAAATAGTAGTAACTATTGGCACTGTATGATATGGCGCTTGGGCTGTAGGAGCCCCTCCGGATTATGAACCCGCATAGTGAGCGCGGGTACCCATATGGATTGGGCTGCACGTTCTACAGTGTTCATGCATTGCATTGCATCTAATGCATTTATTTAGTGTTGGTTATTCTGTATATCTCTGAGGCTGGTACTGTATAGAACTGCTAGATAACTTTACTTTGTGTTATTTCGTATTTTCTTATCTTCGACTTTTTATACATGCTTATTACTCGCTGAGTTGGTAGACTCACTCCATACTCCCTGCACCTTGTGTGCAGATTCAAGTGCTCCAGAGGTGTAGAGTTGATGCTGTTTTCTATTCCAAATGTACCAGAGAATGAGGTAGCTGCCAACGTCCGCAAGACCTGTTGCTCTGTCTCTATTAGCCTATTTTCCCTTATTGCTTTGTCAGACACTGTAGTTCTTTTCAGTCAGTGTATTGGTACTTACTAGAGGCTCTATACTCGTGACTGCTCGGTTTTTGGAGGATTTTTGATCAGTTGTGTCTTTCTTGGTATAATTATCCATGGGTGGGAGTTTAATATTAAATCCTGTTGTTTGATCTTGAAGTTTTCTTCTTCTTGGGATGGAATGCCATTTGTGGTTTGTTTGGTCAGGCTGTCCCAGCCTCGCGGCCAGGCGCCATCATGATCGGGATTGGGGTTGTGACAAGTTGGTATCAGTGCCTAGGTTTACTAGGCCTCACGAGTTATGAGACGGTTTAGTAGAGTCTCACGGATCGGTATGTAGACGTCTGTATCATATCCTCGAAGGGCTACAGAACTTATGGGAAAACTTCACTTTCTTGGAATTCTTATCGTGCGGCTTTGTTGATTTGAGAACTGAAACCTCTTATTCTATTCTCTCGCAGATGGCGAGAACCCGTGCTACCGGACATGGCGGTCGACTCCCATTGCCACCAACTAGAGGCCGTGGACGCGGTCGTGGCCGTGGTAGAGCAGCAGAGGCAGTACCAGTTGACCCACCTATTGCCCCTATTCAGGATCAGCCCCAAGTTGTTGAGGCTCCAGCATCACCTACTCAGGCACCGACAGTGCCCATTGTGATACCTGGTCTTCAGAAGACGTTGGCTAAAATTTTATCCGTCTGCACCGGGTTAGCTCAGGTGGTATCAGCTACCACTGCAGCGGTTACTTCTCAGACCAGGGGTGGTCATCAGACCCCCGCAGCTCGCACTCCAGAGCATGGTGCACAGGGGTTGCAGACCCCAGAAGCACCACCAGTTCAGCCAGTGGCCCTATTCAGCCAGTTGTTCCAGTTCAGGGTGATGGGGTACCAATGATTCCACATGACGAGCAGCGTCGTTTGGAGAGGTTCAGAAGACTTTCACCTCCGACATTTAGCGGTGTTCCGGGCGAGGATGCCAGGGGTTTCTCGACAAGTGTCGACGTATGCTCAGGATGGCAGGGATTTCGGAGACTAGTGGGGTATCTTTTACCACTCTTCAGTTCTCAGGAGCAGCCTTCACCTGGTGGGAGGCATATAGCGGCGTAGGCCAGCAGGGTCAGCACCGTTATCTTGGCAGGAGTTCTCCACTATATTTTTGGAGAAATGGGTACCTATGTCACAGAGGGATGAGTTACGCAGGCAGTTTGAGATTCTTCGCTAGGGGGATATGTCTGTGACGTAGTATGAGATGAGATTTGCAGAGTTAGCTTGTTATGCTCCGTGGATGGTCCAGACGGATCAGGAGATGATTAGACGATTTGTGGACGGGCTCATATATCCAATTCGTATTCTGATGACTCGAGAGAGGGTCCTTAGTCATATCTTTGAAGAGTCGATAGATATAGCCCATGATGTTAAGACGGTTCGCTGTATGGAGCGAGAGGAGAGGGAGTCCTAGAGGCTTCGAGGTTCGGGCAGTAATGGTGGCACTCCATCTAGGGGCCAGTTTCATCAGGGTAGAGTTCGTTCTTTCGGGCCTCCTCAGTCAGGCCACCCAAAGTACAGTGGAGTTTCTTCCGGTCGTGGCCATTAGGGTCACCAGCAGGGCCATTCTTCACTCAGTTTCCTCCGAGCTCAGAGTTCTGCACCCACTTCGTCATCCCAGGGTTCATCTGAGGCGAGGGGTTCCCTTCAGTCCCCTTCTCCAGTTTCAGTCGTATGTTATGAGTGTGGGGAGTTTGGTCATGTGAAGAGACATTGTCCTCGACTTCGTGGTGGTAGGTTTCAGCAGAGAGATCAGCCCTCCTCTTCTTCTCCATCATTTTATGAACCACCCCAGTCTAGTAGGGGTGGGGGTCAGTCATCTAGAGGCCGCCCAAGGAGGGATGAGCGATCGAGCAATGGACAGGCTCATTTCTATGCACTCCCAGATAGGAGAGATGTTGTTGCTTCAGATACAGTGATCAAAGGTATTATGTTAGTTTTCCACATGGATGCTTCTGTTTTGTTTGATCCCGGGTCTACATATTCTTATGTATCTGCGTACTTTTCTCATCATTTGGGGACTACCCGAGGGTGTCTAGCATTGCCTGTGTATGTATCTACCCCGGTAGGTGATACTATTATTGTGGACCATGTGTATCGGTCATGTCTTGTTACTATTGAGGGTCTGGATACCTGAGAGGACTTGCTGCTTTTGAGCATGGTTGATTTTGATGTTATTCTGGGCATGGATTGGCTATCACCGTGCCATGCTATTCTGGACTGTCACGCCAAGATAGTCACTTTGGCTATGCCGGGTATTCCAAGGATTGTATGGCGTGGTTCGACAGATTATGTACCCAGCAGGTTAATCTCTTTCTTGAAAGCCCAACGGATGGTTGGGAAGGGATATTTAGCACATCTAGCATTTGTGAGAGATGTTGGAGCTGAGCCTCCTAGTCTTGATTCGGTTCCCATGGTGAGGGAGTTTCCTGATGTATTTCCAGCAGACCTGTCGTGCATGCCGCCGGACAGGGATATTGACTTCGGTATTGATTTGGTGCTGGGCACTCAGCCCATTTCTATTCCTCCCTATCATACGGCACCAGCAGAGCTAAAGGATTTGAAGGAACAGCTGCAGGAACTCCTAGATAAGGGGTTCATTCGTCCGAGTGTGTCGTTGTGGGGCGCACCGGTGTTATTTGTTAAGAAGAAGGATGGAACAATGAGAATGTGCATTGATTACAGACAGTTGAACAAAGTGACAGTGAAGAACAAGTATCCATTACCCTGTATTGAGGATTTGTTTGACCAGATCCCGGGAGCCAAGGTATTCTCTAAGATTAATCTCCGTTCAGGCTATCACCAGCTGAAGATTAGAGATTCTGACATTATGAAGAAAACTTTCAGGATGAGATATGGGCGTTATAAGTTTCTTGTTATGTCATTCGGCCTGACTAATGTCCCAGCAGCATTCATGCACTTGATGAATAGTGTATTTTGGCCGTATTTGGATTCTTTTGTGATTGTGTTTATTGATGATATTCTTGTTACTCGCGTAGCCAGGAGGAGCACGCGCAACATTTGAGGGTGGTATTGCAGAGGTTGAGAGTAGAGAAGTTGTATGCAAAGTTCTCCAAGTGTGAGTTCTGGCTTAGTTCCGTGGCTTTTCTGGGACACGTGGTGTCCAGTGATGGTATTCAGGTTGACCCAAAGAAGATCCAGGCGGTGCAGAGTTTGCCTAGACTATCCTCATCTTCTGAGATTCGGAGTTTGCTCGGTTTGGCGGGTTATTACCGCAGATTCTTTCAAGGTTTTTCGTCTATTTCTTCGCCTCTGACGAAGTTGAATGCACCATTTGTGTGGTCTGATGAGTGCGGGGAGAGCTTCAAAAATGTCAAGTCATTGTTGACTACGGCCCTAGTGTTAGTGTTGTCAGCAGCTTCAGGTTCTTATACAGTATATTGCGATGCCTCGAGGATTGGTATTGGTTGTGTTTCGATGCTTCAGGTTCTTATACACCATATGCTTCTCGGTTGTTGAAGCCCCATGAGAAGAACTACCATGTTCATGACTTGGAGTTGGTTGCTATAGTTCATGCTTTGAAGATTTGGACGCACTATCTATATGGCGTGTCCTGTGAAGTGTATACGGATCATCGCAGCCTTCAGCACTCGTTATGCAGAAAGATTTGAATTTGAGACAGCGAAGATGGCTTGAGTTACTCAAGGATTATGATATTACCATATTGTATCATCTAGGGAAGGCCAACGTGGTGGCCGATGCTTTGAACCGGAAGGCAGTGAGTATGGGTAGCTTGGAGTATATTCCAGTTGGGGAGAGGCCCTTTGCAGTTGATGTTCAGGCCTTGGCTAAACGGATGGTGCGATTAGATATTTCAGAGCCCAGTCGAGTGTTGGCTTGTGTGGTTTCCCGGTCTTCTTTATATGATCACATCAAAGAGCGCCTGTATGATGACCCGCAATTGCTTGTCCTGAAGGACATGGTCTAGCATGATAATGCCAGAGATGTGACTATTGGTAGTGATGGTGTGTTACGGATGCAGGGCTGGATTTGCGTGCCCAATATGGATGGGCTCCGAGATTTGATATTAGAGGAGGCCCACAACTCGCTGTATTCTATTCATCCAGGTGCTGCGAAGATGTACCAGGACTTGAGGTAGCATTATTGGTGGAGAAGAATGAAAAAGGATATTGTCAGTTATGTATCTAGGTGTCTAAATTGTCAGCATGTCAAATATGAGCATCAAAGACCCGGTGGTGTGCTTCAGCAGATGCATATTCCGGAGTGGAAATGAGAGAAGATTACTATGGACTTTGTGAGTCGTCTCCCTTGTACCTCGAGGATTATTTATTCTATTTGGGTGATTGTGGATAGGATGACCAAGTCTGCGCATTTCGCTCCAGTGTGTATCACCTATTCTTCAGAGCAGTTGGAAGAGATTTTCATCAGTGAGATTGTGCAGTTGCATGGGGTTCCAGTTTTTGTAGTCTCAGATAGGGGTACTCAGTTTTCTTCTCAGTTCTGGAAGAACTTTCATCAAGAGTTGGGCACTCAGATTCTGATGAGCACAGCTTTTCATCCTCAGAAGGACGGACAGTGCGAGCGTACTATTCAGATATTGTAGGACATGTTGCGCGCTTGTGTTATTGATTTTGTAGGTTCTTGGTTGAGTTCTTGCCACTTGCGGAGTTTGCTTATAATAATAGTTATCAGTCCAACATTCAGATGGCGCCGTATGAGGCTTTATATGGGATACGGTGTAGGTCTCCAGTTGGTTGGTTTGAGCCCGGCGAGGCTAGACTATTGGGGACAGAGCTAGTTCAGGATGCCTTAGTGAAAGTGAAAGTTATCCATGAGAGACTTCGTACAGCTCAGTCGCGTCAGAAGAATTATGCGGACCGGAAGGTTCGGGATGTATCTTATATGATAGGCGAGAAGGTTTCGTTGAAGGTCTCGCCTATGAAAGGCGTGATGAGGTTTGGAAAAAAGGGGAGGTGGCCTATATGCTTGCTTTGCCACCCAATTTATCGGGGGTTCACCCGGTGTTTCATGTTTTCATGCTCAGAATGTATGTTGGTGACCCGTCTCATATGTTAGACTTCAGCACGATTTAATTTGATGAGGATTTGACCTACAATATGGAGCCAGGGGCTATTTTGGGCCGACATGTTCGAAAGTTGAGATCAAAAGACATAGCTTCGGTGAAGGTGCAATGGAGAGCTCGGCCCGTGAAGGAGGCCACTTGGGAGACCGAGAAGGAGATGCGCAGAGATATCCTCGTTTGTTTGAGGCTCCGGGTATGTTTCTTGACCCACTCGAGGACGAGCGTTTGTTTTAGTTGGGGAGGATGTGACGACCCGACCCGTCGTCTTCTGTATCTCAGCCTCTTTATCCCCGTATTATGTTTCCCCGTGTGTTGATATATGAGTTTGATGAGTTTGAAGTGTGTTAGGTTTAATTTGGTTAGAAATTAGACTAATAGTCTCTTTATGGAAAGCTTAGGTTGGAAAAATCAACCGGATGTTGACTCTCTGAATTATAGGGCTCAGAATGGATGATTCTACTAGTTTCGGATGGTGATATAAGACTTGGGATCAAAACCGAAATTAAATTTGGAGGTTCGATGTAGAATTAGGCTTGCATTTGCTATAGTTGAATTTCGGCGAATTCCGGTTGATAGGTGAAATTTTGATCCGTGGTCGGAATGGAATTCTGAGAGTTTCAATAGCTTCGTTAGGTGATTTTGGTGATGTCTGTAAATTTTAAGGTCATTCGGATGTCGTTTGGTTGAGTTTTGGATAGAACACGAATTTGGAAAGTGATAGTTTATATTAGAAGGAAATTAAGTGATTTTGGTGATTTTAATGTTAAAAATAGCGTTTTTATTGCACGAGCAAGTTTGAATGAAGTATTAGAACGTGTTTGTGATTTTGGTTGAGGTCCCGAGGGCCTCGGGGTGATCTATAATGGTTGTCGGGATGATTCTTGGGACTTGGAATGATGCAGATTTGCATTCAGTTGTTGCAGAGAGTTTAACTCTATGCAATCGCAGGGGTCCTAGCAATCGCATAGAGGGAATTGATGGGGTAGTCAGTGCAGTTATGCGAATGCGGTGAGGTATTGCGTTCGCATTGAAGGAATTTGGAGG
This sequence comes from Nicotiana benthamiana, assembly GCA_034376525.1. Lineage (NCBI taxonomy): Eukaryota > Viridiplantae > Streptophyta > Magnoliopsida > Solanales > Solanaceae > Nicotiana > Nicotiana benthamiana. The sequence continues at coordinate 115,963,955 of CM067340.1, forward strand.
GCAGGAATTAAGGCTATGCGAACGCACTGGGGCTGTGCGAACGTATAGAAGTACGAGGAGGCCTGGAATTTGTACTATGCGAACACACTAAAGGAGTGCGAACGCATAGAAGAAAGCGTCTGGGCAGAGAAGTTTTAGTAAACATTTTATTCGCGAGTAAAGGTCACTTTTTCTCAATTTTTACAAAACCTTGAGAGCTCATTGACGGATTTTGAAGGGGATTTCGAAGGAGAGTAATTGGAGGTAAGTATCGAGGTCTTAATACGTCATTTTATCGAAGAATCAACCATTAATTCTCTTAAATTGGGTGTAAAAGAATAAGAACTAGGCTTGGATTTTTGAATGTAAATTTGGGATTTAGAGGAGCAATTGGACTCCGATTTTGATAAATTTTATATGTATGGACTCGCGAAGAGATTACGATTCTGAAAATATAAATTTCGTAATTTTTCGAGGAGTGGGCCCGGGGCTCGGGTTTTATCAACTTCGTGTTTTTGGGTGTATTTCGAGTTATTTCGATTGGGTTATGTTCCATTAGCCTATTTTGACGTATTCCTATTGGTTTTGATCAGATTTGGCATCTGCGGAGGTAGATTCTCGAGGGAAAGGCATTGCGAGCTAGTTTGCGACCGGCTTGAGGTGAGTAATGGGTGCAGATGATGACCCGAGGGTTTGAAACCCCGGTATATCATATTGTGATGCTATTATGGCTAGACATGCACTTCATGGCTAGTGGGGGGTCGTATATGTTGGAAATTGTGACTCGGTCTAATCCGAGGGATGTATTGTACTATGTTGGCGATTGCTTCGCGTATTATATTGATGATATTTGGGCTTGATGCCATGTTTGGGGCCTTGTACCAACTTGTAGGATCCTTCATGGATTGTTATCTCAGAATTTTCATGATTTGCATATAGTTTGAAATCAGTCCAGGTTTAAATACTATTTTTGTAAACTCAGCCATATTTATACGTTTTGAAAACTCAAATGATTTTTAAACGATATTTTGTGCTGACGAGTACTATCTCGCTATTTTTTGACTACATAACATTTTAAATAGAAATGGTAGTAACAAAGGACACCGTGTAATTTAATTAGAAACAGTGGTAAATAAGGACACCGCGTATTGTAATGAAAACGGTGGTAATTAAGGACACCGTGTATTGTAATGGAAACAATAGTAACAAAGGACACAGTGTATTGTGATGAAAACAGTGGTAACTATTGGCACTGTATGATATGGCGCTTGGGTTATAGGAGCCCCTCCGGAGTCTGAACCCCCACAATGAGCGGGGGTACCCATATGGATCCGGTTGCACGTTCCGCAGTGTTCATGCATTGCATTGCATCTCATGCATTTATTTACTGTTGCTTATTCTGTATATCTCTGAGACTGGTACTATATAGAACTACTAGATAGCTTTACTTTATGTTATTTCGTGTTTTCTTATCTTCGAGTTTCTATACATGCTTATTACTCGCTGAGTTGGTAGACTCACCCCATACTCCCTGCACCTTGTGTGCAGATTCAGCTGCTCCAGAGGCGTAGAGTTGCTGATGTTGTCTATTCCAGACGTACCAGAGTATTGAGGTAGCTGCCAGCGTCCGCAAGACCTGTTGCTCTGTCTCTATCAACCTATTTTCCCTTATTGCTTTGTCAGACACTGTAGTTCTTTTCAGTCAGTGTAGTGGTACTTACTAGAGGCTCTGTACTCGTGACTCATCGGTTTTGGGAGGATTTTTGATCAGTTGTGTCTTTCTTGGTATTATTATCCCTGGCTGGGAGTTTAATATTAAATCTTGCTGTTTGATCTTGAAGTTTTCTTCTTCTTGGGCTGGAATGCCATTTGTGGTTTGATTTGTCGGGCTTGCCCAGCCTCACGGCCGGACGCCATCACAACCGGGATTGGGGTTGTGACACTTTTCATGCATTATATTTATTTATACATGTACATTGACCCATGACTAGATGGCCTTATATATGCATGTGTATATATATATATATATATATATATATATATATATATATATATATATATATATATGTATATGTATATGTATATGTATATGTATATGTATATGTATATGTATATGTATATGTATATGTATATGTATATGTATATGTATATGTATATGGGTTATGGGAAAAGATTACGACAATATATACACACCACCACCTGATAAGGTGGTATACATTGATGATTTTGCCTACAGTGGCCGAGATAATATGATGGGATTCCCTCAGAGGCTTGATAAAATTATGAACACATGTACCTATGAATGACATATATTCATACGCATATGCATGCCACTATATATGCAACCCTATATATATATATATATATATGTATGTATGTATGCATATATATATGTATGGATGTATGTATGTATGTATGTATGTATGTATGTATGTATATATATATATATATATATATATATATATATATATATATATATATATGTGTGTGTGTGTGTGTGTGTGTGTGTGTGTATGTATGTATGTATGTATGTATGTATGTATGTATGTATGTATATATATATATATATATACATATGTGGTACAAAAAAAGATTACGACGTTATATACGCACCACCACCTGATTAGCTGGTATACGTTAATGATTTTGCCTATAGTGGTCGAGATAATATGATGGGATGCCCTCAGAGGCTTAATGAAATTATGAACACATGTACCTATGAATGACATGATATTCGTACGCATAAGCATGCCACTATAAGTATCTCATTATTTATAGAGTTGTCCGGACTTACAGGTTGAGTCATGTGATCTATGTTTCTTCCATGTCTCTTATGTACTTATTTATGTGCCTTACATACTCGGTACAAAAATTTGTGCTGACGTCCCTTTTACTTGGAGATGCTTCATTTCATGCCCGCAGGTCTCGATATTCAAGTCGAGAGTCCTCCAAGTAGGTGATCACCTTAGTGATACTACTTTTGTCATGATCCAAATCGAAGGGTCGCGACTGGCAACTGGTACCTTACTTAACCGAGTACCAATGCAACATATTTTTCTTATCGGACTATCATTGGTAAATTGACTAAATGGGTCGTCATGAGATAATCACAATAAAACATAAGGGAATATTAGACATATGATTATCCATCATGATATAGAAACTTATACATGTGACATACAGGCCTATAAGGTTGACATGATCATTTATAAACTCAAAACATAGGCCATAAGGCCATAAACGTATCTATTTACTTGACATCTATCTACAAACCTCTAAGAGTACACAAACATCATAATGGTCGGGACATGGCCCTGTCGTACCAGTCAATACATGTCCAAATCATACTGATTAAATAGGCAACTCTGGAGCAAGTGGAATGCACCAGCACATTTCGCTGAGCTGAGCCTACTAGGAGAACTGTCAACCTGTCTTTCAGGACCTTCAGGCATGAAACGCAACGTCCCCGGCAAAAGGAACGTCAATACAAATAATGTACCGAGTATTAAGGAATGAAAAGTAGTATATAAAAGACATGAAAGAAATATCGAGTTAGTACTCAACTTGTAAGTCTGAGTAGCTCTATGAATCATAACACATTTCTATTGTCATGCATGTGCATGTAAATGTCATATCATGTATAAGTATATGCCTATATATCATCGTCAAGCCTCCGAGGGCATCCCATCATATTATCTTGACCTCTGTGGAAAAAATCATTAATGTATACCAACTGATCAGGTAGCGGTACGTATATAACGCCATAATCTTTTCTCATACCGCATATACATATACTATATGCGTATATAACGTCATCAGGTCATGTGTCAATATAATGTATATGAATGCAATGCACAATTAATTAAGCCAATAAGATCTCTCAAAATGTTGTGAGATCCATGAACATACGATATGATAGTAGGACATATGGGAAATTAAGAACATAGCCAACCCTAGTACTTCTAAGAATAGATCATTTGTGATGCTTATGTGCTTGCTCGTTTCATTGAATCATATGGATCATGCCAAAATGAAAGAAGGTGTAGCCTTAACATACCTGTATGATATCTCCTTATTACTCAACCAAGATTGAAACAATGTGTTGCATCTACAACAAGTGAAATGATATTGCCGTTAACATATAATGTCGTACCATCGTATTTGGCTAGTCGTATCGCTTAAGAAAAATTGGGCAGAACCTCCCCTATTTTCAATACATCTTAGAGACCACTAATGGTCATCAACAACCCAAAAACAATAACTATAACCAACAATAGCAATACAACAATATAATTCAATATGAGTTTCTCCGATTATCTTAACAATCATATTGAGCGGCAAGCTCATTTTTACTCATAATAAGATATGAATTGACTCTGACTCTTATTTCATAAATTAGTTTACAACCTTTAGAACACCATACTTGTATGTACTATATATTTCAAGTTTAAAACATCCACAAAATGCCTTCCAAAACAGCCTCATACGTCTAACACCTTAATTTTTATCGTCAATCACATGTTTTTCATATTTTCTTCTTCAATCAACTTAATTAACACCTAGAAAAGCTTAAAAATAGTAGCCTCAACAATTTCAAATTATTTCTCACAATTTCCAACCACCACAAACCATATATTTAGCCACAAAATAGCCCAACCAAAGAGACAACCATATTGCATATTCTTTCAAGTGCTATCTTATGGATTTTTACTCAAACAACACAACCAACACAAGATTAGCCTTAGGAACAATATAAATAACTTGAACGTCATTTATAACTCGAAACCCTACCTCAACTTAGCTCACGATAGCCCTCAATCACATCACAACATCATAGAAACTTTCTCTTGTAGTCTTTAACACATTTGACGATGATTTCACCATCATGAATTTATTCAAATTTGTTTAAAATAGTATAATCTTTATAATTTCCAAATAATCTTTTTTCTTGGATTAATGTCATTACCTTACGACAAATTCAATGTATAATACTACAGGGTGAAACATTATCATAATTTAATACTACAAAACATAACATCATCGTAATATAATACTGCGGGACGAGCATTAGTACATGATAGTTATGGACTAGTATCATACAAGGTACTATATAACCATGATATTAAGATGTACAAGGCATGTTAAAAAGCGATTAATTTTAAGTAAGTTGAGTTAATTCTTAATTATGTAGGTAATTAGTTAATTACCGGGTAATAAAATATTACCTAATTAATTGGGGATATATATTAGATAAACATTAAATAATATGATGTGGCAGCCTCATATTCAAAACAAAAGACTCATAATATTGGCTTGAAAGAATCCATACCTTAAAGTAACACTAAGATTGCAATATAGCCCACTTAAGGGTAAAAATAATATTTCAAAAATTAAAGATCATTTCCTACATCTCTTAAGGAAAGAGTTCAGCAAGATTTCATTACTTTTAAAATTCAAAAATCCTTTCCTACATATCTTAAGAAAAAATTCAGCTAGCTCTCCTTATAAAAACATTAACGTTAAATCATTTCTCCAATATGCATCTGCATATTATATACTCTCCCGTTTCAACTTATTTTCTTTTTGGTCTGTGCTAAAAAGAATGACCTATTTCCTTATTTAGAAATAATTTACCTTTATGCAATGATTTGTAGCCACACAAAATATATGTGCCTCATTTTATACCACAAATTCAAAAGTCTTCTCTCTTTTCTTAAACTTCATGCCAGTCAAATGGGCACATAAATTAAAACAAATGGAGTATCATATAAGAACGCCCAAGACCTTCAACCATTAATATGAGATTTTGCAATATTAAGCGATTGCAGTGTAATTTTTCTTAAGGACTCAACTCAGGTATGTTAAGACTATTCCTTCTTTCTTTTCGCATGATCTATACGACACAAACGAAACAAAAAAATGCACAACTTCCATAAAAGACTCTATCCATAGAAGAATTAGAGGTGCATATGTTCTTGAATTTTCATGTGTCCTATCATTTTATCATCTGTTTATGGGTCTCATAGAAAATATGTAAGTTGAAAAAATTTTACTTCATGATATTACTCAAAGGCATAATGGTCTTATGACATTCCAAAAGATTGTATTGACGTACTTTTCATACATTTCATTCATTTATATATATACATTGAACCATAATCAGATGACATTATATATATATATATATATATATATATATATATATATATATATATATATATATATATATATATGGGAAAAGGTTACTGCGTTATATACGCATCACCATCTCATCAGCTGGTATACGTAGATGATTTTGCCCATAGTGGCTGAGATAACATGATGGGATGCCCTCAGAGGCTTGATGACATTATGAACACATGTACTGACGCATGACATGATATTCATATGCATATGCATGCCACTATAAGTATCTCATTATTTTACAGAATTGTCGAGACTTACAGGCTGAGTCATGTGCTCTATATTTCTTCCATGTCTCTTATGTACTTATTTATGTGCCTTACATACTCGGTACATTATTCATACTGATGTTCCTTTTGCCTACGGACTTTGAGTTTCATGCCCGCAGGTCCCGATAGATAGGTCGAGAGCCCTTCAAGTAGGCTATCAGCTCAGCGGAATATGTTGGTGCTCTCAGTTTGCTTCGGAGTTGCTTATTTGGTTAGTATGATTTAGATGAGCATTGTTTGGTATGTCGGGACTTTGTCCCGACCTTTATGAAAATTATGTATTATTAGAGGCTTATACATATATGTCATGTATGTAAAATATTGTATGACCATTTCGGCCTATGTTCAGTGTACGAGTGGCTATTTTGCTCTTCGGGGCACGCATGTCTTGTGTATTACATGGTATCTCATGTTGTGTTTTACTTATCTCACGGCATCATTCCCGCTCAGTTATCTATGATAGCATGACATGGAAAGATATATTATGTTGGTAATTGGTTGAGTAAGGTACCGGGTGCCCATCGTGGCTCATCCATTTGGATCGTGACAATATGATACCTCGAACCTTCATAATTCCCGACAATTGTGATGCAACAAAGTCAATGGTCGAAGAGCTAGAACAAATCATACAGCATCTGCCCAATTGAAAGGCATACACGCTGTAAATCACTATGCATCGACTGAGCTTGGACTCGACGTTTTTCCCGATAAAACAAAAGAAAAGGCTCCAGTTTGAAGTAAACATGCGTTCATTATGGACGAGGTAACAAATCTTTTCAATATAGGGTCTATTCGGGAGGTAAAATATTCTGAATAGTTAGCAAACGTAGTTGTAGTCCCTAAAATGGGTAATACACTTAGAATGCATGTAGACTATAAGGATTTAAATAAGTCATGCCCTAAAGATTCCTTTCCTTTGCTGAATATCGATTGCATGATCGATACCTAAGCTGTCCACGAGATCCTTAGTTTTCTCGATGTCTACTCCGAGTGCAATCAAATACAAATAAACCCGGAAGATCAGGAAAAGACTTAGTTCATCACTATATACTAGGGGTAGGCATTGGATATTTCGGTTTGGTATTTCGATATTCGATTTATCAACTGTATATACCAAAATACCACACCAAATTATTTTGGTGCGTTTTGGTATTTATTATTTTGGTTCGGTACGGTTTCACTAAAGTATTCGGTTTATGAATTATTCAATAGTGTTATGTGTATACCAAACGAAAATTAAAATGCTGCCAAATCCAAACGTACTGCCACACTACCGTGAGGGAAACTTTCTCATATGTTGCTGAACCAGAAGCATTAACTTTACATATCAAAAAACATAAAATATATAAATATACTTGTAGAAAAATTTGAAGTAGAATGACATATGGAAATGTACGAATTGATATACCAACATATTACAAGGCAAAATGGCCTAACCTAAGAGTCTAAGACTAAAAGTACTGGGCTTGGGCAAACGGGCATGGGGGCGACGAAAATGGGATAAATTGGGCTGACCGGCTGGGTGCTGGGTGGATAGATATAGGTAATATCCAAAAACAATGTCCTTAAAATTTTGGTATATTAGATATATTTGGTATACTGAATTTTTAAAATTATAATGCCGAAAACCGAACCGAAATATTGAATTAATCTGGTTCGGTTCGTAATTCGGTTTTTTGAATTTTATGCCCACCCCTACTAAATACTGCACTTATTGTTATAACCTAATACCATTTGGATTAAAAAATGCTAGTGCTACTTATCAACGCTTAGTAAATTGAATGTTCGAGGAACAAATAGGTAAATCAATGAAGGTTTATATTGATGATGTGTTAGTTAAGTCCCTATGAGTATAGGACTATTTGAAACATTTGTAAGAAACCTTTGACATATTGAGAAAATACAACATGAAGCTCAACTCGGAGGAATGTGTCTTCGGGGTCGGTTCGGGAAATTGAAATCAACATTGATAAACTCAAGGAAATCGAAGACATCATAGTTATTGATAATGTCAAGGTTGTACAGAGGTTAACAAGGCGCATAGACGACCTAGTTCGATTTATTTTGAGGTTCTCAGATAGGAGCCACCGGTTCGTCTCACTGCTTAAAGAGAAGAGCAATTTCGCATGAATCGTAGAATGTCAACAAGCCCTATTGGAACTCAAACGATACTTGTCGAGCCCGCCATTGTTTCAAACCTCAAAAGCGGACGACCAACTCTACTTATACTTAGCAGTCTCGAAAATATCGGTAAGTGGGGTCTTAGTTCGAAAAGAGTAAAGGGCGCAATTTCCTATTTACTATGTTAGTTGAACTCTAGGAGAGGCCGAAACCCGATACCCACACTTAGAAAAATTAGCGCTCACTTGAACAAGCGCCTCTATAAAATTAAAACTACATTTTCAATGTCATCCAATATGTATTGTAACCACTTATCCCCTTAGCAATATTTTGCAAAAGCCCGAATTCTCGATTCAATTGGCCAAATGGGTCGTCGAGATCAACGGGTACGATATCGAGTATATACCTTGAACGGTCATCAAGTCACAAATCTAGGCAGACTTCGTGGGAAATTTCACGCCAACCCTCGCACCTGAGGTCGAAAAGGAACTATTATTAAAGTTGGGTACATCATCGGTGGTGTGGAAACTTTTCACAGACAACACTTCGAATATGAAAGGTCCGGGCTAGGCATCATTTTGAAGCCGCCCACAGGCAATACAATTAGACAGTCTATCAAATCTTCAAAATTAACTAACAATGAGGCCGAGTATGAGTCCATGATTGCAGGTCTTGAGCTAGCCAAGAGCTTGGGAGCGGAGGTCATAGAGGCCAAGTGCGACTCTCAACTTGTGATAAATCAAGTTGATAGAACTTTCGAGGTTCGAGAGGATCGAATACAAAGGTACTTGGAAAAACTACAAATGTCCCTATATCAATTTAATTAATGGACCCTACAACACATACCTCGAGAATAAAATAGCAATGTCGATGCTCTTGCAAATTTGGGGTCGTTTATCGAAGATGACGAACTCAACTCGGGGATTGCCGTACAACTTTCAAGGTCAGTAATCAAAGGAGGACACGCCGAAATAAACTCCACAAGTCTAACCTAGGATTAGAGGAATAAGTACACCGAATACCTAAAAAACGAGAAGCTTCCATCGGATCCTAAAGAATTCAGGACTCCATGCACGAACGTCGCACGGTTCACATTGGCCGATGAAGGATTAATGTATTGGAGAATGTTCGATGGACCGTTGGTGTAATATTTGGGACCAAGAGACACCGACTACGTTCTAAGTAAAATTCACGAGGGCACTTGCGAAAATCATTCCGATGCTGAATCATTGGTTCATAAAGTCATTAGAGCGGGATACTATTGGGCTGATTTGGAAAAAGATACAAAAGAATTTGTTCGAACGTGCGATAAATGGAAAAGGTATGCGCCAATGATTCACCAACCTGGAGAGCAACTCCAATCAGTCCTATCCCCATGGTCGTTCACGAAATGGGGAATGGATATCTTTGGTCGTCTACCATCAGCCCTAGGTAAAGCTAATTTCATTTTGTTTATGAGTGACTATTTCTCTAAGTGGGTTGACTCCACTTGTTTTAATGTACCATTATACGATTTTATGTGCTAAAGGTTGAGAGTACAAAGGTTACGGTACTTAGTTTTCGGCATAAATTTAGATATTAATTTTAAATTTTTTAGAAAATAAATTTGTATATTCTATAATTATATAAAAAATACTAGTATATGTCATGATAGTTAATGATACGAATGCGGAAGCAAAGTAACTAGAACACAAATTAAAGGATAGAGAGATAGAGATTTAGTAGAGAACCAACTAAGAAAATTGAAAAAACATTTGAAATAAATAAATATCCAGTCAATTTAAGACTTAATTGACCTAAAACTATAGGAACATGTACAACCCTCAGGGGGGAGTAATCCTCTTGCGAATTCACCTTAACAAGTAATCAATCAACATAGAAATTTATCCTAAACTCTTAATGAATTTTCATTCACAATATCAAAATAAGCAAAGTCTGAAACGAGAGCCTTAAAGGCTATTTATATTAGGAAGCTAGTATTACTAGTATAGCCACCAAATGTAATGTAATCTTTAATTGTTTGTTAGATTGCACATATAGCCTCCACTTAGAATCCAAATTACTTGATAGCTACCTAAGAATTTTAGTAGTTCAATTGGTTAGCTACCTAAATTTTAGGTTATTGGTGATGATTTAATTCTTCCCCCTTGTAACGCCCCCTCACGCATTTCCCCCGAGAAACTCCCGTTTCCGGGAAAAAGAAAACCCTCGTAACAATTCAAAATATTAAAGAAGAGCATGATAAAATAAAATCTCTGACTTCCAATAGTAATTTTACTATATAAATTCGGTACAAAGGGGTACTACTTTGTAACCCTACTCACATACAACATTATGAGGGGGAAATAGGTTTTCTGATTAAGAAAAATAGTTGAAGACATGTTTGGATAGTCGTAATCTTTGTGAGTATTATTTGTTAAAAGACGAATCTTTGGAGCAATAGAATGTCATATGTAAAATCACAAGTTCTTTTGATATATACAAAAGTCTTTTTATTTTCTTATGCTTCTTATAAACTCAAATACTGAGTACACAATGGGGAGGATTGGTAGAAGTAGGGGTACATGGGCCGGATTGGTTCGAATTTTACATTTATCAGATCAAATTAATTGTATCGGGTTATTAAATCTAAACACCAAATCAAACCAATAAAACTCGAGTTTTTCAATCTCGGTTTTTCTCGGGCTATTCGAGTTTTCTTTCGGGTAAAATCTTCGTAGAACAAAACATATAATGTATGCTCAAATATTTCTTTAATCCTAGTAAGATACAACTATATAAAGTATTTTTCAAAAAAATAATACAAAATATTAGATGTGTCATGGCATTATCCTAAAATATTCAATAATAAAGACAACAAAATTATGTAATATAAATATTGCTAATTAAAAAGCCATAATAAAAATAAACATAATCTAAAAATACTAAGTCATTTTAAAATAAATAGACTAATAAGGAAATATTGATTACATGATTAAATGCTAGCTAAAGAAAAATAAAAATAGGCATTGCATTTTTATCTAAATTATTGCAAAACAAAAAATAGATATTCAATAAATTCTCGTTCGTAATATTGAATTGAATGTCTTTTGTTAGTATTAATATTGATTTGATTTTGGTTTGGGATTTTGTTAACATTATGTAATCTACTAATATTAATGGCTATAAAACTTATTGGAGCATTCAAAAATTCTTAGTTAGTCCAACCTTGAAATAATACCTTAAAATATAAAATTATGAAATTTTTTAAGAAATATTTATAAATTACATCACAATAAGTATATTTATATATTAAATATATTTAAAATTTCTATATATTTAATATCGAGTTGGTTTGGTTTCGGTTTGACTTTCTCTAGTTAAAACTAAACCAAACCAATTATGGTCAGATTTTTTTCCAACACCAAACCAAATTAAACCTAACTATAATCGATTTTTTTTTTCCGATTTAATTTGAATTATCGGATTGGTGTGATTTGTCGGTTTGATTTGTACACCCCTAGGTAGAAGTAGTACGACCATGTCTTTGCCTAGTCTATTTAACGTCAATATAGAAATATCATGCCACTGCATGTATCATGTGCACTGGTTTTAGTAGTACTAACTTATCAGTACTAGCCGTCCAAATTTATGTTACCTGTGTTTGATTGAGCTTGAACTTTAAGAAAGGACAAGAATATATAAAATTTGTTGTTTAAAATATGCTATACATATTTTATAATTAAAAAATTATATTATTAAGGATAAAATAAAGAGTTTAGTATTAAATTATTTTTCACTATAGAAATATGACATTCTTGTTGGAATAAATTAAAAAAAGCATCACAATTGAGACAAAGGGAGTAATACATATTAATTATTTGGGTCAAATAGGTTTGGAGAAATTTAAAATAAAAAGTATGCCATAATCCATCCCCTCCTACTAAATATTATTATTATTATTATTATTATTATTATTATTATCATTATTATTAGTATTATTATTATTATTGTTATATATTGCTTAAATACTAAATCAAACTAACGCAACTTTTCTTTTCATATTTCAGAGAACAATATATCATCCGAAAATCTTTTTTCTTGGACAAAGTATTTCGTGACTTTATTTTGACTTTCTAAATAGCTCAAATTGACCAAAACTTTTAGTTGAATTAATTTTCTTTCTATCTAATTAATCAATTAGCGAATCTAATCTTAACCTATCACTCCAAATAGGGCGAGTTGGACATATTATACTATGAATATATTTGACGCTTTTACGTAATCCACAGGTTACACCCATACCATACACTTGAGATCAGCAAGATTTCCTAAATTGTTGCAATTATTTGTGTGTGTGGGGGGCATCATGTGTCGCATAGCACTGATGAGACAACCAATAATTTACTAAGAGCTTGTTTGGACGTTTACCTATTGTATTGTATCGTATTGTTACTCTAAATACAATATTTGTTTTGATTATTATATAAATTTTATTGTATCGTATCGTTAAACTCGTCGTTACGTAATGATAAAATGTCGCTCTATATAACGATCAATTTGACGTGTTGCATCGTTATCTTCTCTTTTTTCTCATCTCACCCTTTATTATTATTAAATAATTTTATTTTATCATTTACTCTACCTTTTTATATAATAAATTTACACCATATCATAATTTTTATTTATAATATTGCAAGTTCATTCTTCATGTTGCTGGTGCGTAATATCATGAAACACCGTAAACGATCTATCTAAACATTATATTCATTAAATGATACAATACAATACAATAAGATACGATACATTATGAAATGATGTATAACAATCATCCGAACAAGTTTTAAATAGTACATGATATTTATCTATATCATTGTTTGTTTATAGTAATAATGTTTTTGGCTCTATCCCCATAATCTTTTACCTTTGTTATATTAGCTCTATGACTTGAGTTGTTGGAGCCAGTAAAGATGGGGAAACTGATAAAACAACTCTTACGACATTCGGATTGTCCAGTGGCCCGACTCATGCCAACTATTACTGAGATCATTTATTGGTAAATTTAACCCATGAGATAGCCACAATTCTCTGAAAATCCCAAGAGAATAACAAGATCACAGACTACATAAATAAACATCGGACCCCCAGACTGCATCTACACAGATTACTGGTAGTGAACTCGAGGACAAGATGACCACAAGGATACTGGTTACATTCATAACTGTTTGTTGGTATTTAATTAACCTATAACTTGGAAATACAAATAAACATTCACTCCAGGATCCTATACTGCTCCATCCCAGAAAGGAAAGCAGCAAGTGCAATAAATGAAAGGCCAATCTACATCTGATATACATTACAGCAGTAAAAGCAAAAACTGAAAAAGATTGCTTAGGCCACAGCATTAGGGAGACTATTATTGTGAGCTTCGAGCTGTATACTGAGGTCATCCAAGTTGACACAACCTTGTATCCGTAATCCATGTTCATTCGCAAGATGCAACAAGCAAATAGAGCATAAATGTGGAGATATAGCCTCAATTGATGTTATCGATTGTCCGTGTTCAAAGCAACGAGAAACTGGAAACCAGTAAGAAGAAGAGACACAAAAAAAAAAAAAAAAACTGAACGTATGTAACGTTAAAAAAAAAAAAATCACAGAAATGAAGAAATCCGAGACCACAGAATTCACTGTGTGTCCTTAAGGAATTTAACCCCCTCACTGTACCCGAGGTTGTGGATTATTTCCTCCCAGGATATAACGGATATACCTGTCGTAGGAGTGGCGGTACCTCAAACGCCTACGACTTCGACGAACTCAAATTCGGGAACGAAATCACACTATGACTCGATATGTTTCAGTTTGCAGAAAAGAATGCAGAATTTTTAATGCACGAATATTTTTTTTTTTTTTTTCAGTACTCGAAAATGAGGCATTGCCTCAGTTTATATAGCCTCGAATTGTGACTGTTCGGAAAGGCTTGGTGCCTGTTCGGGAAAGGCCATGCCTTTTTCTGAAAAATAAGAACGTTGGGAAGTTTACAGTTAACAAATTAATATTTTTTCCCACGGGAATTAAAAATAATTTCAGAAAATGAAGATTGAATTTTAAATAAATTTGGTCCAAAAAGATTATCAATCAATTTGACCAAATCCAAATCCAAATCCAAATCCAAAGCCGAAGCCGAGCGACAACGACGGCGCGAGGGGAGTCCCTCTTCTTAACCCTTTAAGAGCTAGAAGAAGTGCTTTCTAATATAAGCACATAACTTTCCCTTTCTACCACCAATGTGGTACAAAGCTCCTTTTCAAAGGAACTTTGCTTTGAAACTTCATTTTCCTTCTATTGTCTTCTTCCCTCCATTTCTCATTCACACCAACTTAGCTAGCTTTAATCATTAACTAGCTTTAACAATCCCCCACATGAATGGGGAATGGCTATATGATGAAAAACATGCATGACAAAAAACTTGTGATTCGTAAGCAAGGATTAATTGCATCTGGATAAGTAGATTTCTCTTTGAACTTTCCTTAGTGAGCATATGTCGGATATACTCAGTCAATCGGTAGATTTGATATCTTTGAACCGTCGAGCTTTGGTGTATACCTAGACAACCACATGTCACACAATTAACCCTTTAACCGTTTTTGGTTCTCATTGTTTTGTTCGTTTCAGCCATGAACACTTCCTGGTTCATAAGTGCGTAGAGAGCTGGCCTTACAGAGTTCTCCTTGAAGCGGCTTACACTTCACACTTACATAGGTGATTCCTAAATGTGTCATCCCGTAGATACACTATTTGATATACCCCGTATCAAACTTAGAAACCATTAAAAAGCCTTAATGCTTTATCCTGGTACTGAACATTGTCTCATCACGAGAATGGACCAAAAAGTTATTGTGACAATGTTGAACCGTCATCAATGACTTTGTTTGATCTCTTTGAACCTAGATCTTGGGATCTCATGTCTTCTAGGTAGAGTTACCGCCACGATGACTTGTCCTCGGCCATAGTCCCATTCCCCTCGATGATCTTTCAACCACTTCTCTAGTTAGGCCTTTAGTTAGTGGATCCGACACATTATCTCTTGACTTAACATAGTCAATTGTGATAATTCCACTAGAGAGTAGTTGTCTAACGGTATTATGTCTTCGTCGTATGTGACGAGACTTTCCGTTGTACATAACGCTCCCGGCTCTTCCTATTGCCGCTTGGCTATCGCAATGTATGCATATAGGAGCCAACGGTTTGGGCCAAAATGGAATATCTTCTAAGAAATTCCGGAGCCATTCAGCTTCTTCACCGGCTTTGTCTAGAGCTATGAACTCAGATTCCATTGTAGAGCGGGCGATACATGTCTGTTTGGATGACTTCCAAGACACTGCTCCTCCACCTATAGTAAAAACGTATCCACTTGTGGATTTAGTTTCAGTTGAACCGGTGATCCAATTTGCATCACTGTATCCTTCAATAACTGCAGGATACCTGTTATAATGCAAAACAAAGTTTTGAGTATGTTTCAAATACCCCAAAACTCGTTTCATTGCCAGCCAATGATTTTGGTCGGGATTACTCGTGTAGCGACTTAATTTACTTATAGCACACGCAATATCAGGTCGCGTACAGTTCATAATATACATCAAACTTCCCAACACTCTGGCATAATCCAATTGAGAATGACTTTCACCTTTATTCTTTGCAAGAGCAAGGTTCATATCAATTGGCGTCTTTGCAACTTTAAAGTACAAATACTTGAACTTTTCAAGTACTTTTTCAATATAATGAGATTGAGACAATGCTAGACCTTGAGGAGTCTTATGGATTTTAATTCCCAGAATTAAATCGGCAACTCCTAAGTCTTTCATATCAAACTTACTAGCAAGCATGCGCTTAGTAGCATTTATGTTAGCAATGTTGTTACTCATTATTAACATATCATCCACGTATAAACAAACAATGACGACGTGGTTCGGAGTGTTCTTAATGTAGACACATTTATCACATTCATTTATCTTGAATCCATTTGACAGCATCGTATGGTCAAATTTTGCATGCCACTGTTTTGGTGCTTGTTTTAGTCCATAAAGAGACTTAACAAGTCTACATACCTTCTTCTCTTTCCCTGGAACTACAAACCCTTCGGGTTGTTCCATGTAAATTTCTTCCTCCAACTCTCCATTTAAGAAGGCTGTTTTCACATCCATTTGATGGATTTCAAGACCGTACACGGCGGCTAATGCTACTAACACCCGAATAGATGTAATCCTCGTTACCGGCGAGTATGTATCAAAGTAATCAAGACCTTCTCGTTGTCTAAACCCTTTAACAACTAGTCTTGCCTTATATTTTTCAATAGTGCCATCAGCTTTCATTTTCCGCTTGAAAATCCATTTGGAACCTAAAGGTTTATTCCCTGGAGGAAGATCAGCCAATTCCCAAGTATGGTTGTTCAATATGGATTCTATCTCACTATTGATTGCCTCTTTCCAAAATTGAGCTTCCGATGAAGACGTAGCTTCGTTGAACGTTCGAGGCTCATTTTCCAACAAAAATGTTAAAAATTCTGGTCCAAAGGAAGTAGTCGTCCTTTGACGTTTGCTACGTCTTGGATTTTCCTCATCAGGAATGTTTTCCTTTATTTCTTCCCGAGGTCGTTTAGATTCTTTGCTAGACGATGCACATTCCTTTTTATACGGATATATGGTTTCAAAGAAGTCAGCATTATCTGATTCAATTACCGTATTCACCTGAATGTCGGGATTTTCTGATTTGTGAACCAGAAATCTATATGCCTTACTATTTGTGGCATATCCTATGAAAACACAATCAACGGTTTTAGGTCCTATTTTTACCCTTTTGGGTTTAGGAACTTGCACCTTGGCCAAACACCCTCACACTTTGAAGTATTCCAAATTGGGCTTCCTTCCTTTCCACTTTTCGTATGGAATAGATTTTGTTTTGCTATGGGGCACTCGATTGAGTATTCGGCTAGCTGTTAGAATGGCTTCCCCCCACAAGTTCTGGGGTAAACCAGAACTTATCAACAGGGCATTCATCATTTCTTTCAGTGTTCTATTTTTTCTTTCCGCAATTCCGTTTGATTGTGGCGAGTAAGGAGCAGTTGTTTGATGAATAATGTCATATTCCAAACATATTTGTTCAAAAGGAGATTCATATTCACCGCCCCTATCACTCCTTATCATTTTAATCTTTTTGTTAAGTTGAGTCTCAACTTCAGTTTTGTATTGCCTGAACGCTTCAGTTGCTTCATCTTTACTATTAAGTAAATAAACGTAGCAATACCGCGTACTATCGTCAATAAAAGTTATGAAATACTTCTTTCCACCGCGAGATGGAATTGACTTCATGTCACAAATATCTGTATGGATTAAGTCTAAAGGACTTGAATTCCTTTCAACTGACTTATAAGGATGTTTAGCATACTTAGATTCAACACAGATTTGACATTTTGATTGATTGCATTCAAACTTAGGCAATACTTCCAAACTAATCATTTTTCGCAAGGTTCTATAATTGACATGTCCTAAACGTGAATGCCATAAATCATTTGACTCAAGCAAGTAAGACGAAGCAGAAACTTTATTATTATTAGCAACAACCATTACATTCAGTTTGAAAAGGCCCTCTGTGAGGTAGCCTTTTCCTATGTACATTTCGTTCTTACTTATTACAACCTTGTCAGAAACATAAACACATTTAAAACCGTTTTTCACTAGAAGTCCGGTAGATACAAGATTTTTCCTAATTTCAGGAACATGACAGACGTTGTTGAGAGTCACCACCTTGCCAGAGGTCATCTTCAGCAGTATCTTTCCATAACCTTCAATCTTGACCGTTGCAGAATTTCCTATATATATTGTTTCGTCGGGCCCGGCGGGAGCATATGAAGCAAAGACTTCTCTAACAGCACAAATGTGGCGAGTGGCGCCAGAGTCAATCCACCACTCTTTCGGACTTCCCACTAGGTTGCACTCGGACAACATAGCGCACAAGTCATCAACCTCCTCGTTTGTTTCAACCATATTAGCCTGACCCTTCTTCTTTTCCTTTTTCGGAGCACGACAGTCTGCAGCTTTGTGTCCGATTTTTCCACAATTATGGCAGTTTCCCTTGAATTTCTTCTTGTTGGGATAGTTCCTTGGTCCCGATGCCTTTTTCCTCTTTTTCATATTAGTTGGGGCAGTTTCAACTATATGTGCTCCCCCTATGGTTGATCTCCCATTTGCCTTTTTCTCCGCTGCCTTGTTATCTTCCTCGATTCCCAATCGGACGATGAGATCTTCCAATGTCATCTCCTTTCGCTTATGTTTCAAGTAATTTTTGAAGTCCTTCTATGAAGGAGGCAACTTCTCTATCACTGCCGCAACTTGAAACGCCCCACTAATCACCAAACCTTCAGCGAGGAGATCATGGATGATAACCTGCTACTCTTGAACTTGAGTGACAACAGACTTGCCATCTACCATTTTGTAGTCCAAAAACTTGGCAGCGATAAACTTCTTTAAGCCAGCATCTTCTGTTTTATATTTCTTTTCCAACTCATCCCATAGTTCTTTTGATGTTCCCACATTACTATAGACGTTGTAAAGATCATCCTCCAGTCCGCTAAGAATGTAATTCTTGCACAAAAAATCTGAGTGCTTCCACGCCTCAATTACAACAAATCGTTCATTTTCAGGTGTTGATTCCGGCGGAACCGGAATATCCTCCTTAATAAACTTTTGAAGGCTTAAAGTAGTTAGATAGAAGAACATCTTTTGTTGCCATCGTTTGAAATCAATCCCGGTGAATTTTCCGGGCTTCTCTGCCGGAGCCGGTGCTGGTGCAGTACGACTGGAGGACGCAGCATTGCTCGTAGAACCAATCACGGGGGCTGGTGTGGCAGTAATAGTAGCAGTAGCATTCAAATTTGGAGTTTGGTCTCCCATTTCTGTCGTAGGAAATAACAGAACACTTTAATAATCGGTGAAGATTTTATTTCTTCAAACCGAATCAAATTTACACAAACAGAATTAAAACAAACTTCAAATAGAATGTAATAAACTGTATGTAGTATACTAGATGAAGTTTTTATATCTTCAAATCAAGTACCCAAATGAGTAGAAAGTTCTGAAAACTTTAATCTCAACCGGAGTAGAAAATCCGAAGATTTAGTCTCCAAACAACATACAAGTTCGTTACATGCAAACAACAAAATTACAAGTTTCTTTTATTTTCTGGACAGTCACAATTTTATGTTAGGAAAAACTGTATGTAGTCACTGTTTTTTTTTTCCTGTACTGTTGTATCGTTCTGTAACGTTTTAATCAACAGCAGATGAACACGGAAATAATAACTTAAATTCCTTAAGCTTGTTATCGATTGTCCGTGTTCAAAGCAACGAGAAACTGGAAACCAGTAAGAAGAAGAGACACAAAAAAAAAAAAAAAAAAAACAGAACGTATGTAACGTTAAAAAAAAAAATCACAGAAATGAAGAAATCCGAGACCACAGAATTCACTGTGTGTCCTTAAGGAATTTAACCCCCTCACTGTACCCGAGGTTGTGGATTATTTCCTCCCAGGATATAACGGATATACCTGTCGTAGGAGTGGCGGTACCTCAAACGCCTACGACTTCGACGAACTCAAATTCGGGAACGAAATCACACTATGACTCGATATGTTTCTGTTTGCAGAAAAGAATGCAGAATTTTTAATGCACGAATATTTTTTTTTTTTTTTTCAGTACTCGAAAATGAGGCATTGCCTCAGTTTATATAGCCTCGAATTGTGACTGTTCGGAAAGGCTTGGTGCCTGTTCGGGAAAGGCCATGCCTTTTTCTGAAAAATAAGAACGTTGGGAAGTTTACAGTTAACAAATTAATATTTTTTCCCACGGGAATTAAAAATAATTTTCCAAATCCAAATCCGAAGCCGAGCGACGACGACGGCGCGAGGGGAGTCCCTCTTCTTAACCCTTTAAGAGCTAGAAGAAGTGCTTTCTAATATAAGCACATAACTTTCCCTTTCTACCACCAATGTGGTACAAAGCTCCTTTTCAAAGGAACTTTGCTTTGAAACTTCATTTTCCTTCTATTGTCTTCTTCCCTCCATTTCTCATTCACACCAACTTAGCTAGCTTTAATCATTAACTAGCTTTAACAATTGATGCTGACGCTCCGCATTCATTTGGAAAAGCAGCCAAGATGCGCTTGAAAGATACACTTTCTTCCTGCATATTAAGATGTGAATGAATATAGATGTCCAATAAACAAGCTAATAAGTAAAAAAATAAAGCCCTGTCGATTAGAATGGCATGCTGATCAATTGAGGAACTGCTTAACAAAAGGAGTATTTAACCACATTTATTAAGAAAAGATTGATTAGAGAAAATGTTATATTGTCAGACAGTTTAGTAGTTCTACAATCGCATTAATGACTATGTAGTTATAATCATTTGCCTTGCACCTTCCCATCCTATTGAGGGATTCAAGGTGGATCCACGGTCAATCATCAAGCTTATTTACAGAAAACGAAAGGATCCTGTGCCTACAGACGTTATTTCCAGGTCAGATATCCAGAAAATTTACATACTTGATTAGCTATCTACAAATTTCCTTCTCATCAACTTAGTCGCTCTGTTATATTGGAATATGAGATATAGAGCAAGAGCAGCGTACTATACTCAATTTAGGAGCTCGGAATAAGGGAGAATTAGGTGGTGTTAATGCAAAATGCAGAACAAACTCCTTCCATCCCAAATGAACGTACAAGTTGAGTTGGTAAGAACTTCTAGCTATGAGTTGAAAATGTTCACCTAAAATTTAAGAGTGTCAGGCAAACTACTACTATATAATAATAAGTGAGAAATTATGAGCAAAAAGATAATTCAACCCCATTTACTGCCTCCACCTTCGTTTATATCAAAATCTTTTTGTTTGGGACATCACTAACTTTTTGGCAAAATTTATTGTTCATTAAATCAACTGTGTACTCTTTGTTTAAAGAGAAATGAAACTGTCACAAAACCAACCAACAAAAGATATATACAAGTAGAAATAATCTTTCAGTTTCAAATAACATATCAACTTTCACATGTATGTTTTTGCTCATCTCTTTACAACCTTTTTACTTGATATTGTTTAAGAAGAGCAAAAAAGTAAAATGTTTTGACCTGTATGTTCCGGGGTAAGCACTAAATAATAATCTCTCTTTTTCATTTCATGTGGCACCAGCACCAGGCATGGTCTTAAGAAGTCAATTCCAAATTATGTTAATGCATAAATGCACTCCCATCCAGGCCAAAATCGGAATCATTTCTATGTTACCAAGAACACACTGCCAGTGAAGTAAAAAGTTTGAACTTACCTTACCTTAACTGATGTTTGATTTAATGGGTCTCAAAGCGTTTCCTTAAGCACTTGAACATCTACTTGTTTGGATGTTTTATCATACTGGACATCAATCTTGTTTACCTGTTAATTCAGACAAGATAAACTAAGGGTTTCAGTTTGCTTCAAAAGAAGCTCTTCATTTAGCAGATTCTAAAACGAGGAACAAAATTATTTTCTAATAGCAACTGTGCAAGAAAAGATGAAGTTTTACTGTGGGAATAAAGTTTCCATTAAGCAAGCAAAGTGAACATTTAACATTTTTCTTCCCAAAGATTAATTGACAGATAACATGATTTGAAGTTTCTTTTCTTACTTCCGTTTTCAGCCTAAAGAAATAAAGGAACTAATACTCACCAGTTCCTTGAAGTTTCTCACTTTTAGTATTGCTATTTCTTTTCAACATAAAGAATGACTTATTATCAATAGTACCAAACAGCCAAAAAGACAAAGAAAAAAAAACAGAAACAGGCATTTAAAAGATCAGCCAATGGCGTGGAGTTCATCAAAATAAAAAAACAGTGAACAGGGTTTTTGAAGCAAAAGGGCCAGGTAATTGCATAAGATAATATTGGTCATAACCAGTCCAGTCCAAGTTGCTTAAATGTTTAGATCACAGTTCTACAGGAGATCTCAATCTGTATAAATCATACCTTATCAGCCTAAGTGTCCATGACCAAATTAGAGGGAAAGTGGATATAGAGTGCGATTCACCTCAATCTTGTTTCGACACCAAATTAGGACAACATCTTCAACTATTTAGCTTCGATTCTATTTGAGCTAAACTAGAGTATGCTTTCAACGGCTTTTATAAACTCTGGTCTTGTGCACACCTCGCCTATTCCACCAAGTACTAACCACCTTCCACCAGCACATGAACCGGGTAACCTTAGACATCAAGGCTTAGGCAAACGGGAAGAACTAACCAAACCTTTTTTCCTAAGATGGGATATTAACCCTAGTCTCTCACGGTTTTCATTCACTTCCGTTAACTATAGTTTACCATGACATTGGGTTGGAGAAACAGCTTCATAAGATTCTCAGGTTGATAATGACAATCTTCTGGAAGTAACCTGTTACACGATGTTCTATTAGTTGGAAGGAGTAGTAACTTGGGATTCTTTGGAGGAGCAAAGACATGCGATAGATCAGCGTCCAATGCTTTTGTGAAAGAAATTTCAGGTTCTGCTTTTCTGCTCTTTCTTTTCTTAGTCTTTACTGGTGATCCATCTTCCTTGCAAGGCTCCTCTGAGACTATGAATGTGATGAGTTATTAAACACCAAAGAAATTTAAAGTGCTGGAGATTTCTCCCATGATCATGACGGGAGAGGGAGGAGAGATGAAAAAGTTAACATTCCTTTTGGAAGTCCTAAAAAAGCTTACCTTTCACCTTCCGATACTTCCAATGATCAGGACCAGCCCAGGAATTGTGCTTTGAAGAAAATCCTAAACTTAAAAACAAGTAATCATCAACTCTCTCAGATCTGTCATCATCTTCAGCATCGGGAAAAGTAAATGGTTCACTGCCCTGCAAGACAAAGCCCAACAAAATACCAAATTTCAATTGTTCTCTTTTCAAAGGCCTCAATTACAAATTAGTGTTGAAGGCAACAACAAATAAGTGTGCTTGCCACCTCCTTTTGCCTTGATGAAATTTGATCAATATCGTGAGAGCCCTGTTCTGCTACATCTATTCCATCATCATGATCCATCGGCGAGGCTCCACAATTGTCAAATACATCACCATCATCCACATCTAGGCCAAACGATTCAGAAGTTTGTTCTGGTGAAAGCTGGCTAGAAAAATCTGTTTCAGCTGGCACCTGCATCTCTCCACTGAATTGACTAATCATATGGCTCAGACTCGGTGATATCTCGTCCTTCTTGGGCATATTCAATACCATTTCTTCAACACAATCTATACTAATGGAAAAAGTTTATAGCAATCAATTGATAGTAGCTCACACACAAAGGAGCTTCCAGCATCTAAATACACAAAAAGAACCCAAAACTACGCATAATTCCAAAGCCACAAACCTTTAGCAAAACATATATCAATGGAATCTGTTCTATCATTCCGAATTTCTTCTGGTATTGACTTCCCAGGTATCTCGCATGAATCAAAAAGGACATTGCAAGTACCATAGATTCCTAGGTTATTCAACAAAAGACCCTTTGCACCACCTTCATCAAATTGAGCTGATGTCTGATGATAAAGAGGATCAACAGCAAAAGCGGCTGCAAAATAGACAAATGGACCGTTTATAAAGTGAAAAGGGATAAATTCAGACAAAGAACAAAAATACCAAAGATACTAGTCCTCTTGGATTATGTAAGTTATCCAAGAGGATATTTCTGTACATAAAAGGAATTCGAATGGGGGCTTTACGTTCGTAGAAATGATCAAGAAGTACTCCCCATGATTCTGATCCAGAGTATGTTCCTATCCACTGAGTAAGTAAATAACTATCAAGAACGAAGTAATCTTTTACTTTGGTTAAAGGCCCTTTTTCTGAGAAAGGAGAATATGAATGAAATAAAATAGAAATAGAAAGAAAAGAATCTAATTGCAAAAGCAAAAAGGGGGATGTCTTTTTTTTTCTTACTTTTTTCTTTTTTTGTTTTTATTCTTTCTTTCCTATAATTCCATTTTGATTTCTATTTCGAGAGAGAAATTTTTTGTCATGATTCATGAACTAATGGACTCTCTAATTTTTTTCGTAATTGAAAATTCGAGGTTGAAATGTATATGTGATATTGCTATAAAGCGCATTTTATTTAATGATAAGGTTATTATCAACAAAGAAAAATGAAAATTCTTAAAAGATGAGATCAATTCAGAAGCCCGTATTTATTAGTTTTAAATATAGCAGACAGAATTCCATTGGTCTAATTTGGGACCTTAGGATAGATTTTTACTCTATCTGACAAACATATCAAGATAAAGAATAGGAAAGGGTCCTTAGATTTATTTGTGACCTCTGAGGAGCCGTATGAGGTGAAAATCTCACGTACGGTTCTGTAATAGCGATGGGCACAGTGATGTTATCATCGACTATGATTATCTAACAGTTTAAGTACAGTTGATATAGTGGAAGCGCAGTCAAAATATGGCTTTTGGGGGTGGAATTTGTGGCGTCAACCCATCGGGTTTATCGTTTTTCTAATTTCTTCTCTAGCCGAGTGTGAAAGATTACCTTTTGATTTACCAGAAGCAGAAGAAGAATTAGTAGCAGGGTATCAAACCGAATATTCAGGTATCAAATTTGGTTTATTTTACATTGCTTCATATCTGAATCTACTAGTTTCTTCATTATTTGTAACAGTTCTTTACTTGGGAGGTTGGAATCTTTCTATTCCGTACATATTTGTTCCTGAGCTATTTGGCATAAATAAAAGGGGTAAAGTCTTTGGAACACTAATTGGTATCTTTATCACATTAGCCAAAACTTATTT
Organism: Nicotiana benthamiana; assembly: GCA_034376525.1. NCBI lineage: Eukaryota > Viridiplantae > Streptophyta > Magnoliopsida > Solanales > Solanaceae > Nicotiana > Nicotiana benthamiana. The sequence goes on from CM067340.1 coordinate 115,989,336, forward strand.
GTTTTTGTTCATTCCTATTGCAACAAGATGGACTTTACCGAGGCTGAGAATGGACCAACTATTAAATCTTGGGTGGAAATTTCTTTTACCTATTTCTCTAGGTAATCTATTATTGACAACCTCGTCCCAACTTCTTTCACTGTAAAAGACTCCAATATTCTAGATTCACGACTTGTCTCAAACAAGAGAAAGAAACAAGCATAAAATCTTTTTTATAGATATTCTAAATATGCTCCCTATGATAACTGAATTCATAAATTATGGTCAACAAACAATACGAGCCGCCAGATACATCGGCCAAGGTTTCATGATTACCCTGTCCGACGCAAATCGTTTACCTGTAACTATTCAATACCCCTACGAAAAATTGATCACATCGGAACGTTTCCGAGGCCGAATCCACTTTGAATTTGATAAATGCATTGCTTGTGAAGTATGTGTGCGTGTATGTCCTATAGATTTACCCGTTGTTGATTGGAAGTTGGAAACTGATATTCGAAAGAAACGATTGCTTAATTACAGTATTGATTTTGGAATCTGTATATTTTGTGGTAATTGCGTTGAGTATTGTCCAACAAATTGTTTATCAATGACCGAAGAATATGAACTTTCTACTTATGATCGTCACGAATTGAATTATAATCAAATCGCTTTGGGTCGCTTACCAATGTCAGTAATTGATGATTACACAATTCGAACAATTTCGAATTTACCTCAAATAAAAAATGAATAAACCCTAAATTCGAAAAAAATTCCGAATTACGAAGGCTTAGTTCGGATCTAAAAGAATGATATTTTTGCTTGTTCAATTCAAACTAGTGGTTGCTTAATGAGACTCCTAGCTTAATTTCGATTGAAAACAAAACGGATTTCTATATTCTAGTTATAATAATAGTAATGGTTTCAAAGTAGATAAATGATATCCAAAATCGATAGGTTTAAACTACTCGTTCGACGAATAAAGAATTGATAGTGGTCCAATAAAATAAAAGCATCTACGTCAATTCATACCCATTACAATTTCATTCAATTAACAATTAAGAAGTATCATAAAAAATGGAAAAACTTCTTTTTTCCTGGTCAGGTCAATAAAGTCATGAAATTCTTCGTTTTTTATTTTTTATAAAAAATGGATTTATCTGAACCAATACATGATTTTCTTTTAGTCTTTCTAGGGTCGGGTCTTATATTAGGGGGTCTAGGAGTGGTATTACTTCCCAATCCAATTTATTCTGCCTTTTCCTTGGGATTGGTTCTTGTTTGTACATCGTTATTCTATATTCTATCTAACTCCTATTTTGTAGCTGCTGCGCAGCTACTTATTTACGTAGGAGCTATAAATGTTTTAATCATTTTTGCTGTGATGTTCATGAATGGTTCAGAATATTACAAAGATTTTCATCTTTGGACCGTGGGAGATGGAATTACTTCGATGGTTTGTATAAGTCTTTTTATTTCACTAATTACTACTATTTCAGATACGTCATGGTACGGGATTATTTGGACTACAAGATCAAACCAGATTATAGAGCAAGATTTTATAAGTAATAGTCAACAAATTGGAATTCATTTATCAACATATTTTTTTCTTCCATTTGAACTGATTTCGATAATCCTTTTAGTTGCTTTAATAGGTGCAATTGCTGTAGCTCGTCAATAAAAAATTTCTATTAAAACTTGGAATTCAAATAAAATTTTGTTCTGTCTTATCACATTCATTTTCCTTCAATTCTGTTTGAATTCCTGTTGTATAAATAGAAAGACTTTAGGTCAATCTAGTACCAATATATTTCTTTGTTCCATACTTGTTATATACTAGTCCATTAAATCGGTTGAATTGTTGTTCAACCATCAAGAAGCGTGTATACCATCAAATTTCTTCACATTGATAGAATCGAATGACGACTCTAGAGTTGATAAAGGTGATAGCTGCAATTGTCACTCAAATTAGTTTAGGAACAAGAAATTATTTTGTGTTCATCATAAAGAGAAGAAGAATGTGAAGTATTAACCTTTTTTTCTTGCTCTTCTCTAGGGTGACCTTCCCCCTGCTCATTTTCAGCATTGGCATCCTCTACAACAGGATCTGGCATACAAGCAAAATATTAAGAGATAGAAGTATATATGCACCAAGCGTCTAGGTGACTACTGACACACCTAAGAAGAAGGCAAATAGGGAGGGAGCGAGGAAGAGAGAGAGAGAGAGAGAGAGTAAACAATGTCGAGAAAGGTTTGGAAGCATAAATAATTAGATCAAAAAGATAAAGAGTCGTTCCAATATTTTGAATGCCTTGGCATGATAAAGGCACACAATTAAAATGAGAAGACAAAAGAGGAAATAAATTTTGATTCACAAAGTATTCTTCAGGGAAGATTCAAACTAGAAAAGACAATGTAATTCGGAAAACAAAAAACAAAAAAAACAATTAAGCTTAAAGAAATGATGTAGAATTATTCTTATAAGGCATTACCCAGCTAGAAATCTGATAAAGAGTGCATTGTATGCACAAAATCAAAACATACCTTGATCATTTCCTTTACCAACAGGATTGATTCCTCCAAGAACTTTATATGCCTCTAAATGTACTGAGTCCACCCTCATTGAGTAAATCTTAACTCCAGCCTCAAGAGTACAACTAGCCTAAAATCATAAAATCACAAATAGCAAACAAACATGTCAGCATAGTATGTTTGTGCCTGCAACATGAGAAAGTTATGATTTTAAGTTAGCGCGCCGTGGTTTGCATTTTATATGTTACAAAGTGCAATAGGATGGCATCATATCCATAGGCCATTGCCATTGCCATTGCTCGTGCACGAAATTCAGTGGAACATCCTAGAAACATATCTAACTAAGTGTACATTCACACTTAAGTTTGAAACTTTAAACCAATCCCCGCCCTTCCAAACACACATACACGGGGTATAACCAGAAATCAAAAAAATTGTGTCTGCGTGATAAGATTAAAAAGCTACCTTCTGAAAGTTGGTCTCAGAATCATTCTCTTGTTCAACTTTGACGATTTCGCATAGATGATCAATCAAACCTAGCTCCCAAGTATTCTTCTGATTAATTTTCTGTTTCCAAGTAGAGATAAAAGTCAAATGAATATTCATCTATAAGGAAATGGGAACAAAACTTAGTAGAAGTGAGACATTTTCACTGGCGAGTTTGATGCAATTCTGGATCCTCCATCTCTGCCTCGCTGAAGTCTGCCAAACCTCTCTATTCTCCGTTGCTCATCATTAGTCATAGCAGGAACCACATGGTCCTGAGCAGCTACCATCGATGGGCTAGTAGTGCCCTCGGTGTCTGCAGTCCCTACATCACCTACTTGGGTGTGCGAGCGAGGGGAGTCTGAGTACCTCCCCTGGCATAGAGAGTGTGCCCAATAATCTTTTATTGGCCATTATACAATCAAACCTCTCTATAATAATCTCGTTTGTTCCGAATATTTTTGGATGTTATAGCGAAGTGTTGTTATAGAGAACATATATCATAACAGAACATGAAAATTGATTCCGAAAAAACTTGGCTTTTATAGAGAAGTGTTTGTTATATATGGATGCTTTTATAGAGAAGTCCCGATTGTATTTGTAATACAAAAGATAATCAAAGAGCAACGGACACATATAATCAAGTTAACAAGACTACACACTTACAACATTTAAAATTATACCATGTGATAAAAGAGCAAACTTACAACATTTGAAACTACATACACACAAAAAAAAGACCAAAATTACACTTGAGTATATGGGACTTTAAACAAACTCTATGGCCTTTAATTGTCTAAGAATCTTGGATCCGCCATATGGTATTAAAAAAAAGTATTGGACATAATTTATCTCATAGGGCAGGTCTGATGATGGCATACTTTGTGTTGACTGATGGAACATCACCTTTCAACATACCATCAAGTTCTTTGATGAATGTTTCCATTGCAAAACCAGGCAAACAAATTGGAACCACAATTCCATTCTCACCTTTCTTGTTTTTAAATGGTATATAAAAACTAGCCACACCAGGAATTGCACCTACTCCTCCTTTAGCTGGTCCACCATATACTGGTTTTGCCCATCCAAAATCCACTTCTCCAAATCCACCTCTAGTGACATCTGATACAAGATAAGTCCTCACCACTGTAAAATGGGGTCTCCCTTTTAACACCATTAAATCTGCCACTGATTTCATATATTCTTCTGTCACATCCGCCTTTGTTTTCTTCACTAACTCAAGTGCAAATCCTAGTGGGTTTTTGCTCAGTTTAGCCGCAGTTGTGACTGCTACGGGGAATGCAAAGGCATTGCCGTAGTAGCCAGTAGGCAAAGGAGGATTGAACCTCGAACGTGCATTGACAATGCAAAGAACGCGAACTTCCTCTTCTGGATCAGGTTTTAGGGACATTGTTCGACAACGCCAAAGGACTGCTGTGAGAAGTTCAAAAGTGGAACACTTATGCAAGTGCTGAGGGACAAATCGACGAAGTGCTGAGACTTCAGAAGGGCCAAAAAAGAAAGATTTGTGAACCATGTCGTCTAAGGGGATAATTGTACCCTTTGTATCCGGTACTTCATCGTATTCGTGATGTGTACATGTCACTTGAGGCGGATTTCTTGCATTTAGCAATTCTCGACACCAGACTGGATGTACAGATGGAGCAGATGCGCCGCGCGCCATTTCACCCACTGCAGTCATGAATTGGACGAGACCCGGTGCATCACTCATTGTGTGGTTTAATCTTAGAGCGAAGATAAAACCACCACATCTTAGACGAGTCACCTGCATATAATTGATACATTAGTTATTCCATTACTAATATTTTCTTTCAAAGGTGCAATTTTACGGCCTTATGTAGAGAGATGGAATAAATAAATCATAGTAATTTCTTTGTTGAAACGAAGGAGCAATATAATAGCTTTCAATGACTGTACTTTATACTTGTATTTAGTGGAACCAAAAGTTCTTACTATCCCAGAACCATGTTCAACTAATGTTTTCCGCTAGGTTGCTCGGACTCTTCAAAAATATTGTTGGGTGAGTGTTGGATCCTTCAAAAATTTTATTGGAGGATCTAACACAAGTGCCCATTTTGGAGAATCCGCGCAATATAGACTTTTGCAACAATATTAGTTCAATTAATTAACTAGATATATAACATACTATTACTCTATTTTCCAGGTTGCCATTTAAAGTTTGCTATATATAAAGACTAACTTATTAGTATAAGTCAACTCAACTTGATGGTGTAACAGAATTTAAACTCATTAAGGACCCGTTTGGAGATAGATATTGGGTGAAGTTAGATGTGAAATTGAAAATATGTTTGGACATGAATTTTGAGGCAAGTTTGACATATTAAAAAGTCTTATTTTGTTTCTGTTTTCAGCTAAAAAGTCTCAAATAGTCATGATTTGGCTGAGCTTTAAAGTTTTAGTTTTCAAAATCTCCCAAAAACTAGATTAATTCTTTAAACAAACAAATATTTGATTTTTTTTTTTGAAAAAAAAAACTTCCAAAACTTATGGCCAAACGCCTAGTAAGACTAAGTTAGAAAAGAGAGATAATAAACCTGAATAAGAAGCAAAGGGCAGTGCAGAACTCCAGCAGAGTTAGGAACATCAAAAAGAAGCTCTTCTAAGCATGGAAATGGAGGCTGAAGTTCATCTCCAAATTCCTCAAGCGTAACATCAGCGTCCGCTTCGACAAACATAATCCCTTCGCCGGTACAATCCACCATCAGTTTACGGCCATTTCCTTCCCGGAGCCGGCCAGCAAATGGATAGTAAAACACAAGTGTTTCAGCTATAGCCTTTTTAATAACATTAACAGGATCTTTCCCTCCCATAGAAGAATTCTTACTGTAAAATTGAATAACAGGAATTTGGAATCGAAGACCTTCTTGATCATCAATATCAGAAAGAAACTTAGTTTCACGTGGAGTTGGCTTTGCCGGAGCTATTAACTCTGGCTTTTGTCTCCTTGCTGTGAACACTAATTTTGATGATTGTTTTGAATCCATTAATGAAGATGATAATCAAGAATGGAACTTTAATATTGGTGATTAATTGGGATTTGAAGAAGAAATATTTGGATTTGTGTATGTAGATGAATTCCTACTACTGAAGCATAAAAGCTATATATAGAGGTGGTAACAGAGATGTACCTAAGATGGGTGGAGATTCCCTCGAGTGAATTTTGGTAAAGTATTATTCAATGCAATATATGCCTATGTGTACACCTACATATTTTAAGGCTAAGATGTTAGGATTATGATTCCTACTAAAAACAACAACCTTCATATTGAATAATCCGGAATTACAACTACATGAGCGGAAGCTAACCTGAATCCATATGTGGAATTTGATGAACCTCCTTTGAAGATTGTCCTTATGTTCTTGTGAATTCCTTGATCCTTCCTTCAAGTTTCTTGAAGTTGTATATCACCACAAATGCCTCACAAGACTTAAAAATAATATATGTGAATTGTTCACAATAGTAAAGGTTATGACAATAATCAAATTTGGTATATGGTTTTCCACCCTATTTGCAAGACAATGGACAAAATTGGTTCTTCATCCAATGGGAAGAAGAAGAACTTGTATTGCACTAGAATGGGAACCATAACCCCACTTATAACTCCTAGGAGTTACATAACCCAAGAGACAAGAGTTACAAGACAAGAGTTATGTCTTGAGTTATGTCTTGCAAGAGTTACATAACTCAAGAGTCACAAGCAAGTAACCATAGTTACTTATGTAACCTTAGTTAGCCCATCATAAACTAAGGTTACCCTTTTAGGTATCTACATATTAGTCCTACACTTTAGTATGACAATACATTGGCCCCCTTAACATAATGTCCATAAGACCACATAATTAGGCCAAACCAAAAGATAGCACATAACATATAATTATCCATATATTGTTCATATGTGTGTAGATATAAGTCCATATATCTAGATATAAATCCATATATCTTACATAAGATTCATTTGGTTATTAAACAACTAAAAAGGTTAGGCAATATTTAATAAAAAATAATATCACTAACGGAATGAAAACGGAAACTGTTATTAAAACAACTTATGACTTTGGCATTTACCTTCTCTTTTTAAAAGCCAATCCAAATACCTTTTTGGTCAACCTAAAAATGCTTATAAGTCGAAAAATTATTTATAAGTTAGAGGTGATCAATTTATGATTTATGATTTATTTTAGCTTATAAGCACTTTGGGTATTTACCAAATAGAAAATATGTCAAACGGTACTTATAGTTAATTTGTCCAGCTTATAAGCTTAGCCAAACACATTTTTAATATTGAATATGCTGTATTTAAAATTTATGGGTTCATCACTACCATTTATAACAATTTTAATAAATTTTTACATATAAATTTATATTATGTATCAAAATACCAAATTTAAACGAATCCCACGCTACCACTCTAGATCCGCCCATAACATGTTAATGGTTGTTAGAACCTATATTGTATATTTCCAGGTTGCTGCATGAGGACTGCATTGACTTGAAATACATTGCATGAAAATGTATGGAAGTTAGTTGTAGTCTCAAGGAAGTTTAGGTTAATGTATTGACTTAAAAATGAGTAATTTCTACGTCTCAATTTATGTGTTGTGATTTCTAAAAATAATTATCTTAAATTATTTGTTATAGTAAAAGTTCAATACTATCTGCTTGTCTCATTGGCGACACAAGAGTAGCACTACTATCGTATGTAATTCATTAGTAATATAGTCCGTTTTGGGCCTCGACCCTCACGAATTTAAACACATCATGAAGATCTTAGATTTGTTAGCTTATATATTCAATATCTTTTGTATTTTACTGATATAGGACTCTGCCTATAATATAAAGTATTATAAAAAATTAAAAGTATCACCTATTGGACAAGTTAGAATAATACTTGTTAAACTTAAAGATTTAACCATGTGGCAAGTGAGAGACAACGCTCGTTAAACAAAACAAACTTTCATGAAATGATGGCACAAGAGTAAGTGGCGAGAAGAAGTGACGTTAGTGGTTAAAAACTTTTTTTATGTTTTAATTTTTTTTAATGGGTTGGTCAATATTTATTATAATTACAAACTAACATAGTAATGGTCGTTAGGAACTTTGTTGTGAATTTCATGGCAGCTGGGACTGCATTGACCGGAAATAGACTTGATACTTATGAGGATTTTAAAAGAAAGTTATGTCTATTTTCATACTCAACAACCAATTAGTATTTATAACGAAAAAAAAAAAGATGAAAGTTTTTATTGGAAAATTCTTTTGTCAAGTTTTGAAGTTGCAATTTTAAATAATATTTGCAAAAAAAGAAAAAGTTGCAAAAACTATCAATCAAACACGATCTCCAGCCCCCCCCCCCCCCCCAAAACATACCTTATATGGCCTAAATTTCATGGTTATATTTCTTCAAATAATAATAATAATAATCTTCCACACCTACAACTACTGATTTCCCTTTTAGAAAATTTGGTGATAATTTCTTCATATGATTAAAGTCCTCTCAGGTTTTTGAAATGTAAGTTTCAGGAAAATGTATGGAAGTTTAACGTCTGCAGTCTCAAGGAAGGTTCTTGTAATGCCAAAACTAGTTAAAATTAAAGTCAACTATTAACTACTTCTATACCATTACGTATGATTCTTGGTAATATGAAGTAAATAACTAACATATTACACTCAATTAAACTATGCCAATTGTGTACAATATATTTATGATGTTGATTTTGTATGTATAAGTTAAATTCTTAAATAACAAAAAAGAACATAATACAAAGTCCACGCACGATATTTCTCAAAAATACAATAGTCATTTTGTTTTTTTGTTATTCGAAGTAAGATCATCGATAGGACTGATATAATTTGTAAAAAAAATTAGATTAAAGAGAATCTACTTGTCTGTTGGGCTTCAATGTATCAGCAGCCCAAGTCATAGACAGCAGCAGCCCAAGTCATAGCTGTCCAAGAATTAGTAACAGCCCAAGGGTAGTGGGTATATTTATTTGTTGTATGATTTGTACATAAATGAGGGACACACTTGTAATTACACACACACTAGATTTTATTATGCATTGGGTATATACAGACTGAAGGTTCGAGACTGACAGAACTTCAATCAATACAAAATTCAGATTCATTTTCTCTCTTCTCTTTCCTCTTTACTGTTCATCGTCTTCTTCCTTATTTTCTTTAATCCAATGAGTTAGATTGTTGACATGGTATCAGAGCGGGTATATTCTGGTTCTACACGTCGAGGGCTTTCGATCGATGTTACCCTCACCGGCTTTCATTCAAGTTTCTGTTCATTCACAAAGTTAGGGTTTTTTCGATTCGGTTAGTTTTCCTCAAATTACTTGTATTTTTTGTTGTTATAGTTGTTGTGTGTTGTGTAAACATCAGAGTTTGTAATTTTTTTTTTGCTGATTTCTGGTTGGATTGTTGTGTTAGCCATTGTTGTAGTTACGATTTGTTGGTTGTTTGAGTTTAAGCATCATCGGTAGTTAAAAATGGTGGAAGTCGTTGATGATTCTTCTTCCGTTCCTACTAGTTTTGTACCTAGTCCTTCGAATCCTCTATATCTGATGTCATCTGATGTTCCTGGCATCTCCCTGGTTACCAATCCTTTCTCAGGGATTGGTTTTGGGGGTTGGAGGAGAAACGTAATAGTCTCCTTGTCCGCTAGAAACAAAATAGGCTTTATTGATGGTTCCATACCTAAACCTACTGAAGATTCCCCACAGTTTAGACAGTGGGATAGATGTAACAATATGGTCATTTCGTGGCTCACAAATTCCCTTACCCCTGAAATAGCAGAGAGTGTCCAATACTCTGACACTGCTCATAGTATATGGGTTCAACTTAACAATAGGTATGGGTCAGTTGATGGTACGAAGATTTTTGAAGTGAGACAACAACTTGCTTCTACTACTCAGGGTTCTTTAGACATAGCTTCTTATTTCAATAAATTGAAGAAGTTGTGGGATGAGTTGAGTTTTATGAGAACCTCTAGGAGTGTTGTATCTACTTGTGGTGCTGCTTGTAGTGCTAGAATTGAAATTCAGAAGGAAGATGATGAGAATAAACTGCACCAGTTTCTTATGGGGCTGAATGAGATATACATAGGGGTTAGAAGCAACATCCTTATGATGCAACCACCACCTTCTTTGGATAGTGCATATAACATACTTCTTCAGGATGAATGGCAAAGACAAGTCACCCATTCACCTTCCCAATTCCATACTGAGTCCAGTGTTTTTAGCACTCAGTTCATAAAGAAACCTTATGGAACACACTCAAACCCCAAACAGTTTACTCAAAAAGTTAGATTTGACAGCAACAAATCAGATTTAGTTTGTAGATACTGCAAGAAACCAGGACACTTGATTGACAAATGCTACAAGTTGCATGGGTTCCCCCCAGACTTCAAATTTACCAGGGATAAAAGAACTGCTGCAAGTGTTGATGTACAAAAGGGTATGAAATCTGCTGCAAATACTGAAGTGTCAAATGTGGGTGAAGGTGTTCAGAATTCTTCTACCTCAGAATCTGGTATTCCTGGGTTGACAAAGGAGCAGTATTCACAGCTTTTGCTTTTTCAACAAACTCAAGTCTCTGAATCTCAGCATCAGTCCAGTGTGATGGGTTCTGCAAATTTTGCTGGTACACTTTCTTCTTCTCTCAAACCTTTAAAAGATGTGTCTTATGGTGCTTGCATGTTAACTAGAGTTAGTGCATGTAGTTGGATAATTGATTCTGGTGCCACTGACCATATGACTTCAAATAAATCCCTTCTCTTTGACATCAAACCCCTAGTTATACCATACTTAGTTACCCTTCCTAATGGTTACAAAGTTAAGGTAACATGTACTGGTTCTCTTAAGTTCCTTTGTTTCACTTTGCATCATGTCCTATACATTCCCAGTTTTCAATACAATCTCATTTCTGTTTCCAAGCTTGTTCAACAGTTAAATTCTATTGTCCTATTTACTAAATTTTCTTGTCTAATACAGGCCCCTTCTCTGAAGAGGCCACTGGAAATTGGTAAACTGGATTATGGTCTTTACAGGCTTGTACAATCATCTCTTTCTACTCCTTCTCCATCTTCCCATTCCCCATTAGCTGTTAACTCTCCTTCTCATTGTACTTTTCATACTGAGTTGAATAAAATGGAAATACTGTGGCATAATAGACTTGGACACATCCCCTTTGTTAGAATGAAAGACATATCTTCTATTCCATGTAAATTTGCAAATAAACAACCTTTTATATGTACTATTTGCCCATTAGCAAGGCAGTCTAGGCTGTCCTTTCCTGAGAGTTCTATTCAAACATCTCAACCTTTTCAAATTATCCATTTGGATACATGGGGGCCTTATGCCATCCCTACTCACAATGGTTACAAGTATTTTTTGACCATAGTTGATGATTATACAAGGGCTACTTGGACTCATCTTATGGGGTCCAAGAGCAATACCTTTTCAATTATCCAAGCATTTGTTGCCATGGTAAAAACACAATTTCAAGCTGTTGTCCAAACCATTAGAAGTGATAATGCTCTTGAACTTGGATCCAGTCATGCTGGAACCAAATTCTTCACTGACAATGGCATCCTTCACCAAACATCTTGCCCTCACACTCCACAACAAAATGGTGTTGTTGAGAGAAAACATAGATATCTTTTAGAAACAGCCAGGGCCTTGCTTTTTCAGTCCAAACTCCCTCTCAGATTCTGGGGGGATTGTGTTCTTACTGCCACCTATCTTATAAATAGATTTCCTTCTAAACTCCTTAACAATGTTTCCCCTTATGAATTACTATTTGGAAGGAGTCCCTCTTTGCTGCATCTCAAAACTTTTGGCTGTCTTTGTTTTGCTTCTGTGCCTAAACAATATAGAGACAAGTTCCAACCAAGGGTTGATCCTTGTGTGTTCATAGGGTATCCACTGGGTAAAAAGGGTTACAAATTATATAACTTGAAAACTAGACTTACTCTCATTTCCAGGGATGTTGTTTTCCATGAGGATGTTTTTCCTTTTGCTTTTCCTTGGAGTACTTCATCTGTCCCATCTTCTATTCCTTCTTCTTGCCATGATTATCCACCTCCTACTGATGTATCTGCTCCATCTTCTATTCATCCTCCCTGCCCTGACTATCCTGTTTCTCCTGATCTTACATCAATCAGTCCTTCCCATTCACCTGGTCCTTCTCCTTCCTTCCCTACTTCTACTTCAAATTCACCACCCTCTACTACAATACCTTTGTCTAACCCTATTCCTAATCCTCCTTCTACAGACCATCTGCCTGCTCCTAGGAGATCTGGCAGGCACCACACCACTCCTGCTCATCTTAATCAATACATCTGTGACCTCCCTCCTTCCATTTCTGGCACCAGTTCTTTTTCCACTTGCTGCAATAGCACTGTTAGCACTGCACTGGTTGAGCCTACATCATACAAGCAGGCAGCCTCTGATCCTGCTTGGCAGGATGCCATGGCCAAAGAATTTGAGGCTTTGGCAGCAAATAACACCTGGACCTTGGTTCCTCTTCCTCCTGGCAAGAAGCCTATTGGGTGTAAATGGGTCTACAAAATCAAATATAGAGCTGATGGGAGTGTAGAGAGATATAAGGCAAGGTTAGTGGTCAGGGGTGATACTCAGGTTGAGGGTGTGGATTACACTGATACATTTTCTCCTGTTGTAAAGTTCTCTACTATCAAAACTCTGGTAGTAGTTGCTGTGAAGCAGTCTTGGCCTCTATTTCAGTTGGATGTTAACAATGCATTTCTCCATGGTGACCTCAATGAAGAGGTTTATATGAAGCTGCCCCCTGGCATTACAGTATAAAATATAAAATCCTTTCTCACACAATTATGACGTGACGTACGATATACAAAGTACAATTTCTCGTATTTTCTCGAACAATCAAGTATTTGCTATCTACTTACCTAGCTCTTTTTTTACGATAATTTTTTTATTATGGTGTTTCTTCCTGCATATTATTATTATTATTATTATTATTATTATTATTATTATTATTATTATTATTATCAGCTTCTCGAAGTTTCGTTGCATGGCAAATAATATACTTATGTTGATTGACTCATGTGTTTCTAACTGACTCTTGAATGTGTAAAGCCTATTTGGTCCAAAGAGCGTGAAGAGACCATCACTGGCTTAAGAATTTTCCAAGATCAAATTCTAAAAAAGTATAATTAACTACTAGTGCAATTTTCCTGGAAACAAAACGATGCTTTCTAATATTCTATTGGATTTAAATTATGTTATTAGGTTGTCACTATTTATCGAAAACATTATTATCTGTAATTACATAATAAATAACATAATCATACAAATATTTCTACACCAACTTCTTTATACCACTTCTAGGAAGCAACTTCTTTTCCACCAGAGACAGACGCAGTGTTCTACAAGTTCAACTGAATCCTTAATTTTCGAAGTGAAATAAAAATTTCTATGTAAAATGTTATTATAACAATAATAAAAAATCCGATAAAATCCCACAAGTGGGGTCTGAGGTGGGTAATGTGTTAGACGTTACCCCTATCTTAAGAAAATAGAAAGGTTATTACCGAAAGACCACGGCTCAAGAATAATAAAAATTCACTAAAATTTCAAAAATAGTATATATGAACCCATAATTTTAAAAATATTATGGATTTAATGCTAAAAACCTTAAAAATTGAACACATATGTTTAAACTTAGGGGCGGAGCTAGCCCATTGAGTACGGGTTCGGCCAAACCCAAAAATCTTTGAATATGTACAAATTATCAGTTTAAAACTCGATAACATAAAAAAATTAGAATCCCGAACCCATAAACTTAATCCTTGCTTCACCTCTGTCATTAAATCCCGGGTTGCCTCTATTTTCCACATAAACTATTCTTGAAATTCACAAAGTAGTAAGCGTCTATTATACCAAGTTGATCTGTTTTGAACCCGTCATCTCATATCATAGGTCATTTTTTTCATAGTGCGCTGCAAAAACCATTGCGCATTATAAATCCTGACAGTAGCTATTCAATAGTGTACTGATAAAAGTTAAAACTCATGGAATCACAATTTCAAATTTATGGACTCGTAATTCTAATCGTTTTAAGTTATTGAATTCAAATTAATAATTTATATATATTTAACAAATTTTTTAAGATAAATACAAGGTTCGAACTAAAATTACTAAGTTCGATCGGATCCGCTGGTTATACTCTAGCTCCGCCCCTGACTCCAGCTACTGATTTTTTGGTTTCTCGCTTGATATTTTTTATTTGTATACGGACAAATTAAATTCGAATTTGTACATAGAGAAATACAATATTAGGGGATAAATACTTTTTAGCAAAGACATCTTCATACTCCAAACTTAACTACATAATAACTATTGCGTACATTGTGAAGTGTGCCAAAGAGCTCTGTGGTTGGCCCCTCCACTCTCCATCTTATTTGTGGACATAGTTGTTGGGTTGACCAGCAGCCCACTGAGGAACCATCTATCCAAACAAAAGGAAAGCTAGAAAGTTAACTTTTGAATTTATTATTTTAATGTTGCTTAGATTTTTTTCGTAAATGTGTGTTCATATTGCTGAGTTGTTCCACATCGGAGGGATTTGAGGTATTTGGTCTCCTTATATGGTTTGGACAATCCTCACCTCATAAGCTAGCTTTTGGTGTTGAGTTAGACTCAATGTCCATGTTTTTCATGGTATTATAGCCAAGCCCATCCCAATTATTGTTACCGATGTTGGGCCCCCATTTATGTTGTCCATGCTCCAGAGATCTGGGCGTGAGGGGGCTGTTGAGTTGTCCCATATCGGAGGGATTTGAGGTCCTTGGTCTCCTTATATGGCTTGGACAATCCTCACCTCATAAGCTAGCTTTTGGGGTTGAGTTATGCCTAATGTCCATTCTTTTCACGTATTGAAGAAACGGTTTTTAAAAAGTCATTCAGTTTTTATTTTTCGTCTTTTTATTAAAGCAAATTTCCGACTCTCACTTCAGATTATTAATAGTATTTTTTCTTTCGCATTCATATCATCCTCTCGACTACATTAACAATTTCCCAACCTGATATGATAAAAAATATTCTTCAATTTAGTAAATTAATGACTATATACTTTTAGTCCTCGTCAGGGATGGAGGTAGTGTTGCAGTTTCGGGTTCGATCAAACTCAATAACTTTTGCTTAAATTTTATATTTGTATTGCAAAAATCACTAAAATATAAAATTATTTAATTGGGAACCGAGTAACTAAATTGAGTTAGGATTTGGTGACAAAATCAAAACCCATAATCTTAAAATTCTGGCTCTACTTATAATACTCGTACATAAATAAATAAATAAATAAAAAGGTAGGACAAATACACTCACTTAAGCAAATTAACCTAGTAAACCATGTTTTGCGATACAATTCGGATTTGCTACGAAACTCAGTACATTACCCAATTTTAAGGTAAGTTGGATAACTTTTGGATTCAGGTGAGATTGGTTACAAGTCAACTTTCCAATTTAAATTTTGAAAGTCTAATTAATCTAAATTCAATCTGATTCACTTTTGATCCTTGTTTAGACAAACACGAGGGATTATAGGATTTTAGATGTTCTTAGTTTTGCAAAATTTAGTACATATTTTGGGATTAAATTGACTTTAATTAGTACGTTATTTACCGTCAGCGTACTGTCACTACTATCTGCTTATCATACTCTACCTCCCTCATATTTTATGTGAAAGTATTTGATTGCACATTAAACCTAAGATATTAAAGAAGACTTTGACATGTAACTAATTAAATCACATATATATAAAGACTAAAATCCTTATTATATTAAAAGTTGGGTAGTATGCATTATGATTAATCCAAATGGCAATTTAAAATGAAACTACTTGGAAATTTTAGGATAATATTTATCATTTGAAATTATAAATAGAAACATAATTAATAATAGTAGTAGTTGAATGAGAATTATTTTTTAATTATGATAGGAAATATATTTGACGTATGTTGACTAATAAGAATCTATATTGTGTTATTAAATACAGATTTTAAATTGAAAAATAAATAAGATAGAGTAGTATACTTTAGTTAACCTTTATTGTTTAATTCAATTATCGCAGGGGCATCTATTGACTAATCATAATATATATTATATTATTAAATACTCCTTTTGTTTGGAAAATAAATAACATAAAATAGTATAAATTTAGTTAACTTTTGTATATAATTCAGTTATGGTAGGTTTTTTTTTGGACAAAGAATCAATTGAAATATACTTTTTATATCTTACACATTCCTTTAAAGTTAAAATAATAATTCTTTTTTTAGTACAAACTTTGTATCTGATCTTATTTGTGTATAATATACATTATTGTCGAAATCTTTAATTAAACTTTTGCGTATAATTCAGCTATGGTAAGTATCTTTTTTTTTTAAAGAATTAAATTGTCACGACCCAAAATCCTAACCTATCGTGATGGCGCCTAACGTAGTACTAGGCAAGCATACATTTTGAAAAGATTCCAGCACTTTTAACAGAATATAAGGTAAAACAGTTTTAAATAATAAAAGTTCTCATAAACGGGGTAGGAAACCCAAAACATAACGCGAAAATTCCCAACATCGGGGTGTCACCGAGTTCATAAACATCTATACATCACAAGTCTGAAAACAATATTGTCTATGATAGTCTAAAACTAAATACAATAAGCGGAAAGATAGATAAGGAGAGACAAGGTATGCGAAACGCCATGCGGCTACCTCGAAATTTCCAAACTGTCAACTAAGCAAAGGAATCAACACCCATCGGGTCCGGAAATGTAACTACCCGACTGGTCGTTTTGAGAAATTGCGCCCGATTCGGTGGTTTGAGGTCTCAAGAAACTTCACATTAGGTATATCGACTAGTGTGCAGGGTTAGATTTGATTTCCGGACGAATTATAATTGAATTGAAAGAAGGAACCTAGTTATGGAAGTTTAAAAAGTGAAATTTGCCCGAAATTGAACTTTTGAGTAAGTGGCCCCGGAATGGGTCGTGGGTGATCCCAAAAAGTTCTAATGGTAATTTTGGACTTAGGAGCGCGTCGGAAATCATATTTGGAGGGCCGTAGGGTAATTTGAGGTGTTTCGGTAGGAGTGGAAAAGCTGAAGTTTTGAAAATGGAGAAGTTTGACCCATAGTTGACTTTTGTGATATCGGGGTCGGAATGTGATTTGAGGGTTGGAGCAGCTCCGTTATGTCATTTTGGACTTGTCAGCAAAATTTGGCGTTATTCCGAGTTGAATTGATAGGTTTCGGCATGAGAACTCGATATTTAAAGATTTGAAAATTTATAAGCTTGATTTTGGTTCGATTTGTTGTTACGATGTTGTTTATTGTGATTTGAAACCTCGAGTAAGTCCGTGTTAGGTTATGTGACTTGTTTGTGTGATTAGACGGGGTTCCGGGTGCCTCTAGATGTGTTTCGGATGGGCTACGGATCATTTTTCTCTTATTTTGAATTGTTGTTTTGCTGCTTCAGATATCCTTCTTCGCGATCGTGAACAACCTCTCTCAATCCCGATGCATTTTCGCTGACCACCTCGAAATCCTTCTTTGCGTTCGCGAAGTCCTACATTCTCCTTCTTCGCGTTCGCGTCTCTCCCTTCGCGTTCGTGAAGCCTTGCATTTTTCTTCTCCGCGTTCGCGAGCTCATCTTTGCATTCGCGATGAGAAACTTGGGCAACCTAAAATTTTCCTCTTCACAAACGCGGTCCTCTATTTGCGTTCGCGATGCATAAAAGCCTGGGCAGACAGAATATATCCCTAACTCGAGGGTTTCACCATTTTCATCATATTTTGAATTCTAGAGCTCTGCTCTTGGCAAAATTTGTTAGATTTTTCATGAAATTCAATTGGTTAAGTGTTCTTCAACCATAAGTAAATATATTTCATGAATTTATCTTTATTTTTATCATTTAAATTATGTTTGGGGTTGGGGAAGGAGTTGGTTTTTGAAGAAAAGTTCTGAAATGAAAAATCGTGATTTGAGGGACTAAATGGTATCAGAATTTAGTAGTTTGTATGGCTGAACTCATTTTGGAATGGATGATAGGATTTTGTAAAATTTGACGGGTTCCGAGGTGCGGGTCCGATGTCGACTTTTGGTCGATTTTTATATCTTTGTAAAGATTGAAACTTTATGTTCCAGAATAGTTTCTTATGTGTTTTATTTGTGCTTTGAAGTTAACTTGGTTAGATTTGGGCCATATGGAGGTCTTTTCACCGGAGAAGTGCATTTTAGAGTGTCGGTTGTCGTCTTGAGATAAGTATATTGCCTAACCTTGTAGTCCATGCATGCGAGGTGACGAGTGTGTGTTCTAACTTATTTGTGAGAAATTTACCTCTAGAGTTCTTAGGTCATTATATGGAAAGTATCCTGTTATGATTGGGTTTCCTAGTTGTTTAAATTTCCTCTATATGCTCCATATGACGTTGTTAGCTTTCCTCTAATTGTTACGTGTTACATTGACCCTAAATTGCCTTAATTTAAGTGATTGCCTTCCTTAATGTTTTGATACTTCTTGGTTGTGAGTTCCTCTATGAATTCGTATAAATAGGGTACGTGTCCAATTGTTGTAGTTGCCGGCGTAGTTATCACGTATTTATTACATCTTGTTGCGTAGTTGAGATTTCATTGTAAAGTTAAATTGTTGGTACAAGTTTGGTTATAGTTCATTCCCTTGCCGGGATATATTTAATTCTTACTGTTGGTTCCCTTTCCGTGACGTATTTATTCTTGTTGTTGACTCCCTTGCCAGGATATTGCTATTTCCTTATTATTACCTTGCCGAGATATTGTTGGTTCCCAATTATTCCCTTGCCGGGATTATTTTATAAATAATGATGAGAAATATGAAATGGGAGCGGGTGGTACGCCTACAAAAATATATATGAAAAGGGAGCGGGTGGTACGCCTACCACAAGATATATGAAATGGGAGGGGTGGTACGCCTACCACAAGATATATAAAATGGGAGCAGGTGGTATGCTTACCACAAGATATAAGAAATGGGGGCAGGTGGCATGCCTACCACGAGATAAGTATGGGAGCGAGTGGCACGCCTACCACGAGATAAACAAAATGAAAGTGAATTTCTGTTTGGTTTTCTTATCCTTGTTAGTGATTGGATTTTTGGTGTCGTGCACCTTCAGTTTTCTATGTTTAGTAGTTGTTATCAATTCAAATGTTTAAACTGTTAAATTCTTTTATGGTTGTGATCCTTGTGTTAGAACCCACAATGTATTCAACTCCTCACCATATATATATATATATATATATATATATATATATATATATACTTATTTATTTGTTTATATATATTTACTTATTTATTTATACGTTCCAATACTTTTAAACTTCAATAATTATTACATCCTTAATTCAACTAGTTTTTTAATTATATCCCTTTAAACCGTCTGAGGTTGTATTTTACTTAAAATGAAATTCCTACTAAATTTTAAGTTATCAACTCCCCTGTTAAAGGTAATAATTCTTCTGATGTTGTATTTTAAATTTAAAGGGGTATTTTTCCTTACTCAATGATTTGTAAAAATAGCTTCATCTTTTCTAGCAGATTTTCCGAACATATTTAGAAATTCAAATTTCATTTATATTATGTACACATGACTTCTTGAACATCTTATATGTGTTTGTAAGGAAATTTTGTTTTGTATATCATGGGAATTTTGTTGCTACGAGTGAGATGGAAAATACGTGGGCACGAGGTGCCATTTGTGCTGAAAGTTCGAAAGTTGAGATTATGATTCGAGGAATCGAGGATTGAAATTGTCGGGATGGTGTATTAAACATGATGTTATTGATTGAGTTGACATTGTTTTCTTTAGTTGGATACATTCTTACTTGTCTCTGTCTCTTCTATATATTGCTTGGGTTATCTTATTTACGTGATTTCTGTTTGTTGCTATCCGTGTTCTCCCTTTATTGTTTATACTATTTTTACTTGGATTTTTTTCTCTCTGCAGTTGATATTACTTCTTTATCTTTATCTTGATGTTTTGTATCATATCTTGTTAATTTTAATTGACCAGTAGGTATCCTGACTTTTCCTCGTCACTACCTAACCGAGGTTAGTCTTGATACTTACTAGGCACCGTTGTGGTGTGCTCATACTACACTTTTGTACATTTTTTGTCAATAGATCCAGGTATTGATCGATAGTATCTGTGTAGGTTGTATCACTGGAGACTCACGGTAACCTGTTGCTACGTTCGCAGATCTCGAAGTCACCTTCATTTGTAATTATTTTCACTTGCTATTTTGTTTCGGGGCAGAGATGTATTATTTTGTGTAATTACTCTTAGATGGGATTCTGACTTGTACCAGCGGTTTTGAAAATTTTTGAATTATTCAGAGTTGGTTAATTTAAAGTTAGAAAGCATCAATGTTATTTTAGTTAATATTAGGCTTACCTAGTTTAGATACTAGGTGGCATCACGACTCTTTTGGAGGATTTTTTGGGTCGTGACAAGTTGGTATCAGAGCTCTATGTTCATGGGTGCTACGAGTCACAAGCAGGTTTAGTATAGTATTGCGGATCGGTACGGAGACGTCTGTATTTATCTTTGAGAGGCTACAAAACTGTTAGGAAATTCCCGTTCTTTCATCCCTTATCGTGAGATATTAATTCAGCTCGAAGTATATAACTTATGTTCCCTTACATCCACTCGTGTATTATATTACGCTCTCAGCGTTCACCATGCGCCAGTGGTTCGTGATGCTACAGACAGGCTACGAAGGATTCAGAGATGCTCAAGCATTAGCTCAGCATGATGTTCAGAATAAAGACCCAGATGTACTAAGAGACTATTCATTTGATCGTATGGGAGCGCAACGGTTTTTGACATCTGGTTGATGTGTGCAACCTGGGAAGGTTTAATTGGTTGACTAGTCATTGCAATTTTCGGCAAGGTCACGAGGTGGGTGTTGATTGGGAGTATTTAGTGGTATTGGAGTACCTTGTGATTGTGTTGTGCGAGCTCTAAAGAGTAGTTTTGTGGATTATCAGACTTTGTTTCCCATGGGTTTGCGCCAAGTGAATGAGTCCAATAGCGGCATTCAGATTGCAGAGTCAGACTTATATAAGGTTGGGCTGAAGGAATGTATATACGTAGTTTAGGTAGATTCACAGATGTTGCATTTTTCCAAGGATCGATGTTTTGCATGAGATGATATTGGGGCTTGCAATATTTCTACGTCAATAATGGATCTGCATTTCAGCATCAATGGGAGTCGGAGGAACAACTTCAGATTCATAGAGGGTCTACTCAGCATAGGTGCCGTGGTTGCGGCATGACGAGGTGCTTTAGAGGAAATGCAGTGGTTTATGAGCTTCTGGCTACGTAGTTAAATGTTGGGATTATCTGTATTTGGGACTTTGATTGGGATTATTGCATATCGACTATCCGAAGAAATGAGTCAGTTCAGTAGTGTTGGGTCAGCATAGTAATGAAAGTAAATGGTCCTTTTGAATGGGAACTCTCTACTGGAATTTGTGGCAGCACTCTTGTATTGGACGGTTTGTGTGACTCGGTCGAGTTGGGGAGGTGCAGTCCCGATGGCTTAGTTGCGTGCGGGTGGATCTCGGAGGGCTCTTGATAGTTTGACTATGACTTGAGTTGGGTATCTTCTATGGGCATGAGAAATATAAGGTACATTGCAGTTTTCTCCTGAATCGGTATCTGAAATTAATGAAGAGTTGGAATTACTGGCTATCATATGTGAAGAGTGTGTATTTTGGAAAGGACCTTGAGTTTTGGTTTGCGGGTGCGTGGCTAGTAGCTTGGTGATTACTGGGTTCTGAGGCTTTCGAGATTCAGGTTTTGTTGTGCGTCCGGAATCTTATATGGGTTCTTAGACAGGATGATGGAAGGTGAGTGATGTATCAGCCATTTGATCTGCATAGTTGGGTCTGGGTATGGACTTTTTAGTATTCCTAAGGTTTTGGGACTAGGTGTCCCCGTATGTGGGCTTTTCTTGTTGGTGGATTGTGAAGGAATATTGTGAATGAGGTAATTAATGGCATGTATTATCGATAGGTTGTTGTTGATCATCCGAAGAATATTCATCTAAATGGGAAGGATCGGGATTCAGTTGTGAGCTATGTGGAAGACCATCGAGAATATGTGTTTTGTATCAGGTTTAGTTTGTGTGCTCCTATGAGGTTGTCATTTTGATCATGTTACCAGGTAGGATGGATATTATATGTGCCCTAGCCTATGATATGTGCTACTCCTGTATGTTGTGTTAGGTAGTGCTGTGGTATGATTATTTCCAATGCAGGTAGTGATTCTGTTCATGGCATATGGTGATGCGGGCAAGATAGCCCTCGTGATATTGATTTGCTTATTTCACCTTGGTCGTGCTTGCTTCTTTCATGTTTTAATATTTTCATTAATCTCCCCACAGTTTTATTTGTGCACTCTGTTGTACTTGATTTTAGTATTCATGTGATCATTGAGCTCGATTATTTTGGTTCGACGAGTATTTGAGAGCGGGCTGCATGCCGCATCCGATGTTATGTGGTATACTAGCTTAATGAGTATTTGGGATTGGGCTGCACACCGTAGCGGATGTTATATGAGATACTCTTTCCTTGTGTTTATCTGGGGTTCTGTTTTTCCTCTGTGGAACAATTTGATGAAAACTATATTTTTGTTGTTGCACATGTTACACATAATAGAAAATTCTTCTATTTTGCTTTTCTTTAATTGTGTTATGTAATAAGGTTATCGCTGGTTCAATGTACGAGCTGTGTAGTGTGAGAATTTGTGTGTTTCTGTGATGAATAATAAGTTGAGATGCTTGTATGGGTCGAGATGTGGTTCTTAGACCTAAGAGTAGTACTATGGTATTGGCGGTAAGGAGTGTTTGGAAGTATGTGGGTATTTCTGCTAAGATCTAGATAATGGCCTTGGCGGACGAGATGGTTTCTTGACTTGTTGACTTTATAGGCGGATATGAGTTCCCCGATGTTTTTTTATCATGAACAGTAATGTAGAGGTCCGGAATAAGGTTATACTCAATGTGAGGTGTATTGCCGGCACCCAGGGTATTATTTGAACAACTATGGTGGTCAGAGGTTATTGTTTCAGGCATTGAGTTGTGAGGAGAAGCATGTGATTGTGTTCGGGATTGGAATTTTTGGCTCGATTCAGCTTGTTTGGGTGTGTTTAGTGTATTGATGTGGAATTCCGGTCCTATGATGGATTTCAGATGTTGAAGTTTGGGTTCTTATATAAGGTTATGGACTAAGGAGGAGATGAGATATTCAGTTAAGTAGCATTGTCAGCTCTTCATAGGTTGGGAGATATCGGGTGTATGTATGGCAAGCTCATGTAGTGGTTCGATGGCTTTAGAGCGACTCTGTGCACGTTCAAGGACAAAAATATGTTTAAGAGGAGGAGGATGTAATGACCCGGCTGGTTGTTTTGAGCAATTGCGCCTGATTCGGTGGTTTGAGGTGTCAAGAAGCTTCGCATTAGGTATATCAACTTGTGTGCATGGTTACATTCGGTTTCCGGACGAATTATATTGAATTGGAAGAAGGAACCTAGTTATGGAAATTTAAACAATGAAATTTGCCCGGAGTTGAACTTTTGAGTAAACTGCCCCTGAATGGGTCGTAGGTGATCCCAACAACTTCGTATGGTAATTTTGGACTTAGGAGCACGTTCGGATTCAAATTTGGAGGGCCATAGGGTAATTTGAGGTGTTTCAGCGGAAGTGAAAAAGTTGAAGTTTTGAAAATGTAGAAGTTTCACCCTTAGTTGGCTTTTGTGATATTGTGGTCGGAATGCAATTCCGAGAGGTTGTGCAGCTCTGCTACGTCATTTTGGACTTGTCTGCAAAATTTGGCTTTATTCCGAGTTGAATTTATTGGTTTTGACATGAGAATTCGATATTTGATAAATTTGGAAATTCATATGCTTGACTTTTGGTTCGATTCGTTGTTTCGGTGTTGTTTATTGTGATTTGAAACCTGGAGTGAGTACATGTTAGGTTATGTGACTTATTTGTGTGATTAGACGGGGTTTCGGGAGCCTCGGGGTCTGTTTTGGATGGGCTACGAACCATTTTTCTCCTATTTTGAACTGTTGTTTTGCTGCTTCTGATATCCTTCTTCGCGATTGCAAACAGCCTCTTGCGATCGCGATGCATTGTTACTGACCACCTCGAAATCCTTCTTCGCATTTGCATCCTTCTCTTCGCGTTCGTGAAGCCCTGCATTCTCCTTCTTCACGTTCACGTCTCTTCCTTCGCGTTCATGAAGCCTTACATTTTTCTTCTCTGCTTTCACGAGCTCATCATCGGGTTCACGATGAGCAACCTGGGCAGCCTAAATTTTTCCTCTTCGTTAACGCGGTCCTCTCTTCGCGTTCGTGATGCATAAAATCCTAGGCTGACAGAATATATCCTAACTCGAGGATTTCACCATTTTCATCACATTTTGACTTCTAGAGCTCGGTTGTTGGAGAAATTTGTTGGGGTTTTCATGAAATTCAATTGGGTAAGTGTTTTTCAGCTATATTAAATATATTCCATGAATTTGTCTTTATTTTTATCATTTAAATTGTGTTTGAGGTTGGGAAAGAGGTTGGTTTTTGAAGAAAAGTTCTGAAATAAAACGTGATTTGAGGGACCAAATGGTATCAAAATTTAGTAAATTTATGTGGCTTAAGTCATTTTGGAATGGGTGATCAGATTTTATTAAATTTGAGGGGTTCCAAGGGTCGGGCCCAAGGGTCAACTTTTGGGTCGATTTTTATATCGTTGTAAAGATTGAAACTTTATGATCAAGAATAGTTTCTTATGTATTTTATTTGTGCTTTGAAGTTAATTTGGTTAGATTTGGGCCGTACAAAGGTCTTTTCATCCGACAAGCGGATTTTAGAGTATCGATTGTCGCCTTTGAGGTAAGTAGCTTGTTTAACTTTGTGTGGGGGACTTTCCCCTAAGGAATTGAGGCTTTTTGTGCTAATTGTAGTCCATGCATGCGAGGTGACGAGTGTATGCTCAGACTTGTTTGTGGGAAATCTGCCTCTAGAGTTCTTAGGTCCTTATGTAGAAAGTATCCTGTTATGATTGGGTTTCCTAGTTGCTTAAATTGACTCTATATGCTCCATATGACATTGTTTGTTTTCCTCTAATTGTTACGTGTTACATTGACCCTAAGTTGCCTTAATTGAAGTGATTTCCTTCCTTATTGTTTTCATACTTCTTCGTTATGAGTTCCTCTATGATTTTGTGCAAATAGGGTACATGTCTAACTGTTGTGGTTGCCGATGTAGTTATCACATGCTTATTACATCTTGTTGTGTAGTTGAGATTTCATTGTGAAGTTAAATTTTTGGTACAAGTTTGGTTAAAGCTAATTCCCTTGCCGGGATATATTTAAGTCTTACTGTTGGTTCCCTTGTTGTGACGTATTAATTCTTGTTTTTGACTCCCTTGCTGGGATATTGTTGTTTCCTTATTATTGCCTTGCCGATATATTGTTTTTTCCCTATTATTCATTTGTCGGAATTCTTTTATAAATGATGATGAGAAATATGAAATGGGGTCGGGTGGTACGCCTACCACAACATATATGAAATGGGAGCGGGCAGTACGCTACCACAAGATATATGAAAAAGAAGCGGGTGGTACGTGATAAGTAGGATTTTAACATGTTTTATGCCCATACTTGCCTATGCTTTGAGTATAATTTGCTACAAAATAGTCCCAAAATGCTTACAGGTTGTGCTTGATTACAGGTTTGAGCGACAAAGTGATGAAATGTCAAAAATTGGCTCAAAACGGAGTGAAACCTATTGAAGTGTCAAAAGACAAATCAAGTGGTGGAAATCAAAGCTTGGTGCATACCGCACAATTGTGCATGCGGCCGCACCAAAGAGTTCAGAGAGGGCCCAATTTGAGATAGAGTCCACGCTGCCGTGGTCGACTTTGTTCGGCCCGCGTCAAGTTCATACGGACGCACCATCTTGCCATGCGGTCCGCGTCAAAGAGTTCAGAGAAGATGCAGTTTTGGACAAGCTCAAGACACGCGGCCGCGGACACTATCATGCGACCCGCGCCACAGATTCATGCGGCCGCGTCACACTTTTTCGCGGTCCACGCCTACCAGTTCAGAGAAGGAAGCAATAGAAGTTAAATTGCTACTGCGGTCGCGGTCATGATTGCGCGGCCCGCACTGACCTTGTAGGAGCAATTTTATCCAGATTTTCTAGCCCTTTATAAATAGAACATTTTACCATTTTTAGGTCAAGTATTATATTCTGACCTAGAGATGCGCTCGTGAGAACAGTGTTTTAGCCTATTTTGGGCATTTTAGCATTAATTCTTCCATAGATTCTTGTAGTTTAAATTTAGCAATTAATTAATATGCTTAGTTCTTCATCTATTTCTATGGTTTCTTCTTTATTTATGTACAGTTAAACGCATTAGCTAGGGTTGTGACTCAACCCTATTCTGGGTAATTGATGGGTGTTGCTTTTTAATGATAGATTGATATTGGGTTTTTGCTATTTGGGTTAATTTTATGCTTTAATTAAGGATTGGTGATTGTAAACATTGGCTCTAGCTTAGTGGGTTTTGACTCTTCTTGAGAACGAGAGTCTATGACCCCGAAATTGACCCAACAAGGAATTGGAATGGACCCATGAGAAATGTTAGTCCCAATTAACGGGATAAATATCGAGAGAGTAATCACCCTACTTGAACTCTAGTTGCTTGGTCTAATTGGCCTACCCAATTGGTCTCGAGAGAGTCAATTGGGCAAAATCGCTCTCTCTACCGAGGTGTGTGAGAGTGGGTACAATTGTGCAACGGTTATAACATTGATCCCAAATATGTCAATCTATTATTAGTATTTTCTACCCGTTAGTTGACCACCTATGTAATGCCGAGACCCTAGTGCCTTTCTCTATATTAATTACAACTTAGAAATATCCCTTTAGCATAATTTAGTCTTAATCCTTTGTTGGTAATAGTAGTTGATAAACGGAAACCCAAAAATGTTTGGAGTGCAATTAGAAGCACAAACGCATTCCTAGTCTAGACAAATACGAAACTCCACTTCAAGCTCTCTGTGAAAAAATTGACCCCGATACCACTATTTAGGTAAAAGCTGTAGCACGCGATCTTCCTATCATTGTGTAAGGTCAAGTTGGCACCGATCACTCTTTAGTGCCGTTGCTGAGGAGCTTACGGTGTTGACCATCTATGTAGCTAGTTTTGTGTTTTGCTTCTCTTTCCTTATGTGTACTAACTTTATTTGTGTCAATCACTCAGGTACACATGGCTTTATACTCAAATGACCTTCTTGGCAATGTGGTCGTGGGAGAGGAGGTTGAGGATCTAGGACAAGAAGATGTATTACCTCAAGCTCCGAGGAGAGGTCAAAATGCCAATGCAAATTCAAATGAAAACATACCAGACCCTACTCCACCTCCACTAAGAGTGGTCCCAAGAGTTCTCCCTAATCAAGGGTACGCGAGTGCAATAGTTCGTCCCTGAATCCGTGCGGGAAACTTCCAGATTACAAATGTGATGCTTACCTTGATCGAATAACGAGGTTATTTCACGAGTACCTCCAATCAGAATGCTTATAAAAATTTGAAAGGTTTCGTGGATACTTGTTGGGGAAGCAAGCAGACAAATGTCTCGGAGGATGCATTGAGACTTAGACTTTTCCCGTTCTCACTTCGGGGAAAGGCATTAGATTGGTTGGAGAGGCTCCTCAATCAACCCATCACTACATGTAATGATCTGGCGGACAAGTGCATCGCTAAGTTTTTCGCTCCAAGTCAAATGGCGGCTCTACGAGACGAGATTCTAGCTTTCAAGCAAGAGCCAACTGAAACGTTACACGAGATATGGGAGAGATTTAGAACGATGGTGAAAGGGTGACCCAACAATGATATGAATGATGTGATGATACAACAAATGTTCTTTAAGGTCATCAACACAACCAACCAATGTATTGTGAACCAGTTGGCGGGAGGAAATTTTATAAAGCTTCCGTATAATGAAGCTTGGAATGTGTTAAATGAAATGGCCGATACATATTCAACATAGCAAAGCCGGGCAAATGTTCCTCAAGGCGACCCTAATGTTATACATTTGAACAAGGAGTTGAATGATCACGGTCAATCCATTGACGAACTTACAACAAGAATGAATCAGTTTGTGAAGGCGCAGTTACAACAAGTTCAAAACCCGCGCTAAGTCAATGCCATGGAAGGAGTGAATATTATGAACAAGAGGCAAAGAGGGCAACAACCTCAAGGAAATTTTTATAACTATGATGATGGTGGTGGCTATTCAAATGAATGCTATGATGATCAAAGTGAGGCAGTCCAATACGCCAACAATTATCATGGGAATAGAGGAAATCAAGGGACTCAACAATGGAGACCCCAAAGAAATTGGGGCAATCAACAAGGTGGTAATTGGAAAAATAATAACAACCAAGGTGGAAATTGGGGGAACAACAGTTCAGGTAATCAAGGGAATTGGAACGGAAGCAACAACAACAGTTGGAACAACAACAATGGGCAAGGTGAGTGGAATAATAATGGTGGTCAAGGTAATCATGGGCACGACTTTCAAAGGCCTCCAATGTTTTAACAACGGAACAACCCGCCGCTGTTTCAATCTCAAGGGTCTAGTTCTTCAGGAAATGAGTTTGGGAGAATTGAAGTTATGTTTGAGCAAATGAAGAAGAAAAACCAAGACTCAGATGGTCAATTGGCCTCCCACAACACTTCTATCCGTAACTTGGAAGTACAACTTGGCCAAATTTCTCAATATTTAAATACTCGCTGAAAGGGTGCTCTACCAAGTGATACGGTAGTAAACCTCAATGGTGGGCACAAAAATCATGTGATGGCGGTGACAATGAGAAGCGGAAGAGGCGGTGATGTGCATGCTTCAAGAGGAAACCAATTTATGATTGATGAAGATGAGTTGCGAGATGACGATATGCCTCTGGTAGTTGAAGATGTAGTTGAACCAAATGTGAGCAATGATGTGTAGATTGATATTTATGTGGTTTAGGAGGGGACACAGGAGGTCGTGAACCCGTCTAAGGAACACGTGATTGGTATGCCCAAGCTGGTGGTGTTTAGGAGGGGACACAGGAGGTCGTGAACCCGTCTAAGGAACACGTGATTGGTATGCCCAAGCTGGTGGTGCCCAAAGACAAGGCACCCTTTCCTAGGCCTCCTCCGCCTTATCCTTAATGGTTGGCCAAGCAAAAGGGTGACAACCAATTCAAGAAATTCATTGAGATGATAATGAGTTTGACTATCAATGTGCCGTTAGTGGACGCACTCGAGAAATTGCCGGGGTACGCAAAGTTCATGAAGGATTTGGTTACGAAAAAGAGGTCAATAGAGTGTGAGACAATCAAGATGACTCATCAAGTGAGCGCAATTGTAAATTCTATGGCGCCAAAACTTGAGGACCCCTGTGCATTCACTATCCCATGTACCATTCGAAGTACCGACTTCGCAAAAGCCTTTTGTGACTCGGGGGCGAGTATAAATGCCATATTCAGTTTTCAAGACCTTGAGAATCGGAAAACCTCGCCTGACTTCAATGATGCTCCAAATGGCGGATTGGTCCATGAAGCGGCGCTTGGGTATAATCTATTTTGTTCTTGTTTGTGTTGATAAATTCATCTTGCTGATATTAGATCGTGAGATGGAGTTTGAAGTCTCTATTATTCTTGGAAGGCTTTTCCTAGCTACGGGGAAGGCTTTGGTCAATGTTGAGGTGGGAGAGTTGACCTTCTGTGTTTGTGATGAAAAGGTGGTGTTCCACATGTGCAAGTCTACGAGGCAACCAAATAGCACCGATGTGTGCTCGTTTGTTTACATTGTCACAGTGGTGATAGTGGATGACACAAGTTCAATGATTAATGTAGAAGATCCACTTGAAGTTGTGCTTTTGAACATGGATGTTAATGATGATGCCGGGAGAGTGGAATGTGTTAACACAATTGGAGCTTGCCTTTCGATGTCATGTTCGACGATACTGATGTTCCGGTAGGGGCAGTTTTGGGCCAAAGAATCAACAAGATGTTCCATCCGGTCTACTACTCAAGCAATACTATGAATGAAGCTCAAAGACACTATACAGTCATCGAGAAGGAATTGCTAGTTATGGAAAGGTTCTGACCATACCTTATAGGGGCCAAAGTGATTATCCATATCGATCATGTCGCCCTTAGGTATTTGATGACCAAGAAAGATTCCAAGTCAAGGTTGATGAGATGGGTGCTACTTCTTCAAGAATTTGATCTAGAAATTGTGGACCAGAAAGGAAGTGAAAATCAAGTGGCAGACCACTTGTTCTGCTTGGAAAAAGAGGGGAGGCCTTCTGATGGCCTTGAGATCAATGATGTGTTTCCAGATAAACAACTCATTGTGGTGTCTATGCATGATATGTCGTGGTTTGTTGATGTAGCAAATTATCTTGTGATCGGTATAATCTCGTATGGCTCTCTTATAACCAAAGGAAGAAGCTCAAGCGGGATAGTTTGGAATATTATTGGGATAAGCCATACTTGTTTAAAATTTGCATCGATGGTTTGATTCGTCGATGTGTCCCAAAAGAAGAACAATTGAATATTTTGGAGGCTTGTCATTCCTCTCACTATGGTGGCCATCCTGGCAGGGTGAGGACGGCCTCTAAGGTGCTTAGTTGCTGTTTCTATTGGCCCTCTTTGTTTAAAGATGCCAGTGATTTTGTTAAGAGATGTGATGAATGACAACGAGCCGGTGGGATTTCTAAAAAGGATGAGATGCCTCTCAACACAATTCTAAAGGTGGACATTATATATGTGTAAGGTATTGACTTTATAGGCCCTTTCGATAACACTTGTGGGAACACATATATTTTGGTGGCGGTGGATTATGTTTCGAAATGGGTTGAAGCTGTGTCTTTGCCCAACAATGAGGCCCGAAGTGTGGTGGCATTTATGAAAAACTCTATCTTCACAAGGTTTGGCACCCCCGTGCTATCATTAGTGATGGAGGTTCCCATTTTTGCAACAAGGCTTTTGATTCATTGCTTGGCAAGTATGGAGTAATTCACAAAATGACCACCCCCTATCATCCTTAGGCTAGTGGTTAGGTAGAAGTTTCCAACCAAGAGATTAAGAGTATCTTGTCAAAAACTGTCAATGCCAATAGGACGTACTGGTCGAAGAAAATAGATGATGCTCTGTGGGCCTATCAGACGGCTTACAAGACCCCAATTGGTATGTCTCCGTACCGGTTGGTGTTTAGGAAAGCTTGTCATCTTCCGGTGGAATTGGAGAATAAGTCTACGTGGGCCTTGAGGAAGTTGAAACTAGAATGGGATATCGCGGCGAATCTCAGGGTTGAGCAACTCAATGAGCTTAGCGAGTTTAGATTTGATGCCTACTCCAGCTCGTCATTGTACAAGGACAAGATGCAGAACCTTCACGACAAGTATACCCGGGCAAAGGAATTCAAAGTTGGTGATATGGTTCTTCTTTTCAACTCTCGGTTGAGGTTATTCCCGGGAAAGCTCAAGTCTAAGTGGAGTGGTCCATTTGAAGTTGTTGGTGTAACCCCATTTGGTGCTATTGATCTCAAGAACAACAATGGTGAAATTTTCTGGGTCAATGGGCATCGTCTTATTTGGGGAATGTTGATGACAGCCACGTGGTGGAAGTCATACATTTGAAGTGATATTGATGGTAACACTGCTACGACGTTAAATCAGGCGCTTCTTAGGAGGCAACCCATGTCTTTTTCTTTCTCTTTGATTTTTGTTGTAGATTAGGATTTTTGAGCTAATTGTTTGTGAGATGTTGCAGGACTTGTGTTGAACCAGTGAAAAAAAAAGTGCACAGTCTCTGAATATAGCCAGTGCGACCACGTCCCTACTTGTGCAGTCTGCACCGGCTAAGCTTGAAAGTGAACAGTCTCTGAAACTGAACCGTGCGGCCACATTCCTGTTTGAGCGGTCCACGTTGGTTTCACACGGTCGCATCCATGATTGTGTGGCCCGCGTGACCTATTGTCAGTAACAAGCATTTGGTAAGACCCAGTGCAGCCCGCGGTCAGTTTTACGCAGCCCCGCTGGAGGGTAAGTGATGGGTCCCGCATTCTTTTCTATAAATAGGGCATTAGGGCTTCGATTAGAAATTTTCGCAAAATCGATCACCTAAGCCCAAAAATTCATTGTTCATCTAAGATGTGCCTTTGTGCTTGCACCAATAGCTAAATCTTCATACTCCTGGTAACATTTTCTCACATTGATTAGTATTTGAGTGTTAATTTTAATTTCATTCATGTTCCAGTAGTCGTAACTTATTCATTTTTTTCATTTTCTTCTTCGTTTAATGATTAGGTTAGATATTTGTTGTTCTTAAAATGATGGCCATGATTTTTAATGGTGGGTAATTGAGTAGGGACCAATTAGGATGAAAAACTTGAACGAAATGAGCATATAGGTGAAACCCTAGTTCGTTCCTAACTCGTAATCGAGCGCGGCCCGCGGTCATTATTTCGCAGTTTGTGTTGCACTGACGTGGCAACACCCCTTGTTCACGCTGTGGCCCAAATCTTGAGAATCGTAAAACTCCCCCAACCAAGCCATCTATTGAGGAGCCGCCATTGTTGGAGTTGAAACCACTTCCTCCTCATCTCAGGTATGAACACTTAGGCCCTAATTTAACTTTGCCTGTTATTCTTTCGTCTTGCTTAACTAACGTGCAGGTTGATGCCACCTTGGCTGTTCTACAAAACCGTAAGAGGGTGATTGGATGGACATTGGTGGATATTTGGGGTATAAGCCCAGCCTTTTGCATGCATAATATCATTTTGGATGAGGATGTGAGGCCTTCAATTGAACACCAAAGGAGACTCAAAGAAGCTATGCAATAAGTGGTTAAGAATGTAGTCATCAAGTGGCTTGACGCCGGTGTGGTGTATCTTATTTATGAAGGCTCATGGTCTTCTCCGGTGCAATGCATACTGAAGAAGGGCAAGATGACTGTGGTGACCAATGCTAAAAATGAGCTTATTCCTACTCGGATGGTGACAGGGTGGAGATTTTGTATGGATTATAGAAAGCTTAACAAGGTGACTTGAAAGGATCATTTCCCATTGCCGTTCCTTGACCAAATGCTTGATCATATAGCAGGTCGGTCATTCTATTGCTTTTTAGATGGGTATTTGGGTATAATCAGATTATTATTGCCCCGGAAGACCAAGAGAAGACGACATTTACTTATCCTTATGGCACATTCGCATTTTCAAGGATGCCGTTTGGATTGTGTAATGCCTCGGTGACCTTCCAACAATGTATGATGGCTATTTTGACTGACATGGTTGAAGATATATTGGAGGTCTTCATGGATGATTTTAGCATAGTTGGGGATTCTTTTGAGGGATGCTTGCAAAATTTGGACCGTGTCTTGGCCTGATGTGAAGACGCAGACCTAGTTCTCAATTGGGAAAAATGCCATTTTATGGTAGAATTGGGTATCGTGTTGGGTCATACGATTTCTTGCCGGGGTATTAAGGTTGATAAAGCCAAAATCAAAGTTATTTCAAGGCTACCTCGCTCTACTTCTATCAAAGGGGTGAGCAGTTTTCTTGGTCATGCGATTTCTACCGAAGGTTCATCAAAGATTTTTCTAAGGTAGTTAACCCATTGTGCAAGTTGTTAGAGAAGCAGGCCAAGTTTGTCTTTGATGAGAAATGCTTGGAGGCTTTCGAGCTTCTAAAACACAAGTTGACAACAACCCATATCATTACCGCACCCAATTGGAGCTTGCCTTTCGATGTCATGTGCGACGATACTGATGTTGCGGTAGGGGAAGTTTTGGGCCAAAGAATCAACAAGATGTTCCATCCGGTGTACTACTAAAGCAATACTATGAATGAAGCTCAAAGACACTATACAGTCATCGAGAAGGAATTGCTAGTTATGGAAAGGTTCTGACCATACCTTATAGGGGCCAAAGTGATTATCCATATCGATCATGTCGCCCTTAGGTATTTGATGACCAAGAAAGATTCCAAGTCAAGGTTGATGAGATGGGTGCTACTTCTTCAAGAATTTGATCTAGAAATTGTGGACCAGAAAGGAAGTGAAAATCAAGTGGCAGACCACTTGTTCTGCTTGGAGAAAGAGGGGAGGCCTTCTGATGGCCTTGAGATCAATGATGTGTTTCCAGATAAACAACTCATTGTGGTGTCTATGCATGATATGTCGTGGTTTGTTGATGTAGCAAATTATCTTGTGATCGGTATAATCTCGTATGGCTCTCTTATAACCAAAGGAAGAAGCTCAAGCGGGATAGTTTGGAATATTATTGGGATAAGCCATACTTGTTTAAAATTTGCATCGATGGTTTGATTCGTCGATGTGTCCCAAAAGAAGAACAATTGAATATTTTGGAGGCTTGTCATTCCTCTCACTATGGTGGCCATCCTGGCAGGGTGAGGACGGCCTCTAAGGTGCTTAGTTGCTGTTTCTATTGGCCCTCTTTGTTTAAAGATGCCAGTGATTTTGTTAAGAGATGTGATGAATGACAACGAGCCGGTGGGATTTCTAAAAAGGATGAGATGCCTCTCAACACAATTCTAAAGGTGGACATTTTTTATGTGTAAGGTATTGACTTTATAGGCCCTTTCGATAGCTCTTGTGGGAACACATATATTTTGGTGGCGGTGGATTATGTTTCGAAATGGGTTGAAGCTGTGTCTTTGCCCAACAATGAGGCCCGAAGTGTGGTGGCATTTATGAAAAAATCTATCTTCACAAGGTTTGGCACCCCCGTGCTATCATTAGTGATGGAGGTTCCCATTTTTGCAACAAGGCTTTTGATTCATTGCTTGGCAAGTATGGAGTAATTCACAAAATGACCACCCCCTATCATCCTTAGGCTAGTGGTTAGGTAGAAGTTTCCAACCAAGAGATTAAGAGTATCTTGTCCAAAACTGTCAATGCCAATAGGACCGACTGGTCGAAGAAATTAGATGATGCTCTGTGGGCCTATCAGACGGCTTACAAGACCCCAATTGGTATGTCTCCGTACCGGTTGGTGTTTAGGAAAGCTTGTCATCTTCCGGTGGAATTGGAGAATAAGTCTACGTGGGCCTGAGGA
The DNA here is from genome assembly GCA_034376525.1 of Nicotiana benthamiana. Taxonomy (NCBI): domain Eukaryota; kingdom Viridiplantae; phylum Streptophyta; class Magnoliopsida; order Solanales; family Solanaceae; genus Nicotiana; species Nicotiana benthamiana. The sequence goes on from CM067340.1 coordinate 116,024,588, forward strand.
AGTTGAAACTAGAATGGGATATCGCGGCGAATCTCAGGGTTGAGCAACTCAATGAGCTTGGCGAGTTTAGATTTGATGCTTACTCCAGCTCGTCATTGTACAAGGACAAGATGCAGAACCTTCACGACAAGTATACCCGAGCAAAGGAATTCAAAGTTGGTGATATGGTTCTTCTTTTCAACTCTCGGTTGAGGTTATTCCCGGGAAAGCTCAAGTCTAAGTGGAGTGGTCCATTTGAAGTTGTTGGTGTAACCCCATTTGGTGCTATTGATCTCAAGACAACAATGGTGAAATTTTCTGGGTCAATGGGTATCGTCTTATTTGGGGAATGTTGATGACAGCCACGTGGTGGAAGTCATACATTTGAAGTGATATTGATGGTAACACTGCTGCGACGTTAAATCAGGCGCTTCTTAGGAGGCAACCCATGTCTTTTTCTTTCTCTTTGATTTTTGTTGTAGATTAGGATTTTTGAGCTAATTGTTTGTGAGATATTGCAGGACTTGTGTTGAACCAGTGAAAAAAAAAGTGCACAGTCTCTGAATATAGCCAGTGCGACCACGTCCCTACTTGTGCAGTCTGCACCGGCTAAGATTGAAAGTGAACAGTCTCTGAAACTGAACCGTGCGGCCACATTCCTGTTTGAGCGGTCCACGTTGGTTTCACACGGTCGCATCCATGATTGTGTGGTCCGCGTGACCTATTGTCAGTAACAAGCATTTGGTAAGACCCAGTGCAGCCCGCGGTCAGTTTTACGCAGCCCCGCTGGAGGGTAGGTGATGGGTCCCGCATTCTTTTCTATAAATAGGGCATTAGGGCTTCGATTAGAAATTTTCGCAAAATCGATCACCTAAGCCCAAAAATTCATTGTTCATCTAAGATGTGCCTTTGTGCTTGCACCAATAGCTAAATCTTCATACTCCTGGTAACATTTTCTCACATTGATTAGTATTTGAGTGTTAATTTTAATTTCATTCATGTTCCAGTAGTCGTAACTTATTCATTTTTTTCATTTTCTTCTTCGTTTAATGATTAGGTTAGTTATTTGTTGTTCTTAAAATGATGGCCATGATTTTTAATGGTGGGTAATTGAGTAGGAACCAATTAGGATGAAAAACTTGAACGAAATGAGCATATAGGTGAAACCCTAGTTCGTTCCTAACTCGTAATCAAGCGCGGCCCGCGGTCATTATTTCGCAGTTTGTGTTGCACTGACGTGGCAACACCCCTTGTTCACGCGGCCCGCAGGAGCCTTGGTACTGAAAGCTTAGACATCACAAGTGCGGCCGCATCCCTACTGGTATGTTCCACGCTTGTGCGACCGCATTCCCTCTTCATGTGGCCCGCGTTGGGAACTTCAGAGAGGGTGCACTTTTTGTTGAATGGTTTGTGCGGTCCGCGATTGTGATCTCGCAGCTAGTGGTGCCCTTCACGCGGCCGCGCTCCAATTTGCGCGGTCCGCGGTAGCCTAGTCTGAGGCATGATGCTGCAACTGTTATCTGTTGTTCTGCTGCAACATTATTCACCTTAATATCTGCATGTGCCTATACTAAAAATGTTAGACGTATTTGTTTGTAGAAAATGGTTAAACAAAGAGGACGAGGCACCAAACAACCCCAACGAGGTGACCCCTGTCGGGTAGGAAAAGCTAAACAGACCAAACTCACTCCCTGAACAAAACAAAAGACAAGGAAATATCGGGGAGTGAGTACCTTCCCTATCAGGGACATATCAGCTGATTCAGGGCAAGCCCTCTTAGTCCCAGCCCTAGCTCCAAAAGTTATACTGTCTAAGTCGTGTGATGGCTCAGCAGCAGGTAGCACCGAGTACTCCACCTCCCCCACAACTTTAGTATCTGGGCAGAGTGTAGAAGGCAGTATTGATAGCGATGATGAGGTTCCGGGTATTAGGGTGCCCGAAGTTGGTGGTGCAAGTGGCCTCCCACAAATTATGGGAAATGTGGTCCAATAGACATTTAATTCCGGAGAGAAGCATAATCACCCGAGACTAATTGCCATTCCTCCCCAATGTATATTAGCAGTTTCAAAAAAGAGTTGGGTGGGAGCACTTTAGTGATGAGTCGATAGACGCAAATGAGCACATGGTCAAGGAGTTCTTCTGCAATGTATCCTACACCAAAAAGGACTCCACTGTGACCAAAGTGAGGAACAAGAATGTGTTGTTCTCGGGAAAAGCGTTTAATGAATATTTGGGTTTCAATGTTGAAGACGAGACCCAATACTTGGAGAAGGAGGCGGTGAAGGAGGAGGTTCACCCATGGATGACAAAGAATTTGGCTCATTTGGATGTTGTTCTGGATTGGATACAGGTGGGGTAACATTTTTGAGAAAGAACTTGAACTTCGAGGCAAGTTGGTGACTAATATTTGTGTGCAACAGCTTTGATCCCACGTCATATGACCAGACTATCCCTCTCCCCCGACCTGTTCTCATTGCATTCATTATGGCCGGTTTCCCTATCAATGTAGGGAATGTTATGTACAAGGCGATCACTGCCATGGGGATTAATAGCGTGTGGAACTACCCGCTCCCAAACACTTTTACCATGTATTTTAGGGACTTGAAGGTGAAGACGAAGCCGTATGATATGTTACTGCTCCCAGTGGCCCCATTCTCATTGTTCAGTGTACAGGGGTCGGACAACCCGAAGGACAAGAAGCACAAGGCTTCCACCTCTGCCCCGACTGGCCAATCTGAGGAGCCAGTTAAGGTAGTGCCTTCTGTCGAGCATTCTACTGAGCTTCCCTCCATTCCAGCTATTTCTGTCCCAGTTGATGTGCCTTCCTTCTTTGTGGGTCCTAGTTCTTCAGCTGGCCCTACAGTCCCTACTTCTCGGACCAACCCATTGACAGCCCAGCAGTTAGCTAACCTTGGCCACTTTAAACAACTGAATGTTAGTTGCGATATCCAAGTTGTCCACATTGGCCACTTCAGTTGAGGCTCAGTATGCACCAGCCACTGTCCATATTCCTAAGTGTATTGAGGAAACATTGAAGACACCCCTGGCCAACCAGGAGAAGATTATTGAGACTCAGGGTGCCTTGACTAAGGCAGTTGGTGCATATAGCATAGCTTTGGAGAAGATGGCCCGGGAGCACAACAAGATGAGGAAGTCCATGGCATCAAAATAGTCGGTAAAGGTACTTCGATCAGACGTGGACAAGCTAATGGCGGATCAGCTGCCGCTAGACTTGTTATTTGGGGAGTCAGCCCCTCCAGCAGCAACACCAGTACCTGAGCCACAGTAGGAGCAGGTACCCATGCTTCTGAGGAAGAAGAGGAAGCTGCCCAACGCTGAGGGATAGTGATTGAGTTGGCTGAGATTCAGGTGACTCCCTCCGGTGATATACCATATGTTCTGCCAGTCCAGCAGTAGGACCCTATCCCAGCAGTAGAGCAGTAGCAGGCCAGGAACCAGTCTGAGGTTCCCGCCCATCCAGAGGACCAGGGGACCACTGAGGTTCCAATGCAGAAGGACCAGGCCTAGGGAGCCCTCTATATCCTTTATCTGATATTATGCTTATTTTGGTAGTTGGCATTGGGGAAAATGCTAGCTCTTATTCGTGGGGATGCGCCCTGTTATATTTGACATTTGGAGGACTGTATATATAGTAGATACTCAGTTTATGTTTTTATATTTGATAGTTGGTCTATATATAATTTTGGCTACTTTTCTAATTTATGTATATATTCATCCCCCGTTATATATTCTACTCCCATGTTGTACATATTCATTCAGTTTTTCTATTTTTGTTAAAATTTTTTGTTTTTAGCTTTGTGGATAGGCTCGTAGCCTTTGTTTTGGATTTGGCGTTTTCAATAAGCGCTTGGTTTTCTTAATGCCACGATTTTTTTCAAGGGTAGAGTATTGTGCGAACCGGGTGGCTCTTCCCAATGATAGATGGTGTGACAACCTTCTTAAGGGGTTGAGTCTGTTTTTTTGATTTTTCTTTTGATTTTGATATTTTGTAGTTAAGGTTACCTTAGGCAAAGCTTCACTTGGTCCTAACACATTTGCCTTTGATCCCATGGTCAAAGACATAATGTTGTGTTTCGTATGGTAAAAGTCATGGCCGTGAGAATCTCGTGTTGAATAAACAATCATCATGTGGTCGTGTTGGACCATTGTGCGCTTGAATCGTAAGTAAGGTTGTTGTGGGCTCTCGACTTGATGTCTCTAACAATCCTTGAGTGTGTGTGGTGAGAATTCAAATTCTGGGTCCAAGTACTGAGCCGATGGTCTAGAGCTTGCCATGAATGTTTGTTGAGGCAAAATCCTAGGTGAAATTTTACTTGAGAAGTGATTATAAGCTCTCCTTGATCCAAAATGCTAAGATTGAAAAATTCCATGACCTACCAATGAAATGATCCCTAGTTAACCCTTTTGAGCCTTGAAACTTCTTCTTTCAAGAGCCAAAGCTACAAGCCTATACCCATTTTTAATGATACCCTCTCTTGGCACCCAAATCTTCCCTTGAGTAATGACAAATGTCTAAGTTTGGGGGGGGGGGGGGGACAAGAAAGGAAACAATGTGGTAAAAATGTACAAAAGCAAAAGAAAAGAAAGGCAATTAAAAAGACAAAAAGACAAAAAGAAAGAAAACAAAGGGGATTCAAAGAAATCAAAAGAGAAAGAAAAGGTGTGAAAAAAAGTAGGCAAAGGAGAAATGTTTTGAATTTCATGTGAAAGAGTGACAATGTGTCTCTCTAACTCCTTGAAAAAGAAGTGAATTCCCTAATGAGTCAAGAAAGTGTGCCAAAATGAATCAAAAGAAGTGCTTAAGGGAAGATTGAATCCACTTGGATAAAAACATATCCTACCCTTATCCAAAAGCCTTCACAATGACTCCACAAAATCCCTATAAGATCTTGAGTTGAAAGGAACCTACATTAATGGGTACTTACATAAGGGGCAAGCATATGGTACTTAGAGCCGGACTTGTGACCTTTTTCTTGAGAGAGATGACTGAAAATCTATCAACCTCGATTTGTGTGTCAACACTCAAAAAGGTAAGGTTCACTTAGGAGTGTTGAGGAAGTGTGAGTTTGGGTTTCACAATGACCAAAGTAATTGAGAGAAACTCCTTGATGAAATGTCTCAACTCTTGATGCTCTTGTGTCACACTTGACCCTCAAGTTTTCAAGGTTCAAAATGTGTTAATGATGCATTCGTATTGAGGGCAATTGTTAGTCCCAATTTATTCTTGTTGAAGTTACTTTAGGATAAGCTCAAATTACTTGGTTATTTCCTTTGAGGGGTGGGTCTTATTTTGTTTGCTTGAGGACAAGCAAATGTTTAAGTTTGGGGGAGTTGATAAGTAGGATTTTAACATGTTTTATGCCCATACTTGCCTATGATTTGAGTATAATTTGCTACAAAATAGTCCCAAAATGCTTACAGGTTGTGCTTCATTGCAGATTTGAGAGACAAAGTGTCGAAATATCAAAGATTGGCTCAAAACGGAGTAAAACCTGCTCAAGCGTCAAAAGACCAATGAAGTGGTGGAAATAAGAGCTTAGTGCAAACCGTAAAACTGTGCGTGCCTCGGCACCAAAGAGTTCAGAGAGGGCACAATTTGAGCTAGAGTCCACACGGCCGCGGTCGACTTTACGCGGCCCGTGTCCAGTTCATGCGGTCGCACCATCTTGCATGAATTCCGCGCCAAAGAGTTCGGAGGAGATGTAGTTTTGGACAAGATCGAGCCACACGGCCGCGGTCACTATCATTCAGCCTGCACCACACCTTCATGCAGCCGTGTCACACCTTTTCGCGGCTCGCGCCAGTCAGTTCAGAGAAGGAAGCAATGCAAGTTAAACAGCTAGTGCGACTACAGTCATGATTGCACAACCCGCACTGACCCCGCAGGGGCAATTTTGTCCAGTTACTCCAGCCCACTATAAATAGGACATTTTACCATTTTTAGGTCAAGTTTTATATTCTGACCAAGAGTTGCGCTCGTGAGAACCGTTTTAGCCTACTTTGGGCATTTTAGCATTGATTCTTCCGTAGATTCTTGTAGTTTAACTTTAGCAATTAATTAATATGCTTAGTTCGTCATCTATTTCTTCTGTTTCTTCTTTAATATATAGTTAAACGCATTAGCTAGGGTTGTGGCTCAACCCTAGTATGGGTAATTGATGGATATTGCTTTTTAACGATAGATTGATATTGGGTATTTATTATTTAGGTTAATTTTATGCTTTATTTAAGGATTGGTGGTTGTAAACATTGGCTCTAGCTTAGTAGGTTTTGACTCTTCTTGAGAACGAGAGTCTATGACCCCAAAATTGACCCAACAAGGAACTGGAATGGACCCATGAGAAATGGTAGTCCCAATTAACGGGTTATATATCGAGAGAGTAATCACCCTACTTGAATCCTAGTTCCTTGGTCTAATTGGCCTACCCAATTGGTCTCAAGAGAGTTATTTGGGCAAAATCGCTCTCTGTACCGAGAGGTGTAAGAGTGGGTACAATTGTGAAACGATTATAAAAATAATCTCGAATATGTTAGTCGATTATTGGTAGTTTCTACCCGTTAGTTAACCACGTAGGGGATGCCACGACCCTAGTGCCTTTCTCTATATTAATTAAAACTTAAAAAATATCCCTTTAGCATAATTTAGTCTTAATCCTTAGTTGATAATAGTAGTTGATAAAAGAAAACCCAAAAAGTTTAGGAGTGCAATTAGAAGCACAAATGCAATCCTAGTCTAGACAGATAGGCAACTCCACTCCAAGCTCTCTGTGGAAAAATCAAACCCGATACCACTATTCGAGTAAAAACTGTAGCACCCGCTCTTCCTACCATTGTGTAAGGTCGAGTTGGCAGCGATCAGTACACCTACCACAAGATAGATGAAATGGGAGCGGGTAGTACACCTACCATAAGATATATGAAATAGGAGCAGCTGGTATGCCTATCACGAGATAAGTGAAACGGGAGCAGGTGGCACGCCTGCCACGAGATAAACAAAATGAAAGTGAAATTCTCTATTTGGTTATCTTATCCTTGTTAGTGATTGGATTTTTGGTGTCGTGCACCTTCGGTTTTCTATGTGTAGTCGTTGTTATCAATTCAAATGTTTAAACTATTAAATTCTTTTATTATTGTGATCCTTGTATTAGAACCCACAATGTTTTCATTACCTCACCCCGTGTGTGTGTTTGTGTGTGTATTTATTTATTTATCTATACGTTTCAATACTTCAAACCTCAATAATTGTTACATCCTTAATTCAATTAGTTTCTCAATTATATCCCTTTAAACCGTCTGAGGTTGTTTTACTTAAAAGGAAATTCGTACCAAGTTTTTAGTTATCAACCCCCTTGTTAAATGTAATTATTCTTTCGATATTGTATTGTAAATTTAAAGGGGAAGTTTTCTTACTCGAATGATTTCTAAAATAATTTCATCTTTTCTCGTCGATTTTCCAAACATATTTAGATATTCAAATTTCGGTATTGTATTCTCATGGGAATTTTGTTTTTAAGAGTGAGATGGAAAATATGTGGGCAAGAGGTGCCATTTGTGGTGGAAGTTCAAAAGTTGAGATTATGATATGAGCAATCGAGGATTGAAATGGCCCGGATGGTGTATTAAACATGATGTGATTGATTGAGTTGACATTGTTTTCTTTAGTTGGATACATTTTTACTTTTCTCTGTCTCTGTTATATCCGTGTTGTTTGGGTTATCTTATTTACATGATTTCTGTTTGTTGCTATCCGTGTTCTCCCTTCATTGTTCATACTGTTTGTACTTGGATTTTTTCTCTCCATAGTGGATATTACTTCTTTATCTTTATTTTGATATTTATTATCATATCCTGTTAATTTTAATTGACCAGTAGGTGTTTGACCGTTCCTCGTCACTACCCCATCGAGGTTAGTCTTTATACTTACCGGGCACTGCTGTGGTGTGCTTATACTATACTTCTGTACATTTTTTGTTTACAGATCCAGGTATTGATTGATATAAGCTATGTGAGTCATCGCAATGGAGACTCACAGTAACTTGTTGCTGCATTTGCAGGTCTCGGATTCACCTTCATTTATAATTACTTCCATTTGCTCTTTTTTTGGGACAAACATGTATTATTTTGTGTAATTACACTTAGATGGGCTTGTGACTTGTACCACCGGTGTTGGAAAATTTTAAATTATTTAGATTTGGTTAATTTTAAGTTAGAAAGCATCAATGTTATTTTAGTTTACGTTAGGGTTACCTAGTTTTGAGACCAGGTGCCATCACGACTCTTTCGGAGGGATTTTTGGGTTGTGACACGAAATACCTAGATCTGCACATGAAGTGAAGGGTGTAGTGTGAGTACAACTAACTCATTATGTAACAAGACTAAATAAAGAGCAAAAAATAATGGTGAGCTTCACAGTTATAGTTCAATTCTAGTCATTTCATCGTAGGAAGATAGGCATGATGTCAAGTCTGACAATTTTGGTCAAATCAGTTACCTCATGTCAAGTTCAAGTGAAACAGAATATAATATCTTTCAGAAATTTCAAGGCAGTTATATATGGCAGCTAAGTGCAAAAATAATGAAATCAAATGCATCATTTTAAAACAACAGTCACTCAGTGCTCCCATTCACTCCAATCTCACAATCACTCATTCCTCACAGTCACTCATTCCTCTCAATCACTCAGCACTCGGCACTCGACAGTCGCACTCAGTAGGTACTTGCGCTCACTGAGGGTGTGTACAGACTCCAGAGGGGCTCCTTCAGACCAAGCACTATATCAAGAAAATCATGGCATAAATCAATAAAATATGATGCGGAATGCAACCCAATCCCATAAATATCCTCACAATCAGGCCCTCGGCCTCACTCCGTTATCAACCTCTTCAATCTCTCGAGCTCTCAGTAATTATGTAAATCAGCCTAAACATAAATGATATAATGTATCAACAAGGAACAATAGAGACTGAGATATGATATGCAAATGAAATTGTGACAGATTTCAAGGTCGTTTCCTCAAAATGTTGACCGAAGTCAAACTTATACTCTTTAGCCAACATTAAGGAACCAAGTGTTCCAATTTCAACCTGAACCCTTTCAAATCCTGAACTAACAACTCGCAAGTTATAAAATAGTAAAAGTATATAAGGGAAGTCTTATTTAGGGTAACGAGGTTTTAGAAAGCAAAATGACCGGTCGGGTCGTTACAATGTGTTGGTATTGTAGGGACCCGCATGTGTCGTGTTATATGTTGATTCATTTGCTTAACTATCATTTTACACTCAGTCATGGCTTTTACTGCATATTGTATCTCAGTATCTGTTTTCCTTTATTGATACATTATACCTTTATTGTATGTGATGATTATCATGATTTTTGAGAGCCCGTAGAGATTGGAGATATTTATGACTGAGTGAGGCCAAAGGCCCGATTGTGAGGATAATATAGTAGCGGATTGCACACTGCAACATGTTATTTTGATTTATTCCATGATTGGCTTATTATACCGGTTGGGCTAGAAATGCCCATTCGTATTTGCACATCCACAGTGAGCGCATGTACCTACTGAGTGCGAGTGCGAATACCGAGCGACTCGAAGGAATGAGTGACTATGAGGTTGGAGTGAATGAGAGAACTAAGTGAGTGTTACTCTGAGGGTATGCACCCGATTTCATTATTGTTGTGCTTTAGCTCGCATATATCATTGTCATGTATTTACTGAGATGTACTGTATCCTGTTTCACTTGAACTTGACATTATTTAACTATTGTCTTTAACTGTCAAACTTAAGAGCATGCCTACTTTCCTGCACTGTATTTCTGTAATTGAACTGCACCCGTGAAGCTCTTCACTACTTTTAGTCCAACGGGTAGTCTTGTTACTTACTGAGTTGGTTGTACTCATGCTACACCCTACACTTCGTGTGCAGATCCATTTGTTTCCGTACGCGGTGGGTGTTGATTATCTGAGCAGCTTGACCATTCAGAGATTTCAAGGTAGCCGCCCGACGTTCGCAGACCTTGAATCTCCTTTCCTATATTTCCATATGTATTTAGTTATAGCTTTTCATAGACAGTATTTTCAGACTTGTGTTCTATAGACGCTCATGTACTCAGTGACACATAGGTTTTGGGAATTTTGAGTTGAGTTTTGACCTTTTATCTAGTTCATGGAAGTTTAATTTTTGAAACTTGTTTTAGTTCATCTTTTATCTAAAAGTGTTTGAATCTATTGAGTTCTTGGCTTGCCTAGTACCATGTTAGGAACCATCACGATAGACTATGTTTAGGATCATGACAAGTTGGTATTAGAGCCTATGATACATAGGTCTCACGAGTCATGAGCAGGATTAGTAGAGTCTTGCGGATCGGCTCGGCGAAATTTTTACTTATCTTTGAGAGGTTGCCGAACCCTTAAGAAAACTTCACATTCTTATATTCTCCGAACCCGAGGACGCGGTAGGGGCCGCGGGAGGGGAAGAGGTGCAATTCATACATCAACTAGATAAACACCTGCAGAAACACCACTTGATGCATTTCAAGAGTAGGTACCAGATATAATTGAGCTAGTGGGGCCAGCTCTGGTACCAGCTGTTCCCATTGTGATTCCAAGCGTTCATGAGGCTTTGGCTCAAATTTTTACTGCGTGTTCCAGCCTTGCTCAGGTGGTTTATGTTCAAATCGCGCTATCCACTTCTTAGGTCGGGGGAGGTACCTAACCCCCATCCCCGCCCGTACTCTGGAGCAGGTGATGCAGGGGCTTCAAATACCGGTAATAACAACCCAGCCGATTGTAGCTGCTCAAGCTCAGATATGTCCCGTATTGATTGATGCTGAGCATAAGATGCTAGAGAGCTTTGAGAGGCTTCAACCTCCATCTTCAGTGGAGCTGAGTCAGATAATGCCCATGATTTCTTAGATAGGTGCCAACAGATTCTTCACACGGTGGATATCTTGAACACCAGTTGGGTCTCGTTCACTAACTTTCAGTTCACTGGGGATGTTTTTAGATAGTGAGAAGCATATGAGAGGCGCAAACCAGTCAGCACAAAACCACTTACATAGCATGAGTTCTCTATTCTTCTTGGAGAAGTTCGTGCCACAAACTCGCTAGAGGAGTAACGCAGACAGTTTCAGCAGCTACATCAGGATGGCATGTATGTGACCTAGTATGAGATGAGGTTTTCAGAGTTTGCTCGTCATACAGTTTGGTTGGCTCCCACTAAGATGGAGAGGATCATTAGGTTCATTGATGGCATATACTATCAGTACCATTTTGTTAAGACTCGGGAGAATGTATCAGGTGCAATATTCGACAAGGTGGTCGATATTGCTCGGCAACTGGAGATGGTTTGTAGCCAGGAGAGTGAGAAGTGGGAGGCCAAGTGGTCTCGTGGTTCGGGCGATTTCAGTGGTGTTCCTTCTAAGGGACAATGTTACCACAATAAGGGTAGTCCTTATAGGCCTACTCAGATGGCTCGTCCAGTTCATCGTGGCACATCTGTGAGCATCCAATTTTTACCCTACAGAAAAATATTCCTATAAAATTCATAAAAAATAGTTTTTCCTATTTGTTTTTGAATTTATAAAATTTTAGGATTTTATTTAGATTGATTGTCTGCATTTAGTTGCATTTTCATGCATGTTTAATATTTTAAAATCATAGAAAATCATAAAAAATTATCACATTTTACACTTCATGTCATCTTAGGTTTAATTTACATTTTTAAAATTAATTACTCTTCAACTGTTAGACTACTACATAAAAATCACAAAAAAGTATACATTAGCTTTAATCAATTAATTTAATAGGTCATTTCTGCAAAAAATAATTTGAAATTGGTGTTTCAATTAAGGGGCTAAGTTTAAAATATAAATAAAAAAGAAAGGAGACTTGTTTATTCTTCATTGCAATTGGGCCAGGGCATTTGCATCGGTCCAGTTACCAAAATAATCAAAAATTTCCCTAGCCCATTCCCTAATTGGCCCAATCGGACCCCCTTCTTTTAAAGAACTCCCATTTTCTAACCTTATAATGAGACCTTCCTATTTTGAAGAAAAAACACTAAGGATACAAATAAGATTAGATATTCCCTAAGGATACAAATAAGAATAGATATTCCCCAACCTTAGTGCTATTTTCCACTATCTCCAAAAGAGAATCTTTCTTCCTCTCTCACCCATTAGCCGTCGTACTCCTCCCCTTAACCAAGAAAATCCATCAGTCGCCGCCCTGCTCGCTTACTCTCATCTCACTCCTCCTCTAATCATCACCTCGCTCCCTCTCTGTCACACACACACACACAAAACGGCTAAAAATGAAAAGAAATCCTCTGAAATCTAAAAAAAAGAAGTGAAGAAAATTGAAATAGTAAAGACTTAGGAGAATTTCTCATTGAAGAAAAGGAAAGAAACTCGTGTTTGAATCTTGCTTGGAGGTGAAGTGCTTAATCTCATATTTCTGGCCGTTTAGAGCTATGGTTTTCTATTAATTTGTGGGCTAGTTTCTGGGCTACCAAGAATTTATTGCCAAACCTCTGTTGTTGATTGCTGCAATTTCTGCTGAGTTTCATCTTTAAAGATTTCATCCTTCATTGGGTTCTTTAAAATTTTGTTCTCCATTTTGCTCTCAGGTATGTCGAGACTTTTTTTTTGTATTTCCCTTTAATTGGACAAATGAGACTGGAGTTATTCAATATTGTTGTCTATGTTTAGTTTCTTGTGTTCATTGTTTGACTTGCTATGTCTCTTTATTTGTTTTTCTTGAAGATTGAATAAGATTATTTGTATGAGCTAAAACGGCATTTCTCTTCTGTTTACATTTCTTGGTTCATGGTTTGTTTGTTGAAATTATGGTTCTGGAGAAGTTGTTTATTTATTGGTTCAACTGTTTGTTGTGAATTTCAGTTTAGTAGTAGGATGAATGAATCAGGTATTGGTAATGGAAATTGTTCAAAGCTTCTGTCTGTAATTGAGTTTGCTAAACCCGTAATTTCTGTGTTTGTTGGATTTTAAATCGGCCCAGCTCTGCGAGTAAGGCCTAATAGAGCCTCACTTTAGAATGTTGACATAATTCATTTATTGTTATGAAATAATATAAAGACAAGAACAATAATGCAAGAATAGAGAGCAATAGAGAGAAGAGTAGAGAGAGTTCTTCTTATTGATACTTAGAGAATGTTAGGAGTGGTTTACAATGGTAGAAGACCCCTTTATTTATAGGGAGGGGGATGATTTATCTACCAAGAATAGAACTCTAGAATCTCTCTAATTATAGACATTCACCTTAAATAGGAGATTTCATAACACTCCCCCTTGAATGTCTATTCAACAATGTGCCTCGTTAAAACCTTAAAACCAAAATCCAATGGGAAAAATTAAAGAAAGGAAAAAGAGTACACATGTTTGAATATGCGCCTATTGGTTGCCTCGTTAAAAACCTTGCAAGAAAAACCCAGTGGGACAAAACCTTGTAAGGGAAAAAGAGTGCAACGCGCATTAACTCCCCCTAATGAGTACATCAATTTATATCCTTGAGCATTTGCATTTCAATCTTGTGCATCATCTTCAAAACAATCTTTGGTAGATGTTTGATAAATAAATCAACCATATTGACTTGAATAAATATTCCGCACCTTGAAATCATCATTCTTGATAGATATGAACATCTTCATATAATGTCGTGGAATAACTCTTCAATATCTCCATAGATGCATTCTCAATGCCATCATGCTTATAGTTATAGCAAGATACATATGTACACAAATTGTACTTAGGATGTGGTACTTCAGGACCAAGAATTGCATATGCTTCAAGCAACTTAAATCTTTCAAGTTAAGTCATATAAGCCATACAATAGACTTTAGATGCATATCAAGTTTTCCATGTCATGCTAGACAAATAAGATATCGAAAACTGACTATACATACCTTTGACTTTATACTTTCAAGTATTTGAACTATAGGTTCAAAACTACATGTCTTTCATATGGAATCAATTCTTCTTGAATTGTATCTCTTCCATTTAGTTACTTTCTTTGGGTCAGCAAATGCGTATAGCATGCTTTGCAATATGTTGCAATTGAATTATCCCTTTTATGAACTTCAGGTTCATATCATGATATTCGGGGATATACATATACAAATGATAATTCATCCCATGTAACCTTTTCTCAAGTATTTATCATGTCTCCCCCTCATGTTAGAAAAGCTAACTTGTTTCCTCATCTTTGAGAAATCATCTTTGTGCATTATCATTTCAATATACACAGCACATTAATAATAAGATGAAATTATTTGGATCATGACCCGGAACCACTTGTGAGGGGAGAATATACTCTCGTATACAACTTATATCAAACTGATATATATAACTTTGTTCTCATAAGAAACAGTTTAGCTATTAAGTGGAAGCACTCAATAATTATCTTGCTAAACCAACTTTGATATAAACCAACTTATCAAGATGAACTATCTTGAGTAGAAAATCTGGAAATTATGCTCGAAGTTAGATTACTGAGCAATTTACCTCGCAAGCACCGGCCAGACTGCGGGTTAATAACAATTGCGCATGTAACCATTTCATAGATGCATCATATGTGGTATACATGGCAGGTGAATGGGCCCATATTCACCTTTGATATTTCCAGAATTTATGGGCTTCAACCCGAACTCTTTAGTTGGTCAGTTCATTAATGAGAACAAGTGATACAAGAGAATTCGTAAAGAACTTTCTAGTTCTTTATTATTCACCTATGTGAATTTGCACATCATACTTAAAATGAGATGGCTAACACGAATACCAACTGAACAAATTATCAATATTGGTAAACTTCAAATTTACACCATGACATGTGCACTTATCAATAAACTTCAGGTTTATTATGACATGGGTTTTATACCAATAGATATCCACTTTATTGTGGCATTCTTTCGTTTGTGTAGTACAAACTGGAGAACAAAGCGGGTAGCTTTTCATATACAAATTACCCCGCTACAAGTTGTAGTAATAGGAGATATCAAAGCCTTCCTTTATTTATAGTCTCAATATAATCAATCGCTTTCGCGTGTACTTTGGAAACTGAATAAGTTTCTTTGAGACTTACTACAGCACAATACTCAATTGTGTTTCTCCAACATAGTAATAATTGGCTCTTCTAGAGCTCTCAATTAATTTTGTACTACCACAGATTCATCAACATCCATGTGGTGAATATCTTTCTTAAAGAGAAAGTTATACCATTATGGTCATGTCAAACTTATATGCAAGATATGTTTCTTGCATTATCGTTGTCCTTTAATAATCATATTTCCAAAATACTTTGGCGTACAATAGGTACGTGACCAACGATCATTCATGCCATATATCATCTCAAACCTCCTTCTAGGGGTGAGTGTGGTATATTTAATACCAATTTCATGTTCATATTCTTCCAATAATGAATATGTATTCGTGAATCAGATGTTGTCACATTCACTTCGGGGATATGTGATTTTGTTATCCTTTTCAAATCTATAAATGCGTCAGGCATTTGATTTGCTATTCTTTGCAAATGGATAATCTTTTGTGCCTCTTTCACAAATAGAGGTATGTGGATCAAGATGAGATAATGATGCATTTTTCCACAAAATTTCCCGTTTGGTTTTACCAACTTCTCCCCCTAATTTTGGGAAAAGTGTCTCATCAAATTGACAGTCTGCAAATCGTGCAGTGAACAAATCTCCTGTCAATGTTTCGAGGTAGCGAATAATGGAGGGCGATTCAACCTCAACATATATTCCTAACCTTCTTTGCAGACCCATTTTGGTGCGGGATGGCGGTGCTACAGGCACATATACTGCGCATCCAAAGATTCTTAAATGGGATATATTGGGTCCATGACCCAAAACCAATTGCAACGGGGAATATTTGTGTCAATTCGTCAGTCAGAGACGAACTAGCATTGTTGTATGCAAAATGGTGTGGCTCGAAACCGAAGTGGGCAGCCGACGAACTAGTATTGCTGCATGCAAAATGGCGTGAACCCAAACCAAAGTGGGCAGCCGACGAACTAGCATTGCTGCATGCAAAATGGCGTGAACCCAAACCGAAATGGGCAGCCTCGTTTTCATGAAGAATTCAAGATTATTCTCATCTATTGTCTCAATATGATATCCATTTTGAATGATATCTTTAAAACTCAACAAGTTCTTCTTAGACTTGGAGGAGAATATTGCATTCTCTAAGATAAACGTCGTGCCTTTGGGCAGAGTTACAGTTGCTCTTCCGGAGCCTTCAATCAATTTACTTCCCATGGTTTGACATATAAAATAAAATATACGAACATGAGAATAAACAACTTCAATCCGTTTGTGTCACATAATATTTTCAAAATCTGCTGCTAACAGTTGACTAACAAAATCAGATATGTTATCCATAATCGATTACTATGCAGCTTGAAAATTTTCAGTTTAAGCATTTCATAAAACAATCGATTGTTAAACACACACAATCGATTGTTGAGTATTGACAATCGATTGTTAAACATAGACAATCGATTGTTAAACATAGACAATCGATTGTTGACAATTTTTGAAAAATTTTCAGATCACACTGTTTTAAGACAATCGATTGTTAAACATAGACAATCGATTGTTGGCTGTATTGAAAAATTCCAGAGCACACTATTTTAACACAATCGATTGTTTAGCATTGACAATCGATTGTTGATTAATTTTGAAAAATTCCGGATCACACTGTCTAACGACAATTGATTGTTAGACATAGACAATCGATTGTGGATGATTTTTGAATAATTCCAGATTACACTGTCTAACGACAATCGATTGTTAGACATAGACAATCGATTGTGGATGATTTTTGAAAATTTCCAGATTACACTGTTTTAAAGACAATCGATTGTCAAACATAGACAATCGATTGTTGACTGTTTTTGAAAAATTCTAGATCACACTGTTTTAAAGACAATCGATTGTTGATCATTGACAATCGATTGTTTTGCAGTTTTTATGCGAAATATGAGATAACCGACTAGTTTTTCAGGTTAGTCGATTACCGCTACTGGAAAGTAAAAATATTATTGATATTTGAGCATATTGATACATTCTAAAGAACTAATACTAACATTATGTCATGAACTAACTAATACGAGCTAATACTGATGGCTATTAGTTTATTCATTCACTAATACAAACAAGTAAAATAAAATCAAATAGCTCCATCTTCTTTCATCACGGATCCATCACCGATTAGGTGGTCTATCTACCCCTCGGGTTGCTCAAAGAAGTCTGCCACATCCAAGTGGGTGATGTCAAAGTTGTCGTCAGAGACAAAATTCGTTTCAGGGCGTTTACTCTTTCGAGATGCTTGATAAAGGTCAACCAAATGTCATGGTATACGGCAAGCCTTTGACCAGTGCCCGTTTCCACCGCAACGATAACATATAGTTTATAAACTATTTGCTTTTGGTTTCTTATCGTATCGTGCTTGTGGCAGAGTGACCAACTTCAGGTTGTCATATCTCTTCTTTAAGCCATTCCACAAGATAGGTGGATCTTTGACGGTGAGATATTCAATCTTCAAACCTTCATCAAGGTGATGGCGCAAGAAAATCAAGGCCTTAGCATAGTTTCAAACCTTCATTAAGGTGATGGCGCAAGAAAATCAAGGCCTTAGCATAGTTTCAAACCTTCATCAAGGTGATGGCGCAAGAAAATCAAGGCCTTAGCATAGTTTTGGGTGGATGCATTATTTCTGTCTTTAATGGCGTCTCCAAGACCCATAGCATCCAAAATGGATTTAAGTATCCAACACCCATATCATATAGTTCTTGCCCGAAATTTCAAGGGCAACGAACTTTCTTTTCATAATGTCAGACATAAACCAAAATTACATCAAGAGCGTGTTCATACTTACGGGCTCTATTACAATTATCACATTCACTTCAGGGAATGGATCAAAATCATGTGCTTTACACAATCTCATGTCAAATATTACTTTCATAAAGTGAAAGATTATTTTGAGAATCCTTATTGTTCTCATTACCACAATAATGACGATTATAACTTCGTCTATTGCCATGTCCACATCCGTTGATACCTTTATGGTAATAAATTAGTCTTCTTTCAGACTTATCATATACTGCTTCCACATTCTCTAAAGGGAATGGAGCAAATTCAATGGGACGGATTTTCAATTATTTGCCCACAATCATACATGAATTTAATCATGGCAGGACATAGAGATTTTACCACTTCATGTGGTTATAATTTCTTACAAACTCCATTAGAGTTATAATCAAACTTTGTTGTCTACGCTTTGTATATAAAATCAAATTATAGAATTCCAAGAATTTGAAAGGGAAAAGTAAATTACTTACCTTTAAGGTATACCAATTATATTTTCAATGTTTTCTTCCTTTTCTCTTTTGCTTTCTTTTGCTTTCTGTTTCGTTCCTCCCTTTTTTTTTTCTTTCTTTCTTCATTCTTTCTTTGAAGCAAAACCCTACACAAACAAAAGTTAAGACAATCGAAAATTTCAATTGGTTAGAGACTCGTGCTGATAACGTGTTATGAAATAATATAAAGACAAGAACAATAATGCAAGAATAGAGAGCAATAGAGAGAAGAGTAGAGAGAGTTCTTCTTATTGATACTTAGAGAATGTTAGGAGTGGTTTACAATGGTAGAAGATCCCTTTATTTATCGGGAGGAGGATGATTTATCTACCAAGAATAGAACTCTAGAATCTCTCTAATTATAGACATTCACCTTAAATAGGAGATTTCATAACATTTATTTTATTATTTTTACCAAATAATTGGACTAACTTGTTTGGACGGCATCACATCATTAGCTTATCCCCACTTATTTAATTTGAATATGTTTGGAATTCTTTCAACCTGAAGGCTTTAACTAAATCATGCCCAATTGTAGGCTAGTGAATGTCCTAATTCTTTAAATAATCATATAAGTTAAAGTCTGGACTACTGTAATCCTACCAACGAAATCTATACTTCTTCGACCTTAACCTTTAATCTCAAACATAGGAAATGAATAGTTCAAATATCGTAGTTGTTTTAGACGCATAATTAAATCATCACAATTATGAATCGTACCATGGCCGTGATATCTAATTTTCAATTCTGGAGTGCATTTCATGTCACCTGATCATAACTTCAAACAATAATAAAATTCACATGTTGTAGATCGTGGGTACGGTTCCCGTGACACAATTTGCAACGTGTACAAAAACAGTAAGTGTACAACAATCGTGACTTATTCTAAAAATAACTCCATAAATAAATAAAGGCGGTTATAAAGTTAAAAATACACATTAGGTTTAAAATATGTAATTAATCACATAATGAGTCCAATAATTAATAGCTGAACGACTGTGCTAAAACCATGGAACTCGGGAGTATCTCACACCTTCTCCCAGGTTAATAGAATTCCTTACTCGGTCATCTGTGTTCGCAGACCATAAATAAGAGTCAATTTCCTTTATTTGGGATTTAAAATAAGCTGATGACTTGGGACACCATAAATTATCCCAAGTGGTGACTATGAAATAAATAAATAATCCCATTTTTATAATGCCACTTAAATTAGAAAAACTCCCTTATCTCTATTCCCTTGGAAAAAAGAGGCGTGACAACTCTGGTGACTCTACTGGGGAAAAGATCCCAGAATCATTGGTTCAGGGTTCAAAATTCGAGCTTAGAATAATTTTTATAGTTGGCTTTTGTTTATTATATGATTTTCTACGTGTTGAGACTAATATATTAAATGTTACTTTTTATCGCTTTGATATTATTTTAACTGTATATAAAATTGTTACAAAAACCTACTTTTCTCTGAGTCTTATAAATTTTCTGGGGAGTGTGCGCTTCATGTGACTTATTTTCTGTTAGAGTCATATCCTAATCTTAGAACGAGGTTCGGACATGTTGCAAATACGGTGAACCTTTTAAAATCTCGGTACGCTGCCCCCTAGCTTGAGCTGTCCTCTCGGGTAAGCCAGGTCTAGAACAATACTCCATGTTTTAAACCTAGAATAACATACCCTCATGCCAGATCTCTAGTAGGAACGCTTGTTTGCATCACGTGCATTTGACTTTGGGGACTCAACATAGATGTTAGGTCCGTCTAGGACATGTGTACTCATATTAAAAGACCATCCTAATGCGTCTTACATGCTACTCGCGCATTTGCTTATTTCGGCTTGCATGTTGACCGGCTTCTAGAATAGGAAAAGAAAATACAAAAAAAGGAAAAACAAAAAGAAAAAAAAAAGAGAAAGAAAAAAACCAAAGGTGACAGGTATGTATTCAAGAAATTCCGAAAGTCCGACGAAAGTTTGAAAAAAAAGGAAAAAAAGTCATTTCAAAATAAGTCATATTTTCTTTTTCCGACAAAATTAATCGAACTATGCCGGTGGGATTCTCACCGACTATGAGATACGTAGGCACACCTCATTGATTTCGGCCCCAATTGTTTTTTAAAGAAATTCAAAATATTTTTCCTTTTATTCCTTCTTTAGAAGCATTTTTTTTAAAAAAAGAAAAGGATTTTTAAACCCAATCTTTTTTTCTTTCGTTTTAATGTCTTTCATATGTTAAAAATAATAATAAAATAAATAGACCAAAAATCAAAATCCAAAATACGAGTTTCCTTTATTTTGAAGAATTTTTTCCAAAAATTTTAAAAATAAATCAATAACAAAAATCCAAAAATATTTTTAGAAGTATTTCTTTCGTTAATGTCATAAAAATTGAAAAATTAAAGTCGGATGATTTACATGGCTCTTATTTGACACAAGCCAATACACAAGAAGGCACCCAGCATCGACATTGGTATCAAGTCGACTTCGATCGGCCATGATGACTGATGTTTTGAAATTGAAAACTCTTGGAAGGAGACAATTAAATTGAAGTTCCTATAAAGGCAAATAAAGTTGAAAAGGTTGAGTCCCACATGGCTAACCATCTCGGCAAAGGTTTGAAAAGAAAATTTTAAGTCCCATACGACTAGCAGTTGCGACAAAGTTTGAGGAGCCAAAAGTTCCTCAATGCTCCAAAGTTAAAAAAAGAAAGAAAGAAAGAAAGAAAGAAAGAAAGAAAAAGAAGTCAAAAAGAAAAGGCCTAAGGAGGAAAAATAAAGTCGAAAAAATTGAGTTCCACCAACCAACCGTCATGGCAATGTCTGGAAAAACCAGAGGTTCTCTAGGGCCTGAAATAAAATCGTCCTCGGGGAACAAGCAGTTGCAGTTGAGATTTTCATCAAAGAAGCTAGTCCAAGATCAAATGATTGAAATAATCAAGGCCACAAAACCAACCAGTGTTTCAAACTAACAACCGTTCTTTGTTTGAAAACATGAAACTGGTGCTATCCAAAAGCAACCTTGCAAGACGCAGGTGCAACAAAAGGAAACCGCACAAGGTCTAGAAACAGCTTTGCAGGAACAACCTAAAAAAAAAAGTCTCCTACAAAATTCTTTTCCACATTTATTCATTCTATGAAATAAAAAAAGAAAAAAATGATGATGAAATAAAATGAAAAGAAGAAAAATTCAAAATTATGGTAGTATAGGGTCTCCAATCCCTTGCTGCGTCTTTTTCAACATAGGATCCCACTCCCTAGTTGATACTGGCATAACCCGATAACTATTCCAACATAGGGTCCCACTCTCTAGTTGCTGCCGGCATAAACCAATGACTTTTCTAAAATAGATACCCATTCCCTAGTTGGTGCCACCATAACCTAATGACTTTTCCAACATATGGTCCCATTTCCTAGTTAATGACGGCATAACCCGATGACTTTTCCAACATAGGGTCCTACTCCTTAGTTGATGCCGACATAACCTAATAATTTTGTAACGACCCGGCCTGTCGTTTTGAGAGCTATAGTCTCATTCCCCCATCTATGCTTATTTATGTAGTTCAATTGTGTTGAGTTGCATCGAGTTGGTAGGTTTGGGTTCGGAGTAGTTTCGGAGGGAAATGATCACTTAGTCTCTATGTTAGAAAGTTAAGTTAAAAAAGTCAACTCTAAGTTAACTTATGAGTAACAAATTCGAATTTGGATTTTTATGAGTCGATTAACTTTGTTGGGTGGTTTTAGACTTAGGAGTACGTCCGAAATAAAATTTGGAGGTCCGTAGTAAAATTGGATTTAAATTAGCATAAATCGGTAATTGAGCTTTATTATGTGTAAATATGTAAAGTACTATATTATATAAATAGATAGTGGGCCTACTTTATAAATTTGATAAAAAAATAATAGGATATGATTAATATAGGGTGCTCAAGACCCATATCTGATGCAAACACCTTTTAGGACTTAGAAGTTTAAATAGGGAAAATATTGAAACCTTCTTTCATTAGGAGATACCATAATATAAGGAAGAGATTGTGACGGCGGCAAAAATTAGCGGGAGTTGATTAACCTTTGGAAGATTCTTAGCAGAATTCTGTGGAAGCAAAGGCTATAAAGTCAGGTATTTGATGAATTTTCATACAATGATACCCACTGTATTATACTTACAATAAGTATTAATTTTTGTAATTAAGATGTTGATTACTGGGAATAAGGAAATAATTGGGAAACAAGTATGAGTTAGTGGTATGAAAAATAAAATATTAAACCGGCTAAGTAATCTTGTTCCAGTATCTTTTAATTAGAGAATAGTTATTGTAATGATTGGTGTATTAAGGGATAATGATGGCAATGACAATTTAGTGGTTGATTTCTTCAAAAAATAAAATAAAATAAATAAATAATGTTGATGGAAAGTTAACGTTTCAGTTCAAGTTGTCACGATCCGGATTTACCCACCATCAGGAGTCGTGATGACGCCTACTGTCGGAGCTAGGCAAGCCAACCGTTATAATTATTTTCACAACTTAAATCTAAAACAACTTAAAATACTGAAATAATTACTTGAAATATGTGGAAGTCTTTTAATAACAATAACAAAAATAAGATGCGAAAATTTAACAACATGACTCTACCCAGTATCTGGTGTCACTGCTCACGGACTACTAAAAGAGTACTAAAAATAACAGTCTGAAAGAAAATATATAACATGTCTGTTTGGTACAATTAAACAAACGAAAAGAAGTAGATAAGGAGACTCGGGGTCCGCGAACGCCTGCGAACTACCTCTGGATCTCTGGACTGAAGGATCACTCCCGAACTATAGCTGCAGTCCGTAGGCTGGGTATTCAGGTGGACCCGAAGAAGAGGCAGTCAAGAATTGGCCTCGGCCAGCTTCAACTAGAGATATTCGGAGCTTCTTGGGGTTAGCTGGTTATTACATGCGTTTTGTGGAGGGGTTTTCATCCATCGCAACCCTGATGACTAAATTGACTTCAGAAGGGTGCCCAGTTCAGGTGGTCAGATGAGTGCGAGGCGAGCTTCTAGAAGCTCAAGACAGCTCTGACTACGACACCGGTATTGGTTTTGCCCACGGGATTCGGGCCTTATACTGTATATTGTGATGCTTCCCGCATCGGACTTGGCGCAATGTTGATGCAGAACGGCAAGGGCATAGCATATGCTTCGAGGCAGTTGAAGATCCACAAGAAGAATTATCCAATTCATGACCTAGAGTTGGCAGCCATTGTTCATGCCTTGAAGATCTGGAGGCATTATTTGTATGGTGTGACGTGTGAGGTGTACATGGACCACAAGAGCCTTCAGTACTTATTCAAGCAGAAAGAGTTGAATTTGAGACAGCGGAGGTGGTTGGAGTTGTTAAAAGATTATGATGTTTCTATTTTATACCACCTAGGGAAGGCCAATGTGGTGGCCAATGCCTTGAGTAGAAAGTCCGCCAGCATGGGTAGTCTTGCATATATTTCGGTTAGCCAGAGACCGCTTGCCTTGGATGTTCAGACCTTGGCCAATAGATTGGTGAGACTGGATATGTCTGAGCCCAGCAGGGTGTTAGCTTGCACAGTTGCTCGCTCTTCATTGAAGGAGCGTATCCGAGAGCGGCAGTTTGATGATCCCCATTTGTGTGTCCTGAGAGACACGGTGCAGAGGGAGGTGTCAAGGAGATGACTTTGGGAGATGGTAGCATATTGAGGTTCTCTAACAGACGACAGATGTTTACTGGAAAAATACCGAATCAAAATATAAATACATTAATGCTTCAAATGCTGGTGCCCGCGGGGCATCGTTCGACCTCATCGCGGTCTTAGGTTCAAGTCTCCTTTGGTTCATTCATTATCTGCTTGACAAATATCATTACTGCCAAAAAGAAGGTGGTGCGAGTCATGTTCTCGTGGACTCGGCATTTTCTAGCGATGGCATGAGCAATGGTCAAAATCATGTCTCTGGTTTGGCCGTTTTCTAGAAGCAGGCTCCCTATCTGATTATCCCTAGCTTTAAAAACCTGGGTGTCATGAAAATGCTGACTCTGTAACTGCTGTATTTCTTGTTCCATTAGGGACATTAAGCCATAGTAGTGTTCACTTTCAACCTCAAAAGCTTTGACTTGTTTATCTTCCTCGTCCTCAAGGGTAGTCATTTTCCTTCTCAAATTGGCAATCGTATGTAAGGCCCCGTGAAAATGAGTGCCCAAATGCTAGCAGCTCATAGAGTCGAGTCTACCTAGTGGATCAGATTCTTCTAACTGTTTTTGCACTTAGAAATTTGGAGTCAAAATTTTTCTAGAAAAGGTCCAATCTGCGGTCCAGAATGCGACCGCAGATCAAGAATGCAGACCACATTTCTGCCGCAGAAGTTTCTAAAGAGCAACCAATTTTTGATGTTGAAAAAGCGGTCATATTTGTGGTCGCATAATCAATATGCGCACCGCAGTGTGATCGCCTATGATCCCTGAAGGATTTCAAAGGTCAGTTCTGCGGTGCATTCTACGACCGCAGAACACGAATGCGGAACGCATATGCACCGCATTCCCAACAAGAGAAGGTCTGAAACTTGGGACCCTTCTGCGGTCCATTCTGCGGACCGCATGTCAGTTCTGCGATCGCAGAGTTGCGTCGCAGATCGAGCTTGCCCAGTTATTTTCTACAATTCTAAGCCCAACCCCTCTTTTAATAAAACACCCCATCCCTCATTTTTAACAATATTCTGAACGAAATAAGAGAGAGGAAGAGAGGGTCCTAGAGAGAGAAAGCTATTTCTTCATCAATTGATCTTCCAAAACCATTGGAGCCTGGGGAATTTTGGTGCATTGTCTTCACTTCTGATTTCATAGGTAAATTCCCTAACCCCTTTCCCCTAAATTTTCAACCAAAGCTTGCGGAGGGAACCGCATGCAATAGATTTTTGAAGTTTTGATAAAACCTACATGCATGTCTTTGAAACCCTAAAATCTTGCAAAAAGGAAATTTGGCTAGTAAATTGTGAATTCCTATTCTAAGGCCCATGTATTAACCATGAACTAGATTGACCTGTCTTGATTGCTTGGTGAATTGGAGTAGAAGTGTAAAGGGGATATTCAATTCCAGGTATGTATGGCTAACTGTGATCGTTGTGAAATCGCCTTGTGTTGATATGTGAAATTACTTGATATCCATATGGGGATTATTGTGAAACTCTTGTGGTTTGCACTTGTGTGGTAACATCTTGTGGTAAAGGTTGAGGAGCATGTGATTTGAAGAATTCTTGATTGGTGGAACTGGAACTACTGTGGTAACAATACATGGTTTATTATGGGTATCTATTGTGGTAACTCGGACAAATTGATGAACATGAGGAGATTGTTGTTGCTAGTTGTGGAAATTCTTTACCCCTTGTTGTGGTTATATCTTAACAATGTGCTATCGTTGATTTCTTGTATTTGTTGATGTGTTGTATGTTGTTTGTGAACTGAAACTGTCAGGCGGGGTCGGGTTGGGTGCCGCAAGACGGTGAAATAAGATGTGGGTTGAGACGATAAGAGTGGCCGAGGTAATAAGGGTGGACGAGTCAATAAGGGTGGAAAAATGTGGTCCAATATCACTATTGAAATGAATAGAATTCATGAATTGATCGATGTGGAATTGTGGAAGGAGAAAGAAGGACAGTTTATAACCTGTGGGACACTGATTTCCCCTTTGTTTGACTAATTGTATCATTTGTTGTGAGATGCTTGGTTGTGTTCCATGGTTGTGCTATTGTTGTCAAGCTTTACACTTCTATATGTATTTTCGGCTTGAGTTTACTTGGGACAAAGGTTTTTCATACATTCCAGTACAATTCAAATGTACTGACGTTCCTTTTGCCGGGGGCGCTACATTCGTGTTATGATTGTAGGTGGATCTGCAGCAGGCACTCCAGTCCACTGTTCGTAGCTCTTTCCCCTTCCCTATCGGTAGTATTCGTATTTTGTGAGCTCCTTTTCTTCTGGGGTCTTGTGGGGCTCATGCCACCCTTGTTGTTGTATTTTGGAATTTTGCTTCATTTTTTTGTAAAGGTATAGCCGTGGCCTTGTCGCCGGCAAGTGTTGTGTCATTTTCTTTATCTTAGAGGCAAGTGTTGTGTCATTTTCTTTATCTTAGAGGCTCCGTAGACTGGATGATGTGCGCTGTGCAACTTTTGTAATTTATGTGTTCGTAATGGGCGCTGTAATATAAGCCACGCTAGCTGTTAATAATAACATGTATACCTTTTGTAAAATGTGGAGTTCCGTTTATTTTCAGTGACATCAAGTATTATTGGTTAATTAGTAAGGAATAATTGTGGGGTAATACGTGGGAATCGGAAAGGTAACCAGGTCCGCTTGACTGGGGCTACCCGGTCGGGCGCCGGTCATGTCCCTCGAGTTTGGGCATGACAAACTTGGTATCAGAGCCTAAGGTTTTAAAAGAGGTCCTAGGATGTCTCGGAGCCGTGCCTAGTAGAGCCATGTTTATCGGTGTGTTGTCGACCACATCTAAGTTGGGGGCTACAAAGGCATTGAGGAAACAAATCCCTTCTTTATTATCCCAGTTCGTGCGATGAAGTAATGTTGTGTCTAATTCATGCTTTATTTTGAATTTTTAGAAATGACACCTAAGAAGAAAGATAGACTTGGCCTAGGGGCCAATTCCACTTCCAGTGTGGTTGTGTAGCATGTGCCGGCTGCTCTATGAGAGAGTGATTCCGCAGTTCTGAATTTGCCTGCTCCATCCATCCCTCACCCAAGCAATCATGTTCCAGCGGCGGTAGAGGGTGCCACTATCCCTCCCGTCGATGCTCCTAATCCTGATATTGCCCCAGCTTCCGATCCCGGGATTTCTGATGGAGACCTTAGGGGAGCCATCCGTATGCTCACCCAGTTAGTGGCCGCCCAGGTCCAGAGATATCATGATGCCCCTGTGTCCTCCAACGGACAAGGAGATTCCTCCAGCTTCAGAGTTCACCAGTTTTTGCGATTAGCCCCTCCAGAGTTCCCTGGTACGGACCTAGAGGCTGATCCGCAGGATTTCCTTGATGAGATGTACAAGACCCTTCGAGTGATGAAGGCAACAGAGGTAGATAGGGTAGAATTTACTTCATAAAGGTTGAAGGGAGCGGCGTGTTCGTGGTTTGAGATGTGGGAGCATTCCCGTGAGGAGGGGAGACCTCCGGCTAGATGGGACGAGTTTGTAGATGCCTTCATGGACCATTCTTGCCTGCCGAGATGATGGCAGCCCATGCCACCGAGTTTAAGGTTCTTAAGCAGGGTAGTATGAGTGTTTGGGAGTATTATTTGGAGTTCGTGAGGTTGTCCAAGTATGCTCCTCAGTTGGTGTTTACAATAGAGGCTAGAGTTCGGCGATTCATTCAGGTTCTAAGTCCATTGGTGATAAATGAGGCTGCTACGGCTGCTTTGCATTCAGACATGAACAATGGGAAGATCGTGGGTTTTGCTCAGGCCATAGAGGCCAGGAAGTTAAAGATTCGGGAAGACAGGGAGAGTAGCAGGGCCCGGTCTACCGGTCACTAAGGGAGGTCAGCTCCAGGGAGAGGGTCGTTAGGACCATCTCAGTCTTATGCTCAGTCCTCAGCCAGTGCACCGCCATCCGTGCATCGTTACAAGCAGAGTAGCCCTTCGGGGCTAGGTTCAGATAGTAGGAGGCCCCGCTAGTTCAGTCACTCATGGATGAGACCTCGACAACAGGGAGGTATATGTCCCAAGTGTGGGACATTTCATACAAAGGCGTGTTACTTGGATGCTCCAGTGTGCTACAATTGTGGGGTGAGGGGTCACATACAGCGGGACTGCCATCCGCCCAGACATAGCATTGGTAGGGGACTTGCTCAGCCATCCAGTTCATCAGTTGCTACATCATTAGTGCGCCCCCAACACCAGCAGGGCGTGGTGCAGCCAGAGGAGGAGCTCGTGGTAGGGGCGGACCCAGCAGGTTTTATGTATTGATTGGTCGTCAGAGTGCAGAGGCTTCCCCAGATGTTGTCACAGGTATCCTATCATTCCAAACTATTGATTTCTATGGTCTTATTGATCCGGGGTCTTCTTTGTCCTATGTCACTCCATTTGTTGCTTCGAGTTTTGGGGTTGAACCCGAACAACTTCTTGAGTCATTCTCTGAAATACTCCGATTGGTGATTCTATTATAGCCCCGCGGATCTATAGGAATTGTGTGATTATGGTATGTGGTCGTGTTACCACGGCCGATCTTATCGAGCTCGGGGTGGTGGATTTTTATTTAATGATGGGAGTGGACTTGCTTTATTCTTGCTTTGCTAAACATGATTACCGGATGAGAGTCATAAGACTCGAGTTCCCTAATGAGCTGGTTGTTGAATGGAAAGGAAATAGTGTTATGCTGAGGGATAGGTTTATTTCCTAGCTCAAGGCTTCGAAGATGATCAGAAAGGGGTGCATCTATCATTTGGTCCAGGTGGAGGACACTACGCCAAAAGTACCTACCCTCGAGTCTGTGCCAGTTGTGAATGAGTTTCTTGAGGTTTTTCCAGATGAGCTTCCAGGAATTCCGCCAGATAGGGAGATTGATTTCGGGATTGATGTATTGCCAGATACCTAGCCAATATCTATTCCTCCGTACAGAATGGAGCCAACAGAGTTACGGGAGTTAAAGGAGTAGTTGAAAGATCTATTGGAGAAGGGGTTTATCCGGCCAAGTGTGTCTCTGTGGGGTGCTCCGGTTCTTTTTGTCAAAAAGAAGGATGGGTCGCTTCGGATGTGTATCGATTATTGGCAGCTTGATAAAGTCACCATCAAGAATAAGTACCCTTTGCCTCAGATAGATGATTTGTTCGACCAATTGCAAGGTTCAAGGTTCTTCTCCAAAATTGGTTTGCGGTCCGGGTACCACCAATTGAATATCAGAGAACAGGATATTCCTAAGACCGCTTTTAGAACTCGTTATGGTCGCTTTGAATTCTTGGTCATGTCTTTTGGGCTAACCAACACCCCGACGGCTTTTATGGATCTTATGAATCGGGTGATGAAGTCATTTTTAGACTCCTTCGTGATCGTTTTCATTGACGACATCCTCGTATATTCGCGGAGCAGGGAGGATCATGTCAGTCACCTCAGAGCAGTTTTGCAGACTCTTCATCAGCACCAATTGTATGCCAAGTTTTCCAAATGCGAATTTTGGTTGGAGTCCGTCGCTTTTCTGGGTCATGTTGTTTCCAGTGAGGGGATTCAGGTGGACCCCCTAAATATTGCAGCGGTGAAGGATTGGCCTAGGCCTACAACCCTGACGGAGACCGTAGCTTCTTGGGTTTAGCAGGGTATTATCGGAGGTTCGTAGAGAGATTCTCCACCCTCGCCTCTCCTTTGACCAAATTGACGCAGAAATGAGCCAAGTTCCAGTGGTAAGATGCTTGTGAGAAAAGTGTTCAGGAATTGAAGTCAAGGTTGACTTCGGCACTAGTATTGGCTTTGCCAGAAGGCACAGAGGGGTTTGTGGTTTATTATGATGCCTCCAGAGTTGGTTTTAGGGTGTGTACCGATTCCGCACGGGAAGGTTATAGCATATGCTTCCAAGCAACTCAAGAATCACGAAAAGAATTATCCGACGCATGATTTGGAGGTTGCAGCAGTTGTGTTCGCCTTGAAAATATGCCAGCATTATCTTTTTGGGGTTTATGTAGATGTGTTTTCAGACTACAAGAGTCTCCAGTATTTTTTCAAACAAAAGGAGCTGAATTTGAGGTAGCGATAGTGGTTAGAATTGATTAAGGATTACGAAATGGACATCTTGTAACATCCAAGGAAGGCGAACGTGGTGGCCGACACCCTCAGTCGGAATCTATGGGTAACTTGGCTCATTTGAGAGCGGATCAGAGGCTCCTAGCTCGGGAGGTACACCAGTTGGCCAGCCTTGAGGTTTGTATCTCGGCCCTGAATGAGGAGGAATTTATGGTGCGTAATATAGTAGAATCGTTGCTCGTGGCAGAGGATAAAGAAAAGCAATTTAGTGATCCATCATTGGCCCAATTGAAGGAGGCAGCTCTAAGTAACAAAATTTCAGCATTTTCACTCGGCAACAGTGATGGTGTGCTACGGTGCGATGATAGGTTATCTGTTCCGGATGTGGATAATCTTCAGGAGAGGGTAATGGCGGGGGCTCATCATTCGTGCACCCAGGCTCTACAAAGATGTATCATGATCTCAAGGAAATCTATTGGTGGAGCGGTATGAAGAAGAGTGTGGCGGACTCCACCTCTAAGTGTCTGAATTGCCAGTAAGTGAAGGCCGAGCACCAACGGCCCGGTGGGTTGACTCAACTTATAGATATTCCAATGTGGACGTGGGAGATGGTAAACATGGACTTCGTGACAAGATTACCTCGTACTCAGCACAGGTTCGACTCAATTTGGGTGATAGTGGACCGACTCACCAAATCAGCTCACTTTTTGCCAGTCAAGTCCACCGATACTACAGAACAATATGCTCGATTGTATTCATGATACGCTGCTTTCTATTATTTTGGATCGAGGAGCTCAATTCACAACTATCTTCTGGAGGAAATTTCAGCAAGGTTTGGGTATTCAAGTGAATCTTAGCACAACTTTTCATCCGCAGACCGATGGTCAAGCAAAGCGGACTATTCAGACGCTCGAGAATATGTTGCGGGCATGTGTCTTGGATTTCAAAGGTAATTGGGATGATCACCTGCCCCTTATAGAGTTTGCTTATAAAAACAGCTTCTATGCTAGCATCCAGATGGCCCCATTTGAAGCTTTGTATGGAAGAAGGTGTAGGTCCGATCGGGTGGTTCGAGGTTGGTGAAGCAGAATTGATAGGGCTAGATCTCGTGCACCAGGCCATGGTGAAGGTAAGAGTTATTCAGGAGAGGATGAAAACTGCTCGGAGTCGGCAGAAATCCTATGGGAACGTGCGTCGAAGAGAATTGAAGTTTCAAGAAGAGATTGCTCCAGTTAAGGTGTTGTGGCGAAACCAACAAGTCGAGGAGGCCACATGGGAAGCAGAAGTTGAGATGAAGATAAAATACCCACATCTATTTGAGCAAGTCTAGAAATGATCGTGCGAATCTTGTCCCTAGGAGAACTAGTGTTGTGTCCCATTGGGTCTAAGAAACATCCCTTCTCTCCCCCAAGTGCATTACTATTGTAGTTCCTCCAAGTTGTGCTAACAAAAATTTGATGTGTTGTAATTGCTTGAACAATGTGCAATCCTTCTAGGTAATGAAAGTTTTGTATTCTCATGGTAAGGTGATGTAAGGGGATAACGATTAATTTGCACGGATAGGGAGTATCAAAGTGTTTTAATTGTGTAATGATTAATTTTTGCATGGAGGATTGTCTTGAAATGATTTTCGGTGGCGTACCCTTGTGATAGGTATATGGCTTTAATAAGTACATGTGATTAATGCTTAATTTAATTACATGTGGTGTGCCAAAATGGATAAAAGTGTATCGAGAGGTTGAATACGTGTAAGTATGAGTCTTATGCATTTTATAACTGTTATAAAGGTAGCAAGTTTGTGTAATAGTGCTTGGAAATATGTTTTGGGGGCTCTATGACTGGTGGTTATGTCCGTATTACAAAGGAGACTGGCGAAATTTTTCTAACAAACTTGAAAGTTAATAAAAGCATAGGAACTTACATACAATGTTTTCGAAACTCATTGATTTCCAAGTCCTCATTCGAGGACGAATGATCTCAAGCGGGGGAGGATGTAAGGCCCCGTGAAAATGAGTTCCCAAATGCTAGCAGCTCATAGAGTCGAGTCTACCTATGTATATCAGATTCTTTTCGCTGTTTTTGCACTTAAAATATTGGAGTCAAAATTTTTCCAGAAAAGGTCAAATCTGCGGTCCAGAATACGGTCGCAGATCAAGAATGCGGACCATATTTCTGCCGCAGAAGCTTCCAGAGAGCAACCAATTTTTGATGTTGAAAATGCGCTCAGATCTGCGTCGCATAATCAATATGCAGACCATAGAGTGATCGTGTATAATTCCTGAAGGATTTCGAAGGTCAGTTCTGCGGTGCATTTTGTGACCGCAGAACACGAATGCGGACCGCATATCCACAACATTCTTAACCAGAGAAGGTCCAAAACTTGGGACCTTATGAGGTCCATTCTGCGGACCGCATGTCAGTTCTACGATCGCAGAGTTGCGTCGCAAATCGAGCTCGCCCAATTATTTTTCTAAAATTCTAAGCCCGGCCCCTCTTTTAATAAAATACCACATCCCTTACTTTAACACATTTTTTGAACAAAATAAGAGAGAGGAAGAGAGGGTCATAGAGAGAGAAAGTTATTTCTTCGTCAATTGATCTTCCAAAACCGTTGGAGCCTGGGAAATTTTGGTGCATTGTCTTCACTTCTGATTTCACAGGTAAAATCCCTAACCCCTTTCCCCTAAATTTTCAACCTAAGCTTGGGGAGGGACCACATGCACTAGATTTTTGAAGTTTTGATAAAACCTTCATGCGTGTCTTCAAAAACCTAAAATCTTGCAAAAATGGAATTTGGGTAGTAAATTGTGAATTCCTATTCTAAGGCCTATGTATTACCCATGAACTAGATTGACCCGTCTTTATTGCTTGGTGAATTGGAGTAGAAGTGTAAAGGGGATATTCAATTCCAGGTATGTATGACTAACTGTGATCGTTGTGAAATTGCCTTGTGTTTATATGTGAAATTACTTGATATCTATGTGGAGATTATTGTGAAACTCTTGTGGTTTACACTTGTGTGGTAACATCTTGTGGTAAAGGTTGAGGAACGTGTGATTTGAAGAATTCTTGAATCGTGGAACCGGAACTACTGATGTAAAAATATATGGTTGGTTATGGGTATCCATTGTGGTAACTCGGATTGTGTACAAATTGATGAACATGAGGAAATTGTTGTTGCTAGTAGTGGAAATTCTTTACCCCTTGTGTGGTTATATCTTAGCAATGTGCTATAGTTGATTTCATGCTGTGTTGTATGTTGTTTGTGAACTGAAACTATCAGGCGGGGTCGTGTTGGGTGCCGCAACATGGTGAAATAAGGTGTGGGTTGGGGCGATAAGGGTGGCCGAGATAATAAGGGTGGACGAGGCAATAAGGGTGGAAAAATGTGATCCAATATCACTATTGAAATGAATAGAAATCATGAAATGATAATTGTGGAATTATGAATGGAGACAGCACGAGAGTTTGTAATCTGCGGGGCACTGATTGCCCCTTTGTTTGACTAATTGTATCATTTGTTGTGAGATGCTTGGTTGTTGTTCCATGGTTGTGCTATTGTTGTCCAGCTTTACACTTGTATATGTATTTTTGGCTTGAGTTTACTTGGGATAAAGTTTGTTCACACATGCTAGTACAATTCAAATGTACTGACATCCCTTTTGCTGGGGGCACTACATTCGTGTTATGATTGTAGGTGGATCTGCAGCAGGCACTCCAGTCCACCGTTCGTAGCTCCTCCCCCTTCCTATCGGTAGTATTCGTATTTGGTGAGCCCCTTTCCTTCTGGGGCCTTGTGTGGCTCATGCCACCCTAGTTGTTGTATTTTGGAGTTTTGCGTCATTTTGTAAAGGTATATCCGGGGCCTTGCCGCCGGCAAGTGTTGTGTTATTTTTTTTATCTTAGAGGCTCCGTGGACTGGATGATATGGGTTGTGGAACTTTTGTAATTTATGTGTACGTAATGGGCGCTGTAATATAAACCATGCTAGATGTTAATAATAACATGCATATCTTTTGTAAAAAGTGGAGTTCTGTTTATTTTCAGTTGCATCAAGTATTATTGGTTAATTAGTAAGGAATAATTGTGGGGTAATACGTGGGAATAGGAAAGGTAACCAGGTCCGCTTGACTGGGGATACCCGGTCGGGCGCCGGTCATGTCCCTCTATTTGGGGCGTGACATGGTCTTTTCATAATCTCTCTTTATTTGCTGCAATAACTGTGCATGCTCTTCCGTTCTCTTTGCCCATTATGCCCAGAGATTTGCTATGACCCTCAGACTTCTTCAGATCTTCCTGTCACTTAATGATTTTCTTTTTCGACCCACTTATCAACCTTTCATTAGACAGACTTCTCTGTTAGTTGTCAGCATCTATTCTCATCTATCAGATTTGGTCCTTGAGAGTTTTATTTTGTTGGGCCAACTTCTTTTTATCCCCTTCGTCGGTTGCAGCTTGCAAAACTATTTTCAAACTGGAGATCATGTACCTGTATTTCTAATGCTCCTATGCAGGCCCTGTATTCCCTATCTTTTTCCAACCAATTCCACTGTTCCTGCAATGATTCAACAAAGTCCTGACAGTGTGGTCTTTTCGCTGGCCTCCTATGCTCAAGTTATCTCCTATACCAAGCAAGGTATTCTGGCGACACTTCACCTTTGGCCCGATCCTGCACACAAGTATTTGCTTTTAAGTATTGACATTCATTCCAGATCTGACGGACTTTATCTTCGGTAAATTGTCCGTCAAGGTGATTCTCAATTACTTGAGTACTAAGATCCTTTTTCTGTGGCACTGTTTGGCATCTCCCGAGTTGTCTCAAAACCCAATATGGAGCATAAGGTTGGATTCTCTTAAGTCCTATCAAGAAAAAATGCAACTTAGCTGCTGGCATATATATGGTTTCTTCAACGGGTAACCATCCAAGCATCTACTGTATCTGACTGGCAGTGAGAGTCTGAAAGTATGATATCCACGCCGTTACCCTTTCAGGTAAACTAACCCTGCCAATTCTTGTATAAAACTCTCTTATTCAGGTTTTCTCAGACAAACCATAACTTAAGAGCTGGGAACGGTGACATAGATTCTTGGTCATCCACATTTGCAACAACAAATTACACCCCTCAAAAAAGACTCCTCCGGCTTTACAGGCTATGAGAGCTCGGAAGATTTTCGCTACTATCATGGGGCAAGAGTGCTTTTGTCTTGATTAAGTAAAGTACTTACGACCCCAACTATTTTTATGTCAATATTTCTGTCTTTCCTCGAAAACACCAAAAGCCCCAAAAAGTTTTATCATAAAATCCATATGTCTATGTTCATCCCACTTTTGGTGTTTACCTTTGTTGCATAGCTTGTTGTCCGGACTGTTGAACCTTCCCACGTGGCTATATCTACGGTATGTGAAGTGCGGAGTACAAAAGCATTTTACCAAGTCTAGGTTATGGACCACCCTGCTTATCTTTAATGAGTCCAAGAATCGGTCCACAACTACAGTTCTCGGGGAAACCAAGTATTTTGTCTTAAAGGCACCTCCCCATTTCCAATGTACCCGACTATCTCCTCCAAGGTCGGGGTAAGTTCAAAATCTGAGAAGTGGAAGACGTTATGTGCCGGGTCCCAGCAAGTGACCAACGCCCTTATAATGTCCCCTTGAGGCCTAATTTCCAGCAAACCAGTAAGCCCTTTCAGATATTTCTTGACCTCGTTTTGCCCTTCTGCCCCTAAATCGTTCCACCATAGACGCAACGCCAAATGGATTTTATTCATCATTGAGAAAGGTTCATTTTGACTCGTGCTCATACTGCACATTTATTAAGGTGAGTTAATTACTTATTTGACCTAAAAGAAAAAAATATTTTTCAACATTTTTATTTAAAAACAAAAATTGTCTTTGCGAATACGGCCTTTCAACACTTCAGGAAAAGATTTTAAGGTAGTGCCCGCTAACCGTTAAAAATGACACTAGGTGGCTATTCTTGCAAAAACGGCCTTCCGGTGCCCATTTGGGGACATTTGGCTTATTTAAGCAAAACTGGCGTCAGCTGACTTATTTACGACAAAAATTAAAATCTTGATATTTTTTGGGCTATTTTTTCAAAAGGAAGGTTGGACCCGATGAGGGTTGCTTAGGTATCCCACATCAGGTGAGAATCAAATCGGTGTAGTTCGAGCGAATAAACTAACTACTTTCGAAAACAAGACTCTTTTCATTGACAAATACACTATTTTGGAAAACAATACTCTTTTTGTATTTTCTTTTCGACAAACTATTTGAAAATAAAACTCATTAGTTTTTTTTTCTTTTCTTGACCAATAAACAAATATATTTTTTTGAAAAACAAATTTTCTTTTCCCTTTTTTTTTTATTTTTCTCAAAAATTCGGCAGAGCTTTGACACTATTTTGATATATAAAGAACTCTCGACACTGTTATTTCTGTATTTTTCTCAATTTTCCCAAATACTCCAAAGCTAGTCAGCATGCAAGTCTGAGACAAATAAATGCATATGCAACACGTAAGATGCATCAAGATGGTCTTTTTCATTTCAGGTTACCTGTCCTAGACGGACCCAACCCCTATGTTGAGTCCCCTAAGTCAAATGCAACATGATGCAAATAAGCGTTTCTACTATGGATCTGGCATGAAGTCAAGTTTTTCTAAGTTCAAAACCTGGGTATGCGTTCTAAACAGTGTACCCGAGCAGAGAACTCGAGTCGAGGAGGGGGCTACGTACTGGGGACCCGCGAGATCGTCCGGCTTTGTAACTTATCTGAGCCTCTTTCTTATTTCAGGGTATGACACTAACACAATAGGGAGTCTCAACAGTAAGCACATCCCCGGAGGTGAGAAGAGAAGGGTTTCGACACAGTTTATACACAATTCAGATAATATCAAAGCGGTAAAACATTTAGCACATTTAGCATGAAACATGTAGGAAAATCAGATAAAGCCAAACATAACAATCATTCTAAGCTCGAATTCTTAAACCCTGAACCGAAGTTCTTGGTTTGTTTCCCCAACAGATTTTCCAGAGCTGTCACACCTCCTTTTTTACACACCTGCCCCGAAGGATAAATGTATAAGGGAGTTTTTCTATTTTAAGCAACATTATTTGAATCGGGGGATTATTTATTTATTTATAGTCGCCACTTGAGAAATATTTAGCCTTTGGTGTCCCAAGTTATCGGTTTATCTTGAATCCGAATCCAAGGAAAACATTGGACTTTCCAAGTGATGTATGCGAACCAAAAATTCTAAACAATGAATTTTATTGACCCGAGGGAAGGTGTTAGGCACCCCAGATCCTGTGGTTCTACCATGGACGCTTAAACTATTATAAATGACTGAAGATCTGATTATAATGCATGTTGTAACTAATGTGCTTTTTAATTTTAAACCGCTTTTATTACTATTTTAAAGGGAATTACAATGTCTTGAAAACGCGCCTTGAACCACGTCAAATAAATGCACTCGCAGTTTTTGCACATTTTGACTTTGTTGGGATTTGGGTTTTGGTCACAAAAATGTGCACCCATATATAGAAAGGTAAATTATTTAATGACGGCCCTAGCATATTGTTAACTTTGAGGAACGCCGTGAAATTTGCTAAACGGCCCATCCTGAAATCTAAGCATTTTTAGAAGGAATTTTTACATATACATACCATATAGCAAACCTTATTACCACCCATGTTTAAGGTTTGTGTTTATTATATTTAAGTATACCACCTTTCAATTTATGTACCAAAATTCTATTTAAGGTTTAATTATCAACTTATTAATTATAGGCTTGATTTGTAGAACTGAAAATCTTTTCAGATTTTATTATACACGTTTCTTCTCTCTCTTACAAACAAAACCGACGATTTTCTCCCCTTTTTTAATTACCCTCCCCCCACGTTTTTTTACCAAAACCGATTTCTCTCTCTCTCTCTGCTTGAATTTCATCCGCCATTGTCGAAGCTTGAACAGTTTCAGATCGATAAGTTCTTCTCAATCCACCATACTTTCAGTCCATAAAATTGTATCAAAGCCAAAAACCCTCTACAAAATCGATTTCTCTCTCTCTGCTTTGAAGTCGGATAACATATCAGTTTGTATGTCCTTTGACGTGTAAACAGTCTTAGGATCACAATACTTTGGAACGACAATGCTACCAACTATCGTTGCAGTACATTTGCACTATATGAATGTTTCGTCCATTCGGCAGCATGTGTGTTGTCGGCTAAAACTTCTTATCTTGAACAATGAAGAATAATGAATTGACGTTTGCCTTGAAATGCCATTTGCAGTTCTCAGCTACACATACAAGCCAGTAGCTAAAAAAATCCAATTTTCAGACATATTTATTAAAAACTACAATTAACTACAAATTAACTATAATTAACTACAAACTGACTACAAGTAACTACAAACTGACTACAATTAAATCAAAACTAACTACAAGTAACTACAAACGGACTACAATTAACTACAAACAATTAACTACAAACTGACTACAACTAACTACAAACTGACTACAACTAACTACAAACTGACTACAATTAAATACAAACTGACTACAATAACTACAAACGGACTACAATTAACTACAAACTGACTACAATTTAACTACAATTTGTATAAACAAACCTAGCTTCAATAATCTGGAATCTGAAGAACTACAATTTGATTGACTATCACGCTGTAAATTCTGATTTTCGGTATTTGATGTAGAAGAATGAGAGATTTTCGAAACTGAAATCTGGAAGAACTACAATTTGATTGACTATCACACTGTAAATTCTGATTTTCGGTATTGGATGTAGAAGAATGAGAGATTTTCGAAACTGATGGCTACGTATGAGAGATTCACGCAGAGAGATTTGCGCTGGGATTAGATCTTTTAAGGTTTTAAAAAGATCATTTAATTAAGACAGAATCAAACATTAATTGGGATGCTTAAAATCTGGCGCTATTTTAGGCTATAAAATCAGCCAGATATGGATTGGTACATTTTTGGTAACGAAAACATGAAATAAGTGGGTAATAACCAACAAGGCACAATAATGGTAATAAGGTTTGCTATATGGCATATTTAGGTAAATATCCCTTTTTAGAATAAGAATTTAATGAGGGCCCCACAATTTGTGTATTTTTGTTTGACGAGGCTCATCTCGGGCATCGTAAAGCAACTATGATTTCTATTTGATTGTCTCTAAAAATAAAGAAAGGGGCCCTAATTAATATGTGTTACTCAAATAAAACATCTTAATAAATCCTGAGTAATTTTGGGCTCGAATAATTGGCCCAATTCCTGTTGAAAAGAAACTGTCGTGTGATTTGAGCATGCGAACATACTGCCCAGTCCGGTTTTACATTGTAGAACTGAGCCAAACATTAGGCTCAGTTTTTGGCCCAATAGCGCGGAATGGGGTGAGACCAGCAACAATGTTAATGTGTTCATATTACACTTTCGGGTCTAATTTTTACGTGATCATATAAGTCATGCATCCAATATGCTGAATTTGAAATTCTATACTAATTATACACTAATAACAAAGTGCAATGATTTCTATGAACTAATAACATGCAGCCCGGTCTTGTGCAAATGAGATTCAGCCCAGCCTTCCAACTTATTTAGTTTAAAATAGTTAAAACGTGAGCCTCAAATCAGTTTGGCATATGTGTTCAATTCATGTGGCCTAACGTCTCGTTTTACAAATTTTAACAACTAATTTACCAATACCAAATCTAAAAATGAATCAACGGAAAACCAACGTGTTGAGTATATCTAAACATACATGATTTCAAGTGGTTGTGAGTATACCATTCAAAATTTAAGCAGACTTAAACATCCTGATGCTTCCATTTTGATTGAATTTCATCATTAACTAACTTCTCATTCTGAATTTAATCACTATGACAGAACAAATCAAAAGCTAAAACAACTTCGAATAAGCAATACTTATTGTGGCGGAACAGACCCAAAAAACTAACAAAGTTAAACTAGAAAACTAATGAATTTATCGATCCAACAGTCCTTAATTACAGTCCCAAACGATTTTTAATCCTATGAACAGTCTTAAACTACTTCAGTATAAACAACCACAAACTAATATCCAATATACAATCACATCTTTCAATTTCAATACGAAACCAAATCACATCATATAGAGATGCAACAGAATCATGAACTAACTGATAGTACAAAGAGAAGAATGAACATGATTTTATATTTCAATCCAGAATTTAATATCTTCAGTAGTGTACCTGGAATTATTGCAAAATAGAAGAAGGATAATCAGTAGCAAATAGCAGCAGACCACATCAGTAAATATAGAAGTCCAGCAGTAAAACACCAGCAAATAGACCCAGAAGTGATTGAATAAATCAGCTTCAACTTGAAATCAACAAAATAGCTCAAATAGACCCAAAACTAACTCAAATTAAAGTTGACAACACCCAGAAATGGCCAGCAAACTTAAAGGATAGCCTCAGTAACTAAAACACCTAGAATAACTTGAAAAAACCCATCGAATCCAAATTCTAGGGACTCAAATTTCTATTTCAATGGAAAAGTAACTTTTGGTTTTTCTGTTTTGTTTTCTACTTTTTTTTATTTTGAAGGTTTTGAAATTTGAAATTCTAATTTAGATTAGAAACTTGTTGAGCAATTTTGAGGGAAACTTTCAAATCTGTCCAACCTTGTTTATGAAAGCACTAGGACTGCCTTTTATAGGCAAGAAAGAGGGCAGAATGTTCTGGAACCCATTCCCCATTTTACCCCTTCTTATTTCAGAAAGTAGTGATTAATCCCTAAATTTGTGGCTTGTTGCCCAAGTTACTGCTCTATGAATCCAGAAACTTACACTAAGACCCCCTTCCAGAAGGACCTAGGGTATTTGACCTAGGGTATTTTTCTACATGTGGAATACCTGTATTACCCTACTTGAGTTCTAAAATTGCTTAGCCTTAATAAACTAAGTCATTTCCAATGCCCCAACTATCCCTGCCTACCCCTAAAATTACTGAACCAACCAAGCTAGAATTCACCCCTTTTTAACTGAACCAACGCTAATTTACAAAACACATCAACTATAACCAATCAACAGCCTAAACTAAACCTAAATTAGTTAATCCTAACTAATAAACTGGAGGAATTTCTCATTAACCACACTAACTAAACTAATTAGAGGCCATATTGACTAATCAAGCTCAAACCAAAATCAACTAGAGTACCAAAGCAAAAGATTGAATTAATGTCTAAAACCTAATTAAACTAAAAAAACCAGTACTGAATCACAGTAGAACAAATTCTAATCTATAGTCGAACTAAAAATCAAAAACCAAAAAAAACCAAAATGAAACAGTCAATCAGAACAAACGAAATCCAAATAGAATGGACAAATGTAAAAATGAAAATTAAACTAGAAATTAAAAATTGAAAAGAAAAAAGAAAAAGATTAAACAAAGAACAGGGAGCTGAACTCACCAGACTGCCCTTCGACTGATCTTGAACACGTTTCCTTGGCATTTTTGGGTTACAACTATCCTTAATCATGTGTTTTCATGATAAAACACACGATTAAGGGTTATTTTAACCCAAAATCGAAGAATCCTCAACTTTAGAAATTCAGGGTTTTTTCGGTCAACTTTTTGATTTGTGATTTGAAGCCTTCTGGTGATATTCGAGGAAATCTAATTGGGGATTAGAGATTAGGAAAGTTAGGGGAGTATGGGGTGTGAATTTGGTGGGATTTGGGTGACTTTGCGTTTTGGCGGAATTTTCGATTGAAGATTCGAAGAGATTAATTGTGATTTGAGTGAAATTGAGGCTGATACTGAATGGGGGGGTGAAGGAGCATCAATGGTGTAAATTTGGTCGCCATTGGAGGTTGGCCGCCGTCGTGGGACGATTCCCGGCAACGGCGTTAGTGCGGCGCCGGCGAAGGAAGATGAGGTTCGAGGAAGACGGACTTTGTTTTAGGGTTAGTGAAATTTTCGAACACTTTTAATTAATGTGAGGAAATAACATGAGCCTTTGGATATTGGAGATGGATGGTTGGGATTGACTGAGCACTCAATTAATTCGAAACGACGTAGTATTTGTTGGTCTTGGTGGGCATGGTTGTTTGGACCGGATGGGGATTTGGGCTGGGCCATCAGACAGGTTTGAGGGGATTTAGGGGGTGGATTGGGTTGGGTTGGCCCAAAATTGTGTGTATATTAAAACTAGGTTTTTCTTTTAAGTTTTTATTTGTTCTCTTTCTTTTACTTATTTTTAATTAGTTTTTGATTTTGTAAAGTAAAAAATAAAAATAAAAAACAAAAGGCCCAAATTAACTACAAAATTATACTAATTAAAATTCCAAAATTAACTAATTTCTAATATAAAGGAAAACTTAAAACAAATTCAAAAAATGAAAAGTGAAAATTTCAAGAACCATTTTGTTACTTTTTTTTAATATTTACATGCACACTATTTTTTATTTTTGAAATTATATCAATTAAAATGCACACAAAAATGCAAACAAGACACAAAAAGCATGCAATTAAATCCCAAAAAACTTAAACACTGAATTAAAATTCTAATTTTAGTGAATTTGTAGGAATAATTTAAGTTCGGCAAAAATCACATGCTCATAGTTGTTGTATTATTATTATTGTTATTATTATTATTATTATTATTATTATTATTATTATTATTATTATTATTATTATTATTATTATTATTGTTATTATTATTATTATTATTATTATTATTCATCTCTTTCTGCCGAAGGTCTTTTGAAAACAACCTCTCTATCCCGGGTAGGATTAAGGTCTACGTACACACTACCTGTATGGGTCTAAATTTGGACATCTTGATATGTGCAGATTTCCAAATAGGGTCGAGGACAGAGTCGACCACGTCACAATGGCGAGGAGTCATCTCGAGAAGGATTATTGATGAGGTTAAGTAAATGGAGCAAGGAGGCCGGGGTAGGATAGCTTTATAATAGACATCAAGAATATTCCATTGGATATTGCTTATGTTGTACTTTTTAGAGTTTCTTAGAGTTGTTCCTTATAAATAGAACGGGATAAAGAACAAAAATGGGGATCTTCACTTCTGAATAAAAGCACTTTGTAAAGAGTTGACTAAAAATAATATACATATATTGTCTTGTTCACTGACTACTTTGCGCAACACACATTATTCAATCTTTGTTTGCTAGATGCAAAGATTACTTATCTATCTTAGGAGAAAGAATCACCCAAGTCATCCAACATTTGGATGATGAATTTCTTCTTATTACATTTATTTTCATTATCTACATTTATTGCATGTTCATGTAATGATATTTATTGATAATCATTGAATTCATACGCGATAATTAATATTCTCAAACGTTGCTCACCGCGCTAATACCTTCCAATATTAGATCATACAGAAGGAAAACAACCTTTTTCTCGTCTGCACGAATTAATAATGGCAGGAAAAGGAGATGAAAGACAGAAAGCAAAAGTGTGTATCACTACCATCATCTTAAATTCCATCAACATGGATGATAGAGAAGACGAGGAAAATGTGACGCCGAGTGCTTCACCCTGACGAAGTGATTCACCTCCCCCTCATGGAAGTGTAACTGGTTCACCCGAAAGGGGAGCTTCTACGTCCACAGCTGAGGAAGCGCCACCAGCAGTTAAAAAATTACTGGAGGAGTGACTGACAAGTACTTTAAATAACATACTTGACAAACTCGTTCAAAGAGAGAATAGAAAGGACGCGCCAGTGGATACTACAGCGACCACCGGCGATCAACTCGCTCCCCCAAAAGGTAACACTCACACTGTTGTTGATACAGGTAATGATGCACTTGCAGCATTCAACAAAAATGAAAGAAATGAAAAATGAGAATAAAGCACTCTACGACTAGATGAGGGAACATCAAGAAAGGGTCGATAAGACACCGGGCAACCCAAAACTGCTACCAAAACGGGATGTCGGTCGATTCGTCGAACAACCGTATAGTGAGGAGGTATCTACACCTGGCATACCAAAGATATTCAAAATGCCACCATATTTGAAGATATACGATGGCACTACATACCCCGAAGATCATATCATTCATTGCCTCACAGCGGTAAAAGGCAGCGACCTTTCAAAGGAGAAGGTACTATCGGTGTTACTGAAGAAGTTTGGCGAGACCCTAACGGGAGGAGCCTTAACCTGCTACTCACAATTACTAGCACGATCAATAACAACATTCCAAGAAATGGCCGACAAGTTTGTCACCACCCACGCTAGGCTAACAGAGTAAGAATGAGCTTACCAAATGTATCAGAAGGGATAGCAGTGGTAGCTTTTCAAAATGGGTTGAACAGGATGAGTCGAGAGCGACCAAAAAGTTATTAAGAAGGATCATGAAATAC
Organism: Nicotiana benthamiana; assembly: GCA_034376525.1. NCBI lineage: Eukaryota > Viridiplantae > Streptophyta > Magnoliopsida > Solanales > Solanaceae > Nicotiana > Nicotiana benthamiana. The sequence goes on from CM067340.1 coordinate 116,069,100, forward strand.
CCGCTCAGCACTTGGAGAGAAATTCACAACTCCTACTGCACCGAGGTGAGAGCAGACAAGGATGACCTTAACGATCCAACCCCACGGTTAACGTCGCTCCAAATGGAGTCGATGAAAGACCGTCGTAATAACGGTCGAAGAGACCGGTCAGGTCCACGCATCAGCCGAGACAACCATCAACCATATGTCAGAACATCCATCCCATCATCCCCCACCACGCAGAAGAGTCGTCCAGCCACATACTGGGACTCAGCGAAATGAAAGAGGTACGCCTTCACTCTTATCTGCTCACAATTTTTGTGTTTTCCCTGCAGAAATAGTGTACGCACTAGTGAAACTCGGCCCGAAGGTGAAATGGCCACAGAAAATTAAATCTCACCCAAACACCAGAAAGTCGAATGTCCTCCATGAGTTCCATCAGGAGAGGGGCCACAAGACCAAAAACTGCATAGCTTTGTGGCAAGTACTAGTGAACATGCTTCACCAAGGGTAGCTGAGGAAGCTGTTGAATAATCGAGGACGAGCCAACTTCGACCGCAAATGAGAACAACATCAAGGCCCACCAAATCCACCTTCCCTCAGCCGCACCATCCAAATGATTATCAGTGGGGGCGATGAAGCAACAATTAACCACGCGAAGTTTACCACCACACATAAACTGAAGCGGTCGATAACTCATGAATGATATGATGAGCTCGAATACAGTATCATATTCAATAAGTAAAATACCCACGGTTTAACTTTTCCTCACTTCGATGCTCTTGTCATTACCTTACGTATTTGAGATTCTAATGTAAAAAGTATAATGGTAGACGATGAAAGCGGCACATGTATTATCCACCTTCGAGTTCTCTCACAAATAAAACTCGGGGAAAAGATATTACCATATTGCATAGCGCTAACAGGTTTTAACAATGCAGCTGAGCGAACCTCAGAGGAGATGACGCTAACCGTCCTGGTTGGGAATCACCCTAGAAACAAAGTTCCATGTCAAGAACCGGGACACATCCTACAATGCCATCATACGGCCACCATGGATACACGCCATGAGGGTCATGCCGTCCAGCCTATAACAAGTAATCAAGTTCCCTACTCCATGGGGGATATTCAACATCTGATGCGAATAGCGCACAACCCAAGAATTCTATCACATCACTCAGGATTGTACATACACTCAACAGTTAAAGGGAACAAACCTATAAGTGTAGCAATTACCATAGTCGGGGACGAAAGTCGACGAACCAAAAGACGTCATCAGGGACCCCAATGTATTGTAAGCCGAAAGGTCGACGGTAGAAGACCTCGTACCCATCGAACTCAGATCGTCCATAAACTCTCATAACCAGGTACATTACATAAATTTTTAATTTACAATGTAGATATATTCGCCTTCTCCCGTGCAGAAATGCCAGGCATCTTGAAAGACATTTCCACACACAAGTTGAACGTCGATCCACTCTACCCTCCAGTATGACAAGTAAGAAAAAAATTCAAGGCCGCAATCAAAAAGACCATCAATTATGAGGTGGATAAGCTCACTAACGGCTCATCCAATAATCGAAATACCCCCAATGGGTCGCCAACGTAGTCATGGTGAAAATGAAAAATGGAAAGTGGCGGATGTGCGTGGACATCACAGACCTAGACAAGGCCTGCCCGAAAGACTTCTTTCCATTACCTCACATCGATCAACACCTCATCGTGTCGGAATGGCAAGAGTTGTTGAGTTTAGTTGGATTCCTACTTAGGTTACAACCAAATATACATGGAGAAAGAGGGCCAGGAAAAGACTACTTTCATCACCCGTCAGGGAACATACTGTTACATAGTCATGCCATTCGGGTTGAAGAACGCAGGGGCGACTTACCAAAGGCTGGTCACTAAGATTTTCAAGGACCAAGTCGACAAAAGAATGGAAGTAAACATAGACGACATGTTGGTCAAATAAAAAGTAAAGGAATACCACATCGACCACTTGAAGTAAGACTTCGGTATAGTAAGGCAATACGGTGTGAAACTAAACCTCGAGAAGTGTACCTTCGGCTTAACTTTGGGCAAGTTCCTCGATTTTTTGGTATCACAAAGAGGTGTTGAGGTCAACCCCGACTCTAAACCTCGAGAACTGTACCTTCCGCTTAACTTTGGCAAGTTCCTCGATTTTTTGGTATCACAAAGAGATGTCGAGGTCAGCCCCGACTAGATTAAAGCCATCAAGGGAATACCTGAAGTATTGACTAGCAAGAAGCAAGTACAAAAATTAACAGGCTGTGTAGCCTCCCTATCAAGGTTCATCTCACAGTCCTCTAAAATATGCCATAAATTCTTCAACGTGCTAAATAAATAACTGGCTCTAATGGAATTCAGAATGCATCGAGTCCTTGAGAGAACTAAAGGCATACTTTTCCTTGCCCCCGCTACTCGCCAAAGCAGAACTCGGTGAATGCCTCCTAATATACTTGGCCGTATCAGAGGTCACAGTAAGAGCAGTAATGGTCCATAAAGATAAAGGTACGCAATATCCAATCTGTTATATTAGCAAAATTCTAAACGATACCGAAACGAGGTACCTCCACCTAGAAAAATTGGCCTTGGCATTGGTTATAGCTTCACGAAAGCTTAGACCCTATTTTCAATGCCACCCCATATTGGTAGTAACAACCTTCCCCTTACAAAGCATCCTACATAAACTCAAACTATCGGGGAGATTGGCCAAATGGGCCATAGAATTGAGCGAGCACGATATAAAATGTTAGCCTCAAACAACTATAATATCATAGGTACTCACCGATTTCGTTGACGATTTTAGTGCCAAAACAATGCATGAGATCGAGGCAGAAACTTCAAAATTACCAGGCAGAAATTCATAAACTGCTACCAGAATTCGACGAATATCGACTCGACCAGATACCTCAAGGACAAAAAAATGAGGTAGATGACCTCGCCAAGTTAGCAGCGGCTAGCAAAAACATTACAAAAGAAAAAGTGGTCACCGTCCTCCACTCATCAATAGACCAACCTGAGGTACACTTTGTAAATTTGACTTGGGAATAGCGCAACCGTATTATAACATATTTGCAGGAGGTAGTACTCCTATCAGACAAAAAGGAAGCCAAAATGCTCTGAATACAAGCGGCCATATATAACATCATTAACGAAGATCTATACAAAATAACATTTTGAGGCCCTTTTGCAAAATGCCTAGGGTCGAACCAAACAAGACGCGTCCTCGAGGAAGTACACGAAGGCCACTGCGGTGCCCATACTAGCAACCGAGCCTCGTCAGACGCCTCATTTAGGGTTATTATTAGCCTACAATGAAGAAGGAATCTGCCGACTAGGCCAAGAAGTGCGATGAGTTCCAGAAATGTGCTTCTTTGATACACCAAGCACGCAAGCACCTCCACTCAGTTACATCGTCATGGCCATTCATCAAATGGGGAATGGACATTGCTGGACCCCTTCTAGCAGGGCGATGTAATATATGATTTCTTTTGGTTTTAACTAACTATTTTTCCTAGTGGGTAGAAGCATTTGCTTTCGCCCAAATACACGAATAGGAAGTTATCACATTCAAATGGAGAAACATCATATGACGCTTTGGCATTCCCTAAGAAATCAACTGTAATAACGGACCCCAATTCACCGAATAAAAGACCACTAAATTTTTCAAAAAATGGCAAATCAAGCGAATACTCTCCGCTCTATATCACCTTGCTAGTAACGACCAGGCCGAATCCTCTAACGAAATAATACTAAATATCTTGAAGAAAAAGCTTGAAAATGCCAAGGGACTATGGCGGAATTCCTACCAGAAGTACTGTGGGCATATTGCACCATGCCAAAAACAAGCACAAGAGAAACACCATATTCAGTAGCCTATGGGACTAACGCCATGATATTAGTTGGGGTCGGGGAACCTAGTTTGAGATACTCTAATGAAAATGGACAAAGCAACAATGAGAACAGTAAATAAGACCTCGACGAAGTAGAGAAGTGAAGAGATATGGCTTAGATAAGAATGATAACCCAACTACAACAAGCAGAATAGTACTACGAAAAACAATTATGACCACACAAAGTCGGAGACTATGCACTCAAGGACAAAACATAGGCGAGCAAAGATTCAAGAGAAGGTAAACTAAGAACCAATTGGGACGGACCATACAAAGTCACGGTAGCAGCAAACAAAGGATCATTCCAACTAGAAACAATGAGAGCAAAGCTACTACAAAACAATTAGAACGTCACCCAACTCAAATACGTTAACTTCTGAAAGCAGACGCCCTCCAAGTCATACTCTTTTTTCCTCGCCCGGTTTTTATCCCAATTAAGTTTGCTCGGGGAGGTTTTTAATGAGACGATGAAGGGGATGTCATAGATTTTAAGATAATTTATCACCACGCCTGCCGACTACTTCTCCAAGGCGAACGATGAAGGAATTAGGTACGCTGGAATTTCTCCAATATATGTATGGAACACACAAAAATATGTAATATTCTCCAATGAATGAAATAATGCAGCTTCTTTGCTCTCCACCAAGTCACTTTAGATCTTACATTCAACCTCGATCAAATTATTTTACATTAGACATTGCTCAAATTACTTTATGTACGCTCGAATCATTTTACATTCGAGCTCGCTCAAATTATTTTACATTTGACCATGCTCGAATTACTTTACATTCGACGTCACTCGAATAATTTTACCCTCGACCTTGCTAGAGTTATTTTACATTCGACCTCACTCAAATTATTTTACGTTCAACCTCGCTCGAATTACTCTATATTCGACCTCACTCGAATTCAAATTACTTTACATTCGACCTCGCTTGAATTAATTTACATTCGACCTCGCTCGAATCATTTTACATTCGACCTCACTCGAATTATTTCACATTCGACCTCGCTCAAATTACTTCACATTCGACCTTGCTCGAACTACTTTACATTCGACCTCGCTCGAATCATTTTACATTCAACCTCCCTTGAATCATTTTACATTCGACCTCGCTCGAATTATTTTACATTCAACCTCGCTCGAATTACTTCACATTCGACCTCGCTCAAAATACTTCACGTTCGACCTCGCTCGAGTTACTTCACATTCGACCTCACTCGAATTACTTCAGATTCGACCTTGCTCGAATTGTTCGATATTCGACCTCATCAAACCTCAATCGCATCCAGGCTAAATTAAACCTCAGGTTAGTCTATGTTCGACTCAACCAATATCAACCATATAAAAATAGTAATTAAATTACGGGCTTCCCTACATAGCTAAAAAAAGAGAACAGGAATCGAGAAATACATAGAAAATTGAACTATTCCATTTCAACTATCGACTTACAAATTTTTTTACAAAGGTCTCAAAGACGCCCTTACAAAAATAGCAGAGCAAAACAAAAAGTAAGTACAACAGCTTCACGCTACATTATCCTCATTGGCTTACTCATAATCGTACCGAGGATTAGAGGCAAGCCTATTCGTGGTATCATCATCCTCATCCCCGCCAGGCGTACCGGGGTTGTAATTACAAGTTTCACGGGCTGCACGTGCCTTGACACAGATGCCCTCAAGCTCTGTTTTAGAAAGTTTCACGAAAACCTTCAAATATATTATATACGTCAGGTTAAGCCTCAACATGAACCCTCATCTCATACAACTCCTGTGGCTCACCAGGATTGGCAGAAGTATGAGATGTGGGTGTCTGTGATTGCCTTCATTCCTCCTCGTCACTCAAGACAATGACTTTCTCGTTTAACCCAAACAACTCCACCTCAAAACCCTAGATATGTTCTTCTAACATTTCCCTCTTAAGCGCCAATGTCTCTACCTCATTAACCCGTTCGGGCCTGCAATGCGGAGGGCATCTTCTAGGGTGTTCGCTCCAGCCATAGCGACCATTCTGCCATTCTTGAAACGAATCAATTCTTTGATCTTGGCACTTAGCTCACCATTTAGATCGATGAACCTTCCCTCTGCCCTAGTTCAGCCGTTAAGGATGAAAACTATGTTTGAAGGTCAGCGTTCTCAGCCATCATCCCCTTGCTCACCTCGAGTTCATCCTCTTTATCCTTTAGAGCTGCCTCAAGCTCAATGCACCTACCGATGGCCCTCATAAGCTCATCTTCCATCTCCCTTAAATCTATATCTTTCTTTGGTAGCACATTATCTTTCTGTTTAAGCCCATCATAAAGCGACTGAAATTCGCCATCGTGGATAAGGAAGTCGGCTAGTGTTCGGTGCTTAGTACGATACTCCTTGTACTTGGAGCTCATCTTCTTGAAAATGGTTGTTCTTCGCTACTCCCATCGGTCACGCTCGATCCCCATGATAAGAGTCTGATAAGCAAAAAGAGAGGAGTTAGTGTGAACAAATTACATATCGAAAATAAATCCTAACATGAAAAAATCACTTACTCCCAGAGCCATGCCGGATATACCCAATGACAGATCATCATAGTACATTGCCTGTAGCACCATGTTCTCAGAAAGCCGAGAACAGGGGAGCAAAGGCCGGTACTGCCCGTTCTGAGTTAGCCAAAAGGACTTAGTCCGTGGAAACAACTACGTATAGACTAGTACCCTCCGTCCTTAACTCCATATGAGTGTTCCTCTCCAAGAAGGCCCGTACCTCCTCAGGGTCAATATTCGAGCTAGAGTCATCGTCTCCCGCTGGGACCGCTTTGCTTCCCCAGCCGCTGATGATGCACCACTTTCTACGGCTTGTGTAAGCTGTCTACTACCAGAGCCCCATAAACCCCAGAGGGCCTCCCCCCCTGATGCAAATCAAGAAGCTGTATTAACATTTTGTTATTTAGGTTGCCAAAAACAAGTTCTTATATGCTCGCGGATAGGTGTGTGGACGTGTCTTCAAGTTCAAAAGGCCCAAGATTGATTTCAAGAAGCCAAGGCCTTTTCCTTCTTAAAATAGGATTTATTTTATTCCTTTTAGAATAAGGATTTTCCTTTAGTAGGATTCTAGTTTTTTTTCCTTGTAGAATAGAGACTTTACTTTCCTTGTCTAGTTATTTTATTTCCTTGTTAGAATAGGAATTGTAGTCATCAAAGAAGAGACTCTAGGCCAATATAAAGGGTTTTATTCCTTGTAGAAGGCAATTCACGTTTTTAAGGTTTGCCTAGTTTTACAATAGAGTATTTTTCTCTATTTTGTCTTCTTTATCCTTGTTTTTGGTTCCAAGCAATGTGGTGATAGTCTTTATCTTGTTTTCAGTTGCGTGTGATATTTTCTTATCAAGTTAATTGATTTCAAGTGGTGACTTTAGGAACTTTTCATCCAAGAATATGTTTCTTGATTCTAAATTCGTTATTTTGATATCCTAGAATCAAAACTTTCATTGAACTGCTACAACTTCCATATTTACTTGTTTTGAACGAGTAAATAGTCTTTCTTATAGTTCAAATTGTCATCTTTCACTTCTTTTTTGAATCATCTGATTTCGAGTCCTAAAACTTGAGATACGCTATTTCTTGAAACCGTCCCATAAACCACGTTTTTTTTTTCAAGATCTTGATCCTAGTTGGTTGGTTCTTTGTTAACTCGAAGAATCACATCAATTTGGTATCAGATTAGCAGGTGGTGAACCTAATATGCAATCAAGAAAAGGTCGTTGGGTTCAAGAAGGTGAAGGAAGAACATCTGATCGTGACATGGAGATAGAAGATATGAGAAGGACAATTGAACAACTGGAGAGGCAACTCCAACACTACGGAAGGCAAGAACGACATAGAAGGCCGAAGGAAGGAGATGAAAGGGACTCTAATATTAACCCCTTTCATATGGATGATGGAGATGACTCTAGTGAAAATTCGTATCCTCCTAGGAGATACCGAGATGATGAATCTGAATGGTCAAGGAGAAAGAGGAACCATTCTCGGGAGAAAAGGGATGATGTGATGGTTGATGTTCCTGATTTTGATGGAAAAGCACAAGGGGATGCGTTTATAGAGTGGTTATTGACCGTTGAACAAATCTTTGAGTTCAAGGATATTTTGAGGAGAAAAAGGTTAAGATCACTTCCATCAAGTTTAAGGGATATGATTCACTTTGGTTGGATAATTTAAACGCGAGAAAGAGAAAGAGAAGGTCGTGGTAAGATTCGAACTTGGGAGAAGATGAAGAGAGAACTTTGAAGATGTTTTCTTCCTGATACATATAAATAAGATAATTATCTTAAATATCATAACTTTCGCCAACGAGATGAGACCGTAGAAGACTATACTCGAGAGTTTGAATACCTCATGATTAAGTGTGACACCCGAGAACCTGAGGAACAGATCATAGCAAGATATATTGGTGGCTTAAGGCTTGCCATCTCTGATGTTATTCGCCTACAACCTTATTGTACATTCAATGATGTACGAAAGCTTTCCATCAACATCGAGCAAGAACAAAACGAGCCAAAGAAATTATACTCCAAGAAGAATTACCCAAACTAAGGGAGTACTAGTAGTGGTAATGGTGGAAATTCCAACGCCATTTATAGCAGTAGACATGGAAGACTCACAAGATGAGGAGCATGAGTTAAATACACGAGCCAAGAAGTTACTTGCTAAGTTTGAGGATGTTATCTCGGAAGATGTTCCACTATAACTTCCACCCATGTGCGATATTCAACATCAAATTGACCTTATACCCGGAGCATTGTTGCCAAACAAAGGAGCTTATAGGATGAATCCTACACAACAAGATGAACTCCAAAGGCAAGTCGAAGAGCTATTTAAGAGGGGTTTAATAACGGAGAGCCTTAGTCCCTATGTCGTGCCTTCTTTGCTTGTTCCTAAGAAAATGGAACTTGGGGGATGTGTGTTGACAGTCGAGCAATCAACAAAATCACTATCAAATATCGCTTTCCAATCCCAAGGTTAGATGATCTATTTGGCCAATTACATGGTTCTAAGATCTTTTCAAATATTGATTTGAAGAGTGGGTACCACCAGATTCGTATGAGAGTAGGTGATGAATGGAAGAATGACTTCAAGACTAGCCAAGGCTTGTATGAATGGTTGGTAATGCCTTTTGGTTTGTCAAATGCTCCTAGCACATTTATGAGACTTATGACCCATGTGTTTAGACCATTCATTGGGAAGTTTGTTGTTGTCTACTTTGATAATATCCTAATTTATAGCAAAGAGGAAGTAGAACATGGAAAGCATTTGGAGAAGGTTTTTGAAACCTTATGGAGAGAGAAGCTATATGCACAACTCAAGAAGTGCATCTTTTATAATAATAGTGTTTGCTTTCTTGGTTACATTGTAACTAGCGCAGGTACTCACGCCAACCCAAGCAAGACTGAAGCAATCATAAATTGGCCAATTCCTAGGTCAATTTCAGATATAAGGAGCTTTCATGGAATGTTGTCCTTTTATCGAAGATTTATCAAAAATTTTAGCACTTTGACTGCCCCCAAAACTGAGTGTTTGAAAGGAGGCATGTTCTAGTGGGACGAAGAAGCTCAAAAGAGTTTTGAATTGATAAAGAAGAAGATGACACAAGATCTTATCCTTCAGTTGCCTAACGTTGATGTTTCATTTGAAGTAGAATGTAATGCTTCAGGTGTTGGTGTCGGAGGAGTTCTTAGCCAGGAAGGTAAACATGTGGCTTATTTTAGCGAGAATCTAAGTGGATCTAAATTGAAGTACTCCACATATGAAAAAGATTTTTATGCTATTGTTCGCGTGTTGCAGCATTGGAGTAATTATTTATTACCAAGAGATTTTGTGCTATATTCTGATTATGAGGAAGTATCTTAGTCACCAATAAAAGCTCAATGCAAGGCATGCAAAATGGGTTGAGTTCCTTCAGAATTTCAGTTTGTAATTAAGCACAAAGATGGAACCCTTAATCAAGTGGCTGATGCTCTTAGTAGAAGACCGTGTTTACTTTCTATGATGTAAACTAATGCATTTGGATTCGACCATATCAAGGAGCTTTATGAAGCTGAACCAGACTTTGGAGATATTTGGAAGAGATTCTTGGAGGGTCTAGAAAGAATGTAATTCATGATGGGTTTTTTTTAATATGGAAAACATCTATGCATACCACAAAGCTCTTTAAGGGAGTCCATTGTGAGGGAAGCACATGAGGGTGGATTAGCTGGTCATTTTGGACATTCTAAAACTTTGAAGATGATTCAAGAAAACATCTACTAGCCTACTGATTGAGTGTTGTGAAACATGTAGAAAAGAAAAAATGCATGGAGCAATAAGGGATTATCTTTGCCAATTCCTACAACACTGTGGAAACATATTAGCAAGGATTTTGTGCTTGAATTGCCAAGGACTTAAGGAGGCAAGGATGCTATCTTCGTTGTTTTTGATAAATGATCTAAGATGGCATACTTTATCCCATGTAACAAGACAAGTGATGCAACTCATGTGGCCGGTTTGTTCTTTAGCAATATTTTCAGGTTACACGGCATGCCAAGAAGCATTGTTTCTGATCACGACACTAAATTTCTCAGTCATTTTTGGTGTATTTTATGGGCTAAGCTTGGTACAGAGTTGAAGTATAGCTCACCTTATCACCCTCAAACATATGGACAAACAGAGGTGGTCAATCGAAGTTTAGGTGCATTGTTAAGAAGTTTGATCAAGAAGAACATAAGAGAGTGGGAATCCTTGCTACCACATGCTGAGTTTTCTTCCAACAAGTCTGTGAATCGAACTACTGGAAAATGTACTTTGAAGTGGTTTATGGTAAGAATTCTCTTGGTCCATTAGACTTGTCTCCTCTTCTTAAAACCCACAATTTTAGTGGAGATGCTGATGAAAGGGCTAAGGAATTAAAAAGGTTGAATGAGAAAGTAGTACAAGAGATTGGGAGACAAACAAAGGCATATAAGAAGCAAGTTGATAAGAAAAGAAAACAACAATTCTTTAACGTGGGAGACTTAATCTGGGTATACTAAAGGAAAGAAAGATTTCCTAACCAAAAGATTCCAAAGTTGCAACCAAGACTTGATGGTCTATTTCGAGTTGTTCAAAAGTTAGGTGACAATGCTTACAGATTGGATCTACTGAATGATTATGGGGTTTCACGAATATTTATTGTTGCTGACCCTGCGCCATTTATAGAGCCTTTAGACTCGACGACGATTCCTATTCAACCAGGGGAGAATGATGCAAATCAAGAAGCTATATTAACCTTTTGTTATTTAGCTCGCCAAAAATAAGTTCTTATATACCCACATATAGGTGTATGGACGTGTCTTCAAGTTCAAAAGGCCCAAGAGTGATTTCAAGAAGCCAAGCCCCTTTCCTTCTTAAAATAGGATTTAGTTTATTTCTTTTAGAATAAGGATTTTCCTTTTATAGGATTCTAGTTTCTTTTCCTTATAGAAAAGGGATTTTACTTTCCTTGTCTAGTTATTTTATTTCCTTGTTAGAATAGGAATTTTAGTCATCAAAGAAGAGATTCTTGGCCTATACAAATGGTTCTCTTTCCTTGTAGAAGGAAATTCTCATTTTTAAGGTTTGCCTAGTTTTACAATAGAGTATTTTTTTCTAGGGAAAAGGGTCAGAACTGCCCCTAACGTATTGACTCCAGGTTAAAAATGCCTCCGTTAACCTATTTTGAAGAAAATGCCCCTACCATTGAAAATGTGGCATATTTGTGCCCTTAAGTCTAACAACTGACTGTACTTATATTTAAAATGGAGGGCATTTTTTTCAAAATAGGTTAACGGTAGGGGTATTTTTAAACTGGAGTCAATATATTAGGGGCAAAAATATGCCAGAATTTTAACGGTAGCGGCATTTTCTTCAAAGTAGGTTAAAGGAGGGCATTTTTAACCTGGCATCAATATGTTAGGGCAGTTCTGACCCTTTTCCGTTTTTTCTATTTTGTCTTATTTACCCTTGTTTTTTATTCCAAGCAAGGTGGTGATAGTCTTTATCTTGTTTTCAATTGTGTGTGGTGTATCAAATGATTCCAAGTGGTGACTTTAGAAAATTTTCATCCAAGAACACGTTTCTTGATTCTAATTTGTTATTTTGATATCCTAAAATCAAAACTTTCATTGAACCGCTACAGCTTCAATATTTAGTAGTTTTGAACAAGTAAATAGTCTTTTTTATAATTCAGATTGTCATCTTTCACCTCATTTTTGAATCATTATATTCTGCGTCCAAAAACTTGAGATACGTTGTTTCTTGAAGCCGGCCCATAAACCACATTTTCGTTTCAACATCTTGAAGTTGGTTGGTTGGTTCTTTGTTAAATCGAAGAATCACATCACCTCCACAATGGCACCTGCCATGAAAACGGTCTCTACGTCTTGCCTGAGCACAGATTTTGTTTCCAAAGCGATGAATTATTTCGGTTCAACATTAGCGACAACAGCCTTCCCGATTTCTAACCTTCGCCTTCTCCTCGATGGTGACTCCTCTCCATTAGATGGTTCGTTTACAAGATGATAGATGGGCTAGGAAGAGATCTCATCACCCACGACAATAGCTTGAGGGGCGGAGTCCCTCATCAGTGGAACTTGAGTCTGACTTCCTCGAACAGACTTAGCTAAGGCAAATTACATTCCATTAAACACGATCTTGGCGAAATGCAGTCACGGGAGCCTTCTTCTTGGTAACTCGCTTAGCTAGAACCAAAGGGAGGTCGCATCAAAGAGCAATGGTAAACAACAATAAGGTGAAGCTGAAATGACACTTACTGGACGAGATTTTGGGTCCAAACGCTTGTGAAAGGACGCCCAATCATGAATTCTCATGGTGTGGGGTAACACGCGAGCCACCCAATCTTTAATATCGAAGATGGGATAAGGTGCACGCCTCTCGGCTGAAAATAAGGAAGCCGCAAGTGATCCAAAAATGAAAGAACAAAAGAAACTAACTAGCATATGTTAACCGATTTCTAACCTTCGCCTTCTCCTCGATGGTGACTCCTCTCCATTAGATGGCTCGTTTACAAGATGATAGATGGGCTAGGAAGAGATCTCATCACCCACGACAATAGCTTGAGGGGCGGAGTCCCTCATCAGTGGAACTTGAGTCTAACTTCCTCGAACAGACTTAGCTAAGGCAAATTACATTCCATTAAACACGATCTTGGCGAAATGCAGTCACGGGAGCCTTCTTCTTGGTAACTCGCTTAGCTAGAACCAAAGGGAGGTCGCATCAAAGATCAATGGTAAACAACAATAAGGTGAAGCTGAAATGACACTTACTGGACGAGATTTTGGGTCCAAACGGTTGTGAAAGGACGCCGAATCATGAATTCTCATGGTGTGGGGTAACACGCGAGCCACCCAATCTTCAATATCGAAGATTGGATAAGGTGCACGCCTCTCGGCTGAAAATAAGGAAGCCGCAAGTGATCCAAAAATGAAAGAACAAAAAAAACTAACTAGCATACATTAAGATACTTACGATTATAGTTTCATTGCTCGGGAAACCTAGACAAGTATGCTACTAGGTGCTCAGTCTTGATGAAAAGTACATATGCCAGAACCGCCAATTTGTCTTATCATCCATCCCGACGACCAACCGTCTGGTCCAATAATATTTAGGCCGGAGGTCGGCTATGTGAGGCGGTTCCGTCTGAGAAAGCTTCTGGGCAGAAGCAGGAGCAGGTTCCTTTGGGAAGTCATGTCTAACCAAAGGGTTCTGGGGACTATCTCTTTTGCAGCAGGGACGCTTTCCTTCGCTTTAACCATGAATTTCTCACCGCCTGGAGGAAGGGCCACCGATAATGGAGTGTATCGGAAACCTCATAATGAATATGAGGGGATTTTTACATATCTCTATATTGAAACGTGTGCAACAGAGTCTGAAGAAGAAGATAAAAACTAGGTATGAAAGAAGGGACTACAACTGAAGAGGCTCTGAGAAATTGAAAGCAGACATTAGAGAAGAACGGTACCCATGCGAAGTGAAAAATGATGAAGACTTTCAAAAACAGAATCCCCTACCTATTTATAGGGATGGGTGGCACAAAATCGAAGCAAAGGCCGTCAATGGAACCAAAATCGAAGCACGAAAGCATAGGCGCTGCATTAGGAATATGCGTAATAATGACACGCGTGGCCATGATGTCACACCATGTTGGCCACACTAGCCGCATCCCCGTTATCCACGCCATTTCTTCGACCTCGACCGATTCAAATCGATCAACACAACCGATTTCCTTCTAAATAAACTCAGACTGGATCAACTTATCGAGGACGTACATGATCACGATCTCAACAAGCAGAGAAACTAGCTGTATGGTTCTAAATTTGAATGTCTTGATAAGTGCATACAAATAGGGTCGATTACAGAGTCGACCACGACACAATGACGAGGAGTCATCTCCAGAAGGATTATTGACGAGGTTAAGTAAATTGAGCAAGGAGGTCGGGGTCGGATACCGTTACAATAGGAATATTCCATTGGATATTCCTTATGTTGTGATTTTTAGGGTTTCTTAGAGTTGTCCCTTATAAATATGATGAGATAAAAAATAAAATGGGATCTTTACTTCTCAATAAAAGCACTTTGTAAAGAGTTGACTAAAAAGAATATACAAATATTGTCTTGTTCACTGATTACTTTGCTCAACACACATTATTCAATCTTTGTTAGCTAGATCCAAAGATTACTTATCCATCTTCTGTTTCCATCATTCCACATTGGTGCCAGGAGAAAGAATCACCCAAGTCATCTGACATTTGTGCGATGAATTTCTTCTTATTAAATTTATTGTTATTATCTATATTTATTGCATGTTCATGTTATAACATTTATTGATAATAATTGAATACATAGCCGATAGTTATGCTCACCTCGCTAATACCTTTTAATATTATATCTAAAATTTATTCTATTTAACTAGGATTCATCCTCTATTTCATCATTAATTAGTTTAATAAAAATTTTAACACTTTTTGGTCAAATACTATCCTCTTTAAAATCTATACGTGGAATTATAGTATGTTGTTATTGTTGTTGTATTATTATTATTATTATTAATATTATTATTATGGTCAACTTCTTTTGCAGTAGAAAAGCTTCGGGTCTTTGGTCTTCCATTCACTTTGGATTTGAATATGCTGTCATCTTCTCGACGAACTTTCGTTGCAAATTACTTAAGTATTATATGTTGATTGACTCCTGTGTTTCAAGCTGACTATTTAATGTGTAAAGCAAATCTGGTCAAATGAGCGTGAAAAGACCAACACTGACTTAAGAATTTTCCCGGATCAAATTCAAAGAAAGTTGGGGTGTTAAACGAGCGGATTGAGTCGATTTTGAACAGGTTAAAATAAATTGAGTTAATAATTGAGCGGGTCAAATACCCCGCCAAAAAATTCCTTGAGCTAAGATGGGTCAAATCAACATTGGCTAATATTTGGATTATAACTCAACCCGCTCAACTCTTATTAAGCTTTAATTAGTATGTGTTGTTTTCTTACAAATTGTACAATTACTAAATAAGACTTTATTTCTCTTTTCTTATGGTAATATATAAACTATCAAACAAAAAAAACTTATTTCTCGGATATTTTGACAAAGTTACTCATGCATCAATTTGAATTAAAAATTAGTCCAACTTTAAATGAGTTAGAGATTGTTGAGTCAAAATGGATTAAGTAAACCAGCCAAACCTTAAACGAGTTGGGCTATTTATTTGGGCTTCGGCTAAATTTGACATCCCTAGAATAAAGTATAATTAACTATTATTGAAATTTTCATGCAATATATTATTGAATTTAAGTTATATACACTTTTAATATATAATAATTATATTATTTGTATATTTTAACATGTGATATCATTGTACACATAAAATTTGTTGAATTTAAATTCATAAATTAATATGGATTATATTTAAGTTCAAGATATATTAGTTCAAATGTGATATATTAGTTCAAATATATATATATATATATATATATATATATATATATATATATATATATATATATATATAATATGGATTAAATAATTAAGTTCATATTCATTAGGCTAGCCCACTTAATTGGGCTACAAATGATAAGTTCACTTCATTACGCCCAAGATATCATCTTCCTAGGGCCCAGTTTGGCGCTACATATGAAATGACGTGGCGCACACCAAATCAAATGGAAGATCCTATAGGATCGTGCCATGTGTCAAAATGACAAGGCATGCCAAGTTAAATTAAATGACCAGTAAAACTACGCCACGTGTGCAAATGACATGTTCTGGCCAATCAAATACGACCCTATCACTCTTCAATCTGATTGGTCGAAAAGAGTTTGTTCTTGTCATAACTGTCTCCTCCCACAACTATAAATAGGGATTTTCATAACTCAAAAAAGAGACCAGAAGTTATAACAAGAAGCAAGAGAGAGCTCGTGGATCAAACGTCCAAAAGTTTCATGCTTCAAGCAATCAAGTTAAGGATTAAGAAATCAAATTCAAGCTCAATGTGACGACCTAAAGGGTCATCACCATAATTCTCCCTTTTTCGTACTTTCGAGGCCTTGAAAACCTCACTTTTAATTTTCTCGATTTGCGTGGTAGTCCAGGCGCAAAGCCGAAAATATTTATTTTAAAATATATAAATTTTGTGGAAAATTTGAAGAATTTTGATATTAATATTGATATAGTTGATTTTGGTCAATATTTTGGGTAAACAGACAGGACCCATGATGTGACGGTCTTGGGAGATCTGTAGAAAAATATGGGACTCGGTCATAATCCCGAAATCGAAATCCGAGGTCCGAAGCCCGAGTACGAAATTTTTGAAAGAAATTATTTATCTGAAAATGACATGAAAAATTGAAATCAAAATAAGTTAGAAAATATAGGTATCGAGCTCGTATTTTGGTTCCGACGCCCGGTACAGGTCTTAAATGATCGTTAAGCGCTATCTGTAAAATTTAGTCGAAATCGGACGTCGTTTGACGTGTTTTGGACCTAAATATTTAAAGTTAAAGGTTTGTGAAGTTGGAAACGAAAAATGATGATTTTGAGGTTTAATTCATTGAATTTGATATTATTTTGGCGATTTGATCGCTCAACTAAGTTCGTAGGATGTTATTGAGTTAGTATGTGTGTTTTGTTAGGAGCCCCGAGGGCACGGGAGTGATTTCGGGTTTGGTTCGGAATGCTTTTGCACTTGGAAATGCATAAGATTTTCATTCCCTATTGCAGACCACTTTTACCCTTTGCGAACGCGGCCCTAGGCTCGCGTTCGCGAAGCTTCACATGTTTCTCTTCATCGCGTTCACGGATAGTACCCCGCGTTCGCGTAGTATAGTTTTCTCCTTCACCGCGTTCGCGGTTCCCTTCTCGTGTTTTCCTAGAGTAAACCCAGGACCTCCCTTCCTTCCTTCTTCGCATTCGCATAGTCTCAATCACGAACGCATAGATTCCTAGACTTTCGTCATCGTGAACGCGACCTACGTGTCGCGAACGCGTAGACCAAAAAGCTTAAGTGAATTAATTAAAAACAGAACAGTCAACTTCGTGATTTTTCATAAACTTTCACATTGACCCCTCTCCTACACCCTCCATAGACGAGTTCCAAGCTTCCATTCCTCCATAACTCTTTGGGTAAGTATTCTTAACTTCATTTCCTCTTAATTCACTCATCTAATTACTAAGTTTCTAGCCCTAAATCATGAAATCAAAGTAGAAATAGGGGAATTTGGGTAGAACTAGGGCTTTTGGGATTTTGGGCAATTCAACCTCAATTCGAGGTCGAATCTTAAAACAAATTACATATTTGAACTCGTGGGGTTACGAGTGATGGGTTTTGCTCCGACCCTCGAGTTTGAACCATACGGGCCCGAGGTCATATTTTGGTATTTTTGGAAGAATGGTAGGAAATTCATTTCTAGGCTATGAAATTTTGTTTTTAAGCCATTATTAATAATATTGAACTAATTATGGCTAGATATTGTTGTTTCAGAGTTGGATTGTAGAGGAAGAGCGGTGTTAAAGGCTTGATTGCTATAATCAGACTGAGGTAAGTGTTTGATCTAACTTTGGCTTGAGGGAATAAGATTAGAGTGTTTGATTGCTATTTGCTAAATGATCGAGTACGGTGTATAGACATGGTGACGAGTATTTATACACCGGTGTCTATCATGACCGTGAGTCGTAAATGCTTTTAATTCGAAAGATATGGCACAACCGTCTTGTTAAAATGATGATTCCCAAGTAAAGTGTTATATAAGAACAAAATGAACTAAAAGAGAATGTGATGCAATGATTCAATTGTTGGGATGAGTAGACTGTTACTATTGAATTATCCCTTGTCGGGATATTTGTGCTATTAGTTGTACCCTTGTTGGGTTTAACTATTATGATGTTGTTTTTCCCAATGGGACATCTTTTGGAGAGAGTATTTGTGCTATTCATTATAATATGGGATCGTGTGGCATGCCGACCACTTATGAATAATGAATTGGGATCGTGTGGCACACCGACCACTTATGAATGATAATATGGGATCGTATGGCACGTCATCCACCTATGAAATATGAATTGGGATCATGTGGCAAGCCGACTAATTATGCACTGATAAATGGGATCGTATGGTGCGCCGTCCACTTAGACACACAAACACACACACACACAACACACACACACACACACACACACACACATATATATATTGGTTAATTTTGATAGGTCCAGTCTAGCCTCGTCACTAATTCGCCGGGGTTAGGCCAGGCACTTACCGGCACATGGGGTCGGTTGTGCTGATGCTACACTCTGTGCTTTTTTTTCACAGATCACGATGTAACTTACGAACTGCAACGGTATGATTTTCTGGGAGCTATCTTCAGTCTAGGGACTCTCGAGGTAGACTAGCTGGAGTTCGCAGGCGGAAGTCCATTTCTTTACTTTTGTTTGTTCATCTTGTATCCGGCAAACACTGTGTATTTCTTTTCCAGACTTTGTTTGTAGTATTCTGTAATAGTCCGTGAGTAGTGGCACGAGATACTGGGTAGAGGTGAATTTTAAAACTTCCACGTTTTCCGTTTGCAGTTAATTAAGTATTTGTAAGTCTTCCTCATTTGATTATCATTTCAGTTTATTCTAATTGTTTAAAAGAAAGTAGTAGAAATGTTGTATGGTTTGGCTTGCCTAGCTCCGACAGTAGGCGCCATCATGACTCTCGATGGTGGAAAATATGGGTCGTGACATTCAAGAACGAAGAACAAATCAAAATTCAGGGAGTACGAGTTCAAATCAAAGTTTGTACTAGTTGAATTCGAGATCTTCGTTCGCGGTAAATTATAGATTCAAGATCAAACTCGAAGGCCCTTGAATTTATTGCTGGTGAAAAGAAGAATTAGACGAATCATAGAGATTGTAACACTCAAATTTATTAAATCAAATACTACGATTATTGCAATATTTTTAGTCTTGATTTTATTTTCTTGACGCAAGTTATTGTCTACCGTCATATTAGTTAAATTATTTTTGTTAGGTTGTTAATAATATCATAAAAATTTAGCTATAATTGCATACTACCTCCGTCCAATTTATGTGAACCTGTTTAACTGGGCACAAAGTTTAAGAAAAAAGGAAGATTTTTAAAATTTGTGGTCCTAAATAAATAAAAAAAGGCCCAAGAGTATTTGTATGGTTATAAAATTTTTTTATTAAGACTAGAATTGTATTTTTAAGATAAATTTTTATCAAATTTAAAATAGCATCTTCTTTAAAGAATTAAAAAGAAAAAGGTTCATGAGACTAAGGAAGTACTGTTGATAAATAACATAATCGATACACAAATATTTCTGCACCGACTTAATTATATTTTAT
Organism: Nicotiana benthamiana; assembly: GCA_034376525.1. Lineage (NCBI taxonomy): Eukaryota > Viridiplantae > Streptophyta > Magnoliopsida > Solanales > Solanaceae > Nicotiana > Nicotiana benthamiana. Next base: position 116,088,880 of record CM067340.1, read on the forward strand.
TTTATACCACTTTAGTAAGCAACTTCTCTTACACACATACTCCACTATTCTTGAACTTCACAAAAGTAGTAAGCGTCAATTATACCATGATGTTATGTCATCAACACGTCATCAATATCATAAGTCATTTCTTTAATTGTGCACTGCAAAAAACAAATATAAATCAGGATAGCAGGCCTTTCGAGTGCTAATTGGATAATTTACATATTGCACAAAAAATGTAAATCACTTTAGGTGAGTCCGGTGCGACAACCCGTAGCTGCTGCAAAAACAAATTGCGAATTATTTGGATAGTGTATTGGAAAAAAATTGAGTTTGAATTAGAGATAACGTGGCATGACATGTGGATTGGTCAAACAGTCAAAGAGCAACAAAATGACAAAGGCACGGAAGATAACATGCACGTTGGAGGAAAAGAAAACAGACACGAGAGGAAATCTTAGATACGAGTCTCGTGTCTATTCAAGATATTCAATATGAAAGGATAAAAAGGGCATTAAAGACAAGAATCTGATGATAAAAAGTAGTCTACATTCATTATTAAATACCCGATACGTTAGTTATTCAATATTTAATAGCAATAGTTATGCAACGTCTTATTAAATGCTCCTTGATATAATCAACATTATGATTAAAGGGTGAGAGACAGGGGAACCAGATCTTCATCCAGGTTCAGAGGCGATCGAAACAACCAAGAGTCACGAGATGATGATAGGAATTTAATGGCACGATTTGCTGGTCATAGTTTCAATGTGACTAATTTTGAGCTCGTGGCTGTTCTAAGGAGTATGGGAGATAAGGTACGGTGACCAAAAGAGATACGGTCGAACCTAAACAGACGTAACCCAGACCATTCGTGCGAATTTCACAACGACCATGGACATAAAACCTCAGAATGCGGATTTCTACAGAGTGAAGTAGATCATTTATTGAAGCAAGGATATCTCACACAGCTGTTCAGTGAAAAGGGAAAGCAAACCTACATGAAAAATAGGCAAGAGCCACTGAAACCACCTTCACCTAAGAGGGTAGTAAATGTCATCAATGGAGGGTAAGATATATACGGAGTAACGTACACAGCTTCAAACAAAGTTTCCAGAATGACGATCACACACGGCAAGCGAGTCCGGAAAACCTTAGAACATGAGAGTATAAGCTTCGATGATACAGATACGGAAGGAGTGATTACACCGCATAACAACGCTCTGGTAATATCTTTAATTATATATGAAACTGATGTAAAAAGAGTTTTGATTGATCCAGGGTAGCTCTGTAAATATTATTCTACTAAGAGTGTTGCGGGAAATGCAAGCTGAAGATAAAATGATACCAAAAGTGTATGTAAAAAGAGTTTTGATTGATCCAGGGTAGCTCTGTAAATATTATTCTACTAAGAGTGTTGCGGGAAATGCAAGCTGAAGATAAAATGATACCAAAAGTGCATGCTTTGTCAGGCTTCGACAATTCAAGCGTGGTAACAAAAGGTGAAGTAACTCTGACAACTTATGCTGCAGGTGTTGTTAAAGAAACTAAGTTTCAGGTAGTGGATTTGGAAATGGCATACAATATAATCACGGGGAGACCTTGGATCCATGACATGGATGATGTTCCATCAACCTTATATCAAGTCATTAAATTTCCATCACCTTGGGGAATATGTCAAATTCTAGGGGATCAACAGATAGCCAAGAGTATCAACGCAATAACAGATATGAACGCCGCAAGTAAAGAGAAATAGCAATTACCGGAAACAGTTGAAGGTGTCAGCAATCAAACTTCAACCAAAACAACAAATATAGATTCGAGGCCCGATGTAATTCAAGAACCTGAAGAAAACAAGAACATCAAAACGACAATAGAAGAACTCGAGGCTGTGGTGTTATTTGAACAATGGTAAGAGAAAAAAGTTTACCTAGGAGCCAATCTAAATCCCGACATGCGAGGTATGCTAATTGAATTTTTTAAAGCTAACGTAGATTGTTTTGCCTGGTCCCATGCTGATATGACAGGTATTTCACCGGATGTGATGACTCATAAGCTTAATGAAGACCCATCTTTCACTCCAATTAAGCAAAAGAAAAGAAGCTTTCAAAAGTCAACTAATCCAAGATAAGGTCCAAAACTTGCTAAAAATCGGGTCAATTCGTGAGGTAAAATATCCTGATTGGTTAGCTAACACGGTGGTTGTACATTAGAAGAATGGTAAGTGGCGAGTTTGTGTAGATTACACTGATCTAAACAAAGCTTGCCCAAAAGATTCTTTTCCTTTACCTCATATAGATCAATTGATTGATGCCACTGCATGTCATGAACTTTTAAGTTTTTTAGATGCATATTCGGGGTACAACAAAATTAAAATGGACCCTGGTGATGAGGAAAATGCTTCTTTCATCACAGATCGGGAGACGTACTGTTATAAAGTAATGCCCTTCGGTCTAAAAAATGCTGGAGCAACCTATCAAATGTTAGTCACCAAAATATTTCAAGAACATTTGGGAAAGACAATGAAGGTTTATATAAACGACATGCTCGTCAAAAACCAGCATTCCCATGACCATATTTCTCATTTAACTGTTTCCTTTGAAATTTTGCGAAAATTTAATATAAAACTTAATCCTGAAAATGTGCATTAGAGTTGCCTCTGGTAAATTTTTAAGTTTTCTTGTCTCTAACCGTGGAATTGAAGTAAATCCTTCCCAGATTAAATCAATTGAAGAAGTACCTGATGTCCTTACCTGTAAAAAGGAAGTTCAGAGGTTAACATGAAGGATAGCGGCCTTAGGGAAATTTATTTCAAAATCTTTAGAAAAATGCTTTAAATTTTTCTCTGGGCTCAAAAAACAAGATCATTTTGAGTGGAATGAAGATTTTCAACGAGCCCTGAGGGACTTGAAAGTTTATTTATCAAATCCTCCTTTACTGGAAAAACATAAAGAAGGAGAAAGGCTACTCATTTATCTAGAAGTATCAGAAGTAGCGGTAAGTGCCGTTTTAGTACGTGAAGACCAAGGTAAGCAATCCCCAATTTTTTATGTGAGTAAAACTCTATTAGATGCAGATACAAGGTATCCACAATTAGAAAAATTAGCATTATCTCTCATCATGGCATCTAGAAAGCTAAGACCTTATTTTCAATGCCATTCTATTATTGTCGTTACTGCTTTTCCTTTACGAAATATATTGCATAAACATGAACTATAAGGGAGATTAGAAAAATGGGCTATAGAACTAAGTGAGTACGAAATAATTTACCAACCTCAAACTGCTATTAAATCTCAAGTACTCACCGATTTCGAAGCTCATTTTAGTCAAAGCATGCACCTAGAAACAGAAAAAGAATTACAAGTTTTTAATGGTGCTAATCCGGGGACTTGGCTATTATTTACTGATGGTTCATCTAATGTAAAGGGGACTAGATTAGGAATAGTTCTTATACCACCTACGGGTGAAACAATTAGACAAGCTATAAAATGTGACCCTGTAACTAATAACGAAGCAGAGTATGAAGTTGTGATTTCAGGTTTGGAATTAGCATTAGAACCTGGTATCATGCAAATTGTAATCAAATGCAATTCACAGCTCGTAGTCAATCAAATACTGGGGACTTACGTGGCTAGAGAAACTCGAATGCAAGAGTATCTCGAAAAGGTACGAGAGTTAATAAGATATTTCCAAACTTGGAAAGTGATGCAAATCTCAAGAGAAGAGAATTTGGAAGTAGACGCTTTAGCCAACCTCGCATCTGCAGCAGATATAGCAAAAGACGCGAGTGCTTCAATTATACATTTGTTCTATTCTATTCTTGACCCTGATAAAAATGAGGTAAACTTCAATCACTTAACTTGGGATTGGAGAAACGAAATCGTGTCTTTTTTGCAGCAAGGAATTGTACCTGAAGACAAGATGAAGGCCATGCACTAAGAAAGAAAGGTACTCGTTACTGCTTATATCAGGGGAACCTCTATCGAAAAATGTTCGGTTGACCTTTAGCCAGGTGTCTCGGACCTTCTCAAATATAATATGTGATGAGAGAAGTATATGAGGGGCATTGTGTAAATCATGTAGTAGGCAGATCACTTGTAAAAAACATTGATTCGAGCGGGATATTACTGGCCTAAAATTGAAGAAGAAACGAATGATTTTGTATCTAAGTGTGATAAATGTCAAAGGTATGGAAATAACATGCATAGACCAGCTGAGTTATTACATATTTTCATTGCTCTGTGGCACTTCATGAAATGGGGAATGGACACCGTAGAACCATTACCTTAGGCAAAAGGTCAGGTAAAGTTTCTACTCGTACTTACTGATTATTTCACTAAATGGGTAGAAGCAGGAGCGTTTAAACAGGTACGAGAGAAAAAAGGTAAGGACTTCATTTGGAGAAATATAATTTGCCGCTTTGGTGTTCCAAAGGAGATAGTGTGTGGTAATGGACCGCAATTTATAAGGGCTCAAATCACAAAATTCTTTCAAAGTTGGCAAATCAAAACAATTACGTCAACAACGTATCATCCAGTCGGTAATGGGCAAGCAGAGTCTACATACAAAGTAATTATCAACAACCTAAAGAAAAGGTTACAAGAATCAAAACGCAATTGGCCTGAAGTATTACCAGCAGTGTTATGGGCATATCGAACGACGACGAAAACAAGTACAGGAGAAACACCATTTTCAATGGTTTATGGTGCGGAAGCTTTGATACCAGCTGAGATTGGTAAGCCTAGTACACGACGTGTTCAAGAAGAGGAAAACTCGAACACCGAAGAGTTATGAGTAAATCTTGATTTACTTGAAGGGAGAAGAGAAGCTGCGTGATAAGGATGGCGCTCAAAAGCAAGTAATTGAGCGATATTACAATAGGAAAGCACACCTCAGGTTTTTTAAAGTTAGGGACTTCATGTTAAAAAAGTTTTCCAATCTACAAAGTCAACTAATACAGGAAAGCTAAGTCCAACATGGGAAGGACCTTATCGAATTTATGAAATTGCGGGGAAAGGAGCATACGAGCTAGAAACAATGGATGGCAAGGTTTTACCTTCGCATTGGAATGATGTTCATTTAAAGAGGTATTACTTCTAAGGAAATACCCATGGTCAGGTATCGCCATGTTAAATTTTTTCCTTTGAATTGTTAAAGTTATACTAACGATTTTAGATGTTAGGTAAAAACCTTAACTCCTGCCAAATGATGAGTCACAGCCTGCACGGCAAATTGGAATACTATTAAATTCCTAGCCCAAGGTTACATTAATCTGATGGAAATACACATGAGTTAAGCAGTCTTCATCTATAATCGCACCTCTGAGTCCCGTATATTTTTCTGTTTCAGGAAAAGGACCAAATATTGGGAGCAAATATACAAGTGTTCGAGGCTTCATACTTCACCGCTCAAACACTTGGGGGACTATACTATATACACACGAGTATGTGCAGAAATAGATACGAGAGAGCACAATTCGAGATTTACAAATCAAATTAAGTTACGAGAATTCAAGTATCAATCTAAAAGCACTCATCGTAGTGTTCTTTCCTTTTTAGAACAATGAAATCACTGCTTAAACCCTTCCTAAGTATGTAAAGGCATGGATATGACTATGTATCAAAAACAGGTTATGAGAAACCTTGTATATGTTATAAATCTGTTAAAAGAAAACAGTTGCGAGAAAGTTGTAGATGCGCTTCAATACATGTAATACTTAAGAAACTTATCAAAATTCACGAATAAAAACTTTACAAAAGTTTTTTTATACGAAACATGTATGTTCCTATTTCTTTCATCGTATGATAACACCATTATGAAGTTGAGACGTCTTCTTCATTAAGTGCCGATAAATAAAAGGTCCCTCTTTTATTTTTCTTCATGATGATAACACATGAGAAGAACTATGAAAGCATTTTATGAAAAAGATAAAAATGCTAACTTATTCTCTAAGTCCTAAAAAGAAAAATAGGCAAGAGTAAGATAAAATAAAATTTTCCTGCAAAGTCTAGAAATATGAATAGACAATGATAAAATAAATAAGTAATATACAAACTTCTCAACATAAAAAGCTAAGCAAAAAACTTAACTATTACAATACATTTGTTTTTCAAAACAGATGCCCCATTATAGAAACTGGGGACTTCATTAACAAATTTACATCATCAAAAAAACAAACAAAAGAGGTAAGGTTAAATATTTTCACTGGTCATTGAGGAAATTGGAACGTTAGAAGTCGCAGCCTCATTAGGCTCGGTAGAAACTTCCAAAGGAGCAGCAATAGAGGCAGTCTCAGCTGAAATTGAAGTATGACATTCTCGAGAGAAGCAGTAGACACGGGGATTTCCATTCCCAAAGATTGTGTTGTAGGTAAGTTAACCTCGGTCACTGGAACGGTAACTTCAATAACTTAAGCTGTTGACTCTAAGTTCAAAGGCTCTTCAATCCCGGGAGTTTCGACAGTTGGAGAGGATATGTCAATTACCTGATCAGGAGAAGGAGTTTCAGTAGGTTGCTCATTCTTCTCAATCATGTCCAAAACTTTGGCCAACTCAAATTGCAAGTCAAACTTTTCTTGAGAAGACTCCACTAAAGCATCACGACGGGATTTCAAGAAAGACCAGTTAACCTCATAATTGAAATTCTGAGCTAAGGAATTGTAATCCTTCTCCAGGTTTTCATAATCTCTTCTCCACGTAGCTAAGGTGTTCTTCATTGTTTCATGCTCAGTTAAGTGGAAATTAAGGGAAGATTGAAGTTTGACACAAGAACTCTCCAACATACGAACCTTATCTGAAGAAATCCTCAAACCATCCCGAGTCTGGTTCAAAGATTGCACTAGTTCTTTGGCATATTCTTCTTTCTTCTCCATTAGTGCTTTGAATTCTTTAGTTTCTTTATTAGGATTTGACAAAGAGTCCTTCAAAATCTCTTTATCCTTTTTTGCTTGGCTTGTAGAAGTCGTGGAAATCCCTAATTCTGAGGATAAAGCCCGATTTTGCTGTTCAAGTTGAAACTTAGAAGACTACAACTCTTCAATGTTTCTTAAAGCACCTTCGAATTGTTCTTTCCAATTTTGAGCCTCAAGCTGGGATTCTTCAGATATTCTTTTAGCTTCATCATCAGCCTTAGTAGATTCCCGTGCCATTTTCTCTAATACAGAGATCCTCCCCATCAACTCAGTTCCGATCAAGTTTTCCTACAAACATAAGGCATAAAATAAGAACATAAGGCCAAGGAAAAGTAAATAATCACGGGTAAGGAATGTACCTTCAATGTTGAATGAACTATGTCATTCATCAAGGTGTAGCAGCTATGGCTCTGCATCTTTGTTCTTTCCACATCTCCGATAAGAGGCTAGAGCCAGACATCCGCTCCACCTGTCTTCCTTAAAAGACTATGAGTAGTAGGTACTTCAAGAGTAACCTTTCTCATAGACATACCTCTGTTGTTTAGTCCAGGTTCAGAATGAGGAACAAAAGAGGAATGAATAGTGGAAAGAGGATTAGTAGAAGAGATGAAAACAATAGGAGCGGCTTAAACCAGAACAGGAGCTGAGGGAATAGGCACGGATGCTAAAAAAGGAACAGGAGAAGAAGTTGTAAAAACAGTGGGAGATGTCAAAGGAGAAGAAACAGGTACGGTTGAAGGAGAAATAGAAGAAACTAGAGAAATAGGAATGTAAGTAGATAAGGGAATTTCATTGAGAACGGGACCAAGTTCCCCACTTTGAAAACCACTCTCGAAGAGACGGTGAACAGATTCACTCGTGTCTCCAGGAGCAAGATCTTCATCGGATTGGATTAAGACATGCTCGGTAATGTAAGTAAATGTAGAAGAAGTAATTGCAGCAGAGGTACGGGCAGGAGAATCTTCAATTTCATCATCCATAACAACACGTCTCCTAGCTCTTGGTCTAGATGCCAAAGAGGTATTATCTTCTTCTTCGTTATCGGTTTCCATTATCATAGCTTTTCTTTTGGCTAAGAGTGCTTTAGCTTTGTCCAAGCCAAGGACGGTGTTGGCAGTAGTACGCATGGCTATAGCAACGTCCGCTGCCATCCCTTTTATTCCAAATTCTGATAAAAAGAAGGATTTGAGTTCATCATCAAAATTTAGTATATGTAAGAAAGCATACATGAAAAGAAATATATACCGTTTGTTTTCACTGTTCACCCATGTAAAGAGGAGATAGATTTCCAAGTCCTATCTTCCTTAAGAGAAACTTTCAAAATTGAGTCTACTCAACCACGGAAATTGGGAACGGGTTCTACATCTCCCACAGTTGCTAAAAAAAACAAAAATGGGATAAATTTATAGAGAAAATCAAAATCTCATAAAATAGGTATGGGAAAAGTAAAAGAGAAACTTACGTGCAAAATTCCACATCTCAGTGAAGGGAATGTTTGATTCTCCCAGTAAATCCACTGTGTGAACACCAATGTAACGAAGATACCACCCACGATCTTTATCGGCATCGGCGTTTACTAAAATTCTTTTACTCCTTGTAGTTAAGGTAAAAACCTCATGGCGTAATAAACTAGGGTGGTATAAGTGGATAAGATGGGGGAAGGTAAAAGTAACTTTTGCCTTATTAGACAAAAATCATAAACAAGCTACAACCCTCCAAACTAAAGGTCCTATCTACGCTAAGCAAATGTTGAAAAATCTACAAAAATCGAGGATAACTGGATCTATGGCAGGCTTAAACACCAAAGTGAAGTGGTAGGTATAAACATAGGAATACCTATTTCTATAAGATGAAATTCTATGGTTTATAGAAGGGATTGATAAACGAACGCTCTCCTTCCAGTTGAAATCTTTCTTAATGGTGGTGATTGTGAGTTCAATTATAAGAGATGGATAATGATCAGTCTTTTCCAATTTTGTAATCTTTTTTTGAAGGGAAGCTTTATCACTTGTAAAAGATAAATAATTTGATATAATTTCTTCAACTGTGGGTTCCGTAGAAGAGTCTGAAATTTTTTTACCTTTCGAAGATTGAGTTTTGGAAGAGGAACCTTTGATTCCAAAACCAGAAGAAGGAAGAACAGAACCAGTTGAGCCACCACGTGTAGATCCCATGTTCCGGAGTCTTCCCCCTCTGCCTCTTGAATGTTTGATTGGAGCAGGTGCATTAGGGAATTGATCGAGGAGTAAAACCTTTCTGGGGTTACGGTTTGGAGATGCCATTGTAAAACAAATTTGAAGTAAGTAGAAGTGAGAGAAAGAAAGGAAATACGAATGCTTGATGGAAATTGATGAAGAAGAGGACAAGAAAAGTGTGAATTAACGGTTTATATGAGAACAACCGTCAAAATTAAGGGGAGCAATGATGGAAATCATATATTAAAGATAACCATCACTTCGTAAACAGAGGAAGTTGAACATGCCTAGAAATGTGGGAACAAAACTGCAGATTCAACCAGAAGATGACATGTGTATAGAGCATTAAATGAGAAAGAGGGATGAGACGTCGATAGTGACACAAACATTAATTGTGACAAAAAAAATTTTTAGGATCCACTTCCCAATTATTTAATTGATAAATAAATGAGAAGTGGGGGGGACTATCTGTATTGGAAAAAAATTGAGTTTGAATTAGAGATGACGTGGCATGACACATGGATTGGTCAAACAGTCAAAGAGCAATAAATGATTAAAAGGCACAGAAGACAACATGCACAGTGGAGGAAAAGAAAACAGACACGAGAGGAAATCTTAGATACGAGTCTCCTGTCTATTCAAGTCATTCAATATCAACGGATAGAAGGGCATTGAAGACAAGAATCTGATGACAAAAAGTAGTCTACATTCATTATTAAATACCTGATACGTTAGTTATTCAATATTTAATAGCAATTATTATATAACGTTTCATTAAATGCTCCTTTATTATTTAGATTAATCCGTTACTCCTTGTCAACTATAAAATGAGGAAGTTTTATCGTTTGTAGGCACACAGTACACTCTTGATATCATATTGAAATAACAAGTCCTTATTACTTTATTCTTATTCTTTGAAAGCCAATTATATTTTGGTCTCTTTGATTATTAGTGACCCGATTTCTTATCTCTAAAATTCAAGCATTGAACAAATTATATTTTTTGGTTAAACAAATAGTAGCTATTTCTTTTGGAAAGTTTTTGCGAAAATTTGTAGTCGTTAATGTTCGGGTGTATTGATTAATCTGCTCATTGTGCAATAACTTGAATATCACACAAGAAATGTAAACCGCATTAGGTGAACCCGGTGAAAACAACCCGTAGCCGCTGCAAAAACAAAATGCGCATTATAAATTCAGATAGTAGCTATTTCTTGTGGAAAATTATCATGAAAATCCATAGTCGTTACCTTTCGGGTGCGCATTGGTTAATCTGCTCACTGAGTCACTGTTCAATAACTCGCATATTGTATTAGAAACGTAAACCGTACTAGGTAATCTCCGTGCGGTAAGCTCTAACTGAGAAGGCTGCTGGTGAAGAAAATCGATCTCAGGTCTTCCATATGGAGACCGTTCACTAGACCAGCTCAGCTAACCCTTTCGAGCAATAATAGTTACTTTAATAGTCTTATATGCTAATTTTTTTTCTCTTGGTTTCTTACCCCAGGTTCCATATCAGTGTTGAGACCGACAAAAATTCAAATTTACACCAAAAATATAATATTACAGTATAAAATATTTTTTACCAAAAACAACTTCATACCCGGAGCTTGAACTACGTAGCAACTCCTGCGTCCACTGGAATGCGCCAAAGAGCTCTGTGGTTGGCCTCTCCACTGTCCCTCTGAGTCGTGGTTGAGCAGCAGCCCACTGAGGAACCATCTGCCCAAACGAAAGGAAAGCTAGAAAGTTAACTTTTGAATTTGACCTCCTCTTCTTCATTGTGTTAATGTTGCTTAGAATTGTATCGTAAAAATGTTTTCAAATTGAAGAAACGGTTTTAAAAGAAATCATTCAGTTTTAATTTTACGGCTCTTTATTAAAGCAAATTTCCAACTCTCCTTTCAGATTATTACAAATATTTTTACTTCCGCGTTCATGTATATGATGTATCACCCTCTCTACTTCTTATAAATAATCTGGTATGATAAAAAAAATTCTTCAATTTAGTAAATTAAACACTTCAGTGGTAGATTTAGAGGCCATGATGCGGGTACCCGAGAAACGAGTAGTTTTTACCAAGCCTTGTATATGTGTAAAACAATTCATTGAATATTCATAAATATTTGATTACGAATCCAATTATTAATTTGAGATTGTGATAGAAATACAGAAACTTTAAATCTTGAATCCCGTCTCTAATCACTACATACTTTTAGTCTTTGTACAAAAAAAGGGTAGGACAATACACTCACTTAAACAAATTAAACAGCAAATCATGTTCTGCGATACAATACAAGTGTTTTGAATTTGCTATGGAACTCGATATATTATCAAAATTTAACGGAATGTTAGATAACTTTTGGATTCAGGTGGGATTGTATACAAGTCAACTTTCCGATTTAAATTTGAAAAGTCTAATTAATCTAAACTCTATCTGATTCACTTTTGTTTAGGATTTCAGATGATCTTAATTTTGCAAAATTTAGTAGATATTTTTGGATTTCTGTAGGCATCTAAATTTTATAAAATTTAAATCTATAAAATTATTTGGACTGTATCTTTAAATCTAAGATATATTAGTTCAAATAAATTTATTAAGCTAATAATTGGATTAGTTATATAAATCTAATATATATGGATTAAATAAATAATTTCAAGTTAATTGGATTAACTCATTTAATTGGGCTACAAGGCCCAAGTTGTTATCTTCCTAGAAGACCAGTGTCACGTATCAAATGACGTGGCATGCCAAGTCAAACAGAAGAGCCAATAGGATCATCCACATGTCAAAATGATAAGGCATGCCAAGTCACATTACAATCCCAATGAACCCGCGCCACGTGTGCAAATGACATGTTCTGACCAATCAAATGCAACCTTGTCATACTTCAATTTGATTGGTCGGAAAGAATTTGTTCTTATCATAATTCTCCCCTCCCACAACTATAAATAGGGGTATTCATAAGAGGAGAGATGAATGCTCGGTATTTGGACCAAGTGAGATTCGTCAAAGATGAAGATTGTAGAGTATTGATGGAAGATGCCCAGATTAAGAGGAGATAACACATTTACTTTCATAAACTTCTGAATGAAGAAGGGGATCAAGATATTGTGATAGATGAATTTGAGCATTCCCAGAGTCACCGTGCTTTGGGAACTGCTGGAGTATCAAGGTTGAGGATGTCGTGTGAGCTATGCATAAGATGAGTAGGGGAAGATCGACCAGGCCAGGTGGAATTTCGGTAAAATTTTGGAAGTTTGTTGGAAGAGCAGGTTTGGAGTGGTTGACCGAGTTATTTAATGTTACTTTTAGGGCAAAGAGGATATTGGATGAGTGGAGCTGGAGCTCAGTGGTTCCATTATATAAGAACAAAGTGATATCCAAAGTTGTAATAATTATAGGGATATCAAATTATTGAGTCATACCATGAAAGTGTAGGAGAAGGTGGTTGAGGAGACGATGAGGATGACAATGTCTGTATCCCACAACCAGTTCGGGTTCATGTGGCTCGTTCTCTTACAAAAACTATACACCATGTTAGGAGGTTGGTGGAACTGTAGAGAGAGGAAGGAACTTATTATGGCAGGTCACACCATTATAATCCTTCAAGTTCGGGAATGCACTGTTGAATAAAATGCTTTACTGTTCTCAAAATTTTTCATTATATCTTGTCTTTACTTTATCCGTTTATTCTTTATTTAATCTCATTTGTAAACACTTTTAGAGCCTAGACACTTTTGAAAACCCCTGTTAGATCACAGAACCAAAGATAATCTGAAGCTATGAGCAGTAGCAGATCCAAAATATTTATTAAGGAGCGTCAAAATATATAAAAATATCAAATACACCAAATATCAAGGTGGTTCAACATACAGTAAATATATATCAAATAAAAAAATTATCTAGCTATATAGTATAATTTTTCATCGAGGAGAAAATCAATTTGACACCCCCTTGGTTGAATGTGGCTACGCCACTCATTATGAGAGTTCGTTTAAAGTTGCTTTTTGTAACTTAGTCCAATAACTTTTCTTTCCATTTTCAAAAAGTCAAAAACTTATTCGTATCCAGTGTTTATACCAAACCAGACTAATGTAACACCCCGTAAATTCGACTTTGGTAAGAATGAGTTTAAGGAGAAGTAAGGTTATATTTTGGACATGTAAAGTCATATCGGGATGATTATGGGTGAAAATAGTAGTTCAAAATCAAGATGAAAAGTGAGGCAAATAAGATTCGACAAAATCGATTAAGTTTACAGAAGGCCCGTCTTCAAGCAAGGTTTAATAAAAATCTCTAAGGAATTTGAGAAACCACAAAGCATAACAATTGCAGACCTTTGCAATAGCTTACAACGATATATTGTGGAGCCCAAACGGAGCTCTATGGAAAATGTTATGCCCGTTTTACAGAACAATGAGAAACTATCGCGCCAGGACCGCGATTGCGGTTGTGAGGCAACGTTCTTGCTATTTACCGCGGTCTGGCATACAGGGGCGCGGCAGCGGACTTGGGGAGTCATTGTTTAGCCCTATTTCATACCTCACAGCCCCAAAACATAAACTTTCCCTAGAAAGAAAATTTCTCAAAAACCTAACTCCTTAAGTATCGATCTATCACCCAAGGTAAGTTCTAATGGTGATTCTATGTTAATTTTAATTTTCCAACATCTTATTAACATGGGTAAACCCTCCATATCATTATCATTGTTGAGAGAAGGAATCCTAGAACTCAAATTGAAGGGGGTTGAACTTCAAAAAGGTAATGTCTTCGCCCTCTAATTGATTCAAGCAATGGGTTAATAATTATAGAATCTAGTTCATGACATATGAGTTGATGGGTTTGATAGAAAAGTATGAACGATTGTAGGTTTGGGGTGTTGATTGTTGAGTATTGGTTAAAGGTGTTGTTTACCTTGTGGGTGATAATGAATGATGTTGATTATAACCATTTGAGACATTAGAATTATTCTAGGAGAAAAAGAATGGGTTATTGGGTGTAGAGACACCATTAATAAGGACCATGAAGTTTTATTCTCACCAAGTGTTTGATAAGTTGCTTAAGTGACTAAAACATGAGCATCATTGCTAATATGGAATTCCTTTGACTTGTATTACTATAAATTAAAGTTTAAAGGATTGGTAAACATTGAGTTACGCTCAAGAGCAGGAAGTTAAGGTATGTGAGGCTAACTCTTTACGTTTGCGAATGTATATGATTCTCCCTACATCCCATTCATTAGTTTCCTTAGAAAGTAACTATGCCTTACTTCCTTGAATAGCAGTAGGAGTTCCATTCTCTAGAAGGCATAGTTTCCTAATCATTCGATGTTCTAAGAGTTTTAGTTATGACATATCAACTTATTATGAATACTCATCTCAGTCTATTCCTATTCACTATTTCAGTATCATGTACTGTAGTATGATTCTCAGTTCCCGATTCTAAATTTTTTATTGTTGAACACCTATATTCGATCTTGAGCCTGAGTTTATGCTTTATGCATCATTGGCTCTGAGACCGTAGTTATGTATACGTATGCTTGGGCCCTAGGTCGTAGTTTTTGCACATATATACATATTAGATTGTTCATCATTCAGAAGAAGGAATGTTCATATCTTTACTTCCTTTTTCAGTTATCAGTTTATCAGCTAGCAGTTCAACTTCAGTTTACCTATTTACAATTTCTTTCTTCAATTGTTTTACATACTAGTGGAATTCAAATGTATTGACGTCCTTCTCGCCTGGGGCCTGCATCTCGCGATGCAGGTAACAATTTACAGGTTGACAATTAAACTTTCTAGGATATCTCGTATCAACTATTGGTGAGCCCCAATCTTTCGGGGCCTTATCCCTCCCTTTTCAGTCATTATAGCATTTTAGTTAATAAGAGATACTGGGGACCTTGTCCTAGTAAATATTTAGCATTTTCAATATTCTTTTGAGGCTTCGTAGACTATAACCCAACTAGTCAGATATTAGCAGGCTTTCATGTGTTAGCCTTGTCGGCTACTTGTTTATACTTGCAGACCTTTTAGTATTTTCCGCATCTAAGATATTTCAGTCAAACTCTTTAGTATATTATCATGTTTTATAGTTTCCTCTAGCTCATGGTTATACCACATGTTGATCCATCCATACAGTTGGTTCGCTCAGTCACATGCAATCAGGCACCCAATGTCGTGTTACGCCCAGACCATGGTTCGGGGCTTTGACAAATATTGGTATCGAATACCTTGGTTCAAGAGTCCTAGGGAATCAATGAAGACATGTTCAGTAGGGTCACTTTTATGTGTGTGCGCGCGCGGCACGTGTAAACTGTTGGCCACCAAGACATTTAGGGTTGTTCCATTTCTTTCATACTCTAGATCGTGCAGTTATAGGTATGCTTTTAGGAATCTTTCTAATACGTATGAATTGCGTATTTTCAGAAAAATTCCTGCAAAAAGAAAGTACACTAGGAGGGTCTCTGCTACTAGCTAGGGGGCCACGACTAATGCTGCTCAAGAGCAGGACGCTCCGTCCTAGGGGGTTGCATCGGGCTCAGTGCCTAGTGCTTCAGACATAGATGTCAGGGGAGCTATCCAATTGCTTACCCAAATTGTTGCTACTTAGGGTCAACGGTAGGGAACAAGTGATGTTCATGAGATGGGTAGTTCCAGGTCTTCGGGATTCCTCAACATGAAACCTTCCGTCTTCTCAGGGTCCTAAAAGATGAGAATCCAAAAAACTTTATTGATGAGGTTTAGAAGATATTTTGAGTGATGCATGCTACAGACAATGAGGCAGCACAACTTGCTGCGTATCAGCTGAAGGATGCTGCCAACACTTGGTATGAAACATGGGAAGAGTCCCGAGGGGAAGATGCAGCTTCTGTAATTTGGAAGGAGTTTGCAGATGCCTTGAGCATTTTCTACCAAATTATAACAATTATAAGGGTATCAAATTACTGAGTCATAGCATGAAAGTCTAGGAGAGGGTCATTGAAGCGAGGGTGAGGATGACAATATCTGTATTCAACAATCAGTTTAGGTTCATGCCGGGTCATCCTACCACAGAAGCTATACACTTTGTTAGGAGGTTGGTGGAACTGTATAGAGAGAGAAAGAAGGATATGCACATAGTGTTTATTGACCTAGAGAAAACGTATGACAAGGTTCATAGAGAAGTTCTCTGGCGATGCTTGGAGACAAAAGGTGTGTCGGTTCCCCATATTATGGCGATTAGGGACATGTATGATGGGGCTAAGACTCGGGTTAGGGTAGTAGGAGGCGACTCTGAGCATTTTTCAATTGAAATGGGGTTAAACCATGGCTCTGCGCTTAGTCCGTTCCTATTTGCCCTTGTGATAGATGCATTAACAAACCATATACAATGGGAAGTGCCATGATGCATGCTATTTGCCGATGACATAGTATTTATGAGTCACGAGCCGGTGTTAATGAGAGACTAGAAGTTTGGAGACAGATTCTCGAGTCTAAAGGTTTCAAGCTGAGCAGAACGAAGACAGAATAGCTGGAGTGTAAGTTCAGCATTGAGCGGGGGAAGTGGACATGGATGTGAGGCTTGAATCATAGGTTATCCCTAGTAGAGGCAACTTCCAGTACCTTGGGTCGGTTATCGACGGGTCAGGGGAGATCGATGAGGATGTTGCACAGTATATTGGGGTTGGATGGATGGAGTGGAGGTTAGCATCCGAATTTTTGTGCGACAAGAGAGTGCCATAGATACTCAAAGGTAAGTTTTATAAAGTGGTGGTTAGACCTCCCATGATGTATGGGGCTGAGTGTTGTCTTGTTAAGAACTCACATATACAAAAGATGAAAGTAGCATAAATGAGAATGTTAAGGTGGATGTGCAGGCACACTAGGATGGGCAAGATTAGAAATAATGATATTCGAGAGAAGGTGCACATGGCTCCCATTGACGAGAAGATGCGGGAAGTAAGGTTGAGTTGTTCAGACATGTACATAGGGGCATTGTCGTGTCTTACTATTTTCTCTTTTCGGTGCAGGACCTATTTACTAGCCATCATTTTTGTTTTCAATTTTTTCTTTTGCATTTTATGTTTATTGAGTTCTTGGAAGCTAAGGCTTTGGAGTTTGAGAGGCTAAAATAGAATGATACGAGTGTGAATGATTACTACCTCAAGTTCGTCTCTCTGGCCAAGTATACTCCGGAAAGGGTACGTGATATGAGGGCCAGAGTTAGGCAGTTTTTGTTGGGGCTTTTAGATGATTTGTTTGCTTATGCTAATATAACTGTTCATAATAATGACATGACCATTACTAAGATGGTTGCCTTTGTTCAAGGGAACAAATACATGTTGAAGGAAGAAGAGTGACTACAGAAAGAGAAGGACAATGAATTCAGCAAGAGAGTCAAGTCTGGAGGAAATTTCAGCCATAGGGATCTCAAGCAGGAGGCAACCGCCAGTTCTTCAAAAAATCAAAATCAGGACCCGCTCCATCATCATCTAGTGCACCGGTTATGAAGTCCAAGTTTAACAAGAAAAATCAAAATTTCAGAGCAGTAGGCTCATAGTCACATACTAGTGTGGGCTACAGACGCCTTGAGTACCGTACTTGTAATGCGTGTGGTAAAAAATATCCAAAGGTATGTCATTTGGTCACAAATGGTTGCTTTGGGTGCGGTCAGTAGGGCCACTTATTAAGGTATTGTCATCAGTAAAGCAGAACAATGTAGGCATTGTAGCAAAATCCACTAATTCAGCAGCCCCTCATAACTCTCAGGCCCAACAAGGGCGGGGTGCCGCAAAGTCTAGTAATGCAAGTAGTGGTCGAAACCGCTTGTATGCATGGGAAGGCCGTCAAGATACAGGGCCTCGTGGAGATGTTGTCATAGGTATGATAACAATATTCACTTTTGATATCTATGCTCTTATAGATCTTGGATCCACCCTATCTTATGTAACCCCATATATTGCTAAGAAATGTGGGATAGAACGAGAAAATTTGTGTTAACCCTTTGAAGTGTCCACTCCAATTAGAGAATCAGTTATAGCAAGGTGTACCTATAGGGGATTCCCAGTCAAAGTGTATCATCGTCTTACTGTAGCAGACTTAGTAGAATTAGATATGGTAGACTTCGATGTGATCATGGGCATGGATTGGTTATATTCATGTTATGCCACGGTGGATTGTAGAACCAAAATAGTAAGTTTTGAATTTTCCAGTGAACCAGTCTTAGAATGGAAAGATGATGAAGTAACACCTAGGGTAGTTTTATTTCCTATCTTAAAGCCATAAAGATGATTTTCAAAGTATATATCTGTCGCCTGGTTCGAGTTGAGGATGCAGATGCTCACATTCCCACTCTCCAGTCGGTACCAATTATAAATGAGTTCCTAGAAATGTTTCTCAAAACTTCCCTGGAATCCCTCCCTATAGAGAGATTGACTTTGGAATTGATCTACTTCCAGGAATGAAGCAAATATCTATCCCGCCTTATAGAATGGATCCAACAGATTTGGAAGAGTTAAAAGTCTAGTTGCAAGATATTCTAGATAAGGAATTTAACTGTCTCACCTTGGGGTGAACCACTCTTGTTTGTCGGAAAGAGTATGGTATCAGCTAAAGCAGATTAGTAACAATATGGTGGAGGCATGGGTGATACAAGTGATATATTGAATGGTGCTCCTGTTCATTCAAATGAGGTGATTGATTTCCAAGAGTATGTTACTGATATATGATTGGTATTGTTAAATAGAAAAGGGTGTCAATGGTCTTAGTGTAATAAGAGAGAGGCAAATGATAGAATATACAGTAATATTGACTGGGCATTAGGGAATTACTATTGGTTCCTGCAATATGGGCATATTGAGGCACTGTATGACAATTATGGGGTTTCAGACCACTCCCCCATAGTTTTATGCACTGATACAACTACAAATCACTTACCAAAACCATTCAGATTGTTAAATGTACTTCCTCAGGAGGAGGAATTTAAGAAGGCAATGCAGATGGTATGGGATTACAAGGTGGAAGGATACACTATGTACTCAGTTTGGAAATAATTTAAAATGATAGTAGACAAGGTGAAAGGGATGAACAAAACTTACAACTCTGTAGGAGACAAGGTGAATAGATTGGAGGAAAAACTAGCAGCTGTGCAACAAAAGTTGGATAAGGATTTATTCAATGAATCCTGTATAAAAGAAGAAAAAGATGAACTATTACAGTTAGAAAAATGGCAAAATATACATAATAAAGTATACAGACAGAAGTCAAGAGCAATATGGATCACAGTAGGTGATTCAAATACAAAATTCTTCCATGGACATTTGAAAGCAAGACAGGCCAGGAACAGAATATCAACTATATACAAAGAAGATGGGCTAAGGTTGACTGATCCTATGCTGGTAGAGAAGGAATTCACTGGTTTCTTTGAGAGGTTATTGGGAACAAAGGCAGACGAACTGCCTTGCCTTGATGTGAATATAGCTAGAAATGGGCCATGCTTGAAAAGAGAACATCAGCTGTAGTTGATAAAAGGAGTAACTGAAGTTGAGACACTACAGGGACTGAAACAATTGCCTAGAGACAAGGCACCGGGAATAGATCGCTTTCCAGTAGAATCCTTTAGAAAGTATTGGCATATAGTTGGTGGTGAGGTGACCAAGGCAGTGATAGAGTTCTTCGACACAGGGAAACTACTAAAGGAAATGTGTAGTGCTACAATCACTTTGCTACCAAAGGTAGCAAGTCTAACTTATGTTAAAGATTTTAGGCCAATAGCTTATTGTAATACTGTGTATAAACGCATAGCTAGGATTCTCACAACTAGACTAAAGGCAGTAGTAGATCATATAGTTGGACCAGCTCAATCAGCTTTTACTGAGGGGAGAAGCATATTGGATAATGTAATCATTGCTCATGAGCTGGTGAAAGGATACAACAAAAAAGGAGTGCCCCCAAGATGCATTATTAAAGTAGATATAAGGAAAGCATATGATTCAGTGGAATGGCCTTTATTATACATGGTACTGCAGGAGTATGGATTTCCTAGCAAGATAGTTCAATTGATCATGGAATGTGTAGCAAATGCTAGTTACTCTATTATGATCAATGGTGTTTTGAATAAAAGGTTTAAATCTGAAAAGGGACAGAGTCAGGGGGATCCTATGTCACCATACCTTTTTGTCCTAGTAATGGAGTACCTCAACAGAACCTTGAAGACACTCAAAGATGTACCCGATTTCAATTTCCACCCAAGGTATGCAAGGCTTAATCTTACTCATATCTGTTTTGTAGATGGCCTTATAATGTGCTGCAGGGCTGACAAGACATCAATCCAGTTGTTATTTGAGAAGTTCAACCACTTCTGTAGAGTTACAAGCCTTAAGGCCAACCTAGAGAAGAGTTCTATATATATGGCTAGTGTGAGCCTGGAGTTCAAGGAAATGCTAGGCTCAGAGTTCCAGTTCAAAATGGAGACTCTACCCTTCAAATACTTAGGGGTACCTCTATCTTCCAGGAAGCTGTCAGTGCATTAATGTTTACCACTAGTGGAGAGGATTACAAACAGAATAAAATGCTTGACTTCTAAGTTGTTATCTTACAGTGGTCGATTGCAGCTGATAAAGAGTGTGCTATTTGAAATGCAAACATACTGGGGACATGTTTTCATTATCCCAAAGAAGATCATACAGTTTGTAAATACTGTCTATCGAATCTTCTTATGGACAGGAAACTACAGCCCCTCAAAAAGAGCTCTAATTGCATGGGAAGGGTATGTATGCCTACTTCTGTAGGGGTTAAATATAATCAGTTTTGAGTGGTGGAAAAATGCTGCTATATGTAAAATGATGTGGGCAGTACACATGAATAAGGATGCATTATGGATCAAATGGATACATACTATGTACATAAAGAAGAAACACTTCAATGTGATTCAGACACCAGGACAAGCTACGCTGGCTAGTCAAGAAGATTTTTGATGTTAATGACCGGTACAAAAAGATAGAAACAATCACAAACATAGATAAATTCTGTTTGAAAGGAAAATTCAGTATCCACAAGATGTATACTCTATCAAGACCTCAGTGCCCTAAAGTTGAATGGAAAGCATTGACTCTGAGAAATGGTATTCTTAGACACAATTTTGTCCTGTGGTTGGCTTTGAATAACAAGATGACTACTGTAGATCGTCTTTCAAAATGGGGAATCCAAGTGGATCGGGGCTGTGTATTATGTAAGAAAGGACATGCTGAAAAGATAGAACATATATACTTTGAATGTCAATATACAAGGTATATATGGAGAAATTTGTTAGCTTGGATGGGGGAAAATCACCAGATAGGCACATGGTTTGAAGAAGTTACCTGGATGAGTAAACGAGCAAAGAGTGGTTGTGCCAAAATAGTACTCATAGTCTTCCTGTTTGCTGTGGTAATATATGACGTATGGACAGAAAGGAATATGAGAAGATTTCAAGGGAAGGAGAAAGAAGCAGAGAGAAAAGTTAAAGACATTTTCCTTTAAATCCACATCAAAGGACAACAAAATGCAAAATGGAAGAAGAGACTTGAGTAGTTGAATAGTTTCCCATAAGAATATATGTCTGTTTTGTGTAGGCTGTTAGTTTATGTTGAATTAGTTGGAAGTGTTTCCAAAAAGTAGTTAAGTGATTGTATAGATGTAACGAGCCTAACTCTTGAGTCCAAAAGATTTAGGGGCACTATATATAGTTTCTTGGTTAAATAAAATTTATTTTGACCAAAAGAAATAGATAATTTATTTGATCAACTTCAGGGTACCCGGTGTTATTCCAAGATTAACCTTAAATCTGGATACCAAAAATTGAAGGCTAAGGAAGTTGATATTCCAAAAACAGCTCTCAGGACTCGATATGGGCATTTCAAATTTTTGGTAATGTTATCCAGTTAATGAATGCACTTGCCGCTTTCATGGACCTTATGAATAGGGTCTTCAAGACTTATCTTGATTTGTTCATATTGTTTTTATTGATGACATCTTTATTTATTGTTGTAGAGAGACTGACCATGCAGAACATCTCATAATTGTGTTCCAAACACTGCAGGATCACAAACTATATTCAAAATTTTCTAAGTGTGAATTCTGGTTGAAATCAGTAGCATTTTTTGGCCATGTCATCTCAGGGGAAGGCGTTAAAGTGGAATTTTTAGAAAATGGAGGCAGTGAAGAATTGCCCTAGACCCACCTCAGTATCCGATATAAGACATTTCTTGGTTCTAGCATGCTATTATAGGCATTTTGTAGAGGGATTTTCTTCTATATCATCCCCTTTGATTAGATTAACTCAGAAGAAAGTCAAGTTTCAATGGTTAGACAAGTGCGAGAAAAGTTTTAAGGAGTTAAAGAAGAGGTTGACTTCCGCTCGAGTCATGTCATACTGGAAGGAATCGAATGGTTTGTTGTTTATTGTGATGCTTCAGGGGTTGGTCTTAGGTGTATACTAATGCAGCACAATAAAGTCATCGCTTGACTACTCAAGGCTCATGAGATGAATTATTCGACTCAGATCTTGAGTTAGCAGCTGTGGTGTTTGGGAATAAGATCTAGCTGCCATTATTTATATGGGTGCATGTTGACATTTTTACAGATCACAAGAGTCTCCATTACATCTTCAAGCAAAGGGAATTATATCTATGTCAGAGAAGGTGGCTCGAATTACTTAAAGATTATGATGTTGATATCCTCTATCATTTTGGGAAAGCATATATTGTAGCTGATGCTCTCAGTCGGAGTTCTATGGGAAGCTTAGCTCATGTCGAGGTAAACAAACGAACTATGATAAAGGAAGTCTGCCGCTTAGAAAGTCTAGGAGTTTGACTTTTGGACTCATAATAGCGTTGTTCTCTAGAACATGGATGAATCCTCCTTAGTAGCCGAAGCGACGGAAAAACGTTTAGTGATCCCTACTTATTGCAGCTGAACGGGGGAATTCATAAACACAAGACTGCAGCTTTTGACCAGGTGGGAGATGATGGTACTTTGAGGTATGGAGGTAGACTATGCGTTCCAGATGTAGATGGGCTTAGAGAGCGGATTATGTCAGAAGCCCACAATTCCAGATATTCTATTCACCCAGGTTCCACAAAGATGTATCATGATCTTAAGGAGGTTGGAACGATATGAAAAAGAATATAGCATATTTTATGGCTAAGTGTCCAAATTTTCAGCAGGTGAAAGGAGAACACTAGAAATCTGGCCGTTTAACATCATAACATAGAAATTCCTATTTGGGAATGAGAGATGATAAACATGGACTTCATAACAGATCTACCTCACTCATTTTGGAAGCATGATTCGATTTGGGAGATTGTAGACCGACTTATCAAGTCAGCTCACTTCTTTCCAGTGAAGACTATAGATTCAGCCGATGATTATGCCAAATTTTATATCAAAGAAATTGTCCGATTGCATGTGACTCCTTTGTCCATAATCTCAGATCGTGGTTCCCATTTTGCAGCGAACTTATGGAAATCCGTTCAGAAGTGATTGGGCACATGGGTGAACCTCAGCACAACTTCATCTTTAGACAGCTGGCCAAGCGGAATGCACCATTTAGACTCTTGAGGATATGTTGAGGGCGTGCGTTATCTAATATAAAGGTAATTGGGACGATCATCTACCTCTCAGTGAGTTATGTTATTATAACAGTTATCACTCTTGTATCAAGATAGCACCGTACGAAGCTCTGTATGGGTGAAGGTTTAGATCACCAATTGGTTGGTTGGAAGTAAAGAAACAGAGTTGTTAGGACCCGATTTGGTCTATCAGGCTATGGAAAAAGTCAACTTGATACAAAGGCATTTGAAGATGACTTAACGTCGCCAAAAGTACTACTCGGACGTGCAGCATATAGACTTAGAGTTCCAAGTTAATGATTGGATGTTTCTAAAAGTATCGCCCATGAAAGGTGTAATGAGATTTGTAAAGAAGGGGAAACTTAGTCCTTGCTATGTTGGGCCATATAGAATCCTACGAAGGATCAGACATGTGGCTTATGAGTTAGAATTTCCACAAGAACTAGCTATTGTACAGCTTTTGTTTCATGTGTCCATGTTGAAGAATTTCATGGGAGACCTACCACTTGGGGTTCCTACAGAGGTCATTGGGTTTAAATACAACCTGTCTCACGAAGAAATTCCACTAGCTATTCTTGATCATCAAATTTGCAAGCTCAGAACTAAGGAAATTGCATCAGAAAAAGTGCTTTGGATGATTCAAAAGGATAAAGAGGTTACATGGGAAGCCAAAAAAGACATGATGTCCAGATATCCCCGTCTCTTTGAAGAGCAAAAGGAAAATGTGGAAGGTAATTAACCTTTCCATTTAAGCCTTATATTATAATATCCATGTCCTTTAGTATTTACTTAGCTTAGTATTTAGTGATCATATGCTCGTTCAGTTTGATATACATGTATTCATGATACTTCAGTATTCGCATATCTCCATCACACTTGTTTAATGTCCATAGAGTGGCGTAGTTGCAGCCAGGACCATTATTCGAGGACAAATGATTCAAAGGGGGGGGGGATAATTTAACACTCAGTAAATTATTAGGTATAAATGACATAAAGAAGTAGTAAGTTTATATTTTGGACATGTGAAGTCCCATAGGGATGATTATATGTGAAAATAGTTGTTTCAAAATCAAGATGGAAAGTGAGGTGCATAAGCTTTGATAGAATCGACTATGTTTGTAAAAGATCCATATTTTAATAGGGTTTAGGGAAAATGTGTAAGGAATTTCGGAAAACACAAATCATAAAAGTTGCAGGCCTTTGAAATATCGTTCTATTGTGGAGCCCAAACGGAGCTATGCGCAAAACGTTATGCCCGTTTTACAGAACAATGAGCAACCATAGCGCCCGAACCGCGACCGTGGTCGTGAGGCAGTGTTCCTGCTTTTACCACGATCGGGCCTGTAAGGGCATGGTGGAGGACATGGGGAGTCATTTTTTAGCCATATTTCATCTCTCACACCCCTAAAACATAAAAACTTTCTCTAGAAAGGAAATCTCTTAAAAACCTAATTCCTTAAGGGTCCCTCCACCACCCAAAGTATGTTCTAATGGTTATTCTAAGTTAATTTCTATTTTTCAACATCTTATTAACATGGGTAAACCCTCCATATCATTAGATATTCGATTGGGACATCATTGTTGAGAGAATGAACCTAAAATTCAAATTCAGGGGAATTGAACTTCAAAAAGGTAATGTCTTCACCCTCTAATTGATTCTAGCACTGGGTTAATAATTATAGACTCTAGTTCATGACATATGAGTTGATGAGTTTGATTTTTGAGTATTGTTTAAAGGTGTCATTTACCTTATGGGTGATAAAGAATAATGTTAATTTTAACCATTTGTATGACGACCCAAAGGGTCATCACCTATTTTCTCTCTCCTTCCGTGCTTCCCAGGCCATGAAAACCTCATTTTTTAGTCGACTCGATTTTTGTGCACATTTCAGGCGCATAGTCGGAAAGCTTAAATGTAAAATTATGTGAAAAATGCTAAAATTTGGTATTAAAATAAGTAAATTTCACCTTGGTCAACATTTTGGGTAAACGAACCCAGACCCATGATTTGATGGTCCCGGAGGATCCGTGAAAAAATATGGACCCGGGCGTATGCCTGGTATCAAATTCTGAGGTTCGAGCCTGAGAAATAAATTTTTAAAAGAAATTTGTTTTTAAACTGTTAACGAAATTTGAAATGAAAATTGGTTAGATTGGTATCGGACCCGTAATTTTGTTCCGGCGCTAGGTACATGCGTTATATATGTTTTAAGATATTTTTATGAAGTTTGATTGAAATCGAACGTCATTTGACGTATTTCGGACCTAAAACTCTAACTTTGAAAGTTTATGGAATTTGAAGAAAAACTAGTGATTTTGAGGTTTAATTCCTTGTTCTGATGCTCTTTTGGCGATTTTATCAAACAATTAAGTTCGTAGGATGTTGTTGAGTTAGATATGTGTTTGGTTAGGAGCCCCGAGGGCTCGGGTGTGTTTCAGAGTGATTTTGGACTTAGAAAACTTGCAGAAAATGAGTTTCAGCTGTTGCAGAATATTCCTTCTTCGAGTTCGTGACGCCTACTTTGCGTTCATGAAGCTCCTCATTTTCCTTCATCGAGTTTGTAGCTCTAGCTTGCGTTTCCGTAGGTCAAGTGACCTTGGGGGGCTTAGTCTTCTTTCCTCTTCGCATTCGCGTAGTTCAGAAAGTCTCTTCATCGCATTTGCGTGTAGCCCCACACATTCTCGTAGGCCAAGATCCCTAGGTCCCAATCTTTTCTCTTAGCATTCGCGTACTTCTCATTCGAACCCGATAGTCTGTTAAGCCAACCCTTCACGAACGCGACCTTGCTCCCGTGAACGCGAAGGGAAAATTCGCCCAGTTATTTAAAATGTCCAAAACAGAATAGTGATGGGAAATTCTCACCAAATACACGAACCCTTTCTTCTCCAAAGCTCCTAGGCAATGTTTAGAGCACTTCTTCACCAAAGCTTCTTGGGTAAGTGTTGTTTAACTAGTTTTTTACATCTTCCATCATTAACTATTGAAATCCTAGGCTTAGAACATGTGATTTAGGGTAGTAATTGAGGGAAATGGGTAGAGTTAGAGCTTTTCGACATTTCTTAATTTAGATCTCATTTTGGGTCGAATTTAATAACAAATTATATATCCGGGCTCGTGGGTTGAATGGGTGATATGAATTTTGTTCGAACCTCGTGTTTTGACCAATTGGGCCCAGGGTTTTGGGAAGAAAGCATGGAAATCTATATTTAGGCATTGGGTTTGATTTGTTTAGCATATATTGATATTATAAAGTCATTATTGCATAGATTTGATTGAATAAGAGCCGAATTCGAGAGGAAAAACGGTTGTTGTGGATTGATTTGGCCGTAGAAGTTGATGTTACTATTCGGTCTAACCTTTGCTTGAAGGATTAAGAGTCGAGTCATATTTGATACTTTTTTTATGTTGTGTACTACGTATAGGAATGGTGACATGTATCTGCACGTTGGTGTCGAGCATGACCGTGAGTCCTAAATTGCTAAATTATTGTATTCTTAAATTCAATGAGAACTTAGTTGAAGACCCTTGATGCTAAAAAAATATTTAGTTATGATTGAGTATTGGTGTTAATTGTGTTAAGTCGAAATTTAATAAGGTTGGTAATAGCTAAAACTCCCTTTCGGGGATAGTTGATTTGATATTTTTATTTCCTTGTCGGGAAAACATTATATTATCTTGTTCCCTCGCCGGGAAATCATTATATTATCTTGTTTCCTTGCCGAAAAATCATTATGTTATCCTGTTACCTTTTCTGGATTCTCCTTGTGATTCTGTGTTGGATGAAATGGGAGAGGGTGATACGCCTACCACAAGAAATAGGAAATGGGAGTGAGTGGTACGCCTACCACGCATGATATATTGAAATGGGAGTGGGTGTTACGCCTAACACACATGATATATTGAAATGGGAGCGAATGGTACGCCTACTACACATGATATATATTGAAATGGGAGTGAGTGGTACGCCTATCACAAATGATATTGAAATGGGAGCGAGTAGTACGCCTACCACAAATGACATTGAAATGGGAGCGAGTGGTACGCTTACCACAAGATCTTGATAGAAATATAAACGGGTGGTATGCCTACCACTAGTAATGATAAAATGGGATCGGGTGGCACGCATGTAACCAGATGAGTTGAACATGAAAGTGGTATTACTTCTTTTATTCTGTGTTAGAAGCTAGATTGTACACGTTTACTCTTTTATCCCTGATATTTTATTTTTATTTGCTATCCCTAGAGCATGTTTCCCTTCCCCAATTTTACTTGTTATTTCCTGTTATTTCCTTGTCATATATTATATAACTGTACAGGTTTATCTGGAGTTTGGTCTTAGCCTCGTCACTACCTCACCGGGGTTAGGCCAGACATTTAACAACACTTGGGGTCAGTTGTGCTGATGCTACACTCTGTGCTCTTTTGCACAGATTCCGGTGTTGGGGCAGCATTGAGTAGCAATGGTAGACTAAGAGTCACCTTTCAGTCCAGACACACCGTGGTAGCCGTGCTGGCGTCCGCAGGCTCGGAGTCTCCTGTATCTTTAATTTCTAATTCTTATCTCATGTTTTTTGAGAAAAACAATTTAGATTTCTTTTCAAATAATTATATTTAGTATTCTTAGTAGTTTGTGAGTGATGTGACATCAGTCCTTGGGTAGAGATGTATGGTGAATTCCGCATTATTGTTCAGTTTCTTTAACTTAAATCTTTTGCATTAATTATCATGTTTTCCGGAGTTGTTAATTATTGAACTCTTGTTGATATTTTTGTTAAAAATTGTATAAAATAAAGGAGATGAATATAAAAGCGTGTCTTGCTTAGCTTTTACGAGTAGGATCCATCACGACTCCCGAAGGTGGAAATTCTGGGTCGTGACAAGTTGGCATAAGAGCACTAGGTTACATAGGTCTCACAACTCACAGTCAAACATAGTAGAGTTTGAGGGATCGGTATGAAGACGTCTGTATTTATCCCCCGGAGGCTACAAAATTAGGAAAACATCACATTTGTTCTTTCTTGTCGTGCGGTTCTGTTTCTCAAAGCCAATTGAATTTCTACTATGTTCTTCCGCAGATGGCGAGAACACGCGCTTCTTCATCTATTGCTCAGTAGTCCGAGTCCCCGGTAGCAGCCCTAGTGGCGGAGCCTCAGGTTGATTTTTAGGAGGGGGTTCGAGCCCCAGCAGTCCAGATAGGCCCAACTCAGGTCCCAGGGGGTTTCATTGCGATCCAGTTCTTTAGGACGCTCTAGTCCGATTGGTAGGCTTCATGGTGAGCATCATTCGAGCGAGTTTTCTTCCAGTAGCACCATCCATTCATCAAGATTGAGGAGGGGTTCAGACTCCTGCTACACATACCCCAGATACGGTAGCTTCCCAGGTTTAAGTTCTAGTGGTTGAGCCAGTCGTGGCAGGTCAGCCGGGTATAATGGTTCAGGCCGGGAATGAGATCCTTTTTCAGGAGGTGGCCAATGTGGGCCGTAGAGTTGAGATGGTTCTGCCACAAGGAGGTGGTCATGGGTCGGATAAGAGGCCTCGTCATAGGGCAGATTCACTGGTACCTCGTCTGGAAGTAGAGGTTCTTATGGTAGAGGTCATCCTCATAGGCCCTTTCAATCGGCTCTCCGGTTACTCATGGTACTTCAGGCGGTCATTCAGGTCGGCAGGGTCAGTCTTAGTTTCCTCAACTGCAACATTCGTATGAATTTTATGAGTGTAGTGAGTATGGTCACCTAAGGAGGGCTTGCCCGAGGTTGAGGGGTGCTCAGCCGCAGCAGTCAAGGTCTTTCCACGCTTGTGGTGACCCGAGGTACATTGTCAAATTTTGCCCTCGAGCTTCGAGCAGCTCTCAGCATCAGAGTTCTCAAACTAGGATCCAGGTACCATAGCACTTCTTCACCAAATCTTCTTGGGTAAGTATTTCTTAACTCATTTTCTTCATCTTCCATCATTATCTATTGAAATCCTAGGCCTAGAACATGTGATTTAGGGTAGAAATTGGGGGAAATATGTAGAGTTCGGGCTTTCCGACGGTCATGCAGGCATCGCCGGAGAAGGAGAAGGATGGTGCAGATGGAGCGACGATGGCTAGGAAACTCACCTACTCCGCTGAAACTCAGAAACCTAAAATGGCGGAGAAACCGACAATGGCGGAAGTTGTCAAAGGCAATCGGACCCAAAAGCAGGGCATGTAATTGAAATTCTACCCTTCGTTGATGAAGGATGGTGTCAAAATTGCTAAGCTGAACCCGAAGGAGATAGAGAACCAGAATCAGAAATGGAGGTATGCCCTAATTGGTTATGTATTGGGAGGTAACCCTTCCTTCAAAGAAATGTTGAAGTATGTCTATGGTGTTTGGAGTGAAGTTACAACGCCTGCTCTGTTGCTACACGATGATGGGTATTTCATCTTCAAATTTGAGTCTATGGAGGAGAAGAACTTTGTCATGCAGAAAGGACCATATACCTTCAATGGCAGACCTATGATTTTGAAGGAATGGGATTCTGAGATGAGAATTGTTCCAATTTGGGTCAACTTCCCTGGACTTCCGATACAATGTTGGGCTGAGGAGAACCTAGGCAGAATAGCAAGCTTACTGGGTAAGCCCCTATGCACTGATACGCTAATTGCTGAGTGTGAGAGAATATCCTATGCGAGGGTTCTTGTAGAAGTGGATATCACTCAACCTCTGCCTGAGGATATCTATATAGAGATTCCAGATGGGAAAGCATGGACACAAAGTGTAGAGTATGAATGGAAACCAACATTCTGCCTTGAATGCAACTTATTTGGACACAAGAATGGTGATTGTCAACAGGAGAAACAGACTGTAGACATCCAGAGATAGAGAAGGAGGAAAAAGAAGGTAACACGAGTACAATAGCAACCAAAAGCTACTGCTGAGGTGACAGTGGAAGGGCAACAGAGTGACAGACAAGCTGAGAAGCCTGCTGAGACATCTAATATAGAAAGGAATAACAAAGGCAAGCAAGTTGCAGCTGTTCAAGGCCCAAAGGACAAAAATCAAACCAAAATGACCAACTATGCTGAGGTAGCCAGGAGGAATACCTTTGCAATACTCACCATAGTTGAACCCCCTGATGAAAGCCAGGTGCAGGGAGAATGCAACCTAGAGCCAGTTGACCCAGGAGGAGCCACTTCCACTGTTTCTCTATGAGAATTATATCCTGGAACATTAGAGGACTAAATAAGTCCTTTAAGCAAAGAGAGTTAGTCAAATTTTTGAAGACTAATAGAGTTGATATGATAGCCTGCCTAGAGACTAGGGTGAAACATCAGAATGCAATGGCAATTTACAAGGAGCTGGGAGATGACTGGACTGTAGGGAATAACTATTTACATGTCCCTAATGGCAGAATATGGGTATTGTGGAAAGAGATAAATGTCCAAGTGATAATACTGGAGAGCACTGATCAAATAATTCACTGTCAAGTAAAGGACAGACACTCAACATTTAGTAGCTATGTCACATTTTTATATGGTCTTCACACCACTCAACAAAGAGCAACACGATGGAGGAGTTTGAGAGCTATACATCAAAATGGGCCTTGACTCATAGTAGGGGACTTCAACAGTCCTTTGGGAGTTGAAGACAGAATCAATGGACAACCAGTACACCCTTCTGAGATTCCAGACTTCCAAGGGTGTATTGATAACATAGGAGTAGGGCAGCTTACCAAAAGGGGCAGTTCTTTCTCATGGAGTAATAAAAGGGATGCTACTGACAGAATTTATAGCCATATTGACTGGGCTTTTGGCAATGCCCAGTGGTTCAACTAGTACACAGGAGTGGAAGAAGTTTATATGTTGCCCGGAATCTCAGATCATACCCCAATATTGATAGAGACTGACATTGTCAGAGCTAGAGTGAAGAGACCATATAGGCTGCTGCTAACAGTTATGCAACAAACTGACTACAAGGAAATAGTTCAGAGAGTATGGGATCAACAAATTCAGGGACACACTATGTACTCTATTTGGAACAAATTGAGGAGAATTGAACAAGAGGCCAGAGCTATTCAACAGGAACATTCATCTGTGGACACAAAGCTGCAACAACTGAGGGAAGATTTGAGAATAGCCCAAAGCAAACTGAATGAAGACTATTTCAGTGAAATAGTGATCACAGAAGAGAAGAACTTATTACTGAACATTGAAAAATGGGAAGGTATCCAAGAACAAATATTGAGCCAGAAGTCAAGGGCACACTGGATTCACTTGGGTGACAGCAACTCCAAATACTTCCATGCGTATATGAAATCCAGACAAGCCAGAAACAGGGTGAGCAGCATACTTAATGATAACCATATGAGGATCACAGATCCACATCAGATCCAAGAAGAGTTCACTCAATTTTTCCAACAGCTACTGGGCACAGCAGCAGACCAACTCCCTGGAATTGATATCAATGTGGCTAGGGATGGGCCATGTCTATCACTAAACCAACAGCATCAACTCCTAGCTCCAGTAACAAAGGAAGAAATCAGTCAGACAGTCCACAATCTCCCTAATGATAAGGCCCCTGAGATAGATGGAAACCCTGCAGAGTTCTTCAAACAGTTCTGGCCTATTGTGGGGGCAGAGGTTATAGATGCAGTGCAACAGTTTTTTCAGAATGGGAAGTTGCTGAAAGAAGTCAACTGTACCACTATTACATTGATCCCAAAAGTGAATAATCCAAATTATGTTAAGGAATTCAGGCCAATTGCTTGCTGCTCAACATTATATAATGTCATTGCAATAATTCTTACAAATAGGCTGAAAATAGTGGTGGACTACCTGGTTGGACAGGCACAGTCAGCCTTCATTGAGGGGAGGAATATTCTGGACAATGTCATCGGCCCATGAATTGATTAGAGCCTATTCCCAGAAGGTTGTCTCTCCCAGATGCATAATCAAAGTGGACATCAGGAAAGCCTATGATTCTGTCGAATGGTGTTTTCTGAGAGCAGTACTACTGGAGTTTGGTGTACCTTACAGACTGGTCAATCTGATCATGGAATGTGTTTCTACAGCAAGCTTCTCACTGTTGGTTAATGGGGGCCTTACCAGCAAGTTCTCAGCAAGGAAGGGGCTAAGACAGGGGGACCCAATGTACCCCTATCTATTTGTCTTAGTCATGGAATATCTCAACAGACAATTGAAGCAGCTGAACAAGAACCCAGACTTCAACTTCCGCCCAATGCTCCAAATTGCAACTAACTCATATTTGTTTTGCAGATGATCTCCTGATGTGTTGTAGAGGAGATGAAACCTCCCTGAGACTTTTTCTGAAATAATTTGACAACTTCTCACAGATGTCTGGGTTGCAAGCCAATCTGGAGAAAAGTTCACTGTATATAGCTGGGGTATCACAAGAAACTAAAAACAGCCTACTGGCAGAGTTTCAACTTACAGAAGGACAATTCCCATTCAAATACCTGGGAGTCCCTTGTCAACTAGGAAAATCACAATTGCACAATGCCTACTCTTGGTGGACAAGATAGTAGATAAGGTCAGATGATGGTCTTCCAAGACACTGTCCTATGCTGGCAGATTTCAATTGATCAAGAGTGTCCTCTTTGAGATGCAAACATACTGGGCACAGGTATTCCTAATTCCAAAGAAAGTCAGCAAACTGGTGGAAGGTATATGCAGAAACTACCTATGGACAGGGAAGCATGAAGCAAGTCACAGGGCACCCATAGCTTGGGATACAGTATGCAGGCCAGTGGCAGCAGGTGGCCTCAATGTGATATGTTTTAAAAAATGGAATAGAGCAGCACTGTCAAAGCTACTATGGGCACTAATGCAGAAAAAGGACAAATTATGGATCAAATGGATCCATTGCCATTATATAAAAAGGAAGGAGGTGATCAACATGGAAGCACCAAAACAGGCAAGCTGGTTGGTAAGGAAAATATTTGGAGCTAGGAATGGTGGGCACATGACTGGGCAGCAATGCAATCTTGCTGCCAGAAGGGGAAATACAGTATCAAAAATGCCTATAGGTACTCCATCCCACAGTTCACCAAAGTACCCTGGAAAAAGTTGATGATGGTGCCAGGCATTCTGCCAAAACAAAAATTTATTTTATGGATGACATTGCATTGACGCTTGGCAACAGTAGACAGGCTAGAAAAATGGGGTATACAAACAGACCAGGCCTGCTCTTTATGTGACAGTGGCAACACAGAGACACATGATCACCTTTTCTTTGCATGTCCTTACTCACAAGCACTGTGGCAAGGACTACTAAGGTGGCTGAACTTCACTAGAATGTTATACAACTGGGAGTATGAAATACAATGGCTATCTGCTAGAGTAAATTGTAGGAACCCAAGAAAATCCATCCTAGGAGTGGTATTTGCCGCAACTGTATATAATATCTGGATGGAACGGAATGAAAGAAGATTCAGAAAAACGAGCATGGAGGCTAAGATTAGAGCAAGACTGATTGCACAGCAAGTGCATATCACTGGAAGGAAGATGAACAAATGGCAGCCTACTCTACAATACTTAAATTGTTACCCACTTTGTAATCCTTGATTATAGTCACAGTTTTGTAGAATAGAAGTTAGTTCAACAGCCTTCGGGTTGTATAGTGGATAGTTAATATTTTTTTGAGAGGTGTTCTATAGTCCCAAAAAACACGCGATGTACAGTTACATTGGTTGAAATACAATTTTTCATTTTGACAAAAAAAAGAATATAGGAGTTAGAGCTAAGAAAAAGATGCGCCGATTATATAGGAGGATTTATTTAATAAAAGAAAACAATAGATTATATATGATGTGTAGTTAAATTGTCTTAAGGTTAATGCAAATTTGTTTGCAAAAATATAGGAATCCAAATAAAGATAACATCATGATTAATATAAATGTGTCTTACAGACATATGAATTATGCTCTACTTTTGGTCAAAATAACAGCAAAGGAAGAAATTAAAAAAAAATAAAAAAATAAAAGGAGTTTCAATGCAATGGTGATGGTAAGGGGAGGGTTGTCTTTAATATTACCTGTATACTTGAGTCAAGAAGTGCGAGTCAATTTGAAGTAAATAATGTGTTATAACCTAACTCACGCAATTTATATATAGATTATATACTAATTATACGTAACTATCCACATATTATGTAAGACTGATACATATTTTATATATCCAATCAGTTATTTTTAGTTTAAACAATTGGTGGCGGTTATTTAAGTTAATTCTTTATTTAGGCAGGGAATCACCAGAAACTATTTATGTTTGGTAACCGAAAAAAGTATTTATTCAAATTTGTATATAACTTTTATATATAACATACATAATGTTCATATATACAAAAAATATATATTTTTTCGGCTATTATTTTCAGAGCAACTAAAAAGTGTCATTTTTTCGGGAATTGTATATGCACAACTAAATCTACTCAAACTTAGAGGGGTTGATGTGTTCTAATATGCAGAATTTGATATCCCTGATTGTCGTGAAAAAATAACGTAAATGATAACATTGATTAGATCGACAGATAATAGTACTGTAAGTTTTTTGTTTTGTGTTTCTTTAGCAAAAATAATGGGGAATATCCATCTCTTTCAATTGCAGGCTGCATGCACTCGCAGTCCCGGTATCCTTTTATAACAAAGATAAGATAGAAATTTTGATAACTTTAGTGCCAAATACAGTATCTTGACTACATTGCTTATAGTAGTTTTCTCGACTCAAATCTTAATTAGTATGATTTGACTTACCGACTAAGACAGAGGCGAATTTAGAATTTTAAGAAGATACGTGCACTATTACAATGACTGAATTTATATTTGACAGGTTCAACATTTGGGTTCTTGTTATGAATTCATTACCATTTAGAATTATAGGTTAGAATTAAAATTTTTCTTATAATTCTGGGGATTTTTAACGTATATACCTATAATCCATATCAAAAATACTGAGAACATTGATCATGCTGTGGCATCCACTGCCATTAGTTTTAATTATACAAAATATTGCAACGACAAAGGGAGATCAAGGATTTTAATGTGTTAGATTTTGGGGATTTTGAATGGATAAACCAAAGGATAAGAGGGGTTGCTATGATGGTAAGCAACCCCCACTTCCAACCGAGAGGTTGTGAGTTCGAGTCTCCTCAAGAGCAAGGTGAGAAGTTCTTGGAGGGAAGGATGCCGGAGGTCTATTTAGAAACAGCCTCTCTACCCAAGGGTAGGGGTAAGGTCTGCGTACATACTACCCTCTTCAGACCCACTAAGTGGGATTATACTGGGTTGTTGTTGTTACTGCTGAATGGATAAACCAAATAAAAAGGAAAAAAGAAAACAAATACTTAATTAAAACATAAGAGGAGACATTAGACATGTCTATAAACTGAACCTCTAACTTTATTTATAAGGGTGTACCCAATAATTATTGAACTATAGAACTCTGTGAATAAAGTATAAAACATACTATTAGTGTATTTTCAATTTGTTGTAGCTGGTAATAACTGTCTTTGTTTCTCGGGCTACTAATCTTTTTTTCTTAAGCTTAAGTATAATATCTTTTAGGTGACCTGATGTCGTAACATTTGGTAAATAGAAGTTAAACACAATTAGTATTAGCAGCAGAACAACTACTTACAAATGGGGAGGATCACAAATTGATCCCTGACAACAACAACAACAACTATCCAGTATAGTCCCATAAAGTGGGGTCTGGGGAGGGTAATATGTAGACGGGGCTTACCCCTACCCGAAAGGGTAGAGAGGCTGTTTCCAATCGACCCTCGGCTCAGTGAAAGAAAGGAAAAACAAAAACAAAAATAAAAATAAAAGAGCATTAGTAACTCCAGCAGAAATAGCATAAATAATTATCTAAACATAAGAACCATAAATAAAATAGCATGCAATAATATCAGATAGTAACTACCATAAATAACTACCATAAGGGAGACACAATCCAACACACAAATCATCTATGGATAGCCCTGCCAAGCCTCACCCAACCCGGGTGAGGAGTACGAAAAACTCTAGGAGTCCATATCCTACAACCCTGATACTAGTCCTCCAGACTTTCCTATCAAAGGCCATGTCCTCGGAAACCCCCATTCTAGCCATGTCTTGCCTAATCACCTCTCCCCAATACCCCTTAGGCCTCCCTCTGCCTCGCCGTACGCCGACCATCGCCAGCCGCTCACAACTCCTCATCGGGGCATCAGGACTTCTCCTCCGCACATGCCCGAACCACCTAAGCCTCACCCCTCGCATCTTCTCATCCACCGGAGCCACCCCCACCTTCTCTCGAATAACTTCATTCTTAATCTTATCTAACCTGGTGAGCCCGCACATCCACCTGAGCATCCTCATCTTTGCAACCTTCATTCTCTGAACATGAGAGTTCTTCA
The DNA here is from genome assembly GCA_034376525.1 of Nicotiana benthamiana. Lineage (NCBI taxonomy): Eukaryota > Viridiplantae > Streptophyta > Magnoliopsida > Solanales > Solanaceae > Nicotiana > Nicotiana benthamiana. The sequence goes on from CM067340.1 coordinate 116,125,943, forward strand.
CTGGCCAGCACTCCGTCTCATATAACATGGCAGGTCTAACCAAAGCACTATAAAATTTCCCCTTGAGTTAATGTGGAACTTTCTTGTCACACAAGACTCCTGATGCAAGCCTCCACTTTGACCACCCCGCTCCTATACGATGAGTGACGTCCCTATCAATCTCTCCATCCCCCTGAATAACCGACCCAAGATATCTGACACTGTCCCTCTTGGCGATGACCTGAGATCCAATCATCACGTCCCTGCCTACTTCGCTCGACTTGGCGCTAAGCTTGCACTCCAGGTATTTTGTCTTCGATCTGCTTATTTTGAAATCCTTACACTCGAGAGTCTGTCTCCATACCTCTAACCTCTCATTAACATCAACCCTCGTCTCGTCTATCAAGACTATGTCTTCAGCAAATAGCATACACCAAGGCACATCCCCTTGATTATGTCGGGTTAGAGCATCCATCACCAAAGCAAACAATAGAGGGCTAAGCATCGATCCTTGATGGAGTCCCATAACCACTTGAAAATGTTCTGAGTCGCCACTCACCGTCCTAACCCTAGTCTTAGCTCCATCGTACATGTCCTTGATTACTCTGATGTAGGCTTCCGGCACGCTCTTCACCTCCATAGCACCTCCCTTGGGACCTTGTCATATGCCTTCTCCAAGTCGATAAGCACCATGTGCAGGTCCTTCTTCTTATCCCTAAACTGCTCCACCAGCCTACTGACAAGGTGGATAGCTTCTGTAGTGGAGCGACCCGGCATGAAACCAAACTGGTTCACAGATATAGATGTCATCTCCTCACCCTCACCTCTATCACCCGCTCCAAGACCTTCATGGTGTAACTTATTAATTTGATACCCCTATAGTTGCTGCAGCACTGGATATCCCCTTTGTTCTTGTACAAGGGCACCACTGTACTCCACCTCCACTCCCCCGGCATCCTTTTGGTCCTGAAGATCGCATTGAACAACCTGGAGAGCCACTCCACTCCTGACCTACCCATGCATTTCCAGAACTCCACCGGGATCTCGTCAGGCCCGGTAGCTCGACCCCTACTCACCTACGCAAAGACCCCATGACCTCCTTCGCCTAATGCGCATGCAGTGCCCAAGGCCTCTATGTTGCTCTGAATGCCCAACTCACCTAGCTCTATGTTACAATCCCCCTCATTGTTAAGTAAGTCTCGAAAGTACGTCTTCCACCTCTGCTTGACTTGATACTCCCCCATCAGAATTCTACCATCCTCGCCCTTGATGCACCTAACTTGGTCAAGATCACGCGCCTTCCTTTCCCTTGCTTTAGCTAACCGGAATAACTTCATGTCCCCGCCTTTCTCTCCTAATTCCTCGTACGTGAGACCAAACGCCGCGTTTTTAGCTTCCGTAACCGCCAGCTTTGCTTCTTTCCTCGCCACCTTGTAGATCTCCCTGTTCGCTCTCCGATCTTCCTCGCTTGTGCTCCCTGCCAACTTAGCAAACGCCGCCTTCTTCACCTCCACTTTTCCTCGGACTACATCGTTCCACCACCAGTCACCCTGATGTCTGCCTGAATAGCCTTTGGCTACTCCGAGCACATCCCGTGCTACCTCCCTAACCAAGTTTGCCGTCTCTGACCACATAGCGTCCGCTTCCCCAGAACTTCTCCAAGCTCCGCCCTCAGCTAACCTCCTCTCCAACTCATGTGCTTTATCCTTAGTCTAAACACCCCATCTAGTCCGCGGTTTTCCCCGAGCACCCCTCCTCTTTCTCTTCACCCAGATACCGACATCCATCACTAGGAGTTTATGAAGAGTCGAAAGGGACTCTCCGGGAATAACCTTGCAATCCTTGCACATACCCCTATCGCTCCTTCTAAGGAGGAGGTAATCAATCTGAGTCCTCCCCGCCGAACTCTTGAAGGTGACCAAATGCTCCTCCCTCTTCTGAAATGTCGAGTTCGCAATCAAAAGCTCGGAAGCCCTGGCGAAATCAAGCAGTGACGTTCCTCCTCCGTTCCTAATCCCAAAGCCGAAGCCACCGTGCACCTCACCATAACCACTAGCGTCAGCCCCAATATGACCATTAAAGTCCCCTCCAATAACTAACTTCTCAGATTGGGGAATACTACTCACCAGCTCATCCAAGTCCTCCCAAAAGCGCCTCTTAACCTCCTCGTCTAAGCCTGCTTGCAGTGCGTAAGCGCTGATGACGTTGAGGACGCAACCCCCAATAACCAACTTAAGACATTAACCTATCATTCACTTGCCTAACCTCGACCATGGACTCCCTTAGATCCCTATCCACAAAGATGCCCACTCCATTCTTACCTCTCACGACCACAGAATACCACAGCTTAAACCCGTCTGAATTCCTCGCCTTCGACCCTTTCCACCTAGTCTCTTGGACACAGGCTATGTTAACCCTCCTATTCTGAAGAAGCTTCGCCAACTCAATTGCTATTATAAGAAGAGTGATAGGATATGAAAACTAGAGCAAAGAGATGAGGTTGGTGAGCTAGGAAATTTCTTCGGAGTAGCACTCCATATAACGAGCTGCATTAGGGTTAGCATGCAGTTTGTATTGCTCAAATATCTCTTAATTTTTTTTAACAATTTCTGGTTTTAGTTGATTTTCTTTAAACAATATAATTATCCACATTGCAACTAAAGATGAACTCAAATTTTAACATTCTTTTTGTACATGTATATAGGATCAATCAAGTCATAAGCAATGGTTTCAGTTGATTCGTCGTATATATCTGCCTCTGATTGCAACTACGTATAGCCCGAGAAAATGGAGGAAAGCAGCAAGAAGCAAAAGGGTGAAGAAACATCTGAAAAGGCTGTCGTCCAAAGTCATGATCTGAACAGAAAACCAAGGTTTAGGTGGACAATGGAGCTCCATGATCACTTTGTTGAAGCAGTGAATGAATTAGGAGGTCCATTTGGCCTGTGTTACTATATATATTACGCGATGAATATTGTCTATTTGGTATGTACATTACAATAGGAATAAACATACATATTTCAAAATTTTTGAATGAGAAGCAACTCTGAAGAATATAATGAAACGCATGGATGATGAAGATATCACTTTAGGCCATATCAAAAGCCATCTCCAGGTACTCTGAGACTCGAACCACGGTTTCTGCCTGCTCTGATACCATATTGTTTAAGTGTGTGATCATCTCATTTTTAAAAATTTAACATGTTAGTGAGACCGCACTTTTATTTACTTAATAATATCATAAACAAAAAGTTTGTACTACTCTTGCATTTTTTGGTATGATAAGGTAATTCAACACTTAATTGATATTTGAGTTCATGTTGTTTTCAGAAGTATAGACAGAGTAAAGACACCTCTAAAACTAGTAAAGGCAAGTTTTTCAATAACTTATATAGTATAATTATGTATGGACAGTATTAAATTCTTTTTTGGTACATATATATAACAAGGTACAATAAATTTTTAAATATTCTTTCCTCCTCCCTTTTTCTTTTGGAATTTTGAGCAGTTAAGAGAAGTGAAAAGAATGAAGCTGCTGTACATATGCTGCATGATAAAGGGTAAGTGGACAGCATGAGTTTATTAAATCTCTATTTACTGTCTTAAAGTAAATTAATGGCAATTCTAAAATGTTATTTAACACAATATGGAGAGAAATCCAGACGATCAGAAAAACACTTAACACAGAGATCGATATGCAAGGAAGATCTAATATGTCACTTGAGGTCTGTACAATCTGTCGAATTTCGGGTATTCATCCTTCAAAGCGTTGAAGTTATATACACCGACAGTATAAAAATATTCATAGTTTCATGTAGTTTAACATGTGATATCAGATAAGTAATCGTTTTTTTATTTACATATAATTACCTTTTTCTCACAATTCGGGCCGATAATAACAGGTAACAAATGAGGCAGAAAAAAAAAGAGAATTTAGTAGCTGAAGAAAGCGCTAGACAGGAAATGCAAACTGATGCAACTGTAAGGATTGAGATTCAAACAAAAGAAGGAAGCAGCAAATTGAAAACTTATTCAGATCATCAGAAGGTTCCAAGAAAATATTTATGTTTTTCACTTCAGAAAAAGAACAATTGGACTTGAATTTTCCTGCAGCATCTCCAGAACAAGAGTCAAGTGGATCTAAGAATGCCTAAAGTTTTAAAAAATGAAGGTTAATTACCTCGCAAATTGCAAAAGCAAAACCTTCTTGTAAAATAAAATAATTTCAAGAAAGGTGAAACCAATGATCAAATGTACTACATCTAACGATCATAATTAGAATGTATTATTCAGATATTTGAAGAAGCATATAAGGGATGTACATTTTCATAGCTAGCATTTGGTCATGAATTTCCAAATTTGTTTTGAAAATTTTGATTTGGGTAAAGTTTGATTTGAAGATAAAGTTTATTTCGACATAATTCTTCAAAACATATTTCACTTTTTGTTTGTTAAAAAAAATAAAATGTGATTTATACCCATAAGTTCTAAAAACTATCAAAAATACCCAACAATACCAAACAAACAAACGTGATAACCGTGTATATGCAGAACCTTCATTGATACCCTTCATTATCATTATCATAAACCATAGTCCTGAATATAGATAAGTTTGGCACAAAAGTTGTCAGTTTTATAATGAACAACATAATACACCATCCTAAAACTTTAACCTAATATTTTAATATCAACTGCTAATAAGACAATTACTAGCCACTATAATTCGTTCAATTGCAATAATATTATAAGATCCATCAGTCCAAAAGAAAATGATAGTAATTAACTGGTGGATTGGTTGGGTCATAATAGATGGTGAGTGTCATGTCCCAAACTACCCCCTAGTTGTGACTGGCACCCAGCTAACACCACCTGTGACGATCCAAAGGGTCATCACCTATTTTTTTTATCAAGTTTTGTGCTTCTGAGGCCTTGAAAATCTGATTTAAAATTGTCTCAATTTACGCGCACAATCCGGGCGCATTGATAGAACGCTTAAATAAGAAATTCTATAAAGAAAATGCTAAATTTTAATATTAAAATGAATAATTTGACTTTGGTTAATATTTTAGGGAAACGGACCCAGACCCATGATGACGGTCTCGGAGGGTCCGTCAAAAAATATGGGACATTGGCGTATGCCCATAATCGAATTCCGAGGTCCCAGGCCCAAGAAATGAATTTTTCTAGAAAAATTATTTTCTGGAAATGTTTTAGGAAATTGAAAATAAAATCTGATTAGAAAGCAATGGTATCGGGCATGTATTCTGGTTACGGTGCCTGGTACCTGTCTTATATAAGGTTTAAGTCTTTTCTGTAAAATTTAATTTAAATCAAACATCGTTTGACATGATTCGGACTTGAAATCCTAAATTTGAAACTTGCTGAAGTTTTGGAAAAGAACTCTTGATTTTGAGGTTGATTCATTGTTTTTGAGGTTATTTTGGTAATTTGATCGCACGGATAAGTTCATATGATGTTTTTGAGTTAGTACATGTATTTGGTTAGGAGCCTCGAGGGCTCGGGTGTATTCCGGATGTGTTTCAGAATGGTTTCTAACTTAGAAAAATTACAGAAAATCTGCAATAGGTGCTCAGGCCTGTTGCTCTTCGTGATCGCATAGTCACTCTCGCGATCGTGTATGGTAAACGGGGACAGGAGAATTTTTGTTCAACGCAAACGCGAGGGAAGGATCGCGAACGTCGAGCACTGGGGAGTTGATTTACGCGAATGCGACCCACGTCGCCGAAATGGTAAATGGGGGCTGGTATGGAATGTAGCATTTTCCTCTACGCGAAGGTCAGGGGGCCAACCCTTCTTGAATGGGAAAGAGAAATTGCGATTGCATAAGCCTGTGTAAGGATGCTCTTCACGAACGCAATGAAGGTCTGCCCAGTGATTTACAAACAGTAGCTAACCGAGATTTATCAATTTTTCATACTTCTTCATCTTAGCTCAAAATTTGGCGATTTTTGAATAGGATTTTACCAAAAACTCATAGGTATATAATCTTAGACTCGTTTTCTTCAATTTCCATTAACACCCATTGGATTTTAAGGCTAAAAACATGTGACTAAGGGTAGAAAATTAAGAATTTGGGTAGAGTTAGGGCTTTTTAATTAATTATGAATTAGACCTCGATTTGGGGTCGAATTCTAGAAATAATTATATATTTGGGCTCGTGGATGAATGCGTGATCGGATTTTGGTTCGAACATCGTGTTTTGACCAAGTGGGTCGGGTTGATTTTTGGGTTTTTAGGAAGAATGATTGGAAAGCTATACTTAGTCTTTGGATTCTCATTTTTAGCATTTATTGATGTTATGAAGTCATTTATGAATAGATACCATCAATTTGGAGCTAAATTCGAGAGGAAAAGCGGTAATTGAGAATTGAGTTGGCCGTGGAAGTTTGAGGCAAGTGTTCGGTCTAACCTTAACTTAAGGGATTAGGAGTTGAGTCATATTTGCTACTTGCATCTTGATTGAGTACGATGCATGGGCATGGTGATGAGCATCTATATGTTGGTGTCGAGCATGACCATGAGTCTTAAATCAAAAATTAATGTGTTCTTAAATGACACTTCGAATGCTTTAATTAATGATCCTCTATATCGAGCAAAGATTTGTTTATCCTCGTAGATCTTATATATGATTGAGCTTTGTCATTAATTGAGCTGAGTACAAGCTAAGTTAAGATTGATTATAGCTGACTTTCCTTTGCAGGATGACTGTTTTGATATTGTTGTTCCCTTGCCGAGAAATTATTATATTGATTTTGTTCCCTTGCCGGGAAGTTATCGTACTGCACAGTTCCCTTGCCGGGATTTCTTATGATCTTGTAATGACTTATAAATGGGAGCGGGTGGTACGCCTACCACAAGATATGATGAAATGGGAGCAGGTGGTACGCCTCCCACAAGATATGATGAAATGGGAGCGGGTGATACGCCTACCACAAGATATAATGAAATGGGAGCAGGTGGTAAGCCTGCCACAGATATGATGAAATGGAAGCGGGTGGTACGCCTACCACAAGATTGATGAAATGGGAGCGGGTGGTACGCCTACCACGAGAGGTGATGAAATGGGGATATTGACTTCTACATTGATTTGGCTTCGGGCACTCAACTCATTTCTATCCTACCGTATCGCATGGCCCCGCCAGAGTTGAAAGGGTTGAAGGAGCAGTTGCAAGACTTGCTTGAGAAGGGTTTCATTAGACTAGCATTTCGCCTTGGGGTGCGTCAGTGTTATTTGTTAAGAAAAAGGATGGTTCGATGATAATGTGCATTTATTACCGATAGTTCAACAAGGTTACAATCAAGAATAAGTATCCATTGACGAGGATTGATGATTTGTTCGATCAGCTTCATGGTACTAAGGTGTTTTCAAAGATTGACTTGAGATCTGACTACCATTAGTTGAGGATTAGGGCATCCAATATCCCTAAGACAGCTTTGCGCACTCTGTACGGATATTATGAGTTCTTGGTCATGTCATTCGGGTTGACAAATGCCCTAGTAGTTTATATGGATTTGATGAATCGAGTGTTCAGGCCTTATTTAGACTCGTTCGTGATCACAAGAGTTTCAGTATTTGTTCAAGCAGAAGGAGTTGAACTTGAGGCAAAGGAGGTGGTTAGAGTTGTTGAAGGATTATGATATCACTATTTTGTATCACCCGGAAAAGGCCAATATGGTGGCCGATTCTTTGAGTAGAAAGTCATCCAGTATGGGTAGTCTTGCTTATATTCCAGTTGGTGAGAGATCGCTTGCTTTGGATGTTCAAGCTTTGGCCAACCGGTTTGTGAGGTCGGATATTTCTGAGCCTAGTCGGGTATTAGCTTTCACGGTCACTCATTCTTCATTTTTGGAGCGTATCCGTGATCGGCAGTTTGATGATCTCCATTTGTGTATCATTTTAGACACGGTGTAGCGTGGAGGTGCGAAGCAGGTTACTTAGACGCCGATGGAGTTTTGATATTGCAGGGTCGAGTTTGTGTGCCTAATATGGATGGGCTTCGAGAGTTAATTTTAGAGGAGGCCCATAGCTCTAGGTACTCCATTCATCCGGGCGCTGCGAAGATGTATCGGGATTTGCAACAGCATTATTGGTGGCATAGGATGAAGAAGGAAATTGTTGCATATGTGGCTCGGTGTTTAAATTATCAGCAGGTTAAGTATGAGCATCAGAGGCCTGGTGGATTGTTTCAGAGGATTGAGCTTCCCGAGTGGAAGTGGGAGCGGATCACTATGGACTTTGCTACTGGACTCCCATAAACTCGGAAGAAATTAAACGCAGTTTTAGCCATTGTTGATAGGCTGACCAAGTCAGCATATTTCATTCATGAAGTAGTCTCCTACTAATCTGAGAGGTTTGCTGAGATCTATATCTGGGAGATTGTTCATCTTTACGGTGTGCCCGTATGTATAATTTTAGACCGAGGTACGCAGTTCATCTCGCGTTTTTGGAGAGCAATTCAGTGAGAGTTGGGCACCTAAGTTGAGTTGAGTACAACATTTCATCCTCAGACGGATGGACAATCCGAACAGACTATTAAAATATTAGAGGATATGTTCCGAGCTTGTGTTATTGACTTTGGAGGTTCGTGGGATCAGTGTTTGCCTTTAGCATAATTTTCCTACAACATTAGCTACCATTCGAGTATCCAAATGGCTTCTTATGAGGCTTTATATGGTAGATGGTGTCGATCTCCGATTGGATAGTTTGAGCCGGGGGAAGCTCGATTGTTAGGTACGGATTTGGTTCAGGAGGCCTTAAACAAGGTCAGGATCATTCAGGATAGTCTTCGTACAGCTCAATCCAGGCAAAAGAGCTATGCAGATTGCATGGTTTGAGATGTGTCTTCTATTGTTGGTGAGTGGGTATTGCTACGAGTGTCGCCTATGAAGGGCGTGATGAGATTTGAGAAGAAGGGTAAGCTTAGCCCCAGATTCATTGGCTCGTTTGAGATTCTTGATCAAGTAGGAGAGGTGGCTTATAGACTTGTATTGTCGCCGAGCTTATCAGCCGTGCATCAAGTTTTTCATGTTTACATGCTCCGAAAATATCCCGGCAATACATCCCACGTGCTAGATTTCATCACTGTCCAGTTGGATAAGGACTTGTCTAATGAGGAGGAGCCAGTAGCTATTCTAGACCGACATATTTGTTAGTTGATATCCAAGAGTTTCCCATCTGTTCGTGCTTAGTGGAGAGGTCAGCCTCCTGAGGCATCGACCTGGGAGTTCGAGTCTGATATGCGGAGCCGTTATCCTCATCTTTTTCCCGACTCAGGTACTTACGTCTTCCGTCCGTTCGAGGACAAATGGTTGTTTTAGAGATGGAGAATTTGACGACCCAAAGAGCCATCATCTATTTTCTTATCAAGTTCTGCTTCCGAGGCCTTGAAAACCTCATTTAGAGTCACCTCGATTTGCATGCGCACTCCGGGCGCGTAGCCAGAAAGCTTTAATATGACATTCTGTGAAACAAATACTAAATGTTGATGTTAAAATGAATAAATTCAACTTTGGTCAACATTTAGGGCAAATGAACCCGGACCCATGATTTGACGGTCCCGGGGGTCCGTAGGAAAATATAGGACGTGGGCGTATGCCCGGAATCGAATATCGAGGTCCCAAGCCTAAGAAATAATTTTTTTTAGAAAAATTATTTTCTGGAAATGATTAAGAAAATTGAAAATGAAATCTAATTAGAAAGCAATAGTATCGGGCTCGTATTCTGGTTCTAGCACCCGGATACAGGTCTTTTATATGGTTTAAGTCCTTTTTGTAAAATTTGATTAAAATCGAGCATCGTTTGACGTGATTCGGACTTGAAATCCTAAATTTGAAATTTGCTGAAGTTTTGGAAAAGAACTCTTGATTTTGAGGTTGATTCATTATTTTTGAGGTTATTTTGGCGATTTGATCGCATAGATAAGTTCGTATGATGTTGTTCGGTTAGTACATGTGTTTGGTTAGGAGCCCCGAGGGCTCGGGTGTGTTCCGGAATGGTTTTTGACTTAGAAAAATTGCAAAAAATCTACAACAGGTGCTCGGGCATGTTGCTCTTCGTGATCACGTAGTCACTCTTGCGATCGCGTAAGGTAAATGGGGACATGGATATTTTTTTCAATGCGAACGCGAGGGAAGGATCACCAACGTGGAGCACTGGGTTTTCTCTATGCGAACGCGACCCACGTGCTGCGAATGCATAGGGTAAATGGAGGCTCGTATGGAATTTAGCATTTTCCTCTAGGCGAATGTGTTCATAGGCCCACGAACGTGAAGGTGAGGGGGCAAATCCTTCATAAATGTGTAAGAGAAATTGCGATTGCATAATCCTGTGTAAAGCTGCTCTTCACTAACGTGGGAGACCCATCGCGATCGCGATGAAGGCATGCCCAGTGATTTAGAAACAGTAGCTAATCGAGAATTTATCATTCATAACTTCTTCATCTTAGCTCCAAATTAGGCGATTTTTGAAATAGGATTTCATCACAAACTCATAGGTATATAAACTTAGACTTATTTTCTTCAATTTCCATTCACACCCATTAGATTTCTAGGCATGTGATTAAGGGTAGAAAAATAGGGATATAGGTAGAGTTAGGGATTTTTAATTAATAGTGATTTAGACCTTGATTTGGGATTGAATTTTGGAAATAATTATATATTCGGGCTCGTGGATGAATGGGTGACCGAATTTTCGTTCGAACCTCGTGTTTTGGCCAAGGGGCCCAGGTTCGATTTTTGAGTTTTTGGGATGAATGATTTGGAAAGCTATAATTAGGCATTGGATTCACATTGTTTAGCATTTATTGATGTTATGAAGTTATTTATGAATAGAAACCATAAATTTGGAGCTAATTTCAAGAGGAAAAACTATAATTGAGGATTGAGTTGGCCGTGAAAGTTTGAGGTAAGTATTCGGTTTAATCATAGCTTGAGGGATTAGGAGTTGAGTCATATTTGCTACTTGCTTCATGATTGAGTACGACGTATAGGCATGGTGACGAATATCTGTATGTTGGTGTCGAGGATGACCGTGAGTCTTAAATAAAAAATCGATGTGTTCTTAAATGGTACTTCGGATGCTTTAATTAATGATCCTCTATATCGAGCAACGATTTATTTATCCTCATAGATCTTCTAAATGATTGAGCATTGTCATTAATTGAGCTGAGTACAAGCTAAATTATCATTGGTTATAACTGATCTCCCTTCCGGAATGACTGTTTCGATATTTTTGTTCCCTTGCCGGGAAATTATTATATTAATTTTTTTCCCTTACCGGGAAGTTATCATATTGTTTTATTCCCTTGCTAGGATTTCTTTTGATCATGTGATGACTTGTAATTGGAGTGGGTGGTACGCCTACCACAAGATATGATGAAATGGGATCGGACGGTACGCCTACCACAAGATATAATAAAATGGGAGCAGGTGGTACGCCAATCACAAGATATGATGAGATGGGAGCGGGTGGGCATGCCTACTACCAGATATGATAAAATGGGAGCCAGTGGTATGCCTACCACAAGATATGATGAAATGGGAGCGGGTGGTACGCCTATCACAATATTGCTGAAATAGGAGCGGGTGATATGCCTACCACAAGAGTTAATGAAATGGGAGTGAGTGGTACGCCTACCAGAAGATATGAGAAATGGGATCAGGTTGCACATCTGCAACAAGATGAAACTAAAAGTGAAAGTTGCCTTTCATTTCTCTTTATCCGTGTTAGCAGTAAAAGCATAGTTTCCTTATTGTTCTTTGATATTTTGTTTTATCTACTACCCCCAAAGCATGTTTTCCTTCCCCAGCTTTAATTACTTATTACCTGTTTACATTTCTGCCATTTATTATATAACTACACAGGTTTATCTGGATTTTGATCGTAGCCTCGTCACTACCTTGCCCGGGTTAGGCAGACACTTACCAGCATATGGGGTCGGTTGTGCTGATGCTATACTATGCACTTATGTGCAGATACCGGAGCAGCTTATGGTGCGCTGCATTTGTTCGGGAGCCAGTCTTCAGTCCACGAGATCTGGAGGTACTTATGTGGCGTCCGTAGGCCTGACATCTCTTCAAGCTATTTCTGATGCTCTATTTCATCTTGTATCTGAGACAGACCATATTTCTTTTGTTTCAGACACTTGTATGCAGCACTCCTAGACAGTCCGTGTATGTTGTGACACCAACTGCTGGGTAGAGACTTGAATTGATTTTCGAGACGTTTGTATTTTATATTTAATTAAGACTTCCGCTAATTTTATTTTCCATAATTCTTTAAATGCATATTTATTGCTAATTTAATCGGTTAAAATGAAATAATACAAAAGGGGTTAATGGTTTCAAAGTTATGGCTTGCCTAGCTTTCACGAGTAAGCGCCGACACGACTTCCGGGGATGGGGATTCTGGGTCGTGACACCACCTGACAGGAGAATCATACTTTCTTACCTTATCAATTAATTTGTAGCATTTGATTAATTAAATGAATATCCAAATAATCTGATAACTATTACGAATAATTAATATATTGAAATATTAGATTAAAACTCAAGCCCAAAATCACACACTAGACCATGGAGCCTCTAAGAGAATTAAATAAGACCTCATATGAAATAAATTAAAAAGACTCCTTGGGCATCCTCCACGAACAATGTGGCGGCTCACCTTAATAACTTAATCAACTCTAGCAAAACCGTCGGCTACTAGCTCCGTCTTTATCAATAGTATCTGCATGGATATGTAAGTAAGGAGTGAGTTATATGTAAATATAACCAAGTAAGATCATCAATCTGCTACTCTGAATAGCTTTGGAACAAGTGTTAGAAGAACAAACACACAACGAGAACACAAATAATATACAAAATAATTCTTTTATCATATAATTACTCTATAAGGTCCAAACAATTATTCAACACCAATATTGTATGTATCTCAACACAATACTATATATATATATATATATATCAACACAATCTACTAAGGACTTGTCATTAAGGCAGTGTAGGAAATTTACCAAACATCCCAACGAGTCCACGGCGGCATACACAATGCCCCAAATCTATCATGATGGCATACACAATGCCCTAATATATAGCGGCAGCATACATAATTCCCCAAATCTATCACAACGGCGTACACAATGCCCCAAATATATTACGGCAACAAAGAAATAATATCTAATGCTCAAACGCCATAACACAAGGCTACGCCACATCACACTACACTACAAATCACTTGTTTAATAATTTTAGCTATTTACAAAGTAATATATATTTGCGGCTGGTCAAAAACTACCGATTCTTCCAAGCGCACGCTCGTTCCAAAACATGGACCAGGCAGAAAAATATATATACTTCCTAACGAATTTTAGAAAAGCAAGCACCCAAAACTTAAAATCTTACTTACCTCGCAAATGACATATTTTCCAATCTTGCGATTTCTAGAACACCAACCAAACAACCTTCTATGGACTCAATCTATTTAAAATATTAAATAACAATGTCAACTATGCTAGCGGGTTAATTTCTTATATTAGAGTACAATTTGATACTCAGCATATGACCTATTAACTACTCGACTAATCTTTTAGTTACATAGATATTCAAAAGCCCATTAAAGCTCATTCAGACTAAATTTATTCCTAAGTAAATATGATAGTGTCGGTTCCGTTGATATATGTGAATCTTTACCTGAAGAATGAATATATCTCATGAATATATATAAATACAAGTAGTCCAATATTGTATGAAGTTTTGTCGAACAAACTCCTATGCAAATTATTCTGACCCCAAAATATCAATCTTAAAGAGCTTTATTATTATTAACTAATAAGGTTCTATTATAAGATTTTATGTATTTTTTCAAGGTTTTCTAAGTATATGTCTTCCATGACCATTATGTATCCAAAATATTTCTTTCCATCATTAAAAATAACTTAGTTACCCCTAATTTAAACCTAGGAATATGAAGTTAATCGTATACCTGGATAACAAATTTAAGTTGCAAAAGCAGTCAGAATCTCCTAATTCTCGTTTTCGACAATGCATTCCACCAAAGAGACAAATTTCAGCCTTTTCTTCCAAAACATGAGCGTCGCCGACTAATCCCTTATGCATATGAATTATTAGACTAGTAAGGGTAGATCGGGCTTTGCCGAGTCCAACATGAACAAAGATTTGCTATTATAAATTGAGGTATAGTGACAATATCCGCAAGGAATGAGCTTGTGTCCAAAACAGAAATAGAAAATTATTGATCACACCCAACTATGCTTTATACAAAAGATAATGTAGACGTCGAAATATAATCTGAGTATTATGCCCAGAGTCGAAATCACAGGGAGTTAACTTATCAATCACTATCTTTAGACCCACTAAACTCTTGAGAACCAATTTCCCCAAACATTTGAATCACATTTGAAGGTGTCTTTAATAACTAAGATTACAAGCAAATAAACATGTATTGGGCAAATTTGATTCCCTACGCTTATATATTATCCGCATACGGCCTCAATAAAGAAAGCAGCCTTATCACGGTCGACCTAGGTAAGGCCGGCCCCAGTCAACAAACGGACCGAGTGACGTGACTCGCTGCAACGTCACATCAAACTCTGACACTCGTATATCGAGGCCACCAACTCTTGTACTTTCTTTGTATTATTTCAAGGAAGATCCCTTATTATATAAAAGGACATTCTCCCTTTGTAAAGACTCAGGTGTATTTCATTACTGAAAATATACAACTCTCTCTCTCTTTCTCTCTCTCTCTCTCTCTCTCTCTCTCTCTCTCTCTCTCTCTCTCTCTCTCTCTCTCTCTCTCTCTCTCTCTCTCTCTCTCTCTCTCTCTTGTGAAAAACGCCTGTTATGCATCATACTGCTCTTACATCTCGATTTTTTTATTATAATCACTAATTTCTATCATCTAACATTCTCTAAATCACATTACCCTTGATTCCGATTAACCCATATCATTTTTTTGATTATTTTAAAGCTATTTAAGTATTCGAATAAATTTTTAGCCAAAGAATTTGGCGCCATCTGTGGGGATTTCGAGAATCAAAGCTGTGATTTATTTCTAGAGATCCTTCGAAGAACCTCTCTCTACAACAGAAAATGGATGAGAAAAATGCAAGAATGAAGGCTATATTGGAGGTTAGAACGGACCTCACGGACACTCTTAACGCGGCTGCCGAAGGAGATGCCCTACACACAACCCCCAGTACTTTGATAGGCGTGGAAGCCTTACCCTCCCCGTCAGAATACCAGGTGGTACCAAGATAAAGAGAAGATTCAACATCTACCACTAAGGAAGCACCCCCAGAGATTAAAAAAAATTACTAGAAGAGTGGCTGACAAGCACTCTGAGCAGTCTAGCCAAGAAACCACCTCAAAATGATAGATGCACCCCAGCAGCAGATCATATCGCAACCGAGAATGAGCTCGAGGTCACAAGAACAAACAACGTACCTGTCGATGTCCAAGATAACGATGGAACACTCACAGCCATCCGCAAAAAGATGGAGGAAATGGAAAACGAGAACAGGTCACTCAGTGACCAGATGAAGGAACACCAAGAAAGGGTGGATAAGATCCCAGGCGCGCCTAAGTTGCTGCCGAAGTGAGACATGGAGAGGTTCGTTGAACAACCCTACACGAAAGGAGCCGAGCCATACCCCATCCCAAAAACCTTCAAAATTCCCCTACTTAAAAGTATATAACGGGACCACCAATCCCGAGGAACACCTGATCCATTATGTCACAGCCGTCAAAGGCAATGACTTGTTAAAAGAACAGGTACCATCCGTGCTTCTAAAGAAGTTCGGTGAGACGCTGACAGGAGGGGCCCTAACGTGGTACTCACAGCTACCAGCCAAAAGCATCATAACCTTTGAGGAGATGGGGATAAGTTCCCTACTGCCCATGCATGGGCGAGGAAGGCAGAAGAATGGGTCAACGACATTTTCGCTGTGTGTCAGACCCCAGGAGAATGACTCAGGGAGTTCCTAGCCAGATTTAACAGGGTTAGAATGAGCCTACCAAATGTATCCGAAGGCATGGCGGTTGCAGCCTTACAGAACGGGCTCAGTAGAGATGGTTCGAAGGCGACCAAGAAGCTACTCAGTCGTCTCCTGAAATATCTCCCCACCACCCGGGAAGAAATACACAACGCCTATCGCGCCGAGGTACGTGCGGATGATGACGACCTTAACGTCCCAACCAGAAGATTGACAAAGGTGCACCCAGAAACCTGAAGGGACCGGCGCAACGAGGAAAGGCGTGAATAAATCCCACGCCTCAACAGAGAAAGACACCAACCATACATCAGGTCCTCCCACCCGCCAAAACCGAGGCATGCAGACACCTTGCAACGACATATCGCTCCACTAAGGAATGACAGAGGTATGCCCCCTTCATTATCTGCACATAACTTTTGTGTATCTCCTTTAGAGGTAGTGTACGCACTAAAGAAGCTGGGCAACAAAGTACAATGGCCAGCAAAGATGAAGTCCGACCCCGCCACCAGAAAGTCAAACGCCCTGTGTGAGTTCCACCAAGAACGGGGGCACAGAATGAAGGACTGCATAGGTCTCCGTCAGGAGGTAGTCCGAAAGCTAAACCAAGGGTTCTTGAAAGAGTTGCTCAGCGACAAAGGAAAGCTCAACTTCGCACGAGGAAGGGAACCGCACCATGGACCACCAAGGCCGCCCTCACCAATACGCACCATCAACATGATCATTGGAGATGGCAATGATTCAGCGATCAGTCTCGTCAAATTCACCACCTCCAAAAGCTAAAGCGAACTATCGCCCACGAACGGTATGATGACTTCGAAGATAGTATCACCTTCGATAAGTCTGATGCCGACGGTTTGTGTTTTCCTCATTATGATGCCTTAGTTATTACTTTACGCATAGTAGATACTGATGTTAAAAGGATCATGATCGACGATGGATGCGGCGCATGTATCATTCATCCAAGAGTCCTTGCACTCATGGGACTCTAGGATAAAATAATCCCATGCTGCATAACACTAACAGGTTTTAATAAAGAAGTGGAAAGAACCTCAGGCGAGGTGACGCTGCCCATACTTGCAGGTGAAGTCACGATGGAAACTACCTTCCACGTGATGAACCAAGAAACAGCACACAATGCCATTATCGGACGCACGTGTATACATGCCATGAGAGTCGTCCCCTCCAGCTTCTACCAAGTAATCAAATTCCCAACCCCATGGGCAGTGCACTGTATACGGGGAGAGCCCCGCACTGCCCAAGAATGCTATAAGATAGCCCAGGATTACACACATACCAAGCAGCTCCAAGGAGATGGGGCAGAAGCACAGCAAACAGTCCTGTCAGGGATTAAGGTCCATCCGATAGAGAACGTCATCAAAGATCCTCAGGAGATCGGGGCTATCAAGGCTACGATCGAAGACCTCGACCCCGGTTAGCTAAATAGCAGCGACCCCGCAAAGAAAGCATACATAGGCCACGGCCTATCAAACCCAGGTTAGTACCGTGAATTTCTATCTAACCATGCGGATCTGTTCGCTTTTTCTCATGCAGATATGCCGAGAATTCCACGAGAAATTGCCTCCCACAAACTCAACGTCGACCCATTACACCCGCCCGTGTGGAAGAGAAGAAGAAAATTCAACGCCTCCATTAATGAAACAGTGAGCGTAGAAGTGGACAAACTACTAGCTAATGGCTCCATCAGGGAATCCAAGTACCTGGAATGGGTCGCCAACGTCATAATGGTCAAAAAGAAGAACGGGAAGTGGCGGATGTGCGTAGATTTCACTGATCTAAATAAAGCGTGCCCGAAATACTCTTTCCCGCTACCCCACATCGACAAGTTGATAGACGCAACAGCATGCCATGAGCTGCTAAGCTTCCTTGATGCGTATTCCGGCTACAATCAAATCATGATAGCCGAAGAAGATCAGGAGAAGACAACTTTCGTAACCCCTCTGGAGACGTATTTCTATAAAGTAATGCACTTCGGGCTCAAGAACGCAAGGGCCACTTACCAGAGGCTAGTGACAACAATCAAAGAACAACTCGGCAAAACAATGGAGGTATACATCGACGACATGTTGGTCAAATCATCGAAAAAGGAGGACCATCTCACCCACTTGAAGGAAGCCTTCGAAATACTAAGAAAGTACGGCATGAAACTGAACCCAGAGAAGTGCGCTTTTGGAGTAGCGTCGGGAAAGTTCCTGGGATTTCTGGTATCACAAAGGGGCATCGAATTCAACGCTGACCAGATCAAAGCCATAAAGGCCATCCCAAAAATACTAAGCAACAAGAAGTAGGTGTAGAAATGAATGGGCCGAACAACTGCCCTCTCCCAGTTCATCTCACACTCCTCCGATAGATGCCACAAGTTCTTTGGTGTACTGAAAAAAGACCAGGGACTGCAATGGAACGGAGAATGCGTAGAAGCCCCGAGGAACTTAAAAGCATACTTATCATCACCGCCCTACTGGAAAAAGCCAACCTCGGGGAACCATTGGTGGTATATTTGGTCGTATCACAGGTCGCAGTCAGCGGAGTCCTAGTGCGCAAAAATAAAGGTACGCAATATCCTATATATTATATCATCAAAACTTTAGTGGGCGCTGAAACCCGGTATCCCCACCTTGAGAGTTTAGCCTTAGCACTTGTAGTAGCTTCACGAAAGCTACGACCGTATCTCCAATGCCATCCCATATGGCTGGTGACGACCTTCCCTCTAAGGTATGTCCTGCACAAACCCGAACTCCCAAGGCGACTCGCTAGATGGGCCGTCGAGCTCAGCGAGCATGATATTATGTACCTCCTGAGAACAGCTATCAAGTCGCAAGTCTTAGCTGACTTTATCGCCGACTTCAGCGCAGAAGTCATGCCAAAGGCGGAACTCGAGGCACAACGCGCATCCTCCGAAAACGACCTATGGGTCCTTTATATAGATGGCACCGCCAGTTCATCGGGATTGGGACTAGGACTCGATCTTGAAGTCTCCGCGGGAGAAACGATTCGCCAGTCTATACGATGCCCGGAAATGACTAACAACGAGGTCGAGTACGAGGCCATTATTGCAGGCATGAAATTGGCCACCAAGTATGGAGCTCGCCGAATTCTCCTCTACTTCGACTCCCATCTTGTGGTAAACCAGATCATCGGGACTTATTAAATCAAGGAACAAAGGTTACAAAAGTACCAATCAGAAATCCAAAGGCTGACGGCTACATTCGACGAACGCCGCTTCGAACAAATTCCCAGAGCACGGAATGTCGAAGCGGACGGCCTGGCGAAGTTGGCTGGCGCCACCAAAAGCATTAACAAAGAGAGAGTGGTCAGACCTATCCACTCAGCTATTGATCACACCGAGGTACTTTCCTTAAACCTGACTTGGGACTGGCGCAACCAGTTCATCTCTTACTTGCAGGATGGGATACTCCCCCCTGATAAAAAAGAGGCAAAAAAGCTCCGCGACAGGCCGCCCAATACTGCATGATCAACGACGACCTTTATAAAAGGTTGTTCGGTGGCCCCTTAGCCAAGTGCTTAGTGTCGCAACAAGCAAGACCTGTACTCAAAGAAGTACACGAAGGCCATTGCGGCGCCCACACTGGCAACCGCGCCCTCGTTAGGTGCATCATACGTACCGGCTACTATTGGCCCACCATGAAGAAAGAGGCAGCGGAGTATATCCGCCAATGCGAGCAGTGCCAAAAGTTTTCCCCAATGATATACCAGCCAGGAGAATTCCTCCATGCCGTCGCATCCCCCTGGCCATTCATCAAGTGGGGGATGGATATAATCGGCCCGCTACCCCAAGACGAGGAAAGGTACGATTTTTACTTGTTTGAACTGACTATTTCTCTAAATGGGTGGAAGCAGGTGCGTACGCACAAATACGCGAGCAAGAAGTCATCACCTTCATTTGGAGGAACATCATATGCCATTTTGGCATCCCCAAAGAAATCAGCTACGATAATGGGTGTCAGTTGATCGGTCAGTAAACGATCGAGTTCTTCGAAAAATGGCACATCAAAAGGATACTATCCACGTCATACCACCATGCTGCCAATGGTCAAGCAGAGTCCTCCAACAAAACAATTCTGAACATACTCAAAAAGAATCTCAAAGATGCCAAGGGGCTGTGGCCCGAACTACTACCGAAGTCTTGTGGGCGCACAGAACCACGCCCTAATCCAGCACCGGAGAAACCCCATACTCACTGGTTTATGGAACTCACACGGTCATACCCGTTAAAGTTGGTGAACCCAGCTTAGGTACTCACACACCAGCGGAACAGAAAACGACGTCAGCAGGCTCCAAGATCTTGATGAAGCTGAAGAAAGGAGAGAAATGGCCTATGTCAGAATGGTATCCCAAAAACAAGTCAAAAGATAAAACAACAAAAGGGCAAAAATAAGGCCGCTCAAAGTAGGGGATTACGTCCTCAAGGCCAAGACTCTGCCCTCAAAAGACCCAGGTGAAGGAATATTGGGCTCAAACTGGGATGGACCCTACAAAATCACGATGACGGCTGGGAAAGGAGCATTCCAGCTAGAGATAATAGAAGGAAAGACACTCCAAAACAACTGGAACGTCACTCACCTCAAACTTTTCCACTTCTAAAAAGGTGACACCTGAGTTGTACTCTTTTTCCCTTACTCGAGTTTTGTCCCAATTTGGTTTTCTCGGGAAGGTTTTGAACGAGGAGACAAAGGTGTCACCTGGAGATGTTTGTAGCGCAAGTGCATCATGCCCAGCTCTCCATGTACTCGCCAAGCCAGACATGATACAGGGACTA
Source organism: Nicotiana benthamiana (assembly GCA_034376525.1). Lineage (NCBI taxonomy): Eukaryota > Viridiplantae > Streptophyta > Magnoliopsida > Solanales > Solanaceae > Nicotiana > Nicotiana benthamiana. The sequence goes on from CM067340.1 coordinate 116,146,751, forward strand.
GAATAGTGTCATCTCCAGATATATAGAAAGGCTACGGCCACCTCCAAGTGTGTAGAAAGGCTACGGCCACCTCCAAGTGTATAGAAAGGCTACGGCCACCTCCAAGTGTATAGAAAGGCTACGGCCATCTCCAAATGAATGCAAAGGCTACGGCCATCTCCAAATAATGAAAAGGCTACGGCCATCTCCAAATGAATGAAAAGGCTACGGCCATCTACAAATGAATAAAAAGGCTACAGCCATCTCCAAATATTAGGCTACGACATTTATTTTACATGGCTATGGCCATCATTTTATATGGCTAAGACCATCAGTCTACGGCCTTTATTTTACATGGCTATGGCTATCATTTTATATGGCTAAGGAAATCAGGCAACGGCCTTTATTTTACATGGCTATGGCCATCGTTTTATACGGCTAAGGCCATCAGGCTACGATCTTTATTTTACATGGCTATGGCCATCGTTTTATATGGCTAACGCCATCAGGATACGGCCTTTATTTCACATGGCTATGGCCATCGTTTTATATGGCTAAAGCCATTCGGCTACGGTCTTTAACTTTACATGGCTATGGCCATCATTTTATATGGCTAAGGCCATCAGGCTACGTCCTTTAGTTCACATGGGTATGGCCATCGTTTTATATGGCTAAGACCATCAGGCTATGACCTTTATTTTACATGGCTATGGCCATCATTTTTATGGCTAAGGCCGTCGGGCTACGGCCTTTATTTTACATGGTTATGGCCATCGTTTTATATGGATAAGGCCATCAGGTTACGGTCTTTATTTTACATCGCTATGGCCATCGTTTTATACGGTTACGGCCATCAGCTACGGCCTTTATATTACATGGCTATGACCATCGTTTTATATGGCTAAGGCCATTCGGCTACGACCTTTAACTTTGCATGGCTATGGCCATCGTTTTATATGGCTAAGGCAATTCGGCTACGGCCTTCAACTTTACATGGCTATGGCCATCGTTTTATATGGCTAAGGCCATTAGGCTACGGCCTTTTACTTTTCATGGCTATGGCCATCGTTTTATATGGCTAAGGTCACTATGCTGTGGCCTTTATTTCACATGGCTATGGCCATCATTTTCATTGGGCTACGGCCTCCATCTTCACATGGCTATGGCATCGTATTTACAAGGCTACGGCCGCCTATTTTATCTGGCCAAAACCATTAGGTTAGTTTTTACACGGCTATAGATGAAAAATTCTAAGCAACTATGGTAAAGAAAATTACGATGACATCCCAAAAGGTAAAAAAGATTACTTACAACAAAAATTATATATTTTTAACAAAGGGAACAAACACCCATGATACAAAAGTCATCATATATAGACATATTTTCAAAGACCCTAAGAGACCACTACTTATCTAGCCCAGCATGGCCGTCAGGTCGCCCGTCCTCATTTCCGGGAGAGTACACCCTAGAAATCCAAAGCTGGATTCCAAGCGATTGACGTATGCAGAGTTGCCCCCTCCTGGACCGGTGTTTCGGGACCATAGCCAGCCGCCTCACGAGCGACTCTAACAAATTGGCGCTGGTTCTCAACTTCTGCTTCAGACGCACGACCAGCCGCCAGGAATTTCTCAAGAACGACCAGCCTGGCCTCTGCATACACCCATATCTCGTGCGCCTCACGAGACGTATTGGCGTGTGCAAGAGCTAGCTTAAGCTCCTCAACCTTGGCCTTCATGGTATTGAGTTCCTCCCTTAGAGCCGCAACCCGAGGGCGCAACTCTGCCACCTCATCTGTCATAACACGACCAAGCTGCAGCTCCTCGTCCTGGATAAGGACCTCCATCTCCGGAGCCCGAGCGATAGTGGCTATGAGTTGTTCATCAACCTTTTCCAGCTAGGCTACTCTTTTCTTCAATTGCACCTCGGACTCCACTAGGCCCTCACGAACCACCCTAAACTCGAGGTCCTGCTTGTACATATAGGCCAAGGTCCGGTGCGCCTCACGCGTGTCATTGTACTTCTGCGCCAGCCTATTGTATCTGTCCATCTTATCCTTCCGGTGCGAATCCCTCTCCACCTCTAACACAAGAGTCTGGAAAAGAAACCAAGTATGGGAAAATCATAACTCCACGACAAAGAAAGGTCATCAAGCAAGGCAAAGGCATATCTGTAAGGCCGCACCTGCTACCCTTTGGGCCAAGACTTTATCAATAAGCTCCGCCAGGGTCGCACGCTCGGCACAAGCGCACAAAAGATTCATACTGGAGGCCTCCTCCTCACAGTTCTCCAACAAATTATAGTGACTTGGGATCACTATGCAACAAGAAGATTGGCCGGCCATATCTCCACCCGATCTAAGGACCCACTTCCTCTATTTATGTCCTCCGTGGGTGCTCCCCAGCGCGCCACATCCATGTCTTCACTTCTCCTCACTGCAGCTTCCCTCCTAAGATCATCCCTCTCTGAGAAAATAGTCGTTGCCGTAAAAGCCGGCCTTGATTCAGGGCGGGGTGTCCTCGCTTTTCCCATCTGGGTGGCCAAGGCCTTGCCAGTAAGAATCTGATGCTGCCTCCTCTCCAACGTCTCCTCCTCTTCACGGTCCCCCTCCGTGGGATGCAGAGTGGTCTCAGAGGGGGTCGGCGCATCAGAAAACATCCCTACGGGGTCAATCTTAGGGACAGCCAGCGGCACCTCCATGGGCGTCGCCTCAGGTACGACCCCCATCACGGCCTCAGATGCTATCTATGGGGCCGTTTCTAATGTACCCTCGTAACTTGAGAGGGGCGACGTACTGCCCCTAGACATGCCGACGAAGACCATATCCTTCTCAAGATCAGATACCGTCCTAGAAGGACCAGCCACGGCCTTCTCCTTCTTCTTCTGCTGCTTCTTCTTCTTCTCCTTCTTAGAGGCGTCCCGACATGCCAAAACACATGTGAGATGGGCAAGAAAATTATGGGAGCCCCCAAACCATAACGAAAATTAGGTAAAGCCGTTACCAGCTGGGCCATGGAGCCTAAGGAATTCATACCAGGAATGGCTTTTCTTTACAAACGGCATCAGCGCTTGCACCCACAACCTAATGTCCTCAACCCTTCGAGGAGGGCGAGCAGCCACTACATGAAAGTAAAAGAAAACTTTCGATAGTGAGAACCAGCAAATTAAGGTCAAAATAGTAAACATCACGCACGGCAATACTTACGTGCGTCATTCCACACTTATGGAAACCATTCAGGGTTGGACACTAGGTGCTCGGTACGCACGTAAAAAATCCTCGTCCAAAATTATGGTTGGCCTTGTCGTCCACCCGCGCCACGAAGCTCTTCTTGCCCCTACACCTCAACTGGAGCATCGAGCCTCTCATGAAAACCGCATTGAACATTTGCAGAAGGTGATGAATAGTCACCTCTTTTCCGGCCTTCGCCGCGTAGATGGATACTACTCTACACACCTTCAAGGAATACGGGGTAAGTTGGGCCAGGCATGCTCCAAACCAGCGACACAGCTCTTCCGCTAAAGGGTAAATCGGAAGGGCATATCCAATTTGGAAGGCATACTCGTAGAAGGCAAAGTACCCGGTCTTAGGCACGTTAACATGGTCTAGCCCCGCGGGGACCATGTCAACATAATCGCAAATATCGTACGACTTCCTGCGATAGGCCAAGTGGGACAACATCATCTCACTATGCTCCCAAGGAGGGAGTTTACACTTATTCAAAAATTCGATCCTTTTGCTCGTATCGCGTGGGAGCAAGTTGGTCGTTGATAGAGGAACAAAAACTTTCTCGGCCCCCTCGCCCTCCGAGGATGACGAATCCCTACGTCCCTGGTCCTGGTATCGTCACATCGACGTTTAGCCATAGTGAATGTTATTAGGAAAAGGTATTGTAGGTCACAAGTTCGATTCCTAAGAATGAGAATTTCAGAGAAGAAAGAACAACAAGCACCAGAAAAGATAGAGTAAGGATTGGGAAAATACTCACCGAAAAGATTTGAAAGATGAACCTAGTCCAACTCTCCCTCTATTTATAAGAAAAGGTACACAGAAATCAAAAGGGCGTGATTCAAAAGATCAGCGCAGGAAACCCAAACGTCACGTCATAGCCTGAACCGCCTCGGGATCAAAAGTAATGATCACGCATGTGATTGATGACGTAACCTTAAAAAGAAACTCCAAAAAGGGCGTAACATGTCAATGGCTTGACCTCTTCATACATGAGCACGTCTCTCACAGGGGTATCAACAGGAACGACCAAATTTCTGTAGGCGTCAAACACGTATGTCCGTCCATTGGAGACGCCTTTCGATTGTGTCCCCAATAAACGGAGGACCTATCTGTATTGGGCAAATTTGGTTCCCTACGCCTATATATTATCCTCATACGGCCTCACTAAAGAAAGTAGCCTTATCACGGTTGACCTAGGTAAGGCCGGCCCTAGTCAACAAACGGACCGAGTGACGTGACTTACTGCAATATCACATCAAGCTCTGACGCTCGTATATCGAGGCCATCAACTCTTGTACTTTCTTTGTATTATTTCGAGGAAGGTCCCTTAGTATTAAAGGGGACCTTCTCCCTTTGTAAAGACTCATGTGTATTTCATTACTGAAAACATACAACTCGTTCTCTCTCTCTCTCTCTCTCTCTCTTTCCCTCTCTTGTGCAAAACGCCTGTTATACATCATACTGCTCTTATATCTCGATTTTTACATTATAATCACTAATTTCTATACTCTAACATTCTTTTGATCACATTACACTTGATTTCAATAAACCTATATCATTTTTTGATTGTTTTAAAGCCATTTAAGTATTGGAATAACTTTTTAGCCAAACAAAATAGTTGTAAACTAATGATGCTAAGGTTGTAAACAATAATAAGAAAATGCTAAAGTAATGATTTCCCCTATTGAAGGAATTCCTTTTGTTTATGCTTCATAAAAATTTACCGACACATCTCTATCAATCATGAACGCTCTTCTTACCGCAAATATCTTTCGAGTAATCACAGTAATTTACTAGTTGTACTCTAACGTGATACACTAGCTTGCTTTATTTAACACAATTCACTTTACATTACACACAAGGCTTTGTTATCCATAATCTCGCCGTTAAACCCTCGATTATTGATCCCTCATATACGTTTGGAGTGGTGTTGTTCAACAATTACCTAAATATCCACTCTCCCGAGTTATGCACACTAAATAGGCACAGCTAATTGAAGATACTGTCAATTAACTACAACAAACACATAGTTGAACAAATAGAGATTGAAGCCAGCAATTGGTATTCACATAAACAATAAGTTCATCCCTATATAGGTTCCATCAAAATCTTAGATAAAGAATTTAGCTCCTCATAACTATGGGTAAACAAACTAAAACAATATTCATCATAACTTACAAGAAAAATCAAAGAAGAAGAAGAAAGATGTTTTGGGTGATCTCTCACAATTGTTTTCCTTGCCAAAAAACTCTCAAAATCAATACATGCCTCCTTTGGGCGAAGTCTAGTTTTTAAAATAGTGTTTTGGGCTAAAAATCTCGTGTTTTGCACTTTAGTCCCTGAACTTTTCCGCCTTTGCCGCGGTTCTACCGTGGTTACAGTAGAACCGCGGCCAAACATGCTCTCTGATTCTCCCAGTTGTCTGCAGCTACACACTACCGCGGTTCTGGTGTGCTTACGGTGGAATCGCGGCCAAATACCTTCTCTGAATCTCAACATGTCCGCTATAGTCCTCTACTGCATTTTTTCTGTGGTTACGGTGGAACCGCGACAGCCCTTCTCCAGTTCTGGCTTGAGATTCTTTGCGTGGTTCACTTGGCGGATATTTTTACGATTGGCCTCTTTTTCTCCATATTTGATCACAAATGTACTCCATAGACTTCTCTTGTCATATATCACCTACAAAGTATGAAAAGCGCTAATTATTGCATTTTGTTATCATTTTTATCATTAAAACTATACAAGAAGTTGGTTATTTAAGGCCTAATTATAGTTAAATTCACCTATTATCAACACCCCACACTTAAACCTTTGCTCGTCCACGAGCAAGTTAAACCAAACTTCTAGGCCTACCCGTTAGATGCATTATACCAGTTTATAGCACACCCGCCATTATGAAAGAGCAACCTAAGCAGTACAGTAGTCACACCTCAGATGAAGACTCTCACTCCATGACACACGCGTGCTCACTCTAGTTACTCTAACAGAGGTGAAAACTCACTTTTTCTTCCTGAGTCACATTCTCTCACATCACAATTCTGAGAGAAGTTCCACACACATAAAATTCAAGAAACAAGGAACCATACATAGACAAAATTCGCTCACTCTCAGTAAAGAATATTCACATGCCACACAGATGCACCATAAGCTTACCCCAGTGTAATACTCTACTAATCGAGTTGTTCAGTCAAAGATCAAGAGGTCTTTATTTGGTTGTAATGCAGGCTAAGGGACGGGTAGGATATATTTGGATATAGTGACTAACCTCCCTAAGCACTTTTAATACAAACTTCCTTTTATTTCACTTTCCCTGTTCAGCCCAATCGTTCTTCCACATTTTGGTTCATAAGTGACCCCCACTCTTCTTTAGGTGCAACTGGCCTTTTTATCTCTTTTTTCTTTTTGTTTTGTTTTGTTTTCTTCATACTTTTTTCTTTTACAAATCCATTGCACCATTCAAGTATTTATTTCCTGATATCCCTTTTTATTACTTCCTTACTACCCCACACTTTGACTTTTGTATGTTCTTTAGTAATTCAAGTGCTTCTAGGAGGTACAGGTTCAAACAGTCAAACTATTCAAACACAGGGATATATGTCATTATAGGGTTATCAAAGGACATGCTTCAGGCTCAAAGGGGTTAACTATGGAAATATATACATGTGGATTCACAATTATACATGCTACACAAAGAAAAGCCTCAATCATTTCTAAAACCAAACAACTTCTATTTCGCTTTGCAAACACACAAGGCAAGTTCTAGGTATCGCATGCAAGCACAAAATACAAGTAATAGCTCATCCACACTTTACATGTAACTCATTCCAAATCATTTAATCAACAAACTCATACGAGCGTTCAAGCAAGACAAGACGTGCAAAACTAAGGCATAGATTTACGAGTCTACAAACGAGCCTAGACGTTGCACCCTCAAGTTTGTTTTTGTTATTCTCAGGTGTGTACATCAAGGGTTGCATTCTAGCCTTCGCCTATCTTAGTCCTAAAACTACAAAAGAAAAATCTACCTAACCGGTTTCAAGAAAAGCCCTTGGAAAAGAACCATGGTCAAAAGAAAAACCAAGGGATAATTACTACACTACCTAAAAAAGAAATGAAAAAATCCACATGGACTACTTCCCTCAAGAGTACTGTCCAAGTGGTCCGTCCTTAGGAAGAGTCTCTACATTTTTTTTACTTCTAATGTGAGTACAGTCAATTATACACAACAACATCAATCTAATACTACAACATACACAATGTCTATACACACTACCAGAGCAAGTCTCCCACCCCACACTTAAAATTATGGCGTGTCCCCATGTCATATAAAAAAAAGCAGAAGGGTAAGAAGACTTCCCTGAGCCTCAATCAGAGTTGGAGACAGTGCTGGGCTCCACAAGATAAGCTCTTCCCAAAGCACAGAACCAGGACATCATCCAGCTCTCAAACCTGGCCTGCCGCTGAGACATGGCATCTATACGCACGTGCATGCCGTCCACCGAGGTGCGAGGATCTTCTACCTCTTCCTCCATAAAACGCAACATAGATCTTGTGGACTGTGATCTAGCGAATCCTGCCCTGGAATGAGGTCACCGAGAGACCCGGCTCCATCATAGGATCTCCTGGATGGTGTTGGGATGTAATTCTCATCATCGATCTGAATGGTGGCGGGTGCATCTCGGCCCACTATGATGCTTGAAGTTTTAAATGGCGCTTTAGCGGGCAAGGCTCCATCTGTAGGACTGATGGGGACATTTTTCAGCAAACACAACCTCATCACCAATGAAGGGTAGTAGAACCTCTTGGATAGCAGCAGCGACCAAAGGACCAATTCATCTCCAATGATTCTCGCTGCTTCAAAGTCTTTCTTGGTGACGAAGCACTAAGTCAATAGAGATCTTTGGTAGTTCACGTCAGTCGTGTTACCTGTGGGCAAGAAACTGCGACAAATGACAGTGAACCAACACTTCGCTAAATTTGTAAATGACTTGGAGTGTAGGGTAATGTTGTCATGTAGCCAGATTGGTTAACCCCTCATGCAGAGTACCTTAGTCATCCTCTCCCAAGTAATTCCTTGTGCGTCTTGATAATAGTCAATGGCACTAGTGAAATGGGCAGCCTCAAAACCTAGCGAATCATTGCAATTGAGGCATTTACCACCCTGCCCCGAACAATCACATCCCGCAGTATATGTTCTGGGCAGTTTGCATAGAACTCCCTTACTATGATGGGGTTCGCCATCTCAGGATCATCAAATAAGAACTCCATCTCTCTTCATTGGATTTCCTCATACATCTCTGGTTTTTTCGCATGGAGGGCTGCCCTGTCAATAGAAATCTTAGGGATAAAGTTCTTGTTGTCTTTTGCATGAAATTGGTCTTCTGCCACTTCTAATTCGAACCTCAAGGCATCATATGTAGGTTGTTGGGACGTGCCTACTGATCTATTTTGCTTTTTACGCACCATAATACCTACAAAGAATATAGGAGAACCATTATATGCATCCTAAATATGCCAGTCGGATGGGTACTCAGACTTCGTCACCGGATGGCACGAAACATTAACCCACAGTTATTTCTTCCTTTCAAACTATCCTAATTAGCAGGCTGTGGAAGGTTATAACCTCCACAATGGCCCTCACAACAGTGCTAACTCACAATGTTTGGCATACAACACCCTACACTTACTCCCTCATGTGGTTCACGCCAAATACAGTACCACCACAACCTAAGGTAGGCACAAAGTGCCCTAAAATATCACAACAACCCCAAATCTTTTGGTCAAATAGGGCTCCTCCACCAAACTTCACCGTAGAAATTATTTCTAAGCCTCCAAGTCATCTAAACATCCCCCACAATTGAAGCAAAATAAAAACCCACCCATGTAAACACCACACAAATCTACAAGAAGCAAATATAATAATAAAAAACAAAAAGGAAGCAAAAACTTGAAAGAAAATTCAACTATTCCTACCTAGGGTTTAATTACTCTACTTTAGGCTACATTACACTAATTAACAAGAAGAAATATAAAATGAAGAAGAGAAAACTTACTTGATGGAAGAAAGGAAAGGGTGGGTAGTGTTGAGAGGGAGATTTGGAGAAGGTAATAAAGGAGGTTTTGAGTGGGGGGAGTGATTTGAGAGAGAAAGAGAAGAGAGGAGTGTTTGGGTTTGGGGGGGCATTTTCTGCTTAAGATATGGGAAATAAGGGTTTGGGTTAGGTGAGGATCGACTTTACGAAGATTCCATTGGATTCCGGAAGCTCGTAGCATTGGTCCAGCACAATTCCCAAACTTAAGAAGCTGGGGGGGTGCCCGGCCTTCTCGTCTAATCTCTGCATCAACAGAAATGCGGGAAAAGCTTCTTCTTCCGCCCGTAAGCTTGAACTGTTTATGTTAATTAGAAGGGAGGGGGATAAAAGAATTTAAAAAAATTGCATACCTGGGACCGACGGGGTCTGCCGCGGTTCGATCGCGGTTACGGTGGAACCGCGGTAGACGAGGTTCATAGAGTGATCCCCACCACGGTCTACCGTGGTTACGGTGGTAATGCAATAGAAGATGTTTGGAGAGGTTCTCTCACTGCGATTTGACCGCTTTAGGGTGGGAACGCGGTAATAAAAGTTCAAAGAGGTTATCTGACCGCAGTTTCACCGCGGTTACAGTGGAACCGCGTTTTGGGCAGTATTCTAAATCTTCGTTTCTTTCATATAATGTAGTACACTTTCAACAATGTCGTGGGTTGCCTCCCATGCAGTGCCTGCTTTAACATCGAGGCACGACGCAGGATTAGCGCATTTAAGGCTCGCTCGACCACTGGGTTCAGTCATGTGCAGCTCAAACCCTTCCTTTGGCTCGCTAATGCCCACATATGGCTTTACTATTTGACCATTGACTCTAAATGTACGAGAGTCATTCTCTATGGCAATCTCAACAGCCCTTGAAGGAAAAACATCAACCACTCGAAATGGTCCAGACCATCATGACTTAAGTTTCCCTGGGAACAGATGTAGTCTTGGGTTTTAGAGCAATACCATGTCCCCGGATTTGAAATTCCTCTCAACAATATTTTGGTCGTGCAGCCTCTTTATTCTCTCCTTGTACAACTTTGTGCTCTCGAAATCCAGATATCTTAACTCCTGGAGCTCATGCAGTTGAGTGATTCTTGGTGTGCCCGCAGCTTCCGTATCCAGATTCAGCTGTTTCAATGCCCACAACACTTTAGGTTCAAGTTCCACTGGCAAGTGGCAGACCTTCCCAAACACCAAATTGTATGGTGACATACCAATTGGTGTTTTGAAGGAAGTTCGGTAAGCCTGGAGTGCATCATCTAGCTTCCTCACCCAATCTGTTTCTTGTGGAGTTCACAGTATTGGTTAACACACTCTTGTTTTCTCTTTTGGACACTTCAACATATCCACTAGTCTATGGGTGGTAAGGAGTAGCCACCTTGTGGTGCAAATCATACTTAGCAAACACCTTTTCAAAGGCTCTGTTGCAGAAGTGAGTGCCTCCATCACTGATAATTTCTCGTGGTGTACCGAAGCGGGTGAATATGTTCTTCTTCAAAAATCCCACTACCACTTTTGCATCATTGGTAGGTAACGCAGCAGCTTCCACCCATTTGGACACATAGTCTACAGCAACAAGAGTATACTTTTAGCCATAGGAGCTTACGAAGGGACCCATGAAGTCAATCCTCCAGACGTCAAACCCTTCCACCTCTTGAATTGGGTTCATGGGTATCTCGTGGCGTAGAGAAATGTTCTCGATCCGCTGACATTCATTGCAGCCCTTCACCCATAGGTGTGCATCTTTAAACACTGTCGGCCAGAAGAATCCAGCCTCTATCACCTTTGCCGTTGTCCTGACCCCTCCAAAGTGTCCACCATACGCCGATGCGTGACAAGCCTGCAAAATAGATAATTGCTCTATCTCGGGGACGCATCTTTGGATCATATCATCAAGGCATATTCTAAACAGATAACACAAATTCTAGTAATACTGGAAGCTTTCACGATAAAACTTTTTCTTTTGGGCCGATGAAAGGTCGTGAGGAACTATACACTGGCCAGGTAATTAGCAAAGTCTGCATTCCATGGCTCTTCTTGATGAGTGGTGGTGAGTAGCTGCTAATCTGGAAAAGTTTCCAGAATTTCCTCAACCTCTACTACATTTTCAGCTCCCTCAAGTCGTGATAGATGATCAGCGACTAGATTCTCAGTGCCCTTACGGTCCCTCTTTAGGAACACATTGAACTGGGCTAACCCAGTTGCTGTCAGAGATTGGGAAAATAATTCCCGCATCTAACCACTTTATCACCTCCTTCTTCACCACTTCCTTCATGTTGGGGTTCAGCCTCCACTGGTGTTCCCTAGAAGGTTTGTGCCCCTCTTCCAACAGAACCTTATGCATGCAGTAGGCGGGGCTGATCCTCTTAATGTCTACCATGGTCCACCCAATGGCAGTTTTGCACTCCTTTAGTACCTGTAAAAATTGTTGAACCTGCACATCTGACAAACTAGATGAGATAATAACATGTAATGTAGAGTCAAGTACCAAAACTTCATACCTGAGGTGGGCTGGCAATGGCTTTAACTCTAGCTTCGGTCGCTCTTCAATTGATGGCTTATGTGGAGGAGTTTCTCTCTTTTCTAAGTGCAAGGGCTCAAACTCTAGATTTCTCTCCCAGAATCCTCTACCTTCAATTCCAACACCCATTCCGCTAGATCCTCACCATTCACTTCATCTAAGTTCATCAAACATGCAGAAAGGGGGTCCTCAATAGTCAACACCTGATCATCACACTCTATGATTACATCCACGGAATCAATAAGAGAGAAATTGGCGAACTCACTTGGTCGCTTCATAGAATTTTGCACATTGAATGTTATTTCCTCATCATTGAGTCTCATCTCGAGCTCCCAGTCTCAAAGTCAATTAGAGCTCTTCCCGTGGCCAAGAATGGTCTTCCTAAGATTATAGGAATCTCTTCATCCACTTTGCAATCCAAGATCATAAAATCTGCAGGGAACACAAATTTCTCCACCTGAATAAGCACATAATCAAGGATGCCAAATGGACGCTTCACAGTCCTTTCGGCCAGCTGCAACAACATAGATGCTTCCAGTCCACGACTATCTCTCCCAATTCCCAACCTCTTAAAAATAGCCAGGGGCATAAGATTAATACTGGCCCCTAAATCACAGAGCGCCTTAGCAAAGGCAAAATTTCCAATAGTTCATGGAAATGTAAAGCTCCCTGGGTCAGATAGCTTTTCCGCTATTGGTCTAGTCACCACTGCACTACAGGTCTGAGTAAGTATCACCGTGGCCAAGTCTTGGAAATCAAACTTCCGGGACATCAGGTCCTTCATCATTTTTGGATATCCAGGTATCCCCATTGAAGCTTCAATAAGTGGAATATTTATATGGATTTGTTTAAGCATATCAAAGAACTTTTTATACTGCTCCTCTTTTGATGCTTGGCCAGCCTCTGCGGAAAAGGTGCAGGAGGTCTCTTCTTCCCAATCACTTGTGACTGATCTTTACCAGCTACTATCTTAATTACTGGCTCTTGAACTGGCTCAGCTACTTTCTCTGTCTTCTGCTGAATGCTCTCTTCATTTTCAGCAGGCTAGACTGTCACCTCTGTCAGTTTAGTTGACTCATCTAGCTTTTTTTTTTAAACCCCTCCCAAATTAGGATGATAACTCATCTAGCTCAATGGGTACTGGTATGAATGTCTAAGCCTGTCTAGTTTCTCTAGCTCTCTCTTGATCTACATCCTGGTCTCTGCCATTATGTAGACTCAGCGTGATCAGTTGCTTTGGGCCCTGATCTTTTGGATTAATCTAGGTGTCTGCAGGTAATGCCCCCTGAGGACGATTGTTCAGAGACATTGAAATCTGGCCCAATTGCACTTTAATATTTTTGATTGCTGCGTCAAGAGCATCTACTCTTTCATTTAATTTTGCATTGGACCCAACCACCTGCTGCATTATTACTTCAAGTCTAGTGAACCCATCTTCTTGCCTTCCACCATGCTGCTGCTGAGGTGGGGGATGCCCTTGCTGCTGATTGTTGTAACCTTGTGGCCTTGGATAAGGTGCCATATTGTTGGGAGGTCTCATACCTCCCATGCATCCGCCATTGTACTGTGGCTGAGGTGGTCTGTATGGTTGTTGAGTCTGCTGACCGCAGTTCAGATTGCCCTGTCTCTGGCCTCCGTAGTTTGACACATAGTTCATGTCTTCAGGGTGCTGATGATGATGATGATCATGTTCTGCATTCCAAGGATTACAAATTGGCTGGCTAATGCAAGATGTGCACGAACCCGCATTAGTAGTGTCTACAATATGTACTTGTTGTTTCTGCCCTGATTCCTCCACCTTTTTGGTGAGTATGCTCATCTGTGTCAGGAGGGTCGCCACATTTTCACCCATGGAATTTGATGGATCAAAAGGCATTGAGTACACCACTGGAGTGATAGGTGCATTCGTAGTCGTCCACCCCAAATTCTGAGCCATTTTGTCAAGCAGACTCTGACCTTCTCTCCAAGTTTTACTCAAAATTGCCCTACCAGCTGAGGCATCCACAATGTTCTTCATGATATCTGACAATCCCATGTAAAACCGTTGGCCCAACATCTAATTTGGAATACCATGATGTGGACATATATCCAACATTCCTTTAAGCCGGCTCCATGTCTCATATAATGTCTCTATTGATTTCTGTTTAAAGCACACGATCTCATCAATTTGTTGAGCCATTTTTTTGGGCGGGTGGAACTTGATGTGAAATTGCTGGACTAACTCATCCCAAGTTTCTATCGAGTTTATGGGGAGTGAGTTTAGACAGACCTGACCAGATCCTGTTACTGAGAATAGAAACAATTTGCTTCTAGAGTTACGTTAGGTTGCCTTTGGGTTTTGCAAATCGATAGAAAGTTCTTCAAGTGCTGCTGAGGATCTTCGGCTAGTTTCCTAGAAAATAGTCATTTGTTTTGTAACAAGTGCAGCATGTTATTCGTAATCTGGAACGATTCATCTTGTATCGCGGGCACAACAATGGCAGTAGCTAGATTGTCAGTTGTGGGTTGTGCCCAGTCATATAGTCCAGCCTCAGGCATAGGAGGTGCCACTTCTCTGATGTTTCCATTGACGTTGTTTACATCACCCATGTCAATTTCGAGTTTGTGTGTTTGTTGGAATTGTTGAAGTCTTTTGTTGGCACGGTTCAATATCCGGAATATTTTCTTGGGTTTCAAGAGTCCTTCAAGTAGTTCTCCAGTCCCTGTAGAGTTTCTAGGCATACACATGTGCAACCAAGTCAACAACCGTCAAATATTGGGTATAGAGAAAACTGACTACACTAAGAATTTTTGTATTTCTATCAATAGTAATTGATAATTCCGTTAACTCCCCGACAATGGCACCAAAATTTGATCACGCCCAATTATGCCTTATAAAAAGGACAATACAGACGATGTAAATATAACTTGAGTATTATGCCTAGAGTCGAACCGACATAGAGTTAACCTATCAATTACTCTCTTTAGACCCACTAAACTCTTTAGAACCAATTTTCCGAAACGTTTGAATCACAGTTGACGGTGTCTTTAATAACTAAGATTATAAGTAAATAAACAATTGTAAACTAACGATGCTAAGGTTGTAAACAATAATGAGAAAACGCTAAGGTAATGATTTTCCCTATTGATGGAATTCCTTCTGTTTATGCTTCATACAAATTCACCAACACATCTCTATCAATCATGAACGCTCTTCTTACCGTAAATCTCTCTCGAGTAATCACAATAATTTACTAGTTGCACTCTCCCGTGATACACTAGCTTATTTTATTTAACACAATTCACTTTAGATTACACCCAAGGCTTTGTTATCCCTAATCTCGCCTTTAAACCGTCGGTTATTGATCCCTCAAATAATTTGGGAGTGGTGTTGTTCAACAATTACCTAAATATGTATGCTCTCCCGAGTTATGCACACTAAATAGGCACAGCTAATTGAGGATACTGTCAATTAACTACAACAAATACATAGTTGAACAAATAAAGATTGAAGCTAGCAATTTGTATTCAGATAAACAAGAAGTTCATCCCACAATAGGTTCCATCAAAACCTTAGATAAAGGATTTAGCTACTCATAACTATGGGTAAACAAACTAAAATAATATTCATCATAACTTGCAAGAAAAATCAAAGAAGAAGAAAAATGATATTTTAGGTGATCTCTCACAATTTTTTTCCTTACCAAAATAAATCTCAAAATCAATACATGCCTCCTTTGGGCGAAGTCTAGTGTTTAAAATAAGGTTTTGGGATAAAAATCCCGTGTTTTGTAATTTAATCACTGAACTTTTCCGCCTCTGCCGTGGTTACGGTAGAACCGCGGCCAAACATGCTCTATAATTCTCCCAGTTGTTTGCAGCTGCATACTGTCGTGGTTCTGCCGCGGTTATGGTGGAACCGTGGCCAAACATCTTCTCTGAATCTCAACTTGTCCCGGACAGTCCTCTACCGCATTTCTACCGCAATTACAGTGGAACCACGGCAGTCCTTCTCCAGGTCTGGCTTGAGCTGCTTCGCGTGGTTCCCTTGGCGGATTTTTTTACGATTGGCCTCTTTTTCTCCATATGTGATCCCAAATGTACTCCATAGCCTTCTCTTGTCATATATCACCTGCAAAGCATGAAAATCGCTAATTAAAGCATTTTGTTATCATTTTATCATTAAAATTATACAAGAAGGTGGTTATTTAGGGCTTAATTATAATTAAATTCATCTATTATTAATTATAGAGTTATCGCAGAAATATTACTCTTTACAAGCCATCTGTTTCTCTAATATTTTGTTATTTCAAGTCATTGGAATGCTTTGGATGTACAAACCAACAAATACCGAAGCTTCAACGCCAAAGTCATATGATCTTCCAGCAGTACCTGCGGATATGAATCTGCACAGGATAGTAACAATTAAAAATTTTATCAACAAAGATGAGAAACTATTATGTCAAATTAACTCTAGCAACAGTGAAATAAACCTAACCATTATATAATTAGAATATATAATTATAAAATGTGTAGATAAATATTATGTTTAAGCAAGGACTTGATAGACCACAATACTCTAAAAATATTCTATAGTATGCTTATGAGTGCGGACAAAGACAAGCCAGATTAACCAATCACGGCACAGAATATTAAGGTTCAAATTATAGTTGCACAATAAATAAAATAGGCAGAATACATAGATAGACAGACACTTAAACTATACGAAAATTTACTTGAACACATCAACTAAGATATTTTTCATTGAAACACATTTATTATACTTTTACTGTACCAGTTTAACATGTCGGCCAGTTTAACACATCCGACCATTAGGGAAAATATTGTTAATGATTACATTCACCTTTATGTTGTTGATAAAAATAATCATATTGATAAAATAACCCTATTGTCTTAGTTTTCTTAGTACAACATAAAGGTCGGACGTAATAAATTGGTACAGTAAAAGTATAGTAAAAGTTATTTAGTGAAATATGTCTTAGTTGAGGTGTTTAAATGAACTTTCGTTAATAGGTTATGTTGGAATAAATCCGACTATAACACTTTAGCCTTCTTATCGAATTATTTGGAACTAAAACATAAGCGGAAGCGTACCTGAATCTATTGGTGGAAGCTCCTTAATCCGGCTTGAAGATCACCTTGATCCGGCTTGGAGATTGTCCGGGTTTGGCTTTCCACTTGATGTGCAAGACAAAGGATTTTCACTCTAATTTCAATGGGAAGAAGAAGAGAATTAGTCTTGCATCAAATGGGAACCATAACCCCATATTTATAAGCATGTAACCATAGTTACATGTATGTAACCTTAGTTAGCCCATCATGAACTAAGGTTACTCTATATGGGTATCTACACATAAATTAGTCTTACACTTTATATGACAATGCATTGGCCTCCTTAATAATAATGTCCATAAGACCACTAATTTAGGCCAAACCAAAAGATAGCACATAACATATAATTAATCCATATATTATCCATATGTATGCAGTACAAGTCCAAATGTCTAACAATCTCCCATTTGGATGATATACTCATGCATATGTACAAACCTTAGTATTATATGTTACATTATAACTTTATGAGCTCAGTATTGCTATCAAAATAAAATTTTCATGATCAATCCGGTCCATCAATCATATCAACATAGGATCTAAGAGATCTTAGTTACTCTTGCGTAACTAGACCCAACATTGATCACGTATATCAATATAACCAACGACATGGATCAAGTGTAGGTGTGTAGCATGGAAATAACACAAAGTGTGGTTTGAAACAGAATGTCTATTTCCAACAGGTTCACTTTATTGAGATCAATCATAAACCATAAGAGTACATAAAACTTTAAGACTGAATATCTGCAGATAAAACCTTAAAGACTGAATTATTGAATGTACTGGACAATACATAATTGTATAACACAAACTCCCACTAAAACTCATAATCCTCAACTGATTTGACACCCATGCGAGCAATATGCTCATGAAATATTTTGGGTGGTAATCCCTTAGTAAGCGGATCCGCAATCATGGAGTTTGTACTGATGTGCTCTATGCACAATTGTCCATTTTGTACTCTTTCTTTAACAACCCGAAACTTGACGTCCATATGCTTTGCCTTCGTCAAACTACTGTTATTGTTAGCATAAAGGACTGCTGATCTATTGTCGCATAATAGCCTGAGTGGCTTTTTAATACTGTCTACTATGCGCAGTCCACTAACAAAATTTCGCAGCCATAATCCCTCATTAGATGCCTCATAACATGCCGTGAATTCCGCTTCCATGGTGGAAGTGGCCGTAAGAGTTTGCTTGATGCTTCTCCAAGAGATAGCACCACCAGCAAGCATGTAGATATAGCCTGATGTAGACTTCAGACTATCCTGACATCCAGCAAAATCAGAGTCGGTGTACCCGATGATCTCAAGCTGGTCCGATCTCTGATATGTGAGCACGTAATCCTTAGTTCTCTGTAAGTACCGCATGACCCTTTTGGCTGCCTTCCAATGGTCCATTCCTGGATTGCTGAGATATCTGCCCAACATCCCAACAATGTATGCGATATCAGGTCGTGTGCATACCTGAGCATACATCAGACTACCTACAGCCGAAGCATAAGGTGTCTTCTCCATTTCCATGGTTTCAAAACTATTCTTTGGGCACTGTTTGAGACAAAACTTGTCTCCCTTAGCAACAGGGGTGTCGCCTGATTTACAATCCTGCATGCCAAATCTTTTAAGAATCTTATCGATATAGCCCTTTTGTGACAGACCAAGAACACCTTTGGAGCGATCTCGATGTATCTGAATTCCTAATACAAAAGAGGCATTACCAAGATCTTTCATTTCAAATTTCTTTGAAAGAAATTTCTTAGTTTCGTGTAATAATCCTATATCATTACAGGCAAGCAGTATGTCATCGACATATAAAACCAAAAAAATATGTTTGCTCCCACTGAACTTATGGTATATACAGTCATCAGCAATATTTGGTTCATAACCAAAAAATGACTTCATGAAACTTGTGATACCATTGACGGGAAGCTTGCTTGAGCCCATAGATGGATTTCTTTAATTTGCAAACCCTTTTCTTTGAGTCTCCCGAAACAAAGTTTTCAGGTTGCACCATATAAATTGATTCCTCAATGTCACCATTGAGAAAGGCTGTCTTAACATCCATCTGATGAAGTTCAAGATCAAAATATGCTACTAGTGCCATTATTGTCCTGAAAGAGCCTTTCGATGAAACTGGAGAGAAAGTCTCTTTATAATCAACGCCTTCCTTTTGAGTGTAGCCCTTTGCGACAAGGCGAGCGTTAAACCTAATGACATTGCCCTCTGAATCCTTCTTGGTTTTAAATATCCATTTGCAACCAATTGGTTTAACACCTTCGGGCAATGAAACAAGCTCCCAAACGTCGTTATCGCTCATAGACTTCATCTCATCATTCATTGCATCAATCCACTTTTGAGAGTTAGAACTTTTCATGGCTTGACGGAAGTTGATTGGATCATCTTCCTCAAGTCCAATGTCACTTTCTTGTTCTTGGAGGAATACAACATAATCGTCCGGAATTGCACTTCTCCTCTCTCTAGTGGATCTCCTTAATGGCACTTCAGGTTCTTGAGGTTGTTGAGTTTGGTTTTCATCAATAACATCAGGAACTTGATCCAGGAGATTATCAAGATTGTCTTGAATTGGAGTTGTGTGATCCGTATCAGGAATGAGAACACCCTGATCAAGATTAACAACTGGAGGCAAAGACACATGTTCTTCCTCAAAGACAAAATCTCTAACTTTATCTCCCCACCCCCAAACTCAATATCCTCAAAGAACCGAGCATTACCCGTCTCAAAAATAGTTCTAGAAGTGGGATCATAGAACTTATACCCCCTGGATTTTTCAGAGTATCCAACAAAATAGCTACTAACCGTTTTAGAATCCAGTTTCTTTTCATTTGGCCTGTAAGGCTTTGCCTCAGCTGGACAACCCCAAATGTGTAAGTGCTTTATACTGGGCTTATGTCCAGCCCATAGTTCATATGGGGTTTTGATTGTAGCTTTAGCTGGAACCCTATTAAGTATATATGCTGCGGTTTTCAATGCTTCTCCCCAGAGTGAGTCTGGTAAAGTAGTATGACAAATCATACTTCTCACCATGTCCTTTAGGGTCCGATTTCGTCTCTCAGATACACCATTCATAGTAGGACTTCCTGGCATGGTGTACTCAGGAACGATCCCACACTCATCTAGGAATTTGGCAAATGGCCCTGGACGTTGTTCACCTGAACCATCATATCTACCATAGTATTCATCAACACGGTCAGATCTAACAGTTTTAATTCTTTTGCTTAGTTGATTTTCAACTTCGGCCTTATATGATTTGAACACGTCTATAGATTGGGACTTCACATGAATGAGATATAGGTATCCATAACGAGAGTAATCATCTATAAATGTGATAAAGTATTGTTGACCATTTCTACAAGGTGTCGGGAATGGCCCATAAATATCCGTATGTATCAATTCTAAGACATCCGAAGCTCTCTGGGCACCTAATCTCGTCTTGTTTTTTTGATTACCCTTGATACACTCAATGCAAATATCTGAATTTGAGGAATCAAGAGAATCAAGAATTCCATCTGACACGAGTTTCTGAATTCTTTGTTTAGATATGTGACCTGAACGCTTGTGCCAGAGTGATAAAGAATTCTCATTAGATAATTTTCTTTTGGTACTACTAGAACTTGTATGCAAAGTTTCATTATGTGAGGTTATTATGTCAACCAAATATAGGCTATCATATGCTGATAAAAGACCAGTACCGATAAGATTTGAACCTTGAAAAAGACTCACTTTATTGTCACCAAATGAACAAGAATAACCGGATATGTCCAATTTGGGAACAGAAATTAAATTCCGTCTAAAAGACGGTACAACAAAAGTCTCATTCAAATCCAAATAAAAACTAGTCTTAAATAATAGCCTAAAATTTCCAATAGCCTCAACTTCAACCCTTTTGCCGTCACCGACATAGATGTATCTTTCACCATCACTTGGTTTTCGGCAGTTCAGGCAACCCTGCATAGATATACTTATGTGAGTAGTAGCACCAGAATCTACCCACCAAGTATCTTTAGGTACCGAAATTAAATTAACTTCAGAACACACAAGAGCAAGAGATATACCTTTTTTCGCACGCCAAGCGTGGTATTTGGTACAATCTTTCTTCTTGTGATTAGTCCCCTTACAGAAAAAGCAACCTGATTCTGTAGTTTCAACCTTAGTTTCCTTTTGTTGCTTCTTCTGGGGCCTTGAGACCGCAACTTCCTTATTTTTCCTCTTCTTGTTGTCTTTAGAAGAGGATGCCAAATAAGCACTTGCTGTCTTATCTTGCTTTATTCTCTCTTCCTCTTGCACACAATGTGAAATGAGTTCATTAAGCGTCCATTTCTCCTTTAGGCAGTTGTAACTGACCTTAAACTGATTAAATTGTGCAGGGAGAGAGATCAAAACTAAGTACACAAGCAGTTCCTCAGGTAATTCCAACTTGAGTGACTTAAGTTTTGAAGCAAGATGAGACATTTCTAAAATGTACTCCCTTATGTTTCCTTTGCCTTTATACTTCATGGAAACAAGTTTACTCAAAAGAGTACTAGTTTCCGCCTTTTCGTTTTGTGCAAAACGCTTTTCAAGGTCCTCAAGGAAAACTTTGGCATTATTTTCTTTAGTCATAGTGCCCCTAAAAGATTCTGGAATTGCACGTTTCATGATCATAAGACTCATGCATTTGAGCGTTCTCACTTCTCCATCTCCTTCTTGTCATCAGAAGAAGATGTATCCTCAAGAGAAGCAGGTTTCTCAATCGGAAGTGCAAGGTCTAGATCCATGCAACCGAGAACTATCATAATGTTCTCTTTCCATTCCTTAAAATTTCTGCCATTAAGCACAAGGATGCTGTTAATGTTTGCAGATATTGTAGCAGCTGAAGAATGTACTGAAAATAGAACAAGGACAACTTAAAACATGCTTACAATTATTTGATTTTTAACTTTAGTATACAGATTCAAAATAGGAAAATCCCATTACAAAATACCTTGCACAACATTGATTTTAGTCTTTGGACAGAAAATCAACTTGTAATTGGTACTCTTGGTGTAGTAATCAAAATATTGACAATAAACTCCTGTCAAATATCAAACCTTCCTTTGGGCCGACTTAATATTCACATGGAAAACTTAATAATAGTCACATATTTATTACCACAAGCATGCTCGAATTTGGGCCGGTGTTAAACGCATGGAATACGAACATACACAGTCATCCTATATTTTAAAATCAATCAATCTTCACAAAAGAGGTTACTTTGGTAACATAATGTTTCAATTGACTAACTTAAAATATTAGATGCAAGATTAATTAATTCTATAAGCCATATATTGAATCTTAACTGAATATCACATGTTTATAATGTAAAATTTGAATATTAAAATTTGAATATTAATGGACAAAACATTAATGTACAATTAAAATCTGAAAACTTAAAACGTTTCTTTGATAATGAAAAACGTTTCTTTAATAATTGTACATTATGTCTTCATTAATATGTTAATTATAAAAAATATTTCAATAAATAATGCAAGACTAATTATGTCTCCATTAATGATAAAACATTTCTTGAATAATGAAAAAACGTTTCTGTAATTAATGGAAAAACGTTTCTTTAATAATGCAAGATTAATGTTTTAATATTAATCTTGCATTATGACTCCATTAATATCTTAATTAAATAAAAAACGTTTCAATAATAATGAAAAATATTTCTATTAATTAATTTTGCATTATGGTTTCATTAATGTCACCAGAAAAACGTTTTTAATAAAAAAAACGTTATCTTTATAAAAAACGTTTCTGTCTTAATTGCCAGATAATCAAACGTTTTTGCAAATTTATTCCAGGACCTTTTGCGGCGACGAATGCTGCCACTAAACCCATAGAAGTCGCCGTTAAATGTATTAGTGGCGACTATGTATTGAAATTGGAGTGGCCGTCACTGAAGGTTATTTGTGGCAACATTTGAGATTGCCACTCAACGATAATAAACTTAATGGGGCTTTCAACAAAAGGCTTAATCCAAGGAATCATGTTCAACAATCGAAATTAGGCAATTTATTTCAACATTTCAATTCATATGGTGATAACATTGTATTGAAATACTAAAGTTTATCATCAACAAATCATTCATGAAAGCATGCTATATCAAGGTACTAGAATTTCAAAATCAAAATTCTATCTTAATTTAATCATAAAGCTTTATAATATTGAATTCATGAACTTCCAAATGACCCAATACGAAGGAGGCTCTGATACCAATTGTTGGAATAAATCCGACTATAACACTTTAGCCTTCATATCGAATTATTTGAAACTAAAACATATGCGGAAGCGTACCTGAATCCATTGGTGGAAGCTTCTTAATCCGGCTTGAAGATCACCTTGATCCGGCTTGGAGATTGTCCGGGTTTGGCTTTCCACTTGATGTGCAAGATAAAGGATTTGCTCTCTAATTTCAATGGGAAGAAGAAGAGAATTAGTCTTGCATCAAATGGGAACCATAACCCCCTATTTATAAGCATGTAACCATAGTTACATGTATGTAACATTAGTTAGCTCATCATTAACTAAGGTTACTCTATATGGGTATTTACACATAAATTAGTCTTACACTTTATATGATAATGTATTGGCCTCCTTAATAACAATGTCCATAAGACCACTAATTTAGGCCAAACCAAAAAATAGCACATAACATATAATTAATCCATATATTATCCAAATGTATGTAGTACAAATCCAAATATCTGACAGTTAAGTGTCTGTCTATGTATTCTGCCAATAAAATATGAAAGATAGAAGTTGTTATTCTTCATGACCACCGAGATGTAGATGTAGCATATGCTGCATAGCATATATGACATTTTCGGTTTAGAGTACAAGGAAAATAAAATGGAATATACCAGTTCATTAGTTATTATGCTCGTAAATACATACCAGTTCATTAGTTATTATGCTCGTAAATACATCAGTTGACTGCCCAATAAATATAATCATTGCGACATTGATGTGAGCTACTGAGGGTAAATTCATAGATGAAACTAAAAATATCAAAACTACCCACAGTCTAACAGCAACAATAATTTTTTTTCATATAAAGAGAACTTATGCGAAACAATTATCCAGTTTTACTATTCAATCAAAATGAGAGAAACCTTAACGGGTTTAGAATCTAGCAACTTCTGACATAAAAAATAACAGCAAGGTTTTGTTCATTGTTTAAATATGCAATTTCATCTTTTCTGTTGTACATAATTTCTATAACTTTTTCTGATTAGCGTGTTAAAAGGTTGATTTCGTTGAATCACACTTTACCGAAGTTTTTTTTGCTTTGTATGTGTTTTAATTTGCTCCAAGTGCTTTATCTGTTTGTTTGTGTTGAGATATTGGCTATGATGATACACTATTCTGAGCCTAATAATTGGTCATTTCCTTAATTGTGGCTACTTCTGTAATTCCTTTATTCTTTTGTATTCTTTTGTAAAATAGGCTATGTGTGCAAATAGGTTGTATTTGTAAATAGGCTATTCTTGTAATGAGTATATCTGATATATACTCTCTCTCTTAACTCGACCCTTCAGAGGGGTCATTTTGGTTCTTTTGGAACTGAGTCTTCTTCGAGACTCTTCTATTCTCTCCTCCTTCTCTCTACTTTCTCTCTCTAAATTTTCTCCGATTCTCTGCATGTTTTCATGGTATCAAAGCAGGTACAATGATCCGGTGATGTTTATCGTGTGAATCAATAGTTCATCTGAACTATTTTTTAACAAAATTTGAGATTTTTCTGAGATCGAAAAGATCGATGATGGTTTCAACCATGTTAGGGTTCTTCGGTCCATTTATCTTCACGATCTACGTTTGTTCCTTCTGTATTGAACGGTTCAATCGTTTATTGTGAGTCTTTCGGAGATTTTGCGGTGAGTTTCAACCTCTAGGGTTTTCTGGTGGTCAAATCGAGTGTTTGATTACCATCCGGTGGTTTGATACTTACTTTGCTGAAATTTTGGTCATCATCGGTGGTGCTGTGACATCTTTATCAACGTTTGTGGTAAAATTTTGACGGTTTCACTACCTAGGGTTTTGTCTATTGTTAAAGGCCGATCTTCCGGTTGCGAAGAAGGACGGTAACCTCGTTCCTATTCTCTGGTTGTGATTCCTTGTTTGTATATATGATTGTCCATTTGTGAATAAATCATTTAACTTGAGAATATTGAGTGTGTAGACTGTCAATATTGTTTGGTGATATTGTGTTTTCAAAAGATTTGATTCATTTGTTGAGCATGGCTGCTAACATGAATGCTGGTAGTTCTGGTGCTAACTCCGGTCCTATTGACCCTTCCAATCCATTATTTGTGCATTCTTCTGATGTTCCTGGTGCATCTTTAGTCCCCACTCCTTTTTCAGGAAGTGGTTATGGAGGATGGAAGCGTAAAATGACTATGGCTTTATCTGCTAAAAATAAAATTTGTTTCATTGATGGTTCCTTTTCCAGACCTAGTAATAATGTGAGTTTGCAAAGGTTGTGGGATAGATGTAACATGCTTGTTATGTCATGGTTAACCTCTTCTGTGTCATCTCAAATAGCTGACAGTGTTCAATACTCTGACACTGCACGAAGCATGTGGTCTCAACTTGAGAAGAGATATGGTACTCCTAACAAAACCAAAATTTTTGAATTAAAGCGAGAACTCTCCCAAACTTCCCAGGGTTCCCTTGATGTAGCCTCATACTTTAATAAACTCAAGAGTTTGTGGGATGAATTAGGGACAATGGTCCCAAACCATGGGCAGAAGTGCACCTGTGCTGCTAAGAATGGTATCATTGAGGAAGATGATGAGAACAAGATTTATCAGTTCCTTATGGGACTAAATGAGACATATTTGGGTGTAAGAAGCAATTTGTTAATGATGCAACACTTTCCTTCCCTTGACAGTGTCTATAATATTGTGTTGAATGATGAAAAGCAAAGACAGGTCAAGTCCATTTCCCATATGAGCCCAGACTCAATGTCTTTTAATGCTCACACTGATAGGCCCCCTGCTGGGTCCAACCAAGGGAAATTGTCTGGCTTTAATTTCAGACCTAAAGTCAATTTTGAACAAAACAGAGGAAACTTATTTTGCAGATATTGCAAGAAGTCTGGACACTTAATTGATAAGTGTTTCAAACTCCATGGTTTTCCTCAAAGCTATTCTTACATCAAGGGAAGGAAATCTGCTGCTCATCTTTCCACTAGTACTGATTGTGTATCTGTTGATTCAAGAATTTCAGGTGTGTCTGCTCCTCTAGGGGATCCTGTTGCCAGTCAACCTGTGATACCAGGGTTGAGCAGACAACAATGTGATCAGATTGTGAGCTTGATTCAACAAACACTTTCAACCAGTGATCAAACTTCTTCTTCCATGAGTTCTGCTAATTTTGCTGGTACTTTAATGTCTGAGAGTCTTGTTTCTGATTCCAAGTTATGCATGCTTACACACATAAATTCTGCTACCTGGATCATTGATTCAGGAGCTTCCAATCATATGACTTATGATAAAAATTTATTGTTTGACATTATACCCCTAACTGTGCCTTACCTTGTTTCACTTCCTAATGGATATAAAGTCAAAGTTACTTGTACAGGATCATTTGCATTAACTCCTTACCTCATTCTTCATAATGTACTTCTAGTCCCTTCTTTCAAACATAATTTGATCTCTGTTCATAAGTTGATGAAACAATTGAATTGTTTAGTCTTGTTTACACCAACCTCATGCCTTCTTTACCTGTTACAGGACCTTTCTCTGAAGAGGCTTCTGGATCTTGGTAAAGAGGAGGCTGGCTTGTACAAGTACTCTTGGTCACCCTCTTCCTCTTCTGCCTCTTCCAAGCCTTCTTCTCTTGAGCATAGTGACTCAGATGTTTGTAATGATGACATTGTTTCTGATAACAAACATTCTAGCTCAGTTATTCAATCTTCTAGTTGTAATAATGCTGTTCCTGATGATATGAACTATATTTGGCATTTGAGATTAGCACATACATCTTTTGCTAATATGAAACATGTTTCTAATTTGCCTTTTTCTATTGCTGCTAAACAACCTTTTCCTTGCTCAATTTGCCCTATGTCTAAACAAACCAGATTGCCCTTTCCTGACAGTAGCATTAGCACTACCAAACCATTCCAACTTATTCATGTGGATACTTGGGGTCCTTACCATACCCCTACATCTCTTGGTAGCAAGTATTTCCTCACCATAGTTGATGATTTTTCTAGAGCTACCTGGACACATCTAATGGGTTCTAAAAGTAATGCATTCCCTCTACTACAATCCTTCATTTCCTATGTTCAAACTCAATTCAATTCCCTGGTCAAAGTTGTCAGAAGTGATAATGCCCTGGAACTGGGTTCCAGTGCTGAAGGGATTTCCTATTTTAGTAAACTTGGGATTGTGCATCAAACAACTTGTCCCCATTCCCCTCAACAGAATGGGGTTGTTGAGAGAAAGCACAGGTCTTTACTTGAAACTTGTAGAGCACTTCTCTTTCAGTCTGGTTTGCCTATTTCTTTTTGGGGTGATTGTCTGTTAACTGCAACATATATCATTAATAGACTGCCATCCAGGGTGCTTCATTACAAATCTCCTCATGAATTATTACATGGTTCTCCCCCTTCCTATTCTCATCTGAGAGTTTTTGGCTGTTTGGCTTATGCTGCTGTACCTATCCCTCATAGGGATAAGCTGAAATCCAGAGCTCATTCCTGTGTTTTCCTTGGTTATCCCTTTGGTAAGAAAGGTTATAAACTTTATGACTTAAATTCCAAGAAATGCTTTATTTCTAGAGATGTTGTTTTTCATGAAACTCACTTTCCATTCAAGTCTCCTCCTCCCTCTTCTCCTTCTCCTCCACCTGTTCCATTTTCTGATGACATTCTCCCTCAACCTTTCACCCTACCATCTTCCCATGAATCTTCCCCTTCTTCTTCTCCTCACCCTTCTCCTGATTCTCCAGTGTCTATTCCTTCTCCTATTTTCAGTCATGACATCTCCCCTAACATTGCCTGTCTCCCAGCCTGTTTCCTTGCCCAGAAAATCCACCAGATCACATCTCCCTCCTTCTTACCTCAAAGACTATGTTTGTCAAATTCCAGCCTTTTCTGGCTCCTCTTCTTCTCACTTGGAATCTGAACCTATGTTTTACTCTCAAGCTGCCTCTGTACCAGCTTGGCAGGATGCTATGAGGAAGGAATTTGATGCATTGGATGCTAACCACACTTGGGACATTGTGCCTCTTCCTCCAGGTAAGAAACCTATTGGCTGTAAGTGGGTTTACAAGATCAAATATAAATCTGATGGCTCTATTGAAAGATACAAAGCCAGGTTGGTTATTAGGGGTGACACACAGGTTGAAGGTGTGGACTTTACAGACACTTTTTCTCCTGTTGTCAAAATGACTTCAGTCAAGTGTCTCATTGCAGTGGCTGTTAAAAATCACTGGCCATTGTTCCAACTGGATGTTAACAATGCCTTTCTTCATGGTGATTTGGATGAGGAAGTGTATATGAAACTTCCTCCAGGTTTGGTGGTGTCTGATCCTTCTTCTACTTCTTCTTCTACTACTTCTTCTTCTTCTTCTTCTTCTTCTCTTCCTCTGGTCTGTAAACTACAGAAGTCTTTGTATGGGCTCAGGCAGGCCTCCAGGCAGTGGTATGCTAAGCTGTCCTCTGCCCTTCATTCTCGAGGTTACAGGCATTCTTTAAATGATTATTCACTGTTCTTGAAAGGTAATCCTGATTCCCTTGTTGTGGTGGCTGTGTATGTGGATGATATAATTGTTACTGGGGTTGACTGTGATGAGATTGCAGGCTTAAAAGCCTTCTTGGATGATACTTTCAAGATAAAGGATTTAGGGTCATTGCATTATTTCTTGGGTCTTGAGGTTAAACAAATCCCTGGTGGGATTCATCTGAATCAGCATAAATATGTTCATGATTTGTTGCATCATTTCGACTGTGTATCTGTTTCCCCTGTTGTATCCCCTCTGGACATTTCTTTAAAATTACATGCTGATTCTGGTGATCTTTTACCCGCTCCTGATCAGTTCAGGAGTCTTGTTGGCAAATTATTGTTTTTAACCCATACTAGACCTGATATATGCTTTGCCGTGCAACATCTGAGTCAGTATCTCAAATCCCCAAGGGTTCCCCATATGTCTGCTGCTTTGCATGTTTTGAGGTATCTTAAGGGCACTTCCTCTTTGGGTCTATTTTACTCTGATGCTGCTGACTTCTCTTTGTCTGGGTACTCTGATAGTGATTGGGCAGCTTGTCCCGACACTCGTCGCTCTGTTACTGGTTTTTGTGTATTGTTGGGTGGCAGCCTGGTAAGTTGGAAGTCGAAGAAACAACCTGTTGTCTCTCTTTCTTCAGCTGAAGCTGAGTATAGGGCTTTAAGCAAAGTTACTGCTGAACTCACTTGGTTATCTCGTCTGCTTACTGATCTTGGGGTATCTGTTTCCTCTCCTATTTCTGTGTTTTGTGATAGTCAAGCTGCTGTTCACATTGCTAATAATCCAGTTTTCCATGAGCGTACTAAGCATATTGAGGTGGATTGTCATTACGTTCGTACTTTGATACGCAATGGTTTTCTCACACTTTCTCATGTTTCCACTTCTCAACAGTTGGCTGATCCGTTGACGAAACCTTTATCCGGGACTGCTCTTTCTCCTATTTTGTCCAAGTTAAAGGTGGTTTCCCCCCTTCAACTTGAGGGGGGGTGTTGAGATATTGGCTATGATGATACACTATTCTGAGCCTAATAATTGGTCATTTCCTTAATTGTGGCTACTTCTGTAATTCCTTTATTCTTTTGTATTCTTTTGTAAAATAGGCTATGTGTGCAAATAGGTTGTATTTGTAAATAGGCTATTCTTGTAATGAGTATATCTGATATATACTCTCTCTCTTAACTCGACCCTTCAGAGGGGTCATTTTGGTTCTTTTGGAACTGAGTCTTCTTCGAGACTCTTCTATTCTCTCCTCCTTCTCTCTACTTTCTCTCTCTAAATTTTCTCCGATTCTCTGCATGTTTTCAGTTTGTGTAGTGCTGAAAAAAGATAGCTACAAGTTTACACATTTTCCACTAAAGAAGTTCAGATGTTTTAGCACCAGCATGGATGAATAACTTTTAATAAAGACTAGGGCAATATATAGCAGACGTCAGTGAATATATTAACACAATAATTTTCTCCTACGGATACTTCTGCAATAAGCTTTTCCACTAAGGATTCCTCTTTTGTATCTTCTGTTTCCTTCGGTCACAAGATATTTCTTCACAAACTTATTATTGTGAGATATCTGCATTCCAAATAGTTCACAGAAATCAAACCAAAAAGTACCTACGTAGACTTTAACCAGGAGAGTTTGTTGTTTATTCTACTGAACATGGAAAGGTAGATGAATTCAATACAAAGTTATTCCATTGGAAAACACACTATCATTTATAAAATTGAATAAATGTGTGTTTGGGATTTTGTTCCAAAACCTCAAATGCTGCATCATGACGAAGGTTACTATATTTTCAGATTTGATACCAATGAAGATAGAGACCTTGTTCTTCAGGATGGTCCATACACCTTTAATAATAAACCATTGGTGTTACAACTGTGGAGTATGGACTTCAAGTAAGAAACAGGTAATGTGAGTGTAGTCCCTTTATGAGTCACTTTCCCTGGCTTGCCACTGGGATTTTGGTCCACTGAAGCACTCGGTAAACTAGCAAGTGTAGTTGGGAAACCTATGTACACGATAGAATCACTGCTGAACTGGAGAGGATTTCTTTTGCAAGAGTGCTGGTGGAAACAGATATTTCCCAACCATTGCCCGATAGTCTTGAGTTACATACAAAGAGGGGGGTTATCATACAACAGATTGAATATGAATGGAGGCCAAAATACTGCAGTGACTGTGTCAGATTTGGTCATAGCACTGAAGACTCCTGGTATAAAAAGAAGCAGGGTAATGAAGAAGTAGCACAAAACCACTATATGGCAACATGGGTAAAGCAGAAAGTGCAAAGTGAGACATGGCAATGGATACCAAAAACAAAGAAGGATAATGTGGTGGTTAAAACTAATAGAATAGTGGAGTAATGTAAGCAGACTGAAAATGCTGGTAGCAGGGTGATTGACAGAGGGTTGGTAAAAGGAAAGAATGTACAACAATGTGATGGTGCTTCATTGAACACAACCAATATCTTCTCTTTTTTACAGATAGGTGATGATCCAGGGGACGCTGGTTCATCCAGCTTCACCACATCATGATAGTCTGCACATGGAACATTAGGGGTCTAAATAAGGCCCCTAAACAGAAGGAGCTGAGACTCTTTCTGAAAAACATAAAGTAGATTGTATGGGATGTGTAGAAACTAGAGTGAAGGAAGCAAAGGTGAAACAGAATGTTACAAAACTGGGAAATGATTGGAGACATACTGGAAACTACAGTGAGCATTCCAATGGGAGAATCTGGATACTGTGGAATTCAAAAGTGGAGCTGCAGGTATTGAAGATTGATGAACAATTTATTCACTGTGAGGTTAAAGAAAGGGGTTCCACCTTCATAACACTGCTAACAGTTGTATATGCAAATTATGAATTGAGCAAGAGACAGCATCTGTGGGCCGAACTGTTGATCTTAGGGGCTACTATTCAGAGCAGCTCACTTCTCAGTGGAGATTTCAATAATGTACTCCACAGGGATGACAGAATAGGTGCTCCAGTTATGCAGCATGAGATTCAAGGTTTCCAAGACACTCTCAATGCTCTTCAACTCTCTCAGTTGAAAAGTTTGGGCTATTTTTATACGTGGTGCAATAAACAAAAACAAGAGACAAGAGTGCATAGCAGAATTAATTGGGTCTTTGGGAATGTGCACTGGATGCAGGCATACAGTTATAAGCATATGTGTTGACCCCGGGAGTTTCAGATCATTCCCCTATCCTATTACTGTGTAACCCTGAGGAACAGATAAGGAACAATCATCCTAAACCTTTCAAACTGTATACATCTGTTATGGACCATACTGATTTCCCTGGCGTTGTGGAAAGGGCATGGAATCAGCATCAGCAGGGAGGGCAAATGCATAGAATATGGAATAAGTTGAAGGCCCTATAGGTGGGGTTAAAGAAGCTGAATACCTATATGGAAAAGAATAGGTTACATCTCAGTGAGGCAAGGCAGAGCTAGAAACCATACAGAATCACTTGCAATCCAATTGTATGGACAAATGGCTGATTGACCAGGAGAGGCTGCTACTTATGGAGGTGGAGAAGTGGAGCAATACAGAGGAGCAGATCTTACAACAGAAATCTAGAGCTTACTGGATTGCCTGTGGAAATGCCAACACAAAATATTTTCATGCTCAACTAAAGATGAGGACAAGCTTTAACACTATCAACTCTATATATACTGAATAGGGGGTTAAGTTATCTGATCCCAAGAAGGTGGAAGAAGAGTTTGTTACATGTTTCAAGTTACTACTGGGGGGAAACAATAGTATAAGCCAATGTCCAAACACTGAAGTAATTCACCAGGGCCCTTGTCTCAATTTGCAACAGAAGGATGATCTAGTGCAGCCAGTTACAAGGGAGGAAATATTAAAGGTAATAAAAGACATGCCTCATGACAAGGCACCAGGGGTGGATGGCTTCCTAGTTGAATTTTTTATAAGGCAGTGGCATGTAGTGGCAGATGACATATGTGAAGCTGTGAGAGAATTCTTTACTACTGGGAAGTTGCATACTGGAGTTAGCAGCACTGCACTAACTCTAATTCCCAAAGTACAGAATCCAACCAAAGTCAAGGACTACAGGCCCATTGCCTGCTGTACAACGCTGTAGAAGATCATCACAAAGATTATTACAGCTAGGTTGAAAGTGGTTATTGACCATCTGGTGGGTAGATCACAGTCAACATTCATTGAGGGTCGTAGTATTATTGATAACATCTTTTTGACACAAGAACTATTCAAAGGCTATTCTAGGAAGGGCATTTCTCCTAGATGTGTGCTGAAGGTGGATTTAAAGAAGGCTTACGACTCAGTAGAATGGGTTTTCCTTAACAGGCTGCTGCAGGATCTGGGTTTCCCTCATAAATTTATCGGGTGGGTTATGGAATGTATATCCACTGTTACCTATTCTCTCAATTTTAATGGTGGCCTCACTGCTCCATTTAAAGGGAAAAGAGGTCTGCGACAAGGCGACCCGATGTCTCAATACCTCTTTGTTCTAACCATGGAGTATTTACATAGACAATTTGTGCAAATGATGATGAGGAAAGAGTTCAAGTTCCATCCTAAATGCAAGAGGTTGGGTGTAGCACATGTTTGCTTTGCGGATGATCTTCTTTTGTTCTGTAAGGTAGATGTTCAGTCTGTCAGCTTACTGAAACAGACTCTCCAGGAATTCTCTAAGGTCTCTGGTCTTCAAGCAAATATTGATAAAAGTGAAGTGTACTTAGCAGGGGTAACCAATTGGCAGAAACAGGAGATACTACAGGTGCTGTGATATTCTGAAGGCAGGCTCCCTTTCAAATATTTGGGGATGCCTTTGGATTCAAAGAAGCTGTCCATTTCTCAATGGCCACTGGTGGAGAAATTACATAGAAAATAAGCTAGTGGTCGTCAAGGCTACTATCATATGCTGGTCGGCTTCAACTTATTAAATCTGTTCTATTTGGTATTCAAGCTTACTGGTCCCAGATTTTCCTACTGCCTAAAAATATTTTGGAGATGACTGAAGCTATCTGCAGATCATATCTGTGGACAGGTTCTGCCACAGTTTCAAGGAAGGCTCTGATTTCCTGGGATACTATGTGTATGCCATACCGTGCATGGGGACTGAATGTTTTGGACCTATCTAAATGGAATAAGGCTCTTGTGGTTAAGCATCTATGGGCACTGACTTAGAAGAAGGATAGCCTATGGATAAAAAGGGTTCATACCTTCTACATTAAGAACTACTGTTTTGAAGACATGCCGGTGCCTGGGGCTGATGCCTGGGCAATCAGGAAAATTTTTGAGTCAAGGAAGTTGATCAAAGGCATTGCAACACTCAGTGGAAATCTGGACAACAGATTGAGGCAGGTTCAACAGGGAGAGTCTTTTAGCATCAAAAAGCTATACAGACAACTTCTACCTCAGTACAACAAAGTTCAATGGAAGTCCATCATATTGCAGCCTCAACTACATCCCAGATACAAATTTATACTGTGGTTGGCTTTGCATAAGCGACTTGCAACTGTGGAAAGACTTCAGATGCTGGTTCCACAAGATTGTATTTTCTATGGTCTGCATCGAGAGACCTTTGAGCATCTTTTCTTTGATTGCTTGAAGACCAAAGTAATCTGGAATCGACTCCTTAGCTGGTTGGGATATAAGCGATCCATTGCTGACTGGAAGGAGGAATGTGAATGGGTTAGTAAGCTAGAAAAGAGTAGAAATGGGTTAGCAGAAATCACTGCTTGTCTCTTTGGGATCCTGGTGCCAAGGATATGGAGGGAGCGGAATAAAATGAGATTCCAGGGAGGCAAGTTGATGAGCGATACTATCTGTAAGGAAATTGTAGTCCATCTCCATTCCAGAGGGGCTTCAAGTCAAAAATGGAGGGATGTCCTACAAATTTAGATCATTTCCCCTAGATTTCAAATGAGATAGACCTTTTCTTGAGATAGATTATGTCACACGTATTATCAAAGATGATCTGTCTTTTTAGAGTGGTAATAGTGTAGTGATTTGTATAGCATATGAGAATAGATGGTCAGCATCTATGTTTTTGTACATATACTTTTTTGACGGAATGAAATAGAAATCTGTTTATTCAAAAAAAAAAAGGTAAATAGGTTTATAATTAAAGAAATAAAATTGAAAGTAACAAAACTTTGAACGTTGGCGTGAGGAGAGATAAAACAGATTAACCAAGAGAGCGCAGTGGTGATTGACATCGTGACACGGTAGCGAAGTAGCTTTGGACTCCACTCCAGAACAAGTTAAAGACAAAAAGTGGCACAATAGACAATTTAAGCTTAACAACACATGAAATGACTAATTTACCCTCTTGAGAAAGCAACCATGTTGTCGGAGAGCTCTCTGCTATTCCCTCTTCTAAGAAGTAGGAATAATGGCCTTGCCCTCTAACTTAAGTCATTGCACTTAGGCAAGCACAGAAATAATGTGGGCCGAGCCCATTTTTTTAATCAATATTTATTATACTAATTATTTATTACCCAACTAATATGTGTAATATAGGCTCACTAATTATTTAAGTAATCTCATTCTCACAAATAATAAGTATATCAAAATATTTCGGGTTGTTACAGTGAGCTTCTTTATTAAATATAAAAGTTTGAGGTAATGTTTAAAATTGTAAAAATGTGCAAACAGTAATATTTTGGACCAAAAACAGTTGTAATGCTGTTGTTTGTTGTTGGAATTATGATACAGGTTCCAGCAATGTTTTTCTCTCTGCTTGTAGTTCTTTCACTGGTTATACAATTATTTTATTTACCAAAAAAGTGGACCAAAAATGGGTCTAGAGGTAGTTTTGGGATTTGGAAATTTTATTTCCAAAATCAATCAAAATATGGATAAAATATATAAATAAACATATTTTGCCAACAAAATAAAATTGGAAAAAACTCGGGCAACTATAATCTCCACTGCTCTTTTTATCATACTTTATAGAATATCAAAATGATTACTTAATAGCCAAACACTTACAACTTTAAATATGTTTAATTGTTAATATTATTAAACATCACCAACAGAATATGATATCACCAACAGAATATGAAGAAGAATTTATGTATGGCTGGGACACTCCAGGATCATTGGTAGCTGGAAAAATAAAGTATATTGGATTTGTAGCAAAGCTCGAAGCAAGATTTGGTAGAATTCTATCACAGCAGCAGTTTTTGTAAACACTACTGCTATCATTTGGAGGGAAAGGAACCATATTCGCTTTGAAGGTGCAACTTTTGTAGAAGATATGGCATGTCGTGAGATTGCAACACTTCTACATCTTAAGGGCAGAAGATGTAAACATTGGCAGATTAGATTGAGCAAACTTAATTCTTATCCTTAGAGAGATCACATTGATACATACAAATGTATAGATAGTATTAGCTGATAGTTACTAGAGCAGTGTAGTAGTTAGTCCATACTACTGCCAATCTTGATACATTGTAAATATTTTGATATTAATAATATACGATAGTTGGATAAAAAAAAAGGGACAAATTAAATTGAAATACATAGAAGATTAGTATGGTCTTTATGCAAGGATACTAATCGAGACCAACTCTTTCCTTTTGATCAGTTTGCACCAGATGGAGTCAGTACTGTTTTGCTCAAAGTTATCACATACTTTACAAATATAAAACAATAAAAATAAATTGATGGCCAATTATAGCAGATTGTAATAAGTGGAGGACCAAATAAAAGATATAAGAGACAAATGTTGTTTGCTAGAAAGAAATATGTAAAGATGTTTTATTGATAATATTGATTTGGTCTGCCTCTTCATAGAGAGGTTCAGAGCCATGCAATCGTGTTCTCTCTTTTTTTAAGAATATTGAGAATAGTCATGAAGAAGAAGTAGCCCCCTTTCTAGGGTTCCTTCTCTTAGTATTTATAGATGCGAGATGTGTGAGCTGGCAATGGCGACCGTGATTATTCTGAGGCTCCATCCCTATGATGGCGGATAGGCTGTAGCCTTAATAATTGAGTCAGCCAATGATTGAGTATTGCGATTAATAAGTGATCATACCATTTATTAATTATGAATTAGCTTAGGACATAATTAATCTTGTTAATTATCTCGGGGTCATATTCTAACCCATACAGTTAGTCCCTCTGCTTATCAAGGGTGGACCTCTCCGGAGGCAGTTTCGGTCGAGGTCAATAATAATCCTTAGTCGTTTTTATGTGGGAGACTATGCCGTTGAAATCAATGGCCTTAGCCATTTTGTGTTGATGGCCTTGACCGTGCAGATGACTTTGACCGTGGCCGAATCACTTACATACATGTTGGGGATGGTCGTAGCCATTTATTCATTGGAGATGGCCATAGCCTTAATACTGCGGACGGCCTTAGCCGTTTATATACTGGAGGTGACCATAGCCTTAATTCTGTAGACGACCTTAGTCGTTTATATACCGGAGATGTCCATAGCCTTACAATGGTGAACGGTCTTAGCCGTGATGGAGTCGAGTTGGTGATCTTGGTTGCATGTTGTCGAAGATCTTAAATGTTCATTCTTGGGAGAGGTCCATAGCCGCGTATACATTAGGAATGGTCGTAGCTGCTTTTACATATGAGGGGATGGTCGTAACTGTTTATACCGGGGGGTAGCCGTTGCCTTTTGTTCTTTAGAGATAGTCGTGATTATTTTGTCGACAACCATTATCTTTGTACGATGTCGATGTTATTTAA
Organism: Nicotiana benthamiana; assembly: GCA_034376525.1. Taxonomy (NCBI): domain Eukaryota; kingdom Viridiplantae; phylum Streptophyta; class Magnoliopsida; order Solanales; family Solanaceae; genus Nicotiana; species Nicotiana benthamiana. Next base: position 116,184,126 of record CM067340.1, read on the forward strand.
ATGTCGCGACCAGGGGGAGTATAAACATGCTTACCATGTGTTTTGGCGACGTCCATAGTTTTGGAGGTATGCAGGACGTTACCTGGAACATTCTCAGATCATTATAACCGTTTCGAAGGCAAAGCGCCAGTTGGCGACTGAAAAGCCGCTTCATGGAGTTCTATTATTATGACGTATATTTCTGTAGAACCGAACCATTTTGCGATTAATAAATCAATTAATGATGGCCATTGGAATTCATGAGAGCCACTTGTGTTGCTTATAAATAAGGGTCTGAGGCATTTGTTTCTTACTTTTCGTAATTTGCTTAGAGAGATCACTGAAGAATTATCCTTGCTTAGTCAGTTCATCGATGTTCTTGCTCTTTGATTGTTGTAATCTTCATCTTTGTCCATCAATTCTTATTTCTTTCCGATCTCATAAATCAAAAAAATGACAAGTAGTTCCTCCAGAAATGATGCTTAAGCAAGTTTTCCGGCAAACCCCACGGTGACGGAAGAACTTTTATCGGTAGTAAGAGGCGCAGAACCGATGGGGGCCGATGGGATTCCGTCGGTTACTGACATCCTGTCTCTGCCCGGAGGTCCGGCAATTGACTCTACTGCCGACGAGGGTGAAGATCAGGTGAACGAAGCTCCACTGATGGGAGAAGTGGGGATTGGACAGCTCTGGGAGCAGTAGGGAATTCCTCGTTTTGCTGTTATTTCCCTTGCCAGACACGAGGAGAGGGTCCACATCGACCGTATGGGGTATTTAATTTTCTGCACTTATCCTTTTAGATTGTGATTTAGGATCCCCCTTCTGATGCTAGTGGTGGACTTTTACCGTGATTACAGAGTGTGTCCTGGCTAGCTCGTTCCCTCCCTCTACAAGCTCTTTGCTATGCTCCTTATATATGCGGAGTTGGCCCGAAGGGAGATCATGTTGTATCACGTGCTGGCCCTCTACGCCCCTCAGAGGGTCCGTAGTACGATGATTCGGGTCGTCCCTCGTGGGGAAAGGGGCTTGACTGCAGAGTTAGATGATGCGGTCGAGCCTCACACTTATGAAAATTTCTTCTACATCAAAACGGTGCATTTGGTGGCGTGTGATACTGATTTCTCAGAGACTTGGAACCACGCACGTAAGTCTTTTTATTTGTCATATTCTCCATTCCATCTCTTTTTTTTACCCTGTTATGATAAGTGTTAACTTTATCTCTTGTTTGTAGCTGAACGGCCGCCGCTGGCTCCACTGCCTGGCATTCGCGAATGGGTATTGTTGTGCTCCCTCACACAGTGGGGATTCACACGTGGCCGTCTTTCTAGGAAAGGCATGTCGTAGACCTACTTCTGGTGAGAATTTTAGCTTCTTTTTGTCTTTGTTTTACTTATTTTCTCCTCTTCTTGACTTGGTTCTTTCTTTGATCAAGGAGAGCACGCCGCGTGAGGGCTCCTCAACTCGCCTTTCGCAGGTCGAGCGCGACTACAGGACTCGTGACAATGCCGGCACCATGCCCAGTTCCGAGGGCGAATTCGTTTGAATCCTCAGCGGCTCATTCCCCGGCACGGTCTACACCTCGGGCCGAAGGGCCTTTAGGGACCGTACGCCTCAGGGCGGAGTTGCCTTCGAGCGAAGGCGATGAGGGAGAGGAGAGGCCACTGGTCAGGCATAGGTTCGCATTTACGCCAGCTCCGATGGTGATAAACTTGGATTCCACGCCCTCGAACGTGGAGGAGAATACAGCGGCGGTGCCCGCCCTTGAGGGAGGGCACTCAGTGGGGGTTGCCCCGATTGGCTCAGACCAAGATGACACTATCGCTTCGGTGATTCAATTATCAGTTCCAGTTGCTAAGAGGGGAGGCAGTTCCTCAGCAACTGCTTTGGTACGAGAATCAGGCGCCATTTTTGGCAGGGGCGAGAGCCTCGACTTCCTGATTGACGGATGGAGGGAGGGGCGCCGTACGCTTAGGGTCTGACTCTGAGTCCGACCTAGACCCTGACGATGTCCGCATGCTTCAGGACGGCCACATCCGCACAACGGTGCATGCGGAAGGGCAGTTCCGTTACGTTGATATCCCTACAGAGCAGAACTTGCTGCTTCAAGAGGAGAATCTGGTGACGTTGTTCAAGGTTTTGTGCTAGAAGGCGGAAAGCACGTCGCTGAAGGGCATCTCAGACGTCGGGCTGATGGGAGAGGCGGACGAACAGGGCCTGAAGGTACATGTAATGACTTTTAGTTTTTCTATTTGTTTCATTTGGTTGATTTTTTCTTCTAATTATAGCTCCGTTCTTGTAGCACTTTTTGGTGGAGGTGGAGAGCATCCGCCAAGCTAACGTCTGTTTGGGGATTTTCTCACGAGCACTGAAGAAGTACCGTTTCTACCGGGACTGGTGCCGCGAGATGCATGAGTGCATGAGGAATGACCCCCGGCACCGGGACCTCATAGAAGAGATGGCGAGGCGAGAACTTCAAATACAGCAGACCCTTGGCAGGGTTAATACTCTTGAGGAGCAGCTTTGTCGTAAAGACGAGGAGATAGAAGCTGAGAGGAAGGCTGCTGCTGAGAGGGAACCCCAAGATTGGGCTAGGGCGGCAGAGGCCTCTGAGGCTTTGACCAAATAGGTGGTCGCTCTAGAGACCGAGGCCGCTGCCTTGAGGCTGCAAGCGAGGGAATCCATGTCAAGGGTTGGAACGTTGGAGATGGTGGACCGCGTTCATGAACGGGAACGAGAATTGGAGAGGGCCGCTGCGGCCTTTCATGAAGGAGGCGATGGAGGACCGCATTGGCTTCTATGAACGGGGCATCCCGACTGCGGCGGATTACATTACAGCCTTAGAGGCTAAGAATCAGTGCTTGAGGGATCAGGCTGCCTCTTTCGGCCCGGTTCGTGATCTTTGGACGTTGCTGAGGCTCAACTTGATGTGTATAAGAGCTTGTGGGAGGCCGTCATTGTGCTTGAAGCTTCTTATGAAGAGGCTCTTCAAAAGGCTCGTGAGGCCCGTGCCGGCTGCGGCTTTGATCCAGCTTCACCGAAGGTTAATGATGGCGCTGGTGGCGCTGATGGTGGCGTGGGCAACGGTGAGTGAAAGTTTTGATGTATTTTTATTTTGTTTGCCATTGGGCGTTTGGATATTTTTAGATTCTTCCTCTTTTTGGTAGAGATTGCTTTTCTTTCATACTGGCCGGCCTTGGCCGAATGTAAGCGGGCATTGCACTCACATGACTGTAAATATATGTATATATATATATATATAGGCTTACTTTTCCCACTGCTGGTGTTGTGTTTATTCCGAGTTTTCCCTTGTTATTTAAGTTTTTATATGCATGTGTTCAAAGGGTGATCTGCCTTAGTGTGAGACTCTGGTAGGCACGTTAAGTCCCTTGTGTCTTTAGGTCATAATGGTGCCGGCGGCCTTGACCATGATAATTATGGTCGCCTTGGCTAGGTATGTGATTTCGTCCGTCGTCGAATTACTTGCTTGCCTTAGTCGAAAACTAGGTTGGCTATTTAGCGGTGATGGCCTTGGCCATGATTAAGCGCTTTTTTGTTTATCGCTTTGTTTTACTTGGTGTAAAAAAGTTGTGGCCATTATTTGGTGACAGTGCACTTAGCCTCAGTCCCAGTTCGGGCGTGGTCGAACTACTAGCCGTGATGGTAAGACACGCGGCCTTGTACTTCGACCGGACCTGAACTTTACATGGCCCTAATTTTAGCTCGAGTTGGGCGTACTTACTTGAATGGCGAGGGAGATTAGCTTGTTTCTCCGTCCGTTTCTCTTTAGTTTTGAGGACGAAGGCGTTCGGCTTTGTTGTTTGAGCGAGATTGGGTTTGTGATGGTGAAGGCATATGGCTTGAGTCTCAGTTCGACTTGTAGTTGAACGTTTTGGTGAAGGCACGTAGCCTAAATCGTTGTTCAACCGTAGTTGAACCTTGTAATTTTTTGTTGGCGAAGGCGCATAGCCTGAGTCCCAGTTCTTGTAGTTGAACTTTTTGGTGAAGGTACGTAGCCTGAATCTCTATTCAACCGTAGTTGAACCTTATAATTTTTTGTTGGAGAAGGCACATAGCCTGAGTCCCAATTCAACTTGTAGTCAAATTCTTTTGTGAAGGAACGTAGCCTGAGTCGTCGTTCAATCGTAGTTAAACTTTGTAATGTTTTGTTGGCGAAGGCGCATAGCCTGAGTCCCAGTTCAACTTTTAGTTAAACTTTTTGGTGAAGGCACGTAGCCTGAGTCGTTGTTCAACCGTAGTTGAGCCTTGTAATTTTTTGTTGGCGAAGGCGCTAGCCTGAGTCCCTGTTCAACTTGTAGTTAAACTTTTTGGTTAAGGCACGTTTCCTGAGTCGTTGTTAAACCGTTGTTGAACCTTGTAATTTTTTGTTGGTGAAGGTGCATAGCTGAGTCCCAGTTCAACTTGTAGTTGAAGTTTTTGGTGAAGGCATGTAGCCTGAGTCGTTGTTCAACCGTAGTTGAACCTTGTAATTTTGGTTGGAAAAGGCGCATAGCCTGAGTCCCAGTTCAACTTGTAGTTGAACTTTTTGGTGAAGGCACGTAGCCTGAGTCATTGTTCAACCATAGTTGAACCTTTTAATTTTTTATTGGCGAAGGCGCATCGCCTAAGTCCCAGTACAACTTGTAGTTGAACTTTTTGGTGAAGGCACGTAGCCTTAGTCGTTGTTCAACTGTAGTTGAGCCTTTTAATTTTTTGTTGGAGAAGGCGCATAGCCTGAGTCCCAGTTCAACTTGTAGTTGAACTTTTTGGTGAAGGCACGTAGCCTGAATCTTGCCGTGTCGGTGTTTGAGGGTTGAAACTAGGTTTTGATTCGAGATCTTGAGCAGCTCACGCGCTATCCTCCCAATCGGGGCATGTAGGCTAGCTTGAGGTGACTCTCGGTTCGGGATATCTCCATGCCGATTTCTGGCTGGATCTCACATCAGGGATGCGGGAGTGTCTTACAGAGATCCTCCCTCAGGGGGGAGGGGAACCGCTTCTTCTTCTTGATTGTACTATCCGAGAGAGGAGTGACATAGGAGTTGGATCTCGATTCGAGATCTTCAAGTTCCCTTTGTCCGATATATAGCTTTAGCTTGTTTAAGCTGGGTTGTTCCTTGGTGTTTTCTTCCTTTTGGTCCAAGGAAGAACTACGCGATTCTGCTATGAAATCCCCATAGACGGCACCAAATTGTTTTACTCAAAGTTATCACATACTTTGCAAACATAAAATAATAAAAATAAATCGAGAGCCTATCATAGCAGATCGTAATAAGTGGAGGACCAAATGAAAGATATAAGAGACAAATATTGTTTGCTAGAAAGAAATGTGTAAAGATCTTTTATTGATAAAATTGATTTGGTGTGCCTCTCCATGGAGAGGTTCAGAGCCGTACAATCGTGTTCTCTCTTTTCTTGAGAATAGTGATGAAGAAGAAGAAGCCCCCTTTCTAGGGTTCCTTCTCTTAATATTTATAGATAAGAGATGTGTGAGCTGGCAATGGCGGCCGTGATTATTCTGAGGCTCCATCCGTATGATGACGGATAGGCTGTAGCCTTAATAATTGAGTCAGCCAATGATCGGGTATTGCGATTGATAAGTGGTCATACCATTTACTAATTACGAATTAGTTTAGGACATAATTAATCTTGTTAATTATCTCGGGGTCATATTCTTACCCATACAAATACCTAACTGAATTTTAAATTGGAGTAATGTGTTATAACAACTTCATAAAAGGACTAATCTATTTATGAAAAATGTTAAATGAATTTTAACTAAATTTAGAATAAGTTACGTCACATGTGATACACTTAAATTATAGGTAAAGAAAATAAAATATTATATATAAAAGAAAAACATAGAAGAAGAGATTGCAAAATATCAAGGGTAAATAAGGCATTGTGTAAATGAATACAAAAAATTGTTTTTTTAATTAGTTGGTGTTGATGAAGTTAGCATTTGAGAAGAGGATATATGTTCCTCATTGGAAGAATTATTTGAGGAAAGTTTCGGTTTTCTCAAATACTATTGTCTGCATCTTAAACTATCTGTCGTGATTTCTAAAAGTAATTTTTTAAATGTGTCTCAAATTATTTATCGTGATTTCTAAAAGTAATTTTTCAACTTATTTCTCATTTTAAAAGCTCAAGATAAAATTTGTTACTTTTTCTCTATTTACCCTTAATAGTAATTGTTTTTGAGGATGGAGATAGCACATAAATAGTGTAAATATTCAATGAATGGAAATTATATATTAAGACATGAATAAGGATAAAATAGTCTAAAACCTCTTCTAATTAATTTTCCTTAAGGGACATATAAAAGGGAAATGCGACAGATAATTTGAGAAAAACAGAGTAACATTTTTCAGTCATCTTTTAGATTAATATTTTGTTTAACTAAAACGTATTTTAACAACTTTTAATTCAAAAGGTGAGGGTTAAGTTTCAAAATGTGTTGTTGGTAAGGGTTTATTCTGATAATTCTAACAGACTTTTATGGGTATTAGAAACATATTTTTCCTCTCCAAAAAAAAATGATATAATACACAAAATACAAATTATAAAACTCTCATCTCTTCTTCTCTCTTCTTTCTAAATTTTACAATCTTATTTTAGAGAAAATTAAAATGTGTATCTTGAAGTTTGAATTTCAATTAGGGATTGTGAAATTTTGGATGAATTCTGTCACAATTTCTTCATAATTAAAAAAGTGGGAGGCTTAAGTTCTTTAAAGGACAAAGATTACTTTTGTTGGAAACACGTTCTCAAGGCATTATACTAAACGTGTGTTCATACTTGTAGGTTTTGATGAATGACAAACTATGCGCAAATTGACATATGACGAGGTCCAAGCACAAGCGCAAAATTGATATATAACGAGATTCAAGCACAAGACAAAGATCGAGATTAAGTTTTATATGAGTCGGTATTTAATTGTGATCTTGATCCGACAACTTAAACTCAAGACTTGGCTTCTCTAGTAAAAATATTTTTAACAAATCATGCATATTTAATTTAGAGCAAAATGATTTTAAATAATGCATATTCACTTTAGTCAAAATGTTTTTTAAACATGCCTCTAAAATCTGGACTAAGATAATCGATTATGTACTTATGATAATCGATTATGTTTAAGTCAACTGCTTGACAATCGATTGTGAACTTATGACAATCGATTGTGTTAAGCCAGTGAGCATCAGATTTTTCAAATCTGCATGACAATCGATTGTGAACCTTATGACAATCGATTGTGATGAGGCTGTGACCATCAAAGTTTTCCAAAGCTCAAAACAATCGATTGTGAAGCTAATGACAATCGACTGTGAAGAGACAATGTCCATCAGATTTTTCAGTCACAAAATAATCGATTGTGAACATATGACAATCGATTGTGTTGAGGCGGTGTCTTCCAAATTTTTTCAAAGTTATTAAATAATCGATTATGAACTTATGACAATCGATTGTCAAGAGGCAGTGTCAATTGATTTTTCAAGACTGATATGTACTCAATTGTTAACTTCATATAATCGATTGTCTAACTGACCGTTGCCAAAATGTTTTCAAATACCGTCAGGTAATCGATTATTGATTTCTTATAATCGATTGTTTTAATTAAAATCTGGAAAGGATTTTTTGAACGTTGCTGAGTAATCGATTGTAGATTTCTGACAATCGGTTGTTTTAAGTAAAATCTGGAAATGATTTTTTGAACGTTGCCAGTAATCGATTATTGATCTTAGATAATCGATTGTTATGCGTAAAATCTGGGATTGATTTTTTGAAGAACTGGCAAACAAGTGGTAATTTGACAATCGATTGTCACAGAGTAAAATCAGCAATTCTTAATCGGCAATTAGGCAACGGTAATACAAGGTTTTTCAACTATAAATACAGCTTCAATTCAGTCTTCTAAACACAACAACTGATCATACAATTGCTAAAGCTTGCATACTTTATTGCTTATCATTTTATATTCATTACATAAGCTTTTGAGAGCCAAATTCTTGTCGAAAGTTGTTGCCATCTTGAGCGTATTCTTTTTACTCATATCTACTCTTAAAGGAGTGTCTTGTTTGAGTGCTAAGTGTTTTTGTACACTTGAAGGGAAGTGTTAGTCCCTTGTGTTGTAAGAAGGAACTTGTGTTTCCTTGGTTGAAGTCTTGGAGTGTTGTATCTCCGAGCAAAGGTTGTTGAGGCTTGTGTCCTCAAGTTGTAACGGTTTGTTGAGCACCAGTAAGCTTAACAAGTTAGTGGAAATCTCGAGAGAGTCTCTCGGGGACTGGACTAGCCACGGGTTGTGGTGAACCAGGATACATCGGTGTGTTTGTTCTAATTTATTTACGTATCGCACTTATTTATTTCCTGCAATTTTTAAATTCCGCAAGTTTACGCTAATTTTTATTATAACGATATTCACCCCCCTCTAGTGTTAAGCATATTATCTAACAACTTTATCAAAATCGATTTTCCATTGCCTCATTTTAGTTTACTAACAAAAAGTTTATTTGTTCAAAGTTGAAGAGAGTTTGAGTATCTCTACATTTATGAATTGTTAAAACTCGAATTACATTGGTTGTAATCATTATGAAGGGCGGGGATGATCGTCCCGAGATTATTAGCCGGAATATTGTGAATTTTGACTAGTTCATGGATTTTATTGTTCTTAATTATAGTGCCTGTCATCATCTTATATGATGTTTAACCTTTTTTAAATTGTAATATCCAAACTAATTTGCGAGCACTTCCACAAGGAGCGAACGCGCTTTATGTGAGCTTCCTAGGAAAATTTTAATAAATATTTGTATATATAAATAAATATGGAAAAACTAAATATTAACGACACGAATATGAATGACACTATTTGATATTTACAATTAAAAATAGTTCAACTTAAACTTTTCATTTATTTTTAATGAGAAACTTTTATAACCACACAAATATTATTGCCCCATAAAACTTTTACCCTTAAGTTTTTAAGACCATAAGTTTCAAAAGTCTTTTTTTTTATTTCTTAAATCTCATATCGAGTCAAACTAGTTCATCTAAATTGAAACTGGTGTCCATTGGTGTAGTGTCTTGTTTGAGTTATTTCATTGGAAGAGATTGAACGCTTGGACCTCAATAACTGAATTTCCCTTTTTTTTTAAATTAATTAGTATTCATACCAGCGCGTTGCATGAAACTATTAAATATAATATTCATAGAAAAAATATTAGTTGAAAACTACGATGCAAAGAGGTATGTAAATGATTTTATTTTATGAACATATAAATACACCAAATATTCATACATTTAACTAAGAACATGTTTTTTTTTTGGTAATTAAAATTTTTATTAATCACCAAAAGGTCTTTACATATCAAAGACAGTTTTAACTCAACTGTCTATCTAGTAAAAACACGAAATCTATGCTACTCTAATATTCAGTATTCATATCATGAACTGCTGAATATGTATACTAAGCCTAGGATGAGCTCGAACATTACAAATATAGGCTATACTACTTAGGAGTTTGTCACAATTACAATAAGTGTTTTCAAAGATTCTTGCATTTCTTTCCAACCATATACTATAGAACATTTCTGTGATAGTCATCTTGAATGTGAGAGCTCGGACAGATTTTCCTTTGGATTGTAGAATGATCCAATTGCAGAATTGCATCCAGTTATGTCCATTGAAGTCATCCATATCCAGCCATTGTAGTACTTTGTGTCTCAGTTGTGTAGCATAGAGACAATGTAGGAAGACATGATCTCTAGTTTCCTCTTCTTGCTGGCACATAACACACATCCCTGAGATATTCAATTTCCATTGCAGCAGTCTATTTTTGGTAGGCAGTCGATCCTGCAGCAGTAACCATACGCTAAAGATAGCCTTTGGTCTAGCTGCATTTTTCATAACCAAATTCTTCCATGGAACTCTGGCTGAATCTCCAAGCAGCTGCAAGTACACCTTCCTTATAGTGCAGGCAGTTTCATTGAGCAAATTATGAAGTTGCAGTAGCTTTACTCCTTCCACTATCTTCCTTACCATCCAGCTAGCATTATTTGGAATAGTGAGGCTGTCCAGTTGTTGTTGTTTAACATACACACTGTGAATCCATTTGACCCATAGCAAGTCTTTCTTGTGAGCTAAATCCCATCCTAGCTTAGCTATTGCAGCTTTGTTCCACAATGAGATGTTAGTTAAGTTAAGTCCCCCAACAGATTTTGGCATACACATTTTCTCCCAGGCTACATATGCTTTCTTGTTGATGGTCACAGACCCTGACCAAATGTAGGTTCTGCAGATAGATTCCAATAGCTTGACAACTTTAGAAGGCATAATGAATAGCTGAGCCCAATAAGCTTGGACTCCAAGAATAACAGATTGAACCAGTTGACACCTGCCTGCATAGGATAGATATCTTGCTGTCCAGGATGTTATCTTTGCTGTGATCTTATCAACCAAAGGTTGCCATTGAGTAACTGATAGTTTCTTGGTAGTTAATGGGACTCCCAAGTATTTGAAAGGAAGATCACCTTTAACATAACCAAGAAGATTGAGGATATGATGTTGATTTTCAATTGCAACCCCCCCAAAATACACTGCACTTTTGTTTATGTTAGCCTTCAGCCTAGTAGCAGCTAGAAATTGAGAGAAGAAATGAAACATAGCACTTACTGATTGAGGTTCCCCTTTGACAAATAATAACAAATCATCTGCAAAGCTCAAATGAGTGATTCCCAGCTTCTTACATCCTGGATGATATGTGAAGTTCTTAGTATGCTGCAATTGTGCCAGAGCTCTACTAAGATATTCCATAATGATAGCAAACAAGAAGGGAGATATTGGATCTCCTTGTCTCAATCCTTTAGCAGCTTGAAAGGGCTTTGTTGTTTCACCATTAACTACAACAATGTAGCTAACAGTTTGAACACATTCCATGATCCATTTAATAAACCTGCTAGGGAAATCAAGTTCTTCCATAATCTGTTGTAGACTGCTCCATTCCACAGAGTCATAGGCTTTTTGGAGATCAATCTTGATCATGCATCTGGGAGAGATGTGTTGTCTGGAGTACTGTTTTATTAGCTCATGAGCTAATATCACATTATCTGCTACTCTTCTTCCTGGTATAAATCCTGCCTGGGAATTGCATATAATACTACTCATCACTTTTTGGAGTCTATTAGCCAACAGCTTGGATATGATCTTATACAAGACTGAACAACAAGCTATTGGCCTAAACTCCCTCACAGTTTGGGGATTGGGAACCTTGGGTAACAAAGTAATTGTTGCACAATTGACTGGACTGTACATTTTGGAAGTTTGAAAAAAATTTGTAACTGCTAATATCACTTATTTACTGCTGGAAGTGTGTTGGCTGCTGTTCCCATCAGAGCTTGATAAAAATCCCTGATCTCCTTCTTCAATTCTTCAGAATCATTTATCTTCTGACCTCCTTCTCTGGATAGTTCAATGATCTTTTTATATTGGCTCCTCTCCTTCATAACTGCTGAGAAATATTTATTGTTGGAATCCCCTAGCTTGATCCACTTAGCTCTTGATTTTTGTTGTAAGGCTGACTCTTCTACAAGTGACCATTTCTCCAGTTGCTGCACCATTTCCTTTGCTTTTTGTTGGAGATTGTCTGAATAAGAAAGATCCAGTTGATGCTGCATATCTATCAATTCTTTCCTGCTGCTTTCAATCCTTTGGGAAATGTTTTTAAAGTCTCTAACATTAAGAGATTTTAAAGGCTGTTTAAGTGCTTTAAGATTATTCCATACTCCTTGAAGGTTGTGTTTCTCCTTGCTGCTCCAATACCTTGAGAGAATACCATGATATTCTTTATGCTGGATCCAAGCATTGAAGAATCTGAATGGAGTTTTCCTTACTGTTGTATCAGTTGCAAGAGTTAGTAGCATAGGGTTGTGATCAGATATAAGTGGCTGACCATATACAGTATGTACATGATTCCACTTCATCTGCCACTCAAAATTGCTAAACACTCTATCCAATCTACTGCATACTCTATCATTACCACTTTGTTGATTAGACCAGGTGAAAAAGTTCCCCTTCCAAGGTAGTTCAATAAGCCCTGATTGCTGTATACAGTTATTAAAGTCCACCAATTCCCTTTGCTTCACTTGTTGGCTGGATTGCCTCTCCTTAGTGGATAGAATTGCATTGAAGTCCCCTGCAATGAGCCAAGGATCAGTAATACCAGATGATAGATTCACAATAGAACTCCATAGTAGCTTCCTTTGATCACAGTCATTGAAACCATAGATTACTGAGAGCCAGCAGATAATCTCCCCAGTGATGTGTTGGACTTTACAATGAATGATCTGAGCCTCCTCTATATGACCAGACACCACAAGTTTTGAAGGATCCCACAAGATCCAAATTCTACCATTTACTGCACTGTTGTAATTAGTGAGCATACTCCAGTTAGGTAATAGAAAACTAGCTATTCTATTTGCATTGTGTTGTTTAACCTTGGTCTCAACTAGTCCAACCAGGTCAAACTTATTATTCCTAAGATAATTCTGAGCTTCTTTTTGTTTGAACCTTTTATTTACACCTCTAATATTCCAAAAGATCCACTTCATTGGTTTTTACTTGTTCCCCCTTCATCTTGGGGATGATCAGACCATCTAACTGACCCAATTTCATATCTATTGGACAAAACAAGAGGGGACAATGGAGGGAAGTTGGTTATATTGAAAACTGGAGAGTCATGGACAACTTGCTTCTATTTTTCCTCAATCACAGTAGGAGGTTGAATGATCTCCTTACTTGCCACTTGACTCTGGGTGTGAAGCTCCTGACAGCTTTGGCTTGTTGTAATTGGTGCTTTCACTCTCCATTCTTGGGTTACCTTGGCTTTTTGCATAGGCTGTGAAATTTTGGTTAGACAATTGTGTCCAACCTCCAAGAATTTCTCACAGTATAGAGGTTTCCACTCATAAAGTACATCCTGTATGAAACTCCTTCCATTTGGGTCTAGAATCTCTATTTCACAAGGCAGCTGTTTTGATACATTTACCTCAATGAGCATTCTAGCATAAGAGATTCTAGTCTGTTTAGTAGTACATTCATCAGCATATATTGGTTTCCCAAGAACACTAGCTATCCTACTCAAGGACTTGCTACCCCAACAAGACATTGGTAAGTTAGGGAATTTTATCCATAAAGGAATCTCAGTAGGAAAAGCTGCTTTAAAATCAAAATCTGCAGACCATTGTTTCAAAATCATTGGTCTATTAGCAATCGTATATGGTCCTCCACACAATATTTCTTTAGCATCTTCAATGCAATTGAATTTGACAATATAATACCCCTCCTCATGATAAAACAATTCAGGATCAGGCACATGCGACCAATGGAGATTAATAAATCTCTTCATTCCATTGAACCCAGGGCTATTGCCTAACACAAACACCACCAGAGCACTTTTCCATTTCCCTTCTTCCTCCTCTACTTCTTCCTTTACCAATTGACCAACTGGTTTCCCATTGACTAGTATAGGAGGAATATATTCTAATGACATACCATGTGCAGCCAATCTGTTGCTTTGGAAGAGGCTATTCCACTGTTTAGGTGGATTTGAGATTTCCTCTGCTGCAGCCTTAGTAGAATCTGCAGTAGTTGGTTGTTGCATGCACGTCTTTTCCCCATTTTCCTTCTCCTTTGGGCCTTCCATAGGTATGACTGGATGTACAATACTTCTCACAGGAGCTGTTTGTAACATAGGGACATTAGATGGTTGTGGATCTGGAGCTGGTTGAGCCAATGGAACAATAGTTGCTTGTAACATTGTGCCTTGTGAATCTGAGACTGGTTGAGCCAATGGAACAGTATTCACAGATGAAATCGATGGAACAGTGATGCCAACCGATGGAACAGTGTTAACTGTTTTTTGGAAGACTAAATCACTCGCATAAATTGGAACTATCTCTTTTTTTGGGCGACCTCTTCTCTTTGCCATGACTAAGAACTAAGAACATGTTGGAGACAAAGTTAAGAGCAGTAGATTTTATTTTATTTTTTCTTCAAATACATGGATTTTGGGTTAGGTGTATTCTAGGAATTATCTAAATTTATCAATAAAAAATTTTAGTGATATTATTTAAATTATTTTTTCAATTAATTCAAATTATAAATATCCTAACATTATATTTATTTCCTCTTTTCGTATATTTTTTTCTACCTTTCTATTTGATTAGTTTTTTCATTTAGTAATTTAATTATAATTTAAGTTCATTATTTTTTATTAAATTATAATTTCTAATCCTTAAAATTAAAAAGAGAGAAGCCTTTCATTGTTTGGTTCAAAAGTCTAAACGGAGAAGTCTTCTATTATTCACATTCTTCAATTTGTCTAAATTTATAAATAATGCTTCTATATATTATTTATTGACTTTATAACTATATCTTTGTTATTTTTTTTTTTTTGGTGTTTTAAATTTTTTCATGAATAATTGTAAAATTTATTAAGTGGCTTTGTAGTATCTTAACACTTGGCTTAATCTTATGAATAATAGTAATTTTTAATCCTAAAATTGCCAAATAACTTTTTATTATGCTGCCAGTTTTCTTAGTATGGTGTTTTTGCCTCTTTATATATATATATATATATATATATATATAGCATAATATGTAATGCATAGATATCTCCTTTAATATAACATAGATAATATAGATCTCTTACTTTTGCAAAAGTATATATTTTTTTGTTATTTTGTATAAGATATATCAATATTTTTTTTTATTCTACATTTTATAATAAGCAATTAGACTTTTCTTCTATTTTATTTTCGATATGAAGTTTTGTTTTTTATATTTTTTTACTATGTTGCTTGTAGTTGTTTCAGATTTAAATTACACTTTTCTTTTATATTTAAATTCAAATTCAAAATGGTAACTAATTATTAGCAATACATAGTACATAATTTATTTATTTTTAAATTAAGAATTCAAAAAGAAATTAAATTAACAAATTTATCCTAAAACTGTCAAGTAGTTTTTATATTATGTTACGGCTTGACTTACTATGGTGTCTTTGCCGCTCCTACTAAATACAGATAGATTGCTTCTAATTCTTTCAAATTTAAATTAGACTATTCTTCTGTGTTTAAATTCAAATTCGAAATAATAACCAATAACAACACATAATGCATAATTTATTTATTTTAAAATTTAAATTCAAAAAGAAGTTAATTATTACATAACTTAACTAATTTTCTCCTAAAATTGTCAAGTGACTTTTATTATGTTGTCACTTGGCTTACAATGGTTTCTTTGCCTCTCCTATTATATAAATAGATTTTTGAAAATTTAAATTCAAAAAGAAACTAATAAGTCGTCAGAAGCCTTCAAGGGGAGTTATAGTAATTCCCTCTTTTAACAACTTTCCGGTAACACAAAGTTATACCACTTGAAAGCAGGGGGACTATCTGTATAGGATAAAATATGCTATGACATGTGGTCAATCAAAGGAAGGATACGTGGAACCCATTACGAAAATGGCCAGAAACCGAACATAGCTATTCCGCTTGTCATCGGGAGGAACAAATAAAGGTGTTTAAATGTTCTGCGTCTGGTAGCATTTAATAAAGAATATTCTATGGCATTAAGAGTGATGACCCGTTACAGGGAATTTGACATTTATGTTTACCACCACATCTTCATCAATAGCCCTCATAATTGACATAAAAGAAGGCCACGATCCTAGGACCTCCTTACTTAGACATAGCTATAAATACTGAGCTCAGTTATTCTTGTAAAGAACACGAATTTTCTGGCATGCTTACATTATATTCTATACAAAGCTTAATACAATCTTACTTTCTCGCTTCTTGATTTCACTATTGTTGTGCTCAGAAACCTTGTTCTCGGAACTGTCACTTCTGCTGCTTCGTCTACATTTTAAGGCTAAGTATCGCATAATTCTCCGATATCTTATTATTTCATAATCAAATTAGTTCACTTATCTAGGAATTACATATAAATTCAACTATACCATTTTACGGGTAAATAGACTTGTAGCTCCTACTTTTTACTTTAATTTATGTAGCAATCCAAACCAAATTCGAGAAAAGCTTTCTACTTATGTCTACCAGGGAGTTCTTTCGAGGAAGTTTGAGTCTACTATACGGACCTTGGCTGTGTGAAGGTGTGGTATGTGTATGTCCAATATCAGATCTTCCATTATCAGCTGAAAATGCATTAAACTTTGTTTAATTAATATACATCAATAATATAAAAGACCTTATACCGTCAAATGTAATTTTACTGGCTATAATAGATGAAATTACTAATCTTTTATAGGTAATCCATGATAGTCAAAGAAAATTGCATACAATTGATTTTTAAGTGAACCATCTCCAATAGTACTTTATTTTTTGCACTAAATTTAAATTTGATGCAAAAAATAGAGTAACGTTGCTCTAATGGTACTTCATTTGTTGCTCTATTATAGAGCATGAATCGTGTTGCATCAAATTTGGTGCAACAGTATTCATTACTCTATATTTGATTTAATAATATTTTATTTATTTGATGTAAAGTAAATAGAAGATAAAAAGAGAAATAGAATAATCGGAGTAGAAGATAATAATATAATATAGAAGAGAGAGAAAATTTAGTATAAAAATAATGTAATGGTTGAAGTAGATTTGGTGTTGCACTATTTTTAAAGAGAAAAATAGTGAAAAAAATAAAGTGATGGTTGGAGATGCATTGGCAGTATAATATTCTTTATTTCTATTTTAGTGTATATTTAAAAAAATTATATTTTATATAGCTGATTCGACCATGTCACTTTGTTTTTTTTTTGTTAGGATCCGATCCATAGTGGTGCACCACTAATTCTCATGTCCGTTTCCAATTTCCAGCCTTTGCATCCTCTCAATATGACTAATGGCAAGTTCAATTTTATTTCAGGATCTAACGCGAAAAAGCAGCTTGAAAATATGCTTCCAAAAAAAAAAAAAAAAACTGTTGCTTAAAATAACTTTTCCCCTGAAAATTCCCTTTTCTCCTGGCTTAGTGACTTTTGAATCATTTGTTTAAAAAAAACAATTGTCAAAAAATCATCTATACTATGTACCTCAGAGGTCAACCATGTGAACTGTTCTGTTCTGTTCTATTTCTGCAACCATAAAGTTTTAGATCATACTTAGCCCGTTTAGCCAAGTTGTACAAATTAACTTATTTTGAAAAATATTTTTTTTCAAAAGTGCTTTTCTTACTTTTGATGAGAAATAATTTGTGTTTGGCTAATTAGTTTGAAAAGCACTTCTGAACAACAATTAATATTTAGCCAAATTGTATTTTTCTCAAAAGTGCTTCTTAAACAAATGCTTTTGAAAAAAAACTACTTTTTTTTGCTTCTCTAAAACTATTTCTTGTATTCCTCAAAAGCACTTTTTTTCCTTCTTGACCAAACACTTCAACTTTTTATCAAAAATGCTTTTGACCAAAAAAAAATCTTTTGACCAAAAATAAGATTTGACCAAACAGGCTATTATTGCGGTAGAGTTATTAAACACCTAACTTTACTGATTAACTAAAATCTTAACACTAATCTATTTAGACTTCAATTTCAAATCACTAAAGCCGCTCATCAAGGAATTTGAATGATTGTTTCACATGTATCAGACATACTGACAGTCTGACATACTTACAAAAGCAAGAAAAAAAGACTAAAAGATGAAAGGAAAAACAACAAAAAACCAAAACAAAGGTGCTAATTCCATAAATTAATTGTTTAACCAAAAATATATAATTTGGTTAAAGCTTGAATTTTAGAGAAGAAATCAGATTACTGATAATCAAATAGACCAAAATATAATTGATTTTTAAAGAATAAAAATAAAGCAATAAAAAATTTGTATTTCAATATGATCTCAAGAGTGTTATGTGTCTACAAATGATAAAACTTCCTTCTTTTATAGTTGACAATGAGTAACGGATTATTCTAAATAATAAAGAGCATTTAATGAGACGTTACATAATCATTGCTATTAAATACTGAGTAATTAATGTATCATGTATTTTATAATGAATGTAGACTACTTTTTGTCATCACATTCGTGTCTTCAATGCTCTTTTTATCCGTTGATATTGAATGCCTTGGATAGACACGAGAATCGTATCTAAGATTCCTTCTCGAGCCTGTTTTCTTTTCTTCTATCGTGCATGTTGTCTTCCGTGCCTTTTAATCATTTATTGTTCTTTGACTGTTTGACCAATCCATGTGTCATGCCACGTCACCTTTAATAAAAACTCAATTTTTTTTCAATACAGATAGTCCTCCACTTCTCATTTATTTATCAATTAAATAATTGGAAAGTGGATCCTGAAAAGGGATTTTTGTCATAATTAATGCTTGTGTCAGTATCGACGTCTTTTTTGTCTTTCTCAATTAATACTACATACACGTGTTATTTTCTGGTTGGATCTGCAGTTTTGTTCCCATTTTTCTAGGCCTGTTCAACTTCTTCTGTTTACGAAGTGATGATTATCTTTAATATATGCTTTACATCATTACTTCCCTTAATTCTGACGGTTATTCCCATATAAACATTTAATTCACACTTTCTTTGTCTTCTTCTTCATCAACTTCGAATTTCCTTTCTTTCTTCTACTTTCTTCTAGCCTATACTGCAATGGCATCTCCAAATCCTAACCCCAGAAAGGTTTTATTTCTTGATCAATTTCCTAATGCACCTGCTCCTATCAGACATTCAAGAGGCAGAGAAGGAAGACTCCGAAGCATGGGATCTACACGTGAAGGCTCAATTAGTTCTGGAATTAAAGGTTCTTCTTCAAAAACTCCATCTTCAAAAGGTAAAGAAATTTTGGACCCTTCTCTAGAGCCCACGGTTGAAGAAATTATTCCAAATGATTTGTCTTTTACAAGTGATAGAGCTAAACAAATTGCAAAATTGGAAAAAACTGGCGTTTATCCCTCTCTTATAAATGAACTTATTATCCCACCGTTAGGAAAGATTGAAATTGGAAAGAGGGCGTCGCTTGTTTATCTATTGCTTCTATTAGCCAAAGAATTTCATCATACAGAAAGGGGTATTCCTATGTTTATACCTACCCATTCACTTTGGGGTTTAAGCCTGTTGTAGACCCAGTTATCATAGATTTCTGTACATTTTTCAACATTTGCTTAGCCAAGATTGGACCTTTAGTTTGGAGGGTTGTAGCTTGTTTAAGGTTTTTATCCAATAAAGCAAAAGTTACCTTCACCTTCCCTCATCTCATCCACCTATACCACCCTAGTCTACTACGCCATGGGGTTTTTACTCTAATTTCAAGGAGTAAAAGAGTTTTAGTAAACGCCGATGACGATAAAGATCGTGGGTGGTATCTGCGTTATATTGGTGTTCGCACAATGGACTTATTGGGAGAATCAAAATTCCCTTCCCCGAGATGTGAAATTTTGCATATAAGTTTTTGTTTTACTTTTTCCGTGCCTCTTTTATGAGATTTTGATCTTCTCTTTAAATTTATTCCCTTTTTTGGTTTTTTGTAGCAACCATGGGAGATGTGGAACCCGTTCCCAATTTTCGTGGTTGGGTAGACTCCATTTTGAAAATTGCCTCTAAGGAAGATAGGACTTGGAAATCTATCTCTTCCTTACACGGGTGGACAGTAAAAAAACACATGGTACATATTTCTTTTCATGTATACTTTCTAGATACGTATACTGAATTTTGATAATGAACTCAAGCCCTTCTTTTTATCAGGATTTGGAATAAAAGGAATGACAGCAGAGGTTGATATAGTTATGCGTACAGCTGCCAACTCTGCCCTTGGCTTGGATAAGGCTAAAGTCCTTTTAGCCAAAAGAAAAGCTTTAGTAATGGAAGCTGAAAATAAAGAAGAAGATAATACCTCTTTGGTATCTAGACCAAGAGCTAGGAGACGCGTTGTTTTGGACGATAAAATTGAAGATTCCCCTGCTCGTGCCTCTGCTGCAATTACTTCTACTACCGAGCATGTCTTAATCCAATCTGATGTGGAGATCGTGCCAAAAGCCACGAGTGTACCAACTCAACCTTCCTTGGATAGTAGTTTTTTGAGTGGTGAGCTCGGTCTTGTTTTTGATGAAGTTCCCCTTTCTTCATTCGTTCCTTCTCCTTCTATTCCTTTGTCAATTGTAAGTACTTCATCACCAATAATTGCTTCCCTACCTTCACCAGTTGTGAATACTTCCATTCCTGTTCCTGAATCAGTTCATATAGCTTCCCCTTCCCTTCCTGCTTCAACTTCAACGACCCCTATAGTATTTACTTTTTCTACTACGCCTCCTACTGTTGCTCTTCCAATAGAGGGTAGCTCTAGTGGTAGAAGCTTGGCTATGAGAAGTGTAACTCTTGAAGTTCCTGCTACTCAAATCCTTTTGAGAAAATCTGGAGGTGCAGATACGTGGACCGAGCCTCTTATTGGGATATTGAGAAAAATAAAATGCAAAGCCACAGCTGGTACACATTGATGAATGACATAGTTCATTCAACTTTAAAGGTAATTTTCTTAACTTTGAAAGATATGTTTCCCCCTTTTGTTTATTTTGAGTCCTGACTTTCATGTTTCATAATTGTAGGCAAATCTCATTGGAATTGAGCTAATGGGGTGGATTTATTTATTGGAGAGAAAGGATCGTAAGTCTACAAAGGCTATCTCCGAATATAGGAAGATACCTGAGGATGCATTACTGGAAGCAGCGAATTGGAAGGACCAATATGAGAATGCTCAAGGGACTACAGAAGAGTTACAAGAAAACAAAGTCCACTTGGAGCAACAGAATCGTAGCTTATCTTCAAAGTTAGGAGTTGCTAATGCTTCATGGGGACAGCTTAAGAAAGATAAAGAAATTTTGGAAGGTTCTTTATCTAAAGCTTATGATGAAGTTAATGAGTTAAAGGCTCTTCTGGAGAAAAAAGAAGAATATGCAAAAGAATTGGCGGAGAACTTATCTCATTCTTAGAATGATTTAAGGATTTTCTCCGACAAGATTCATATGTTGGAGAGTTCTCGTGTAAACCTTCAATCTTCCCTTTATTTCCACTTAGCTGAACATGAAACAATGAAGAACAGTTTAGCTACGTGGGGAAGAGATTATGTAAACCTGGTGAAGGATTATAATTCCTTGGTTGACAATTTCAACTATGAGGTCAACTGGGCCTTCTTGAAATCTTGTCGTCATACTTTAATGGAGGCTTCTTAGGAAAAATTTGACTTGCAATCTGAGTTAGCCAAAAATTTATACTTGATTGAGAAGAATGAGCAGCCAACCGAAACTCCTTCTCCTGACCAGGTAACTGACATCTCTTCTCCAACAGTGAAAACTCCTGGGGTTGAAGAGCCTTTGAACTTAGAGTCAACGCTGAAGTTACTGAAATTACAATTCTAGTAGACGAGGGTAACTTACCTATAACACATCCTTTAGGAATAGAAATCCCCGTGTCTACTGCTTCTCATGAAAATGTTAGTACTTCAATTTCAGTTGAGACTGCCCTTGTTGCTTCTTCTCTAGAAGTTTCAACCCAGCCTAATGAAGCTGCAACTCCTACCGCTCCAATCACCTCAGTGATCAATGAAGATGTTTAAGCTTACCTCTTTTTGTTTGATTTTGATGATGTGATGAAGTCCCCAGTTTCTATAATGGGGCATCTGTTTTAGAAAAATGTATTGTAATAGCTATGTTTTTCCCTTAGCTTTTCATGTTAAGAAGTTTGTATAATACTTCTTCATTTTATCCTTGTCTACTTATTGCTTTAATTTTTGCAGAATGATTTTACCTTACCCTTGCCTATTTTTCTTGTTAGGACTTAGAGAATAAGCTAGAATTTTTTATCCTTTTCAGAAAATGCTTTCATAATTCTTCTCATGTGTTACCAACATGAGAAAAAATAAAAGAGGACCCTTTTATTTATTGACACTTAATGAAGAAGACGTCTCAACTTCATAGTGGTGTTAATATACGGTGAAAGGAACATACATGTTTCACATAAAACAACTTTTGTAAAGTTTTTATTCATGAACTTTGATAAGTTTCTTGAGTATTACATGTATTGAAGTACATCTATAACTTTCTCGCAACTGTTTTCTTTTAACAGATTTACAAAATATACAAGGTTTTTTTATAACATGTTCCGATATATAGTAATGTCCCTGCCTTTTCATTCTTAGGAAGGGTTTAGGCAATGACTTCATTGTTCTAAAAAAGAAAGAACACTATGATAATTCTCGTAACTTGAGTCGATTTGAAAATCTTGAATTTTGCTCTCTCGTATCTATTTCTGCACATACTCATGTGTATATAGTACAATCCCTCAAGTGTTTGAGCGGTGAAGTATGAAGCCTCTAACACTTGTATATTTGCTCCCAATCTTTGGTCCTTTTCCTGAAACAGAAAAACATACGGGACTCGGAGGTGCGATTATAGATGAAGACTGCCTAACTCGTGTGTACTTCCATCAGATTATTGCAACCCTGGGCTAGGAATTTAAGAGTATTCCAATTTGCCGTGCAGGTCATGACTCATCATTTGGCACGAGTTAGGGTTTTTGCCTAGCATCTAAAATCGTTAGTAGAATTTTAACAATTCAAAGAAAAAATTCTAACTTGGCGATACCTGACCGTGGGTACTATCTTTAGAAGTAATATCTCTTGAAATAAACGGCATTCCAATGTGAAGGTAGAACCTTGCCCTCCATTGTCTCTAGCTCGTATGCTTCTTTGCCCGCAATTTCACGAATTCGATAAGGTCCCTCCCATGTTGGACTTAGCTTTCCTGAATTAACTGACTTTGTAGATTGAAAAACCTTTTTTAACACAAAGTCTCCAACTTTAAAAAACTTGAGGCGTGCTTTCATGTTGTAATATCGTTCAATTACTTGCTTTTGAGCTGCCATCCTTATCAAAGCAGCTTCTCTTCTCCCTTCAAGTAAGTCAAGATTTACTCGTAACTCTTCATTGTTCGAGTCTTCTTCTGCTTGAATACGTCGTGTACTAGGTTCACCTATCTCAACTGGTATCAAAGCTTCTGCACCATAGACCATTGAAAATGGTGTCTCTCATGTACTTGTTTTTGTCGTCGTTCGATATGCCCATAATACCGCTGGTAATACTTCAGGCCAATTGCCTTTTTATTCTTGTAACCTTTTCTTTAGGTTGTTGATAATTACCTTGTTTGTAGACTCTGCTTTCCCATTACCTACTGGATGATATGGTGTCGACGTAATTCTTTTGATTTGCCAACAAAGAATTCTGTGATTTGAGCTCCTATAAATTGTGGTCCATTATCACAAACTATCTCCTTAGGACACCAAAACGGCAATTTATATTTCTCCAAATGAAATCTTTAACTTCTTTCTCTCGTACCTGTTTAAACGTTCCTAGTTCTACCAATTTAGTGAAATAATCAATAAGTACAAGTAGAAACTTTACCTGACCTTTTGCCTGAGGTAATGGTCCTACGATGTCCATTCTCCATTTCATGAAGGGCCACAGAGTTATGACATGATGTAATAACTCTGCTAGTCTATACATGCTATTTGCATACCTTTGACATTTGTCACATTTAGATACGAAATCAATTGCTTTTTCTTCCATTTTAGGCCAGTAATATCCCGTTGGAATTAATGTTTTAACCAGTAATCTGCCTCCTGCATGATTTTCACAATTCTCCTCATGTACTTATCTCATGACATATTCTGTTTGAGAAGGTCCGAGACACCTGGCTAATGGTCCACCAAACATTTTACGGTACAAGTTTCCTTGATACAAGCAGTAATGAGCGGCTTTCTTCCTTAATGCATGAGCCTTCACCTTGTCTCAAGTACGATTCCATGCTGCAAAAAAGACATGATTTCGTTTCTCCAATCCCAAGTAAAATGATTAAAATTTACCTTATTTTTCTCAGGGTCAAGAACAGAGTGGAACAAATGTATAATTGAGGCACTCACATCTTTTGCTATATCTGTTGCAGATGCGAGGTTGGCTAAGGCGTCTGCATCCAAATTCTCTTCTCTTGGGATTTGCATCACTTTACAAGTTTGGAACTGTCTTATTAACTCCCGTTCCTTTCCGAGGTAATCTTCATTTGAGTTTCTCTAGCTACGTAAGTCCCGAGTATTTGATTGACTACTAACTGTGAATCACTTTTGATTACAATTTGCATGATACCAAGTTCTAATGCTAGCTCCAAACCTGCAATCACAGCTTCATACTCTGCTTCATTTTAGTTACAGGGTGACATTTTATAGCTTGTCTAATTATTTCACCCGTAGGTGGTATAAGAACAATTCCTAAGCCTGCCCCATTTACATTAGATGAACCGTCGGTAAATAATAGCCAAGTCCCCAGATTAGCTCCGTTAAAAATTTGTAATTCTTTTTCTGCTTCTAGATGTATGCTTTGACTAAAATCAGCTACGAAATCAGCGAGTACTTGAGATTTGATAGCAGTTCGAGGTTGGTAAATTATTTCGTACTCACTTAATTCTGTAGCCCATTTTGCTAATCTTCCTAATAGTTCATGTTTATGCAATGTATTTCTTAAAGAAAAAGCAATAACAACAACAATAAGATGACATTGAACATAAGGTCGTAGTTTTCTAGATGCCATGATGAGAGCTAATTCTAATTTTTCTAGTTGTGGATACCTTGTCTCTGCATCTAATAAAGTTTTACTTACACAATAAATTGGAGATTGCTTACATTAGTCGTCTCGTACTAAAACGGCACTTACCGCTACTTCTGATACTGCTAGATAGATGAGTAACTTTTCACCTTTTTTAAGTTTAGCCAGTAAGGGAGGATTTGATAAATAAGCTTTCAAGTCCCTAAGTGCTCGTTGACAATCTTCATTCAACTCGAAATGAGCGCAGAGAAAAATTTGAAGCATTTTTCTGATGATTCTGAAATAAACCTCCTTAAGGCCGCTATCTTTCCTGTTAACCTCTGAACTTCCTTTTTACTAGTAAAGACATCAGGTATTTCTTCAATTGCTTTAATCTGAGAAGGATTCACTTCAATTCCACGGTTAGAGACAAGAAACCTAAAAATTTACCAAATGCAACTCCAAATGCACATTTTTCAAGATTGAGTTTCATATTAAATTTTCGTAAAATTTCAAAGGTAACAGTTAAATGAGAAATATGGTCATGGGTATGCTGGGTTTTGACGAGCATGTCGTCTATATATACCTCCATTGTTTTTCCCAAATGTTCTTGAAACATTTTGGTAACTAACCTTTGATAGGTTTCTCCAGCATTTTTTAGACTCAAGGGCATTACTTTGTAACAGTAAGTCCCCCGATCTGTGATGAAAGAAGTTTTTTCTTCATCACCGGAGTCCATTTTAATTTGATTGTACCCCGAATATGCATCTAAAAACTTAAAAGTTCATGACATGCAGTTGCATCAATCAATTGATCTATATGGGGTAAAGGAAAAGAATCTTTTAGGCAAGCTTTATTTAGATCAGTGTAATCTACACAAACTCGCCACTTACCATTCTTTTTGGGTACGACCACCGTGTTAGCTAACCAATCAAGATATTCTACCTCACGAATGGACCCGATTTTCAATAACTTTTGGACCTCATCTTGAATTACTTGATTTTTGAAAGCTCCTTGCTTTCTTTTCTTTTGCTTAATTGGGGTGAACGATGGGTCTTCATTAAACTTATGAGTCATCACATCTGGTGGAATACATGTCATATCAGCATAGGACAAGGCAAAACAATCTATGTTAGCCTTTAAAAATTCAATTAACTTACCTCGCATGCCGTGATTTAGATTGGATCCTACGTAAACATTTTTCTCTGGCCATTGTTCAAATAACACCACAACCTCGAGTTCTTCTATTGTCGTTTTGATGTTCTCATTTTCTTCAGGTTCTTGAATTACATCGGGCCTCGAATCTAAATCTGTAGATTTAGTTGAAGTTTGGTTGCTGACACCTTCAACTGTTTCCGATAATTGCTATTTCTCCTTACTTACGGTGCTCGTATCTGTTATTGCGTTTATACTCATGGCTATTTGTTGATCCCCTCGAATTTGACATATCCCCCAAGGTGAAATTTAATGACTTGATGTAAGGTTGATGGAACAACATCCATATCATGGATCCAAGGTCTCCCCATGATTACATTGTATGTTATTTCAAAATCTACTACCTGAAACTTAGTTTCTTTAACAACACCTATAGTATAATTTGTCAGAGTTACCTCACCTTTTGTTACCACGCTTGAATTGTCGAAACCTGACAAAGCATGCGCTTATGGTATCATCTTGTCTTCAGCTTGCATTTCCCGCAACACTCTTAGTAGAATAATATTTACAGAACTACCTGGATCAATCAAAACTCTTTTTACATCAGTGTCAAATATAATTAAAGATATTACCAGAGCGTCGTTATGTGGTGTAGTCACTCCTTCCGTATCTGCATCATCGAAGCTTATACTCTCCTGTTCCAAGGTTTGCCGTACTCGCTTGCCGTGTGTGATCGTCATTTTGGAAACTTTGTTCGAAATCGTATATGTTACTCCGTAAATATCTTTTCCTCCACTGATGACATTTATTATCCTCTTAGGTGAAAGTGGTTTTGGTGGCTCTTGCCTATTTTTCATGTAGGCTTGCTTTCCCTTTTCACTGAACAGCTCCGTAAGGTAGCTTTGTTTCAACAAATGATCTATTTCACTTTGTAAAAATCTACATCCTGAAGTTTTATGCCCATGGTCGTTGTGAAATTCGCATCAATGGTCTGGGTTTTGTCTGTTTAGGTTCAACCGCATCTCTTTTGCCTACCGTACCTTATCTCCCATACTCCTTAGAACAGCTACGAGCTTGGAATTAGTTAAATTAAAACTATGACCAGCAAATCGTGCCATTAAATTTCTATCATCATCCCGTGGCTCTTGGTTGTTTCTATTACCTTTGAACCTGGATGAAGATTCGGATCCCCTATCTCTCGTCCTCTAATCATAATGTTGATTGTTTTGCCTAGAATGTGGGTCTTTTCCTGCAGGTCCCATATATGGATCGTACATGTTCTTACCTGACCTTTTATCGGCTTCAAATCTTCTGGATCCGCTTCTATCTTCTCGTTGAGGTTGAGATACGGTATCCTCTTCAATTCTGAGCTTCGTACTGTATCTGTTATAAACATCATTCCAAGTAGTTACGGGAAATTCACAGAGGCTTTCTTTAAGTCTTCTTGTGGCTTCTGAACTTTTGTCATTCAAATTGCTAGCAAAAGCTATTGCAACCCAATTATCCGGTACACGGGGCAGCATCATTCTTTCACGTTGGAATCTATCAACTCAGTGTTCCCTTGTTTGATTTTGAAAATATCCTCCATTCTCTTTTCCACCTTTTGAGCTTCCGAATGTGCTTTTATGAAAGAATCTGCAAGCTCAGCTAAAAAATTTATAGAATTTTCAGGTAAGAGAGAATACCAGGTTAATGATCTCGTACTGAGAGTTTCTCCAA
This sequence comes from Nicotiana benthamiana, assembly GCA_034376525.1. NCBI lineage: Eukaryota > Viridiplantae > Streptophyta > Magnoliopsida > Solanales > Solanaceae > Nicotiana > Nicotiana benthamiana. The sequence goes on from CM067340.1 coordinate 116,211,612, forward strand.
ACTTTTTGACCAACACTGATTCTATTTCTTGTTTGGTCAAATCGTTGCCTTTCACTCCTGTTGTAAATGCAGTTACGTGATCACGAGGGTCCGTTGTACCATCATATTTTGGGATATCAGGCATTTTAAATTTCTTTGGTATCGGTAAAGGAGCAGCACTTGGTTTACACGGTTGTTGCGAATATTTATCCACATCTAATCCTTTTATTACAGGTAGAACTCCGGGGATTTGCTCAATACGCTCATTCTGCTCCTTCAGTTGTTTCTACAAGGTTAGTACTAAATTTTGAAGATGAGAATTACTAGTATTACCTGGTTCTCCATCTTGTGAGTCACTAGGAATTGATCCATTGCCATAATCAACTACACCAGAGCGAGAGTTTTCCAACGTGTTGTTATTTGGTGTTGCTGGTGCAGCAGGCAATTGATCAACTAGGGCTCGCAAGGCTTTGTTAATTCGTGAGTCGATTATTTTCTTTAGCAGTTCATCTCTTGTTTCGGCTCCTCCATCATCATGTTCAGACATATCGTTTGGAGTTCCTTCACGAGATCTACGTGGAGAAGCTTGTAGGTTAGCGTTATTGAGTTCCTCATCATCAATTTGTTGATTCAAATTTGCCTGGTTGATGTTGTCGTTGTTCGACTTACTAACAATAGATTGAATGTTGATTTAGAAAGAACAGATTATCAGATTACCGGTAACGAAACCAATTTGTTTAACCAAAAAAATATAATTTGGTCAAATCTTAAATTTTAGGGAAGAAATCAAGTTACTGATAATCAAAGAGACTAAAATATAATTGGCTTTCAAAGAATAAGAATAATGCAATAAAAAATTTATATTTTAATATGATCTCAAGAGTGTTCTGTGTCTATAAATGATAAAACTTCCTCCTTTTATAGTTGACAAGGAGTAACGGATTATTCTAAATAATAAAGAGCATTTAATGAGACGTTACATAATCATTGTTATTAAATACTGAGTAATTAACGTATCAGGTATTTAATAATGAATATACACTACTTTTTGTTATCAGATTCGTGTCTTCAATGCCCTTTTTATGCATTGATATTGAATGCATTTGATAGACACGAGAATCGTATCTAAGATTCCTTCTCGTGCCTGTTTTCGTTTCTTCTATCGTGTCTGTTGTCTTTCGTGCCTTTTAATCGTTTATTGCTCTTTGATAGTTTGACAAATCCACAAGTCATGCCATGCGACATTTAATAAAAACTCAATTTTCTCTCAATACATTAATAGCCACTATTAATCAAACAGGATGAGAAAACATCAAATTTCTATCAACATTCCTTCTTTAACCAACAAAAAAACAACAACAACAAACCAATGTAATTCCCAAGTGGGCCTGGAAGGATTTTCTATGCAGATTTTGCATACCCTCAACTTGAGAAGGTAAAATGACTGTTCTCCATAAATCTCAAATCGGTCAGGAATAGCAACAAAAGATAATGGAAACCAAATAGTGGAGTAACCAGGATGTTCAAGCCTATTTGAATCTTGGCACAGCAATGAAATTTTACACTTAAAAAGATAAAAATCTAAATCACACAGTTCAAATAAGGAAACAAATATATCAGGATCTATTTTCCTTTATGGTAGATCTTAAACATGTCCATACAAAACATAAAAAGCTGCAATTTTACACATATCCCGAAACAAATTAAACTCAAAAGAGGCTAAGATTTTAAATATCAGAGAAACACCGGTACCTAGTTGTAGTTTCTCCGGTACAACTTCCGATCACTTTAGATACTCTTCTGTCACGCCCAACTACTATTCGATTTATTGTAGCTGCAGTACAAAGACACTCCTTTAAATCATAGTGCTGTTCAGATTCGGAAACAGAGGTTACAGATTTAACAAGTTCACAGCACAAATCTACGGAAACCAAAGGAGATTCTTCTGTCGGAAAACAAGCAGAAGCAAGGTGCATAAGTTCAGATGGAAAACAGTTTAAGACTTTTTTCGCCGGAGTTGTTGTTGTTGCAGCTTGTAGACTGAAGAAGAATGGAAGTGCTAACAGAGAAATCAAAAGTGAGTTTTTTTTAAAATCCATATTCTTGAATCTTTGACGAAACAGAAAATTGATGGAAGTTGTAATGAAAGAGAGTAAAGTCGGCTAACCACCAGTCCAGCTACTTACCCTTTGAGTTTAGGAAAGTAGAATATTAGGACAAAAAGGGGGGTTAGATGAGAAAGATTATCACTTTTAGTCCTCCACTTATAACACTACTCCCTATTTAGTCACCAAATTTTAATGCTAGGCACATGGGAACTTTTTAAGTTTACTTAATAGCCTATTTGGATGTGATTTTATAATAAGTTTATTTTGAAAAGTATTTTTTGTGAAAAGTTTATATTTAAGTAATTAATTTGAAAATATTTAAATTTGCGGAGATAATTTACTTTTTTCGATTTTTTTCAAAAACGAGTTTTTGCTTTCAGTCAAAAATGTTAAAAGCTTGATCAAATATATTAATTTTTAAAAAATATATTTTTGAAAAAAAAGAATTTAGCCAAAAAACATATGAGCAAACTATAATGAAAATTGCATAAAATTTGAACTTGTGTACCGGAGTGAATCGACAAAATCCAAAGGAGATCAAAAGTCATGTTTGTTTTTTATTAATCGTATCTTCCTCAAATATAAAAAAAAAAAACTATCTCTATACCATGCAAATTTGAAATTTCAAATTAACTCCCACAACTATCACATTGAGTAACATACCGAGACACATCAATATTATAGATTATACACTTAGAGCCAGTTTGGCTTAGCTTATTTAGAGCAGCAGATAAGCATTAGGTGCTGAAAAATATTTTTATATGTTGAAGCTAATTTAAAAAATAAGCAGTTACATGTTTGGATAAAAATGTTGAAATTGATAATAAGTAATTGAAGAACGAGGTATATGAAAAATTTTATTTTAAAAAAAAAATTTAGAGATAGAATAATAAATATCTTGGTCAAACCTGAAGTACTTATAAGATGAAATTTGATAAGTTGGATGAGACCAGCTTATAACTTTTGGCTTACTTTTGACTTATAAATACTTTTAATTTTACCAAACACGTAGATAGGTCAAAAAGTGCTATAAGCCAGTTTGATCAGCTTATAAGTTTAGCCAAACACCATCTTATGCTGATTCGAGTAACAAGATAGTGGAGAAGATTGTTACTCTGATTAGAGATGGTTCGATCTAGGTGTGTGTTTGGACTTTGGTATGAAGGAAAATATTTTTCTAAAAATATTTTCTGATTTTCTTATGTTTGATTGGCTTAAATATTTTGAAAAATATTTTTCTCATGGACTCAATTTTCTTTATGAATTGGAGGAAAATATTTTCCAATACCTTTTTTCGATCTTCTTTCATTTTAACAAATGAGTATTTTCTTTTTACGATATACAAAATAATTTTTTTTATTTTAACAAAAAAATACTTTCTTTTCATGATGTAGATTTTTTTTATTTTAACAAAATGATATAGCAAAAAGAATTTATTTCATTTCAAACAAATAATGTAGTAAAAAGTATTTTTTATTGCACAAAAAGAGTATTTTCTTTTCATGATGTAGAAAAATTATTTTCTTTTATTTCAACAAATGAGTACTTTATTTTGATGTTGCAAAAATAATCCTTTCTTTTTCAACCAATTATGGAACACAAATTTCAATGTTATTTTTGTGAAAAAGTAAAGCAACACATTAATTCTTTTAGATTTGTGTGAAATTTTAGAAGAATAATTAAATTCTTAAAGAAAATAGAATCATGTAAATATTGGATATTTGCTGGGGTGGGGGTGGGGTAGGGGATGGGGATGGGAGGAGAGCACACGAAAAATAGGGACTTAGGTGAAGTGGGTGAGGAAAATAGCATAAAAAATATTTTCTACTCTTTAATCAAATATTAAAAAATATTTCTAGAAAAAAGTTTTTACTACCAAACAAGAGAAAATAAGTGATAACAATCACTTATTTTTCATGAAAATATTTTATAGAAAAATATATTCCTTCTTACCAAACACATCCCTAATCTTAATATATAACCAAGATCTAGATTAAGCTTAGTAAAACTTAGAACTTTCTAAATTACCGATGTGGTAAATGAAAAAGAAAAAAAGAGAATATTAACCCTCCCTTCTTGACTTGATATCTTTTGGAAAATCGTTTTTCCAGTTCAGACTATAGCCGTCAACCGGGTCGGGTTGACCCGGGACCGGACCGGCCCGGTACAAATCGGAACCGGATCGGCCTGGATTATAGGGGGCCGGGTGGGCTGGGTTGGGGTGGGAGAGGGGGTTAGGCCGGTTAGGATTTTTAAAAACGAAATCGGCCCGGACCGGAACTGGTAGCATCTACAGTGCCTTGCACGGGGTCGCCCGGACAGGCCCGGCCTGGTTCAACGGTAAATTTTTTTTTTTTTGAATATGTGGGGCCCACATTACGTTGGGCAACGGACAATTTTACAAAATTGGCCATTTTTTCATTATTTTTTGTATTTATTTACAATATTAACCCTTCTTAAAATCTATAAATACCCCCATCTCTTCTTTATTTCTTCACTCAATCTTAAATTATTAATTCTCAAATTATCAATATATCTCTCTTCCCTTCAATTTGCAAGATTTCATATTTGATCAAGTGGTCAATTTATTGTCGAATTCAGTACACTCCATCCAACTCTTTCTCTTATTTAATATATTAATTGCATATTTAATTTAAGCTTATATTTTCATTTTTACAATATGTTTAATGATGCTAGTCCTGTAGCTTCTGGTAGTAATAGTAATGACCCGACTTCTAATCGTAAAAGAAGAAGTCCGGTATGGAATTTTTTTGAAATAATAGAAGGTACTAATAGTGTTAAGTGCAAGATTTGTAACGAAACTTTTCAACATTTGACCGAAGGAAATTTAGGAGGGACTGGAACACTTACAAGACATATGAGAGCTGTCCATCCCATAGAATGGACTGAACATTGCAACTTTGTAAGTTTTAGTATGTTTGTTTCAGAGATTGGATTAGATAGATCGGAGCGAAGAAATCAGGAAAGGAAGATGTTCACAGTTCATAGCCCAGGAGACGAAGAACTTTAACTTAGAGATATTGATTATGATGAAGATGAACTGATGAAGTGATGAACTTGCTAAGGCGATGCAAAGCATTTGAAATTACTACTTCACTAGAAAAAATGTAAACATTTCATTTTCTACTTAAACATTTGAAATAAAGTAGCACTTGCAATAAGTGCGATTTTTTCCCATCTTTCTTGTATTCATTCAATTATTACAAAGTTTAAAATATACTAAACCCGGCCCCTTTCAACCCGTAACCCGTATGGTTCAATTTAAACCCGGAACAACCCAGCCCGTTACAATCCGTTGCTGTTCCGATCCAACCCGGCCCGGACCGGTAACCGGACGGGTCAAAAAATTTTGACCCGAACCCGGCCCGGTCAGCCCGTTAATCAGTAGTTCAGACATCTTGTCCCTAATATCGTGCTGTCATATTTACACTTACACTGAGGTGCTTTCTCAGCAACTTCGAGATTCCTTTGCCAGTATTTTTTTTTATTTAATAATTACTGGTAAGGAATTACTTGCACCAAGGTTTGCTAATTCGTAGAAGAGCTTTATAGTACTCTACTATATTTTAATCAGGGGACAAAATTAAAGAGAAAAAAAAGAGTGAAAGTGTTATAAAGTGAAAGCAATTTAGTAAAATATGAACAAGAAATATAAGCAACTTAGTGAAATATGAACAAGAAATATGGATAGAGAGAAGGAAGAGATTTTTTTCTTCAATTGTGTGTCTTTTCCTATCTATTACAAGGCCTTTATATAGGCATAAAAAGTGAAGAAAATATTTCATGGAATTTGTCATTGAACATACAAAATATGTCATTGAATATGTCATTAAGCATTTGAGATGAAGATTATGGAAAATGAGTAGATATCCAACATATTATGATATTTATCAATAATACTTCCCCTTTGGATGTCCATAGATAATGTGCCTCATTAAAACCTTAACTAAAATAAAACCCAATGGGAAAAAAAATTCTAAAAAAGGAAAAAGAGTACACATATCTAACAATATGCATTTTTGTTGCCTCGTTAAAAACCTTGCAAGGAAAACCCAGTGGGACAAAACCTTGTAAGGAAAAAAGAGTGCAACGCGCATTAACTCCCCCTAAAAGAGCATCAATTCACATTCTTGAGCCTTCACATTCCAATCTTGTGCACCATCTTCAAGAGACCGTTGGTAGAGATTTGATAAATAAATCAGCCATATCAACTATAATGAATATTTGCACCTTGAAATCATAACTCGTGATAGATATATAATGTCTTCACAAATATTGTGGAATGGCTCTTCAATATCTCCATAAATGTATCATCGCTATCATATTATCATGCTTATAGTTATAGCAAGATACATTTGTGCATAAATTGCACTGAGGAAGTGGTACCTCAAGATCAAGAATTATAGATGCTTCAAGCAACTTAAATCCTTTATGGATTGTCATATAAGTTGAGTCATATAAGCCATATTATAGACTTTAGATGCATATCAAGTTTTCATGTCATGCTAGACGTATAAGATATCGAAAACTGATTACACATACCATTGACTTTATACTTTCAAGTATTCGAACTACATGTCCAAAATTACATGTCTTTCATATGGAATCAATTCTACTTGAATTGTATCTCTTCCATTGGCCAATATTTTTGTTTGTATTCGACAAACTTAAGATCCTCATCGATATTTAGCGCTATCATAGATGTCGTCGACGAACATTTTATATCGGTTCCAGTAAATTTTCATAAAGACATAACATGGAGATCTCTTCATTCATATATTCAGGTACCTGAATCTCTCATGAGATTTTATGAAGTGTTATGTCATGTGATCTTCTAGATCACTTGCCTCCTTATTATGATCACTTTGATCATTTGCTCATCATCTTTATTAAGAAGTTCTTTTTGAAACCGATTTGTCTATACGCTTTAAGCGTATCAAAGACTTTGTCCTTCTAGGACTTAATATGAGCATTTGCAGTAAGAATATAGTTACTTTCTTTGGGTCAGCAAATGCGTATGGCATGCTTTGCAATATGTTGCAATTGAATTATCTTTTTATGAACTTCAAGTTCATATTATGATATTCGAGGATCTATATATACAAATGATAATTCGTTCCATATAACTTTTTCTCAAGTGTTTATCATGTCTCCCCCTCATGTTAGAAAAACTAACTTGTTTCCTCAACTCTGGGAAATCATCTTTGTGCATTATCATGTTAATATACACTGCACATCAATAATAATAAGATGAAATTATTTGGTTCCTGACCCTGAACCACTTGTGAGGGGAGAATATAATATACTCTCGTATATAACGTATATCAAATTGATATAGATAACTTTGTTCTCATAAGCAATAGTTTAGCTATTAAGTGGAGGCATTCAATAAATTATTTTGCTAAACCATCTATGATGTAAACCAACTTATCAAGATGAACTATCTTGGATAGAATCTGGAAATTATGCTCGAAATTAGATTACTGAGCAAGTTACCTCGCAAACACCGGCCAAGTTGTAGGTTAATAATAATCGCACATGTAACCATATCATAGATGCATCTTATGTGGCATACATGGCAGGTGAATGAGCCCATATTCACCTTGATATTTTCAGAATTTATTGGATTCAACCCCAACTTTAGTTGGTCAATTAATTAATGAGAACAAGTAATACAAGAGAATTCGTCTAGTTCTTTATATTTACCCATGTGAATTCTATATTATTGTTGCACATCATACTTAAATTGATATGGCTAACCCGAATGCCAACTGAATAAATTATCAATATTGATAAAATTTGGGTTTACATCATGACATGTGCAATTATCGAAAACTCTAAGTTTATTATGATATGGGTTTTTATATCAATAAACATCCACTTTATTTTATTTGTATAGTAAAATTTGGAGAATAAAGCGGGTAGCTTTTCACATACATATTATCCCGCTACAAGTTGTAGTAATAGAAGATATCAAATCGTTCCTTTATTTATAGTCTCAATATAATCAATCGCTTTCGTGTATACTTTGGAAATTGAATAAGTTTCTTTGAGACTTACTACAATACAAAACCTTATTGGTAATCAATTGTATTTCTCCAAAATAATATAATTGGCTCTTATAGAGTTCTCAATTAATTTGGTACTATCACATATTGATCAATATCCATATAGTGAATATTTCTTTTAAAGAGAAAGTTGTACGATTATGGTCATGTCAACATTATATGCAAGATATGTTTCTTGCATTATTATTGTCCTTTAATAATCACATTGCCAAAATATTTTGGCGTACAATAGGTACGTGACCAATGATCATTCATGCCATAATAATGACATTATTTTCTTATATCATCCCAACCCTCCTTCTAGAGGTGAGTGCGGTATATTCAATACCAATAGCATGTTCATATTCTTCCAATAATGAATATGTATTCGTAAATCAGATGTTGTCACATTCACACCATGAATGGACCATATATGTGCTATATAAAATCTGATGTCAAATCGATGACAGATATTACTTTCACAGAGTGAAGGATTATTTTGAGAATCCTTATTATTCTCATTATCACAATGATGACGATTATAATTTCTTCTATTGCCACGTCTACATCCATTGATACCTTCACAGTAATAATTTTGTCTTCTTTCAGACTTATCACATACTGCTATCATATTTTCTGCGGGGATATGTAATTTTGTTATCCTTTTCAAATCCATAAATGCGTCTGCCGTTTGATTTGTTATTATTTGCAAATGAATAATCTTTTGCACCTTTTTTTCACAAATAAAGGCACGTGGATCAAGATGAGATAATGATGGATTTTTCCACAGAATTTCCCGTTTGGTTTCACCAACTTCTCCCCCCTAATTTTGAGAAAAGTGTCTCATCGAATCGAATGTCTGCAAATCGTGCAGCGAACAAGTAATACAAGAGAATTCGTAAAGAACTTTCTAGTTCTTTATATTTACCCATGTGAATTCTCTATTATTGTTGCACATCATACTTAAATTGATATGGCTAACCCGAATGCCAACTGAATAAATTATCAATATTGATAAAATTCGGGTTTACATCATGACATGTGCAATTATCGATAAACTTTGAGTTTATTATCATATGGGTTTTTATATCAATAAACATCCACTTTATTGTGGCATTCTTTTGTTTGTATAGTACAAATTGGAGAATAAAGCGGGTAGCTTTTCACATACATATTATCCCGCTACAAGTTGTAGTAATAGAAGATATCAAATCTTTCCTTTATTTATAGTCTCAATATAATCAATCGCTTTCGTGTATACTTTGGAAATTGAATAAGTTTCTTTGAGACTTACTACAATACAAAACCTTATTGGTAATCAATTGTATTTCTCCAAAATAATATAATTGGCTCTTAAAGAGTTCTCAATTAATTTGGTACTATCACATATTAATCAATATCCATATAGTGAATATTTCTAAAGAGAAAGTTGTACCATTATGGTCATGTCAACATTATATGCAAGATATGTTTCTTGCATTATTATTGTCCTTTAATAATCACATTGCCAAAATATTTTGGCGTACAATAGGTACGTGACCAATGATCATTCATTCCATAATAATGACATTATTTTCTTATATCATCTCAACCCTCCTTCTAGAGGTGAGTGTGGTATATTCAATACCAATAGCATGTTCATATTCTTCCAATAATGAGTATGTATTCGTAAATCAGATGTTGTCAGATTCACACCATGAATGGACCATAATCATCTATATGTGCAATATAAAATCTCATGTCAAATCGATGACAGATATTACTTTCACAGAGTGAAGGATTATTTTGAGAATCCTTATTATTCTCATTATCACAATGATGACGATTATAATTTCTTCTATTGCCACGTCTACATCCATTGATACCTTCATGGTAATAATTTTGTCTTCTTTCAGACTTATCACATACTGCTATCATATTTTCTGCGGGGATATGTAATTTTGTTATCCTTTTCAAATCCGTAAATGCGTCTGCCATTTGATTTGTTATTATTTGCAAATGAATAATCTTTTGCACCTCTTTTTCACAAATAGAGGCACGTGGATCAAGATGAGATAATGATGGATTTTTTCACAAAATTTCCCGTTTGGTTTCACCAACTTCTCCCCCTAATTTTGGGAAAAAGTGTCTTATCGAATCGACAGTCTGCAAATCGTGCAGTGAACAAATCCCCTGTCAATGTTTCGAGGTAGCGAATAATGGAGGGCAATTCAAACCCAACATATATTCCTAACCTTCTTTGCGGACCCATTTTGGTGTGATATGGCGGTGCTACAGCCACATATACTGCGCATCCAAAAATTCTTAAATGGGATATAATAGGTTCATGACCCAAAACTAATTGTAACGGGGAATATTTGTGATAATTTGTCGGTCTTAGACGAACTAGCATTGCTGCATGCAAAATGGCGTGACCCCAAACCGAAGTGGTCAGCCTCATTTTCATGAGTAACGGTCTTGCTATCAACTGCAGATGTTTAATTAAAGACTCTCCAAGACCATTTTGAGTGTGAATGAGCTACAAGATGTTCCACTTTATCCCAATTGATAAGCAATAATTATTAAATGCTTGGGATGAACAGCAGCATTATCTAGTCTAATAGACTTAATCGAATTATCGAGAAATTGTGCCCGTAATCGAATTATTTGTGCCATTAATTTGCAAACGCAAGGTTGCGAGATGACAATAGACACACATGAGACCATCTGGAAGATGCGTCTATTAAGATCATAAATATCTAAACGACCCACTAGGTGGGTGAATAGGTCCACAAATGTCCCCTTGTATACGTTCCAAAAACGCAGGTGACTCAATTCCAACCTTTGTTGGTGATGGTCTAATAATTAACTTGCCTTGATAACAAGAAGTTCAAGAAAATTCATTATTTAAAAGAATCTTTAAATTCTTTAATAGATGCCCATTTGAGTTTTCTATAATCCGTCTCATCATAATTGATCCAGGATGTCCCAATCGATCATGTCAAAGTACGAAAGTATTGGAATCAGTAACCTTTTGGTTTACGGTAGAATGTTCCTCAATTGCACTAATTCTTGTCCAATACAGGCCACAAGATAAAGATCGGAACTTCTCAATAATCCTCTTTTGGCCAAAGACATTCTTTGTAATGATGAGATATTCAAAATTATTCTCATCTATTGTCTCAATATGATATCCATTTTGACTGATATCTTTAAAACTCAACAAGTTCCTCTTAGACTTGGAGGAGAACGTTGCATTCTCTATGATAAATAGCAGAGTTATAGTAGCTCCTCCAGAGCCTTCAATTAATTTACTACCACCAGAAATTGTAGTAACATCTGCCTTACACATACTTAAATGAGAGAAATATTTCTTCTTTTTGAACATTGTATGTGTGGTACATGAATCAATTAAACAAATATTATTACAATTGAATTTTGATCCAAGTTTATTTTGTGAGATATCCATACTTAATCTTGTATGTCTAATTAGTGCATGCATCATTAAATTATTCAAGTTAATTAGCATGATTTAAAGTGTACTAAATACGTGTAAGACAATACCGGCTAATATGAATACACTTATTGCACTAAAATCTTTATCAAGCAATTTTAGTAATAATTTGGCTAAGTGATTTGACATGCTACATAACTAGTATTGTTACTTTTCTAGATTGACCATATAAAGGAATTATATGTGCACCTAAAGAATATAAAGATTTTAATATCGTAAAATCTATACCTACGTAGTATCTCCATGTATACTAATATTCTGTATGTAGTCTTGTCAAAATAAATAGTTAAATGTAGCTAGTGTAGTATATCATGTTATACAGCACAATAATGTATAATCACACATTATGTTAGGTGTACCCAAGTACTTAAGCATGTAACTAGATATACTTGAATTCAATAAGAAAATAGACTTGAAAACAAAAACAATTTCAAGTAATCTCATTATTACTAACAATGTTTTATTTCTACACAGAAGAAGATGAATAATCAAAAAAAGCTTCTTGGATTTAGTCAAAGTAGGAAGTAATATTTTAATGATGCAAACACTATTTATATTCATATTTTGGATATGTACTACTGTCAAGAAAATATTATTTGTTATCTAAGTCTATTGTTGATTACTTCTATTTATATTCTAATAATGCAAATCAATTAAGAAGTAATTCATTCAAATCATTACATATTTATTCATAAATAAAGAGATCATGGTGAAGTATGAGTATCTTTCTCTTTCTATTTTTGTTTTTAAACATAATTGATAAAAACTAAGTATCCAACAAAACATATCATTATTCTTACAAAAGAGAGAAACATGTTGTACCTGATAATTTTAAATCAGAGTCGAGAACTTTAAAAGAGGATAACTTACCGTGATGGTTAGAGACTCATGCTGATAACGTGTTATAAAATGAAAGCAATTTAGTAAAACATGAACAAGAAATATAAGCAACTTAGTGAAACATAAACAAGAAATATAGATAGAGAGAAGGAAGAGATTTTCTTCTTCAATTGTGTGTCTTTTCCTATCTATTACAAGTCCTTTATATAGGCATAAAAAGTGAAGAAAATATGTCATGGAATTTGTCATTGAACATACAAAATATGTCATTGAATATGTCATTAAGGATTTGAGATGAAGATTATGGAAAATGAGTAGACATCCAACATATTATGATATTTATCATAATAGAAAGCAATTTGATACTAATATCTTCAACTATTAGTAGTGTTTAAAGTCGATCCGAAACCAAAAACCGAATCGAATTGAACCTTAATGACTTATCGGTAATGGCTTAATGGACGGGGAACGGATTGAATTTTTTTTATTAACGGCTTAACGATTTGGGGGCGAATTATTTAATTTTCTTAACGGATAATCCGTTAACCCATTAAAAATATAAAAATATATATGCATAATTTATTTTTATTAATATATTAAATATAAAAAAACTAAAATCCTTGAAAATGAATAACAAAAACAAACATGTATGTTAGGTCTCTAAACTCTAAAGTCTAAGTCTATTGTCTGACCCATTCCAAATTCCCAATTTTAGAGAAACCATAACGCCTAAAGCAGCAGCCACTGCCCACCGGCCAATAGTCCTCGCCACCGCCCACCGGCCAATAGTCCTCGCCGTCGTCGACTTCCGGTTTCCCTCTCGTAGGTAATAACTTCAGTTTGGTATTTCCAGAATTTTGATAAGGCCTCCGTTATTAATTTTATATCTTGTTGATATGCTTATAATTATCGCACGACTCAGTAGTTTAATTTTTTTTCAAATTTAGCCAGCAATAGAAAAGACTCTTCTGTAATTGAGGTGTAGTGTTAATATATTTGGTAAGAATTTGAATTTAATCCATTAAGGCTTCAAGTATTTGTTGTATGTAACTGTGTATTTACTGTTAATTGAACTAACCACGTTAATCCTGCTTGCCGCATAACAGTGTTAATCCTACTGATGAAGAGCTTATTACTTTCTACCTTGCAAAGTTTTTAACGGCACCTTTTGACTTTTGTGGTGTTCAAATTGCTGAAGTTTACCTCAACAGATGTGAGCTGATGAAAAGTCCCTTATATATGGCGGACGTACTAACTGTTTTAAGATATTCTTCATTGCTTTGTCATGAAAAATATTTACTACTACTAGTTATATTTTAAATATATAATGAGAATATGAGAAGATTCTTGTTTAAAATACATTAATTGGAGATGTTAATTTGCCCATGGAAAAAATATTCAAATGTTAATTTTTATATATGAAGTAGAGATGGAATTGGAGAACAGCTTTGGTCTTGTTGAGGAGCAGCAACTTCTTGGTCTTGTTGAGCAGTAGCTTTTTCATTCTACAAGTTGCAGTAACTTTAGGAGAGCAGAGAGACAATGTGATATTGTGTGTTGTTTGCTACTTCTTGTGCAAGCAGCTGGGAATACGAATCTTTTTTCTAGATATGTTGGTTCTTCTGACTTGAGCAGAAGGATCAGTAGATTGAGGGTAAACAAAGGCACCAACAAAGTGAGGAGCTGGTGTTGCACTTATATCACGGCTCAAAACGGGGAAAACCATAAAGAAATTGCTAGAAGTACAGCCATCTCCATCACTGGAATATGTAAGATAATCACTAGATAATTATTGAATGGGGATCATTACTTCTTTTTAACATATATATATATATATCTAGTGTAATTTCGATTTGTGAATTGTATGCTAGGATGATAAATCGTCCAATAACCGCCCGGTAAGAGCTAAACTGATATCAATCCGCCCTATACCTTATCGAGTGGCTAACGGATTAATACATTTAAAAGCCGATAACCGATAAGCCAAACCGTTAAGAGTAAATAACTGCCTAATCCGCCTGATAAGCAACCTTAAAGTCAATTGTTTAAAACGCACTCCGACCATCTTCTTAAATCTTGCCAACTATCATTAGTCTTTTTCCTTCTCACCTTGAGTTTGGATCTAAAGATCATGGGTTTTGAACTTAATGTTTTATATTTCAATGCCACATAAGAGAAGTGATTTGTGTGATATTCAATTTTTCGCCATGCACAAATTGTACAAGGACTTAATTTTTCTATGTGTTTCTTATACTATAATTGCGGAATAGTAAATGCATAAAGTAAAGAACACAAGTATTTTTACGTCAAAAAATGCCTAGCTCAAAAAGTAAAAAAAATCAAGACGTACTTCCTAGTAGGATTTTATCCAACGCTCCAATAAATCACTGAGCCAAAAACATCATTTACAAAATTCTTGTAAACCTAAAAATTACCTCTAACCCTTTGTGGCAATCAGCCTCAGGCTGTTGCGATAATTTCAGGTTAACTCTAGCTTGAACAATACACTCGGAGTACCTAGTACAAATATTTCTAGACAAAAACTTAAAGATACGTCTCAAACACCCTACTACAATGAAATTAGAATAAAAGACAGACACTTGAAACTGGTTCGTCTATCTGTTTCATGTAGCTTCAGGTTCGCGCACTTGAAACACACGGGAATTGCTTGCAAAATGCCTTGTTATTTTGCTCTCAACTCTTGTTTAATTTAGCGTTTTTACGTGCTTGTAAAAGGGAACATCTTGAAATATATAGAGTTAGTAGAATAGGATCGACTAGAGTTCTAATGTTATACTCTTCCATGGTGGAAGAGTTCTAATTATTTTCAACTTCTAATTCCTCTTTTATCTAAGATAGAGTTCTTTTCAAGTAAGGAGTGCTGCTCCTTATCAATTATGCAACATTTTCATTCAGGAGATATCATATATAAGCACGTGTACTTATCCCATTCATGTGCATACTTTATGCTTGAATATGCCTGTGCCCTGTGTATATTGTGTATGGACCTGGTTCGTGCATGTGTTTCTTTGTCAATCATCAAAATAACCTTAATTAGGACAACAAATTTTCTCTTTTTGATGATGACAAACTCTATACTTTTCATAAGCATGAAACTTGTTTCAAGTCAGCTCAACATCAACATAATATTAGAACTCTTTCCATATTAAAGTCACAAATCATCGAGGACCGGTTCATTAGGTTATAAACATCACAGTCTAAAATAAAAACCACAACATATCTTCCCCCTTTTGGCATCATCAAAAAGTTGCATAGTTATATTAGATTACCAGACTTTAGCAGATCTTACTCATGGCCATTTAGGCAACCTTAAATGTAATCATGGAGTCGAGTATCACTTATCAATCTAAGGATATTATCCATCTAAGAAATATCAAAAAATAATTAGCAAAAACGGTGATTATCATAGATAAGATCCATCCACAAAGCATAAAAGGAAATAAAAGTATAGCACCATGAGCAAAAATACAAAATAAAAACATCTAACTTGAGTCACTAGTTTTTCTAACTAAGCTAGGAAAGGTTTAAGGCTGGGAAGGACTAGGTTCTTGGTGTATGAGTTGAAGCAGCTTCAACATGTCATGAAAAATGCCTGCATTCTTCTCTTTCTCCTTTGCAAGCTCAGACATGAGAGCATCCCTCTAAGTTTCTTCTTTAGTCAGCCTCTTCTTTAGCCTCTTAATTTCAGCATGCTTAGACCCACTTCCTGCACCAAGGCTCTCACTTTGTTGTTCACAGGCATCCTCTAGAGAAACTAGGTTCTTTAGCAACATTATAGACTTCATAGTCAAAAGAAGTCAAGTTGTAGTCTGTGCGGATCCTGATATTGATATTATGGCATGTGAGTCGTCCGTGCAGATTATAGCACTTGGACTGTAGAAGCCCCTCCAGAGTTTGTACACATCCCTACTAAGCGCGGTTGATTATATTGAAGGGTGGATCTTCCCTGGACATGGATCTTGTCTGAAGCATTATATATTTTGAGATGGATCTTCTCTACGAGCTGGATTGGCCCTGCGCAGTTCTGAATTACTATTGGTCAGTTGATGTATATATTCCGGGATGGATCTTCCTTGGGATGGATTGGCCAGATACGGTATTGAGCGATTAGGCATAACTAGAAGAAAGTGTGAGCCACTGATATTGGGTACTCTAAAAGTGTGAGTACATGATTCATCTCTGAGATACATGACATTGGCATGCACACATGACATCCATGCATAGAGATGCATTTTCCTCATGTTGTACGGTATCACGTCATTCATAACTTTTTACACATATTGATATGTGGGCATAGAGAGGTATTTCACACTTGCTATCTACAAAGAAAATGAAACATCATATTTATTGGGGAAAGGATTTTTTTATAGAAAAATTATAGGTTTCAAAGTATCTCATATTTTTCGATGATTTCGGTAAAGGATTTGGGTTTTCACTGATATACTTGAAATGTGGAACTATTTTTGGGAATTACAAAAAAATTGAGCATTTAATATTCAGAGTTACTTCTTTATTTATTTGTTTTACATTGTTATGAACTGTTGTTGGTTATTGGTGTTGGACACGACCTATGTTCCAGCTCGTTACTAGTTTCAACCTAAGATTAGGTTTGTTACTTATTGAGTACATGAGGTCGGTTGTGCTCATACTATACTTCTGCACCTTGCATGCAGATGTTTACTGATGATATTTGTTGTGACCAACGAGACCTAGGATTGAAGATGTACATGTGCCTCTTGTTCATGGTAGTCTTAGATTTATAAAACTCTATTTATGTACTTTTCCAACTGATGATTATTTGCTTCATACCAGCTTTGTAAACTCTATTCTTAGAAGCCCATGGTTTGTACTACCATTCCTTGGGAAATTTATACGATTCAAAAATTTCCCTTTATTTAATTGTCTTATTGATATTATTAAAATTTGATAGTTATTAGTTGGATTACCTAGCGGGTTGGGTTAGGTTCCATCACGATGAGTGAATTTTGGTTCGTGGCAGATTAGTATCATAATTCTAGGTTCATAGGCTCTACAAGTCATGAGCAAGTGTCTAATAGAGTCTTGCGGATCGGGTTGATAACGTCTATGCCTATCTTCGAGAGTCTACAGGGCATTTAGTATATACTTCCTATCTTTTTGTCCTTACGTGCGGCATCGATTTAGCTTGAAGCGTAATCCTTTGAATTCCTTCCATGCATTCGTATGCGCACTTGAATGGTCAGTATCAGTCGTGCATCGAAGGCTTGTGATTTCATGGATGAGGTGCGAGATATGATTTTAGTATGCTGATGATGGGCCAGTCTAGAGGACTTGAGTTCGGGTTTTAACTATAGCTTGAGTACATAGATGTTGATTGTGTGAGCACGTACTTCTTAATCTATATGTCCAGTAGTGTCCTTATTAGTGAAGTTTATGACTGGATGGATACGTGAATAGTATGATGTGATTGCAAAGATGTGTTCATATGGTTTGAATTTCAGTGCAGGATTTTGGCAACAGAGTATGGGTATTATAAGTTATCAGATATTTCATTCCTTGGATTTGACCCAAGTGCGAGATATGATTTTAGTATGTTGATGATGGGCCAGTCTAGAGGACTTGAATTTGGATTTTGACTGTAGCTTGAGCACAAAGATGTTGATTGTGTGAGCATGTGATTTTGTATTTATATGTCCGGTAGTGTCCTTATTAGTGGAATTTGTGACTGGATGGCTACGTGAAGAGTATGATGTGATTGCGAGATGTGTTCATATGGTTTGAATGTTATGATAAGGATTTTCTTGAGGTGGTGTAGAAAGGACTATCAAGTGCTTGATTTATGTCTTGACGCGATGCATAGTCTCGATTTATTAGTGTATTGGAATATCTTTCATGTTGTTCAATTGTGGAATGAATTAGATTCTCATGTCTTGTTGATGAGTTCAGAATCAGGAAAATTAAGTGATTGCGTAGTAGTTATAACTGTGGAAGGGTATTGAGAGATGTCAGTTTGGGGCGAAGTAGGTGGGTCATAACCTATGAGGTAATCTATAGATGTTTGATTTTATGATGTTGTGTGGAGGCTATCTTTTCTACCGGTGGGTTATATTTGTGCGGTTTGAGGTATTATATGGTTTGTGTTACACGAGCATATGAACGATTTAGTTGAATTTCAGTGCGGGATTTTGGTAGCAATAGAGTATGGGTATTGTAAGTTATCAGATATTTTATTCCTTGGATTTTGACACAAGTGGGGGAGTTTGATATCGACGGGTTGATTGCACAATTATGTGTTGTCTTGGTTTCAATTTGAGGTATACTGGTGAATCAGTTATGACTTGCAAGAGGTTGAGTTCGAGAATGATTCGAGTAAGGGAATTTCTTGATATGGGTTGTATTACACTCAATGTGTATATAGGAATCATGGAATAAATCATGCTTGTTATTCTTGACGGATGTAGTGTGCTAGGAGTAGAGGTTTAATCGGTTGCTTAGAGGTGTGAATTACTTCTTAGGGATTTGGTTTGCAAATGGGGCACAGGTCATTCGATCCATTTGGTCTATTTATCTAGTTGAGAGTTGAGCAGAATGGAAGATTCTTAAGAATGGCCCAAATTGATTCAAGATTTAAATGTAGAAATTGGAAATTTTCAGGATTGGTATATAGCTAAGGTCTAGATTTTTCATTGGATGGTGTAGAGACTTGTGGCATTTCTATTTCTTTATGGATTTTATATTTCAATATTATGAAGGTGAAGAAAATGGTTTTACATTCGCACAAGGTATCTTCAGAGTAGGTGTCTCAATTGTGATACTTTTGGGGTGCTTAAGAAGGAATAAAGCGTCTTATGAGCCTTAGGGAAGTGTTGTTTTATGCTAGGATCTCTTGTGGTGAGCTTTAGGTTAAGAGTCTTAGTCTATTGGCAAGGAGAAGTATCAATTTGAAGGCAATTCGGAAGGCACTCAGAGAATTAGAACAACTTGGTAGTAGATTGGATCAGCACAGTAATGGATATAATCGGTTCCTTGGGTACTTATGATGTGACTAGTCTCTACATGTGTCCCGTGGTAATGCTCAAGGGTTTTTGGTGAATTACGTGGCTTGATTGAGTTAGAGAGATTTAGTTTTGATGGATTGATTATGTGCAAATGGGTTTCGAAGAGTTTTCAATGGTTTCTACCATGGTTGGAGGAGTATATTTCCTACTAGCATGAGGAGCATGTGATGTGTACTGATTTTCTCCAGATGAAATCAAATGGAAAGTTCTTGGCTAATTGAGTATGTAATTTCTTGTGACTCGGAGTGGATTATGAAGTTCTCATATTTTTTATATGATGGCATGATATATGCGGTGTGTTGTGTGGGATCGAGATTTGCACATGCAAAGGTCACGGGTTAGTTTTTAAGGGAAGGACATGAATTCTTAGGCAGCATGGACAATTTTAGATAACTGGATAAATGATATTACTATTTAGTATTGCTGGTGAAAGTGTACATTTTACAAGGAAAAATATGTTTTGATTTATGGATACTTCACTAGTACTGCGGCACTACCCTGGTTAATCGATTGTTGATATTGAAATTTTGCTATGTGGAACAGAAGAATTATAAAAGTATCGCTCGTGGGATATCGTGTATGAGAGATATGTTAGATATTCGGGAGGTGGAGTTGGGATCAGATATGGTGATTCGTGTGTTATATGGATTTTGAGACTGGAGTTCTCATTAGTCGATTGTTTCGTTGTTGTGGACTGTGAAAACATGGTCAAATCTAGTCATAGGATGGTGTGTGTTATGGTTAGGTCAGTGTGGATCTTTGGAGGGTTATTTATCAATTTATGGATGGCCAGAGTTGATTTGGGGGTCCATTGGTAGGCCCAATTAGGATATGTATCCTACACCATGTCAGATTGGTTGGCTCCATATTGCTATTGTTGAGGGATGTGTCATTCGATTGTTTTTGAGCTTATTCGTGTTCTAATATTATATGCGGGTTACTCTTCTATTCTATGAGGAGTTTAGATTCGTTGGTTACATGCACATATGGTGCGGTTCTATTTGGGACTTATAATGGAATCTAAGCGAGATGGGTATTTGGGTGATGCATGGTTGATTGCACATTCGCTATGAACTTTCAGGTTTTGTGTGTCATTGTGTCATTTTCTTCTCCGTGGTTATGGTAATGCACTTCGGGTACTTGATGTTGAATTTCACGTGGTTATTGATTTTGAGCAGGGTGGCTCGAGGTATAGTATGGACCAAAGTTTGGATGGGGTCACACATTGCAGCGAAGTTATGTTCAGATATGATCCTTTATGTTAGATTGGTGTGTTTGGTTCTGCTGCGTGTGATAGGTTCTTAGCATTGCGTTGTGGTGGTACTTATTGAGATTGCGAGACATTTCTCTCGCTTGAGTCATTTTCCATGATTGAGTACATTTGGAATGATTCTTATTAGTGCACGGGTTGTGGCTTTAGATTATATTGATGTGGCATATCACTAGAGTGGTCGTGTTGGATAAGATGAGGTCATTGGACCTAGAATACATGCTATCGGATTTGATTACAACATGGTTGGAAGAATAATATCAAAAGTCAACTTAGAAATAGTATATAGTCCTTATCGAATGAGAGTGAGTTACACAATTGGCTGATCTGATGAATGGTTATGTGTTCTGCGTGTTTCTTACATCGTTGCAATGTATGAAGGTTTTAGTACAAGGCTTTGTTTAATATGAGGTTTATTACTAGTATTGGGTTATTTTGGATATCTATTGTGATTAGAAATTACCGCTATGAGTATTTGAGTTATGCGAGTGATTACATCTTGGGTCATGGTGAAGGCTTGATACAGCTTGTTCATACTTATACAGTGTGTAAATGCGAGATTCTGATCTTATAGAAAATTTCGGATGTTGTAAATTAGATTCTAAGGCTTATGGGCTAGGGTTGAAGTAACGATCTTCAGTTATGTTGTGTTTGCGAGCCTATATGGAATAGGGTGATGTGGGATCACCCTGGGTATGTGCATGGTAAGGTTACACGCGATTTTATGGAGTTTAAAACAACTCTTGGCATGTTCGAGGACGAACGTATGTTTAAGTGGGTGAAGATGTAATGACCCGACCAATTGTTTTGAGCATTTTCACTTCTCTCGGTAGTTCACAAGCATGAGTAGCTCCGTATCGGTTTTGGTTTTTAGTTTATTCGGAGTTTATATGGAAGAATGATTATCAACTAGGAAGTATTAAATTTGAAAGAGTTGGCCAAGTTTGACTTTTTAGTATTTGACCTCGGATTTGATTTTTGATGGATCAGTTAGCTTCGTTGGGTAATTTTAGACTTAAGAGCAAGTCCTGATTGTGATTTGGAGGTCCAGTAGAATTAGGGTTGAAATCGCAAAAGTTGGAATTTTGAAAAGTTTATCCGGGAGTGAAATTTTTTATATCAAGGTCGGTTTCCAATTTCGGAAGTTCAAACAGGTCCATAATTCAAATGTAACTTGTGTGCAAAATTTAAGGTCAATCGTACGTGATTTGATTGGTTTCGGCATCGGTTAAGGAAGTTTGAAGTTTCAAAATTTATTGATTTAGTGTAATTCATTGTTTCGATGTTGTTGTGCATGTTTTGAGGCCTCGAGTAGGTTTGTGTTATGTTATGGGACTAGTTGGGATGATCGGACGTGGTCCCGAGGGGCTCGGGCGTGTTTCAGGTTTATTTCGGGCTATATTTTTTCATGTTTTCAGTTTTGGTGTATTCTGATGTCTGGTGTCACTTTTCTTCATCACGATCGCGAAATGAGGAATATGATCGCGTAGGGGAAAAATCTTAGGCTGAGTGTTTCTCCTTCGAGTTCGCGAACATGGGTCTGCATTTGCATATGTTGTGGCAGATTGAGCATCGTGTCCGCATTGGTGAGCATGCGTTCGCGTAGTGGTCTGGACTGAGCTGGGACTAGAGTAATTCTTCAGCGTGTTCGCGTGAGGTGAGATGCATGCACGAAGTCTTGGGGTAGTGTTGCTCACGTTCGCGTGGTCTATTTTGTGATCGCATAGTGTATTCTGGGAGACGAATGTGTTTGTTATTCACGTTAGCAGTGTCTTTTCCACGTTTGCATAGAGCCTTCTTTTGGAAATGCACTGTCGTTCATCACGAACGCGACGATTTTTTCGAGTTCGCATAAGATGATGCATGGGTAGATTATGAAGCACTCTATTTCGATGGTTTTGACCATTTTTATATTTTGGGAGCTATGAAGCTCGGATTGATGCGATT
This sequence comes from Nicotiana benthamiana, assembly GCA_034376525.1. Taxonomy (NCBI): domain Eukaryota; kingdom Viridiplantae; phylum Streptophyta; class Magnoliopsida; order Solanales; family Solanaceae; genus Nicotiana; species Nicotiana benthamiana. Next base: position 116,234,375 of record CM067340.1, read on the forward strand.
CTTGAAGCAATTTTCACCATAAAAATTGGGGCAAATGTTCTCTACTCGGTTTTAGTTATATTTCATGAATCTTTCATCGATTTTAGGTTTTGGTTGATGAATTTTAAAGAGAAAATTGGGGGTTTTGTCCTAAAGTTTTATAATGTGAATTTTTGAAATTTGAACATCAATTCGGAGTCGGATTGAGTGAAACTAGTATGGTTGGACTCGTAATTGAATGAGTTTTCGGATTTTTTCCAGTTTCCTCGCGTTCTGAGGCGCGAGATTGGGTGTAATATTTTCCAGTTTTGGGTTTGAATAAGGATTCGATCTTTATCATTTGGAATTATTTTCTTGGGATTTATTTGATGTATTTGAGTTACTTTTGGCTAGTTTTGAAATGTACGGAGGTTGTTACGCGCCTGACGTATTTTTGGATCATCGGTTGTCTTGCTCGGTATTTGAATTGGCTTGTTCGAGGTAAGTAACTCTTCTAAACATAGTGCTGAGGGTTTTAAACCCCGAATTACGTGCTATGTGATTGGTGTTGAGATGACGCACATGCTAGGTGATGGGCGTGTGCGTGTGCAACGTGTGAATTGTGACTCTGTCACTTTTATGGTACTGTGTAGTTACCTAAGTTTACCTATAATAAAATTTCTACGTACTTGAGATATTGAGCTGTGATCCACGTCAGACACCATGTCTAGGCTACATGCCAAACCGATTGGGAATCACTGAGGTCATTTCTGCTGATGAGTTATTTGCTTTCATTGCTTCATATACTCAGTCATCGTATTTATATACATATCATATCTCAATCTCTTTTGTTTTTTATTGATGCATCATATCATCATTTTTGGGCTAATTTCATGACATTGTGAGCACAAGAGAGAGAGAGAGAGAGAGAGAGAGTGAGAGAGAGAGATTGGAGAGAATAATGATTGGGTGAGGCTCAGGGCCTGATTGTGAGGATATTGATATTATAACATGTGATTTATCCGTACGGATTTTGATATTGTTACTATAGCACGTTAGTTGTCCGTGTGGATCATGATATTGACATTATAGCACGTGAATCGTCCATGCAAATTATAGAGCTTGGGTTGTAGGATCCTCTCAGGAGTATGTACATGCCCCTAATGAGTGCGGTTGATTATATTGAGGGATTGATCTTCCCTAGACAAGGATCTTGTCCAAAGCATTATATATCTGGAAATGGATCTTCTCCACAGGCTATATTGGCCCTTCGCAGTACTGAGTGACCATTAGTCGGTTGATGTATATATTCCGGGATGGATTTTTCCTGGGCCGTATTGGCTATATACGATACTGAGTGATTGGGCATGACTAGCAGAAAGTGTGAGACAGTGAGATTGAGCACTCTGAGAGTGTGAGTACATGATTCATCTCTAAGATACATGGCATTGTCATGTACACATGACATACAAGCATGTAGATGTATTTTTCTCATGATGTACGTCATTCATGACTTTTCACACATATTGATATGTGGATATAGAGAGGTATTTCACACTTGCTATATAGAAAGAAAATGAAACATTATATTTATTGTGGAAAGAATCTTTTTATAGAAAATTATAGTGTTCAAACTATCTCATATTTTTCGACGATTCCGGTAAAGGATTTGGGTTTTCACTGATATACTTGAAAAGCGAAACTATTTTGGGAATTATGAAAAAGTTGAGCAGTTTAAATTCCGATTAATTCTTTTATTATTTGCTTTACATTATTATGAACTGTTGTTGGTTATTGGTGTTGGACCCGACCTATGTTCCAGCTTGTCACCACTTTCAACCTAAGGTTAAATTTGTTATTTATTGAGTATACGGAGTCAGTTGTACTCATACTACACTTCTGCACCTTGCGTGCAGATGTTGACTGGTGAAGTTGATGTGATCGAAGGGAGCGGGAATTTAAGATGTACCTGCTTTCCGGTTTTTGTTGCCGTTTATTCATGGTAGCCTTAGATTTATTATTATTTATGTACTTTTCACACAAATAATGTATTTGCTTCATGCCAGCTTTGTAAACTCTATTCTTAGAAACTCATGATTTGTACTACTAATCCTTGGAAAATGTATAAGATCGAACATTTTCTTTTGTTTAATTATCTTATTAATATTATTGGAATTGGATAGTTATTAGTTGGCTTACTTAGTGGGTTCGGTTAGGTGTCATCACGACTAGTGGATTTTGGATCGTGACACCTTATTAATTATGCAACATTTTCGTTCAAGAGATATCATATATAACCACTTGTGCGTATTCTCTTCACATGCATGCTTTGTGGTTGAATATGTCTGTGCCCTATGTACACTGTGTATAAGCCTGGTTCATATATGTATTTCTTTATTAATTATCAAAACAACCTTATTTGGGCCAAAAGAACTTTCCATCGAATTCATATCTCATCTAGGTTATTGAATTCATAATTAAATAATTATATATATTTAACGGGTTTTCTAATACAAATATAATATTTACACAAAAATTATTAAATTCAATCGAATTCGTATTTAATACTCTAGCTCTGCTTCTGTCTCTCCCAAATCTCAGTCTCTAGTAGGAGATGCACAGGTTAATACTCCGTTGATTAGATTTGGAGACTAAATTATCACAAGAATCTATAGATTAAGATACTTGTCAAAACAGGACAAGGCATGAGATGTAGACATGAGCCAGTAAAATGAGCACAGCTACTCTATCAAAAGGAGAAGACTTACAATAAGAAAACAAATTGTCCATAATTAGAAAGTGTTTCATAGTTTTCTAGTGTCTACAAATATTAAAACTTTAAAAGCTTTATGGGGAATAGCGTTGTTTCTATGTAAAAGTTACAGCTAAGTTTAAGAAATAATTCCATTCTCATACTTATCTTATTTCCAACATTTTTTATATTGTTTCCTTACTCAATCGGTAGAGCCAGCGGCTAAGATTTCTCTTTGATTATCTAAGGGCTTAGGGGCACACACGTTTATAAATGACAAGCCAGTTTCCTCAAGAATTTGTGATAGGCCTATTTCAAGAATTGTGGTAGAGGAGTGGCCATATATTTGTGTTCAAGGAATCATATGACGTGAAATCCACTCATATTTTCCATCGATTGGTCGAACAAAGTTGATTTTAGTTCTTCTCTCAAATACAATGGAAAAGAGGAGGGGAGTTGTGGCATAGCAAATAATTCATACAAGAGGATTAAATAAAACTAAAATGTCACCTTCAACAAATACAAAAATTATGACACAAAATAATTCTTGATTCTCTTTGTTGTTGTAGTAGATATCTTTCCTTTATTTTATTTTATATGTGGCAAGGATCAAAATATGAAGGTCAAAGTTTTTAATTTTAATCGTAAATTTAGATATATGTTTTTTAAAACTGGACAAGTATATTTAGATATATGTTTACCCATAAAACAGTATAATTGAATTTATTTCATGATTTATATACAAGCGAATTGATTTGATCCAAAACGATAAATAAAGTAGATTGAAAATAAAACTTAGCGACAAAACCAAAAAAATAACAAACCTGGCTTCTGGAGCCAAGCATCCGAAAACAGCAATAAGAGCAACATCAAACAAAAGGTGAAGATGTATTATTTAACTTGCAAATAGAGTATTGCGTAAGTTTTGCCAGAGATTTTTCGTGTCCCGTACAAGGTTGTTGAAACTTCTATTTATAGCTATATCTAGGAAATAAGATCCTAAAATCAAGCTCAGCTTAAATGATAATAATGGGGGTCATTGATGAATATGTAACGGTAAGTTACGAATGCAAATAATCTCTGCAATAGCTGTCAAACTGTTTAATGCTAAGAAATATTCTTCATTAAATGTCATCTGGTGACAAATATTTGTGTGATGACTCAAAAGGTTATCACTTTATTTACAAGTTAATTATGTGTTCCGAGACCTTAAAAATCTCATTTTATCTTACCTCGATTTTCGTAAACAGTCCAGGCGTTTATCCAGAACGCTTTTATATGAAAATTTAATAAAAATACTAATTTTGCTTCAAAATTATATTTAAGTTGACTCCGGTCAATATTTTGGATAAACAAATTAGAACCCGTAATTTGACGGTCCCGAAGGGTCCATAGAAAAATATGGGACTTGGACGTATGCTCGGAATTAAATTCCGAGGTCCCAAAACCGAGAAATAAATTTTTGAAGGAAATTTTTTAATTGAAATTATAAGAGTTTTTAAAATTTTAAAAATGCTTGAATTTGATGGTATCGGGCACGTATTTTGGTTTTGGAGCCCGGTACAGGTCTTATATGGTATTTAAGTTGAGCCTATAAAATTTGGTAAGAAATGGACTTAATATGACGTGAATCGGATCCTCGGTTGTTAAAAATTTAAACTTAAGAATTATTGAGATTTTTCTTTGATTTTGATGCTAAACTCGTAGTTCGAGGCATTATTTTGGCGATTTGATAGCACGAATAAGCCCGTATGATATTTTTAGGGTTGTATGCATGTTTTTTTTGGAGCCCCGATGGCTCGGGTGGGTTTTGGACAGGCCACGAGATGTTTTTACACTTGGAAAATTTGCAGGTTTTGCCATTTCTGATGCACAAACGTTTTGCACTTTGCGGTCGCGATGCCATTCTCGCGATCGCGAAAGGGAAATAGGGTTGGGGAGTATTTTTACCCTATACGAATGCGAGACCGAGGTCACAAACAGAGAACATTGGGGGGGGTTTGCTCTACGCGAACCTGACCGATGAACCGCGAACGGGTAGGTTTAGGATGTATGGAACCTAGGAGAACTACGCAAACGCAACCCCTTTATTGCGAACGAGAAGGTAGCGATGGGCTAAGCCTTCCTGAACGCGAAGCTTCTCCCGCGACGTGTAAGTCCACAATTGGTAGCTCCTCGTGAATTCGACAGTGCTCACACGAACGCGATGAACATTGTCGCCCAACACTTAAAACAATAGTAAAACTTTAGCCCACATTTTCATATTTTCAAAACTAGAGAGTTTCGAGGCGATTTTCAAGAAGCAATTTCTTCCCCAAAGTATTGGTATATGATTTTAAACCTTTTCCTTTCAATTTCCCTTTGCATTTCATCAATACTTCATCCAAAAATCTGGGGGTTTTATGGTAGAAATTGGAAATTTGGGTAGAGTTAGGGCTTTTAAAATAATTAGAATTTAGACCTCGTGTTGGGGTCGATTTCAAAATTAATTATATATTCGGGCTCGTAGGTGAATGGGTGATCGATTTTTGACCTAGCCAACCCGGGGTCGATTTTTTACTTTTTGGGGAAAATGATAGAAAATCTATAATTAAGCTTTGGGTATGAATTCTTTAGCATTTATTGATGTTGTTAAATTAATTTGGGTAGATACCAGTAAATTGGAGGCGCATTCTAAAGGGAATGTTGTGTCTGAGGCTTGAGTTTGGCCGTGAAAGTTCGAGGTAAGTGTTTAGTCTAACCTTGGCTTGAGGGAATAAGTATTGTGCTCTATTTGCTATGTGCTAGTGTAATGTATGACGTATAGGTGTTGTGACGAGTATTTATATGTTGGTGCAAGCATGTCTGTCAGTCTTAAGTTGTAATCGTTGTATTTCTTAATAAGTACTACAATTGCCTAAATTATTGATTACACATGTTGAGCAAGACGTATGATTACCTTCTTGGTATTAGTTTATTATTGAGAATTTGCTACAGTTGAGATTCACTTGTGAAGTTAATAGTTGGTACAAGTTTGGTTATAGCTGATTCTCTTGTCGAGACGTATTTATTTTTTTATTATTGATTTCTCTGTCGAGATGTGTTTATTCTTGTGTTGATTCCCTTGTCGGGATGTTATTGTTGCTATTGTTTGGGTGAGAAAAGAGAGATAAAGCACGAAGAGTGATGTCATGCACATTCATATTTATGCATATGGTGAGGAAAGAGTGATAAAGCACGAAGGGTGATGCAGTGTATATTTTTATTGATATTGATGCATATGGTAAGGAAGAGAGATAAAGCACGACAGGTGATACCGTGCACATTTCTAATATTTATATGGTGAGAAAGAGAGATAAAGAACGAAGAGTGATGCCGTGCACATTTTCATTACTTGATTGTATTGGTAAGGATTGAGAGTAAAAGCACGAAGGGTGATGTCGTGCACTTATTGCCTATTTGTTTTGATTTCTTGTTGTTATCGGTTCAAGTGCCTTAATTGTCTTATTCCACTATTACTGTGATTCTTTATGTTGGTATTTTTCCTATAGCATGTTACCCAGCCCCCGTTACTTTTGAATTACTTCTATTAGTGTTATTCTGCTTGATACTGTTTAAATGCAGGTTATTTATTTGTTGTGTCCTAGCCTAGTCACTACTTTGCCGAAGTTAGGTTTGACACGTGCTTAGTACATGGGATCGGTTATACTGATACTATACTCTGCACTTTTGTACATATCCGAGTATTGAAGCATACGAACCTTAGCTTGGGGTTGCTTCCTTAAGTGCATCGAAAACCCGAGGTAGTCCTGCGGGTGTCCACAGGCCTTGGCGTCCCCTTCCTATCTAGTTTCTTTTTGTTTTTTTTCTATTTTAGAGACAGACATGTACTTTCTTGTTCAGAACATATTTGTAGTTTTTCCTAGATAGTCCGCGAGATTGTGACACCCGTTCTGTGTGGTTTACGTTTATGGATTCGTATTGGTATTAGCTTAATTGCTAAGTTTTGTTCTTCTGCATTATTATTTCTGTTGTTTATAATATGTTAACTTGCAATTATTAAGAGATTAAAAACGAAAAGAGTAAATTAATCGAAATAGTTGGCTTGCCTAGCTCTCATTAGTAGGCGCCATAGCTTCTCCCGAGGGTGGAAAATTCAGGGCGTGACTAGTTGGTATCATGGATCTAAGTTCCTTAGGTATCATAATTCACGGAAAATCTTGTATAGTTTGAGGGATCAGTACGGAGACGTCTGCGCTTATCCCTAAAGGCTGCATAGTTAGGAACAGTTTCACTTCTATTCATGTATGTCGTGCGGTTTGGTTTCTCATTGCTAATTGAACTTCTACTTATTCATTGGCAGACGCCGATAACACGTGCTTCTTCATCCGCTGATCAGCAGCCCAAACCCCCAGCAGCAGCTCCCACGAGGGGCAAAGGACGAGGCCGAAGCCATGCTAAGGGCTGAGGCAGGGGCAGAGCTCAGCTCAGAGAAACGGCACCAATGGCGGAGCTTCAGGTTGAGTTTGACGATAAGGTTCCGTTCCAGATAGTTTTGTTGGGCCCAGCTCAAGTCCAAGATGGGTTCATTGCTATCCATGTACTCCATGATGCTCTGGTCCGTCTAGTGGGCCTTATGGATAGTGTCACCCAGGGAGGCTTACTTTCTATAGAACAAGCCATCTCTAAGGCTGGGGGAGGAGCACAAACTCCCGCTACCCGTACTTTGGAGCAAATGGCTCCGCAATTTCACACTCCAGTAGCTCAGCCAGTTGGAGCAGTTCAATTGGTATAGTAGCTCAGACCGGTGATGGAGAAGCTATGTCTGTCAATGTTTTATGGAGATTGGAAAGGTTCACCAAGTTGTTCACTACTACCTATGGTGGTACATCTTTAGAGAATCCCCAGGATTATTTAAAAAACTGTCATGAGGTCGGAACATAGGGATAGTGGATACCAATGGGGTCGACTTTGCTGCTTTCCGTCTATCAGGTTCCGCCAAGAAATGGTGGAGAGATTAATTTTTGGCCCGACCAGCTGGATCACCAGCTCTAACATGGGACCAGTTCTCACAACTATTTCTCGAGAGGTTTCTTCCCATCACTCAGAGAGAGGAGTAACGCATGCGGTTCAAGCGTCTCCAGCAGGGCTCTATGGTTGTCACCCAGTATAAGACAAGGTTTATTGATTTGGCTCGTCATGCTCTTCTAATACTCCCCACCGAGAGAGAGAGAGAGAGAGAGAGAGAGAGAGAGAGAGAGAGAGAGAGAGGGTGAGGAGGTTTATTGAGGGACTCCCTCAGCCTATTAGACTGCAGATGTCTAAGGAGATAGGCAGCGAGGATGCAGCCAATGTCGCCATGTGGATTGAGATGATTTTAGCTCAGGAGAGCGGTTAGGGGTCTGATAAGAGGCCTTATCATTCTGGTAGATTCAGTGGTGCCTCATTTAGAGGCAGAGATTCTTTTGGTAGAGGCCATTTCATTCAGCACTTCAGGTTTCTTACAGTGCTCTAGGTGGTCGTAGTTCTCACATGCAGCATTCTGATCAGTTTCCCTACAGTGCACCACAAGCTCCTATTAGTGAACCTCCGCTCCAAGGTTTTTAGGGTGTCTATCCAGGCCTTCAATGTCAGTTTCATGGTCAGCAGTCTCAGCAGCCAAAGTCTTGCTATACTTGCAGCAATACGAGGTACATTACTAGGCTTTACCCTCGAGCAGTTCTTAGAACTAGGGTTCTCGTGTTATGGTTCCAACACCGGGTGTTCCACCGCCTGCTCAACGAGATAGAGGTAGGGGTAGAGGTGTTTAAGGTGGAGGTCATGCCGCTAGAGGTGGAGGCCAGGCAGCTAGATGTTGAGTCAAGCCAGCAGGACACTATCCTAGAAATATAGTTTAGAGTGGTGGGGCCCAACCTCGATGTTATGTTATGCTAGGAAGACCTGAGGCTGAGGCCTCCAATGCAGTTATCACAGGTACGGTTTCAGTATGGAGTGCCTCAGTTCTATTTGATCCAGGGTCCACATATTCTTATGTATCATCTTATTTTGACCTTTATCTGGTTGTGCCTCATGATCCTTTGAGTGCTCCTGCATATGTGTCTATATCGGTGGGTGATTCTATTATAGTATATCGTGTTTTTCGTGCTTGTGTGGCCGTTATTGGGGGTCTTGAGACCCATGTAGATCTCTTACTTCTCGATATGGTAGATTTTGATGTCATTCTAGGATGGATTGGTTATCCCCTTATCATGCTATATTGGATTATCATGACAAGACCGTGACCTTAGCATTAACAGGTTTGCCTCGTTTGGAGCGGAGGGGACTCCTGGTCATTCTACCAGCAGGGTTATATCATATATGAAGGCTCCCCGTATGGTTGATAAGGGGTGTTTCGCCTATTTGGTGTATGTTGATTCTAGTGCTGAGTTTCCTCCTATGAATTCTGTGCTCGTTGTTCGTGAGTTTCCAGATTTTTGCATTGATTTTTCTCTGGGAACTCATCCCATTTCTATTTCGTCATATCATATGGCCCCGCCAGAGTTGAAAGAATTAAAAGAACAGTTGCGGGACTTGCTGGATAAAGGCTTTATTAGATTGAGTGTCTTACCTTGGGGTGCATCGGTGTAGTTTGTTAAGAAGAAGGATGGGTCAATGAGGATGTGTATAGATTATTGGTAGTTGAACAAGGTCACCATCAAGAACAATTATTCATTGCCAAGGATAGATGATTTGTTTGATTAGTTTCAGGGTTCCAAGGTATTTTTGAAGATGCATTTGAGATCTGGCTACCATCACTTGAAGATTAAGGCATCTGTTGTCCATAAGACAGCTTTCCGCACTCGGTACGAGCATTATGGGTTTTTAATGATGTCATTCAGGTTGACAAATGCCCTAGCATCGTTCATGGATTTGATGAACCTAGTTTTCAATCCCAATTTGGATTCCTTTGTGACTGTCTTAATTGATGATAGTTTGATCTATTCCCGCAGCCGGGAGGAGCACGAGCAGTAATCTTCGAGTTGTTCTTCAGACTTTTAGGGATAGCCGTTTGTATGCTAAGTTTTCGATGTGTGAGCTTTGGTTGAGTTTGGTTGAATTCTTGGGTCATGTTATATCAGCATAGGGTATTCAGGTGGATCCGAAGAAGATACAGGAAGTCAAGGACTAGCCTAGACCTGCATCAGCTACAGAGATATGAAAGAGATCAGCTGCTTTGAAAGTTCAAGCTTTAGCCAATCAGTTCGTGAGGTTAGATGTTTATGAGCTCATGCATCTCGTTCTTCATTATTTGAGTGTATCGGAGATCAGCAGTATGATGAGCTTCATTTGCTTGTACTTAGAGACACAGTGTGGCTCGGAGGTGCCAAATAGGTTACAATTGGAGATGATGGATTTTTGAGGATGTAGGGCCGTATTTCTGCGCCTAATATGGATGGACTTCGTGAGTTGATTCTAGGGGAGGCCTATTGTTTCCGGTATTCTATTCACCCTACCGCCGCTAAGATATATCAGGACTTGCGACAATATTATCGTTGGAGGAGAATAAAGAAGGACATTGTTTCCTATCTAGCTCGGAGTTTGAATTGTCAGCAGGTAAAGTACGATCAACAGAGACATGGTGGTTTGTTTCAGAAGATTGAGATTCCTCGGTGGAAATGGGAGCGGATCACTATGGATTCCGTTGTTGGACTCTCACGGACTCAGAGGAAGTTCGATGTAGTATGGGTTATTATGGATAGATTGACCAAGTCAGCGCATTTCATTCTTGTGGCGATTTCCTATGCTTTTGAGGGGTTGATAGAGATTTATATCCGGGAGATCGTTCATCTTCATGGTATTCCCATGTCTATCATTTCTTATCGAGGAACACATTTTACCTAACATTTTTGGAGGGATGTACAACGTGAGTTGGGCACGCGGGTCGAGTTGAGCACAACATTTTATCCCGGACGGACGGAAAGTCTGAGTGCGCTTTTCATATTTTGAAAGATATGCTCCGAGCATGTGTTATTGACTTTGGAGGTTCTTGGGATCAGTTATTGCCATTAGCAGAGTTTATCCACAACAACAACTACCAGTCGAGCATTCAGATGGCTCCCTATGAGGCATTATATGGTAAGCAGTGTCAGTCGCTGGTTGGGTTGTTTGAGCTGGGAGAGGCTTGGTTGTTGTGTACAAATTAGTTCAGGATGCCTTGGACAAGGTTAAGATCATTAAGGATAGGCTTCGTACAGCTCAGTCCAAGCAAAAGAGTTATGCCGACCGTAAAGTTCGTGATGTGGCATTCATGGTTGAGGAGCGGGCGTTAATCCGCGTATCGCCCCTTGAGGGCGTGATGAGATTTGGGGAGAAGTGCAAGCTAAGCCCTAGGTTTATTGGTCCTATTGAGATTCTGGATCGAGTGGGAGAGGTGGATTACATACTTGCATTGTCGCAGGGTTTATCAGTTGTGCACCTAGTGTTTCATGTGTCCATGCTTCGAAAGTATCAAAACAATCCATCCCACGTGTTAGACTTCAACACTGTCCAGTTGGACAAGGATCTAACCTATGAGGAGGATCCGATGGCCATTCTGGACCAGCAGGTTCATCAGTTGAGATCGAAGAGTTACCCTTTTGTTCGTGTTCTGTGGAGAAGTTAGCCTGTCGAGGCAGCTACCAGGCAGTCTGAGTCCTATATGCAAAGCCAATATCCTTATTTTTTCCCGACTCAAGTATGTCTCTTCTATGTCCGTCCGAGGACGAACATTTGTTTTAGATGTGGAGGATGTGATGATTCAAAATGTCATCACTTTATTTACAGGTCAATTCTATGTTTCGAGACATGAGAAACCTCCTTTTATCTCACATCTATGTGCGTGCTTGGTTCGAACGTATATCCAGAATACTTTTATGTGAAAATTTGATAAAAATGCTATTTTTGCCTTTAAATTTAAGCTAACGTCCGTCAATATTTTGGGTGAACATTCCTGAACCCGTGATTTTACGGTCCCGTAAGTTCCGTAAAATATGAGACTTGGACGTATGCCCGTAATTGAATTCCGAGGTCCCAAGCCCGAGAAATGAATTTTTTAAGGAAATTGTTTTGATTGAAATTATAAGAGTTTTTGAAAATTTAAAAAATGCTTGAATTTAATTGTATCGGGCCCATATTTTGGGTTTGAAGACCGGTACATGTCTTATATGGTATTTAAGTTGAGCTTGTAAAATTTGGTAAAGATGACTTAATATGACGTGAATCAGACCATCGGTTATTAAAAATTTGAAATTAAGAGTTATTGAGATTTTTCTTTGATTTTGATGTTAAACTCATAGTTCGAGGCATTATTTTGGTGATTTGATCACACGAGTAAGTCCGTATAATATTTTTAGGGTTGTGTGTATGTTTCGTTTGGAGCCCCAAGGGCTCGGTTGGGTTTCGGATAGGCCACGAGATATTTTTACACTTAGAAAAGTTGCAGGTTTTTCCGCTTCTGGTGCACAGAAATTTTGTGCTTCGTGGTCTCGAAGCCATTCTCGCGATCGGAAACGGAAATGGGCCTAGGGAGTATTTTTCCCTATGCGAACGTGAGACCCAGGTTGTGAACGCGGAGCATTGGGGGGTTGCTCTACACATACGTGATCGGTCAACCGCAAATGCACTGTTTTAGGATAGGCTGGTCATGGAACCTAGGGAGAACTACACAAACGCGAAGGCAGAGCTGGGCTAAGCCTTCGCGAACGCGAAGCTTCTCCCGCGATCGCGTATGTCCACGACTGGCAGCTCTTCGCAAAGTGACAGTACTCACACGACCGCAATAAACACTATCGCCCAACACTTAAAACAGTTGCAAAATCGGGATTTAGCCCACCTTTTAATATTTTCAAAATTAGAGCGCTTTGAGGCAATTTTCAAGAAGCAAGTTCTTCCTCAAAATATTGGAATATGATTCTAAACTTTTTTCATTCAATTTCAATTTGCATTTCATCAATCTTCATCCAAAAATATAGGGTTTTTATAGTAGAAATTGGGAATTTATGTAGAGTTAGGGCTTTTTGAATAATTGAAATTTAGACCTCGTTTTGGCGTCAGATTTCGGAACTAATTACATATTCGGGCTTGTGGGTGAATGAGTGATCGAGTTTTGGTACGAACCTCGAGTTTTGATCAAGCGGACCCAGGGTCAATTTTTGACTTTTTGGAAAAAATGATAGAAAACTATAATGAAGCATTGGATGTGAATTTTTTAGTATTTATTGATGTTGTTAAATTAACTGAGTTAGATATAAGTAAATTGGAGGCTAATTCTAAAGGGAAAGCGGTGTTCGAGGCTTGAATTTGGTCGTGCAAGTTTGAGGTAAGTGTTTGGTCTAACCTTAGCTTGAGGGAATAGGTGTTGTGCTTTATTTGATATGTACTAGTGGAACGACGTATAATTATGGGGACGAGTATCTATATGTTGGTATCAAACATGCCCGTGAGTCTTAAATTGTAATCGTTGTGTTTCTTAATAAGTACTACAATTGCCTAAATTGTTGATTATCCATGCTGAGCAAGTATGATTACCTTCTTGGTATTGGTTTATTATTGAGAATTGGCTCTAATTGAGGTTCATTTGTGAAGTTAATTATTGGTACAAGTTTGGTTATAGATGATTTCCTTGCCGGGATATATTTATTTCTTATTGTTGATTCCTTTGCTGCGATATGTTTGTTCTTGTGTTGATTTCCTTGCCGGAATGTTGTCGTTGCTATTTTTTTGGTGAGCAAAAACAGATAAAGCACGAAGGGCGATGCCATGCACATTCATATTTATGCATATGGTGAGGAAAAAGTGATAAATCATGAAGGGTGATGCCGTATACATTTTCATTGATATTGATGCATATGGTGAGGAAGAGAGATAAAGCATGAAGGGTGATGCCATGCACATTTCTAATATTTATATGGTGAGGAAGAGAGATAAAGCACGAAGGATGATGCCGTGAATATTTTCATTAGTTGATTATACTGTGATGGTTGAGAGTAAAAACACAAAGGGTGATGTCGTGTACATGTTGCATGTTTGTTATGATTTCTTGTTGTTATCGGTTCAAGTGCCTTAATTGTCTTATTCCACTATTAATGTGATTCTTTATGTTGGTATTTTCCCCATAGCATGTTACCCCTCCCCCGCTACTTTTGAATTACTTCTACTAATGTCATTCTTCTAGATATTATTTAATTCCAGGTTATTCTTTGTTATATCTTAGCCTCGTCACTACTTTGTCGAGGTTAGGCTTGACATTTACTTAGTACATGGGGTCGGTTGTACTGATACTATACTCTTCACTCTTTTGTGCAGATTCCGGTACTGGAGCATACAGACCTTAGCTAGGGGTTGCTGCCTTCAGTCCATCGAAGACCCGAGGTAGTCCCTCAGGCGTCTGCAGACCTTGGCGTCTCCTTCCTATCTAGTTTCTTTATGTTCTTTTCTATTTTAGAGATAAACATGTACTTCCTTGTTCACACCCTAGGGTCGCTTTTCTTAGATAGTCCGTGAGATTGTGACACCAGTTCTGGGTGGTTTATGTTTATGGATTCGTATAGGTATTAGCTTAATTGTTAAGTTTCATTCTTCCGCATTATTATTTCCGCTGTTTATAATATGTTAACTTGCAATTGTTAAGAGATTAAAAACGAAAAAGGTAAATTAATCGGAATAGTTGGCTTGCCTAGTTATCATTATTAGGCGTCATCATGACTTTCGGGAGTGAAAAATCCGTGTCGTAACAATTTGTTTGCCTTCATTGACTGCGTTTCCTTCGGGATCTACCCGATACAACCGAAGATGTTGTCCTCAGTCTTGATTTCACTCGATACATCCTCCGTCCGCCTCCGATTTCACGTGTCATGTAATTATTCGATCATTTAATTTAAATAATTTTTTACATATATTGTTATAAATGATAATAACAAGATGCATGATTAAACTTAAGTGATAAACTTATTTATGACAGACAGTTATATTTCCTATCATACTGTGAATACCATATCAGTTCCTTTTTCCAAATATTAATTGCTCGTACACGGTTTCCCGTGACATGATCATCTCGTTAGTCGTTAGACATAAAAGGGAAAAAAGAAAGGTTCTAAACAAAACAATCAAACGAATGCAGATTTATTATACTGTTTCAAAAGCAAAGACAGTGTGGTATTGTGTTCGTCTCCAGACGTGCTCATCTGAACCCCTGAAGCTTATGAGATTTATAATTGCATGTGATGTTGGCTTATAAAAACAGCTATGAGCTGGTTGCTTATCTGTCACTCAAATATGCTGTCCGAATGTTACAAATATAGGGTTAATCGCATTGTGTGCTATAGAATTTATGATGTCTACAGCTAAACAATTACCAGATCGAACCTACCAAAGAAACTAATACAGGCACATTACAAAATCAAGAGTCATTATATTTTCCAAAAATGCACTAGCTTTGTCCCTCTGAAAAAGGTTACCCATTGAAACTAGTAAATAATAAATTGTTTCATTGTTACCTTAAAGGGCATTATGAAATTTTATATTTTACCATTTATTTATTTAATTCCTCTTATGAAAACCATATTATATTAGACTTTTACTTTTATACCACTATTATTTCACCTAAATAATATTACATGTAGATTACCGATTTTAGACAATCAATTCCATCGAGCCGTCCTTGTTCACTCCTTATGTTTCTATAAAAAGAGTCAAATAAGAATTTTACCAAACTTTTACTTGCACTGCCCGGCCCACATGGGGTGCAAGTAAATTTTACCAAACATTTATAAGAAGGGTCAAATATATTTAGAGCTGTTTGGATTAGCGGATTATAAATAACTAATAAATTTAAAATGTTGAAATTATTTTTTTAATTAAGTATTTATGTGTTTGGATAAACGTATTGAAATTGATAAGAAGTAGTTGATGTGCTTAGTACAAAAGTGTTGATAAGTTGTTTTTATTAAAATGGCTGAAATACCTTTAATTATTTTTTTATATAAGATCACGAATTAAAGTTTCTTTGTAAAGATAAAGATGAACAACGAATATGGAGCGAAGGAAAAGTTAGAAAATTTATTTTGAAAAAAATATTTTGAGAATTAAAAAATATTATTAAGGATAAACTAGTAAAAATCTTGGTCAAACTAAAGTGCTTATAAGTTGAAAAGCCATAAGTTGGGGGTGACCAACTTATGACTTATGAGTGATTTTAGCCAATAAGCACTTGACTTATAAGCACTTTGAATGTTTACCAAACGCGTAAATAGGCCAAAACGTGCTTATAAACCAGTTTGACCAGCTTATAAGCTTAGTTAAACACCCTCTTCATAGAACTAGCTTTTGTATACGCTACATGTGCTTCTTTTTCATGGTACGTGTATCTTGTGCCTCTCACATATATCCCGTATCAATTAATAATTTTGTAATTGTGTATGATCAAAACCGGTCTCATCCGTTGTATGATAGATTGAGATTGAAACGTGGTGGGGTGAAGATAGACCTCGGATTCCATCGAACCAAAATACGAGGGTAGAATACCCGTCCTCGGTAATATCGAGTCCATAATCCTGAAATCGACCTTGACCCCGACCCTGAATGAGCTCAAAATAATATTGTCAGACCGGATAACGGAAGGAAAAATATCCGTAATTGTTCGAATATCACGGTAAAAATCTTGGCATGTATCAATGAGAAACCGAATAATTAGTAAATCATGAGATTCTTACCTTTTATAGAATTATACCTAAAGTAGGACTCCCCAACTATATAAAGGGAGTCTGATTATTTGTAAAGAATATTGTAATATGCATCACAAAGCATTATAACATCATTTCTTTCTGCAAGCTACTATTCTTTTGTATCAAATATCATTTGAATCATATCCAGTTCAAACGATACTTACTTATCAGGGCTATAACAGTTCAAGTCATGCGATTTGAGTGTAGTATCATTTTTTGCTTTATTTATAACTGAAATTATTGCTTTGTGTAAAATTAATCCACGTATCTTCATTAAAATCACTTATACATTCAATTAATGTCCGATTTTGAAAATAAACAGTTTGGCGCTCACCGTGGGGATAAGGATAATAACGGTTACTTGATACAAATTTCCATAACACACATTATTTCACACTTGTTCTTTGAAGTGTCTTATGCTCAAAATGTAAATGGGCAGTACCTCGTTAACGCCTGGTAACGAGGTATCGCCCATTGATCCTATCGGAATTCCAATTGCAGACCTGTTGGATGCTAATTCGCATGTAGCTACCGACACAAGCCTCCCTACTGGTCCTGAGAATAGCATCTGCGGTGGAACCTGATCGACAGTGCAGAATACTCAAAACAATGGACGAGATAGGATTAATTACAGAAGTTCTTCAAAATGTTACAGGCTCAACAGGCGGCAATAGCTCATTTATAAAATTAGAGTCGCGTACCGAGCAGAATCGATCCCGATCCTGATCCGTCTCGAGAGATCACCCACAGGGAGGAAGCGGTCGCGGATAGGTCAAGTGGGAATGAGTCAGGTAATAACCCTGAGGTCATAAAATGCTCGATGATATGACAAAATGAATAGAATCATGGGAGAAGAAAATCGAAGCAAATGACAAAAGGGTGGAAATCTACAATTTCAGGGTCAACCAAATCACGGGAGAGCCGCCAATACTAAAAGGCTTCGATTCCAAGAAGTTTGTACAGAAACCTTCTGCATGCTGAAGATTCCTAAGTACAATGGAATGACTGACCCAAACGAGCATGTTATATCGTACACATGCTCCATCAAAGGAAATGAATTGGAGAATGATGAGATCGAGTCTGTCCTGCTAAAGAAATTTAGAGAAACCTTGTCAAAGGGAGCTATGATATGGTATCACAACTTACCCCATAATTCTATTGACTCATTTCCAATGCTTGTAGGCTCTTTTGTAAAAACACGCATTGGGGCTATCAAGGTCGAAGCCAGGAAGTTGGACCTCTTCAATGTAGGGAAAAAGGATAATAAAATGCTCAGAGAGTTTGTGCCTTGATTTTAAATAGAATGGATGGACCTGCCATCGATCGCTAATGATTGGGCCGTTCAAGATTTTACCCAAGGGCTCAATTTCGTAGTTTGGTGACTTCACAGCAATTGAACCAGAATCTGATAAAATATCTGGCCATCACCTGGGCTGATGTGCATAACCGATATCAGTCGAAGATCCAAGTCAAAGATAATCAACTAGGGTCTCATTCTGGTTCTATTTATCCTGTTAGACCCATCGATAGAGTCTAGAAAGATATCGATCGTGAACAAAGGCCGAACAAGGATTGGTATTAGCTATACAATGAGGATCAAAGAAGCAGTAGGTCCAAATGGAGTTTTATGCGAAACTAAAAGAGAAATGACCGAGGGCAGAGCAGTCGGGGGCTCATGAGCAAGAATGATTTCGACGAGCCTATCCAACCTAAAGAAGCATTGAGGTTATCAGTATATAACTTTAACGTTGATTTTGCTGCCATCGTATCAGCTACCGGACGCATCAAAATTACTAAATAGCCTCAACCCCTTCAATCCGTCCTAGCTCAAAGGGATCCAAATGTTATACCCTGCAATATTACGTCAATATTACGTTCCGTATTATTATATTACGACAAATCTATGCTCTGCAGTAATATGTTATGATGACGTTACCATCTACAGAAATATATTACGATGATGTTACATCCTGTAGTATTAAGTTACGACAGTATTCTACCCCGCAGTATTATATTACGGAGATGTTACACTTCGCAACAATAAGTTACAGTGTTGCACCCTACAGTATTGTACGTTAAATTTATCGTAAGGTAATTGACATCAGTCCAAATAAAAAAATTATTTGGACATTATGAGGATTATGAAATTTCATTTGCAATTAGTAAATTCATGAAGGTGAAAGGAGGAGCAAGTCGAAGAAGATGAATTTCGTTGAAATTTGGCATTTTGGGATAAAATATAACTCGAGCTAAAAGATCAATATTTTTGGATCATTGTCATACAAGGTACTACATGACCGTAAGGTGTACAAAATATGTTAAGAGAGAGTAGTATTTAATTAAGTTGGAATATTTTTTTAAATTATGCGGGTAATTGATTAATTATCGAGTAAGGAGACATTATCCAATTAACTAATAAATTTGGGATAAGATTAAAACCCCACTCCCACCCCCACGTGGCAGCCATATGAGATCATTTAAGATGACTCTTAAGTCCTCATTATAGGTGGCAAGAGTAAGAGAGATGGGAATATTTTGAACGAGTCACCTTACTCATTTAAGGAAAGAGAAGGGAATACTACTTTCCCTGTCTATTTACTTTAATTTGATATGTTTCTTAAGCACATATTCAAAGTAAAACTTGAAAGTTACATTATTGAAAATTTAGAAAATGCATAGAAGCACGTTAAGGCATGAAGTTGTAAATTCCTAGCTTTTCCATTCAATCCCACATGTCTCCTTTTAAAAATGGCTTCAATGTCTTGGTTTGAAGTATATCACTGTTCTTGGCGAGCAAAGGAAAGGCTTGAAAATCTTTCCCTGGAAGTATACCCGCTTTCTTCCTTGTATTTTGGTTTGAATTTTGACATGAATCATTAAGGAGGTATATATAAAATCATTAAAGAGGTATATATCCTACTGATTTGGAAAAGGTGAATTGAATTGTGGTTAATTTGGTTCAAGAAAATTACTTTATTGGAACGGTTATTTGCAACGGTTCACAAACCGTCCCCATAGACAGGGATATAGTAACGGTTTTGGGTTGCTGCCATGCTAAATCTAAGGAAACGGTTAATTTCCTATTAGAACGGTTATAAATCGTTCTGAAAAATCCACATCTATTGAAATAGTTATTTGCAACGGCTTATAAACCGTCTCCATAGATAGGGATATTGTAACGGTTTTGGATTTTCTACCATGCTTTATCTAAAGGAACGTTTTATTTTCCTATTTGGTCGGCTATAAATCTTTCAAGTTTTATATTGATATTTAATTAGCATTCGTTGTCGTCTTGTAATGTGGCCTATGGCCAAAAGTATGGCATCATATGTTCATAGTCCCTTAGTTGCAAGTTGCTACGCAAGGACAGGTGAGGCACTAGGTGCCGGTCTCGCTTCCATGTTCGGGGCGTGACACCAAACTAGATGTGCAAATATCATGGCATTCACGGCCACTGAACAAAGGATTGCTGACAATTGAGGGAGGAGGTATCCTGTTATTTAACAACGGGCATCTTCGAGAATTCCTGAGTGATTGAGACGAGAATCATTTCAGGAATAGGGACTCTAATAAACAAATCGAGCAAGAAAAACCTCAAAATATCATTCACATGATCATTGGAGAGGTCGATGTTCCTGAAAGTCCAATGTTAAAGCGCACAAAAGTATCGATTGTTGGAAACACATTCTCAAAGCATTATACTAAAACGTGTGTTCATATGTGTAGGTTTTGATGAATGACAAACAAGCGCAAATTGACATATGACGAAGCTCAAGTACAAGCGCACAATTGATATATATAACGAGATTCAAGCACAAGACCAAGTTTTATTGTTTTACATGAGTCGTTCTTAATTGTGATCTTGACCCGACAACTTGACTAATGACATGGCTTCTCTCGTAAAACTATTTTTACAAAATCATGCATATTTAATTTAATGCTAAATGATTTTAAATCATACATATTTACTTTAGTAAAAATGATTTTTAGACATGCCTCTAAAATCTGGACTAAGATAATCGATTATGTACTTATGATAATCGATTATGTTAAGCCAAGACTGCATGACAATCGATTGTGAACTAATGACAATCGATTGTGTTAAGGCAGTGAGCATCAGGTTTTTCAAACCTGCATGACAATCGATTGTGAACCTTATGACAATCGATTGTGATGAGGCAGTGTACATCAAAGTTTTTCAAAACTCAGAATAATCGATTGTGAAGCTAATGACAATCGATTGTGAAGAGACAGTGTCCATCAGATTTTTCAAAGTCACAAAATAATCGATTGTGAACATATGACAATCGATTGTGTTGAGGCAGTGTCTTTCCAGACTTTTTCAAAGTTATTAAATAATCGATCGTGAGTATATAACAATCGATTGTCAAGAGGCAGTGTCTAAAATGATTTTCAAAGTCTGATAAATAATCGATTGTTAACATTGCACAATCGATTGTGAAGCTGACCGTTGTCGTAAAGTTTTCAAATACCGTCAGGTAATCGATTGTTGATTTTGTACAATCGATTGTTGAAATTAAAATCTGAAAAAGATTTTTTGAACGTTGCTGAATAATCGATTGTTGATTTTGTACAATCGATTGTTGAAATTAAAATCTGGAAAGGATTTTTTTTGAACGTTGCTGAATAATCGATTATTGATTTTGTATAATCGATTGTTTTACGTAAAATCTGAAAATGATTTTTTGAACGTTGCTAATAATCGATTGTTGATCTTGGATAATCGATTGTTACGCGTAAAATCTGGGATTGATTTCTGGAACGATTGGCAAACAATCGATTGTGGCTTCTTGACAATCGATTGTCATTCAGTAAAATTAGCAACTCTTAATTGGCAATTAGGCAACGGTAATGCCAAGTTTTTCAACTATAAATACAGCTTCATTTCAGTGTTTTAAACATAATAACACACAACAACTGATCATACAATTGCTATAAGCTTGCATACTCTATTGCTAATCATTTTATATTCATTACATAAGTTTTAAGAGTCATATTCTTGTCCAAAGTTGTTGTGATCTTGAGCTTACTTCTTTTACTCATATCTACTCATTAAGGAGTGTTTTGTTTGAGTGTTTAGTGTTTTGTACACTTGTAAGAGAATTGTGATTCTCTTGTTGTAAGGAACTTGTGTTTCCTTGGTTGAAGTCTTGGAGTGTTGTATCTCCGAGCAAAGGTGTTAAGGCGTGTGTCCTTAAGTTGTAAAGGTTTGTTGAGCACCCCGTAAGCTTGACAAGTTAGTGGAAAATCTCGAGAGAGTCTCTCGGGGACTGGACTAGCCACGTGTTGTGGTGAACCAGAATACATCGGTGCGTTCTTTCCTTTTGTTTATTTAACGCACTAATTTATTTCCTGCAAATTTTAATTTCCGCAAGTTTACGCTAAATTTTATTATAACGCTATTCACCCCCCCCCCCTCTCTAGCGTTAAGCGTATTATCTAACAATTGGTATCAGAGCCCAACTCTCTGAAGACTTAACAGTTTGAGAGAATCGTCCATGGCTTCTACTCGTGACTCTTTTGCAAGAATTGATGAAGGACAATGCTCCACACGACCACCTCTATTCAACGATACAAACTATACGTACTGGAAGGAGAGGATGAAAATCTTCGTTCAAGCAAATAACTTTCATCTCTGGAAGGTGATAACGAAGGGAAATCAAATTCCAACCAAAAAGGTTGGAACCGAATGGGTTCCCAAGTCCGAAGAAGAATATGACGCGGATGATATCCGAAAGGTGCAAAATAATGCTAAGGCAATTAATTTATTATATTGTGCTGTAAATGCTGACGATTACTGGAAAATATCGTGTTGCACAACGGCGAAGGAAATGTGGGACAAGTTGGAAATTACGTACGAAGGTACGGACCATGTAAGGGAAGCCAAAATTGATTTCCTAACCCATGCTTATGAATTATTTCACATGAAGGAAGGTGAAAAGGTGGATGAAATGTTTGAACGATTTTCAATAATCGTAAATGATCTACATGCTCTCAAGAAGACATTCACGGATAGAGAACTTGTTCGAAAAATTCTTAGAAGTCTCACTCCGGCATGGCGATCAAAGGCCGACGCGATTCAAGAGTCCATTGGCGTCTCAAATGTCACCATCGACGCATTAAGAGGTAATCTTAAGACTTATGAATCTACTATACTTAACCCTCTTGTTGATGATCAAAGGAGGCAAAGAATCGCTCTTAAGGCAAGCACAAGCCAACCTCAAGTTGATGAGGACGGAGACAACGAGTTTGGACTCGTTATCAAAAGATTTCAAAAGTTCATGCGAAAGTAGTATGAACGAAAGGGCAAAAAGCAAGGCGAACAAATAAAGTGCTATGAATGCGGTGAAACCGGGCACATCAAATCAAATTGCCCAAACATCAAAAAGGAGAATAAACCTTTTAAGAAGCAACGTGCATACATTTCTTGGGGAGGAGACTCCGGAGATGAGTCAAGCGAAGAAGACGAAGACGAAGACGAAGCCGCAAACCTTTGTCTTATGGCGCAAGAAGACAAGCAAGATGAGGTATGTCAAATCTCTTCTAAAAACTTCTTTACTCTTGAAGAAATGCGAACTGCTTTTGAAGAGCTATACACTGAATTTATTAAGGCTTCAAAAACTGTCAAGAGCATAAAAGAAAATGCTTCTCTAAAAGAAAAAGATTTTCAAAAACGGCTTTCTTTGAAAGAAAAGGATTTAGAAAAACTGGTTTTAGAAAATGAGAAGCTAAAAGAGGAAAACAAGTTTTTCGGAAAAAGAAGCGCCGACAAGCCCGAAAGTTCTATTAAAAATTGTTCTTCTTGCATGCATCTCAAAAATGAGGTAGATATACTTAAAGGTACCTTAGATAAGTTTAATTCTTCCCACAAAAATTTGAATAAGGTCCTTGTTAATTTGAAATCAACCAAGCATGGCATAGGCTTTAAGAATGAGCCTAAAGAAAAGGTTGAAGCCAAACCCCAACCACCTAAGGCTCAACCTAGGATGAATAAAACAAATGCTTATCCTAGAAATAGCAATCCTAGAACAAATATGCATGCTAGACCAAATGTTGAACATTTTAGAAGACCTAGAAATAACTTACCACCTAGAAATGACTACCCTAGAAATGATGCATATTCTAGGCCAAACACTAGAAGGAGTTTTGAACCTTTTAGAACATCTTGACATGACCATTACTCTAGAAATGCTGCTCATTTTAGAACTAATAGTAGGAGAAATGGTTCTCATGAAATGCGCATTAGTCATAATGAAAATAGAGTAAATCATTTTCGTCCATCAAGTTACTATGAACCTAGAAGGATGCATAACCCCAACGTGACTTGTCATTACTGTAGACGCATTGGTCATATTGCTCCTGCATGTTTTACACGACATAGACATATCACTCAATCGCATCATTATAATATGCCTAACCCTCAAGGACCCAAAATGGCATGGGTACCTAAAACGCATTAATTTGTTTTGTAGGTATGTTTGAAGGGATCAAGTGTACTATGGTACCTTGATAGTGGATGCTCCAAGCACATGAGGGGAGACGAATCCAAATTCCTTCAACTAGAACACAAAGAAGGAGGAAGTGTGATTTTTGGGGATAACAATAAAGAAAGATTATTGGCATCGGATCGGTCGGTAAGGATGAAAATTCCTCTATTAAGCATATATTACTTGTTAAAGGTTTAAAGCATAATCTCTTGAGCATAAGTCAATTATGTGACAAGGGAAATCTTGCCTTATTTGATTCGGATGAATGCTTAGTATTTAGACGTAGCGATTTCAAAATTATCCTTCGTGGTTTTAGAGTGGATAATATTTATATGGTTGATCTTGCTAATTCCTCACCCGAATATGTGGATTGCCTTAGGAGCAAAGAGGATGATACTTGGCTATGGCATCGTAGAGTAGCACATATAAACATGCATCTTTTGAACAAATTGATTTCACAAAACTTAGTTATTGGTCTTCCCAATTTGAAATTTGAAAATGACTCTATTTGTGATTCTTGTCAAAAAGGGAAGCAAACAAAAGCATCTTTCAAATCGAAAAACATTGTTTCAACTACTAGACCATTGCAATTGCTTCACATGGATTTATTTGGACCATCTCGCATTGAAAGTCTAGGAAGAAATCGTTATGCCTTTGTTATTGTTGATGATTATTCCAGATTTACTTGGACTTTATTTCTTGCCCATAAAAGTGATGCTTTTCAAAATTTTAAATATTTCCTTAAACGTGTTCAAAACGAAAAGGAAACAACCGTCACTTCAATTAGAAGTGATCATGGGAGAGAGTTTGATCACAATCTCTTTGCGGACTTTTGTGACGAACTCGGTATCGAGCATACCTTTTCCACTCCACGAACACCACAACAAAATGGGGTAGTGGAAAGGAAAAATAGGTGTCTCGAAGAGATGGCTAGAACCATGCTCGAAGAGGCTAAGATTCCCAAACATTTTTGGGCGGATGCCGTGAGTACCGCATGCTACATCT
The DNA here is from genome assembly GCA_034376525.1 of Nicotiana benthamiana. NCBI lineage: Eukaryota > Viridiplantae > Streptophyta > Magnoliopsida > Solanales > Solanaceae > Nicotiana > Nicotiana benthamiana. The sequence continues at coordinate 116,259,316 of CM067340.1, forward strand.
TAAATAGAGTAGTCATAAGGCCAATACTCATGAAGACCCCTTATGAACTCTACAAGGGAAGGAAATCAAATATCTCCCATTTTAGAGTATTCGGTTGTAAAGTTTTTATTCATAACAATGGAAAAGATCAATTGGAAAAATTTGATGCTAAGTCCGATGAGGGAATTTTCATTGGTTACTCTTCACGTAGCAAAGCATATAGGGTTTTTAATAAAAGAACCGAAATTGTGGAGGAATCCCCTCATGTTGTATTTTCCAAAAATAATGCTCGCTTGGCGAGAAAGGATTCCGGTTTTGATCTTGCAGGTATTTTAGATAGCTTGAAAGACAAAATACAAGAGGAAACGCCTAAGGAAAATAAAGATGAAATCTTGGAACAACCAACGGAGGAAGCGCCACAATTGGAGAATGAAACGAAAACGCCTAACGAGTGGAGGACAATCAAAGATCATCTACTCGAACAGGTAATTGGCGACGTCGGAGAAAAGGTAAGTACTCGAAACTCCCTTAAAAACACCTTAGGTCATACTGCTTTTGTTTCTCAAATTGAACCAACAACCATCTCCGAAGCAATTGGGGATGAAATTTGGACCTTGGCAATGCAAGAGGAGCTTAACCAATTCAAACGGAATGACGTTTGGGATTTGGTGCCAAGACCCGAAAATCATACCATAATTGGTACGAAATGGGTTTTTCGAAACAAACTAGATGAAAATGGTGTAATCACTAGAAACAAAGCTAGGCTTGTAGCAAAAGGATATAATCAAGAAGAGGGTATTGACTATGAAGAAACATATGCTCCCGTAGCTAGATTAGAAGCTATTCGTCTATTACTCGCATTTGCCTCTTCTATGAATTTCAATTTATATCAAATGAATGTGAAAAGTGCTTTTCTAAATGGTGTTATTCAAGAAGAAGTTTATGTTAAACAACCCCCCGGTTTTGAAGATTTTAAATCTCCTGATCACGTTTTCAAACTCAAAAAGGCTCTTTATGGTTTAAAACAAGCTCCCCGAGCTTGGTATGAAAGATTGAGTAAATTTCTATTGGAAAATGATTTCATTAGGGGGAAAGTTGAAACCACCCTTTTTGTTAAGCATAAAAACAATGATATTTTATTAGTTCAAACATATGTGGATGATATCATATTTGGTGCTACTAACAATGTCTTATGCAAGGAATTTTCCGATTTAATGACAAGCGAATTTGAGATGTCTATGATGGGTGAGTTAACATTCTTTTTGGGATTACAAGTAAAGCAAATGAAAGAAGGTACGTTCATTTGCCAAGCCAAATATTGCAAAGAATTGCTGAAGCGATTTGAAATGAACAATGCAAAAGCAATGGCGACTCCCATGAGCACATCCGATCATCTAGACAAAGATGAGAAAGGTAAGGAAGTCGACACTAAGAAGTATCGAGGTATGATTGGCTCTCTTCTTTATCTTACTGCTAGTCGTCCGGTCATCATGTTTAGCGTGTGCTTATGCGCCCGTTATCAATCGTGTCCGAAGGAGTCTCACCTTACTGCGGTAAAACGGATTTTGAAGTACCTCATTGGTACTACAAATGTGGGTCTATGGTACCCCAAAGGTTCTTCATGCCAACTCGTTGGCTATTCCGGCTCCGATTTTGCTGGATGCAAATTGGATCGCAAGAGCACTAGCGGCACTTGCCATTTGCTCGGTAGCTCTCTCGTTTCTTGGTTTAGCAAGAAACAAGTAAGTGTTGCGTTGTCCACAACCGAGGCTGAATATGTAGTCGCGGGGAGTTGTTGCGCTCAAATCCTTTGGATGAAACAACAACTCTTGGACTATGGCCTAAGTCTTAATCATATCCCTCTTAGATGTGATAATACTAGTGCCATATGCTTGACAAAGAACCCCGTTCTTCATTCGCGAAAAAAACACATTGAAATTAGACATCATTTTATAAGAGATCACGTTCTCAAGAGCGATGTCGAAATCGAATTTGTTGAAACCAAAGATCAATTGGCCGACATCTTTACAAAGCCCTTAGAGAAAGAGTCCTTCTTCCGAATTCGTAGTGAACTCGAGATTCTTGACTCCACGTTGATCTAAGTCATGCATTGCATCTTTTTATTTTACATGATTACTAACTTGAGCGTCGGAGACGTCTAACGAATTTTTGCAGGTATCGCCCTAAAGGTAGGGGGAATTATAAAGCATGACGCGCAATAATCAAGTCTTCTTCAGAAAAATCGGTTTCTGTCGTCTAATAATCGATTATCTCGTACCAATAATCGATTGTACTGCTATTACTTGAGTTATTATACTCTCTTTAAGTAATCACGTTTATTTTCAATAAATAAACAAGTTTTTTAATCCTTGCCGTCTTATTACATTTTTTTGCTAATGGCAAAAGAGGGAAGATACGGGTATGCACTCTCAATTCTTATTAATTGAGGGGGAATTCATATATTGAGGGGGAACTAATTTTGCATACTTGTTGCATATATTTACTTGTCTTGAATCGTCATTATGAATTGTCTAATTTGCATATCCCGCTTAAAGTTTGCCATTATCAAAAAAAGGGAAATTGTTGGAAACACGTTCTCAAAGCATTATACTAAAACGTGTGTTCATATGTGTAGGTTTTGATGAATGACAAACAAGCGCAAATTGACATATGACGAAGCTCAAGTACAAGCGCACAATTGATATATATAACGAGATTCAAGCACAAGACCAAGTTTTATAGTTTTACATGAGTCGTTCTTAATTGTGATCTTGACCCGACAACTTGACTCATGACATGGCTTCTCTCGTAAAACTATTTTTACAAAATCATGCATATTTAATTTAATGCTAAATGATTTTAAATCATGCATATATACTTTAGTCAAAATGATTTTTAAACATGCCTCTAAAATCTGGACTAAGATAATCGATTGTGTACGTATGATAATCGATTATGTTAAGCCAAGACTGCATGACAATCGATTGTGAACTAATAACAATCGATTGTGTTAAGGCAGTGAGCATCAGGTTTTTCAAACCTGCATGACAATCGATTGTGAACCTTATGACAATCGATTGTGATGAGGCAGTGTACATCAAAGTTTTTCAAAACTCAGAATAATCGATTGTGAAGCTAATGACAATCGATTGTGAAGAGACAGTGTCCATCAGATTTTTCAAAGTCACAAAATAATCGATTGTGAACATATGACAATCGATTGTGTTGAGGCAATGTCTTCCAGACTTCTTCAAAGTTATTAAATAATCGATTGTGAGTATATAACAATCGATTGTCAAGAGGCAGTGTCTAAAATGATTTTCAAAGTCTGATAAATAATCGATTGTTAACATTGCACAATCGATTGTGAAGCTGACTGTTGTCGTATACCGTCAAGTAATCGATTGTTAATTTTGTACAATCGATTGTTGAAATTAAAATCTGGAAAAGATTTTTTGAACGTTGCTGAATAATCGATTGTTCATTTGTACAATCGATTGTTGAAATTAAAATCTGAAAAGGATTTTTTTTGAACGTTGCTGAATAATCAATTATTAATTTTGTATAATCGATTGTTTTACGTAAAATCTGGAAATGATTTTTTGAACGTTGCTAATAATCGATTGTTGATCTTGGATAATCGATTGTTACGCGTAAAATCTGGGATTGATTTCTAGAACGATTGGCAAACAATCGATTGTGGCTTCTTGACAATCGATTGTCATTCAGTAAAATTAGCAACTCTTAATTGGCAATTAGGCAACGGTAATGCCAAGTTTTTCAACTATAAATACATCTTCATTTCAGTGTTTTAAACATAATAACACACAACAACTGATCATACAATTGCTATAAGCTTGCATTCTCTATTGCTAATCATTTTATATTCATTACATAAGTTTTGAGAGCCATATTCTTGTCCAAAGTTGTTGTGATCTTGAGCTTACTTCTTTTACTCATATCTACTCATTAAGGAGTGTTTTGTTTGAGTGTTTAGTGTTTTGTACACTTGTAAGAGAATTGTGATTCTCTTGTTGTAAGGAACTTGTGTTTCCTTGGTTGAAGTCTTTGAGTGTTGTATCTCCGAGCAAAGGTGTTAAGGCGTGTGTCCTTAAGTTGTAAAGGTTTGTTGAGCACCCGTAAGCTTGACAAGTTAGTGGAAAATCTCGAGAGAGTCTCTCGGGGACTGGACTAGCCACGTGTTGTGGTGAACCAGAATACATCGGTGCGTTCTTTCCTTTTGTTTATTTAACGCACTAATTTATTTCCTGCAAATTTTAATTTCCGCAAGTTTACGCTAAATTTTATTATAACGCTATTCAGCCCCCCCTCTAGCGTTAAGCGTATTATCTAACATCGATCACAAGGGAAAAGCGAACTCGAGATTACATACCATAAGGAACTTTGTTACACTTCGCAACAATAAGTTACAGTGTTGCACCCTACAGTATTGTACGTTAAATTTATCGTAAGGTAATTGACATTAGTCCAAATAAAAAAATTATTTGGACATTATGAGGATTATGATATTTCATTTGCAATTAGTAAATTCATGAAGGTGAAAGGAGGAGCAAGTCGAAGAAGATGAATTTCGTTGAAATTTGGCATTTTAGGATAAAATATAACTCGAGCTAAAAGATCAATATTTATGGATCATTGTCATACAAGGTACTACATGACCGTAAGGTGTACAAGATATGTTAAGAGAGAGTAGTATTTAATTAAGTTGGAATATTTTTTTAAATTATGCGGGTAATTGATTAATTATCGAGTAAGGAGACATTATCCAATTAACTAATAAATTTGGGATAAGATTAAAACCCCACTCCCACCCCCACGTGGCAGCCATATGAGATCATTTAAGATGACTCTAAGTCCTCATTATAGGTGGCATGAGTAAGAGAGATGGGAATATTTTGAACGAGTCACCTTACTCATTTAAGGAAAAAGAAGGGAATACTACTTTCCCTGTCTATTTACTTTAATTTGATATGTTTCTTAAGCACATATTCAAAGTAAAACTTGAAAGTTACATTATTGAAAATTTAGAAAATGCATAGAAGCACGTTAAGGCATGAAGTTGTAAATTCCTAGCTTTTCCATTCAATCCCACATGTCTCCTTTTAAAAATGGCTTCAATGTCTTGGTTTGAAGTATATCACTGTTCTTGGCGAGCAAAGGAAAGGCTTGAAAATCTTTCCCTGGAAGTATACCCGCTTTCTTCCTTGTATTTTGGTTTGAATTTTGACATGAATCATTAAGGAGGTATATATAAAATCATTAAAGAGGTATATATCCTACTGATTTGAAAAAGGTGAATTGAATTGTGGTTAATTTGGTTCAAGAAAATTACTTTATTGGAACGGTTATTTGCAACGGTTCACAAACCGTCCCCATAGACAGGGATATAGTAACGGTTTTGGGTTGCTACCATGCTAAATCTAAGGAAACGGTTAATTTCCTATTAGAACGGTTATAAATCGTTCTGAAAAATCCACATCTATTGAAATAGTTATTTGCAACGGCTTATAAACCGTCTCCATAGATAGGGATATTGTAACGGTTTTGGATTTTCTACCATGCTTTATCTAAAGGAACGTTTTATTTTCCTATTTGGTCGGCTATAAATCTTTCAAAAAAACAAACGCAGATTTTTTTAAGGCTGTTGCAACGGTTTTCAGTACTCCATTGCAATGAATATTATAGCATATTGGAACAGTTATTAGTTATTGGCTGCTCTTGTTATTTGCTAGGTCTATTGGAACGGTTATATTCTCTATTGCAATAAATTATAATTTCTGATATTTATGAAAGCAAAATTAGAAATAGTTTCCTATTCAACGAAATTGTTTACACCATATCCAACTAGAATTATCCATGTGCAAAAACAAAATATAGATACAATGTTTGGTCAAACAATTCAAAAGTCAAAATAGATGAGTTTGCATATAAAAAGTTCTAAACTAAAATATCCTTAAATATAATAATAAAGCATAATAACATTCAAGTAAGGTCTAAGTCGTTAATGCTTTCATCCGCAATCACTGCACCTACAAAAGATAATGAGAAATAATTAAATAGCATTTTTAGGATAATTGAATCATAAGTAAATGAATGACTAATTTGATAATAACTTGAAAATTTTTATTCTCTAAATTCTTAAATTTTTCGGTAAAATTTCCTTTGTAAATATGACTATCCCAAAATTTTCAACCTGCTCAAAACATCATTTTAAAATACAACTATTTATAAGTAACAAAGAAGAGAACCACACATTGTCTGCCAATTACACCAAACACTATGCAAAACCAAGAAGAGAACCATACAACAAGTACAATTATGCTAGCATTATCTTATCAGGAAAAATCTGAAGTGCATATCTATCAGTTAATCTTTCAGCTATACCTCTTATGTACTTCTCCTGATTACTTATAGACTTCTAAATACGTATATTCTATAGGAAGGGATGTCATACCAAAATGTACCTACACCGCTGGTAATGCAGCTTGGTGATGCCCTTACCCTTCATATTCAGATCCTATATCAGGCAGTTTATCCCTACTGACTAGGGAAAGGTAACTCCTCAAGAAGAGCCCACGTAACGGATGATGTATGCTGCGACACATTGGATGATGTATGCTACGACACATTGGATGATGTATGCTACGACACATTTCCACCAGATACCCTTGGCAGGAGCCTCCTTTGATTTGATGTACACCGATCCCACTGTACAAAGCAGGGATAAAAACCATGAAGATACCGACATGCAATTGATATAAGAGCAGAATTAGCATACGCTTAAGAAGGCAATCATTGGCTTATATACTAGTAATACAAATCTGAATGCATTACATTTCTCTTGACTGAAAATGAAATCAAGTGTCCTTATAACCGTATTAGCATTTCTTTTTAGTATAAGGTACATTACTGAAGGGCAGAGGAAAATGAAATCAGGTACGTTATAACAACATTAACATTTCTTTTTACTCAAGGTACATAACCCAAGACTATTAATTTTGTTTTCATATCAAAAGGGACATAACTGAAGAGCAAAGGAACAATGGAAAAGAGAAGAAAATTTCAGAATTGCAAGTAGTAGTTTGTCTTTCTTGGGACACATAGAAATATCCTACCAGCATATGACCCTTTGGCTAGTGCGCATTTTTATGCCAGGCTGCCGCAAGGGGGCTTGTTTATATATTTGTTTCTTTGTATAGCTAATATCACCAAGAAAAATGCAAGTTTTCTAAAAAGAAGATAATATGGGACAGCCTTAAGGTAGAGCTACAAATACATGACACACAATATATATCATAAATACGAGAGAAATTTTAGTCTGTAAAAAGAAGATAATATGGGACAGCCTTAAGGTAGAGCTACAAATACATGACACACAATATATATCATAAATACGAGAGAAATTTTAGTCTGTGCTGACCTTCAACTCAAATGATGCCATTAGTTAGCTTATATCACCAAGTAAATGAGTCTGTCAGAAGGTCTTCCCACTGTCAATTCGCAATTCTTCAATGAAGATGAGTGAATTAATTACAGCATGTAATCTCAAAGTTCAGATACTAATGTTAATGATAAACAACATGTACTAACTAGATTATAAAGAATAAGCAGACATGCTTGGATGGGAAGAAACAATAATCTTAATGTACCTATTCCTTTAACTTCATGACAATGAACAGGATTAAAATACAGAGAAAATATTATAAAATATCCTGAATCAGAGAAAAATGGTGCTCGGCCACAGAACAGTCATTAAGCTACATTAGATAGTGGAAAAGGGGTGAAGCCGTGAAGATGTAAAAGGAAAGCCTATAGCTTACCCATCAATATCGAGTTTCCTCAGCAGGTAAGGTCCCTGGTTAGTCTTGGATAGCTCTGATTGGAGAGGAAACATTTCCGACACTATTGTTTCTCTCAGCGACAAATTACTAGCAGTGAAGCACTTTTCAACTGTAAACGAACCAAATGGGTGCACTGAGAGCTCACCAAAATGCCCTCGTAGCCTTCAGGTTACAGATCATCATAATTAGCAAATCAACGATATCATTTCCAACTGTAAATGGAGTAACAACACATACTTGGCAACTAACTTCCGCTTTAGCTTTGCCGATATATTAGAGTTGAGAAAAGATTCAATGACCCGTGAACCACTAGGATCTTTTGATGCCTCAAGAACATGATGCTCTTCCAAAGATGTGTTACTATTGACATAGACCTGTAGGAGTTCCTGCAGCATATAAAAGAGGACTACTTAAAAACACTTCACTAGATAGAACACAATACACGACAACTACACACTGGTCGGAAAAGTAAGAGTTGAAGCAAACAAGCTAGATAGACATGCATGTACATCACAGAAATAAATTCAAAAGAAGAATGAGAAAGGGACACATACATGGGGAAGTCCAAATATCGACCAACTAAATGGATCTTTGTTCCGTGTGGTCAACACCAGTTAGATTTGTCTCCTGAGCAAAAGAAATTTTCAAGAGATAATATTCGGGGGATTATACACTTGGGAAACTCATCCCCTTTGCATACAGCGGCAGCAATGGCCTGACAACACACCAAGAGAAATGGAAAGAACAAAACATTCAGCTATCCTTTATTCCTTTTAGTAAAAAGAAATATTTATCAATAATGAAGGAAACAAATACAGAAAGACATATAATCCAATAAAGTAAATTTTATTCAAATCACCAAGATGGTACAGTAAGAAGCACAAAATAACTTACTACAGTTCTCTCCTATTTCATCATATCATCCAAAAGAATATCTACATTGTTTGAACACAACAGTTGGGAAAATACAACAGGTGACCAAAAATATTCACAACAAACCTCATGTTCATGGCTGTGGAGCCTTTGAGGTGCAGCAAGGACAAAAGCAACAACTCCAGACTTTCCCATTTCGAAAAGATGGTGAAACTTTGTCCCAAGCTCCTCCCAGATCAAGTCCATCTTGTAACAAAACAGGATGCGAGCGATACTATTAACCAACATATGATTAAACATGAGAACCTGTTAACAAAACCTATTTCAAGTTTACAGTGTAATTCCAGTGAGATAGTTTTAACTGTATAACCAAAATAGAAGACACGCCTTAAAGGTCATCCGGCGCGCTGCATACGGATTTTAACATCTAACAACATTTTTATCTAAATGAAGTTTTCAAGGTTGTGCGATTCAATTCTACTGGACCTTAGGTTTATCTTACATGAAAGCAACATTCCTAACACTGAAGTTTGAAAAGCCTTACATGATCCTCATTTTTGGCTTGAGATGCTAAAGCCTGCACGACGAAGTTCGCACAGTGATGAGATGACATTCGAAATAATGAGTTCCTGAAAACTTTTGTTAACAACTCATTGTACAATGTTTCAGGAGCAAATTCCAGGATGACCTGCAACAGTGTGCATTAAAACGTCAAACAAACATTGTACAAGTTAGAAGGCAAAGCAGCTAGAAGAGGCACAGTAAATCATCATTCAGCAAACTTGCAACATCTATATGGACCTAGCTTCAGCTGATTTTACTGGAAGAAGGTGGATTAGTGTTCACAAACCACAAAGAACTTAAATGCTAATATATATATTAGCACAAAGTCTGCTTCCAGGACTAACAAACATATTTGCTTTAAGCTTTTCCTTCAGATGGTTGAATTGTTTAACAGGTTAGACCTTCCTCCATCTAATAGCGGTACTCAATAGCAGAATTTTAAGGTATGCCAAATATATGACTTAGGCAACTAATTCAGCTGGAATTGTACAAAACTGCATGAGAGTGGGCTCATAATAACTAAGCATTCCTGCAACTTAAAGGTCATGATATGGGGCAGCATCATAGGGGGAAACAGGTTTATGCATCCTAATGTAGATGCAGAAGTGTACTATAGTCCTATATCCAAGTATATATCCAATTGCTCCAGTCTAAATTAGACTGCACTATCACTATCTTGATAATACCTTTAACAGAGTCAGAATACAACCTTGTGCAGCATACAGAAAGATTCAATAGTCACTAAACCAGTTAAATATACAACACTACTGCTGGAAAAGAATATACAGAGAGGAAAACATAGGCAGACATCAATGATATGTTACCTCTATTAAATGACTGTATGCAGTTGCTTCCACTAGCCTTGAAATGTTTCTTATGGTTTTTCCTTCTAATAAGTTTCCACCATTTCGTATATGTGCAAATTAAGGTACAGAAGGATGTTGATACTCTTATATACAATTGCCAACAGATATGAACTCAAATAGTTTAGAATATTCTAAGAAGCCTATATTCGATTCAATTACTAACGAATCTTCAATGAAGTGCTGCTTTCAAATTTATTCGACCATTAAAATCAGACAAACCAACTCGCAACAAATATTTTCTTCCAAATCAAACAATATCTTAGCTGAAAAATCATTTAAACCCCCATCTCTTATCATATTCCAATCAGAACCACGAGAGCAACATCCCAAACAACGGATAAAAGGGGGATTGGGGACCTGGATAGCTTTCAAACATATTTGAATCTCCGAGGATCACAACTTAATGAGATTGAACTCTACTGAAAAATAAGCACAGCAACAGAACATCAATTTAAGCTACACTTCTGAAATTAGAACCCCAAAGCAGAGAACCGATCGACCAATACATATACAATTTCTTTGAGAATTTTCTGTCCGAAAATTGATTCAACCAGTTCGAGCAATGTACAAATTGAAGAGGAAAATCAAAACCCAAACCAAAACAGAGAATCGAAACTGGGCAATCGGCCAAAAGTTCAGCGAATCGAACCAACAACTAAAGCAAATCGACCCTCGGCTACACCTCTGATGCAATCCATAGTTGAAAACCCGGTTAAGAAACTAATGATTTTTTAATGTATTTTCTGTTTAGAAATCGAAAGAAACAAACTCACAGAACTATAAGTATTCTTTGGGAGTCTTGTTTGAATAGACAATACAAAAGAAGACATCGAGCATCGAACATCGATAGCAAACATCGAGCAAGGATTTCTAACACGAAATAAAAACCCACCAACAAAATCCCCAACTTTACAAACTAAAAATCTTAAAACAAAATTTGAGCAAAACAATAATTTTTCAGTAAACCAAATTACATAAAGTATGTAGAATAATAGGTTTACAAAGAATATTACCAAAGAAGAAAGCATATTGAAGAAGCTGCGAACTATTTCAATGCTCTATATTATTCTTTGACGCTGGAGCAGGTCGGCACTCGCAGGAGCAGAGTGACACTCGCAGGAGCTGAAGAAGCAGGTTGACGCCGGAGCAGGTCGTCACTCGTAGGAGCAGCCGAGTAGGTCGTCGGATTTTTCAAGGTTGAAAATTGAGAGAGATTTGGTGGGTTTGAGAAAATACTGTCTGTTTTGAGGGTTTGTGGGTTTTCTATGTTTTTTAATTAAAATATAACTTTAGTTACTAAGATATTGGCGGGTAAATATGTAGGAGGGAAATTAAGGGCGGGAAAATAAACTGTTTCAGTATAGTTTTATTTTATAAAATCGTTCCCATAAAGTATTCTATTGTGTCGCTTTTCTAAACCGTCTCCGTAGCTAAACCTATGGTGACGGTTGTTATACTATTGGAACGGTTATTCTCCAAAAGTGTTCCAAAAACATTTTGACTCTATAGGAACGATTAAAACCGTTCCAAAATGTTATTTATAGTAACAGTTGCATAACTGTTACTAAATAACTGTTCCAATAGGACCATTTTCTAGTAGTGGCAGTTGGTCGACATACAAAGCCTAGTACGGACGAGTACTTATGAGCGAGCCTACTAAGGCAGAGTAGTTATATATACATATATACCGAGTCTACTGTGGCCAAGCACTTACAGCGAGCTGGTAGATATATATCGAGCCTAATGTTGCCGAGCACTTATAGCGAGCCCAGCTGTCCGAGATACAAAGCTTAGTATGACCGAACGCTTATGAGCGAGCCTACTACGGTAGAGCAGTTATATATATAAATATCGATCTTTATAGGGCAGGACAACTATTTTACTTATTATATTGAGAGAATTGAGTCAATATCAGTTGGGAAGCATATCTTTAGATCATCTTTGACTTCCAGCTACTTGCAGTTATTATATTATCACTTTAGTTTCAGCTTTTAGTATATTGCCTTACATACTCAGTACATTATTTCGTACAGACGTCGCTTTTCTGGGGGCGCTGCAATTTCATGCGTGCAGGTCAGACAGACAGACAGGTAGGCCTCTTCAATAGGTGTTGCCGAGTTCAGCTTGATCGGTAAGCTCCATGCTTTTCTGAGTTTCTCGGTCTAGAGCCTTATCTATATCTTGTGTGTGTGGGTGTGTTTGTGTGTGTGTGTGTGTGTGTGTATATATATATATATATATATATATATATATATGTACGTATATATGTCATGAGTAGGTCCGAGAGCCGTTCCGATCATAGCATATCCATCAGTAGAGGCTTGTAGACATATCTTATTAGTTAGTACAGTATGTTGGGCTTTCATGCCTCGTATATATATTTGGTTGGTTTGTCAGCTGTAATAAATATGACGGCCTTGTCGGCCATGTTTTATATTGATATTTAATCAACATTCGCTGTCGTCTTATAATGTGGCCTATGGCCAAAAGTAGGGGTGGCAGTTTGAGCCCAAACCCATCTAGCCCGCCCAACTAGCCCAGAGATTAATGGTTGTGCAATAAATATTTTAGCTCATGAGTCAATTTGGGTTGAGCCCAAGTTAATCCATTATATTTTATAGCTCATTCCGACACATACAACCCATGAAACTCATACAAAACAAAGGATATCAACCCAACTTATCTAGAAATTTACTAAGTTACCCCAATTTCATTTATTTATTCTTTTTTGTATTTTTAATTTTCTGTTCTTTATTTTACTACACCACACACCCACCCTACCCTACCCCTACCCCCCAACAAACCCCAAAAAAAAATTTACTTTTCTTATATTTTCTATTTTTTATTTTTCTGCACCACCCATCCTCCCTCTAACGCCCATCCCCCTTCCCCCGCGCAAAACCCCCAAAAAAATTTACTTTTTTTTGGTATTTTCATTTTTTTGTTTTTTTAAATCTTTCTGCACCACCCACCCTACCCCCTACCCTCCCGTCCCTTGGCGCAAACCCCCTCAAAAAAAATCACCTTTGTTTTATATATATTTTTTTTTTCTGCACCACCGACCCCACAACCCCTCCGTGCAAAATCCCTTAATTTTTTTTACTTTTTTTATATTTTTAATTTTTTTTGTTTTTCTGCACCATTCATCCCCAACCCCTACCCCTACCCCTACCCCCTCCCTCCCCATAAAATATTTGTCAACTTACATATTTTAAGGTAAAATATTTTATTTTATGCTAGATTAGCATGGTTCTAAAATATGGGTCAAGTTGAGCGGGTTGGGTTATGATCCATTTTTTAGCCCATCTTGACCCAGCCCATCTTAATCCAAATACACTTTGGGTTGGGTTGGGCAATGACTCATTTATTGACCTAACCCATCTTGACCCACCCAAATTTAGCCCGACCCGTCCATTGGCCACCCCTAGCCAAAAGTATGACATCATATGTTCAGAGTGCTTTAGTTGCAAGTTGGTACGCAAGGATAGGTGAGACACTAGGTGTCGGTCTCGCCTCCAAGTACAAGGCGTGATAAAAGTGGCATTATTGCAGTTCTGTCCTAGGGAGTCTACAAGCCATGTCTAGTAGAGTCTTGTTCATGGGTGTGTCATGCACCACACTTATAAGCAGGAGGCTATAAGGCATTTAGGATTGTCACTCTTTCTTTATACTCTAGATCGTATGGTAGAGCTCATTTATAAAAATTCAAATTGCGAAATTCTCTTTTTTTTATTATTCGTAATAAGACAATACCTACATTAGGAAAAAATGAATGGAAAGAGAGATAGTTGTGAAAGAGCTGAGTCAGAGGAATTGAATTTTTGTATAACACATAAGATAAATAAATGTGAGGTCTTTAGCAGATCATGGGTGTGCTGAAAGGTGCAAGCTTCCTGATAAGAAGCCTTAATGCAATAATGTCTATCCATATTTATGATAAAAGACAATGAGAGATTAAAAAGATAAATACAGGTTCAACGAGTAAAAGAATCAAGAGGAATAAGAGTACGAGGCACCCACTTAATGAAGGCTAACTGCATTTATAATTAAGGTAGATGAACATAAGACTTTTAATAGTAACAGAGGTATATATAATTGGTCGCAACCATTCCAGATATGCCCAATGGGGGTTAATAGAATCAGTATAAGAAGAGAGAATGGATGAATTATTTGTGACACATGATATTTTCGAAGGATATTATAAATGTGATAATAGATCTCCTTGTGAGATACCCGGATTGTACACTTTATAATAGTGCAGCCAGATGTGAGTACTACAATGACATGTACTATAAGCCTTGAAGAGATACATATTACCTTAGTAAAGCGAGAATGTTCAGTAACTTGAAGAGCCATTGGATAAAGCAAAGGGAAGCTAAGAGCGAAAGAATATCTTGTTCAAGTTTTTAGAATAAAGTGATAGGCATAAATGTTAGTGAAAAATAAGAAAAGAGTTAATAAAGCATTATGAGTAAGATGTGGTACATGGATGACAACGGTAGGTCAAAAGATGACAATATTACTAATCTATAGTCAAGTGAAGGAAGAGACGAGGGGTGACATGCCTTAGGACAACAAAAGAGTATTGGACATACGGTCATGTCCTCATTTCAAGAAATAAGCCCGCTCGATTACCAAGAGGAAAAGTGAGACTCCTGAGTAATAGAAATCAGTATAGGCTAATGAATAAGATAAACTAAATATGAATTAGGGACTGAGTGATTTGGTAATAGTCAACATCATGAGAATTTCATATCGCAATCCGTAAAAAATAGAATGGACAATAGAAGAATATCCTTTAAAGGTCATTTAGGAAGACGCTTCCCAAAAGTAAGCAATATGAACAAAGTTAAGCTTAAGGGACCGTATGTGCCAGTTATACTAAGTGTCACCCTCGTGAGTAAGGAAATTTGTTATCTTGGTACACAAGGATTAGTGCATGGCGAGTAAGGGTCATGGATGATGCGAAAGGATGCCAAAGATGAAAAGGTGAAACATCTATAGGTAGGTTGTCATAGCTCCAACTCTTAGTATTCCCCTAAAGGGGAAAATATGAAATGATAAAGGAAGAATGTGACAAAAACGAGAAAGAGATGAGATTGCACCTGTTTGAATCCTACAGTTATGCTATGATTCCATAATGTTACGTATGCACAATGTCAGAAAAAGGAAGTAAGGTTTCTTGCCCCGAAGGTTATTGATAAATAATGAGCTAGTGCAAGAGGTAAGTTAGACATGAAATAACCTAAGAGAGACTACGCCGAATATGGATATGAGAATGGGTCGATGAGTAATTTGTAGTTGATTCAGGAAGGGCATAGTCACGACTAGACAAGAAGTTACAGAGAAATCAACAGATCATGCAGTAAACCCCAACATGGGTAATTCAGCCCCGCATTTATGGCATTGTAATACCTGAGATATATTCGTATGGGAGTTGGAGAAGTTAAAAAGATATTGTATGAGTTTTAAGGAAATAGAAGCGAGTGCCACTAGGAAAACGGTCAAATATTAGTCCAGAAGCAACTCTACAAGTACAAGAGCGTGGAGATAAGTAATTAAGGATAAGTATAGGCAAGGAAGGATAGTAGAAGGTCCATCAATAATATGATGTAATAAACTCACATCTTTACAAGAGTCAGAGGATCCTCCCTAGGTACTACAGTGAAGGACTAGCTTAGGAAATGAGGAAGAAGGCTTCAACTTGAGCATAATGACCTAATAAAGAAATGTTCATGTAAAAGCAGCCTCACAACAAAAATTGCATGCCCTTCAAAATAAAGTATGCACGCAATAAGGGGGCGAAAAGACCAGAAAAAGTAAATAGCTTTCATTGAAATAAAGCTGAGATGGAACAAAGGAATTATTCGATCAATGATCCATAGTTAGTACATTATAGATACACTCAAGATTTTGGAGCATTATTTTGTTGACAATCATACATCCATAAAAACTCTGGTATAAGTTAAAAAGAAGAATTGAGAATGGACAATAGAAGAATATCTTTTAAAGGTCATTCAGGAAGACGCTTCCCAAAAGTAAGCAATGTGAACAAAGTTAAGCTTAAGGGACTGTATGTGCCAGTTATACTAAGTGTCACCCTCGCGAGTAAGGAAATTTGTTATCTTGGTACAGAAGGATTACTTCATGGCGAGTAAGGTTCATGGATGATGTGAAAGGATGCCAAAGATGAAAAGGTGAAACATCTATAGTTAGGTTGTCATAGCTCCAACTCTTAGTACTCCCTTAAAGGGAAAATATGAAATGATAAAGGAAGAATGTGACAAAAATGAGAAAGAGATGAGATTGCACTTATTTGAATCCTACAGTTATGCTATGATTCCATAATGTTACGTAAGCACAATGTCAGAAAAAAGGAAGTAAGGTTTCTTGCCCCGAAGGTTATTGATAAATAATGAGCTAGTGCAAGAGGTAAGTTAGACAAAGGAAATAACCTAAGAGAGACTACGTCGAATATGGATATGAGAATGGGTCGATGAGTAATTTGTAGTTGATTCAGGAAGAGCATAGTCACGACTAGACAAGAAGTTACAGAGAAATCAACAGATCATGCAAGGTAAATATAGTAAACCCCAACATGGGTAATTCAGCCCCGCATTTATGGCATTGTAATACCTGAGATGTATTCGTATAGGAGTTGGAGAAGTTAAAAAGATATTGTATGAGTGATAAGGAAATAGAAGCGAGTGCCACTAGGAAAACGGTCAAATATTAGTCCAGAAGCAACTCTACAAGTACAAGAGCGTGGAGATAAGTAATTAAGGATATGTATAGGCAAGGAAGGATAGTAGAAGGTCCATCAAGAATACGATGTAATAAGCTCACATCTTTACAAGAGTCTGAGGATCCTCCCTAGGTAATACAGTGAAGGACTAGCTTAGGAAATGAGGAAGAAGACTTCAACTTGAGCATAATGACCTAATAAAGAAGTGTTCATGTAAAAGCAGCCTCACAACAAAAATTGTATGCTCTCCAAAATAAAGTATGCACGCAATAAGGGGGAGAAAAGACCAGAAAAAGTAATAGCTTACGTTGAAATAAAGCTGAGATGGAACAAAGGAATTATTCGATCCATAGTTAGTACATTATAGATACACTCAAGATTTTGGAGCATTATGTTTGTTGACAACCATACATCCATAAAAAACTCTGGTATAAGTTAAAAAGAAGAATTGATCCTAGGGCATAGACAAAGGATTGAATTATTAGAAGATTGTATCATTGATATTCCATAATACCCATAAAAGGCTAAGGTAATAACTGATACCATGAGCCACAGATCAGAAGATAGTTTAAGCCTACATAAAGGCTGATCGAAGGAATGAGGAAGCTAAAGAACTACATCACCCAAGTAAATGAGGAGTCTTATCATTGGACCTAGAAAATTTATAGAAGCTGTGCTTGAGAACATGGCAGGATCACTCTTAATATCAACTGTTCAAGAGAAATAATACAACAACCATAATCTATAATGGCTCTACAAGAAAACCAGTTAGAAGAAGTACCAGCCTCATAAAAAGTTAGTACGAAGCTCCCATCGGATTGCGTTTGTAGCAGAGGTGCGAGTACTAAAATAGAGCTTCAAGTTATGGACGTGAATTACACCTAGGTGGAAGGGAGGTTGTGAAAGAAATAGAAGATAGGATACATGATTTTAAAGTAAGAAAGGCAAAGGTGAACAATGTACAAGATACTCAAAGGCAGAAGATTTGTGAATAGTCCATGCTTTGGACTGAAGGCTAGAATTACTATGATTCAATATCCAGGAGTGATAGCGGTATTGTCGGTAACATGTCTTCCAACCTATGGTTTCTAAATACTGAAAGATCTAGTTAATAGAGTAAATAAAAGTTGGAGACAATGTGATGTATCGATTGACGTTTCAGAATAACATAAGAAAATCTATTGTGCAAGTAAGTTGAGGAAAGCTTATAAATGAATATGTATAGATCGCAAGCTAAAGTATAGTAAAGTGACAAATTTTTATGACAAAGATGTAAGAATGGAAAAAGGCGAGCGAGAAGGTGACGAGATTGGATTAGTCCTTAGAATTAAGCCCATAAAAACAAGAGAGGATATTGTTTCTCTATATTATACAAAGCTTAGTACCGCCTGAATAAATTTAAAGGAGTCAAAGACGAATGACATTTAGAAAGAATGAAATGGTGACCCTGTATAAAATGAGGGTATAATTGTCACAGATAAATGATGATGTTTGGGACTTCGTTTGAATAATGATATATAAAAAAAAAAGAGAAGAAGAAAAGATTTTGCTGGAGGCACGAAATTAGGATAGCCCCATAAAATGAATCACATTGAGACACTACGAAATACGATTATGGGAATCACTTCAAATATTCCTCAATACAACGGAAGCCCTAGAGGCAAAGTATTACATAAGATGTTTCAAGTTACCAGTGGTATATTATAGATCAATATTAAAGTGAATCAACAATGGATGGACAGAAGCCACAAAGTATGAAATTCGATTAGGCCGTCATTTTAAAAATGTGCAGTAATGAGGAAGCATTAAAGGACTTAAATTTATACATATGGAATAAGTAACGAGAGCAAGCTGTAATTTGGTAACAAACCTCAACAAGATAAACTAAAGTAAGAGTTATGGCAGTATATGAATAGCTAAACGGACCGATGCGATGAGATATAAAAATATTCCTAAATTTAACAAAGTATCAAGCAAAAGACTTCAATATACCTGTAGAGGTCCATAGATGCATCATAATAAGCCTTGTATATATAAAGTAAGGCCTACATATTGACTAAAAGGTAAAAGAAAAAAAAGGGAAGATGAATCGCATAAGTGCACCTACAAAGCTAGGGTCATACAAGCCGCATGACAAGAGGTAACAGAAGTTGCAAGATTAGGAAGATTTCGACCACATGTCATGATATGAGCAAAAAGACTAAAAGGAGGAATACCCTAAACTTTGGATTTATTCACAGAGCAACTGCTTGAATGGCAACAAGAGTATTAATGTATTCACAAGAGCTATAAGTTAAGAAAATGATAAGAGCATCAGTCAACATTTGAGGACGGATGTTCCAAATGGGGAATAATGTTATACCCCGTAATATTGCGTCAATATTACGTCCCGCAATATTATATTACGACAAAGTTATGCTCTGCAGTAAATTATTACGATGATGCTACCCTCTGCAAAAATAAATTACAATGATGTTACATCCTACAGTATTAAGTTACGACAATATTCTAACCAGCAGTATTACATTACGGAGATGTTACACTTTGTAGTAATAAGTTACGACAGTGTTTCACCCTACAATATTGTACCTTAAATTTGTCGTATGGTAATTGACATCAGTCCAAGTAAAAGATTATTTGGAGATTATAAGGATTATATATTTCACAAGCAATTAGTAAATTCATGAAGGTAAAAAGGGAGCAAGTCAAAGAAGATGAATTTCATTGAAATTTGGTATTTGGGATAAAATATGATCCGAGCTAATACCCGACATTATTAGACTAGTATCATACAAGGTACTACATGACCACAAGGTGTACAAAATATGTTAAAAAAAAGTATATTTAATTAAGTTGAGATAAATGTTTAAATTATCGGGTAATGGAACATTACCCAGTAAACTAATAAATTTGGGATAAGATTAAAACCCCACTCCCACCCCCACGTGGCAGCCATATGAGATCATTTAAGATGACTCTTAAGTCCTCGTTATAGGTGGCATGAGTAAGAGAGATGGGAATATTTTAAACGAGTCACCTTACTCATTTAAGGAAAGAGAAGGGAATACTACTTTCCCTGTCTATTTACTTTAATTTGATATGTTTCTTAAGCACATATTCAAAGTAAAACTTGAAAGTTACATTATTGAAAATTTAGAAAATGCATAGAAGCACGTTAAGGCATGAAGTTGTAAATTCCTAGCTTTTCCATTCAATCCCACATGTCTCCTTTTAAAAATGGCTTCAATGTCTTGGTTTGAAGTATATCACTGTTCTTGGCGAGCAAAGGAAAGGCTTGAAAATCTTTCCCTGGAAGTATACCCGCTTTCTTCCTTGTATTTTGGTTTGAATTTTGACATGAATCATTAAGGAGGTATATATAAAATCATTAAAGAGGTATATATCCTACTGATTTGAAAAAGGTGAATTGAATTGTGGTTAATTTGGTTCAAGAAAATTACTTTATTGAAGATAGTTACTGATTTATCTGCACATAATGATCAAAAGAAACAAATTGCATCTAGCTTGCACAATTAATTTGATGCTATGATTGCGGCAAGTTTGGTATATTCAGGTATGTTAAGGCTAAACTTTTTCTTTCATTTGGCATGATCTCGTTATTATATTCATATCCCAAAATTTAGGTATATTTTGCTATTCTCGCAAATTGCGTATATTTTTCTAGTATTGTAAATTATAATATTTTTCTTATCGGGAATTCATATTCGGTTGAGTATTTTCTTTCTTCCAGTCAAGAAAGCTGAGAGTTTATGTATATGCAGTATTAGAAGTATTTTCATTACAATCGAGTTATTAGAAGTATTTTCATTACTTCCAGCTACTTGCAGTTATTATATTATCAATTCAATTTCAGCTTTCAGTATATTGCCGTACATACTCGGTACATTATGTCGTACTAACGTTGCTTTTCTGGGGGCGATATATTTCATGCGTGCAGGTCAGATAGACAGACGAGTAGGCATTAGGTGTTGCCGAGTTCAACTTGATCGGTAAGCTCCATGCCTTTCGGAGTTTTCGCGTTTAGAGCCTTTTGTATATCTTGTATATATATACGTATGTATGTTATGAGTAGGTCCGAGAGCCGTTCCGATCACAACATATCCATCAGTAGAGGCTTGTAGACATACGTTTTTAGTTAGTGCAGTATGTTGGGCTTTATGGCCTTGTATATATATTTGGTTGGTTTGTCAGCTGTAATAAATATGACGGCCTTGTCAGCCAAGTTTTATATTGATATTTAATTAGCATTCGTTGTCGTCTTGTAATGTGGCCTATGGCCAAAAGTATGACATCATATGTTCATAGTCCCTTAGTTGCAAGTTGCTATGCAAGGATAGGTGAGGCACTAGGTGCCGGTCTCGCTTCCATGTTCGGGGCGTGACACCAAACTAGATGTGCAAATATCATGGCATTCACAGCCAATGAACAAAGGATTGCTGACAATTGAGGGAGGAGGTATCCTGTTATTTAACAACGGGCATCTTCGAGAATTCCTGAGTAATTGAGATGAGAATCATTTCAGGAATAGGGACTCTAATAAACAAATCGAGCGAGAAAAACCTCAAAATATCATTCACATGATCATTGGAGAGTTCGATGTTCCTGAAAGTCCAATGTTAAAGCGCACCAAAGTATCGATCACAAGGGAAAAGCGAACTCGAGATTACATACCATAAGGAAATTTGTCTTTCAGCGATGAAGACACAGAAGGAATCGTGCAACCCTACAATGATGCACTGGTAATATATGTACTTATGAATAAATCTTGATTTAAATGTGTGTTAATTGATCCAGATAGCTCGGCCAATCTCATTCGAACAAGGGTCGTAGAACAACTCGGCCTACAAGACCAAATTGTGCCTACATCCTGAGTTCTAAACGGATTCAATATGGCATTTAAAACTACTGAGGGATAAATAACGTTACCAGTAAACGCCTCCGGGACCATCCACTAGACCAAGTGGTTGGACAATATCATTCGGTCAAGGGTCATAGAACAACTCGACCTATAAGACCAAATCATGCCTGCATCTTGAGTTCTAAACGGATTCACTATGGCATGTAAAACTACTAAGGGAGAAATACGTTAACACTAAATGTCACCGGGACCATCCATGAAACAAAGTGCTCGACCAATATCATTCGATCAAGGGTCGTGTAACAACTCGGCCTACAAGATCAAATCGTGCCTGCATCCTGAGTTCTAAACGGATTCAATATGGCATGTAAATGTACTAAGGGAGAAATAAAGTTACCAGAAAATGCCACCGGGACCATCCAAGAAACAAAGTTTTATGTGATTGAGGAGGACATAAGGTACAACGCCCTGTAAGGGAGGCCACGGATCCACAACATGAGGGCAGTGCCCTTGACTCTTCACCAAGTGCTAAAACTCCCAATGCCAAGAGGGATTAAAATGATCTACGAGGAGCAACCACTGCAAAGGAAATGTTTGCAGTCGAAGAAGTGATTCTAGTATCAACATTGGCGACATCAAAGGAGCCGAGTTCGGATACAAAGCAAGAAACTAAATTGCAATTATCAACACCATCCATGACCCAATCGCATAAATAGGGGAACGATGAAGACGACGATTACGGGGTTCCCAGATGTTTTATAGTCCCCGATGATTTGGATGATACAAAGTCAACGGTCGAAGAGTTGGAATAAGTCACATTGATTGAATATCTACCCGATGGGAAGGTATACCTGGGCACGGGGTTACCCCGAGCTCAGGAAAAAACTCATTCAATTTCTTATTGAAAATATATATTATTTTGCTTGGTCCCATCTTGATATGGCAGGGATTCCGCTGGAGATTACCACTCACAAGTTAAACCTAGACCCGAAATTTCACTCGGTCAAACAGAAGAGGAGACCCCAGATTGAGATCAAACATGCTTTCATGAAGGACGAGGTAATTGAACTCCGTAAAATATGGTCCATTCGGGAAGTTAAATACCCGAAATAGTTAGCAAACATAGTGGCACTCCCTAAAAAAGGGAACAAACTGAGAATGTGTAGATTATAATGATTTAAATAATGCATGTCCCAAGGACTCTTTCCCTTTTCCCAACATCGATTGCATGATCGATGCCATGGTCGGCCACAAGATCCTTAGTTTTCACGATGCCTACTGCAGGTACAACCAAATACAGATGAACCCAAATGATAAAGAAACAACCTCCTTCATCACTAAGTATGGTGCATAATACTATAACGTTGGGTTAAAAAACGCCCGTGCCACTTGCCAATACCTAGTAAATCGGATGTTCAAAGAACAAATAGGGAAATTCATAGAAGTTTACATTAACTATATGTTAGTTAAGTCCCTGTGAGTAGAGGACCATTTAATGCATTTGCAGGAAACATTCAGTATATTGAAGAAGTACAACATGAAGCTGAATCCATAGAAATGTGCGTTCGGAGTCGGATCAGGTAAATTTCTCGAGTTCATTGTATTCAACGGAGGAATCGAGATCAATCCTGACAAGATCAAAACTATATAAGATATCACGGTATTGGATAATGTGAAGGCCATGCAAAGGCTAGCCGAGCTCATTGCTGTCCAGACGATTCATCTCGAGGTCTTTCGATAAGAGCCATCGAGTTTTCATGTTACTGAAGAAGAAAATTAACTTCTATGGACCCTGGAATGCCAACGGGCATTAGAAGAACTCAAGCGATACCTATCGAGACCACCATTGCTTCAACACCCCGATGGCAGACGAACAATTATACCTGTACTTGGCAGTATCAGAGATAGCGGTAAGTGGAGTCCTGGTTTGGGAGAGAGCAAGGTACGCAATTTCCAATTTACTATGTTAGCAGGACCCTTGGTGAGGTCGAAGCTAGGTACCTTCACTTAGAGAAATTGGTTCTCGCTTTTCTAAATAACCTCTAGGAAACTTAAACCATATTTTTAATTCCATCTTATATGTATTGTGACTACTTGCCCATTATGAAATATAATGCATAAACCTGAACTCTAGGGATGATTGGCCAAATGGGCCGTGTAAATCAGTGGGTATGACATTGAGTATCAACCCCGGACAACCATTAAATCTCAAATTTTGGCAGATTTCATCACCGACTTTATGTATCCCTAATATCCGAGGTCGAAAGAGAGTTGTTGATAAACTCAGGGACGTCCTTGGGAATCTGGACCTCTTTACAAATGGTGCCTCGAATGCAAATGGGTCCGGTTTTGGCATCGTATTGAAGCCACCCACATGCAATGTAGTAAGACAATATATTAGAATTGTGAAATTGACTAACAATGAGGCCGAATATGAGGCCATGATTGCAAGTTTCGAACTAGCTAAAAGCTTGGGGGTGGAGGTGATCGAAGCTAAGTGCGACTCCCTCCTTGTGGTGAACCAAGTTAATGGGACATTCAAAGTCAGAGAAGAATGAATGTGAAGTTACCTGTATAAGTTGCAGGTAACATTACATCGGTTCTAAGAGTGAACTTTTTAGCATGTACCTCAGGATCAAAATAGCGAGGTCGATGCCCTTGCTAACTTAAGGCCGTCAGTTGAGGATAACAATCTCAACTCGGGAGCAGTTGTACAACTCATAAGATCAGAAGAAGAAGAAGGTCACACCAAAATAAACTCTACAAGATTAACTTGGGCTTGTAGAAACAAATATGTAGAATATTTGAAGACTGGAAAACTGCCCTCGAACTCAAAAGAATCGAGGACCTGCGTACAAAGGCATCCCGATTTAGCTTGTCCGAAGACGAAACCTTGTTCAAAAAAACGTTCAGTAGCCCAATGGCAATATGTTTAGGCCAGGAGATACCGAGTACATTTTGAGGAAAGTTCACGGGGCACTAGCGGAAATCATTCAATCACTGAAGCTTTGGTTCGAAAGGTGATCAGGGCCGGTTAATACTGGATAGATATGTTAAATTATGGAAAGGAGTTCATACGAAATGTGATGAATGTCAAAGACATGTGTCACACCTCATTTTTACTACCTTGAAGGGGTATAAGAGAGTTTTTTCCAATTTAAGTGACAATCAAAACGGAATTATTATTATTAAATCAGAGTTGCCACTTGGGATAATTTATGGTGTCCTAAGTCACCTGCTAAAATCTTGAATCAAGGAAATTTGACTCTGTATTAATGTTTGCGAAACACAGAAAACCGGGTAAGAAATTCTGGTAACCCAGGATAAGGTGTTAGGCACTCCCGAGTTCGTGGTTCTAGCACGGTCGCTTTGATCATACTTGGCTTATTAAAATTATTTAATTACTTATTTTAGAACCTATGTGCATTTGCCTCTTTTAATTAAGAAGTTATATTTAAACACGTCATGCGTACGTGTATCCATTTGTTTGTCACATAAAAAATAATGTCACGCGAACGTGTACACAATTAATAACGTTTATTATTATTCAGAAAGTTTGGCCAAAGTTGCGCGAACGCATACTCCGATTTTATTTTTGAGGAATCGTAATTATGTCATGTGAGAGTGTCCATAACCACGATAGTAAATTTAAAATGCGCCTAAAAGTTTGCCTACCTGGGTGATGACGGCCTAAACATGGTACAAACTCTGCTACCCAAATTCCAATGAATTTCCCATCAATCCAACGCTTTCATAATCACAACTGGACATACAACCAACGTTTACATAGCAGCAAAGCTCATCTCTTTATCTAACAAACACCACCTCGCCCAACAACAAGGACTAATGAACTTAATGATAAGAACTAACAACTAAGAAAATTATGTGATAAAAGATAACAGAATCAATGCAAGAGACATGAATATGAACGTTTCCTCCTCATTACAATATCGTATAACCAACAGTGTTCAGTGCTTGGAGAATCTTGTACAAACATAGGAATGGAACAATACACAAACAACACATTTTAATTTCGTATAATATTGACTAATGGATACCTCTTTGAACAAAACACTTCCCGATATCTCAAAGCATGAGCCTTTAGATGGAAATAATTATAAGCGTTGGTCCCCAAAGCTTTTAATTTTTTTGAACAATTAGACGTTGATTATGTTGTATTTAACAATCCTCATGATGATATTGTTGCTAATAGTTCTAATGCTGCTAATATTGATGTTGTATTGGTTGTTGAGGCGAACATGGTGGCTAACAAAACTGACTGGATATTGGACACGGGCGCTTCGAGGTACCTTTGCGCCAAAAAGGAGCTGTTTCATGACTTTGAGGAATCTACTGATTGCGAGTGTGTCTACATGGGTAACTACAGTACAACTGAAGTTATGGGTAAAGGAAAAATTCTCCTTAAATTAACTTCTGAAAAAACCTTAGCCTTGAACAATGTTCTGTATGTACCCTCCCTTCATAGAAACTTAGTTTCTGGTGCGCTTCTCAATAAAGCAGGTCTTAAACTTGTTTTTGAATCTAATAAAGTTGTCATTTCTCGTGGAGGAGACTTTTTTGGAAGGCTTACATTAGTGGGGGTTTGTTTGTACTGAACATCGCTCAAGAGATTACTAATAATGCTATTACTTTCAATTCTACTTATATTGCCGAGTTTATTGATTTGTGGCATGGTAGACTAGGTTATGTTAATATTGCTTCTATTAAAAGACTTAGAAAAATAGAATTAATTTCTGCAGTTAATGTTGATTATTTTTCTAAGTGTCCTGTTTGTATAGAAGCAAAACATACCAAAAGGCCTTTTCAGAATGTGACTAGTAGAAAAATAGAATTGCTTGATCTAGTACATTCAGACTTAGCAGGTTTCAAGAACACTGTTAGTAAAGGTGGAAAGAAATACTACATCACCTTTGTATATGACTTCTCTCGATACACTAAGGTATATCTTCTTAAGTCAAAAGATGAGGCTCAAAGCATATTTTTAAAATATAAGGCAGAATTAGAGAATCAATTAGACAGAAAAATCAAGAGACTTAGGTCTGACAGGGGTGGTGAATACAGTACTAATACTCTAGAAGCCTTTTGTTAGAAAAATAATATTATACATGAGGTTAGTACTCCCTATGCTCCCCAACAAAATGGTGTAGCTCAACGAAAAAATAGAACCCTTAAAAGAAATGATGAATTCTATGCTTTTGAGTTTGGGTGATATGTGGGGGGAAGCTGTTTTATCTGTATGTTATGTTCTTAATAAATTCCCTCATAAGAAGTTAGATAAAACCCCGTATGAGTTATGGAATGGGTTTTCCCCTAACTTAAATTTTTTGAAAGTGTGGGGGTGTTTGACCAAGGTTGGTCTACCTGATTTTAAACAAGTAACTGTTGAACCCAAAATTTTTGATGCTATTGTCATTGGTTATGCTCAAAATAGCACTACAAATAGATTCATGTCTTTAAATGATAGTTTTATTTGTGAATCAAGAGATGCGAAATTTTTTTAGCATGTTTTTTTATTAAAAAATAATGTGCCTAGTGATGTGCCGAATAATGCTTCTACATCTATGTCTATTAACACTCATGTTGTACCTTCTTCTAGTGTTACTGTTAATGAGCATGAAAATAAACTTAGAAGAAGTAAGAGGCGTACAATTGAAACTAGCTTTGGTCCTGACTTTATTACCACTTTCTTGACTGAAAATATTGAGCTTTATATTCTGAGTGATGAAACAATTTATTTAACAAAAGAAGACCCTAAGACATACAATGAAGCAATGGGGTCAATAGATGCTAGTTTTTGGAAAGAGGCCATTAAAAGTGAATTAGACTCTATAGTTTCTAATCACACTTGGAACTTAACTAATTTGCCTAAAGGTTGTAAACCCATAAGTAGTAAATGGATATTTAAGAAGAAATTGAGGCCTGACGGTACAATTGAGAAATATAAGAATAGACTTGTTATTAGGGAATTTAATCAAAAGAAATATACTGATTATTTTGACAGTTATTCTCCTGTGACTAAGATAGCGACTATTAGAACTCTTGTTGTTGTAGCTGCTATTCATAATTTAGTAATACATCAAATGGATGTTAAAACGGCTTTCTTAAATGGTGATTTAGATGAAGAGATCTATATGTCTCAACTTGAGGGATTTATGATCCAAGGACAGAAGAATAAAGTATGCAAATTGAAAAAGTCTTTGTATGGTCTAAAGGAGGCACCTAAATAATGGTAAGACAAAATTTAATAGCACATTAGTGGATAATGATTTTATTGTTAATGCATCTGATACTTGTATTTATTCCAAGATGATAGGATCACATTGTGTTATTATATGTTTGTATGTGTATGACATGTTAATCTTTGGCCCTAATGTCAATTTTGTTAATGATACTAAGATTATTTTGCCTTCTAACTTTTAAATGAAAGATCTTGGAGAAGCAGATGTGATTTTAGGGGTTAAAATCAAATAAACTCCAAATGGTTTTTCATTGTCTCAATCTCATTATATTGAGAAAATATTGAAAAAGTTTAATTATTTTTATGTAGTACATGTGAGAACTCCTTATGATCCTAGCATACACTTGAAAAAGAATAAGGAATCTAGTATTTCTCAAACTGAGTATGCTAAGGTAATTGGTAATGTAATGTTTCTCATGAATTATACACGACCTGATATTTGTTTATGCTGTTAGTAGATTGAGTAGATATACTCACAACCCTAGTAGTGAACATTGGAATGCTCTTCATCGTTTGCTAAGATATTTGAGAGATACTATGGATTGGTGTTTGCATTTTAATAAATTTCCTGCTGTTTTAGAAGGATTTTGTGATGCAAATCGGGTTAATGATAATGATGAAGTTAGCTTTACTAGTGACTATGTGTTGTGCAGGTGCTATTTCATGGAAGTCTTCGAAATAGACTTGTATAGCACGATCTACTATGGAGTCTGAATTCATTGCGCTTGAGTTGGCAGGGCAAAAAGCCTAGTGGTTGATAAACTTATTGGCAGACGTGCCTTTATGGGGAAGACAAGCTTTACCAGTTTTTTTACATTGTGACTCACATGCAGCAATTGGAATTGCCAAAAATAGTGTGTATAATGAAAAAGAAGACATATCTTCATTAGGCATGGTGCGGTAAAATAATTGTTGAAATATGGTATTATTTCCTTGGAATACGTAAGATCCGAAAGAAATTTGGTGGATCATTTAACCAAGGGTTTGCAAGGAGATTTATTCTTGAAACGTCGAGGGGGATGGGTCTAATTCCCATGGATTGATAAAGTATGGTGGATACCCGTTTGTGGTCAAACGAAGCCATATGAGACCTCAATATGCACTACATTTTCTATCCTTATGGAGTGTGATAGTGCTTTATAAGGTTGAGCTTATTTTGCTCTTAATGATTTCATAGCCCTAAAGTAGTCTATGAGTAGATAGACTTGATGGAATTACCTACGTGAGTTTAAAGGTGCGGTCGCCTTTTATGAAAGACTTGGGATGTCTTTCTAGAGCACTCATGAGACCCAAGGTATATGCATGACCATAAAAGCACTTTGTTAGTATCGCAAAATTTGCATAAAATTAAAGATATAGTATGTGTTGTGGGGGTCTTAGCTAATGTCCATTCAGTTCAAGAGTACTTCACTTTGTGGATGTTAGTTGTTGCCTCATTTCACTACATGTCAATTCAAATCGAAAGATATTGATACTTAAGTACATGTTCCTTCTTTTGTCCAGAATTGTTCTATTTTTGTCTTTTCATTAGTGGGGATTATTGGAATTATTTATAATGCAAAATCAAAAATTTTATTTTGAAATTCCATTTACAACCAATAGCCATGAGTCTTTTATGTCCTATCTATTTGCAAGTGACCTCTTGCATGAATCCTTAAAGCGAAGTGTTGAATGGCTTTGACAAATGGCTATGCAAGTCTAACATATGTCTTCATGCATGGAATACAAGATACACTTGTCAATGTTGGAGCCAAATGTCTTCATGCATGGAAGATAAGATACACTTGTCAATATTGGAGCCAAGTGGACTAACGTAATAGGACAAGTGTCAATAGTCTCCCGACACTTGTCATACATACAACCTCCTTAATTTCCTATAAATAGGATACGAATTAACCATCATAATCACTCAATCTTCCATCTTGCTAATCATTATTTCTCTTCCTACAACATTCTTTAATTTTTGTAACAATTAAAGAAAATACCTTCACCTTCTCTTCTTTCTGAGCGACTTTCGAATAGTTCGGTACGTGCTATCGGAAAAGGAAGCATATGCCTCTAACTCAGTTCATTCCCTATATGATAATGGTAGGTACGCCGGTACCCCTTTTTTTGGTTCAACCAAGGTAGGCTCATTGTTTTGTCCAATTTCTAATCTTCTAGCCACAAGTGCACGTGTTTGGAGGTGTTGTGAAACCTTGGAGAGCGACCGGTCTTAACGATTTGCACCTTGTCAGGCGAAAATCGCTTTCAAGGAACTGGCTTGCCACGATACAATATTTTTGATAAGTTTTAGTTTTTTCCTTGTTGTTCTTAGTCAATATTATTTACTACTTTTTCTTACAGTTCATACCTGAAACGCAAACAAAAATAAAAAAATAGAACAAAGGTCAAATCGCCACCGGAGCTCGAACAAAACTACGACGAGACATCGAACTTGCAAGATTTCTTGTAGGATCTAACTCAACTGATCTAGGATGACATTTTTGGACGTCACAATGGCTATTGCACATCGGAATTTGATTGCTGACTGTTATTTTTCGATTAGCCGGATTTCTCATCGAATCTTCTTCTTATTAATATACCACTGCTTTCTTTAGTCTATGTATGACTGCTTCTTAGCAGCAAAATGGGGAGGGGTTGTATGTTTGGTTGAATAAGAAACATAATAATGGAGGAGGGATCGTTCGGAGTAGGATTCTTGTGTGTTCTCTCATTTTTACTAAATGAGATGAAGAACGGGGAGGGGGGGGGTCATTTATGGCTGCTGCGTTCTTGTGAGAAAATGGGGTGTGAGGAAGATGAAAATAAGGGGGGTCTGGTTGTGATGGAAACGATGGACTTCTGCGTGTATAGGTCTTAGGCATTTTAGGTTAGCTTCTGTATTTCCTATTTAGGCATTAGGTTTTTCTTCATAGGAAATGGCTGATCTAAGATTTCTCAGGGTTCTAGGGTCTAAGAGTCTAGGGCATTTTTGGACTAGTTTGGTTATATAGAACGGTTTTTAGGTTAAGGGGTATGAGTTTGGTATTATTGGGCCTTAAAATTGGGCCAAAGACTAACAAAAAACTACAAAATTCATAAAGATGGGATCACATCATATGTCATTTCGGGATGCTGTCAGAAATCGTGTGCGACAATGAAAAATAATTTATCGGCACCAAAGTGACCAAATTTCTCAAAACCATAAGATCAAAATGATCCTGTCAACACCTTAACACCCTAGTGAAAACGAACAAGCAGAATCGACCAATAAAACTATACTCCAAAACCTCAAAAAAAGGTTAACTGACGAAAAAGGAAAATGGAAAGAAATCTTACCCGAAGTCCTATGGGCATACCGAACAACCTCGAAGTCCAGTACTGGGCCCATCCCATTCTTGTTGGTTTTACGGCTGCGAAGCACTAATACCGGTTAAAGTAAAGAAACTGAGTGTCAGATTTCGATATGCTACCGAGCAATCAAATGACGAGGCCATATGTACGAGCCTATAGCTATTGGATAAAAAGAGTGAATCCGCCCTTGTCTGTCTGGCCGCCCAAAGGCAGCGGATCGAGAGGTACTACAATCAAAGGGCCAACCTTCAACACTTTAATATCAGGGACTTAGTACTAAGGAAGGTCACACTAATCACTTGAAACCTGAACAAAGGGAAATTGGGACCGATTTGGAAAGGACCATACCCAATCATCGAGATCATCGGAAAGAGATCCTACAAACTCAGAATAATAAAGGGCGAGCAACTACCGAAGAATTGGAATATAACTCACTTAAAGCGGTACTATTGCTAAGGTACGACCCCATTCATTTCCTTTTTACTTATTTTTGAACTTTTTACTTATTTTTTAACTAACTTTAGCAGGTAACCAACAAGAAGCGATACAAATTTTTATGTCTGAAAGCACGCGTTGTATTCTTTTTCCTTGAATTGGTTTTGTACCAAATGGATTTTTTGGCAAGGTGTTTAACGAGGTATTAGTGGATCATGCTAGCTTAGAATAGAAGAAGGCTGATCATGAACTGGTGTCAAAGATTGCATCAACAGCATTTGAGGCTTCTCCCTATGATCAACCTCGAATACTGGGGGGGGGGGGGCATTACCCTCGGATATCGACTTTAGCAAGGAAAGAAACATCGTGATTAAAGGGTCTCAATATGTAGGACTTATCGTAAGGGAAAACGGTCAAAAAATTGTGCCGCATAGATCGCTGGAGCTCTACATCTACGTTTATATAACTATTTTGCAGAAGAATAAAAATAAGTCTTTTTCTTGCTGGATAAATATTTTGTCCTTCTAAATTTTTTCTTGCATTTTCTCAAGGGATTTCCTACATCCACCCCCCTAGAGGTATCGAGCCTAAGGGCCATATTAATCTGAGTTCGAACAATCATTCCCGCGGACTACCGTCCGAAAATAAACTCCGCTGGTCCAGGTTGTTAGAATTCGGGGGCACAAGACCAATTAGGCAAGTGCCAGAATTTTTGAGGTCACGGTCATCCCCACTCGAAGACTATTATCCTAGGAAAGCCAGATAACTCGGGGTAAGAAGCTCACCAGGCAACACCCAAAATAAAAAGGCTACAACCAAATTAAAATGGCTCAGAGATGTCCGATAACCATAACAAAAACAACAAGGACTCGAAATTTCATAATCGGTTCTATAAGCTACCTTGGGCAAACTATAATCTAAGAAAGTACAATTACTTTTTTGAAAAAATTTCGACCACACCGAAACCCCACAATGCCTTAAGAATAAAATAATGTTAAAGACAAGGCTTGTTTGAACCTCAGGGCATAAACCTAACTATTTCATGCTAAGGCATGTTAATCTTTGCAAATATAAAAAAGCAAAGAACTTATAAATTGCTGAAGGAAAAAAGGCTTTAGACATATCAAATTTTTTTAACAAAGGCCAAAACAGCCTCGATAAAAATTCCTTACAAAGTCCAAAATGGCCTCAACCAAAGAGATAAACAAAACAATTTAAAAGAGACTAAGTGTCCTAGTCTTCGTCGGGGGCCGCCTCATCAACCTCGGTATCCCTCTGTCTTCGAACTCTCTTAAACTCTCCTAGTCATTATCATCTTCGGGATAAGTCAACTTTTTAGCCTCGTCTTCGATATCCTTGGCGCTTTCGATTTCGACCGACAAGTTGAAACCTCGAGCATGAATTTTCTCAATCAGAGACGGATGAATTCAGCTGCGACTGAAGTTCCTCGATCTTTTTGGCCTGCACCGAAGCCTTTTCCTTTACATTTCGGAGTTGGAACTCAACCGAAACCAGTTCTACTCGGCCAAACTCTTTTTTTGAGGCCAAATGGTCCATGTTGCCTTTCCATTCTTCGGCTTCGGCTTTACCATATCTGCCTCTGCCTGGAGATGCTCAATCCGATCAAGCTTCTATTTGACCTGCAGGTTCGGACTGTTAGTCACCATGTCTGATTCATCATTACTGACTTCAAAAACTTTTCTTACCTGCTCAACCAGGTTGGCATGCTCTTTCCGAATCACCTCTATCTCAGCCCAGAGGCTTTTAGCCTCCCCTTCACTTTTCTCACTGAGAAGTTTGTAAGTATTTTTTTCTCAATGAGCCATCGAATATCGGCCTCATACTGGTCTCTTCCTGATAGTGGAGGAACGTCTCGTGGTGAAGTACCGAGTCCTACATACATAAAGAAAGGAGTTATGATCACCTACAAACTATATAAGTATAAACTAGAAATTATTAAGAAGTATCTGAAGTTGCCTGATTTAATGCCTGTTGAGCTTCATGGAATAGACATGGGATTCCATCTCGTTCATCTTAGCCTGGTCCTCCTATATCACCAAGCATCGGAGGTAGCTTCTACCCATACAGGGCAGAAAGAACCCGGGCATCTTCCGGGATAGACATAATGATCGACCATTTCTGGTCAGGATTGCACTCGGAGTCGGGAACCGATTGACTAGTTTGGGACTTGAGGAAGGTCCATTAATCCCCGATTATGGACTCTTCCTCGGCAGTAGAGTCTATGCCATTAAAATGTTTTAAAAAGGGTGTACCGCCCTTGTGGCTCTTTGGTGGGGCATCTTTTCAATATCTGAGCCTCCGTAAACATAGACTCAGTAAATAAAGGCGACCAAGAGAGGTCTATCACTCTGAATATGCCCTTTGGGGCACTATCCGACGTCTGGGAAGAACTGGCTATGCCCTTATTATCAGCCACTCTAACTCAAGGCAAAGTGGCCTCGCCTATTTTTAGTTTGGAATCTTCTGTTAAAGCTCCCTCATCGACCTCCTCGAGTCGAGGCAATTAAGTTTTAGCTCTCACCGATTCGGAAGCCCATCGTCCCTCAAGCTCTGACCGCACACGGGCCACCAATGCAGTGTTTTTCTTCTTCTTCTCATCCCTCTGTCAGTGGAGCGAATCCGAAGAGGTTGCTCGAGCGTTGGTGTTACCTTTAGATTTACGCACCATATTCCTTTTTGTTCTCTTTTTTCCGAGCTCGGAGAACTCAGGGCCCTCTTATGTTTCTTCTCATCACCATGCCTTAGAGTAGGGGATAGGACGGGTACATCCTCGTCACCGGATGGAGGCCTCTTGGTATCATCCTTGGAAGGACCTACAAAGGAAAAAGACGAATAAGAGCTTAACGACATAAGGAAGAAATAACGTATTATTTCACTCGGGAAAGTAAACTCACCGTGGGAATGGGCCTCCCACTGGCCCTTATAAATCTCGCTCCATGCGTGCTCATAATACGATTTTTGGGACACAAGGCCCTTGACACACTCCTTGAGTCGAGGAACTTTACGAAGAACCCGGCCTACAGCTGCATCAATACCAAACATCGATAAGAAAGGAGAAAGAAAGAGTAAAAATAAATATAAAAAAATTTTGAGCTTTACTTACATTTTGTGGTCCACACCTTGGGGAATGGCATGTCCTCAGCTGGGATCAAATTTGAGGTCCTCATGCAGACAAATCGTCCTAGCCAACCCCGGTCTCGATCTTCATTGATGTTCGTGAATAGAGCTTTACTGGATCGGCGAGCAACTTTGATCAGACCCCCGGATGACTCAGGGACTATATAGGCGTATAAGGCGATCGACAATAAACGGGCATCCGTCAAACTTGCTCAAGAAGAATTGTAGGAGAATGACTATCCTCCATAATGAGGGGTAGATCTGACAAGGCCCACCTCGTACCATTTGTAGAATTGGATGATCACCGGGTTCAATGAACCCAAAGTAAAGGGATAAGTGTAAACATTTAAGTATCCTTTAACGTAAGTAGTGTTATCTTCTTTGGGGTCGGGGACGACCGCTTCTTTTCTAGCCTAGTTGCAGTCCTTTATGACTGTAGGGAGCATCTCTTCGGTGATCGAGCAAATATATATCGATACCTTTTTACCCAGCCTAGAATGAGTGAATGTTTTTCAACTTTAAAGTCGGCGATCACCGAGCACCCGCCAGGAATAAACGCTTCAAGAGGAGGTTTCACCGCTAGTTTCTCGTCGGCCGGCCGTGATGAAGAAGAAGTTTTTTTTAGGAAATGTCTTAGAAGTCTTCGCGCATTTCCTTTCAAATATAGGTAAAAAATGAAGGAGAGGAAGTAAAAGGATGCACTTGACTATATGGAGCGAAGACAAGCAATAGTTCTTGCAAAGACCGTAAGAAATTTGGGTACAAGTGTTAGTGAGTGCAAAAAAAAATAAGGATAAGAGAAGAAGAAGTTTGAACGTAAAGTTGAAATGAATGATGGATGGAATATTTATAATTTTCCAATAACGGTTCAAATCTAGGAGTGGCCGACAAGCAACTAACGAGTATTTAATGCCACCAAGACGTAATTGACGAGACGTTTCGCTTATTTTTGTTGTTTCTGATGCGAGGAATTGAGGCAAGAATCGGGAGCTCATATCGTTTCTCATGGTTTACTCTCCCAAAAATGAGGGGACTATCTGTGTATTGTCGAAATCGGGCTCGTCCGTTATATGATAGATCGAGATTGAAACGTGCTGGGTTGAAGATTAACCCTGGGTTCCATCGAACCAATATATGCAGACATAATACCCATCCTCGGTAACATCGACTCCATGACCACAGAATCAATCCCGACCCGAATGAGCTCGAGAAAATATCTTCAGATCAGATAACGGAAGGCAAAATATCTGTAATTGATCGAATATCATGATCGGAATCTCGGCATTATCAATGTGAAATCGAATAATCAGTAAATCATGAGATTCTTTCCTTTTTGAGAGTAAACAATAATATTACATATATACTATTAAAAATATTTCTGTGAGGTAGAACCAGCATGAGTGGCAAATTGAGTGATCTTATGATCTATTAACTTGGTAATTATACTCAAAACTCGACCTCATCTAAATTTGTGCATTTAAACAATTATAAACAAGAGTATGTTGACTGTTATACTAGAAAGGTTAAGTGGTTAAATAAATAGAAAAAAAAATTATATATAACAATAATAATTATTGAAGCTTAAAAATTTGTTAGGCTTAAAACAAATGCTTGAGCCAAACCTCGCAGAAATTAGAGGCATAGCCAAAATTTAAAGTTTATGGGTCAAAAGTTCTAATCTGTTTAAGTTACTGGTTCTAAATTAATAATTTATACATATTCAATAAATTTTAAAAATAAATACATGAATTAGACCAAAGTGACTGGTTTCAGCCGAACCCGTATTCGAAGGGCTAGCTCCGCCCCGTAGAAAACATACACTCAAAATCAGTCAAACGTACTATAATAAGTTTCTAGTAGTAGTTTAATGAGAAAATATGCTTTATACCTATTAAACGCAAATTATTTTCTTTTAAATATTCAAATCTAAACTATTTACTTTTCCTACCTATATAACAATATTATTCCTGCCTACATGGTTTCTTCATATCCGATCCAAGTCACATAAGGAAGATATGTGATTTGACTTATTTACTTCTTTCTCTTGATAAGAACATTTTTTCACTTTTCTCCACTTTAAATTTATCCCTCCCTAACGTG
Source organism: Nicotiana benthamiana (assembly GCA_034376525.1). Lineage (NCBI taxonomy): Eukaryota > Viridiplantae > Streptophyta > Magnoliopsida > Solanales > Solanaceae > Nicotiana > Nicotiana benthamiana. Next base: position 116,296,352 of record CM067340.1, read on the forward strand.
TTTAGCCAACAATGACATATATAAAAAGACTATCAAGTATGCACAGCCTTTCTTATTCAAAGTTTTAATTTCGTCCCATATTTTCTTGTCCTCACCTAATTAAAACTAAAAGAGCACAATCACGGGGGACCCTTTCCAAAGCTGTGATGTTAACTTCTTGCATTTTCTCTATCAAATTGACCGTTTCGGTTATGGTAGCGATTTGTGTATATACACACAGAATAAATAATATTTTCTATGATTAGAATTTAAATAGGAATAACAGCGACAATACTTGCATATAAGACCAAAAAGCACTAATAAATATTACTTTTGCTTACATCAATTAATACTACAATTTGTTAATAACATTTACTTCTAAGTATTAATTATCATTTGTTATTTATAAAATTATTTACGAAAAATATTTAAACAAGAAAGGAAGGTGAAACGACCTATATTACTCCTCTTTTTTTCTCTCTATATTGAATGCTTTTTTGTCTTTATGTTATTTATATAGAATTTCACTTAATTATACACTTTTTTTTTACTTTTTCTATATGTATGTACGTTTTATAATACATATTTGTTCTTTTTATTTTTGATATTATGTGTGTATGAAGATCCAGCCCCAACATTTGAAATTTTATTTTGAAGTGGGTGCTATAAAATAAGTATAGCTTATAGTATCTTCGAGTAAGCTTCCCAAATCTAAATTTTTATGTGTATTTGAATTTTTACCATTGTTGGGCTTGAAGCACAATTTTATTTTGAAGATTTCTTGTTTGATTCAAAGTAGGTGCTGTTAAGTGTTACTTATAGTATCTTCTGGAAGTTTATACTAAAATTTGATAGCATTTGAAACTGATTTGAGGTGATTCGTATAGAAATTTTAAGCTGAAAATGGAAGAAGAACACAACTACCCAATTGTATACGGCTACGATATACAATATGTTGTAGGAGTATATATCTATACTGGAACAAGATACAATTATAGTTTACAATATACTGGAAGAACACAATTACCTAATAGTATATCGCTATAATATACAATATATTATAGGTGTATATAGTTCTACTACAACAGTATACTATTACAGTATAAAATATATTTTATAGTATACTGTAATAATATGTTGTAATAATATACAATATACTATAATAGTATACTTATTACCCGTAAATTCACTTGTCTTTTCTCTTTTAATTTACTTTAAGCTTTTACCCAACATGAGTGGCAAATTGAAAATGCAAAAAAATAAAAAATAAAAAATTATAGTATGCTATGTACAATATACTCTTACAATTAGGTTCTTTAAGAATTTTTTAAAAATATTTATTGACAACTAATATTATTTCAGTTTAATAATTAAATTAATTTTTTAAAACTATTTGCATATAATTGTATACATAACTATATATTATACTAGCACTATATGTTAGTTAATATTTTTTAATTGTATTAGCTACATTTAATTGTCACATTAGTAATAGTATAAAAAATGAATAATAAAAGATAGTGAAAAAAATAAATGAAATTAAATTATGAAGAGCAAAATAATATAAAAAAAGAAGTTAAATGAAATTGGAAAAGAAAAAAAGAAAAAAAAGAAGAAAAAAAGAAAAAAGAAAAGGAGAAAAAAGAAAGAAAGAAAAGAAGCATAAAAGTTAAAAATAATTGGAGAATAAAAAAAATTCTTATAAAATCTACTATGGGTAGAAAATTTAATTTAGTTTATAAATTAAAAATAAATCAATAAATAAAGATAAATAATTTTATTTTTGTGGGTAAATATGTGCAAATGTTAGAAAGACCAAAAGGCAACTCCATTTCATAGTTCAAAACATAGGTCGTTCCTTCAAGTGTTAATTTCTTTGCGGCTATAATGGTGTTGAAAACCAAGAGATCCGCTGCTGACGAACATGATTTTTCAACGAAAACCAAAGCCAATTTTGAGCTCAAACACGCCTTTCACTCAGTCGAATCTCAAATCCCTTTAAACCATTGCCTGTGGCTTTTCATTACCATATTCCTTCAGATCCTCATCCTCTTCTTCCTCATCGGCTCCTCTCCGCATCCAGTTATGTTTACGTCTACGACCTCCCTGCAACATTCAACACATAGTTCATTGACAAATGAAACGAACTAGACCCGTGGAAATCACGCTGCAGCGCGGTTTCTAATGGTGGGTTCTGGCCCATAGCTATTGGGCTGGAACGCGTTGTACCAACAAATCTCACTCCAGCTTGGTACTGGACTGATATGTATGCTGCTGAAATCATCTACCATAACAGAATGTTGAGTCACAAATGCAGAACTTTGGATCCAGAAAAAGCAACGGGGTTTTACATCTCGTTTTACGCTGGACTTGATATTGGTAAATTCTTATGATTCAATTATACAGGTAAAGATCGAGATCGTAAAAGTGAAATGGTTCTTGATTGGTTAAAAAAACAACCAACTTTTACTAGAGCTAAAGGAGTTGACCATTTTATTATGCTCGGTAGATTAACGTGGGATTTTCGAAGATTAAGCGATGAAGATTCAGAATGGGGGTCCAGTTTACTTTACATGCCGTTAATGAAAAACGTTTTCCGTTTATCTGTTGAGAAACATCAGAACGATGATTTAGAAGAAAGTGTTCCTTATCCTACAACATTTCATCCAAGATCAGAATCCGACATAGTACAATGGCAAAATTACATTCGTAACTACGAACGTACGAAGATGTTTTCTTTCGTTGGTGCCAAACGTGACAAAATCAAGAATGATTTTCGTGGGATATTAATGGATTACTGTAAAAGTGAAGAAAATTGTCGTGCCTTTGATTGTGCAACCATCGTTTGTTCCGACGGAGCTCCGGCGATTATGGAGGCATTTTGATTTAGATTTCTGTTTACAACCAAGAGGTGACGGGTTGACTAGACGGTCAACATTTGACTGTATGTTGGCCGGTTCAATTCCGATTTATTTTTGGAGAGGAACTTTTAAAGGTCAATATGAATGGCATTTGCTATGGATGTCTGAGACTTATACGGTGTTTATTGATAATGATGATGTTAGAGACACAAATAGGACATTGATTTAGAAGTGTAAACATGGAGAATCAGAGATGAAGAAGAGAGAGAGAATTCAGCTCTTTCTGAATTGATAAAATGAAAGAATGAGAAGTCCGTCTCTAACCAGAACCCTCTAGAACCTATATCCAATATGACTGACCCTAATATCATGGGTCAGTCTTTACAGAATGGACTGGGCCAAAACACACTCGAAACTAAAGCAGGCCCAAAAATAAAATAGTACCCAATGTGCAGTATACATACAATATACAATAATGATACAATGAAAATACAACAATTATCAATGTATGTGTTTAGGCTTAGAAGCTAAGTAGTCTTTTAGCTAAACACCCCCCATCAAGTTGGAGGGGGAGACCACCTTCAACTTGAACAAAAGACGATGATGAACAGTGCCAGGCAGAGGTTTGGTGAGACCATCAGCCAACTGGTGAGAAGTGGAGACATGAGAAAGGGAAATCAGACCATCAGTGGCTTGGTACGAACAAAATGACAATCGACCTCAATATGCTTGGTCCGCTCATGAAAAACTGGATTCTTAGCAATGTGGAGGGCAGCCTGATTGTCACAATAAACAGAAAAAGGAAAAGAAACAGAAACACCAAGATCAGTGAGCAAGCGAGAAAGCCAAGATAATTCAGCAACCACCTTACTGAGTGCCTTGTATTCTCCCTCAGCAGAGGATAGAGAGACCACTGGCTATTTATTGGACTTCCAACTGACCAGGCTGTTACCCAAGACCACACAAAAACCAGTAACAGATCGGCAAGTGTCAAGGCAAGCTGCCCAGTCACTCTCTGAAAAGGCAGTCACTGAAAAATCAGGACTGTCAGAGTAGAAGAGCCCCAAATCCATAGAGCCCTTAAGATACCTAAGAACATGTAGGGCAGCAGACATGTGAGGTACTCTGGGAGCCTTCGAAAACCGACTCAAATGTTGAACAACAAAACAAATGTCAGGTCTGGTATGTGTCAAGAAGAGGAGCTTGCCAACCAAGCTCCTGTAATGATCAGGAGAAGAGAAAAGATCACCAGAATCAGCATGCAATTTGGTAGTGAGGTCCAAAGGACAGACCACAGGGGAGACATCTACACAGTCAAACTGATGCAGCAAATCATATACAAACTTGTGCTGATTAAGGAGCACACCACCAGCAACAGTGGACACCTCAATGCCCAGAAAATAGTGCAAAGACCCAAGGTCTTTGATTCTGAATTGGTCATCCAAGAAGATCTTGAGGGTAGAAAGTTCAGCAAAATCATCTCCAGTGATAATAATGTCATCCACTTATACAGCCAGAACCACAAGACACTCAGGCTGGCCCTTGACAAATAAAGAATAGTCATTCATAGAATGGACATAGCCTCTGGAGTATAGAGCATGAGACTTTTTGGCATTCCACTGCCTGGAAGCCTGTCTCAATCCATAAAGGGATTTCTGTAACTTGCACACAAGAGGTGCAGAAACAGAGGGATCAGAAGAGGCAGAAACACACAAACCTGGAGGAAGCTTCATATAGACCTCCTCATCAAGGTCACCATGCAAGAAAGCGTTATTAACATCAAGTTAAAAGAGACTCCAATGTTTCTTAACAGCCACAACAATCAAGCATTTAACAGTGGACATCTTGACCACAGGGGAAAATGTTTCTGTGAAATCAACACCTTCAATTTGAGTGTCACCCCTAATGATAAGCCTAGCCTTGTATCTTTCAACACTACCATCAGCCATATATTTAATTTTATAAACCCATTTGTAGCCTATGGGCTTCTTACCATGAGGAAGTGGAACAATATCCCAAGTATGGTTGGCATCCAAAGCCTCAAACTCCTTGCTCATGGCATCCTGCCATGCTGGGACAGATGCAGCTTGAGAATAATAGAGGGGTTCAGATTCCAAAGGAAAAGAAGAGGAGGAAGAGCCAGAAAAGGAAGGTAAGTGACAAACATAATCATTGAGATAAGAGGGAGGATTATGTTGCCTGCCAGATCTTCTGTGTCCAGTAGGGGCAGCAGAGGAAGAAATGGCAGGAAGAGAAAGATCAGGGTTGAAAAGAGTATTGGAGGCAGGATGATTAAGATCAGAAAGAGGGGAGGGAGGAGGGAGGAGGAAACAGGAATGGGGTCACAAGGAAAAGAAGCAGGAGGAGAAGGGCAAAGGGGAACAGGCAGATCAATCTCAGAATAGGGAAGCTCAGGGGAAGGGACATAAGGAGAAGGAGAAGCAGAAGCACCAGAGGTGACAGCAGAAGCAGAGTCAAAAGGAAAATAGGTTTCATGAAAAATAACATCCCTGGACACAGAACACTTCTTAGTAGTTAGGTCATATAGCCTGTAACCCTTTTTGGCAAAGGGATATCCCAGAAGAACACAGGAAATAGCTCTATGTTTCAGCTTATCTCTCTGTGGGATTGGTACAGTGGCATAGGCAAGACAGCCAAATGCACTTAAATATGAATAAGTAGGGGCCTTGCCATACAATATTTCATAAGGAGATTAGTTGTGAATGTTAGAATATACGCTTAACGCTAGGGGGGGGGATGAATAGCGTTATAATAAAAAACAATATAAACTTGCAGAATTAAAAGTTGCAGGATTGAAATAAGTGCGGTAAGTGAATAATAAGGAACGAACGCACCGAAATTATCCTGGTTCACCACAACCTGTGGCTAGTCCAGTCCCCGAGAGACTCTCTCGAGATTCCACTAACTTCGTTAAGCTTACGGGTGCTTAACAAACCGTTACAAACTGAGAACTTGAGTCACACAAGCCTCAACAACCTTTGCTCGAAGATACCACACTTCAAGACTTCAACCGGGATTAACACTTCCCTTCAAGTGTATACAAACACTTAGCACTCAAGACAAGACTCTCTTTAAGAGTAGATATGAGCAAAATAAATACGCCCAAGAACACAACAACTTTCCTCAAGAGTTTGGCTCTCAAAAACTTATGAAATGAATATAAAATGATGTATATGAGAGTATGCAAGCTTTTGCAAGAATATGATCAGTTGTTGTACTTAGAAGACTGATTTTGAGTTGTATTTATAGTGTTCAAAACCCCCACAACCCTTGCCTAATTGCCTATCAAGAATTGCTGATTTTGTGCTAAGATAATCGATTATCTGATTTGCATAATCGATTATTTTCCAATCATTCAAAAATCATTCCCAGATTTTAAGCAGAATAATCGATTATCCAAATCGTATAATCGATTACTTGACAACGTTCAAAAAATCATATTCATATTTTACTTAGCATAATCGATTATCAGATTGTGTATAATTGATTACCTGACAACGTTCAAAAAATCATATGCAGATTTTACTTAGCATAATCGATTATCACATTGTGTATAATCGATTATCTTTCAGATTTTAAAAATACTTTGGCAACGGTCATTTGCATAATCGATTATGCTATAAGGATAATCGATTATCTTTTATATTTTGAAAACTTCGGACTACACTGTCTTAACATAATCGATTATCATAAAGTACATAATCGATTATTTTACAGTCTTGTAAAATTTGATAGACACTGCCTCAACATAATCGATTATCATAAGGTAGATAATCGATTATCTTGTAGCTTTGAAACATCTGATGGACACTGCCTCAACATAATCGATTATCATAAGTTACATAATAGATTATCTTGTAGCTTTGAAAAATCTAATGTACACTGCCTTAACATAATCGATTATCATAAGGTACATAATCGATTATTGTTCAGCTTTGTAAATCTGGTGTACATTGTCTTAACATAATCGATTATCATAAAGTACATAATTGATTATCTTTGTCCAGATTTGAGAGGCATGTTTGAAAATCATTTTGGCTAAAATAAAATGTTTGAAAATCATTTTGCTTTAAATTAAATATGCATGATTTGATAAAAATGATTTTACGAGAGAAGCCAAGTCTTGAGTCAATTGTCGGATCAAGATCACAATTAAAGAACGACTCATGTATAACTTTATTTCTTTGCTTGATCATGATCTTTGTTCGTCTTGTGCTTGAACCTCGTTATGTGTCAATTGCGCGCTTGTGCTTGGACCTCGTCATATGTCAATTGCGCGTCATTTGTCATTTATCAAAACCTACAAATATGAACACACGTTTAGTTTAGTGCCTTGAGAACGCGTTTCAACAATTTCCCCCTTTTTGATAATGGCAAACCAATATTGGGATATGCATATTAGAGAATTCATAATGACGATCCAAGACAAGTATATAGATATGCAATTAGTTCCCCCTCAACATATGAATTCCCCCTCAATTTATGCCAATAAATATTAAGTGCATAGCCCTTATTCTTCCCCCTTTTGACATTAGCAAAAAAAAATATTAGTAAATAACTTGTTTATTGATTAACCAAAAATCCGAGTACATAAAAAGAGACAATGAAACATAGAACAACAAGCTAGAAAAAGTAAGAAATTATTCATTATCATTATTAATTTCTGGCTCGGCATCCGGTACATCTTCCCGAAGGACAATTTGGGCATATGGATAATTGACATGGTCAAAGTATCCATGAAGTTCATGGGAGAGACGAGTGACATTCATATCGATGCGAGTCATGGAGGTGGACAGAGACGCAATTTGCTCGGAAATGGTATTGAGGGATACATCGGACGGGGCCGGAGGACGACGTCGCTGAGTTGGAGGAGGAAGTGGATGCTCACCGATATTGGGAAATGAAGATTCTTATATTTCCCAATGTTTCGTCTTTTTGTGAGGGCCGACGCAACTATCGACACCGGATGCAACAAGAAGGGTCATAACGACAAAAGCATAAGGGAGAGGCTTATCTTCCCCAATAGCATCATACATATGAGTCTTGATGAACTTTCACCAATTGATGCGAGCTCCGGTGATGATGGCATGCATGAGTTTTGAATCCTCATGAGATATAGTTGTATGATTGAATTTCCGCGGTTTTAGAACGCGGGTGATGAGATAAAAAATTAAACGGTATTCGGGGAGCATGTTTGTGATGGTGGGAGGACGATGGTCCGGAGTTGGAAAAAATTCACCGATGCCGATTTGAGTAAAAAGAAGTTGTTCATCAAACAGAGCGCCTTCTTCCCTAGTATAGCGTAAAATGTTTTCCCCATTGCGCGGAAGTTTAGTGATGGCTTGAATATTTGCCTCAGATACAGGGATGTGAATTCCATTGACGGTCGAGAAGAGTTCATCATCTTCGTCTTTCTCGAGATTTGAATAGAAGGCCTGAATTAAGGAAGGATGAATGTAAGGGGTGTGAAGGTATAGGAAATCAAGGAGTTGGCTTTGTAGGAGCATATTTGCTGTGGATGGAGGGGCGCTTTGACTAAGAAATCGATTAGTGGAAAATCGAGGAGGGAGGATTTCTCGATTTTCAAACTTTTCAGCGAAGCGCATAAGTTATTTTTCACTGTTGAATCGTAAGAAGGAGCCATATTTATAACAATAAACTGGTGGACGAGTGGCGGAAGAGGAGGCAACATTTTTGCCGGCACGAGCACGTTTGGAGTTTCTGCCCGTCATTTTGAATAAGTAGTAATAGCCTTTGAAAGAAATTTGAGAAATTTTGAGAGTTTGGGAGATAAGTTTGATGTTTGAGTGAAGAAATTGAAGACTTATAGCACCTATTTATAATGAGAAGGATGGCATTGCGTTGAAGATGAAAATCTGCAGAAATTTAAGAGACAAAACGGTCAGAAACGGTAACAATTTTGAAATACTGACTGAGGATAATCGATTATTGAATTATGGTAATCGATTATTCTGACACAGAGTGCACAGTGATTTTCTGACTCGGGAAATAATCGATTATACTTTTGAGATAATCGATTATTTTAGGAAGTGCAGTAATGAATAGCCGAGACGGCAATCGATTATACAGTTTTAAAAAATCGATTATTGTCACAATTATCACCTGAAAAATAATGTCAACAAAATCGATTATAAAAATTGATAATCGATTTTTATATTTACCATCGAAAAACCTGCAAAGCAAAAACTTTTAGATAATCGATTGTAGTGTTGCATAATCGATTATGTTAATTTCGGCATAATAAACATAAAACGTAAATAATCGCTTAGTGATACTTGCTAATCAATTTTCCGGCATAGTAAGCATAGGACAAAATGAAGTGATAATCGATTATCGACTTTAGAGAGATCGATTATTCTGCACCATCGCCTTATAATTCCCCTGCCTTTAGGGTGATACCTGCAAAAGAGAATTAGGCGCCTCCGACGCTCAAGTTAGTAAATTTTTTTAAAAGAATAATGCAATGCATGACTTGGATCAATGTGGAGTCAAGAATTAAGAATTCTTTCTCTAAGAGCTTTGTGAAGATGTTGACCAATTGAAAACGTGATCTCTTAAGAAGTGTGTCCTAAGGTGTTCTTAAGAGTGTTTCGAGTACTTACCTTTTGTTCAATGTCGCCAATTACCTTGTCGAGAGGATGGTCTTTTATTGTCCTCCACGCGTTAGGCAGTTTCGTTTCTTTCACCAGTGGTGGCGCTTCCTCCGATAATTGTTTCAAGATTTCATCTTGAATTTCCTTTGGATTTTCCTCTTGTGCTTTGTCTTGAGGACTTATTGTGTTTAAAATACCTGCAAGATCAAAACCAGAATCCTTTCTCGCCAAGCGAGCATTATTTTCGGAAAACACAATATGAGGGGATTCCTCAACAGTTTCGGTTCTATTATTGAATACTCTATATGCTTTGCTATGTGATGAATAACCAAGAAAAATTCCTTCATCCGATTTGGCATCAACTTTTCCCAAATTATCTTTTCCGTTGTTATGAATAAAGCATTTACAACCGAATACTCTAAGATGGGAGAGATTAGGTTTCCTTCCCTTATAGAGTTCATAGGGAGTTTTCATGAGTATTGGCCTTATGACTACTCTGTTTAAAACGTAGCATGCGGTACTCACGGCATCCGCCCAAAATTGTTTTGGAATCTTAGCCTCATCGAGCATGGTTCTAGCCATCTCTTCGAGACACCTATTTTTCCGTTCCACCACTCCATTTTGTTGTGGTGTACGTGGAGCAGAGAAGGTGTGCTCACTACCGAGTTCGTCATAAAAGTCCGCGAAGAGATTGTGATCGAACTCTCCCCCATGATCACTTCTTATGGAAGTGACGGTTGTGTTCTTTTCATTTTGAACACATTTAAGAAAACATTTAAAATTTTGAAAAGACTCACTTTTGTGAGCAAGAAATAGTGTCCATGTAAATCTAGAATAATCATCAACAATAACAAAAGCATAACGATTTCTACCAAGACTTTCAATGCGAGATGGTCCAAAGAGATCCATGTGAAGAAGTTGCAAAGGTCTTGTAGTTGAAACAATATTCTTAGATTTAAAAGATGCTTTTGTTTGCTTCCCTTTTTGACAAGAATCACAAATAATGTCATTTTCAAATTTGGAAGACCAATAACTAAATTTTGTGAAACCAATTTGTTTAAAAGATGCATGTTGATATGAGCTACTCTCCGATGCCATAACCACATATCATCTTCTTTACTCATAAGACAATTCACATACTCTGATGAAGAGTTTTCAAGATCAACCATATAGATGTTATCAATTCTAAAACCACGAAGAATAATTTTAAAATCACTACGACGAAAAACTAAGCATTTTTCCGAATCAAACAAAACAAGATTTTCCTTGTCACATAATTGACTTATGCTCAAGAGATTATGTTATAGACCTTTAACTAGCAATATATGCTTAATGGAAGAAGATTCATTCTTACCGACCGAGCCAATGCCGATAATTTTTCCCTTGTTGTTATCTCCAAAAATAACGTTTCCTCCTTCCTTGTGTTCTAGTTGAAGGAACTTGGATGCGTCTCCGGTCATGTGTTTGGAGCATCCACTATCAAGGTACCAAAGTACACTTGATCCCTTCAAACATACCTACAAGACAAATTAATGAGTTTTTGGTACCCAAGATGTTTTGGGTCCTTGAGAGTTAGGTGTAAAATGCTGTTGTGCTTGATATGCAGTTAAGTGTCTGTGTCTAGTAAAACAAGCAGGAGCAATATGTCCTATTCGACTACAATAATGACAAATGACATTAGGATTATGCATTCTTCTAGGTTGGTAGTAGTTGGAGGTACGAAAATCGTTTGCTCTATTTTTGACAATATGGCTATTGTGCAATCCTTGAAAATCATTTCTCCTACTGTTTGTTCTAGGATATGCAGCGTTTCTAGAATAATTGTTTCTAGGTCGAGTATGTCTAGGTTGCGATTGTTGAAGGCCATTTCTAGGCGTTCTAAAATGTTCAAAGTTTCTTCTAGTGTTTGGTCTAGGATGCATATTGATTCTAGGATGGTTATTTCTAGGATGAATGTTTATTTTATTTATCCTAGGTTGAGCCTTGGGTTGTTGGGGGATGGCTTCAACTTTTTCTTTAGGCTCGTTTTTGAAACCTATGCCATGTTTGGTCGATTTCAAATTGACAAGAACATCATTCAAATTTTTATGAGAAGTTTTGAACTTATCTAGGGTGCCCTTAAGTCTTTCTACTTCATCTTTTAGATGCATTCAAGAAATACAATTTTTACTAGAACTCTCGGGTTTGTCGGCGCTTCTCTTGCCGAAAAATTTGTTTTCTTCTTTCAACTTCTCATTTTCCAAAATCAATTTTTCCAAATCTTTTTCTTTCAAAGAGAGTGGTTTTTCAAAATCTTTTTCTTTCAAAGAGGAATTTTTCTTTATGTCTCTAACAGTTTTGGAAGCTTTAATGAATTCACTATACAGTTCATCAAAAGCGTTTTGCATTTCCTCAAGAGAATAGAAATTTTTTGAAGAAATTTGACATACCTCTTCTTGATTGTCTTCGTGTGCCATGAGACATAGATTTGCGGTTTCGTCTTCTTCATCGTCGCTTGATTCGTCACTGGAGTCACCTCCCCAAGATATGTATGCTCGTTGTTTCTTGAAGGGTTTCTTCTCCTTTTTGACATTTGGGCAATTTGATTTAATGTGCCCGATTTCTCCGCATCCATAGCACTTTACTTGATCTCCTTGTTGTTTGCCTTTTCGTTCATACTCTTTTCGCATGAACTTTTGAAGCCTCTTAATAACGAGTCCGAACTCGTTATCTCCGTTGTTTGAGTCCTCATCATTTTGAGGTTGAGCCGTGCTTGCCTTGAGGGCGATTCTTTGTTTCCTTTGATCATTAAACGGAGGGTTAGGTATAGTAGATTCATAGGTTTTAAGATTACCTCTTAGTCCGTCGATGGTGACATCGAAACGCCGATAGACTCTTGAATCGCGTCGGCCTTGGAGCGCCATTCCGGAGTGAGACTTCGGAGCATTTTTCGGACAAGTTCCTTATCCGTGAAGGTCTTCTTAAGAGCATGTAGGTCATTGACAATTTTTGAAAATCGTTCGAACATGTCATCGATCCTCTCGCTTTCCTTCATGTGAAACAGTTCATATGCATGGGTTAGAAAATCAAGTTTAGCTTCTCTTACCTGGTCCGTACCTTCGTACGTGATTTCTAGCTTATCCCACATTTGCTTAGCCGTTGTGCAACATGATATTTTTCTGTAATCATCAGCATTTACAGCACAATATAATAAGTTGATGGCTCTAGCGTTGTTCTGCACTTTTCGGATATCATCCGCATCGTATTCATCTTCGGATTTTGGAACCCATTCATTTTCAACCTTTTTGGTTGGAATTTGTTCTCCCTTCGTTATAACCTTCCATAGATGAAAAATATTCGATTGGACGAATATTCTCATCCTCTCCTTCCAGTACGTATAGTTTGTGCCATCGAATAGTGGTGGTCTGGTGGAGCATTGTCCTTCACCTATTTCTGCATTAAAGTCACGAGTAGAAGGCATGTATTGTTTCTCTCAAACGGTTAAGTCTTTCAGAGAGTTGGGCTCTGATACCAGTTGTTAGAATATACGCTTAACGCTAGTGGGGGGAGGGGAGGTGAATAACGTTATAATAAAAAACAATATAAACTTGCGGAATTAAAAATAGCAAGATTGAAATAAGTGCTGTAAGTAAATAATAAGGAACGAACGCACCAAAATTATCCTGGTTCACCACAACCTGTGGCTAGTCCAGTCCCCGAGAGACTCTTTCGAGATTCCACTAACTTCATTAAGCTTACGGGTGCTTAACAAACCGTTACAAACTGAGAACTTGAGTCACACAAGCCTCAACAACCTTTGCTCGAAGATACCACACTTCAAGACTTCAACCGAAGGAATAAAAATGTTCCTTCTTACAACCACAAGGGATTAACACTTCCCTTCAAGTGTATACAAACACTTAGCACTCAAGACAAGACTCTCTTTAAGAGTAGATATGAGTAAAATAAATACGCTCAAGAACACAACAACTTTCCTCAAGAGTTTGGCTCTCAAAAACTTATGAAATGAATATAAAATGATGTATATGAGAGTATGCAAGCTTTTGCAAGAATATGATCAGTTGTTGTACTTAGAAGACTGATTTTGAGTTGTATTTATAGTGTTCAAAACCCCCACAACCCTTGCCTAATTGCCTATCAAGAATTGCTGATTTTGTGCTAAGATAATCGATTATCTGATTTGCATAATCGATTATTTTCCAATCATTCAAAAATCATTCCCAGATTTTAAGCAGAATAATCGAATATCCAAATCGTATAATCGATTACCTGACAACGTTCAAAAAATCCTATTCAGATTTTACTTAGCATAATCGATTATATGATTGTGTATAATCGATTACCTGACAACGTTCAAAAAATCATATGCAGATTTTACTTAGCATAATCGATTATCACATTGTGTATAATCGATTATCTTTCAGATTTTAAAAATACTTTGGCAACGGTCATTTGCATAATCGATTATGCTATAAGGATAATCGATTATCTTTTATATTTTGAAAACTTCGGACTACACTGTCTTAACATAATCGATTATCATAAAGTACATAATCAATTATTTTACAGTCTTGTAAAATTTGATAGACACTGCCTCAACATAATCGATTATCATAAGGTACATAATCGATTATCTTGTAGCTTTGAAACATCTGATGGACACTGCCTCAACATAATCGATTATCATAAGGTACATAATCGATTATCTTGTAGCTTTGAAAAATATAATGTACACTGCCTTAACATAATCGATTATCATAAGGTACATAATCGATTATTGTTCAGCTTTGTAAATCAGGTGTACATTGTCTTAACATAATCGATTATCATAAAGTACATAATCGATTATCTTTGTCCAGATTTGAGAGGCATGTTTGAAAATCATTTTGGCTAAAATAAAATGTTTGAAAATCATTTTGCTTTAAATTAAATATGCATGATTTGATAAAAATAATTTTACGAGAGAAGTCAAGTCTTGAGTCAATTGTCGGATCAAGATCACAATTAAAGAACGACTCATGTATAACTTTATTTCTTTGCTTGATCATGATCTTTGTTCGTCTTGTGCTTGAACCTCGTTATGTGTCAATTGCGCGCTTGTGCTTGGACCTCGTCATATGTCAATTGCGCGCCGTTTCACGTTTAGTTTAGTGCCTTGAGAACGTGTTTAAACAGTGAAGGATTCTGGATGGAATCTTATTAAGCAAGTAGGTAGCAGTCAATAAACAGTCCCCCCAAAAATGGATAGGTAATTTGGATTGAAAAAGTAAAGATCTACAAGCTTCAAGGAGGGTCATATATTTTCTTTCTACAACACCATTTTGTTGAGGAGTGTGGGGACATGTAGTTTGATGAATGATCCCCTGTTTGTTGGAGAAAGAAATACCAGCAAGACTAGACTCCAATCCCACAACATTATCACTTCTGATAGTTTGTACAGTAGCATTAAATTGAGTCTTAGTCATACACAAAAAGGACTTAAGAAGGCTGAAAGTATTGCTTTTAGACCCCTGTAAATGTGTCCAGATTGCTCTAGAAAAATCATCAACTATAGTAAGAAAGTACCTTGAGCCAGAAGAGGTGGGTGTGTGATAAAGATCCCAAGTGTCTACATGAATCAGTTGGAAAGGTCTACATGTACTGATTGAACTGTCAGGAAAAGGAAGTCTAGTTTGTCTAGCCATAGGACAAATAGAACAAGGAAATGGTTGTTTGGAAGCAAAAGGAAAAGACAAAGCAGGAATATGTTTCATTTTTGCAAATGGAATGTGAGCCAGTCTTAAATGCCAAATGTAATTCATGTAATTTGCATTAGTTTTATTATTACAAATGGAATTATTTACATTGGAATTCAAAACAATAGATTTAAGGTCAGAAGAACAAACATGAGTACAGGAATCAGAATTGGAGCATACGGAAGTAGAGGAACAACAATTAACAGAAGAAGGTGAAGAGGGCACCCAAGAAAATTTGTACAGACCAGCCTCCTCTTTACCAAGATCCAGAGGCATCTTCAGAGAAGGGGCCTGTAACATGTGAAGGAAACAGGAAGTTGCAGTAAACATGACAATACATTGCAACTGTTTTACTAGTTTGTGGACAAAAATTAATTTGTGTTTGAAAGAGGGAACAAACAGTACATTATGAAGAGTGACGGAGGGAGTTAAATCAAAAGATCATGTGGAAGTCACTTTCACTTTCTATCCATTAGGAAGGGTTACAAGATAAGGCACAAGTAAAGGTGTGATATTAAAGAGTAAGTTTTTATTTGATGTCATATGATCAGTAGCCCCTGAATCTATTATCCAGGAGACAGAAGCAATATGAGTAAGTAGACAGAGTTTGGAATCAGAAGCAGGACTCTCAGTAAGCATAGTACCAGCAAAGTTGGCAGCACACATAGGAGGAGAGGTCTGAGCAGGAGAGATCTGAGCAGTGGAGTCACCCAATTTGGACTGTTGCAGCAGATTCATCAATTGATCATAATGTTGCCTGCTCAATCTAGGGATTACAGAACCATGTCCATCCACATGTGGGACAGATGAATTACCCTCAATGTGATTTCCAGAAGTATGAGAATTGTGTCCATCAGAAGAATGGAAAGAGGTGAAATCAACACCAGTGGTTACATGGGAAGCAGTAGTTCTCTTCCCTTTATTAAACCTGGTGCTTTGTGGAAATCCATGAAGTTTGTAACACTTATCAATTAAGTGCCCATACTTCTTGCAGTATCTACAGAAGAGAGGTCATCTGGATTGGTCAAAAGTAACTCTCTGGGCATACTGTCTGAGATGAGAAGAGTTGGGCACTGCAACTTGACTGAAAGAAGGTGTAGAAGTTTTGTTTGTGTTGACACTGAAGGACATAGAGTCAGGATTGAACTAGGAAATAGACTGAACTTGTCTTTATTTTTCATCATTGAGGAGAATGTTATAGACACTGTCAAGACTAGGAGGAGGTTGCATCATCAAAAAGTTGCTCCTTACCCCATGTATGTCTCATTAAGGCCCATGAGGAATTGAAACACCTTATTCTTCTCATCCTCCTTTATGATGCCAGACTTGGCAGCACAAATACATCTTTGGCCATGATTTGTACAAACTGCTACTAACTCATCCCACAACCCTTTGAGTTTGTTAAAATAGGATGCTATATCTAGAGGTCTTTGAGAAGAATGAGAGAGTTCTCTTTTAAGTTCAAAAATTTTGGTCCTATTGGTTGTGCCATATCTGGCTTCGAGTTGTGCCCATATACTCTGTGCAGTCTCAGAATATTGCACACTCTCAGCTATTTGAGGAGACAGAGATGCAGTCAACCAGGAAATTACCATATTATTGCATCTGTCCCATAATTTCTGTTCAGCCAAGTTAGTATTTGGTCTAGGACAGGTACCATCAACAAAACCAATTTTATTCTTAGCGGATAAGGCAACTATCATCTTCCTCTTCCAACCCCCATAACCACTACCCGAAAAGGGAAGGAACAAGGGAAACACCAGGAACATCAGAAGAGTAAACAAAGAGAGGGCTTGTAGGGTCAATAGGTGAGGGATTAATAGGGTTCATATTTGTCATCAGAAACAGAACAACAATTATGAGAAAAAAAATTGATTCAATATCTGTGAACTACAAGATACAATAGATTGTCCAGCAAAAACACATGCAAGCTCTTAACGAGAGTGAGAATAGGGTTACCCGACTTCTACGCTACCAGAGAAGAACGACCTTCAAAAGTTCAGAGAAAACCCTAGCTTTGTTCAGTGTAAATCCAACGCCACTAAAACTATCGGAATCAAACACGAAAGGTGTCAGAAGTTCACCCTAAACACCACGCTTGAAGAAGAAACAACAATCCACAAAAAAACTGAAAGCATATCCGATTCCACCAACAAATCGAAAAAAAATCAGAATCACCACCAACAAATCGAAAAATCCAAAATCACCACCGATAATTTAATAAAGATGAACCGGAAGAACCGAGAAGAGAAAGGATACATCCGAGAAGGTGAACCATGCTCTAATACCATGTAAACATGGAGAATCGGAGATGAAGAAGATAGAGAATTCATCTCTTTCTGAATTGATAAAATGAAAGAATGAAAAGTCCGTCTCTAACCAGAACCCTCTAGAACCTATATCCAATATGACTGATCCTAATATCATGGGTCAGTCTTTACAGAATGGACTGGGCCAAAACAGACTCGAAACTAAAGTAGGCCAAAAATAAAATAGTAGCCCAATATGCAGTATACATACAGTATACAATAATGATACAATGAAAATACAACAATTATCAATGTATATGTTTAGGCTTAGAAGCTAAGTAGTCTTTTAGCTCAACTAGAAGGTATACATAGATAAGGTAAAAGAAATGAGAGAAACTTTGATTAATCTTCTCCCTAAGTTTGTTTATGCGCGATCGGGTGAATATTTAGGAGGTGTAAAAGATGCACTTGATATTACCATTGATAAAGTATTGAAGAGGTTGAAGTCTAGTAGAGATCAACTTTTTTCACGGAGTCGAAGGATATTTTGAATAGTAAAAATTGATGAACAAGAGTTTTCGAACCACGATAAAGCTATTTCTATGTAATTTATATGTTACGAATTTGAGCCGTAAAATTCAGCCATTTATATTCATAGTTAAGGTAGTCAAGCTACATCAAACCTCTTGAAGTGCGATCCTTTTATGGACCTTACATAAATACGAGAACTTTGTGCAACAAGCTGCCCTTTTTATTTACTTATTTTGATTGATGCATAGTAAATTCGGAAGGTGGAAATCACCTTTTTTCTCTTGTAAAGAATTCTCACTTTTGAATAAAGTGAGATCACTCGGTGTTTGGCACGAAGGAAAGGAAAATATTTTTTAATTTTTTCATGTTTGGCTGGTTTAAATGTTTTGAAAAATATTTTCCTTATCAATTCATTTTCGTTTAATTGGAGGAAAATATTTTCCTTACAAGAGAAGGAAAAATATTTTTCAAACCTCCTTCTCAACATTCTCCACCCTCACCAACCCACCCCACCCTCTCTCCCATTTTTTTTATTTTAATTTTTCTGTTACCACCCACCCTACTACACATCCACCCCTCCCCTCCTCCCCAAAAAATGTTTTTTCATCTTTTTTTTTTGCAATTTTAAATTTTTGTATTTTTATTTTTCTGCACCACCCACCCCAACCCCCACTCGCACCACCCCTACCCTCCACCCCCTCCATAAAAAAATTACTTTTTTTTGTAGTTTAAATTTCTGTTTTTTTTTTCATTTTACTGCCCCCTCCCCCAGTCCCAGCTCCGCCCCCACCCCTTTCCCCACTCCACCCCTCCCCCCTCCCGGAAAAAAGTTTTACTTTTTTTTTTGTAGTTTAAATTTCTATTTTTTTTATTTTACTGCCCCCAGGCCTCATGCCCCGCCCCTCCACCCCGCCACCCCCCCGCCCCCTGAAAAAAATATTTTAAATATATTTTTCAATTTTAGTTTTATTATTCATCGATTTAAAGGCTAAAATTTCACATGCTTCAAAATTATGAATTCTGATGTTTATGTGTTTGGATGTTTACAGATTTAGAAATTATAAAGTTTACGGGTTTGAAATTTTGCGGTTTGAATGTTTAGTGGTTCGAAAGTTTATGAAATTTGGTGGGTCCGGAAGGTTGTTGGTTTGAAAGTTTATGGCTTTATTATATCTAAATTATTCATGAATACTCTTGAGAAGTCATTTTCCTTAATTTGCGTATCAAACACCGGAAAATGAATAAGATTACTAATTGTTTTCCAAGAAAATATTTTCCACGAAAAACATTTTCCGTTATATCAAACACACCCTCAATGTAGAATCATCATCAGATTATTCTTTTTATGTCAGTAACCACTAGTAATTTCATCTGTTTCTTTTTTAGTAGGCGTTTGGACATAAAAATTGTAAAATTTTAAAAAAAATTAATTTTTTAAAAGTAAAAATATTATTTGAAAATTAAAATTGTGTTTGATATGAATATAATTTTGGATTACTTTTATATTTTTGTGAGGGATTGAGTGAAAATTTTGAAAAATGACTTGTTGAAGTTTTTTGAATTATCGAGAAACTCAAAATTTATTTTCAAATAAAATTAAAAATTTGATAGCCAACGAAAAAAAAGTAATGTTTAAAAAAATTCTTATGCCGAAACCGGCTCTTAATACGGGTATGTTCTTTACCCACCAACCCTGCTTTTAATTACTCTTCTTTGAGGTAACTTTACAGTCTTTACTTGCCTTAAAGGTTCAGAGAGTAATAAAGCTGAGAGGCTGCCGTATTTCTCGTTACTGCAAATGATATTAGGTGATGTCTATCGAGAAACAACCCCTATCGAATAATCAGGCGATGTGGTTGGCATTATTCAGACAAGGGTAAATAGGGAGTATTCTCTTTCGATATCTACATTAAAGCAATGTATTTTATTCTATAATTAAGTACTCTATAAATTAAAAATATAAATTAATTTACCATAATTAGGTGATAAAAGAATAAGTGAATTACATACAAATTGTTATGAAATCTCCTATTTAAGGTGAATGTCTATAATTAGAGAGATTCTAGAGTTCTATTCTTAGTAGCTAAATCATCCCCCTCCCTATAAATAAAGGGGTCTTCTACCATTGTAACACACTCCTAACAATCTCTAAGTATCAATAAGAAGAACTCTCTCTACTCTTCTCTCTATTGCTCTTGTTCTTGCATTATTGTTCTTGTCTTTTATATTATTTTATAACACGTTATCAGCACGTGTCTCTAACCAATTGAAATTTTCGATTGTCTTAACTTTTGTTTGTCTAAGGTTTTGCTTCAAAGAAAAAATGAAGAAAGAAGGAAAAGAAAAAGAAAAAAAAGGGAAACGGAAAAGAAGAAAGAAACGAAAAACAAAAGAAAACAAAGGAACGAAAAGAGAAAAGAATGAAGAAGCAAAAAGGAAAAGAAAACGTTGAAGAGGAAGAAAAAAAAATTGAAAACAAAGGAGAAGAAAGAAACAGAAAACAGAAATAGAAAACGTGAAAGAAAGATTGGAAACAGAAATTCGAGATTTCGACCTCGGTTCCGTGTTTGTGATTCTAAAAGGCACGAGACTCTACCGTCTCAAAAATCTTCTTGAGAAAATTAAGGTAAGTATTTTACTTTTCTCTTTCAAATTCTTGGAATTCTATAATTTGATTTTATATACAAACATAGACAACAAAGTTTGATTATAACTCTAATGGAGTGTGTAAGAAATTATAACCACATGAAGTGGTTAAATCTCTATGTCCTGCCATGATTAAATTCATGTATGATTGTGGGCAAAGAATTAAACATCCGTCCCATTGAATTTGCTCCATTCCCTTTAGAGAATGTGGAAGCAGTATATGATAATCTGAAAGAAGACAAAATTATTACCATGAAGGTATCAATGAATGTGGACGTGGCAAAGAATTCCGTCCCAATTGAATTTGCTCCATTCCCTTTAGAGAATGTGGTAGCAGTATGTGATAAGTCTGAAAGAAGACAAAATTATTACCGTAAAGGTATCAATGGATGTGGACGTGGCAATAAACGAAATTATAATCGTCATTATTGTGATAATGAGAATAATAAAGATTCTCAAAATAATCTTTCACTTTATGAAAGTAACATTTGACATGAGATTGTGTAAAGCACATGATTATGATCCATTCCCTGAAGTGAATGTGATAATTGTAATAGAGCCCGTAAGTATGAACACGCTCTTGATGTAAATTTGTTTTATGTCTGACATTATGAAAAGAAAGTTCGTTGCCCTTGAAATTTCGGGCAAGAACTATATGACATGGGTGTTGGATGCTGAAATCCACTTAGATGCTATGGGTCTTGGAGAAGCCATTAAAGACAGAAATAATGCATCCACCCAAAACTATGCTAAGGCCTTGATTTTCTTGCGCCATCACCTTGATAAAGGTTTGAAAATTGAATATATCACAGTCAAAGATCCACCTATCTTGTGAGATGGCTTAAAGAAGAGATATGACAACCTGAAGTTGGTCACTCTGCCACAAGCACGATACGATAAGAATCCAAAAGCAAATAGTTTATAAACTATATATTATCGTTGCGGTGAAAACGGGCACTGGTCAAAGGCTTGCCGTATACCATGACATTTGGTTGACCTTTATCAAGCATCTCGAAAGAGTAAACGCCCTGAAACGAATTTTGTCTCTGACGACAACTTTGACATCACCCACTTGGATGTGGCAGACTTATTTGAGCAACCCGAGGGGAAGATAGACCACCTAATCGGTGATGGATCCGTGATGAAAGAAGATGGAGCTATTTGATTTTATTTTACTTGTTTGTATTAGTGAATGAATAAACTAATAGCCATTAGTATTAGCTCGTATTAGTTAGTTCATGATATAATGTTAGTATTAGTTCTTTAGAATGTATCAATATGCTCAAATATCAATAATATTTTTACTTTCCAGTAGAGGTAATCGACTAACCTGAAAAACTAGTTGGTTATCTCATATTTCGCATAAAAACTGCAAAACAATCGATTGTCAATGATCAACAATCGATTGTCTTTAAAACAGTGTGTTCTGGAATTTTTCAAAAACAGTCAACAATCGATTGTCTATGTTTAACAATCGATTGTCTTTAAAACAGTGTGATCTGGAATTTTTCAAAAATAGTCAACAATCGATTGTCTATGTTTAACAATCGATTGTCTTTAAAACAGTGTGCTCTGTAATTTTTCAAAATAGCCAACAATCGATTGTCTATGTTTAACAATCGATTGTCTTAAAACAGTGTGCTCTGGAATTTTTCAAAATAGCCAACAATCGATTTGTCTATGTTTAACAATCGATTGTCAATGCTCAACAATCGATTATGCGTGTTTAACAATCGATTGTTTTATGAAAATGCTTAAACTGAAATTTTCAAACTGCATAGTAATCGATTATGGAAAACATATAATCGACTATCTGATTTATTTAGTCAACTGACATCAGCAGATTTTGAAAATATTATGTGACACAAACGAATTGAACTTGTTTTCGTGTATTTCTTTTGTATGTCAAACCATGGGAATTAAATTGATTGAAGGCTCCTGAAGAGCAATTATAACTCTGCCCAAAGGCACGATGTTTATCATAGAGAATGCAATATTCTCCTCCAAGTCTAAGAAGAACTTGTTGAGTTTTAATGATATCAATCGCAATGTTCTCCTCCAAGTCTAAAAGGAACTTGTTGAGTTTTAATGATGTCATTCAAAATGGATATCATATTGAGACAATAGATGAGAATAATCTTGAATTCTTCATGAAAACGAGGCTGCCCATTTCAGTTTGGGTTCAAGCCATTTTGCATGCAGCAATGCTAGTTCGTCGGCTGCCCACTTTGGTTTGGGTTCACGCCATTTTGCATGCAGCAATACTAGTTCGTCGGCTGCCCACTTCGGTTTGGGGTCACGCCATTTTGCATACAGCAATGCTAGTTCGTCTCTGACTGACGAATTGACACAAATATTCCCCGTTGCAATTGGTTTTGGGTCATGGACCCAATATATCCCATTTAAGAATCTTTGGATGCGCAGTATATGTGCCTGTAGCACCGCCATCCCGCACCAAAATGGGTCTGCAAAGAAGGTTCGGAATATATGTTGAGGTTGAATCGCCCTCCATTAGTCGCTACCTCGAAACATTGACAGGAGATTTATTCACTGCACGATTTGTAGGCTGTCAATTTGATGAGACACTTTTCCCAAAATTAGGGGGAGAAGTTGGTGAAACCAAACGGGAAATTTTGTGGAAAAATGCATCATTATCTCATCTTGATCCACATACCTCTATTTGTGAAAGAGGCACAAAAGATTATCCATTTGCAAAGAATAGCAAATCAAATGCCTGACGCATTTATAGATTTGAAAAGGATAACAAAATCACATATCCCCGAAGTGAATGTGACAACATCTGATTCACGAATACATATTCATTATTGGAAGAATATGAACATGAAATTGGTATTAAATATACCACACTCACCCCTAGAAGGAGGTTTGAGATGATATATGGCATGAATGATCGTTGGTCACGTACCTATTGTACGCCAAAGTATTTTGGAAATATGACTATTAAAGGCCAACGATAATGCAAGAAACATATCTTCCATATAAGTTTGACATGACCACAATGGTATAACTTTCTCTTTAAGAAAGATATTCACCACATGGATGTTGATGAATCTGTGGTAGTACAAAATTAATTGAGAGCTCTAGAAGAGCCAATTATTACTATGTCGAAGAAACACAATTGAGTATTGTGCTGTAGTAAGTCTCAAAGAAACTTATTCAGTTTCCAAAGTACACGCGAAAGCGATTGATTATATTGAGACTATAAATAAAGGAAGGATTTGATATCTCCTATTACTACAACTTGTAGCGGGGTAATTTGTATATGAAAAGCTACCCGCTTTGTTCTCCAGTTTGTACTACACAAACGAAAGAATGCCACAATAAAGTGGATATCTATTGGTATAAAAACCCATGTCATAATAAACCCGAAGTTTATTGATAAGTGCACATGTCATGGTGTAAATTTGAAGTTTACCAATATTGATAATTTATTCAGTTGGCATTCGTGTTAGCCATCTCATTTTAAGTATGATGTGCAAATTCACATAGGTGAATATCAAAGAACTAGAAAGTTCTTTACGAATTCTCTTGTATCACTTGTTCTCATTAATGAACTGACCAATTAAAGAGTTCGGGTTGAAGCCCATAAATTCTGGAAATATCAAAGGTGAATATGGGCCCATTCACCTGCCATGTATACCACATATGATGCATCTATGAAATGGTTACATGCGCAATTGTTATTAACCGCAGCCTGGCCGGTGCTTGCGAGGTAAATTGCTCAGTAATATAACTTCGAGCATAATTTCCAGATTTTCTACTCAAGATAGTTCATCTTGATAAGTTGGTTTATATCAAAGTTGGTTTAGCAAGATAATTATTGAGTGCTTCCACTTAATAGCTAAAATGTTTCGTATGAGAACAAAGTTATATATATCAGTTTGATATACGTTGTGTACGAGAGTATATTATATTCTCCCCTCACAAGTGGTTCAGGGTCAGGAACCAAATAATTTCATCTTATTATTAATGTGCTGTGTATATTGACATGATAATGCACAAAGATGATTTCCCAAAGTTGAGGAAACAAGTTAGCTTTTCTAACATGAGGGGGAGACATGATAAACACTTGAGAAAAGGTTACATGGGATGAATTATCATTTGTATATGTATATCCCCGAATATCATGATATGAACCTGAAGTTCATAAAAGGGATAATTTAATTGCAACATATTGCAAAGCATGCTATATGCATTTGCTGACCCAAAGAAAGTAACTAAATGGAAGAGATACAATTCAAGAAGAATTGATTCCATATGAAAGACATGTAGTTTTGAACCTATAGTTCAAATGCTTGAAAGTATAAAGTCAAAGGTATGTATAATCAGTTTTCGATATCTTATTTGTCTAGCATGACATGGAAAACTTGATATGCATCTAAAGTCTATTATATGGCTTATATGACCTAACTTGAAAGATTTAAGTTGCTTGAAGCATATGCAATTCTTGGTCCTGAAGTACCAAATCCTTAGTACAATTTGTGTACATATGTATCTTGCTATAACTATAAGCATGATGGCATTGAGAATGCATCTATGGAGATATTGAAGAGTTATTCCACGACATTATATGAAGATGCTCATATCTATCAAGAATGATGATTTTAAGGTGCGGAATATTTGTTCAAGTCAATATTGTTGATTTATTTATCAAATCTCTACCAAAGATCGTTTTGAAGATGATGCACAAGATTGGAATGCAAATGCTCAAGGATATAAATTGATGTTCTTATCAGGGGGAGTTAATGCGCGTTGCACTCTTTTTCCCTTACAAGGTTTTGTCCCACCGGGTTTTCGTTGCGAGGTTTTTAACGAGGCAACCAATAGGCGCATATTCAAACATGTGTACTCTTTTTCCTTTCTTTAATTTTTCCCATTGGGTTTTGGTTTTGAGGTTTTAACGAGGCACATTGTTGAATAGACATTCAAGGGGGAGTGTTATGAAATCTCCTATTTAAGGTGAATGTCTATAATTAGAGAGATTCTAGAGTTCTATTCTTAGTAGCTAAATCATCCCCCTCCCTATAAATAAAGGGGTCTTCTACCATTGTAACACACTCCTAACAATCTCTAAGTATCAATAAGAAGAACTCTCTCTACTCTTCTCTCTCTTGCTCTTGTTCTTGCATTATTGTTCTTGTCTTTTATATTATTTTATAACACAAATGACATATTATTTGATATAAATTATAGACACCCCTTCCATTAATTTTACAGCAATCAGTAAACAACCAACTCTACTGTAGTACTCCCTTCGGTCCTGAATAAGTGATTTTTTTATTTTTTTTCTGGTAGTCTAAAATATACGTATGATTTTTTTCACATTTTAAAAAAAATTAATTTGTTTTTTTCTAAACTGCGCTTTGAGTAAATAGTGCTTGAGTATGTGTTAGAAGTGTTTATGTAAGAGATAGTAAAAACTAATATGATTAATTTTATTGTTAACTAATAATAAAAGATAAATTTTTAATTTATATAAAAATAATAAAAGATTACTTATTATGAACGGCAGGAGTAATAAATTTTAATTACGGGCTCCCAGAAAAGTAACCTCACTTCCTTTACCCTATCTTCTTCAGATTTAACATTCCAGAGTGGTCCATACTCCATTGTTTTGTTTTGTAATTACTTTATTCGTTTTAATTTAAATGAGACATTCTCTCGTGGAGAGTCAAATATGATAAAGTTTGGCATTATCGTATTGACATAAGAAAAAATCTAATTTATAGTACTTTTTGTAAAGTTTTTGAATATTTAAATTTAAATTTTAAAATATTGAGTAAAATTAATTCAATATAACTTTAATTTTTAGTCAAAGTGACTATCAATAAACAAAATGTATCATACAAAATGAAAAAAAAAGAAAAATATATTTTTCTCTCTCTAGATAATAGCAATAAGCATTGTGGTGCAATTTCTTTAAATTCTTGAGAACTCGATCCTCCATTTGATCTGTATATCCAGTAACGCAGAAAACCTGCTCCATGATTTATGTTTCAGAAAGGATTCCAATCTACTCCAAATTATAAATCTATAAATCAAAGACTGTTAAGAATAGAATTCTATTTATAGTGAATGTCTATCTTGTAGAGAGTTTTACTTTGAGGCTAAGTCATTTTTCCTCCTATAAATAGAAGGGTTTTACCCCATTGTAAACCAACTCAAAATTCAATAAGAATTCTATCTCTCTTTCTTTGCAATATTGCTCTTCTTCTTTTATTGTTTTATAACACATTATTAGCACGAGACTTTAACCAATTGAGTAGAAGCTTTGGGATTGAAAATAATGATCGTCAATGTTCTATGCTCTTCCTTCATGATTAAATTCTGGATTTAAGGTAAGTATTTTACTTTTCTCTTCCAAATTCTTATCATTCTATATTTAATTTTAAATACAAGCAAAGACGATAAATTTTGATTGCAACTCTAATGTAGTTTGAAAGAAATTATAACCACCCAAAGTGGTAAAATTTCTATGCCTTGTCATGATCAAAATCACGTATGAGTGTAGGCAAAGAATTGAAAATTCGTCCCATTGAATTTGCTCCATTCTCATTCCCTATAGAAAATGTGATAGCAGTATGTGATAAGTCTGCAAGAATACAAAATTATTACCGTGAAGGTATCAATAAATGTAGACGTGGCAATAGACGAAATTATAATCGTCATCATTGTGATAATGAAGATAATAAGGATTCTCAAAATAATCCTTCACTCTGTGAAAGTAATATTTGTCATCAATTTGACAATATGAGATTTTATGAAGTACATATAGATGATTATGGTCCATTCATGATGTGAGTGTGACAACATCTAATTTATGAATACATATTCATTCTTGGAAGAATATGAATGTGCTATTGGTATTGAATATACCACACTCACCTCTAGAAGGAGGGTTGAGATGATATAAGAAAATAATGTCATTATTATGGCATGAATGGTCATTGGTCACGTACCTATTGTACGCCAAAATATTTTGGCAATATGATTATTAAAGGACAATAATAATGCAAGAAACATATATTGCATATAATTTTGACATGACCATAATGGTACAACTTTAAGAGCCAATTATATTATTTTGGAGAAACATAATTGATTACCAATAAGGTATTGTATTGTAGTGAGTCTCAAAGAAACTTATTCAGTTTCCAAAGTATATGCGAAGCGATTGATTATATTGAGACTATAAATAAAAGAAAGATTTGATATCTTCTATTACTACAACTTGTAGCATGATAATATGCATGTGAAAAGCTACCAGCTTTATTCTCCAATTTGTACTATACAAACAAAAGAATGCCACAATAAAGTGGATGTTTATTGATATAAAAACCCATATTCTTTTCCTCTCTTCCATCACTAAAGTCGGCGGTAACGTAAAGTTAGGACAAGGGGTGAGAAACCGATTTACCTATTAACGCTTCCTCTTCAAGATTATGGATTCCGCTTCAGGTATGTTTTCTATGACGATTATATGTAAGATTATCATGTTCAAGATCCTGATTTGAATTAAGGTTTATGTTTGCATGTGGTATCACAAGCATGAATTGCTTGGACCGATAATCTTCGTGAAAGAATAATTGTTAAACACATATATGTATAACGTGTGTTCATGTGTGAATTATGTGTATATTTTGGACTTCGTGTTCCTTTTGAAATCAACAGAATACTGTTAAAAGTAATTGTTAATAGGAAACGCTTATGACTGTTACTATCTTTACGCAATTTGATTCATGATGCCCATCATTAAATTATTAAGTAAAATAAAAGAAGCTTTGTTGTTAAAGTTATAAAGTTGCCGATCAAAATTTTCAATAAGAAATTTGTTCTAATAATATATCAAGATGGTTTTTAGGCTTAAGCTCATCAGCGTCATATTTTTGTGGATAATGTGAAATTTCTCAGTAGTTGTTGCTGCTACAACTTTTGATATGCTTTATATCTGACTAGACGACCAAATTAAAAAGACCTTGTTGTTGGAAAAGGATATAATATGCATAGAATTGCTATATGTTGAAGAATAATTCAGTGGTTGTCACCTTGCAGTGCCGTATACGGAGTATGTTGTTACTGAGTTATCCCGTTATGTCCCTGTTTTATAATTATGGTTATTGTTATGAAATATTATACTTTGTAGTAGATGTCTATAACTCCTAAAGAAGTTACTCCCACTACTCTTCTCCATTATGTAGATAATCCCCACTACTTTTCACCATTATTGTTGTAACTCCCATACCTTCATAATTTACCCATGATCTTCCTCCATGATCTCAAATTCTTAATGACATACTTATGAAATTCTTTTGGTATACCTATATGTTGTACTATAAATAGAGGATGAAAACTCATTTTGTAATAAGTTATCATAATACTTTGTTTGTCTATCTTTTTGTTTATTACATAAAATCCATATCATAATAAACTTAGAGTTTATCGATAATTGCACATGTCATGATGTAAACCTGAATTTTATCAATATTGATAATTTATTCAATTGGTATTCGGGTTAGCCATATCAATTTAAGTATGATGTGCAACAATAATAGAGAATTCACATGGATAAATATTAAAGAACTAGAAAGTTCTTTACGAATTCTCTTATATTACTTGTTCTCATTAATTAATTGACCAACTAAAGTTGGGGTTGAATCCCATAAATTTTGGAAATATCAAAGGCGAATATGGCCCATTCGCCTGCCATGTATACCACATATGATGCATCTATGATATGGTTACATGTGCGATTATTATTAACCTGCAAACTGGCCGGTGCTTGCGAGGTAACTTGCTCAGTAATCTAATTTCGAGCATAATTTCCAGATTTTCTATTCAAGATAGTTCATCTTGATAAGTTGGTTTACATCATAGTTGGTTTAGCAAAATAATTTATTGAGTGCCTCCACTTAATAGCTAAATTATTGCTTATGAGAACAAAGTTATCTATATCAATTTGATATACGTTATACACGAGAGTATATTATATTCTCCCCTCACAAGTGGTTCAGGGTCAGGAACCAAATAATTTCATCTTATTATTATTGATGTGCAGTGTATATTAACATGATAATGCACAAAGATGATTTCCCAGAGTTGAGGAAACAAGTTAGTTTTTCTAACATGAGGGGGAGACATGATAAACACTTGAGAAAAAGTTACATGGAACGAATTATCATTTGTATATATAGATCCTCGAATATCATAATATGAACTTGAAGTTCATAAAAAGATAATTCAATTGCAACATATTGCAAAGCATGCCATACGCATTTGCTGACCCAAAGAAAGTAACTATATTCTCACTGCAAATGCTCATATTAAGTCCTAGAAGGACAAAGTCTTTGATACGCTTAAAGCGTATAGACAAATCGGTTTCAAAAAAAAGAACTTCTTAATAAAGAAGATGAGCAAATGATCAAAGTGATCATAATAAGGAGGCAAGTGATCTAGAAGATCAAATGACATAACACTTCATAAAATCTCATGAGAGATTCAGGTACCTGAATTTATGAATGAAGAGATCTCTATGTTATGCCTTTATGAAAATTTATTGGAATGGATATAAAATGTTTGTCGATGACATCTATCATAGTGCTGAGTATAGATGAGAATTTTAAGTCTATGGAATATAGACACAAAAGTATTGGCCAAATGGAAGAGATACAATTCAAGTAGAATTGATTCCATATGAAAGACATGTAGACATGTAGTTCAAACACTTGAAAGTATAAAGTCAATGGTATGTGCAATCAGTTTTCGATATCTTATATGTCTATGCAAGACATAAAAACTTGATATGCACTAAAACCTCTTTATATGGCTTATATGGCTTAACTTATATGACAATCCATGAATGAATTAAGTTGCTTGAAGCATCTACAATTCTTGATCTTGAAGTACCACTTCATCAGTGCAATTTATGCACAAATGTATCTTGCTATAACAATTAGCATGATAATGTGATAGCGAGGATACCTTTATGGAGATATTGAAGAGCCATTCCACGATATTTATGAAGACATTATATATCTATCACGAGTTATGATTTCAAGGTGTAAATATTCAATATAGTTAATATGGCTGATTTATTTATCAAATCTCTACCAACGATCTCTTGAAGATGGTGCACAAGATTGGAATGCGAAGGCTCAAGGATGTGAATTGATGCTTTCATCAGGGGGAGTTAATACGCGTTGTACTCTTTTTCCCTCACAAGGTTTTGTCCCACTGGGTTCTCCTTGCAAGGTTTTTAACGAGGCAACCAAGAGGCGTATTGTTAGATATGTGTACTCTTTTTCTTTCTCAAGAAATTTTTTCCCATTGGGTTTTCTTTTAGTTAAGGTTTTAACGAGGCACATTACTTATTGAGTAGACATTCAAGGGGGAGTGTTAAGAATAGAATTCTATTTATAGTGAATGTCTATCTTGTAGAGAGTTTTATGTCAATATAGACACCCCTTCCATTAATTTTACGGCAATCAGTAAACAGCCAACTCTACTGTAGTACTCCCTCCGGTCCTGAATAAGTGATTTTTTATTTTTTTTCTGGTAGTCTAAAATATACGTATGATTTTTTTCACATTTTAAAAAAAATTAATTCGTTTTTTTCTAAACTGCGCTTTGAGTAAATAGTGCTTGAGTATGTGTTAGAAGTGTTTATGTAAGAGATAGTAAAAACTAATATGATTAATTTTATTGTTAACTAATAATAAAAGATAAATTTTTTAATTTATATAAAAATAATAAAAAATTACTTATTATGAACGGCAGGAGTAATAAATTTTAATTACGGGCTCCCAGAAAAGTAACCCCACTTCCTTTACCCTATCTTCTTCAGATTTAACATTCCAGAGTGGTCCATACTCCATTGTTTTGTTTTGTAATTACTTTATTCGTTTTAATTTAAATGAGACATTCTCTCGTGGAGAGTCAAATATGATAAAGTTTGGCATTATCGTATTGACATAAGAAAAAATCTAATTTATAGTACTTTTTGTAGAGTTTTTGAATATTTAAATTTAAATTTTAAAATATTGAGTAAAATTAATTCAATATAACTTTAATTTTTAGTCAAAGTGACTATCAATAAACAAAATGTATCATACAAATTGAAAAAAAAAGAAAAATATATTTTTCTCTCTCTAGATAATAGCAATAAGCATTGTGGTCCAATTTCTTTAAATTCTTGAGAACTCGATCCTCCATTTGATCTGTATATCCAGTAACGCAGAAAACCTGCTCCATGATTTATGTTTCAGAAAGGATTCCAATCTACTCCAAATTATAAATCTATAAATCGAAGACATTATAATATATTGTTCTAATGAAATCTTCATTATGATTAAGGGACCGCGCGGGAGGAGGGAGGGGGGGGGGGGGGGGGAGGGGTTAAGAAGCACAATGTCGCGTCTCTTCCTTTTTTCCCAAATAAAGTATGTTCCCAAATAATATTCAGTCTTCTTACTGTTATGTTATTTTAGTGTTATTATTGTTCTTATCTTTATTATTTTCAATATGGCTTCTTTATTATTGTTTTTTCAACGTGAATACTTTTTCAATCCCTCTTAAATAATTTTCTTGAGCTGAAGATTTATGTGAAATCTGTCTATAGGGGGTAAAGTATGCGTATATGTAACGACCGGATGTTTCCCTAAATAAGACCTCCCGTATTTGATTTTATTGATTTATGACTTGCGGGGACGGGTAGTTCAGAATTTGGAAGAGTTTGGGTTGAAATCGGAACACTTTGTTCCTTAAGAATGGCTTAAAAGGTCAAGTTTGACTTCGGTCAATATTTTAAATAAATGATCTCGAAATCGAGATTTGACGATTCCAATAGGTTCGTATGATGATTTCAAACATGGACGTATGTTCGGATTGAGTTTTGGTTAACCCGGGGGCATTTAAGCTCCTAATAGTTTCAGGTTGGCAATTTGAGACAATTTCATAAGTTTGGGTTAAAATGGATTTTTATATTCTAGATGTCTGTTTGGCATTCAGAGCATGCGAATAGCTCCGTATGGTGATTCTGAACTTAGGAGCATGCCCGGATGTAGATTCGAAGGTCTGTAGGTCGTTTCGGAGTCATTTGACTAAAGTTAGAACTTGAAGTTTTTGGAAAGTTTGATCGAGGGTAGACTTTTTGATATCTGGTTCGGATTTCAGGTTCAGAAGTTAGAATAGGTCGGTAATGTCATTTAAGACTTGCACGCAAATTTTGGCGTCATTCCAAGTTAATTTAATAGGAATCGGATGCACGGAAGTGTTTCAGAATTTTTAGAGTACATGAGTAAATTAATGCGTTTTGGCGTCCAATTCGTGGTTTTTGATGTTATTTTGTTGTTCCGATCGCGCAAGTAAGTTTGTACGATAATGTTAAACTTGTGTGAGTATTTGGTGTGGACTGAATTTGAGGTCATCCCGGACTGGGTATCCCCATACGACGCCATCCTCGATTGCCATGACAAGACTATTAATTTAGCGATGCCAAAGTTGTTGAGATTGGAGTGGAAGGGTTTCTCTGTTAGTATAGCGAGTCGGGTCATCTCTTTTTTGAAGGCTCGACATATGATCGAGAAGGGTGTTTGTCTTATCTAGCTTATGTACGGGACACTACGGTTGAGTCTCCGATGATTGATTCAATGCCAGTAGTCTGGGAATTTGCCGATGTGTTTCCTTTTGACCGTCCAGGCATGCCACCAGATTGTTATATTGATTTTTATATTGATTTGGCTCTAGATACCCAACCTATATCTAATCCACTTATACCGTATGGCTCCAAAAGAGTTGAATGAATTGAAGGAGCAGCTTGAGGAGTTGCTAGCAAAAAGGTTTTTTAGACCAAGTGTACCGCCTTGGGGTGCACCAGTATTATTTGTGAAGAAAAAAGATGGGACTATGCGGATGTACATTGATTACCGCCAGTTGAACAAAGTTACCATCAAGAACAAGTATCTATTGCCACGTATTAATGATTTGTTTGACCAGTTGCAAGGTGTTAGGCTATTTTCTAAGATCGACATGAGATCAGGGTACCATCAATTAAAGATTCAGGACTTGGATGTTTCGAAAACTGCTTTCCATACCTGATATGACCATTATGAGTTTCTGGTGATGTTCTTCGGCTTAACTAATTCCCCAGTGGTGTTTATGGATTTGATGAACCAGGTGGTCGGTCCTTATATTAATTCCTTTGTTATTGTCTTCATTTATGACATCTTGATTTACTCACGTAGCCTGGGGAAGCATTAGCAACATTAGAGAGTGGTGCTTCAAACATTGCGGGAACAGAAGCTATATGCTAAGTTCTTCAAGTGTGAGTTTTAGCTATAGTATGTGGAATTATTAGGGCATGTTGTATCAAGAGAGGGTATTAAGGTGGATCCCAAGAAGATTGAGGCAGTTCATAGTTGCCCGCGTCCCACTTCCGTGACTGAGATTAGGATTTTCCTGGGGTTGGCAGGTCTTTATCGCCAGTTTGTGCAGCACTTTTCATCCATTGCAGTACCTCTGACTAGATTGATCCAAAAGGGTGCTCCATTCCATTGGTCTGATGATTGTGAGGCGAGATTTTAGAAGCTCAAGACAACTTTAGTTACAACACCGGTTCTAGTGTTTCCCTCTGGTTCGGGGAAGTATACAGTGTATTGCGACGCTTTACGAGTAGGCTTGGGTTATGTATTGATGCAGGAGCATCGAGTTATTGCTAATGCTTTGCGTCAACTGAAGATTCATGATAAGAATTACCATGTGGATGACGGAACAAAGGTTTACACCGATCATCACAGCTTACAACATTTGTTCAAGTAAAGGGATTTCAATTTTGAGGCAACGTAGATGGATTGAGTTAGTGAAGAATTATGATGTCAACATTCTTATCATCCGGGCAAGGCAAATGTATCTGCGGATGCCTTAGGCAGGAAGGCAGAGAGTATGGGTAGCTTGGCATTCATTTCAGCAAAGGAGAGGCCACTAGCTTTGGACATTCAGTCGCTGCTAACAGACTTGTAAGGTTGGATATTTTAGAGCCCAGCCGAGTTCTTGCATGTGTTGTTGCCCAGTCTTCACTATTGGAGCAGTCAAGGCTTGATAGTTGATGATCCGCACTTGGCAGTCCGCAGAAAGACGGAACTGCATGGTGGTTTCAATGAGGTTTATATTGGCGAGGATGGTGTTCTATGACTCCAGGGTCGTTTATGTGTTCCTAATATTGATGGCTTAAGGGAGAGGATTCTAGAGGAGGCACACAGTTATCAGTATTCCATTCATCCAGGTGCTACGAAGATGTATCGCGACCTGAGGTAGCATTATTGGTGGCAACGGATGAAGAAAGATATAGTGGAGTATGTAGCTAGGTTCCTATATTGCCAGCATGTCAAGTATGAGCACCAGAGGTCAGGTGGCCTACTTTAACAGATTGGGTCATTGTCGGCAAGTTTGTTAGGATTTATGCCGTTCACTAGGGGGGGTGAATAGTGAGGCACGAGAATATTGATAAATAATGCGGAATTAAAATTGCAGGAATAAAGTAAATACGGTAATTGAAATAATAAAAAAAGAACACACCATATTTTATCCTGGTTCACCACAACCTGTGGCTAGTCCAGTCCCCGAGAGACTCTCTCGAGATTCCACTAACTTCGTTAAGCTTACGGGTGCCTAACAAATCGTTACAATTGCTCGTAGATGTACACTCTACAAGACTTCGATTGCTCGAGGATACCGCACCCCAAGACTTCACCTTGCTCGTGGATACCGCACTACAAGACTTCACACACTAAGACTTAGGGTACTTAGCGAACCCGACAAATGAGAAGATATGTTCTTCTCAAACACCTTTCTCTTCTTACACAAGAACTCTCTCAAAAGAGTGGATAAAGAGATACAAAATTAGCTCTATGAACAACACAAAGTTGTCTCTCAAATGGCTCAACAAAAGCTCTAAAATGATGCTCAAATATGATCAATATGTATATCTATATTGGGAGGTGTTGTGTGTTTAAAATCAGCTCAAAAGACCTCTTTTTATAGGTGAAAAATGGTGCATAACCGTTGCTTAATTGACAATTAATTATGCTGATTTTATGCTCGTATAATCGATTATTTGATTTCACATAATCGATTATTTGTAACGTTAATAAAATCTGCCAGATTCTGTCCACACATAATCGATTATTTCATCCTGGATAATCGATTATGTGTGTAACGTTCCGAAAATCAGATCGCTGATTTTCAGCCAGATAATCGATTATCTTATTTGATATAATCGATTATATTGAGACAGTGTCTCAAACACTGGCAACGGTAATCTCATAATCTGTTATACACATTTGGATAAACGATTGTTTGGTGGCAGTGTTCAAACACTTAGGCCACGGCTACCATATAATCGATTATGCCTTATTGTATAATCGATTATTTACCTCCAGAATTTACAACTTACTTCAAAAACCATTTTGGTTAAGATGAAAACTTTAACAACATTTTATTTGAAGTATTTAAAATATATTTATGATAAATATGATTTAATAAAATATTTTATGCATGTTTATGATGACCTAATGTTGAGCCAAAACGCGAGATAACTTAAACGTTGCTCTTACATTGGTTCTACCTAACGACCTACGCCTTGGGTCTTCGGTCTTTGAACATTTGAGCTCGTCTTTGGCTTGTCTATGCAATTCCGTCATCAATATGCTTCTCTCCATTTGATTGTTTGTCATATAGTATCGTTGTTTGACACTTGACTTTATTATTTGTCATTAATCAAAACCTATACCTGAAAATCATGCTCATACAACCAAAGCACACATATCATAGATAGAGTGATTTTCTACAAAGTTGACCACGTCAGCACACTTCATTCCGGTTGTGACTACATATACTTCAGAGAAGTTGGCTCAGATTTATATTCAGGAGCTAGATCGGTTGCGCGGCATGCCTGTTTCCATCATATCAGATAGAGGCCCTCAATTCACTTCATTTTTTGGAGAGCCGTACAGAGTGAGTTGGGAACCCGTGTGAAGCTCAGTAAAACATTCCATCCATAGACCGACGGGCAGTCAGAGCGGACAATTCAGATGTTGGAGGACATGCTCAGAGTATGTGTGATTGACTTTGGGGGACAATGGGATCAGTTCTTACCCTTGGCCGAGTTTACTTGCGACAACAATGTATCAGTCCAACATCGAGATGGCCCCATTTGAGGCTTTATATGTTTGGTGCTGTTGTTCACCCATCGGGTGGTTTGATTCCAGCGAGGCTAAGTTATATGGTACTGACTTGGTGAAAGATGCCTTGGAAAAGGTAAAGTTGATCCAGGACCGACTTCGCATAGCACAGTCCAGGCAGAAAAGTTACACAGATCGGAAGGCTCTTGATGTATCATTTATGATCGGTGAGAAGGATCTCTTGAAAGTCTCGCCGATGAAGTGTATTATGATATTTGGGAAGAAAGGCAAGCTAAGCCCCGAGTTTATAGGCCCATTTTAAGTGTTAAGGCGAGTTCGGGAGGTTACTTATGAGCTTGCTTTACCTCCCAGCCTATCAGGGGTTCATCTAATATTTTACGTGTCTATGCTTCAGAGGTATCACACCAACTTATCACATGTGTTAGACTTCAGAACTATTCATCTAAATGAGAGCTTGGGTTACGAGGAGGAGCCAGTTGCCATTGTTGGTAGACAGGATCGCTAGTTAAGGTCAAAGAGGATTTCTGCAGTAAAGGTTCAATTGAGGGGCCAACCAGTGGAGGAGAACTAGGAGTCCGTGGAGGACATGTAGAGCATATATCCACACTTATTCAACACTTCAGGTATGAATCTAAACTCGTTCGAGGACGAACGTTTGTTTAAAAGGTGGAGAATGTAGTGATTAGATCGGTCGTTGTGCTTTCTAGAATTTTGTTCCCCTAAATAAGACCTCATGTACTTGATTTTATTGATTTATGACTAGCGGGGATGGGTAGTTCGGAATTGGAAAGAGTTCAGGTTGAAATTGGAACACTTGGTTCCTAAAGGATGGCTTAAAAGGCCATTTTTTAATTTGGTCAACATTTTGAGTAAACGACCCCGAAATACGGATTTGACGATTCCAATAGGTTTGTATGATGATTTTGGACTTGGGTGTATGTTCATATTTGCTTTTGGATGAACTGGAGCGTTTTAACGTCTAATAGTGAAAGTTGGCAATTTGAACAAATTCCATACGTTTGGGTTAAAATCGATTTTTACATTCTAGATGTCCGTTTTGGATTCTGAGCCTAAGAATAACTCTGTATTGTGATCATGGAATTAGGAGCGCACCCAGAAGTGGATTCGAAGGTCCGTAGGTTGTTTCGGAGTCATTTGTCAAAAATTAGAACTTGAAGTTTTTGGAAAGCTTGACTGATGGTGGACTATTTGATATCGGGTTCTGATTTTAGTACCGAAAGTTTGATAGGTCCGTAATTTCATTTAATACTTTCACCTAAAGTTTGGAGTAATTCCGAGTTGATTTGATAGGAATCGAACGCGTAGAAATGTTTTAGAAGTTTTTAGTGTTCATGAGTTAATTCATGCGTTTTTGCGTCCAATTCGTGATTTTTTATGTTATTTCGGTGTTCCGATCGCGCTTGAAAGTTTGTATGATGTTGTTAGACTTGTGTAAGTATTTGGTGTGCAGCCCTGAGGGGTAGGGTGAGTTTCGAACGTGTGGAAGGAGTTGAAAACACACCAGATTTCTGGGATTCTTGACAACAGCTACAGGTCTCACAAATGCGAACCTCACATTTGCAATAAGGGCTTCGCAATTGCGAATGAGCCCGACTCAGGAAGTGTTTGCATTTGCGACATTTATGCCTCATTTTCGATCCCATCAGAAGTTTCATTTGCAACACTAGCACCTGAAGCTTTGGCTTTGCATTTGTATGGGTTTTATCGCATTTGCGACATCAGAGGGTTGTGTCCAGCTCTTTTAATGCGGGACTTGGGCCATTTATTTCATTTTACTTCATCTCTTAGGTGAATTTTGGACATTTTGGAAGATGGTTTTCCCCTAGCACTTTGAGGGAAGTAAATTCTATACAACATGAGATAAATACATAGATTATGGATAGATTAACATGCAAAAGATAGTGAAATCAAAGGTTTAGATGAAAACCTAGATTTTTGATAAAAATGAAATTTGACCATGAAATTAGTTATGGAACTTAGTAAAAATTATATATTTATGTTCCTAAGGCTATCAGTAACAACTTTCTTTTTCTTCAATAATTTCCAAAATTCGGGTACGTGGCCCGGGAGTAAATTTTAGGAATTTTGCAATTTGGGATGGGTAATCACTTTAATAGTGGAGATATAAACTTTTGAGCAAAAATTGATTAATGTATGTAATGTTTGACTACTTTCGAGTCGTTTGACATCGAATTTGGAGGTTTGAGCGCATTCTTGATTTGGGAAGTAGGCCTTGAGACAAGGAAAGTCTCCTTTCTAACCTTGTGAGAAGGAATTTACCCTATAGGTGAATTAAATAAATGTGTATACCTACTTGTGTGGGCTACGTACGTACACGGTGATGAGAGTCCGTACGTAGTGATTATTATTCTGTTGTCCGGATAGTTTAGGACCCCTATCCTGTTTTACTTGAAATGTTTGCGCCCTTACTTGCTAATTCAATTACTTAAGTCATCGGAACTTGATAAGAAAAGTCTAATAGGTTAAATTCACTTACTTAATAGATTTAATAGATTACTTGACTGTAAATGTGAACTTTGTGTTTTCTTTTGAAATAAATTGCTATTTATGGATCAGACTGAACATCTTGGTAGTAAATAGATCCATCTATGGTTCACATCGTTAGACCCTCTGACAGTGCATAATTTAAATATTATGTTGAATTGTACCGTGGACCTCGGTAAAATTTGCGCATGCTAATTATTTGGAACTCTCCATGATTGATACTGCTTAAATTTCTTGAAATGTAAGATGTTAAATGACAAAATTGAATTTGAATCTTATAATTATGAAAGAAGAACTCATCATTTCCCATTATTTAACATTCAGTATTATTCATGAAATCCATGCATAGTATAACACTTTGATTATATTATTTTTAGCCCATAGTAAGTGTCAAAGTCGACCCCTCGTTACTACTTCTTCGTGGTTAGACTGGATACTTACCGGGTATTTGTTGCTTTTGTATTCATACTACACTTATGTACTTAATTGTACAGGATCTGAGAAAGGTGTATCTAGTTACCCTTCTGGCGCTCGTACCTCGAGACTACACGGTGAGCTGCCTTCCGAGCCATTCTGCAGCAGCTGGAGCCTTCCTTATGTTTTACTTTTCT
The DNA here is from genome assembly GCA_034376525.1 of Nicotiana benthamiana. Classification (NCBI taxonomy): domain Eukaryota; kingdom Viridiplantae; phylum Streptophyta; class Magnoliopsida; order Solanales; family Solanaceae; genus Nicotiana; species Nicotiana benthamiana. The sequence continues at coordinate 116,336,339 of CM067340.1, forward strand.
GTCTATTTCCTTTCAGACAGTAGGCTAGCATTCTTTTGTATATTCTACTAGATTGCCCACACACTTATGATACCAGTTCTTGACACACACACTAGTAGACTTATAATTTTGGGTTTACTTACATGATTTCGATTAGTACTTATTGCTTCCACTTATTTATGTTACACTTGCAAAGTTGTAAATCTTTTTAACAAATAAGAAAATGTTACTACTTAATATTTTACTTAAACGTGAAACCACTAGTTGATCAGTGTTGGTTTGCCTAATAACGGTGTTGGGAGCCATCACGATATATAATAAAATTGGATTGTGACATTATACATTATCTTTCTCAAATATTGTTGTTGCTGTCATCAATTCTAAAGTTCACTATTTGTAAATACTAATTTTTAAAAATTAATATTTGTAAGTATTGAAACTGCATGAAATAAATAATCACTTATATTCAAACTTGCAATTGAATTCATTCGTGCAAATGAATATAATATGTAACGAATACAACATGCATCATCTGTATTCATTCGCGCTACAATAAGGCGAAACACATAAAAATAAAATATATTTTTTTGGATTTTAGGAGCTCCAACTAACTAAGCTAATTGCTCTATTATTCCAGTTTAAAATAATTGATCTCTTATTTCATAGATTTATTATAAAATTTAAATATCGCTATAAATAGTAAATTTGCTAAAAATTATACTTATAAATAATTAATACAATATATATATTTAATGCTTCTGCGTAAGTTTTCCTTTTACATGTGGTAGGCCTATTATTGCAAACTTGCAATTTGTGTTGGGACACAATATGGGCTCAGAAGATCACACATGAATTATATTAAAATGAAAAGAAACAAGATTATACCGATTAATTGAAGGATATGGGTTAACACGTTGAGAGTTAAAGCGACCCATGCTTCAACATATGCCTTCTTTTATTTGTACACTTTAGAATATTTGGCAATGAAAGCTGAAACATTTTTGGTTATCTTCATCCATCTATTATACAATCTCCATTCATTATATACTTCCAACTTCAATCACACGGCAGATTTCTGTAATATTTGCTATGCAGCTTTGGTTGGTATCGATATAACAAAGCATTATGCGAAAGTTAACAAAATAAATTTTAGCGACGATAAATATAATGATAAAGAGAATTATATTATAAGAGGCATATAATATTTTAATGTGGTTTTTGTCAATTGAACACATCAATCTATTAATATAAAAGGAAAAGAAAACTTATAGAGAGAATAGTTCTCTCCCCAAACAAGATTGACTATATTGTAGATGCTATTATTTTTATTGGGAAGAAGAAATTCTCAATTTATAAAAGTACAAAACTTCTCCTCCAGAAAAAAGATTTGCTATATTTTTATTTAAGAAAAATAAAATCAATTGGATAAATATTTTTTTCCCTTCAAGTAGAGGTAAAATCTAAATATAATAAGAAAATCAGACAAACCATAACACCTTTTATACTTATTTTATTCTATTTGAATCTCTTTTGAGAAAGAATAAAAAAACCCTGAATAGTCTTCCCCAACCATCAAATTTCCACTACTAATCATACAACAAGTTCTCTTTGACATGAAAGTCACAATTTTCATTTTCCTTTCATTAGAAAAATATGTAAAATTGCATCCTCTCAGAAATGGGTCAGAATTTTAACTTTATGAGTTATAAATTCTAACATAGCAATATACCATATTAGTAATTAGGTTCTGAATTTCATTTTGTACATATTAAGAGTTAATTTCTTAATACATATTGAATTTGGACAAAATTACTAAAATGAAGCCGTACTTCAGCTTCTAGTTTCTCTCCCTGCATCAAATTATGACGAACACTCCTAGTAATAAATTCGCTAGAACATCTTTCATATTCATATGAAAAATTACAGATACTATTATCTATGGAAGGAATGTTTGCAACAAATTTTCGTAAGATGAAAAATAAATTACAACAAAAATAATATATAAAAAAAGAGATTTTATTGAAAAATATTTGTGAATAAAATTTTATGTATCACTTGATTCTTTACTCTAAAATTCTTCGTGATTCAAAGGATTGAGAAGCATCTTTCTCGAATGTAGAATGATGCAGACCTCCTTGTGATATATTTAATCACAAAGAACGTCGAGCAACATTTTGTTGTTACGGGTTGTTATACGACCTGGTTGGTCATCTTAAGAATTTATGCCCCGATAACCTATTAACTGCTTTCCTCAAGTCTTTTTCTGCTAATTTGAATTGCGGGATGTTCGATTTTGAGTTTTGGGACACTTAGTCCCTAAATGAGAGCTTAAGTGTTGGAAAGTTGTCCGTAGTTGGAACAATTTGAAGATCACATCGGTAGCTCTGTTAGGTGATTTTGGGGTTGAGAGCCTGTTCGGAATGTGTTTTGGAGGTTCGTAGCTAATTTAGGCTTGAAATGCCGAAGATTGAATTTTTGAAGTTTTCGGCCCAATAGTAAGATTTTGATCTGAGGATCGGAATGGAATTTCAAAAGTTGCAGTACCTCCGTCATGTCATTTAGGATGTGCGTGCAAAATTTCAGGTCATTCGGATGTGGTTTGGTTAGGTTTTTGATCGAAAGCCTATTTTGAGGAAAATTGGAGTTCTTAGGCTTAAATCATCGATTAATTCGAGTTTCCAATGTTGTTTTAGGTGGTTTAAGGATTGGTACAAGTTTGAATGATGTTATGGGATATGTCTGTAGATTTGGTTGAGATTCAGGGGGCCTCGGGTGTGTTTTGTATGCCCAATGGGTCATTTTTGAAACTTGTAAAATTGCAGATTTTGCTTCAGCTGTTGCAGACCTGTTTTCTTCTTGCGTCCTCCCCCACTCGTTTGCATAGAGTAAATCTTGGAGGAGGATATGTTACCCTTCGCGTATGCATTAGACCTCCCGCTTTAGCTAAGCATCACCATTTTCTTTCTTCGCATTCGCGTCAAAGCCCTCGTGTTCGCGTAGTGTTATTTGACGCTAAGGGTTGTGCCTATTTTCTTCATCGCGTTCGCATGCTATCTCGCGTTCGCGTAGCTTTGCGCGTCCAAGATTTCGCGTTTGTGTACTGTTCCACATGTTTGCATAGAGAAATTCTAGAAGTCTTCATTTTCTTTCTTCGCGAACGCGTGACTTCCTCCCCTTTCGCGATATATTAAAAATCTGGGCAATATTAAAAATTTCAAAATGGGGGTTTAGCCATTTTTACCAAAACTCAAGCTTGAGAGCTCGGATTTGAGCGAGATTTTGAGGGTTTTCCAGAGACATTGATTGGGTAACGATTCCAAACTCCTTTTTACTTGTAACCTACTAATCTAAGCGTGAATTCCTCCTTTAATTTCAGATTTTGATTAAAATTTGATAAAACTTCATAGACCAAATATTGAATTTTGAGCGAGTTTTTGACATTCGATTTGGGAGATTTTTACATGGTTAGACTCGTGACAGCATGTGGTTTCTTAAATATTAATTGCGTCCGATTCCGAGACGTTGGCCTGAGGGAAATTTTGGTCATTTTACTTAATTTTGCGTCTTAGCTTTGAATTTCATTGTAGAATCGGTTGCATGAGATGTTATTTATGATATGCAATTGAATTGAATAGATTTGGGCCATTTGGAGTTGGATACTCGTGGCAAACGTGCGGTTTCGAATTAATTTTAGAGCCAGTTCGAGATCCAAGTACCTCCACCCAGGCGTATCACCCTTGAGGCGGGGAGATCTATCAGGGACTTCAGGGTACATCAGCCGCATCTGCAGATCCACAGAATATCTATCGTATTCTAACTTTTTAGAAGTTAGATTTTCTTCTTGCTGTTGGTATAGACATTCTACTGTAAGAGCAATATACTACGTTTCTGACAGCTTGTGTTCCCGTGAGTTTCCGAATTTTGTGATGATATTGTAGGTTTACATGATGTTGAGTTATATATGCCGAGCGATATTTATATACAGATTTCTTCTAGTTGTTAATTTTAAATTATTTGTTTCCGCAAGTTATTTTGTTTTCGCATTGTTAGGCTTACCAAGTCATAGGGACTAGATGCCGTCACGGCATGTTCACAGAGGGCGAATGGGAGTCGTGACAAGTTGGTATCAGAGCTCTAGTTTCATAGGTGTCACTACTCCAGTTCGCCCTCTGTGAACATTATCATAACGACACCTAGTCCCTATGACTAGGTAAGCCTAACATTGCAGAAAATAACATAATTTGCGGAATTTAAATAATTAAAACTAAACTAAAAGAACAGAATGTATATAAGTGCCACTCGGGATATAAAACTCAATAATACGGAAGTCTACAAATTTATCCCAAAACCCGAAAACTCACAGGCACCACAGGCTAATGGAATATGCAATAAGAACTCTAAACTCCATAATAGTCTATATCAAAGTACGAGAGAAGTCTAAACGCTACAAGATAGAATAATAAGGAGGCTTTTCGGTCTGTGGATGCAGATATACCTCGATGTCTCCGTAGATCTCCCTATCTCACTGATAATGCACTTGAGTGGAAGTACCTGGACCTGCACATGAAAAATATGCGCAGAAGAGGCATGAGTACAACACAGTGGTACTCAGTAAGTGCCAGACCTAACCTCGGTCGAGTAGTGACGAGGAAGGTCAGGACCCTACTGAGGTTAAATAATATAATACGTAATAAGATAACGGACACAACTTAAATAAAATCTACAGCAAGAATCTAAACCGGATAAATAAGTAAAAGTAGTAATATAAGAGAAGAAAACAAGACAAATCAAGGGAATACTGCTCACAACATGGAGAATAACAGGGGATGTCTTGGTATCCCGAGGATCTCTTGGTATCCTCATCTTATACATGAGGGATCTCTTGTATCCTCAATATATGAGTAACATCGGTGCCATGGATCTCTTGGTATCCCGCACTCTTAGTTAAGAACATAACATGTGGAGGGGATCTCCCGGGATGCCGTCCTGTAGTCCCAAATTTAAACACACAAGAACAACTCAAAATATCAGAATAAATGCTAAAGTTCGAACAAGTAATAGTAAATACTACCCTAACATGCTTCACATAGAACAAGTAATATAGTTTAAACAAGTAAGCAAGTAAGTCAACTAACATGCTTCTCTAAGCTAACACAAGTTAAACTTACAATTAAAAATAAACAAGTAAGCGGAAAACTCAATTTAAATTCTTCAAGTAGAAATGAATTTTCCACAACTAGCTTTACTACGCGCTCGTCACCTCACATACGAGGCATTCAGATATCAAATATTATGTCTTAAGGGGAAAGGTCTTCCACACAAGGTTAGACAAGCACTTATCTCGAACCTACACAAAATCAACTAGAAACCACGCATTTGCCACGAGTATCCGACTCCGAATGGCCCAAATATATTCAATTCAATTACATATTGTAAATAACATCGCATAATTGATTCTACTATTTAATTCAAAGCTAAGGTACGGGGATAGGTTAAAATGACCAAAATGCCCCTTAGGCCAATGTCTCGAAATCGGATAGTTTTCACATTTTTAGAACCCTCGTACTCTCACGAGTCTAACCATCTAAAACTATCCCAAATCGGAGGTTAAATACGCACTCAAAACTCAATAGTTTGGTCTAAGAAGTTTTCCCCAATTTTGATCCTCAATTCGAAATTAGATGATGGAATTAACTATATATTGGTGGAATGCAACTAAAAAGGATTAAGAAAACCTTACCCAATGACCTTCTCTTCAAAACCCACTCAGAATCGCCCTCTCCCGAGATCAAATTTGATTTTTCCAACTTTTGAAACTTAACCCTCGAATTTCCTATTTCTAACTAGTGGTTTCCATTTCTCAGGTCCTGGGACCGCATCTGTGGTTCCGCTTCTGTGGACCACTTGCCGCATCTACGGCTTCTACTAGTGCTCCCAGATTTCGCATCTGCGGTTTTCCACCCGCAGGTGCGGTACCGCTTATGCGGTTAAAATCTCGCATCTGCGAAACCTGCTCCTCCTGCCCAAATTCCACATCTGCGGCTGCCTGGCCGCTTCTGAGGCCCCGCACCTACGAACCCAAACTGCAGTTGCGGTTATGACAGATGACTGTAGTCTTCAACAACTCTTCAACTTCAAAACCTTCCGCCAACCACCCAAAATCATTCCGAGGTCCCCGTAATCTCAACCAAAAGCACCAATACCATCTAATACCCTATTCAAACTTGTACCAATCCTTAAAACACCTAAAATAACACTGGAAATCCGATTTCATCAAGGATTTAAGCCTAGGAACTCCAATTTTCATCAAAATACACTTTCAATAAAAAACCTAACCAAAAAACGTCCAATTGACATGGAATTTTGAACACACGTCCCAAATGACATGACGGTGCTACAACAACTTCCGAAATTCCATTCCAACCCTCGGGCTAAAAGCTCACTATCGGACCCGAAACTTCAGAATTTCAACTTTCGGCATTTCTAGCCTAAATGGGCTACGGACTTTCAAAATACATTCCCAACACACTCCCAATCCCGAAATCAGCTAAAGTCCCGGCAAATTAAGATAGTAGAAATGAACTTAGGGAAAATATTTAATGGGGGAACGAGGCATAAATTCAAAAACGACGGGACCGATCGTCAAATCCTGCTACACTTAAACATTCGTTCATCCTCGAACGAGCACAAAGAACATACTTGAAGTAGTGAAAGGATGAGGGTATCGACTGCACATATACCGCTCGGTCTCACAAGTCGCCTCCTCCACTGGCTGACTCCGCCACTGAAACTTTATTGATGCTATTTTCTTTGACCCGAGCTTTCAGACCTGCCTTTCCAATATTGCCACTGGCTCCTCAACATAGGACAGATCCTTGTTCAATTGGACTGAAGTGAAATCCAACACGTGCGATGGATCACCGTGATAGCTCTGGAGCATCGAAACATGAAATACCGGATGAATCCCGGCCAAACTGGGAGGTAAGGAAAGCTCATAAGTAACCTCCCTAACTAGCCTTAAAATCTCAAAAGGGCCAATAAATCTCGGACTCAACTTTCCTTTCTTCCCAAATCTCATGACGCCCTTTAAAGGCGAGACCCAAAGCATAACTCGCTCTCCGACCATATAAGAAACATCACGAACCTTCTGGTCCGTGTAACTCTTATGTCTGGACTGAGCTGTACGGAGTCTGTCCTGAATCACCTTAACCTTCTCCACCGCATCCTGAACCAAATATGTGCCCAACAGTTTCGCCTCACCCGGCTCAAATCTACCCAGCGGAGATCTGCACCTCCTACCATATAAAGCCTCATACAATTCCATCTGAATGCTAGACTTATAACTATTATTGTAAGCGAACTCTGCCAATGGCAAGAAGTGATCCCAAGACCCTCCAAACTTAATCACGCATGCACGAAGCATATCCTAAAGAATCTGAATGGTGCGTTCAGACTGTCTGTCCGTCTAGGGGTAAAATAATGTGCTCATGATCACTCGAGTACCCAACTCTTACTGAACGGTTTTGTGGAACCGTGATGTATACTAAGTACCCCTATCTGAGATGATAGAAACTGGAATACCTTGCAGGCGAACAATCTTCCTGATGTAAATCTCCGCTAACAGCTCTGCTGAATAAGTAGTACACACACGAATTAAGTGCGCAGACTTGGTTAGCCGATCTACAACAACCCAAATGGAATTGAATTTCTTCGCAGTATGAGGAAGACCAACTGCAAAATCCATGGTGATCCTCTCTCATTTCCACTCCGAAATCACCATCTGCTGAAGCAACCCACCCGGTCTCTAATGCTCAACCTTCATAGGCTGACACTTGAGGCATCTAGCTACAAAATCCTGTATGTCCTTCTTCATCCGCCTCCACCAATGGTGTTGTCTCAAGTCCTGATACATCTTCGCGGCACCCGGATATATGGAATATCGCGAATTATGAGCCTCTACCAATATTTACTCCCGAATATCATCAACATTGGGTACATAGATCTGACCCTGCATCCTTAATACCCCATCATCTCCAATGGTCACATATTTGGCATCGCCATGCTGAACCGTGTCCCTAAGGGCAATTAAATGGGGGTAATCATGCTTCCGCTTCCTGATACGATCGAACAAAATAGACCAAGAAACCACACAGTTTAGAACCCGACTGGGCTCCGAAAGATCCAATCTCACAAACTGGATGGCTAAGGCCTAAACATCCATCGCCATAGGCCTCTTTGAAACTGGTAAATATGCATAATTCCCCAAACCCTCTTCACCACCACATTGGCCATTCCCGGGTGATATAGAATAGTAACATCATAATCTTTCAACAAATCTAACCGCCTCCTCTGGCGCATATTTAGATCCTTTTGCTTGAATAAGTGTTGTAAGCTCCGATGATCCGTATAAATCTCACAAGGCACACCGTACAAATAATGACGCCAGATCTTCAAAGCATGAACAATCGCAGCTAACTCAAGATCATGGATAGGATAATTTTTCTCATGTACCTTCAACTATCAGGATGCGTAGGCAATCACCCTTCCATCCTGCATCAATACCGCTCAAAGGCCAACCCGTGAGGCATCACAATAAACTGTATAGGACCCCAAACCAGCATGCAATATCAAAATAGGGGTTGTAGTCAAACCTGTCTTGCGCTTCTGAAAGCTCGCCTCATATTCCTCAGTCCACTGAATGGAGCATCCTTCTGGGTAAATCTAGTCATAGGGGCTGCAATCGATGAAAACCCCTCCACAAAACGACGATAGTAACCCGCCAAGCCAAGGGAGCTACGAATCTCTGTAGCAGAGGAGGCCTGGGCTAACTCTGCACGACCTCCACCTTCTTCAGATCCATCCAAATGCCCTCACTCGATACCACGTGGCCTAAGCATACCACATCACTCAACCAAAACTCACATTTTGAGAACTTTTGCATATAACTTCTTCTCTCTCGGGATCTGAAGCACGGTTCTCAGGCGCTGCTCATGATCTTCCCTACTCCAGGAGTATACAAGAATATCATCTATGAAAACAATGACAAATGAGTCGAGATAGGGCCTGAATACACTGTGCATCAAACGTGTAAAAGCTGCTGGGGAATTGGTTAGCCCAAATGACATAATATGGAACTCGTAAAGACCATACCGAGTCTTGAAGGTAGTCTTCGGGATATCCGGCTCCTGAATCTTCAATTGGTGGTAACTTGAGCGCAAATCATTCTTAGAAAATACCTGTGCACACTGAAGCTAGTGAAATATATCATCAGTATGAGGCACAGGATAACGGTTCTTCACTATAACCTTGTTCAACTGACGATAATCGATACACATGCGCATAGAACCATCCTTTTTCTTCACAAACAAGACAGGAGCACCCCCAGATGAAACACTGGGTTGAATAAAACCCTTATCAAGCAATTCCAGCAACTGATCCTTCTACTCCTTCAACTCAGGAGGAGCCATGCAATACGGAGGAATGGAAAGGGGTTGAGTGCCAGACAACAAATCAATGCCAAAATCAATATCTCTATTAGGTGGCATACCGGGAAGATCAGCTGGAAACACATCGGGATAATCTCGTACTACTGGGACAGACCCAACAGAAGGGGTGTCAACATTGACATATCTCACATAGGCTAAATACATTGCACATCCCTTCTCAACCATACGCTAAGCTTTAAGGCAAGATATAACTCTACTAGGAGTGTGATCTAAAGTACCACTCCACTCAATACGCGGAAATACCTAGCATAGCCAGTGTCACGGTCTTGGCGTGACAATCAAGAATAGTATTATGGGGAAACAACCAGTCCATGCCAAAAATAATATCGAAATCAACCATACCATGTAACAATAAATCCGCGCTGGTCTCAAAACCATGAATATTAACCAAACATGACCAATAAACGCAGCCCACAAGAAGAGAATCTACCATAGGAGTAGAAACATAAATAGGGGAACTCAAGGAATCTTGGGCTATACCCAAATGCAGAGCAAAATAAGAAGACACATAAGAATAGGGGGATCCTGGATCGAATAGAACCGATGCATCTCTGTGCAAACCAGTATAATACCTGTAATGACATAATCAAAGGCAACAACATCAGTACAAGCAAGAATGACATAATATCTGGACTGGCCTCCCGCTCAAGGGCGACCTCGACTTCCCCAACCTCTGCCCCTAGCTGGCTGGGAAGATGGGACGGAAGCTGGAGCTGTGATCATGACCTGATAACTCTAAGGAGCACGCTGTGACTGAGCAGTCTGTGGAGGTGCACTCCTCCCAAGTCTAGGGCAATCCTTCACCACATGGCGGGTGTTACCACACTCAAAACAAGCTCTAGGAAGACGTGGTGGATGTGACTGGCTAGGGCCAGGCCTGCTAGAGTGACCTCTGAAAGAACCCAGCACATGAGGCACGCTAGAAACTGGAGGTGCATAGTAAGGCTCCTGAGGTCTAGGAGGAGCTGGAGCACTGCTAGCTGCTGGAAGAGCTGAACGAACGGGGCGAGCCAAATAAACCCTACCATGTCAACTTGGTACTGGGGTACAGGCACAAGAGTAGTGGCCTTACTCTCGAGACCTCTTGGCCTCTCTCTCCACTCGCTCCCTCGCGAGCATACCCTCGATCCTCCTAGCAATGCTCACTACCTACTGATAAGGAATGTCCATCTCCATATCTCGAGCCATGCTAGATTTGATGGGTGGGATAAGACCATCAATGAACCATGAACCCTCTCACAGACTGTAGCAACCAAGGCCGGTGCATGCCTAGGCAATCTGGTGTAACGGATGGCATACTCTGAAACTGTCATAGCACCCTAGCGCAAATGCTCAAACTCTGTGTGCCATGCGTCCCTGAGGCTCTTGGGAACAAACTCTATCAGAAACATATCTGACAACTGGGTCCAAGCCAGTGAAGCAGCCTCGCTCGGACTATCTATCTCATAAGTGCTCCACCAATCATATGCAACTCCTTGAAGCTGAAAGGCAGTAAAGGAAACCCCGCAGGACTCTACTATTGCCATATGCGAAGAATACAATGGCACTCCTCTAAAAATCCCAAGGCATCTTCCGATGCTAAACCGATGAACACATGAGGCATATATTTCTTAAACCTCTCAAGCCTCAGGTGCTCGTCCTCTGAAACGGCTGACCCATCCTCAGAATGAACTGACACTGCAGCTGGCACAGGAATGATCTCTGAGAACTTCTCCAAATGCACTCTCTACTCAGGAGTGCGGGTTACAGGAGTCTTGGCTCCTCCCCCGGCCTGGGATGTGGCTGCAGCGAGGGGAAGCAACCCGGCCTGAGCCAAGGTAGTGTACATTGATATGAACTTAGCTAATGTCTCCTGAAGGGCTGGAGTAGTAGTAGTAGTTGTATACATGTCATGATCTTGAACTACAGCTGGATCTGCTGGCAATACCTCAGCGGCAACTCACACAGGTGCTCTGACTACACAGCGTGCGTGTCCATGACCTCTACCTCGGCCCCTGTCTTTGACGGCTGCAGTAGGGGCCACGGGTTCCTGATCATCCCGAGTAGTACGTGTCCTCACCATCTGTGAGAGAATAGAATACAAAAGTTTAGAATTGATGTCAAAAATATTGCACGACAGAGAAATCAAATGAAGTGGAGATTTTTCCCTAGAAGTTACATAGCCTCTCGTAGATAAGTACAGACGTCTCTGTACGGATCAGTGAGACTCCAATAAATTGGCATGTATTTGTGACTCCTATGAACCTAGAGCTCAAATACCAACTTGTCACGACCCTAGTTCGCCCTCCGTGAATATTATCGTGACGACACCTAGTCCCTATGACTAGGTAAGCCTAACATTGCGAAAAAACATTATAATTTATGAAATTTAAATAATAAAAACTAAAAGAACAGAAAGTATAAGTGACGCTAGGCATATACAACTCAATAATGCGGAAGTTGACAAATTTACCCCAAAACCCGGAAACTCTCAGGCAACACCAGCTAATAGAAAATGCAGTAAGAACTCTAAACTCTAGAATAATCTATATCAAAGTACGATAGAAGTCAAAACACTACAAGATAGAATAAGAAGGAGGCTCTTTGGTCTGGGGACGCGGCAGATATGCCTCGAAGTCTCCGTAGCTCTCCCTGTCTCACTGATAGTACGCCTGAGTGGAAGTATCTGGATCTACACATGAAAAATATGCGCAGAAGAGGCATGAGTACACCACAACGGTACTCAGTAAGTGCCAAACCTAACCTCGATCGAGTAGTGACGAGGAAGGTCAGGGCCCTACTGAGGTTAAACGATATAATAAGATAACAGAAACAATTTAAATAAAATCTATAGTGATAATCAAAAAAGGATAAATAAGTAAAAGCAGTAATAGAATAGTAGAAAACAAGACAAATCAAAGGAATACTACTCGCAACATGGAGAATAACCTGGGATCTCTTGGTATCCCGAGGATCTCTTGGATTCCTCATCTTATACACCAGGGATCTCTTGGTATCCTCATCTTATACATGAGGGATCTCTTGGTTTCCCGAGGATCTCTCGGTATCTTCAATATATGAGTAATATTGATGCCAGGGATCTAATTGGTATCCCGCACTCTCAGTTCAGAACATAACACGTGCAGGGGATCTCCCGGGATGCCGTCCCGTAGTCCCAAAATTAAACACACAAGAACAACTCAAAATATCAGAATAAATGCTAAAGGTCGAACAAGTAATAGTAAATACTACCATAACATGCTTCACAGAGAACAAGTAATGCAGTTTAAACAAGTTAGCAAGTAAGTCAACTAACATGCTTCTCTAAGCTAACATAGGTTAAACTTACAATTTAAAATAAACAAGTAAGCGGGAAACTCAATTTAAAATTTTCAAGTTGAAATGGATTTTCCATAACTAGCTTAAGTATGCGCTTGTCACCTCACGTACGAGGCTTTCAAATATCATATATTATGTCCTAAGGGGAAAGGTCCTCCACACAAAGTTAGACAAGCCACTTACCTTGAACCGGTACAAAATCAACTAGAAACCATGCCTTTGCCACGAGTATCCAACTCCGAAAGGCCTAAATATATTCAATTCAATTACATATCATAAATAACATTGCAAGCAATTGATTCTACTATTCAATTCAAAGCTAAGGCACAAGAATAGGAAAAATGGCCAAAGATACCCTTACGCACCAACATCTCAGAATCGAATATTTTTCACATTAACCCTCATACTCTTACGAGTCCAACCATATAAAAATCTCTCACTCAAAAATCAATAGTTTGATCAAAGAAGTTTTCCCCAATTTCGCTCCTCAATTCGAAATTAGATAATGGAATTAACTATATATTGATGAAATACAAATAAAAAGGATTAAAAAACATAACCCAATGATCTTCTCTTCAAAACCCACTCAGAATCGCCCTCTCCAGAGCTCAAATTTGATTTTTCCAACTTTTGAAACTTAACCCTCGAATTTCCTATTTCTGACCAGTGGCTTCCGCTTCTGTGGTCCCGGGACCGCATCTGCAGACCATTTGCCTTATCTGCGGCTTCTACTAATGCTCGCAGATTTTGCATCTGCGATTTCCCTCCTGTAGGTGTGGTACCGCTTTTGCGGTTAAAATCCCGCATCTCCGTAACCTGCTCCTCCTGTCCAAATTCCGCATCTGCATCTGCAACTACCTACCCAAATACAACACCACTGATTTGCCACCAAAACCCATTTTACAGATTTGAGTCTGAGTTTGAATCTCAAATCAATAGAAAGTTCAAAATTCTCCTTTTAGATTTTTGTTTTATTAACAAAAAAACAAAAACACCAAAAATTCTTCAAAATCCAAAAATAGTTACTGTTCCATTAAAATTTTAAGTGAATTTTCACTTTCATCTATTTATTTGCATTGTTCTGGTTCAAGTTTTAATTTCTGTGGCTATTAGAGGTTTATAAGTTCTAGTTTGAGTAAGTTTGGGTTCAAGTAAGCCGAATTTCATCGAGGTTTGGTCTATTAAAACTTCAGAAGATAGTTAGGGTCAAGTTCGAGTTATTGTGACTATTTTTAGCTGGTTTGGGAGTGAATCAGTGGTGCTGTATCAATAGATATGCTATTGGTTGCTGAATTTGTTCCTAACTTGCTGTTCAGACCTGTTATTGCTGCTGACTTCCTCTTCTCATTTTTATATTTCACATTTCCAGGTACATTTTCATTGTCCTTCAAGTTGGAAGTATGACTTTCTTGTATGAACTACTTGTGGAATCCATGAATAAAGATTTGGTCGTTGTTTATTTGAATTTGTTTGAAGTTGTTAATTGATTGTTGATAATAACCTAGCTCTTCATATTTAAATTGTAGTTATTTCTAGGATTTGATTTAGTTTAGTTTAATTACTTTAATTTGTCTGTAATGAGCTACTTAAAATTATTAATCGGTTATGGACTGATTTGGACTTCTGGAATTTGGTTTGAGTTAGACTGAAAGCTGATTTTGGATTAGGTGGAAGGTATTAATTTGAATTCAGCACGTCATTTGGTAAGTGTAACAGGTTCACTGTTTGAATCGTATTAAATTGAAAACTGAACTTGAATTGGTCAAACTATTTAAGCTCGACCTTTGAGTTTAATTCCATCAAGTGAAATAAGGCATTAAAAAGAAAACTGACGTTAAGTGCAAAAGGTGATGTCTATAATTTATATTGGAGATTTATTGGGCCGTTTAAATTTACATTGAAGTGTGACTTCACGCTTCCATCCAGGCTCGACCTTTGAGTTTAACTTTGGGTTTAATTTCATCTTTTCTAAGCTTGTAGATTCGAATTCCTGTTTAGTCAATGTCTTATTAAGTCGAGTTTTGACACATAGAGGAGTGAGTAATTGGACTACTAATTTAGATCTTCATGAATTAAATTATCAGCATATGTTGAATTAAGTGCCATGCGAATCAAGTGAAATAAGGCATTAAAAATAAAACTGACGTTAAGTGCAAAAGGTGATGTCTATAATTTGTATTGGAGATTATTGGGCCGTTTAAATTTACATTGAAGTGTGACTTCATGCTTCCATCCAGGCTCGACCTTTGAGCCATATCTTCAAAGTTGCTGAACATGTCACTTGGGCTTGATTTCCCCAATAGCGGGCCCAAAGTGTTGGATTCTTTGTGTCTTAAACAAAATGCTAAGCAAGTTTTATTTATTTACTTCATAAACAGCAGGGCCTGAATTGTTTTAAAGTGAATCATGAGGGTTTAACCTTTTATCAATATGAACTAACTAGGACTTTTTATTATTATTTTAGAGACAAATAGAATAGAAAAATTATAGTCGCTTTTAGGTTTGCCTTTTAAAATAATAAATGAGAGGAGCCTCCCCAAGAGAAATGCATAAATTGCTTGGTCCTCAATAATTGCTTTTTTTTTTTTAACTAAAATACTTCAATTTCGGGATGGGCTGTTTGGCGAATTTCACGGCCTTCCCCAAAGATAAAAACTCGTTAGTCTCTTTAGGCGCGCACTTGAATAACCTTACCTTCCTAAAATTTGGGTGCACATTTACGTGACCTAAATCCAAATCTCAACGGGGTCGAAATGTTTAAACAACCACGAATGAATAGATGTGACGTGGTTCGAGACGCGTTTTCACAACGTTGCAATACTCGTTAATAATAATAATAATAAAAGAGGTTTAAAATTAAAATGCACATAAGCTAGACCATGTTTTGAAATCAGATAAAATCAAATATGACAGTTGAGTGACCCTTCTAGAACCACGGAACCCGAAAATGCCTAACACCTTCTCCCAGGTTAACAGAATTCCTTACTTGGATTTCTGGTTTGCGGACTGTTAACAGAGTCATATTTTTCCTCGGTTCGGGATTCAACCTGTGACTTGGGACACCATTAATCTTCCAAATGGCGACTCTGAAATTCTAATAATAACTCCCGTTCCGATTGGCCTTTAAGTGAAAAAACTCCTTTACGCCCTTGCATGTGTAATGAAAAAGAAGGCGTGACAGCTCTGGTTACTCTTATGGGAAACAAACCCAGAACTTTGGTTCAGGGTTTAAGAAACCAAGCTTAGAATAATTTTTATATTTTGTTATATATGATTTTCCTACATGTTTCGTGCTAAATGTGCTAAATATTTACCGCTTTGATATTATATTAACTATATATAAACTGTGCAGGAACCCTTATCTTCTCGCCTCCTGTGAGCACGTGATTTTTGACATACATATGAACAATTCCCAAAATTTCAAATAAAAATGACTTTTTCTTATTTTTACGATTTGCGTGAATTTTTATTTTTTTCTGTCATTGACTTGCATTTTACTTGCGCATGTTAATTTGCATGAAAATAAAAAATAGTACTTTGTTATTTTTAGGAGTTCAATTTTATCTTTTTAGTTAAGTTAGTATTAGTAAAACTAGAAAAATAACCAAAATAGACTTTTTACATTTTTAATTGGTAATTGTCCAGTTGGTCGTAAAACAGTTTTTAAAATAATTTTACAAATTAGCTAGTTTAATGTCAGAATCAAATTAGGTTTATTTTTAATTTCTTGCATTTCTTTTACAATTTTGAAAAATTAAGAAAATTAAAAACAAAGCAAAATAAAAATACAAATCGAAAAAGGGAATAATTGATTTTCCAAACTGGGGCAGAAAGTTTTTTTTGTTGTGTTTATTTTTGTGAAGTCAGGAGCCCGCCTAGAGAACAAAGGAATACAGTTCAAGTTTTAAAGTCAGGGGTCCTGGAGAACAGTGGTATTACAATTCAAGTTTTAGTTTTTAAATTCTCATCCAGTAACATGCACTCAGTTTCCAAACTGGGGCAGAAAGTTTTCTTTGTTGTCTACTTTGTGAAATGAGGAGCCCACCTGGAGAACAGAGGAATATATTCAAGTTCAAGTTCAGAAGTCAGGAACTCGCCTGGACAATGGTGGAATACATTCATGTTCAACAGTTTGAAGGAAGGAACAACATCTCAGGTTACAATTCAGAGCGGCAACAATGGATTTCACCAGGAGAACACAAGAAAACAAGGCAATAAGAAAACACAAGGCAACATGAAGTACAAGAAAAAGTTTGAAGAATTTAGATAGGACCTTTGTAATTTATAGTTCATATCTTAGCCTAGCTTCCTTTTATTTTGACATGGTGTAATAAGGGGGTCAGCAAGCAGTAGCAGCAACAACAGTAGTAAAATCACAGCTCCTGGTAGTCCCAGCTATCAGACACTCCCGAACTATACTGACCTGATTCCTTTTTAGCCCAGGATATGTAGGCAACCTCCAAAGCAGGGTGCAGTGAACTTTTTCAGAATGTTTCACATGGAATATTCTAATGGGAAAAAAATTGCTCGTATTTGCTCACTTATCTTTGCACGAAAATTCTTCATATTTTTGGGCAAGGAGGGGTAGTTGTGAGCACGCGATTTTTGCCATATATATGAATCATTCCCAAAAATTCAAACAAAATAATTGTTTTTATTATTTCTGTAATTTTGTGAATTTTATTTTATTTTCTGTTAATTGTTTGTATTTTTATTTGTTTATTTTTATTCATTTTAAAAATATACAAAAATACACTTGATATTTGCATTTAGGACATATTCTTGGATTAATTAGAGGTTAAGTTGTTTTAGAACAAAATAGGAAGAAATAAAAAAATAGTCCACTTTTGCATTTATAATTGTTAATTGTTGAATTTGTCATGAAATAATTCTCAAAACAATTTTAGGAAATAATTAGCTTAGAGTTGAAAGTATACTAGGTCTTTGTTTTAATTTTTGCATTTTACAAAATCAGGAAAACATAAAAAATATATATACTAAATGAAAATAAATAAAAAGAAAGAAATAAAACAATGAAAATAAAAGAGGTCTTGTACACATTTAGGCCAACTCTAATACAAAATCCTAAGCCCAAGTCGTTTTACCCTTGAAGAAGCCCAGTCCACATCCAAACCCGGTCCACATGACCCTTCCCCTGAGACCATAAAATATATAACGACGTACTATAAGGAGAGTATTACGTCGCTCGAATTAGTAAATATCCAAAATAAATCTGGACCATCCGTTCACTTTAATCCAAAGGCCCAGCTTCAATCTCAGACTTTAGATAAAAATGTCTGAATGTTTCAGAACCCTAAAGACAAGGCTTTCTTCCTCGTACCCATCTCTGATCTCCACCAGTGCCGCTGCCGGAAAAAATGCCACCATCTCCACTGGCTCTCAAATTTACACCCTTAAACCGCCTCGAAGCCCTTATCACAAATATCCTATTAGTTCTCTTCGGATCCCACTGGACCATCTCGAAAATTCTCCGCCGTCCTTGGCGGAGACATCATCTAAGTCGGTCCAAATTCACACCATTGTACCTCCTACATCTCCTCATCACCAATCCGTAAGTAATCCTCTTCAAATCATGACCGAGACCCTTGAATTTTAAATCCAAAATCGGTCAAAAACCTTAATTGCCCAAACTTCACTAATATGATACCAAATGACCCCCTAACCTTCCTCGTAGTGACTGTTACATTGAAGTGTGACTTCACGCTTCCATCCAGGATCGACCATTGAGCCATATCCCCAAAGTTGCTAAGCATGTCACTTGGGCCTGATTTCCCCAATAGCAGGCCCAAAGTGTTGGATTCTTTGTGTTTTAAACAAAATGCTAAGCAAGTTTCATTTATTTAGTTCATAAATTGCTAGGCCTGAATTGTTTGAAAGTGAATCACAAGGGTTTGGCCTTTTATTAATATGAATTAATTAGGAATTTTTACATTAGAGACAAATAAAATAGAAAAATCATAGTCGCTTTTAGGTTGCCTTTTAAATTAGTAAATGAGACGAGTCTCGCCAAGAGAAATGGATAAATTGCGGGGCCCTCGATAATTGCTTTGTTTTACTAAAATACTTAGACTTCGGGATGGGTTGTTTAGCACATTTCATGGGTTTCCCAAAAGATAAAAACGTATTAGTCTCTTTAGGCGCACACTTTAATAACCTTACCTTCCTAAAATTCGGGTGCACATTTATGTGATCCAAATTCAAATCTCAATGGAGTCGAAATGTGGTAACAACAACGGGTGCATTGATGTGACATGGTTTGAGATGCGTTTTTACGATGTTGAAATTCTTGTTAAAAAATAATAATAATAAAAGCGGTTTAAAATTAAAATGCACATAATCCAGAACTTGTTTTGAAATCAGATAAAATCAAATATGACAGTTGAGCGACCGTGCTAGAACCACGGAACTCGGAAATGCCTAACACCTTCTCCCTTGTTAACAGAATTCCTTACTCAGATTTGTTGTTCGTGGACTGTTAACAGAGTCATATTTTTTCTCGGTTCAGGATTCAACCAGTGACTTGGGACACCATTAATCTCCCAAATGGCGACTCTGAAATCCTAATAATAAATCCATTCCGATTGTTCTTTAATTGGAAAAACTCCTTTATGACCTTGCGGATGTAGTGGAAAAGGAGGCGTGACAATATCGTTATGTGCATAAATATAAAACCCTATGAGTATGGAATCTATATACATAGTTCCAGAAAATAGAAGTTACATCCTATAGGCATGGTCTCTACGTGTGAAATTTCACAGTTTAGAAACTAAACCTATAACATGGTTTCTACCCTTTTGTGCATGAAAAGTAACCCCCCCTCCATTTTTCACTAAATCCCCATGAGTTGATACAAGTTATTACTGACTAGTAAAAATAAGACAGAAATTAAAATACATCATAAATTATCCGCTACATACGAGAAGCCTAATTCAAACTGAGTGTCTAACAACTTGAGATTGAACCACTTTCGAGATTCAGATTTTCAAAGCCTTCTCTTATCTAGGGTGTTTAAGAGATCTAGAGTTTCAAGAACTCCAGACAGTGCTTACACCCAAGATATTAATTAGAAAGAGTTTTAATGCAGTATGTAAAATTTAGCCCTCAGGAATCCAAGTTTAGAGGGAGCTCATGTATCCCAAAGAAAGGCTCACAAGAGGGGGGCAAAACTTAATGTTCTAGGAATGAGTGCAAGTGCAATAGAGAAGGGTTAGGAAGTGCCAAGGAAAGCTGGTGGTCATACATAGTCATAAGGTAGACTGGCACACCCCTGACCAAGCCTGTTCAGCCAACAAATATGACCACAGACCTGTTGAAGGTCAGGCTATGTCTAGACAATGATTAGAACATTGTTAGACCATAGTCTTAAACTCAGAATACATGTTAAGGGGGAAAAGGGAGTGGGAATTGAAAGAGTTTAGGACTCAGGGAGTCCATTCCATATACATGAACAACAATGTTAATTGATGTCATGTTTTCTGAACCATAACTCAATATACAAAGGGAATTGGGGGTGGGGAGTCATGAAAGCACTGAGTCAAGTAAGTAAACTTGCAGAAAATAGAAATTGTAATACAAACGAAGGAAAGGCTGTAGAATAAACATGTAATAGAGAGGCAGAAATTACACAAAGAGAGACATACCAGTTGCAGAAAAAGTAAGCAAAGAAACAACAGTATTCTTTCAGCCAAACCACAATCAGAGAAGAAAGTTTTAAATTTGTGAGTTCAGAGAACTCGAAGGCTTAAGAAATTCTAAATGTGTTTGAGAGAAGAAATAGTGATTTTTGTTATGTTGGAACTTTTACTTGAAAGAGAAGGTAACAAATAAGGTTTCAACACAAACATGAAAATAATTACAGTCAAAATCAATTAACACAGGTTTTTTCCTTTAATCAAGGGATTAGTGCTCAACGGACACTAATAGGATTAATATAAGGAAAGAAAATCAATTTGTAAGAAAAATTATTGTTTCCATAAGAGGAGCAGTATAACCATATAGTAAGGGATTAAGTCTAAATACATGAGTTTATTTATTTTTGGAAAGGGTCTGGGAAGGCCAAACAAAGAGAGAGAAATCAATTAACCCTTAATGGGCTAGTAAAAATAAGAATTTCACAAGGAAAGGTTTTGAAAATCAATCAGGAGTTTGAATAATCAATCACAGAAGGGACTCAATATATAAATAAAGTACACAAGTAATATACATGTGAGGCCAAGC
The DNA here is from genome assembly GCA_034376525.1 of Nicotiana benthamiana. Taxonomy (NCBI): domain Eukaryota; kingdom Viridiplantae; phylum Streptophyta; class Magnoliopsida; order Solanales; family Solanaceae; genus Nicotiana; species Nicotiana benthamiana. Next base: position 116,357,380 of record CM067340.1, read on the forward strand.
TATGGCAAGAAGAGGTAGCATACAGTAATAGCATGATATTCACGTAGGTCACATTTCATTGGTTTAGTAATAGAGAAAAGATCAGAAGCGTGCAAAAGTTAGGTGAAAACCTTTCTGAAAACATAGTCGAGTTTGAAAGATAGTAGGAACTCAAAACAAAAAGGAATCACATAAGGAAAAGAGAGGCTGAAATAAAAGGAATCAGGTTGAGCAACTTCAGACAGACGAATTGCACAAATAATCTCAAGGGACTCGAATAGGCCCCAAAGAACTGGTGGTGTCAAAAATTAGTCGAGTTTAGAGGTGATAAACAAGTGAAACAAACAAGCGTATTCAGAATCTCAAATAAACCCCAAAAATTAGGGTTTTCAACGCTAATCACATGTAAACAAGGTAAATCAAACTAATACAAAAAAACATACTAATAAACTCAAACAAAATTCTAAAATTAGGGTTTTCAACATGCTAACTTAAATAGAAAAACAACACAAGCAAAACATAGCAAAACATGTCGAGAATCAGAAAAGAGATTCTAAATAACTTAACATGAAACCTTAGTCAAATAATAAAGAGTTTTGAAAGCAAAATTAAAGAAACTTCGAGAAAAGATGCTTAGAAAGCTCAGATACACATAGATCCGGAGCAGATTTGAAATAAAATCGGAGGAACCTTAGAGATTAGGGGTTCGCAAGAAACCCAGGTGACAAGAAAGGCTTTGAAAACCACCGATTTGAGCAGAAGAGTCGAAGGTCGAGCTCTAATAGCCATGGTCGGCCGGACAAAGCTTGAAGACGATCGGAGAACAGTCATCAAGCAAAGGCTTGGTCGAAACCCTTCAAGATATAGTCATAGGACCTAAAAAACGATCACGTAGAAGCGATAAAAGGCTAGTATAGGCCTCCGATGAGCCTGTGAAGCCATGGATTAAGGTTTCAGTGAGAGACGGCGGATTGGGTTTGTGGTGAGTTGAGAGAATGAAGGGATTCAAAGGCGGAGTCTCTGAAAGAATGAGGTAGGGTTTAGGGTCGTTTAGATTAAAAAAGGTAAGAATCAACGGTGGTCGTTGATCTAAATGATCAACGGCCGTGATTAAAAGGGGTTATGGGCTAGGTCGGTTGAATAGGTGCTGGGTCGGGTTAGAGTGGTAATTTGGGCTGGGTAATTTGGGCTCAAGTTTGGGGCTGGGTTGGGTTATATTGGGGTGCCAAATTAGCTGAAATTAAAATATAATTGAGGCTCGATTGTAAATAGCCACTCTTTCTATTTTGTTTTATAGAAATAGTAATAATGATTTTAAAACAAATTCAAAGTACTGGGTAAATAAATATTATATAAATATTAATTAAAAAATGCTGGGGTTAATTTCACAATTATAAAATGCTATCAATTACAAAATAGGTTGTAATTGCAATTACATACAATTTAACTTTAAAAATACCAAATGAATTTGTAAAAATATGAAAAAATTATATTAATTATATTTTGGCATAACTGTGAGGACAATAATAAGTTATTCACCAAAATAATAATTTTGAAAATAATTATTGTATTTTTGTGGTGTAAAAATAGGCAGTTGGTAGGTTTAAAAATCATTAAAAATACCAAATTCTTAGGTTTTCTTATATATGCACGTATATGCTATTTTAAAAATATTTTGGGTATAAAATTACCTAGGGAAAAATTGGGTATCAACACCAATGCCCCAACAACTTTTATGCATTTGATGCACAGTGTGTTCCGGCCTTATCTTGACTGTTTGTTATCATTTTTATTGTTGATATTCTGGTATATTCTTGGAGCTGGGAAGATTATGAGCAACAAGTTTAGACCGTACTTTAGTCTCTGGGGGAGAAGAAGTTATATGCGAGTTCTCGAAATGTGAGTTTGGTTGGATTCGGTGGCATTCTTAGGCTACGTGGTATCGAGTGAGGGAATTCGGGTGGATCCGAAGAAGGTAGAGGCCATGTAGAGTTGGCCCAGGCCATCCTCAGCTACTGAAATTTGTAGTTTCCTTGGCTTGGCGGCTACTACCGTCGTTTTGTTGAGTGGTTTTCATCGATTACAGCTCCTATGACTAGATTGACCTAGAAGGGTAATCCATTTCAGTGGACATAGGAGTGTGAGGTGAGATTTCAGAAGCTCAAGACAGCTTTGAATACAGCCCCAATTTTGATATTGCCTACTGGTTCGGGGTCTTATACATTTTATTGTGATTCCTCGTGGGTTGGCCTTGGAGCGGTGTTAATGCAGTACGGTAGGGTGATTGCCTGCGCATCCCGACAGTTAAAGATACATGAGAAGAACTACCCTGTCCACCTCCTTGAGTTAGCTGCCATTGTTCACGCCCAAAAGATATGACATCATTATTTCTACGGTGTGCCTTGTGAGATTTATACTGACTGTCGGAGCTTGCAGCATTTGTTCAAGAAAAAGGATCTAAATTTGCACTAGAGGAGGTGGTTAGAGTTGCTGAAGGATTATGATATCACTATTTTCCATCACTTGAGCAAGGCCAATGTGGTGGATGATTCCTTGAGTAGACAGGCAAAGAGTTTAGGGAGTTTGACATATTTACCAGCTTCAAAGAGGCCTATGGCGATAGATGTTCAGGCCTTAGCCAGTCACTTTGTGAGATTGGAGCTTTCGAAGCCCAGTAGGGTCCTAGCTTGCGTGGTTTCTCAGTCTTCCTTATTCGATCGTATTAGGGAGCAGCAGTATGATGATCCTCATTTACTTGTCCTCAAGGACAATGTTTGGCACGGTGATGCCAGATATGTGACTATTGGAGAGGATGGGGTATTGAGAATGTAGGGCCGGATTTTTGTACCCAATATCGATGTGCTTTGAGAGTTGATTTTAGAAGAGGCCCACAGTTCGCGGTATTACATCCATCCGGGTGCCGCGAAGATGTATCAGGATTTGAGGCAGCACTATTAGTGGAGGCGAATGAAGAAAGATATAGTTGGATTTGTAGCTAGATGCCTCAACTGTCAGCAGGTGAAATATGAGCACCAGAGACCGGGTGGGTTGCTTTGGCAAATAGAGATTCCACAGTGGAATTGGGAGTGGATCACCATGGACTTTGTTTTTGGACTCCCACGGACCTTGAAGAAGTTTGATGCTATTTGGGTGATTGTGGATCAACTGACTAAGTCCGCTCATTTTATTCCTATGTGTACTACATATTCTTCAGAGCTGTTGGCATAGATTTATATCCGGGAGATTGTTCGTCTGCATGGTATTCCAGCTCCATTATATTAGATAGAGGTAATCAGTTTACATCACAGTTATGGAGGGCCGTTCAGTAGAAGTTGGCTACTCGGGTGGAGTTGACCACAATATTTCACCCCCAGACGAATGGACAGTTCGAGCGCACTATTCAGATTCTTGAGTATATGCTCTCTGCGTGTGTGATTGAGTTTTGAGGGTCTTAGGACTAGTTCTTGCCATTGGTGGAGTTTGCTTACAACAACAAATATCAATCCAACATTCAGATGGCACCATATGAGGCTTTATATGGTAGGAGGTGTAGATTTCCGGTGGGTTGGTTCTAACTGGGTGAGGCTAGGCTGTTGGGAACAGATTTTAGTTCAGGATGCTTTGGAGAAAGATAAGGTAATTCAGGATAGACACCATACAACCCAGTCCATACAGAAAAGCTATAGGGACCGGAAGGTTCGTGATGTTTCATATATGGTCGGAGAGCACGTGCTGCTTCGGGTTTCGCCTATGAAGGGCGTTATGAGATTTGGTAAAAAAGGGAAGTTGAGTCCGATATTTATTGGCCCTTTTGAGATAATAAGGCGTGTTGAGGAGGTTGCGTATGGGCTTGCCTTACCTCCCATCTTGGAAGGAGTTCATCCGGTATTTCATGTTTCGATGCTCCGGAGGTATCACAGTACTCCGTCGCATGTGTTGGACTTAGTTTAGTCCAGTTGGACAAGGACATATCCTATGTTGAGGAGCCAGTGGCTATATTGGACAGGAAGGTCAGAAAGTTGAGGTCAAAGAAGTAAAGGTTCAGTGGCGGGGTCAGCTGGCCGATGAGGCCACATGGGAGACCAAGCAGGATATGTGCAGCCGTTACCCTCATCTTTTCACCACTTCAGGCATCTCTATGCTCGTTTGAGGTCAAACGAATATTTAAATGTAGGAGGATGTGACGACTCGACCGGTCGTCTCACGATTTTATGCCCAGTTCCCCTATTAACTGCTTTCCGCAAGTCTTTTTCTGCTAATTTGAATTGCCGGGATGTTTGGTTTTGAGTTTCGGAGAGTTTTGGGACACTTAGTCCCTAAATGATAGCTTAAGTATTGGAAAGTTGTTTGTACTCAGAATAGAGTGAATATGGATTTGGAATGGAAATATGATGGTTCTGTTAGCTCCATTAGGTGATTTTGGGGTTAGGAGCGTGTTCGAAATGTGTTTTGGAGGTCCATAGATAATTTAGGCTTGAAATGCCAAAGTTCGAATTTTTGAAGTTTCCGGTCCAATAGTGAGATTTTGATCCGAGGGTTCGGAATGAATTTCGAAAATTTCAGTAGTTTCATCATGTCATTTGAAATGTGTGCGCAAAGTTTCAGGTCATTCGGATGTGGTTTGGTTAGATTTCTGATCGAAAGCGTGTTTTGAGGAAAATTGGAGTTCTTAAACTTAAATTCTTAATTAATTTGAGTTTCCGTCGTTGTTTTAGGTGGTTTATAGATTGGTACAAGTTTGGATGATGTTATGAGATATGTACGTAGGTTTGGTTGAGGTCCCGGGGGCCTCGGGTGTGTTTCGGATGCATAACGGGCCATTTTTGGAACTTGGAAAATTGTAGATTTTGCTTTAGCTGTTGCAGACCTGTTTTCTTCTTTGTGATCACGTCCTTCCCCAGCGTTCGCATAGAGTAATTCTTGGAGGAGGACTTGTTACCCTTCGTATTCATGTTAGACCTCCCGCATTCACAAAGCTTTACCATTTTCTTTCTTTGCATTCGCGTCAAAGCCCTCACGTTTTTGTAGTGTTATTTGGCGCTGATGGTTGGGCCTATTTTCTTCATCGCATTCGCATGCCCTATCTTGCATTCGTATAGCTTTTCCAGTCCAAGCCTTCGCATTCGCGTACTATTCTACGCGTTCACACAGAGCAATTCGTGAAGCCTTTATTTTCCTTCTTCGCGAACGTATGACTTCCTCATCATTCGTGATGCATTAAATATCTGGGCAGTTATAAAATTTCAAAACAAGGGTTTACCCATTTTTGCAAAAATTCAAGCTTGAGAGCTAGAATTTGAGCGAGATTTCGAGGGTTTTTCAGAGACATTTATTGGGTATCGATTCTAATCTCCTTTTTACATGTAACCCACTAATCTAAGCGTGAATTCCTCCTTTAATTTCAGATTTTTAATGAAATATTGATAATCAGTTGCTTGAGATGTTATTTATGATATGTAATTGAATTGAATAGATTTGGGTCATTTGGAACAGGATACTCGTGGCAAACGTGTGATTTCAAGGTTATTTTGGAGCCGGTTTGAGATCTAGGTACGTCCACCCAGGCGTGTCAGGCGGGGAGATCTATTAGGGACTTCAAGGTACTTTTGCGCATCCACAGATCCACGGAGTCTCTATCCTATTCTACCTTTTTAGCAGTTAGCTTTCCTTCTTGCTGTTGCCATAGACATTGTGGTGTAAGAGCAATGTACTACATTTCTAACAGCTTGTGTTCCCGTGAGTTTCCGGATTTTGGGGTAATATTGTAGGTTTACGTGATGTTGAATTGTATATGCCGAGCGGCATATATGTACGGATTTCTTCTAGTTAATTTTTAAATTATTTGTTTCTTTTCCAACTTCGAATGTCCCCGGGAGAACTTCGTTGATCACTCATTTGTTGAGAACTAAACACTTGATGATTGATCTTTCTATTTTTTAATGCCTTCACCAATTGTGGAGTATTATTTTCCAACTCCGAATGTCCCCTAAGAAATATGTAACCCCTCTATTTATTGTTGTAGAGGATGGACAATCCAGCTACATATGAACTCTCTTGTTTGATTCTGATTGGCTCATGTCATTTTAGTCACTTGGCGACCTATGGTTGGTTCTTGCTTTTTTACTTGGATTGCCACATCATTTAACACGTGACATCATCTTTTTGGCTTGTAGTTTGACTAAATATGTCATGTCACTTGACACATGGCATGAGTCTGGGCCTTTAGATGCAATGGACCTTGAGCTTGAAAATAATAAAATGGACTAATTTAACTTGTAAAGCACAAATTAATTATTTAATCCAATTGAATTTAATCTAAATTTTATATGGATTAGACCTAATAAATTTTATATATCTACAAGGACATACCCTTATTCAATTTGTAATTTTTTTAAATATTTTGTATACGATACTTTCTTTACACTACCTTCTTCCATTGAAATTATTTCCTTAATTATTGAATGCATGTATCAAGTAGGTGAATGCTATGAAAGGATTAGAATAACACATAAGGGCAAATTTGTCGGTTTACGATAAAATATGGATTTGTTAAATAAAATATGAAAGAAGAGAGGAACATAATATGAAAACTACAAGGATTGTATTTGTTACACGTCAAAATCTCAGGGGAAGATTTCTATACTTCTCACTTAGTTTAATTTATATATGTGTGTCCATTTGTTATTGGGAGGAGTAAGGCATAATAATTGTTGTTGTTATTGTGTTCCCTAAACCATGCTTTCAAATCTTCATAAGTTTGTGATAAAATATGGAAATCCATATTTACAAGATATGTAAACAAACTAATCCAACATACACTCGTATCCACATATTTCTTTTACCTTACATTGAGATTATTCTATCGTCCCGTCTTCCTCTCACTTTATCTTATTGATGTTAATATATGTTGTGCCCGGTTCTTTTACTTTTATCTTGATTCAGAGGTGTATCAGAAACAATTTCTCTATCTTCATAAGATATGAATAAAAAATGTGTGTACTCTATTCCCTTCCCCCAAACCTTACTTTGTAGGATTACACTAATTTTTCGTTGTTTTTGTTGTTGTAACCATGCTAATCAAATAGCAAGAAATAATGAAACTTTACTGTTCTACATGATTATCAAGGCAGAGTAAAATATTTATCCGTCCAACCCGTCCAGAGATTAATGGGTCGGGCTATAAATATTTAGCTCATGGGCCTATTTGGTTAGATCCCACGTTAACCCATCATTTTTTATAGCTTATTCTGACTCATGAAGTAGCCCAAATACATCCCATGAATCTCACCCAAAACAAACGAATCTCAACCAACTTATTTTGAAATTTACTTAGTTTCCCCATCATTAGTTTCTATATCTAAGTTTAAAAATGAAAGTCTAGGTGTTAATGTAAATAAGAATAATTTTGTAATTGAGTTGTAAAATTTACTTATTTAAAAATAACATAAAAGATAATTTTCAACTTACAAATTTTAAATACTACGTAATTTGTTACTTAAGAAAATATATTTTGATTCTCAAAATAATAATATATTAATTACATTTTATTCATAGGTGTATAAATGATATAAGACTTTGTTTATACAAGATGAACATAACTCTAAAACATGAGTCAAGCACCAACGTCAAGCCCAGGACCTGGCCCAGGTTCTAACAATACCCCACCTCCACATGCAAAAGAAAGTACAAAAAATTGCAAGGCATATTTCCCAATGGAACTGGTCTTGGTGAAATGTCCTAATTTTTACGATCTTAGCGAAATGTTTCTATTTTTTACTTGAACACCATAATTATTCAATATTTATAATTTATGCTTAAAGTTTTAGTTCAAACACCGATTTAGTGGATTTCTGTAAAAAGGTTCAAACTTCTACTATTGGAACTTAGAAAGTACTAAAGAAGATAAAATAAATCTAATTGATTTGGTATTATTTAACTAAATTAGTGATTGAGAATTGTTTGTGCGAGTTGTTGAAAGTTTTGTTTCAAATTTGTATCACTTGGAGTAGATTTGGGATGGTTTGATTGAAATTGAAGGGCAAATATCGCATAAACTCTATCAATCAGGTATACTTGAAGAGAAATATCATGCCAACTTAGTAGACTTGATAAATAACTTAACACATAGATATAGTAAATATAACATAAGCTCTATCAATCTAGTGGAGAACGCCAAAGAGCAATACATGTGTGCGGCTCGGGGACCATTTTTAAATACTGCTAATTTTAGGGACATTCAGCTCATACCAGATGTCGTACCTCCTTTTTCTGAAGATAAGAGAGTTTTTCAATTAAAGTGATATTATACGAAATGTTGTTATTTATTTAATTAGAGTCGCCACTTGGGATAGTTATTATGGTTTCCCAAGTCACCGATTTATATTAAAATCTAAAATCAAGGAAATTAACTCTATTTATGGTTCGCGAACACAGAAAATCAAGTAAGAAATTCTATTAACTTGGGAGAAGGTGTGAGGCACTCCCAAGTTCTTTGGCTTTAGCACGGTCACTTAACAATTAGTAATTGGCCTAATTATCCGGTTTAATATATATTTGAAACCTATTGTGAATTTTTTAATTTAATTGCTTGTAATTATTTAATTATTTATTTTTAGTGTTTATGAAATTTATTTAAATAAGTCGCGATGTTGCGCATACAACGACCTGACCGGTCGTTTTGAGCTTTTGCACTTTGATCGCCAGTTCTCGGACATGAATTTCCCCATATTATGCATTATGACTAATGTGGATCGTTGGTTTTGGTTTCAGGAAAAATCTGAAAGAATTTGAAAGAATGGTCTCAGCTGAAAGCTTTGAATTTGAAGTGTTTGACCAAGAGTTGACTTGTGTGTATATGAGCTCGGATCGGAGTTTTTATGATTTGGTTATCTTCGTCGGGTGATTTATGACTTAGAAGCGCGATCGAAATTGGTTTTGAAGGTCTAGCATGGAGTTTGACTTGAATAGCGAAACTAGTATTTTGGCAATTTCTGGTTGGCTTTTCTGAGATTGTGATCCAAGGGTCGGAATGGAATTCCGAGAGTTGTTATAGTTTCGTTATGTGATTGAGATGTGTGTTCAAAATTTTGTGTCATTCGAAGGTGATTTGGTTGGATTTTTTATCGAAAGAGTATTTCGAAAGGTTTTGGAAACTTAGGCTTTAATTCGATAAATTTTGAGTAATCTGATGTTGTTTGGGGTGTTGTAATGATTTCAACGAGTTTGAATAACGTCCTGGGATGTATTTGTATTCTTGGTTGAGGTCTCGGAGGCCTCAGAGTGATTTCAGATGGATATTGGGATGAATTTTGGACTTGTTACATTTCTGAAGTTGCTGGTATCTGGTATTTCTGCATCTGCAGAAAAGGGGCCACAGATGCGGTTCCGCAGATGCGAAGGTAGGAACGCAAGTTCAGATTTAGTTCACTTGGGGAATTTCCGCAGAAGCGGACTATTTCCGTAGGTGCGGAGTCCCGGATAATGACTGTAGAAGCAGTCTGTGCATTTGAAAAAGTTCCGCAGAAGCGGATGCTTGACCGCAGAAGCGGTAACCGCATATGCAGTATAATGATCGCAGATGCGAAAAGGGCTGGACAGAGAAGGTTTTAAAGTTTCAGTTTGTTCCGCGAGTTAAGGTATTTTTCCACCATTTTTTAACATCTTTGGGAGCTTTTGGACAAAAATTAAAGAGGGATTCGACTGGGATTGATTGGAGGTGAGTTCTATTATCTTAAAACACGATTATTATGTGCAATTAACCTTGAAATTCATGGGAATTGAACAAAAAATGGAAGAACTAGGTCTTGAGTTTTGAGATTTTTAAATTGGAATTTGAAGGGCCATTTAAGGTCGATTTGAGAGTTTTGATATGTATAGACTAGTGGTGAAATAAGGAATCCGTTGATGTGAAAATTTCTGAGTATCGAGAAGTGGATCCGGTGCTCGGGTTTTGCCAATTTCAGAATTTTTGATATTTTTTGATTATTTTAGACTGGGTTTTGTTCCCTTAGCATATTATGACGTATTCGTTGTGGTTTTGGTTAGATTCGACGTGCGTGGAGGCCGAATTGAGAGTCAAAAGCATCGCGAGCTGGAGATTTCGCCGGTTCGAGGTGTGTAATTATTGTAAATGATATCCTGAGGGTTTGAAAATCCGGATTGTACATCGTAGTGCTATATTGAGGCGAGACACACGCTGGATGACGAGCGTGGGATCTTTTACTACTGAGGATTGTGACTTGGTCCATCCCCATTAATGTTTTTACCGCGTATTTGACTGAGAATTAATTACAATCATCATGGGCTTAGTGCCATATTTGGGCTTCGTGCCAATTATTTAAACCCTTCGGAGATTTTTATCACTGTTTTCTCACTGTTTTGACTTATATTTAAACTCAGTCCTATTGATAATTATTATTATACAAATCAGCCATTTTTATACAGATTTGAAACTCAAATGATATTTCTAAATAATATTCTGGGATTAAAACTACTGTTTTACAAATGCCCGAGGGGCTTGTGATGATTTTTAGGCTGAGTGAGGCTGAGGGCCATATGTGTGGATATGTTGAGTGATGTGAGGAGGCTTTATGGTCTCAGTAGTGATGTGAGGAGTCTTTCAGGCCTTATATGTGATGTGAGGAGGCTTTCAGGCATCAGGAGTAATGTAATTATATGTCACAAGGTGGCTTATGTTGATATGAGGCCGATGATCTAGACTTGATGTTACGAGATTGCTTGATATTGCGCTTGGGTCGTATGGAGCCCCTCCCGGAGTTTGAATACCCCCAGTGAGCGTGGGTACCCACCTAATGCGGATAAATTTAGACAGTGGTAACAATGGCACTGTTACACGACCCGAATTTCCCACCATCGGGAGTAATGATGGCGCCTGCTATCGGAGCTAGGCAAGCCAAACATTACAAAGTTTATACTGAAATCATTTAAACATTTAAAATAAACTAATACAATAATTTAAGCAGAAGACTTTTAAATACTTAAATAACTGAAAACAGAAATACGGGAAGTTCAAAATGCACCTCTACCTAGTATCTGGTGTCACTACTCACGGACTACTATGGAATACTACGTACATTGTCTGGAAAGGAAATACATAGTGTTTGTCTGATACAAGATGAGCAAACAAAAAACAAAGCGAGGAACTTCGGCCTACGAACTCCAGCTAGGCTACCTCGAGAGTCCCTGTACTAAAGATAGCTCCCAGAAGTCCTACAGTTGCGGTCCGTAAGCTGCGTCTTGATTTGTTCACAAAAATGCACAGAGTGTAGCATCTGCACGACCGACCTCATCTGCTGGTAAGTGCCTAGCCTAACCCCGGCGAAGTAGTAAGGAGGCTAGACAGAACATACCTAAAACAACCTGTGCAATATATCTATGTACAAAGCAACGGAAATAACAACAAGGAATACCAATTAAAAAGGGGAAGGGACATGCTTAGGGGAGATACAGTGAAAAAATAGATCAACGAACATAACAACGTAATTATATCAATACCATAGCTCATATATATAACTGAACAGCGTGCCACACGATCCTATATTATAATTCATAAGTGGACGGCGCGTGACATGATCCCATTTATCAGTTCATTGGTGGATGGCGTGCCACACGATCCCGTATTATAATTCATAAGTGGACGGCGCGTGACATGATCCCATTTATAATTCACAAGTGGACGACATGTCGCACGATCCCATATTATAATTCATTAGTGGATGTCGTGCCACACGATCCTATATTATAATTCATAAGTGGACGGCGTGCCACACGATCCCATATTATAGTTCATAAGTAGACGGCGCGCCACACGATCCCATATTATAATGAATAGCACAAATAATCTCTCCAAAAGAGGTCCCATTAGGGAAATTCAACCACATAACGATTAAACTGGGCAAGGGTACAACTAAACCCAATTATCCCTGCAAGGGAGACTACAATAATAACATTCTACTCATCCCGGCAAGGGAATAATTTCAACACATTTTCTTGTAACTCATTTCCCTCTTATCTAACACTTTATATGGAATTTATAAATTAAACAAGATGGTTGTGCCACGTCTTTTGAATTAAAAGCAATTACAACTCACGGTCATGCTAGGCACCGGTGTATAGATACTCGTCACCATGCCTATACACCGTACTCGATCATTTAACAATTAGCAATCAAAGCACTCTAATCCTATTCACTCAAGCCAAAGTTAGATCAAACAGTTACTTCGGTCCGAAGATAGCAATAAAATCTCTAACATCGCCTTTCCTCTAGAATCAAACTCCGAAACAAGGATATCTAGGCACAATTTAGTTCAATATTATCATTAATGGCTCAAAGACACAATTCCATAGCCTAGAAATTAATTTTCTAACATTCTTCCAAAAATATCAAAATCCGACTCCGGGCCCACAAGGTCCAAACTCGAGGCTCGGACCAAAACCTAATCCCCACGAGTTCAATTATGCAATTTGTTTTAAGATTCAACCCTAAATTGAGATTGAATCACACAAAATTCCCAAAGCCCTAACTCTACCCAAAACCCCTAATTTTTACTTTGATGTCATGATTAGGGATAGATTAATAAATAAATGATGGAAAATGAAGAAAAAAAGTTAAACAATACTTCTCCAAGAAGCTTTGGTGAAGAAGCGCTCTAGAAATCGCCCAAAAGCTTTGGAGCAGAAAGGTTTTATAAAAGCTTTGGAGAAGAAAACAAGTTAAAATTTTCATATTATTTTCAGAAAAACAATTTCTTTCAAAAATTCTAAACTTGGGCTTGGGACCTTGGGTTTTGATTCTGGGAATACGCTCGAGTCCCATATTTTTCAACAGACGTCCCGGGACCGTCACATCACGGGTCCATGTCCGTTTTCCCAAAATGTTTACCAAAGTCAACTTTATCAATATTAATATCAAAATTCATCAAATGTTTTATAGAATTCACATATTTTAACAAAAAAGCTGTCATGCGTTGCACCCGGACTGTGCTCGCAAATCGATGTAACTAAGAGCAAGGTTTTCAAGGCCTCAAAAGCATGGAAAAAGGGAGAATTACGGTGATGGTCCTTTGGGTCGTCACATCCTCCACCTCTATAACAATCATTCGTCCTCGAACAGACAAAAGAAAGAAGTGCCTGAGTCGGGGAATAGATGAGGATAACAGCTCCGCATATCAGAATCAGACTCCCAGGTCGATGCCTCAGGAGGCTGACCGCTCCACTGAACACACACTGAAGGAAAACTCTTCGACCTCAACTATTAAATCTGTCTGTCTAAAATAGCCACCGGCTCCTCCTCGTATGATAGAACCTTGTCCAACTGGACTGTCCTGAAATCTAATATGTGGGCTGGATCGCTGTGATACCTCAGAAGCATAGATACATGAAAACTGGATGCACGGCTGATAATCTAGGCGGCAAGGCAAGTCTATAAGCCACTTCCCGCATTCGTTCATGAATCTCAAATGGGCCAATGAACCTAGGGCTAAGCTTTCCGTTCTTCCTGAATCTCATCACGCACTTCATAAGAATAACACGGAGCAATACTGTCTCACCAACCATCAATGCAACATCTCTTACCTTGCGGTCTGCATAACTGTTCTGTCCTGAATGATCTTGACCTTATCCAAGGCCTCATGAACTAGATATGTACCCAATAACCGAGCCTCTCCCGCCTCAAATCATCCGACTGGGGACCGACACCGCCTACCATACAACACCTCATACGGAGCCATCTGAATTCTGGACTGGTAGCAGTTGTTGTTGGTGAACTCTGCAAAAGGAAAGAACTGGTCCCATGACCCACCAAAATCAATAGCGCAGGCTCGGAGCATATCCTCAAGAATCTGAATAGTCCTCTATGGCTGACCGTCGATCTGGGGATGAAATGTTGTAATCAACTGGACCTGGGTACCCAACTCCTGCTGCACTGCTCTCCAGAAATATGAGGTGAAGTGCGGGCCCGGTTCCGAAATGATAGATATAGGCACCCCATGAAGGAGAACGATCTCCCTGATATAAATCCTAGCTAATCTCTTGAATGAATAGGTGGTGGCAACTTGAATAAAATGCGCTGACTTGGTCACCATATCAATAATGACCCATACATCATCAAATTTCTTCCGAGTCATCGGAAGGCCACAAAAAAAATCCATGGTAATCCTCTCCCACTTCCACCCCGGGAGCTCAATCCTCTGAAATAATCCACCGGGCCTCGGATGCTCGCACTTAACCTGGTGACAGTTCAAACAACGAGCCATATATGCAACAATGTTGTTCATCATTCTGTGCCACCAATAGTGTTGTCTCAAATCCTGATACATCTTCTCAGTGCCCCGATGAATAGAATACCGAGAACTATAGGCGTCCACTACGATCAACTCCCTAATACCATCAACATTGCGCACACAAACTCGCCCCTGCAATCCCAATACACCATAATCTCCCAAGGTCATTTTCTTGGCACCTCCACGCTGCACCGTGCCTCTCAAGACGCACAAATGGGGATCATCAAACTGCTGCTCACGGATACGCTCCATCAACGATGAACGAGCGACCGTGCAAGCTAACACCCTGCTAGGTTCGGAAATATTCAACCTCACAAATCGATTCGTCAAGGTCTGAACATCCAAGGCAAGCAGCCTCTAGCTGATTGGAATATAAGCAAGACTACCCATGCTGGCAGACTTCCTACTGAATGCACCAGCCACCACATTGGCCTCTCTCGGGTGGTATTAGATAGAAACATCATAGTCTTTCAATAGCTCCAACCACCTCCTCTTCCTCAAATTCAACTCCTTCTGTTTGAACAAGTACTGAAGGCTCTTGTGGTCCGTGTACACCTCACACGTCATACCATATAGATAATAGCTCCAAAATATTCAAGGCATGAACACTGGCTGCCAACTCTAGGTCATGAACTGGATAATTCTTCTCGTGGATTTCAACTGCCTCAAAGCATATGCTATGACTCTGCCATTCTGCGTCAATACAGCGCCAAGCCCAATACGATAAGCATCACAATAAACAGTATAAGGCCCTGATCCCGAGGGTAAAACCAATACCGGTGTCATAGTTAGAGCTGTCTTGAGCTTCTGAAAGCTCGCCTCGCACTCATCTAACCGCCTTAATTGGTCACCCTTCTGGGTCAATCTAGTCATTGGGGATGCAGTGGATGAAAACCCTTCCATGAACCGACAACAGTAACCTGCTAACCCCTAGAAACTCCAGATATCTGTAGCTGACGCTGGTCAAAGCCAGTTCTTGACTGCCTCAATCTTCTTCGGGTCCATCTGAATACCACTGCTGAAACAACGTAACCCAGGAATGCAACAGAACACAACCAAAACTCGCACTTCGAGAACTTGGCGTATAAATGACTATCCTTCAGAGTCTGAAGAACCACTCTGAGGTGCTGATCATTCTCCTCCCGACTGCGGGAGTATATCAGAGTATCGTCAATGAAAACAATCACGAACAAATACAAATTAGGCCTGAACACTCAGTCCATCATCTCCATAAATGTTGCTGGGCATTGGTCAACCCAAATGACATGACCGAAAACTCGTAATGCCCATACGGAGTATGAAATGCTGTCTTAGGGACATCATACGCCCTAATCCTCAGCTTATGATAACCAAACCTCAAATCTATCTTCGAGAACACCGTCGCACCCTGTCAATCCTAAATAGTGGATACTTATTCTTTATCGTCACCTTGTTCAACTACCGATAATCAATGTACATCCTCATCGACCCATCCTTTTTCTTCACAAATAATATTGGCACACCCCAAGGCGATACAATGGTCTAATGAAACCCTTATCAAGAAATCCTGAAGCTGCTCCTTTAACTCTTTCAACTCAGGCGGGGTTATGCAATATGGCGGAATGGAAATAGGCTGAGTGCACGGAGCCAGATCAATACAAAAATTAATATCCCTGTCGGGCGGCATACCTGACAAGTCTAATGAGAAAACCCCGGGGAACTCCTGAACAATTGGAACAGAGACAATAGATGGAACCTTTGCGTTGGAGTCGCGAACATATGCCAGATATGCTAGACACCCCTTCTCGACCATGCGTCCAGCCTTGACATATGAAACAAAACTGCGGGTGGCATGACCTGGGGTCCTCTCCACTCAAGTCGGGGCAAGTCTGGCAAATCCAAGGTCACGGTCTTGGCGTGATAATCCAAAATAGTATGATACAGGGACAACTAATCCATCCCCAAAATAATGTCAAAGTCCACGATATCTAAGAGAAATTAGTCAACACAGGTCTCAAGACCCTCAAATACTACCACACATGAACGATGCACTCGGTCGACCACTATTGAATCATCCTCCGGTGTATACACATATACAAGAATACCCAAGGCCTCATTAGGTATAACCAAACAAGGTGCAAAATAGGACGACACATATGAATACATAGATCCGGGATCAAATAACACAGAAGCATCCCTATTACAGACTAGAATAGTACTTGTAATCATAGCATCTGATGACTCAGCCTCTGGCTTGGCTGGCAAAGCATAACAATGGGGATGAGCCCCACCTCCCTGGACTCTATCTCGAGGATGATTGGCTACTGGCTGACCCCTACCTCTAGCGGTCCGAGCTCTACCTCTCTAGTTCCTACCTCAACCTCTATGTCCTTTACACCCGCCTCTAGTTGGATGGGCGGCCTGTGGATCACCTGCTGCCTGAATCATGGGATGATGACCTTGCTGCTGAGAGCTATCAGACGCTCGAGGGCAATACCTGGAAATATATCTTGTGTCACCACATGTGTAACAAGCCCTCGGCTGCTGAGAATAACAGAGTGGTGGTGCGCTGTTAGGTGCTGATGTTGAGCCGGAAAGCTGCTAGTCAGAACACTGTAGCTGGGAACCATGTCCATTAATAGTACCATGTGAAACTTGTAGAGCTGACTGAAAGGGCCTCGGAGGATAGCCTTTACCATATGAATCTCTACCTCCAGATAAGGTACCGCTGAACCTACCAGAATGACGAGGCCTCTTATCTGACCCTAGATCACCTTCTCGTGCAAGTGCTATCTCTATCCTATGGGCCGCGTTGGCTGCCTCAAAAGACATATCACTACCGGCTCCTATAGCCATCTGAAGCAGGATCTGTTTAATCAACCCACTAATAAATCCTCGCACATTCTCCCTCTCCGTGGGGAGTTTAACAATAGCATGGCATACCAAATCAATAAAACGAGTCTCACACTGAACAACTATCATAGTACCCTGATAAAGACGCTCAAACTACCGGCGTAGAGCATCTTGCTCAGTCACTGGGAGAAACTTCTCCAAGAACAACTCTGCAAACTGATCCCAAGTCAATAATGGCGACCCTGCTAGCATGGATAAACAATAGTACCTCCACCAAGTCTAGGCGGATCCTGCGAGCCGAAAGGTGATGAAGTCGACCCCATTGGTCTCCACAATATCCTTAGTCCTGAGAACCTCATGGCTTCTGAATTAGAAGTACTGGGGGTCCTCTGTAGAAGCACCGCTAAAGTTGGTGGTGAAGAGCTCAATGAACCTATCAAGCCTCCACAAAGCATCTGCGGACATCGCCGCACCATCCTCGGTCTGAGCTGGAATACCCGGCTGGGCTGCCACAGCTGGCTGAACTGTTAGAACCTGAGGCTGAGGAGCTACCTGCTCCGGAGTACGCGTAGCAGGAGTCTGAACTCCTCCCCTAGCCTGAGATGTGGCTAGTGCTACATGAAGCAAACCCACTCTAGATACGTTCTCCATAAAGCCTACCAGTCGGACAAAAGCATAATGGTGTTTTAGAGTGGCTATGAAACCCTCTAGGATCTGAGCTAGGCTCACTGAAGCTGTTGGTGTTGGAACCTACTCATCATAGTCAACATGAGGCTCCGCCTCTGGGACCGCTTCTCGGTGCTGAGCTCTGCCCCGGCCTCAACCTCTGCCACGGCCTTGGCCTCGCCCTCTGCCCCTGATAGGAGCTGCTGCTGGGGGCTTGGGCTGCTACGCAGAAGAAGAAGAAGAAGCATGCATTCTCGCAGAAGTCCTACTACGGCGGTTCATAAGCTGCATCCTGATCTATGCACAAAAATGCACAGAGTTTAGCATCAGCACAACCGACCACATATGTCGGTAACTGCCTAGCCTAACCACGGCGAAGTAGTAACGAGGCTAATAGGACGTACCTGAAACAACCTATGTAGATATATCTATGTAGATAGAAACGGAAATAACAACAGGGAATACCAACTAAAAAGGTGAAGGGACATGCTCGGGGAAAAAACAGCAAAAAAATAGATCAACGAATATAACAATGTAACTATCTCAATACCATAACTCATATATATAAGTGGACGGCGTGCCACACGATCCCATATTATAATTCATAAGTGGACGGCGCACCACACGATCCCATTTATCAGTTCATAAGTGGACGACGTGCCACACGATCCCAATTCATGACAGATGAGGAACAAGAAGGCATGATAGATGAGCCAATCCCAGAAAGAAGATATGAGCCCATGGCATCAAAACCAGTTGGAACTGGCTTCCACACTTTCATATGTGGGCGTGCCTGCCACACGATCCCAAATTATAATTCATAAGTTGATCGCGTGCCACACGATATCGTATTATAATTCATAAGTGGACGACGTGCCACACGATCCCATATTAAAATTCATATGTTGACGACATGCCACACGATCCCATATTATTATTCATAAATGGACGGCGCGCCACACGATCTCATATTATAATGAATAAATAATCTCTCCAAAAGAGGTCACATTAGGGAAATTCAACCAGATAATGATTAAACTCGATAAGGGTACAACTAACAGCCCAATTATCCCGGCAAGGGAGACTACAAGAATAACATTCTACTCATCCAGAAAAGGGAATCATTTCAACACATTTTCTTTTAACTCATTTCTCTATTATGTAACACGTTATATGGAATTTATCAATTAAACAAGACAATTGTGCCACACTTTTGAATTAAAAGCAATTACGACTCACGGTCATGCTAGACACCGGTGTGTAGATACTCGTCACCATGCCTTTTCATCGTACTCGATCATTTAACAATTAGAAATCAAAGCACTCTAATCCTATTCCCTCAAGGCAAAGTTAGATCAAAAAGTTACTTCGGTCCGAAAATAGCAATCAAATCTCTAACACCGCCTTTCCTCTGGAATCCAACTCCGAAACAAGGATATCTAGGTATAATTTAGTTCAATATTATCAATAATGGCTCAAAGACACAACTCCATAGCCTAGAAATGAATTTCCTATCATTTTTCCAAAAATATCAAATTCGACTCTGGCCCACATGGTCCAAACTCGGGGCTCGGACCAAAACCCAATCCCCGCGAGTTCAATTATGCAATTTGTTTTAAGATTCGACCCCAAATTGAGGTTGAATCACCCAAAATCCCTAAAGCCCTAAATCTACCAAAAACCCCAAATTTCTACGTTGATTTCATCATTTAGGGATAGGAAATTAATAAATAAATTATGGAAAATGAAGAAAACAAGTTAAACAATACTTCTCCAAGAAGCTTTGGTGAAGAAGTGCTCTAGAAATCACGTGAAAGCTTTGGAGAAGAAATGTTTTATCAAATGTTTGCTAACTCCCGAAATGGTTCTGTTTTGGATTTGTTTTTAAAACTGGGCAGATTTAACCCTACGCGTTCGCAATGGGACCCTCGCATTCGCGATGGATTGGGCTGATTGGACTTCGCATTCGCGTACTCAGGCTCACGTTCGCAGGGAGTAGACCTCCAGGAGCCTCGCGTTCGCGTGATCAAAGATGCATTCGCGTAGAACACTTTAGTAACCCCTCCCCCAGTACCCTATGCGTTCGCAAGTAAAGGGCCCCGTTCGCGAAGGGTTATTCCCCACTCTGCTTCGCGTTCGCGATGAAGGAATAAGACCCCTGGGAAAATTGCCTTATGCGTTCGCGAGTGTGCCCACGTGAATGCGAAGAACGAAATCCCTGGGCACCTACAACAGAAATCTGGCACAGTTCTAAGGCCAAAAACCATTTCGAAACATCTCCGAGTCACTCCCGAGCCCTCGGGGCTCTCAACCAAACACACACACTAACTCAAAAACATCCTAAGAGCTTAGTCGAGCGATCAAATCGGCAATATAACATCAAAATCAATGAATTAAACCTTAAAATCATCCCTTTTTCATTCTAAGTTCATAACTTTCCAACTTTAGATATTTAGGTCCGAAACACGTCAAACGACGTCCGATTTCGACCAAATTTCACAGAAAGCACTTAGCACATATTTATGACATGTTTCGGGCATCTGAACCAAAATACGAGCCCGGTACCTATATTTTCTAACTCATTTTAATTTCAAATTTTAATATTATTTTCAAAAAACAATTTCTTTCAAATATTCTAGTCTCGGGCTTGGGACCTCGGGTTTCGATTTTGGGAATACGCTCGAGTCCCATATTTTTTACGGACGTCCCGGACCATCACATCACAGGTCCAGGTCCGTTTACCCAAAATGTTGACCAAAGTCAACTTTATCAATATTAATATCAAAATTCTTCCATAGAATTCACATATAATTAACATAAAAACTCTCCTGCTTTGCACCCGGACTGTGCATGCAAATCAATGCAACTAAGAGCGAGGTTTTCAAGGCCTCGAAAGCACGAAAAAAGGGAAAATTAGATAATGGCCCTTTAGGTCGTTTTATCCTCCACCTCTAAAACAATTGTTCTTTCTCAAACGGACAAAAGAAAGAAGTGCCTAAGTCGGGGAATAGATTAGGATAACGGCTCCGCATATCAGACTCGGCCTTCCAGGTCTATGCCTCAGTAGGCTGACCTCTCCACTGAACACACGCAGAAGGAAAACTCTTCGACCTCAACTATCGAACCTGTCTGTCTAAAATAGTCACCAGCTCCTCCTCGTATGATATATCCTTATCCAACTGGACAGTGCTGAAATCTAATATGTGGGCTGGATCACCGTGATACCTCTGAAGCATATATACATGAAATATTGGATGCACGACTGACAAGCTAGGCGGCAAGGCAAGTCTATAGTCCATCTCCCACACTCGTTCAAGAATCTCAAATAGGCCAATGAACCTAGGACTAAGCTTGACCTTCTTCCTGAATCTCTTCACGACATTCATATGCGATACACAGAGCAATACTCACTCACCAACCATGAAAGTAACATCTCTGACCTTGCGGTCTGCATAACTCTTCTGCCTGGATTGAGCTGTCCGTAGTCTGTCCTGAATGATCTTGACCTTATCCAAAGCCTCATGAACTAGATATGTACCCAATAACCGAGCCTCTCTCGGCTCAAACCATCCGACTGGGGACCGACACCGTCTACCATACAACGCCTCATACGGAGCCATCTGAACTCTTGACTGGTAGCAGTTATTGTAGGAAAACTTTGCTAAAGGCAAAAACTGGTCCCAGGAGCCTCCAAAATCAATAACGTAGGCTCAGAGCATATCTTGAAGAATTTGAATAGTCCTCTCTGACTGACCGTCCGTCTGGGGATGAAATGCTGTACTCAACTGAACCTAGGTACCCAACTCCTGCTGCACCGCTCTCGAAAAATGTGAGGTAAACTGTGGGCCCCAGTTTGAAATGAGAGATATAGGCACCCCATGAAATCTCTCAAACGAATAGGTGGTGGCAACTGGAATAAAATGCATTGACTTGGTCAGCAAATCAACAGTGACCCATATAGCATCAAACATCTTCCGAGTCATCGGAAGGCCAAAAACAAAATCCATGGTAATCCTCTCCCACTTCCACTCGGGAAGCTCAATCCTCTGAAATAATCCACCGTGTCTTTGATGCTCGCACTTAACCTGGTGACAGTTCAAACAACGAGCCACATATGCAACAATGTCGTTCTTCATTCTGTGCCACCAATAGTTCTGTCTAAATTCCTGATAAGTCTTTGCGGTGCCCCGATGAATAGAATACCGAGAACTATGGGCCTCCGCTAAGATCAACTCCCGAATACCATCAACATTGGGCACACAAACTCGCCCCTGCAATATCAATACACCATCATCTCCCAAGGTCATTTTCTTTGAACCTCCACAGTGCACCGTGTCTCTCAAGACACACAAATGGGGATCATCAAACTGCCGCTCACGGATACGCTCCATCAACAATGAACGAGCGACTATGCGAGCTAACACCCTGCTAGGCTCGAAAATATCCAACCTCACAAATCGATTGGTCAAGGCCTGAACATCCAAGGCAAGCAGCCTTTGGCTTACTGGAATATAAGCAAGACTACCTATATTAGTAGACTTCCTACTCAATGCATCGGCAACCACATTGGCCTTTCCCGGGTGGTATAAGATAGAAATATCATAGTCTTTCAACAGCTCCAACCACCTCCTCTGCCTCAAATTCAACTCTTTCTGTTTGAACAAGTACTGAAGGCTCTTGTGATGCGTGTACGCCTCACACATCACACCATATAGATTATGGATTCAGATCTTCAAGGCATGAACACTGGCTGCCAACTCTAGGTCATGAAATGGATAATTCTTCTCGTGGATTTCAACTGCCTCGAAGCATATGCTATGACTCTGCCATTTTGCATCAATATTGCGCCAAGCCCAATATGGGAAGCATCACAATAAACAGTATAAGGCCATGATCCTGTGGGCAAAACCAATACCGGTGTCGTAGTCAGAGATATTTTGAGCTTTTGAAAGCTTGACTCGCACTCATCTGACCGCCTGAATTGGGCACCCTTCTGGGTCAATCTGGTCATTGGGGCTGCAATGGATGAAAACCCCTCCATGAACAAACGGTAGTAACCTTCTAACCCCAAGAAACTCGGGATATCTGTATCTGACACTGGTCAAAGCCAGTTCTTGACTGCCTCAATCTTCTTCGGGTCCACCTGAATACCCTCTGCTAAAACAACGTAACCCAAGAATGCAACAGAACTCAACCAAAACATGCACTTCGAGAAGTTGGTGTATAACTGACTATCCTTCAGAGTCTGAAGAACCACGCTGAGGTGTGGCTCATGCTCACCCTGATATCGGGAGTATATCAGAATATCGTCAATGAAAACAATCACAAAGAAATCCAAATAAGGCCTGAACACTCAGTTCATCAACTCCATAAATGCTGCTGGGGCATTGGTCTGCCCAAATGACATGACCAAAAACTCGTTATGCCCATACCAAGTACGAAATGCTGTCTTAGGCACATCAGACACCCTAATCCTCAGCTGATGATAACCAGACCTCAAATCTATCTTCGAGAACACCCTCGCACCCTCTCAATCCTCAGCAGTGGATACTTATTCTTTATCGTCACCTTGTTCAACTACCGGTAATCAATGCACATCCTCATGACCCATCCTTTCTCTTCACAAATAATACTGGCGCAACCCAAGGTGATTCATTGAGTCTAATAAAACCCTTATCAAGCAAATCCTGAAGCTGCTCCTTTAACTCTTTCAACTCTGGCGGGTCCATGCGATATGGTGGAATGGAAATAGGCTGAGTGCCCGGAGCCAGATCAATACAGAAATCAATATCCCTGTCAGGCGGCATACCCGACAGGTCAAAATAGTAAACCTCAGGGAACTCATGAACAATAGAAACAGAGTCAATAGATGGAACCTCTGCGCTGGAGTCACGAACATATGCCAGATATGCTAGACACCACTTCTCGACCATGCGTCGAGCCTTGACATATGAAATAACATTACGGGTGGCATGAACTGGGGGCCCTCTCCACTCAAGTTGGGGCAAGTATGGAAAAGCCAAGGTCACGGTCTTGGCATGACAATCAAAAATAGCATGATACAGGGACAACCAATCCATCCCCAAAATAACGTCAAAGTCCACCATATCTTAGAGCAATAAGTTAATACGGGTCTCAAGACCCTTAAATACTACCACACATGAACGATGCACTCGGTTGACCACTATAGAATAACCCACCGCTATATTCACATATACGAGAATACCCAAGGCCTCATTAGGCATAACCAAATAGGGCGCAAAATAGGACGACACATATGAATACATAGGTCCGGGATCAAATAGCATAGAAACATCCCTATCACATACCAGAATAGTACCTGTAATCATAGCATCTGATGACTGAGCCTCTGGCCTGGCTGGCAAAGCATAACAATGGGGCTGGGCCCCACCTCCCTGGACTATGTCTCTGGGATGATCGGCTACTGGCTGACCCCTGCCTTTAGCGGTCCGAAATCTACCTCTCTGATCCTTACCTATACCTCTATGGCCTTTACCCCCACCTCTAGCTGGCTGGGCGGCCTATGGATCACCTGCTGCCTGAATCATGGTACAAGGACCCTGCTACTGAGAGCTATCAGACGCTCGAGGGCAATACCTGGCAATATGTATCGTGTCACCACATGTGTAACAAGCCCTTGGCTGCTGAGAATAACGAAGTGATGGTACGCTGATAGATGCTGATGTTGAGCTGGAAAGCTGCTGGTCTGAATACTGTGGCTGGGAACCACGTCCACCTATAGTACCATGTGAAACCTGTAAAGCTGATTGAAAGGGACTCGGAAGATGGCCTTTACCATATGAATCCCTACGTCTAGATAAGGTATCGCTGAACCTACCAGAATGACGAGGCCTCTTATCTGACCCCGGATCACCTCCTCGTGCAAGTGCCATCTCTATCCTTCGGGCCGCATTGGCCGCCTGAAAAGACATATCACTACCGGCTCCCATAGCCATTTGAAGCCGGATGGACTGAATCAACCCATCAATAAATCTCCGCACCCTCTCCCTCTCCATGGGGAGAATAACAATAGCATGTCGTTCCAAATCAATAAAATGAGTCTCATACTGCATAACTGTCATAGTACCCTGATGAAGACGCTCAAACGGCCTGCGTAGAGCATCTCGTTCAGTCACTTAGAGAAACTTATCAAAGAACAACTCTGCAAACTGATCCCAAGTTAACAATGACGACCCTACTGGCCTGGATAAACAATAGTCCCTCCAACAAGTTTTGGCAGATCATGCGAGCCGAAAGGTGATGAAGTTGACCCCATTGGTCTTCACAATACCCATAGTCCTGAGAACCTCATGGAAGATGAATAACAAATCCTGGGGTCCTCCGTAGAAGTACCGCTGAAGCTGGTGGTGAAGAGCTTGGTGAACATATCAAGCCTCCACAAAGCATCTGCGGACATCACCGCACTATCCTCGGTCTGAGCTTGAATATCCGGCTGGGCTGGCACAGCTGGATGTACTGCTGGAACCTGGGGCTGAGGAGCTACCTTCTACGGAGTAGAATAACGGGAGTCTGAACTCCTCCTCCAGCCTGAGATGTGGCGGGTGCTACAGGAAGCAAACCCGCTCTAGATACGGTCTCCATAAAGCCTACCAGTTAGACCAAAGTATCCTGGAGTACTGGAGTGGCTATGAAACCCTCTAAGACTTGAGCTGGGCCCACTAGAGCTGCCGGTTGACCTCCTCATCATAGTCAACATGAAGCTCCACCTCTGGGACCATTGCTCGGTACTGAGCTCCGCCCCGGCCCCGCCCTCTGCCCTTGAAAGGAGCAACTGCTGGGGGCTGAGGCTGCTGCACGGTAGAAAAAGAAGCACGCATTCTTGCAAAAGTCCTACTGCCAAGGTTTGTAAGCTACATCCTGATCTGTGCACTAAAATACACAAAGTGTAGCATCATCACAACCGACAACATATGCTGGTAAGTGCCTGGCCAAACCCCGGCAAAGTAGTGACGAGGCTAGATAGGACCTACCTGAAACAACCTATGCAGATATATCTATGTATAAAGCAACAGAAATAACAACAGGGAATACCAACTAAATAGATGAAGTCACATGCTTGGGGGAGATATAGTGAAAAAACAAATCAACGAATATAACAATGTAACTATCTCATTACCATAACTCATATATATAAGTGGACGACGTGCCACACGATCCCATATTATAATTCATAAGTGGACGACACACCACACGATCCCATTTATCATTTCATAGGTGGACGCCGTGCCACACGATCGCAATTCATGACAAATGAGAAAAAAGAAGGAATGATAGATGAGCCAATCCTAGAAAGAAGATATGAGCCCATGGCGTCAAAACTAGTTGGAACTGGCTTCCACACTTTCACAAGTGGGCCGCGTGCCACACGATCCCATATTATAATTCATAAGTCGATTGTGTGCCACATGATCCCATATTAGAATGAATAGCACAAATAATCTCTCCAAAAGAGGTCCAATTAGGGAAATTCAACCACATAGCTATTAAACCCGACAAGGGTACAACTAATATCCCAATTATCCCGGCAAAGGTGAATACAATAATAATGCTCTACTCATCCCGACAAGGGAATCATTTTAACACATTTTCTTTTAACTCATTTCCCTCTTATCTAACACTTTATATGGAATTTATCAATTAAACAAGGCAGTGGTGCCACATCTTTCAAATTAAAAGCAATTACGACTCACGATCATGCTAGACACCGGTGTATAGATAGTCGTCACCATGCCTATACACCGCACTCAATCATTTAACAATTAGAAATCAAAGAACTCTAATACTATTACCTCAAGCCAAAGTTAGATCAAATACTTACCTCGGTCCGTAAATAGCAATTAAATATCTAACACCGCATTTCCTCTAGAATCCAACTCCGAAACAAGAATATCTAGGCGCAATTTAGTTCAATATTATCTATAATGGCTCAAAGAAAAAATTTCTTAGCCTAGAAATGAATTTCCTATCATTCTTCCAAAAATATCAAAATCCAACTCCGGGCCCACATGGTCCAAACTCGAGGCTCGGACCAAAACCCAATCACCCATAGCCCCATGAGTTAAATTATGCAATTTATTTTAAGATTCGACCCCAAATTGAGGTTGAATCACCCAAAATCCCTAATGCCCTAAATCTACCCAAAACCCCTAATTTTTACTTTAATTTTATGATTTAGGGCTAGAAAATTAATAAATAAATGATGAAAAATGAAGAAAACAAGTTAAACAATACTTACCCAAGAAGCTTCGGTGAAGAAGTGCTCTAGAAATCGCCTAGAAGCTTTGGAGAAGAAAGGTTTTATGAAACGTTTGCTAATTCCCGAAATGGTTCTATTTTGGATTTTTTTTAAAAAAAAACTGGGCAGATTTAACCCTATGCGTTTACGGTGGGACCCTCGTGTTTGCAATGGGTCGGGCTAGTTAGCCTTCATGTTTGCATACACTAGCTCGCGTTCGCGGAGAGTGGACCTCCAGGAGCCTCGCGTTCGCCTGATCAAAGACGTGTTTGCGTAGAACACTTTGTGACCCTTCCCTCAGTACCCTACCCGTTCACGAGTAAACGGCCGCATTCGTGAAGGGTTATTCCCCCCTCTGCTTCACGTTCGCGTCCCATGTATCACGTTCGCGATGAAGGAACAAGACCCCTGGGAAAATTGCCTTACTCGTTCGCGAGTGTGTCGTGCCCACGCGAACGCGAAGAACAAAATCCCTGGGCACCTACAACAGAAATTTGCAACAGTTCTAACGCCAAAAACCATTTCGAGACACCTCCGAATCACTCTCGAGCCCTCAGGGCTCGCAACCAAACACACACACTAACTCAAAACATCCTACGAACTTAGTCGAGCGATAGAGTCGCCAACATAACATCAAAATCAATGAATTAAACCTTAAAATCCTCCCTTTTTCATTCTAGGTTCATAACTTTCCAACTTTAGATATTTACGTTCAAAACACGTCAAACGGCGTCTGGTTTCGACCAAATTTCATAGAAAGTGCTTAATGCATATTTAAGACATATACCGGGCATCAGAACCAAAATACGAGCCCGATACCTATATTTTCTAACTCATTTTCATTTCAAATTTTCATATCATTTTCAAAAAAAAACAATTTATTTCAAAAAATCTAATCTCGGGATTTCGATTTTGGGAATACGCCCGAGTCCCATATTTTCTACGTACCCCACGGGACCATTACATTAGGGGTCCGGGTTCGTTTCCCAAAATGTTGACCAAAGTCAACTTTATCAATATTAATATCAATTCTTCAATTGTTTCATAGAATTCACATATCTTAACATAAAAAATCTGCGTCTTTGCGCCCGGACTATGCAGATCAATGGTGGCAACGAAGAGCGAGGTTTTCAAGGCCTTAGAAGAACGAAAAAATAGAGATTACGATGATTGCTTTTTGGGTCGTCACACACTGTGTGACATATTTTTGGTCAGGTAACAATGACCGGCGTGGAAGAAAATCTGTCTCGAGGGGATGGTACTATTCTATGTGATTTCCCGAGGGGCTGATATGAGTGTTTCTGAGAGTGAGCCCGAGGGGCTGATATGAGTGATTGTGAGGTAGCGTGAAAGGCTGGTACTGCCTTGAGATATTTCCCGGGGGCGAGCTCTTATGTGCTCATTGTTTCATACTTACTCATCTTTCACTTGTTATACTGTGGTATTTGTGCCGGAGAGGCGGATTTAATTGCATATCAACACTAAGTGTTTTGAAATTATTTCTAAACTATTGAAAAGACCATTTTCAAAAGAGGTTTAAATTGATCCAAGAGATTTTCTAATGATTTCACAATTTTACTATTTTCTCAAAGGATTGTACACTACTTCTATACAACATGTTGGTTTTTTTACGTAATTTCTTGAAGATCAGTTCTTATTTACCTTTAATAATCACTAAGTTGGAGTAGTCACTTTACTCCCTACACCTCGTGTACAGATGCATGTGTTTATTCACTCGGTAGAAGGTATTGGCTGTTTGGAGGCAGAGCTGTAGGAGTTTGGCGAGGTGACTGCCAGCGTTTGCAGAACCGTTTCTTTCTATGTTATTCATTCTTCCTATTCAGTGTATTTCTAGACTTAGTAAATGTAATTACACTCATATAGATGCTCGTGACTTGTGACACCCCGATTTGGGCTGTGTTTGGATTGTACTTTTGCTAAGTAATGTTATTAAATCATCTTTTAAATTGTTTATTCATGTTTATCTATTTTTGAAAAAGGAATTAGAGTTGGTTTGATAACCTTGTCTTCACGAGAGGCGCCATCACGATCGGAGCGGGGTTTGGGTCGTGATAGTGCACTTATCGTTTTTGCACATATTGTGAATCACACCATGTGAAACGAACCCATGATCCATAACATGTTGATTTTAATTATTATTTGACATTTTGGTTGAGTCGCGTGAAACTCACACTCGGATTGGAGATTATATTATGACTATGCCACGAGAACTGTACCCATAGTCACGATGATTTTATTTATCGTGCCTAAAGTAAACTACAATGTTCAGAATTATCTTCCTAAGCTGCTTTGAGATTTGTGGTAAGGTCATGATCTATGAAAAGTTTTTTGTAAGTTCAATTATTGGATTTATTGGCAGATTCAGTCACTTACTAAAATGAGAGAAAACCAGACGAATTAATATATAAGAAGTTGGTTAACTGCAATTAAATTAAGAGACTAAGTCAGTTCATGGAAGAAAAATTAGCCAACCATGTTTGCTATTAAAAAATAAAGACGATTGTGTTTCAAAAATTCCAATAACGCTTTGGCTATGTTGGGCGGGTATAAGCGGACATGGGCCAAGTATGGAATAAAATACTACAAGGATAAATGATATCCAATTGGGCTTTCGCGTGAAAGCCTAATTGTGTGAGACTGTCATGTTGTTGACTAATTCCTTTTAAAGTCGGCGCCTGAACGATTGGGCCTGGCTTCTATCATGGCCATGATTTTTCAATATTCCATTATCAATTTCGTAAAAAAAAAATATAAGAGCAAGAAATCACATAAATTCCTACTTAACTTCAATTGAACTTAGTTAGACATGAACATCACATTATCATTTATCAAACATAAATAAAATATCACAGATTCCATTAAGCTATACATTATAAATCCTAATCTGCTTGGTTCACTAGAGTTTATTTACTCATTCCATCTTGACAGAAACGTTGTGCAAAATGTATCACCATTTCTTCAAACAACTAGTCTCAAAACTTATTACTCAAGTAATCCACCTAAAAAAAGTTTAAGCAGATTCCAAAAAGAAAATAAAGTGGTTTCCAGATCTAAATCCTCTTGCTTTTAGCTTAACTTTCAAATTAAAGAAATCTTTATTAGGTGACCTCAAGTCCATTTCTTCATAAATAGTCTAAAACCTTACAATCTCCAATACGAAAGCAATAAAATGAAGACACTAATTTTCTAATGGCTAACATACAATAGATCAAATATATGTAGACTTAGCCATAACTAACAGGTAAATTTTCATTTCTGACTTAAATACAAAGAAATCACTACAGGCAGGCTAAATTTGGATCATTTTCATCTAAAACAAATTGCACAAAAAGGAAATAGTGAATCATGGATATTCATGGAGATTATAAAGGATCGGTAGGATCTCAAGCAGTAAAGAATTACAAACCAATTAAAAGGAAAATTCATAAACGATAACTCAACTTCGCTACCAGTAATCATATCATCATGAAAAATTCATTCATTTCTAAGCTCATAATGAGTAGCCAAAATGTCTGCAAAAGATGAATATCGAGAAAGGATTAGAGCCCGATAGAGCTAAAAACTCCAGATAGAAAAATTAGCTACAGAGCAAGCAACAAGCACAGTTAAACATGTCAGAAAAAGAACAACTTCAAATATATGCCTTAAGATTCTACCAGGGACCCGAAAAGCTGAGGAACCTCTTCTTTTTTGAAGTTTGCTTGAGAATGTTTCTTCGACTTCTTAGCTTTTGTAATTGTTCTATGTGTGTAAAGATACATAGATCAAACAATGCTTAATATGAAGGAGTATGTGAGCTTTTATGCATAAAAATCAGAGGTTGTTGAAAGAATCTGTTACCCACCACCACCACCACCACCACCACCACCACCACCACCACCACCACCATAAAATTTAGAAAAATGGCATTTTTGCAACTGAATTAGACATCTATCCTTTTTATATCATCTTTCTATCCTTTTAGATATTCTTTCTTATTTACAACATCTTTTCTTAACCAATCTGGACAACTGTCCACTATAGATTCTTTTCTTATTTTTCTCAACCCCTTAAATTCTAAGATTAACTCCTTTTGACCTCTGATTCACTGCATTTTAACCCCTTCCAAACTATTCTAAAACTTCTCATCAACTAAAAGAAAAATTCCATAAGTTTCTATCTCATTTACCCCATCAAGTTGCAAGTAATACCAACTAGTGCCTTTACCCAACCTATTATCCTCTTCTTTCCCATAGAATCAATATTACTAAATAAAAATTAATATTAAGCTTTCAAGTACAAATTAATCAAAATCAGCAAACGGATTGACCTATCAATTAACCACATGCATAATTAAAATCATAACCTAATTAATCGATTAAACTTCGAGTAGAACTAAATCAAATAATTATTCAGAAAGATAAAATATTTCAATTATTAACCTAAGCATGTTGTCAAACTAATAATTAACAAACTCTAAGGAATGAAGAAAAGAAGTAAAGGATTACCATGTGAAACACTGTGGAACAAAAAGAAAAGAATTTCAGATGATGGCCGGCATCGACACACAAGCATTGGCTTATGCTTGAGAGTGTAACTAATTTTGTATGCGACTATGTTAGCCATAATCCTGTCAAGATCAAAGGACTCTCAACAGCTCTGGCCGGTCAATGGAGAATTGACCGACAACCAAAGGGTACTAACAATGAAGGTGAGGCGATAGCAATAGTAGAGGCAATGACAATGTGCAAAACAATGAAACTCAACAATGTTTGGCTTCAGACAGATTCAATGACGCTTCAAAAGATCATAGATGGACAATGGAAACCACCATGGAATATTGTGGATGCAGTGGAGGAAATCGACATACTCAAAGCGGGGTGTAACTTCAAGGTATCTCACATATTAAGAGAGGGAAACAAACTAGCAAACCACCTTGCAAATCAAGCTCATGATAGTGGTAACATCGAGTGTTTTGATTTCTGGGACCTTGATGTCTTAAGCAGGAGGATTGTAAATGATGATAAGCTACAATGTATAAAACTGATAATGAGAATTGCAAGAAATTAGGAAAGGAAAGGGAAGGCACCAAGGGCAACATGGAGATAACCTCTTTCACTAACATTTCTTTACTTTTTGCAGGTACAAGATTTGTAATGCTGGTCTTTGTTGTCATGAAATTTCCAGTGGTGGTATTAATGTAATGCGTTCATTCCACTGGAAGTAACATGCAGCTGGACAGTGGTACTAAACATGAAAGCGTCAACAAACAAGGAAAATTGTTACTTTAACAAGGGTATAAAAAAGAATAGAAGAAACATGGAGATTATGTTTTGGAAAATACTGTGCAGAGTTCTCAGTGATCTTAATCGAGAGAGGGACAACTGGGAGTTCAAGTAGAAATGTACAGGTTCAGCTTAACATTTTGTGCGTAATTCTGGTTTTGTAACACCATATCTTTAATATTAAGCACATGCATAAGATGGAGGAACATAATTTGAGAGATGGACAAAATTTTTGGTAGTTCAAGCAGTGGCAGTGAGCAGATTTTTTAATATGCATCTCACATGGGGAAGGAAATGGGCAGAGGCATGCGTCTGGGAATGTCTGATTTTTAAATAAATTGCATGATTTTTCAGGAAAGAGGGCACATGAAGGAGATGCAATGGTCAAAGGATATTGGAAACAAAAAATCATGTGTATATCGCATGAAAAGCTGGACCAATGCTATTTTTAATTGAAAGCATGCTTTACTTAATGCACGTCTGGTCTTTGTATTAAATGGACATGGGACAAAGCACATGTGACCATGCTCCTTTTAAGCTTTTCAATATTAAAAGCAAGCATGTTGTTGGAACATGGAATTCTCCAATTTTCATGCTGAAAAAACGATATGCAGGCGTGGGAAAAAATATTACACGAGCATGACAACCAATGACAATTTCATGGATTGGGATCACTTTTTTAATTATTGTTTGCATTTCTGACACCAAGGTTGAGTATATCACTTAACTTTGGTAATATGATGAATGTAACTGTCAAATTTTATTTCTGCATTTCGTAGGACATTCCGACAATGTAATTTCCTTTTCTGTTTATTTATTAATAAAATCTATCCCTAGGCGCTTGCCTATGGGATTGCCAAAAAAAAAAAAAGAAATTAGAGAAAACCAATGGCAACCTAGAACAGTCAATGAGAGAAGTTTATTAGTGTTGGTTTTAAGCCTAAACAATCGGGATTTGTGAAAAAATTGAAAAAGGGTGGATATAGGTTTTAGGATTTCCTAGATTTAAGGATTAAGAGATTTTGGAGGTTTTTAAAAGAAATAACGGAGGGATATGGGATGAGAAAGAGATGGGGATTGTGGGATGAAGATTTTGGGGAGATTAGGGTTATTTGAAACGACACCACCAACAAAGGGTCTTAGGGCGGCTAGGGTTTGGGAGGGGATTTGAGAGAGATGAGAGATATGAAAGTGAAGTATTTTCTTAAGGTTGTGAGGGGGGGGGGGGGATAGGAGGGGGGTTCTTGGATAGTTATAAGGGAAAAGGATAATTAGTTCACAAGCACTAAATCTAAGGCAATAAATGGTGGGGATCAACCCGATTAAAACGTGGTCGATTTATTTTAAAGTGGGAACTGGATTGGGTCATACTTTGGGATGGACTTGGAGGATTTAAGGAAATTGGGCCATTTAATGTTGGCCCAGTCTGTTTTTGAAACTCAAAAGCACCCTTTTTTCCTTTCTTTCTTTCAATTTCAAAATTATCCCACTATTAAGATACCCAATTTCCTTTGCACAATCAAACCATTAGAGCCAAACTACTAACCTTTAGTACAAGAACCAGGTTCTTGACCTTTTTTATTTTAAAGAATAAAATCTCTTTTATCATTCATGCACTGCATCTACATCTTCTACACTTATCATGCGTGTTTACTTGCAAGGGTATTGGAGTGAGTTAGACAGGGCCAGAAAACACTTTGAGCCAGTTATTTCATGAAGGTAAAATCTAGCTAAAGAGGAATCAGGTTCTAAATTTGGATTTAAAAGCCCCAGCTTCACGTTGTTTCTTTCAAACTGTTCTCTACTTAGCGCCTTGGTGAAAATGTCTGCAATTTGACCTTCTGTACTGCAGAACTTCATACATTTCAGCCCTTTCTCCGCATTATCTCTTAGAAAATGATGCCTCACATCAATATGTTTTGACCTTTCTGTTGAACTAGATTCTTGGCTATGTTGAGTGCACTGGTGTTGTCACATAGAAGAGGCACACTCTGAGTGAGTTCCCCAAAGTCCTCCGGTTGCTGCTTGATCCATAAAAGCTAATACAACTGGATTCTGCAGCTACACATTCAACTTCAGCTATTGAAAGAGACACTGAATTTTCCTTCCTTGTACCCCAAGAGATAAGACATGAACCTAAGAAGTGAACCATTCCAGAAGTATTTTTCTTGTCCACAAGATAACCTGCATAATCTGCTTGAGCATACCAAATCAGATTAAAACTTTCAACTGATGGATAATATAGCACTTGGTCCCACGTTCTTTTGAGATATCTAAGTATACTTTTGGTAGCCTTCAAGTGAAATTTATTGGGATTTGATTGAAACCTTGCACATAGCCTCATACTGAAAACAATATCATGTTTAATGGCAGTGAGATAGAGGAAAGACCTAGTAATGCCTTTATACATGGTTTGATTCACAGGGGATCCAATTTCATATATGTCTAGTCGAATGACACTAGCAATGGGAGTGTGTATCACCTTTGATGCTTCCATGTCAAACCTCTCCAAGAGCTCCCTGATGTATTTTTACTGACAAATGGATATACCCTTTGGGGACTGTTTTACTTGAAGACCCAAGAAGAAGTTCAGTTCCCCCATCATGCTCATTTCAATTCACTTCGCATAAGTTCTGAATATTCTTCAGATAGAGAATTAGGTATTTCTCCAAAAATGATATCATCAACATAGACCTGAACAATGAGTAGGTTCCTTCCTCATTTCTTTAAGAAAAGAGTGTTGTCAATTTTCCCTCTTTTAAAACCATTTTCTAAGAGGAACTTTGACAACCTTTTATACCAAGCTCAAGGAGATTGCTATAGCCCGTACAGAGCTTGTCCAGTCTAAACACATATGCAGGTTGCTCATGACATTCAAACCCTGGGGGTTGCTTCACATAGACTTCTTCCTTAAGGAGTCCATTCAAAAATACACTCTTAACATCCATTTGGAATAAGGTGAATTCCATATGAGATGTAAAAGTGATTAGAATTCTAATAGCTTCCATGCGAGCCACTAGATAAAACGTTTCATCATAGTCAATAGCCTGGACTTGTTCCTTGTGGTAATTCCATGTTCATCGAGCTTGTTTCTTAATACCCACATGGCTCCTATAATGGTTCTACCCGAGAGTCTAGGTACCAGGTGCCACACATTATTTCTCTCAAACTGATGTAGCTCATCTTGCATGGCTGTAATCCAATCTGTATCTTCCAAGGCTTCCTTGATATTCTTGGGTTCTATCTAGGAAAGAAAGTCTGAGAAGGCAAGTGAATTTCTGGATCTTGACCTGATTTGTACTCCGAAATCTAGAGGAGTGATAATGTTGTCTATTGGATGAGAGTGTGTCTCTAGTTAGACGTATGAGGTTCATTCTGAGAGGGGGAAGGTATGTTTGGCTGATTTTCCTCTGTTCTTCTCTCAGGTGCTACTGGAGTTCCCTGAACTGCATCAACCACTCTTTCTTCAGATTCAGTGGTTGTAATTGAAGTGCTTGGTTATGTTGATGATGAGGCAGCGTTGTTTTCATTTTGCTCCTTTACTTGACTCATCATATCTGCCTTTCGATTTGTCATGTTAATGACTTCACCAGGGGCTAGTAAGGGTTCTCTATCTTGATCTTCCTCAGCACTCTTCTCAAATGACGGATGAGTTTCATCAAAAATAACATGAACACTTTCCTTAACACATTGAGTCTGCTTATTATATATCTTGTAATCCTTGCTTTAATAATAGTAGCCCAGAAATATCCCTTCATCACTCTTGGCATCAAATTTACCAAGTTGATCCTTTCCATTATTGAGAACATAGAATTTGCACCCAAATGTTCTTAGGTGAGTCGGCTTGAGTTCCCTTCCTTTCGATAAGCATTAACAACTTTAGCCCAGAATTTTTTTGTAATTCCACTGTCGATAAGCATTGTTCTTGCCATTTTCTCAAGAGTTTTGTTCTTCCTTTCTACTACTCCATTTTGCTGGGGAGTTCTGGGAGCCGAGAAGTTGTGTGTGATGCCATTTGCATTGCAAAATTCATCAAATTTGACATTTTTAAATTCTGTCCCATGACCAGATCTAATACATGCAACTCTAGAATCCCTCTTCACTTGGATTTTCTTCACAAAGACCAAAAATGCCTCAACAATTTCATATTCGATTATGAGAAACAGATTCCATGTGAATATGGAGTAGTCATCTACTATTACAAAAATATATCTTTTTCCTCCTCTGCTTTGCACTCTCATAGGTCCACACAGATCCATATGCAGAAGCTCTAGTGACTTTTGGGTGTTCACATCTCTTTTAGACTTAAAAGAGTACTTCACATGTTTTCCTCTCGCACAGGCATCACAGACTTTTTACATCTTGAATTATGACATAGCCAGACCATGGACCAGGTCCTTCTGAATTAGTTTTTTCAGAAGAGAAAAACTTGCATGGCCCAGTCTTATGTGCCATAGTTAAACTTCATCATCAACAGCTTTCAAACAACTCAGATCACCATTCTGTAAGGACTCAAAATCAGCGACATTGATGTTATTGTATATTTTTTCCACAAGTACTATTTCACTGGTCACAAGATCAGTGACTATATATATTTCGAACGAGAATTCCACCTTATTTCCTTTATCACAGATTTGAGAAACACTCAAGAGGTTGTACTTAAGGCCATTTACATAGTACACATTTTCAATTGAATGAGTGAGTGACTTTCCGACTTTTCCAACTCCAACAATGTACCTCATTTTACCATTGCCAAAGGATACTCCCTCCTTACAAGGCTTTTGGTGAAAGAAAGTCTGTGGTGTTCCCAGTCATGTGTTTGAACACTCACTATCCATGAACCATTGTTGACCCCTTCCTTTCACCGTTCCCTGCACAAGAGATTAGGAGTTAGTTTTAAGAACCCAAACAATTATTGGTCCTTTGTAGTAATTAAGAGGATGAATAAGAGTTCTCTTAGTCCATGCCGGTAATATGTATTTTTTGTGAGTGGAACCTGGTCCCTCTTTTGTAGTCACTGTTTTAGCAAACACTTTATTTTTTTGACCTGATTAATTCTTGGCATGGATATCTTCCTTGAAGTTCCCAGTGTTCCCACATCGGGTACAAGGCCAATTACAGAGACAATAACGTACTTACTGTGATTGTGACGAGTTTTATCCCTTTGGAACCTTGCTCCCTGCCCGTTTTCACAATTATTAGTATGCAAGGCAGTGGTAGCTTCTGAGAACCATGTCCACATCCTAAATCTCATAGCTTTCACCTCATTTTCAAGCCTAATGTGTTCCTCACTTGCTATCTCATTTCCCTTTCTAGAACTTTCAAGTTTTGACTTAGTCCATGGTTTCACTATTGTTTTTCTTAGGTCTACAATTTCTACTGACATATCACTCTTTCTTTTCTGAGGATTTCAATGGTTTTCTTATAGTTAGTAACTACATCCACTAAGTCGTCTCTAGTTTGTCCAGATTCTCCTAATTCTAAGGTGAAAGAATCCCTATCCTCCACAAGACTATGAAAAGCAGTTATTAATACATCAGCTAAAGACATGAATTTTTCTGGAGAAGAGGATTTCAGATTTCTCTGAACATCCCTGGAATTTATCTCTTTGTTGCCATTGTCTTCAATGTCGACGCCCCCTTTTTCCAAGGAGAAATCGGGTTTTACGACATTATGGACAAAACAACTCTATTTCCTATTGGGAATTGGGTTATGGAATTGGAAGAGTCACCACCTAATGATTATAGTGCATTAGGACACTTTAAGAGAGTGTTTTTGAGAGAGAAACCAGAGTTGGGTAAGGGCTTGAGATTATCTCGAGGGGAAGGTGTTAGGCACCCCTCAAGATCCATAAATGTGGTTCCCGGCCGTGCTAATTATGACTTTAGAAGAAGATGAGGCAAGTAGACAAATAAAATACACATGTACAACATTCATATAATTTGGAAGCTTTAAAGAAAAGGACATAAGTTTGAAATAAAAGAGGATTAGTTTAAAAAGCATCAGGAGAACATTTAAATAAAGCACGTAAGAGAAAGTGGGGTCCTAGGTTTAACTTTAATATGGATCATTCGATGCAATATCTAGCTTATATTCCCAAAGAGGGGTCGTTTTATGATATTATCGCATCGTCATCATCTCTATATTCTACCATTCCCACCCTGTTAAGGTATTTAAACGTGTGAATTGGTCAAGAATGCTCATTGCGTGCTATTACCCGTCCCGTTCTATAGATCATAGAGGGCACTTAGGATCACTATTCCTATAAGGTAGGAAGTAGGCTGAACCCCTAGGTTCAAAGGTTAAAATGTTAGGCGACATGCAAAAACAAATAGGACTTGCACATAAAGGAATCATGTAAAACATATAAAGGTTCAAATATCCCTCTGCAAACGAACACGTAATGAGCACGACTCAAGCAAAATTAAGGTCTAAGGGAAAGAGAGTTTGAAGCTGCAGTATAAATTAAAACACAAGTTAAAGGTTCGCAGACATGCACGTAAAAGGAAAAGAACGTTCGGAACTGAACAGAAGCAGTATAAGTATAGAAACTTGTCGAAGTCATTTAGAAACATTTGTGGAAAGGCTGTAAAAATAGTTTTTTCGACAGGGAGAGTAAAAGAACAAAAAGTGATTCAGAAGTGTGAAGTAAAACAGTGAACATTATTAGCTTTCAAAATTTATTGCAATATTCAGGCAGCTTTAAAATAGTAATCCAGTTCTGGACAAAAATACAGTAGAAGCATTTTGCATAGGTAGTTTGAAAATAGGACAGAAATTTATGAACAATTAGAAAACAGCTTTAGAGACAAACAAGTTCGGATAGAGGCGGATTAATTAGAACGCGACTTGAAGGTGATTAGTCAGTTTTTTTTCGGCCTAAGGCTTTCCTAGGCATTATTAAATACAGTCAACAAGCACATTTTTGTTTCCAGTTTTAACAAGGAGTCCTCAACTGATTTTTTACCCAGATTAGCAGAGTGTTTAAACGATTTGCAAATAAAAAATCCTAGAAGCATGGTATCTAATGCACAGAAGTCCTATGAACATGATATCTAAACGTGATTATAATGACTTATTGATGATTGCTTGGTTACGATTATGAAAAATGTACAGAATGACAATTAAGAGTGAAAGGACTAGAAACATGATTTCTATATGCAGCAATGTGTGTCCTAAAGCATGGAATCTATTACACAAGAAAGTATAAGCCATATGGACATGTTTTCTACCCATTACCCTCTCAATATTTACTATAATACTCATTGTTTGTATAGATTATTACAGCCAGATAATTAAAAATACAACAGTGAGAAAAAGAAAATAATAAGTTACTCTATAGAGAGCCTTCAGCCATGCCCAAACATTTCCAACCTCACTTCTTTCAAATTTCATGGCCAATACCAAGGTTTGGGTGTGGCAAAGCTCCTTACCTGGCCAATACCAGGCCCCCAAAAGATGTCCCAATTGGGCAGTTTCAAACATTGGAAGCCAGCCTTGGGCATAAGAGTTCCATGAGTGCTCGAGGCTCCCATGGCAGTGCTTACACCAAGGAGGCCTAACCTAGGGTTCTAAGAGTAGTGAAGTTGTGATAGAATTGAGAAAGTGGAAAAAACAGTTGAGAGTCAATTTAAGAAATCAACAGAAGATAGTTTGAGAAAATAGTTTAAAAGGGCTAAAAGAGGTTAAAACAATTCTTTTAAAATCATTTGAACTAACCAGTCTAGAGCATTATACAAACAGGGCAAAAGGGGGAGGGAATAGATAAGCATAGTAAACTACTCACACACAGGCAACACATTGGAGAAAATCAAACCTGGTTGCAAAGTAGGAGTTCAGTACCAAACTCCAACATAATCAAACTTAGGGAGAGGTTTTAGACTAATAAAATAGTCAAGAAGACCTGGACACTTGATAGTAGACACGAGGAAGGAAGAAAACATGCATTGAGGTAGGTAAGGGGTAAGGGGAACATGCCAAGCCAAACTAAGTAAACTGGTAAGTGTATAGTAATGACAGCAGAAACATAGGTAAAAGCACACAAGAAACAAGAAGAAGTGCAAAACTAGTAAAATCATGTCGTTTTGGAAACTGTACATTGAATAGGTAACATACCAGTTGCAGACAATAGAACACAATAACAATGAGCAGTAGTGCACAAAAAGAGCAAAGTATCTAGAGAATGAGAACAACAAGGTGAGAGCAGCAGTGTGTAGCAAAGAGAGAATGACAGTATGCAGCAATGCGAGCAGCAGGCAAACAAACCCAAGCAAATAATGCAGCAGACCCTTAGCAGTGCCAAAGTAAACAGCCAAGATCACTCAATCTTGGCTTTTAGCCGATGAAGTATTCAAATAGGAGAATAAGAGTGTATAGAAACAGTAGAGAAAGAGAGAACACTGAGTATTTTGAAAGAGAGAGTTCAGAGAGTTTGAACTTGTGCTTGTGTATGAGAGATATGCAATGTGTTGGTTGTTCTTTCAAAAGGAATGGGGAAGGGTACTAATAGTACTAGAAACGAGTGAACAAACAAGGAACCAAACTATAATTAAGGAATGAGCATCTATTACAATCCCATCAATGTAAGAATTTCCCTTAATTAAGGAGTCCAAGACAAAGGGTAACAAGTAGTAGATTTAAAGAAGGAAAAGAATCAATCAGACTCTACAATTACTCTAGCGGATTGATCTTAGAATTTTGAGAGTCCTCCTCTAAATAGGGGTTAGATACATAATAATTCAAGTACGGAAAATATATGCTGATAATTTTGAAAGCCTATTTGTGTGCACATATGGTAAGGGAATACAAATTAATTCTGTCAATTAGTAAGAGAATCATGGACAAAACTAAAAATCAGAGGGAATTATAAGTAAGGAAAGCACAACTAAATAAGGAAGTGGGTCAAAAGAAATCATTGTAAAACGTCTGACAAAAATCATATACAAATCATGGATGTCACAAAGATGCACAAATCGGTAGAATATCACATGAGCGATGAACCATTAAACCTATAAAGTATAGTAGGCATGCAAATTACAGAACCCTAAGCAAGGTGTCATGGAAGCAACAAAGGGTCAGAACCCTAGCGAGAAACTAAAGCAGGGAGCTCAAATTTCCAAGGAAACCAAACAAACTCTTAACACAACAAGCACATACGAACACATAATACTCACGAAAAGCAGAAGATATATTATTTTTAAAAGGGTGAGAAACCCTAGCCAGAAAGTTTGAGCATTCAAAATTAACAAGGAAACTAAATGCTCACAACACAAATAAATACAAACAACCACATAATACTCAAGAAAAGTAGGAGATATAGTGACTTTAAAAAGGGTCAGAAAACCCTAGTTTTGAAAAAGAACAGAAATCGTTTAATACTGGAATAATCGTAAAGATTGAATAAAACATAGTGTAAAATATGAAAATACGAGACAAAATTGTTAAAAATCATAGGTCTGAGATGTTTGGGTTAAGATTAGGTTTCATAGGAAATCAGTGAGAGGGGGTAAGAGAAACCTGGTTGTGAAGCTCAAAGATAATGACGTTTTTAGCATCATCGAACCAAAATCCATCGGAGAAAGGCCGGAATCGGACCTTGACAAGGCTCCAGTAACCATATTCATGGTGGAGGCTTCTGGGTTTTCAAGCTTTGGAGAGAATATGGTGATACATGGACTCCATGGTTGCTGGAGATCGAGAGAGGTGAGGGAGGAGTGAGCCGGAGAGGCGATGGTCGTCATCGGAGAAGACGGAGAGAACCAGAAGGTTCTAGAGAGATGAGAGGTTAGAGAGCATAGGTTAGAGAGATAGAGACAGGCTGGTGAGAATGAAGGGTTGGGGGGATGGGTAATTAGATCTAATTAGGGAAAGAGATTCTGGGCCGTTGATCGTATTTGATCAACGCCTCAGATTAAATCTGAGGCGGGTCGGGTTAGTTATAGGATTGGGCCGGGTGATTTAGTAATTGGGTCGTTTGAATTGGTCTTAAGAGTTGGCTGAAATAGGGGTTGAATTTGGCTATATTTTAAATGAAATGTGGCTATAGTTTTAACTATCCAATTTTCCCCAAATATAATTTTATAAAAGTAGCAGACAATTTATAAAAAATTCAATAAAATTACTCAGACACTAAAATAGGTTTGGGAGTTGATTAAAAATATCATGAACGATTTTACACTTGAAATACTTATTAAATTGAGAAAATAGGCTGAAATTGCAATTTAATGCAATTTTAGTTTCATACACTTAATGGCTTTGTAAAATCTTGTAAAAATTACATAAATTATATTTATATGTAAATGAGAGAATAAAATTATTTATTTACTAAAATAGTAAGGTTTGATGCCAAATATTGAATTTTATAGTACAAAAATGAGCGGTAAATATATTTTAAAAATGCTTGAAAAATCGTAGAAAAATACCAAACCCTTTGTGGATGCTTATATATGCATTCACAAGCTATTTTGGAAGGTATTTTGGGTACAAAAATACGTAGGGAAAAATTGGGTATTAACAGCTACACTCTTTACCCGAGGAGGATGAAAGAGTGTTCGGGTAAAAATAAGATGGCCAATTTTGACCGGAAGTGACAATAGTACGAGAGTTTCGGCTGTGCTCTGGCCTCTGAGCTGTCTACATATCCCTGGTCTTACAGGAATCAGGCCGTATGTAGTTGGGGAGCCATTGGCGGAGTATGCCAATGAAGATTCGAAAAGGCGGATGCAGCGGGGTTTGAGATTTGGAAAGGGTTTGAGGATCGGACGAACCGCAGAGAACTGGAGCGGGAGTGCTCCTGCTGAGACAGTCGTGCCGGCCGGCGTACCTACAAATGAACGATGTGCGGATATTTTGCATAATTTAAACGCGATGCACGTTCCCGTTGGACCATGAATGATTTCCTCGGACTATTAGGCTGGCGTCCTCAGACCATGACATCCGGCTATGAATAGCATGAAAGTAAAGATTTGTAGGCCATGAAATGGTGTTCTCGGGCCATGCGGATGGTGCCTCCGAACTATGACGCCTTTGAATAAATTGGTGATTTTTCAGCCCATGAGAAGGTGGCATTATTTCAGCCGAATGAATGCAAGGGTGGCAATGTTTCAGCCGAAGAGATAATTTAAGTGCCGGGGCGATATTTCAGCCCGAATAAGACAGGGTGGCGATTTTCAGCCAAAAAATGCAAAGCAAAGGAGGTAGGGCTTAACCTCAG
Source organism: Nicotiana benthamiana (assembly GCA_034376525.1). NCBI lineage: Eukaryota > Viridiplantae > Streptophyta > Magnoliopsida > Solanales > Solanaceae > Nicotiana > Nicotiana benthamiana. The sequence continues at coordinate 116,400,931 of CM067340.1, forward strand.
AAGGAAGAGAATAGCCTTATACATTCATGAAGGTAGAGCTTAACCTCGGAAGGTACATAATAGCCTTATGCAATGCAAGATGGAGACAGAGCTTAGTCGCGAAAGGCAGAAAATAGCCTTATGCAATGCAAGATGGAGACAGAGCTTAGTCTCGAAAGGCAGAAAATAGCCTTATGCAAAGATGGAGGCAAAGATTAGCCTCGGAAGGCAGAAAATAGCCTTATGCAAAGATGGAGGCAGAGCTTAGCCTCAGAAGGCAGAGAATAGCCTTATGCAATGCAAGATGGAGACAGATCTTAGTCTCGAAAGGCAGAGAATAACCTTATGCAATGCATGATGGAGACAGAGCTTAGTCTCGAAAGGCAGAAGATAGCCTTATGCAAAGATGGAGGCAGAGCTTAGCCTCGGAAGGCATGAGATAGCCTTATGCAGGATGGAGGCAGAGCTTAGCCTCGAAAGGCAGAGAATAGCCTTATGCAATGCAAGATGGAGACAGAGCTTATTCTCGAAAGTCAGAAAATAGCCTTATGCAGGAGTGCAAAAAATATAAAGGAGAGGATGATGATGATTTTCTTAGCTGATAGATGATTGCGATATTGATGACTACTGGGGTAGCATTGAATGTGGATAGTAAGCCTTCATCACGTAGATAGTGGCTTTGTTTTGTAAGACTCCTGCATCGCCTACTTGCATCCCGGATTCCTGCATCCAAAGAAAAATCGTGAGTTTTGCAAAGGGGAGGTTAGTTCGCATCCTTCGACCCGAGGCGCTCTGTACCCCCTTGGGGCAGTGTTGCTGAATGATAGCGATCCAAATGATTTCATGCACAATTTTAGCAAATATGATGCAAATGTGTATACGAAATAAGGCAAAAGATAGTTTTTGTTTTATGATGAACCACAAATGCAACGCGGTTCAAGGCATGACAACCTCGCTGGCTTCGGAATTTTGAGGGTCCTTCTCAAAATTCTGCCCTACTTTACTGGGTTGATGCTGATGACGGCAGTGCTGGATGACTGAAAGCGGATTGATCTTAGAATTTTGAGGGTCCTCCTCAAAATTCTGCCCTAGTTTACTGAGTCGATGCTGATACAAAAGTTGACAAAATGACTTCAAAATTTTGAGGGTCCTCCTCAAAATTCAGCCCCAGTTCCAAATGCGGGGGAAAATGGAATTTTATTAATGATGTGACCAAACCCATAGGGCTGCCTAGGTATCCCCTCTGAAACGGGAATCAGGTAAGACGTAGTTCAAATTACATCATAAAGAAAGCATAGTGTTAAATGTAATATCTCTTCACTGCATCTGAGTTGATTGGTTTTGGCCAGATTTGTCCATCCATCTCTGCAAGGATAAGGGCTCCTCTAGTTATAACCTGCTGAACCATGTACGGACCCTGCCAGTTGGGAGAGAACTTCCCTTTGGCCTCGTCTTGATGCGGAAATATTTTCTTCAACACCAGCTGTCCTGGTATAAACTTTCTCGGTTGGAATCTTTTGTTGAAGGCTCTAGACCTCCTGTTCTGAAATAATTTTCCATGGCATACGGCGTTCATTATTTTCCCATATATAAGGGCTAACTGCTCGTATTGAACCTTGACCCATTCTATGTCATCTAACTCAGCTTCTTGTATGATTCTTAAGGATGGAATCTCTACGTCAGCGGGAATCACTGCCTCTGTACCATAAACCAACATGTAGGGAGTTCCCCCTGTTTATGTGTGAACTGTAGTATGATAACCCAATAGAGCGAATGACAACTTCTCATGCCACTGCCTATGCTTTTCGATCATTTTCCTTAGTATCTTCTTGAGGTTGTTATTGGCTGCTTCCATAGCTCAATTCATCTGAGGTCTATAAGCAGTAGAATTCCTGTGCCTGATCTTGAAAGTTTCAAACATCTCTTTCATAAAGTCGCTGTTGAGATTGGAACCATTATCAGTGATGATCGACTCTGGGATCCTAAACTAACAGAAAATATGATCTCGGACAAAGTCAGCCACGACTTTATTGGTTACTGCTTTGTATGAGGCTGCTTTAACCCATTTAGTAAAGTAATCTATTGCCGCTAAGATGAACATGTGTCCGTTTGATGCGGCATGCTTGATTGGTCTAAAAACATCCATTCCCCATGCGGCGAATGGCCACACTGACCTTGTTGCAGTGAGCTCGTTTGGAGGTACCTTTATCATATCCACATGCATCTGACATCGGTGACACTTTCGGACATACTGAATGCAGTCTGTCTCCATAGTCATCCAGAAATATCCTGCTCGGATTATCTTCTTTGCTAGAACAAAACCATTCATGTGCGGCCCACAAGTCCCTGAGACACTTTCCAATAACTTGGTTGCTTCTGTTGCATCGACACATCTTAATAGTCCCAGATCGGGAGTCTTTCGATACAGGATTTCTCCGCTATGAAAGAAATTTTTGGACAACCTTCTAAGCGTGCTCTTCTGAGTAGCATTAGCAAGCTCCGGGTGTTCACCTGTCGTTAGATACCTTTTGATGTCGTGGAACCAGGGTTTTCTGTCGGCTTCTTCCTCAAAACATGCACAATAAGCCGGTTGATCCTGAATTCTGACCTGGATAGGGTCAATGAAATTTGTGTCTGGATGCTGAATCATGGATGATAAAGTGGCTAGAGCATCAACGAACTCATTCTGTATTCTCGGAACATGCTGGAATTCCGTTTTTCTGAACCTCTTCTCAACTCCTGTATGTGATGCAAATAAGGGAGAATCTTGGAATTCTTGGTCGCCCACTCTTCTCGGACCTGGTGTATGAGTAGGTCTGAATCCCCAATCAGTAGCAACTCTTGGATGTTCATAACAATGGCCGGTTTAAGCCCCAAGATGCAAGCTTCATACTTGGCCATGTTATTGGTGCATGGGAGCCTGAGCTTGGCGGATACCGGATAATGTTGAGCAGTTTCTAATGCCAGGAGTGCTCCAATGCCAACTCCTTTGAAATTCGAGGCTCCGTCGAAACGCATCCTCCAACCGTCATAGGACTCTGCAATATCTTCTCCTATGAAAGCTATTTCCTCGTCGGGAAAATATGTCTTCAATGGTTCATACTCCCCTTCCACAGGGTTTTCTGCGAGATGATCTTCCAAAGCCTGTCCTTTAATTGCCTTTTGGGTGACATAGACAATGTCGAATTCACTTATCAAAATTTGCCACTTGGCGAGCTTGCCAGTGGGCATGGTCTTCTGAAAAACGTGTTTTAGTGGATCCATTCTTGATATAAGGTAGGTGGTGTAAGCACAAAAATAATGCCTCAGCGTCTGAGCTATCCAAGTTACATCACAACAGGTGCGTTCTAGTAAGGAATACCGAGCCCCGTATGGGGTAAATTGCTTGCTGAGGTAGTAAAATAGCTTGCTCCTTCCTCCCCGTTTCATCGTGTTGTCCCAAGACACAACCAAATGCTCCATCCAAAACTGCGAGATGGAGCAATAAAGGTCTCCCTGGCTTAGGCGGAACCAGGACTGGAGGCGTAGACAAGTATTCCTTGATCCTGTCGAAAGCCTTTTGACATTCATCGGTCTATTTGGTGGCGGCATCCTTCTTCAACATCTTGAATATAGGTTCGCAGATGACGGTAGAGTGAGCAATGAACCGGCTGATATAGTTAAGTCTCCCTAGGAAACTTATTACCTCTTTATTGCTCTTCGGCGGGAGCAACTCCTGAATAGATTTGACCTTTGATGGATCCAGCTCTATTCCTCGGTGACTTACGGTGAAACCCAACAACATTCCTGCAGGGAACCAAAATTCACATTTGGCGGGATTCAGTTTCAAGTTATACCTTCTTAGTCTGTTGAAGAACTTTCGGAGATCCTCCATGTGATCTGCGGCCTTCTTGGATTTGATGATGATATCTTCCACATATACCTCAATCTCTTTATTTATCATGTCATGAAAGAGGGTATTCATGGATCTCATGTAGGTAGCCCCCGCATTCTTCAGCCCAAACGGCATCATCCTGTAGCAATACATTCCCCAAGGCGTGATGAACACCGTTTTCTCTGCATCTCCTTCATCCATCCATATCTGATGATACCCTGTGAAAACATCGACGAATGACTGCAGCTCATTCTTGGCGCAGTTGTCGATCAGAATGTGTATGTTTGGTAAAGGGAAATTGTCTTTAGGACTGGCCCATTTGAGATCCCGGTAGTCGACACAGACTCTACCTTTCCCGTCCTTTTTCGGCACTGGCACAATGTTAGCTAACCAAGTTGGATATTCTACCACTTGAAGAACTCTGGCTTTGACTTGCTTGGTAACCTCCTCTTTGATCTTTAGACTCATATCTGGCTTGAATTTTCTGAGTTTCTGTTTTATCGAGGGACATGCAGGGTCTGTAGGTAGTTTGTGAGCGATGATGGACGTGCTGAGACCCGTCATATAGTCATAAGACCATGCAAAGATATCCTCATATTCTTTCCAGAACTCTACATATTCCTCTTTCTCTGTATATGATAAGTGCACATTGATGCGCGTTTCCTTGACATTCTCTGTATCTCCTAAATTAACGACTTTGGTTTCCTCCAAGTTGGATTTAGGACTGTTCTCAAAATTTTCGGCCTCTCTGACAACCTCTTCTGGTATATCATCTTCTTCTGAATCTATGTCCGTTTTTTGTATAGCCTCGTTGCGATTTACAGTTGTTGGTTCATCATCAAGATATGTAATAGTAATGCTGTGTGAAAATAAAATAAATAGCAGAGAAAAGTAATGAATAGTGAGACATTTGATAAAATTGAAAATACTTTTGATTGAATTCATAAGTGTTCAAAACGTTGGGGCTCTTTTGGAAAGTAAAAACAAATGCGGAAAGTAAGGAAAACAACTAGAAATAAAAATGCATGATGCTTGTTCAGCCTTATGACTTGCGCGAATGGTTAGTTCGGGAGTTGGAAGAGTTTTGAGTAAAAATATGTCCAATTATTTCTTTAAGATTCTCTTACAGATCAAGTTTGACTTCTCTCAACTTTTTAGGAAAATGGACCTGGATTCATGGTTTGACGGTCCTGGAAGGTCCGTGGAAAAATATGGGACCTGGGCGTATGCCCGGAATCGAATTTCAAGGTCCCTATCCCGAGTAATGAATTTTTATTGAAAATTGTTAAATGGAAATCCTAAGAGTTTAATATAGAGGAAAAATGCTTGATCACGTTGATATCCAGCCCGTATGTTGGTTCCAGAGCCTAGTACAAGTTCGGTATAATATTTTAGTCTTATCTGTGAGATTTGGTGAGAACGGGACTAATTTGACGTGATTCGGATATTCGGTTGAAAAGATAGGAATTGGGTGTTTTTGAGGAATTCATACATTTTGGGGTTAGCTCCGTGGTTTTAGGTGTTAATTGGGCGATTTGATTGCTTGAGCAAGTTTGCACATTGTGGTAGGACTTGCGTGGGTGTTAGGAGTGGAGCCTCGAGGGCTTGGGTGAGATTCGGGCATGGTTGGAGGTGAGAAAACACAGTAGTTTTTGCTGGTATTTTTGTTGCAACTGCCGGTTTTGCAATTGCGAGATGGGCATCGCAAGTGCGAACTCGCAATTGCAAGAAATGCTTCGCATTGGCGATATTGGTCGGGCTGGAAAGTGTTCACAGTTGCGAACTATGTCTTCGCATGTGCGAATCCAGCAGGGTCCGCATTTGTGACCCATGCATCGCATTTGCGATATTGGCCGGGCTGGGCAGTGTTCGAATTTACCAACCTTTTCCTCGAATTTGCGAACCCTGCAGGGTCTGCATTTGCTACCCAAACCTTGCATTTGCGATCGAGGAAGGCTAGGGTTCAGTTTGCATTTGCGAACCTTTTGTCGCAATTGCGACCTTCCATTTGCAAGAATGGTTATATGTATAGAGAGATCCTCTAGATATACAGATACAATAGATGTTCATAGATATATTGACATTCTATTGTTTCTTTGTTTTTGACTGAAAAAGCCCGTCGATCCAAATGAATCATTCTTCTGGTCTCTCTTCGCTCCCCACCCGAAACTGACCCACGGCGCAGCGCCCATTCGCTTCGCGCGCGGGAAGGAAACGAAGTTCAGTTCATGAGACCGCAGCGCAACGGAGTGGAGAAACCGCGACACGAAGTTCCTTACCTTAGCTGGATCTCGCTGGTGCCACCTAAATGGTAGGTAGGACGAGCTCTTATTCGCCCCTAGCGAACTTGTATACTCTTGTCCTGTTGGGTATAAAGGACACGAGGAGCTGCCTTGGGTATCTCTGAGGACTTGAGCTAAGGGATTGTTTACTTCCTTGCTTCCCATTGTAATTGCCATTGTAGCACGTGTGAGTCACAAATGCGACATCAGAGGACTGGTCAGGGTTTTTAAAAACGGGACTTAAAGCATTTATTTCATTTCTACTCTACACTTGGGCGATTTGAGAGCTTCCAAAGAGGGGATTTAAACATAGCATTGTGAAGTAAGTAATTTTATTCATACTTAGTTTAAATACATGTATATTAAGTAGATTAAACACCAAAAACTAGAATAAAATCAAAGGGTTAGAGCTAGACCTAGGGTTTTAATAAAACTAAGATTTAACCACGAAATTTGTTATGAAATAAACTATAATTCATATATTATTGACATTTAGGTTATAGAGAATGACTTTCTTCGGAAAATATCCGAATCCGGGCACGTGGGCCCTGGGTCGGAATTTAGGAAACTTGTGAAAAAGGTTGGTAAATCACTTAAAGAGTTAGAATTCAACCTTGTAAGCCTTTATTGACTAGTTCTTATTTTATTTAACTAGTTTGTGATCGTTCAGCTCCGAATTGAGAGCTTGGGCTTGTTCTTGATATTGGAAGTACGCTTTGGAGTGAGGTGAGTCTCTTTTTTAACCTTGTAAGAGAAAAATGTCCCCATAGATATAATAATTAAGAATTTGCTACTAAATGCGGGGGTTACGACGTATTTGGTGACGAGAGTCCGTGCGTAGCTACTACGGTATTAATTGTTTGGGTAGTGTAGGACCCACATCATGCCTAATTTGGGATGCTCTTGTATTTAAATGGCCAATATGATCATCTATGATATGCTAGAGACTTGAGAGAAATAAAAAGAGAACATATGAACTTGTTGGACTTTGTAAGAGTTTTCTTGTATAGAAATGAGCCTTTGTGTGCATTCTTGTTGTTTTCTTGATATTTATGGAGCGGGCCTATCGCCTAGGTAAAAATAGATGCATCTATGGTTCGTGCTGTTCGACTCTCGGCGTGATTGCGCATGATATATACATGTTGATGCTGGCATGCCTACTTGCTAAGTAATTGAAAAATGTCAATGGAAACCGAAATAAGGTCAAGAATCTGATTATTGCTTTCATTATAACCTGTTAAAATATTGTAGCTTTCCATGCTTAGCATAGCACATTGATATTACATTATCTTGACCCTAGTAAGTGTCAAATCGAACTCTCGTCTCTACTTCTTCGAGATTAGGCATGATACTTACTGGGTACATATTGTTTATGTACTCATGCTACACTTCTGTACTTAAATATACAGGATCTGAGGCAGGTGGATCTGGTTATCATTCCGGTGCGCACCCGTGAGTGGACTTGGGACTTCTACGGTGAGCTGCTTTTCCTTTATGCCGACCCGCAGGCGAAGAAGTCTTTCCTTTGTACTTTTATTTTTTGTCTATCCTGATTCATGACCTAATATGGAATCGGGTCGTGACAACATTTCTCTAAGAGTTTTCATGCTTGTAATATAGAAATTAAAAGCACATTGCGCGTGTACCCTATCTTAATGAGTATATTTAAAAAATGCACACTAATATTAATTTTTTTAATATTAAAATAAAAGTTAAAAAATATAAAATTCTAAAAGATGCAACCTAATTAGCAACTCAATAAAAGAAAAAATCTTGCTCTTACAGAATATATTCAAGTTAAGATTTATTCTAAATATAAGTTATTAGGCTTTCTTTTACGTATCAAAACAAAAACTTTCAAAAATTTAAAGAAGTTTTTCTGAATTTTTTCTTAGGAAGTTATACATTCTTGAGTTTATTGTAGAAGATACAGACATGAATAATTTGGCAGAAGACATACTTTTCCTCATGCAAAATTCAAAATTTTTGAGGAAATTGAGTAAAACATGAAGAAGTTATACTTTAATGGCTCAACATTGTAATTGACAAAATTCTCATTATTAAATTCAATTTAATATATTATGATACATGTACAAACAAATCAAAAGCGATAACAAATAATCTTCATTCATTATCTTTCCGTTCTCCCCAAATTTCAAAATAACTTTGCCACATCCTACAAGAAGAAGAAAAAAACAAACTCCAAATTAGTGACTTGGAAATTTTAGTCTCACCATCATTCTTTTGGGTGTCGTCTGAAATTCAGTAGCAAAAATACATGATGGTAACTAAAAAAAGGAACCAATATCAATATAAGAAAAAAATAAATATCAAACAAAGCACAATGAATCAAATTATACAAAACAGGTAAAGGACAAAACAAAAAAAATACTCTAAGCTATAAATTGACACCGGCGATAAATAGGTTTCACGTAAGCGAAAAGAAGAACATAGATGCAAATATTCTTTGAAGTACCATATTTAGTCTCACCACCTATTTATCAATTTATATTTATACTATATTAAAAAGAGAGTAGTATATATCTATATTATATTAAAAGGAGAATAGTATATATTGTGGTTAAGTCAAGTGGCAAGCTAAAATGAAGCCACTTGGCAATTTTAAGACAATATCTATAATTATAAAGTATAAATTGAAACATAAGTAATGAAAATAGTTGAATGAATCTTATACATAATTTAGATAAATCTTAGATAAATTTAATCTATTATCTATATTTATATGTATATTTATATCCATATCTACTATATTTAGATCATATAATGATCTACTCATAGATTTTCTTCTATTTTTTGGTAAGTAAAATTGTTTATTTCACAAACCAAGTATCTAAACTTTACAAATCTGTATCTTCAGGCACTTGGACATCATGCCCCAGGCCCTGTACTCTTCTTCTATCTACTTAACACAAAAAAGAACTAAAAAAAACATATCTTCAAGGTACTATCAACAATAAATTATCACTTAGATCTCGGGTATGACTTCATTTCCTGTAATGTTGTATCTAACTTTCTGTACTTGCTGTCACAGTAATGTATCTCATGTGCTACTGCTCGCAGAACTTCTTCCTTCCTTCTGATTTTCTGCTGAAAAACTCTCATATTCCTCTCATGCCACATATGATATACACATACTGCTAAACAAATCCGATACATGTGAGCGTTTGCAGTTTCCCCTTTACATTCATTTCAGCCCACCTTACTTCTTCAGCCCACCCTTTTGCTCTTCTTTTAATCCCTTGCCATCTTAGTATGATGGTCCGTATCTGCTTAGTCATCGCACATCCAAAAAATAGGTGTTAAATAGTTTCAGGATCTTCCTCACACATAATGCATGAACTATCTTCCACTAGACTCCATTTAGCCACTCTATCTCGCGTCTGTAGCATGTCATGTGATGCCTGAAATAAGATGAATTTCCACCTGGGAATAGCATAGTTATTACATATTAGCCTTCTTCATGTGCATTTTTGAAATTCTCCTTGCAAATTTCTGTACATCATATGTATATTGAACTTAGCCATCTTTTTTATTTCCTCCTATTGTATCCCTGCTTCCTCCATGTATTGTGCAGCCTTTAATATTTTCTGAATTATTCAAGATGCTTGCATTGGTTTACTCTTCCACAAGCTACTATTTTTCCGACAATAACAATGTATCTATTTCACCCACAATTTGTCTTTTTATTACGAATATTCCATAACAATTTACTCACAGCAGCCTTGTTCCACAACTGAATATCCATTATGTTCAACCCCCTGCTGTCTGAGGCAAGCAAATCCTGTCCCAAGCTATGAGTGCCCTGTGAGATACCTTAACTCCTCCGGTCCATATGAACCTCTTACATACACTCTCTATCATTTGTATCAACTTTTTTGGCAATGTAAAGATCTGTGACCAAAAAGTTACAGATCTATATTATCTAGAAATATGGAGGTAAAAAGTTAATTTAAAAATAATAGTAGAAAAAAATAAAAAATATAGAAATACGTAAATTGAGATAACATAGGACTATCTATGTGACGACCCAAAGGGTCATCACCGTAATTCTCCCTTTCTTTGTGCTTCTGGGGACTTGAAAACCCCTTATTTGTTTGTCTCGATTTGCATGCGCAGTCCGGACGCAAAGCCGAAAATTTTTTATGTGGAAATATTTGAATTCTGTATTAAAACTATGAATTTTGATACTAATATTGCTATAGTTGACTTTGGTCAACGTTTTGGGTAAACGGACCTGGACCCATGATGTGAAGATCCCGGGGGGTCTGTAATAAAATTTAAGACCCGGGCGTATTCCCGAAATCGAAATCCGAGGTCCCAGGACCGAGTACGGAGCTTTTCTATGAAATTGTTTTTGAAAATGCTTAAGGAAAAATGAAAATAAAAATTTGATCAAAAGTGATGGTATCGGGCTCGTATTTTGGTTCGGATGCCCGCTACAAGTCTTAAATGAGTGTTTAGCGCTATCTGTAAAGTTTGATTGAAAACGAACGCCGTTTGACGTGTTTCGGACTAAAAGTGAAAAGTTTTAAACTTTTGAACTTTTAAATGAAAATCATGAGTTTTAGAGGTTGATTCTTTGATTTTGATGTTATTTTGGCGATTTGATCGTACGAGTAAGTTCGTAGAATGGTTTTGAGGTTGAGTGCATGTTTGGGTTGGAGCCCCGAGGGCTCGGGAGAGTTTTGGATAGGTGTTAGGCTCATTTGAAACATCTTTAACTGCTGGTGTCTGCAGTCTTCGCATTTGCGAAGACTTATTCGCAAATGCGAACCTCCCCCTTTTTCCTGCTTATTCGCAAATGCGAGAAATACTCTCGCAAATGCGATATTCCTTTGTTTGGCCAGTCTTCGCAAATGTGACTTCCTTCTCGCAATTTCAATCCCCCCCTCTTTGCAACCAGACTTCGCAAATGCGAAGTCAAATCTCGCATGCCTTCACTAAAAAGTTTGGGAGCTCACATATTCCCCCCCCCCCTCCAAAACATATTTTGCAGATCTGATCTGAGTTTGAATCTCAAACCAGTAGAAAGTTCAATATTCTTCTTCTAGATTTTAGTTTTATTGACAGAAAAAACAAAAACACCAAATATTCATCAAAATCCAAAATAGTTACTGTTCCATTAAAATTTTAAGTTAATTTTCACTTTCATCTATTGATTTGCATTGTTCTGGTTCAAGTTTGATTTATGTGGCTATTAGAGGTTTTATAAGTTCCAGTTTGAGTAAGTTTGGATTCAAGTAAGCAGAATTTGGGCGAGGTTTAGTCTATTAAAACTTCAAAAGATAGCTGGGGTCAAGTTCGAGTTATTGTGACTATTTTTTAAGCTGGTTTGGAGTGAATAAGTGGTGTCGTATCAATATATCTGCTATTGGTTGCTTAATTTATTCCTAAGTTGCTGTTGAGACCTGCTATTGCTGATGACTTCCTCTTCTCATTTTTATATTTCACATTTTCAGGTACATTTTCATTGTCATTCGAGTTAAAAATCCGAATTTCTTGTATGAACTACCTGTGGAATCCATGAATGAAGAGTTGGTCGTTGGTCATCTGAATTTGTTTGAAGTTGTTGATTGATTGTTGATATGTAACCTAGATATTCATATTTAAATTGTAATTAGGTCTAGATTTGCTTTAGTTTAGTTTAATTACTTTAATTTGTCCGTAATAAACTAGTTAAAATTATTAATTGGTCATGGACTGATTTGGACTTCTGAAATTTGGTTTGAATTAGACTGAAAGCTAATTTTGGATTAGGTGGAAGGTATTAATTTGAATTCAACACATCATTTGGTAAGTGTAGTAGGTTCACTGTTTGAATAGTATTAAATGGAAAACTGAACTTGAATTGGTCAAACTGTTAAACTTTGGGTTTAATTTCTTATTTTCTAAGCTTGAAGCTTTGAATTCCTGTTTAGTCAATGTCTTACTAAGTCGAGTTTGGACACATAGAGGAGTGGGTAGTTGGACTACTCATGTAGATCTCCATGAATTAAATTATCACCATATGTTGAATTAAGTGCCATGCGAATCAAGTGAAATAACGCACTAAAAAGCAAACTGACGTTAAGTGCAAAAGGTGATGTCTATACCTTGTATTGGAGATTGATTGGGCCGTTTAAATTTACATTGAAGTGTGACTTCACGCTTCCATCCAGGATCGACCTTTGAGCCATATCCCCAAAGTTGCTAAACATGTCACTTGGGCCTGATTTCCCCAATAGCAGGCCCAAAGTGTTGGATTCTTTGTGTTTTAAGCAAAATGCTAAGCAAGTTTCATTTATTTAGTTTATAAATTGCTAGGCCTGAATTGTTTGAAAGTGAATCACAAGGGTTTGGCCTTTTATTAATATGAATTAATTAGGAATTTTTTACTTTGGAGACAAATAAAATAGAAAAATCATAGTCGCTTTTATGTTGCCTTTTAAATTAGTAAATGAGACGAGTCTCGCCAAGAGAAATGAATAAATTGCGGGGCCCTCGATAATTGCTTTTTTTTACTAAAATACTTAGACTTCGGGATGGGCTGTTTAGCACATTTCATGGCTTTCCCAAAAGATAAAAACGTATTGTCGCTTTAGGCGCACACTTTAATAACCTTACCTTCCTAAAATTCGGGTGCACATTTATGTGATCCAAATTCAATCTCAATGGTGTCGAAATGTGGTAACAACCACGGGTGCATTGATGTGACATGGTTTGAGATGCGTTTTTACGTTGTTGAAATTATTGTTAAAAAAAAAAATAATAAAAGCGGTTTAAAATTAAAATGCACATAATCCAGAACTTGTTTTGAAATCAGATAAAATCAAATATGACAGTTGAGCGACCGTGCTGGAACCACGGAACTCGGAAATGCCTAACACCTTCTCCCTTGTTAATAGAATTCCTTACTCAGATTTGTTGTTCGTGGACTGTTAACAGAGTCATATTTTTTCTCGGTTCAGGATTCAACCGGTGACATGGGACGCCATTAATCTCCCAAATGGCGACTCTGAAATCCTAATAATAAATCCATTCCGATTGTCCTTTAATTGGAAAAACTCCTTTATGACCTTGCGGATGTAGTGGAAAAGGAGGCGTGACAATATCGTTATGTGCATAAATATAACACCCTATGAGTATGGTATCTATATACATAGTTCCAGAAAATAGAAGTTACATCCTATAGGCATTGTCTCTACGTGTGAAATTGCACAGTTTAGAAACTAAACCTATAACATGGTTTCTACCCTTTCGTGCATGAAAAGTAACCCCCCCTCCATTTTTCACTAAATCCCCATGAGTTGATACAAGTTATTACTGACTAGTAAAAATAAGACAGAAATTAAAATACATCATAAATTATCCACTACATACGAGAAGCCTAATTCAAACTGAGTGTCTAACAACTTGAGATTGAACCACTTTCGAGATTCAGATTTTCAAAGCCTTCTCTTATCTAGGGTGTTTCAGAGATCTAGAGTTTCAAGAACTCCAGACAGTGCTTACACCCAAGATATTAATTAGAAAGAGTTATAATGCAGTATGTAAAATTTAGCCCTCAGGAATCCAAGTTTAGAGGGAGCTCATGTATCCCAAAGAAAGGCTCACAAGAGGGGGGCAGAACTTAATGTTCTAGGAATGAGTGCAAGTGCAATAGAGAAGGGTTAGGGAGTGCCAAGGAAAGCTGGTGGTCATACCTAGTCATAAGGTAGACTGGCACACCCCTGACCAAGCCTGTTCAGCCAACAAATATGAGCACAGACCCATTGAAGGTCTGGCTATGTCTAGACAATGATTAGAACATTGTTAGACCATAGTCTTAAACTCAGAATACATGTTAAGGGGGAAAAGGGAGTGGGAATTGAAAGAGTTTAGGACTCAGGGAGTCCAGTCCATATACATGAACAACAATGTTAATTGATGTCATGTTTTCTGAACCATAACTCAATATACAAAGGGAATTGGGGGTGGGGATTCATGAAAGCACAGAGTCAAGTAAGTAAACTTGCAGAAAATAGAAATTGTAATACAAACGAAGGAAAGGCTGTAGAATAAACATGTAATAGAGAGGCAGAAATTACACAAAGAGAGACATACTAGTTGCAGAAAAAGTAAGCAAAGAAACAACAGTATTCTTTTAGCCAAACCACAATCAGAGAAGAAAGTTTTAAATTTGTGAGTTCAGAGAACTCGAAGGCTTAAGAAATTCTAAATGTGTCTGAGAGAAGAAATAGTGATTTTTGTTATGTTGGAACTTTTACTTGAAATAGAAGGTAACAAATAAGGTTTCAACACAAACATGAAAATAATTACAGTCAAAATCAATTAACACAGGTTTTTTTCTTTAATCAAGGGACTAGTGCTCAACGGACACTAATAGGATTAATATAAGGAAAGACAAAATTATTGTTTCCATAAGAGGAGCAGTATAACCATATAGTAAGGGATTAAGTCTAAATACACGAGTTTATTTATTTTTGGAAAGGGTCTGGGAAGGCCAAACAAACAGAGAGAAATCAATTAACCCTTAATGGGCTAGTAAAAATAAGAATTTCACAAGGAAAGGTTTTGAAAATCAATCAGGAGTTTGAAAAATCAATCACAGAAGGGACTCAGTATATAAATAAAGTACACAAGTAATAGACATGTGAGGCCAAGCTATGGCAAGAAGAGGTAGCATACAGTAATAGCATGATATTCACGTAGGTCAAATTTCATTGGTTTAGTAATAGAGAAAAGATCAGAAGCGTGCAAAAGTTAGGTGAAAACCTTTCTGAAAACATAGTCGAGTTTGAAAGATAGTAGGAACTCAAAACAAAAAGGAATCACATAAGGAAAAGAGAGGCTGAAATAAAAGGAATCAGGTTGAGCAACTTCAGACAGACGAATTGCACAAATAATCTCAAGGGACTCGAATAGGCCCCAAAGAACTAGTGGTGTCAAAAATTAGTCGAGTTTAGAGGTGATAAACAAGTGAAACAAACAAGCGTATTCAGAATCTCAAATAAACCCCAAAAATTAGGGTTTTCAACGCTAATCACATGTAAACAAGGTAAATCAAACTAATACAAAAAAACATACTAATAAACTCAAACAAAATTCTAAAAATTAGGGTTTTCAACATGCTAACTTAAATAGAAAAACAACACAAGCAAAACGCAGAAAAACATGTCGAGAATTAGAAAAGAGATTCTAAGTAACTTAACATGCAACCTTAGTCAAATAATAAAGAGTTTTGAAAGCAAAAATAAAGAAACTTCGAGAAAAGATGCTAAGAAAGCTCAGACACACATAGATCCGGAGCAGATTTGAAATAAAATCGGAGGAACCTTAGAGATTAGGGGTTCGTAAGAAACCCAGGTGACGAGAAAGGCTTTGAAAACCACCGATCTGAGCAGAAGAGTCGAAGGTCAAGCTCTAATAGCCATGGTCGGCCGGACAAAGGTTGAAGACGATCGGAGAACAGTCATCAAGCAAAGGCTTGGTCAAAACCCTTCAAGATATAGTCATAGGACCTCAAAAACGATCACGTATAAGCGATAATAGGCTAGTATAGGCCTCCGATGAGCCTGTGAAGCCATGGATTAAGGTTTCAGTGAGAGACGGCGGATTGGGTTTGTGGTGAGTTGAGAGAACGAAGTCTCTGAAAGAATGAGGTAGGGTTTAGGGTCGTTTAGATTAAAAAAGGTAAGAATCAACGGTGGTCGTTGATCTAAATGATCAACGGCCGTGATTAAAAGGGGTTATGGGCTAGGTCGGTTGAATAGGTGCTGGGTCGGGTTAGAGTGGTAATTGGGCTGGGTAATTTGGGCTCAAGTTTGGGGCTGGGTTGGGTTATATTGGGGTGCCAAATTAGCTGAAATTAAAATATAATTGAGGCTCGATTGTAAATAGCCACTCTTTCTATTTTGTTTTATAAAAATAGTAATAACGGTTAAGGGTTAAATATATCCTTGTACTATTCAAAATAGGCCATATTTATCCTCCGTTTGAATTCTTTAACAAATATGTCCCCACCGTTATACATTAGGGCCAAATATATCCCTCCGCCGTTAAAACACTCTCCCATATATTTAAATTACGGTTAAGGTCAAATATATCCTTGTACTATTAAAAATAGGTCATATTTATCCTCCGTTTGAATTTTTTATCAAATATGTCCCCACCGTTATATTTTTATCAAAACACCCTCCCATATATTTTTAGTAGCACGTGGCATCTTATGATTGGACTAGACGACCCGCCCCACTCCTTTAATTAAACCCGCCCCGACCCAATGAAATTTAGTCTTCTACTCCGTTCAATCCCTTCAATATGCTTATGCTTCTGCAAAATGCATGCTTCTTTGCTATATGATGAAAAGATTTTTTGAGGGTGCCTTAAAAAGTAGGGAGTGATAACAATCCTGTGCCATAAATATGAGATGGACCAAAACAAAAGAAGAAATTGAGTATGTTATTTACTAAATGGGTAGTTTTTGTGTCTGGTTCATTGCATAACTTATGTAGTACAACACCATATTGATTTCTAAACTATTATCCATTTGAATGCTTATAGGATACTAGTACTACTATTGCTATTCTATTTTTTTCCTTTATAATTCATGTACTTGCAGCTATACGATATGCGAGAAATTTTGTAAGTCTAGAAGCCAAAAACTTAACAGACCGCAACTCTACATGAAGATGCCAATTTGGAAAAACAAAAGTACAAAACAAAAGAAAGCTAGCACAGAAATATAGTTTCATACTTCCATCTGCAGCTTCATGGGTTGGGAGTGAGATTCACCAGATATCATTAGAAGAATAATAATTATGTTTCCAATATAGAAATAGTACTCTCATTGCTTTAAAGAGTGACCGCGCAACATTCAAGATTGGACATTTTATTCATTGATGCATGTAACTAATATCCAACAATTAGCATACATTTTCGTCTTATCTGATTTTGAGGGTCATTTTCATGAGCCAATTTATATAGCTATAATTTTATATAAAAATAGAGTTTTAGCCTTTGTATTATTGGGCCCATGCTAACATGGGCCATCACTATCTAGTATTAAAGGGATTGAACGGAGAAGAAGACTAAATTTCATTGGCTCGGGGCGGCTTTAATTATAGGAGTGGGGCTGGTCGTTTAGTCCAATCATAAGATGCCACGTGCTACTAAAAATATATGGGAGGGTATTCTGATAAAAATATAACGGTGGGGACATATTTGATAAAAAATTCAAACGGAGGATAAATATGGCTTATTTTTAATAGTACAAGGATATATTTGACCATTAACCATAATTTAAATATATGGGAGAGTGTTTTAACGGCTGATGGATATATATGGCCCTAATGTATAACGGTGGGGACATATTTGATAAAGAATTCAAACGGAGGATAAATATGACCTATTTTGAATAGTACAAGGATATATTTGACCCTTAACCGTAGTAATAATGATTTTAAAACAAATTCAATGTACTGGGTAAATAAATATTATATAAATATTAACTAAAAAATGCTGGGGTTAATTTCACAATTATAAAATGCTATCAATTACAAAATAGGTTGTAATTGCAATTATATATAATTTAGCTTTAAAAATACCAAATGAATTTGTAAAAATATGAAAAAATTATCTTAATTATATTTTGGCATAACTGTGAGGACAATAATAAGTTATTCACCGAAATAATAATTTTGAAAATAATTATTGTATTTTTGTGGTGTAAAAATAGGCAGTTGGTAGGTTTAAAAATCATTAAAAATACCAAATTCTTAGGTTTGCTTATATATGCATGTATATGCTATTTTAAAAATATTTTGGGTATAAATTTACCTAGGGAAAAATTGGGTATCAACACCAATGCCCCAACAACTTTTATGCATTTGATGCACAGTGTGTTCCGGCCCTATCTTGACTGTTTTTTATCATTTTTATTGTTGATATTCTGGTATATTCTCGGAGCTGGGAAGATTATGAGCAACACGTTTAGACTGTGCTTTAGTCTCTGGGGAGAAGAAGTTATATGCGAGTTCTCGAAATGTGAGTTTGGTTGGATTCAGTGCCATTCTTAGGCTACGTGGTATCGAGTGAGGGAATTCGGGTGGATCCGAAGAAGGTAGAGGCCATGTAGAGTTGGCCCAGGCCATCCTCAGCTACTGAAATTTGTAGTTTCCTTGGCTTGGCGGGCTACTACCGTCGTTTTGTGGAGTGGTTTTCATCGATTACAGCTCCTATAACTAGATTGACCCATAAGGGTGATCCATTTCAGTAGACATAGGAGTGTGAGGTGAGATTTCAGAAGCTCAAGACAGCTTTGAATACAACCCCAATTTTGATATTGCCTACTGGTTCGGGGTCTTATACATTTTATTTTGATTCCTCGTGGGTTGGCCTTGGAGCGGTGTTAATGCAGTATGGTAGGGTGATTGCCTGCGCATCCCGACAGTTAAAGATACATGAGAAGAACTACCCTGTCCACGTCCTTGAGTTAGCTGCCATTGTTCACGCCCTAAAGATATGACATCATTATTTCTACGGCGTGCCTTGTGAGATTTATACTGACTGTCGGAGCTTGCAGCATTTGTTCAAGAAAAAGGATCTAAATTTGCACTAGAGGAGGTGGTTAGAGTTGCTGAAGGATTATGATATCACTATTTTCCATCACTTGAGCAAGGCCAATGTGGTGGATGATTCCTTGAGTAGCCGGGCAAAGAGTTTAGGGAGTTTGGCATATTTACCAGCTTCTAAGAGGCCTATGGCGATAGATGTTCAGGCCTTAGCCAGTCACTTTGTGAGATTGGAGCTTTCGAAGCCCAGTAGGCTCCTAGCTTGCGTGGTTTCTCAGTCTTCCTTATTCGATCGTATTAGGGAGCAGCAGTATGATGATCCTCATTTACTTGTCCTCAAGGACAATGTTTGGCACGGTGATGCCAGAAATGTGACTATTGGAGAGGATGGGGTATTGAGAATGTAGGGACGGATTTTTGTACCCAATATCGATGTGGTTTGAGAGTTGATTTTAGAAGAGGCCCACAGTTCGCGGTATTCCATCCATCCGGGTGCCGCGAAGATGTATCAGGATTTGAGGCAGCACTATTGGTGGAGGCGAATGAAGAAAGATATAGTTGGATTTGTAGCTAGATGCCTCAACTGTCAGCAGGTGAAATATGAGCACCAGAGACCGTGTGGGTTGCTTTGGCAAATAGAGATTCCACAGTGGAATTGGGAGTGGATCACCATGGACTTTGTTTTTGGACACCCATGGACCTTGAAGAAGTTTGATGCTATTTGGGTGATTGTGGATCAACTGACCAAGTCCGCTCATTTTATTCCTATGTGTACTACCTATTCTTCAGAGCGGTTGGCATAGATTTATATCTGGGAGATTGTTCGTCTGCATGGTATTCCAGCTCCATTATTTTAGATAGAGGTAATCAGTTTACATCACGGTTATGGAGGGCCGTTCAGTAGAAGTTGGCTACTCGGGTGGAGTTGAGCACAATATTTCACCCCCAGACGAATGGACAGTTCGAGCGCACTATTCAGATTCTTGAGTATATGCTCTCTGCGTGTGTGATTGAGTTTTGAGGGTCTTAGGACTAGTTCTTGCCATTGGTGGAGTTTGCTTACAACAACAAATATCAATCCAACATTCAGATGGCACCGTATGAGGCTTTATATGGTAGGAGGTGTAGATTCTCGGTGGGTTGGTTCTAACTGGGTGAGGCTAGGCTATTGGGCACAGATTTTTGTTCAGGATGCTTTGGAGAAAGATAAGGTAATTCAGGATAGACACCATACAACCCAGTCCATATAGAAAAGCTATACGGACCGGAAGGTTCGTGATGTTTCATATATGGTCGGAGAGCACGTGCTGCTTCGGGTTTCGCCTATGAAGGGCGTTATGAGATTTGGTAAAAAAGGAAAGTTGAGTCTGAGATTTATTGGCCCTTTTAAGATAACGAGGCGTGTTGGGGAGGTTGCGTATGAGCTTGCCTTACCTCCCATCTTGGAAGGAGTTCCGGTATTTCATGTTTCGATGCTCCGGAGGTATCATAGTACTCCGTCGCATGTGTTGGATTAAATTCATTCCAGTTGGACAAGGACATATCCTATGTTGAGGAGCCAGTGGCTATATTGGACAGGAAGGTCAGAAAGTTGAGGTCAAAGAACACGCTTCAGTAAAGGTTCAGTGTCGGGGTTAGCTGCCCGATGAGGCGACCAGGGAGACCAAGCAGGATATGTGCAGCCGTTACCCTCATCTTTTCACCACTTCAGGCATCTCTATGCTCGTTTGAGGTGAAACGAATATTTAAGTGTAGGAGGATGTGACGACCCGGCCGGTCGTCTCACGATTTTATGCCCAGTTCCCCTATTAACTGCTTTCCGCAAGTCTTTTTCTGCTAATTTGAATTGCCGGGATGTTTGGTTTTGAGTTTCGGAGAGTTTTGGGACACTTAGTCCCTAAATGATAGCTTAAGTATTGGAAAGTTGTTTGTAGTCGGAATAGTGTGAATATGGATTTGGAATGGAAATATGATGGTTCTGTTAGCTCCATTAGGTGATTTTGGGGTTAGGAGCGTGTTCGAAATGTGTTTTGGAGGTCCATAGATAATTTAGGCTTGAAATGCCAAAGTTCGAATTTTTGAAGTTTCCAGTCCAATAGTGAGATTTTGATCCGAGGGTTCGGAATGGAATTTCGAAAATTTCAGTAGTTTCATCATGTCATTTGAAATGTGTGCGCAAAGTTTCAGGTCATTCGGATGTGGTTTGGTTAGGTTTCTGATCGAAAGCGTGTTTTGAGGAAAATTGGAGTTCTTAAACTTAAATCCTTAATTAATTTGAGTTTCCGTCGTTGTTTTAGGTCGTTTATTGATTGGTACAAGTTTGGATGATGTTATGAGATATGTACGTAGGTTTGGTTGAGGTCCCGGGGGCCTCGGGTGTGTTTTGGATGCATAACGGGCCATTTTTGGAACTTGGAAAATTGTAGATTTTGCTTCAGCTGTTGCAGACCTGTTTTCTTCTTTGTGATCACGTCCTTCCCCAGCGTTCGCATAGAGTAATTCTTGGAGGAGGACTTGTTACCCTTCGTATTCATGTTAGACCTCCCGCATTCGCAAAGCTTTACCATTTTCTTTCTTCGCATTCGCGTCAAAGCCCTCACGTTTTTGTAGTGTTATTTGGCGCTGATGGTTGTGCCTATTTTCCTCATCGCATTCGCATGCCATATCTTGCATTCGTATAGCTTTTCCAGTCCAAGACTTCGCATTCGCGTACTATTCTACGCGTTCACATAGAGCAATTCGTGAAGCCTTTATTTTCCTTCTTCGCGAACGTATGACTTCCTCATCATCGTGATGCATTAAATATCTGGGCAGTTATAAAATTTTCAAAACAAGGGTTTAGCCATTTTTACAAAAACTCAAGCTTGAGAGCTAGAATTTGAGCGAGATTTCGAGGGTTTTTCAGAGACATTTATTGGGTAACGATTCTAATCTCCTTTTTACATGTAACCCATTAATCTAAGCGTGAATTCCTCCTTTAATTTCAGATTTTTAATGAAATATTGATAATCAGTTGCTTGAGATGTTATTTACGATATGTAATTGAATTGAATAGATTTGGGTCATTTGGAACAGGATACTCGTGGCAAACGTGTGATTTCAA
This sequence comes from Nicotiana benthamiana, assembly GCA_034376525.1. Classification (NCBI taxonomy): domain Eukaryota; kingdom Viridiplantae; phylum Streptophyta; class Magnoliopsida; order Solanales; family Solanaceae; genus Nicotiana; species Nicotiana benthamiana. Next base: position 116,422,741 of record CM067340.1, read on the forward strand.
GGTTATTTTGGAGCCGGTTTGAGCTCTAGGTACGTCCACCCAGGCGTGTCAGGCGGGGAGATCTATCAGGGACTTCAAGGTACTTTTGCGCATCCGCAGATCCACGTAGTCACTATCCTATTCTACCTTTTTAGCAGTTAGCTTTCCTTCTTGCTATTGCCATAGACATTATGGTGTAAGAGCAATGTACTACATTTCTAACAGCTTGTGTTCCCGTGAGTTTCCGGATTTTGGGGTAATATTGTAGGTTTACGTGATGTTGAATTGTATATGCCGAGCGGCATATATGTACGGATTTCTTCTAGTTAATTTTTAAATTATTTGTTTCTTTTCCAACTTCGAATGTCCCCGGGAAGAACTCCGTTGATCACTCATTTGTTGAGAACTAAACACTTGATGATTGATCTTTCTATTTTTTAATGCCTTCACCAATTGTGGAGTATTATTTTCCAACTCCGAATGTCCCCTAAGAAATATGTAACCCCTCTATTTGTAGTTGTAGAGGATGGACAATCCAGCTACATATGAACTCTCTTGTTTGATTCTGATTGGCTCATGTCATTTTAGTCACTTGGCGACCTATAGTTGGTTCTTGCCTTTTGACTTGGATTGCCACATCATTCAACACGTGACATCATCTTTTTGGCTTGTAGTTTGACTAAATATGTCATGTCACTTGACACATGGCATGAGTCTGGGCCTTTAGATGCAATGGACCTTGAGCTTGAAAATAATAAAACGGACTAATTTAACTTGTAAAGCCCAAATTAATTATTTAATCCAATTGAATTTAATCTAAATTTTGTATGGATTAGACCTAATAAATTTTATATATCTACAAGGACAAATTTACCCTTATTCAATTTGTAATTTTTTTTTAATATTTTGTATACGATACTTTCTTTACACTACCTTCTTCCGTTGAAATTATTTCCTTAATTATTGAATGCATGTATCAAGTAGGTGAATGCTATGAAAGGATTAGAATAACACACAAGGGCAAATTTGTCGCTTTATGATAAAATATGGATTTGTAAAATAAAATATGAAAGAAGAGAGGTACATAATATGAAAACTACAAGGATTGTATTTGTTACACGTCAAAATCTCAGGCGAAGATTTCTATACTTCTCACTTAGTTTAATTTATATATGTGTGTCCATTTGTTATTGGGAGGAGTAAGGCATAATAATTGTTGTTGTTATTGTGTTCCCTAAACCATGCTTTCAAATCTTCATAAGTTTGTGATAAAATATGGAAATCCATATTTACAAGATATGTAAACAAACTAATCCAACATACACTCGTATCCACATATTTCTTTTACCTTACATTGAGATTATTCTATCGTCCCGTCATCCTCTCACTTTATCTTATTGATGTTAATATATGTTGTGCCCGGTTCTTTTACTTTTATCTTGATTCAGGGATGTATCAGAAACAGTTTCTCTATTTTCATAAGATATGAGTAAAAAATGTGTACACTCTACTTCCTTCCCCCAAAGCTTACTTTGTAGGATTACACTAATTTTCGTTGTTTTTGTTGTTGTAACCATGCTAATCAAATAGCAAGAGATAATGGAACTTTACTGTTCTACATGATTATCAAGGCAGAGTAAAATATTTATCCGTCCAACCCGTCCAGAGATTAATGGGTCGGGCTATAAATATTTAGCTCATGGGCCTATTTGGGTAGATCCCACGTTAACCCATCATTTTTTATGGCTTATTCTGACTCATGAAGTAGCCCAAATACATCCCATGAATCTCACCCAAAACAAACGAATCTCAACCAACTTATTTTGAAATTTACTTAGTTTCCCCATCATTAGTTTCTATATCTATGTTTAAAAATGAAAGTCTAGGTGTTAATGTAAATAAGAATAATTTTGTAATTGAGTTGTAAAATTTACTTATTTAAAAATAACATAAAAGATAATTTTCAACTTACAAATTTTAAATACTACGTAATTTATTATTTAAGAAAATATGTTTTGGTTCTCAAATATTAATATATTAATTACATTTTATACATAGGTGTATAAATGATATAAGACTTTATTTATACAAGATGAACATAGTTCTAAAACATGAGTCAAGCACCAACGTCAAGTCCAGGACCAGGTCCAGGTTCTAACAATACCCCACCTCCACATGCAAAAGAAAGTACAAAAAATTGCAAGGTATATTTCCCAATGGGACTGGTCTTGGTGAAATGTCCTAATTTTTACGATCTTAGCGAAATGTTTCTATTTTTCACTTGAACACCATAATTATTCAATATTTATAATTTATGCTTAAAGTTTTAGTACAAACACCGATTTAGTGGATTTCTGTAAAAAGGTTCAAAACTCTACTATTGGAACTTAGAAAGTACTAAAGAAGATAAAATAAATCTAATTGATTTGGTATTATTTAACTAAAGTAGTGATTGAGAATTGTTTGTGCGAGTTGTTGAAAGTTTTGTTTCAAATTTGTATCACTTGGAGCAGATTTGGGATGGTTTGATTGAAATTGAAGGGCAAATATCGCATAAACTCTATCAATCAGGTATACTTGAAGAGAAATATCATGCCAACTTGGTAGACTTGATAAATAACTTAACACATAGATATAGTAAATATAACATAAGCTCTATCAATCAAGTAGAGAACGCCAAAGAGCAATACATGTGTGCGGCTCGGGGGCCATTTTTAAATACCGGTAATTTTAGGGACATTCAGCTCATACCAGATGTCATACCTCCTTTTTCTGAAGATAAGGGAGTTTTTCAATTAAAGTGACATTATTCGAAATGATGTTATTTATTTAATTAGAGTCGCCACTTGGGATAGTTATTATGGTTTTCCAAGTCACCGATTTATATTAAAATCTAAAATCAAGGAAATTAACTCTATTTATGGTTCGCGAACACAGAAAATCAAGTAAGAAATTCTATTAACTTGGGAGAAGGTGTGAGGCACTCCCAAGTTCTTTGGCATTAGCACGGTCACTTAACAACTAGTAATTTGCCTAATTATCTGGTTTAATATATATTTGAAACCTATTGTGTATTTTTTAATTTAATTTCTTGTAATTATTTAATTATTTATTTTTAGTGTTTATGAAATTTATTTAAATAAGTCGCGATGTTGCGCATACAACGACCTGACCAGTCGTTTTGAGTTTTTGCACTTTTATCGTCAGTTCTCGGGCATGAATTGCCCCATATTATGCATTATGACTAATGTGGATCGTTGGTTTTGGTTTCAGGAAAAATCGGAAAGAATTTGAAAGAATGGTCTCAGCTGAAAGCTTTGAATTTGAAGTGTTTGACCAAGAGTTGACTTGTGTGTATATGAGCTCGGATCGGAGTTTTTATGATTTGGTTATCTTCTTCGGGTGATTTATGACTTAGAAGCGCGATTGAAATTGGTTTTGAAGGTCTAGCATGGAATTTGACTTGAATAGGCGAAACTAGTATTTTGGCAATTTCTGGTTGGCAGGTGAGATTGTGATCCAAGGGTCGGAATGGAATTCCGAGAGTTGTTATAGTTTTGTTATGTGATTGAGATGTGTGTTCAAAATTTTGTGTCATTTGAAGGTGATTTGGTTGGTTTTTTTATCGAAAGAGTATTTCGAAAGTTTTTGGAAACTTAGGCTTTAATTCGATGAATTTTGAGTAATCTGATGTTGTTTGGGGTGTTGTAATGATTTCAACGAGTTTGAATAACGTCCTGGGATGTATTTGTATTCTTGGTTGAGGTCTCGGAGGCCTCAGAGTGATTTCAGATGGATATTGGGATGAATTTTGGACTTGTTGCATTTCTGAAGTTGCTGGTATCTGGTATTTCTGCATCTGCAGAAAAGGGGCCACAGATGCGGTTCCGCAGATGCGAAGGTAGGAACGCAAGTTCGGATTTCGGTCACTTGGGGAATTTCCGCAGAAGCGGACTGTTTCCGTAGGTGCGGAGTCCCGGATAATGACTGTAGAAGCAGTCTGTGCATTTGAAAAAGTTCCGCAGAAGCGGATGCTTGACCGCAGAAGCAGTAACCGCATATGCAGTATAATGATCGCAGATGCGAAAAGGGCTGGACAGAGAAGGTTTTAAAGTTTCAGTGTGTTCCGCGAGTTAAGGTATTTTTCCCCCATTTTTGAACATCTTTGGGAGCTTTTGGACAAAAATTAAAGAGGGATTCGACTGGGATTGATTGGAGGTGAGTTCTATTATCTTAAAACACGATTATTATGTGCAATTAACCTTGAAATTCATGGGAATTGGACAAAAAATGGAAGAACTAGGTCTTGAGTTTTGAGATTTTTAAATTGGAATTTAAAGGGCCATTTAAGGTCGGATTTGAGAGTTTTGATATGTATAGACCAGTGGTGAAATAAGGAATCCGTTGATGTGAAAATTTTTGAGTATCGAGAAGTGGATCTGGTGCTCGGGTTTTTCCAATTTCAGAATTTTTGATATTTTTTGATTATTTTAGACTGGGTTTTGTTCCCTTAGCATATTATGACGTATTCGTTGTGGTTTTGGTTAGATTCGACGTGCGTGGAGGCCGAATTAAGAGTCAAAAGCATCGCGAGCTGGAGATTTCGCCGGTTCGAGGTGTGTAATTATTGTAAATGATATCCTGAGGGTTTGAAAATCCGGATTGTACATCGTAGTGCTATATTGAGGCGATACACATGCTGGATGACGAGCGTGTGATCTTTTACTACTGAGGATTGTGACTTGGTCCATCCCCATTAATGTTTTTTCCGCGTATTTGACTGAGACTTAATTACAATCATCATGACTTGGGCTTAGTGCCATATTTGGGCTTCGTGCCAATTATTTAAACCCTTCGGAGATTTTTATCACTATTTTCTCACTGTTTTGACTTATATTTAAACTCAATCCTATTGATAATTATTATTATACAAATCAGCCATTTTTATACAGATTTGAAACTCAAATGATATTTCTAAATAATATTCTGGGATTAAATCTACTGTTTTACAAATGCCCGAGGGGCTTGTGATGATTTTTAGGCTGAGTGAGGCTGAGGGCCATATGTGTGGATATGTTGAGTGATGTGAGGAGGCTTTCAGGTCTCAATAGTGATGTGAGGAGTCTTTCAGGCCTTATATGTGATGTGAGGAGGCTTTCAGGCATCGGGAGTGATGTAATTATATGTCACAAGGTGGTTTATACTGATATGAGGCCGAGGACCTAGACTTGATGTTACGAGATTGCTTGATATTGCGCTTGGGTCGTATGGAGCCCCTCTCGGAGTTTGAACACCCCCAGTGACCGTGGGTACCCACCTAATGCGGATAAATTTTAGATAGTGGTAACAATGGCACTGTTACACGACCCGAATTTCCCACCATCGGGAGTAGTGATGGCGCCTACTATCGGAGCTAGGCAAGCCAAACATTACAAAATTTATACTGAAATCATTTAAACATTTAAAATAAACTAATACAATAATTTAAGCAGAAGACTTTTAAATACTTAAATAACTGAAAACAGAAATACGGAAAGTTCAAAATGCACCTCTACCTAGTATCTGGTGTCACTACTCACGGACTACTACAGAATACTACATACATTGTCTGGAAAGGAAATACATAGTGTTTGTCTGATACAAGATGAGCAAACAAAAAACAAAGAGAGGGACTTCGGCCTACGAACGCCATCTAGGCTACCTCGAGAGTCCCTGGACTAAAGATAGTTCCCAGAAGTCCTACTGTTGCGGTCCGTAAGCTGCGTCTTGATTTGTTCACAAAAATGCACAGTGTGTAGCATTTGCACAACCGACCTCATGTGCTGGTAAGTGCCTAGCCTAACCCCGGCGAAGTAGTAAGGAGGCTAGACCGAACATACCTAAAACAACCTGTGCAATATATCTATGTACAAAGCAACAGAAATAACAACAAGGAATACCAATTAAAAAGGGGAAGGGACATGCTTAGGGGAGATACAGTGAAAAATAGATCAACGAACATAACAACGTAATTATATCCATACCATAACTCATATTATAACTGGACAGCGTGCCACACGATCCCATATTATAATTCATAAGTGGATGGCGCGTGACATGATCCCATTTATCAGTTCATTGGTGAATGGCATGCCACACAATCCCAATTCATATTTCACAAGTGGACGGCATGCCGCACGATCCCATATTATAATTCATAAGTGAACGTCGTGCCACACAATCCTATATTATAATTCATAAGTGGAGGGCGTGCCACACGATCCCATATTATAGTTCATAAGTAGACGGCGCGCCACACGATCCCATATTATAATGAATAGCACAAATAATCTCTCAAAAAGAGGTCCCATTAGGGAAATTCAACCACATAACGATTAAACTCGGCAAGGGTACAACTAAGCCCAATTATCCCTGCAAGGGAGACTATATTAATAACATTCTACTCATCCCGGCAAGGGAATCATTTCAACAAATTTTGTTGTAACTCATTTCCCTCTTATCTAACACTTTATATGGAATTTATAAATTAAACAAGACGGTTGTGCCACGTCTTTTGAATTAAAAGCAATTACAACTCACGGTCATGCTAGGCACCGGTGTATAGATACTCGTCACCATGCCTATACACCGTACTCGATCATTTAACAATTAGCAGTCAAAGCACTCTAATCCTATTCACTCAACCCAAAGTTAGATCAAACAGTTACTTCGGTCCGAAGATAGCAATAAAATCTCTAACATCGCCTTTCCTCTAGAATCAAACTCCGAAACAAGGATATCTAGGCACAATTTAGTTCAATATTATCAATAATGGCTCAAAGACACAATTCCATAGCCTAGAAATTAATTTCCTAACATTCTTCCAAAAATATCAAGATCCGACTCCGGGCCCACATGGTCCAAACTCGAGGCTCGGACCAAAACCTAATCCCCACGAGTTCAATTATGCAATTTGTTTTAAGATTCAACCCTAAATTAAGATTGAATCACACAAAATCCCCAAAGCCCTAACTCTACCCAAAACCCCTAATTTTTACTTTGATGTCATGATTTAGGGATAGAAAATTAATAAATAAATGATGGAAAATGAAGAAAAAAAGTTAAACAATACTTCTCCAAGAAGCTTTGGTGAAGAAGCGCCCTAGAAATCGCCCAAAAGCTTTGGAGCAGAAAGGTTTTATAAAAGCTTTGGAGAAGAAAACAAGTTAAAAATTTCATATTATTTTCAGAAAAACAATTTCTTTCAAAAATTCAAAACTCGGGTTTGGGACCTCGGGTTTTGATTCTGGGAATACGCTCGAGTCCCATATTTTTCTACGGACGTCCCGGGACCGTCAGATCACGGGTCCATGTCCGTTTACCCAAAATGTTGACCAAAGTCAACTTTATCAATATTAATATCAAAATTCATCAAATGTTTTATAGAATTCACATATTTTAACAAAAAAGCTGTCATGCTTTGCACCCGGACTGTGCTCGCAAATCGATGTAACTAAGAGCTCGTCACATCCTCCACCTCTATAACAATCATTCGTCCTCGAACATACAACAGAAAGAAGTGCCTGATTCAGGGAATAGATGAGGATAACAGCTCCGCATATCAGAATCGGACTCCCAGGTCGATGCCTCAGGATGCTGACCGCTCCACTGAACACACACTGAAGGAAAACTCTTCGACCTCAACTATTAAATCTGTCTGTCTAAAATAGCCACCGGCTCCTCCTCGTATGATAGAACCTTGTCCAACTGGACTGTGCTGAAATCTAATATGTGGGCTGGATCGCTGTGATACCTCAGAAGCATAGATACATGAAAAACTGGATGCACGGCTGATAATCTAGGCGGCAAGGCAAGTCTATAAGCCACTTCTCGCATTCGTTCATGAATCTCAAATGGGCCAATGAACCTAGGGCTAAGCTTTCCCTTCTTCCTGAATCTCATCAGGCACTTCATAAGCAATACACGGAGCAATACTCTCTCACCAACCATCAATGCAACATCTCTTACCTTGCCGTCTGCATAACTGTTCTGTCCTGAATGATCTTGACCTTATCCAAGGCCTCATGAACTAGATATGTACCCAATAACCGAGCCTCTCCCGGCTCAAATCATCCGACTGGGGACCGACACCGCCTACCATACAACACCTCATACGGAGCCATCTGAATTCTGGACTAGTAGCATTTGTTGTAGGTGAACTCTGCAAAAGGAAAGAACTGGTCCCATGACCCTCCAAAATCAATAGCGCAGTCTCGCAGCATATCCTCAAGAATCTGAATAGTCCTCAATGGCTGACCGTCCATCTGGGGATGAAATGTTGTAATCAACTGAACCTGGGTACCCAACTCCTGCTGCACTGCTCTCCAGAAATATGAGGTGAAGTGCGAGCCCCGGTCCGAAATGATAGATATAGGCACCCCATGAACGAGAACGATCTCCCTGATATAAATCCTAGCTAATCTCTGAATGTATAGGTGGTGGAAACTTGAATAAAATGCGCTGACTTGGTCACCATATCAATAATGACCCATACATCATCAAATTTCTTCCGAGTCATTGGAAGGCCAGAAACAAAATCCATGGTAATCCTCTCCCACTTCCACCCCGGTAGCTCAATCCTCTGAAATAATCCACCGGGCCTCGAATGCTCGCACTTAACTTGGTGACAGTTCAAACAACGAGCCACATATGCAACAATGTTTTTCATCATTCCGTGCCACCAATAGTGCTGTCTCAAATCCTGATACATCTTCTCAGTGCCCCGATGAATAGAATAGCGAGAACTATGGGCGTCCACTACGATCAACTCCCTAATACCATCAACATTGCGCACACAAACTCGCCCCTGCAATCTCAATACACCATCATCTCCCAAGGTCATTTTCTTGGCACCTCCACGCTGCACCGTGCCTCTCAAGACGCACAAATGGGGATCATCAAACTGTTGCCCACGGATACAATCCATCAACGACGAACGAGCGACCGTGTAAGCTAACACCCTACTAGGTTCGAAAATATCCAACTTTACAAATCGATTGGTCAAGGCCTGAACATCCAAGGCAAGCAGCCTCTAGCTGACTGGAATATAAGCAAGACTACCCATGCTGGCAGACTTCCTACTCAATGCACCAGCCACCACATTGGCCTCTCTCGGGTGGTATAAGATAGAAACATCATAGTCTTTCAATAGCTCCAACCACCTCCTCTTCCTCAAATTCAACTCCTTCTGTTTGAACAAGTACTGAAGGCTCTTGTGGTCCGTGTGCACCTCACACGTCATACCATATAGATAATAGCTCCAAATATTCAAGGCATGAACACTGGCTGCCAACTCTAGGTCATGAACTGGATAATTCTTCTCGTGGATTTCAACTGCCTCAAAGCATATGCTATGACTCTGCCATTCTGCGTCAATACAGCGCCAAGCCCAATACGATAAGTATCACAATAAACAGTATAAGGCCCTGATCCCGAGGGTAAAACCAATGCCGGTGTCATAGTTAGAGCTGTCTTGAGCTTCTGAAAGCTCGACTCGCACTCATCTAACCGCCTTAATTGGTCACCCTTCTGGGTCAATCTAGTCATTGGGGATGCAATGGATGAAAACCCTTCCATGAACCGACAACAGTAACCTGGTAACCCCCAGAAACTCCAGATATCTGTAGCTGACGCTGGTCAAAGCCAGTTCTTGACTGCCTCAATCTTCTTCAGGTCCATCTGAATACCTCTGCTGAAACAACGTAACCCAGGAATGCAACAGAACACAACCAAAACTCGCACTTCGAGAACTTGGCATATAAATGACTATCCTTCAGAGTCTGAAGAACCACTCTGAGGTGCTGTTCATGCTCCTCCCGACTGCGGGAGTATATCATAGTAGCGTCAATGAAAACAATCACGAACAAACAAATTAGGCCTGAACACTCAGTTCATCATCTCCATAAATGTTGCTGGGCATTGGTCAACCCAAATGACATGACCGAAAACTCGTAATGCCCATACGGAGTATGAAATGCTGTCTTAGGGACATCATACGCCCTAATCCTCAGCTGATGATAACCAAACCTCAAATCTATCTTCGAGAACACCCTCGCACCCTGTCAATCCTAAACAGTGGATACTTATTCTTTATCGTCACCTTGTTCAACTACCGATAATCAATGCACATCCTTATCGACCCATCCTTTTTCTTCACAAATAATATTGGCACACCCCAAGGCGATACAATGGTCTAATGAAACCCTTATCAAGAAATCCTGAAGCTGCTCCTTTAACTCTTTCAACTCAGGCGGGGTTATGCAATATGGCGGAATGGAAATAGACTGAGTGCACTGAGCCAGATCAATACAAAAATTAATATCCCTATCGGGCGGCATACCTGACAGGTCTAAAGAGAAAACTCCGGGGAACTCCTGAACAATTGGAACAGAGACAATAGATGGAACCTCTGCGTTGGAGTAGCGAACATATGCCAGATATGCTGGACACCCCTTCTCGACCATGCGTCCAGCCTTGACATATGAAATAAAACTGTGGGTGGCATGACCTGGGGTCCTCTCCACTCAAGTCGGGGTAAGTCTGGCAAATCCAAGGTCACGGTCTTGGCGTGATAATCCAAAATAGTATGATACAGGGACAACTAATCCATCCCCAAAATAACGTCAAAGTCCACCATATCTAAGAGAAATTGGTCAACACAGGTCTCAAGACCCTCAATACTACCACACATGAACGATGCACTCGGTCGACCACTATTGAATCACCCACCGGTGTATACACATATACAAGAATACCCAAGGCCTCATTAGGTATAACCAAACAAGGTGCAAAATAGGACGACACATATGAATACATAGATCCGGGATCAAATAACACAGAAGCATCCCTACTACAGACCAGAATAGTACTTGTAATCATAGCATCTGATGACTCAGCCTCTGGCTTGGCTGGCAAAGCATAACAATGGGGATGAGCCCCACCTCCCTAGACTCTGTCTCGAGGATGATTGGCTACTGGCTGACCCCTACCTCTAGCGGTCTGAGCTCCACCTCTCTTATTCCTACCTCAACCTCTATGTCTTTTACCCCCGCCTCTAGTTGGATGGGCGGCCTGTGGATCACCTGCTGCCTGAATAATGGGATGATGACCTTGCTGCTGAGAGCTATCAGACGCTCAAGGGCAATACCTGGAAATATATCTTGTGTCGCCACATGTGTAACAAGCCCTCGGCTGCTGAGAATAACAGAGTGGTGGTGCGCTAATAGGTGCTGATGTTGAGCCGGAAAGCTGCTGGTCAGAATACTGTAGCTGGGAACCATGTCCACCTATAGTACAATGTGAAACTTGTAGAGCTGACTGAAAGGGCCTCGGAGGATAGCCTTTACCATATGAATCTCTACCTCCAGATAAGGTACTGCTGAACCTACCAGAATGACGAGGCCTCTTATCTGACCCTAGATCACCTTCTCGTGCAAGTGCTATCTCTATCCTATGGGCTGCGTTGGCTGCCTCAAAAGACATATCACTACCGGCTCCTATTGCCATCTGAAGCAGGATCGGTATAATCAACCCATTAATAAATCCTCGCACATTCTCCCTCTCCGTGGGGAGTTTAACAATAGCATGGCATACCAAATCAATAAAACGAGTCTCACACTGAACAACTATCATAGTACCCTGATAAAGACGCTCAAACTACCTGCGTAGAGCATCTCGCTTAGTCACTGGGAGAAACTTCTCCAAGAACAACTCTGCAATCTGATCCCAAGTCAATAATGGCGACCCTGCTAGCATGGATAAACAATAGTCCCTCCACCAAGTCTAGGCGGATCCTGCGAGCCGAAAGGTGATGAAGTCGACCCCATTGGTCTCCACAATATCCTTAGTCCTGAGAACCTCATGGCTGCTGAATAAGAAGTACTGGGGGTCCTCTGTAGAAGCACCGCTAAAGGTGGTGGTGAAGAGCTCGATGAACCTATCAAGCCTCCACAAAGTATCTACAGACATCGCCGCACCATCCTCGGTCTGAGCTGGAATACCCGGCTGGGCTGCCACGGCTGGCTGAACTGTTGGAACCTGAGGCTGAGGAGCTACCTGCTTCAGAGTACGCGTAGCAAGAGTCTGAACTCCTCCCCTAGCCTGAGATGTGGCTAGTGCTACATGAAGCAAACCCACTCTAAATACGTTCTCCATAAAGCCTACCAGTCGGACAAAAGCATAATGGATTTTTAGAGTGGCTATGAAACCCTCTAGGACCTGAGCTAGGCTCACTGAAGCTGTTGGTGTTGGAACCTACTCATCATAGTCAACATGAGGCTCTACCTCTGGGACCGCTTCTCGGTGCTGAGCTCTGCCCCGGCCTTGGCCTCGCCCTCTGCCCCTGATAGGAGCTGTTGCTGGGGGCTTGGGCTGCTACGCAGTAGAAGAAGAAGCATGCATTCTTGCAGAAGTCCTACTACGCCGGTTCATAAGCTGCATCCTGATCTGTGCACAAAAATGCACAGAGTTTAGCATCAGCACAACCGACCACATATGTTGGTAACTGCCTAGCCTAACCACGGCGAAGTAGTAACGAGGCTAATAGGACCTACCTGAAACAACCTATGTAAATATATCTATGTAGATAGAAACGGAAATAACAACAGGGAATACCAACTAAAAAGGTGAAGGGACATGCTCGAGGAAAAAACAACAAAAAAATAGATCAACGAATATATCAATGTAACTATCTCAATACCATAACTCATATATATAAGTGGACGGCGTGCCACACGATCCCATATTATAATTCATAAGTGGATGGTGCACCACACGATCCCATTTATCCGTTCATAAGTGGACGACGTGCCACACGATCCCAATTCATGACAGATGAGGTACAAGAAGGCATGATAGATGAGCCATTCCCAGAAAGATGATATGAGCCCATGGCATCAAAACCAGTTGGAACTGGCTACCACACTTTCATATGTCGGCGTGCCTGCCACACGATCCCAAATTATAATTCATAAGTCGATCGCGTGCCACACGATATCGTATTATAATTCATAAGTGGACGGCGTGCCACACGATCCCATATTAAAATTCATATGTTGACGACATGCCACACGATCCCATATTATAATTCATAAATGGACGGCGCGCCACACAATATCATATTATAATGAATAAATAATCTCTCCAAAAGAGGTCACATTAGGGAAATTCAACCAGATAACGATTAAACTCGGTAAGGGTACAACTAACAGCCCAATTATCCCGGCAAGGGAGACTACAACAATAACATTCTACTCATCCCGACAAGGGAATCATTTCAACACATTTTCTTTTAACTCATTTCCCTCTTATGTAACACGTTATATGGAATTTATCAATTAAACAAGACAATTGTGCCACACTTTTGAATTAAAATCAATTACGACTCACGGTCATGCTATACACCGGTGTGTAGATACTCATCACCATGCCTATTCATCGTACTCGATCATTTAACAATTAGAAATCAAAGCACTCTAATTCTATTCCCTCAAGCCAAAGTTAGATCAAACAGTTACTTCGGTCCAAAAATAGCAATCAAATCTCTAACACCGCCTTTCCTCTGGAATCCAACTCCGAAACAAGGATGTCTAGGTACAATTTAGTTCAATATTATCAATAATGGCTCAAAGACACAATTCCATAGCCTAGAAATTAATTTCCTAACATTCTTCCAAAAATATCAAGATCCGACTCCGGGCCCACATGGTCCAAACTCGAGGCTCGGACCAAAACCTAATCCCCACGAGTTCAATTATGCAATTTGTTTTAAGATTCAACCCTAAATTGAGATTGAATCACACAAAATCCCCAAAGCCCTAACTCTACCCAAAACCCCTAATTTTTACTTTGATGTCATGATTTAGGGATAGAAAATTAATAAATAAATGATGGAAAATGAAGAAAACAAGTTAAACAATACTTCTCCAAGAAGCTTTGGTGAAGAAGTGCTCTAGCAATCGTGTAAAAGCTTTGGAGAAGAAATGTTTTATCAAATGTTTGCTAACTCCCGAAATGGTTCTGTTTTGGATTTGTTTTAAAAACTGGGCAGATTTAACCCTACGCGTTCGCAATGGGACCCTCGCATTCGCGATGGGTTGGGCTGATTGGCCTTCGCATTCGTGTACACAGGCTCGCGTTCGCAGGGAGTAGACCTCCAGGAGCCTCGTGTTCGAGTGATCAAAGATGCATTCGCGTAGAACACATTAGTAACCCCTCCCCCAGTACCCTATGCGTTCGCAAGTAAAGGGCCCGTTCGCGAAGGGTTATTCCCCACTCTGCTTCGCGTTCGCGATAGGAACAAGACCCCTGGGAAAATTTCCTTATGCGTTCGCGAGTGTGCCCACGTGAATGCGAAGAACGAAATCCCCGGGCACCTACAACAGAAATCTGGCACTGTTCTAAGGCCAAAAACCATTTCGAAACATCTCCGAGTCACTCCCGAGCCCTCGGGGCTCTCAACCAAACACACACACTAACTCAAAACATCCTAAGAGCTTAGTCGAGTGATCAAATCGGCAATATAACATCAAAATCAATGAATTAAACCTTAAAATCATCCCTTTTTCATTCTAAGTTCATAACTTTCCAACTTTAGATATTTAGGTCCGAAACACCTCAAACGACGTCCGATTTCGACCAAATTTCACAGAAAGCACTTAGCATATATTTAAGACATGTATCGGGCATCTGAACCAAAATACGAGCCCGGTACCTATATTTTCTAACTCATTTTAATTTCAAATTTTAATATTATTTTCAAAAATTAATTTCTTTCAAATATTCTATACTCGGGCTCGGGACCTCGGGTTTCGATTTTGGGAATACGCTCGAGTCCCATATTTTTTACGGACGTCCCGGACCATCACATCACAGGTCCAGGTCCGTTTACCCAAAATGTTGACCAAAGTCAACTTTATCAATATTAATATCAAATTCTTCCATAGAATTCACATATTTTAACATAAAAACTCTCCTGCTTTGCACCCGGACTGTGCATGCAAATCGATGCAAGTAAGAGCGAGGTTTTCAAGGCCTCGAAAGCACGGAAAAGGGAAAATTAGATAATGGCCCTTTAGGTCTTTTTATCCTCCACCTCTAAAACAATTGTTCTTCCTCAAATGGACAAAAGAAAGAAGTGCCTAAGTCGGGGAATAGATTAGGATAACGGCTCCGCATATCAGACTCGGCCTTCCAGGTCTATGCCTCAGGAGGCTGACCTCTCCACTGAACACACGCAGAAGGAAAACTCTTCGACCTCAACTATCGAACCTGTCTGTCTAAAATAATCACCAGCTCCTCCTCGTATGATAGATCCTTATCCAACTGGACAGTGCTGAAATCTAATACGTGGACTGCATCACCGTGATACCTCTGAAGCATATATACATGAAAAATTGGATGCACGACTGACCAGCTAGGCGGCAAGGCAAGTCTATAATCCATCTCCCACACTCGTTCAAGAATCTCAAATAGGCCAATGAACCTAGGGCTAAGCTTGACCTTCTTCCTGAATCTCTTCACACCCTTCATATGCGATACACAGAGCAATACTCGCTCACCAACCATGAAAGTAACATCTCTGACCTTGCGGTCTGCATAACTCTTCTGCCTGGATTGAGCTGTCCGTAGTCTGTCCTGAATGATCTTGACCTTATCCAAAGCCTCATGAACTAGATATGTACCCAATAACCGAGCCTCTCTCGGCTCAAACCATCCGACTGGGGACCGACACCGTCTACCATACAACGCCTCATACGGAGCCATCTGAACTCTTGACTGGTAGCAGTTATTGTAGGAAAACTTTGCTAAAGGCAAAAACTGGTCCCAGGAGCCTCCAAAATCAATAACGTAGGCTCAGAGCATATCTTGAAGAATTTGAATAGTCCTCTCTGACTGACCGTCCGTCTGGGGATGAAATGCTGTACTCAACTGAACCTAGGTACCCAACTCCTGCTGCACCGCTCTCGAAAAATGTGAGGTAAACTGTGGGCCCCAGTTTGAAATGAGAGATATAGGCACCCCATGAAATCTCTCAAACGAATAGGTGGTGGCAACTGGAATAATATGCATTGACTTGGTCAGCAAATCAACAGTGACCCATATAGCATCAAACATCTTCCGAGTCATCGGAAGGCCAAAAACAAAATCCATGGTAATCCTCTCCCACTTCCACTCGGGAAGCTCAATCCTCTGAAATAATCCACCATGTCTTTGATGCTCCCACTTAACCTGGTGACAGTTCAAACAACGAGCCACATATGCAACAATGTCGTTCTTCATTCTGTGCCACCAATAGTGCTGTCTCAATTCCTGATAAGTCTTTGCGGTGCCCCGATGAATAGAATACCGAGAACTATGGGCCTCCGCTAAGATCAACTCCCGAATACCATCAACATTGGGCACACAAACTCGCCCCTACAATATCAATACACCATCATCTCCCAAGGTCACTTTCTTTGAACCTCCACAGTGCACCGTGTCTCTCAAGACACACAAATGGGGATCATCAAACTGCCGCTCACGGATACGTTCCATCAACGATGAACGAGCGACTATGCGAGCTAACACCATGCTAGGCTCGAAAATATCCAACCTCACAAATCGATTGGTCAAGGCCTGAACATCTAAGGCAAGAAGCCTCTGGCTTACTGGAATATAAGCAAGACTACCCATATTAGCAGACTTCCTACTCAATGCATCGGCCACCATATTGGCCTTTCCCGGGTGGTATAAGATAGAAATATCATAGTCTTTCAACAGCTCCAACCACCTCCTCTGCCTCAAATTCAACTCTTTCTGTTTGAACAAGTACTGAAGGCTCTTGTGATGCGTGTACGCCTCACACATCACACCATATAGATTATGGATTCAGATCTTCAAGGCATGAACACTGGCTGCCAACTCTAGGTCATGAAATGGATAATTCTTCTCATGGATTTCAACTGCCTCGAAGCATATGCTATGACTCTGCCATTTTCCATCAATATTGCGCCAAGCCCAATATGGGAAGCATCACAATAAACAGTATAAGGCCATGATCCCGTGGGCAAAACCAATACCGGTGTCGTAGTCAGAGATGTTTTGAGCTTTTGAAAGCTCGCCTCGCACTCATCTGACCGCCTGAATTGGGCACCCTTCTGGGTCAATCTGGTCATTGGGGCTGCAATAGATGAAAACCCCTCCATGAACCGACGGTAGTAACCTTCTAACCCCAAGAAACTCGGGATATCTGTATCTGACACTGGTCAAAGCCAGTTCTTGACTGCCTCAATCTTCTTCCGGTCCACCTGAATACCCTCTGCTAAAACAACGTAACCCAGGAATGCAACAGAACTCAACCAAAACACGCACTTTGAGAACTTGGTGTATAACTGACTATCCTTCAGAGTCTGAAGAACCACTCTGAGGTGTGGCTCATGCTCACCCTGATATCGGGAGTATATCAGAATATCGTCAATGAAAACAATCACAAAGAAATCCAAATAAGGCCTGAACGCTCAGTTCATCAACTCCATAAATGCTGCTGGGGCATTGGTCTGCCCAAATGACATGACCAAAAACTCGTTATGCCCATACCGAGTACGAAATGCTGTCTTAGGCACATCAGACACCCTAATCCTCAGCTGATGATAACCCGACCTCAAATCTATCTTCGAGAACACCCTCGCACCCTGTCAATCCTCAGCAGTGGATACTTATTCTTTATCGTCACCTTGTTCAACTACCGGTAATCAATGCACATCCTCATTGACCCATCCTTTTTCTTCACAAATAATACTGGCGCAGCCCAAGGTTATACATTGAGTCTAATAAAACCCTTATCAAGCAAATCCTGAAGCTGCTCCTTTAACTCTTTCAACTCTGGCGGGTCCATGCGATATGGTGGAATGGAAATAGGCTGAGTGCCCGGAGCCAGATCAATACAGAAATCAATATCCCTGTCAGGCGGCATACCCGACAGGTCAAAATAGAAAACCTCAAGGAACTCATGAACAATAGAAACAGAGTCAATAGATGGAATCTCTGCGCTGGAGTCGCGAACATATGCCAGATATGCTAGACACCACTTCTCGACCATGCGTCGAGCCTTGACATATGAAATAACATTACGGGTGGCATGAACTGGGGGCCTTCTCCACTCAAGTCACGGCAAGTATGGAAAAGACAAGGTCACGGTCTTGGCATGACAATCAAAAATAGCATGATACAGGGACAACCAATCCATCCCCAAAATAACGTCAAAGTCCACCATATCTTAGAGCAATAAGTTAATACGGGTCTCAAGACCCTTAAATACTACCACACATGAACGATGCACTCGGTCGACCACTATGGAATCACCCACCGGTATATTCACATATACGGGAATACCCAAGGCCTCATTAGGCATAACCAAATAGGGCGCAAAATAGGACGACACATATGAATACATAGGTCCGGGATCAAATAGCACAGAAACATCCCTATCACATACCAGAATAGTACCTGTAATCATAGCATCTGATGACTGAGCCTCTGGCCTGGCTGGCAAAGCATAACAATGGGGCTGGGCCCCACCTCCCTGGACTATGTCTCTGGGATGATCGGCTACTGGCTGACCCCTGCCTCTAGCGGTCCGAAATCTACCTCTCTGATCCTTACCTATACCTCTATGGCCGTTACCCCCACCTCTAGCTGGCTGGGCGGCCTATGGATCACCTGCTGCCTGAATCATTGGACAAGGACCCTGCTACTGAGAGCTATCAGACGCTCGAGGGCAATACCTGGCAATATGTATCGTGTCACCACATGTGTAACAAGCCCTCGGCTGCTGAGAATAACGAAGTGATGGTACGCTGATAGATACTGATGTCGAGCTGGAAAGCTGCTGGTCAGAATACTGTGGCTGGGAACCACGTCCACCTATAGTACCATGTGAAACCTGTAAAGCTGATTGAAAGAGGACTCGGAAGATGGCCTTTTCCATATGAATCCCTACGTCTAGATAAGGTATCCTGAACCTACCAGAATGACGAGGCCTCTTATCTGACCCCGGATCACCTCCTCGTGCAAGTTCCGTCTCTATCCTTCGGGCCGCATTGGCCGCCTGAAAAGACATATCACTACCGGCTCCCATAACCATTTGAAGCCGGATTGACTGAATCAACCCATCAATAAATCTCCGCACCCTCTCCCTCTCCATGGGGAGAATAACAATAGCATGTCGTTCCAAATCAATAAAATGAGTCTCATACTGCATAACTGTCATAGTACCCTGATGAAGACGCTCAAACGACCTGCGTAGAGCATCTCGTTCAGTCACTCGGAGAAACTTCTCCAAGAACAACTCTGCAAACTGATCCCAAGTTAATAATGGCGACCCTACTGGCCTGGATAAACAATAGTCCCTCCACCAAGTTTTGGCAGATCATGCGAGCCGAAAGGTGATGAAGTCGACCCCATTGGTCTTCACAATACCCATAGTCCTGAGAACCTCATGGAAGTTGAATAAGAAATCCTGGGGTCCTCCGTAGAAGCACCGCTGAAGCTGGTGGTGAAGAGCTTGGTGAACATATCAAGCCTCCACAAAGCATCTGCGGACATCGCCGCACTATCCTCGGTCTGAGCTTGAATATCTGGCTGGGCTGGCACAGCTGGATGTACTGCTGGAACCTAGGGCTGAGGAGCTACCTGCTACGAAGTACGAATAGCGGGAGTCTGAACTCCTCCCCCAGCCTGAGATGTGGCGGGTGCTACAGGAAGCAAACCCGCTCTAGATACAGTCTCCATAAAGCCTACCAGTTAGACCAAAGCATCCTGGAGTACTGGAGTGGCTATGAAACCCTCTAGGACTTGAGCTGGGCCAACTAGAGCTGCTGGTTGACTTCCTCATCATAGTCAACATGAGGCTCCACCTCTGAGCTCCGCCCCGGCCCCGCCCTTTGCCCTTGAAAGGAGCAACTACTGGGGGCTCAGGCTGCTGCGCGGTAGAAAAAGAAGCACGAATTCTTGCAGAAGTCCTACTGCCGAGGTATGTAAGCTACATCCTGATCTGTGCACTAAAATACACAAAGTGTAGCATCGTCACAACCGACAACATATGCTGGTAAGTGCCTGGCCAAACCCCGGCGAAGTAGTGACGAGGCTAGACAGGACCTACCTCAAACAACCTATGCAGATATATCTATGTATAAAGCAACAGAAATAACAACAGGGAATACCAACTAAATAGATGAAGTCACATGCTTGGGGGAGATATAGTGAAAAAACATATCAACGAATATAACAAATGTAACTATCTCATTACCATAACTCATATATATAAGCGGACAACGTGCCACACGATCCCATATTATAATTCATAAGTGGACGATACACCACACGATCCCATTTATCAGTTCATAGGTGGACGGCGTGCCACACGATCGCAATTCATGACAAATGAGAAAAAAGAAGGAATGACAGATGAGCCAATCCCAGAAAGAAGATATGAGCCCATGGCGTCAAAACTAGTTGGAACTGGCTTCCACACTTTCACAAGTGGGCGGCGTGCCACACGATCCCATATTATAATTCATAAGTCGATTGTGTGCCACATGATCCCATATTAGAATGAATAGCACAAATAATCTCTCCAAAAGAGGTCCAATTAGGGAAATTCAACCACATAACTATTAAACCCGACAAGGGTACAACTAATATCCCAATTATCCCGGCAAAGGTGAATACAATAATAATGCTCTACTCATCCCGACAAGGGAATCATTTCAACACATTTTCTTTTAAATCATTTCCCTCTTATCTAACACTTTATATGGAATTTATCAATTAAACAAGGCAGTTGTGCCACATCTTTCAAATTAAAAGCAATTACGACTCACGATCATGCTAGACACCGGTGTATAGATAGTCGTCAACATGCCTATACACCGCACTCAATCATTTAACAATTAGAAATCAAAGAACTCTAATACTATTCCCTCAAGCCAAAGTTAGATCAAATACTTACCTCGGTCCGTAAATAGCAATTAAATATCTAACACCGCATTTCCTCTAGAATCCAACTCCAAAACAAGAATATCTAGGCGCAATTTAGTTCAATATTATCTATAATGGCTCAAAGAAAAAATTTCTTAGCCTAGAAATGAATTTCCTATCATTCTTCCAAAAATATCAAAATCCAACTCCGGGCCCACATGGTCCAAACTCGAGGCTCGGACCAAAACCCAATCACCCATAACCCCATGAGTTAAATTATGCAATTTATTTTAAGATTCGACCCCAAATTGAGGTTGAATCACCCAAAATCCCTAAAGCCCTATCTACCCAAAACCCCTAATTTTTACTTTAATTTTATGATTTAGGGCTAGAAACTTAAATGATGAAAAATGAAGAAAACAAGTTAAACAATACTTACCCAAGAAGCTTCGGTGAAGAAGTGCTCTAGAAATCGCCTAGAAGCTTTGGAGAAGAAAGGTTTTATGAAACGTTTGCTAATTCCCGAAATGGTTCTATTTTGGATTTATTTTTAAAAAAACTGGGCAGATTTAACCCTATGCGTTTACGGTGGGACCCTCGTGTTTGCAATGGGTCGGGCTAGTTAGCCTTCATGTTTGCATACACTAGCCCGCGTTCGCGGAGAGTGGACCTCCAGGAGCCTCGCGTTCGCCTGATCAAAGACGTGTTTGCGTAGAACACTTTGTGACCCCTCCCTCAGTACCCTACCCGTTCACGAGTAAAGGGCCGCATTCGCGAAGGGTTATTCTCTCCTCTGCTTCACGTTCGCGTCCCGTGTATCACGTTCGCGATGAAGGAACAAGACCCCTGGGAAAATTGCCTTACGCGTTCGCGAGTGTGTCGTGCCCACGCGAACGCGAAGAACAAAATCCCTGGGCACCTACAGCAAAAATCTGCAACAGTTCTAAGGCCAAAAACCATTTCAAGACACCTCCGAATCACTCTTGAGCCCTCAGGGCTCCCAACAAACACACACACTAACTCAAAAACATCCTACGAACTTAGTCGAGCGATAGAGTCGCCAACATAACATCAAAATCAATGAATTAAACCTTAAAATCATCCCTTTTTCATTCTAGGTTCATAACTTTCCAACTTTAGATATTTACGTCCAAAACACGTCAAACGACGTCTGGTTTCGACCAAATTTCATAGAAAGTGCTTAATGCATATTTAAGACATACACCGGGCATCAGAACTAAAATACGAGCCCGATACCTATATTTTCTAACTCATTTTCATTTCAAGTTTTCATATCATTTTCAAAAAAAAACAATTTCTTTCAAAAAATCTATACTCGGGATTTCGATTTTGGGAATACGCCCGAGTCCCATATTTTCTACGTACCCCACGGGACCATTTCATTAGGGGTCCGGGTCCGTTTCCCAAAATGTTGACCAAAGTCAACTTTATCAATATTAATATCAAAATTCTTCAATTGTTTCATAGAATTCACATATCTTAACATAAAAACTCTGTCTTTGTGCCCGGGCTATGCACATCAGTGGTGGCAACTAAGAGCGAGGTTTTCAAGGCCTTAGAAGAACGAAAAAATAGAGAATTACGATGATTGCCCTTTGGGTCGTCACACACTGTGTGACACATTTTGGTCAGGTAACAATGACCGGCGTGGAAGAAAATCGGTCCCGAGGGGATGGTACTATTCTATGTGATTTCCCGAGGGGCTGATATGAGTGTTTCTGAAAGTGAGCCCGAGGGGCTGATATGAGTGATTGTGAGGTAGCGTGAAAGGCTGGTACTGCCTTGAGATATTTCCGGGGGGCGAGCTCTTATGTGCTCATTGTTCCGTACTTACTCATCTTTTACTTGTTATACTGTGGTATTTGTGCCGGAGAGGCGGATTTCATTGCATATCAACACTAATTGTTTTGAAATTATTTCTAAGCTATTGAAAAGACCATTTTCAAAAGAGGTTTAAATTGATCCAAGAGATTTTCTAAAGATTTCACAATTTTACTATTTTCTCAATGGATTGTACACTACTTCTATACAACATGTTGGTTGTTTTACGTAATTTCTTACTGATCAGTTCTTATTTACCTTTAATAATCACTAAGT
Organism: Nicotiana benthamiana; assembly: GCA_034376525.1. Taxonomy (NCBI): domain Eukaryota; kingdom Viridiplantae; phylum Streptophyta; class Magnoliopsida; order Solanales; family Solanaceae; genus Nicotiana; species Nicotiana benthamiana. The sequence continues at coordinate 116,445,832 of CM067340.1, forward strand.
TGGAGTAGTCACTTTACTCCATACACCTCGTGTACAGATGCATGTGTTTATTCACTCGGTAGAAGGTATTGGCTGTTTGAAGGCAGAGCTGTAGGAGTTTGGCGAGGTGACTGCCAGCGTTCGCAGAACCGTTTCTTTCTATGTTATTCATTCTTCCTATTCAGTGTATTTCTAGACTTAGTAAATGTAATTACACTCTTATAGATGCTCGTGACTTGTGACACCCCGATTTGGGCTGTGTTTGGATTGTACTTCTGCTAAGTAATGTTATTAAATCATCTTTTAAATTGTTTATTCATGTTTATCTATTTTTGAAAAAGGAATTAGAGTTGGTTTGATAACCTTGTCTTCACGAGAGGCGCCATCACGATCGGAGCGGGGTTTGGGTCGTGATAGTGCACTTATCGTTTTTGCACACATTGTGAATCACACCATGTGAAACGAACCCATGATCCATAACATGTTGATTTTAATTATTATTTGACATTTTGGTTGAGTCGCGTGAAACTCACACTCGGATTGGAGATTATATTATGACTATGCCACGAGAACTGTACCCATAGTCACGATGATTTTATTTATCGTGCCTAAAGTAAACTACAATGTTCAGAATTATCTTCCTAAGCTGCTTTGAGATTTGTGGTAAGGTCATGATCTATGAAAAGTTTTTTGTAAGTTCAATTATTGGATTTATTGGCAGATTCAGTCACTTACTAAAATAAGAGAAAATCAGACGAATTAATATATAAGAAGTGAGTTAACTGCAATTAAATTAAGAGATTAAGTCAGTTCATGGAAGAAAAATTAGCCAACCACGTTTGCTATTAAAAAATAAAGACGATTGTGTTCCAAAAATTCCAATAACGCTTTGGCTATGTTGGGCGGGTATAAGCGGACATGGGCCAAGTATGGAATAAAATACTACAAGGATAAATGATATCCAATTGGGCTTTCGCGTGAAAGCCTAATTGTGTGAGACTGTCATGTTGTTGACTAATTCCTTTTATAGTCGGGGCCTGAACGATTGGGCCTGGCCTCTATCATGGCCATGATTTTTCAATATTCCATTATCAATTTCGTCAAAAAAAAAAAATATAAGAGCAAGAAATCACATAAATTCCTACTTAACTTCAATTGAACTTAGTTAGACATGAACATCACATTATCATTTATCAAACATAAATAAAATATTGCAGATTCCATTAAGCTATACATTATAAATCCTAATATGCTTGGTTCACTAGAGTTTATTTACTCATTCCAAACGTTGTGCAAACTGTATCACCATTTCTTCAAACAACTAGTCTCAAAACTTATTACTCAAGTAATCCACCTAAAAAAATTTAAGCAGATTCGAAAAAGAAAATAAAGTGGTTTCCAGATCCAAATCCTCTTGCTTTTAGCTTAACTTTCAAATTAAAGAAATCTTTATTAGGTGACCTCAAGTCCATTTCTTCATAAATAATCTAAAACCTTACAATCTCCAATAGGAAAGCAATAAAATGAAGACACTAATTTTCTAATGGCTAACATACAATAAATCAAATATATGTAGACTTAGCCATAACTAACAGGTAAATTTTCATTTCTGACCTAAATACAAAGAAATCACTACAGGCAGGCTAAATTTGGATCATTTTCATCTAAAACAAATTGCACAAAAAGGAAATAGTGAATCATGGATATTCATGGAGATTATAAAGGATCGGTAGGATCTCAAGCAGTAAAGAATTACAAACCAATTAAAAGGAAAATTCATAAACCATAACTCAACTTCACTACCAGTAATCATATCATCATGAAAAATTCATTCATTTCTAAGCTCATAATGAGTAGCCAAAATGTCTGCAAAAGATGAATATCGAGAAAGGATTAGAGCCCGATAGAGCTAAAAACTCCAGATAGAAAAATTAGCTACAGAGCAAGCAACAAGCACAGTTAAACATGTCAGAAAAAGAACAACTTCAAATATATGCCTTAAGATTCTACCAGGGACCCGAAAAGCTGAGGAACCTCTTCTTTTTTGAAGTTTTCTTGAGAATGTTTCTTCGACTTCTTAGCTTTTGTAATTGTTCTGTGTGTGTAAAGATACATAGATCAAAAAATGCTTAATATGAAGGAGTATGTGAGCTTTTATGCATAAAAATCAGAGGTTGTTGAAAGAATCTGTTATCCCACACCACCACCACCACTACCACCACCACCACCACCACCATAAAATTTAGAAAAATGGCATTTTTGCAACTGAATTAGACATCTATCCTTTTTATATCATCTTTCTATCCTTTTAGATATTCTTTCTTATTTACAACATCTTTTCTTAACCAATCTGGACAACTGTTCATTATATATTCTTTTCTTATTTTTCTCAACCCCTTAAATTCTAAGATTAACTCCTTTTGACCTCTGATTCACTGCATTTTAACCCCTTCCAAACGATTCTAAAACTTGTCATCAACTAAAAGAAAAATTCCATAATTTTCTATCTCATTTACCCCATCAAGTTGCAACCAATACCAATTAGTGCCTTTACCCCAACCTATTATCCTCTTCTTTCCCACAGAATCAATATTACTAAATAAAAATTAATATTAAGCTTTTGTTATAAATAGAACTCTAATTAGAGTGAATGTCTATCTTATAGAAGAGTTTTGCTTTGAGGCTAAGTCTTTTCTATGCCTATAAATAGAGGGGTCTTACCCCATTGTAAATCATCCCAAAGTATCAATGAGAATACTCCTCTCTCTATTGTTCTTGTTCTTGTATTATTGTTCTTGTTCTTATATTATTTCATAACACGTTATCAGCACGAGACTATACCGTCTCAAGAAGCACTTTTGAGAAGATTAAGGAGAAATTCGCCCACACGAATTTCGCTAATTCTGGGCATTATCCGGGTCACGCTTCAAGAGATAAGTATCGATTTTATGTTCGATTAAAATATATAATTATGTGTTGTTATTTGTAAATACAAGTCTGATCCTACTGTAGTATTGTTCTAATTGTATTATGTGTATGAAGTGGCCAGCAAGAGATTATGCACGGTTAAATCACAGTACTGTTTCTTTCTTCAATTACTTGAAAGCAGAAACGGCGGCTTCGCGGTGGAATTGCGTCGGCTTAAATGCTTCCAAAAATTTCTATACGGAAAAATAGAAGAGGTATATTTGATATCACAACATTTATTGGTATACCTTAAAGGTAAGTAATTTACTTTTCCCTTTCAAATTCTTGAAATTCTACGATTTGACTTCATATACAAACATAGACAACAAAGTTTGATTATAACTCTAATGGAGTTTGTAAGAAATTACATTCACATGAAGTGGTAAAATTTCTATGCCTTGCCATGATCAAACTCATGTATGATTGTGGGCAAAGAATTGAAAATCCGTCCCATTGAATTTGCTCCATTCCCTTTAGAGAATGTGGTAGCAGTATGTGATAAGTCTGAAAGAAGACAAAATTATTACCATGAAGGTATCAATGAATGTGGACGTGGCAATAGACGGAATTATAATCGTCATTATGATCCATTCCCTGAAGTGAATGTGATAATTGTAATAAAGCCTGTAAGTATGAACACGCTCTTGATGTAATTTTGTCTTATGACTGACATTATGAAAAGAAAGTTCGTTGCCCTTGAAATTTCGGGCAAGAACTATATGACATGGGTGTTGGATGCTGAAATCCATTTGGATGCAATGGGTCTTGGAGACGCCATTAAAGACAGAAATAATGCATCCACCCAAGACTATGCTAAGGCCTTGATTTTCTTGCGCCATCACCTTGATGAAGGTTTGAAACTGTGCTAAGGCCTTGATTTTCTTGCGCCATCACCTTGATGAAGGTTTGAAACTGTGCTAAGGCCTTGATTTTCTTGCGCCATCACCTTGATGAAGGTTTGAAAATTGAATATATCACAGTCAAAGATCCATCTATCTTGTGGAATGGCTTAAAGGAGAGATATGACAACCTGAAGTTGGTCACTCTGCCACAAGCACGATACGATGAGAATCCAAAGGCAAATAGTTCAGAAACTATATGTTATCGTTGCGGTGGAAAAGGGCACTGGTCAAAAGCTTGCCGTATACCAAGAGCTTTGGTTGAGCTTTATCAAGCATCTCTAAAGAGTAAAGGCCCTGAAACCAATTTTGTCTCTGACGACAATTTTGACATCACCCACTTTGATGTGGCAGACTTCTTTGAGCAACCCGATGGGAAAATAGACCACCTAATCGGTGATGGATCTGTTATGAAGGAAGATGGAATTGTTTGATTTTACTTTATTTATTTGTATTAGTTAGTGAATAAACTAATAATCATTAGTATTAGCTCGTATTAGTTAGTTTATGATATAATGTTAGTATTAGTTCTTTAGAATGTTTCAATATGCTTAAATTTCGAAGAAGTTTTTATTTTCCAGCAAAGTTAGTCGATTAACTAATAAAGTCGACTATCTAATATTTTGTATTAAAACTGGAATTTCCGCAAGCTAAGTTATTCGAATATCTGATTTAGATATTCGAATAACCTGATTTAGTTATTCGAATAACCTGATTTAGTTATTCGAATATCCTGATGACTGTTTACTAAGATAGTCGACTATCAACTTAGTTAGTCGACTATCTAATATTTCGCATTAAAACTGGACTTTTCCGCAAGGCATGATAGTCGACTATCTGATTTAGTTAGTCGAATAACCTCAGCAGATTTTGAAAATATTGTTTAAATATGAAGCAAACAGATTTGTATATTCTCATGTTCATATATTTTCTTTTGTATGTCAGACCATGGGAATTAAATTGATTGAAGGCTCCTGAAGAGCAACTATAACTCTGCCTAAAGGAACAATATTTTAGAGAATGCAATGTTCTCCTCCAAGTCTAAGAGGAACTTGTTGAGTTTTAATGATATCAGTCAAAATGTTCTCCTGCAAGTCTAAAAGGAACTTGTTGAGTTTTAAAGATATCAATCAAAATGGATATCATGTTGAGAGAATAGACGAGAAGAATCTTGAATACCTCATTTACTCATGAAAACGAGGCTACCCACTTCGGTTTGGGGTCACGCCATTTTGCATGCAGCAATGCTAGTTCGTCGGCTGCCCACTTCGGGTTGGGGTCACGCCATTTTGCATACAGCAATGCTAGTTCGTCTCAGACCGACGAATTATCACAAATATTCCCCGTTGCAATTAGTTTTGGGTCATGAACCTAATATATCCCATTTAAGAATCTTGGATACGCAGTATATGTCCCTGTAGCACCGCCATACCGCACCAAAATGGGTCTGCAAAGAAGGTTAGGAATATATGTTGAGTTTGAATCGCCCTCCATTATTCACTACCTCGAAACATTGACAGGGGACTTGTTCACTGCACGATTTGCAGACTGTCAATTTGATGAGACACTTCTCCCAAAATTAGGGGGAGAAGTTGGTGAAATCAAACGGGAAATTTTGTGGAAAAATGCATCATTATCTCATCTTGCACATACCTCTATTTGAAAAAGAGGAGAAAAAGATTATCCATTTGCAAAGAATAACAAATCAAATGCCTGACGCATTTACGGACTTGATGTCCCTGTTGGACAATCATCTAGTGTCATATCCAATGGGTCGAATGCACGCCTGAAGCGTGGCAGGCCATTAGGATCCAATGATTACTATGTTGGAGAAACACAATTGATTACCAATAAGGTATTGTGTTGTAGTAAGTCTCAAAGAAACTTATTCAGTTTCCAAAAGTATATGCGAAAGCGATTGATTATATTGAGACTATAAATAAAGGAAAGATCTGATATCTTCCATTACTACAACTTGTAGCGGGATATTTGTATATGAAAAGCTACCCGCTCCATTCTCCAGTTTGTACTACGCAAACAAAAGAATGCCACAATAAAGTGGATATTTATTGGTATAAAAACCCATACCATAATAAATTTGAAGTTTATTGATAATTGCACATGTCATGGTGTAAATTTGAAGTTTATCAATATTGATAATTCATTCAGTTGGCATTCGGGTTAGCCATCTCATTTTAAGTATGATGTGCAATAATAGAGAATTCACATGGGTGAATATTAAAGAACTAGAAAGTTCTTTACGATTCTCTTGTATTACTTATTCTCATTAATGAACTGACCAACTAAAGAGTTCGGGTTGAAGCCCATAAATTCTGGAAATACCAAAGGTGAATATGGGCCCATTCACCTGCCATGTATACGACATATGATGCATCTATGATATGGTTACATGCGCAATTGTTATTAACCCGCAGCCTGGCCGGTGCTTGCGAGGTAAATTGCTCAGTAATCTAACTTCGAGCATAATTTCCAGATTTTCTACTCAAGATAGTTCATCTTGATAAGTTGGTTTACATCATAGTTGGTTTAGCAAGATAATTATTGAGTGCCTCCACTTAATAGCTAAACTGTTTCTTATGAGAACAGAGTTATATATATAGTTTGATATACGTTGTATACGAGAGTATATTCTCCCCTCACAAGTGGTTCAGGGTCAGGAACCAAATAATTTCATCTTATTATTAATGTGCTGTGTATATTGACATGATAATGCACAAAGATGATTTCTCAAAGTTTAGGAAACAAGTTAGCTTTTCTAACATGAGGGGGAGACATGATAAACAATTGAGAAAAGATTACATGGGCTGAATTATCATTTGTATATGTAGATCCCCGAATATCATGATATGAAGCTGAAGTTCATAAAAGGGATAATTCAATTGCAACATATTGCAAAGCATGCTATACGCATTTGTTGACCCAAAGAAAGTAACTATATTCTCACTGCAAATGCTCATATTAAGTCCTAGAAGGACAAAGTCTTGGATACGCTTGAAGCGTATAGACAAATCGGTTTCAAAAGGAACTTCTTAATAAAGAAGATGAGCAAATGATCAAAGTGATCATAATAAGGAGGCAAGTGATCCAGAAGACCACATGATATAACACTTCATAAAATCTCATGAGAGATTCAGGTACCTGAATATATGAATGAAGAGATCTCCATGTTATGTCTTTATGAAAATTGACTGAAACCAATATAAAATGATTGTCGACGACATCTATGATAGCACTAAATATCGATGAGGATCTTATGTTTGTCGAATACAAACAAAAATATTGGCCAAATGGAAGAGTTACAATTCAAGAAGAATTGATTCCATATGAAAGACATGTAGTTTTGGACATGCAGTTCAAATACATGAAAGTATAAAGTCAATGGATGACATCGAGAATACCTCTATGGAGATATTGAGGAGTCATTCCACGACATTACATAAAGATGTTCATATCTATCAAGAATGATAATTTCAAGTACACAAGATTGGAATGTGAAGGTTCAAGGATGTGAATTGATGCTCTCTTCAGGGGGAGTTAATGCGCGTTGCACTCTTTTTCCCTTACAAGGTTTTGTCCCAATGGGTTTTCCTTGCAAGGTTTTTAACGAGGCAACCAATAGGCGCATATTCAAACATGTGTACTCTTTTTCCCTTTCTATAATTTTTTCCCATTGGGTTTTGTTTTAGTTAAGGTTTTAACGAGGCACATTATTGAATAGACATTCAAGGGAGTGTTATAAATAGAACTCTAATTAGAGTGAATGTCTATCTTATAGAAGAGTTTTGCTTTGAGGCTAAGTCTTTTCTACGCCTATAAATAGAGGGGTCTTACCCCATTGTAAATCATCCCAAAGTATCAATGAGAATACTCCTCTCTCTACTTCTCTCTCTCTATTGTTCTTGTTCTTGTATTATTGTTCTTGTTCTTATATTATTTCATAACAGCTTTCAAGTACAAATTAATCACAATCAGCAAACGGTTTGACCTATCAATTAACCACATGCATAATTAAAACCATAACCTAATTAATCGATTAAACTTCGAGTAGAACTAAATCAAATAATTATTCAGAAAGCTAAAATATTTCAATTATTAACCTAAGCATGTTGTCAAACTAATAATTAACAAACTCTAAGGAATGAAGAAAAGAAGTAAAGGATTACCATGTGAAACACTGTGGACCAAAAAGAAAAGAATTTCGGATGATGGCGGCATCGACACACAAGCATTGGCTTATGCTTGAGAGTGTAACTAATTTTAGGTTAGCCATAATCCTGTCAACATCAAAGGACTCTCAACAGCTCTGGCCGGTCAATGGAGAATTGACCGACAAACAAAGGGTATTAACAATGAAGGTAAGGCGATAGCAATAGTAGAGGCAATGACAATGTGCAAAACAATGAACCTCAACAATGTTTGGCTTCAGACAGATTCAATGACGCTTCAAAAGATCATAGATGGACAATGGAAACCACCCTGGAATATTGTGGATGCAGTGGAGGAAATCAACATACTCAAAGCGGGGTGTAACTTCAAGGTATCTCACATATTAAGAGAGGGAAACAAACTAGCAAACCACCTTGCAAATCAAGCTCTTGATAGTGGTAACATCGAGTGTTTTGATTTCTGGGACCTTGATGTCTTGAGCAAGAGGATTGTAAATGATGATAAGCTACAATGTACAAAACTGATAATGAGAATTGCAAGAGATTAGGAAAGGAAAGGGAAGGCACCAAGGGCAACATGGAGATAACCTCTTTCACTAACGTTTCTTTACTTTTTGCAGGTACAAGATTTGTACTGCTGGTCTTTGTTGTCATGAAATTTTCAGTGGTGGTATTAATGCAATGCAGCTGGACAGTGGTACTAAACATGAAAGCGTCAACAAACAAGGAAAATTGTTACTTTATCAAGGGTATAAAAAAGAATAGAAGAAACATGGAGATTAAGTTTTGGAAAATACTGTGCAGAGTTCTCAATGATCTTAATCGAGAGATGGACAACTGGGAGTTCAAGTAGAAATGTACAGGTTCAGCTTAACATTTTGTGCGTGATTCTGGTTTTAGAACACCATATCTTTAATATTAAGCACATGCATAAGATGGAGGAACATAATTTGAGAGATGGACAAAAATTTTGGCAGTTCAAGCAGTGGCAGTGAGCAGATTTTTTAATATGCATCTCACATGGGGAAGGAAATGGGCAGAGGCATGCGTCTGGGAATGTCTGATTTTTAAATAAATTGCATGATTTTTCAGGTAAGAGGGAACATGAAGGAGATGCAATGGTCAAAGGATATTGGAAACAAAAAATCATGTGTATATCGCATGAAAAGCTGGACCAATGCTATTTTTAATTGAAAGCATGCTGTACTTAATGCACGTCTGGTCTTTGTATTAAATGGACATGGGACAAAGCACATGTGACCATGCTCCTTTTAAGCTTTCAATATAAAAAGCAAGCATGTTGTTGGAACATGGAATTCTCCAATTTTTATGCTGAAAAAATGATATGCAGGCGTGGGAAAAAACGTTACACGAGCATGACAACCAATGACAATTTTATGGATTGGGATCACTTTTTTAATTATTGTTTGCATTTCTGACACCAAGGTTGAGTATATCACTTAACTTTGGTAATACGATGAATGTAACTGTCAAATTTTATTTCTGCATTTCGTAAGACATTCCGACAATGTAATTTCCTTTTCTGTTTATTTATTAATAAAATCTATCCCTAGGCGCTTGCATAGGGGATTGCCAAAAAAAAAAAGAAATTAGAGAAAACCAATGGCAACCTAGAACAGTCAATGAGAGAAGTTTATTAGTGTTGGTTCTAAGCCTAAACAATCGGGATTTTTGAAAAAATCGAAAAAGGGTGGATATAGGTTTTAGGATTTCCTAGATTTAAGGATTAAGAGATTTTGGAGGTTTTTAAAAGAAATAATGGAGGATATGGGATGAGAAGGAGATGGGGATTGTGGGATGAAGATTTTGGGGAGATTAGGGCTATTTGAAACGACACCACCAACAAAGGGTCTTAGGGCGGCTAGGGTTTGGGAGGGAATTTGAGAGAGATGAGAGATATGATAGTGAAGTACTTTCTTAAGGTTGTGAGGGGGGGGGGGATAGGAGGGGGGTTCTTGGATAGTTATAAGGGAAAAGGATAATTAGTTCACAACCACTAGATCTAAGGCAATAAATGGTGGGGATCAACCCAGATTAAAACGTGGTCGATTTATTTTAAAGTGGGAACTGGATTGGGTCATACTTTGGGATGGACTTGGAGGATTTAAGGAAATTGGGCCATTTAATGTTGGCCTAGTCTGTTTTTGAAACTCAAAAGTACCCTTTTTCCTTTCTTTCTTTCAATTTCAAAATTAACCCACTATTAAGATACCTAATTAACCTTTGCACAATCAAACCATTAGAGCCAAACTACAAACCTTTGGTACAAGAACCAGGTTCTTGACCTTTGTTATTTTAAAGAATAAATTCTCTTTTATCATTCATGCACTGCATCTACATCTTCTACACTCATCATGCGTGTTTACTTGCAACGGTATTGAAGTGAGTTAGACAGGGCCAGAAAACACTTTGAGCCAGTTATTTCTTGAAGGTAAAATCTAGCTAAAGAGGAATCAGGTTCTAAATTTGGATTTAAAAGCCCCAGCTTCACGTTGTTTCTTTCAAACTGTTCTCTACTTAGCGCCTTGGTGAAAATGTCTGCAATTTGACCTTCTGTACTGCAGAACTTCATACATATCAGCCCTTTCTCCGCATTATCTCTTAGAAAATGATGCCTCACATCAATATGTTTTGACCTTTCTGTTGAACTGGATTCTTGGCCATGTTGAGTGCACTGGTGTTGTCACATAGAAGAGGCACACTTTGAGTGAGTTCCCCAAAGTCCTCCGGTTGCTGCTTGATCCATAAAAGCTAATACAATTGGATTCTGCAGCTACACATTCAACTTCAGCTATTGAAAGAGACACTGAATTTTCCTTCCTTGTACCCCAAGAGATAAGCCATGAACCTAAGAAGTGAACCATTCCAGAAGTATTTTTCTTGTCCACAAGATAACCTGCATAATCTGCTTGAGCATACCAAATCAGATTAAAACTTTCACCTGATGGATAATATAGCACTTGGTCCCACGTTCTTTTGAGATATCTAAGTATACTTTTGGTAGCCTTCAAGTGAAATTTATTGGGATTTGATTGAAACCTTGCACATAGCCTCATACTGAAAACAATATCAGGTTTAATGGCAGTGAGATAGAGGAAAGACCTAGTAATGCCTTTATACATGGTTTGATTCACAGGGGATCCAATTTCATATATGTCTAGTCGAATGACACTAGCAATGGGAGTGTGTATCACCTTTGATGCTTCCATGTCAAACCTCTCCAAGAGCTCCCTGATGTATTTTTACTGACAAATGGATATACCCTTTGGGGACTGTTTTACTTGAAGACCCAAGAAGTTCAGTTCCCCCATCATGCTCATTTCAATTCACTTCGCATAAGTTCTGAATATTCTTCAGATAGAGAATTAGTTATTTCTCCAAAAATGATATCATCAACATAGACCTAAACAATGAGTAGGTTCCTTCCTCATTTCTTTAAGAAAAGAGTATTGTCAATTTTCCTCTTTTAAAACCATTTTCTAAGAGGAACTTTGACAACCTTTTATACCAAGCTCGAGGAGGTTGCTATAGCCCGTACAGAGCTTTGTCCAGTTTAAACACATATGCAGGGTGCTCATGACATTCAAACCCAGGGGGTTGCTTCACATAGACTTCTTCCTTAAGGAGTCCATTCAAAAATACACTCTTAACATCCATTTGGAATAAGGTGAATTCCATATGATATGTAAAAGTGATTAGAATTTTAATAGCTTCCATGCGAGCCACTGGATAAAACGTTTCATCATAGTCAATAGCCTGGACTTGTTCCTTGTGGTAATTCCATGTTCATCGAGCTTGTTTCTGAATACCCACATGGTTCCTATAATGGTTCTACCGAGGGTCTAGGTACCAGGTGCCACACATTATTTCTCTCAAACTGATGTAGCTCATCTTGCATGGTTATAATCCAATCTGTATTTTCCAAGGCTTCCTTGATATTCTTGGGTTCTGTCTAGGAAAGAAAGCCTGAGAAGGCAAGTGAATTTCTGGATCTTGACCTGATTTGTACTCCGAAATCTAGAGGAGTGATAATGTTGTCTATTGGATGAGAGTGTGTCTCCAGTTAGACGTATGAGGTTCATTCTGAGAGGGGGAAGGTATGTTTGGCTGATTTTCCTCTATCCTTCTCTCAGGTGCTACTGGAGTTCCCTGAACTGCATCAACCACTCTTTCTTCAGATTCAGTGGTTGTAATTGAAGTGCTTGGTTATGTTGATGATGAGGCAGCGTTGTTTTCATTTTGCTCCTTTACTTGACTCATCATATCTGCCTTTCGATTTGTCATGTTAATGACTTCACCAGGGGCTAGTAAGGGTTCTCTATCTTGATCTTCCTCAGCACTCTTCTCAAATGACGGATGAGTTTCATCAAAAATAACATGAACACTTTCCTTAGCACATTGAGTCTGCTTGTTATATATCTTGTAATCCTTGCTTTAATAATAGTAGCCCAGAAATATCCCTTCATCACTCTTGGCATCAAATTTACCAAGTTGATCCTTTCCATTATTGAGAACATAGAATTTGCACCCAAATGTTCTTAGGTGAGTCGGCTTGAGTTCCTTTCCTTTCGATAAGCATTAACAACTTTAGCCCAGAATTGTTTTGTAATTCCACTGTCGATAAGCATTGTTCTTGCCATTTTCTCAAGAGTTTTGTTCTTCCTTTCTACTACTCCATTTTGCTGGGGAGTTCTGGGAGCCGAGAAGTTGTGTGTGATGCCATTTGCATTGCAGAATTCATCAAATTTGACATTTTTAAATTCTGTCCCATGATCAGATCTAATACATGCAACTCCAGACTCCATCTTCACCTGGATTTTCTTCACAAAGACCAAAAATGCCTCAACAATTTCATATTTGATTATGAGAAACAGAGTCCATGTAAATCTGGAGTAGTCATCTACTATTACAAAAATGTATCTTTTTCCTCCTCTGCTTTGCACTCTCATAGGTCCACATAGATCCATATGCAGAAGCTCTAGTGACTTTGGGGTGTTCACATCTCTTTTAGACTTAAAAGAGTATTTCACATGTTTTCCTCTCGCACAGGCATCACAGACTTTTTACATCTTGAATTATGACATAGCCAGACCATGGACCAGGTCCTTCTGAATTATTTTTTTCAGAAGAGAAAAACTTGCATGGCCCAGTCTTATCTGCCATAGTTCAACTTCATCATCAACAGCTTTCAAACAACTCAGATCACCATTCTGTAAGGACTCAAAATCAACGACATAGATGTTATTGTATATTTTTTCCACAAGTACTATTTCACTGGTCACAAGATCAGTGACTATATATATTTCGAACGAGAATTCCACCTTATTTCCTTTATCACAGATTTGAGAAACACTCAATAGGTTGTACTTAAGGCCATTTACATAGTACACATTTTCAATAGAATGAGTGAGTGACTTTCCGACTTTTCCAACTCCAACAATGTACCTCATTTTACCATTGCCAAAGGATACACTCCCTCCTTACAAGACTTTTGGTGAAAGAAAGTTTGTGGTGTTCCCAGTCATGTGTTTGAACACTCACTATCCATGAACCATTGTTGACCCCTTCCTTTCACCGTTCCCTGCACAAGAGATTAGGAGTTAGTTTTAAGAACCCAAACAATTATTGGTCCTTTGTAGTAATTAAGAGGATGAATAAGAGTTCTCTTAGTCCATGCCGGTAATATGTATTTTTGTGAGTGGAACCTGGTCCCTCTTTTGTAGTCACTGTTTTAGCAAACACTTTATTTTTTTGACCTGATTAATTCTTGGCCTGGATATTTTCCTTGAAGTGCCCAGTGTTCCCACATCGGGTACAAGGCCAATTATCAGAGACAATAACGTACTTACTGTGATTGTGACGAGTTTTATCCCTTTGGAACCTTGCTCCCTGCCCGTTTTCACAATTATTAGTATGCAAGGCAGTGGTAGCTTCTGAGAACCATGTCCACATCCTAAATCTCATAGCTTTCACCTCATTTTCAAGCCTAATGTGTTCCCCACTTGCTATCTCATTTCCCTTTCCAGAACTTTCAAGTTTTGACTTAGTCCATGGTTTCAGTATTGTTTTTCTTAGGTCTACAATTTCTACTGACATATCACTCTTTCTTTTCTGAGGATTTCAATGGTTTTCTTATAGTTAGTAACTACATCCACTAAGTCGTCTCTAGTTTGTCCAGATTCTCCTAATTCTAAGGTGAAAGAATCCCTATCCTCCACAAGACTATAAAAAGCAGTTATTAATACATTAGCTAAAGACATGAATTTTTCTGGAGAATAGGATTTCAGATTTCTCTGAACATCCCTGGAATTTACCTCTTTGTTGCCATTGTCTTCATTGTCGACGCCCCCTTTTTCAAAGGAGAAATCGGGTTTTAAGACATTATGGACAAAACAACTCTATTTCCTTTTGGGAATTGGGTTATGGAATTGGAAGAGTCGCCACCTAATGATTATAGTGCATTAGGACACTTTAAGAGAGTGTTTTTGAGAGAGAAACCAGAGTTGGGTAAGGGCTTGAGATTATCTCGAGGGGAAGGTGTTAGGCACCCCTCAAGATCCATAAATGTGGTTCCCGGCCGTGCTAATTATGACTTTAGAAGAAGATGAGGCAAGTAGACAAATAAAATACACATGTACAACATTCATATAATTTGAAAGCTTTAAAGAAAAGGACATAAGTTTGAAATAAAAGAGGATTAGTTTAAAAAGCATCAGGAGAACATTTAAATAAAGCACGTAAGAAAAAGAGGGGTCCTAGGTTTAACTATAATATGGATCATTCGATGCAATATCTAGCTTATATTCCCAAAGAGGGGTCGTTTTATGATATTATCGCATCGTCATCATCTCTATATTCTACCATTCCCACCCCGTTAAGGTATTTAAACGTGTGAATTGGTCAAGAATGCTCATTGCGTGCTATTACCCGTCCCGTTTTATAGACCATAGAAGGCACTTAGGATCACTATTCCTATAAGGTAGGAACTAGGCTGAACCCCTAGGTTCAAAGGTTAAAATGTTAGGCGACATGCAAAAACAAATAGGACTTGCACATAAAGAAATCATGTAAAACATATAAAGGTTCAAATATCCCTCTGCAAACGAACACGTAATGAGCACGACTCAAGCAAAATTAAGGTCTAAGGAAAAGAGAGTTTGAAGCTGCAGTATAAATTAAAACACAAGTTAAAGGTTCGCAGACATGCACGTAAAAGGAAAAGAACGTTTGGAACTGAACAGAAGCAGTATAAGTTTAGAAACTTGTCAAAGTCATTTAGAAACATTTGTGGAAAAGCTGTAAAAATAGTTTTTTTGACAGGGAGAGTAAAAGAACAAAAAGTGTTTCAGAAGTGTGAAGCAAAACAGTGAACATTATTAGCTTTCAAAATTTATTGCAATATTCAGGCAGCTTTAAAATAGTAATCCAGTTCTGGACAAAAATACAGTAGAAGCATTTTGCATAGGTAGTTTGAAAATAGGACAGAAATTTATGAAAAATTAGAAAAAAGCTTTAGAGACAAACAAGTTCGGATAGAGGCGGATTAATTAGAACGCGACTTGAAGGTGATTAGTCAGTTTTTTTTCGGCCTAAGGCTTTCCTAGGCATTATTAAATACAGTCAACATGCACATTTTTGTTTCCAGTTTTAAAAAGGAGTCCTCAACTGATTTTTTACCCAGATTAGCAGAGTGTTTAAACGATTTGCAAATAAAAAATCCTAGAAGCATGGTATCTAATGCACAGAAGTCCTATGAACATGATATCTAAACGTGATGATAATGACTTATTGATGATTGCTTGGTTACGATTATGAAAAATGTACAGAATGACAATTGAGAGTGAAAGGACTAGAAACATGATTTCTATATGCAGCGATGTGTGTCCTAAAGCATGGAATCTATTACACAAGAAAGTACATAAGCCATATGGACATGTTTTCTACTCATTACCCTCTCAATATTTACTATAATACTCATTGTTTGTATAGATTATTACAGCCAGATAATTAAAAATACAACATTGAGAAAAAGAAAATAATAAGTTACTCTATAGAGAGCCTTCAGCAAGGCCCAAACATTTCCAACCTCACTTCTTTCAAATTTCATAGCCAATACCAAGGTTTGGGTGCAGCAAAGCTCCTTAAGGGTTCGTTTGAACCCCTGGCCAATACCAGGCCCCCAAAAGATGTCCCAATTGGGCAGTTTCAAACATTGGAAGCCAGCCTTGGGCATCAGAGTTCCATGAGTGCTCGAGGCTCCCATGGAAGTGCTTACACCAAGGAGGCCTAACCTAGGGTTCTAAGAGTAGTGAAGTTGTGATAGAATTGAGAAAGTGGAAAAAACAGTTGAGAGTCAATTTAAGAAATCAGCAGAAGATAGTTTGAGAAAATAGTTTAAAAGGGCTAAAAGAGGTTAAAACAATTCTTTTAAAATCATTTGAACTAACCAGTCTAGAGCATTATACAAACAGGGCAAAAGGGGGAGGGAATAGATAAGCATAGTAAACTACTCATACACAGGCAACACATAGGAGAAAATCAAACCTGGTTGCAAAGTAGGAGTTCAGTACCAAACTCCAACATAATCAAACTTAGGGAGAGGTTTTAGACTAATAAAATAGTCAAGAAGACCTGGACACTTGGTAGTAGACACGAGGAAGGAAGAAAACATGCATTGAGGTAGGGAAGGGGTAAGGGGAACATGCCAAGCCAAACTAAGTAAACTGGTAAGTGTATACTAATGACAGCAGAAACATAGGTAAAAGCACACAAGAAACAAGAAGAAGTGCAAAACTAGTAAAAGCATGTCGTTTTGGAAATTGTACATTGAATAGGTAACATACCAGTTGCAGACAATAGAACACAATAACAATGAGCAGTAGTGCACAAAAAGAGCAAAGTATGTAGAGAATGAGAACAACAAGGTGAGAGCAGCAGTGTGTAGCAAAGAGAGAATGACAGTATGCAGCAATGCGAGCAGCAGGCAAACAAAACCAAGCAAATAATGCAGCAGACCCTTAGCAGTGCCAAAGTAAACAGCCAAGATCACTCAATCTTGGCTTTCAGCCGATGAAGTATTCAAATAGAAGAATAAGAGTGTGTAGAAACAGTAGAGAAAGAGAGAACACTGAGTATTTTGAAAGAGAGAGTTCAGAGAGTTTGAACTTGTGCTTGTGTATGAGAGATATGCAATGTGTTGGTTGTTCTTTCAAACGGAATGGGGAAGGGTACTTATAGTACTAGAAACGAGTGAACAAACAAGGAACCAAACTATAATTAAGGAATGAGCATCTATTACAATCCCATCAATGTAAGGATTTCCCTTAATTAAGGAGTCCAAGACAAAGGGTAACAAGTAGTAGATTTAAAGAAGGAAAAGAATCAATCAGACTCTACAATTACTCTAGCGGATTGATCTTAGAATATTGAGACTCCTCCTCTAAATAGGGGTTAGATACATAATAATTCAAGTACGGAAAATATATGCTGACAATTTTGAAAGCCTATTTGTGTGCACATATGGTAAGGGAATACAAATTAATTCTGTCAATTAGTAAGAGAATCATGGACAAAACTAAACATCAGAGGGAATACTTATAAGTAAGGAAGCACAACTAAATAAGGAAGTGGGTCAAAAGAAATAATTGTGAAATGTCTGAGGAAAATCATATACAAATCATGGATTTCACAAAGATGCACAAATCGGTAGAATATCACATGAGCGATGAACCATTAAACCTGTAAAGTATAGTAGGCATGCAAATTACAGAACCCTAAGCACGGTGTCATGGAAGCAACAAAGGGTCAGAACCGTAGCGAGAAACTAAAGCAGGGAGCTCAAATTGCCAAGGAAACCGAACAAACTCTTAACACAACAAGCATAAACGAACACATAATACTCACGAAAAGCAGAAGATATATGATTTTTAAAAGGGTGAGAAACCCTAGCCAGAAAGTTTGAGCATTCAAAATTAACAAGGAAACTAAATGCTCACAACACAAATAAATACAAACAACCACATAATACTCAAGAAAAGTAGGAGATATAGTGACTTTAAAAAGGGTCAGAAAACCCTAGTTTTGAAAAAGAACAGAAATCGTTTAAAACTGGAATAATCGTAAAGATTGAATAAAAAATAGTGTAAAATATGAAAATACGAGACAAAATTGTTAAAAATCATAGGTCTGAGATGTTTGGGTTAATATTAGGGTTTCATAGGAAATCAGTGAGAGGGGGTAAGAGAAACCTGGTTGTGAAGCTCAAAGATAATGACGTTTTTAGCATCATCGAACCAAAATCCATCGGAGAAAGGCCGGAATCGGACCTTGACAAGGCTCCAGTAACCATATTCATGGTGGAGGCTTCTGGGTTTTTAAGCTTTGGAGAGAAGATGGTGATACATGGACTCCATGGTTGCTGGAGATCGAGAGAGGTGAGGGAGGAGTGAGCCGGAGAGGTGATGGTCGTCATCGGAGAAGACGGAGAGAACCAGAAGGTTCTAGAGAGATGAGAGGTTAGAGAGCATAGGTTAGAGAGATAGAGACAGGCTGGTGAGAATGAAGGGTTGGGGGGATGGGTAATTAGATCTAATTAGGGAAAGAGATTCTGGGCCGTTGATCGTATTTGATCAACGACTCAGATTAAATCTGAGGCGGGTCGGGTTAGTTATAGGATTGGGCCGGGTGATTTAGTAATTGGGTCATTTGAATTGGTCTTAAGAGTTGGCTGAAATAGGGGTTGAATTTGGCTACATTTTAAATGAAATGTGGCTATTGTTTAAATATCCAATTTTCCCCAAATATAATTTTATAAAAGTAGCAGACAATTTATAAAAAATTCAATAAAATTACTCAGACACTAAAATAGGTTTGGGAGTTGATTAAAAATATCATGAACGATTTTACACTTGAAATACTTATTAAATTGAGAAAATAGGCTGAAATTGCAATTTAATGCAATTTTAGTTTCAAACCACTTAATGGCTTTGTAAAATCTTGTAAAAATTACACAAATTATATTTATATGTAAATGAGAGAATAAAACAATTTATTTACTAAAATAGCAAGGTTTGATGCCAAATATTGAATTTTATAGTACAAAAATGAGCGGCAAATAAATTTTAAAAATGCTTGAAAAATCGTAGAAAAATACCAAACCCTTTGTGGATGCTTATATATGCATTCACAAGCTATTTTGGAAAGTATTTTGGGTACAAAAATACGTAGGAAAAAATTGGGTGTTAACAGCTACCCTCTTTACCCGAGGAGGATGAAAGAGTTGTCGGGTAAAGATAAGATGGCCAATTTTGACCGGAAGTGACAATAGTACGAGAGTTTCGGCTGTGCTCTAGCCTCTGAGCTGTCTGCATAGCCCTGGTCTTACAGGAATCAGGCCGTATGTAGTTTGGGAGCCATTGGCGGAGTATGCCAATGAAGATTCGAAAAGGCGGATGCAGCGAGGTTTGAGATTTGGCAAGGGTTTGAGGATCGGACGAACCGCAGAGAACTGGAGCGGGAGTGCTCCTGCTGAGACAGTCGTGCCAGCCGACGTACCTACAAATGAACGATGTGCGGATATTTTGCATAATTTAAACGTGATGCACGTTCCCGTTGGAGCATGAATGATTTCCTCGGACTATTAGGCTGGCGTCCTCAGACCATGACATCCGGGCTATGAATAGCATGAAAGTAAAGATTCGCAGGCCATGAAATGGTGTTCTCGGGCCATGCGGATGGTGCCTCCGAACTATGACGCCTTTGAATAAATTGGCGATATTTCAGTCCATGAGAAGGTGGCATTATTTCAGCCGAATGAATGCAAGGGTGGCAATGTTTCAGTCGAAGAGATAATTTAAGTGCCGGGGCAACAGTTCAGCCCGAATAAGACAGGGTGGCGATTTTCAGCCAAAAAATGCAAAGCAAAGGAGGTAGGGCTTAACATCGGAAAGAAGAGAATAGCCTTATACAATCATGAAGGTAGAGCTTAACCTCGGAAGGCACATAATAGCCTTATGCAATGCAAGATGGAGACAGAGCTTAGTCGCGAAAGGCAGAAAATAGCCTTATGCAATGCAAGATGGAGACAGAGCTTAGTCTCGAAAGACAGAAAATAGCCTTATGCAAAGATGGAGGCAAAGACTAGCCTCGGAAGGCAGAAAATAGCCTTATGCAAAGATAGATGCAGAGCTTAGCCTCAGAAGGCAGAGAATAGCCTTATGCAATGCAAGATGGAGACAGAGCTTAGTCTCGAAAGGTAGAGAATAGCCTTATGCAATGCAAGATGGAGACAGAGCTTAGTCTCGAAAGGCAGAAGATAGCCTTATGCAAAGATGGAGGCAGAGCTTAGCCTCGGAAGGCAGGAGATAGCCTTATGCAGGATGGAGGCAGAGCTTAGCCTCGAAAGGCAGAGAATAGCCTTATGCAATGCAAGATGGAGACAGAGCTTATTCTCGAAAGTCAGAAAATAGCCTTATGCAGGAGTGCAAAAAATATAAAGGAGAGGATGATGATTTTCTTAGCTGATAGATGATTGCGATATTGATGACTACTAGGGTAGCATTGAATGTGGGTAGTAAGACTTTATCACATAGATAGTGGCTTTGTTTTGTAAGACTCCTGCATCGCCTACTTGCATCCCGGATTCCTGCATCCAAAGAAAAATCGTGAGTTTTGCAAAGGGGAGGTTAGTTCGCATCCTTCGACCCGGGGCGCTCTGTACCCCCTTGGGGTAGCGCTGCTGAACGATAGCGATCCAAATGATTTCATGCATAATTTTAGCAAATATGATGCAAATGTGTATATGAAATAAGGCAAAAGATAGTTTTTGTTTTATGATGAACCACAACTGCAACGCGGTTCAAGGCATGACAACCTCGCTGGCTTCGGAATTTTGAGGGTCCTCCTCAAAATTCTGCCCTACTTTACTGGGTTGATGCTGATGACGGCAGTGCTAGATGACTGAAAGCGGATTGATCTTAGAATTTTGAGGGTCCTCTTCAAAATTCTGCCCTAGTTTACTGAGTCGATGCTGATACGAAAGTTGACAAAATGACTTCGAAATTTTAAGGGTCCTCCTCAAAATTCATCCCCAGTTCCAATTTAGGGGAAAAATGGAATTTTATTAATGATGTGACCAAACCCATAGGGCTGCCTACGTATCCCCTCTTAAACGGGAATCAGGTCAGACGTAGTTCCAATTACATCATAAAGAAAGCATACTGTTAAATGTAATATCTCTTCACTGCATCTGAGTTGATTGGATTTGGCCAGATTTCTCCATCCATCTCTGCAAGGATAAGGGCTCCTCTAGTTAGAACCCGCTGAACCATGTACGGACCCTGCCAGTTGGGAGAGAACTTCCCGTTGGCCTCGTCTTGATGCAGAAATATTTTCTTCAACACCAGTTGTCCTAGTATAAACTTTCTCGGTCGGAATCTTTTGTTGAAGGCTCTAGACCTCCTGTTCTGAAATAATTTTCCATGGCAGACGGCGTTCATTATTTTCCCATAAATAAGGGCTAACTGCTCGTATTGAACCTTGACCCATTCTACGTCATCTAACTCAGCTTCTTGTATGATTCTTAAGGATGGAATCTCTACCTCAGCGGGAATCACTGCCTTTGTACCATAAACCAACATGTAGGGAGTTGCCCTGGTTTATGTGTGAACTGTAGTATGATAACCCAATAGAGCGAATGACAACTTCTCATGCCACTACCTATGCTTTTCGATCGTTTTCCTTAGTATCTTCTTGAGGTTGTTATTGGCTGCTTCCATAGCTCAATTCATCTGAGGTCTATAAGCAGTAGAATTCCTGTGCCTGATCTTGAAAGTTTCAAACATCTCTTTCATAAAGTCGCTGTTGAGATTGGAACCATTATCAGTGATGATCGACTCTGGGATCCTGAACTAACAGAAAATACGATCTCGGACAAAGTCAGCCACGACTTTCTTGGTTACTGCTTTGTATGAGGCTGCTTTAACCCATTTAGTAAAGTAATCTATTGCCGCTAAGATGAACATTTGTCCGTTTGATGCGGCATGCTCGATTGGTCCAAAAATATCCATTCCCCATGCGCGAATGGCCACGCTGACCTTGTTGCAGTGAGCTCGTTGGAGGTACCTTTATCATATCCACATGCATCTGACAGCGGTGACACTTTCGGACATACTGAATGCAGTCTGTCTCCATAGTCATCCAGAAATATCCTGCTTGGATTATCTTTTTTGCTAGAACAAAACCATTCATGTGCAGCCCACAAGTCCCTGAGTGCACTTTCCAATAACTTGGTTGCTTCTGTTGCATCGACACATCTTAATAGTCCCAGATCGGGAGTCTTTCGATTCAGGATTTCTCCGCTATGAAAGAAATTGTTGGACAACCTTCTAAGCATGCTCTTCTGAGTAGCATTAGCAAGCTCCGGGTGTTCACCTGTCGTTAGATACCTTTTGATGTCGTGGAACCAGGGTTTTCCGTCGGCTTCTTCCTCAAAACATGCACAATAAGCCGGTTGATCCTAAATTCTGACCTGGATAGGGTCAATGAAATTTGTGTCTGGATGCTGAATCATGGATGATAAAGTGGCTAGAGCATCAGCGAACTCATTCTGTATTCTCGGAACATGCTGGAATTTCGTTTTTCTGAACCTCTTCTCAACTCCTGTATGTGATGCAAATAAGGGAGAATCGTGGAATTCTTGGTCGCCCACTCTTCTCGGACCTGGTGTATGAGTAGGTCTGAATCCCCAATCAGTAGCAACTCTTGGATGTTCATAACAATGGCCGGTTTAAGCCCCAAGATGCAAGCTTCATACTTGGCCATGTTATTGGTGCATGGGAGCCTGAGCTTGGCGGATACCGGATAATGTTGAGCAGTTTCTGATACCAGGAGTGCTCCAATGCCAACTCCTTTGAAATTCGAGGCTCCGTCAAAAAACATCCTCCAACCGTCATAGGACTCTACAATATCTTCTCCTATGAAAGCTATTTCCTCGTCGGGAAAATATTTCTTCAATGGTTCATACTCCCCTTCCACAGGGTATTCTGCGAGATGATCTACCAAAGCCTGTCCTTTAATTGCCTTTTGGGTGACATAGACAATGTCGAATTCACTCATCAAAATTTGCCACTTGGCGAGCTTGCCAGTGGGCATAGGCTTCTGAAAAATGTATTTTAGTGGATCCATTCTTGATATAAGGTAGGTGGTGTAAGCACAAAAATAATTCCTCAGCGTCTGAGCTATCCAAGTTACATCACAACAGGTGCGTTCTAGTAAGGAATACCGAGCCTCGTACGGGGTAAATTGCTTGCTGAGGTAGTAAAATAGGTTGCTCCTTCCTCCCCGTTTCATCGTGTTGTCCCAAGACACAACCAAATGCTCCATCCAAAACTGCGATATGGAGCAATAAAGGTCTCCCTGGCTTAGGCGGACCAGGACTGGAGGCGTAGACAAGTATTCCTTGATCCTGTCGAAAGCCTTTTGACATTCATCGGTCCATTTGGTGGCGGCATCCTTCTTCAACATCTTGAATATAGGTTCGCAGATGACGGTAGAGTGAGCAATGAACCGGCTGATATAGTTAGGTCTCCCTAGGAAACTCATTACCTCTTTATTGCTCTTCGGCGGGAGCAACTCCTGAATAGATTTGACCTTTGATGGATCCAGCTCTATTCCTCGGCGACTTACGATGAAACGCAACAACTTTCCTGCAGGGAACCAAAATTCACATTTGGCGGGATTCAGTTTCAACTTATACCTTCTTAGTCTGTTGAAGAACTTTCGGAGATCCTCCATGTGATCTGCAACCTTCTTGGATTTGATGATGACATCTTCCACATATACCTCAATCTCTTTATTTACCATGTCATGAAAGAGGGTATTCATGGCTCTCATGTAAGTAGCCCCCGCATTCATTAGCCCAAACGACATCATCCTGTAGCAATACATTCCCCAAGGCATGATGAACACCGTTTTCTCTGCATCTCCTTCATCCATCCATATCTTATGATACCCTGTGAAAACATCGACGAATGACTGTAGCTCATTCTTGGCGCAGTTGTCGATCAGAATGTGTATGTTTGGCAAAGGGAAATTGTCTTTTGGACTGGCCCGTTTGAGATCCCGGTAGTCGACACAGACTCTACCTTTCCCGTCCTTCTTCGGCACTGGCACAATGTTAGCTAACCAAGTTGGATATTCTACCACTTGAAGAACTCTGGCTTTGACTTGCTTGGTAACCTCCTCTTTGATCTTTAGACTCATATCTGGCTTGAATTTTCTGAGTTTCTGTTTTATCGGGGGACATGCAGGGTCTGTAGGTAGTTTGTGAGCGATGATGGACGTGCTGAGACCCGTCATATCGTCATAAGACCATGCAAAGATATCCCCATATTCTTTCAAGAACTCTACATATTCCTCTTTCTCTGTATATGATAAGTGCACATTGATGCGCGTTTCCTTGACATTCTCTGTATCTCCTAAATTAACGACTTTGGTTTCCTCCAAGTTGGATTTAGGACTGTTCTCAAAATTTTCGGTCTCTCTGACAACCTCTTATGGTATATCATCTTCTTCTGAATCTATGTCCGTTTTTTGTATAGCCTCGTTGCGATTTACAGTTGTTGGTTCATCATCAATATATGTAATAGTAATGCTTGGTGAAAATAAAATAAATAGCAGAGAAAAGTAATGAATAGTGAGACATTTGATAAAACTAAAAATACTTTTGACTGAATTCATAAGTGTTCGAAACGTTGGGCTCTTTTGAAAGTAAAGACAAATGCGGAAAGTAAAGAAAACAACTAGAAATAAAAATGCATGATGCTTGTTCAGCCTTGCTACCCCAAAGGTTTCCGGGCGATGGTGGCCCTAATTAACCAGTCTGTGAGGCTCTCTTCTTGGTAATTGGGGTACCCTTAGAAGTTCCTTCAATTTCCTTTCTTGCTTCATTATCTGCCATCTTTCCTTTGTTCCTGTTTCTGGGAGGACTCGGAGGAGGAGGAGGACCCTTAGATCTTGTTAAATATGCTGATGGTGCCAAATTGCAGGAACTAACCTTTGGGGAGGGGGATAAAAACAAAATAAAACAAAACAAAAAAGGTAAAAAGTTAGTGCGGATTCTGAGAAAGAAAACATTGCGGTATGTAAACACAACAACAAAAACAACAACAACAACAACTACCCAGTATAGTCCCACAAAGTGGGGCAGGGGGAGGGTATATGTAGACGGGCCTTACCCCTACCCGAAAGGGCAGAGAGGTTGTTTCCAATCGACCCTCGGCTCAGTGAAGGAAAGGAAAAACAAAAACAAAAAAAAAAAACAAAGAAGCATTAGTAACCCCAACAGAAATAACTATCTAAACATAAGAACCATAACTAAAATAGCATGCAATAATATCATAAAGTAACTACCATAAATAATTACCAAATAACTACTATAAGGGAGACACAATCCAATGCACACATCATCAATGGATAGCCCTGCCAAGCCTCACCCAACCCCGGGTGATGAGTACGAAAAACTCTAGGAGCCCCTATCCTACAACCCTGATACTAGACCTTCTTACCTTTCTATTAAGGGCCATGTCCTCGAAAACCCGTATTCTAGCTATATCATGCCTAATCACCTCTCCCCAATACCTCTTAGGCCTCCCTCTGCCTCGTCGTACACCGACCATTGCCAGCCGCTCACAACTCCTCACCAGGGCATTAGGACTCCTCCTCCGCACATGCCCGAACCACCTCAGCCTCACTTCTCGCATCTTCTCATCCACCGGGGCCACCCCTACCTTCTCTCGAATAACTTCATTCTTAATCTTATCCAACCTGGTGAGCACGCACATCCACCTGAGCATCCTCATCTTCGCAACCTTCATTCTCTGAACATAAGAGTTCTTCCAGCACTCCACCCCATACAGCATGGCAAGTCTAACCACAGCTCTATTAATTTTCCCCTTGAGTTTCTGTGGAAATTTCTTGTCACACGGGACTCCTGATGCAAGCCTCCACTTTGACCACCCCGCTCATATACGATGAGTGACGTCCCCCTCATTATCTCCGTCCCCCTAAATCACCGATCCAAGATATCTGACACTTACCCTTTTGGCGATGACCTGAGATCCAATCGTCACGTCCCTGCCTACTTCGCTCGGCTCGATGCTAAACTTGCACTCCAGGTATTTTGTCTTAGATCTGCTTATTTTGAAACCCTTAGACTCGAGAGTTTGTCTCTATACCTCTAACCTTTCAATAACACCGACCCTCGTCTCGTCTATCAAGACTATGTCATCAGAAAATAACATACACCAAGGCACATCCCCTTGAATATGTCGGGTTAGAGCATCTATCACCAAGGCAAACAAGAGAGGGCTAAGCGTCGATCCTTGATGGAGCCCCATAACCACTGGAAAATGGTCAGAGTCGCCACCAACCGTCCTAGCCCTAGTCTTTGCTCCATCGTACATGTCTTTGATTACTCTGATGTAGGCTTCCGGCACGCTCTTCGCCTCCAAGCACCTCCATAGCACCTCCCTTGGGACCTTGTCATACGCCTTCTCCAAGTAGATAAGCACCATGTTCAGGTCCTTCTTCTTATCCCTGAACTGCTCCACCAGCCTCCTGACAAGGTGGATAGCTTCTGTAGTGGAGCGACCCGGTATGAAACCGAACTGGTTCACAGATATAGATGTCATCTCCCTCACCCTCGCCTCGATCACCTGCTCCCAGACTTTCATGGTGTGACTTATTAATTTGATACCCCTATAGTTGTTGCAGCACTGGATGTCCCCTTTGTTCTGTACAAGGGCACCACTGTACTCTACCTCTACTCATCCGGCATCCTTTTGGTCCTGAAGATCGCATTGAACAATCTGGAGAGCCACTCCATTCCTGACCTACCAATGCACTTCCAGAACTCCACCGGGATCTCGTCAGGCCCGGTCGCTCGACCCCTACTCATCCTACACAAATCCCCCATGACCTCCTCCGCCCTAATGCGCCTGCAGTACCCAAGGTCTCTATGTTGCTCTGAATTCCCCAACTCCCCTAGCTCTATGTTACGATCCCCCTCCTCGTTAAGTAAGTTTCGAAAGTACGCCTGCCACTCTTCTTGACTTGAGACTCCCCCATTAGAACTTTACCATCCTTGCCCTTGATGCACCTAACTTGGTCAAGATCACGTTCCTTCATTTCCCTTGCTTTAGCTAACCGGAATAACTTCCTGTCCCCGCCTTTCTCCCCTAGGTCCTCGTACATGCGACCAAGCGCCGTGTTTTTAGCTTCTGTAACCACCAGCTTTGCTTCTTTTCTTGCCACTGTGTAGATCTCCCTGTTCGCTCTCTGTTCTTCCTCGTTTGTGCTCCTTGCCAACTTAGCAAACTCCGCCTTCTACAACTCCACTTTTCCTTCGACTATATCAGTACAAGGAATGGTGCATCCCTAGACCGAATGATAAACTCTCCAGCTGGAAATCACTCGTATATCCATTATACCTGCTCTACTCTCAGATTTCATAATTGTTCCACCCATCCTTCGGGTGACCAAACATATCCGGCATGAAGTGCATCCCCTTCGGATGATGGAAAGCAATGTGATCATCCCAATCCCGGCGTATGCTCTCCTGTCTATATTCTCCCTTTTGAAGATGCTCAATGAGCCAGAGCTGTAGTAGCAGATTGCACCCTTCAAAGTGTGGCGCCCCTTGCTGACTTTTCTCTAAGGCTCGGTACAGTTCTGCGAGGATCATGGGTGCTATGTTGAATGTCTGTCCGTCGATACCCTCCATTACAGCTTTGACTACCATGGCTAGTCTTGTATGGATCCTAGCCTTCTTCATCGGGAAAATTAACATTCCCAAAAAACAGAACATGAACACAAAAGCCCTCCTATGTATGTGCCCCAAAGAAGTAAGGGCGAACTCGTTCGTGTGATTGTGATATGATTTGCTATGTCCGAACCATTCATACATAAAGTCGAAGGATATGTAGGAATCCTTTAAGCTTGTCAGATTAGGATTCTTTTTTAGCCCCATCATCTTCAAGAACCCTCTACCTTTGCGGTTTTCTGGCATGAGTAACCCCGGGCAATCCCAAGGAATTCCGGCTAAACCCCCAATTTCTTCTAACAGCGGCGTCATTTCAATTTCCCCAAAGCGGAACACAGACCGTTCACTATCCCAAAACATAGTATCAGCTTCTACGATATTGTTATCTGGCCTAACTTCCAGAAGTGAAGGAAGGTTTCCTAAGTGTTTGCGGACGACAATCCGATCACTACCATGCAAATCATCCCACCAACTTAGCAACTTTGGATGAATGTTTGATACCATACCGAACCTGGGGACCTCGTGCCTCATTTCCTGCAAAATAGAGTTAGGCCCTTAACCCTACCGGACTCGACTGTTTAAATCAATAATTAGCAAAAGGTATTTAGTTCTCCAAATCAATGCACACAACGTGAATGTCTGTTTGGGTTTCGAGGAAACCCGATGGACTTTGGTTTAGGCTAACCTAATGAGTCATTATGCGGACAAGATAACTGGCTCGGCTAAGTTTGACCATGATGCATGAACAATTAAATGGAGTAAGGTTTCTACTTTTGAAGTGTTAGACAAGGTACCCTTGAGCGGACAACTCAAGAGGGAAAGGGACGGAACCGTCTACTACACCGTTGATCGACTCGTTTTACCGCAAATATGCCTTTGCCAAATTTAGGGGGTAAGTATTGGAAGGGCGCAACCACTCATTATAAGCGTTGCTATAGAATTTGTTTGGCACGAGTGGAAAATGATGTTGAAGGATGCAATTACAACAAGGAAATAAATACATGTATTTTCACGTTCATAATGATTATAATAAATGCTCGAAATTAAAGACGAAATTGAAATGAGGTAAATACAATAAAGCCGTAAAATAGTTAAAGAAAAAAGAAAAACACGAATAAACAAGTTAGTAATTATGAAAAAATTATTGAAGCAATAAATGAAGGAATCAATAAAGTCACAAAAACACATAGTGGTAAAAGCCTAAAAGAAGTCCCCAGCAGAGTCGCCATGATGTCGACGCTCCATTTTTAAAAGGCGAAATTGGGTTTTACGACATTATGACAAAACAACTCTATTTTCCATTTGAGAATTGGGTTATGGAATTGGAAGAGTCACCACCTAATGATTATAGTGCATTAGGATTTGAGAGAGAAACCAGAGCTGGGTAAAGGCTTGAGATTATCTCGAGGGGAAGGTGTTAGGCACCCCTCAAGATCCACAAATGTGGTTCCCGGTCGTGCTAATTATGAGTTTAAAAGAAGACGAGGCAAGTAGACAAATAAAATGCACATGTACAACATTCATATAATTTGAAAGCTTTAAAGAAAAGGACATAAGTTTGAAATAAAAGAGGATTAGTTTAAAAGGCATCAGGAAAACATTTAAATAAAGCACTTAAGAAAAGAGGGGTCCTAGGTTTAATTATGATATGAATCATTCGATGCAATATCTAGCTCATATTCCCAAAGAGGGGTCGCTATATGATATTATCGCATCGTTATCATCTCCATATTCTACCCTTCCCACCCCGTTAATGTATTTAAACGTGTGAATTGGTCACGAATTCTTATTGCGTGCTATTACCCGTCCCGTTCTATAGATCCTAGAGGGCACTTAGGATCACTATTCCTATAAGGTAGGAACTAGGCTGAACCCCTAGGTTCAAAGGTTAAAATTCTAGGCGACATACAAAATCAAATAGGACTTGCACATAAAGGAATTATGTAAAACATATAAAGGTTCAAATATCCCTCTGGAAACGAACACGTAATGAGCACGACTCAAGCACAATTAAGGTCTAAGGAAAAGAGAGTTAGAAGCTGGAGTATAAATTAAAACAGAATTTAAAGTTTAGCAGACAGGCACGTAAGGGGAAGAGAACCTGTCGGAACTGAAAAGAAGCAGTATAAGTTTAGAAACCTGCCAAAGTCATTTAGAAACATTTGTGTAAAGGCTGTAAAAAATAGTTTTTTTGACAGGGAGAGTAAAAGAACAAAAAGTGTTTCAGAAGTGTGAAGCAAAACAGTGAACATTATTAGCTTTCAAAATTTATTGCAATATTAGGCAGCTTTAATGTAATCCAGTTCTGGACAAAAACACAGTAGAAGCATTTTGCATAGGTAGTTTGAAAATAGGACAGAGATTTATGAAAAATTAGAAAAAGGCTTCAGAGACAAACAAGTTCGGATAGAGGCGGATTAATTAGAACGCGACTTAAAGGTGATTAGTCAGTTTTTTTTGGCCTAAGGCTTGCCTAGGCGTTATTAAAGACAGTGAACATGCACATTTTGTTTCCAGTTTTAACAAGGAGTCCTTAATTGATTATTTACCTAGATTAGCGGAGTGTTTAAACGATTTGCAAACAAAAATCCTAGAAGCATGGTATCTAATGCACAGAAGTCCTATGAACATGATATCTAAACGTGATGATAATGACTTATTGATGATTGCTTGGTTACTATTATGAAAAATGTATAGAATGACAATTGAGAGTGAAAAGCCTAGAAACATGATTTCTATATGCAACGATACGTGTCTTAAAGCATGGGATCTATTGCACAAGCAAGTAAATAAGCCCTACAGACATATTTTCTACCCATTCCCCTTAACTAAGCATGCATTACCCTCCCAATATTCACAATAATCCCTATTGTTTGTACAAATTATTACAAGCAGATAATTAAAAATACAACAGTGAGAAAAAGAAAATAAGAAGTTACTCTATAGGGAGCTTTCAGCCAGGCCCAAACATTTCCAACCTCACTTCTTTCGAATTTCACAGCCAGTACCAAGGTTTGGGTGAGGCAAAGCTCCCTAAGGGTTCGTTTGAACCCCTGGCCAATACGGGGCACCCAAAAGATGTCCCAATTGGGCAGTTTCAAACATTGGAAGCCAGCCTTGGGCATCAGAGTTCCATGGTAGTGCTTACACCAAGAAGATACAACCTAGGGTTCTAAGAGTAGTGAAGTTGTGATAGAATTGAGAAAGTGGAAAAAACAGTTGAGAGTCAATTTAAGAAATCAACAGAGATAGTTTAAGAAAATAGTTTAAAAGGGCTAAAAGAGTTGAAAGGAATTCTTTTAAAATCATTTGAACTAACCAGTCTAGAGCATTATTTAAACAGGGCAAAAGGGGGAGGGAACAGATAAGCATAAAAAACTACTCACACACAGGAAACACATTGGAAAAATTCAAACATAGTTGCATAGTAGGAGTTCAATACCAAATTCCAACATAATCAAACTTAGGGAGAGGTTTAAATTAAAATAGTTGTCAAGAAATCCTGGACACATGGTAGTAGACACAAGGAAGGAAGAAAACATGCATTGAGGTAGGGAAGGGGTAAGGGTAACATGCCAAGCCAAACTAAGTAAACTGGTAAGTGTATACTAATGACAGCAGAAACATAGGTAAAAGCACACAAGAAACAAGAAGAAGTGCAAAACTAGTAAAAGCATGTTGTTTTGGAAACTGTACATTAAAAAGGTAACATACCAGTTGCAGACAATAGAACACAATAACAATGAGCAGTAGTGCACAAAAAGAGCAAAGTATGTAGAGAATGAGAACAGCAAGGTGAGAGCTGCAGTGTGTAGCAAAGAGAGAATGACAGTATGCAGCAATGCGAGCAGCAGGCAAACAAACCCAAGCAAATAATGCAGCAGACCCTTAGCAGTGCAGAAGTAAACAACCAAGATCGCTCAATCTTGGCTTTCAGCCGATGAAGTATTCAAATAGAAGAATAAGAGTGTGTAGAAACAGTAGAGAAAGAGATAACACTGAGTATTTTGAAAGAAGGAGTTCAGAGAGCTTGAACTTGAGCTTGTGTATGAGATATATGCAATGTGTTTGTTGTTCTATCAAAAGGAATGGGGAATGGTACTTATAGTACTAGAAACGAGTGAACAAACAAGGCACCAAACTATAATTAAGGAACGAGCATCTATTACAATCCCATCAATGTAAGGATTTCCCTTAATTAAGAGGTCCAACACAAACGTTAACAAGCAGTAGATTAAAGAAGGAAAAGAATCAATCAGACTCTACATTTACTCTAGTAAGAGTAGTAGAGCACATAATATGCAATAAGGGTTAGATACATAATAATTCAAGTAAGGAAAATATATGCTGACGATTTTGAAAGCCTATTTGTGTGCAAATATAGTAAGGGAATACAAATTAATTCTGTCAATTAGTCAGAGAATCATGGACAAAACCAAAAATCAGAGGGAATGCTTATAAGTAAGGAAAGAACATCCAAATAAGGAAGTGGTTCAAAAGAAATCATTGTAAAACGTCTGAGGAAAATCATATACAAATCATGGATTTCACATAAATGCACAAATCGGTAGAATATCACATGAGCGATGAACCATAGGCATGCAAATCAGAAAACCCTAAGAAATGAGTCATGGAAGCTACAAAGGGTCAGAACCCTAGTGAGAAACTAAAGCAGGGAACTCATATTTCCAAGGAAACCGAACAAACTCATAACACTACAAGCACAAACGAACACATAATACTCATGAAAAGCAGAAGATATACGATTTTTAAAAGGGTGAGAAACCCTAGCCAGAAAGTTTGAGCATGGAACTCAAAATTAATAAGGAATAAATGCTCGCAACACAAACAAAAACAACCACATAATACTCAAGAAAAGTATGAGATATAGTGACTTTGAAAAGGTTCAGAAAACCCTAGTTTTGAAAAAGAACAGAAATCGTTTGAAACTGGAATAATCGTAAAGATTGAGTAAAAAATAGTGTAAAACATGAACATACGAGTCAAAAAATGTTGAAAATCATAGGTCTGAGATGTTTGGGTTAAGATTATGTTTACGTAGGAAACCAGTGAGAGGGGGTAAGAGAAACCTGACTGTGAAGCTCAAAGATAATGATGTTTTTAGCATCATTGAACCAAAATCCATCGGAGAAAGGCCGGAACCGAACCTCGACGAGGCTCCAGTAAACATCTTCATGGTGGAGGCTTCCGGGTTTTCAAGCTTTGGAGAGAAGATGGTGATACAGGGACTCCATGTTTGCTGGAGATCAAGAGAGGGGAGGGAGGAGTGAGCCGGAGAGACGATGGTCGTCATCGGAGAAGATGGAGAGAACCAGAAGGTTTTAGAGAGATGAGAGGTTAGAGAGCATAGTTTAGAGAGATAGAGACAGGCTGGTGAGAATGAAGGGTTTGAGGGGTAATTAGATTTAATTAGGGAAAGAGAATCTGGGTCGTTGATCGTCTTTGATCAATGGCTCAGATTAAATCTGAGACGGGTCGGGTGATTTAGTAAATGTCATTTGAATTGGGCTTAAGATTTGGCTGAAATAGGGGTTGAATTTGGCTACATTATAAATGAAATGTGGCTATAGTTTAAATAGCCAATTTTCCCCAAATATAATTTTATAAAACTAGCAGACGATTTATATAAAAATCAATAAAATTACTGAGACACTAAAATAGGTTTGGGAGTTGATTAAAAATATCAAGAACGATTTTACACTTGAAAACTTATTAAATTGAGAAAATAGGCTAAAATTATAATTTAATGCAATTTTAGTTTTAAACTACTTAGTGGCTTTGTAAAATCTTGTAAAAATTACATATATTAAATCTTTTATGTAAATGAGAGAATAAAATAATTTATTTACTAAAATAGCAAGGTTTGATGCCAAACATTGAATTTTATAGTACAAAAAGTGTGGTAAATAAATTTTAAAAATGCTTGAAAAATCATAGAAAAATACCAAACCGTTTGTGGGTGCTTATATATGCATCCACAAGCTATTTTGGAAAGTATTTTGGGTACAAAAATACGTAGGGAAAATTGGGTATCAACATTCATCATTATCTGATTGAGCCATCTAAGCAAAAGTTGAGTCATATCCGGTCTTTTCGCCTTCAACCGCCATCATGGAACAATCACGAGTATCAGGTTCATCTTCAGATTCACTAGATGAATCCCCCTATGCTGCAAGAGCTTGTCTCATCATATTGTCATGAGATCTTTTTCTATTAAAGTCCTTGACAGGAACTGGGCTCGTCTTTGTTGTTTTCTCATGATGGTACTTGGAGAATTCTTTCTTCAAGAGAGGACAGTCTTTCATGAAGTGTCCAGTCTTTCACACTTATAACAAAGATCATAGTTTCTTGATCTGATAGAAATGTCCTTCTTTACCATTTCTCCAATTCTTCTGACCATCTTCTGAAATCTTTTGGTTAGGTAAGCCATGTCACTGTCTTCCTCACTTGAATCATTATAATGAGCTTTAAGTACCAAGTTCTTTTCCTTCTTTGGTTCTCTTCTTTCACTGTTTATTTTTTCTTCAACTCATAGGTCTTCAAGTTTCCGATCAGCTCTTCTACGGTCAACTCATGTAAGTCCTTTGATTCATTAATAGCATTCACTTTGCTTCCCAAGAGTTAGGCATAAAACTGAGGATTTTCTTTACTAGCATGTTTCGGTGCATCTCCTGTGCATATATTGAATGGATTTATCGTCCCTCATATTGAATAGTTCATACTCGGTAGTGAGCATATCAATCTTAGACTGTTTCACTTGTGTAGTTCCCTCATGAGCTGTTTGCGAAGCTACCCATATCTCTTTGGTAGTGTCACAGGTGGAGATTCTATAGTACTCTTCAGGTCCTATTCCACATACTAGAATTTTCTTGGCACGAAATTCTCCACAACCTTTTTGTCTGCTTCGGTGTACTCTTTGCTGGTTTTTGCCATTGAAAATGGAAGTTCCTCTAGTACTCTTGTTGGAACATAACTGCCATCGCATATGATATCCCACAACTCAAAATCCTCAGCCATGATAAAATCATGCATTCTTGTTTACCATCACCCAGAGTATTGTCCATTGAACTTGGGTGGTCGGTATGTAGATTGACCTTCTTCAAAATTTGGTGGGGCAGCCATGAGGATACTTCCTAGGTGTTAGCCTGATAGGAGGAACCTACTCTGATATCAATTGTTAGTTTGTATGAGTCCATCAAATAGTAGAGTACTTGGTCCTCTACAAGATGTTGCTGAGAATGCTCATAAAATAGTATGTTAAATAAGGCATAGGATTTTATGTGAAAAAATCCCACACTAGGAGATCAAAAAGCCACAACCTACACATGTAGGCTTTTAACTTCACTAACTTGTAAAGAACCTATTACAATCCACTTTGTAATGACTCCATTACAAAGTATTTACAGAAATAACTTGTGGTACTCTTACCACAAGCCATTTGTGACTTCCTAGTTACAAAGGATTTTACTAACTTGTGATGCTCTCACCACAAGCCACTTTATAACTCTACAATTACAAAACACTTTTGCTTATGACTAAATCTAATCACAATATAAACTCAAGGAGTTTACGGGTTTACAAGAGGATCCCAATCAAATGTTTATAGCCAAGCAGTTTAGGATATAAATTAAGTACAATCAAAAAGTTACAACTCAACTAGGACAACAACAAGCTATCTTTAGGAATTGGTTCGTAGTTGCGTTCTACTTTGTTCTTCAAGCTTGGAAGATTGATTTCTTTGTTTTTGCAAGAAGCTTGAATAAGAAACTGAAAACTTCAAGTGATATTTTGTATAAGCTTACTATATGTACACCTTGACCATATCACTTGAAATGATGTGAGCACTTTATTTGGTCAAAATATGAGTAGGCGCTGGAGACAGTGCAGTGCGGCAGAAAGAGTGTCGTCAGTTACTTCATTTCCAGCTTTGACCAATTGACTTGTACTATGATGAGGGAACCACATGGGTATTAGATCCTTGATTGGGATCCTAGATCCGGAAGTTGTAGAAAATAAGCTTTAGCTTGGAATACCTTAAGCTTGAAGTATCGTCCGAATAGGTCAGATTCCCTATCTTCTTAACAATAAGTTTGTTAGATCATCAAAACATAAGTCTAGAACATTTAAAACGGATCAATTCCCCCTTTTGATGATGAAAAACTTAACATTTTTAGAGTGTCAGAGCAGTAAGAACCAGTTTAAGTAGCAGTGGAGCATAAGGTTCCCCCTAAGACTATGCCTTATCGTAACAATGAGTTCCCCCATGTGTTCCCCCTTAGTTGATGGCCGCCATATTGTTTTATCTCCTTTTGGCATCATTAAAAAGAACAGAATAACATAACAAAGAAGTCCAACCAAGATAACTCATGCCACATATGTGCACACAATTATGATAGAGAATAGACACAGAAGGAGAGCACTGATATAATAAAACGAGGATTAATATTAATAAAGCTTTAATATTCCTTTGCTTTGAAAAGTGAAAGGCAACATTGGACTTGTTAAACAACCGCCAAACATGAAACAAAAACTTAACAAACATTTCTAGAAATCGGTCACAGAAGGGGTACTTAGGGGGCACTAAGAGAAAAAGACTTAGTAATTGCGGCAAGAGTTCGGAGAATGAGGTCTATTTGGGCAATTTCCGAATTTTTCTCATTGAGCAGTTCTGCTTTCAGGTTCACTACTTGCGCCCTGAGATCAACACTCTCCTTTGTCAAATGATCCACTTCATCATTTTACATTGGAACCCCATGGGCTTGTTGACCTTCCAGGATAGCATTCCTGGCCTTCAACCGACAAATTTCCTCAACAGCACTGTTCTGAGCATTTATAAGCTGTGAGGCGGTTGATGTACTTCCTACCCCTTACCCTATTCATTTCCACACACTCGCACTCTTCCAAAGTTTTCTGTGAGAAATTCTCCTTCCCAGTTCCCACCTTGCCTATCCCCAGTGGGACTTTAAAGAATTTGAACACTGGAGTAAGCAGGAATCCATAAGGAAGTTCATGATTACCATCTTTAAAGGAGGCAACCTTTTTCATATGCTCAATCATAATAGCAGGTAGACTCACAGGATTAAAGATTTTCGGTTTCTCCATTAAGAATAGGTTAGACTTAGAAGTCGATGACCTCCTTTCAGCTCGAGGCAATAGAACTTTATTAACCAATTCAACCAACAGTTGGTAGACAGGGAGTAGCACTTTCTTATGGATCTCGTCCCCCTTCTGGTTTGCATTGTCTTTTATCGTAGCATTTCTTAAGTTATACTGACACACATCTTGTACACTCGACACACCCGCTGTAGGAACTTTAAGAATCTCTCCAAGCACCTTTACATCAAACACGATGTCTACTCCATTAACCAAGGCACAAATATGGTCATTTTCAACGGAAAAGAGGCTAGCAAAGATGCTTTCACCTCGTCCTCATATACCTTGGGTGCATCAATTTGAAATAGATGCACCAAGCATTGAAACTCGACCATTTCCAGAATTTGGTGCATTCCAACCATCGCATAGATTGTTGGGTCAAATGTACGACCCAACATATGTTTTTGATACCTCAGGCATTCAAAGCCAAGGCTGACTTCACTTCTCCTTCTCTTCACAGAACCATGTTCTTTAAAAGGTTCAGACTTGCGTTTGCCCGACTTCTCTCCACTGAATTTTCCTATTCCCTTGGACTTGACTAGCACAGCCTCATTAGACATTGAAAACCCACTCACCACCTCCTTCATCTTAGACCTAGATGTTGACACCTTCTCTATTAAAGCATGATTCTTCTTTTTTGAAGACCGTCTAACAAGGGAAACAGGATCATCTGGGGTGTTTCCTCTTCTACCTCGACAATAGGGATCACCTCGTCACTTACAGGGACACTGTTTTCACATACTTTCTTCTTTTCTTCTTACTATTCTTCTTGCTCTTTTGAAGGGCGGAATCGTAGGCCACTTTAACTTGAATCCTGGTAGTAGGTCATTTGATTATAGACTCAGGGTGGACACAAACCTCCGCTTACTAATAAATGCATCAAGAGACACATTATCTAAGTCTTCTTCATCACTGGATCTCATTTCAGGTGCTTGAATTTCTAGGGGCACAACATCGAATGCAAGAACAACACTATCCTGGGAATGAGATCCCTGATCTGGGTCCTCCGAAGAGGGATTGGGTTCCTCATGTGATACCCCAGTAGTATCTTCTGTTGTATCCCCTTCGATGGTTACAATGGACCTTTATTCCTCCACACGTTGGGCCTCATTTTTCTGAGATGTAATATCATACACTACACCATCAGCAGACTCCATTAACACGGTTATAGATATGAAGAGCAGAAAATAAGGTTTCTAAAAGGAGAGGATAACTATGAAGAGAGAGGAATAGGCACCGGTTCTAAAATGGAAGTTGGGCTTGGAGAATTGCAATGTTTCAACGGGAGATGGAATGATTTGAAATGAAGAGACATCACAGAAATATCTGAAAATTTGATTACACGGCAGTTGTATTTTGTACCCTTTTTAAGACGTGTATTAAAGGATGCAAAGAACTACTAACTTTTGATACAAGAACTAGGTTCTTGACCTCTTTTATTTGAAAGAATCAGTCATCTTTTATCATGCATGCACTGCATCTACCACTTCTATGCTCATCATGCGTGTTTACCTGCAATGGTATTGAAGTGAGTTAGATAGGGCCAGAAAACACTTTGAGCCAGTTATTTATTGAAGGTAAAAGAAAGTTAAAAAGGAATCAGGTTCTCAATTTGGCTTTAAAATCCCCAGCTTCACTCTGTTTATTTCAAACTGTTTCCTA
Source organism: Nicotiana benthamiana (assembly GCA_034376525.1). Lineage (NCBI taxonomy): Eukaryota > Viridiplantae > Streptophyta > Magnoliopsida > Solanales > Solanaceae > Nicotiana > Nicotiana benthamiana. Next base: position 116,484,540 of record CM067340.1, read on the forward strand.
CTTAGCGCTTTGGTGAAAATGTTTGCAATTTAATCTTTTCTGCAACAGAACTTCATACATATCAGCCCTTTCTCCATATTGTCTCTCAGAAAATGATGTCTCACATCATTATGTTTGTCATTTTGTGTTGAACTGGATTCTTGGCCATGTTGAGTGCACAGGTATTGTCACATAGAAGGGGAAAACGCTCAGTGAGTACCCCAAAGTCCTCAAGTTGCTTCTTAATCCATAAAAGTTGAATACAGCAGGATGTTGCGGCTACAAATTAAGCTTCAGCTGTTGGAAGAGCCATTGAATTTTGCTTTCTTGTACCCCAAGAGATAAGACATGAACCTAAGAAGTGAGCGGTTCCAGAAGTGCTTTTCCTATCCACAAGATAACCTGCATTTTCTATATCAGCATACCTGATCAAGGCAAATCCCATACTACTACAAAGTAGTAAGAGTGGACGCAGCAGCTTTTACCCGAGAAGGTCAGGATCAATTTTTACAAGGAGCTAGATATTGGAATTGAGTTTCTATCTAAATTGGAGTTGCGTAGTTGTTCCTAATTGAACTTCTAAACATAGTTGGTTTTGACATTACTTATAAATTTATGCTGCTAATATGCTAAATTAGGCTAAGTTAAGCTGAGAGTAAACTATTAAAGTTTGTCTAAATAGTTAAAAGGTACTAGGGAAGTGACTTTCTCCTAAGTGGATACTTGACGATTCTCGAGTCTAAGGCTAGATTGTCATATTTGGGGATTACGATATAACTATTATACGATTCTACTCACTCTATACCTCTCAGTAGTTCGAGTAATTTTGTCCTAATTGACTTTCTCAAGACTAATTGGGTATGATAATTTGTGCAAGAAATTGAGGTTCAATCCGGGTATTACTATCTCTAGGTTTAACCTTTTATTGGGGCTATCAATCTCTTTAATACGCTCCACTTCCTTGCTGAACTAATTTTATTAGACTTAGGCTCTCTTTCTCAGAAGAGCCCATGTCAAATAGGCATAAACTAGTGTGTGCAACCACTAATTGAAATTAAAATCATAAACTAGTCCAAATATCAAACATCATAGACATTCAAGCCTTAAAACACAAGACCCATCAATTACCCACATTGGGGTTGAGTCACAACCTAGCTAATGGGTCTAGCTACTCATGATTATAGAAGAAAACAAAGAAATAGATGAAGAAAAATCCATAATATTTAATTACTAACTAAAACTTAAAGATTCAATGATAAAACTATTGTAAAATTACTAAAAATGGTAAAAGAACACTATTTACGAGCGCAGCTACTGTCTAGAATACAACTGATGACCTAAATATGAGAAAAGAAACTATTTATACTAGGTAAAATTTTCTAAACAAGAATACCCCTACGGGGGTAGTGCGGACCACACAAAATTGAGTGTGTCCACATTGAGTCTCTTGGCTGAAACAATCTGCTCTCTGAACTTGGCCACTACGAGCCATACAAAATGCACCGCGGTCGCGGTGGCTTCTGTTGCGATCAGCAGAAAGTGAACCTCGGTCTGCATTGGAAATATTCCCCAAAAATCAGCAATCTCTGAACTCAAGCTTTGCGGACCGCACAAAATCGAGTGTGGTCGCAATGAAACCAATGTGGTCCACATGAAATGCTTTGATTTCGGAGTGCTTGAATGTCTTAATTAAGCACTCTCTAAACCTCCTCTTCACAGACCGCACATAATGGAGTGCGGTCGCATGGGTCATGTTACACAGTTCTTGGACTTGTTTTTGCTACTTATGCATGTTTCACTCCTTTTTGAGTTTGTTTTGACGAATTTTCACCTTGTTAACCAAACCTTACAATGAAGTAAGACATGTAAGCCTTTGGGACTATTTTATACATATTTCTAATCAAAACTCAAGTAAGAAGCAGTGTAGAATGCATTATAATCCCTAGTTATCAACTCCCCCAAACTTAAGCTTTTATTTGACCTCAAGCAAACAAAATAAGACCCACCCCTTAAGAGTAAATCCAAAACAATACAGCTGACCTAAAGTGACCTCATCTAGCATTAATTGGGACTAATAATTGTCCTCAATTCAAGTGAATCATTAACAACATTCACACTTTCAAACACCATGGATTTAGTGCGACACAAGAGCATCAAGAAATGACTCAACACATCAAAGAAACTCTTTCTATTGCTTTGGTCATTGTGGAAACCAAAATCACACATCCTCAACTATCCCTAAGCAAACCTCACCTTTAGGATTGTAGCGCTCAGAATAAGGTTAATGGAAATACACTCATCTGTCTCAAAGAAAAGTCACAAGTTCGGCTCAAAGTACCAATATGCTTGCCCCTTATATGAGTCACCACTAATGTAAGCTTCATTCAACTCAAGATCATATAGGGCTTTTATGGAGAGATAGACGGTAGGAAATGTTTGGTCTAAGTAGGTTCCATCTTCCCATTAGCACGTCTTTTGCTTCATTTTGGCACACATTCACTTGACGTTTTTAGTTATTTCACTTCTTTCTAAGGGTTAGCGAGACACAATGTCACTATTTCCTGTTCATTTCAAATATTTTTCTCCTTTCTCAACTTTCCACAGATTTCATTCTTTACTTTTATTGAATCCCTTCATTATTTTATACATTGAACATACTTTTTGTCTTTTTGATTTCTTTCGTTTTCTTTACCTTTCTTTTTATTCATTTTATACCTTATACCACTTTGTTGAAATCCTCGCCCCCCCCCCCCCCACCCCCAAACTTATGTTTTTTTTCCATGTGCTAAGAAAAGATGGGGTGCCAAGAAGGGGTATTTTTAGAACGGGTAAAGGCTTATATCGTGGTTCTTGAAAGAAAAAGGTCTATGGCTCAAAAGGTTTGACTAGGATTTATATCATTGGTAGGATATGTAAGTGTTCAAGATATCATTCGGATCAAGGAAAGCCTATAATCACGTCTCAAGGTAAATTACACTTAGGATTTCGCCTAGACAAAAATTTAGGGCAAGTTCAGACCAATGGCTCGGGACTTGGACTTGCAATTTAAATTGTCACCACAACCAATGAGATTGCTAAAGACATAAATTCAGGGGTCCACAATAACCTTAGCTAAGATTTTAGCAACACAATGGTCCCAAAAAACAACTTGATGATTATCGGCCAACACAAGAGTCTCAAAGTCACAACTTTCACCATCCTACACACAACGAATTATTAATAGGATCAAAGGAAAATGTGTTAAGCCCAAGTAAAGCTTTTCTTGATGCACCCTTACTGACTAACTACTAAAAAGTAAAAAGAAAACAGACTCAAACCCTTAAGAAGTTGTCATGACATCCATCATCGAGAAAACCACCTGGTTCACACAAAGTCCACCTTTGGAAAGAATCGTGGTATTAATAAAACCAAAGACTTAATGTAAAAACAAAAAACAAGAAGCTGCGAACATAAAAATAAGAAGCTAAGAATTGAAAAATGCGAAAAGTAAAATGAATATGTACAAAAGGGGATTTATAATAAGGAGAACGAATATATAGATAAGAACGTAGCTTTATGTACAGACCAAAGTAAAATAAATATGAAAAGTGCAATGAAATGATAAAATTATGTACATACCAAAGATAAAAAAGAAAAAAAGCATAAAATACTATCATATATACAGTCATCCAAATATCCAAATAGGGCTACCCCCTCAAATGAAAGCTGGCATTGTCATCAATTACAACTAACCAAAATAAGAACAAAAATAGAGAACAGAGGAAAAAGAAACTCCTTATGGTCCCTCCGTCGACATCGGATCCTGAGTCTAGGTCCCTAGGTTCTCTGTCTACTCGGAAACCTATGACGGGCTCCCTGTGATCTGTGGCTCTGTTGGGACCTGGTCCTGGACCTGGACTGAGTCCTGGGGCTGGCTATAGGAACCTCCCTGCGGGTCCTCCAACTATATGACTACATCGTTAGAATGGGAAATCACCCTCTTCCTCTTTGGAGGCCTCTCTGACTCCTGCTTTGGTTGGGGCTGGGCTGCTGGTGTCGAGTCATGTAACAATAGGTCCAAAGGCAAGTGATCCACCTTCAACCAATCTACCCCTACCCTTAGCTCCTTCGCTGACTCCTTTGAAGCCCGAGTTTTTCTTATTTTCTTCGTCTCCCTAGAAAGTTCTTAAGTGCCTTTCCATGGGAATCAACAGCGTCCATAATCAATTTTTGGTTCTCTAGGAGCTTCTTCTGGTTGTCCAGAAGATCCTTGAGAGTGTCCTCAATGGACTGTAGGACCTATGGATATGAGTTGTTGACTGTTTTTCCACCGTAGTAGATAGTATAGACAACTTAGAAGTAGTCGTCTACATCCACTAGTTGATACTGGCGTGGGCTTGCCTCAAGTGGTAGGCAGTCAATGGGTATGCAGTGGAGGAGGGGATCTCTGGAGCTATAGAAGTGGATGGTCATGGAGCCATGTGTTCTGAAGTGAAGGAGGCTGAGTACGAGCCACTACCACTATTGGCTCTTCAGACTGGCCAGTTAAAGTAGTGGCTTTGCCCTTGAAGTGCTTGCCTTTAGGGTTGTCATCATCCTGTAGGTTGTACCAGGAGAACGATGCCTTCGCCTTCACTTTCATATCAAACTTCCATTTCTCCACATCTAAGTGCTCCAGATACATGGTTATGAAGTTAGGGAAGGGATAAGATATGTGACCTTTATTAACCACCCGTGTAATAACCCAGGGCACCATATTCCTGATGGTAATCGGGTAACTGCCATGATCGATGTTACAAATATAGCCTGATGAATAGGGAGTGAGTTGTCATGAGTGGTGGGGTCTAGCCTGCTACACACAAATATTTTTCACCCCTTAGCATCAAAATTTAAAGTTCTCCTCAAGATCTTCACTCATCAGTCAACCAATATGGGGTGGTACCTGGGATTTCCAAGTACTCTACCAACCAAGGACGAGCTTCCTCACCCAATGCCATCTTTACCAAGTACAACGACTCATCTTTCATGAAGCCCAGGTAATCATTTATGGTCTTACTATCAAATTTCACCTTCAAGTTCCGCACTTTGGCAAATGTGGTTCCCTTTTTGTTGGGGGCCATATTTGTGTAGAACTCCTTCATCAAGTGCTCATTGGCCTCCTCCACATGGCCTACGAAATAATCCTATCCAGCTCTCTCTCTGAACTGCCTCAACACATTGGGGTTGTGAGGCAAAAGGTCCCGGGTGATGAATTTACGCTCATGTATCAATTTTCTCTCGGGCCACCACTCTTTGAACTTGTGGTAGGCAAGCTCACTCACAAACCGGACCTCCCATGCCTCCGGTTTTCTAGTCCTCTCTACCCCACCTACTTGGGGCTTACCCCTTTCTACTTTTTCCCTTTCTTCTACTACGGGACCCTCTCTGATAGTGAAGTTGTAGGAAAGGTGCAATATTTATTTCCACTACCTTCAGCTGAGCTCTCAGACGACTCAGAAGATATACGCATAGAGTTTTGGGCAATGGGAGAGATGGGAGGCGTATCCCTCAACCTGTTCCTCTCCGGCCAGTCATGATCATACTCTGGCACAAAGTCTAATGTTGCCTTAAGGGAAGGCTCATAATCACTCCCTGATTTGTAAATAGCTCTGTTTGCAGCTTTTATGAGCCTTCTGGTGTTTTGATATTTTGTCGGGCTTGCAGGGTTAATCTTATCATTACTTTTCCCCTACCCCGAGATAACTTTCCTCTTCCTGATTGTTTACCACATTTGCCTCGTGATTTCACCATTGTCTGCAACCAACATTCAGTTTTGCTTTGTTAGTATCATTAGAATAAATAAAGTTCACAATTGCAGGAAATTATTGTAGACAGCAGACCGCACAAAATGATGTGTAGTCGCGAAGAGGCTACCGCAGACCGTACAAAATATATTACGGTCCACATAGAAGTAGGATTCAGACAACCCACTCTCTGAATCTACGTACCGCGGACTGCACAAAATGCAATGCGGTGTGCATTGAGGCACCGCGGACTGCACAAGATCCATTGCACTCGCAGTCCTCAAATGTCAGCTTTCAGAACATAATCCACTACGGTCCACACAAAATAGTATTGCGGACCACACAAAGGCATCGCGGACCACACAAAATCCATTATGGTCCGCACTGAATGGCCAGCAGCAACACCAACCTAGGGTTCAAGTTTTGTCCATTCTAGTCCAAATTGTCACATATTAATTATTCCCTAGGTGTTGCCTCCGTGTTTTAACTAATTAGTCCTAATTAAAACGGAATTTAACTACCCTATTTTACAGGATTGAAAGAAAAACGGGAAGGAAAGGAAGAAAAAACGAAGAAAGACAAAAATTCAAAGAAAATAAAAAAATTATACAATTGAGAAGGAGTTAAAGTTACCATAAATGATATGCACTGATGGTTAATGAGCCTTAGCAGTTAATTTTGTGCAATTAGAGAGATGAATAGTACTTTTTTAAGCTTTGAGGTTCAAGAGATCGAAAGTTTTGAAATGAGGGCCTGAGGTCATATTTATAGAAATGGGTAGGTGAAAAGTTTTAGATCAAAAGTGTCTTTTTAATTAATTAGCCAAACATAAATTGTTTCTTATCAAAAATATTTTTTTTTTAAATATATTTTAAAAAAATACTTTTCAAAATAAGTTAATTTTGAAAACTTAGTCAAACGGGCTATAGGCTCCCCTTCGAGACTTCGACCTTGGTCGGTCTGACCTCTATTATCGGCATTTGTCAAGTGGAACATATTTTTTGACATTTAACAAATTATGTTCTTCTAAAATGAATATAAGAAATTGTGGCCCACTCCTTCTCTGCAATGTTGAATTTTAGATAGGTTGGAAAATACTATTGGGTCAGGTACATTTATTAGGGGTGCTATTTAGTTTATTAGGTCATTAATTAATTAATCTTCGAAACTGATGTTTATATACATTGTATATATTCATCAGTCTAGCAATTTATAGGATAATTAGGATCTGCGAAAATGACATTCAATTGTCTGAATTTTTGTTATTTACTAATGATAATCATATGATTAAGACAATTTCTATTATTTATTTTAAATATACTGTTTTTGTTATGAAATAGAAGATTTTTAGACTTCTATTTAAGGTGAATGTCTTTAATGTATTTAATTAGAGAGATTTTAGAGTCCTATTATTGGTAGCAAGATCTTCCTCCTCCCTATAAATAGAGGTGCTCTCTACCATTGTAAACCACCCCTCTCAACTCAATAAGAAGAACTCTCTCTACTCTTCTCTCTATTGCTATTGTTCTTGTTCTATTGTTCTTGTTTTTTACTTTAGTTTATAACACGTTATCAGCACGAGACTCTACCGTCTCAAGTACCATTCTCGAAAATCCAAGGTATTTTCCCTCTTCCTAATTTAATTTTCGAGTATGTCTGACATTATGAAAAGAAAGTTCGTTGCCCTTGAAATTTCGGGCAAGAACTATATGACATGGGTGTTGGATGCTGAAATCCACCTAGATGCTATGGGTCTCGGAGACACCCTCAAAGATAAAGAAAAAGCATCCACCCAAGATTGTGCGAAGGCCTTGATTTTCTTGCGCCACCACCTTGACGAAGGTTTGAAGATTGAATATCTCACCGTCAAGGATCCACTCGTTTTGTGGAACAGCTTAAAGGCGAGATATGACAACCTGAAGTTGGTCACTCTGCCACAAGCACGATATGATTGGGCCCATCTGAGGCTACAGGACTTTAAGTCCATTTCTGAATATAATTCTGCTATGTTCAGAATTACTTCTAAACTGAAGCTATGTGGAGATAACATCTCCGATTACGATATGCTTGAGAAAACGTTTACAACGTTTCATGCCTCCAATATGGTACTGCAGCAACAGTACCGAGAGAAAGGCTTTACGAAGTACTCTGAACTGATTTCTCTCTTACTAGTGGCTGAGCGAAATAATGATCTGCTCATGAGAAATCACGAAAATAGACTAACTGGGTCCACACTACTGCCTGAAGCAGATATGGTGCACTCGCATTATGCCAAACATAAAAGGGACCATGATCACGGTCATAAACGGGGTCAAAGCCAAGGACGTGGACAAGGAAGAAATTCCAAAGAAGTCCGTCACCCCCCCCCCCAAAGAGAGATAACCACCGAAAGCAGAAACGGGGTCCAGAAGATCCTAAGGCAAATAGTTCAGAAACTATATGTTATCGTTGCGGTGGAAATGGGCACTGGTCTCGGACTTGCCGTATACCAAGACACTTGGTTGACCTTTATCAAGCATCTCGAAAGAGAAAAGGCCCTGAAACAAATTTTGTCTATGACGACAATGAGGATATCACCCACCTGGATGTGGCAGACTTCTTTGAGCAACCCGAGGGAAAGATAGACCACCTAATCGGTGATGGAACCATGATGAAAGAAGATGGAGTTGTTTGATTCTACTTGTATTAGTCAATGAATAAATTAATAGTCATTAGCATTAGCTCGTATTAGTTAATTCATGATATGATATTAGTATTAGCCCTTTAGAATATTTCAATATGCTCAAATATTTTTATTGTACAGTAGAGGTAATCGACTAACCTAAAAACTAGTCGATCGTCTAATATTTAGCAATAAAACGAACTTTTTTCCGCCAGGCCAGATATTCGAATATCAGAGTCTGATATTCGAAAATCTGGGCCAGATATTCGAATATCAGATTCCTATATTCGAATATCTGGCAAGATATTAGAATATGTGCTTAAATATTCGAATATCTAATATTTTTCGCATTAAAGTATTATTTTTTCCGCAAGGCATTATATTCGAATATTAGAATACAATATTCGAATATCCTAAATAACTGCTTCCCAAAACGCTGTTTAAACGCGAAACAAAAGAATTGAAGTTGTTTATACTTATATTTATGTATTTCTTTTGTATGTCAAACTATAGGAAAGCAAAATGGATATCTCACAAAGCGAACTTGGATCAACATCCAACTGTAAATGTATTTGCCTAGTTGATTCATGTACTACACATACAATACTCAAAGAAAGGAAGTATTTCTCTCAACTGAATATGTGTAAGGCAAACATTACTACAATCTCTGGAAGTAGTAAATTGATTGAAGGCTCCGGAAGAGCTATAGTAACTCTGCCCAAGGGCACGATGTTAATCATAGAGAATGCAATGTTCTCCTCCAAGTCTATGAGAAACTTGTTGAGCTTTAAAGATGTACGCCGGAATGGCTACAATATTGAGACAATGGATGAAGATAATCTTGAATATCTCATCCTCACTTCAAAGAATGTCTCCGGCCAAAAGAGGGTTATTGAGAAATTCCCGTCTTTATCTTGTGGCCTGTATTGGACAAGAATTAGTGCAATTGAGGCACATTCAACAGTAAATCTAAAAAATACTGAGTCCAATACATTTGTACTTTGGCATGATCGACTGGGTCACCCAGGATCAACCATGATGAGACGGATTATAGAAAGCTCATATGGGCATCCGTTAAAGAATTTCAAAATTCTTTCAAGTAATGAATATCCTTGCACTTCGTGTTATCAAGGCAAGCTGATTATCAGACCATCCCCAACAAAGGTTGGGACTGAGTCACCCCAGTTCCTGGAACGTATACAAGGGGACATTTGTGGACCTATTCACCCACCTAGTGGGTAGTTTAGGTATTTCATGGTCTTGATAGACGCATCCTGTAGATGGTCTAATGTGTGCTTGTTGCCATCACGCAACCTTGCGTTTGCAAAGTTAATGGATAATAGATGAGAATAATCTTGAATTCTTCATGAAAACGAGGCTGCCCATTTCGGTTTGGGTTCACGCCATTTTGCATGCAGCAATGCTACTTTGTCGGCTGCCCGCTTCGGCTTAGGGTCACGCCATTTCGCATGCAGCAATGCTAGTTCGTCTCTGACTGACGAATTGTCACAAATATTCCCTATTGCAATTGGTTTTGGGTCATGAACCCAATATATCCCAGTTAAGAAGCTTTGGATGCGCAGTATAGGTGCCTGTAGCACCGCCATCCCGCACCAAAATGGGTTTGCAAAGAAGGTTAGGAATATATGTTGAGTATGAATCGTCCTCCATTATTCGCTACCTCAAAACATTGACAGGAGATTTGTTCACTGCACTATTTGCAGACTGTCAATTTGATGAGACACTTTTCCCAAAATTAGGGGGAGAAGTCGGTGAAACCAAATGGGAAATTTTGTGGAAAAAAGTATCATTATCTCATCTTGATCCACATACCTCTATTTGAAAGAAAGAGGTACAAAAGACTATCCATTTGCAAAGAATAGCAAATCAAATGCCTGACGCATTTACGGACTTGAAGTGGATAACGAAATCCCACATTCACGCGAAAAATGTTCCGATCCGTATTGAAGTCCCTATTGGACAAATATCTGGTGTCATATCCAATGAGTCAAATGCACGCCAGAAGCGTGGCAGACCATTAGGTTCCAAAGATCGAAATCCTAGAAAGAGGAAAAAGAACGATCTAAATGACACTATGAATGAATCACATGAGGACGCTCATGATTTGATTAATTCCGAGATTCACGAAGAATCTATTGAGCCTGAGACTCTTGAAAATACGGAATGCAAGAATGTGAGGATCTCGAACCTCAGTCTGTGGTAGTACAAAATTAATTGAGAGCTCTCGAAGAGCCAATTATTACTATGTTGGAGAAACACAATTGAGTATTGTGCTGTAGTAAGTCTCAAAGAAACTTATTCTGTTTCCAAAGTACACGCGAAAGCGATTGATTATATTGAGACTATAATAAAGGAAGGCTTTGATTCTCCTATTACTACAACTTGTAGCGAGGTAATTTGTATATGAAAAGCTACCCGCTTTGTTCTCCAGTTTGTACTACACAAACGAAAGAATGCCACAATAAAGTGGATATCTATTGGTATAAAACCCATGTCATAATAAACCCGAAGTTTATTGATAAGTGCACATGTCATGGTGTAAATTTGAAGTTTACCAATATTGATAATTTATTCAGTTGGCATTCATGTTAGCCATCTCATTTTAAGTATGATGTGCAAATTCACATAGGTGAATATTAAAGAACTAGAAAGTTCTTTACGAATACTCTTGTATCACTTGTTCTCATTAATGAACGGACCAACTAAAGAGTTCGGGTTGAAGCCCATAAATTCTGGAAATATGAAAGGTGAGTATGGGCCCATTCACCTGCCATGTATACCACATATGATGCATCTATGATATGGTTACATGCGCCATTGTTATTAACCCGCAGCCTGGCAGTGCTTGCGAGGTAAATCGCTCAGTAATCTAACTTCGAGCATAGTTTCCAGATTCTCTACTCAAGACAGTTTATCTTGATAAGTTGGTTTATATTAAAGTTGGTTTAGCAAGATAATTATTGAGTGCTTCCACTTAATAGCTAAACTGTTTCTTATGAGAACTAAGTTATATATATATCAGTTTGATATAAGTTGTATACAAGAGCATATTCTCCCCTCAAAAGTGGTTCAGGGTCAAGAACCAAATAATTTCATCTTATATTAAGGTGCTGTGTATATTGACATAATGCACAAAGATGATTTCCCAAAGTTGAGGAAACATGTTAGCTTTACTAACATGAGGGGGAGACATGATAAACACTTGAGAAAGTGTTACATGGGATGAATTTTCATTTGTATATCCCCGAATATCATGATATGAACCTGTAGTTCATAAAAAGGGAAATGCAATTGCAACATATTGCAAAGCATGCTATACGCATGTGCTGACTCAAAGAAAGCAACTAAATGGAAGAGATACAATTCAAGAAGAATTGATTCCATATGAAAGACATGTAGCTTTGAACCTGTAGTTCATATGCTTGAAAATATAAAGGCAAAGGTATGTATAGTCAATTTTCGATATCTTATTTGTTTAGCATGACATGAAACTTTGATATGCAGCTAAAGTCTATTATGTGACTTACATGACTTAACTTGAAAGATTTAAGTTGCTTGAAGCATATGCAATTCTTGGTCCTGAAGTACCGCATCCTAAGTACAATTTGTGTACATATGAATCTTGCCATAACTATAAGCATGATGGAATTGAGAATGCATCTATGGAGATATTGAAGAGCTATTCCACGACATTATATGAAGATGTTTATATCCATCAAGAATGATGATTTCAAGGTGCGGAATATTTATTCAAGTCAATATGGTTGATTTATTCATCAAGCATCTACCAAAGATCGTTTTGAAGATGATGCACAAGATTGGAATGCAAATGCTCAAGGATATAAATTGATGTACTCATTAGGGGGAGTCAATGCGCGTTGCACTCTTTTTCCCTTACAAGGTTTTGTCCCACTGGGTTTTCCTTGCAAGGTTTTTAACGAGGCAACCAATAGGCGCATATTCAAACATGTGTACTCTTTTTCCTTACTTTAATTTTTCCCATTGGGTTTTGGTTTTAAGGTTTTATGAGGCACATCATTGAATAGACATTCAAGGGGGAGTGTTATGAAATAGAAGATTCTTACACTTCTATTTAAGGTGAATGTCTTTAATGTATTTAATTAGAGAGATTTTAGAGTCCTATTATTGGTAGCAAGATCTTCCTCCTCCCTATAAATAGAGGTGCTCTCTACCATTGTAAACCACCCCTCTAAACTCAATAAGAAGAACTCTCTCTACTCTTCTCTCTATTGCTATTGTTCTTGTTCTATTGTTCTTGTCTTTTACTTTAGTTTATAACAGTTTTCAATTAATTATTAAAGGTCGAATGCTAATTGCTAATGAAGATATTAATTAACTGGTTACACGTTTTTCCACGTGATATTTTTTATTTCAATCAAAGTTTGAAAATGGGGACATGTAGAAGACAAATCATGTTTACAAGTCACAGTCAAAATAATTATAATTTCAAGTGATTTATTTTGGAGGACAATGAATATGCTGAAATGCATTGTATATGAACTGATGATGGCTTTAATAATTGTAATAGTCCGAGTGGTCTCAAATTCTTTAAAGCTTGTTTGGATGGTTGTTTCACAATGTATCGTATCGTACCGTATCGTATCGTATCGTATTGTATTGTATTGTATTGTATTGTATTGTATTGTATTATATTGTATTGTAATGTATCGTTTGATAAAAACGGGAAGGAAAGGAAGAAAGAACGAAGAAAGACAAAAAATTCAAAGAAAATAAAAAAATTAAACAATTGAGAAGGAGTTAAAGTTACCATAAATGACAAGCACTGATGGTTAATTTTGTGCAATTAGAGAGATGAATAGTACTATTTTAAGCTTTGAGGTTCAAGAGATCGAAAAGTTTGAAATGAGGGCCTGAGGTCCTATTTATAGAAAAGGACACCTACCCACCGCGGTCTGCGGTGCTCAAAACCATGAAGCACTTGGACATTGACCACTGTGGACCGCAAGAAATCTAGTGCGGCCGAAGTGGACCATCGCAGACCGCACAAAATGCAATGCGGCCACGGTGGAGAGCTTCAGAGACTATCCACTTATTAAAAATCACTCTGCGGTGCGCATTTATTTCCTTCCCCCGCACAAAGGCCTTTGCGGCCACACAAAATAAAGTGTGGTCCGCATTGCAAACATCAAAGAGTGATCATTTTTCAATTAGTTCCTGCACTGCATCAACACAATCCTACAAAATCTCACAACCAGTCAGTCTAAAAATAAATCTGACTCAACAAAGAGAATCAAAGAAGAACAAAAAGAAAGACACATGGGTTGCCTCCCAAGAAGAGCCTGATTTACCGTCGAGGAACGACGCATGCTACCATCAAATCACTTGAGATGAAGAAGTCTCAACACATGACTGTCATCAATCTTGCTCAGGTAGTGATTGGCCATATGCCCATTCACTCTGAAAACCTCCCAATTTTTGTTCTTCAAGTCAAGTGCACCAAACAGAGTAACAAACACCACTTCAAAAGGTCTGCTCCATTTTTTCTTAAGCTTTCCCGAAAACAAACGTAACCGAGAGTTGAACAAGAGAACCAAATCACCCACTTTAAACTCCTTCCCACAAGAATATTTATCATGAAGGTACTTCATCTTGTCCTTATACAAGGATGTGGAATCATAATTCATCAGGTTCATTAAGCTGCTCCACACGAAGATTTACTGCCACATCCCATTCAAGATTCAGCTTCCTGAAAGACCACGTGGCCTTGTTCTCTAACTCAACCAGTAGATGGCAAGCTTTTCCAAACACCAACCGATACTGAGACATACCAATCGGAGTCTTGTAAGCAGTCCTATAAGCCCATAGAGCGCCATCCAACTTCTTTGACCAATCGGTCCTATTTGCATTGACCGTCTTTGACAATATACTCTTGATTTCCCTATTTGAGACTTTAACTTAGCCACTCGCTTGAGGATGATAAGGAGTATAAACTTTGTGGTTGACACTAGGGGTGTACATAGGCCGGGTTGGTTCGGCCTATGTACACTAAAAATATAGCTAATTTAAAAGCCATAATAAAATAAATATAATCTAAAAATACTAAGTCGTGCTAAAATAAGTAGACTAATAAGGGAATATTAATTACATGACTAAACGCTAAAGAAAAAATAAAAATAGGCTGTGCATTTATCTAAATTATTGCAAAAAATAGATATTCAATACATTCTCGTTCATAGTATAGAATTGAATGTCTTTTGTTAGCATTAATATTGATTTGATTTTGGTTTTAATTTGGCTTTTGTTCGCATTATTTAATTTACTAATGTTAATGGCTATAAAACTTATTGGAACATTCAAAAAGCTCTAAGTCAAACCTTGAAATAATACCTTAAAAGATAAAATTATGAATTTCTTTAAGAAATATTTATAAATTACATCACAATAAGTATATTCATATATTTAATATATCTAAAAGTTCTATATATATATATATATATATATATATATATATATATATATATATATATATATATATATATATATATATATATATATATATATATGGTTGGTTTGGTTTCGATTTGACCTTCTTTAGTAACCAAACCAAACCAATTATGGTCGGGTTTTTTTCCGCAAACCATGGTTCATACCATTCACCGACACTGAAAGACGTTGTTCATCAGGAAATGAATCATTGATCTCTAGGCCATCACGAGGCCTCCCCTCCTCCTCCAAGTGGGACAAGTGGTCCGCCACTTGGTTTTCACTACCCTTCCGGTCCACAATCTCCAAATCAAACTCTTGAAGTAACAAGACACATCGCATCAGTCTAGCTTTGGAATCCTTCTTCGTCATCAAGTACCGGGGTGCGGCATGATCAGTGTGTACTATGACCTTGGCACCCACAAGATACGGTCGAATTTTCTTCATGGCAAACACAATAGCCTAAAGTTCTTTTATGGTTACTGTGTAGTTCAGTTAAGCATCATTCATTGTCTTGCTCATATAGTACACCTAATGAAACATTTTGTTCACTCTTTGACACAAAACCGCCCAACCGCAACATCGCTTGCATCACACATGAGCTCAAATGGAAAGCTCCAATTAGGTGCGATAATGATAGGGGTGGTGATCAACTTATGCTTCAGAAGTTCAAAAGGCTTGCATACATCTTTCATTGAACACAAACTTGGCATCTTTTTCTGATAGCTTGCATAAAGGATTGACTACCTTCGAAAAGTCTTTGATAAATCTCTGGTAGAACCACGCATGCCCAAGAAAACTTCTAACTCCCTTGACAGAGGTAGGGGAGCCTTGACATCACATCAATTTTTGCTTTGTCCACCTATATACCATGCTTTGAAATTTTATGCCCAAGAACTATGCCCTCTTCCATCATGAAGTGGCATTTCTCCCAATTAAGAACAAGATTGGTTTCTTCACAATGAGCCAACACTCTATCAAGATATTTCAAACACTCACCAAATGAATCACCCACAACACTAAAGTTATCCATGAAAACCTCCAAAATATATTCCACTATGTCGGTGAAAATGGTCATCATACACCGCTGAAATGTAGACGGTGTATTACACAGCCCAAAAGGAATCCTAGAAAAGGCAAAGGTGCCATATGGACAAGTGAATATGGTCTTCTCCTGATCTTCCGAAGCAATCAAGATTTGGTTGTATCCACAATACCCATTCAAGAAACAGTAGAAGGCACACCAAGCAAGTCGGTCTAGCATCTCATCAAGAAAAGGCAATGGAAAGTGATCCTTGCGGGTCATTTTATTCAACTTGCGGTAGTCCATGCATACCCTCCAACCGGTGATGGTCCTAGTAGGAATCAACTCATTTTGCAAATTTGCAACCATGGTCATGCCACCCTTCTTCGGTACACAATGCACCGGCAAAGTCCAAGAGCTGTTAGAGATGGGATACACAACCCCGACATCCAACCACTTGACCACCTCCTTTTACACAAATTCTTGCATTGCCTCGTTCAAACTCCTTTGATATTCCAAGGAGGGCTTTGCATTACCTTCCTGAATAATCTTGTGCATACATAATGCATGGCTTATCCCCTGAATATCAGATAAAGTCCATCTAATTGCCTTCTTCCGTATTTGGAGCACCGCCAATGTGGCATCAACCTGCATATTAGTACGATAAGAGGAAACTAGAAATAATAACTGGCAAAGTAGAACTAGGGCCTAAGAATTGATATATGATGTATGGAGGCGACAGCTTCAACTCCAATACCAGAGGTTCCTCAATTGAAGGTTTTGTTGGTGGAGTCTTCCTATTCTCAAGGTCCAAAGATAGATTCCTAGGCTCATAAGAGTAAGAGCACATCCCATGTAAAGCATTCACATAATCCACTCAGCCTTCATCATCATTGAGATCAAGATTTAACAATACGGCCTCTAGAGGGTCCTCCACATTGATCATTGCATTGGTGACAAGGTCTAGAAAAGAGCACACCTCGGAACTGTTGGGCTGCTTTATTTACTTGCACATATGAAAGACCACTTTCTCATCACCCACCTGGAAGGTGAGTTCCCCTGCTTCCACATTAGGGAAAGGTCTCCCCAATATGATTGGAACTTCATAATCTACCTCACAATCCAAGAACATAAAATCTGCAGGCAAGATAAGTCCACCCGGACAAGCACATCATCAATAATACCCAATGGTGTTTTCATCGTCCTATCCGCTATTTGCAATCTCATGGAAGTCGGCCTCGGTTGCCGAATACCCAAAGTCTTGAAAACTGAGTAGGGCACCAAGTTGATACTTGCCCCCAAAACACATAGAGCTTTAGCAAATTCCACACTCCCAATAGTGCCAGGAATGGTGAAAGCGCCGGGATCTTCAAGCTTCGGGGCCATTGAATGAACTATTTACTAACTTGGTGGGCCATCTTTATAGTTTCACAATCCATGGATCTTTCATTGTCACCAAGTCCTTCATGAATTTAGTATAGCCCGCAATTTGTTCAAGAGCCTCCACCAAAGGCAAATTAATGGATAAGCTCTTCATCATATCAGTAAACTTTTAAAACTTATTCTTATTTTTCTGCTTCGCGAGCCTTTAAGGATAAGGTGGAGGTGACCTAGGCAAAGGAGCCTTGGCTTTAGGCACAATTGGCTCCAACATGACTATTACATGTTCCCTTGATGAGTTTACATCATTTTGAGTTTCCACATCAGTATATTGAATATCAATCCTCACTTCTTCATTCAATTTCTCATCAATCATGTTTTCAACCACCAAAGGAACTTTATCTTCTTGCAACTCAACTTCATCACTCAAGTTTTGCTTGTTTAGAGGCATTCACATCACCGCCTCGTCGACTCCTTATAGTTACCGCCATAACATGATTGTTCCCATCCTTCGGGCTTACTACCGTATCACTTGATAGAGTCCCCGTAGGGCAAGTATTCAAGGACTATGAGATTTGGCCTAATTGTGCCTCCAAATTTCCAATTGAAGTATTGTGGGAAGACAATTGAGCATCAGAGTCTGCATTCTTTTTCCCATTTGTTCAAACATTATTTCAATTATCCCCATATCATTGTTGGAAGAACTAGGACCTTGGGATGGAAATGGGGGTGGATTGTTCGATTGTTGATACATTGGGGGCCTTTAGAAGCCTTGGCCCGGGTTTTCTTAATTGCCATTGTTCCAACCACCCTGATAGTTGTTACCACCCCAGTTGTTGTTGTTTCTATTCCAATTATTTTGATTGTTCTGAGTATTTTTCTGATTGCCCTAATTGGAATTTTGGTTGTTATTCCCCCAATTACCATTGCCTTGTTGTTGTTGATTGCCCTAATTTCCTTGGGATCTCCATTGTTGTTTGTTGGAATAATTACTCCTTTGGCTTTCATAGTTGTTCATATATTGCACATTTTCATTCTGCCTAGCATAACTATCATCTTGGAATCCACCACAATCATTTTCAAATTGATCCGAACTCCCTTGGTTCTGTTAACCTCTTTGTCTTTTTTTGTTCACTAGCATGTTTACCCCCTTCACGGCATTCACTTGGCAAGGATTTTAAACTTGTTTCAATTGTGCCTTAATAGCCTGCCCATGGTCATGTAGATTTTTGTGCAAATGAGAGACCGTAGGGTCACCTTGGTATTGGCTCTACTTTTCCAAGTGGAGGAAGTGTTAGTCATCTCGTCAAGAATGTCACAAGCCTCACAATAAAAACAGCTTCATGAAGTTTCCCCTAGAAAGTTGGTTCACTATGAATTGGTTTGTTATGTTAATACCCCGGTAGAAATTCTATTAGATCATTGCCTCAATCATATCATTGTTGGGTAATTCTTTTACCATTGTTCTATAGAGCTTTCAAATCTCATGTAATGGTTCGGTGGGGTTATGCTTGAAGGCCAAGATCTCATCTCTTAGTGCTGCCATATGCTCCGGTGAAAAAAACTTTGCAATGAACTTGCCTGCCAACTCATTTCAAATAGTGATGCAATGGTTGGGAAGTCGCTCAAGCCAATCCAATCTCAAGTAGTGATGCCAGGTCCTGTGTTCCTTTGAGATATCTTAGTATTCTTTTGGCAGCCTTCAAGTGAGATTCCTTTGGATTTGATTTAATCCTTGCACATAGCCCAACACTGAAAACAATATCAGGTCTACTGGTAGTGAGATATAGGAGAGACCCAATAATGCCTCTATACATGGTTTAATTCACAGGGGATCCAGTTTCATCCATGTCCAGTCGAGTGACAATAGCAATGGGAGTGTCTATCACCTTTAATGCTTCCATGTCAAACCTCTTCAAGAGCTCCCTGATGTATTTTTACTAACAAATGGATATACCTTTTAGGAAATTTTTTACTTGAAGACCCAAGAAAAAGTTCAGTTCCCCCATCATGCTCATTTCAAATTCACTTCCCATTAGTTTTGCAAATTCTTCACACAGAAAATCAGCTATTGCTCCAAAAATGATATCATCAACATAGACCTGAATAATGAGCAGGTTCCTTCCTCATTTCTTTAAGAAAAGAGTGTTGTCAATTTACCCTCTTTTAAAACCATTTTCCAAGAAAAACTTTGACAACCTTACATACCAAGCTCGAGGAGCCT
Source organism: Nicotiana benthamiana (assembly GCA_034376525.1). Classification (NCBI taxonomy): domain Eukaryota; kingdom Viridiplantae; phylum Streptophyta; class Magnoliopsida; order Solanales; family Solanaceae; genus Nicotiana; species Nicotiana benthamiana. The sequence continues at coordinate 116,504,057 of CM067340.1, forward strand.
GCTTTAGCCCGTACAGAGCTTTGTCCAGTTTAAACACATATTCAGGGTGCTCATGACATTCAAACCCTGGGGGTTTCTTCATATAGACTTTTTCCTTAAGTATTCCATTCAAAAATTCACTCTTGACATCCATTAGGAACAAGGTGAATTCCATATGAGATGCAAAAGCGGTTAGAATTCTAATTGCTTCCATGTGAGCCACTGGAGCAAATTTTTCATCATAGTCAATCACTTCCTCCTTATTGTAGCCTTGACGACTAGCCTGGCCTTGTTTCTTGTGGTAATTGCACGTTCATTGAGCTTGTTTCCAAATACCCACATGGTTCCTATAATGGTTCGATCTGGGGGTCTAGGTACCAGGTGACACACATTTTTTCTCTCAAATTGATGTAGCTCGTCTTGTAAGGATGTAATCCAATCTACATCTTTCAAGGCTTCTTTGGAATTTTTTGGTTCTATCTGGGAGAGAAAGGCTGAGAAGGCAAGTGAATATAACTCTTGACCTAGTTTGTACTCTGGAATCTTGAGGTGTGATAATATTGTCTATTGGATGAGACCTTTGATGTCTCCAGTTAGATGCCTTAGGTTCATTCTTAGATGTGGAAGGTATGTTTTGGCTAACTTTCCTCTATCCTTCCCTCAGGGGCTAGTGGAGTTCCCTGAACTACATCAACCACTCTTTCTTCAGCTTCAGAGGTTGTAATTAAAGTGCTTGGTTCTGTTGAAGATGAGGTTGTGTTGTCATTTGGCTCCTTTACATGATACATCATATTTTCCTTTCTGTATGTCATGTTAATAACTTCACCATTGACTAGTGGGAGTTCTCCATCTTGATCTTCCTCAGCACTCTTCTCAAATGATGGATGAGTTTCATCAAAAATAACATGAACACTTTCCTCAACACATTGAGTCTGCTTATTATATATCTTGTAAGCCTTGCTTTGAGAATTGTAGCCCAAAAATATTCCTTCATCACTCTTGGCATCAAATTTACCAAGCTGATCTTTTCCGTTATTGAGAACATAGCATTCGCACCCAAATGTTCTTAGGTGAGTCAGCGTGGGTTCCCTTCCATTCAACAGTTCATATGGGGTTTTATTCAGAAGTGATCTGATCATGCACCTGTTCACCAAGTAGCAGGCAGTATTGACAACTTCAGCCAAGAAGTTCTTTGCAACTCCATTGTCGATCAGCATTGTTCTTGCCATTTCCTCCAGAGTTCTATTCTTGTTTCTACTACTCCATATTGTTGGGGATTTCTGCGAGATGAGAAGTTGTGTGTGATGCCATTTTCATTGCAGAATTCATCAAATTTGACATTGTCAAATTATGTCTCATGATCTGATCTAATGCATGCGACTCTAGACTCCATCTTCACCTGGATTTTCTTCACAAAGGCCACAAATACCTGAACAGTTTCATCTTTGCTTCTAAGAAAGAGAGTCCATGTGAATCTGGAGTTATCATCTACTATCACAAAAATGTATCTTTTTCCACCTCTGCTTTGCATTCTCATAGGTCCACACATATCAATAAGCAGAAGCTCTAGTGGCTTTGAGGTGCTCACATATCTTTTAGACTTAAAAGAGGACTTCACATGTTTTCCTCTAGAGAATGATTGTACATATTTTGGACTTCACATGTTTTCCACACAGATCAGTGACTGTACATATTTTGGAGAAGAATTCCACCTTGTTTCCTTTATCACAGATTTGAGAGACACTCAAGAGGTTGTACTTAAGGACAATTACATAGTACGCATTTTCAATAGAATGAGTCAGAGACTTCCCGACTTTTCCAACTCCAAGAATGTACCCCTTTGTAACATTGCCAAATACACTCCCTCCTTGCAGGGCTATTGGTGAAAGAAAGTCTGTGGTGTTCCTAGTAATGTGTTTTGAACACCTACTATAAACGACCATTGTTGACCCATTCCTTTCACTGTTCCCTGCAAAAGAGATTAGGAGTTAGTTTTAGGAGCTCAAACAAGTTTAGGTCCCTTGCAGTAAGCAAGAGGATGAATAAGAGTTCTCTTAGTCCATACAGGTAATGTGCGTTTTTTCTGAGTGGAACCCGGTCCTCTTTTGTAGTCATCATTTCAGCAAATACTTTGTTTTTTTGAACTGATTGATTCTCGATCTGGACATCTTCCTTGAAGTGCCCAGTGTTCCCACATCGGGTACAAGGCCAGTTATCATAGAAAGTGGCGTACTTGTTATAAGGGTTGTGAGGAGTTTTCTCCATTTCGAACCCTGCTCCCTGCCTGCTTTCACAATCATTAGTATGCAAGACAGTGGTAGCTTCTGAGGACCAGAACCACTTTAGGGACTTTTCACATCATTCTTTACTCTTTCTAGATTAGTTTGGAGAAGCTCATTTTTTTTTCAATTTCAGCACGCATCCTTAATTTCATAGCTTTTACCTCATTTTAAAGCCTAATGTGTTCCTCACTTGCTATCTCCTTTCCTTTTCCAGAACTTTCAGGTTTTGACTTAGTCTATGGTTTCACTATTATTTCCCTTAGGTCTGCAATTTCTGCCAACATATCACTCTTTTCTTTTTTGAGGATTTTAATGGTTTTCTTATGGTCAGTAACTACACCCACTAAGTCATCTCTAGTTTGTTCGGATTCTCCTAATTTTAAGGTCAAACAATCCCTATCATCCACAAGACTATGAAAAGCAGTGATTAATACATCAGTTAAAGACATGAGTTTTTGTAAATAATAGGATTTTAGATTTATCTGAACATCCCTGAAATTTACCTCCTTTTTGACATTGTCTTCATCATCAAATGATTGAGCCATCAAAGCAAAAGTTGAGTCATATCCAGTCTTTTTGCCTTCAACTGCCATCATGGAACTATCACCAACATCAAGTTCATCTTCAGACTCACTATATAAATCCCCACATGCTGCAAGAACATGTCCTATCATACTGTAAGCAAATCTTTTTCTCTTGAAGTCCTTGACAAGAACCAGGTTGGTCTTAGCTATTTCTCATGATGGTTCTTGGAGAATTCCTGCTTCAAGAGAGGACAATCTTTCATGAAGTGTCCAGGCTAACAAAGATCACAGTTTCTTGATCTGTTAAAAATGTCCTTTTTTAGCATTTCTCCATTTCTTCTGACCATCTTCTGAAATCTTTTGGTTAGATAAGCCATGTCACTGACTTCCTCACTTGAATCACTGTAATCAGCTTTATGTACCAGGTTCTTTTCCTTCTTTGGTTCTCTTCTTTCACTGTTTATATTTTTCTTCAACTCATCGGTCTTCAAGTTTCGGATCAGCTCTTCTACGGTCAGCTCATGTAAGTCCTTTGATTCAGTAATAGCATTCACTTTGCTTTCCTAAGAGCTAAGCAGAAAGCTGAGGATTCTCCTTACTAGCTTGTTTCTGAATAGCTTCATCAAGGGAGTGTAACTCAATTATGATGGAAGTGAATCTCATGTGCATATATTGAATGGATTCGTCGTCCCTCATTTTTAAGAGTTCATACTCGGTAGTGAGAATATCAATCTTAGACTGTTTAACTTGTGCAGTTCCCTCATGAGTTGTTTGTAAAGCTTCTCGTATCTCCTTTTTAGTGTCACGGGTGGAGATTCTATTGTACTCTTCAGGTCCTATTCCACATACTAGAATGTTCTTGGCACGAAAATTCTTCTCCAAAACTTTCTTGTCTGCTTTAGTGTACTCTTTGGTGGTTCTTGCCATTGAAAATAGAAGTTCCTCTAGTACTCTAGTTGGAACATAAGGATCATCACATATGATATCCCATAACTCACAATCCTCAACCATGATAAAATCGTGCATTCTTGTTTTCCACCACCCATAGTATTGTCCATTGAACTTCGGTGGTCGGTATGTAGATTGACTTTCTTCCAGATTTGGCGGGGCAGCCATAAGGATCCTTCCTATGTGTTAGCCTGATTGGAGGAACCTGCTTTGATACCAATTGTTAGTTTGTATGAGTCCACCAAACAGTAGAGCACCTGGTCCTCTACAAGATTCTGCTGAGAATGATAATAAAATAGTACGTAAATAAGGCAGAGGATTTTTACGTCCAAATAAAGGGATCAAAACCACAACCTACACCTGTGGCCTTTTAACTTCACTAACTTGTAAAGAACCTATTATAAGCCACTTTGAAATTGCTCCATTACAAATGATTTACTCAACTAACTTGTGGTACTCTTACCACAAGCCACTTTATGACTTCCTATTTACAAAGGCTTTTACTAACTTGTGATGACCACAATCCACTTTGTAACTCTACAATTACAAAAACTTTAAGTTATGACTAAATTTAGTCACAATATAAACTCAAGGAGTTTACGGATTTACAAGAAGATTCCTAATCAAATGCTTCTAGCTAAGCTGTTTAGGAGATACAATAAGTACAATCACAAAGTTACAACTCAATTAGGACAACAATAAGCTATCTTTTAGGAACTGGTTCGTAGTTACGTTCAACTTTGTTCTTCAAGCTTGTAAAGATTGATTTCTCTGTTTTGGCAAGATTATTGAATAAGAAACTGAAACCTTCAAGTGATGTTTTGTATAAGCTCATTCTAGGTACAACTTGATCACATCATTTGAAATGATGTGAGCACTTTATTTGGTTAGAGAATGAGTGGGCGCTGGAGACAGTGCAGTGCGCAGAAATAATGTCGTTAGTCACTTTATTTCTAGCAGTGACCAATTGACTTGTACTATAATGAGGGAACCACACGGGTATCAGATCCTTATTTGGGTTCTTAGCTCCTGAAGTTGTAGCAATTAACCTTTAGCTTGGAATTCGTTAAGCTTGAAGTATAGTCCAAGTAGGCCAGTTTCTCTATCTGGTTCTTAACAATAAGTTTGTTAGATCCTCAAAACATAAGGCTAGAACATTTAAAACCTATCAATCACTCAAACTACTGAAAGGTATAGAGTAAGTAGTTATGTACAATGGCTATATAATGATCCCAATTCTAACAAATCTGCCCTTGGTTTTAGATCCTGTTGGATACTCACCTAAGGATAAGTCACTTTCCTAGTGCATTTTTACCAATTAAGAAAACCTTGCAAAAATATCATACTTAGTTTAATTTCCTGCATCATTAGTATAAAATTAGAATAATAAACAAATAAAGAATGGATGGAAGTTCAATTAAGGACATTGCACGTTGCTAGATTAGATAGGAACCCAATTCCAAACCTATCTTATCTCTCTATGTATTCATTCCCGACCTTTCGAGTAAAAGCTGCATCGATCGCTCTTACCACTCAATAGTGGTGTAGGTTGGAATCAATCATCCACCACATGTGGAGTATTAGTGGAATCTCATGTACGATCCAAAAAAGTAAATTCTCAACGGTGCTTATTTTGCACTCAAATTGAGGACAAATGATAACAACTGACACATTTTTCAAAACACAAAATGGATAATTTTGAAAATTCAGTTAATTAAACTCAGTAACAAAATAGGTTTTTTTTTTACAAATACGGTCCTTTAGCACTTGAAGAAAGTTTTTAGGGATGCTTCTGCCAACAGATATTGATTATTAGGGAAAAGACTGATTTGGGTTAACATTATGGTTATTATTGTGAAAACAACTTTCTCGCATTATAGAAGAACGCCTTAAGGTTATTTTGACAAGGACGGCCCATGGGTAATGGCCATGTTTCAAAAAGGTTCTTATTTTGGTCAATTTTGCAAAAATAAGGCCGATTGTCTACTATCTTACATCCGGTTAGAATCGGACCCGCTTAGTTCAGTAAGTGTTGACATAACAGAAAACATAAACTTTTGTAAATATTTGGCTTATTTTAAAATGACTTTTTTCTTTCTCTTTTATTTTCAAATTTTTGGTCGAGTTTCGGGATTTTTCAAATACCTATATTTTCCAGAACCGTGGTAAATTTTCTCTCTTTTACCTCACTCTTGGTTTTTTCTTTATTTTTTTCCATAGTCTAGAAGCCGGTCAACATGCAAGATGAGAAAAATAAATATATAAGTAGCACGTAAAATGCATCGGGATGGTCTTTTAATTTGGTACACCTGTCCTAGATGAACCCAAATGCCTGTATTGAGTTCCCAAAGTCAAATGCACATGATGCAAACAAATGCTCCTACTAGGGGTCCGACATGAGGCTATGTTATTTTAGGTTTGAATCCTAGGGTGTGTTGTCCTAGACCTGTCTTACTCGAGCAGACAACTCGAGCCGCAGGGCTAGCGTACAGGAATATAGAAGCTTCATCGTCTTTGCAACTTCTCTGATCCTCGTTTCTAAAATTATAGGTACGACTCTAACAGAAAAGAAGCCACGCAAAACACACACTTCCCAGAAGATTTAGAAGACTCATAGAGCAGAAGGGTGTGGTAGCGGTTTTATATATAGTTCACGGCGATATCTAAAAGGTAAAGAGCGGCATTTAGAACATTAGTTCCAAACATGTAATATCAGACAATAAAATAACAAGCCAAGTATAAAAGTCATGTAAGCTCGAATTCTAAATTCTGAACCAGAAGTTTTGGGTTCTTATCCCCAATAGAGTCGTCAGAGCTATCAAACATCATTTTTCGAAGATAAGGGAGTTTTTTCCAATTAAAGTGACATTATTCGAAGTAAGATTATTTATTTAATTAGATTCGCCACTTGGGATAGTTACTATAGTGTCCCAGTTACCGGTTTATTTAAAAATCTCAAATAGAGAAAATTGACTGTATTTTATGGTCCGCGAATACAGAAGATCGGGTAAAGAATTCTATTAATCCAGGAGAAGGTGTGAAGCTCTTCCGAGTTCCATGATTTTAGCACGATCGCTCAACTATTAGTATTGGCCTAATTATCTAATTTAATACATATTTAAAACTTATTGTGTATTTTTACTTTTTAATGAATTTTAATTATTTAATTAACCGCTTTTAGTGTTGAATTTATTTAAATAAGTCGTGATATTGCGCACTTATTATTTTTGTACACATTGTGAATCAGGCCACGTGAAATGAACCAGTGATTCACAATATGTTTAGTTTAAATATTATTGAAGTTATGGTCGAGTCGCATGAAACACACACTCGAATTAGGAATTATATCATGACTTTACCACGAGAACCGTACCCATAATCACGATAATTTTATGAATCGCGCCTGAAGCAACTACAATATTCAGAATTATCTTCCTAAACTGCATTGAAATTTGTGGTAAGGTCATGATCTATGGAAAGTTCTTTGTAAGATAAGTTATTGAATTTATTGGCAGCTTCACTTACTTGACTAAGTGAGAGAAAATTAGATAAATTAATTTATATGAAGTGGGTTAATTGCAATTATGTTAAGAGACTAAGTCAGCTCATGAAAGGAAAATGAGCTAACCACGTTTGAAAAAAAATATAATGACGATTTTGTTCCAAAAAGTCCAATAACGCTTTGGCTATTGGGCGGGTATAAGCGAGCATGGACCAAGTATGAGGTAAAATACTATAAGGATAAATGATATCCAAATGGGCTTTCACATAAAAGCCTAGTTGTGTGAAGTTGTCCTATTAGTGACTTCCTTTTGAAGTCTGAGCTTGAATGAATGGGCCTAGCCTCTATCATGATCATGATTTTTCAATACTCCATTATCAATTTCGACAAAAAAAAATCATAAGAGCAAGAAATCATATGAATTCCTACTTAACTTCAATTGAACATAGTTAACCATGAATATCATATTATCATTTATCAAACATAAATAAAGATTTGCATATTTCATTAAGCTATACATTATAAATCCTAAACTTCTTGGTTCATTAGAGGTCATTTACTGATTCCATCATTGACAGTAAAGTTGTGCAAAAAGTATCATTATTTCTTCAAACTTCAAATCTCAAAAGTTATTTCTCATGTGATTTTCCCAAAACTCTTTTAAACAGATTCCAGCAAAATAGGGTGGTTTCTATATTAAATGCATGTTAACTTAGCCAAAGCTAACAAGTAAATTTCTATTTCTGACTTAAACACAAAGAAATCACCACGGACGGACTAGAATTGGATCATTTTCATCTAAAATAAATTGCACAAAAAGAAAATAGTGAATTATGAATATTCATGGGAATTATGAAGGATCGGCAAGATCTCAAGCCTTAAAGTATTACAAATCAATTAACATGGAAATTTATAAACCACAACTCAACTTCACTACCGACAATCATATCATCATGAAAACTTCATACATTCATAAGTTCATAAGGAGTAGGCAAAATATCTGGAAAAGATGAAACGAGAGAAAGGATTAGAGCCCAATAGATCTGAAAATTACATAGAGAAAAATTATCTACAAAGCAAGCAACAAGCACAGCAAACATGCCAGAAAAAGAACAACTTTAAATATGCACCCAAAAATTCTAACAGGGACTCGAAAAGCTGAGGAACCTCTTCTTTTTTTATGTTTTCTTGAGAATTATTTTTGGGATTCTTAGCTTTTGTAAGTATTTTGTGTGTATAAAGATGCAGAGATCAAAAGATGCTTAATCTAAAGGTATATGTGAGTTTTTATGCATAAAAATCAGAAGTCGTGAAAAGAATTTGTCAACCCCCCCCCCCCCTCAAATTTAACAAAATGGCATCTTATGCAACTGAATTGGACAGTTATACTTTTCGAATATTTTTTCTTATTTTCAGCATATTTTCTTAACTAATTTGAAAAGATGTCCATCATCTATTCTTTTCCTATTTTTCTCAGCCCCTTAGCTTTAATTTACCCCTTTTGAGCTCTAATTTATTACATTTTAACCCCTTCAAAACTCTTCTAAAACATTTCATCAACTAAAAAAAAGATTCCCTAAGTTTCTATCTCATTTACGTCCGCAAAGTTCCAATAATACCAACTAGTTCCTTTACCTCAATATAATATCCTCTTTTATCCCACAAAATTAATATTTACTAAACAACAATTAGTTAATCTAAATTGATATTAAGCGTTCAAGTACAAATTAGTCACAATCAGTAAACTAGTTGACCTATCAATTAAGCACATAAGTAATAAAAACCATAACCCAATTAATCGATTAAATTTCAAGTAGAACTAAATCAAACAATTATTCAGAAAGCTACAATATTTTCAATTATTAACCTAAGCATGTTGTCAAACTAATAATTAACAAACTAAGATATAGAATGAGAAACTCTAAGGGATGTAGAAAATAAGTAGAGGAATACCATGTGAAACAATGTTGATCGGAAAGAAAAGAATTCCGGTCAATGACTGGCATCGCCACACAAGAACTGGCTTACGCTTGAGGGTGTAACTGTATGCGACGATGTTAGACATAATTCGGTCAACATCAAAGGACTCTCAATAGTTTTGGCCGGTCAATGGTGAATTGACCGGCAGCCGACGACCTTAAAACGAGACAAAACCAACGGCAACCTATAACACTAAATTAGAGAAGTCGGTTGGTGTTGGTTTTAAGCCCAAACAAATCGGAATTTGAGAAAAGAATCGACAATGAGTGGACATAGATTTTTGAAGCAGCACCTCCGACAAAGGGTCTTGTGGCGGCTAGGGTTTGGAAGAGATAAGAGAGATAAGGGTGAAGTATTTGCTTAGGGTTTGGGAAGGGTGGGGGAATTCTCGGACAGTTATAAGGGAAAAGGGGAATTAATTCGTAGCCATTAGATCTAAAGTAATCAATGGTGGGGATCATCCCGGATTAAAATGGGGTCGTTTTATTGGGATTTTTACCTATCTATACCATATAGCAAACCTTATTACCAAAAATATTCATAATATAGTATTTACCCGCCTAGTCCATAGTTTTGCTACAAAATATGTACCAAACCAAAAATAGATAGATTCTACCCTAAAAAAGCTCCAAATTTGTAGGAATCAGATTTAATAGTGATTCTATCACCATTAAATTCGAAATTTAAAATGGAAGAACATCCATTGCACCGTAATTCTCTCCTTCTCCATATATTTTCCACCATTGAAAAGCTTGAAAGCTTTGAATTCAAATTTGGATTTTCAAAAATCATTATTTGTTTGGATTGGGTGTTGTTGTAAATATCGAAATATGTTTAGGAGTTTATATCTCAATTTTGAGGGGTTTTGGTGAAGATTAGACTTGGTTTTGACTGAATTTCAGATTGAAACTCGTCGAAGAAGAAGAAGACATATTTTTTCAGAAATTATAGTTAAAATGTAGTTAAATTGTAGAATTGTAGATAAATTGTAGATAAATTGTAGATAAGTTGTAGATAAATTGTAGATTGGGAAGACTAAAACTTCTACAAGTCTTCTACAATTATGTCAAAAATGCCAATTATGCTACAATTAAAAATCCCTTGGATTGGGTCTTGTTGTAAATAATTCGAAATATGTTTAGGAGTTTATATCTCAATTTTGAGGGGTTTTGGTGAAGATTAGACTTGGTTTTGACTGAATTTCAGATTGAACTCGTCGAAGAAGAAGAAAACATTTTTTTCAGAAATTGTAGTTAAATTGTAGAATTGTAGATAAAATATAGATAATTTGTAGATAAATTGTAGATTGGGTATACTTAAACTTCTACAAGTCTTCTACAATTGTGTCGAAAATGCCAATTATGCTACAATTGAAATGCGAATTGGAATATTAAAATTCAATGTGTTTAGTTTATAGATACAATTTCTACAAATCAGTTTAAGTATTGTATCAAGTTGTATTGTTACATTTATACTACAATTAAACTACAATCTTGTGACAAAAAAATTAAGCGTGCCAAATTTAATCAATTCTTAATATCCAAAATTTCAATTTTGGGAGTGCCGCAAATTTGGAAAGGGCAAGAACGATTTATATGCATTGGTTGTTGTTGTGATAATGTATTTTATAACAGCCTATGCATATAAATCGTTTGAAGTCCCATGATTTGCAATACAACTTTGTCTATGCATGTAAATATCCTCCTGGCTTCAGGAATCATTGCGTATTTTCTGCTTTGGTATAATAATTGACATGGAAATGAAGAGAAAAAAATTAAATAGGTAACGAAGAAGCTATGACTTTGGTGAAAGATATGCAACCAAGCAGAACACTAGGAAAGAGAAGAGGAAAAAAAAAGAAAAAGGAATATATGCTCCTAAAATCATGCCTAGAATAAATGAAGCAATAATTATACCCTTAATTTGAATTATGGTACATAAATTGAAATTTGGTATGCTTAAATGTAATAAACACAAATCTTAAACATGGGAGGTAATAAGGTTTGTTATATGGTATACATATGTAAAAATCCCTTATTTTAAAGTAAGGACTGGACTGGGTCAGACTTTGGGATGGACTGGGGGGATTAAGGCAACTGGGCCATTTAGAGTTGGTCCAATCCGGTTTTGAAACTCAAAATGGCCATTTTTCCTTTCTTTCTTTCAATTGTAAAATTAATCCACTATTAAGATACCCAATTAACCTGCACAATTAAACCATTAGAACCAAATTATCTAAAAATTAACTAATAATCACACTAAATTTAATTATTAAGTAAGATGTAAAGGAAAAATTACTTATGTATTTTGTTGTAATTTTCATGTATTAATTCTAACGATTAATGAGTGATTAATTCCTAAAATGCAATTAAACCTAAAATGTCATGAAATGAAGATTTAAAATTTTTTATGTGTTTTCTATGATTTTAAGATATTAAACATGCAGCTAAATGCAAACAAGCAATTAACAAGAAACTCCTAGAAATTCTATAAAAATAAAAAATAATTAGAAAAAAATCTATTTTTTGAGAATTTTGTAGGTATTTTTCCTACGACAAAAATCACATGCTCACACCAGTCTCTTGGAGGGCCATTCCTGTCAATCACCATATTATGAGCAATTATATATTTATCTTTTAAGTGACTAATTAATTAAAAATATTGTACATAAACAAATGCGTTTATAGAAGTTAAACTCGTCCAGAAACAAAAAATGGATCAATGGAATAACAAAAATGGAAAGAAAATGCTTATTTTTGGTATAGTCCAGTCCCCTATTTCGCGGGTCCAATAGGTAAAACGGTTTTTTCTCATTTCATTTTCCTCGTAAAGCAGCAAATGCCAACTTACGTAATCAAGATTCGTCCATCTTCTCCCCCCATGAGCATTTGATTCTACCTCAGGTTTGTTAACATCTTTTACCTATGTCCACAAATCTTTTAATTAATTAGCATCGTGTGATTATCACATAAAAGTGCACGTCAGATTTATTGAATCTCAATCTGCATGCAAATCATATTGACAATACATTGTCGTTCTTTCTTTTTTTTTTTCTGGCCTTGATGTTTTGGTTTGTGAAATGAAGGTATAATTGATCTTGTGCTCAGTGGGGACTGATTTGAAAAAAGCACCTAAGAAAAATGTCTGGTTTTGTTGGTGTTGTTGTTTCTGATCAATGGCTTCAGAGCCAATTCACCCAAGTCGAACTCCGTGGCCTCCATTCTAAAGTATGTTATTCTCTTCTTTAATTTTTTTTACTGCTAGTAATACATTTTTTTCCTTGTAATATGTTAGCTGAAATTTGGTTTACAGTATGTTTCTGCGAGGAATGAATCTGGAAAGGTCACATTGGGAGATCTGCCGCACGTTATGTGCAAACTTAAGGCCTTCAAAGATATTCTTACTGCGGATGACATTAGCCACATATTACGCGAGTCATCTTCTGATATGACTGAAGAAATCGATTTTGAATCCTTTCTTCGGGTGAGTCGTAGGCAATTTCATCGCGTACTTATAATAATTTCCTCGTTCTCTAATGTTCTCTGCCAATATATTTGGTGTTCAAAAGGAATGAATTACAAACTTGGCTTTAAAGAATAGCTGAGAGTTTAAAGGAAACGGCCTCTCTACCTTCACAAGGTAGGGGTGTTGGGCTAAAACTACCCTGCCCAAACGCCATTTGTGGTATTATACTGGGTTCGTTGTTGATGTTGCTTTAAAGAATAGCTGAATAAATAAACTTCAAATGCCATAACGTTCATGGTTCTCTAATTTACTTTGGCATGTTTGGCTTTCATCTTCGTTGCATCGTTATTTCAAGGACGAGTAAAAGCAATGAGCCTATCAACCTGACTTAATATGAAGTTCTCTTGTACCTTACTTTGTTATTCTTTTATTTTCTTCTCTTTCTCGAAGTGCTTCTCATAAGTTCGTTGTATCAACTGAAGTGATGGAAAATAAGTAACCGTATATGTGTGTTTATTATGGCTAGGCATATCTAGATTTACAAGGACGAGCTACTGCTAAACTGGGCAATACGAAATTAAAAACCTCATCCTCTTTCCTCAAGGCCAGAACAACCACAATTCGTCACAACATTAGTGAATCTGAAAAGACTTCATATGTTGCCCACATCAATAGCTTTCTCAGAGATGACAAGTTTTTGAAGGATTATCTTCCTATTGATCCATCTACCAATGCACTCTTTGATCTGGCAAAAGACGGTGTTCTTCTATGGTAAGTGTGAAGGATGCAGCATAAAATGATTCTATTTCACTTGTTTGTTTGTTGATTCATTTACTAAACCATGTAATGCAGTAAGCTTATCAATGTTGCCGTCCCTGGTACTATAGATGAGCGCGCTATTAATACCAAAAAGGTTCTTAATCCATGGGAAAGGAATGAGAACCACACTCTTTGCCTCAATTCTGCAAAGGCAATCGGCTGCACAGTGGTCAATATTGGCACACAGGATTTAGTTGAAGCAAGAGTACGTTAACATCTGCGCGAGTTATTACAGTAGTTTTCGGACATAAAATTATAATAATCAATATTATAGCTGCTGAAGTTTCTTGTGTTCTTTGTTCTCTTAGCCTCATCTGGTTGTTGGTCTGATTTCTCAAATTATCAAGGTATTTTTCTGCTATATAGCTGTTCCATATGCTCGTCATGCAGCAGGAATCATTACTCATATAATTTTTGATGTTCTTGTTTTGAAATATCAGATACAACTATTAGCTGATCTCAATTTGAAGAAAACACCACAACTTGTGGAATTGGTGGAGGACAGCAAGGTTGCTAATAGTTGATTGGTTTTCCTGTTTTGGTTTTAATGCTGCACCTCTTGGTTACTGGTAAAGTTGCTGCCATGTGACCAGTAGGTCACGAGTTCGAGCCGTGGAAGCAGACTCTTGCAGAAATGCAGGCTAAGGCTGCGTACAACAGACTCTTGTGGTCCAGTCGTTTCTTGGACACCGCGTCATAGCGGGAGCTTAGTGCACCAAACTGTCCTCTGTTCTAATACGGCACCTTGAAATTCATGCTAGATTAAATTTTAGCTGTAAATTTGCAGGATGTGGAGGAGCTATTGGGTTTACCTCCGGAAAAGGTTTTACTGAAATGGATGAACTTCCATCTAAAGAAGGCAGGATATAAGAAGCAGGTCAATAATTTTTCATCTGATTTAAAGGTGAGATAGTTCTAAAGGTTCGATATCAAATTAACTTTTTCGGAAGTAGTGGCATTAAATTTCAAAGGAGATTTTTCATTTCCTAAACATGAAGTTTACACTTGCACTGCAGGACGGAGAGGCCTATGCTCATTTGCTTAATGTACTTGCACCTGAACATGGTACAACCACCACATTAGATGCTAAAGATCCAACTGAAAGAGCAAATTTGATTCTTGAGCAAGCAGAGAAAATGGATTGCAAAAGATATGTTACTCCACAAGACATTGTAGATGGATCCACAAACTTAAATCTTGCATTTGTTGCACAAATATTCCAACACAGGTAATAACTAAAAAGTTCTTTTCCATAGACCAATTATCTGAAATTTCTCTCTTTAAGTTAATAATGCGGAAGATGCTGAAACATCCAATATAATTTTTTAGTTTCTTAATTTTATAGTCCGATTTCATAGCAAAGATATAAAAAGAAAAAAAAATCCTCAAGATAATAGTTGAGCTAAATTAAGCTAACTCTCAAGTCAGCTTAGTCTTTGTTAACGTTCTGCAGTAATGTGCAGTCTAGACTAAGACATGGAATATGAGGCTTGCTGTCCTACTTAACTTATTAACAGACCGAGCTATGTATACTTTAGCGTGTAACGACATTATATTGTTTCAATTTGCATTTTTATGGAGCCTAGGGATTAGGGATCAATGACTCTGTTCAATCGTAATTTCTTGCTTCTTTAATGTTTTTTCATTTAGTTTCTTCAATAGCATTACATATGTTTGTGCACTTGTCTGTAAGTCCATGATGGATATTCGTAGCATGTCTGAAACTGAACTCTGATATGATCAAAAGTTGTGTGATGAATGTTGATGCGGTTGCAACGTGTTAGTTCTGTCAATTTAGTATTCCAATTAGCGACAAGGATGCTCATAGAAAATATATAAGCAGGTCGATTCAGTAGTGAATGTTTCTACCTCTAAGTGATTTGATATCATTTGGTAAGAGAAGTAAAAACTTCTCCTAAAAAAAAAAAATAACTATGAAAGCGCATACATTGAATGAATGATTATGTGAACCTAGTTTTATGCGGTTGATGCATTTGATGAATATAAAGATAATCTATTAAGGCGCCTTGTTGTTTTCCCTGGTATTAATGCTTGTAGACAACTACAAGATATGCGTAGATGTAATATTCTTGTTTCTGTATGATGATTTCATACTTCACTGCATCTTTCGCTTGTTTTTACTATAATCTTTATTAGAAATCGCTGATGATCTTGGAGTAATTAACAAGTTAATGTTTATGCTTAGTGTAGTTCATAATGGTGCACTTTACCATCTATAAAAGAGTCCCCTTTTTACTGTGATCTAGGAATGGATTATCAGTGGACACGAAGAAAATATCTTTTGCTGAGATGATGGAAGATGATGCTCAAACATCTCGAGAAGAAAGATGCTTCCGGTTGTGGATGAACAGCCTTGGAATGGATACTTACATAAACAATCTATTTGAGGATGTGCGAGCAGGGTTGGTGTTCATTGTTTCTTTGCTAAACATTATTGGACTTCATAAATATGATTTGCTGATAATCCTCTTATGCATAGGTGGGTGCTACTGGAGGTACTCGACAAGATTTCACCAGGATCAGTCAACTGGAAGCAAGCAACAAAACCCCCTATTAAGATGCCTTTTAGGAAAGTTGAGAATTGCAACCAAGTCATAAGGATTGGAAAAGAACTGAATTTCTCCCTTGTCAATGTAGCTGGAAATGATATTGTACAAGGAAACAAGAAGCTCATATTAGGTGATATTATATTTTTGAACCTCCTTTTACTTTCCAATGTAGCTAAACTATATGCTACTGGAGTAGATTCTTTATAGTGAAGGGCTGCCCGGTGCACTAAGCTCCCGCTGTTCGTGGGATCAGGGGAAGGGCCGGACTATTGTACGCAGCGGCATTTCTGCAAGAGGCTGTTTCCACGGCTCGAAACCGTGACATCCTGATCACATGGCAGCGACTTTACCATTTACGCCAAACCTCCTCTTCAGATTCTTTGTAGCGAAGATGATACTATTACAAACATTTGGCAATGTGCCTTAAATTATCTAGTCGTTATTAAATGTTCTATTATTAGAGAAGTAAATGATTCATTTTCTGTTTTCAGCCTTTTTGTGGCAGCTAATGAGGTTTACAATGCTGCAACTGTTGAAGAACTTGAGGTTTCATGCCCAAGGAAAGGAGATAACAGATGCTGACATCTTAAATTGGGCTAACAGTAAAGTGAAGAGTGCGGGCAGAAAATCTCAAATGGATAGCTTCAAGGTGATGAGGAAAGCACCAATACTGATATATCAGTTTCTAATTTTCCGATATCTGAGTTTTCTTTTTTCTTTTGTTAGGACAAAAGTCTATCAAATGGGACGTTCTTCTTAGAACTTCTTAGTGCAGTGGAGCCAAGGGTCGTGAATTGGAGCGTTGTAACCAAGGGAGAAACAGGCAAATACTTGAAACATTATGGCTCATTTATATTCAGAAAGAGAAGATTCAGTATATACTCACCTTGTTCCCCAATGAAAAGATCATGGCAATTGGAAAACTTGGAAGAAAAGATTTTCTTTACCTTTTTCTTTGGGCTTCATGAAAATGCTGATGATTCTTGATTACAATTGCAGACGAAGATAAGAAGCTTAATGCAACTTATATAATTAGTGTTGCGCGGAAACTTGGATGCTCCATCTTTTTATTGCCAGAGGATATAATAGAGGTACCATATGAGATAATAAACTGATTTCTTATGCCTGCATTCTGTATAGAGAATAGATGTTCTCATCTGGTTAAAGGCTTCATTTTGTTGCAATTAAATGCTCCATTATAGAAATCAGAGGTCTAACTTTGTTGCCATTTGACAATGTAATAGAGCACTTAGAACTGAAAGTAATCCACAGTTATACATTCAGACATGCCATATCTCTAGCACTATATATCTAGACAGAGAGGTTTGCAATTCTACTAACACTTTAGGGCCTCATTGATACAACTAAAACCTGAACATTAAAGTTCAAACATTCTTTTTTAGCACCAAAAAGGAAATTGCTATAAAGAAAAGTGGCATTTTGTAGAAGCTATGATTTCTGGCAAATTGCCACTTTTCATGTCAAGTAGTAAGTTCTTGTCTATGAAATCATAGCTTCCACACAATAGTATGGTGTTTGCATCTTAGCAATTTCTACATTTCTTGTCCATGAAATTTTAGCTTTCAAAGAATAATATGCTGTTTGCATCTCGCGTCTGCCAAATATTCAGCAGTCAGCCTTTTGTGCTGAAGAACCCCACACGCACACACACACACACATATATGTCATCACTCCGGTCTTGGTGGTGTTTAAGACAAATATGAAGCTAAAGAATCTAATCTTTTCCTTGACGACAAATTGACTTTGCCAAACAGGTAAACCAGAAGATGATTCTTACTCTCACAGCAAGCATAATGTTTTGGAGCTTGCAGCACAAAGGTGAAACGCCAGAGACCGTCCTTGAAGAAGATGGTGCTGCTTCCGATGAATCTCCAGTAGCAGCCACTGATGGTGAGAATGCTTCTTCCTAAGCCAGAAAAGGAGCAGCAACAAGACAGATAGAATTTCATGAAAATAAATACTAGATAATATCGTTTGTAATGTCACTGATGGGTGGGAATGCTTCTTCTGATTTGGTCCTCAGCTTTTGTTTTCAAGAGGACAAATCTCATATAGTTGGTCAATATGTCACTTACCTATATAATTCGTTTAGTCGCTACTATTTATCACCACAAAGTGGTTAGGATGGTAAAGGGGAAGAAAAAAGTAACTGTATATGTTTTCAGAATCTTTAGGCTCCTTGGACTTAACAGAATACCAGGGATTTAAAATAGACAGCAATTGTGTTTCCTCAACAATACTGATATGAGATTTGAATGTCAATCTCACCATCAAGATTTATAATAAGCAAGTTTAAATCAGATCCTTCTACTTCAGGCATAATTAAAATCCTTCAAATATTTGTTCTATGGCAACAACAAATCCAGCAATCCCACAAGTGGGGTCTTCCAGGTAATGTGTACGCAGACCTTACGCTGCCTACCTTGTACACGTAGGTAGGCATAACGTCTGCATACATACTACCCTCCCAGACCCCACTTCTGGGCAATCGCTTCAACAGATTCGAAGGCGAATACGAATCTTTCAAGGAGTCTGTGCTCGAGGAGAATGATAATTTTCACAGGGACTTTGATGAGCAGCGGGAAGCACGGGAAAAGACTCAGGCTTCCATGGAAAAACTCACAAAACTGGTCGAAGTTCTAAATGCCAGAGTGACGGAACTTGAGGAAGCTATACGCCAACAGAAAGATGCTGTTCCAGTCATTGAGCGAAGTGAGGATCGACGCTCCGAAGCCGCCCGTTTTCAAAGGTATCCGTGATGCCCGAGAGGTAGAAAGTTTTCTGTGGCATCTTGAGAACTATTTCAAGTTCAGCAAAATAGGCAGCGACGAGCTGAAAATCCAAACAGCGGTTCTCTACTTGACGGAGAACGCGATGCTATGGTGGAGGAGGATGGATCAAGATATTAGCAAGGGGAATTGCACTCTCGATACATGGGAGCAATTCAAAACAGAACTGAAGAAAATGTTCTTCCCCAGCAACGTCTTCGACGAGGGCATGAGAAAGTTACGGGAACTGAAGCAAACAGGCACCATCAAAGCCTACATCAGGGAGTTCACAACGCTCACCCTTCAGCTTCCGGACCTCACCCAAAGGGACTTGCTGTTTTACTTCAAAGACGGTCTGTCGAAATGGGCCAAATCTGAGTTGGAGCGGAGACAGGTTTCCACTCTCAACGAGGCTATTGCACAAGCCGAAAGTCTAACTGACTATTCACAGGACCGCGGCACGGTGAAGCAGGTGAAAAGTAACCAAGCCAACAGCGGAGCAGAACGCGAGCGGGGCAGAAATATCCGCTCTCCTAGAAGGCCTCTTAGACAGGAGCTTGCTGAGAAGAAAACTCAGCCTAACCAGCAGCAGCGCAGGGAAACAAAATGCCACATTTGCGGAGGACCGCACTGGTACGTAACCTGCCCTCAAATGAAAAGTTTAGGTGCCATGATCAAAGATCATCAACAAAAATCAGTCAAGGAACAAGGAGAAGGTTCCGAGACTCCAGCAAAAGTCGGAATGATCGGACTTTGCGCCGCAACCACTCAATCTGCCGGAAAACTGAATGCCTTCCCAACACAATACGTGGATATCGCCATCAATGGACACTCAGTCCGTGCCATGGTAGACACGGGGGCAGAGGCCAATGTGATAACTCAGACGGCAGCAGACAAATTGAGTCTCAAGTACTATCCAACAGAGGTCCGGCTCAAAACAGTCAATGCCCCTCCGACACCGATCGCAGGTATTGCAAGTGGCCTAGACATCACGTTAGGCAGCTGGAAGGGTAAGACCAACTTCGCCGTAGCTCCTCTGGATATTTTTGAAGTGGTGCTTGGTCAGGAATTCTTCCGCCAATGCCCGTCTGTTATATCTCCACATTTCCAGCAGATGATTATACTGGAAAAGGGTAAATCATGTTCGGTTCCATTGGTTGACATGTCCAAGACTGCACACCTTCCACAGCTTTCAGCTATGCAGGTCGAAGACGTGCCCAAAGAGAACCCAAAGCAACCAGCAACCATCAGGAGTTTGAATGAAACTGATGGCACTCCAGAAGGTCCCGCCTTGCAGCGAAAGCACTGTGGTGGCCAACGCCTCGAGACAGAAGGCAAAACTTGCTGCCATCGCAACAGTTCAATGCGACATTCGTGAGTCTATTAAACAGGGCTTACTGCAGGATCCAGACGCAAAGAGGCTGATGGAACTAGCATCCGAAGGTAAGACTCGAAGCTTTTGGGTTGAAGATGGCTTCTTGCTTACCACAGGTAGAAGGGTCTACGTGCCCAAGCATGACAACATCCGGAGGCAGATCATGAAGGAAAGCCACGACACCTTGTGGGCAGGTCATCCGGGCCAACAACGTACAAGGGCCCTCATCGAAGCAGTCTATTATTGGCCAAAGATGCGAGATGACATCGAGGCTTATGTAAGAACTTGCCTTATTTGCCAACAGGACAAAGTAGAGCAGCGCCAACCTGGAGGACTCTTGGAGCCACTCCCCATAGCCGAACGTCCGTGGGAAAGCATAACAATGGACTTCATCACTGGTTTGCCAAAATCAAGCGGTTTCGGTACCATCATGGTGGTAGTGGACAGGTTCTCTAAATACGCCACCTTCATGCCAGCCACTCCGGGGTGTAATGCAAAGGAAGCAGCCCAACTGTTCTTCAAGAACGTAGTCAAATATTGGGGTCTGCCAAAGAACATCGTCAGCGATCGTGATCCCCGTTTCACAGGTAATTTCTGGAGAGAACTATTTCAGTTTCTAGGTACGGAGCTGCACTTCTCTACCAGTTTTCATCCTCAAACGGATGGACAAACCGAAAGGGTCAATGCCTTAGTGGAATGCTACCTGAGGCACTATGTGAGTTCAAATCAGAGGGACTGGGCTAAGCTACTTGATGTTGCCCAATTTTCTTATAACTTGCAAAGAAGCGAAGCAACCGGGAAAACGCCATTCGAGCTTGCAACAGGTCAACAACCGCAAACTCCCCTATCACTGCCAGCAGCACCCGAAGGGAAGAGTTTGGGTGCCTATCATCTTGCCAAAGGGTTCAAGGAGCAGTTAGACACTGCAAAATCTCACCTTGCCAAAGCAGCTAAGCGGATGAAGAAATTTGCCGACCGGTCGCGACGTCCAACAGATTACAAAGTCGGAGACTTGGTAATGGTAAAGTTCAATTCGAGGCAATTCAGGGCACTAAGGAACTTGAGTCACAGTCTAGTGCGCAAATATGAGGGACCATTCCGGATTCTTGCCAAGGTTGGTAAGATCTCTTATCGGTTGGACCTACCACCCGTCCTCAAAATTCATCCAGTCTTTCATGCAAGCATCCTCAAGCCTTACCATGAGGACAAGGAAGATCCGACTCGGGGACAAACGAGTAGGCCGCCCATTACAGTCACGGTTTCACATGACAAAGACATAGAAACTATCATTGATTATCAGGTAAAGCAACGACGAGGTCATCCGGCACAAGCCATGTTCCTCGTCCACTGGAAGGGACAATCTCCCGAAGAAGCTACATGGGAAAGGTACGAAGACCTATGGCAGTTTCGAGATAAGATAGCCGAATTCCTACAGATGCAGGATGCGCCGAGGTCGTCGCATCATCAGGTGGGGGAGCATGACACGTCCCGCGCCAATTCTAGCCAGAATCAGCGCTCTAACGCGTCCAACGCCTCCGCATCCGCGCAACCACGCACATGCTCCAGCATTCAATGCCGCATTCAATGCCCGCCAGCCTTGTCTGCCCACGCCAGCATGCCTTGTCTGCCAGACTCTTCACAGCATGCTTGCACAACTTTCCAGCCAACTATCAATGCGCCTCAGCATGCCCCAACACAAGCATCAATGCACCAGCACGCCTGTCTGCCCAAGCAGCCAGCCAAGACTGTTTAGCTACCTCTTGTATAGTGTATAAATAGCTTAGGACTTAGCCATTGTAAGGAATCCATTCGAACCCATCCATATTTGTAATTCAAGCATTGTATAGCTCTTTTCAAAGGCAATAAAGCTTACTTTCCCTTTGAATTTCTGTGTCGTTATCCAGCGTTCCCTTAGTACGATTCTAGGCAAAAAGGCTTGCTAGACTGCCTATTTCCGCCGGCAGGTCCAATCTAGCGCCGCACGTTCTTAGCTTCAGTCCTAAGTCCGTGAGAAAGTGGTATCAGAGCAAACATGCTCTTCAACTTCTGTGGCGAGGTGTCAAGCTCATGAATGCACAAAGCTAGCGGAAGGCACAAGTGCAAAGATGGGGGCGCTGAGTTACAGAGTGGGGCATGACGGTCCTTGGGGCAAACATACTACTTCTCCGCCAAAGTAAAGCGGGCTGAGCAAATGAAATTGTTGCGAACTCTAGAAGAAACCACGAAGTGGACGCGCCGACGAAGTGTGTAGCTCTCCATGGTTTCGTGCCTAAGTCCGAGGTAGGCAGCACGAGGAGGTATTGCTAGCATGATGGGTGCAATGTTCCGAGTGGAAGACGAAAGGAGTAGCAGCGAAAGTAATGCGTCGGGTCGCCGCATCAGCCAGGTGGGGTAGGGTTGTCACGTCCTCAGAGAAGGGGCAAAGTAAAGCGTGCGGATTGGCATCAAACTGCCTTGGAGAGGGGAGGCGTCTCTAGCCATTAAGGCGCTCTGCCCTAGTTGCGTATTGGCTTGGCCGAGTTAGGCATGCCGACCCGATTAAGTTTGGGGAGCATGTCGCTTGTCTTGGACATGACTATGAAGGGAGCCGAAGCATACGAGGGGCACAGCTGGTCGGGAGCTATTGCCGCTTCCCTGATGAGCCCATGGCAGGGCGAAACCAGTCTGCGCGCACAGGCAGGACGGGCGTGTCCGGGGCGGTATGGGACGCCTCGGGCGTGCACAGCTGGAGTTTATTATTGTTGTTGTTGACTAAGAACACCATTTTGAGTCTGGAATTCCATTTCTGCGGAAAATTTGAGAAAATATTAAATAACACAGTTTCAATACTCAAGCAATTATCCTACTGTTTATTTATTTAGATTGGTCCTCTGGTCAAGTACAATTGCATTGATCAGTTTGTTAAAGAAATTAAAAATAAGAAAAAAGATATCGTTCCAATCGCTAACAGGGGAAGAAGAACTTCACATATAAGATCACTTTTATTTCCTGTTGTGAAATCCTCCTTTGGTACATTAACAAACGGCACATTTATAAGATTCAAAAAATAAAGAAATAACATTCATATGGGTTCTTGTTCATTTGGTGCAACCACTGAAGATGGCACATGCTACTTGCATTACATTCAAGTTCGTCAGCTTTTTCTTGTTCTGCAATATGCATCAGCATCTCAAGGCGCTTGTCAAAAAGTAATGCACTCTCATCTCTCTCATCAAGTTCAGCGGCTTCAGCTTCAAGCAATTTCTCTCGCAAATCATCCAAAAGGTTTCCTTCAGCTGTGTTCATCTCAGCTCCTGGAGCACTCGGGGCAGTTGTACGAAGTGATGAATCCCCAGATGGTGGTGGGAGGGTCAAAAGCATTGCCCTAAACTCTTGAGTATCCGCAAATGTCTCAAAGTTACATGCCATTGCGTCTAGACAATACTCCCGAATCTTAAAAACACCATACCTACAAGTAGAAAAAAGAAGATCTTAGATTTATGAACCAAAATTATACAGTCGAAATAGCCTAGAAACGGCCTTAGATTGGAGCATTCTCTTTTAGCTCTCCTATAGTTCATCTAATATCTACATAGACTGGAGAAGCAGAACCCTAGCTATTTCCTCTTATATGACAGGCTTTGATACTGAGCCTTTCCAATATGCCATGCAAAATGGCATGGGAATAAAATTCCTTTGTTAATCAAACAATAGCCTTGGTCCCTTAGATCAAATTGATCACATGACAAGTCACCATCACGCAAATGCTTCCTAAATGTATGTCATACATCTCCTGCTGATTCAAGATCATCACATATTTCCATATCAGGATATAGAACTTTCAAAAGACCACACTTGAAATATGCATACGGAGTGTGATACACTAAGCACGACCAACATGCTACTGCTCAGCTAAGTTTCTCGGACACAGTTGCGGGTATCCGACGCGGGTGCGGATCTAGAGATCGGATAATTCGAGATGTAAATTCTAATATTTGGGGATGCAAATCCTAGTACAAATAATGCTGCGGAGATTCGGCTAAAAATAATTCAAAGAAATAAAAATCTAAAAATATTTCTAAATTATGAGAAATTTTGTGGAATACTCACATATAGCTTGTAAAGCGTGAATTTCTTTTCTATTTTCAAGTTGTAGATAAATAAAGGATTGATTTCCAAGATAAGGTATGTTATTTGCGTCAAATTTACCCGAATTTTGGTTCTAATTTTGGGAATCAAATTGTATCTCGTATCAAATTTTCTGTTCATCGTAGTCAAAGTACCCAAAAATTGTTTGCGGATCCCATAACCGCTCCCAAATTAGCGTCGCATCGACACGGGTACGGCACCTATACTGCTATGTCGAAGCAACTTAGTTGCTCGGAGCACAAACCTTCTAACACCTAGATCATGCATCCTCTTGAAGCATATATTGTTATAAAGAAGCTAATGACGTTGGAGTGTGTGTTAATTTTTATTTCTCTTGATAAGGATGTTGGAGAGTTTTTTTCTCCAGGATTAAGTCACAACTGATTCTGATTTTTACGAGGTAGCTTTTTCTCGTTTCCATAAACCAAATGTTAGGAGCTTGGGAGCAGTTACAATAATGTTATCCTCAGTTTTTAAAGCATATTACACTAACTCTTGCTCTTCCAGCTAGACAGTACTAGATGACTAATGACAGGACTACAGACATCAAATCAAACTAACATACGGGAATTTTAGCTGTCAGTCTAAACATCCAAAAATGTTGATTAGCATATGGTGATAATCCATAACCAAAGAATATGACTGAAGAAGACAGATAGCACCTACATGTCTGATAACACCAGCCAATGGCACAACTCAGCAGGAGGAACCATTTCCAAATGTGGCAGCAGCGCATCTGCTACGACACGTTTAAGTGGAAACAACAGGTACCTCGAAGCAGCATCAAACATCTCTTCAGCCTGATAATATTGTGTGCATCATAAATTAAACTATGTGAGCAATCAAAGCAGTGGAGAAAGAGACGGAATTTGCTATTCCTTAGTAGGATAGCTATTCTACAATTAGAAATTCAAATAGCGTACTTGATCAGGGTCAATGTCCTTTAATCCATCAGTATACCTGGTCAACAAAAATATGATTTTGTTTGCAAGAGGTTGAAGATGAAACAACTGAAACAAGCACAGCTGAAAACCAAGTCATATGTCATTTGAGTCACATCAAAGTGAGTTTGTGAGTTATACTAGTTATCAAAGGTACAATCACATCATCTCAGTTGACGAAGCATGCAACAGATACACACTGCAATACAGCTTTTTCTTAGGGGAAAGGGAAGGGGGGGATTATAGGCAGCAAAAATGGTCTAGTTTTAAAGTTCTTATTATTTATTTTCTTTATTTCCTTTTCAAAGGGGGAAAAAAAGAAATGAGAAAAGGATAACTTAATATATTCTATCATTTTCTCAAAAGCCCAACGGTTAAATCAGGTTCCTCAATGGGGATTATAGGCAGCAGTCTAGTTTTAAAGTTTTAAACGTTCTTATTATTTATTTTCTTTATTTCCATTTCAAAGGGGAAAAAAGGAAATGAGAAAAGGATCTCTTACATATACTCTATCATTTTCTCAAAAGCTCCAACGGTCAAATCATGTTCCTCAATGCATGGAAGTGCATTATCAGGTAAACGATCTATCCCTTCCAGAAAATCCTTCATGCGCGACAACCTCGCTTTAAAATATTCAGACCTTGATGCTAGGACAACTTGATGGCAACGAAAAATCTTCTTATCAACTCTGACACAAACATCTGCCAGATCATCTTCATACTCACTAATCTCCATTGAACTGAGAAGGCATACAAGACCATCAACATCAAGATTCAAGTTCTGTTCTCTGTTGGAATTCACAAGAGAAATTTGAAGGGATTTATGCAAAGCATTTGGAAGACGGTTCTCTTCTGGGAGAGAGATTCCCTGCAAGATGAACCGCTTTTGGGAGTTATCCACGTCCCTTAGTGCCTTGTACTCGGCATATTTTTGATGAATCAATTCTTTCTCAAGGACTTTCTGTAGTGAATGGCATTTGCAAACTTTGCAAATTCTGACAAGATCTTCCATGTCATCTACTGCTATATCAAGTCTGTCGGAATAAAAGAAATGGATGAGGCTATAAAGAGCATGATAAGACAGTTTTTCCCTTGAGAACCGTATTTCCTTTCTATCCTTCTACTCAGTCTGAAATTTCTTTTTGAAGAAAGGCGATCGTGCAGTCAAGATCTCTGTGAGCTTCAATAGGCCTACCATGCGCATAGAATACAACATCCGGAGGAAAGTGGCTGGGGCTGGATCCTCCATTTTCTGAATTACCTATTAATTATCCCAGACCACCATGTCATTTTTGAGTGCATGAAGACAATTTGGACAAAGAATCAGAGAGTGTGATATACGCATACAGCTAAAGAACCAAAGTAGAATATCCAGTGAATCCAAATTTTCGATTAGCTCATGTGAGAAAACAGTAAGCAAGATAAAACACCGTTAGAAAAAAGTCATGAGTTCCCTATCATTCAAAGATCTAATAAGTACAATTTATCCAGTTATATAATCACACACAACGCAAGAGGCTTCACGTATTCACCAGGCCTATAGTGAGAGTAGAAGTCATTCACAAGCCAAGGTTTAGTGATCAAATTCTGTGTCTAAAGATTCAACACCAAAAAGGAACAGTAATACAATGGAAAACTGAAATACAAATCTCAGCAACACATGAAGAGGTTTATGATTGTTACACTATCATAGTGCATCAGCTAGTCAAGAAGTCATATTAGCAGACTATGTATTTATTTTCGTATTTAAGTTACTTTTGGTAGCCTAGGTATTTCTTTCCGTGTACCAAGATTCCCAAGTAAACGATTCCGGATTCAAGGCCAAATTCCTGTAAATTGTGGTTTCTCAGCATTCTAAGTAATCTTTCTTTTAAAAAAAGTAAGTAGCTTTCTACGCCCAATAATTCTGTGAACTAACTACAAGGAGACTGCATTATGAATGGCGTAATGAGCTCAAAAAGGTCAACCATGGCATCAATGTCATTTGCAACGGCTATGTTGAACCAAAAAAAAGAGTTAGGATATTCATCTGTATTTAATACTATTTACAGATTCCGGTTTACTCTAAAAAGTTTTTTATTGTGATATGCCCATGTGGCAAGTTGTGTACGGCTGGCTGCCAGCTAGATGCCAACTAAGGTGTCTTAAGTTAGTTGTAATTTGTTGTAAGATATAATTAGTTGTGATTAGGCGGTTAGGACATTTATGTATAAATATCTGTTAGTGGCAGTGAAACACTGGACTTCCACTTCTTCTTCCTCTGCAGTTCATTTCCTCTTCTCCTTAGAACATTCTACATCATTGATGCTCAGAATTCGTGGAGTAATTGCAGTATTTTGGCATTCTTGCATTCCTTTCTTTCCATATAGTCCGCCATATCACTGAAGGAACGGAGTTCCAAGTTTTCCTCATTGACTTGTTTCTACAAAGACTCTTATAAGTGGGTGAAGGAAAAATTTGGGACAGTTCTTTCTCCATTATTAGACTGCTCAAGACTAGTTGAATATGTTCACATTACACGGGGTTCATTGCAGCTCGGTATGCCGTACCAAATGAGAACTAAACAAGCAATACCAAAAAATGCGGATTGTTGTAACTTGGCACTATTTGGCACGGGACAAGCATAACAGATTCCATGAAGGTCAAGGAGCTATGTAGAGTGAACACTTCCGACATGTAATGCTATTTTGATATTTGGCAGAAAAATTGCCTTTAGGTCCAAATCAAAAAAAAAATTGCCTTTAGGTCATATGGTTTAAAGAGTTTGTGCACCTTCTAAAGACCTTTGTGTGTCTGCTACTTGTAGATGGTTATTTTGCTGTCACGGTTTTAATTATCACAGTTCTCCTTCAGAGTACTTGGTCCAGTGACAAGATGCATGAAGCAGAAGTAGAAGTGAAGATTGATACACGTCATTCTCAAAAGGGATAGTTTCAAGTATTTTGGGTCTATAATCGAAGGCAACAGGGAGACTGACAAGGATATTGTTCATCGAATTGGAGGTGGATGAAATAGAGGCTCGCTTCTAGGGTTCTATGTGATAAGAATGTGCCACCAAAACTTAAGGGTAAGTTCTACAGAGTGGTGGTTAGACCGACTATGTTGTATGGGGTTGAATGTTGGCCCGTCAAGAAGTCCCATGTCCAAAAGGTGAAGGTAGTTGAGATGGATGTGTGAGCATACCAGGAAAGATAAGATTAGAAACAAAGTTTTAGGGATAAGGTGGGAGTGGCCTCTGTGGAGGACAAAATGCGGAAATCGAGGCTGAGATGGTTCGGACATGTTCAAAGGAGAGTTATAGATGCCCTGGTCGGGAGGAGTGAGAGGTTGACCATGGCGGGTCGAAGAACTGGGGTGAGTTGATTAGGCAGGACTTGTCATCACTCTAACTTACCGAGGACATGACCCTCAACAGAAAAGGCTGGAGGTCGAGAATTAGGGTTGAAGGTTGATAGGTAATCATTAGTTTCTCTTAGGCTCACTAGTGGTAGTAGTACTATTTTTGTATTTTCTTATTCCTGGTTCTTTATTATTACATGTTGTGTCATTTGCTTTCATTACCTTATTTCATTGTTGTTGCTATTGTTTGTTGCTTTATTTTCATTGTTCCTTGAGTCGAGGGTCTATCGGAAATAACCTCTCTATCTTCACAAGGTAAGGGTAAGGTCTGCATACACATCACCCTCCGTAGCCCCTAGCCTCCATATGTGAAATTACATTGGGTTTGTTGTTGTTGTAGTTGTTGTACAGTCCTTTTCAGATTACGCGCCAACTCTGCTTTTACCATGTATTAATCTGGATATTGAAAAAGAAAGAAGAAGATGGACGAATGCCAGCTCAAAGAATTTAGAGAAATTAAAGGCCAGGATATCTTGTATTCACATAGAGAACTCCAATGTCGTGAATACTACAACGTGCTCACCCATTAAGAAGAATGTTCCAATTTCTTAATAAGCCTCAGAAATGAGATAGTCTAGCTTCCTAGGGCCAGTCCAGTAATTCCCATATTAGTATGTCGTGAAGTGCTCGAATATCATTGTTTAGAAACTACAAGTCAACGGACATAAAGACAAGCAGATTAAACTTAAATCCTACAAAAGGTTCTGAAGTCCTTTACCTAAATGAGCAGGTCAGTTCACATAAAAGCCCAGTTCTCCGTACTTCAGTCTCATAGTTAGACCATTTTCCCGTCCTCCAATGGTGGATATTATCTCAAAGTACTCTTCTACTTCTTGAACATAAGAAAAGAAAATACTGTGTTTCAGACTATTTCGGACTGAGGCATATCAGTTCTCAACACACAAACACACACACATATCCAGGTATGGATAACCAGATAATCAAATTCAGTACTATTTATCAAAAGAATAAGTAGGAATTAAAGCTCAATATTGTTGGGAATAAACCCCCTACCAAAATAATATTCACGGTAATAACAACGGAATAATAATGTAGCACTAAGATACGGTAATTAACAAGAATAAAAAAAGAGTAACAATGACACCAAGATTTTTACGTGGAAAACCCTTCTGAATAAGAGAAAAAACCACGGTCCCGAGAGAAGCAATTGATATCACTATAGTAAGGAATATTACACTTTGTAGTTATGAGTAAAATACTCAAAAAACCACTACAACACTCAAAAGAAATAGCCCTCTTTTGATATTCCCACCTTACTACAATATCGCTCACTCTCTATTTTTCTCACAGACTATTTTCTTATACCTTGTCTGTAAAACCTCACTCTTTCTTTCTCTCTTTGTTGGTGTGTAGAAATGAGAGTTGAAGCTCTCCTTTCATAGCCAAAGCTTCACTCTCTAAAGCCTACAATATTTGACAATTTACACACACTTTTCACAAATTCAACAAGGTTGGCTACCAAACTAAACTAATTCAACAAAGTTTGATACCTAACCAAACCAAGTCAACAATGTTGGCTACCAAACCAAAGAAACTTTTATTAGGCACATGCCTAATACTTACTCAATGAGATGGACATCATCAATCTCTCCCTCCAGTCTCATTCATCTAGAGGAAATAACAACGCAGTTTCTAGTTTGAATGTATGCAGACAAGTTCTTTGCATAGCTCGAACTTGTTCCTTGGTACAACCTTCGTCAGTATATCGGCGGGATTGTCACTTGTAGAAATCTTCAAGACTTTTAGAGAATCATCATCTACCATTTATCGAATCCAATGATATCTCATGTCAATGTGTTTGGTCCTTGCATGATATATAGAGTTCTTGCTAAGGTCTATTGCACTTTGACTGTTACAATAGACGACATACTCCTTCTGATGCAATCCAAGCTCTTGAAGGAACCGTTTTAGCCATACCAACTCTTTGCCAGCTTCATTAGTGGCAATATATTCCGCTTCAGTTGTAGAGAGTGCGACACACTTCTGCAACCTCGACTGCCATGATATAGCTCCCCCTGAAAATGTAAACAAATATCCAGTAGTGGATTTTTTGTTGTCAATGTCACCTGCCATATCAGCATCCGTATAGCCCTTCAAGATTGGATCTGATACTCCAAAGCATAAGCAATCTCCTGTGGTGCCTCTCAGGTACCTGAGTATCCACTTGACTGCTTCCCAATGTTCCTTTCAAGGATTTTCAAGAAACCTGCTGACAACACCAACTGCATGAGCAATATCAGGTCTAGTACATACCATTGCATACATCAAGCTTCCGACTGCTGAAGAATAAGGAACTCTGGCCATGTTCCCTTTCTCCTCCTCTGTTGTAGGACACATTTGTTTGCTCAATTTTAGATGACTAGCAAGAGGTGTGCTGACTGGCTTAGCATTCTTCGTGTTGAAGCGTTCTAGTACACGTTCAATGTACTTATCCTGAGATAGCCACAACTTTCTACTTGTTCTATCTCGAACTATTTTCATCCCTAGAATTTGTTGTGCTGGGCCCAAGTCCTTCATATCAAATGACTTGGACAGATCTCCCTTCAACTTTGCTGTCAACCACTTGTCTTTTCCTACAATTAACATGTCATCCACATACAACAATAATATAATAAAATTATTCTCAGAAAATCTTTTGAAGTATACACATGGATCAGAATAGTTCTTTATGTGTGTTTGACTTTTCATGAATGAGTCAAACTTCATGTACCACTGCCTTGGTGCCTACTTTAATCCATAAAGACTCTTATTCAATTTGCACACCATGTGTTTCTTTCCTGCTACTTCAAATCCTTCTGGCTGCTCCGTATAAATCTCTTCTTTCAAATCTCCATGAAAAAATGTAGTTTTCACATCCAACTGCTCCACTTCAAGATCTAGGCTAGCTGCTAAGCTCAAAATTGTTCGAATAGAAGTCATTTTGACAACAGGTGAGAAAATTTCGTCAAAATCAATACATTTCTTCTGTTCGAAGCCTTTAACCACCAATCGAGCTTTGTATCTGACCAGCTTGCCATTTCCATCTTTCTTGAGTTTAAAGACCCATTTGCATTTGAGTGGTCTTTTCCTCTTTGGAAGTTCAACCAGCTTGTACGTGCCATTTTTCTGTAGAGATTCCATCTCTTCTTGCATGGCTTTCATCCACTGGCTTTTTTCTGGATGGGACAGCACCTCCTTAAGACTTTCTGGCTCCCCCTCATCACTGATAGGACATACTCTGTGGAAGGGTACCTGCATGACTCTACCCTTGGCCTCTCCGATCTCCTTAGAGGTTGAGGTTGTTCTTCTTCCTGAGTGGGGTGCTCCACTTCCTCGACACCTTCATCAAGTTACTCCCCCTGCTCAATAACCTCACCAGGTTGCTCCCCCTGCTCGGCAACCTCGTCGGTCGTACTTTCTGCACTTGTGGGATTGTTAGAAATAGAAGGAATAGTAACAAGGTTAGGAATTATACCATTCTTCGTTTTTTCTAACATATCAGCAGCAGTTCCAACTTCACTTTCTCGGAAGACTACATCTCTGATTCTGATGACCTTCTTCTTTACAGGATCCCACAATCTATACCCGAACTCTTCATCTCCGTATCCAATGA
Source organism: Nicotiana benthamiana (assembly GCA_034376525.1). NCBI lineage: Eukaryota > Viridiplantae > Streptophyta > Magnoliopsida > Solanales > Solanaceae > Nicotiana > Nicotiana benthamiana. The sequence goes on from CM067340.1 coordinate 116,536,370, forward strand.
ATATGCAGGGAACAGATTTATCATCCAGCTTTGTTCTCTGTTTTTTCGGTACATGTGCAAAAGCTCTGCAACCGAACACCTTTAGATGTGAGTAAGACACCTCCTTATTGGTCCAAACTCTTTCTGGGATGTCAAATGCCAATGGAAGTGATGGACTCCTATTGATCAGGTAACATGTTGTTTGAACTGCTTCACCACAAAATGACTTAGGTAGTTTAGCCATTCTGAGCATGCTTCTCACCTTCTCCACGATAGTGCGGTTCATCCTCTCTGCTACACCATTGTGCTGTGGGGTTCCAGGAACTGTCTTTTCATGTCTGATCCCATGACTTGAACAGTACTCTTCAAATTCCCTTGAAGTGTACTCACCTCCATTGTCACTTCGGAGACGTTTTAGCTTTTGACCTGTCTCCCTTTCTACTAGAGCATGAAACTTCTGGAAAACTTGAAACACCTGATCTTTGGTTTTCAAAATATAAACCCACAATTTTCGTGAAGCATCATCAATAAAAGTAACAAAATATTTGTTACCACCCATTGATTCAATTTCCATTGGGCCACAGACATCAGAATATACTAAATCAAGTATATTCAACTTTCTTTCAGACGATGTCTGAAATGACACCCTATGTTGTTTACCAAATAAACAATAGTCACAAGGTTTTATCGTTGTACCTTTGGCATATGAAATGAGTAATTTCATGGCAAGAATCTGCAATCCTTCTCGCTCATATGGCCTATTCTTTTATGCCACAAATCTGCAGAAATCTTATCTTGTGCCGCATTCAATTCGCCTTGGCATATTTCTGCATTTGTCCTGTACAACGTGCCACGAGCAACTCCCTTTGCAATCACCAATGATACCTTGGTGAGTCTCCACTTTTGATTTGCAAAATAGTTCTCGTATCCATCTCGGTCCAAAGTAATCCCCGAGATCAATTTCATCCGCAAATCAGGTACATGCCGCACATCCTTTAGAACCAATGTGCATCCGACATTTGTCTTGATATAAATGTCACCAATCCCCGCAATCTTTGAGTAACTTGTATTACCCATTCTCACGGTGCCGAAATCACCTGCTACATATCTATAAAAAATATCTCTTACCGGTGTGACATGGTAAGATGCCGGTGTGTCAACCACCCATTCAGACTCTGGACCTGACAGGTGCATGCATTCCTCTTCATCATTTATAAAGAGGACAACATTGTCATTCTTTTGCACCATGGCAGCTGTGTTGTCGTCATTCTTCTGGCCACTAGTTTCACCTTTGCCCTTCCTTAGATTTGGGCAATCTCTTTTGAAGTGACCTGGTTGATCACAGTTGTAGCAATTTCTGGCTTTTGATTTGGATCGAATCTTTGACTTTCCACGAGATCCGGATCTACCATAGTTGCTCGAACTCCTTTGATAACTCCTGCCTCTGCCTTCTGTGATAAGAGCCTGTCCTTGATTTTCAGGCTTCTTTCTCATCTTCTCATTGAGTAAAAGAGCCGATGTGACATCTTTCAACACAATAGTAGTCTTACCGTGCAGGATGGTTGTTGCCAAATTATCGAATGAAGATGGCAACGAGTTCAATAGCAAGATGGCTTTATCTTCCTCCTCGATTTTTACTCCGAGGTTGGCAAGCTGTGTGATTAGTCCGTTAAACACATTTAAATGCGACAAAAAATTTATACCTTCACCCATGTGTAGGGCGTATAACTGCTTCGTCAGGTACAATTTATTTGTCAGCATTTTGGACATGTATAGGCTTTCCAACCTTGTCCAAATTTCATGTGCAATGTCTTCATCAATGATGTTATTTACCACATCATCCGATAAGTGCAACCTGATTGCACTAGCAGCTCTTTCATCCAAGTCAGCCCAATCCTCAGCTTTCATGATATCAGGCTTTTTGGCATCAGCAACTAGTACCTTGTGTAATCCTTGTTGGATGAGCAGATCCCTCATCCTTCTTTTCCATGTTGAAAAACCCGTTATCTCTGTTGAATATATCTACCTTGTACTTTACTCCTGACATTTTTATTTATCACTGAGTATAGTCTACCGACAGTGAATAGTATTTTAGTGAACATGCAGAACATGTGCTCTGATACCAGTTGTTGGGAATAAACCCCCTACCAAAATAATATTCACGGTAATAACAGCGGAATAATAATGTAGCACCAAGATATGGTAATTAACAAGAATAAAAAAAGAGTAACAATGAAACCAATACTTTTACGTGGAAAACCCTTCTGAATAAGGGAAAAAACCACGGCCCCGAGAGAAGCAACTGATATCACTATAGTAAGGATTTACATTTTGTAGTTATGAGTAAAATACTCCAAAAACCTCTACAACACTCAAAAGAAATAGCCCTCTTTTGATATTCCCACCTTACTACAATATCGCTCACTCTCTATTTTTCTTACAGACTATTTTCTTATACCTTGTCTGTAAAACCTCACTCTTTCTTTCTCTCTTTGCTGGTGTGTAGAAATGAGAGTTGAAGCTCTCCTTTTATAGCCAAAGCTTCACTCTCTAAAGCCTACAATATTTGACAATTTACACACACTTTTCACAAATTCAACAACGTTGGCTACCAAACCAAACTAGTTCAACAAAGTTGGCTATCTAGCCAAACCAAGTCAACAATGTTGGCTACCAAACCAAAGAAACTTTTATTAGGCACACGCCTAATACTTACTCAATGAGATGGACATCATCAAATATGCCCACATACCCGAAATAGGGACTTGGCCTTCGGATTGTTCCAAATAGTTCCTATTAGCCCAACAAGCCAAAAAAGTATCTCTTAAAGCAGCTTGCAACGGGCCAAGCGGCGGAGGACGAGCTTCAAAGGCTTTATGAAATTTCCTAACCTTAAGATTAAGGGCAGCGTAATGGCAACGGTCACCATCAAAAGTATGTTCAGAACAAATAGCACCACTCTCCAATAACATTTGGGCAGCGTCAAGGTGACCAGCAAGACAAGCATAATAAAGTATTAGAATATATTGTACAGTTCAATAGTTGGTAGCATCAAGACCATTGAGAACCTTAATGACAAGATCCTCAGAATCAACAGTAACACCCAGGAGAGATAATTCATCCACAATAACGCGAATACCGTGCATAAAATCAGTAATAGATTTGGAACCTTTTACCGGATTATGGAGCTACTGTTTGAGAGCCATGATATGACCACGAGAAGCAGTGCCGTATATGCGCGCGAGGATGTCCCAGGCCTCTTTAGAGGTTACCGCAGCGGCAATGAACGAGATGATCGTCGGTGTGATCGACGAGATGATGGCACTGAGAATACGATTGTCCTGGCGAATCCAGTAAGGATATGCTGGATTGGGGGAAGTTACCTCCCTGTCGATGATAGTGGCTGGTGGGCACGGCTTCGAGCCGTCCAAGAAGCCGAGGAGGTCGTAACCCGTAAGAAGGGTTCGAAATTGGAATTTCCACGCCAGGTAATTAGTGGAATCCAATTTGAGTGGGATCTGAGCCGATGCATTGATGGCAATCGGCTGGAGAAGATCGTTTAAAGTCGTTGCGGCCATGAGGCGTGATGCAAAGGAGAGGAGGCGCTGAACGACGTCGAGACAAAAATCAATATCACAATGAATAAACTTCACAAGTTTCTTGATTCAAGCAATATATTTATATATATAGCAATCAAAATCTTAAGCGAGCAGATCGATGAATCTCAATGGAGAAAATTTCTTTCATGCTAATAGTGAATCTTCGATGTCGGATTACAAAGAATCGCCGACAAGCTTGAAAGCGAGCAGGACGTTGATTGAAGCTATACCATCACCAACACCAACTGTAGTATGGGTAGCAAACAGAGACAAGCCTTTACGTGATTCTAATGGATTACTCACAATATCAGAAGATGTGAATCTTGTAATCTTGAATGGACAGAAGCAGATTGTTTGGTCATCCAGCGTTTCAAACTTTAGAAAAGAGGAAGAGCGGCCGAGAAGGGCAGCAACGGCGGCGATGGGCTGCCGATTAGTGCAGCGGCGACGGCAGCGCGGGTAGGAAATAATTAGGGTTTCTTTGGCGATAAGCCACTGGCGTATAATACCATGTAGAGAGTTTTGGGAGAAGTGATTTTCTCGTATTGCTTACAAAGGGATATATAGAGTGCAGAGAGAAACCAAATCCTACCAACTATAGGACTGTACAATAATAAAGGAAATCAAATCCTACCTATAAGACTGTATAATATATTCTAATATTATCAACTTGGAAAAGCTCAATGGTTCTGAGAGAGCTGACACCATGGAAATGATTAAGGATGCTTGTGAGAACTGGGGCTTCTTTGAGGTAATTATAATTTTCATATATAAGCAGGGGAGCTAGTGTATAGCTTACAGTTTGGCTGAACTCAGTAGCTTTGGTTTAAAATTGTATTTGTCTTAAGAAATCGGTTGAATATTAATTTAGAATACAATAATTTAAAAGAACTAGAATTACGAACCCACAAACTTTAAATCCTGACTTTGTCTCTGTATATAAAGATGTGCCTTGTACTCTAGCCAATATAGTAAGCTAGCTAGTAAGAAATCTTGCATTTTGATGTTTTTGTTTATTTATAGTTATAATTATTGCAGTTGGTGAACCATGGGATTCCACATGAAGTAATGGATACAGTGGAGAAAATGACAAAGGGACATTACAAGAAGTGCATGGAACAGAGATTTAAAGAATCGGTGGCCAGCAAAGGTCTTGAAGCTGTGCAAGCTGAGGTTACTGATTTGGATTGAGAAAGCACTTTCTTTTTACGCCATCTTCCTGTTTCTAACATTTGTGAAGTACCTGATCTCGATGATCAAATCAGGTAAACCTTAAACTTGATATAGACATTTTATACCGTCAGTGCATAAAATTTTACACGTGGTGTTTTCCCCACATGTTTGTTAGTTCTCCAACATAGTTGTCAAAGATGCGTAAATGGTAAGATTGCTGCCATGTGACTAGGAGGTTATGGGTTCGAGCCGTGAAAATAGCCTCTTGCAGAAATATATGGTAAAATTGCGTACAATAGACCCTTGTGGTTCGGTCGGCCCTTCTTCAGATCCCGTACCATAGAGAAAACTTAGTGCATCGGACTACGTTTTGAGATGTCTAGGATCTCAAGTTTGTGAGGTTCTTCAGGAAAAGGACAATTTTAATGTACTGAACATGCATCAGACATTACACCTCTATTATTCTTTTAAATATTTTTGGGCTGTTCCCCACATGTAAAGTTTCTTATCAATGCTGTCCCAAATGATGATATGCAGGGAAGTAATGAGAGATTTTGCTAAAAGATAGAAAAATTGGCAGAGGAGTTACTGGACTTGCTATGTGAAAATCTTGGCCTTGAAAAAGGCTACCTGAAAAATGTCTTTTATGGGACAAAAGGTCCCAATTTTGGAACTAAGGTAAGCAACTATCCACCATGTCCAAAACCAGATTTGATAAAGGGACTGCGCGCCCACACAGATGCTGGTGGCATCATCCTTCTCTTCCAAGATGACAAGGTGAGCGGCCTCCAACTCCTCAAAGATGGCCAATGGATCGATGTTCCTCCCATGCGCCACTCTATTGTCGTTAACCTTGGCGACCTACTTGAGGTCTGTTCTTTTACACTGTCAGTGTATATAAGTTAAAATCTAGCTTAGAAATACTAAAAGGGTATTTATTATTAAATGAAAATCAGGTGATCACCAATGGGAAATACAAGAGTGTGATGCACAGAGTGATTACACAAACAGACGGGACTCGGATGTCATTAGCTTCGTTTTATAATCCAGGAAGTGATGTACTAATATTTCCAGCACCAACATTAGTTGAGAAAGAGGCAGAGGAAAGTAAAGCAATTTATCCAAAGTTTGTGTTTGATGATTATATGAAGTTATATGCTGGACTCAAGTTTCAAGCCAAAGAGCCAAGGTTTGAAGCCATGATCAAGGCCATGGAAACTGTGAACAATGATCCAGTTGCAACTGCTTAAATTCCAAGGTTGAAAAGAAAAAGATCCATTTAAAAGTTTTTACAAATTAAACCTAGCTACTATATACATTATTTGCTCTTTGTATTTTGTGTGGTGGAATCAAGCTATTCAAAAATATTGTGATCTGCTGCATATGCAGTAAAGATTGTATTTCAAATAAACTTCCTTCTCATTGAATCTCACTTTCTTATATTAATTATTCACTTTTTGAACATAATGATATTGAATATTGACTGAATTTGCCGACCAAATTCAGAAATTCACCATGAAGAAAGTAAATTCTCTGTAAGTTGAAAATACAAATTGAAGTATTGAACCATAGTAAAATTTTGTAAGTTCGAAGTTAATTACTGTGAGACTCAAATAATGTAAGTGTTTAACTCAAAATTAAAGTTACCAATATTTATATACTTTACGGGCATTAAACAATCAAAATAAATGATGGGTAAATCCTAGTTAAGAATAATTAACTCTAGATCCGAGACGAATAATACGAACTAAAAGATATAGTTGAATATGAATGTCGATGGCGATTATAATAAGATTTAATAGCATAAATAAAGATGCATTAAGTAACAAAAATATGAATAAAGGAAAAGATTCACCCGGTCTTCCGTGATACAGATCTCCTTTCTTTTCATAAATATGGATAATAGACGTGTACAATAGCTTCATGACCCATTTTTGGATCTGATGAAAGTATTGGATCACATATTCTCTCCTTTCTTTGGAGAGATATGTTTAGATATTTTTTTAAAGAAAGGAAGAGGAGGCCCCCCTTTACAATGTTAGGGTCTCCTTTTTATAATAGGAGACGCTCCTTGAAATAATCAAAAAGGTACAATTTACAGGGAATATTTTGGGTTTTCCAAGGTAAACTAGATACTTTATGGCCCGGAAGGCCACGACCGTTGATGACGGTCCGACCTCGGCATTCACATCCACGGCCTTGGTGTGTACGTCCATGAAGATGGCCGTTGGTGTGTACGCCCACGTCCTTGGTGTACACTCACGTCCTTGGTGTGTACGTCCACGTCCTTGGTGTATACCCCCACGAAGATGGCCGTTGGTGTTTACGGCCACGTCCTTAGTACGTACGTCCTCGGCCTTAATCTCGTAGCGAATTTCTCTGATCTAATTTTGACCAATACAATGTGGTTGGTATTTTAGTTCAAATATATATGGAAAAGATTTGATGGAATAAAAAAGGGATTTCAGGCCGCACAAACGCATAATCTTACTTTTCATGAAGGAAAGAATAACGGCGACCTTTTTCTGCATCTTTATTTTTTTCGGACGAAGATACTATTAAAAAAAGAAAATAACAAGGGCTAAGGTACGCATCACTGTATATTAGATCGTTCCTTAACCAAAAAGAAAAAAATGCATATTAGATCACTTCAAGTGGTGTAGTAGGCAGATTCAAGTGTATATATATATATATATATATATATATATATATATATATATATATATATATATATATATATATATATATATATTGACTTCATGGTAAAATATTTAAAATATTTAGTGATATTTTAAATACAAATACAAAATTTGAACAAAAGTTATTGAATTCACATTCACCATAACTTATAAGCTAGGACGATTCTGATCCTCTGACAAAAGTACGGTGTATAAGATTTTAGTATACGACGATATAATTATGCTTGAAATTATCTTCAAGTAATTAATAAATATTCGTATTTTAGGAATACGAATTTTAGGAGATTCATATTTGAGTTTCCTTTGCATGTTTACCACGAGTTAGATGAGTTTTAGGAGATTCGCGATACAAAGGATAATAACAACATTGTGAAACATATTCTGTAATCTGTAATAAAAAGTGAAAACAGCTGCTGTGAGTAATCCTAATCGAGGTTAGATTCAATGTTTAATTTGGATGGTGACGTGATTCATTCATTTTAACAAATATGGGAAGTTCCTAAATTCTATTTCTCAATTCTTTAAACGTTGTTAATTAATTAAACGGTTAAGGGTCAAAACTGCCCTCAACCTATTGACTCCGAAACAAAATTGCCCTCCGTTTACCTTTGGCGAAGAAAATGCCCCCACGGTTAACTTTGTGGCCTATTTCTACCCCTAAAATCTAACAGAATCTTGAATTTCATTTTTAATTTTTTTAATGCCACGTGTCACGTTTTGATTGGGACATATAAAGAACGGAAAATTGGGACATATAAAGAACGGAAAAATGGTCAAAACTGCCCTCAACGTATTGACTGCGGAACAAAATTGCCCTACGTTAACCTTTTTGGGTCGGGTCGGGTCGGGTCGGAATTTGGGTGAGAATTGATTTTGGGTCAAGTTTATTTAATGGCCAATCAAAACGTGACACGTGAAATTAAAAAAAATAAAAATTAAATACAAGCACCCCGACCGACCCGACCCAAAAAACACCAAACCCTCTCTTCATCTTCCTCACAACACACCCTCTCTAACCCTAAACCACCAAACGACCTCTCATGGCTATCCCGTTGCTTCATCTTCCCCGTCCAGCCCGTCACTTTCACATCGCCGGAAAACTTCACAACCAAACAGCCCCCCTCCATCACGAACCAGGCGTCCAACCCGTCCCCATAACCAAGCCATGAAAAACCAGCCCCCCATTGGATAGGAATGACCAATCCACTTTAACTGAAGATGAATATATGTGATATATCAAGCTCTTTACATTTGTTGGAAAGCAGGAAATCACATTACACTTCAACCCGACCGACCCGACCCAAAAAAGGTTAACGGAGGGCAATTTTGTTCCGGAGTCAATACGTTGAGGGCAGTTTTGACCCTTTTTCCGTTCTTTATATGTCCCAATTTTCCGTTCTTTATATGTCTCAATCAAAACATGACACGTGGCATTAAAAAAATTAAAAATTAAATACAAGATTCTGTTAGATTTTAGAGGTAGAAATAGGCCACAAAGTTAACGGTGGGGGCATTTTCTTCCCAAAGGTAAACGGAGGGCAATGTTGTTCCAGAATCGATAGGTTGAGGGCAATTTTGACCCTTAACCGTTAATTAAACGATGTTGGCTAAATTAGACACAAGCTGAAGTCTAACCATAGTTAGTTCATAGATTTAGCTATCGTTTGGCCATAGATTCCAAATTTATTTTGAAAATGTTGATTTGGGTGAAGTTTGGTTTGAAGATGAAAATATGTTTGGACAAACGTATTCAAAATATATTTTCCAACATTATTTTAGAAAAACATGGACATAATTCTCAAGTTTTGGAATTTTGGCCCAAATTCTGCTCAATAGTTGATTTTGGGATTTGAAATTTGCAATTTAGGATTTGGCCAAAGTATATGTAAAATTTATAACCAAACAAGAGTTTTGAAAATAAATCTCAAATTTATTTTGGCAAAACTCATGGTCAAATGGGGCTTTAATTGTAGAGTGTATAGTTAGGTTATTAAATGTATGATTTGATAGTTAGAAGTTAGTTATGGTTAGGTGGTAGTTATCTACTGTTTCTCTCAATCTGTTCTTCTCCTCTCTCAAATTCTCGTTTTGATAGCCATCGCAGTTAATATGGTATCAGTGCCACCGACGTAGATCTACATCGCAGCTCTAGTTTTACTCCAGTTGTCCCAGGAACTTCAATTCAACAATTTCTGGTTGAATTATCTTAGAGTTCCTCTAAGCTAGAAGGAACTAGGGGAAAAGGGCGGGGAGAAGAAGTTATTCCAGCTGGCCAAGTTGAGAGAGAGGAAGACTCGGGATTTGGATCAAGTGAGATGCATCAAGGACAAAGATGGTAGGATATTGATAGAAGATGCCCGGATTAAGAGGAGATGACAGACTTACTTCCATAAACTTATGAATGAAAAGGGGATCGGAAAATTGTGCTAGGAGAATTGGAGCCTTCCGAGAGTCATCATGACTTCGAGCACTACAGGCGTATCATGGTTGAGGAGGTTGTGGAGGCTATGCATGAGATGAGTAGGGGCATAGCAACCGAGCAAGACGAGATTCCAGTGGAATTTTGGAAGTGTGTAGGGAGAGCAGGTTTGGAGTGGTTGACTGGGTTGTTTAATGTTAATTTTTAAGGAGAAGATGATGTCGGATGAGTGGAGGTGGAGTACGGTGGTTCAAGTCATGGGTCAGAGGACAGGAGGTGCCAATGGATAGGCGTTCCGTATGCGAATTTTTAGGAGTTGATAGCCCTAACCCACGGAGGCTGCAAAAGTTTGTCAAATTCCCAAGCTATAAGGCGACGCGTCACACTCTTTGTAGCGTCGATTCTAATGCAAATTGGACACAGACCAAGGGAGTTTCCCATCTTGATATGATTTGCTTCGACTTCAACAAGACTGCCATGGTATGGCAAAACTTCATGCATGCTAGACTGATGCCGGTTGAGCATAATAGTGAATGCACTCGAGCTCGGATGTGTTTAGTATTTTTTCTAATGACTGGGCCACCAATCAATGTAGGTGACATCATGCTAGGGGAGATGGCCGACACCTGCTTTGGGTGAAAATCAAGAGATCCTTCTTTGGAAACGTGTTGACGCAGTACATGCTATCTTGTGAGGTATCGGAGTACCCCAACTACAATGAGGTTGTTGAGACAAAAAAGGGGGTCGATGGGCATCACGTACTTATTGGAGTCTACATCAAAGTTGAGCTAAGTGTTGCGTAATGAGGGGGATGAGAACTTCAATAGGTATCTTTGTAGGTCCCTGAATGTGATAATGAGCAAGTAGGGGGTGAGAGGTGAGGAGCGTATGCATCTACGCAATGATCTATCCATTTCTACCAAGGAAATATTAGGGATTGCACCTGGAAGTCCCATTCACTCGTTAGAGGATGAGATTGGTGATGAAGTCATGGGGCGGCTTTGGTGCCTATGGGAGTAGATGATGAAGATGAGCCTGGAGCTTCACCTGGTGGGCATGGTGTGGATGAGGGATCTGAGTATGACACGCATCGTTACGAAAGTACCCCGCACAGGAGGCACGCTAGAACTGGAGGTGCATAGTAAGGCTCCTAAGGTCTAGGAGGAGTTGGAGCACTGCTGGCTGATGGACGAGCTGAATGAACAGGCGGCCTATATAAACCCTACCATAAAGACCTGATGCTGGGTCACGAGCACCAGAGTAATGGCCTTGAGACCTCTTGGCCTCTCTCTCCTCTCGCTCCCTGGCAAGCATACCCTCGATCCTCCAAGCAATGCTCACTACCTATTGATAAGGATTGTCCATCTCCAACTCTCGAGTCACGCCAGATCTGATGGGTGGAATAAGGCCCTCAATAAACCGGTAAACTCTCTCGCAGACAGTAGCAACCAAGGCCGGTGCATGCCTGGCCAATCTAATATAACGGATAACATACTACAAAATGGTCATAACACCCTGGCTCAAATGCTCAAATTATGTGCGTTTTGCATCTCTAAGACTCTGAGGGACAAACTCTCTCATAACATATCTGAGAACTGGGTTCAGGTCAGTGAAGCAGCCTCGACTGGACTGTCTATCTCATAAGTACCACTAATCATAAGCGGCTCCCCGAAGCTGGAAGGCAGTAAAGGAAACCCCGCTGGACTCTTCTATACCCATAGTGTGAAGAATATGGTGGCACTCCTCTAGAAATCCCAAGACATCGTCTATTACTAATCCACTTAATACCAGAGGATCATTGTCATAACCCCAACCCGATCATGATGTCGCCCAGCATACTACCAGGCAAGCCCGACCATTTATAACAAATCCTCATGTAACAAATAGATGAAGATAAATATCATTTAAGCCAAAGGTCTAAAATACTGATAACAGTGCAGAAAATCTAACAAAATACAATTTACAATCCCAACCAAGGACCCGGTGTCATGATAACGAGCCTCTAATACAATGTTTTCATCCTAATGCAAATCTGTCTAAAAGCTGAAAGTATAGAATATAAAGATAGGCATAGAAGGGAGAATCAACTATTGCGAATGCCCTACAGTTACCTCAAATACTCCCGGAATAAGAACTCCGGAAGGCTGGTCAAAGCTCACTCAGCCTGTGAATGCCCTAGATCTGCACACAAGGTACATGGAGTAATGTGAGTACTCCGACCCAGTGAGTAATAAACATAACTACAGTCTGAATGTAAGAAAATGCAGTAAATGTACAAAGTAATCTATATCTAGCAGTTTAAATCCTTATCAGTGAAAACAGTACCAACAACTAATACAGACAAGGTATAATGCATGAAATAATGCAACACATATAACGATACACTCTAGTACCCGCTGCGGCATGCAGCCCGCTCCACTTATTTAACATCGATGACACTCACTAGAGGTGTATACAGACTCCAGAGGGGCTCCTACATCCCAAGCGCCATGTCAACCATGTCTTGGCATCAAACAGGATCCCGGCCTCAATACCAATATATCATTGTTGCGGCGTGCAACCCGATTCATATCAATAGAAGCATCCTCACTATCACGTCCTCGACCCATCTCAGTCAAATAAGTCCACAGCCAATCGGGCTTGCCATACTATAGGGATCTCATCCCTTTTATCCTTTTCCATTTAATATTCATGTATAAAACACAGTTATTATATTATTTTTGACATTTGAAAACCTGACTGAGAGTATATGTTATGCACACAAGTGTGGAAAACACATAAGGATCCCCTAAGGGTTCTACAGGTCGGCACAAGGTCCCAAACGCGGCAATAAGCCCAATTCATAGTGATAAAGTATACGTCTCAATCGCCAATTTAGTACAAATTAGCACTAGGGACGGACCAAGTCTCAATCCCCAATAATAAACGACCCCGCACTCGTGGAATGTGTGTCACGCCTTAATATAGCATTAGGATCTGAAATTCTGGGGTTTCAAACCCTCAAAGCAACATTTATATCTATTACTCACCTCTAGCCAGCCAAGGACTAGCTTGCAATGCCCTTTCCCCTGGAATCGACCTCCTCGTGCATCGAATCTGGCTAAAACCACAGCGAATACATTACAATAGGCTAAGGGAATATAACCCAATCAAAAAGACTCGAAAAACATCGAAAATCATGAAAAATTTGCAAAAACCCGAGCCCCAGGCCCACTTTCTCGAAATCCAAAAAATTTTACGTCAATACAATCCTTAGCTCTCCACGAGTCTATACATATCAAATTTACAATAACCAGAGTCCATTTGATCCTTCAAATCGCTGGTTTACACTCTCTTAAGTTTCAAGCCCTAACCTCCATTTTTAAAATTTAATTCCATGGGTTTTTAGTGTAACCCATGTTTATACACCATAATATGATATTTTAAGTCCAAGAATCCATACCTGATGATAGCTCTTGAAACCCTCTTCAAAAATCGCCCAAAACCATCTTAGTTCGAAGTTCAAAATGTTGGTTCTTTCAAAATTCGCGAAGAAGACTTAATTTAATATCTGCCTAGGCGTTTTCGCATCTACGCCCCAAATACCGCTTCTGCGATTACTGCTTCTACAGTTTCTCCCAAAATACCCAGGACCACTTCTGCTGTGCAAAAACGCACCTACGATGACCGCTTTTGTGGAAACCCATCCACTTCTATAGAAATGCCAAGCCCCCTCTCAACCGCTTCTGCGAGCTACCCTACCGAATCTGCAGAACTGCTTCTGCGGTCTCTTTTCTGCAGATGCGAAAATACCAGTACCAGAAAACTTTAGCAATCACATAAGTCCAATTTTCACCCCGTTGACCATCAGAAAACACCTCGAGGCCTCTGGGACCTCAATCAAAAACACAGATGTGACCCAAAAGCTTACTCAAAACTTTCTCGAACTAACAATTCACCATAGTTAACACCAAAATCATCAATTTTCACCAAATCAAAGCCTAAGTTTATCAATTCTTCTGAAACTCACATTCGATTAAAAAAACCGAGCAAAACACCTCCGATTAAACTGAAATTTTGCACACACATCATAAATCACCTAATGAAGCTACTGCAACTCTTGGAATTCCATTCTGACCCTCGGATCAAAATCACACCCATCAATTGGGTATTGCCAAAATGCTAACATTGTCAATTCAAGCCTACTTCTACACCGAGCCTCCAAAACTACTTCCGATTGCGCTTCTAAGCCTCAAATCATCCCCCGAAGCTAACCGAATTGTCAGAAATCATATCCGAGCCGTCTAACTCGCATGTCAACTTCTGGTTGGCTTTTTCAAACCAACCTTACTTTAAAGAGACTAATTGCCCTATTTCTTACCAAATCCAATCCGATTCAATTCAAACTCACCCAACACATATAATAAATTATGAAGAAGCAATAAATAGGGAAAAAGGGACGGAAACACATGAGACGACGGGTCAGCATCGCAACCATACTTCTTATATCTCTCAAGCCTCCACTACTCATTCTGAGAAGCAACTAATCCATCCTCGGGCTGAAATGGTACTGCAGGAGGCATAGGAATGCCATCTGGAGCCTTCTCAATCGGTACCCACTATTCAGGAGTGCGGGCAGCGGGAGTCTGTGCGCCTCCTCCGTCCTGGGATGTGGCTATAAAAAGGGGAAGCAACCCTGCCTGAGCCAACGTGGTGCACATGCTCATAAATGTGCCAAAGTCTCTTGAAGGGCTGGAGTAGTAGTAACTGGAGGTGTGGCCGGTGTTTGAACTCCGGCTGGATCTGCTGGCAGTACCTCAGCGGCAGCTCGCATAGGTGCTCTGGTTGCACCACATACGCGTCCATGGCCTCTACCCCGTCCCCAACCTCTGACGATTGTAATAGGGGTGCAGGTTTCGAACCATCTCGAGTAGCACGTGTCCTCGCCATCTGTGAGAGAATAGAAGGCAGACATTATAATTGGTGTCAAAAAAATCACACTACAAGGAAATCAAATGAAGTGAAGATTTTTTCTATCCAGTTAAAGCCTTTCGTAGATAAGTAAAGACATCTCTGTACCGATCTATGAAACTCTAATAAACCGGCCTGTATTCCGTGACTCATATGAACCTAGAGCTCTGATACCAACTTGTCACATGTCGTGACGGCACCTCGTCACTATGACTAGGTAAGCCTAAGAATGCGGAAAACAAACTAACTTCCAAAATTAAATAACTTAACATTATACTGCTAAGAGAAAACGATATATAAGTGCCTCTTGGCATAATACAACCCAAATAAAAGAAGTCCAACACAACTCCCAAAACCCAGAAACTCATAGAAAACACAGGCTAATAGAAATGTAATTCATTTATCTAACTCTAGAATGACTAAACAGCCAAAAGAAAGGAAAGTCATATACTAAAGCTGGAATAAAATAGAGACTCCTTGTCTGCGGACGCAGCAGATATAATCTGAAGTCTCTTCTAGATCTCTCCGCCTTGGGAATAGTATGCCTGGGTGGAGATACCTAGATCTGCACATGAAAAACATGTGCAGAACTGCCATAGCCTAACCTCGTTTGGGTAGTGACGAGGAAGGTCAGGGCCCTACTGAGATAAAATATAATAATAAATCTGACAACAATATGAAATAAGCAGAAATAAATACATCTATGGAGTAAGTCAGATTATACAAATAACAATTAACACACAGGGAACAAGGTAACAGAGAGTACAACAGCTTAATATCAGTACCAATAATGAGGATCTCCCAGGATACCATCCTGTAGTCCATTTTATCAATCTGGCTGAGGAGCTCCCGGGATACCGTCCCGTAGTCCACATGTGAGTATATTCCGAGGGATCTCCCGGGATACCGTCCTATAGTCCAACTATCAATGTGTAGGGGAGTACCGAAAATCTAACCCGTAGTCTCAAAGTAAAAGTGCAGGGGGATCTTTCGGGAATCGAACCTGCACTCCCAAGGTAAACAAAAAAGGGGGAACTACTGGTATCCCACATCCGTAGTCCCAATATAATTGCGCAACCACAATCAGAGAATATTCAGAAATGAAGTACAGCAATACAAAGCAACATATAGTTCTAGCCTAACATGCTTACACGTAGTGAAATTAAGGCGATATAAGTAAATAGGCAAGTTGGATGAACTAACATGCTTTTCTAGACTAGCACAAACTATAATGGCAAGTAGAACAAAGCAAATACGGGAGAAACGTAGTTCAAATATTTTGAATCAAAATTCGAGTTTTCAACAATTAGCTCAAGTACGGACTTGTCACCTCTCGTACAAGGCATTCAATTACTAAATATCACATCTTAAGGGACAAAGTCCCTCGCACATGGTTAGACAAGCCACTCACCTCGAACCGACTCAAATTCAACTAGAAATCACCTTCTTACCATGAGTATTCGACTCCAAATGGCCTAAATCTATTCAATTACATTTCACAATGTAAATAACACTTCAAGTAACTGATTTTACAATGAAATTATAAGGAAATACACAAAATTATGTAAAATAACCAAAATGCCCCTCGGGCCCATGTCTCGGAATCGGATAAATTTTACATTTCAGAACCCTCACACTCTCACGAGTCTAACTGTACCAAAGTTATACATTTCCTATCATGTTTTGACCTTCCAATTCATGATTCTATCCAAGATGGTTTACTAAACTTTTTCAATAAAATTGACGGATTAAATGCCAAAACTAGTAATATATTCAAGTGATCCAACCAAAATTAAGTTAAGAACACTTACTCTGTTGTCCTCTCCGAAAATATCTCAAAAAATCGCCTTACATGAGCTCTAAATCGCCAAAAATGGAAAATGGGAATGAAGTCCCATTTTAAGAACTTAACATTCTGCCCAAGCACATTTTCTCTTCTGCGATCATTGAACTGCTTCCGTGGTACCTCTTTTGCTGTTCCAAGACCGCTTTTGCGGTTTCTGTTGACCGCTACATGGGCCGCTTTGGTGATGGAAATCTCACATATGCGAGATCGCTTCTGAAAAATGTCATCTACTTCTGCGGAAAATTGGGGAACACCAGAGTCCGCTTCTGCAACTAACCAAGCCACTTTTGCGACTCTGCTTATGTGGATTCCAAGCTTCTTCTGCGGTTCCCAAGCCGCAGAAGTGAAAATACCAGAAGCCTTCAGCTGCTGCATCACCTTTATACATGAAAATGCCTAAGCATCCGAAACAGACCTGAGGCCTCGAGAACCTCAACCAAACCTACGGACATCTCCCATAACATCACTCAAACTTGTTCCAATCCTTAAACCAACTAAAACAACATTGGAAACTCGAATTGATCAAGGATTTAGGCCCAAGAACTTCAAATTTTATCAAAATACGCTTTCGATCAAAAACCTAACCAAACCTAGTCCGAATGAAATGAAATTTCTCACACATAGACATGACGAAGTTATTGCAACTTCAGTAATTCCACTCTGACCATCGGATGAAAATCTCACTATCGGACCGGAAATTTCAAAAAATTAAACTTCGGCATTTCAAGCCTAAATTAACTACGCTCTTCCAAAATACATTTCGAACACACTCCCAACCCCAAAATCACCTAACGGAACTAACAGAACCATTAAATTTCCATTCCAAGGTTGTCTTCACATTATTATGACTAGAGACTACTTTCCAACACTCTAGCTTTTATTTAGGGATGAAGTTTCTCAAAACTCTCCGAAGCCTAGCACCGAACGTTCCGACAAATCAAACTAGCAGAAACTAACTTAGGGAAAACATTCAATAGGGGATCGGGGTATAAATTTTAAAAATGATCGGCCAGGTCGTTACAATAATAAACCCTGCTAATCAACAAACTAAATAAGTCAAGTGATTACATCAACTGGAAAAATGCAATAAGAGAGACGTTAATCACATAACCCTAAAATATCCCCATCTCATTGAATTCTCTCTACGTATTTGTTTTCTCCACTTGCAATCTTATTTTCTTTCTTGCTTATCAATTTGTAGTAATTTAGTTACAAAAATCAGAATTATATTTTTCACACTCAGATGAGCATTACTTTTATAAATAGCTTAGAATGGACAATATTTGATCATAAATCATCATGCGAACAATATTTTTTATCACTTTATTAATTATTGACCGCGTATACTTGTTCGTGTGTGTTTGGACCAAACAAAGCTCTTGAGCTAATTACTGAGGCATGCCTAGGAGGAGCTAAGCTAGTCGTTACTCCAGTAGAATTGAACCAAAAAATTACATCAGTAATGTATGATCAATGTATCAAACATACGGAATCAGTTGGCGATAAGCAACTTGAAGATCCCAACAACTATCAAAGATTCGTGGGGAGACTTGTATCTAACTATGGCCAGACATGATATTGATTTTGAAGTACATGTATTAGTTAATACATGCACTCTCCTAAAGTATCTCATATGGAAGTAACTTTATAGGCAGTGAGGTATATCAAAGAAGCTCTTGGTCTAGGGTTAATCATTCGTACTGGAGATACTGATCAACTCACTGCATGCTATGACTCTGACCAGGGAGCATATGTAGAAACAAGAAGATCAGTCACTCGGTACCTAGTTAAGTTTGGTAATTCTTTGGTATCTTGGAAGTCCAAGAAGCAGAACAATATCTCAAGAAGTTCTATAAAATATGTGTTTGAAGCATGGCTGCTTGTGCAGCAGAAATCATATGGTTGGTAGGCTTGTATAATAAACTTGGAGTGAAGTTCAAATGCCAGTAAAGATGGTATCAGATAGTAAAGTCGCAATATAACTAGCAGCCAATCCTATATTCCATGATAAGCACATCAACATAGACTGTTACTTTGGCATAGAAAAAATCAGCCAAGGACTGCTATAAACTGAGCATATCCATACAGTAGATCAGCTTGCAAACTTCCTTACCAAGAGTTAAGAAAGGCACAACATGATCATTTGTTGAACTAGCTTGGATTTGAGAACTTATTTAGAGCATCAGCTTGAGGGGGAGTGTTTGCTTAACTAGACACAAGCTGATGACTAACCATAATTAGTTTTTAGACTTAACTATAGAGTGTATAGTTAGGTTGTTAAATGTATGGTTTAGTAGTAAGAAGTTACTTATGGTTAGGTTTTTAGGTGGTAGTTGTTGATGATAGGCTATAATTACATATTTTAGTCACTTACTAAACTCTTATTTACTGCACTTTAATTGAGTTTGAGCTTTAATCGCTAGTGTTTTGCACTAACTCTGTTTTATGCCTTGTAGGAGTGATTCTGGCTATATAGATGCTACGGAATGAATTCAAGTAATTTGGAGTTGTGAAGTCAAAGAAAAACCCAAGGTGTTAATCAAATTTGATAGTTAAGAACAAACAAAGACTCGAGTAGGAATATTGAGCACTGTCTAACAAAATAGACATAACTCTTTACTCCGAATCCATTTGGCTATATAATATATGATTGGAAAGCTAATTCAAAGGGCTAAAAATTCTACATTTTACGATTTTCCAGATTCCAAACAAAACAGGGTGAAAAATGCAGTTGAAACCGTGACCGCTGACCTGGACGCGAACTGAGGAATTGCACTGTGAAAATACCGCGACCGGTGACGTCTAAGCATGGAAACTTGTGCTTTTTCATGTAAGAGAAGGCATATTTTTGGGGTTGGTCCTACTTGGTATATATACATGAAAAAATGGTATTTTGAATGGTTGGATATACTTTTGACACAAATTCGGCCTAAGGAGGCATAGACACAATAGGAGCAAGGCAGGGAATTCTTCTACGAGTTTTTTCTTTCTCTTCCTATTTTTTCATTGTTGGTTATGACTTTTAGTATTTTAGTTTTACATACTATTATGACTAGTTAATTTATTATCTAGGGTTTTGATGGAACTTTTGGTAGGATTAATTCTTGTTATGTTTTTATATAATTGAGCCGTTAGATTTCTCTACTTGTTCAACTACGTGTTTATTGTTGTTAAATGAATACCAGTGGATTGACTGTGCCTATTTATTATGTGTTTCTTGAGAAAGGATACATATTTAGCCGGTTGATGAACAACGTCACCCCTAACATATATGAGAAATCAATACAGCGGGTTTAAAGGTAGGTTTAGAAATAACAATGCCTTGACGTTGTCATAATGAGTGGTGAGATAAATCCAACTAGCGTAGTTCAAAAGAATATGTCTAGTAAATTATTGTAGTTGCTCGAAAAAGAATTACGGCACTTAAAGTGCTCATTATCACTAAAGAATACATTAACAATATTGTAGGGAACATAGCTAGAAGGATTCCAACAATTGGGAAAATGATAACTCTAGACCTCCTTAGTTTAGTCTCCAAACCTTTGTCTCGTTAGTTGATAATTTTAACATTTTCTAATATTTGCTAGTTAATTAATTAGAAATATAAATCTCAATCTTTATAATTTAAAAAATTATTCAAACTTGTCTTTTTAGTGATTAAAAAGATATAGCTAAGTGTTACTTCTCTGGGGGATTCGACTCTAGACTTTTAGACTGGATTATATTTGCAGCGGCTGCTTATCCTTTTTAGACAAAATTTGGGCGTGATCAAATTTTGACGCCATTTTCGGGGAACTAATGGTGTAGCTGTATGTTTACATATTGCTTGATTGCAAGTTTGAACTTTTATTTTTGTTTTGTTGTATTTGATTTTTTTATTTTTTGTTTTACTTGTTAATTTGAGAAATATGGCGTCCTGGAAATATGGGAGTTTAGATGTTGCTAATTCTGCTTTTAATCCTCCTTATGGATATTGTGAAGAAAACCACCCATGGCAAAAGTATCAAAATATATCCGAGAGCAAGTTATGTACACCAACTCCATCTTATATGTGGAATGTATGTGATATGTGTGGTGGTCAAGATGGTCATTTTTATGGATGTGCTTATATTTCTTATCTTCCCCCAATCCCTTACAATCCCTTACTTTGGTGGTTCTTCTTTTTCTTGTGAAATTAATAGGATAAAAAAAACCAGGGATGATGACCTGAAGAGATCAAGGATATCCTAAGGTTCTTTATGGAACAAAATAATAAGAAATAACTACACATACAATGTCAAGATGCAGTTATTCGCAACCTGGAGGCATAAGTGAGTCCACTAGTTGAGGTAGTTAACACTCAACAAGAATATATTGTGAATAGTAGCCAAGAAAAGTATGAATTAGATACCGAAATTGAGGTGCAAATGGAAGAGGTCAGAGTAAAAATACAACAATCTAACCAACTAGAATTTGAGGATGACGATGTTGAAGAAGTAAAACTAGAGTCAGCCAAGGACATTGAGGATATAAATTTTGTTGACTCTAGTATCATTGATGTTGAGGATGCTGAAAGTCCTGAAGTTTATGTATGTGAGCGTATTGGTCCACACTCCAATCATTTTTTTTCACATTGTGTTTGGATGATGATATAGAAATAGAGTCATTCAGACCAATTGAAGAGTCAAGGTATGAGGAACAAGGTGCATAAATTTTGGAATTCTTCTTGCTAGAAAGTCAGGATTACATACCTCATACAAAGGCCAAGGAGGTCAGAATACTATATTATTTCCTTGGGAAATTTAGATTTGTTCCACCGCCCCAAGAGCATAATCATAATCTTGAAGCAAAACTTGGGGTTCAATTCATAAGCTCGAGTCGGAGACAAAAAGTGATTCATGTCGTGTTGCGATGTTAAATCAAGCGCTTGTTGGGCGACAACCCAACTTTACTGTTTTTTATTTTTTTTAATTTTATTATTTTTGTAGTGTCAATTGTTGACCTTATAGGAGCATGGGAAGCAAAGCTATTGGAAGGATGCAACAGCAACCAAAGACCAAGCTTGGAGAAGCTTGAGTACCCCATGAGCTGCTAGTGCTTGGGCCTTTGACCCACCAGGGAGTCTCTTTTACCCTTTTATTAGTTATGATGTGCATTGGGGACAATGCGTAATTTTAAATATGGGGTGATGAGATTGTCTCGGTGACTTTCAATGCGGTTTTAGTTGTGTTAGTTTAATTGAATATTTTTTTAGAAAAACAAAAAAAAAGTTTGATTTTTTTCCCGACGAAGGATCTATTAGACAATTTTCTTGAGAGATTTAAGTCTAACAAGAAAAATTCTTTTGTTAGGTAGTGTGGCAGTTCCCCCTTAGTTTTTCTTTGTGCCACAGTTCTTCTTCAAGGGTTTTATTTTAACCGGGTGTAATTTTTTTTTATGAGTAGGAGCTAGTGTGAGATGAATGAATTGAAATAATATCTATTAACTTTGTTATGCCTTGAGAATAGTAATTAATGTAATTGTGATGCTTAGACTCAGTTTTTGACTCTTGTATAAGTACCTTAAATCGTATGATCTTAAATTTACTTAACTGTTTTGACTAGAGTGTATTGATAAAAACCAATTCTAAATGAGTTATGTGACATGTGTGTGTATGTGTATAAGTTTTGGGTTATTTTGTGCGTGCACTTAATGTCTAGAACTTGCCCCGTGTGTTTTCACTCGCTTAAATCTGATTTTAAAACATGTTATCTTATAGTGCAATTTTAAAAATTATTTAACGCTTTAATTAATATTTTAAGAAAGTGAACATCGTTTAAAATGTATTTTTGTATCACGCCACATGAAATGCACCGAATCCTCGACACATTATTATTCGACATTTTAGAATTTGAATTTGGGTCGCATGAAATGCATACCCGTATTTAGGAAGGTAAAATTATTTAAAAGCGCGCTTAAAAGCGACTAGCGTGTTATTGCCTTTGAGAAAGGTCGTGAAATTCGCTAAACAGCCCATCCCGAATACTAAGTATTTTTATATATTTAAAGAGGGCCCCACAATTTATGCATTTTATTCGGCGGGGCGCACCTCATTTATATTAAGGATATTCTAAAGCAAACTATTATTTTCTATTGAATATGTCTCTAAAAGGGCCTAATTAATTAACGTTATTAAAATTCTAGCCTCAAATCCAAGTCCGAATTCAAACAAAAGGGTGAAGCTCTTAGCTCGCATTCGCCACCTAACTCGAAGGCCCAAATTTACATTCAGATTTAATTAAAGATACCCAACGAACACCTTCAGTATTTGGGACTGGATATTGATCCTGAACGAAAATTAGTCTAAAAACTTGGCTAGGCATGGTCCATCAGTTAAGCGTGGCTCTTGAAGCCATTAAATTCTGTTTGCGATATTGAACCCAACAGATAGGAAGTTTGCAGATCTCTTGCAGTTGTAATTGCCAAATCAATTCCAAATTTTAAAATACAATTATGTTTGAAGCTATAACTGTGTGCAAACATATGAAGAAGTTGATATTTCCATTAACATAATCATATTCTACGAGGAAAATTACATATAGAAGCAAAGCTGACAACATACCCATTTAGTTGTAAATCCAGAATCCATACTAAAGCTGAAACCTAAATGTGTATTCATGAAGATAGAAGTCACTGGTTTTATTCTAATGTAAACGCCCATGCTTATTCAATTTATAACCTCATTTCTATGTTATAGCCATATGTGATTGCTCCTAAGAACTGAAGTGAATCGATCTATCACTTCAAAACTTATGATGATTAACCGAATCAAAATTTATCAAATCATGCAAACAGTTCACAATCTAGTTTTTTTACAGTTATGCATAAGACAAGTTTAGTTTTAGATCAATAAGCTAGCAAATCTAAGCTAATGAATATTTTAACAGTCTATCACCAATAAACCGTCCAAACAGTCCAGTCCAGCCGCAATTATACATATTGTCCTAGTACAATTACAACATTTAACTATTTAAAACCAAACAAGCTAGGCTATGAACTGACACGTAGAAGCAAGCAGAGAAGAGCAGGAGCAGCACACAGAGAAGCTAAATAAGCCCTCTCCGTTCGATTCATCAACTCAATTACATGTTATTAAGAGTTTAGGCTTGTACCTGGAAGTGCAAAGTAACAGAGAAGAGAGCAACGCCAGTGGCAGTCCAAATAGCATTTCACAGTATCAAGTAATGCCTTTTATAGGCAGGAATGGGACAGGAAGGTTATGGAATGCCTTCACTCGTTTTTCCCCTTTTTATTTTCAGAATTTACTTATTAATCCTAAAGTCTTTACTTGTTTCTCAAGTCACTGCACTAAATTTCTAAAACTTACACTAAAACCCTATTCTAGAAGAAGAGGGTGTTCCTAATCTATAACTACAGGATTCTTTCTCTTTGAAGTGTCCAAATTACCCCATTTATTCAACTATAATTACTAACTTATTTCAACTAACCTTACTCTTCTTAATCTAGGTCAGATGACCATGGTTAAACACACAAAAAGACTAAATATTTTTAGCTATAACCAAATCGATTAAGCTAATTAACACTAACTAATTAAGCTGAACCTAATAACCAATTGAAACCCAAACAGTAAACTAAATAATCATTGACACAATCACTAATTAAACTGAACTAAACTAACTATCATTAACTAATTAACAACAATAAATAGTTAATTCAAGTACTGAAACAAACATTAAAATTCAGAAAAAGGCCAAGACAAGATCGATTAAAGGCTTACCAACAGATTGACAAAGCATTCAACTAATGATCAAACTAAAACAAAATAATTAAAACAATTTAGAGTATAAACGTATTGAACAAACAAGCAGAATCGAGCAAAAAATCAAAGCAAAAAATCAGAACAGAAGTGACAAAAGACAAAACAAAAAATAACCTAGAAATTAAAAACTACAGCATCCATTCAAACCGGAAATGATCGAACAAGGAAGAAAGAACCTAACAACTTGGAATGAACAATCAAAACTAAAGCCTAGAGAATTTTTGAATAAAACCTATACCTAAGATAATGATGAAATTGAAAACAGACTCGCAGAAACAATCGTAGAATTCAACCACATGAACGAAGAAGAAAATAGAAACAAATTGTAAAAGACTTACTATTACGACTCTAGGGTTCCGTTGCCTTATAGATTTAAAAACTGCAACAGCTCCAGTGATATTTGAACGTCACTGGCGGTGGATTCTTCATGAGGAGAGTGAGGAGGCCAGGTGATATTGATGTGATGAGGATTAGTCGATTTAGGGTTTTGACGAAACCTTTAATTTAAGATTCGAGAATTTCGACGAGGATTTGAGGAAAAAGGTTTATGGATTTGAAGAGAGGAGGGTGAGGAGACTCTGTGGTGTTATTTTGGTGGGGAGCGGAGTCACCGCCGCCATGGCTTTGGGTGGTGGAAAAGGAGGGCGGATAGGGTTTCTGGTGGGTGTTCTTTAAAAGGAAACGGAGGAGACGAATAGGGGGAGGCAAGGAACTCGGACACTTAAATACTAAGCCCTCCCCCCTTCCCCACCTTTAGATTAGAGACCTAGACGGCCCAAATCCCTTATTGATTAAATGTCATCGTTTCGGATTAATAGGGGCAGACCGGGTTTGGGGTTAAATTGGGCCTAGGGCTGGAGGTGTGTTTGGTCTGATTTTGAGCGCTTGTTTGGGCTGAATTGGATTTGGCTCACATATTACACAAGCCAACTTTTAACCCTTTTGAATCTTTTTTTTTTCACTTTCCCTTATTTTTCAATCTTGAAACTAAAATTCCAACTAACTAAAATTAATATAATATCAATTAACAAACCTAAAAATTAAAACCAAACAACATAAAACAAGGTTTTATATTTTTTTGTAATTTTCCTTATATTTAAAAAAGCCTAGTTATTAATTAGTCTAAAAAATATAAAAATTAAATTACTAATGTTCATGCAATTTTTGTATTTTATATGAATTAACATGCAAACAAAAATAGCATAAAAATATGTAACTAAATCCTAAAAATAAAATAATAAAAGAAAATTCTTAATTTTAAGAATTTTATAGGAGTAGTTTAAGCGATGCAAAAATCGCGTGCTCACAAGTGGTGACTTCTAATGTAATTGTGCTTAAAAATATGGGGTAACATACATTGAGGTGAAGGTGTAATTTGGTTTGACATAGGTATGGAGATTGAATGTTAAAGTATATGTATTAAAGTACTTAGGGAGGTGTAGTCACTCTTATATCTAAATGTATCCTACCCATCCCGCAGCCTACATTACAACCAAATAAAGTCCTACTTGAACCTTGACCGAGTGAGCTCGATTAGTAGAGTAGTACACTACGAGCAAGCCTATGGTATATCTTTTGTGGTATATGAATGTTATTTCTGAGAGTGAGTGAATTCTTTCTATTTTGAGTTCCTAAGTGTTCTTAAATTTTATTGTGTGGAACTACTCTCTTTTGTTGTGTGAGGGCACTTGACTCATGAATGAGATGTAATGTTAGTGACCTTTATATTAGAGTAAGTGGGTGAGTTGTGAATAATGCGTGGTACTTGCAAGTCAAATCTTGAGGTGAAGACCTAGCGGTTTTGTGCTTAGTCTATTTTAAGTATCTTGGTGTGACGAGTTAGGAGAATTATTTAAAAAGGTCGTGTCTATAAAAAGTGTAGTTTATTTGCTCGAAGATGAGCAATAGTTTAAGTATGGGATGTTGATAATAGGCTATAATTTCATATTTTAGTTGCTTATTACAGGCTAGTTTATTGCAATTTAATTGAGTTTGAACTTTAATCGCTAGTGTTTTGTATTAACTGTGCGTTTTATGACTTGTAGGAGTGATAATATATGTTATGGAATGCGCTTAAGTAATTTAAAGCATTGAAGTCATAGTAAAAACCCAAGGAATTAAGCCGGGATTGTGTTCAGGGGTCAAATTTGATCGTTAAGAACAAACGAAGACTCGAGTAGGCATATTACGTACTATCTAGTAAAATAGACATAACTCTTTTCTCCGAATTCCATTTAGGCTATATAATATATGATTGAAACGATAACTCAAAGAGCTACAACTGTTATGTTTTATAGTTTTCGAAATTCCAAATGGAGCAAGATGAGAAATGCGGTCGAAATCATGGCCGTGGACCTGGACGCGGACTGAGGCAGTGCACTGTGAAAAAACCGCGCCCGAATCGCGGCCGCGAACGTCCATGCCTGAAAACTTGTCCTTTTTCGCGTAGGAGAAGAAATAATTATTTGGGCCCGACCCTACTTGGTATATATACATGGAAAAATAGTATTTTGAAGGGTTGGACATACTTTTGACACAGATTCGACCTAAGGAGGCAGAGACACAATAGATCAAGGCGAGGAATTCTTCTACGAGTTTTTCCTTCCTCTTACTATTTTTCATTGTTGGTTATGACTTTTCGTATTGTAATTTTACATACTATTATGAATAGCTAATTTGTTATCTAGAGTTTTGATGGAACCTTTTGTAGAATAAATTCTTGTTATGTTTTAATATAATTGAGCCGTTGGATTTCTCTACTTGTTCAACTACGTATTTATTATGTGTTGTTTAAGAAAGGATACATCTTTAGGTGGTTGTTGAATAACATCACTCCTAACGTATATGAGAAATCAATACAGCAGGCTTAACAAGCTGTTAGATAAATCCAACTAGCGTAATTCGGGAGAATATGACTAGTAAATTGTTGTAGTTGCATGAGAGAGAATTACGACGCCTAAAATGCTCACGATCAGTAGAGAATACATTGACAAAATTGTAGGGGACATATCTAGAAGGATTCCAACAATTGGGGAAATCATAACTCTAGGTCTCATTAATTTATACTCCGACCCTTTGTCTCGTTAGTTGATAATTTTACCTCTTTCTAATGTTTGCTAGTTAATTAGTTGGAAATATAAATCTCAATCTTTATAGTTTAGAAAACTGTTCAAACTTGATTTTTTAGTGATATTAAACAGATATAGCTAAGCCTTAGTTCTCTGTGAGATTCGACTCCGAACGTTTAGATTGGATTATATTTGCATCGACCGCTTATCCTTTTTAGAATTAGAGTTGGGCATGATCAGTTATGTACTGTATATGTAAACAATTCACGTTGAATAAAAAACTAGAAGATTGCATTATCATTTCTTTCGATCTGTTCTTCTTCTCTCTCAAATTCTCTCTTCTTCTAAGCTCACCTCTCTCTCGTTGAGAGCCATAGCAGCTAACAGACGAAGATGGTGTTGCATTAGTCGGGATGGAGAGAAAAGTAGAGAATTATAGTGCAAATTAATTAGGGGTGTCAAATGGGTGGGTTAGATCAATTTTGGGTGGGTCAAAATGAGTTGAGTAATTAACTGGCGGGTCAAAGAGTCACTTGGGCTAAGATGTGTTGGGTCAAGATGGGTTAAAATTCGGGTTATACCCCAACCCGCCCAAATCGTATTAAACTTTAATTAATATGTGTTATTTTCTTATAAATTGTATAATTACTAAATAAGGCGTTTTTGCTTTTGTTATGATCATATTTAAAATATTAAATAAAAAATAAAATTATTTTTAAGATATTTTGATAAATTTACTTATGGATCAATTTGGGCTAAAAATTAGCCCAACTTCATATGGGTTGGGTCAAGGTGAGCTAAGTTCAATAAATGAGCGGGTCAATAACCGACCCAACTTTGGACGGGTTAAGCGGGTCATTTGAACTTGGACCAATTTTAACAGCTCTAAAATTAATATAAGTGCCCAATCATAAAAGTATATGTAATTTACTTTTCCCTGATCAAGGCCTAAGCACATGTATAACTCATATATTAGGTAAGTATATTAATACAGAAACTAAATTTGGATTTATTCGTTGAAGAATTGTGATTTTCCTTTAAAACTTATTTATTGAAAACACTTTCCTTTGCTATGGGATTCTGTTACCTAGAAAAGTCCAGTGTATATTACTATAATTCAAAGAAGTAATAAGCATATAATACGACTAATTAAAGCAATATGAAACCAACAAAAACGGGTGCTTCTCATCTTGTTCTACGTGACAAATAAAGCGCTAGTTATTACTCCCTTTTTTTTTTTTTTGGTGTAATACATACAAAGACATTTAAAGTTGGCACGATCTTTTCTGAGACACTTAAATTATGCCTTTTTCTAATTAGACACGTTTCTTAGGTAATTCTCATTCTAATTAGACACTTAAACTAGGCTCTAACCCATGATTTTTTTGGATATATAATAAATCCCTATAAATATCCTTACAAATAAACTTAACTTCATAACTAGATTTACAGCACATCTCCAAACTATTTTCTCCTTTCCAATTCTTATGCCAATTATATCAGATATGCTTGGCACACATCCTAAATTCAGCATTAGGTAAAACTTCTTTTAAAGTTGCAGCAAATCCCTATACAATAACTAATAAGCCAGCAAAAAACATATCTAATTGGTATAAGAACTGCATAAGAAAAGTGTCTAACTGGAAAGAGCCCTAGTTTAAGTATCTAAGTGAAAGATCGTACAAACTTTAGGTTTCTCCATATGTATTACGCCTTTTTTTCTCCTTCCAAGAAACACTAATAAGCATGCAAGACCACTAACGCAATATGAAACCAACAAAACTCGGTGCTTCTCATTTTCTACGTGACAAAATAAAGAACTAGTTGGTTGGACCGTAGGTGTGATAATTTACTTCACAAAGAAGGTCGGTAGTTCAAGTTTAGGATAATTCAGCTGTATCATGAAAAAAAATAAAAGAAGTATTTGACTACTGCATGTATGCTTCATTTGGCGCCGTATCACCTTTATAAATCTAACTTGAAAAGTAGGATCTTCGTCGTTAAATAAGTAATGCAATTTAAGTATTACAAATATTAAATTTTTCTGCTGTGTTTTTTCCCATAACAGTTCAGAAACCTTCTCCACTCTTACCCACAAAAAAATATTAATAAAAGAAGAAGCAAATTTAACACTCAATGGATTAAACATTTTCCAAAAAAAGAAAAGAAGTGAAGTTTGGTGCAGGCAATGCACATGCATCAACCCTGAAAACAGATGGAAAATATTAGTACCAAACTTGAAATACACTGCACACATGGGGGCAACAAAGTATGTCTTGGAATTTTTGGCAATGGATGAGTAGAGAATAAACTAGTGAATGATTTAGTTGAAGCTAGCCACATGCAACCCTTCACTAAACAAATTTGGGGGAAATTACACATTGGTCGCTCAGCTAAAACTATTTACAACTGCTCGCTAATAGGCATAAATTATACATATATTGCATGTGATTCGTCTCAAATTCAATACTTTGTTCCACGTCGTTGCTGTAGCTAGCCACTAAGTAAAGAAAGAAAGATATTATAGTTTAACATAACATGTAATTATAAAAAGATTTAGGAGATTGATTTTAATATTAGAAATTTAGTTGTTTTCATATTAAAATTCCTTTTCGGTTTCTCTCTGATTTATTGAAATGAAATTTGTCTGTTTTCTCAAAACTTCTGGGCATAATTTATATATTTAAATGGAAAGCCCTAGCAAAACTTTAAATAAGTGTCAAGAGGCATGTGAATATGTGATAGGCAATCCAGTAACCCTTTTAACTAACCACATAAAATTCCTACGTAATTGGTAAAATAAGCGTCCTCCCAAGCAATGGATATCACTACTTTCCCTCTGTATTAATTTATCTGTGTTATGAAATAATATAAAAGACAAGAACAATAACTCAAGAATAAGAGCAAATAGAGAGAAGAATAGAGAGAGTTCTTCTTATTGATACTTAGAGAATGTTAGGAGTGGTTTACAATGGTAGAAGACTCCTTTATTTATAGGGAGGGGGATGATTTATCTACCAAGAATAAAACTCTAGAATCTCTCTAATTATAGACATTCACCTTAAATAGGAGATTTCATAATACTCCCCCTTGAATGTCTATTCAACAATGTGCCTCGTTAAAACCTTAAAACCAAAACCCAATGGGAAAAATTAAAGAAAGGAAAAAGAGAACACATGTTTGAATATGCGCCTATTGGTTGCCTCGTTAAAAACCTTGCAAGGAAAACCCGGTGGGACAAAACCTTGTAAGGGAAAAAGAGTGCAACGCGCATTAACTCCCCCTATGAGTACATCAATTTATATCCTTGAGCATTTGCATTCCAATCTTGTGCATCATCTTCAAAACGATCTTTGATAGAGATTTGACAAATCAACCATATTGACATGAATAAATATTCCGTACCTTGAAATCATCATTCTTGATAGATATGAACATCTTCATATAATGTCGTGGAATAACTTTTCAATATCTCCATAGATGCATTCTCAATGCCATCATGCTTATAGTTATAGCAAGATTCATATGTACACAAATTGTACTTGGGATGTGGTACTTCAAGACCAAGAATTGCATATGCTTCAAGCAACTTAAATCTTTCAAGTTAAGTCATATAAGCCATATAATAGACTTTAGATGCATATCAAGTTTTCCATGTCATGCTAGACAAATAAGATATCGAAAACTGACTATACATACCTTTGACTTTATACTTTTAAGCATTTGAACTATAGGTTCAAAACTATATGTCTTTCATATGGAATCAATTCTTCTTGAATTGTATCTCTTCCATTTAGTTACTTTCTTTGGGTCAGCAAATGCGTATAGCATGCTTTGCAATATGTTGCAATTGAATTATCCCTTTTATGAACTTCAGGTTCATATCATGATATTCGGGGATATACATATACAAATGATAATTCATCTCATGTAACCTTTTCTCAAGTGTTTATCATGTCTCCCCCTCATGTTAGTAAAGCTAACTTGTTTCCTCAACTTTGGGAAATCATCTTTGTGCATTATTATGTCAATATACACGGCACATTAATAATAAGATGAAATTATTTGGTTCCTGACCTTGAACCACTTGTGAGGGGAGAATATACTCTCGTATACAACGTATATCAAATTGATATATATAACTTTGTTCTCATAAGAAACAGTTTAGCTATTAAGTGGAAGCACTCAATAATTATCTTGCTAAACCAACTTTGATATAAACCAACTTATCAAGATGAACTATCTTGAGTAGAGAATCTGGAAATTATGCTCGAAATTAGATTACTGAGCAATTTACCTCGCAAGCACCGGCCAGGCTGCGGGTCAACAACAATTGCGCATGTAACCATTTCATAGATGCATCATATGTGGTATACATGGCAGGTGAATGGGCCCATATTCACCTTTGATATTTCCAGAATTTATGGGCTTCAACCCGAACTCTTTAGTTGGTCAGTTCATTAATGAGAACAAGTGATACAAGAGAATTCGTAAAGAACTTTCTAGTTCTTTAATATTCACCTATGTGAATTTGCACATCATACTTAAAATGAGATGGCTAACACGAATGTCAACTGAATAAATTATCAATATTGGTAAACTTCAAATTTACACCATGACATGTGCACTTATCAATAAACTTCAGGTTTATTATGACATGGGTTTTTATACCAATAAATATCCACTTTATTGTGGCATTCTTTCGTTTGTGTAGTACAAACTGGAGAACAAAGCGGGTAGCTTTTCATATGCAAATTGCCCCGCTACAAGTTGTAGTAATAAGAGATATCAAAGCCTTCCTTTATTTATAGTCTCAATATAATCAATTGCTTTCGCGTGTACTTTGGAAACTGAATAAGTTTCTTTGAGACTTACTACAGCACAATACTCAATTGTGTTTCTCCAACATAGTAATAATTGGCTCTTCTAGAGCTCTCAACATCCATGTGGTGAATATCTTTCTTAAAGAGAAAGTTATACCATTATGGTCATGTCAAACTTATATGCAAGATATGTTTCTTGCATTATCGTTGTCCTTTAATAGTCATATTTCCAAAATACTTTGGCGTACAATAGGTACGTGACCAACGATCATTCATGCCATATATCATCTCAAACCTCCTTCTAGGGGTGAGTGTGGTATCATCTCAAACCTCCTTCTAGGGGTGAGTGTGGTATATTTAATACCAATTTCATGTTCATATTCTTCCAATAATGAATATGTATTCGTGAATCAAATGTTGTCACATTCACTTCGAGGATATGTGATTTTGTTATCCTTTTCAAATCTATAAATGCGTCAGGCATTTGATTTGCTATTCTTTGCAAATGGATAATCTTTTGTGCCTCTTTCTCACAAATAGAGGTATGTGGATGAAGATGAGATAATGATGCATTTTTCCACAAAATTTCCCGTTTGGTTTCACCAACTTCTACCCCTAGTTTTGGGAAAAGTGTCTCATCAAATTGACAATCTGCAAATCGTGCAGTGAACAAATTTCCTGTCAATGTTTCGAGGTAGCGAATAATGGAGGGCGATTCAACCTCAACATATATTCCTAACCTTCTTTGCAGACCCATTTTGGTGTGGGATGGCGGTGCTAAAGGTACATATACTGCGCATCCAAAAATTCTTAAATGGGATATATTGGGTCCATGACCCAAAACCAATTGCAACGGGGAATATTTGTGTCAATTCGTCAGTCAGAGACGAACTAGCATTGCTGC
Organism: Nicotiana benthamiana; assembly: GCA_034376525.1. NCBI lineage: Eukaryota > Viridiplantae > Streptophyta > Magnoliopsida > Solanales > Solanaceae > Nicotiana > Nicotiana benthamiana. The sequence continues at coordinate 116,569,628 of CM067340.1, forward strand.
ATGCAAAATGGCGTGACCCCAAACCGAAGTGGGCAGCCGACGAACTAGCATTGCTGCATGCAAAATGGCGTGAACCCAAACCGAAATGGGCAGCCTCGTTTTCATGAAGAATTCAAGATTATTCTCATCTATTGTCTCAATATGATATCTTTAAAACTCAACAAGTTCTGCTTAGACTTGGAGGAGAATATTGCATTCTCTAAGATAAACGTCATGCCTTTGGGCAGAGTTACAGTTGCTCTTCCGGAGCCTTCAATCAATTTACTTCCCATGGTTTGACATATAAAAGAAAATATACGAACATAAGAATAAACAAGTTCAATTCGTTTGTGTCACATAATATTTTCAAAATCTGCTGCTAACAGTTGACTAACAAAATCAGATAGTCGATTATATGCTTTCCATAATCGATTACTATGCAGTTTGAAAATTTCAGTTTAAGCACTTTCATAAAACAATCGATTGTTAAACACACACAATCGATTGTTGAACATTGACAATCGATTGTTAAACATAGACAATCGATTATTTGCTATTTTTGAAAAACTTCAGATCACACTGTCTTAAGACAATCGATTGTTAGACATAGACAATCGATTGTTGGTTATTTTTGAAAAATTCCAGACCTCACTGTATAACGACAATCGATTGTTAGACATAGACAATCGATTGTGGATGATTTTTGAAAAATTCCAGATTACACTGTCTAACGACAATCGATTGTTAGACATAGACAATCGATTGTTGACTGTTTTTGAAAAATTCCAGATCACTGTTTTAAAGACAATCGATTGTTGATCATTGACAATCGATTGTTTTGCAGTTTTTATGCGAAATATGAGATAACCGACTAGTTTTTCAGGTTAGTCGATTACCTCTACTGGAAAGTAAAAATATTATTGATATTTGAGCATATTGATACATTCTAAAGAACTAATACTAACATTATATCATGAATTAACTAATACGAGCTAATACTAATGGCTATTAGTTTATTCATTCACTAATACAAACAAGTAAAATAAAATCAAATAGCTCCATCTTATTTCATCACGGATCCATCACCGATTAGGTGGTCTATCTTCCCCTCGGGTTGTTCAAAGAAGTCTGCCACATCCAAGTGGGTGATGTCAAAGTTGTCGTCAGAGACAAAATTCGTTTCAGGGCGTTTACTCTTTCGAGATGCTTGATAAAGGTCAACCAAAAGTCATGGTATACGGCAAGCCTTTGACCAATGCCCGTTTTCACCGCAACGATAATATATAGTTTATAAACTATTTTGCTTTTGGGTTCTTATCGTATCGTGCTTGTGGCAGAGTGACCAACTTCAGGTTGTCATATCTCTTCTTTAAGCCACTCCTCAAGATAGGTGGATCCTTGACGGTGAGATATTCAATCTTCAAACCTTCATCAAGGTGATGGCGCAAGAAAATCAAGGCCTTCGCACAGTCTTGGGTGGATGCTTTTTCTCTATCTTTGATGGTGTCTCCGAGACCCATAGCATCTAAGTGGATTTCAGCATCCAACACCCATGTCATATAGTTCTTGCCCGAAATTTCAAGGGCAACGAACTTTCTTTTCATAATGTCAGACATAAAACAGATTTACATCAAGAGCGTGGTCATACTTACGGGCTCTATTACAATTATCACATTCACTTCAGGGAATGGATCATAATCATGTGCTTTACACAATCTCATGTCAAATATTACTTTCATAAAGTGAAAGATTATTTTGAGAATCTTTATTATTCTCATTACCACAATAATGACGATTATAACTTCGTCTATTGCCATGTCCACATCCATTGATACCTTTACGGTAATTAGTCTTCTTTCAGACTTATCACATACTGCTACCACATTCTCTAAAGGGAATGGAGCAAAATCAATTGGACGGAATTCTTTGCCACGTCCACATTCATTGATACCTTCATGGTAATATTTTAGTCTTCTTTCAGACTTATCATATACTGCTTCCACATTCTCTAAAGGGAATGGAGCAAATTCAATGGGACGGATTTTCAATTATTTGCCCACAATCATACATGAATTTAATCATGGCAGGGCATAGAGATTTAACCACTTCATGTGGTTATAATTTCTTACAAACTCCATTAGAGTTATAATCAAACTTTGTTTGTATATTAAATCAAATCGTAGGATTTCAAGAATTTGAAAGGGAAAAGTAAATTACTTACCTTTAAGATATACCAATTATATTTTCAATGTTTTCTTCCTTTTCTCCACTGATGCAGACGACGGCGGCTCCGATGCGGAGAAATTGACGGCGGCTTAATATTCTTAAAGAGCTTCTTGAGACGGTAGAGTCTCGTGCTGATAACGTGTTATGAAATAATATAAAAGACAAGAACAATAACTCAAGAACAAGAGCAAATAGAGAGAAGAATAGAGAGAGTTCTTCTTATTGATACTTAGAGAATGTTAGGAGTGGTTTACAATGGTAGAAGACCCCTTTATTTATAGGGAGGGGGATGATTTATCTACCAAGAATAGAACTCTAGAATCTCTCTAATTATAGACATTCACCTTAAATAGGAGATTTCATAACAATCTGACATATTTTACTTACTGAAAATCAATTTTACCAATCTTTAAAGCTAAACTGCATTAATTTAACCCTAATATTTTAATAAAACTTTAGATATTTAAAACTTATACGAAAAGTATTATAATTTATAAGTTACAATTTTTAATGTCAATATGATTAAATAATTTATATATTTTAAAATGCTGATTAAACTTTACATGATTTAAATTTGAATCTCGAAAAGCAAAAATGTGTCCGCATAAATTTAAACTTCACCATTTTAAGTGAACTTTAGCTGCTAGTACCGAAAGCAAATTAAGAGAAATTAAAAAATAGTCAGATTTACAAGTGGTCCTTTAAAAATAGCCCAGTTTTAAAAGTAATCGAAATTTAGTCACTTTTTATATAAAGATAAATCTGAACGAAAATACTATTCAAAATCCGAAAACATACTCCAGCATAATATATTGGAGTTTCATTATATTATAATGTAACTCCAGTCTAATATATTGGAGGGAGGTTGGATTACTGAACATGTGTTGGTATGAGATAGCAGGTACTCAATAGAATAGTCATATATAATTAAATTATCTCACTCGTTATCTGCGAAAGCCAATTCATTGTCAATTGATCAATCTTGATTTCATTTCCAAGCCTCTTGGAAAATTAAGGATGAAGATCGTCATCTCTGAGTCCTTTGTGAAAAAATCATTCACATAAATTTAATGCTCTTACAATAGATAGAAAATTATTGTGTACAAATTGATTCGGACACCAACATCGTTAAAAAAAGTGAATACCTTTTAGTTATCTTGAAATATCCTTTACAATTTTTATATGAAGTCGTTTTCTTAAGAGCGCCATGTGATCTTTGCCGATGCATTTGAGATTTTGAATAAAAAAGTTATATATATATATATATATATATATATATATATATATATATATATATATATATATATATATATATATATATATATATATATATATATATATATATATATATATATATGTTTTGAGTGAGATAGTCAGACATTGCAATCACGAGTTCTAATTATATTAATTAAGCCAAATCTGATTCCGAGAACCATTACTGACTAGGAAGTTTGAACTGTCGACCTATCATATTTTTTTATACTCTTGCTATGTCATCCATTTGGTCATTAACAACTTTAACTACCTAATCGTTGAATTTCGTCTAACTAATATTGATCCAAAAAAAAAAAAAAATCCGTGTAGTAAAATTCAAGTTGATGAAACCTGCAACTACAGCAAGTTAATAAGTATAGCAAGACACTATTATTATTATTATTATTATTATTATTATTATTATTATTATTATTATTATTATTATTATTACTATTATTATTATTATTTAAGGAGGGTAACTTTGTCCCTGATATCTAATTAGTTTTCTCTAATTCTGGGACATCGTGATACCGTAATATTGCTATTTATATAGAACATTATCCAAGAAATAGTACAATATAACACTAAGCTTATTCTTTAAATTTTCTTTTCGAAGGGAAAAGAATTCAAGTGGTCGTCTATATTTGTCAAATTCATTGCACATGAAGTACGAAAGAGCCACCTTGGACCACATAGGTTTTTTGTCTGTGTTGGTACTAATTAAATAGAAAATAGATGGATGGCAAAATGTTGAATAATTTCAAAAGATTAAGGATTAGTTTGAACAATTTGAACAAGATCAAATATTGCTAATAGTCTATGCACAGTTACAATTTGAACAATCACATTGGCTTGTTTCCATTCTTTTTTTCTTGTTTTCGTAATTATGAAGCATATTAGTCATTTTGATATGCTGCAAGTTATCCTTTAAAACCACATGACCCAAACCAAAGAGGAGGAAAGACATCATACGCCCAACTGATAATTTAGCAAGTAGTACTCCCTCAGCTTTAATTTTCGTATATTAATTTAGTTTGACTTAGCACGGAATTTAGTAAAGATAAGACTTTTACTCCTATAGTCTTAAAGTAAGAGTGTGTATAATGTACCAAAGTATTCTTGAATTATATGGTCTTAAATATACCATGTGAAATTTGGAGTTAAATAGTTACTAAGCAGATAAAGGGAAGTAAAACATATAAATTGAAATGGAGGGAGTATTATTTTTCCACGGCAAAGGTTCTTTACTTCCCGTAAAAATAGTACGGCCTACCCAGTTTTCGGACTGGTGATTCAAAAATAGTCAGTGTTTAACAAGTCAATGAAAAATAGTCATTATTTTGCTGCAATAGAGACCGATTTAGCATAATATACTGGAGTTCTGTGCACCTGTATTGAACTTCCAGCATATTATGCAGCGCCGGTATACTTTGCTGGCTCCAATATAATATACTGAAAACTGGAGCACCGATACTCCAAACTCCAGTATATTATACTGGACCGGTATATTATACCGGCACAAGACAGAATGATATGAAAACAAATCACATATGTTTTTGTCACAACTGAAAGATTGGTTCTCCATTGCACATAGTTTTTGCATGATGTCAATTATAGCTTAGTTAGTTATGGAAAAATCTAGAAGATATGAAGTCCTTGCATTCATGAATATTAAGTAACATAGTCTTAAGTGAAGCAACAAATTGCACAAAACATTGGTGCCACCAAAGCCTTAGCTATCTTCCAGAAATTTTATATGAAAGATGTATTGGTGCAATGTGCAGCCCCCGGGATTACTGTCTAGTGCCAGGCAACTTCCCAGGTAGTACCCATTGTTTCCTATCACATTTATATTATATCGTATTGTTACTTTAAATACAATGTTTATTTTAATTATTATATAAATTTTATTGTATCGTATCGTTGTAGACCCCGCTTATGGGACTACACTTATGTCGTTGTCGTATCATTATATCCGTCGTACCGTAACGATAAAATATGTCACTTTATGGAATGACAGATCTAGTGTAGTGGCGCTCTTACCTTATTTTTTCCTCTCATCTTGCCCTTCCTTATTATTAAATAATCATACTTTGTCCTTTGCCCAATCTTTTATATAAACTTTTGCTCCATATCCTATTTTCCTTAGTAATATTACAAATTAATTTATCATATTGTTGGTGCGTAATATCATGAAACAACAAAGCAATAAGAGTATTGAGGCCATCGATGTTTTCATTGGTCAGCAAGAGTAGGTCTGCCGAATTTCAAGTAATACGTAATGAGAAAAGATACGATACAATCTATATACCGAAACGCTGAATTCATACAAATAATGCATTACAATATAATAAGATACAAATCAAACAAGTTGTAAAATAAGACATGAAACAAAAAGCAAAGAAACAAATAACAGTGTATTTTTCACTGGAGCAGCCGCTCACGACAGAAGTCTAGAGTATATTCTGGTCAAGATGGAAGGAAAATCTACTTTTAGACACCAGAAATTAGTCACTTTCAGATTGTCATTAGCTCCAAAATCCCACTTGTGGTTAAGAAGGTAGAACAAGTAACTATGAGCTGATCACGTAAGGTAGACTTGGACTGTGGGACCATTGCAAGACTTGGAATAATGAATATTGTGCATTGTGGGACCAAGAAAAAAGTAAAGAGCTAACAAACCCCTCATTGTACAAACATTCCTCATTGCTACTGATCCTACTTTCTTCATATCTTCAATTCCCTATAACTACCCCTTCAAGCCTCTATTCACATATTCTACTAATTTATTTCATCACATTTAGGAACACATACTTTACGAAGAAAGTGTTGGGATTGTGCTTAAAAATGAGAATGGTTATTGTCTCACACTGAAAAAATGTTGAAGAGTAGCTTGGAGGCTTGCGTATATAAGGGGGCTTAAGTTATGTTTTTCAAATGTACCAAACCAAATGTATTTCTAACATTTTTTGTTAGGAGAAAGTACTAAGGTTTATGTGATTGTAAGAATTTTTCACATAGTGGTCAGTTGTTGTCTTTTGACAACAGTTGTGGTTTTTTTCCGGTTTTGGGTTTCCACGTTAAATTCTTGTGTTGTTTTTATTTCTCAATTTTTCTCTTTACAAAAGGGGCGGAGATCTCAGGGTTTACGGGAAAGCGTCATTTCTTTTTTCCCAACAAGTGGTATCAGAGCGAGGTCGCCTAGCTTGAGGGGGGAATCTTAGTATGCTCTGTGGTCGCAGCTTTGGCTGATCTTCCACATCAGAAAAGATTTTCTGGTTCAAGAAGCTTGTAGGAGATGAAGTTGGTGCAATTGGAGTATCGAGGCATGTGGTGAATTTGTGGAGGTACATGTCTAGGTAAGCTCTGGCTAGGAAAGACTTGGTAATTGAGTGGTCACGCCGGACCCACCTCTCTTTCCTGGGAACTTACCTGGTGTATTGTTCACGAGCTACAGACGAGGTTCTAAGCAAGTGTTTTTCATCCACGGATATTGGTCAGCGATACGGTTACAATGGGAAGCATCAAGTTTGATATTGAGAAATTTGATGGAAGAATCAATTTTGGCTTGTGGCAAGCTCAAGTTAGGTATATATTGATTCAATCAGGTCTACAAAAGGCCCTGAAGGGAAAACCAGAAGCAGGTTCTAGCGATGATTCATCAAGCAAGAGAGATGAAGAATGGGATGATTTGGATTTGAGAGCTGCAAGTGCGATACGGTTATCATTGGCAAAGAATGTCCTTGCAAATATGCATGGAATTGCAACGGCGAAGGAGCTATGGGAAAGTTGGAAAAGCTGTATCAAACAAAGGGAGTCTCAAATCGGGTGTACCTGAAGGAACAATTTCATACATTGCGTATGGGTGAGGGTACTAAAATCTCGGATCATTTGAGTGTTCTCAATGGGATTGTCTCTGAGCTTGAAGCTATTGGGGTGAAGATAGATGAGGAGGATCAAGCCTTAAGGCTCGTCTGGTCTCTTCCTTCGTCTTTTACGCACATGAAGCCAATATTGCTCCATGGGAAGGAGCAGGTGGATCTTTCAGAAGTTATCAGCACTCTCATCTCTGAAGAAAGAAGACTCAAAGGAGATGGGAGGGATACGTCTTCTGAAGGCGAGTATATGTGCTACGGGAAACGAAAGAAAAAGAGGAACCTCGTGAAGCGGAATGTTGTTTGCTGGAAGTGTGGAGAGCCTGGACACATGAAGAAGGATTGTCCAGCAGGTTCGGCTACAGGCTCCAAGTCAAGTGATGCTGTTAATATGGTCTTTGATAGGGACCCATATGACCTTATATGACCCAAAGACATGTACATCCTTATGGCATGCCGCTATTTGCCATGGTGAAGGATGTGAGATTAATAGCGGAATTACACACGGGCATTGGTTTGGCAGGAATGCAACGTGTGTGATGAAACAGTTATGTCGATAGCTGATGGACTTCCAAGGAGAGCCAATAGTGGAGGTTGCACCATAATAATCAGCAAGGTGTTTTCGACATGAGCCGAAGTGGAAATTCTTAGAATGATTTATTCTAAGTGGCGATACTCTTTATGGCGGAGTATGACAGGTGTTCAGCAATGTGGAGTATGACGGATATCTGCTGCTATGATCATTTTTAATCAAGGTGGAGTTTGTTGGGATTTTGCTTAAAAATGAGAATGGTCATTGTCCCACATTGGAAAAATGTTGAAGAGTAGCTTGGAGGCTTGCCTATATAAGGGGGCTTAAGTTATGTTTTTCAAATGTACCAAACTAAATGTATTTCTAACACTTTTTGTGATTGTAAGAATTTTTCACATAGTGTCAGTTGTTGTCTTTTGACAACGGTTGTGATTTTTTCCTGGTTTTGGGTTTCCACGTTAAATTCTTGTGTTGTTTTTATTTCTTAAATTTTCTCTTTACAAAAGGGGCGAAAATCTCGGGGTTTACGGGAAAGGGTCATTTCTTTTTTACCAACAGATGGAGAATTTCCCAATTATCAACTTGGAAAAGCTCAATGGAACTGAGAGAGCTGCCATAATGGACAAGATTAAAGATGCCTGTGAGAACTGGGGCTTCTTTGAGGTAACAATTTGTAAAGAATAAACTTTTTGTATGATGTTTTTGTTGGAAAAATTGTATATGAAGAACAGGAGTTAGCTTGAAGCGTGTCAAGGACATTGTCCTTAAGAATATTTCGCTTACACAATAAAAAATAAAACCCAGCATATAGGGGGAAGATGAAGATTCAGAAAGTGTGTCTTTAGCTCTCCAAAGAACATATTTATATAGGCGTTGCTCCAATGGCTAGTAACACTAGTCTAACTTAATTACAACAATAACAACAACAACAACCTAGTATAATCCCACTTAGTGGGGTCTGGGGAGGGTAATATGTACGCAGACCTTACCCCTACCCTTGGGTAGAGAGGCTGTTTCCAAATAGACCCCCGGCATCCTTCCCTCCAAGAACTTCCCACCTTGCTCTTGGGGAGACTCGAACTCATAACCTCTCGGTTGGAAGTGGGGGTTGCTTACCATCAGACCAACCCCTCTTGTCAAACTAGTCTGACTCAATTAATTGTAAAATAACTTACTAAATAATATTAAGAAGAGAAATGATTTTCCTAGTCAAGATGAACATTACATTTGAGATATCACTAATTTTCCAACAGTTTTGCCCCATCCAATATAATAAGTTAATAACATTGTATAAGAAATCTTGCAAATGTTTTTGTTTTTTACTGTTATTGCAGTTGGTGAACCATGGGATTCCACATGAAGTAATGGACAGAGTAGAGAAATTAACAAAGGGACATTACAAGAAGTGCATGGAACAGAGATTTAAAGAATTGGTGGCCAGCAAAGGTCTTGAAGCTGTACAAGCTGAGGTTACTGATCTTGATTGGGAAAGCACTTTCTTCTTGCGCCATCTTCCTCTTTCTAACATTTGTGAAGTACCCGATCTTGATGATCAATACAGGTAACTCACACAATAATAACACTCTACAAAAACAAATAAACCTCAAACATAATGGAGTACAATAGGAGACATTGTCGACTTTCCCTGCATTAGTTGTCCAAGATCCCAAGTTTGGCTAGAAACCGTGAACTATGAAGCCTTAAAGAACAATAATGTAACATAACATGTCACACCTTTTTTCTCTTTTTGTTGTTGCCCATATGTATCATGGATTAGTTGCAACTCAGGGGTGGACTTAGGGTCAGAAGAGGTGAAAAATTACACTGTACATATACGGTAAAATTCATTTTTTGTCTCTGTATATTACATTTTGAATCCCCATGATATAGTCTAAAAGCATAGCTTAGTAGTCAAGTAGATTCGAAAGCTTTGTGAGGCAGTGGCGGAGCCAAGATCGTCACGAAGTGAATTCAAAACTTTTTTTAATAGCTAGTGAGAATTGAACCCATGACCTTATGTAGATTTTGAACCCCGTTGACCACTAAACTATACTTTTGGATTTCTTTAAGGGTGTTCAAAACTTAATATATAGAGTTAAAAAAATAGATTTTTCTTTACACATACACTGTAATTTTTCGGCGAAGGATGTTTGAGTGAACACCCTTGCACAACCCTAATTCCGCCCCTGTTGTGAGGTTGTTGGTTCAATTCCCATCGATCACAACTTTCTTTTAATTTTTTGACTTTGTTCTTTTTTGAACCACCTTAGCGGGAATTCTGTCTCCACCACTCTTATAACTAGAAGAAGAAGAGAACCATCAAGATATATAGTTTCTTATTTCAAAGTTTTAACTTTATACTAAAATCATTTCCCAAATTATATGCAGGGAAGTCATGAGAGATTTTGCTAAAAGATTGGAGAAGTTGGCAGAGGAGTTACTGGATTTGCTATGTGAAAATCTTGGCCTTGAAAAGGGCTACCTGAAAAAGGTCTTCTTTGGGACGAAAGGTCCCAATTTTGGAACTAAGGTAAGCAACTATCCACCATGCCCAAAGCTAGATTTGATAAAGGGATTGCGCGCCCGCACAGATGCTGGTGGCATAATTCTTCTCTTCCAAGATGACAAGGTGAGCGGCCTCCAACTCCTCAAAGATGGCCAATCGATCGATGTTCTTCCCATGCGCCACTCTATTGTCATTAACCTTGGCGACCAACTTGAGGTACAAGATCCTAGATTATCTTATTATATATGCTTTTCTTTTCACCATACCTTTGACGTACTGAAAGGTTACTTTTGAAATGTAAAAAACAGGTGATCACCAATGGGAAATACAAAAGCGTGATGCACAGAGTGATTGCACAAACAGACGGGACTCGGATGTCATTAGCTTCGTTTTATAATCCAGGAAATGATGCAGTGATCTATCCAGCACCAGCTCGAGTTGAGAAAGAGGCAGAGGAAAGCAAAACAGTTTATCCGAGGTTCGTGTTTGATGACTATATGAAGTTATATGCTGGACTCAAGTTTCAAGCCAAAGAGCCAAGATTTGAAGCTATGAAGGCCATGGAATCTGCCGTGGAAAGTGATCCACTTGCAATTGCTTACATTCCAATTCAAGAGAAAGGATGGAATTTGAAAAGAAAATGTATTATTCTTGAAGTTTTACAAACCTAGCTGAACACATGATTTGCTTCTTTAGTATCGTAGAATTATACAAAGTGGTTGTCTCTGCTGCATACAGTAGAAAGAGTTTGTGTCTCAAAATAAACTGATAAATCAAAGCTACTTTTCTGGAGAAATCTTTATACAAATAATAAGAAGTGTCAAATTTCCTTTTCTTGAAATTACTGTCTCATCTTCCTAAGTTAACTTTTTTAACAAACTTCTATTGGCAGAATTCGAGTTGAGAAATTCACTATGAATAAACTAAATTAAAATAGCCGTTAGCCAACAATTTGACATAGCAGAAATCCAAAGGTTTTTACCTAAAATTCCGCTCAGATACCTCTTAAAGCGAAATAGGGACGTGCGACCGAATGAAAAAGACATATATTGTAGAATCTTAATCATAAAATAAAATTCCAAAAATGGAAAGTTCAACAAAATTAAGATTTTTTTGATCGATTAGTTATTCGTCAAAGTTTCATTTATTCAATAACAAGAATTAGTCAATAGCTTACCAAGGTAATGATGAGTAGCTTGTCCGAGAGGATGATCAGTCACACTGGGACTGAGACCAAGAAATAGGATTTCTTATTGAGCTCCAAATATACGAGTTCAAGTATAGTTGATATAGAGGAAGCGCAGTCAAAATATGGTTTTTAGGGGTAGAATTTGTGGCGTCAACCCATAAGGTTTATTGTTTTTCTAATTTCTTCTCTAGCCGAGTGTGAAAGATTACCTTTTGATTTACCATAAACAGAAGAAGAATTAGTAGCAGGGTATCAAACCGAACAGCAACCCCAAAGATTTGGGACCAAAAATGGTTAGTGGTGACCATTGAATAAGTTTCTTCGGCTTGAATTGGGTAAAAATCACGGAATGTATTTGCACCATAACCGTCTTCAAATAAAGTATTTTCTACGGTAGCACCATGAATGATGCATAGCAAAGCAGCACCTAATACATCAGCAACCCGTGTCAAATATATAGCTAATTTGGGCGCTCTAACCAAAACGAATCATATTTTGGCTATTGCCTTAATTTTCTAGTTCTTTGACCCAACACCTGCTGAATTGGAATTGTTTGACGACTTGATCTCTATTCCTTGGTAATCAAAGCCCAAAGATCTATGTATTAGCCCAACCACATAATTGTTGGAAACACGTTCTCAAGGCTTTATACTAAAACGTGTGTTCTTATGTGTAGATTTTGATGAATGACAAACAAGCATAAATTGATATATGACGAAGTTCAAGTACAAGCGCACAATTGGTGGATAACGAGATTCAAGCACAAGATAAAGTTTTATAGTTTAAATGAGTCGCTCTTAATTGTGATCTTGATCCGACAACTTGACTCATGACATGGCTTCTCTCGTAAAATTACTTTTACAAAATCATGCATATTTAATTTAATGCTAAATGATTTTAAATCATGCATATTTACTTCAGTCAAAATGATTTTTAAACATGCCTCTAAAATCTGGACTAAGATAATCGATTATGTACTTATGATAATCGATTATGTTAAGCCAAGACTGCATGACAATCGATTGTGAACGAATGATAATCGATTGTGTTAAGGCAGTGAGCATCAGGTTTTTCAAACCTGCATGACAATCGATTGTGAACCTTATGACAATCGATTGTGATGAGGCAGTGTACATCAAAGTTTTTCAAAACTCAGAATAATCGATTGTGAAGCTAATGACAATCGATTGTGAAGAGACAGTGTCCATCAGATTTTTAAAAGTCACAAAATAATCGATTGTGAACATATGACAATCGATTGTGTTGAGGCAGTGTCTTCCAAACTTTTTCAAAGTTATTAAATAATCGATTGTGAGTATATAACAATCGACTGTCACGAGGCAGTGTCTAAAATGATTTTCAAAGTCTGATAAATAATCGATTGTTAACATTGCACAATCGATTGTGAAGCTGACCGTTGTCGTAAAGTTTTCAAATACCGTCAGGTAATCGATTGTTGATTTTGTACTATCGATTATTGATATTAAAATCTGGAAAAGATTTTTTGAACGTTGCTTAATAATCGATTGTTGATTTTGTTCAATCGATTGTTGAAATTAAAATCTGGAAAGGATTTTTTGAACGTTGCTGAATAATCGATTATTGATTCTGTATAATCGATTGTTTTACGTAAAATCTGGAAATGATTTTTTGAACGTTGCCAATAATCGATTGTTGATCTTGGATAATCGATTGTTAAGCGTAAAATCTGGGATTGATTTCTGGAACGATAGGCAAACAATCGATTGTAGCTTCTTGACAATCGATTGTCACTCAGTAAAATCAGCAACTCTTAATTGGCAATTAGGCAACGGTAATGCCAAGTTTTTCAACTATAAATACAGCTTCATTTCAGTGTTTTAAACACAACAACATACAACAACTGATCATACAATTGCTATAAGCTTGCATTCTCTATTGCTTATCATTTTATATTCATTACATAAATTTTGAGAGCCATATTATTGTTCAAAGTTGTTGTGATCTTGAGCTTACTTCTTTTACTCATATCTACTCATAAAGGAGTGCATTGTTTGAGTGTTTAGTGTTTTGTACACTTGAAGAGAATTGTGATTCTCTTGTTGTAAGGAACTTGTGTTTCCTTGGTCGAAGTCTTGGAGTGTTGTATCTCCGAGCAAGATTGTTGAGGCTTGTGTCCTCAGATTGTAAAGGTTGGTTAGGCACCCGTAAGCTTAACAGTGAAGTCTTGGAGTGTTGTATCTCCGAGCAAAGGTGTTAAGGCTTGTGTCCTTAAGTTGTAAAGGTTGGTTAGGCAGTCGTAAGCTTAACAGTGAAGTCTTGGAGTGTTGTATCTCCGAGCAAAGGTGTTAAGGCTTGTGTCCTTAAGTTGTAAAGGTTTTTTGAGCACCCGTAAGCTTGACAAGTTAGTGGAAAATCTCGAGAGAGTCTCTCGGGGACTGGACTAGCCACGTGTTGTGGTGAACCATAATACATCGGTGCGTACTTTATTATTTATCGCACTTATTTACTTCCTGCAATTTTTTAATTCCGCAAAGTTTACGCTAATTTTTATTATAACACTATTCACCCCCCTCTAGCGTTAAGCGTATTATCTAACAATTGGTATCAGAGCCCAACTCTCTGAAGACTTAACAGTTTGAGAGAACCATCCATGGCTTCTACTCGTGACTCTTTTGCAGGAATAGGTGAAGGTGATTTTAACATGTTGCCCCCAATATTTGATGGAAATAATTACTTATATTGGAAAGATCGGATGAGAATTTTCATCACAGCCAACAACTTTTATCTATGGCAAATCATCAAGCATGGTGATCAAATAACAACAAAAGTTAGGAAAGCCAAGGTAAGTGAATACAACACTAATGCAATAAATATGCTGTATAGTGCCTTGAATCAGGAAGACTATTAGAAAATTACCCACTACAAAACCGCCAAAGAGATGTGGAATAAGCTGGAGGAAATGTATGAAAGCATGCCTCAAAAAGCGAACAGCTCATATGATGAATCAACTGGCCAATGTCTCATGGCAAATGAAGAAGAAGAGGTAAGTACGTCTAACTCTCACTCGCTTGAAGAAATGCAAAATGCTTATAATAAATTACATAGTGAGTTTGTTGACGCTTCCAAGACTATTAAAGATTTGCAGAAAACTCTGTCGTTACAAGAAAAAGGTTTTCAAAAACAACTCTCTCTAAAAGAAAAAGATTTTGAAAAACTGGTTTTAGAAAATGAGAAGTTGAAAGAGGAAAACAAGTTTTTCGAAAAAAGAAGCGCCGATAAGCCCGAAAGCTCTATTAGAAAGTGTACTTCTTGCTTACATCTCAAAAATGAAGTAGAAAGGCTTAAAGGCACATTAGATAAATTTAATTCTTCGCACAAAAATTTGAATGATGTTCTTGATAATTTGAAGTCAACCAAGCATGGCATAGGGTTTACGAATGAGCCTAAAGAAAAGGTTGAAGCAAAACCCCAACAACCTAAGGCTCAACCTAGGACAAATAATAAAAATGCTTATCCTAGAAATAGCAATCCTAGAACCAATATGCATGCTAGACTAAATGTTGAACATTTTAGAAGACCTAGCAATGACTTACCACCTAGGAATAACTACCCTAGAAATGATGCATATTATAGGCCAAATACTAGAAGGATTTTTGAACCCTTTAGAGCACCTAGAAATGATTTCCAACGTAGAAATAATTATTCTAGAAATGCTGCTCATAGTAGGAGAAATGATGTTCATAAAGCGCGCAATAGTCATAATGCTGAAAATAGAGTAAACCATTTTCGTCCGTCAAGTTACTATGAACCTAGAAGGATGCATAACCCCAACGTGACTTGTCATTATTGTAGACGTATTGGTCATATTGCTCCTGCATGTTTTACACGACATAGACATATCACTCAATCGCATCATTATGATATGCCTAACCCCCTAGGACCCAAAATGGCATGGGTACCAAAAGATCATTAATCTGTTTTGCAGGTGTGCTTGAAAGGCTACAGCATTATAGTAGATGCACCGAGCACGACACCTCATTGCATCAAGAGGAAATTTCGGTTAGTTATCCTTTTTGACAAAAAAACCGAATTGTTGATATGTGCTAGCAACCAATATTAACTTATTTGTTGTTAATTTGGTTCCCTCATTGTTGAATCTTTAAGCTTAGTCGTAATAGTTTATGTGCGTTAACAATTGAGATATCCTTTTCAACAATCAATATCAATTAGCTTTGTTGATTCATATGTTGAAAACGTGTTGTTAAATGACAATTGGTGTCAATTAGTTTACTTGTTAATTATCTGCCTTTAAAAGATCAAAACTGTTGATATGTATTAACAGTTAGCTTGATAAAATCATTTCATTCATGATTTGATAATTGCTATCTGTGGTTTAAATAACTGTTAGTATACTGTGTGGTGTGTATTATCTATTAGCATATTCTTCAAAAAGTTTTCACTCACGTTTTTGGTGAATGCTATCCTCAGCTTTGAAAAATAATTGAGATGTCTCATGTTTCTAACAATTGACAAAAATCCTTCTGTTAAAAATCGTCTCTTGATGAACACATCCTTTGGTCTGGATAATGGTTGGTATGTTCTTCAAAATTCGATGTATGGTTGATCTGTTAACAGTCAACACTCGTTTGTAATATGCTTTACCAAAAATAACAATTTGTATCACTGTTAATAAAATAACTTTTGGTACACTTGTTATGTCATCCAACAAATGGGTTCATCATTGTTTTATAACAATTGGTATATCTATGTCTTGTTGGTATGTCTTGATAAATTTCTGATTAAGGGGAAATAGATTGCATGAAGTTTACTTTTTGATGACAGAATTTCAAAACAACTCTCTATATTGGCAATGTTATTTTCTTTAAACTCTCATACCACTAACATCTTTTATTCCAAATCTTGTGGAAAATAATATCTTAGAAAATATTTGTATTACTTTGGAGCAACTAATAAGTGTCATGCAAGGAATCTGTAAATGGAATTTGAGATATCATTGATAGACAAGCTTAATTTCTTGGAGCTGCAAATTAAGCAAATGAAAGAGGGAACTTTCATTTGTCCATCTAAATGTCGCAAGGAGTTGCCAAATCAATTCGAAAAGAGCAACACCAAACCAATGGTCACTTCAATGAATTTAGATGACCATCTTGACAGAAATGTTAAAGGTAAGACGAGCAATACCAAGAACTACACAGGTATGATCGTTCCTCACTTTACCTTATTGCTAGTAGACTTGATAAAATATTTAGCGTTTAATGTTGTGCTAAATATGAATCATGTCCAAATGAAGTATTGAATGCGGGTAAACGTTGATCTAAATGCATACATCTTAGGTTGCATTTATATTTTAATTACTGACTTGAGCGTCGGAGATATTTAATTCTATTTTGCAGGTATCACCCTAAAGGTAGGGGGAATTATTACGTTTTGGCACAAAACAATCGATTGTTCCAAGCAAATAATCGATTATCTTACTGTGCAGAAAATCGATTAGCAGTATCACTAATCGATTGTTTATGGGTTATGTTTATTATGCAGTTTTGTTAAATAATTGATTCTATAACTGCAAAATCGATTTCCGTCTCAGCCATTCAGCAATGCTTTTCCAAAACAATCGATTGTTTCAAAATATAATCGATTATTCTCAAAATCAGAAAATTTCTGTGCTCACTGTAACATAACAATCGATTACCATATTTTGACAATCGATTATTTTCTGTCCGTAATTCAAAATTTTTTCTACCGTTTGGTTCTGCAATCGATTTGTGTTAGTTCCGAGATTAAGTCAAATTTTAATGACAATCGATTATTTTATTCCAACAATCGATTGTCTAACGGTCAGTGAAATTTATTTTTACCGTTTCTGACTGTTTCAGCTTTCAATTTTCTGCAGATTCTTCCATTAATGAAATGCCTTTCTCCCCTCTATAAATAGGCTCCATATATGTTCTTTTTTATTCACTCAAGCATCAACTTTAGCTCTCAAAATTCTTTCAAGTCTCTTGCATATTCCAGCAAAACTCAGTGAAAATGTCGGGCCGTCACTCCAAACGTTCCCGTTCTGCTAGGCATGGTGCATCCTCCTCTGCTGCTCCAAACTATCCCTACCAAGATGGTTCCGTTCTATATTTTAATTCTGACATCGAGCTTACTCGATTTTTAACAAAATTTGAAAAGCGCGACATTCTTCCTCCTCGCTTTTCAACCAACAAGTATCTTGAATCTTATGGCCCTGCTGCAAATATGCTAAAAAATTGTCAACTTCTTGACTTCTTACTTCTTACCCATCCTTACATCAATACTACATTGATTCAAGCATTTTACTCCAACCTTCATGAGGATGATGACGGTGAGCTTGTGACAAATATAAATGGTGTTCAAATTCTTCTTTCCGATGAACTTTCATACCATTGCCCGTCTTCCTCATAATGGTGAAGACATTTCTCGGTACATCGGAGAGGCCGGAGCCCTTTTTGATGAAACAGCCCTCCTACATCAAACCGGACTTACTTCTTATGATCCAAATCTTTCTTCCCGTCGTCCTACAATTACGGGAATGGATCCCAATTATCGGTTGATTTTCTTTTCATCACCCGAGTCCTCAAGCCTCGTAAGCATAACCATACTACCATTTCCCAAGAGGACACCAGCTCATGCATGCCATAATAACCGGAGCTAACATCAATTGGTGTCGGTTCGTCAAGATTCACATGCGTGATGCTATCGGAGATGATAGGCCTCTTCCTTATGCTCTCCTCATCATGAATTTTCTTGAAGCCTCCGGATTCATCACTTCCAACGGTCCTCTCAAAAAGAGTACCAAGAAGTGGGAAATTTCAGAATCCTCCTTTCATCATGACGGTGATCATGCAGCGCCTGCTCCTCCTCCAACCCGTCGAACTCGTCCGCCTCAAGAGCCCACTCTCCAATCCATTTCCGACCAAATTGCTTCCTTGACCACCTCTGTTGGTCAATTGACTCATGAGATCCATGGATATTTTGACCATGTTCATTATCCATATGCGGGTCTTGTTCTCTTCGAAGCAGTGCCGGATGATAAGGTGGGAAATGATGATGAATGATTTTTTTTGTGATATGTTTTATTGTCCCATCCTTATGTAATTGTTTTTTCTTTCCAATAAATAAACAAGTTTTATTTACATCTTTGGCATCTTCTTATATTATTTTTGCTAATGGCAAAAGGGGGAAGATAACGGGTATGCACTCTCAATATTTATAAGCTTAAATTGAGGGGGAATTCATATATTGAGGGGGAACAAATTGCATACTTGTTGATGCATATATATATTTGTCTTGAATCGTCATTATAAATTATTTAATTTGCATAACCCGCATAAAGTTTGCCATTATCAAAAAGGGAAAAATTGTTGGAAACACATTCTTAAGGCTTTATACTAAAACGTGTGTTCTTATATGTAGGTTTTGATGAATGACAAACAAGCGCAAATTGATATATGACGAAGTTCAAGTACAAGCGCACAATTGGTGGATAACGAGATTCAAGCACAAGACAAAGTTTTATAGTTTAAATGAGTCGCTCTTAATTGTGATCTTGATCCGACAACTTGACTCATGACATGGCTTCTCTCGTAAAATTACTTTTACAAAATCATGCATATTTAATTTAATGCTAAATGATTTTAAATCATGCATATTTACTTCAGTCAAAATGATTTTTAAACATGCCTCTAAAATCTGGACTAAGATAATCGATTATGCACTTATGATAATCGATTATGTTAAGCCAAGACTGCATGACAATCGATTGTGAACGAATGATAATCGATTGTGTTAAGGCAGTGAGCATCAGGTTTTTCAAACCTGCATGACAATCGATTGTGAACCTTATGACAATCGATTGTGATGAGGCAGTGTACATCAAAGTTTTCCAAAACTCAGAATAATCGATTGTGAAGCTAATGACAATCGATTGTGAAGAGACAGTGTCCATCAGATTTTTAAAAGTCACAAAATAATCGATTGTGAACATATGACAATCGATTGTGTTGAGGCAGTGTCTTCCAAACTTTTTCAAAGTTATTAAATAATCGATTGTGAGTATATAACAATCGATTGTCACGAGGCAGTGTCTAAAATGATTTTCAAAGTCTGATAAATAATCGATTGTAAACATTGCACAATCGATTGTGAAGCTGACCGTTGTCGTAAAGTTTTCAAATACCGTCAGGTAATCGATTGTTGATTTTGTATAATCGATTGTTGATATTAAAATCTGGAAAAGATTTTTTGAACGTTGCTGAATAATCGATTGTTGATTTTGTACAATCGATTGTTGAAATTAAAATCTGGAAAGGATTTTTTGAACGTTGCTGAATAATCGATTATTGATTCTGTATAAGATTGTTTTACGTAAAATCTGGAAATGATTTTTTGAACGTTGCCAATAATCAATTGTTGATCTTGGATAATCGATTGTTAAGCGTAAAATATGGGATTGATTTCTGGAACGATTGGCAAACAATCGATTGTAGCTTCTTGACAATCGATTGTCACTCAGTAAAATCAACAACTCTTAATTGGCAATTAGGCAACGGTAATGCCAAGTTTTTCAACTATAAATACAGCTTCATTTCAGTGTTTTAAACACAACAACATACAACAACTGATCATACAATTGCTATAAGCTTGCATTCTCTATTGCTTATAATTTTATATTCATTACATAAATTTTGAGAGCCATATTATTGTTCAAAGTTGTTGTGATCTTGAGCTTACTTCTTTTACTCATATCTACTCATAAAGGAGTGTATTGTTTGAGTGTTTAGTGTTTTGTACACTTGAAGAGAATTGTGATTCTCTTGTTGTAAGGAACTTGTGTTTCCTTGGTCGAAGTCTTGGAGTGTTGTATCTCCGAGCAAGATTGTTGAGGCTTGTGTCCTCAGATTGTAAAGGTTGGTTAGGCACCCGTAAGCTTAACAGTGATGTCTTGGAGTGTTGTATCTCCGAGCAAAGGTGTTAAGGCTTGTGTCCTTAAGTTGTAAAGGTTGGTTAGGCACCCGTAAGCTTAACAGTGAAGTCTTGGAGTGTTGTATCTCCGAGCAAAGGTGTTAAGGCTTGTGTCCTTAAGTTGTATAGGTTGGTTAGGCACTCGTAAGCTTAACAGTGAAGTCTTGGAGTGTTGTATCTCCGAGCAAAGGTGTTAAGGCTTGTGTCCTTAAGTTGTAATGGTTTGTTGAGCACCCGTAAGCTTGACAAGTTAGTGAAAAATCTCGAGAGAGTCTCTCGGGGACTGGACTAGCCACGTGTTGTGGTAAACCAGAATACATCGGTGCGTACTTTATTATTTATCGCACTTATTTACTTCCTGCAATTTTTTAATTCCGCAAAGTTTATGCTAATTTTTATTATAACGCTATTCACTCCCCCTCTAGCGTTAAGCGTATTATCTAACAATAATAAGTATTGTGTAGAGTAATGTCTAGCCTAACCATAACTTATCCGTTGATTCTTCAACATCAATCGTTTCGTAGGAACAAGTCAGAAAAAATTGAAAAATAGAACACAACTTTATTTTGTTCAGTTCCAAGAATTTTAACACGGTTTTATATTCATTTGGGAACAATAAAACATTATCTTGTTCAATCATTTGATAACTAGAGTCGTTCTTTGCTAAACTATCACAATGAGTCAGATTCAATAGAATTTGATTAGTTGAAACGAGTGCTTCAGATGGATAAGCTTCGGCTCTCTCATCCTGATTTGTTGCTTATGAAGCCTACACAGGCAAGCAGGTTATGGGAATTTATGATAGACAAAACTAGATTAATTTTGAATGAGATAGTAATGGCCTGAGGCATCTTCTATGTACAGTGCTAAAAGAGCAAGAAAAGCAAAACAAGTTGACTTGATGCCAGCGGCGGAGATAGGATCTTCGCGAAAGGGGTTCAAAAAGAAAAACGTTCAAAAAAATTGTAGATAGTAAGGATTGAACCTATGATCTTATAAATATTTTGAACCCTCTTGACCACTAAGCTATACTTTTAAATTTTGTTAAGAGGATTCAAACATTAGGAGTAAATTAATTTCAAAGGATTTTGTCTCAACTTATCTTATTCTCTCTTCTCCTTCAACAAGAAAATCTCCTTCAACAAGAAAAGAAAAGAAAAACACTTCTGATTTAAAACAGTGGAGTATTGTTTTCTTAAAGCTTATTTTGACATATACACTTATCAAGTACTTCAATTGAAACATAGTCTATATTATTATTTTGATTTAGATTTTTAACCTACAGAATTTCTTCTATTTTCCATTGATTTGAGAAAAATGAAGCAACAGTTCTTAAAAGCTGGCTTTTCTCTATTCTGCAAAGCTATGCACTTCGAACTCTTCAAAAAGCTTGACTACACGAAGTAACATATGCTAATAATTTCATTTTGTCGTCGTCGTAACCATTGTTTGCTACTTGGTTGCTTTATTTTATCTATCTTCTCCATATCCGACTTATAAAATTATACTAAATGTTATAAAATAATATAAGAACAAGAACAATAATACAAGAACAAGAACAATAGAGAGAAAAGTAGAGAGAGGAGTATTCTTATTGATACTTTGGGATGATTTACAATGGAATAGAACCCCTTTATTTATAGGGAGGTGGTGACTTAGCCACCAAGAAGTAAACCCTAGAATCTCTCTAAATATGGACATTCACCTAAAATAGAATATTTTATAACACTCCCCCTTGAGTGTCTATTCAATAATGTGCCTCGTTAAAACCTTAACTAAAACAAAACCCAATGGGAAAAAATTAAAGAAAAGGAAAAAGAGTACACATGTTTGAATATGCGCCTATTGGTTGCCTCGTTAAAAACCTTGCAAGGAAAACCCATTGGGACAAAACCTTGTAACGGAAAAAGAGTGCAACGCGCATTAACTCCCCCTGAAAAGAGCATCAATTCATATCCTTGAGTCTTCGCATTCCGATCTTGTGAACCAGCTTCTTGAAGGTTGACGTTGGTAGAGATTTTGTGAACAAATCAGCCATATTATCGCTTGAACGAATCTGTTGCACATTGATATCACCATTCTTTTGAAGATCATGTGTGAAAAATAACTTTGGTGAAATATGCTTTGTTCTATCTCCTTTTATGAATCCTCCCTTCAATTGAGCTATACATGCTGCACTGTCTTCATACAAAGTCGTGGGTAGTTTGTTACACTTCAAACCACATTTGTCTTGAATATGATGTATTATAGACCTCAACCACACACACTCCCGACTTGCTTCATGAATAGCGATTATCTCGGCATGATTAGATGAAGTAGCCACAATTGATTGCTTAGTCGATCGCCTAGATATGGCGGTGCCTCCACAGGTAAACACATAACCCGTTTGAGATCGAGCCTTGTGTGGGTCGGATAAATATCCAGCATCAGCATAACCAACAAGATCAGGACTGCAATTATTGCTATAAAATAAGCCCATGTCGATAGTCCCTTTTAGGTACCGCAATATATGTTTGATCCCATTCCAATGTCTCCTTGTGGGAGCCGAGCTATACCTTGCTAAGACATTAACTGAAAAGGTTATGTCAGGCCTTGTAGTATTTGCAAGATACATTAGTGCGCCAATTGCACTAAGATATGGTACTTCAGGACCAAGTAGCTCTTCATTCCTTTCTTGCGGTCGGAATAGATCTTTATTCACATCAAGTGATCGAACAACCATCGGAGTACTTAAAGGATATGCTCCATCCATGTAAAACCGTTTCAGTACCTTTTCTATATAGGTAGATTGATGAACAAAAATTCCGTTTGCCAAATATTCAATTTGCAAACCAAGACATAATTTAGTCTTTCCGAGATCTTTCATCTCGAATTCATTCTTTAGATAATCAATTGCCTTTTGGAGTTCTATGGGGGTTCCAATAAGGTTTATGTCATCGATATATACGGCAAGTACAACAAATTCCGATGTTGTTTTCTTTATAAAAACACACGAAAAAATGGCATCATTTATATATCCTTCTTTTAATAAATACTCACTAAGACGATTATACCACATTCGTCCTGATTGCTTTAGACCATACAAGGATCTTTGCAATTTGATTGAAAACATTTCCCGGGACTTTGAATTATGAGCGTTTGGCATTTTGAGTCCATCGGGAATTTTCATGTATATCTCATTATCCAGTGAGCCATAAAGATAGGCAGTAACCACATCCATTAAATGCATGTCAAGCTTTTCAAGGACAGCAAAACTAATGAGATAACGAAAAGTTATGGCATCCATTACAGGCGAATATGTCTCTTCATAATCGACACCAGGCCTTTGAGAAAATCCTTGTGTAATAAGGCGTGCCTTATATCTTTGTACCTCGTTTTTCTCATTTCTCTTGCGTACAAAGACCCATTTATAGCCAACAGGCTTAACACCATTAGGTGTTTCAACTATAGGGCCAAAAACTTCACGTTTTGCCAGTGAATTCAATTCTGATTGGATTGCTTCTTGCCATTTTGGCCAATCATGTCTTTTTCGATATTCCAATAGATTGAGGTTCAAGATCCTCACTTTCTTGCATAATGCTAGATGCGACATTAAAAGCAAAGACATAATCCACCACTATATCCACTCGATTAAAATTTGTCTCAATATCGATTGGATTTATTGATAGTTCCTTATTTTCTTGAGTCTCGGGCTCAATGGATTCTTGATGAATCTCAGAATTTATTAAATCATGAATTTCCTCATGAGATTCTTTCGTAGTGTCATTTTGATCGTTTGCTTTCCTCTTTCTAGGATTTCGATCTTTGTAACCTAATGGCCTGCCACGCTTCAGGCGTGCATTCGACTCATTGGATATGACACTAGATGATTGTCCAACAGGGACATCAATACGGATTGGAAAATTCTCTGCGGGGATGTGGGATTTTGTAATCCTTTTCAAGTCCGTAAATGCGTCAGACATTTGATTTGCTATTCTTTGCAAATGGATAATCTTTTGCACCTCTTTTTCACAAATAGAGTATGTGGATCAAGATGAGATAATGATGCATTTTTCCACAAAATTTCCCGTTTGGTTTCACCAACTTCTCCCCCTAATTTTGGGAAAAGTGTCTCATCAAATTGACAGTCTGCAAATCGTGCAGTGAACAAATCCCCTGTCAATGTTTCGAGGTAGCGAATAATGGAGGGCGATTCAAACCCAACATATATTCCTAACCTTCTTTGCGGACCCATTTTGGTGCGGTATGGCGGTGCTATAGGCACATATACTGCGCATCCAAAGATTCTTAATTGGGATATATTGGGTTCATGACCCAAAACCAATTGCAAGGGGGAATATTTGTGATAATTCGTCGGTCTGAGACGAATTAGCATTGCTGCATGCAAAATGGTGTGACCCCATACCGAAGTGGGCAGCCTCGTTTTCATGAGTAATGGTCTTGCAATCAACTGCAGGCGTTTAATTAAAGATTCTGCAAGACCGTTTTGAGTGTGAACATAAGCTACAGAATGTTCCACTTTTATCCCAATTGATAAGCAATAATCATTAAATGCTTGGGATGAAAACTCAGCAGCATTATCCAGTCTAATAGACTTGATTGGATTATCAGGAAATTGTGCTCGTAGTCGAATTATTTGTGCCATTAGTTTTGCAAACGCAAGGTTGCGTGATGAAAACAGGCACACATGAGACCATCTACAGGATGCGTCTATTAAGACCATAAAATATCTAAAGGACCCACTAGGTGGGTGAATAGGTCCACAAATGTCCCCTTGTATACGTTCCAAAAACGTAGGTAACTTAGTCTCAACCTTTGTTGGTGATGGTCTAATAATTAACTTGCCTTGATAACAAGAAGTGCAAGAAAATTCATTATTTAAAAGAATCTTGAAATTCTTTAACGGATGCCCATATGAGCTTTCTATAATCCGTCTCATCATGATTGATCCAGGGTGTCCCAATCGATCATGCCAAAGTACAAAAGTATTGGAATCAGTAACCTTTTGGTTTACTGTTGAATGTGCCTCAGTTGCACTAATTTTTGTCCAATACAGGCCACAAGATAAAGATGGGAATTTCTCAATAACCCTCTTTTGGCCAGAGACATTCTTTGTAATGATGATATATTCAAGATTATTCTCATCTATTGTGTCAATATGATAGCCATTCCGGCGTATATCTTTAAAACTCAACAAGTTTCTCTTCGACTTGGAGGAGAACATTGCATTCTCTATGATAAACATTGTTCCTCTAGGCAGAGTTATAGTTGCTCTTCCGGAGCCTTCAATCAATTTACTATTATCAGAGATTGTAGTTACATCTGCCTTACACATACTTAGTTGAGAGAAATATTTCTTTTCTTTGAGTATCGTATGTGTAGTACATGAATCAATTAAACAAATATTTTTACAGTTGGACGTTGATCCAAGCTTGCTTTGTGAGATATCCATATTTGCTTTCCCATGGTTTGACATACAAAAGAAATACACGAACATGAGAATAAACAAATTCAATCCGTTTGTTTCACATTTAAACAATATTTTCAAAATCTGCTGAGGTTAGTCGATTAACTTAGTTGATAGTCGACTATCTTGGGAAGCAGTTATTAGGTTAGTCGACTAACTAAATCAGATAGTCGACTATCTTGCCTTGCGGAAAAGTCCAGTTTTAATGCGAAATATTAGTTAGTCGACTAACTAAGTTGATTGTCGACTAACTTAGTAAACAGTCATCAGGTTAGTCGACTAACTAAATCAGATAGTCGACTAACTTAGCTTGCGGAAAAGTCCAGTTTTAATGCGAAATATTAGATAATCGACTAACTTTTAGGTTAATCGATTAACTCTATTGGAAAATAAAAATATCTTTGAAATTTAAGCATATTGAAACATTCTAAGGAACTAATACTAACATTATATCATAAACTAACTAATACGAGCTGATACTAATGCTATTAGTTTATTCACTAACTAATACAAATAAGTAAAATAAAATCAAACAATTCCATCTTCCTTCATCACAGATCCATCACCGATTAAGTGGTCTATTATCCCCTCGGGTTGCTCAAAGAAGTCTGCCACATCCAGGTGGGTGATGTCAAAATTGTCGCCAGAGACAAAATTTATTTCAGGGCCTTTATTATTTAGAGATGCTTGATAAAGATCAACCAAATGTCTTGGTACACGGCAAGCTTTTGACCAGTGCCCTTTTCCACCGCAACGATAACATATAGTTTCTGAACTATTTGCCTTTGGATCCTCATAATCCCGTTTCTGCTTTTGGTGGTTATATCTCTTTGGGGGGTGACGAACATCAGGGAAATTTCTTCCTTGTCTACGTCCACGGCCACGACCCCGATTACGACCACGACCATGATTAAAGCCATAGCCTTTTCCATGCTTGGCATAATGAGAATAAACCTTATCTACTTCAGGCAATGGTGTAGACTTAGTGGGTCGATTTTCGTGATTTCTCATGAGCAGGTCATTGTTTCGCTCAGCCACAAGGAGAAGAGAAATCAGTTCAGAGTACTTTTTGAAACCTTTCTCTCTGTACTGTTGTTGCAGTACCATATTGGAGGCATGAAACGTTGTAAACGTTTTTTCAAGCATATCATAATCAGAGATATTATCTCCACAGAGTTTCAATTTAGAAGTAATTCTGAACATTGCAGAATTATATTCAGAAACAGACTTAAAGTCTTGGAGCCTTAGCTGAGCCCAATCATATCGTGCTTGTGGCAGAGTGACCAACTTCAGGTTGTCATATCTCTCCTTTAAGCCTTTCCACAAGATGAGTGGATCTTTGACTGTGAGATATTCAATTTTCAAACCTTCATCAAGGTGATGGCGCAAGAAAATCAAGGCCTTAGCACAGTCTTGGGTGGATGCTTTATCTCTATCTTTAATAGCGTCTCCAAGACCCATAGCATCTAAGTGGATTTCAGCATCCAACACCCATGTCATATAGTTCTTTCCCGCAATTTCAAGGGCAACGAACTTTCTTTTCATAATATCAGGCATAATTAAAACCAATTTCGGAAAAAGGGAAATACCTTAATTTTCTCAAGAAGATTCTTGAGACGGTAGAGTCTCGTGTGATAACGTGTTATAAAATAATATAAGAACAAGAACAATAATACAAGAACAAGAATAATAGAGAGAAAAGTAGAGAGAGGAGTATTCTTATTGATACTTTGGGATGGTTTACAATGGAATAGAACCCCTTTATTTATAGGGAGGTGGTGACTTAGCCACCAAGAAGTAAACCCTAGAATCTCTCTAAATATGGACATTCACCTAAAATAGAATATTTTATAACACTAAATTTATTATTGGTACTTTTGATCTGACAAAGATGCTTCTGTCTGAGCTTTTCCATCACTAGAGACCAGAGAGACTCATAGGTGCATTTAGTATTTTTAGTATATAGATGCAAAAAAGAGAAAATTTATAAAGTGAGATCCCTATTCCTCTTGCTAATCAACTCAGTCTTCAATCAAGTGCACCGTTCAATTTTCTTGGAACATGGGTGCCAACACTTAATATTATACTCTCTCCAGCCCATAATAAGTGATCAATTTGCCTTTTTATTTGGTCCAAACTAAGTGTCCGTTTATGTAATTAAAAATATTCAATTTATTTTTTCAAAATTGCTCTTATGTATAACAACAACAACCCAGTATAATCCCACTTAGTGGGGTCTGGGGATGGTAGTGTGTATGCAGACCTTACCCCTACCTTGGGGTAGAAAGGCTGTTTCCAAATAGACCCCCGACATCCTTCCCTCCAAGAACTTCCCACCTTCCTCCTGGGGAGACTCGAACTCACAACCTCTCGGTTGGAAGTGGGGGTTGCTTACCATCAGAGCAACCCCTCTTGTCTTAAATTGCTCTTATGTACGTATCCCTAAAATGCCTTTTACTTCTCGCATTAAATTATGCTGAAATACTTAACGAAGGATAGTTTAGTCACACTAATTATTTTTATCTAAAATTTACTCCATTTGTTCCATTTTATATGAACCTATTTTATTTTTGATCCGTTCAAAAAAGAATGACTCATTTTTAAATTTGGTAACAATTTAGCTTAAATTTATAATTCTACCCTTACTGGGAAGTTTTTATAACCGCACAAATTATTTGAGCCCTTTTTTGACTTGTTTAGGACCACAATTCAAAAAAGTCTTCATTTTTTCTTAAATTCTGTATCCAGTCAAACAGGTTCACATAAATTGGAATGGAGGGAGTAATATTTCCTTAATGGGTGTGACCAAGGCAAATTCTTCACTTATTGGGGGGGCGGAGGAAGTAACCAATTTTAGAGAATATGTAAATAAAATATCTAATTTTGCGAAAAGACCATGGGTTCACGTGCCCCATATTCTTGCCAATAGATCCGCCCCTAGAGTCTCTGGATTAGTTATTCCACGTTCTTTCTTGACAGCATTGCTAGCTGGTCTCTGCGCAATTGTTGGTTCTTGATAAAAGAAATAAAGAGAAATAACTAGGGAAGATAACAAGAATGAGTATATTGGAATAGATACTCTCTCTGATGTTGTTGTTATAGCTCAAACTTATACAGGCTTAACTGGAGCAGACGTGCCATTGCTTTTGGATTCAAAACATTTTATTGGCTGCTCCTCAATTGAAGAAACTGAAGCTGAAAATTCTATATTATTTTACTGTATTTGGACTACAATTTATAAGAGAAATACTAACTTAAAACACCTAAAAATCAATACAATATTTGCTGAAAATAATAAACTCATGGAGACTGGTTCTCTCCTAAATACTAGTTTAAAATTTTTTCAATTTAAACTAAATTAGTGCAGTAAATAACTCTTAAGCTGAAACAGTAAAATAATTTTATTGAGAGTAGCTTCTAAAGCATATTTCTAACACTCCTCATTACTTTTGAAGCTGCAAATTTTGAATTTATGCACTGTAAACCCTTAAACGGAAGCGATTTTGTACGTAAATTTGCCAACTGATCTTTAGACTTGCAGTGAATCAAGTTCACTTCTGTATTTTGATGCATCTTATGATTGTAAATGAAATAAGTTGGCTCTTTTTAGGCTTTATTTGCATCTTGCCTTGAGACTTGTCAACTTTTTTTTTCAGATTTGCATTTTCTGAAATATTGACAACTTTTTCCTTAACCTCATTTTGACATATGTCCTCAATTGGAGGATTATCTGTACTTTGTAGATTCTTTTGGCTCAATTCTTCATCTTCGATTGGATGAAATGAGAAGTTTTTACCTCTTATTTTAACCTTTAAAATCTGAAGTCTAGTTGCATTATAAATGAAACAACATTTATCTTCAAGGGATACTTTAAATCCTTTTTCCATTAGTTGTCCAACACTTAATAAACTTTGATCAATATTAGGAATATAAAGAACATCTAAAAATTTCTTAGTACCTGAATTGTTAGGATTGCAACAGTTCCTTTTCGCTTTTGCAAGAATATAACCACAATTTCCAATTCTAACTTTAATATTTCCTATAGACGTGAACTCTTTGAAAAGACTTTTTTCATGTGTCATGTGATTTGTATAATCACTGTCAATCAACCAAAAAAAAAAATTTTATAGAAAGAATAGTTGCCACAAACAAGTGATCTTCTTCTTTTTCATTGGTGACTTGAGCATCTGCTTTATGCTTTTAATAATTTCATTTGTAAATTACAACTTCATGACCAAGTTTGTTACAAATTTTGCACTTTGCATCTTGCCTCTTCCAGCATTTGAATGGTGGATGACCTTTTTCGCCACAGTGCTGACGAGGCGGGTAATTTTTCTTTACATTATTATCCTTGCTTTGAGTTTTGTGGTTGGTTACCAAGGCTCCTTCAACCATACTATCTAGCATCATAAGTCTTCTTTGCTCGTGTGCCTGCAATATATTTAACAATTCTACCACGGTAATCTTAGATAGATCCTTTGTATTTTTCAAGATAGTTATGGATACTTCATATTTTTCAGGCACCGAACAAGAATTTTTTCAACAATCCTTGAATCTTTATATTTGGTACAAAGCAATCTTACCTTATTAAACATGCCAATCAACTGATCTGTGTATTCTTTGGTAGTCTCAGATTTCTTCATTTTCTGCAACTCGAATTACATTATAAAATTCAACACCTTCATGCCTCGTATTCTTTCATCTCCTGTATATTCTCCCTTCAGATAATCCAAGATTTCTTTTGCTAATTTGAGAACCATAGCTCTCATGAAAATTATTGCAGACACACCAGCAAACAAAGTTGCTTTCGCCTTTGATTTTCTGGTTTTCTTTTCCTTGTGAATCTTGATTTGGGACACCATGTCATTATTAGGAAGCGGAAGAACATCATAATTCCCTTCCACGACCTCCCAAATATCTACAGCCTCCAAGTGAGTCTCCACTTTCACTGCCAACAGTTGGTAATTTTCACCATCAAAGATTGGAGGAGCCAATTGAGAAAAATTCATTTCAGTCACCATCTAACTCAAGAAAAGATTATATTTAGGTCCCGTAAGAAGATGACTCTGATACCAATTGTTGGTTCTTGATAAAAGAAATTAAAGAGTATACTGGAATAGATATAAAAGGAACTGAAGTTTAAAATTCTATATTATTTTACTGCATTTGGACTACAATTTATAAGATAAATACTCACTTAAAAGACCTAAATCAACACAAAATCTGCTCAAATAAAAACTCCTAGAGACTAGTTCTCTTCTAAAGACTAATTTCAAATTATTTCAAATTCAAACTAAATTAGTGCAGTAAATAACTCTTAAGCTGAAACCGTAAAATATTTACTAAGAGCAGCTTCTAAAGCATATTTCTAACAACAACATTACCTGATTGTTTTTTGGACGTGACCACAACTTCTTTTAAGGTCTCCTCCAACTTATCTAGCCTTGCTTTCACCTCGAAAATTTGTTGATCAGTCACTTGTTTTTCTTCCTCAGCCATCAATTCCAGCTCTTTTGCTTTTGCTTCTTCTTCAGCTTTCTTTTTCAATTCAGCTTCCGCTTTCATTCTTCTCATTTTATAGCGAGAATACTAAGCCACCAAATATATAGCCAGTGAAGGCAAGCAAGCAAAGAAGAATGTACCAGATGAAAATCAAACCCGAATTTCTTTTTCTTGGGCGGGTCCGCAGAAAGCATCTTGGCAGCAGTTATAAAGTCCAGATTCTCCAACTGATTATAGGCATTGTGACGACTTCAAGAAACAGAGTTCTCAACTTCCTCGGCACTATTACTACTGACCTTACCGCCATTGTTATTATTGCCGAGGGTGATTGGCTTGTTGTTGCTGCAAAGTGTCCTTTTATGAGGAGCGTCGATCCCCTTGAAAGATGGACCAAAATACTTCTACCTCTAAACAATATACCCATCCTTCCCCCAACATTTCACCGTCCAAAGAGAAGCCAGAAGCAGGGGGTGATGTTATTTTGAAACTTGAACTAGAAACTTTAAGATGACACTTTTCAATTTAGCAAGAATCTCCAAAGTAAGCTTTACAGTTTAATATGATATGTAGCAACCAAAACCGGGACAATTATAACTTAAGAGGACATAAAACAGTATTAAAGAGGTAACGTTAATTGCTGCATTCTTCTATATCAACGTAATTCTGCCAGGAGCGATTGGATAATGTAAAGGCTCACAATTAATTACAGAATTTGAAACGGTTTCCCATTATTGAAACCTCACCGCCACTATTTTCACAGACTAAGCGAACGTGATAACCACGAATAAGTGAAATATTTTACCAAACTAGTTTAAAATTTCCAAAAAGAGCAGTTAAAATTAGAAAGTATAAATGGTTGAGATTAGCTCTCTTTTTGCAAAAGCGGCACGAAGAACATAGTTTAGACTATATGAAATCATGCCAATGGAAGTTTAGATATCTAAAAGCACGTCTATAAAAATAGGCATGAAGAATCAATCTAGTACCTCAAGTGTAAATGAACCAATGAAAGTTTAAAGAGCGATTATTGTAGAGAAATTTTCATGAAGCACTATTTTTTTAGTGGTAATTAGCTATTTATAGATATCATTTGCTATATTACAGATTGTATATACATTTTCTTTTGTTAAAGATGTATTAGATGTATTTAAACTATTGTATTCGTGAATGCAATAACAAAAATAAGCGTGCATAGGGAAAGTCCAGCTAATCAGTTGTTGTATTCGAATGTATTCGACTGTATTCATGGTGTAAAACATGGGATTACAGCTGGACAGATTATCGTATTCGACTATATTCGTCTGCATTTACGGCGTGAAACAAGAGATTACACTATTTTTATATGAAAAATAAATCAATTAACATAATGGACTCCTAATATAACTCAACAACCTCAATTATAACACACAAATTTTGTATTTTTAGTTATAGAAAAGATTCTCAACCGAAAAACACCCAAAAAATATAGCAATCTTTAAAAAAAATTATATAATACATCTGAATACATTAATTATATTAAATAAAAAATATATTAATACATTAATGAAATACAACAGGACAGTAAATACAATGAAATACATGGAATACAACGAGATACATTGAACTACAATTAAAAAAAGGACAAAAAAATATTGAAATATATTAACAGAAAATTCAAATTGCTCAGCCCTAAACTTTGTCTTCTTTGTTCAAGGGATTTCCCCAGATCAATTGCGTCTGATTTTTGCCGGAAAGCACTTTGAAGACGGCGGTACCCTAGCTGATTACAACATCTAGAAGGAGACGACTCTTCATCTCATGCTCTGTCATGGTAGTGCTAAGAACAGGAAGAAGAATCGGAGCCGAAGAGGGTCGACGACGACAAAGGGGTTCGATACACATTAATATAGCACTTCATCTTCAAATAGAAAATAATCTCGTTAATTCCCCCAATCTGTTGGAACACCATCAACCCAACAGATATCTAAAGATAGAAATAAAGAAGAGCAAAATAAGTAATTTTAGAAACGGCAAGAGAAACTGGGGCTAATGGGGGCTTAGGCTTAACAAGCCAAACGGCAGAAAGGGAAGGCAAAGGCCAACTAATTCAGCCCAATTTGATACCCAAAATGGGCAGTTTGAGGGGTAATAATACTAGGAGGCTTGGGCCTGAAGCTGAGCCCAATAGGAGAGGGGCAATAATCGAGGCTTGACAAGGACAAAGCCATAGCCCATAGGGCCGCCAATTCCACATTTTACATTCTTGGCACCAATAATTCAATCAGGGCCTGAATAAGGCCCAAATAATCTTAAACATATGGCAAGATGATAGGCAAAATTCCGAATTACAATACCCAAATAACCTATTGTATACCTTTCTAAGAAATGTTTTACTGCCGATATACATTTGGGATTCAAAATTACTCACTAGTTATGCAACAGTCATGTATACAACTATCTTAATCAGTGATAAATAGTTTAAATTTACAGCAATTATCAAACATGTAATCTTTGCTTGAATTATAGCTCTAAAGATGACATAAATTTAAAGCTAATCAACAAAGGATTCCACAACTGACTCAAGCATGCATCACAGTACACTCCGACCCTCTAAATGTTTAAACATTTAAACTCTCTACCCCAAATCGCAAACCAATATAAGAGGCAAAAGACTACACAATAACTTGAAGAGGAAATACAAGAACAACAAAATGGAAAATACATAAAAGAATTGAGATTAATGCATGGACATGAAAAAAATCTAAAAGTAAATGTTAATATTCAGCAAAACTCAAACCTCCAACTTGTTTGCATGTTTCATATTTGCATCTCAGATAACATTAGGGCCAAGGAGTACCCGGATACCAAAGGCAAAACACAGATGTAAGGACCTTAGCAAAAGCACAGCCGTGAGAAAGGCAGCAAACAAACAACAATACACAACTTCCTTAGTTCAAATTAAAACCCAGAAAAAGCACATACCCAATGAAAGATTTTTAAAGTTCTTCCTCAAGAAAAGAGAATCAGAAAACTTAGTCAATTTCCAATGAAACAATGCAGAAAGCTTTTTTATAATCTTTTCAGGGTCTGCGTGTGTGTAAAGAGTGAGAGGAAGGCCTTATTTATATAACAGAAATCTGTTGTGTGCCTTCCAAGGCAAGGGGATAGTATTTTTTTCAAAATACCCCTCAAAGGACATCTTGTCTAACAGAAAATGGACAGGTGTCCTTAATCTAGAAGCTTCTAGATGCCTTATCCGAAATTCTTACTTTTCTACTTTTCAATTGACCTCCTAAGTTCTGTTATGACCCGTTTAGACCCCCTTTTAGTTTCTATTTGCTCAATTGAAACCCCTGAAAGTTTTAAACCTTTACAAACTAAACAAACAATTGTCTAACAGAAACCATAGGCCAACCGAATCAAATGGCCTTAATTTATAAAATATAAATTGGTTTAAAATGAAATCATAAACAAACCCAACGCTTGAACAATCATAACTGACATTAGCAAGAACAATCAATAAATGAACCTATTCGAGATTTAAGCTTTGAAACAATCAACACAATCATCTTAGCAGGGGATCAAAGCACTACGATTCACTAACATAAAAATTTCATTGAATACAAGTTTAACTAATTAAAATAAACCCTAAATGAAGAACTACTGATTCTGATTGCAACAATACAATATTATTAACCGTAAATCGATGACTAACTTTGACGATCATTCACAAGAAAACATAATCTAACGGCTTGAGATTAAAACTAACTACTGCTTTTCTTTTTTAGAAAAAAGAAACAAAAACGAACAAAACAAAACCAAAAAAAATAGAAGAAAAGGAGAAGAAGCTAAAGAAAGATAGGAAAATGAGGAAATAGAAAGGGGGAAGGAAAACAAGTACCTACTGCAACGAACGACCAGTATACGATAAACTTTCGCTGGTCTTTGGATTGTGCATAAAATCCAGTGAACTTTAAAATGGGCCGGAATTGGTACTAATCAATTGTTCTTGATAAGAACAATCAACTGGTACAAATTTCGACCCCAAATCAATCATCAAATCCTTTTGAACCTAGAAGGGAAGAAAATTAGGGTTTTTACTTTCTTCTTGGAACCAGATTCAAAATTGGGACTAATGGGTGGGGGTTTTTTGGGAAGGTGATGGTAGTTCAGGGTTTAAAGAGGTGTGTAGTGTGCGGGCTGTGATTTTGGGGTGGTTTAGGTGAGTTAAGGTT
Source organism: Nicotiana benthamiana (assembly GCA_034376525.1). NCBI lineage: Eukaryota > Viridiplantae > Streptophyta > Magnoliopsida > Solanales > Solanaceae > Nicotiana > Nicotiana benthamiana. The sequence goes on from CM067340.1 coordinate 116,605,363, forward strand.
TTTGGGATTGAGTCTCAGATTCAATATTCGAAAAGTTTGAAGGTGGATTTGGGGAAAAGGATCTAAAGATATAGAAAGAGGAAGGCAAAGGGATTGTGTGGTGTAATTTTTAGGTAGTTTGGAGACCGGCCGTCGACCGGAGATGATGGGAAATTTTAGGGCGGCGGCTAGTATTGGCTGTGTTAGAGCGAATAAGATGAAGAATGGGAAGGGTCCAAATGGAGGGGGGGTGAGCTATTTAGGACAGTTATATACTGAGTCTAAGACCAGTTCATAGCCGTTGGATCACAATGATCCAACGGTTGTGATGTGGGATGGCCAAAACGGGGTCGCTTAGTTAGATAGGGAGTTGGACTGGGTAAAGGTTTGGGCTTGGGGCAGATATGGGTCGAAAAAATGGATGGGTGTCCACTGGATTGGCCTAATTCATGGCTTTAAAACAAAGTGTCAATTTCCTTTCTTTTGTTTTATTATTCTTTTTTCTTTTTATAATTAATTAAAATTCTAAATAAAATCCTAAGTTGATCTAATTTGTAAAATTAAATTAATTATATATTATAAAAAATATAAAAAATCATTTAATCCTAACTCAAAACGAAAAACTACTATTCCAAAATTAAAAGCTGAAAATGTAAGAGTTAGCACATTTTTGTAATTTTCAAATTTAATAAATCGAATAGTTAACTAAATAATCCTAAAAGTGTAAAAATGAAGACTAAATGCAATGTCAGGTAATTTGTATCTCTTCATGATTTTAATAAAAATAGTAAATAAATACAAACAATTAACACAAATTCTCATAAAATCCTATAAAATTATAGATAATGGAATATTTTTATTTTCTTGAATTTTATGGGAGTAATTCCTGTAGGGCAAAATTCATGTGCTCACAAGCGACCTCAGGGATATTTCCCTCCTCCCACAAACTCTTGAATATGTCCCGTTGGGCCTCGGCATGAACCCACAGCTCTTGTAAGTGGCAAGGAATAACATCAGAAGCAAATTCAACTTGGGCCAACAATTGTGCCTTTCCGGCCTCAAGTACAACAACCTGATCTCCCAAGTTTGAAGATTCCCGATCAATTTCGCCAATGCACTCTTCGAGTCTCGCCCCCTTAGCGTGGCCGTTGCCTTCTCGGATTCCTGCTCGGATTTGAAGGAAACGGATAATGTCCTCCAACACCATGCCCTTGCTGAAGCTATCGCTCGAGCACTCTCGGCGCTCTCCAACTCGGATACTTTTCTCTCCAGCTCGGTTAATTTCCCTATCCGGTCCACACTCAAATCCTCAACCCTGATGTCAATTTGATCAAGCTCGGACTACAACAATAGCACTTTCCGCTGAAGATGCTCACACTCTGTGGTGACCCCCTTCCTCAACTCAAGTTCCTCGTCTTTCACACAAAGTAGCTCCTCGAGCTCACTATTCCTGCGAATGGACTACATGAGCTCTTAATCCCTTTTCTCTGGCTTCTCCCCAAGAGATTATTTACTGGTTCTTGCCTTGAGGTAGTCATGTATCTCATGACACTTGTTGCGCTAGTGCCGATGCTTTTCCAACATCATCAGAAAAATCATTACAAGAGTGTCGGCCCTGCGCGCAATTTCAATCCACAGCATGTAAGACTAAAAAAAGATAAAAGAGTTGGTAAAGTTGAAGGCCGCCAAAAATAGAAGAAACGCAAAAAAGAAACGAAGTGGAGAAACTTACCTTCAGACCCATGGCGGCCACTTCATGCATCAACTCAACGTCACTAACATCCCGAAGAGCCTCACACCATGTGACACAGCATAAAAGGTGAAACTGCGGATCCAAGCTTTATGTGTCCCTAATAAGGATTCCGATGGAATCTCAAGTATACAGGAGGGACCTTCCACTCTCACCACAATATAGGTAACGCCTTCTGCAAACATACCAACATCATCAGGATCGAGGTCGGAGTCAAACTTGTAGTCGTTGACCACGACCCCCTTTCCCCTTTTATGGCCGAAGAAGAAGCACGATTTGGTATGGAAAAAGATGGCCTGTCCAAAGCGGCAACAGCATCCTCGGGACCCCAACTTCCCATCGCGATAACCTGATAATGAATCACAATAGCTGGAGCCTCTATCATCTGGTTGGCCTCGCCCACCTGGCTTGCTCTGCTGCGGGGTTAGCATCGGTGCCAGGTTCAGACACTGTCAAGGTAATGTCGCCCCCTGAAGACACTATAGCTAAATGAGCCAATTCAGACACCACTCACCGCCTCTTTGGCGGCCCTCTCCATCATCAACATGGTAAGATTCACCCATTGAGCGAGCAGAGTACGCCATAGTCTCCGTGTGAGGAATATTTCCATGCACACGGCCTCGGCCGTAGGAGTGGATGGGCAGCTCTTAATGTAGGCCGGGAAGCAAACCTTGGTGTGGGTCAGGTAGAAGGTGCCAGTTGACTGAACGCAAGTGGAGGAGCCCTCACCCTTCGCACTCTCCCTATTAAAGGAGAAAAATGATCATGTAAGCGACATGATCAAATTGCAAAACAAAGAACAAGGAAGTTGCAATGGGCCAACTTACCAGTGAGAAGCTTACGCCCGTATCTCTCATAGATGGACGCCAACTCATAGGCCCCCTCCGTATGAGAAAGAATAGTAGTAACCCATTCGTGGATATCATTAAGGAGGGAGGCAATAGGTGAAAGCAGAAAAAGAATTAGAAATACCACCTGAGGAATGGTCGGCCACCACCTCGAGCGAAGTTGTAAATCAAACAAAAGAAAACTTATTGGCGAAGTTCCACGTCTCGGGAAGCCATGTTAGGTCTGCTACATGGTTCTCATTCCGCATGAAGAAATAACTATCCCAGAATGATGATTAGCCTTGTCGTCCATCTTCACCACCAAATTCTTTGTTCCTCGGTGATGCATGTGGATCATCGAGCCTCGAATAAGTTGGGGAATAAAAATTTTAAGCATATGCCCTAAAGTGACCTCTCGACCAGTGAGCTCTGCGAAGTTGAGCATTATGAAAAAGAGTTTATATACGTACGATGAAAGTTGAGTCGGGCACACCTCGTAGTAGCGGCAAAAGTCTACCACTAGGGAGAGGAACGGACGCATATATCCATCAATAAAATGGTATGTGTAGAATGCACAGTATCCTAGGCGATGCAGATGCATAATGTTCGTTCCCATCACTGGTTTCATTTCAATATGATTCGGAATTCCCCACATTATAGCACTGCAATTGTCATTTCATGCATGATAGATGACGCACGCTCTGGCTCTTCTCCGTTGGGGCTGTTAAAATCATTCCATAATTTCCCCGGGCGGGGCAGTATTTCAGCCACTATCAGAATCCCCTCATCTTTCGCCGCCTCTGCTTTTTCTCTGAGAATGGGTGTGTCATTTTTTGGCATAAGAGTTTCAACGGTTCCATCAGTAAGGGAAAAAGTACCATCCATTTATATCAATTAATCGAAGTAAATAAGTAAGAAAAAAGAGAGAAAGACGATGGTGGCATCAATTTCTGACTGGAAAGAGAACGAACTCAGATATTTGAAGTATTCAAGAAGGTATAGGCTTGCTAAGCTTCTTTGATAAGATGAAAAAGTGTGGCAATAGAATGTTGTTTTCTCCCTATTTATAGAAACATAAATATCCTAAGCGGGAAACCCAAGAGCCACCAATCAAAACTGATAGGGGCACAAGAAACGATACGATTATTGCCAAGCATGCACCTTAATAAATCATGACTCATCGAATCGACACAACGGTTCAACTCCAAACAGACGTAACAGTTCAATGATATCATTGAAGCATCATGCCACCACCTCGACCTAAAAGTGTCGCTCAAGGAATAAACATTCAGATTTCTCCTGACTTTCAAATAAGGTAAATACCGTCCGTTGAGCCCGCTAAGAGGCGACCTCAACGGACGGAAGGACTAACTGTAAGGGTCAAAACCTGACTGTAGTGGTCATCCCCAAAGAAGAATGATAAGGGCTAGACCAAGCTGTAATCATGCCCAGGGATCAATATTGCAAAGAGAACCTCGACCATCATTGGGGTCATCGTTGAAAGCGTACATCGTAGAATAAATGTGTTGTTCGAGTAGACAACAAAAAGTAAAATCGTAAGAAGGCACGCCAGTCAAAGACCATTGGATAAATGGGAAAGGAACTATATATATTAGGGGGATCTCAAAGAAGAAGGGGTATTTTATAGCAGGAGAGTAACCACAACAAACAATAGAGGTATCTCTTGTTTATCATCAATTACTTCTCTTCCCCTTCTTTGCTCCCTTGTTCATGATGCATCTTTTGCTCTGAATGTAAGCTCACATCTCATGTTTGAAGTACGATTATCTCATTAATAAATCTTATACATTCCTAATCTTCTTTATTTCGCACTTTAAATGCTTGGATATGATATTAATTATGCTTGGCTATGATTTACCTTCTTTATTATCAATAATTAGTTTGACAAAAGAATTTTAAGCTTTTTCCCCAAACAATCTTAATGGTTGTCACGACCCAAAATCTACTAGTCGTTATAGCATCTAACCCAAACCCTTTAGGTCATCCAATTAACCACTAACACAACTCCAATAAAATAAATGTGATCATCAATTGATACATCTAGATCCCAACATAATAACCTAAGGATTGGTAGTAGAAGACATGAGCTACTAAGACTTGATTATTACAAAAATGAATATGAAATAAATACAACTTATGTTTGAATTATACATAAATAGAATTCAACTCTAATACTACCCAGGGACAAGTAGAGCCACCGGAAGGCACGAACATCTTCAGAGTCAACTCCCGACATAAACCGCAGCTCCGCTTCAAAATCTACATGCAAGGTGCATAAGTATAGTATGAGTAGAACCAAGGCATGTACTCAGTAAGTATCTTGAACACTCACTGATATAACCTCTACAGAAGACTAGCAATAGAACAATACTAGAACATAACATAATAGAGTAAAAGAACACAATTATGCGATGCAATCAATGATTTCTAGAAGATCGATGATTAATACTCCTCAATATTAGGACCAATCCTTTCCTTTGAGTGATAACTAGTAAATCACAATAACAAATCCATAACCTTCATAGTGTGAGAAATATACACAAGATATCAAATTCAATGGCACGACAACACCCTTTGTGCATTTATCTCATTCTCACCAAATACACGCTTAACAGTACCAACCAGGTGAAAGAAATACCGACAATAGTAATGACTAGGTAGGAAGCATAAAAATGATGACATCACTTAGGAAAGGAGAACATAGTTTCACATAACTAGCATGGTAGAAGGCATAGATGTAGATATAACAAATAAAAGGGGAAATCATGATCTTTATAAGCTAACAAGTAGAGACATGAATTGATAACATGGTAGAAAGCTTATATAAAAGTGCAAAAAACTAGGTACGACATGGATGTAATTATAATAGCAAAATGTAGAAATAGTATTTGCAAGTTAAACAAGTAGAAGGCATGAACAATGCAACAAGAATTCAGATAGAGAATAAAGGCAAGACAACGATGACAAGTCACATACCCGATAATCACTCACCTTAGTCTAATCTTTAATGCATATTTAATACGCATCGAGCAACTTGTGCTCCACCAACACATGACTATTTGAAGAAAAAACCATGAAATACCTCAGCCCAAAAACTGACACAACGCATGATCCTACAATCAAATCGTCATTAGCAGACTACCCCCCTTAGTTCGAAGCCATATAACACCTCATCAGTAATCCAAAGTGCAATATCTTCATAGCACGCCCTGACCTCACATGGCTATTGATGTTCTGAATATCAATACCACAAGAGGGGGGGGGGAGTGATTTGTGTGGTACCCAAGTTTTCGATCTAGAAGAACCTAGTTTTCTAGGTGTTCTAACTACTACTGTTGCAGAATTAAAAGTACAAAAAATAAAGAACACAGAAATTTTTACGTGGAGAACACCTAGCTCAAAAGGTGAAAAAACCAGGACCTACTTCTCAGTAGGATTTTTCCAAACATCCACTAAATTCACTAAGCTAAAACAACATTTACAAAGACTCTTTGTAAATATAAGGATTAACTCTAATCCATGTGTAGCCTATAACTTCAAGTTATAGGCTACACAACCTCAATTGTTGCGACACCTTCAAGTTAGCCTATAACTTGAACACTCCATGTACCTATTACAAATGCTTCTATGAAAGCTGAAAAGGTACAACTTCAAACCACCTACTACAATTGAATAGAATAAGAATAAATACAATGGAACTGGTTCTTCAATCTCGTTCAAGTAGCTTCAGAAGTGCACACTTAAATCTCATATAAATTGCTTGCAAAATAACCTTGCTCTTTTGCTCTCAATTTAGTTTAACTTCTGCGTAAGTGCAATGCCTATTAAAGTGAACAATCATTATTATTTAATGAGTTAGTAATTAGAGTTTGATTAAGACTCAATTGTTGATCTTCCATCGAAGTTGAGTCCTTGAACAATACAAACTCCAACTCTATCCTTTATCCGGATTGTGTTCTCTTCTCACGAGGAGACTTTCTCTCCTCATCCAATATGCAACCTTTTAGACTAGTTTAGGAGATATTACTTCTTTATCACTGAGACTTATCTCCTTCACGTGTATCTCACATGTCTAGGTTGATAAACACTATAGCTCATATGATGGACCTAGTCCATGACTGAGTACATTTTTCATTCTTCAAAACATCACCTGAACATGGGCCAACAAATTCCTCTTTTGATGAGGACAAACTTTGTGCTTTTACTAATTAAAGAACCTGTAGGAACTCAGCTTGACCATCAACACATTAACTTATAATTTTAACTTATCATCAAGGACCAGCCTTAATTAGGTTATAAATATCACATTATTCAGAATAAAGAGTAAAGCACAATATCTCTTCCCCCATTTGGCATCATTGAAAAGTTTCACACATTTTGAATCCCATATTTTAGTAATTACTCATGTCTACTTGGGCAACTGCTAGTGAAATCATGGATTAAATTATCAATAATCAACAGACATATCCAAACTATTAAGATCAGAATCTTCATAGAACAAGAGAAATAGCAATTTTCATTGATAAGATATGTTTCCACCAACAAACCAAAAAAAGAAAGAAAACTTCCAAAACATCAGAAAAACAGAAAAAAGTCCCAAATCTGGGTCATTGGGTGTACTGAACTGGTTCAGAAGACAAGAACTGGGCATTCTAAGGCTTGGATGAACTAGAGGGCTGGGTTTGGAGGAGGTTGAGCATATTCTGAAGCATCCCATCACTCTTCTCCTTTTCTTTTTCTAGCTCAGCTATAAGGTTATCTCTCTCAATTTCCAATTCAGCAACAAGAGCCTGGAGCCTAGGAATTTCAGCCATAACCTTGTTGTTCCAGGTGTCTTCAGAGATGAACCAGGTTCAAGTGGGGTGGCAATGACTAGATAGTCACAAGCCAGAATAATCTTGACGCCAAAGTGTTCCTTGCTTGATTCCATCTCCCACTTCTTCAAAGGCGCATTCAGCCTGTCCAAAACAGTAGTCAATATGAACCCATATGGATTGGCATGAGCCTTGGAGCCATTTATGACCATGTTCCGTAATTTGGAAATAAAAGCAGGCTAATTGATCTGCATTCCTCTCATAAGGCACTCCATAAGTACCAGGTCCATGTAGTTGGCAGTGTGCCTCCTCTCATATATGGGCTGCATGCACTTGTTAACAAATTCAAATAAGACCTTATGCTCAGGCCTCATCTCACTTTTCTGCACAAACCTTGCTTGAGGCACATCTTTAACAGTTGCGACATCACAAAAATTCCTAGTGATTTGAAGAGCAGTAGGGAGAAAATCTAGATATGACCACCTTTGCCTTTTATAATCATCATACCCCTCACTAGGTATGTCTAGAATCTCACCCAATATGAGTGCATCTAAAATGCACCTTTACTCCTTTCACCAAGCTGGTGACTACCCCATTCTTCACTATGGCATTGGCCATAAACTCAATCAACTCTTTCCTAGCCAGCCTCCTATCCATTTCAAGGACCATGTCCTCCTAACCTTGCAGCTAGGGAATCCACCAGTCTTCTTATTCCTGGATCATCCAGGTCTCTCAATAGTCTTCTTTTTAAAAAAATTCTTCTGCCAAAGATGGCAAACCTATCTATTTCCTCTTATTCTTCTCCACTTCATTCTTCTTCTTCTTCTTCAGTAATTTTTACCTTCTTACCTTTCACTGCAGATCTGGTTCTTTTGGCTAAAAAGTGTTCATCAGATACAGGTTCAGAGGAAGACTTCTTGGAAGAAGCCTTGAACCTTTTTGGTTTGGGTGCAGGAACCTCCATAGTTGTTCCTCTTTCTTGATGGACCAGTTCTATGTCTTCTTCTTCTTCTTCTTCCCCAACCTCAGAACTCCCCACAACCTTTGCTTTTTCCTTCTCCTTCTTCTTCTTCTTGCTTTCTTCCAAAGCTTTCTGTAACTTAGCTTTACTTTGTTTGACCCTACTTCTAGTGGCTCTTCCCTTAGGTACTGAAGGTACAATATGTTTTGGGATGACATTTTCTTTTTCTTTGTTGCCTTGGAAGCAGTTAGAGCCTTTTGTGTGGAAGCTTTTCACTCCTTTGGATTATAACTGCCCCAACCCTCTTCAGAATATCAACAACTGTCTCATCCGCAGATGAACCAGGTTCATCTTGTTGCTTGCTTAGATGAATAAGCCATTCAGCCGCCTCCCCAGAACCACTTCTCTTGACTTGTTGCCACTTTCTTCAACACCTCCACATATAGCCGAAACTTTTTCTTTCCCATTTCCCCTTTCATCATCACTTGTCCCTCTCTCTCTCTTTCTTTCTCTCTCTCTCTCTCTCTCTCTTTCTCCCTCTCTCTCTCTCTCTCTCTCTCTCTCTCTCTCTTTATTTTTACCTCCACTTCTACAGGATTAATCCCCCTTTACATCTTTAACTTCTACAGGATTAATCCCCCTTTACATCTTTGACTGGACCAACTAGGAAAAATCTATTTTCTATATTTTCAACCATAGTAGAGAATACCACACAAGAACTTACCTCGCCAGGGGTTTCTTGAATTTTGTCAGTGTCAGAAGACCCATGTTCTTCACCTTCGCTGGCAGAAATAAAATCATCAGACTTAGAAATTGATTCAGATTCTTGAGCTTTCCCTTCTCTGGCTAGCCTTAAATTTCTCATTTAGAACTTTCCTTAAAGCTCCAGAAGCTACAGTGTTTTTGGACAACATTGTCTGCCTACGAAACCTAGGTTTTGGGGGTTTCACTAGGGGGAGTAGATGAGGATGTATTGGAAGGGAATACTGGTGGTGGAGTGCCAGGATTATTGTGGGGGTTAGTCATGGTGGATTGTTTCTTGAGAAAAATTTGGGAATTTTGGATAGAAGAAGGGCGATCAGAATTTGGGAAAAGTTTTGATGGTTATGGACTAATGACGGGAGATGTGGTGTGTATTTAAAAGTGATTAGAATTAAATATAGTAACGGTAGATTTTTTCAGAGGTCAATTAGAAGTCTAATCACAGTGTAATTCCGGTCTCTTAGTGATTATCAGGCATCGCTAGAGTTTAGGCAAAAATACCGATTTTTAGAGTTCTAGGGGAATGAAACTGGCTCAATGCTCAACGGATAGAATTTCTGGGAATTTGATGAATGTAGACTTCTTCTCATGATTGAAAAAATAATCTTTCTAATTGTGTTGAGTATAGAAAACATACCTGAACTTTTCATATGAACACATACTGATGAACCAGGTTCTTCATATAGAAATATCATCAACATGCCTCAAATGCCAAAAATAGAAGAAAGTTTGTAAGAGATCAGTGAGTCATATATATACACATTTCACAGGAATATACTAATTAAATTATGAAACTGAGTAAGAATTGATCTAGATTTATACACAAAGTTAGAACTCCTAACCAATTTTTTTTCATTGTGCATTCTGAACTAGACCTATTAGGTGATCTTAATTATACCTAATTCCAACATGTTCCTCTCAAATTTTTTCTCTACTTAGTGCTTTTGTGAAAATGTCGGCTATTTGTTTATCAGTAGCACAGGATTCTATTGAAATTAATCCTTTCTCATAGCTGTCTCTTAAGAATTGGTGTCTAACATCTATGTGTTTAGTCCTCTTATGATGAACAGGGTTCTTTGTCATACTTATAGCACTAGTATTATCAAAGAATATTAGAATACATCCCAGTTCAAGTCCAAAATATAACATATGTTATTGGATCTATAGCAATTGAGAACAACAAGAAGCAGTAGCAACATATTCAACTTCAGCAGTAGACACGGCCACAAAATTTTGCTTTTTGGTAGCCCGTGACACATGAAATGAACCAAGGAAGTGTGCCATACCTGAGATGCTTTTCCTATGGACTAAAAAACCTGCATAATCAACATCAGCATATCCTACTATATCAAAATTACTATATTTAGGATACCAAAGATACATATCAGTGGTGCCTTTCAGATTTATCAGTATCCTCTTGACAATAGTCAAGTGGGACTCTTTTGGATTTGCTTGAAAATAAGCACAAAGCTCAACACTGAAAATAATATTAGGTCTGCTTGCTGTAAGATACAAGAGTGAACAAATCATACCCCTATACAACTTTTGATCAACTGATGAACCAAGTCATCAATATATAATTTAGTGGCAGTTGCAATGGGCACGTCTTTTTCTTTAGATTCCTCAATTTTAAACTTTTTGATTAGTGCTTTTGTATACTTTTGATGATGGGTCATGGTTCCATTTGGAATTTGTTTGATATGCAAGCCTAAAAAGAAGTTAAGCTCATTCATCATGCTCATTTCAAACTCATTCCTCATTAGTTTTGCAAAGTCCTTACTCAGCCTATCAGTAGTAGCCCCAAATATGATGTCATCCACATATATTTGTACGACAAGGAGATTTTTACCTTTTTATCCTTAAAAATAAGGTACTGTCAATTTTATCTCTTTTGTAACCATGCTCTAGTAGGAATTTGGATAGTCGTTCATACCAAGCTCTTAGGGCCTACTTGAGCCCATAGAGAGCCTTTTCTAACTTGTACACATGCTCAGGACATTCCTTGCTCTCAAACCCTGGAGGTTATTTTACAAACACTTCTTCCGTTAGGTAGCCATTTAGAAAGGCACTTTTGACATCCATCTGATGGAGAGTGAATTCCATGTGTGCTTCAAAGGCTATAAGGAGTTCGATTGCCTCTAGTCTTGCAACTGGAGCAAATGTCTCATCAGAGTCCATACCCTCCTCTTGGCTGTATCCTTGTACTACCAGTCTTGCTTTGTTTCTTGTAATTGCTTCATCTTCATCAAGTTTGTTTCTGAAGACCCATTCTGTACCAATGACTGATCTATCCTTGGACCTTGGAACTAGATGCCAAACTTCACTTCTTTGAAATTGGTTGAGTTCATCCTGCATTGCATTTACCCAGTTTGCATCCTGCAAAGCCTCAACAATATTTTTATGTTCAATAAGAGATAGGAAAGCATCAAAAGCACACAGATTCTTTAGCTGTGATCTAGTTTTGACTCCAGATGTTGGATCAGTAATAATGTTCTCAATGGAATGAGAAGTTTGATACTTGTGAGGTTTCAGAATCAACTAGTTTCCGCTAGATGTCTCTCCCATGTTCTGTTGCTGAGGAATAGGTTCATGAATAGTTTCCTCTAGAAAGTTTGATTCAATTTCTCCTTGTTTAATGATTCCCCCTGTCAGGTTGCCCTAATTTGAAGGACATGTTCCTTCTTTTGATATCACTTTGACTTGTGCTGGTGATTCAGTCAATTCCTTTACCAATCTAATGGCTTCATCTTCATGTTCATGTCTCTCAGAAAGAATGTTAGTTTCATCAAATACTACATGTATATTTTTTCTACACACATAGTTCTTTTACTGAACATTTTATATGCTTTACTATGTGAAAAACTATCCCAAGAACACTCCCTCATCACTTCTAGATCAAACTTACCTAGGCCGTCTTTTCTGTTATTGTGCACATAGCACTTGCAACCAAATGCCTTAAGAAGTGATATGTTTGGTTTTTTCCCTTTAAGTAACACATAGGGAGACTTCTCTACCAGAGGTCTGGTCATGCATCTATTGCTTATGCAATGTGCAGTGTTTATAGCCTCTGTCCAGAAGCTGTGGGGCAATTTACTAGAAAGCAGCGTGGTTCTAGCCATGTCCTCAAGAGTTTTGTTCTTCCTTTCAACTACTCCATTTTTTTGAGAGGTCCTAGGGGCAAGGAAATTATGATCTATATCATTTTCATCACAGAATTTAGCAAACTTGGAATTTTCAAATTCAGTTCCATGATCAGGCCTAATGGATGCAAGTTGATTTCTTAATTGCTTCTGAGTTTTTTCTAACAAATGCAATAAACATGTCAAATTCTTCATCTTTGGAGGTTAGAAATAAAATCCAGGTAAATCTAGTGTCACGACAGAAATCGATGGTCCGCGACCGGCACCTGGTACCATACTCAACCGAGTACTAATGTAGCGTATCTTTCTTATGACATCATTATATACACGTGACATACGGGCCTAGTAGGCCAATATAATCATTTATAAACTCAAACATAGGCCGACAAGACCGTACAATTTTCCACGTATACGCCATATGTCTACAAGCCTCTAAGAATACATAAATATCATAAAGATCGGTATATAGCCCCCCATATACATGTCTAAATCATACTAACCAAACAAGCAAATCCGAAGCAAATGGAGCATACCCGCCCACTAAGTTGATAGCCTACTTGGAGGGCTCTCGACCTGTCTATTGAGACCCGCGGGCATGAACCGCAGGTGTCCTCAGGAAAAAGCAGTATGAATAATGTATTGAGTATGTAAGATATATAAGTAAGTACATAAGAGACATGGAAGAAATATAGAGTACATGACTCAACTCGCAATTCTGAATAACTTTGTAAATCATAAATTACTTTTAGTATTATGCATATGCGTATGAATGTCATGTCATGCATAGGTACATGTTTCATAGCATCATTAGCCTCTGAGGGCATCCCATCATATCATACTGGTCACTGTGGGCAAAATCATCATCGTATACTAGCTGATCAGGTGGTGGTGCGTATATGATGTCGTAACCTTTTCCATATCCCATATACATATACTTACATACATATATATTCGTATATAATGCCGTTTGAATATATATATATATATATATATATATATATATATATATATATATATATATATATATATATATATATATATATATATATATATATATATATATATATATATATATATATATATATATATATATATATATATATATATATCTATATATATATATCTATATATATATATATAACGTCGTCTGAGTCATGGGTCAATGTACTTGTATAAATGCATGAACTGCATATGAAATATGATAACAAAATAGTTCGGTACATCATAAGGCCATTATACATCTGATTAATATCATAAATTATTTTACGTATTTTCTAAGACCCATGAACAGGTGATGAAATAATAAGACATATGAAGATTCAAGAACATAGGCACTTCTAATACTCTTATGATAGAGTCATAGATGGAAGTTGTGCCTTTTCTCGTTTCTCTTGTATCATATGGATCATGCCAAAAAGAAAGAAGGGATAGCCTTAACATATCTGGAATAGAGAAAAATCAATATCATATGCTTAAAAAAGATTACACCGTATTCCATTAGAATCGTAAAATCTCATATTATTATTGTGCTAAAAAATCTCGTTGAATTTTGGTTGAAGAATGAAAATCTTCACTGAACTGGAATGTTACTATCCTAAAATTATTATAGGAAGTAATTTAAGAGTGAAACCATGCCAGAGAATTTTATAAAAGACATAGAACGAGTGTCGGCAGTGTTTCCATGAAACTATCTAGGATAACATTAACCCCTACAAAAATACAAATGATTTATTGGTCTATGTCGCTACCACAAGAACTAGATACAATGAAATAGAAAGTAGCTGTGAGAAGAATAGCAATGTATACAAAAAAGAAGAATTGGCAGAAAGGTAGGGTAGAAGAATGGTAGAGAAATCCTTTAATATAGATATGGCTTTTGACTTAAAGCCATCCAACGTTCAATCCGAGATTGTCTAACTTTACTTTAATCAGTTTCTTCTCTAAGTGCCACCTAATCAAAGTAATTCATTAATTACTTTGAGTTTTGCCCTACATAGAAATAACTTCTACAAATAAACTAAAAATGATTTTTAATGAATTTTAGAATCTTTTCTTTATTTAATTGCATTTCATGTATTAATATTTTAAAATCATAGAAAAAGCACAAAAAATATCATATTTTAATTTTATGTCACTTTAGGTCCAATTTTCATATAGAAATTAATTTCATTACGAAAATCGCAAAAAATGATCATCTTTAGCTTTTAATCTTTAAAATTAGCATTTTTCTTTAGTTTAAAGTTAATTAGTTATTTTAATTTCTACAAAAATAATTTAGGACTTTAATTAATTAATGAAAAGAAAAAGGAAAAAAACAAAGAAAGCAATATATTTTTGATTTTATTTCTTTTAAAATTGGGCCAATTTCTAAAATGACCCAACTAAAAACGCCTAGATCCCCAAAGCTTAGAGGAGAACTACAAAACACACTTCTCTCACGCCGCTTATTCTTCACCGCCGGCATCTCTCCCCTCCAAACGACTGGCCATCACCATAACCAGCGTCTTCATCATCTCCAAAACTAGCAGTGAACAGCAGTGCTGCCATCTTCACAGCAGCAACCAAACGACCCTAGAACCAAACGACCAGGTCAGTCCATCGCTGCTGCCTCCTCGTCCGCCATTTACGTCTCCCTCACGTCCAGCAGCAACCTCACGTCCAGCAGTTCTGTTTCTTTATCAACAAAAACACGACCATATGATTTTGCTTTTCAGTTCTATTATGCATTCAATTTAAACTTAAAATTTTTGCTTCTTTTGGTTTTAATGGAAATCAATTCAGTTCCGGTTGTGAAGCTTTGTTTGAGTTTGCAACTTGGCCGTTGTTGAAGTTTGTCGCGGTTCTGGTGAGCTCTGAGGTCCCAGCGCAGCTCCGATTGTCGACTTCCTGTTGATTGCGAGAATCAGATCCGGTTTGTTAGTAAAATCATTGAGGTTTGTTTCATTGTTTCATTTGGCTTTAGTTAATTCATGAATCTTAGGACTTATTTTTGTAGGAATAAATAGTCGTGAGAGTATTTAAGTCGTTTAATTTTTAAGAGTTCCGTGTGAAGTGAATCTGTTCGTTAATGCAATATAGGTTGTGATCGATTTTAATATTGATTCCATTGTGAAGATGTTCAAATTGGGCGAGTTGTTTGTCTTTTAGCATGTAAAACTCCACCCCCTTTTCCTTGTGTTAGTAATCCCAATAGGTGTTGTTGGAAATAGAAGCAGAATATGATTGATACTGTGTTCTATGGTAGTTATATTTTGCCAAAACTAACTACAAACCTAGTTTTCGGAATCTCTATTTTAAACAGTCAAATAGAAGGAGGAGCGTCGTCTCCATTATTTTGGAAAACATGCGGCTATCCAGAGTGTTCTTTTTTTTTTTTGTGTCTTTTCGTCCGTGTTTCTGGAGTTTTTCGTGTATCTTTTTTGTGTAGTCTAGGTTCTATTATATAGATTTGAGTCTAGGTTTTAGGATGAGCTAATGGATTTGAGGGAATTTGGGTCTTAAAAGTTAGTTGGGTCATTTTAGAAATTGGCCCAATTTTAAAAGAAACAAGACCAAAAATATATTGCTTTCTTTGTTTTTTTCTTTTCTTTAATTAATTAAAATCATAAATTATTTTTGTAGAAATTAAAATAACTAATTAACTTAAAACTAAAGAAAATGCTAGTTTTAAAGATTAAGATCCAAATATGTAAAATGACAATTTTTTTAATAATTAAAACATGACATTTTTTGTGATTTTTCTATAATTTTAAAATATTAAAAGTGCATGAAATTCAAATAAACAAAGAAAATTCTTAAAATTAACAAAAATTATTTTTGGACTATTTTTTAAGAATTATTTTCATGTAGGGCAAAAATCACGTGCTCGCAGCTGCCCCTCTTTGCTCGGAAACCTGAAGGGCTTACGTGTAAAGATAAAGTGAGCGAATACGAGCAATTTTTGCCCGTTTGAATACTCCGTGAAAAATATTTTTGAATATATCACATATTATAGCCACGTAATTTTTTTTATCCCAACCATTTTGAATAATTACTAATTTACCTGCATAATTAAGAATTATCTCAAATTACTTAAAATACTACCCACTTTTTAATACACTTTACATACCCTACTATTGTGGTCATGTAGTACCATATAAAATAAAAACATATACCTTACTATCATGATCATGTGGTACCTTGTATGATATTATTCCGTAAATATCGAGTATTTTGGCTTAGGCCGTATTTTATCCAAACATGTCAAACTTTGACGAAAATTTATTTTATTTGATTTGCTTACCGTCGCACCTTCACGAATTTTACTTGTCACTTTTTTGAAATAACATAATACTTATAACCTCCAAATAATTTTTTCCTTGGACTGATGTACATTAAATTACCTTACGACAAATTCAACGTACAATACTACCGGGTGCAACATCGTCGTAATTTAATACTATGAAGCATAATATCATTAACGTAATATTGTGGAGCGTAACATCTAGAATAATCATCAATAAGCACCATTACATATTTCTTTCCACCTCTGCTCATAGTTCTCATTGGACCACATAGATCCATATGGACCGGTTCCAATGACTTGGATGTACTTACAATTTTCTTGCTTTTGAAGGATGATCATACCTGCTTCCCCTTGCACATGCCTCATAAACTTTGTCTTCCTTGAACTTGATATTATGTATCCCTATCACCAAGTATTTAGAGACTAATTTGTTTAGCTGATTTAGACTTGCATGACCAAGTCTTTTGTGCCATAGGAGGGGATATTAACAAATACACTTAAGCAAGTGAGTTCATTTTCTGAAAGAGTAGACAAATCTACAATGTAAATATTGTTAACTCTTTTTTCCTGCAAAGCAATCTTGTTAGTGGTAAAGTTAATCACAAAGCATTTGGTACAGGTAAAAGCTAAAAGGTTACCTTTGTCGCATAATTATGACACATTTATTAAGCTATATTTCGAGTCATCTATCAGGTAGACATTCTCTATGGAATGAGAATCTGTTTTGCCTATCTTTCCAACCCCAATGATCTCACCTTTCTTTCCATTACCAAAGGAGACATTACCTCCTTTTAAGTCCTCAAGTGAAAGTAACTAGTCCGTATTCCCAGTCATACGTTTTGAGCAGCCACTATCCATGTACCATATTTGGCTCATCCCTTTCACTTGGACCTGCAAAATAAAATCAGGGGTTAGTCTTAGGAACTCAAACTAGCTTGGGTCCCTTTTTATAGGCAAAAGGATGAATCAAATTCCTTCTTGTCCACCCAGGCAGCTTGTTTTCTCTTGAACAAAGGCTTTGTTCTTTTGACTGGCCTTTTCTTTTGCATTACATTCATTTTTGTAATGGCCAGTCGTGCCACCGTGTGTGCAGATTTTATTTTCAGGAAGTGTGAGTTACTTGCTTTTAGGGTCCCATTTTGGAGCTTGAGTCCCATAGCTAAGTCCTCTTTTGTTGCTACTGTGATGTTCTTGCAGCCAAGAGAGTGCATCAGATGCCTAGTTCCACTTGCAAGTTCTTTCTAGTTCATGTTTCACCATTCCTATATCTTCCTTTAGGACTTTGATGAATTCATCTTTCTTATACAATTCATCTTTCATTTTTCCCAAATTTTCTTCTAGAGTGAGATATGTGTGATCAGCTTTCTTCTTTCCTGTTCCTAGTTTCAGTTTTAAGTTTTCGAACCTAAGTTCTAGGACATTGTTATCAAGTTCAAGAACCTGTTTCTTCAACTCAGCATTTGTGTTATCACTCTCATTAGTCCTAGACTCTAGACTTTTTTATTTTGCATTTAGGATCACACATATTCTAGACAGAACTTCCTTCTTATTGTTAATTATCTCAGACTCATCAATGAACCCAAGTAATAGCTCAGCCAACCTTTCTTTGGACAATAGTTTAGTCTTGTCTTTGAGATGAAGAATACTTACCTCTTGTTCATCATCTGATTTCTCCGATGGCCATCAGTACTGGCTCTTCTTTAGCTTCATCTTCTGAGTCTTCATCTGAGGTTTCTCCCCAAGCACCAACCATACGCTTGGTTGAACCTTTGTTCCTTTTTGGTTGAACCTCTTCCTTCGTTTAGCCCTTTCTTTCTTTCACCCAATTTCCAATTGAGGGTAGTTATTGATCATGTGATCAGTCTTACCACACTTGTAACAACCATCATTGGTCTGTTTCTCAGGAGCTCTTGACTTGTTTCAGGTTGTACCTCTTGAAGAACCATTTCCTCTCTTCAAGTACTTTTTGAAATCTCTAATGATCATAGCCATCTCATCATCTTCCAGATCTGAACATTCAGAAATTCTGAGATCTAGGCTTCTCTCCTTCTTGGGTGTATTCATCTTCATGGTTTGCCTTCTCAGTTCATAATCAGTAAGATTTCCAATAAGTTCATCCAGTTTGAGAGTAGCAATATTCTTGGATTCCTGAATGGCAGTGATTTTGCTTTCCCATGGACTGGCAGAACCCTTGTCAGGATTTTCTCAACCTTGTCTTCTTAAAGAATAATCCTTCAAAGAGACTTAAGTTTACTTGTCAGTGTGTGAACCTAGTATACATCTTTTGGATACTTTCTCCTTTCTTCATAGTAAAATTCTCATATTAAGAATACAGCAGTGTTCCTCTGGATCTTTTCACTTGAAGTATTCCTTCATGAGCCACTTGCAAAGTGTCTCATATCTCCTTATCAGTAGTACAACTTTGGATACTACTGTACTCATCTGGACCCAGTCTACACACAAGACATTTCTTAGCCTTAGCATTTTTCTCCCACTTCTTTAGGTCATCAGTAGTGCAGCCAGCCCTTGTCTTTGGCACATCCACTTCATCCTCGTTTTTCATTGCAGTTGCCAAAGGACCATCAGTGACTATGTCCCAGAGTTCATAGTCTTCTCCTATGATGTGATCTTTCATCCCATTCTTCCACCAAGAGTAGTATTGTCCGTTGAACAGTGGAGGCCTGGCAGTGGATTGCCCTTCCCAGTTCCCAGGTGGTGCACTCATGTTGATATTTTCCTAAGGTGTTAGCCTCTTAAAGGATAACCCGCTCTGATAATAATTGATGTTCTAAACGTCAATACCACACAAGAGGGGGGTGATTTATGTGGTACCCAATTTTTTGATCTAGAAGATCTTGATTCTTCTAGGTATTCTAACTACTACTGTTGCGGAACTAAAAGTATAGAAAGTAAAGAATATAGAGATTTTTATGTGGAAAACACCTTGCTCAAAAGATGGAAAAATCACGACCTACTACTCAGTAGGATTTTTCCAAACATTTACTAAAATCACTGAGCCTAAACAACATTTATAAAGACTCTTTGTAAACCTAAGGATTAAGTCTAATCCCTGTATAGCACACAAGCTAAACTGTTGCGACACTTTCAAGTTAGCCTATAACTTGAACACTCAAAGTACCTATTATAAATGCTTCTACGGAAGCTAAAAAAGTACTGTAAACCACCTACTACAATTGAACTAGAATAAAAATAAGCGCAATGGAACTAGTTATTCTATCTCGTTCAAGTAGCTTCAGGAGTGCACACTTAAATCTTACATAAATTGCTTGCAAAATTGCCTTGCTCTTTTCTCTAAATTTAGTTTAACTTCTACATATGTACAATGCCTGTAAAAGAGAACAATTACTATTATTTAATGAGTTAATAATCAGAGTTTGATTGAGACTCAATTGCTGACCTACCATCGAAGTTGAGTCTTTGAACAATACAAACTCCAACCCTATCCTGAACTTGGGCCAACAACTATTCAAATACTTCAAAAACTCATGTAGTACTGGTCATAGAACACTCTGAAGACTGTACCACGCACTTACCCATCTTCTCAATAGTCAAACAACTTCCCTAAATGCTCTGAAATGGTAATACCACACTGAACGGAAACCTCATACGAAACACGCGATATAAAATCATCATGCATGAGATGGCCCACCGGCTGTACTCAAATGGACACCTTACTATGAACCGACCTTAATCATAATAGCTAGGCCACCAGACGGTGTCTCACCCCTTTTGTTCTCGTGAAAGCTGGTTTCGACGTATAACATACTCTTTTAAATGAGGTATTAAAAGATTAGAGTCGTCACCTAACAATTTGTAAGCTGTGTTAGGGTACCTATTTGTAAATAACTCTATTTGACTAGTCAATGTCACCAAAGATAGGGTAAGGGCTTAAATTACCTCAAAGAGAAGGTGTTAGGCAATCTTCGAGGTCTACAACTGTGGGTCCCGACCAAACTTTAGACTGTGTGGTTTATATAATTAAGCTAGGTGCTCAAATAAATAGAAGGGAAGTTCAGAAGTTATAGAGTCTTATTAAAACATATGATAATGAACACAAGTATCAATAATTAGAAGGATGCAACCTATGTTGATCTATGTTAAATGACTAAGAGTGAATAACATGCACATAAACAAAAAAGGTGGGTCCTAAGTTTTTTATCCTAAAGGATCACCCCATGCAACATAAATAATACTTCGCAACTCTCATTAGGTAGGGATTGCTCATATTATTCAGCAGGCACATATTATCATCTCCTGATGCCCTATTACTATGTTGAAGTTGTTTACTTAAAGGCTTTCTAATTCAATTCTAAGTTGTACCTTATGTTGCATTACCCATCCCATGCCTATGGTCCATTAGGCTTTGGAAATACTATTAGGTAGTTCTAGACTCAACTCAAGTGCTCAAAATGATAAAATTAGGTGACAACCAAAAATAGATAGGACTGCACAATTGCAATAAAAGGCTCAAGTGACCTCTATACATAAGCAAGAAAGCATGCATACAGATTTCTAGTTAGTCAGTAGAAAGAATTAAGACGTATAAGAATCATTAACTCCTATAAGCATGACTTCTATGTGATTCCAGTATTATACAGGTAGTGTTGTAGTTTTTGGATTATCGTATAGGAAGATTAGAGCGTTACAAATCCTATAGACATGATTTCTAATCATTGCATATTTAAGCAGTTAAGTCGCTTGAACACATGCTTAGTAACTTCAATAAACACCATATAGGCAGGATTTCTAACAATTTACAATTATGCTTTATTTTATAACACTTTATCCGTATAGGCATACTATCTAAGTGAGGCAGTACAAAAGCAGCATGAAGTAGTTGATTAATTGATTAGTTAAGACCCTATAGACATGGTATCTAGGTGGACATTTGCGAAACATGAGTTATTATATCATATAGGCATGCTATCTAAAAGTGACAGTGCGAGAGAGTAGCGTTAATAACAGCGTGGTTACTCAAGTTGAGAGCTTATAGTCATGATATCTAGGTGAGCTACACAAGAAGTAGCCCAAACATGTATTTTTAGTTGTTCATATTGAACCTCTATAGGTATGATGTCTAAGTGCAAGAAGTCCAATTTAGATCATATAGGCATGCTCTCTAGCCATTCGATTCATAATATGCATATAATTCCAGAGGATGAGGCATGATGAGCAAACAAACAATTAAGATCCTATGGGCAAGATTTCTACCCATTCATGCAATACATGAAATATCCCAATTTTGCCTTTACATTAATTTCCCCAATTATTTGTTATTACAAGTTATAGAACCAAAATGGAACACAAACTCAAAGGTGACAGAAATACATATGAAACAAATACCGGCCCTATCAAATAATATGGGCATCACTACAAGACAACCTTGTGGACTTCTGGGCTGTCAACAAGTTCATCAACCAAAAGACCCAAATATCAAGCTCACAAGGGCATTAGAATCTTCCTAGGTCCAACAACACATATAGCCCAACATCAGGCCCGACAAATAACTTACTTGGCCAAACGAACATCAAACTTAACCAAACATGTGACAAACACTAATGGAATTGATTAACGGCTTTTCATAATTAACTCCTAAAGTTGCATAGACAAGAATACATGAAATACAAGCAAGTTCACAAGGCAGATTCATGCTTGTATTTTCAGAAACAAAGCTAAATTAACACAATTTACCATCATAGGACAATGAATTATTTTAAAAAAATTCAAAAGTAGATTGATTTCATGACCCTGGAACGAAGTAGGAATCGCAATGATAATCAAGCATCCATAGCCCTTCGTAATCCATCCACAACATCGCAGCTCATCGGTGTATAACGAATACTCAGTGTGAAACATCACATATGAACGGATATGAAGAAAAAAATCATAGGTTTAAAGATGAAACAAGGCCGTAAGATTTTACAAAACACTTGCTCATGACTCATAGAACCTTCGAACCTAGGGCTCTGATACTAAATTTTCATGACCCAAAATTCACTAGTCCATGATGGCACCTAACCCAACTCGTTAGGTCAGCCAGTTAACACAACTCCAATAAAATAAATGTGATCATAAATTAATATATCTGGATTCTAAATAATAACCCAAGGATTGGTAGTACAAGATATGAGCTAATAAGACTGGATTATTACAAAAATGGATATGAAATAAATACAAATTCTATTTGACTTATACATAAACAGAATTCAACTCTAGAACTACCTAGGGACAATTGGTAGTCATATCCGGAAGGCACGAACATCTTCAAAGTCAACTCCCAAAATCACCTATAGCTCCGCTCCAAAATCTGCACGCAAGGTACATAAGTATAGTATGAGTATAACCGACCACACGTATTCAGTAAGTATATTGACTAACCTCGATAAAGTAGTGACGAGGTTTTTTTTAAGTTAAAAGATACACATTGATATAACCTGTATAGAAGACTAGTAATAAAACAATACTAAAACATAACATAATTGAGTACAAGGAAATAATTATGTGAAACAATCAATGATTCTAGAAGAACCATTATTAATATTCCTCAATATCATGACCAATACATTCCTTAGAGCGATAACCAGCAAATCACAGTAATAAATCCATATCCTTCATAGTACGAGAAATATACTCAAGACGTCAAATCTAACAGCACGACAACACCTTTCGTGCATTTATCGCATTCCTACCAAATACATGTGTAATAGTACCAACCAGGTGAAAGAAATACTGATAACAGTAATGACAGGGTAGGAAACATAGGAATGACGACATCATTCAGGAAACAGAACATAATTTAACCTAACTAGCATGGTAGAAGGCATATATATATATATATATATATATATATATATATATATATATATATATATATATATATACATATATATATATATATATAGATATATATATATATATACATATATATATATGTATATACATATATATATATATGTATATACATATATATATATGTATATACATATATATATATGTATATATATATATATATATGTATATATATATATGTATATATATACATATATATGGCTAACATTGTGGAAAGTTTATGCAAAAGTGCAAAAAACTAGATACAATATGGATGTAAATTCAACAGCGGGAATTAGGCATGATAATTGTAAGTTAAACAAGTAGAAGTCATGGGAAACACAATAACAATTTAGATAGAGAACAAAGACATGACAATAACAACAAGTCATATAGGAAACATAGGTACGATAATAATAGCTCAACGTAAAGGCATAAAAGTATAAACAAAGAAAAATATCATAACATAATGCATGTCACCCGTCCTCGCCTGCACGGAAACATGCTTCGTGCCGTGAAGTCGTGATAATATAAAATCATGATAATATAAACGAAATGGCACGGCATCACCCTTCGTGCTTTACACTCTTCCTCACCAAGTGTGTGTGTGTGTCTATATATATATATATAAGATACATACATACATACATAGATACATGACAAACAAGGTAGGAAGTATAAATAACATCAAGGTGAATGATTAAACGAATATTTCAAATAAACCTCAGTCATAACTTTCAAGCCAATCATAGTTCAATAAACCCTCAAGAACCCTATTGTGTAAGTATTTCAACAAATCTCAAAATGATCTTCAATTCAAGTATATAATCTAAGATCTCAAGAATAACGATCGTAGCAACATATTAGTGATTAAGTATGATGATGACCAAATTAGACACCTAAATATTTCTCCACATTCCATCAAATTTTAATCACGTTATAATAAACCAAGTCTCAATTTATTGCATTTAATTCCATATTCTTAGTGATCTGGAACTCAAGTAAGGCATGAAGCAAGAAGCTTACGTAGTTCTACAAGACACAATTAATCATCAAATTTACCCCCGAGCATGTTTAACCCTGTACATGAATATACGCTCGTCACCTCATATATGCATCACCCCTGCATGTAACAAACAATGGAAATTAATAAGAAAAATTCTCTCAACAAAGTTAGGCAAGACACTTACCTCAAACAAGCCAAATCGATACACTAGAAGCTGCATCTCGCTCAAATCATCCTCTGAACTGGTTGAAACTAGCCAGAAATAACTAAAATACATCAAATAATGCCATAGGAATCAAATCCGATTGATAAAAGTCGAATCTTTGCACATTTACTCAAAGTAAACCAAAAAGTCAAACCCGGAGGCGCACCTCGAAACATGACGAAACCTATAAAATCCGACAACCCATTTAATTACGAGTCCAACCATACTAATTTCACAAAAATCTGACTCTGAGTTGATGTAAAAAACTCACAAACTCACATTGGGAAAGTTTGGGGAAAAAAATCCTAATTTCTCTTTTGAAATCCACGATCAAATGCAAAAAACGAAGATAGATTCATGATATGAACTCAAAAGTGAGTAGAGAACACTTACTCCAATCCACATGGTAAAAATTGGTTCAAGAATCGCTCCATCTGAGCTCCAAATATGAAAAAATGGTCAGCACCCCCGAAATAGACTAGTTTGTAATCACTAGACAGAAATACCCTACTCGATTGCACGACATCCTTTGCGATCGCGAAGAACAAATGCTACTGCCATCAAATTGTGAACGCGACAACCACTGGTACTCAGGCTCCGCGAACGCAAACCGACTCGCATGAACGCGATGAGAAATTCTCCAACTCCAACTCCAACTCCTGCTCGACCCTACGCATCCGCGATATCCCATGCGTGAACGCGAACAATAACCAATCCAACCTTTCATGATCATGTGAAACATGCCGCGTCTGTGATTAAAAATTCCACCAGTATACCAAATTACTCTTCACGATTGCAAAGATCACTAGGGGCATTAGATGACAGCAAAAACCAGCAATGCATTAAAACTCCAAAGTGGTCTGAAATCAATTCGAAACGCATCCGAGCACCTTGGGACCCCATACGAACATACCAACAAGTATCATAACATAACATGGACCTACTCGAGACCTCAAATCACCCATAAAAACATCGAAATGATGAACCGCACCTCAAACCAAAAATCAATAAACTTCTAACTTTTAACTTCCAAAACAACATATCAATTTAACCCGGAATTAACTCAAATTTCACACAAGTCCAAATGACATATCGGAGATATTCCAATCCCAAGAACCGCAATCCAAATCCAATATCCTCAAATTTAACTTCTGATCAAACTTATGAACTTTCCAAACCTTCAAATTTTTAACTTTTGCCAATTAGTGTTGAATCCTTCTAGAAATCTCCAAATGCAAATCTGGGCATACACCCGAGTCCAAGATCACTATCTAGACCTAACATAACTATCAAAACTCCAATCTGAGGTCAAATGCTAAAAATTCAAACTTGGTCAGCTCTTTCAACTTAAAGCTTCAATCATGAAGTTCATTCTTCAAAATCGATTCGCAATAACCTGAAAACCAAAATCCATGATTCGCACAAGTCATAATATATTATGCCGAGATACTCGTGCCTCAAACTACCGAGTGAAGTGAAAATGCTCAATACGATCTGTCAAATTTTTATAATGGTAATGATTTATTATCTCATCTCTTTAACCACTTCTTAAGAATAACAAGCATTTGCAATGAAGAGATACTCAAGATACCTGCCAATCTCAACTCCTACTCTTGCCATTCATGAATGGTGTTGCCAGAATGGAACTAGGAAAATCCTAGACATCTTTAGTAAGTTTATTTTTAGTTTGTTTAAATTGTACCATGTTTATCGCTTTATCGTAATATTGCACCCCCTTTTGGTTGATTTTGAGATGGGAGCGCAGTGTTCTCAATGCCCTATAAATTTTACGTCAAGAATCGATAAGGTTATTTTTTTACGTACTCTTAACTCAATGATTCAATACTGAGACATCTTTTTTTAAGTGATTGGTGGCTTATGGTCGTATGCATGATGAACTAGGAAAAAAGGCGGGACAAGAAATTATTATGGCTGGCCAAGCTGAGAAAGAGGAAGGCTTGGGATTTGGACCAAGTGAGATGCATTATGGATGAAGATGGTATATTATTGATAGAGGATGCACAGATTAAGAGAAGATGGCAAACTTATTTTCATAAACTTCTTAATGAAAAAGGGGATCGAGATATTGTGCTATACGAATTGGAACGTACCGAGAGTCACTATGACTTTGGGTACTACGGGTGTATCAAGGTTGAGGAGGTAGCAAGAGCTATGCATAATATTAGTAGGGGCAAAGCGACCGGGCCAGACGGGATTCCGGTAGAATTTTGGAAGAGCGTGGAGAGAGCAGGTTTGGAGTGGTTGACTGGGTTTTTCAATGTTATTTTTAAGGCAACGAGGATGCCAGAGGAGTGGAGGTGGAGTACAGTAGTTCCATTGTATAAGAAGAAAGGTGATATCTTGAGTTGTAACAACTATAGGGGTATCAAATTACTGAGTCATACCATGAAAGTATAGGAGAGGGTGGTTGAAGCAAGGGTGAGGAAGGCATTGTCTCTATCCAACAACCAGTTCTTATTCATGCCGGGTCGTTCTACTATAGAAGTTATACACCTTGTTTGGAGGTTGGTGTAAATGTATAGATAGAGGAAGAAGGATCTGCACATAGTGTTTATTGACTTAGAGAAAGTGTATGACAAGGTTTCTAGAAAAGTTCTCTGGAGATGCTTAGAGGCAAAAGGTGTGTCGGTCACATGCATTATGGTGATCAAGGACATGTATGATGGGGCTAAAACTCGGGTTAGGATAGTAAGAGGAGACTCTGAACATTTTCTGGTTGTAATGGGGTTACACCAAGATTCTGCACACAATATGTTCTTATTCACTTTGGTGATGGACACGTCAACACACTATATTCAATGGGAGGTGCCATGGTGCATGCTATTCGCCGATGATATAGTTTTGATTGATGAGTCACAAGCCGGTCTTAATGAGAGGCTGGAGGTTAGGAGACATTCTCTTGAGTCTAAGGGTTTCAAGTTGAGCATGACGAAGATGGAATACCTGGGTGTAAGTTCAGCACTGAGCCGGGGGAAGTGATCGTGGATGTCAGGCTTAAATCACATGTCATCCTACGTAGAGGAAGCTTCAAGTACCTTGGGCCGATTATTCAGGGGGCGAGGAGATCAACGAGGATGTCACAGATCATATTTGGTAGGATAGATGAAGTGGAGGTTAGCAACTGGAGTCTTGTGTGATAAGAGAGTGCCACCGATTCTCAAAGGTAAGTTCTATAAAGCGGTGGTTAGACCGACAATGCTGTATGGGGCTGAGTGTTGGCCTATCAAGAACTCACATACCCAGAAGATAAAAGTAGTAGAAATGAGGATACTGAGGTGGATGTATGGTCACACTATGATGGATAAGATTAGGAATAATGATATTCGGGAGAAGTTGCAAGTGGATCACATTGATGATAAGATGTTGGAAGCGAGGCTCAGATGGTTCGGGCTTGTTTAGATTAGAAGTCTAGATGCTCCGGTAAGGAGGCAAGAGCGGCTAGTTGTCGAGAGAACGAGAAGAGGTAGATGGAGGCCTAAGAAGTATTGGAAAGAGGTGATCAGACATGATATGGCGAGGCTTCAGATTTCCGAGGACATGCCACTTGATAGGAAGTTGTGAGGTCGAGTATTAAGGTTGTAAGCTAGGAGGTAGTTGAGTCTTGCCTTACTAATATCTTTGTGAGACTAGCCTGGTAGGGTTTTTGCTTGAGATAGCTAGTGGCATTGTTGTGTCTTACTATTTCAGTGCATGACATATTTACTAGCTATCGATTTTGCTTTGCATCTTTCTTCTAGATTTGATGTTCCTATTTTTTTATTCTTATGATTTCTGCACCGATACTAATATTTTGTGCTTTTGTCTTTTTATTCTCTTGAGCTGAGGGTCTTTCGAAAACAGCCTCTATATCCCTTCTAGGTAGGGGTAAAGTCAGCGTATACACTACCCTTGCCAGACTCCATTAGTGTAATTTTACTAGATTATTGTTGTTGTTATTGTAATTTCTTGGAGGGGAATTGAAAAATTAGAAAAGAAATTCTTGGAAAAAAATTTAATTTAAACTTTAAGAAAAAACTGTATTTCTAACTTTAAACTTTAAAGCCCCAAGCTGCACCCGACTATAACTCCTCTATGTTGCTATGATAGCTTCATATTTATTTAATTAGTCGTTTTGTGTGTGCATTTTTTTGGAACTTTTGACATTTTAAAATCCTATTAATGAATAAGTTGATGAAGAATTTCTTAGAGGTAATGTGACTATATAATGGGGAAGTAAGGTCCTTATGCAATCTTTCTACACAGACTTTAAAATTAATTTGTATTTTCTTTTCACATAATAAAAGTGAAATTTGGGAGGAATTTGGGGGGGGGGGGGGGTTATATATTTATAAGTTAAAAAATATCAATTATAGGTCATTAATCGATTCTAATGATTCTGCTATTTCGTTCTTATTTGATTTGGAAAACAGATGCTTGCAGGCTAATCTCATTAGTGCGATCCAAGGAACAGGAACATACATAGATTGATACGTTAAAGTAAGAAACTATATATATATATATATATATATATAAAAGAGGGCATAATAAGGTGACTTGACACCTTCTTTGACGAAGGACTCTATTTTTTTTTTATCACTTATTTAGCTTTTTCCCTTCATTCTTTTCATATATTGTTTACATGAAATTTTTCATTTCTATCTTTCACCAACAAAATAAATAAAATCAAAGTACCATTTTGTAAATTTAATGATGATGTCTTCGCGCGGGCAAATTCACTAGTAAATAATATAGTATTGAAAGAAAAAAAATAGAAAAGGTTGCCTTTTTTTTACCTGTAACGACCTAACCGGCCGCTTTGAGATTTTATACTTTGATTGCCAGTTCCCGTACACGACTTAACCCGTGGTATGCATTATGACTTATGTGGATCGTTGGTCTTGGTTTCAGAAAAAATCGGATTGAATTTGAAAGAATAGTCTCAGTTGAAAGCTTTGAATTTGAAAGGTTTGACCAAGAGTTTACTTTTGTGTACATGAGCTCGGATCGGAATTTTTATGATTTGGCTAGATCCATTAGGTGATTTATGACTTAGGAGCGTGATCAGAATTGGTTTTCGAGGTCCGCTGTGGAATTTAGCTTGAATTGGCAAAGTAATATTTTCGCGAATTCCGGTTGATAGGTGAAATTATTTTTCGAGGGTTGGAATGGAATTCCGAAAGTTTTGTAGCTTCGTTATGTCATTTGGGATATGTGTGCAAAATGTCCGGTCATTTGGACGTCGTTTGGTCGACTTTTTGATCGAATTCGGATTTATGAAATTCTGAAATTCTTAAGCTTGAATCCGAGGGTGATTTGATGTTTTGAAGTTGTTTTCAGTGTTCAGAAGGTTGGAAAAAGTTTGAATTATGTTATGGGGTATGTTTCATGTTTGGTCGAGGTCCCATGAGGCTCGGATATGTTGTTGAAGAGTTTTTGAAAGATTTTTGGCGTTTTGATTATAAGCTTGTAATGATCCAAAGGTCCATTTTTTGTTCTACAGATCGAAATTTTATTTTGAGGCTTCCAAAATTTTGATAATGAGTTATAGGAGTGATCTATAAAGTTTAGTATAATTTCATCAACTCGCGATTGGGTTTTTGACGCGAATCATGAGTTAATTGTTTGACGAGCGAAATGCATATCGCACTGAGCAAACGAGCTCCGAATTGAGTTTCGATTAAAGTAATATGTTCATATCTGTCACGACCGAACCCGGCCGTGATGGCGCCCAACACTAAAGCTAGGCAAGCCCGACCAGCAATCACTTTCCACTTAACACAAAGTCTCAAAACCGATAATTTAAGAATATTATAGTAATTTTAGAATAATAATCTAAAAATATTAATAGAGTAATATGGAAAACTACGAAAACCGATAAACACACCCATAAGATCTGGGGTCACGAGTTTAGAGCCTCTAAAAAAGCTGGATAATAATATCTTAATGAAAATATAAAATCTGGAAATGTATATAATAATAATGTACTGGAATATGAAGAGCAGCCAGGTCCTGCGAACGTCAAGCAGCTACCTCAACGACTCTTAAAATATCTGGAGACTACGAGTGCTCAGCTAAGCTTCCGGTGTAGCTGAATCTGCATACAAGGTGCAGGGAGTAGGGGTGAGTACTACTGACTCGATGAATAATAAGCATAGAAAAATATCTGAAAGTAAGAAATTCACGAAATACCACAAAGCAAAGCTAAAACTAACCGTCCTAAACCTTAGCTACGAACTAACAGCAAAGCAATATCAAATATAATAGTCAAGTATCAGATAAAGATGCAATGCAATGCACATGAATACGCTGCGGCGTGCAGCCCAATCTGTTTAACATCAATGACGGTCACTGGGGGTGTATACAGACTCCGGAGGGGCTCGTTCAGTCCAAGCGCAATATCATTATATCACCGCTGCACCGTGCAGCACGACCCATGCTCAGTCCACAGTATGAATACGAGTCACATAATAGATTCAATCTAATTTCCCATTTTCAATGTATTAGGGTGAATATAATTTAGTTAATTTATTTCAGGAAAAAAAGTGACTTAGCATTTAATAACAGTGATTAAACACATGACTGAGATCGACGATTTTGCAAATCATACTATCACAACGATATTCATCCTAGAGGGATGCTACATATCAACACAAGGCCCCAAACATGGCATTAAGCCCAATTTCGACAACACAATGTGCGTACCAGCCGCCAATAATTTTATTCACCTCTCGGGATGGACCAAGTCAAAATCCCCAATCATATACCATCCCGCACCTGCCATGGGGTGCAATCATGCCCTAACATAGCGTCACGATGTAATAAACCGGGGTTTCAAACCCTCAGGCCATCATCTATTCATACTACTCACCTCTAACCGGTCGTAGACTCGTCCGTTATGCTTTTTTCCTATGAATCTCCGTCTACGCACGTTAAATCTAGTCAAAACCATAGCAAATATATTATTATAGGCTAAATAAACATAACTCAACTGAAATTATTCGAAAAACGCTAAAAATCACGAAGTTGGTAAAATCCGAGCCCCAGGCCCACTTCTAAAAAATTCTGAAACTTACAATTGGATTCCTCGTCTTGCCACGAGTGCATGCATATAAAGTTTGTCGAAAACGGAGCTCGAATGATCTTTCAAATCCTCAAAATCCGTTTCTAAAAACTAAGCCCTAGTTCTCCAAACTTTCTACCCAATTTCATGGAATTAAGGGTCAATTCTTCCTGAAAATGATGTTTTGAGGTCAAGAGACTTACCTCCAATCAATACTCGTTTAAAACAGGCTTCAAATCTTTCAAAAAGCTCTCTTGGTTGCTTAACAATGGATGAAATTATGAAGAGGTCGTGGGTGAAATAACCCTTCAAACATTCAGTCCGCCCAGATATCCTTCTATGCGATCACATCCCTACTCCTGCGATCGTATGCACAAAAACCCCGGCCCTCCAATTTCCTCTTACGCGATCGCACAATACCCCATGCGATGCTACAACACTGAGCCCTATAACTACGCGATTGCATTCGCCACTACGCGATTGCACAGAACTACAATCCCGCACCTATGCGATCACAGCCTCTTACGTGATCGCATAGGCAAATTCCAGAGCCCCTCCAAAACCTTTTATGCGATCGCATAGAGTAAATCTCTGCTGCAATTTTTCTACTGCACTTTCTTATTAAAAAATTCCCGTTAGCCATCCGAAATCACCCCGAGGTCCTCGGGACCTCAACCAAAAGCACAGATATGTTTTAATAATTCATTCAAACTTGGTCGTAACATAACAACACTATCATAAACCTCGAAATCATCAAATTACCACGAATTCAAGTCTAAGTTAAACTAAAACTTCTGAAACTTACATTTGATTATTAACCCGGCATAAACACCTCCGAATGATCCAAATATTTGCACGCATATCCAAAAATACGTAACGGAGCTATTGCAACTGTCAAAATTTCATTCCGACCCTCGGATCAAAATCTCACCTATCAACTGGACTTTGCCCAAATTTTAACTTAGCCAATTCAAGCCTAATTCTACACTGGACCTCCAAATTCAGTTTTGATTGCTCTCTTATGTCATAAATCACCACCCGAAACTAGTCGAATTGTCGAAAATCAATTCCGAGCCCTCTATCTTATTAGTCAATATTTAGTTGACTTTTCGAAACTAACTTCCTCATAAAGAGTCTAATTGTCTCATATATACCCAAACTCCATCCGAATTACTTCAAACTCTCCAAACACATATAATGGAACATATATAAACATAAAACGGGGAAAACGAGATGGTAATTCATGGGACCACGGGTCAGGTCGTTACATTTTCCTCAACTTAAACAAATACTCGTCCTCGAGCGGGTCAAGAAACATACTTGGACTATCAAACAAGTAAGGATATTTGCTCCCAATCTCCTGCTCGGTCTCCCAAGTGGCTTCCTCCATGGGCCGACCTCTCCACTGCACCTTCACCAAAGCTATGTCCTTTGATCTCAACTTTAGAACCTGGCGACCCAAAATAGTCACCGGCTCCACATCATAGGTCAAGTCTTCATCTAACTGGATCGTGCTGAATTCTAACACATGAGACGGGTCCCCAACATACTTTCGGAGCATAGAAACATGAAACATCGGATGAATTCCCGACAAGCTGGGTGGCAAAGCGAGCATATAGGCCACCTCGCCAATCCTCCTAAGTATCTCAAAAGGGCTAATGAATAGTGGACTCAGCTTTCCTCTCTTCCCAAACCTCATAACGCCTTTCACAGGGGATACCTTCAACAGAACCTTCTCGCCCACTGCATAAGATACATCTCTAACCTTCCGGTTCGCATAACTCTTCTAACGTGACTGAGCTGTACGAACTAACTCTGTCCCCAATAATCTAGCCTCGCCGGGCTCAAACAACCAATCAGAGATCTACATCGTCTCCCATATAAGGCCTCATACTGCGCCATCTGGATGCTGGATTGATAGCTGTTATTATATGCAATCTCCGCAAGTGGCAAGAATTCAGCCCAAGAACCTTCAAAATCAATAGCACATGCACACAACATGTCCTCCAATATGTAGACAGTACGCTCGGACTGCCCGTCCGTCTGTGGATGAAATATTGTGCTCAACTGTACCTATGTGCCCAACTCTTGATGGAAAGTCCTCCATAACTGGGAAGTAAACACGATACCCCTATCTGATACAATGGAAACCGGAAACCCATGCAACCGTACAATCTCCCGAATGAAAATCTCTGCTAACTTCTTCGCAGAATAGGTAGTGCATACCGGAATGAAGTGCGCAGACTTAGTCAGCCTATCCACAATCACCCAAATCGAATCAAACTTCTTCGAGGTATGAGGGAGACCACTCACGAAATCCATAGTATTATTCTCCCATTTCCGCTCCAGGATATTCATCCGCTGGAGTACACCCGAGGCCTTTGGTGATCATATTTGACCTGCTGACAGTTGAGACACCGAGCCACGTAATTCACAATATCCTTTTTCATTCTCCTCCACTAGTAATATTATTTCAAATACTGGTACATATTTGCGGCACCCGGATAAATCGAATAACGCGAGCTGTGAGCCTCCTCTAATATCAACTCGCAGAGACCATCCAAATTGGGCACGCAAATCTGGCCCTGCATCCGCAACACATCATTATCACCAATTGTTACATCTCTGGCATCATCATGCTGGACCCTCCTCTTCAGGACAAGCAAATGCGGGTCATCATAATGGCGTTCTCTGATGCGGTCACACAAAGAAGACTGGGAAACCACACTAGCCAACAACCGGCTGGGCTCAGAAATATCTAACCTCACCATCTGATTGGCCAAGGCCTGAACATCAACCGCAAGGGACTCCCCCCAACTGGAATGTATGCCTGACTACCCATACTAATAGCCTTCCGGCTCAAAGCATCGGCCACTACATTGGCCTTCCCGTGATGATACCGAATAGTAATATCAAAGTCTTTGAGTTACTCAAGCCATCTCCGCTGTCTCAAATTAAGATCCTTCTGCTTAAACAAGTGTTGAAGACTGCGATGGTCCGTATATATCTCGCAAGATACACCATTAAGATAATGCCTCCAAATCTTCAAGGCATGAACAATTGCAGCCAATTCTAAGTCATGAACATGGTAGTTCTTCTCATGGGGCTTTAGCTGATGAGAAGCATAAGCAATACCTCTACCCTCCTGCATCTATACGCAACTGATCCCAACTCTCGAAGCATCACAATACACCGTATAAGAACTTGAAGCGAATCGTAATACTAATACGGTGCTATGGTCAAAGCCAACTTGAGCTTCTGGAAGCTCTCCTCACATTCATCCGACCACACAAATGGGGAATTCTTCCGAGTCAACTTCGTTAAAGGCGAACCAATAGATGATAAATCTTGAATAAACCTGCGGTAATAACCTGCCAAAGCAAGGAAACTCTGAATCTCGGTAGCTGAGGACGGTCTGGGCCAACTCTGCACCACCTCAATATTCTTTGGGTGAACCTAAATACCATCATTGGACACCACATGTCCCATAAAAGCCATAGTATTAAGCCAGAATTCACACTTGAAGAACTTTGCATAAAGCTTCTCCTCTGTCAATCTCTACAAGACCACTCTCAAGTGCTACGCGTGCTCCTACTGGCTACGTGAATACACCAAAATGTCATAAATAAACACGACCACAAATGAATCCAGATACAACCGGAATACACTATTCATCAAGTGCATGAACGCGGCTGGGGCATTAGTCAGCCCGAATGACATCACTAGAAACTCGTAGTGCCCATATCTCATCCTGAAAGCTATCTTCATAACTTCTGAGTCCCTAATCTTTAGCTGGTGATAGACCGATCGAAGGTCAATCTTAAAGAATACCCCTGCTCCTTGGAGCCGATCAAATAAATCCTCAATACGGGGTAGTGGGTACTTGTTCTTCACTGTCACCTTATTCAGCTGTCTGTAGTCAATGCACATTCTCATGGTTTCATCCTTCTTCTTTACAAATAATACTGGTGCACCCCAAGGTGACAAACTCGGGTGAATGAACCCCTTATCTAGGAGTTCCTGAAGCTGTTCTTTCAACTTCTTTAGCTCCGCCGGTGTCATATGATACGGAGGAATAGAGATGGGCTGAGTTCCCCGCATCAGATCAATAGAGAAATTAATGAACCTATCTGGCGGCATGCCCGGCAAGTCTACTGGAAACAAGTAAGGGAAATCCTAGCAGCTTGAACTGAATCAAGAATAGGAGCCTCAGCTTCCACATCCCTCACGAAAGTCAAATACGATAGACAACCCTTCCCAACCATCCGTTGGGCCTTTAGGAAAGATATCACCCTGCTAGGTACATAATCAGTCACGCCTTGCCACTCAATCCTTAGGAATACCCGGAATAGCTAGCGTAATTGTCTTAGCATGACAATCCAGAATACCATGGTACGGAGATAGCCAATCCATACCCAGAATCACATCAAAATCTACCATGCCCAACAATAATAGGTCAACTCGGTCTTCAGATCCCCAATAGTCACCAGGCAGGATCAATAGACATGATGCACAATAATTGTATCACCCACCAGGGTAGATACGTGCACGGGCAAAGCAAGACAACCGCGGGTCGTACCCAAATAATGAGCAAAATAGGAGGACACATATGAATAGGTAGATCCCGGATCAAATAAAACTGAAGCATTCGTGTAGTAGAGTGGGATAATACCTGTAATAACTGCATCCGAGCCAATAGCGTCCCTCATATCTGGAAGGGCATAAAAATGAGCCTGCCACCACCAGTGCAGTCCTTCCCCCTGGGGCAACCTCTGAATACCTGGCCTCCACCCTTGGTTGAGTGAGTAGGAGCAGAAGAAACCTGAGCAGAAGACGAGGGCTGATCCCTCTATTGAGACTTTCTACTGCGGGGTCGAGGACACTGTCTCCTCATGCGACCAAACTCACTGCAATCATAGCAACGAACTGAAACTGGAGAAGGGTACTGATGAGAACCCCTCGTTGCAGACTAACCCTGAGCTAAAGGAGTAGGAGCAGATCTCTGGGTTGGAAGAGCACTTAGTGCAGGTTGACTTTGCTGATGACCCTGATGACCCCGGCCTATAGAGGCTCCACTGGACTCTGTGTGTCCTGACTGAGGAGGCCTGAAGGAACGACCTCTACCCTGCTGGAACTGGCCCCTAGACGGAGAACCGCTGAAATTATCTAAACCTCGGGGCCTCTTAGACTCTCTCTCTCCATACTCTCCCGATGGCGATCTGCCTCAATCAGTCGAGCCGCATCAATAACCTCCTCAAATGTAGCTGCTGTAGCCCTCTCTCTAGTCATCAATATACGGATCGGATAGTTGAGGCCATCTATTAACCTCCTTATCCTCTCTCTATTTGTCAGGATCATCCACATAGCATGCCTAGCCAGCTGTGTAAACCGCAACCCATACTGAGTCACTACCATATCTCCCTGAGTCAACCACTCGAACTGACGACGCAGCTCCTCCCTATGAGATTGGGGCACATACTTCTCCAAAAATACCATGGAGAACTACTTCCAAGAGAGGGGCATTGCCCCAATAGGCCAACGCCTCTCGAACTCTTCATATCAAGTAAATGTAGCCCCTGTGAACTGGAAAAATAGTAAAAGCCACTCCATTAGACTCCAGAATACCCGCAGCACGAAGTATACGCTGAAATTTATCCAGAAAACCCTGGGAATCCTCGCCCTCAAAACCATTGAATGTTGGAGGCTGAAGCCAACCGAACCTCTCTAAATGTCGCTGCTCGTCGTCCGGCATATTTGGGACCACATGAGATGGGGCCAACGCGACTGGCGCAACTGGAACAACCGGTGCAACTGGAGCAATTGGCTGAACTGGAGCTACCTCAGGTATCTGTAAACCCTGACAACCTGCTCGGGTGTGCGAGCATCGAGGGTCTGATGACCACCCCTGGTCTCAGAAGTAGTCGATGCTGTGGTGGTTGAAACTGCTTGAGCTAGGCCAGTGCATACGGACAAAATCGGAGCCAAAGCCTCCATAAGACCAGGAACCACGATGGGCACTGCCGGTGCCTGAGTAGGTGCTGCTGGATCATCCACACTTGGAGGATTATCCTGGATCTAGGCAGCTGGTGGGTCCGCAGGTGCTGCCCCAGCTGGTCAGCCTCGTCCAGCACCACGGCCGCGTCCACGACCTCTAGCGAGTGGTACTGGTGGTCATTCGCCACGTCCATTAACACGAGTTCTCGCTATCTGCGAGAGAATAGAATACAGAGATATATTTTTCACATCAACAAAGCCGCAAGATAAGAATTTCAAGAAAGTGAGGTGTTTCCTAAAAGTTCTGTAGCTTCACGAGGATAGATATGGACGTCTACATACTGATCCGCGAGACACTACTAAAACGGCCTATGACTTGCGAGGCCTAGTAATCTAGGCTTTGAACCAACTTGTCATGACCCAAACCGGTCGTGATGGCGCCCAACACTAAAGCTAGGCAAGCCCGACCAACAATCGCTTTCCATTTAACACTAAGTCTCAAAATCGACAATTTAAGAATATAATAGTAATTTTAGATAATAATCCAAAAATAATAATAGAGTAATATGGAAAACTATGAAATCGATAAACATACCCGTAAGATCTGGGGTCGCAAGTCTAGAGCCTCTAAACAAAACTGGATAATAATATCTCAATGAAAATATATAATCTGAAAATGTATATAATAATAATAAACTGGAATATGAAGAGCGTCCAGGTCCTGCGAACGTCAAGCAGCTACCTCAACGACTCGGAAAATAACTGGAGACTACGAGTGCACAGCTAAGCCTCCGGTGTACCTGAATCTGCACACAAGGTGCAGGGAGTAGGGGTGAGTACTACCAACTTAGTGAATAATAAGCATAGAAAAATGTCTGAAAGTAAGAAATCCACGAAATTCCACAAAGCAAAGCTAAAACTTATCGTCCTAAAACTTAGCTACGAAGTAACAGCAAAGCAATATCAAATTCAAGTATCAGATAAAGATGCAATGCAATGCACATGAATACGCTGCAGCGTGCAGCCCGATCCGTTTAACGTAGATGGCGCTCACTGCGGGTGTGTATAGACTCCGGAGGGGCTCCTTCAGCCCAAGCGCAATATCATTATATTACCGCTGCGGCGTGCAGCCCGACTGATGCTCAGTCCATAGTATGCATATGAGTCTCATAACAGATTCAATTTAATTTCTCATTTTTCAATTTATTAGGGTGAATATAATTTAGTTAATTTATTTCAGGAAAAAAGCCGACTTAGTATTTAATAACAGTGATTAAACACATGATATTGATTAAACACAGGACTAAGATCGATGATTTTTCAAATCATACTATCACAATGATATTCATCCTAGACGGATGCTACATATTAGCAAAAGGCCCCAAACATGGCATTAAGCCCAACAATGTGCGTACCAGCCACCAATAATTTTATTCAGCTCTCAGGATGGACCAAGTCAAAATCCCCAATCATATACCATCCCGCACCTGCCATGGGGTGCGACTCACGCCCTAACATAGCGTCACGATATGATAAACCAGGGTTTCAAGCCCTCAGGCCATCATCTATACAAACTACTCACCTCTAACCGGTCGTAGACTGGTCTGTGATGCCTTTTCCCTTTGAATCACCATCTACACGCGTCGAATCTAGTCAAAACCACAACGAATATGTTATTATAAGCTAAATAAACATAACCCAACTGAAATTATTCGAAAAACACTAAAAATCACGAAGTTGGTAAAACCCGAGCCTCGGGACCACTTCTCGCAAAATTCTAAAAATCACATATTTGGATTCCTTGTCTCACCAAGAGTTCATACATATAAAGTTTGTCAAAAACGGAGCTCGAATGACCTTCCAAATCCCAAAATTTATGTCTAAAAACTAAGTCCTAGTTCTCCAAAATTTCTACCCAATTTCATAGAATTAAGGGTTGATTCTTCCAAAAAATGATGTTTTTAATTCAAGTGACTTACCTCCAATAATTACCCGTTGAAAAAGCGCATCAAATCGCTCAAAAAGCTCTGTTGGTTGCTTAACAATGGAGGAAATTATGAATAGGTCGCGGATGAAATAACCCTTAAAATATTCTGTCCGCCCAGATATCCTTCTATGCGATTGGATCCCTACTCATGCGATTGCATAGACCATAAATCCGGCCCTCCATTTTCCTCTTACGCGATCGCACAACACCCCATGCGATCGCAGAACACTGAGCCCTACAATTACGCGATCGCATTCTCCACTATGCGACCACACTGAACACAATCTCACACCTATGTGATCGCAGAGCCTCTTACACGATTGCATAGGGTAAATTCCAGGGCCCCTCCAAAACCTTCTATGCGATTGCAGACATACCAATGCGATCGCATAGAGTAAATCTCTGCTGCACTTTCTTATTCAAAAATCCTTGTTAGCCATCCGAAATCACCCCGAGGCCCTCGGAACCTCAACCAAATTCATAGATATGTCCTAATACTTCATTTCAAACGTTCTCGTAACATAAAAACACTATCATAAACCTCAAAATCATCAAATTACCATGAATTCAAGTCTAAGTTAAACTAAAACTTCCAAAACTTGCATTTTATCCAAAACCCGACATAAACACCTCCACATGATTTGAAAACTTGCATGCATATCCAAAATTGCCTAACGGAGCTACTGCAACTATAGGAATTCCATTCCGAGCGTCAGATCAAAATCTCACCGATCAACCGGACTTCGCCCAAATTCTAACTTAGCATATTCAAGCCTAATTCTACACCGGACCTCCAAATTCAATTCTGATTGCTCTCCTAAGTCATAAATCACCACCCAAAACTAGTAGTATCTTCGGAAATCCATTTCGAGCCATCTAACTCATAAGTCAACATTTGATTGACTTTTCCAAACTAACTTCCTCAAAAACAGACTAATTGTCTCATTTCTACCCAAACTCCATCCGAATTACGTTAAACTCTCCAAACACATATAATGGAACATATATAAACATAAAATGGGGAAAATGAGATGGTAATTCATGGGACCACGGGACAGGTCGTTACAGTATCATTATTTGTGACTCATAGAAATAAGAATCATCGAATTTTGAGTTTGTATGATGGAGTTAGAGCCTTTTACTGATATTAAAGATTGCTGGTGCATCAGATCTGGTGTGCACCTTGTAGCGACCAGATTTGGCACTTTTTGCAACCGCATTTAGCTTTTAGCGACTAGAATAGACTTAATAAATCTACTGCATTTTCTGCTCATTTTTTTACCTTTTTTATTGGTGAAAGTACAAGGGTAGGGGAGGTTCTTTAGCAAGAAATTATGGAAAATCTTGAGATAAGACGCTTGTGATTATTTCTACTTCTCATATTGAATTATCATCTAATAATCCGACTAGATTACATATTTTTGAGGTGTAAATTGGGGATTTAGACCTAGGAATTTAAAAATAAGATTTGAAGATTTGGAGGTCGAATTGTTATCGAAATTTAGTAATTTTGGTATGGTTAGACTCGTGGTTGAATGGGTTGTCGTATTTTACGAGTTTCGTCGAATTCCGATGCATGGGCACAGGGGTCGGGTTTGAGCAATTTTGGGATTTTGATGTTAAATTGGATATTTTTTTAGTGGCTTCGCTCTTTTGGCATATTTTAATGATTATGTACTGATTGTGGCTAGATTGGAGCATTTAGAGGTCGATT
The DNA here is from genome assembly GCA_034376525.1 of Nicotiana benthamiana. Taxonomy (NCBI): domain Eukaryota; kingdom Viridiplantae; phylum Streptophyta; class Magnoliopsida; order Solanales; family Solanaceae; genus Nicotiana; species Nicotiana benthamiana. Next base: position 116,646,717 of record CM067340.1, read on the forward strand.
CGTGCGGGCGAGGCATCGCGGGCTAGAGTTTGGACTAGATCGATGTGAGTAATAATTGAAAATGATATCTTGACGGTTTGAAACCCCGAAATTTTATATCGATGCCATATTGAGACGAGACACGCGCTCTATGATGAGTGCAGGGTCGTTCGCTATTGGGGACTGTGACTTGGCCCGTCCCAAGTGATATTTTTATCCTGTGTTGGATTAGAGCTTATTTGAGATCATCCTTACTTAGGATTTAATTGTTCTATTTGGGCTTTGTGCCGATTATTTGAACCCTTCAGGAATTGTTATTATTGTTTCCACATTATGTGACATATTATCTGTTCTCAGTCCTAAGTTTTAATATTATTTTTGCAAACTCAGCCATCTTTCTAAAATTTGAAAACTTAAACAATATTTCTAATGATGTTTTGAGCTAAGAACTATTATTTTAATATTGCCCGAGAGGCTTATGTAAATTTCTGGACTGAGCATGGATCAGCCTGCGCGACGCAGTAGTATTATATTGATATTGAGGTCGAGAGCCTAGTTAATGCCACAAGATGGCTTGATATTGCGCTTGGGATGTAAAAGCTCCTCTCGAAGTCTGTACACACCCCTAGTGAGCAACGTCGACGATACATGGATGGGGCTGCACATCGCAGCGTGGAGCGGGCTGCACGCCACAGTGGTACTAGTAATGTTCTATGTATTTACTTGATTTCATTTGTTTACCATCATCTATTATTTGTGCTACTTCATGAAATATCTTCTTGATTTCCTGGCATAATATGATACTTAAGTATTTTGTTCGAGAGGCGGATTTATGTGCTTATCTGCACTATTGTTTTTGCATTTATTTGCGTAATTGTTGAAAGGGAATTTTCAAAAGAAGTTTTAAACTGAGCTAAAATGTTTCTCTAAAGATTTTACAACTTCACTATTTTCTGAAAAGGGTTTTTCGCTGCTTCTATGCAATATGATGATCAGTTATATGTGGTTTCTAACTGCTCAGTTATTATTTACCTTTATTACTCACTGAGTTGGAGTACTCACTTTTCCCCCTGCACCTCGTGTGCAGATGCAGGTATTTAATCACTCGGTAGTGGGTGTTCGAGCTGGTTGGAGATTTAGTTACCAGAGTTGAGCAAGGTGACCGTCAGCGTACGCCTGCACCGCATTTCTTCCTTTGTTTTCAAATCCTATTTTGTATATTACAGGCCTTGTAGTTGTAGTTAGACTCTTATAGATGCTCGTGACTTGTGACACCTCGGTTTGGGCTGTGTCTGGGTTGTACTTCCACTAATTATTATTATAAAATCATATTTAGACTGCGTATTCATGTTTAACTATTTTTGAAAAATAAATTTGAGTTGGTTGGCTAGCCTAGTCTCCACGAGAGGCACCATCATGATCGGAGTGTGGTTTAGGTCGCGACAAGTTGGTATCAGATCCTAGGTTACATAGGTCTCACGAGTCATGATCAGGTTTAGTATAGTCTCGCGGATTGGTATGGTGACGTCTGTATTTATCCTCGACAGGTTGCAGAACCTTTAGGAAAACTTCACATTCTTGAAATCTTATCGTGCATCCTTGATTCCGCTTGAAAAAATAACTCTTAAAATTCCTTCCACGCGTTCGCATGTGCGCTCGGTATCAGATGTGCATTGATGGCTTATGATTCCATGATCGAGGGGTGACACGTAATCTTTGTGAGTTGATCTTCAGCCAGTCTGAAGGACTTGAGGGCGGGTCTTTTCCTATGTCTTGAGCACCGAGGTGCTGATTGTGTGAGCAAGTATTTTGGACTTATATGTTCGGTATTATCCTTATTGGTGGGAATGGCGTTTGGATAGATATGTGATGAGTATGTTAGTATTGCGAGATATTTTTGTATGATTTGGAAGTGTCAAGAAGGATCTGCTGGATGATAGGTGAACTATTAAGTGTACGATTTCCATTGTGAGTGGAAGTGTAGCTCCGAGTATGGGCGTGTGAAGAATCTTTTCAAGTCTCGTAGTGGGAGTGAAGTAAATTGCATGTTGTGGTATGAATTTAGACTCAGAAAGACTAAGTGGATGTGTGATGTGTATGACGCTGGAAGGTATATAGAAATGTTATATTGAGGCGAAGCATGTGGGTTGCCTCCGCCGGAGTGTTCTAAAGTGGTGTGATCGTTATGTGTATGTTGGAAGATCTCATGTGTAACTGAAAAGTATGTATTGAAATTTGGAATTTTGGGTTGCCAAAGAGAGTGGGCTTAACCGTTGCGGGGATAATACGAGATTTGTAGAAGATTTACATTACTAGATGATATGTCTTTTCACAAACTTACAAATGATTTGAGTTTAATCTCAATATGGTATTGTGGCATCAGTAGAGTAAACGTGTTTGAGTGTATCTTAATCTATGACTTCGAGCCAAGTAGGGGAGTCTGTCGCGAGCAGTTGATTGCACGGTTAGGTGCTATGTGGTTCTAATTTGAGATGTGCGAATGAATTAGCTATGAATTTCGAAAATTGAGACCGAGAATGGATCGAGTAAAAGAAGATTTCGGCAAATATTACATTATGCTTCATAAGGTAAGAGAATTACAGAATTTCGTAAGTAGTTGTTGGTAAAGAATGCTCGGTGCATAGAGCAGGAAGTTGCTGGGTTCGTTTTGTGGTGTTGGAGTGCCAATGAGGAATGGGTTGTTCTGTTCGTTTGTTCATGCTAATTACAGTTTGAATAGAGTGAATGACTCTCAAGAATGGTTCTAATGTGTTCAAGATTCTACATATAACAATCGAGTATTTTAAGGTTTTATATGTGATTAGAAACTTAATTTCATTCGAAGATGTCAAGACTTGTGGTATTTTACTATATAAATCATGAGATTCTATGTATTAGTATAAAGAAGGTAAAGGTAACGGATTTAGATTCGCGGGAAGTCCCTTCAAAGTAAAGTATTTTGATCATGGTGCTCTTGAGAATAGCTGTGAAAGTATTCAACAACTTATGGGTTTAGTCAGTGTGATTTATGCTTGGTTCTAGTGTGGTAATCCTGGGTTGAGGAATTGTGGTACTATAGCAAGGGGGAAATATTAAGTTGAAGTCAAATCAGAAGAAATTTAGATATATGTAGTAGCTCAATAGCAGATCAGATCAGCATGGTAAAGATATGATTAATTCTTTGGGTGTGTTCGAGGTAATGAGTTCATACAAGTATTTTTGCAGCAATGCTTTGGGGTTCTGACGGCTTGCTTAGCTTGGTTTAGTTTAGAAGAATTTAGTCCTCGCAGTTTAGTTGTACAAATGGAATTAGGAGAGTTCTTTTTAATTTCTACCGTGGTTGAAGAGATGCATTTTCTGCGAGTGTGAGAAGCACGGTATGTGTAATGATTCTTCTATATGGGATCAATGGAAGTTCTTGGCTAGATGGGTTACAATTCTGTTCTGAAAGGGAGTTCATAAAACCCCAAGCAACGGTTAGCCTTAGATGATTAAGGGACTGATATTTTCAATTGGAAGTGATTTGACTATAGTATCTGTTCAGCAAAAGGGTAAGCTGATTGAGTTGATGGCACTTCGGTGGTATTAAGACATTTTCTTATTAGATCGACTGGTGAGATTCGGGTTTTCTTGGTGGCACAAGGAAATTTTGGAGCATCTATTGTTTAATTTTAGGAATTAAAGGTGTGGTATGCTTTCAGACAAAAATTGGGATCAGATACGATGATTCATATGCTATATGGAGTTGGAGACTAGGAGTTCTCATGTTGAGGCTAAGTTATGGTTGTGGATCATGTGTATCGACATTTTTTAATGATTACTGAGATTCGGAGGACCAAGTGGGTCTTTATTTTCTTGGTATGTTGGAATTTGGATATGATATTGGGGTTAGATAGTTGTCTCAATGTTGGGTTATTTTGGGCTATTACGCCATGGGCTATGCTGGAAATGCCACAGGTTGAGTGGTGGAGGTGCGTCAGATTATCTTCTAGTAGAATGTCTTATATTTCAAAGAACCAGCGATCGGCAGGGAAGGATTGCCTTTCTCAATTGGGCTTCGTGATAGATGTCAGTGCAGAGGTTGCTATCAGTGATTCAGTTTCGGTGTTGAGGGACTTTTCGAATGTATTTCCTATTTCCAGGCTTGTCTCCGGGCAAAGTTGTCGATTTCGATATTGATTTGGTGTCGGGCATCGTATCGTATGGCTCCGACAAGAGTTATAGTAGTGAAAGGAATAGCTTCAGGATTCCTTGATAATGAGTTCTTTGGCAGGCCAATGTGGATATGTGTTCTAGCTTGAGTCGTCTTGGTTGGCCTCGAATTGTATTGTTGAGTAGTAGGTTGATTCGATCGTTATTGAACTTGCTAGTGATCTGGGAGACCTATGAGTTTCCTTTTTGTGTTGCGAGACATTATGTTTAGTTGGTTATGGGCACATATGGTGCAGTTCCATTGGGGTTTCATAGTGGAAGTCGAGCTGGAAGAGTAATTGGGAGTTGCTTGGTGAATGACGTGCCGATTATGTTCTATCGTGTTTGCATGGTGTATGTTATTTGTTTCACCTTGGGTGTAATGATTTGCTTTGGTTCCATACATCTATTGAGCATGGTTGTCGATCCCGAGCATAGTGACTTGAGGTATTTCATGTGGAGCACTATTTGGATAGGATCGCAGGTTGCAGCAAAGCTGTGTGGAAATATGGCCTTGCGGATCAAATTTGTATGTTCTATCTCTATGATATGAGAAAGGTTCTCAGCCATGTGAAGTGCTGATATTTGTGAGCTTGCGGTACGGCCCTTTCATTTGAGTCAATTTCGTGATGTGAGTATGTTCGGATTGTTGCTTATTGGTGCGCGGACTGCAAGTTATGGCCTTAGCCTGTCGTGGTGTGTCATGTCACCTGGAGTAATTGTGGCCTGTAATGAATACAAACGGATTCGATTTCAGCATGTTTGATGGGTAAATATCGAGGTTCGATTTAGAAATTTTCTATGGTCCTTGCCAAAGGGGAAATAACCTTATGGATGACTGATATGAGAGATGGTTATGATTTATTGCATGTTTCATTTATCATTGACATTATATGGAAGTGTTGGAATGAGACTTTAGTTAATAAGGGTTTCTACCGGTAATCGGGTGTTGTGTGCGCTGCTGTGAATGAAAGTTATCGCTATATGTGTTTGAGTTACGTGGTATATCGGATAATTGCACTTGAGGTTGCAGGCATGGGTTACTACAGCTAGTTCGGGTCTATTCACAGTATCAGTGTGAGGTTTTGATCGTATGGATGGTTTCAGAAGTGAATATGTAGTTCTATGGTTTATGGGCTCGATTGGATTGTGAAATTTAGTTAAAAGGTGTTATCGGACCTATACGAGATAGGATGACATGGGATCACCCCCGAGTATATACATAATAAGGTTATTCAGCTATTGGTTGGCTTTTAAAATAACTTTGGGTACTTTCAAGGACGAACGTATGTTTAAGTGGGGGAGGATGTAACGACTCAACCGGTCATTTTGAGATTTTGAACTTTGATCGCCAGTTCCCAGACATGACTTGCCCCGTGTTATGCATTATGACTGATGTGGATCGTTGGTCTTGGTTTCAGGAAAAATAGGAATGAATTTGAAAGAATAGTCTTAGTTGAAAGCTTTGAATTTGAAAGATTTGATCAAGAGTTGACTTATGAGTACATGAGTTCGGATCGGAATTTTTATGATTTGGCTAGCTCCATTAGGTTATTTATGACTTAGGAGCGCGATCGGAATTGGTTTTTGAGGTTCGGTGTGGAATTTGGCTTGAATTGACTAGTTAATATTTTGGCAAATTCCGGTTGATAGGTGAGATTTTGATCCGAGGGTCGTAATGTAATTTCGAATGTTATTATAGCTTCATTATGTAATTTGTGATGTTTGTGCAAATTTTCAGGTCATTTGGTCGACTTTTTAATCGAATTCGAATTTCGAAACTTTTAAGTCTTAGGCTTGAATCCAAGGGGATTTGATCTTTTGATGTTTTTTTGAGCGTTCCGAAGGTTGGAACAAGTTTGAATTATGTTATGGGGTATGTTAGCATGTTTGGTCAAGGTCCCATGAGGCTCGGATATGTTTTGGAAGAGTTTTTGAAAGATTTTTGGCGTTTTGATTATAAGCTTGTAATGATCCAAAGGTCTATTTTTAATTCTAGAGATCGAAATTTGATTTTGAGACTTCCAGAATTTTGATAATGAATTATAAGAGTGATCTGGAAATTTTGGGCTAATTCCAGCAAGTCGTGATTGGATTTTTGACACGAATCATAAGTTAATTTTTTAATAAACGAAATAGATATCGTACTGAGCAAACGAGCTCCGAATTGAGTTTCAATTGAAGGACTATGTTTGTATCATTATTTGTGACTCATAGGAACAAGAATCATGGAATTCTAAGTTTGTATATGGAGTTAAAGCCATTTAGTGAAATTAAAGATCGATGGTGCATTAGATCTGGTGTGCACCTTTTAGCGACTAGATTTCTCACTTTTAGCGATCAGATTTGGCTTTTAGCGACCAAAAGAGGCTTAATAAAGCTGATGTGTTTGCTGCGTTTTCTGCTCAATTTTACCTTTTTTGGTGAAAGAACACGGCTTTGGGCCATTATTTATCAAGAAATCATGGTAAATATTGAGGTAAGTCACTTATGATTATTTCTACTCCATAATATTGAATTATCATCGAATAATCCGATTAGATTACATGTTTTTGAGGTGAAAATTGGGGATTTGGACCAAGGCATTTAAAAATAAGATTTGAAGATTTGGAGGCCGAATTATTACCGGAATTTAGTAATATTGGTATGGTTAGACTCGTGGTTGAATGAGTTAATGGATTTTGTGTGTTTCGTCTAATTTCAAAGTGTGGGCTCGAGGGCCAGGTTTGAGCAATTTTGGAATTTTGATGTTAAATTGGACATTTTTGAGTGGGGTTTGATCCATTAGTATATTTTAATGATTATGTACTGATTGTGGCTAGATTTGGAGAATTCAGAGGTCGATTCATACAGGCGAAGCAGCGCGGACTAGAGTTTGGATCGGATCAAGATGAGTAATGATTGTAAATGATATCCTGAGTGTTTGAAACCCTGGAATTTTACATCGTAAGGATATATTGAGGCGGGACACACACTCTATGATGAGTGCGGGGTCGTTTGCTATTAGGGACAGTGTTGGCCCGTCCAGAGTGATGTTTTTATCGTGCGTTCGATTAGAACATATTTGAGATCATCCTTACTTAGGATTGAATTGTTATATTTGGGCTTCGTGCCGATTACTTGAAACCTTCAGGGATTGTTATCACTATTTCCACATTATTTGATATATTTTCTAATCTCAGTTCTAAGTTTTAATACTGTTTTTGCAGCTCAGCCATCTCTCTAAGATTTGAAAACTTAAAAAATATTTCTAATGATGTTTTGAGCTGAGAACTATTATTTTAATTGCCCGAAAGGCTTATGTGAATTTATGGATGCAGATTGCGCGCCGCATATTATATTGATATTGAGGCTGAGAGCCTAGTTGATGCCGCGAGATGTCTTGATATTGTGCTTGGTTGTAGGAGCCTCTCCGGGAGTTTGTACACACCCCTAGTGAGCACCGTCGACAATAAATGGATGGGCATGCACGCTACAGTGTGGAGCGGGCTGCATGCCACAATGGTACTAGTACTGTTCTATATGTTTACTTGATGTTATTTGTCTGCCATTATCTGTTGTATGTGCTACTTCATCAAAAATCTACCTGATTTCCTGGCATTATCTGATACTTAAGTGGTGTGCCCGAGGGGCGGATATTTGTGCTTATCTGCACTCTTGTTTTTACATTCATTTGCGTAACTGTTGAAAAGGCATTTCCAAAAGAGGTTTTATACTAAGCTAAAAATTTTCTCTATAGATTTCACGGTTTCACTGTTTTCTGAAAAATGGTTTTTCACCGCTTCTATACAGCATGATGATCTATTATATGTGATTTCTTGCTGCTCAGTTATTATTTACCTTTATTACTCACTGAGCTGGAGTACTCACTTTACTCCATGTAGCTCGTGTGCAGATGCATGTATTTGATCACCCGGTAGCGGGTTTTCAAGCTGGTTGGAGATTTAGTTATTACTGTTGAGCAAGGTGACCACCAGCGTTCGCAACACCACATTTAATTTCAGATCATATTATGTATATTATAGACTTTGTAGTTGTAGTTAGACTCTTATAGATGCTCGTGACTTGTGGCACCCCGATTTGGGTTGTGTTTGGGTTGTACTTCCGCTAATTATTATTATAAAATCATATTTAGACTGCGTATTCATGTTTAACTATTTTTGAAAAGGCAAATTGAGTTGGTTGGCTGGCCTTGTCTTCACGAGAGGCGCCATCATGACCGGAGCGGGGTTTAGGTCATGACATTACCCCTCTAGAAAATTAAAGAGTGTAATTACACCCTGCAAACTATATCCAATTCCTCACCAATCAAATAATTACTTGGTCAAACAAATACGGCAAGATGAATAATTACACCTAATTACTATTCTCATGTTACTTTCCAAATAGGCTCTTAATTACAAAATTTTAATTGACGAAAAGTGCCCCTAATCCCTTTTTCCTTTTGTACTTCTCAAAAATTGATTTATATTTTAATCTCAAGAATGAATGTTACAATTGGTAAACAAATTTGAACAAATGGAGTAACTTTTTGTTTTCCATGGAGTAACCAATTTCTATTTATTATATCTCGCCTATATGATATTACACGTAAAAATAGTACGGGCTAGCTATCGAACTAATAATTAAAAAATAATCAGCTTTTGCAAAGTCATTGAAAATAGCTACTATTTTGCCGCAACATGAAAAGTTCCACCATAACACACTAGAGATTGGTGCACCTGTGTATGAACTTCCAACATGTTATGCTTGAAGTCCAACGCGAAGAAAGTTCCAGCCTAATATACTGGAGATTAGATCACTTGTGTATAGATTTGAAGGCACTACTTATATGGTGTATCTTGTGAGGTATTCACTGATCATTGCAGTCTTCATCATTTGTTCAAGCAGAAAGATCTGAATTTGAGGTAGCGTAGATGGCTAGAGTTGCTTAAGGACTATGATATTACCATTCTGTACCATTCGGGAAAGGCCAACGTGGTAGCTGACGCCTTGAGCCGAAAGGCAGTGAACATGGGGATCTTGGCGTACATTTCAGTTAGGGAGAGGCCCTTTGCAGTTGATTTTTAGGCTTTGGCCAATCAGTTTGTGTAATTAGACATTTCGGAGCCTAGTCGGGTATTGTCTTGCATGGTTTCTCGGTCTTCCTTGTATGATCGCATTAGAGAGCGCCAGTACGATGGTCAGCATTGGCTTGTCCTCTAGGACAGAGATCAGCATGGTGATGCCAGGGATGTGACCATTGGTGATGATGGGGTATCGAGGATGCAAGGCCGGATTTGTGTGCCCAATGCTTAGAGAGTTGATTCTTGAGAAGGCCCACAGCTCATGGTATTCCATTTATTCGGGTGCCGCATAGATGTATCAGGATTTGAGGCAGTACTATTGGTGGAGGAGAATGAAGAAAGATATTGTGGGTTATGTATCTCGGTGTCTCAACTGTCAGCAGGTGAAATATGAGCATTAGATATCGGGTGGTGTGCTTCAATAGATGATTATTCCCGAGTGGAAGTGGGAGAGAGTTACAATGGATTTTTTGAGTGGTCTTTCTCAGACTTCGGAGAAGTTTGATTCGATTTGGGTGATTGTGGATAGGCTGACCAAGTCTGTGCACTTCATTCCGGTGTGTACTGCCTATTCTTCGGAGCGGTTGGTAGGGATATTTATTCGGGAGATTTTTCGTTTGCATGGTGTTCTAGTTCTATTATCTTAGATAGATGTACTCAGTTCACTTCCCAGTTTTGGAGGACTTTTCAACAAGAGTTAGGTACGTAGGTGGAGTTGAGCATGGCTTTTCATCGTCAGACTGACGGACAGTCCAAGCGTACTATTCAGATATTGGAGGACATGTTGCGTGCCTGTGTTATTGATTTCAGAGGTTCTCGGGATGATTTATTGCAACCTACAGAGTTTTCCTATAACAATAGCTATCAATACATCATTCAGATGGCACCGTATGAGGCCTTGTGTGGGAGACGGTGTAGGTCTACAGTTGGTTGGTTGAGCCCGGTGAGGCTATGCTATTGGGGATGGAGTTGGTTTAGGATGCCTTAGAGAAGGAGAAGTTGATTCAGAAAGACATCGTATAGCCCAGTCGCGCCAAAAGAATTATGCGGACTGGAAGGTTTTGCCCATGAAAGGCGTTATGAGGTTTGGAAAGAAAGGAAAATTGAGTCCGCAGTTCATTGGACATTTTGTGGTACTTAGGAGGGTAGAGAAGTGGCCTATATGCTTGCTGTACCACCCAGCTTGTCGGGCGTTCATCCAGTATTCCATGTTTCTATCCTACGAAAGTATGTTATGGAGCCGTCTCATGTTTTAGACTTCAGCACGGTCCATTTGGATGATGGCCATTTTGGGTCGTCAGGTTCGAAAATTTAGGTCAAAGGATATAACTTCGGTGAAGGTGCAGTAGAGAGATCGGTCCGCGGAGGAGGCTACATGGGAGACCGAGCAGAAGATGCGGAGTAGATATCCTCACCTGTTTGAGGTTTCTGGTATGTTCCTTGACCCGCTCGAGAACGAGCGTTTGTTTTAGTTGGGGAGGATGTGACGACTCGGCCCATCGTCTTATGAGTTACTATCCTGTTTCACCATTTACGCTTCTTCATGTTTCATTATCGGTATTCGGTGTGTTAGAGATAATTTGGATTGGTGTTGGTAGGAAATGAGACACTTAGTCTCTTTATGAAAGGCCTATTTTTGAAAAAGTCAACTGGATGATGATGAGTTAGAGAGCTCGGATGTAATTTCTGGTGATTTACTTAGCTTTGGGGGATGATTTGTGACTTAGGAGTGTGATTGGAAGTGATTTTAGAGGTCCGGTTTAGAATTACGCTTGAATTGGCAAAGTTAGTGGTTTGGCGATTTTTGATTGTCAGGTGAGCTTTTTATCCTAGGGTCGGAATAGAATTTCGAGAGTTGTAGTAGCTTTGTTAAATTTGGGATGTTTGTGGAAAATTTCAGATAATTCGGAGGTGTTTTGTTCGGAATTTTGATCAAATGCGTATTTCAGAAGTTTCAGAAGAACTTAGGCTTGAATCTAATGTAATTTGATGGTTTTTATATTTTTTGTGGTGTTTTGAAGATTGGAGCAAGTTTGAATGATGATTAGGATGGGTTGGCACTTTTGGTTGAGGTCCGAGGGCCTCGGGGTGATTTTGGATGGACAATGGGATGGATTTTGGAATTGTTACATTCGGAAGTTGCTGGTATCTGGTATTTCGGCATCTGCGGTTTCGCAGATGCGGTAAGGGAGTCGCAGGTACAATTTTTTGTCATGAGAAAAGCTTTCGCATAAGGGGAGGTGGCCCCCATATGCGATCATTACAGAAGCGGGATTGGACACAGAAGTGGTCATGGGCGTATTAGTGAGTTCCGCAGAAGTGGATGGAAACTGCAGAAGCTGTAGTTGCATATGCGGAAAAGTAACCGCAGATGCGAAAAAGACTGTTCAGAAAAAAGGATTTTAGAACTCATTTTGTTCCGCGAGCTAAGGTATTATTCCTCCATTTTTAGCAACCTTGAGAGCTTTTGGACGGGAATTGAAGGTGATTCGACTGGGTGTGATTGCGGGTGAGTCCTATGACTACATTATTTAATGGTAGAATTAACATATAAATTTGTGGAAATTCATCAAGAGAGGGTAAAGCTAGGGCTTGGAAATTTGGTATTTCGAACTGGAATTTGAAGAGTCAATTTGGCTCGGATTTGGGACGTTTTGGTATGTATAGACTCGTGGCGAGATAAGTAATCCGATGATGCTAAATTTTCTAACTTTTAAGAAGTGGTCCTGGGGCTCAGGTTTTGCAAATTTCGTGAATTTTGATATTTTTCGAGTCTTTTCGATTGGGTTATGTTCCCCTAGCCTATTGTAATGTATACGTTGTGGTTTTGGCAAGATTCGACGCGCGAGGAGGTCGATTAGAGAGGAAAGGGAACAGTGAGCTAGACTTTTGGCTTGCTAAATGTGAGTAATAATTTTAAATGATATCCTGATGGTTTGAAAATCCGGATTCGCACAATGTAGTGCTATGTCTAGATGAGACACGTGCTTAATAACAAGCGCGAGGTCATTTACTATTGGGGATTGTGACTTGGTCCATCCCGGTTGATACTTTACCGCGTATTTGACTAAGACATGTTGTTTTCATTATGACTTGGGATTATGGCCATGCTTGGGCTTATTGCTAACTATTTGAAATCCTTTGTGAATTATCATCACTGTTTCCTTACTATTTGAAATATGACTTGAACTCAGTCCAATTGAATAATATTGTTTTATGAACTCAACTAATTTTTACTGAAATTTGAGATTTAAATGATATTTGAGCTGGTGTTTGAGCTTAGCACTATTGTTTTACTGATGCCCAAAGGGTTTATGAGTATTTTCGAACTGATTGAGGCTGAGGACCATATGTGAGGATATGTTAAGTGATGTGAGGAGGCTTTCAAGCCTTATGAGATATGAAAAAGGCTTCCATGCCTTATGTTGATATGGGAATTCTTTATGGCCTTATGATGATATAAAGCTTGGCCCGTAAGGGGCACCTCCGGAGTATGCACCCCTACAGTGAGTGCTGGTACCCATATGATCTGAGAGTGAGCCCGAGGGACTGATATTGTACTGAGTGACTGATACTGAGCCCGCGGGGCTGATACTGTACTAAGAGGTTGATATTGAGCCCGAGGGGCTAGTTTCTGATTATTTTTCACTTGATGAAAATATTTGTCTTTAACTATTTTAGGAGAGAGTAATTTGATACTTTACTGTTTTACTGCTTAACTGATTTTACTGCTTGAGATAACATTTCTTTGTGCATTTATGAGATTTCATGTTTTCATACGTTATTTATTCTTATTACTCACTGGGTCGGAGTACTCACATTACTCCATGCACCGTGTGTGCTGATACAGGCAAAGCAGAGTTCACTCCTAAGCGTTGATTCTTTCCTAACCAGTCGGTGACTAGGAGTGACGAGGTAGCTGTTGACATCCACAACCCCGTTTCTCCCTTATCTTCTATTACGCATGTTATCCTCAGACTTTGTTCCCAGTTCCAAACTTTGTAGAATTTTAATAGACTCTGTAGTAGCTCATGACTTGTGATACCTCAATTTTGGGCTGTGTCGGGATGGTTCCCTGTTTTGTCACTTTTCTTCCGTATTTATGATAATGTTATCTATGTTTTAGTCTTATTCATGCTAAGTAACTAATAAAAGAAGTGTCGTTATTCTGTTGGCTGGTTTTGTCTTCATGAGAGGCGCCATCACGACCGGGTTTGGGAATTGGGTCGTGACATTTTTTCCATTTATCCTTAGAAGGGCATAAGAGAGCCTCTTTTACTTTTTAGGCTCATTTTCATCTTGTAGGAGCATCATAAATAGTTCTCTGCCTTCAACATCAAATCGTCGACGGGGAATCTTTTTACGAGAACCATGTCTTACTTGTGTTTCATCATTATTCCCATTTGGATCAATGTTGCTCCCACTCTGATCAAGATCATTCATCCTGCTCCCACTTGGAACAAGGTCTGTGACCATCTCACTCCCACTTAGAACGGTATCCATTTGATCACTTCCACTAAAAGTAGAAGAATTACTTTCATTTGCATCTGATGATGAAGGATGTCTTTGATGAGAAACTAATTCATCATCTGCTAAAGTTCTCCCACATGAATGAAGTGATACTTTTACTACTTGATCCATTATCTCAAATAAGGTTAGGTCTTGACCTACCTCTCCCTTCTTGGGAACTTCATCATCTAAGAATGTGACATCTCGTGATTCAAACTCAGTTATACTCACATTGTCTTCCTGACCTATAAACACATAACCCTTTGAGGTTTCATAGTATCTTATAAAGATACTTTTCTTTCCCTTAGGGCCCAATTTTCCATATTTGTGAGAGGAATTATGTGTATAGGTAGCACAACCCCAAGGTATTAATACACTTAGGTTGGGATATCTTCCAGTCCATAACTCATATGGAGTGGCATTAACTGATTTTGTAGGCACTTGGCAATGCATAATCCCAGTAACTAATTGGGAGTTTAGCTTGTGCCATCATTGACCTAACCATTTCTATGAGCGTTCTGTTTCTTCTCTCCGCAACACCATTTTATTGCGGAGTATTTGGGATAGTCAAATGATGAACTATTTCCTTTTCATCACATAAATTATTAAACTGAGTTGATAAATATTCACGACCACGATTAGTTCGAAGAGCTTTTATCTTCTCTACTAATTAATTTTCCACTAAGCTCATATAGCTTTTAAAGCAACTTATTGCTTCTGATTTGTGGGAAATCAAATAAACATAACTGAAATGGGTAAAGTCATCAATAAATATGATGAAATAATTTGCTCCATGCCTATCCCTAATATTCATAGGCCCACAGATGTCCGAATGGACTAGTTGAAAAGGATATCCGGCACTAGTTGCCTGACTAAAAGGTTTTCTTGCAGATTTTCCAGCTAGATAATTTTCACAAGTGGACAATTCCACATGTTCAATGGCTAAAAGCAAACCTTGTTTTTTCTAACCTTCGCATTCTTTGTTGGCCAATATGACCAAGTCTAGCATGCTATATGTTTACATCACTGTCATATATATGTGAAGAAACAAACATAGAAAAACTAACACTATTATTAAATGAATCATAATCTAAATTCATAATAATTAAACCTCCGGTTACATGACCAAAATCAAATAAAGTTGAACCAAAAGTCAACTTGGCAGAATTTCCATGACAAAACAAGTCAAATCCTAACTTAAGCAAAACTAAAACTGAAATAATACTTCGGCAATTTGTTGGTGCAAAGAGAACATTGTGTAGTATTAGGTCTCGACCACCACGCAGGACTAACTTACATGTACTGATGTACCGATCCCTTCAACAACAACTTTATTATTACTGCCTACATATATCCACTTTTCTCCACGTGGAACTCGTCGTAATTCAACAAAGGCATTGCTTTCCCAGGTTATGTGATCTGTTGCTCCTGAGTCTTTCTAGGAGGCTCAGAGCAATCTCTAGCATAGTGAACCTTCTTGTCACAATTATTGCATTTTACTTTAGCAACTTTCACAGGTTTGGGACGTATGTTCTTGCCTTTTTTAGTCTTTTCTCTTTTAGCAGGTTGAACATAAGACGGTCCTCTCTTCTTTCCCCGGTTCCATTTCTTTGAATCATTCTTGGTTTTGGATGTTGTTACCATGTGCAACATAGCTATTGTCTTTGCAACCTCAAGTCGTTCCTCCTCTAACTCAAGGTGTATCCGGACATTTCCTAGAGTTGTGATTCGCTCATCATGGGTTAAATGCTTTTTCATATGATCCCAAGAACTAGGTAACAACTTGAATTTGTTGTTCATCAGTCAACACATGACTAACATATTTCAACTCGCTGATCATATTTGTCATTTGCCTTAGATGTGTTTTAATTGAATGTTCTGGATGTTTCTTAAATAAGTCAGATTTGATCATTAAGGATCTCAGCCTTGCATTGGAACAGGTACCAAACCTTTTTCTCAAAGAATTTCAAAGATCCATAGCTCTTTGGTGATCCTTAAACTCCCTTAGAATGTCATCATCTAAGGTGCTCAACAACGTAATGTGAGCAATGTAGTTCTTTTTCTTCCAACTGTTATAGGCTTCATGCTCACGCCTATGCTGAGCAGTGTTGCCTTCCTCAGGCTCATTCATGACATTGTTGATGGCATCCAGAGCATCTTGCTCCTCTAGCACATACTGGACTTTCAAGCTCCAGGTTTCATAATTGTCACCATTGAGTTTCAACCCTTTGTTGAGCTCAACAATAATGTTTTTCGAAGCAGTAATCACTCTTTAACAAAATAAAAACTAAAATAAGGATCATGAAAAAAATAATGCAAGGCACGATGTTCTACATACATACATATTATGACACTAAGCATCAATTGATTAAGTTATTATGCAGTCAAAAGTTCACTATGTTCCTAATCATCATCAAACAATTAAAAAATTATGAAAATTAACATATTCAATTATCTAGCTAAGTGTATTGATCATTTATAAGACAACATAATTATCTGATCATGATTTTACAATCACATGTCGATCATAAGATAACAAATAAATTATATTAGCATGTAAATAAAATTAATGTAAAACTAATTAACATTTATTACATGCTATTCAAATTTATATAAAATTTATTTTAATTTTAAACTAATAACATATTAAGCATATTAAATAAATTAACAAGTATTGTTTATATAATGCTAATTAATATTTATATCATGCTCAACAAATTAACATAAAGCATGTGCTTGACTAATTAATAAAAATAATTGACTTTCCAAGCATGTTAAAGAAACTAACAAATAAATATAATGTTAAACAAATTAACATTTCAAAGCATGTTTTAGCAAATAAATATAATGTTAAATAAATTAACATTTTAATGTATGTTAAACAAGTTAATAAATATATATAATATTAAACCAATTATCATTTCATGCAATTGGGACAATAAAACAATTATAGTTTCATTAAAAGAATACAAATATTAAATTTATATTCTAAAAATTAATTTGATATGACTATTATATAGTCTGAAACTTATAAAGAAAATTACAGAATTAAATTTAAATTTTATTTAGGTTGTTAGCCCACAATAAATAAAACAAGACATATAAAAGTGGGCTTTAGCCCAATGTCTTAAATCTGCCATAAAAAATAGGTAAATTTCGGATAGGGCTTTAACCCAATTACTAAATTTGTCAACTTTTAAAAGAAAATGAGCAATGCAACATTTGAAGCCCAAACTTCAAAAAACAAAAGAAGAAGCCCATGCTTCTACAACTTCAACATAGAGGCTGCCCACATGTTGTTTGTTTATTTATTTATTTATTATTAAAGCAGATTTTAAAGGAGAGAGAAACCCTAAATTTCTTCTCCCCTTTTCTTAAGTCACAGCCGCCACGTTCATGGACTTTGCAAGAGAGAAACTTTTTCTTTCCTTCTTCCTTTCCTTCTTTGTTTTGACATTTACAGAAAGAAAGTCATTGCTTCATCTCCTTCCTCTTTTATTGTTGATGTCGCTGCTCTTTGTAAAAGAAGAAAAAAGGGCATACATTTTTTCTTCTCTAATGTTTTGCTATAGTCATTGGAGCACAAAAGTTCCTGTATATATGTGTGTGTTATATTTTATGGTTGTTTGGTTGGCAATACCTTTTGATCAGTTTCAAATCATGTTTTAAAAGGCTTCAAGAGCAACAACCATTCGTCTTATGGTGGTTGGCGGTGGATGTTTTAGCGGCTTTCAATAGAACCTTTTTTTTTGTTGATCAGTTTCTTAAGAAAAACTGACCAGATAAAAACTATCAAAGGCTGATATAGAACTTATTTCAAATTAGTAAAAAAAATTGTTTTTATTCAATTATTCATTGATTTACTCAAAAATCAGCGGTCAAAAATTTATATACGTACAAATTTTTATTCTAAATCAGCATGTAAGACAATTTTAGGCATCCCAACATACATAGTTCTAGATTCAGATGATGATTAGAACTGTTGTAATATATTTCCGATTCAGAAAAATAGCCAAAGGCTCTGATACCAATGATGGACACGTTAATCATTGGTCGGCGTTGGTTGTCACGTTGTGACAAAGCAACCCCAATTACACTGTTTTAAACCCTTATTTCTAATTGAGAGAGAGAAAAAGCACGTGAAAAAATATTGTAGAAAAGTATCTGTAATGTACACATTAAGTGTACTTATATAGGGAATATTGGGGTTAAATAATAACTCTATTGGGCCTTAAAACATCCCTTATGGGTACATCCAATTTTCCTAAGCAAAGAAACATAACGGAGATGAAAAAAAGGCGAGTTTAATACGTTGAATTATTTGTTAGTTATGGTATGTTTGATACGACAGAAAGTAGTTTTTATAAATAAAATAAAAAATTCAGAATAAAAAGTTTTTTAATTTTTTTTTAGATATTAGTTGGGACGAGTGAGAATTATTTTCTAAAAAAATTTATATTAAAAATTAAATAATATCAACAAATTGGAGTGTATTATTTTAGTGAAATTTTTGAGTACCTGAAATTATTTATAATGTCTAGAACTAAGTAATATAAAGTTAAAATTTCAACATATTTTGTATGGAAAATCACTTCCACCTATAAGTGAGGGATTCCATTTTCTTTCTTTTCATGATAAATGATTCTATCCTACCAAACATGCCCTAGGAACTCAGAGAAGGTATATATACTAGAAGAATAGACTCATTTATTTCCTTCTTTATAATCCAATTAGATGAGAAACCCCAAGATGATAATTAGAACTTAATAAACATATATCAAGCCACTGAGAAATGAAGTGGCATTTACTAGAGGAGATTACGCATAGGAGAGGCGGATTCAGTAATAAGTTATGTGCCTCTATTGTATTTTGATGATCTAACAAACTTCATGACAAGAACCAGATTAGGAATCTGTTACGCATCCTCAAAGTGTTCAAGAACAGCAAGTCTCAAGTCTGGCACAAGTTCCAATAACTTGAGTCAAAGAGATGACAGAGAGTACAAATGGACATCAATTCCCTTGTTAACAGTATAAGCCAACTCCTCGCAGTTATAAACTCAATGCACTATTCCCCTGCAATAGTACAAACATTGCAGTAGTCACTTGATGGAGCATGCCTTGTATCGGATAATTGCTTGCATCATGCAAGTGATATCACTTGTATATCTATCAACATGAAGCAACAGTAAAATACATGCTTGAACAATCCAAAAATTATCAAGGTTCTCTCTCAAGTGTGCTTCCATCTTGCAAGTGACTTCAAGGCTTCAAGAATGAAGGACCAGTTTTCAGTACCGTGTTACCATATGTCCTTAGATTTATTGTACCTTTGTTAGAGTGATCTTCTTGTAATTCGTAGTTAGCTTATCTAGAAGTATTGTATAGGAATCTATCTGTAAAACTATAAATCTTGTGCTTGTGCCTTGGTTAGAGTTAGTCGAGTTGTGACCTTTATAATAGAATTATTACAACAGCCTTGTAATAGAGTTATTACAAGTAGGCGGGATTAAGAGGTTAATTTCTAGGTTACAATAGTTTTCAATATGAAGTTTTTTCAGTTAGTGAAGTTGAAATCCTTTGAGTGTAGGTCGTGATTTTTAATCCTATGAGCTGGGAGTTGTTCACGTAAAACACGATTATGTCATTTACTTATTATGTGTGATCTGTGAGAACTGATAGAGAATCAGATTCTCTATTCAGTTTGGTGGACCCTAAGTTTTCATCAATTGGTAGCAGAGCAGGTTCCTTCTATAAGGCTAACACCTAAAAAGGATCTACATGCTTGCTCCAGCAAACATTGAAAAAGGTCAATAAACCTACAGACCACCAAGATTCAATGGACAATATTACAGATGATGGAAGAAAAGGACGCATGATTTTATTATTGCTGAAAATTTAGAGCTCTTGGATGTCATCGATGGACCCCTTGTCCCCATAAAGACCATTGATGAGCCACCAGTGACAGTTCCAAAGACAAGGAAGGAGTACAACGATGTTCACCACAAAGATAAAAAGAAGACTTTTTAGCAAAAAAAGTCCTCGTATGTGGTATTGGACCAGACGAGTATAAAAAAATTCCTGTCAATCTGCTAAGGAGATCTGGGAGGCTCTTCAAACGACACATGAAGGAACAACGTAAGTCAAGCAGTCGAAGATCGACATGCTCACCACTGAGTATAAACTCTTAAGGATGAAGGATGATTAGTCCATTCAGGACATGCACACTCGATTCACCTCTATTATCAATGAGCTTCACTTTCTAGGCGAGATCAGTCCAGGGAACAAACTTGTCAGGAAAATACATAGTGTATTACCTGGTTCCTGGGAAAGCAAAGTCAATGTTATTACAGAGGTAAAATATCTGTAAAAATGAACATTGATGAACTCGTTAGAAATCTAAAGGCCTATGAAATGCAGAAAATGAAGGACCATGAAAGAAGAGAACCCAACAAAGAGAAGAACTTGGTCCTCAAGGATGACAACAATGAATCAAGTGGTGAGGACGCTGACATGACTTATCTGATAAAAGATTTCAGAAAATGTCGTGCAGAAATGAAAGCATTCCAAAAAAGGGGTAGCTCCATCATACCAAAAGGCTATGCCTTGTGTCATAAATGTGGAAAGCCAGGACATTTCATCAATATTATCCACTGCACAAGTAAGATCAGTACAAGCACAACTCTGACAAAGCAGCCAAGAGGAACCCGGTTCAATGATGGTCGTTCAAAACGAAGCAGCTGAATATGACTCTATCTGTGTCTTGATGGCAAAATCTGACGAGGATGAGATGATAATGAAGATGAGGTAACCTTCCTGGACGTTCAAATAAATTTGAAGTCTTTTTCTCAAAAGAAGCTTATATCCTTGAAACTTTCCTAATTGATGCTTATCATAATATCATTAATGATAAAAATGGTTCAACTATGAAACTAGGAGAGGTTGAACATGAGAGAGATGATCTGGCTGCATAGTGGTTGATTTTAAAAAAATCATTAAGGATTAAAAAGAGAAAAGGTTTTTAACTAAGAAAATTAAAAGCGTAGATCATGAGAGAGATGACTTGTTGGTAGTAAGTTGTGGATTAAAAAAACAAATGAAGAACTAAAAAGGAAAACAGTTTTGGGGACACTCAAAAGGGAAAGGAAGTTGCGAGTGAGGCATGCCTTAAGCTTGAAAATGAGCAAAAATAGTAAAATCTAGTACATGTGTTGAACTTGAAAGAAATAGATAATTTCATGAAGGTCTAGGCAGAGTTAAGAATGACCTAGAGAAATCTCTTAAGTGGACCTGGTCCTCTGATACAATCACTGCCATGTACAAAAATAATTGGGGGAACGAGCAGAGAATCGGGTTCCAAAAGGAAAAGACACCGTGCAATCCATATATCAAGTACATTACTGTCCCTGATAACTGGCTTTGCACTCATTGTGGTAACACTGGGAACTTTAAAAAAAAAATGTAAAACTAGATTTCAGTCCCAACAGAAAAACATATTTTTTGCTGAATAAGTAACTACTGCTAATGAACCTAGTCCCTCAAATAAAAAATATGTGATGCCTTCTGAACAAGAAGAAGTATGATCTACCTTTTTCCTCATATTTTTGCATTTCTAAGTCTAACTCTTGAGTTCCATGTGTAGATAGCAGTGAAAGGAAGAAACCAAAGATAGTATATCGATATTGGTTGCTCTGAGCATGTGATTGGAAGTACCGATAATTTCTTTTCACTCAAATCCCTGCAAGAAGGGAGTGTGTCCTTTGGCAATGGCAAAAGGGGATACATTCTAGGTGTTGAGAGAGTTGGGAAGACACTAACTCATCTAGTTGAAAACATATAATAGGTGAATGACTTGAAACATAGCCTACTAAGTGTATCTTAAATTTGTAAAAAAGGAAACAAAGTGGAATTCTTATCAAAGATTTACATTGTTATAAATCTTGTAATTAGTGAAGTGGTTCTGATGGCTCAAAGATTAAAAAATATCTGTGTTGCTAATTTAGAGTCTTTGAACAATTGAGTTCTTACATGCTTGAGTGTTGTTGATGATGATGCTGAACTGTGCACAGAAGATTGGGACATGCAAAATTTTCATTGCTGATCAAGCTGGTCAAGAAAGACCTGGTTCTTGGCTGCCTAAGTCAAAGTTCAAAGATCACAAGGTGTGTGATGCATGTGTAAGAGTAAAGCAAGTCAGTTCCTCCTTCAAACCAAAAAAACAGTTATTACCTCAAGATCACTTGATCTACTTCATATGGATCTGTGTGGAATGAGGGTGCTAAGTAGAGGAGGAAAGAAGTACATTTTTGTCATAGTTGATGACTACTTCAGATTCACTTGGACTTTGTTCCTCAGAAGCAAGGATGAAGCTTTTCCAGTTTTAGTTGCATTTATTAAGCTGATTCAATTGAATATTAGCCAAAATATTATGAGTATAAGATAAGACCACGGCACAGAGTTCGACAATACAAAATTCGACAAATTTTATGCTGAAAATGGTATAAGTCACAATTTTTCAGCACCCATAATACCCTAGTAAAATGGTATTGTGGAGAGAAAAATTAGGACTCTTGAAGATATGATAAGGACTATGCTCATTGACAGTGGCCTTGCAAAAGGTTTTTGGGTGGAGGCTATCAACACTACTTTCTATCTGGTGAACAGGTGCATGATCAGGTCCCTCTTAAACAAAAGCCCCCATGAATTGTTGAACTTGAGAACATTTGGCTGCAAATGCTTCATTCTCAAAAATGGTAAGGAAGTGTTGGGAAATTTAATGCCAAGAGCGATGAAGGAATTTTTCTTGGATATTCTTCACAGATTAAAGCATACAAGGTCTAAAGCATACATGTGATCTTTGATGAATCACACCACCTATGTGGAAAAAATTCACATGATAAGATTGATCAAGATAGAAAGTAGTCAAAGTTTCTTGGAGAAGTCATTTATATAGAAAATGGAAGGGCTGACAAAAAAGTCAAGTCAAGTAATCCAACGAAGAATATGCGGTATAACGAAGAAGATGACAAAATGAGTCAAGACAAAAAGCAGTCAAAGGTTCCCAGCTAATATAGAAGAAGCTAGTTCCTCCATCATAACAACTGAAATAGAGTTGTTGATGTCGTGCAAGGAACTCCTTATGCTCAGCTAAGAAGTGGCACTCACTCCTCCATTGATGCCAACAATGGATCATATTCAGAGGAACCTTAGTCTTCTCACAATGAGATTCATGTATCCAAATGGAAGCACAAAAGTTCATCCTCTCCAAAATGAGATCACTCCTCTTGATTCAGGGATTCAAACCAGTTCAAAGACAAGAAGCTCACTTGCCTTCTCAACCCAAGAATATCAAGGAGGAATTGAAATATGCTAACTGGATTACTGCTATGCAATATGGAATCCATCAATCTGAATCTTTCACAAAACTGTTATATAAACCAACTGGGTATTCAGAAACAAGCTTGATGAGTTTGAAAATACAATAAGGAACAAGGCCAAGTTAGGGGTGCAAGGCTACAATCAAGAAGGAGGGATCGACTATGATAAGAAATTTACCCCAATTGCTCGAATGGAAGCCGTCAAAATCCTCATTGCCTTTAAATCTCATATGTAATTCAAATTTTTCCAAATGAATGTTAAAAGTTCATTTCTAAATGGATATTCAAAGGAAGAAGTCTTCATCAAATATCAACTTGGTTTTGAGTGTCATGGGCATACTGAACATGTATTCAAACTTGACAAGGCATTATATGGGCTGAAACAAGCCCCTCTTTCATGGTATGAGAGGTTGTCCAAGTTACTTTTTGAAAATTCTTTACCAAAAGGAAAAATCAACAACACCCTATTTCTGAACAAACTGGGAAAAAACCTGCTCATTGTGCAAGTTTACATTGACGACACCATTTTTGGTGCAACAAATAATTCCTTGTGTGAGGATTTTTCAAAGCTTATGGGAAGCGAGTTTGTAATGAGCATGATGGGGGAGTTGAATTTTTCCTTAGGGTTGCAAATTAAGAAAACCACTAGGGGAACAATGATAAGTGAACAGAAGCACATTAAAGATCTCCTGAAGAGATTTGATATGGAAAGTTCAAAGACCATTGATACTCCATTTCTACTGCCACTCGTCTGGATATGGATATACCCGGTTCTCCTATGAACGAAACCATGTACAAAGGTATCATTGGTTCACTCTTGTATCTCACAGCTAGCAGACATTATATAATATTTAGTGTGTGATTGTGTGCTAGATTTCAATCCAGTCCAAAGAAATCTAATCTGAAAGATGCCAAGAGGATTCTAAGGTAACTCAAAGGAACGCAGGAACTTGTTCTCTACTATCCTTCAGGAGGCAATTTTGACTTAATTGGGTATGTTGATGCGGATTATGTTGGTTGTCTACTGGATAGAAAGAGCACATATGACATAGCATATTTTTTAGGATGATGTTTGATCTCATGGGGTACAAAGAAGCAAAAACTTATCTTTCAACTGGAAAAGCTGAATATGTGGCAGCTGCCTCTTGTTGTGCTCAATTATTGTTGATCAAGAAATAGCTGGAGGATTTTGGTGTAGTTTTTTTATTGTGTGCCATTACTGTGTGACAATACTAGTGCTCTCAACATGGAAAAGAATTTTGTTGAGCATAAAAGCACAAAGCACATTGATATTTGACATTATTCTTTCAGAGATAATGTTGAAAAAGGTCTTATCTGCAGAAAGTTCTGCAAAACAGAGGACCAATATCTTCATCAAAGCACTAAGTAAAGAGCACTTTGAAAAGAATCGACTGGCATTGGGGCTGGTCCCACAATGATTGGATATGAAAAAATGAATAGGTAAAACTGCTAAAAAGTGTTTTCTGAAAAATTATAACTCATCTCTATTCTGTTACAAGTAAACACGCATGGCACTTATAGAGCAAACAAACAGCAAATAATGTTGCATCTTTGTAAAAGGGTGAAACTGATATTTACAAAACATGTCAGGGAGCCTGCTTGTTTTGACTCGGGTTAGTAGTTCCTTTTCACCTTCATGCGCATTTAAACAGCTATAAAAGTGACATGTCATTAAATGATTCTCTCTCTCTCTCTCTCTCTCTCTCATCTCTTTAGAACTCAAATGTCACACCTGTTACAAACCAACCAGTTTACCCAATAAATCACACCCGTGTGTCTAGTCCCTCGCTCCCTCTAATTAACCCCAAAAGACATCCATTTCCCAACTACCTATATCAAAACCACAAAATTCACTCTACTTTCAAAAGTAAACCATCTCATCCTCGTATATCTACTTCCATACTCCATTATGGCTTAGAATCCGGAACTTTCCAACACTACCAGTGTGATCCCTATTATGTGTTCATCTCTCAAAGCACAAGAGTATACATCTGAGTCGCAACCATCAACCAGTCAAAACCCCACACCATACTAACAACCACCTACCAGATCTTCACCAACCCAATCAAGTTTTGGTTCTCTCCGCAGTCATAAGACTCGGAACCCCAAAAGACCTCTTCTTATGCCTCGCCAGAAAAAATGGAAGAAGATGAAACAGTAGATAGAGATGAGAGACAAGAGAGTCAAAAAGCTAGGGAAATTTCTGAAACCCTACAAGATGTGGTTCATAGTGATGAAGTTGCAACAGTGCCCGCTCTAAGCTTTGACCTGAATATTGCCACTCCTAGGGGTATTGTTCCTCCTGCATCTTCTAATTCTATTTGGGGTAAATAAGAAAGAAGCCATTGATAACATATTACCGATTGCTGTAGAGGGAGGGCTAGTTGGAGAATATAACTATGATGTTTAAGAACATTGGGTATTAGGGGGACGATGAAAGTCACAAAGCTGAAAGTTGGGAACTGGTGACTTTTGAAAATCTGGCACCAGACATTACTACTGGGAGAACAACAGATGGACCCGATCCCTCTGCCCAAGTAGAGCACTCTGCTTCTACTTGGGATGAAACCCCTTGCTACTTTAAAGAGCCCAGATCAGTACTGATCCTGATTGTTCCCCTTACTTTGATGTTCAGTCGTTGAACTTTTTCATTTCCCGAAATGAGAAGCTTGTCTGAAGAGGAAAATATAAAAAGTGAGGAAGATTTTGATAACGTAACTGGGGCTGGTTTCATCGTTGCTAGAGGTGGTAGGGTAGTTCCCAAGGATCCCACTCTTAAGATACCCACTACATGGCGGCAAAAGAAAGATGCATTTGAGGGTGCTCCGAAGAGAAACAAAGAGGAAAAGAAAAGAAGGAGGCTGATGAAAGGGGGTAAACTAGTGAATGAAGGGAATGCATCTTCAGAACATGTAGTAATTATTGACGATAAAGGGATGATTGAGGAACCTACTTCCTTAATTCACAAGTCCAGGAGAGGTTCATCTAAAAAAGAAGTGGAGTTTGATAAAATAATGGTTGTTTAAGGAGAGAAGTCCAGTAAGAAGTCTAAAAAGAAGGAGAACAGTGTGAGGAAGTCAGCAAAGAGGAACCTGGTTCCTCCAAGAAGGCCAAAGAGACTATGTCAAAGCATAAAGGTAGAAAAAACATAGGAAGCAAAAGGTGATGTGGGGCATAACTTTTGGAACCGACATTCTCGATTTGTCAGGACGAGGCAGTTGTTCGACATTTGTGAGTTTCAGAAGTGGACTCATTTGTTCATCATTGAGAGTCCCAAGTTGTATAAGGAAGAGGTGCGTAGCTTCTACGCAGATATGTTCACGGTGCAATATGATAAATTTGTTTGAAGGTCAATAGTCCAGACTTTGTGATAGATGAGGTTCTTCTAGGGTAAATTTTGGAAGTGCCTACTGAAGATATCTTATCCATTGAAGGGACCTGTTCTCTTGACTTCAGAAGAGTCATTCTGAAGCAAGATATTATGCAGCAGGGGGAACAGGGGCACAAGAAGGCCCTCCTTCCAATGTATCAACTTATGTTTCATATGGTGAAAAAAGGTCTTTCTTCCACGCACAGAAAGATGTTCCTTAACTTCAAAAGCATACATGTTCATCATCGAAGCACTCGATGCCTACACCACCAAGGTTCCTCTTTGCTGAAGGAGAAGAGTGTGAAGAAGTCAGAAAGATGTATAAATATCTTATTCTCATTGGGAACTCCAATTATAAGTTTGTCATCATCAAAAAGGATGTTGGACTAAGAACATGTGAAGTTTTGAAGATTGATAAAAGAACTTAGTCATGGACCAGGTCCATCTTGTGAAGCACAGTCATGATCAATCTATGCATGTGAGATACACGTGAAGAAGATAAGTCCTACTTATCAAGGAACACTATCTCTTGATCTGATCGAAAAGGTTGCATATTAGATAAAGGGAGAAAGTCTCCTTATATGAAGAGAACACAATCAAGGATAAAGATAGTATTAGAGTTTGAGATCTTGATGAACTCTTCTATTATAGAAGATCAGCGATTGAATCCCCATCAAACTCTGAGTACTAACCTATTAAATAATAGTGATTGTTCTCTTCTACAGGTAATGCACATACGCAGAAGTTAAACTAAATTGAGAGCAAAGTGGCTAGGCGATTTTGCAAGCAATTTATGTGTGATTTGAGTGTGCACTCCTGAAGCTACTTGAACGAGATAGAAGAACCAGTTCAATTGTGTCTATATTTTATTCTAGTTCAATTGTAGTAGGTGATTTAAAATTATACCTTTAACTTTTATAGAAGCAATTATATTAGGTATATAGAGTGTTCACATTATAGCTAACATAAAGTTGTCGCAACAGTTGAGGCTGTGTGCCTTAACAGGATTAGAGTTAATCCTTAGGTTTACAAAGAATTTTTATAAATATTGTTTTGGATCAATGATTTTAGTGGAAGTTTTAGAAAATCCTACTGAGTAGTAGTTCATGGATTTTTTCACCTTTTGAGCCAGATATTTTTTATGTAAAAATCTATGTATTCTTTATTTTCTGTATTTATTATTTTGCAAACAGTAATAGTTGGAACACCTAAAAGAACCAGGTTCTTCTATAGTTCACATAAGCGAAAATTAGGTACTACACAAATCATCCCCTATGTAGTGTGACGCTTAAAACATCAAAGGAGAAACTGATAAGTTATGTGCCTTCTTTGTATTTTGATAATCTAACAAACTTGATAATAAGAACGAGATTAGGAACATATTATGCATCTTCAAAGCGCTCAAGAACAACAAGTCTCAAGTCTGGCACAAGTTCCAACAACTTAAGTCAAAGAGACATTAGTGGGAACATATGTACACCACTTCCTTGCTGACAGCACAAGTCAATTTCCCACAGTTGTAAAGTCGCTGCACGTTTTCCCTGCACACACGCAACAGTACAAACAATGCAGCAGTCATTTTATGGAGAATGCCTTGTACCGAATAATTGCTTGCATCATCCAAGTGGCATCACTTGTACATTTATCAACATGAAGCAAGGGAAAAATACATACTTAAGCAATTTGAAATTATCAAGTTTCTCTCTCAAGCGTGTTGCCATCTTGCAAGTGAGTTCAAGGCTTCAAGAACGAAGAATAATAGGACAATAACCGGTTTCTAGTACTGCATTACCATATGTTCTTAGTTTTGTTAAACATTTGTTAGAGTGATCTACTTGTAATTCCTACTTAGCTTAGCTAGAAGTATTGAGTAGGAAACCATCTGTAAAACCATAAACTTTGTGTTTGTATCTTGGCTAGAGTTAGTCGAGTTGTGAGATTTGTAATATAGCTATTACAAAGAAGCTTGCAATAGAGTTATTACAAGTAGGTGAGGGATTAAGAGGTTAATTCCTAGGTTACAATAGTTTGTAATGTGAAGTTTGCTCAGTTAATAAAGTTGAAATCTTACGAGTGTAGATCGTGGTTTTAATCCCATAAGTTGGGAGTTTTTCACGTAAAACTCTACCGTATCATTTACTTATTTTTGATTGTATGTGTGTTCTGTGGGAACTGATAGAGAAGTAGATTCTCTCTACAGTTTGGTGGACCGTAAGTTCCCATCATCCAAAATTTAAGTTCTATTCGTTTCAAGTCATTATATTTTTAAATTATGGTTCATATCAGCTACTTTTTGTTATTTTAATGCATTTTTACACAAATTTATGCTCTGCATTGGAAAATCCGGATTCAAATACATTCAAAGCTGCATGTGCCGCTGATGCGTAGGAACTTAATTGGGTGAAAGTTTACTTTTGAAAAGGATCCAGCATTATTCAAGCTGTTAGATAAATATTTTAAAATAATTAAGAAGTAAGAACAGTTTTCGTAATATTTCGGAATCGGAGTCGAGCATAGCAGGAGTTGTGTACGACGTGTTGATTTTTTCATGACAACATGCAGACTATCATCACATTTGTAAGCCATGCACCAAAAACATTGTATGCTTTCTTCCCTCGCGAGAATTGCGTTAATCTCGATGACAAACTGAATTTCAAGTAAGGTAAAGCAACCAATTTGCATTTCTTCGCCACTATAAATACTCCAACTGTAAAGGCACTAGGAACTCAGATTGCTAAGCTTAAACAACTGAGATATTCAAGCATGGCTAGATCATCCCAAGGAAAGGTGATAACTATTCTTAGCATTGATGGTGGAGGTGTTAGAGGGATCATTCCCGGTACAATTCTTGCTTTTCTTGAATCCCAATTCCAGGTTAGTTATATATACTCTACTTTCTTCTAAAGAATATACGTCTATCTGTATACTTTAATTGGTTATAACAGATCTGAAGCAATGTAGGTTAATTTAGTCCGATAGTATAAAAATTCTTTACATTATGAACTTATGTCTCGTGCATATTCCAAAATCCCCTGAATAATTATGGTGTGACTTATGTAAATTTTTCCACAGAAACTGGATGGAAGTGATGCTAGGATCGCAGACTACTTTGACTACATAGCAGGGACAAGCACTGGAGGTTTAGTTACTGCAATGTTAACTACCCCAAATGAAAAGAATCGACCTTTATTTCGTGCAGATGAAATTACTGAATTCTATCTGAAGGAGAGCCCACATATATTCCCGCAAGATAAAGCAAAACCCCGGTATGCATTAAATTTGCATTTATTTAACTAGGTCTAAACCTCTGCTTATTTATCTTGTGCCCTCTACGTGCAGGTTTAGCATTCCCGGTTGGGATACTGTAGTTAATTGGGTGAAGGACCTTTACAACAGATATCTTGGCCCTGTATACCATAGTGCGGAAAAAATCGTCGATTGGATCGAGTCCGTGTTGTTTCGTCCTAAATATGATGGAGAGTATTTTCGTGGGAAAATCAAGAACATGATTAGAGATCGAAAGCTTAGCCAAACACTAACTAAAGTTGTCATTCCTGCCTTTGATGTTCATGAGTTTCAGCCAGTTATCTTTTCATCTTTACAGGTCACTTTAATTTCATCGTTTAGTTTTCTGTTTATTTCTTTTATACCTACTTAATTTTCTCTTATTTATTTACCTTACCACAGGCGAAGGGGGACGATTCAAAGGATTGTCTACTAGCAGATGTTTGCATCTCTACATCTGCAGCACCATATTACCTTCCTCCTTATCATTTTGAAGTTAAGTCGTCCAAAGGAACCAAAATATATAACACCGTCGACGGTGGTGTTGCGGCCAATAACCCTGTAAGTACAATTGTGTACACAGTCATGTATGATCATTTTACAACATCACTATTAATTGACAAATAAAATTGTACCAAAGACTTTGCTAGCAATACGAGAAGCTACACAAGAGATGTGGAGAAGTTCATCATCAAGTAACAGACGGCGAGCTGTAGATGATGTTACGTTTATTATACTTTCACTGGGCACTGGATCAGCAAAAGGGGTTCTAAAATTAGACGTTGATG
Organism: Nicotiana benthamiana; assembly: GCA_034376525.1. Classification (NCBI taxonomy): domain Eukaryota; kingdom Viridiplantae; phylum Streptophyta; class Magnoliopsida; order Solanales; family Solanaceae; genus Nicotiana; species Nicotiana benthamiana. The sequence goes on from CM067340.1 coordinate 116,677,302, forward strand.
ACGGTAAGACGTGGGGATTGGTCAATTGGTTTTTGGGGCCAGGAGATAGCACTCCCCTCATTGATGTTTTTGAGTCTGCCTTGAGTGATATGGCTGATATTTATACATCTATGTTCCTACATGGCACTCCATCAAATGATACTTACCTCAGGATTCAGGTACTAAAATGTATTGCTGTCTCTTCCATTTTATATGATGGTATTAATAGTTAAGGCAGATTTTTGACACTTATGTAATCTTACGTATGTCATGTGTTAAAGCTAGTTAATGATTAAAGCTAGCTAAGTTGGTGTGAATGAGAAATGGAGGGAAGAAGACAATAGAAGGAAAATGAAATTTCAAAGCAAAGTTCCTTTGAAAAGGAGCTTTGTACCACATTGGTGGTAGAAAGGGAAAGTTATGTGCTTATATTAGAAAGCACTTCTTCTAGCTCTTAAAGGGTTAAGAAGAGGGACTCCACTCCTACGACAGGTATATCCGTTATATCCTGGGAGGAAATAATCCACAACCTCGGGTACAGTGAGGGGGTTAAATTCCTTAAGGACACACAGTGAATTCTGTGGTCTCGGATTTCTTCATTTCTGTGATTTTTTTTTTTTTGTGTCTCTTCTTCTTACTGGTTTCCAGTTTCTCGTTGCTTTGAACACGGACAATCGATAACAAGCTTAAGGAATTTATATTATTATTTCCGTGTTCATCTGCTGTTGATTAAAACGTTACAGAACGATACAACAGTACAGAAAAAAAAAATTCTTACATACAAACAGTGACTACATACAGTTTTTCCTAACATAAAATTGTGACTGTCCAGAAAATAAAAGAAACTTGTAATTTTGTTGTTTGCATGTAACGAACTTGTATGTTGTTTGGAGACTAAATCTTCGGATTTTCTACTCCGGTTGAGATTAAAGTTTTCAGAACTTTCTACTCATTTGGGTACTTGATGTGAAGATATAAAAACTTCATCAAGTATACTACATACAGTTTATTACATTCTATTTGAAGTTTGTTTTAATTCTGTTTGTGTAAATTTGATTCGGTTTGAAGAAATAAAATCTTCACCGATTATTAAAGTGTTCTGTTATTTCCTACGACAGAAATGGGAGACCAAACTCCAAATTTGAATGCTACTGCTACTGTTACTGCCACACCAGCCCCCGTGGTTGGTTCTACGAGCAATGCTGCGTATTCCAGTCGTACTGCACCAGCACCGGCTCCGGCAGAGAAGCCCGGAAAATTCACCGGGATTGATTTCAAACGATGGCAACAAAAGATGTTCTTCTATCTAACTACTTTAAGCCTTCAAAAGTTTATTAAGGAGGATATTCCGGTTCCGCTGGAATCAACACCTGAAAATGAACGATTTGTTGTAATTGAGGCGTGGAAGCACTCAGATTTTTTGTGCAAGAATTACATTCTTAGCGGACTGGAGGATGATCTTTACAACGTCTATAGTAATGTGGGAACATCAAAAGAACTATGGGATGCGTTGGAAAAGAAATATAAAACAGAAGATGCTGGCTTAAAGAAGTTTATCGCTGCCAAGTTTTTGGACTACAAAATGGTAGATAGCAAGTCTGTTGTCACTCAAGTTCAAGAGTTGCAGGTTATCATCCATGATCTCCTCGCTGAAGGTATAAATTTAATTAATGCCTTTGTCAAAAGTATTCAGTGCCCCGTCACTTACATGTTGTTTGTTGTAGGTTTGGTGATTAGTGGGGCGTTTCAAGTTGCGGCAGTGATAGAGAAGTTGCCTCCTTCATGGAAGGACTTCAAAAATTACTTGAAACATAAGCGAAAGGAGATGACATTGGAAGATCTCATCGTGCGGTTGAGAATCGAGGAAGATAACAAGGCAGCGGAGAAAAAGGCAAATGGGAGATCAACCATAGGGGGAGCACATATAGTTGAAACTGCCCCAACTAATATGAAAAAGAGGAAAAAGGCATCGGGACCAAGGAACTATCCCAACAAGAAGAAATTCAAGGGAAACTGCCATAATTGTGGAAAAATCGGACACAAAGCTGCAGACTGTCGTGCTCCGAAAAAGGAAAAGAAGAAGGGTCAGGCTAATATGGTTGAAACAAACGAGGAGGTTGATGACTTGTGCGCTATGTTGTCCGAGTGCAACCTAGTGGGAAGTCCGAAAGAGTGGTGGATTGACTCTGGCGCCACTCGCCACATTTGTGCTGTTAGAGAAGCCTTTGCTTCATATGCTCCCGCCGGGCCCGACGAAACAATATATATGGGAAATTCTGCAACGGCCAAGATTGAAGGTTATGGAAAGATACTGCTGAAGATGACCTCTGGCAAGGTGGTGACTCTCAACAACGTCTGTCATGTTCCTGAAATTAGGAAAAATCTTGTATCTACCGGACTTCTAGTGAAGAACGGTTTTAAATGTGTTTATGTTTCTGACAAGGTTGTAATAAGTAAGAACGAAATGTACATAGGAAAAGGCTACCTCACAGAGGGCCTTTTCAAACTGAATGTAATGGTTGTTGCTAATAATAATAAAGTTTCTGCTTCGTCTTACTTGCTTGAGTCAAATGATTTATGGCATTCACGTTTAGGACATGTCAATTATAGAACCTTGCGAAAAATGATTAGTTTGGAAGTATTGCCTAAGTTTGAATGCAATCAATCAAAATGTCAAATCTGTGTTGAATCTAAGTATGCTAAACATCCTTATAAGTCAGTTGAAAGGAATTCAAGTCCTTTAGACTTAATCCATACAGATATTTGTGACATGAAGTCAATTCCATCTCGCGGTGGAAAGAAGTATTTCATAACTTTTATTGACGATAGTACGCGGTATTGCTACGTTTATTTACTTAATAGTAAAGATGAAGCAATTGAAGCGTTCAGGCAATACAAAACTGAAGTTGAGACTCAACTTAACAAAAAGATTAAAATGATAAGGAGTGATAGGGGCGGTGAATATGAATCTCCTTTTGAACAAATATGTTTGGAATATGGCATTATTCATCAAACAACTGCTCCTTACTCGCCACAATCAAACGGAATTGCGGAAAGAAAAAATAGAACACTGAAAGAAATGATGAATGCCCTATTAATAAGTTCTGGTTTACCCCAGAACTTGTGGGGGGAAGCCATTCTAACAGCTAGCCGAATACTCAATCGAGCGCCCCATAGCAAAACAAAATCTATTCCATACGAAAAGTGGAAAGGAAGGAAGCCCAATTTGGAATACTTCAAAGTGTGGGGGTGTTTGGCCAAGGTGCAAGTTCCTAAACCCAAAAGGGTAAAAATAGGACCTAAAACCGTTGATTGTGTTTTCATAGGATATGCCACAAATAGTAAGGCATATAGATTTTTGGTTCACAAATCAGAAAATCCCGACATTCAGGTGAATACGGTAATTGAATCAGATAATGCTGACTTCTTTGAAACCATATATCCGTATAAAAAGGAATGTGCGTCGTCTAGCAAAGAATCTAAACGACCTCGGGAAGAAATAAAGGAAAACATTCCTGATGAGGAAAATCCAAGACGTAGCAAACGTCAAAGGACGACTACTTCCTTTGGACCAGAATTTTTAACATTTTTGTTGGAAAATGAGCCTCGAACGTTCAACGAAGCTACGTCTTCATCGGAAGCTCAATTTTGGAAAGAGGCAATCAATAGTGAGATAGAATCCATATTGAACAACCATACTTGGGAATTGGTTGATCTTCCTCCAGGGAATAAACCTTTAGGTTCCAAATGGATTTTCAAGCGGAAAATGAAAGCTGATGGCACTATTGAAAAATATAAGGCAAGACTAGTTGTTAAAGGGTTTAGACAACGAGAAGGTCTTGATTACTTTGATACATACTCGCCGGTAACGAGGATTACATCTATTCGGGTGTTAGTAGCATTAGCCGCCGTGTACGGTCTTGAAATCCATCAAATGGATGTGAAAACAGCCTTCTTAAATGGAGAGTTGGAGGAAGAAATTTACATGGAACAACCCGAAGGGTTTGTAGTTCCAGGGAAAGAGAAGAAGGTATGTAGACTTGTTAAGTCTCTTTATGGACTAAAACAAGCACCAAAACAGTGGCATGCAAAATTTGACCATACGATGCTGTCAAATGGATTCAAGATAAATGAATGTGATAAATGTGTCTACATTAAGAACACTCCGAACCACGTCGTCATTGTTTGTTTATACGTGGATGATATGTTAATAATGAGTAACAACATTGCTAACATAAATGCTACTAAGCGCATGCTTGCTAGTAAGTTTGATATGAAAGACTTAGGAGTTGCCGATTTAATTCTGGGAATTAAAATCCATAAGACTCCTCAAGGTCTAGCATTGTCTCAATCTCATTATATTGAAAAAGTACTTGAAAAGTTCAAGTATTTGGACTTTAAAGTTGCAAAGACGCCAATTGATATGAACCTTGCTCTTGCAAAGAATAAAGGTGAAAGTCATTCTCAATTGGATTATGCCAGAGTGTTGGGAAGTTTGATGTATATTATGAACTGTACGCGACCTGATATTGCGTGTGCTATAAGTAAACTAAGTCGCTACACGAGTAATGCCGACCAAAATCATTGGCTGGCAATGAAACGAGTTTTGGGATATTTGAAACATACTCAAAACTTTGTTTTGCATTATAACAGGTATCCTGCAGTTATTGAAGGATACAGTGATGCAAATTGGATCACCGGTTCAACTGAAACTAAATCCACAAGTGGATACGTTTTTACTATAGGTGGAGGAGCAGTGTCTTGGAAGTCATCCAAACAGACATGTATCGCCCGCTCTACAATGGAATCTGAGTTCATAGCTCTAGACAAAGCCGGTGAAGAAGCTGAATGGCTCCGGAATTTCTTAGAAGATATTCCATTTTGGCCCAAACCGTTGGCTCCTATATGCATACATTGCGATAGCCAAGCGGCAATAGGAAGAGCCGGGAGCGTTATGTACAACGGAAAGTCTCGTCACATACGACGAAGACATAATACCGTTAGACAACTACTCTCTAGTGGAATTATCACAATTGACTATGTTAAGTCAAGAGATAATGTGTCGGATCCACTAACTAAAGGCCTAACTAGAGAAGTGGTTGAAAGATCATCGAGGGGAATGGGACTATGGCCGAGGACAAGTCATCGTGGCGGTAACTCTACCTAGAAGACATGAGATCCCAAGATCTAGGTTCAAAGAGATCAAACAAAGTCATTGATGACGGTTCAACATTGTCACAATAATTTTTTGGTCCATTCTCGTGATGAGACAATGTTCAGTACCAGGATAAAGCATTAAGGCTTTTTAATGGTTTCTAAGTTTGATACGGGGTATATCAAATAGTGTATCTACGGGATGACACATTTAGGAATCACCTATGTAAGTGTGAAGTGTAAGCCGCTTCAAGGAGAACTCTGTAAGGCCAGCTCTCTACGCACTTATGAACCAGGAAGTGTTCATGGCTGAAACGAACAAAACAATGAGAACCAAAAACGGTTAAAGGGTTAATTGTGTGACATGTGGTTGTCTAGGTATACACCAAAGCTCGACGGTTCAAAGATATCAAATCTACCGATTGACCGAGTATATCCGACATATGCTCACTACGGAAAGTTCAAAGAGAAATCTACTTATCCAGATGCAATTAATCCTTGCTTACGAATCACACAGTTTTTTTTTTTTTCATGCATGTTTTTCATCATATAGCCATTCCCCATTCATGTGGGGGATTGTTAAAGCTAGTTAATGATTAAAGCTAGCTAAGTTGGTGTGAATGAGAAATGGAGGGAAGAAGACAATAGAAGGAAAATGAAATTTCAAAGCAAAGTTCCTTTGAAAAGGAGCTTTGTACCACATTGGTGGTAGAAAGGGAAAGTTATGTGCTTATATTAGAAAGCACTTCTTCTAGCTCTTAAAGGGTTAAGAAGAGGGACTCCCCTCGCGCCGTCGTCGTCGCTCGGCTCGGCTTCGGCTTTGGATTTGGATTTGGATTTGGTCAAATGATCTGATTGATTGATAATCTTTTTGGACCAAATTTATTTAAAATTCAATCTTCATTTTCTGAAATTATTTTTAATTCCCGCGGGAAAAAAAAATATTAATTTGTTAACTGTAAACTTCCCAACGTTCTTATTTTTCAGAAAAAGGCATGGCCTTTCCCGAACAGGCACCAAGCCTTTCCGAACAGTCACAATTCGAGGCTGTATAAACTGAGGCAATGCCTCATTTTCGAGTACTGAAAAGGAAAAAGAAAAAAAAAATTATTCGTGCATTAAAAATTCTGCATTCTTTTCTGCAAACTGAAACATATCGAGTCATAGTGTGATTTCGTTCCCGAATTTGAGTTCGTCGAAGTCGTACGCGTTTGAGGTACCGCCACTCCTACGACAGGTATATCCGTTATATCCTGGGAGGAAATAATCCACAACCTCGGGTACAGTGAGGGGGTTAAATTCTTTAAGGACACACAGTGAATTCTGTGGTCTCGGATTTCTTCATTTCTGTGATTTTTTTTTTTTTTGTGTCTCTTCTTCTTACTGGTTTCCAGTTTCTCGTTGCTTTGAACACGGACAATCGATAACAAGCTTAAGGAATTTATATTATTATTTCCGTGTTCATCTGCTGTTGATTAAAACGTTACAGAACGATACAACAGTACAGAAAAAAAAATTCTTACATACAAACAGTGACTACATACAGTTTTTCCTAACATAAAATTGTGACTGTCCAGAAAATAAAAGAAACTTGTAATTTTGTTGTTTGCATGTAACGAACTTGTATGTTGTTTGGAGACTAAATCTTCGGATTTTCTACTCCGGTTGAGATTAAAGTTTTCAGAACTTTCTACTCATTTGGGTACTTGATGTGAAGATATAAAAACTTCATCAAGTATACTACATACAGTTTATTACATTCTATTTGAAGTTTGTTTTAATTCTGTTTGTGTAAATTTGATTCGGTTTGAAGAAATAAAATCTTCACCGATTATTAAAGTGTTCTGTTATTTCCTACGACAGAAATGGGAGACCAAACTCCAAATTTGAATGCTACTGCTACTGTTACTGCCACACCAGCCCCCGTGGTTGGTTCTACGAGCAATGCTGCGTCCTCCAGTCGTACTGCACCAGCACCGGCTCCGGCAGAGAAGCCCGGAAAATTCACCGGGATTGATTTCAAACGATGGCAACAAAAGATGTTCTTCTATCTAACTACTTTAAGCCTTCAAAAGTTTATTAAGGAGGATATTCCGGTTCCGCCGGAATCAACACCTGAAAATGAACGATTTGTTGTAATTGAGGCGTGGAAGCACTCAGATATTTTGTGCAAGAATTACATTCTTAGCGGACTGGAGGATGATCTTTACAACGTCTATAGTAATGTGGGAACATCAAAAGAACTATGGGATGCGTTGGAAAAGAAATATAAAACAGAAGATGCTGGTTTAAAGAAGTTTATCGCTGCCAAGTTTTTGGACTACAAAATGGTAGATGGCAAGTCTGTTGTCACTCAAGTTCAAGAGTTGCAGTTTATCATCCATGATCTCCTCGCTGAAGGTATAAATTTAATTAATGCCTTTGTCAAAAGTATTCAGTGCCCCGTCACTTACATGTTGTTTGTTGTAGGTTTGGTGATTAGTGGGGCGTTTCAAGTTGCGGCAGTGATAGAGAAGTTGCCTCCTTCATGGAAGGACTTCAAAAATTACTTGAAACATAAGCGAAAGGAGATGACATTGGAAGATCTCATCGTCCGGTTGAGAATCAAGGAAGATAACAAGGCAGCGGAGAAAAAGGCAAATGGGAGATCAACCATAGGGGGAGCACATATAGTTGAAACTTCCCCAACTAATATGAAAAAGAGGAAAAAGGCATCGGGACCAAGGAACTATCCCAACAAGAAGAAATTCAAGGGAAACTGCCATAATTGTGGAAAAATCGGACACAAAGCTGCAGACTGTCGTGCTCCGAAAAAGGAAAAGAAGAAGGGTCAGGCTAATATGGTTGAAACAAACGAGGAGGTTGATGACTTGTGCGCTATGTTGTCCGAGTGCAACCTAGTGGGAAGTCCGAAAGAGTGGTGGATTGACTCTGGCGCCACTCGCCACATTTGTGCTGTTAGAGAAGCCTTTGCTTCATATGCTCCCGCCGGGCCCGACGAAACAATATATATGGGAAATTCTGCAACGGCCAAGATTGAAGGTTATGGAAAGATACTGCTGAAGATGACCTCTGGCAAGGTGGTGACTCTCAACAACGTCTGTCATGTTCCTGAAATTAGGAAAAATCTTGTATCTACCGGACTTCTAGTGAAGAACGGTTTTAAATGTGTTTATGTTTCTGACAAGGTTGTAATAAGTAAGAACGAAATGTACATAGGAAAAGGCTACCTCACAGAGGGCCTTTTCAAACTGAATGTAATGGTTGTTGCTAATAATAATAAAGTTTCTGCTTCGTCTTACTTGCTTGAGTCAAATGATTTATGGCATTCACGTTTAGGACATGTCAATTATAGAACCTTGCGAAAAATGATTAGCTTGGAAGTATTGCCTAAGTTTGAATGCAATCAATCAAAATGTCAAATCTGTGTTGAATCTAAGTATGCTAAACATCCTTATAAGTCAGTTGAAAGGAATTCAAGTCCTTTAGACTTAATCCATACAGATATTTGTGACATGAAGTCAATTCCATCTCGCGGTGGAAAGAAGTATTTCATAACTTTTATTGACGATAGTACGCAGTATTGCTACGTTTATTTACTTAATAGTAAAGATGAAGCAATTGAAGCGTTCAGGCAATACAAAACTGAAGTTGAGACTCAACTTAACAAAAAGATTAAAATGATAAGGAGTGATAGGGGCGGTGAATATGAATCTCCTTTTGAACAAATATGTTTGGAATATGGCATTATTCATCAAACAACTGCTCCTTACTCGCCACAATCAAACGGAATTGCGGAAAGAAAAAATAGAACACTGAAAGAAATGATGAATGCCCTGTTAATAAGTTCTGGTTTACCCCAGAACTTGTGGGGGGAAGCCATTCTAACAGCTAGCCGAATACTCAATCGAGCGCCCCATAGCAAAACAAAATCTATTCCATACGAAAAGTGGAAAGGAAGGAAGCCCAATTTGGAATACTTCAAAGTGTGGGGGTGTTTGGCCAAGGTGCAAGTTCCTAAACCCAAAAGGGTAAAAATAGGACCTAAAACCGTTGATTGTGTTTTCATAGGATATGCCACAAATAGTAAGGCATATAGATTTCTGGTTCACAAATCAGAAAATCCCGACATTCAGGTGAATACGGTAATTGAATCAGATAATGCTGACTTCTTTGAAACCATATATCCGTATAAAAAGGAATGTGCGTCGTCTAGCAAAGAATCTAAACGACCTCGGGAAGAAATAAAGGAAAACATTCCTGATGAGGAAAATCCAAGACGTAGCAAACGTCAAAGGACGACTACTTCCTTTGGACCAGAATTTTTAACATTTTTGTTGGAAAATGAGCCTCGAACGTTCAACGAAGCTACGTCTTCATCGGAAGCTCAATTTTGGAAAGAGGCAATCAATAGTGAGATAGAATCCATATTGAACAACCATACTTGGGAATTGGTTGATCTTCCTCCAGGGAATAAACCTTTAGGTTCCAAATGGATTTTCAAGCGGAAAATGAAAGCTGATGGCACTATTGAAAAATATAAGGCAAGACTAGTTGTTAAAGGGTTTAGACAACGAGAAGGTCTTGATTACTTTGATACATACTCGCCGGTAACGAGGATTACATCTATTCGGGTGTTAGTAGCATTAGCCGCCGTGTACGGTCTTGAAATCCATCAAATGGATGTGAAAACAGCCTTCTTAAATGGAGAGTTGGAGGAAGAAATTTACATGGAACAACCCGAAGGGTTTGTAGTTCCAGGGAAAGAGAAGAAGGTATGTAGACTTGTTAAGTCTCTTTATGGACTAAAACAAGCACCAAAACAGTGGCATGCAAAATTTGACCATACGATGCTGTCAAATGGATTCAAGATAAATGAATGTGATAAATGTGTCTACATTAAGAACACTCCGAACCACGTCTTCATTGTTTGTTTATACGTGGATGATATGTTAATAATGAGTAACAACATTGCTAACATAAATGCTACTAAGCGCATGCTTGCTAGTAAGTTTGATATGAAAGACTTAGGAGTTGCCGATTTAATTCTGGGAATTAAAATCCATAAGACTCCTCAAGGTCTAGCATTGTCTCAATCTCATTATATTGAAAAAGTACTTGAAAAGTTCAAGTATTTGGACTTTAAAGTTGCAAAGACGCCAATTGATATGAACCTTGCTCTTGCAAAGAATAAAGGTGAAAGTCATTCTCAATTGGATTATGCCAGAGTGTTGGGAAGTTTGATGTATATTATGAACTGTACGCGACCTGATATTGCGTGTGCTATAAGTAAACTAAGTCGCTACACGAGTAATGCCGACCAAAATCATTGGCTGGCAATGAAACGAGTTTTGGGATATTTGAAACATACTCAAAACTTTGTTTTGCATTATAACAGGTATCCTGCAGTTATTGAAGGATACAGTGATGCAAATTGGATCACCGGTTCAACTGAAACTAAATCCACAAGTGGATACGTTTTTACTATAGGTGGAGGAGCAGTGTCTTGGAAGTCATCCAAACAGACATGTATCGCCCGCTCTACAATGGAATCTGAGTTCATAGCTCTAGACAAAGCCGGTGAAGAAGCTGAATGGCTCCGGAATTTCTTAGAAGATATTCCATTTTGGCCCAAACCGTTGGCTCCTATATGCATACATTGCGATAGCCAAGCGGCAATAGGAAGAGCCGGGAGCGTTATGTACAACGGAAAGTCTCGTCACATACGACGAAGACATAATACCGTTAGACAACTACTCTCTAGTGGAATTATCACAATTGACTATGTTAAGTCAAGAGATAATGTGTCGGATCCACTAACTAAAGGCCTAACTAGAGAAGTGGTTGAAAGATCATCGAGGGGAATGGGACTATGGCCGAGGACAAGTCATCGTGGCGGTAACTCTACCTAGAAGACATGAGATCCCAAGATCTAGGTTCAAAGAGATCAAACAAAGTCATTGATGACGGTTCAACATTGTCACAATAATTTTTTGGTCCATTCTCGTGATGAGACAATGTTCAGTACCAGGATAAAGCATTAAGGCTTTTTAATGGTTACTAAGTTTGATACGGGGTATATAAAATAGTGTATCTACGGGATGACACATTTAGGAATCACCTATGTAAGTGTGAAGTGTAAGCCGCTTCAAGGAGAACTCTGTAAGGCCAGCTCTCTACGCACTTATGAACCAGGAAGTGTTCATGGCTGAAACGAACAAAACAATGAGAACCAAAAACGGTTAAAGGGTTAATTGTGTGACATGTGGTTGTCTAGGTATACACCAAAGCTCGACGGTTCAAAGATATCAAATCTACCGATTGACCGAGTATATCCGACATATGCTCACTACGGAAAGTTCAAAGAGAAATCTACTTATCCAGATGCAATTAATCCTTGCTTACGAATCACACAGTTTTTTTTTTTCATGCATGTTTTTCATCATATAGCCATTCCCCATTCATGTGGGGGATTGTTAAAGCTAGTTAATGATTAAAGCTAGCTAAGTTGGTGTGAATGAGAAATGGAGGGAAGAAGACAATAGAAGGAAAATGAAATTTCAAAGCAAAGTTCCTTTGAAAAGGAGCTTTGTACCACATTGGTGGTAGAAAGGGAAAGTTATGTGCTTATATTAGAAAGCACTTCTTCTAGCTCTTAAAGGGTTAAGAAGAGGGACTCCCCTCGCGCCGTCGTCGTCGCTCGGCTCGGCTTCGGCTTTGGATTTGGATTTGGATTTGGTCAAATGATCTGATTGATTGATAATCTTTTTGGACCAAATTTATTTAAAATTCAATCTTCATTTTCTGAAATTATTTTTAACTCCCGCGGGAAAAAAAAATATTAATTTGTTAACTGTAAACTTCCCAACGTTCTTATTTTTCAGAAAAAGGCATGGCCTTTCCCGAACAGGCACCAAGCCTTTCCGAACAGTCACAATTCGAGGCTATATAAACTGAGGCAATGCCTCATTTTCGAGTACTGAAAAGGAAAAAGAAAAAAAAAATTATTCGTGCATTAAAAATTCTGCATTCTTTTCTGCAAACTGAAACATATCGAGTCATAGTGTGATTTCGTTCCCGAATTTGAGTTCGTCGAAGTCGTACGCGTTTGAGGTACCGCCACTCCTACGACAGGTATATCCGTTATATCCTGGGAGGAAATAATCCACAACCTCGGGTACAGTGAGGGGGTTAAATTCCTTAAGGACACACAGTGAATTCTGTGGTCTCGGATTTCTTCATTTCTGTGATTTTTTTTTTTTTTGTGTCTCTTCTTCTTACTGGTTTCCAGTTTCTCGTTGCTTTGAACACGGACAATCGATAACAAGCTTAAGGAATTTATATTATTATTACCGTGTTCATCTGCTGTTGATTAAAACGTTACAGAACGATACAACAGTACAGAAAAAAAAAATTCTTACATACAAACAGTGACTACATACAGTTTTTCCTAACATAAAATTGTGACTGTCCAGAAAACAAAAGAAACTTGTAATTTTGTTGTTTGCATGTAACGAACTTGTATGTTGTTTGGAGACTAAATCTTCGGATTTTCTACTCCGGTTGAGATTAAAGTTTTCAGAACTTTCTACTCATTTGGGTACTTGATGTGAAGATATAAAAACTTCATCAAGTATACTACATACAGTTTATTACATTCTATTTGAAGTTTGTTTTAATTCTGTTTGTGTAAATTTGATTCGGTTTGAAGAAATAAAATCTTCACCGATTATTAAAGTGTTCTGTTATTTCGTACGACAGAAATGGGAGACCAAACTCCAAATTTGAATGCTACTGCTACTGTTACTGCTACACCAGCCCCCGTGGTTGGTTCTACGAGCAATGCTGCGTCCTCCAGTCGTACTGCACCAGCACCGGCTCCGGCAGAGAAGCCCGGAAAATTCACCGGGATTGATTTCAAACGATGGCAACAAAAGATGTTCTTCTATCTAACTACTTTAAGCCTTCAAAAGTTTATTAAGGAGGATATTCCGGTTCCGCCGGAATCAACACCTGAAAATGAACGATTTGTTGTAATTGAGGCGTGGAAGCACTCAGATTTTTTGTGCAAGAATTACATTCTTAGCGGACTGGAGGATGATCTTTACAACGTCTATAGTAATGTGGGAACATCAAAAGAACTATGGGATGCGTTGGAAAAGAAATATAAAACAGAAGATGCTGGCTTAAAGAAGTTTATCGCTGCCATGTTTTTGGACTACAAAATGGTAGATGGCAAGTCTGTTGTCACTCAAGTTCAAGAGTTGCAGGTTATCATCCATGATCTCCTCGCTGAAGGTATAAATTTAATTAATGCCTTTGTCAAAAGTATTCAGTGCCCCGTCACTTACATGTTGTTTGTTGTAGGTTTGGTGATTAGTGGGGCGTTTCAAGTTGCGGCAGTGATAGAGAAGTTGCCTCCTTCATGGAAGGACTTCAAAAATTACTTGAAACATAAGCGAAAGGAGATGACATTGGAAGATCTCATCGTCCGGTTGAGAATCGAGGAAGATAACAAGGCAGCGGAGAAAAAGGCAAATGGGAGATCAACCATAGGGGGAGCACATATAGTTGAAACTGCCCCAACTAATATGAAAAAGAGGAAAAAGGCATCGGGACCAAGGAACTATCCCAACAAGAAGAAATTCAAGGGAAACTGCCATAATTGTGGAAAAATCGGACACAAAGCTGCAGACTGTCGTGCTCCGAAAAAGGAAAAGAAGAAGGGTCAGGCTAATATGGTTGAAACAAACGAGGAGGTTGATGACTTGTGCGCTATGTTGTCCGAGTCCAACCTAGTGGGAAGTCCGAAAGAGTGGTGGATTGACTCTGGCGCCACTCGCCACATTTGTGCTGTTAGAGAAGCCTTTGCTTCATATGCTCCCGCCGGGCCCGACGAAACAATATATATGGGAAATTCTGCAACGGCCAAGATTGAATGTTATGGAAAGATACTGCTGAAGATGACCTCTGGCAAGGTGGTGACTCTCAACAACGTCTGTCATGTTCCTGAAATTAGGAAAAATCTTGTATCTACCGGACTTCTAGTGAAGAACGGTTTTAAATGTGTTTATGTTTCTGACAAGGTTGTAATAAGTAAGAACGAAATGTACATAGGAAAAGGCTACCTCACAGAGGGCCTTTTCAAACTGAATGTAATGGTTGTTGCTAATAATAATAAAGTTTCTGCTTCGTCTTACTTGCTTGAGTCAAATGATTTATGGCATTCACGTTTAGGACATGTCAATTATAGAACCTTGCGAAAAATGATTAGTTTGGAAGTATTGCCTAAGTTTGAATGCAATCAATCAAAATGTCAAATCTGTGTTGAATCTAAGTATGCTAAACATCCTTATAAGTCAGTTGAAAGGAATTCAAGTCCTTTAGACTTAATCCATACAGATATTTGTGACATGAAGTCAATTCCATCTCGCGGTGGAAAGAAGTATTTCATAACTTTTATTGACGATAGTACGCGGTATTGCTACGTTTATTTACTTAATAGTAAAGATGAAGCAATTGAAGCGTTCAGGCAATACAAAACTGAAGTTGAGACTCAACTTAACAAAAAGATTAAAATGATAAGGAGTGATAGGGGCGGTGAATATGAATCTCCTTTTGAACAAATATGTTTGGAATATGGCATTATTCATCAAACAACTGCTCCTTACTCGCCACAATCAAACGGAATTGCGGAAAGAAAAAATAGAACACTGAAAGAAATGATGAATGCCCTGTTAATAAGTTCTGGTTTACCCCAGAACTTGTGGGGGGAAGCCATTCTAACAGCTAGCCGAATACTCAATCGAGCGCCCCATAGCAAAACAAAATCTATTCCATACGAAAAGTGGAAAGGAAGGAAGCCCAATTTGGAATACTTCAAAGTGTGGGGGTGTTTGGCCAAGGTGCAAGTTCCTAAACCCAAAAGGGTAAAAATAGGACCTAAAACCGTTGATTGTGTTTTCATAGGATATGCCACAAATAGTAAGGCATATAGATTTCTGGTTCACAAATCAGAAAATCCCGACATTCAGGTGAATACGGTAATTGAATCAGATAATGCTGACTTCTTTGAAACCATATATCCGTATAAAAAGGAATGTGCGTCGTCTAGCAAAGAATCTAAACGACCTCGGGAAGAAATAAAGGAAAACATTCCTGATGAGGAAAATCCAAGACGTAGCAAACGTCAAAGGACGACTACTTCCTTTGGACCAGAATTTTTAACATTTTTGTTGGAAAATGAGCCTCGAACGTTCAACGAAGCTACGTCTTCATCGGAAGCTCAATTTTGGAAAGAGGCAATCAATAGTGAGATAGAATCCATATTGAACAACCATACTTGGGAATTGGTTGATCTTCCTCCAGGGAATAAACCTTTAGGTTCCAAATGGATTTTCAAGCGGAAAATGAAAGCTGATGGCACTATTGAAAAATATAAGGCAAGACTAGTTGTTAAAGGGTTTAGACAACGAGAAGGTCTTGATTACTTTGATACATACTCGCCGGTAACGAGGATTACATCTATTCGGGTGTTAGTAGCATTAGCCGCCGTGTACGGTCTTGAAATCCATCAAATGGATGTGAAAACAGCCTTCTTAAATGGAGAGTTGGAGGAAGAAATTTACATGGAACAACCCGAAGGGTTTGTAGTTCCAGGGAAAGAGAAGAAGGTATGTAGACTTGTTAAGTCTCTTTATGGACTAAAACAAGCACCAAAACAGTGGCATGCAAAATTTGACCATACGATGCTGTCAAATGGATTCAAGATAAATGAATGTGATAAATGTGTCTACATTAAGAACACTCCGAACCACGTCTTCATTGTTTGTTTATACGTGGATGATATGTTAATAATGAGTAACAACATTGCTAACATAAATGCTACTAAGCGCATGCTTGCTAGTAAGTTTGATATGAAAGACTTAGGAGTTGCCGATTTAATTCTGGGAATTAAAATCCATAAGACTCCTCAAGGTCTAGCATTGTCTCAATCTCATTATATTGAAAAAGTACTTGAAAAGTTCAAGTATTTGGACTTTAAAGTTGCAAAGACGCCAATTGATATGAACCTTGCTCTTGCAAAGAATAAAGGTGAAAGTCATTCTCAATTGGATTATGCCAGAGTGTTGGGAAGTTTGATGTATATTATGAACTGTACGCGACCTGATATTGCGTGTGCTATAAGTAAACTAAGTCGCTACACGAGTAATGCCGACCAAAATCATTGGCTGGCAATGAAACGAGTTTTGGGATATTTGAAACATACTCAAAACTTTGTTTTGCATTATAACAGGTATCCTGCAGTTATTGAAGGATACAGTGATGCAAATTGGATCACCGGTTCAACTGAAACTAAATCCACAAGTGGATACGTTTTTACTATAGGTGGAGGAGCAGTGTCTTGGAAGTCATCCAAACAGACATGTATCGCCCGCTCTACAATGGAATCTGAGTTCATAGCTCTAGACAAAGCCGGTGAAGAAGCTGAATGGCTCCGGAATTTCTTAGAAGATATTCCATTTTGGCCCAAACCGTTGGCTCCTATATGCATACATTGCGATAGCCAAGCGGCAATAGGAAGAGCCGGGAGCGTTATGTACAACGGAAAGTCTCGTCACATACGACGAAGACATAATACCGTTAGACAACTACTCTCTAGTGGAATTATCACAATTGACTATGTTAAGTCAAGAGATAATGTGTCGGATCCACTAACTAAAGGCCTAACTAGAGAAGTGGTTGAAAGATCATCGAGGGGAATGGGACTATGGCCGAGGACAAGTCATCGTGGCGGTAACTCTACCTAGAAGACATGAGATCCCAAGATCTAGGTTCAAAGAGATCAAACAAAGTCATTGATGACGGTTCAACATTGTCACAATAATTTTTTGGTCCATTCTCGTGATGAGACAATGTTCAGTACCAGGATAAAGCATTAAGGCTTTTTAATGGTTTCTAAGTTTTATACGGGGTATATCAAATAGTGTATCTACGGGATGACACATTTAGGAATCACCTATGTAAGTGTGAAGTGTAAGCCGCTTCAAGGAGAACTCTGTAAGGCCAGCTCTCTACGCACTTATGAACCAGGAAGTGTTCATGGCTGAAACGAACAAAACAATGAGAACCAAAAACGGTTAAAGGGTTAATTCTGTGACATGTGGTTGTCTAGGTATACACCAAAGCTCGACGGTTCAAAGATATCAAATCTACCGATTGACCGAGTATATCCGACATATGCTCACTACGGAAAGTTCAAAGAGAAATCTACTTATCCAGATGCAATTAATCCTTGCTTACGAATCACACAGTTTTTTTTTTTTTTTCATGCATGTTTTTCATCATATAGCCATTCCCCATTCATGTGGGGGATTGTTAAAGCTAGTTAATGATTAAAGCTAGCTAAGTTGGTGTGAATGAGAAATGGAGGGAAGAAAACAATAGAAGGAAAATGAAATTTCAAAGCAAAGTTCCTTTGAAAAGGAGCTTTGTACCACATTGGTGGTAGAAAGGGAAAGTTATGTGCTTATATTAGAAAGCACTTCTTCTAGCTCTTAAAGGGTTAAGAAGAGGGACTCCCCTCGCGCCGTCGTCGTCGCTCGGCTCGGCTTCGGCTTTGGATTTGGATTTGGATTTGGATTTGGATTTGGTCAAATGATCTGATTGATTGATAATCTTTTTGGACCAAATTTATTTAAAATTCAATCTTCATTTTCTGAAATTATTTTTAATTCCCGCGGGAAAAACAATATTAATTTGTTAACTGTAAACTTCCCAACGTTCTTATTTTTCAGAAAAAGGCATGGCCTTTCCCGAACAGGCACCAAGCCTTTCCGAACAGTCACAATTCGAGGCTATATAAACTGAGGCAATGCCTCATTTTCGAGTACTGAAAAGGAAAAAGAAAAAAAAAATTATTCGTGCATTAAAAATTCTGCATTCTTTTCTGCAAACTGAAACATATCGAGTCATAGTGTGATTTCGTTCCCGAATTTGAGTTCGTCGAAGTCGTACGCGTTTGAGGTACCGCCACTCCTACGACAGGTATATCCGTTATATCCTGGGAGGAAATACTCCACAACCTCGGGTACAGTGAGGGGGTTAAATTCCTTAAGGACACACAGTTAATTCTGTGGTCTCGGATTTCTTCATTTCTGTGATTTTTTTTTTTTGTGTCTCTTCTTCTTACTGGTTTCCAGTTTCTCGTTGCTTTGAACACGGACAATCGATAACAAGCTTAAGGAATTTATATTATTATTTCCGTGTTCATCTGCTGTTGATTAAAACGTTACAGAACGATACAACAGTACAGAAAAAAAAAATTCTTACATACAAACAGTGACTACATACAGTTTTTCCTAACATAAAATTGTGACTGTCCAGAAAATAAAAGAAACTTGTAATTTTGTTGTTTGCATGTAACGAACTTGTATGTTGTTTGGAGACTAAATCTTCGGATTTTCTTCTCCGGTTGAGATTAAAGTTTTCAGAACTTTCTACTCATTTGGGTACTTGATGTGAAGATATAAAAACTTCATCAAGTATACTACATACAGTTTATTACATTCTATTTGAAGTTTGTTTTAATTCTGTTTGTGTAAATTTGATTCGGTTTGAAGAAATAAAATCTTCACCGATTATTAAAGTGTTCTGTTATTTCCTACGACAGAAATGGGAGACCAAACTCCAAATTTGAATGCTACTGCTACTGTTACTGCCACACCAGCCCCCGTGGTTGGTTCTACGAGCAATGCTGCGTCCTCCAGTCGTACTGCACCAGCACCGGCTCCGGCAGAGAAGCTCGGAAAATTCACCGGGATTGATTTCAAACGATGGCAACAAAAGATGTTCTTCTATCTAACTACTTTAAGCCTTCAAAAGTTTATTAAGGAGGATATTCCGGTTCCGCCGGAATCAACACCTGAAAATGAACGATTTGTTGTAATTGAGGCGTGGAAGCACTCAGATATTTTGTGCAAGAATTACATTCTTAGCGGACTGGAGGATGATCTTTACAATGTCTATAGTAATGTGGGAACATCAAAAGAACTATGGGATGCGTTGGAAAAGAAATATAAAACAGAAGATGCTGGCTTAAAGAAGTTTATCGCTGCCAAGTTTTTGGACTACAAAATGGTAGATGGCAAGTCTGTTGTCACTCAAGTTCAAGAGTTGCAGGTTATCATCCATGATCTCCTCGCTGAAGGTATAAATTTAATTAATGCCTTTGTCAAAAGTATTCAGTGCCCCGTCACTTACATGTTGTTTGTTGTAGGTTTGGTGATTAGTGGGGCGTTTCAAGTTGCGGCAGTGATAGAGAAGTTGCCTCCTTCATGGAAGGACTTC
The DNA here is from genome assembly GCA_034376525.1 of Nicotiana benthamiana. Lineage (NCBI taxonomy): Eukaryota > Viridiplantae > Streptophyta > Magnoliopsida > Solanales > Solanaceae > Nicotiana > Nicotiana benthamiana. The sequence goes on from CM067340.1 coordinate 116,696,784, forward strand.
AAAAATTACTTGAAACATAAGCGAAAGGAGATGACATTGGAAGATCTCATCGTCCGGTTGAGAATCGAGGAAGATAACAAGGCAGCGGAGAAAAAGGCAAATGGGAGATCAACCATAGGGGGAGCACATATAGTTGAAACTTCCCCAACTAATATGAAAAAGAGGAAAAAGGCATCGGGACCAAGGAACTATCCCAACAAGAAGAAATTCAAGGGAAACTGCCATAATTGTGGAAAAATCGGACACAAAGCTGCAGACTGTCGTGCTCCGAAAAAGGAAAAGAAGAAGGGTCAGGCTAATATGGTTGAAACAAACGAGGAGGTTGATGACTTGTGCGCTATGTTGTCCGAGTGCAACCTAGTGGGAAGTCCGAAAGAGTGGTGGATTGACTCTGGCGCCACTCGCCACATTTGTGCTGTTAGAGAAGCCTTTGCTTCATATGCTCCCGCCGGGCCCGACGAAACAATATATATGGGAAATTCTGCAACGGCCAAGATTGAATGTTATGGAAAGATACTGCTGAAGATGACCTCTGGCAAGGTGGTGACTCTCAACAACGTCTGTCATGTTCCTGAAATTAGGAAAAATCTTGTATCTACCGGACTTCTAGTGAAGAACGGTTTTAAATGTGTTTATGTTTCTGACAAGGTTGTAATAAGTAAGAACGAAATGTACATAGGAAAAGGCTACCTCACAGAGGGCCTTTTCAAACTGAATGTAATGGTTGTTGCTAATAATAATAAAGTTTCTGCTTCGTCTTACTTGCTTGAGTCAAATGATTTATGGCATTCACGTTTAGGACATGTCAATTATAGAACCTTGCGAAAAATGATTAGTTTGGAAGTATTGCCTAAGTTTGAATGCAATCAATCAAAATGTCAAATCTGTGTTGAATCTAAGTATGATAAACATCCTTATAAGTCAGTTGAAAGGAATTCAAGTCCTTTAGACTTAATCCATACAGATATTTGTGACATGAAGTCAATTCCATCTCGCGGTGGAAAGAAGTATTTCATAACTTTTATTGACGATAGTACGCGGTATTGCTACGTTTATTTACTTAATAGTAAAGATGAAGCAATTGAAGCGTTCAGGCAATACAAAACTGAAGTTGAGACTCAACTTAACAAAAAGATTAAAATGATAAGGAGTGATAGGGGCGGTGAATATGAATCTCCTTTTGAACAAATATGTTTGGAATATGGCATTATTCATCAAACAACTGCTCCTTACTCGCCACAATCAAACGGAATTGCGGAAAGAAAAAATAGAACACTGAAAGAAATGATGAATGCCCTGTTAATAAGTTCTGGTTTACCCCAGAACTTGTGGGGGGAAGCCATTCTAACAGCTAGCCGAATACTCAATCGAGCGCCCCATAGCAAAACAAAATCTATTCCATACGAAAAGTGGAAAGGAAGGAAGCCCAATTTGGAATACTTCAAAGTGTGGGGGTGTTTGGCCAAGGTGCAAGTTCCTAAACCCAAAAGGGTAAAAATAGGACCTAAGACCATTGATTGTGTTTTCATAGGATATGCCACAAATAGTAAGGCATATAGATTTCTGGTTCACAAATCAGAAAATCCCGACATTCAGGTGAATACGGTAATTGAATCAGATAATGCTGACTTCTTTGAAACCATATATCCGTATAAAAAGGAATGTGCGTCGTCTAGCAAAGAATCTAAACGACCTCGGGAAGAAATAAAGGAAAACATTCCTGATGAGGAAAATCCAAGACGTAGCAAACGTCAAAGGACGACTACTTCCTTTGGACCAGAATTTTTAACATTTTTGTTGGAAAATGAGCCTCGAACGTTCAACGAAGCTACGTCTTCATCGGAAGCTCAATTTTGGAAAGAGGCAATCAATAGTGAGATAGAATCCATATTGAACAACCATACTTGGGAATTGGTTGATCTTCCTCCAGGGAATAAACCTTTAGGTTCCAAATGGATTTTCAAGCGGAAAATGAAAGCTGATGGCACTATTGAAAAATATAAGGCAAGACTACTTGTTAAAGGGTTTAGACAACGAGAAGGTCTTGATTACTTTGATACATACTCGCCGGTAACGAGGATTACATCTATTCGGGTGTTAGTAGCATTAGCCGCCGTGTACGGTCTTGAAATCCATCAAATGGATGTGAAAACAGCCTTCTTAAATGGAGAGTTGGAGGAAGAAATTTACATGGAACAACCCGAAGGGTTTGTAGTTCCAGGGAAAGAGAAGAAGGTATGTAGACTTGTTAAGTCTCTTTATGGACTAAAACAAGCACCAAAACAGTGGCATGCAAAATTTGACCATACGATGCTGTCAAATGGATTCAAGATAAATGAATGTGATAAATGTGTCTACATTAAGAACACTCCGAACCACGTCGTCATTGTTTGTTTATACGTGGATGATATGTTAATAATGAGTAACAACATTGCTAGCATAAATGCTACTAAGCGCATGCTTGCTAGTAAGTTTGATATGAAAGACTTAGGAGTTGCCGATTTAATTCTGGGAATTAAAATCCATAAGACTCCTCAAGGTCTAGCATTGTCTCAATCTCATTATATTGAAAAAGTACTTGAAAAGTTCAAGTATTTGGACTTTAAAGTTGCAAAGACGCCAATTGATATGAACCTTGCTCTTGCAAAGAATAAAGGTGAAAGTCATTCTCAATTGGATTATGCCAGAGTGTTGGGAAGTTTGATGTATATTATGAACTGTACGCGACCTGATATTGCGTGTGCTATAAGTAAACTAAGTCGCTACACGAGTAATGCCGACCAAAATCATTGGCTGGCAATGAAACGAGTTTTGGGATATTTGAAACATACTCAAAACTTTGTTTTGCATTATAACAGGTATCCTGCAGTTATTGAAGGATACAGTGATGCAAATTGGATCACCGGTTCAACTGAAACTAAATCCACAAGTGGATACGTTTTTACTATAGGTGGAGGAGCAGTGTCTTGGAAGTCATCCAAACAGACATGTATCGCCCGCTCTACAATGGAATCTGAGTTCATAGCTCTAGACAAAGCCGGTGAAGAAGCTGAATGGCTCCGGAATTTCTTAGAAGATATTCCATTTTGGCCCAAACCGTTGGCTCCTATATGCATACATTGCGATAGCCAAGCGGCAATAGGAAGAGCCGGGAGCGTTATGTACAACGGAAAGTCTCATCACATACGACGAAGACATAATACCGTTAGACAACTACTCTCTAGTGGAATTATCACAATTGACTATGTTAAGTCAAGAGATAATGTGTCAGATCCACTAACTAAAGGCCTAACTAGAGAAGTGGTTGAAAGATCATCGAGGGGAATGGGACTATGGCCGAGGACAAGTCATCGTGGCGGTAACTCTACCTAGAAGACATGAGATCCCAAGATCTAGGTTCAAAGAGATCAAACAAAGTCATTGATGACGGTTCAACATTGTCACAATAATTTTTTGGTCCATTCTCGTGATGAGACAATGTTCAGTACCAGGATAAAGCATTAAGGCTTTTTAATGGTTTCTAAGTTTGATACGGGGTATATCAAATAGTGTATCTACGGGATGACACATTTAGGAATCACCTATGTAAGTGTGAAGTGTAAGCCGCTTCAAGGAGAACTCTGTAAGGCCAGCTCTCTACGCACTTATGAACTAGGAAGTGTTCATGGCTGAAACGAACAAAACAATGAGAACCAAAAACGGTTAAAGGGTTAATTGTGTGACATGTGGTTGTCTAGGTATACACCAAAGCTCGACGGTTCAAAGATATCAAATCTACCGATTGACCGAGTATATCCGACATATGCTCACTACGGAAAGTTCAAAGAGAAATCTACTTATCCAGATGCAATTAATCCTTGCTTACGAATCACACAGTTTTTTTTTTTTCATGCATGTTTTTCATCATATAGCCATTCCCCATTCATGTGGGGGATTGTTAAAGCTAGTTAATGATTAAAGCTAGCTAAGTTGGTGTGAATGAGAAATGGAGGGAAGAAGACAATAGAAGGAAAATGAAATTTCAAAGCAAAGTTCCTTTGAAAAGGAGCTTTGTACCACATTGGTGGTAGAAAGGGAAAGTTATGTGCTTATATTAGAAAGCACTTCTTCTAGCTCTTAAAGGGTTAAGAAGAGGGACTCCCCTCGCGCCGTCGTCGTCGCTCAGCTCGGCTTCGACTTTGGATTTGGATTTGGATTTGGTCAAATGATCTGATTGATTGATAATCTTTTTGGACCAAATTTATTTAAAATTCAATCTTCATTTTCTGAAATTATTTTTAATTCCCGCGGGAAAAAAAAATATTAATTTGTTAACTGTTAACTTCCCAACGTTCTTATTTTTCAGAAAAAGGCATGGCCTTTCCCGAACAGGCACCAAGCCTTTCCGAACAGTCACAATTCGAGGCTATATAAACTGAGGCAATGCCTCATTTTCGAGTACTGAAAAGGAAAAAGAAAAAAAAAATTATTCGTGCATTAAAAATTCTGCATTCTTTTCTGCAAACTGAAACATATCGAGTCATAGTGTGATTTCGTTCCCGAATTTGAGTTCGTCGAAGTCGTACGCGTTTGAGGTACCGCCACTCCTACGACAGGTATATCCGTTATATCCTGGGAGGAAATAATCCACAACCTCGGGTACAGTGAGGGGGTTAAATTCCTTAAGGACACACAGTGAATTCTGTGGTCTCGGATTTCTTCATTTCTGTGATTTTTCTTTTTTTTTTTTTTTTGTGTCTCTTCTTCTTACTGGTTTCCAGTTTCTCGTTGTTTTGAACACGGACAATCGATAACATCATGTTTGTCTTTCTGAAATGGATGGGAACATTATTGATCATCAGATTGATGGGTTGAAGTATGAAGATACAATGACTGACAATGCAAAAGAAGAAAATCTGAGCAACTTGGTGCATATAGCAAATGACCTGTTGAAGCGCCCTGTTTCTTCCGTCAATTTCGAAACTGGTTTTTATGAACCCATCTCAGACAAGCGCAAACCTGTAGGAAAAGCCGATTGGACCAACGAAATGGCTCTCGTTGAGTAAGTTCACCTTTTATAACTACACATTAATTAATATCATCTTTAATTTCCAAATAATCTGATTTTCCTGTTTCTCTTGGGTTTGTAGGTTGGCAAAAAAATTGTCAGGTCAGAGAAAGCTCCGCCTCAAACAAAGGGCTTGAGCAATCCGGTTGTAGTGCTGAATCTCTAGGTTAATTGCTGGAAACTTTGAAAATAAATACTCTGTAATTGCCGGATGATAATAGACTTTAAAGTTTAATGCTGAAATAAGATCTCTCTGCCATCTCTGCATCTGTTGAGGCCTTTTGTTTTTCTTTTCTATTTACTTCTCACTTTTTGTTTATATGATTGAACAGCAAATTTTACTGTGAATTGGGAAATAATATTTTCTCATCCCCTTCTCCTCCTCCAAAAAATTATCTACTTAAGACTTGGAAAGTAATGCTAAAACATTTTTTTGGCTGAGTCACAAGTCACAACAAATTTTTAGAATTTGGCGAATTCGAAAGCAATGGCATATCTTCTATCCCTTTTACACATGATTGCACAATTAAACAAGATAATTGAATATTTCTTCTGCACCTAAATGGGAGGAATAAACTTGATAAATCCCATGTCTATAAATGCCAAAAAGATAAATGAGAAAAATTGTCATAAACCCTAGGTATTGGCTAAAGTTGAAGCTATTGACTGAATTCTTTTTGGATTTAAGTTTTGCAACTGACAGTATGAAAAACTTGTATCCTATCAGTTGAATTTAATTGGTCCGAGGGTCTATGGTAAACATGTCATGACTCAATCGTGTCCGAGGGTCTATCGTGTCCGGCACTCAGAGCAAGTGCCCTCAAACTAAAACAAGTCTCCATCATTACAAATCAACCTACTAACAACTAAAACACTAATTATCTCCAACTTTGATAATATTCAATGTAAGACTATAATAACAAAATAATGCTCTTGACACAATAATATTGAATATGGAGCAATTCTGGGAGTTCAAAGAAAGACCATAACATTAAACGCCTACAAGAACAAGTGCGAGGCTCACCAAAAATTATCAATTTGTGCGCTCTAATTAATGAAATCCTCATTTGCGTCAACTGCTGTCTCTGAAAAAAATTTAACAGGAAAGGAGTCGCTAGCTCAGTGCATAATAACACTTAACCACAATCATTTTTATTGGAGACAAGTCAGAAAACATGTTAGTATATCAAACAGAAAATAACATAATAATGCCCTTCAGAAACAATAAATAATTTTCAGTCTCATCATACTTTTTTTTGTAGTATAAGACAACGAACAATGCAGTAATAAGCTCAGTAACCACTGTATCATATAAATATTCACATTTGGGAGGTATCAATGAACAGATCATGTAATCGGTATAACTGTGGACTTTTTTGCAAGAATTCAAATATAACGGTAATCTCTACTCGAGGGAAAATAGTAACGGTATGCTAGTTCTACCTTCCTACTAGCGAGGACTATAAATTTACTCTGTAATTGAAAAATACAAGGTGCATCAGGTCTAATGAACTCGCCGTTAGCTACGGTATCCTTCAAAGTCAACTCCCATTTATACTTGTTTCTGTACCTGTATATACTTATATAAAAATATTTTAAAACAATATAGGGCATTTCGGTTCTTATCATATTATGCAGTTTCATTTCGATAACAGTAAATTCAAGTAACGGTAAAACATATCTAGTGACAACAAGAATATTTAAAACAACACTAATAATATCAAATAACTATTTTGGTATCATATCGAGTAAAAGGTTTGTCACACATGCAAATCAAAATAATCGGCAACATATTCATATTAAAAATTATGTATAAATCATGCAAGTTATAAAAATTCAAAGTGCGGTAAGATTACTACTCACAGTACTCGTGCTGAAATACCAAATACTTCACCTCGAGCAATTCGTACAAATTCCTCCAATCAATCTATAATTACATAATATCGATCTCTCGTTAATTTTCTTGTATGTCTGCTCAGAGATTTCATATCTCTCCCACGTGTGATTCATCCTAACAACTATCGATTTTTTTCGTCTTCTTATATCGAATTAGAAAGAAATAGATTCATTCAGTAACTTTCACAACAATAGAAATTTCACATCTTGTGCCTGTGAATTAAAGAAAGGAGGAGGTCAATAAAAAAAGATGCTAATTCATGGCTAATTTACAATACCCAACCCCTGAGGTTTCATATTTGACTCTTCATTTTGTGAATTATATTTACCCACATATGTGTAGCTATTAATCTATCAACTCCAACCTATTCATATAATTTACCCAATTAATTTATGAAAAAAGCCTCATGAATTTTTTTCCAATTTTCTTAGCTTTATCTTTCAAATTTTTAATCCAATTTAAAAATCATATCTACTCAGACCTATCAGAATAATCCAATTTCAAAATTATATCTACTTAGGCCTATCAGAATTATGTATATAAAACTTCATTGTCTTAAAAGAGGAAGAAATATATATAATTACATGAAGTGTATTGCTGAAACTTAAGAAATTGTAGCCAAAAAAAATTGATGAAACACGTTCTTCGGCGCTACAAAAACACTGAGACTCTTTCTTTTGTTTTTGCTGTTTGATGCTTGTTTTTTTCTTTTTTTCTGAATCTCGTTTTGCTTCTGTTTGGGTTACCCTTTCTTTCCCTTTTTTCCTTTTCTATCTTTGTTCACAGAGAACGGGCTTCGGCCCTTTGTTGAATGCTTTTCATTTTTTTTATTTTTAATAGTTAGTTTCTTGTTATTATTATCATTTTCTAATAATCAATACACTATTATTGAAAAATATAGGGATTATCCTTCCCACCTTAAGAAATTCGGTAAATACTTGTAGCCTGAAATAAATGAGGATACTTGACTCACATATCATCTTCTGTGTCCCATGTAGCTTCTTCAATAGTATGATTTCTCCATAAGACTTTCAGGAACACAATTTCTTTTGACCGTAGTTTTCTTATTTGTCTATCAATAATAGCCATCGGCTCCTCCTCGTAAGATAACTTCTCATCGATCAATATAGTTGGTGCTTCAAGCACCTGAGATGAGTTTGATATACATTTTCTTAGTTTTATGACATGAAATACTAGATGAATAAAAGACAACTCAAGAGGAAGCGTCAAACGATAAGCCACAGCTCCCACTCGGTCTAGTATCTCATACGATCCTATAAACCTGGTGCACAACTTGCCTCTTTTCCCAAACCGCATCACACTTTTCATAAGACAGACTCGTAGGAACACTTTGTCCCCAATTGTGAACACTAAATCTCTTATTCTCTTATCACCATAAGATTTTTGTCTAATTTGAGCTGTAAGCAATCTCTGTCTGATCAACTGGACCTTGTCCATAGATTTTTGTACTATGTCGGGTCCCACTAAGTTAGTCTCACCAGATTCAAACCATCCGATAGGAGAACGACATTTTCTACCATGTAATGCTTCGTACTGTGCCATTTGAATACTGGACTAAAAGCTATTGTTGTAAGCAAATTCAGCTAAAGGTAGATAAGCGTTCTAACTACCTCCAAACTCAAGACACATATCCTCCAAGATCTGTAGAGTATGTTCAGACTGCACGTCTGTTTGTGGATGAAATGAAATTTTAAAACCTACTCGTGTACCTAATGCTTCTTGAAAAGATTTCCAAAAATGTGAGGTAAATTGTGATCCTCTATCAGAGATGATGGATATTGGAAGTCTGTGAAGTCAGAAAATTTCGTTCATAAATATTTGTGCATACCTCACTCCACCATAGGTAGTCTTCACTAGCAAAGGTGTGCTGATTTCGTCAGTTGATCGATAATCATCCATACATGGTCATAACCTCTAAGTGTTCATGGTAGTCCGATGACAAAATCCATAGTAATTCTTTCTCATTTCCACTCTGGAATCTCAATTTGTTATAACAGTCACGCGAGTCGCTGATGCTCAGCCTTGACCTGGTGACAAGTCAAACAACTAGAAACAAAGTTAGCAACATCTTTCTTCATACCTTCCAACCAGTAAAATTGCTTCAGGTCATGGCACATTTTTGTGGATCCAGGATGAATAGTGTATTTAGAGTTGTGGGCTTCTTCAAGAATAGCTTGTCTCAACCCATCCACATCTTCTACACATACCATGTCGCCCATTAGAAGAATGCCATCGCTTTCAACCATCATATCCTTTCTTTTACCATCTAAGGCCTAATCTCTATATTTGCATAATCATTCATCCTCATATTGAATGGCATTAATGCACTCAACTAATCAAGACTTAGCCTGAGCATAAACCAACAATGCCTTTGAATTTCCGACACCAAATCTCATACATTTATTTTGTAGTCTCTAAATATCTGTGGCCAAAAGTCTCTTTGTAGGAGTTACATATGCCAAACTCCCCATAGATTTTCCGCTCAATGGATCATCCATGTAACAAACCGACTAGTCATTTTGATCCTTTGCACTTCGATCCAGTTCTCAGGCATGACTATCCTCGTGTGATGAATTATCACTTATGCAAATCATCTGTTTTGGTTTTTAGGGTGATCGGAATGAATTTGGAAGAACAATTCCTAGTATGAAGCTTAAAATTTAAAAGGTTTGACCAAGTTTTGACTTGTTAGTATATGATATCGGATTGGAATATTTATGATTTGGTTAGCTCTGTTAGGTGATTTGTAACTTAGGAGCGTGATTGGAATGTACTTTGGAGGTCCGTGGAAGGTTTAGGCTTGAATTGGCGAAAGTGGGATTTTAGCATTTTCTAGTTGATAGGCAAGATTTTGATATAGGTGTCGGAATGAAATTCTGGAAGTTGTAATAGATCTGTTGTGTAATTTTTGACATAGTACAAAATTTCAGGTCGTTCGGACAAAGTTTGATAGACCTTTTGACCGAAAACGGAAATTGGAAGTTTTTGGAATTCTTAGGCTTGAATCTGATGTAAATTTTGTGCTTTGATGCGGTCTTGAGTGTTATGAAGGTTGGAACAGGTTTGAATGATATTTTGGGATATGTTGGCATGTTTGGTTGAAGTCCCGAGGGCAACAGGTAAGTTTCGGGTAGTTAAACAGTTCAAATTCTTGTTTTGGAAGTTGTTGATTTCTTCAGATTAGTGATACAGAATTTTGCTCTTCGCATTTGTGAAGAGATGTTGAGTGTGGCAGGCCAGTTACTCTTCGCATTCGCGATGTTAGTCCCCTATTCGCGAAGGTTGATTTTATTTGTGCATTACGAATGCGTGGCATGGTTCGCGTTCGTGTAAAAGGGTGAAGCAGACTTGGGCCCTAGACCCTAAAACATCATGTTTGCGACTGAAGAACGCATTCGCGCACAAAGAACTGAGTAAGGCATCACATTCGCGAAGGTAGTATTAGCGTTCGCGTAAGAGGAATTTCAGCTGTGGAATATTTGAGCTTCGCGAACGCGAGGCTTTGAGCGTGTTGGCAAAGAAGGGAAAATCTGGGCAGAATGTTTAAGTTAAAAAATCGAGGGTTTAATTCCAATATCACAAAAACCATTGGAAAGCTCGGGAGAAGGTGAAATTTGAGGAGACTTTCAATGGCACTATTGGGTAAGTATCTTCACTCATATTTGGTTTAATTCCATAATTTAGTCTTGAATTTCATCATTTCATTTGAGGAATTAGAGTGGAAACTGGGAACAAATGGAAGGAAAGTTTGAGGATTCTTTTGGGGATTTGAATGGGCATTCGATATCCGATTTGTATTTTATTGGTATGTATGAACTCGTAAGATTGTAAGGATTCTAGTTTTGTAATTTTTATCGGAATTCGAGATGTATGACCACAGAGGTGGGTTTGGCCAATTTTGGGATTTTGGTATAAATTGGATATTTTCGAATGGGCTTTATTTCTTTAGCATATTTTGATGGTATGAATTTGCTTTTAGCTAGATTTGGAGCATCCGGAGGCCAAGTCGAGAGGCAAAGGCATCGCGCGCTAGAGATTCGACCTGATCGAGGTGAGTAATGATTATAAATATTGTTCTGAGGGTATGAAACCCCATATTTCACATCGTTGTGTTGTATTAAGATGACACACACACTAGATGAAGAGCGTGGTGTCGTGCACCGTTAGGGATTATGGCTTAGTCCATCCCGTATGACTATTTTACTTCGTATTTGATCAAAAACTTTTTTCTATCATCATGTTTTGGGATGAATGCCATATTTGGGCATCGTGCTAGCTGTTTGGACCTTTAGGGAATTTTTACGGCTATTTCCTCACTGTTTTGATTCTATATATGTACTCAGTCATGCTATATTGTATTGTTTTAATAATTCAATCATATTTACTCTGTTTTAATACATTAAATGATATTTTGGGCTGAGTATCATAGTTTACTGTGCCCGAGTGGCTTTTTGAGATTTCTGACTAAGTAGGGTCGAAAGCATGTGTTGTGACAATTATTATGGGATCGGGTTGAACGCCACAAAATGTTATACTGACTATGATTATGAGGCCAAGGGTCTGCATTGTATTCCATAAGGTGGCTTGATATGGGCCGAGAGCCTATTGAATATGCCACGAGATGGCATGATATTGCGCTTGGGCCATATGAAGTGCCTCCCAGAGTCTGTACACCCCCAATGAGCACGGGTAACCAGTGTGATATGTGATATAGCCCAAGAGGCTGGTGTTGTTCCATGTTATTGCCCGATGGCTGACTTTGTTAGTATTGTGCCCGATGGGCTGATTTTATGTGTTTATCCTTTCTCGATGCTTTTCATTTACTTGTTTGATTGTTAAAAAGGTGTTCTAAAGAAGCTTATACTAAACAAAAGTATTTTTATGAAATTTCACTATTTTATCACATGGTATTAATTTTACACTGCCTCTTTATAGCATGTTGTTGTGTTTTACGTGATTTCTTATCGCTCAGTCTTCATTTATTTTTATTACTCACTGTCATAACCCAAAAATCCCTCCAAAGAAGTCGTGATGGCACCTAGTCTCTAAACTAGGTAAGCCTAATATTAACTAAAATAGCATTGACATTTGCCAACTTTAAATTCAATAACTCTTCACAATTTACAGTTCCCAAAACCGGTGGTACAAGTCACAAGTCCATCTAAGAGTAATTATACAAAATAATACATCTCTGCCCCGAAATAATAGAGCATATAGAAGTAATTACAAATGAAGGCGACTCTGAGACCTGCGGTCGCAGCAGCAGGTTACCGGGAATCTCCACTGCGAAGACCCACACATTTACTATAGATCAATACCTAGATCCGTACACAAACAAATATACATAAGTGTAGTGTGAGCACACCACGACGGTGCCTAGTACGTATCAAGACTAACCTCGGTGGGGTAGTGATGAGGAATAGTCTGGATACCTACTGGTCAATTAATACTAACAGGATATAATAATAAATATCAATATAAAGAAAATGAAGAAATACCAACTGTGGAGAGAAATCCAAGTACAAATAGTGTAAACAATAAAGGGAGAACACGGATAGCAACGAACGGAGATCACGTAAATCAGATAAGCCAATCAATTTAACACTTGTATAACAGAGACAGAGACAATTAAGAATGTATCCAACTAAAGAAACAATGTCAACTCAATCACTCCCATTAATTTTAATACACCATCTCGACCATATACATCCTCGATTTCTCACATCATAATCTCAACTTTCGAACTTTCAGCACATATGGCACCTTGTGCTCACATATTTTCCATCTCACTCTTAACAAGAGAATCCCCATGATATACAATACCAAATATCCTTACAAATACACTTAAGATGTTCAAGAAGTCCCATTTGCATAATATAAATTAAATATAAATATCTAAATAAGTTTGGAAAAATCGACGAGAAAAGATGAAGTTATTTTTAGAAATTATTCTCGTAAGAAAATACCCCTTTAAATTTAAAATACAACATCGGAATAATTATTACCTTTAATAGGGGAGTTGAAAACTTAAAACTTAGTACAAACTTCTTTTTTTTTTGAGTAAAATACAACCTCAGACGGTTTAAGAAGATATAATTGAGAAATTAAATGAATTAAGGATGTAACAATTATTGAAGTTTGAAGTATTGGAATGTATAAATAAATATATACAAATACGGCGAGGTACTGAAAACATTGTGGGTTCTAACACAAAGGATCACAACAATGAAAGAAATACATAGTTTTAACATTTGAATTGATAATAACAACTAAATTGTAACGACCCGGCCCGTCTTTTTTAAATTTACGCCCCAATCCCCCATTAACTATTTCCCCAGAGTCTATTTCTATTATTTTGATTTGCCGGAACGTTCGGTATTGGGTTTCGGAGAGTTTTGGGACACTTAGTCCCTAAATGAGACCTTAAGAGTTAAAAAGTTGTCCATAATCAAAACAGTATGAAGACGACCTCAGAATGGAAATTTGATGGTTTTTTTAGCTCTGTTAGGTAATTTTGGGGTTGGGATCTTGTTCGTAATGTATTTTGGAAGCCCGTAGCTCCTTTAGGCTTGAAATGCCGAAACTTGTATTATTTGAAGTTTCTGATCCGATAGTGAGTTTTTTTATCCGAGGGTCAGAATGGAATTTTGGAAGTTGCAACAGCTCCATCATGTAATTGTGGATGTGTGTGCAAAAATTCAGGTCAATCGGACGTGTTTTGGTTAGGTTTTTTATCGAAAGCGAGTTTTGTTAAAATTTGAAGTTCTTAGGTTCAAATCATTATCTAATTCAACTTTTCGACGTTGTTTTAGTTAGTTTATGGATTGGTAAAAGTTAGAATGATGATATGGGATGTTTTTTTAGGTTTGGATGAGGTCGCAAGGGCTTCGGGTGTGTTTCGGATGCTCAACGGAGCAATTTGGAGTTTGAAAATGCTGCAGAAATTCTTAGTTGTTGCAGGTCTGACTTTCTTCTTCACGTTTGCATAGTAGTAGCTCTCCCCTTCTTCGCTTTCGTGTCCTCTGCCACACATTCGTGTAGATTAATTCTGGAGGAGGACTAGACCCTTCTCCGCGTTTGCGTTTAGACCCAAACGTTCGCAAAGCTTCACTAATTTCGTAAACGTGTTCGTGTTCGCTACATCGCATTTGAATAGCTCATGACACCCAGGCCTTTACATTCGCAATCCTACCTTTGCAATCATGAAGGGAATTTTCGGCCACTAAATTTTTCCTTCTTCGCGAACCAGAGCTCCTCTCCGCGTTCATGATGCATTGCGGGTTTGAACAGTGCTTAACATTTCAGAATCCGAGGGTTTGCCATTTTCTTCAAAATACAAGTTTGGGAGCTCGGATTTGGGAGCAATTTCAAAGGTTATTCAAAGGAAACTACTGGGTAACGATTCTCTACTCCATTAAGCTTAAAACCCACTAATCTAATCACAACTTCATCCTTAATTTTGGATTCTTGAATGAAAATTGGGGAAAGCTTCTTAAACCAAACTATTGAATTTTGAGTGGGCATTTGACCTCGTATTTGGTATATTTTTATATGGTTAGACTCGTGAGAGGCCGAGGGTTCTGAAAAATGTGAAAATTACTCAACTTCGAGATTTTGGTCTGAGGGGCATTTTGGTTATTTTACTTATTTTCGGGCCCTAGCTTTAAATATAAAAGTGGAATCAATTGTTTGCAATATTGTTTACGGTATGTAATTGAATTGATTAGAATTGGGCCATTTAAAGTCGGATACTCATGGCAAAGGCGTGGTTCCTAGTTTATTATTGATCTGGTTCGAGGTAAGTGGCTTGTCTAACTTTGTGCGGGGGACCTTCTCCCCTTAGGACTTGTTATTTGATGGTTAAGTGCCTTGTACATGAGGTAATGGGCATGTACTTGTACTAATTGTTGAACACCCGATTTTTACTTAAATGATCAAGTTGTTATTCCTTTCTCATTTGCTTTGTTTACTTGTCATATAGCCTGTGATAGCCTAGAAAAACATGTTTAGCTGACTTAATTGGTTTAGTTGCTTAATTTGCCTTGTTGTACTACGTGAAGCATGTTAGGCTAGATTTCCTATTGCCTTGGTGTTTAACTCCATTTTCGGTTATTCTCTAGCTGTTGTTGTGTATTTATATTGGGACTACGGATGTGGGATTCCGGTAGCTCCCCCATTATTTGTTTACTTTGGGAGTGCAGATTCGATTCCTGATAGATCCCCCTGCACATTTACTTTGGGACTAAGGGTTAGATTCCCGGTAGATCCTCCTACACATTGATAGTTGGACTACGGGACGGTATCCTGGGAGATGCACTAGACATTTGAGAAAGGACTACAGGACGGTATCCTGGGAGATCCTCATGGAGTCATTGGTATTGAGTTGCACCCTTTCCATGTTTATTCCTTATTTCGGTTATTTGCTGTTGACTTGTAGATTCTGTCTTATTTAACCGTTATTTCTATTATTATACCTATTTTCATACTGTACATTATTATTATTATATTTATCTCAGCAGGGACCTGACCTTCCTCGTCACTACCCGACCGAGGTTAGGCTTGGCACTTATTGAGTTGTGCACTCAGGCCTCTTCTGTGCATGTTTCTCTTGTGCAGATCCAGGTACTTCCTCCCAGGCATATCATCCTCGTGGTGGGGAGATCTAATTGAGACTTTGAGGTATATCTGCTACGTCCGCAGACCAGGAGTCTCTATTTTGTTCTGGCTTTAGCATATAGTTCCTTTCTTTCCTTTCATGTTATTTAGACATTCTGGTGTAGAGCAAATTATTTCATTCTATTATCATGTGTTGCCCGTGAGTTTCCAGATTTTGGGATTTTTTTTAGATTTGGGATGTTGAGTTATATATGTCGAGCGGCATCCAGTACAATTTTCCTTTCTGGATATTTAATTTGGTTTTCTCTATTTTCCGCAATTATTTTATTTTCGCAAATGTTAGGCTTACCTAGTCATGGGGACTAGGTGCCATCATGACATGTTCACGGTTGGTGAACTAGGGTCATGATAAGTTGGTATCAGAGCTTTAGGTTTATAGGAGTTACGGAACACGTGCCTGTTTATTAGAGTCTTGTTGATCGGTATAGAGACGTCTACACTTATCTACGAGAGGTTATGTAACTGTTTTTGAAAAATCTTCACATCATTGAATTCCTTGTCGTGCTACAATTTGACATCAATTCTAAAACTTCTGTCTTCTATTCTCTCACAGATGGTGAAGACATGTGCTACTCAGGATGATCAGGCACCCGCATCCCCTATTGTCGTCGTCAGAGGTAGGGACCGGGGTAGAAGTTGTGGACGCACACGTGGTGCAGCCAGAGCACCTGTGCGAGCTACCGCTGAGGTATCACCACCAGATCCAGTCGGAGTTTAGGCTCCTGACACGCCTACGTTTACTACTACTCCAGCTCTTCAGGAGACGCTAGCTCATGTCTATTTACACACCTTGGCTCAGGCGGGGTTTCTTCCCCTCGCTGCAGCCACATGCTAGGCCGGGGGAGGGGCCCAAACTCCCGCAGCTCGTGCTCCTAAGTAGAGAGTGCATATGGGGCAAGTTTTAGAGATTATTCATGTACCTCCTGCAGCGCCAGTTCACCCCGAGGATGGGTCAGCTGCGTCTGAGGACAAGCAGCGGTGGTTGGAGAGGTTTAAGAAATATGACCCTCCAATTTTTAGTGGATTTGTGATTGATGATGCCTTGGGATTTCTAGATGAGTGCCACCATATTCTTTGCACCATGGTCATATTAGAGTTCGGTGGGGTTTCTTTTATTGGTTTTCAGCTACGGGGAGCTGCTTATGATTGGTGACGCACTTATCAGTCCAGCTGAGGGTGCTTCCCTAACTTGGACCCAGTTCTCACAGATGTTTATGAGATATTTTGTCCCTCATGGTCTCAAGGACGCATGGCACGTAGAGTTAAGCATTTGCGCCATGGTGCTATGACCGTCTCGGAGTATGATATCCATTATACCAGGTTGGCCAGACATGCATCGGCTTTGGTTGCTACAGTACGCTAGAGAGTTTGCAGGTTCATTGAGGGTCTTATCCCACCCATCAGATCTAGCATAGCTTGAGAGTTAGAGATGAACATTCCTTATCAGCAGGTAGTGAGCATTGCTAGGACGATCGAGAGTATGCTCTCCACGGAGCGAGTGGAGAGAGAGGCCAAGAGGTCTCAAGAGTGGGGCCACTATTCTAGGGCCCGTACTCTTGCAGTAGGTCGACATGGTCGGGGTTTTATGGATCACCCCATTCGTTCAGCTCTTCTAGCAGTCATTAGTGCTCCAGCTCTGCCTATACCTCAGGAGCCTTACTATGCTCCTCCAGTTTCTAGTGCGCCTCCTGCGCGGGGTGCTTTCAGGGGCCAGTCCTGCAGACCTAGCCCTAGCCAGTATCAGCCACCACGTCCGCCCAGAGCTTGTTTCGAATGTGGAGATACATGTCATATGGTTAGGGACTTCCCCAGACTAGGTAGAAGTGCATCTTCACAGAATGCTCAGCTACATCGTGCTTCTCAGTGCTCTCAGGCCATGGTCACAACTCCAGCCGCCACCCCATCTGCCCATACAGCGAGGGGCAGAGGTCGAGAAATAGAGGTCGCCCTCGAAAGAGGGGCCAGGCCGGATATTATGACATTCCTGCTCGTACCAAGGTTGTTGCCTTGTATTCTGTCATTACAGGTATTATACTGGTTTGTCACAAAGATGCATCGGTTCTATTCGATCCAGGCTACACTTATTCTTATGTGTCTTCTTATTTTGCACCGTATTTGGGTATAGCCTGAGATTTCTTGAGTTCTCCTATTTATGTTTCTACCCTGTGGGAGATTCTCTTGTTATGGACCGTGTTTATCGGTCGTGTTTGGTTACTATTCGTGGTTTTCAGACCAGAGCAAATTTATTGTTACTCAGTATGGTTGACTTTGATAATATTATGGGCATGGACTGGTTGTCGCCCCATCGTGCTATTCTTGGTTGTCATGCCAAGACCATGACGCTGCCTATGCCAGGTATTCTGTATATTGAGTGGAGATGTACTTTAGATCACACTCCCAGTAGAGTTATCTCTTTCCTTAGAGCTCAATGTATGGTTGAGAATGGTGTGCGGCGTATTTAGCCTATGTGAGAGATGTCAGTGTTGTTACCCCTTTTGTTGATTCTTTCCGAGTGGTACAAGATTATCCCGATGTGTTTCCAGTTGATCTTCTGGTATGCCACCTGATAGAGACATTGATTTTGGCATTGACTTGTTGCCGGGCACTCGGCCCATTTCCATTCCTCTGTACCATATGGCTCATCTTGATTTGAAAGATTTTAAGGATCAGCTACAAGAATTGCTTGATCAGGGTTTCATTCGACCCAGTGTTTCACCGTGGGGTTCTCCTGTCTTATTTGTGAAGAAAAAGGATGGTCTTATGCACATGTGTATCGATTATCATCAGTTGAACAAGGCTACAGTGAAGAATCGTTATCCTTTGCCTCGTAATTATGATCTATTTGACCAGCTTCAGGGCGCATAGGTGTTATCTATGATTGATTTGCGCTCAGGTTATCACCAGTTAAAGATTCGGGAGCTGGATATCCTAAAGACCGCTTTCAAGACTCGGTATGGGCATTACGAGTTCTTTGTTATGTCATTTGGGCTGACCAATGGCCCAACAACTTTTATGCATTTTATGCATAGTGTATTCAGGCCCTATCTCGACTCGTTCATCATTATTTTCACAGATGATATTCTTGTATACTCCTGGAGTCGGGAAGATCATGATCAGCACCTGAGGACAGTGCATCAAACCCTTAGAGAGAAGACGTTATATGCAAAGTTCTCAAAATGTGAGTTCTGGTTGAGTTCTGTGGCATTCCTAGGCCACGTGGCATCGAGTGAGGGCATTCGAGTGGATCCGAAGAAGGTGGAGGGCATGCACAGTTGGCCCAGGCCCTCATCCGCTACAGAGATTCGCAGCTTCCTTGGCTTGGCGGGTTATTACCTTCGTTTTATGGAAGGGTTCTCATCGATTGCGGGCCCTATGATTAGATTGACCCAGAAGGTTGCTCCTTTCAATTGACAGATGAGTGTGAGGCGACCTTTTAGAAGCTTAAGACAGCTTTGACTACAACCCCTATTTTAGTATTGCCTACTGGTTTGGTGTCGTATATAGTTTATTGTGATGCCTCATGGGTTGGACTTGGAGCGGTGTTGATGCAAGATGGTAGGGTGATTGCCTACGCATCCAGACAGTTGAATATACATGAAAAGAATTACCATGTCCATGATTTTGAGTTAGCTGCTATTGTTCATGCCTTAACGATCTGGCGTCATTATTTGTGCGGCGTGCCTTGTGAGATTTACATGGATCGTTGGAGTTTACAGCACTTGTTCAACCAAAAAAGAGCTAAACTTGCGCCAGAGGAAGTGGTTGGAGTTACAAAAGGATTATCATATTACTATTCTTTATTACCCGGGCAAGGACAATGTGGTAGCTGATGCCATGAGTCACCAGGCGGAGAGTTTAGGGAGTTTGGCATATTTACCAGCTTTAGAGAGACCTATAGCAATGGATGTTCATGCCTTTAGCTAATCAGTTCGTGATATTGGATCTTTCGGAGCCCAGTCGGGTTCTGGCCTATATGGTTTCTAGGTCTTCATTGTTCCATATCAGGGAGCGGCAGTATGATGACCTTCATTTTCTTGTCCTCAAGAACATGGTGCAGCATTGCGATACTAAGGATGTGCCCATTGGAGATGACGGGGTATTGAGGATGCAGGGACGGATTTGTGTACCCAATGTTGATGATATTCGGGAGTTGATATTGGCAGAGGCTCATAGTTCACGGTATTCCATCCACCCGGGTGCCGCGAAGATGTATCAGGACTTGAGGCAACACTATTGGTGGAGGCAGATGAAGAAGGACATAGAGGATTTTGTAGCTAGATGCCTCAACTGTCAGCAGGTGAAGGCTGAGCACTAGAGACCCGGTGGGTTGCTTCAGCAGATGGAGATTACTGAGTGCAAATGGGAGAGGATCACCATAGATTTTGTAGTTGGACTCCCTCAGACTACGAAGAAGTTCAATGCCATTTGGGTTGTTGTAGATCAGCTGACCATGTCCCCGCACTTCATTTCTGTGTGTACTGCTTATTTATCAGAGCGGTTGGCAGAGATTATATTAAGGAGATTGTTCTGCATGGCATTCCAATTTTTATTATTTCGGACAGAGGTACTCTATTTACATCACGGTTCTGGTGAGCCGTTCAGCATGAGTTGGGTACTCGGGTGACGATGAGCACAACATTTCACCCCATACGGACGGACAGTCCGAGCTCACCTTTCATATTCTTGATGATATGTTCCCGTGCTTGCATGATTGCGTTTGGACGGTCTTGGGATCAGTTCTTGCCATTGGCGGAGTTTGCCTACAACAACAGTTATCAATCCAGCATTCAGATGGTGCCATTTGAGGCTTTATATGGTAGGAGATCCAGATCCCTGGTGGGTTGGTTTGAGCCGGGTAAGTCCAGGCTATTGGGCACTAATTTGGTTCAGGATGCGCTAGAGAAGGTTAATGTGATTCAGGACAGAATCCATACAGCCCAATCCAGACAGAAGAGTTATGAGACTGGAAGGTTCGTGATGTTTCCTATATGGTTGGTGAGCGGGTTCTACTTCGGGTTTTGCCTATGAAAGGCGCCATGAGGTTTGGGAAGAAAGGGAAGCTGAGTCCAAGATTTATTGGCCCTTTTGAGATCTTGTGTCAAGTTGGGGAGGTTGCTTATAAGCATGTTGTATCTCCCAGTTTGGCCAAGATACATCCGGTATTTCATGTTTTGATGCTTCGGAGGAATCACGGTGACCCGTCGCATGTGTTGGATTTCACTTCAGTCCAGTTGGACAAGGACTTATCTTATGTTGAAGAGCCAGTGACTATATTGGACAGACAGATCAGAAAGTTGAGGTTAAAGAACATTGTTTCAGTAAAGGTTCAGTGGAGGGGTCAACCGACTAAGGAGGCGACTTGGGAGACCAAGTGGGATATGCGCAGCCGATAGCCTCATCTTTTCACTACTTCATGTATGTTTTCTATGCCCATTCGAGGACGAACGAATGTTCAAGTGTAGGATAATGTAATGACCCGGCCGGTTGTTTTTAAAATTTGTTCCCCGATCCCCCATTAACTATTTCTCCTAAGTTCATTTCTGTTATTTTGTTTTCCGGGACGTTCAGTATTGGGTTTCAGAGAGTTTTGGGACACTTAGTCCCTAAATTAGAGCTTAAGAGTTGAAAAGTGGTCCGTTATCAGAACAGTGTGAAGACGATCTCGGAATGGAAATACGATGGTTTTGTTAGCTCTGTTATGTGATTTCAGGATTGGGAGCGTATTCGGAATGTATTTTTGAAGTCCGTATCTCATTTAGGCTTGAAATGTGAAATTTGTATTTTTGAAGTTTCCGGTCCGATAGTGAGTTTTTGATCCGAGAGACAGAATGGAATTCCGGAAGTTTCAATAGCTCTATCATGTCATTTGGGATGTGTGTGCGAAATTTCAGGTTAATCGGATGTGTTTTGGTAACGTTTTTTTATCAAAATCGAGTTTTGTTGAAGTTTGAAGTTTTTAGGTTCAAATCATTGATTAATTTGAGTTTATGGTGTTGTTTTAGGTGGTTTAAGGATTGGTACAAGTTTAAATGATGATATGGGATATTTCTGTAGGTCTGGCTGAGGTTTCGAGGCCCTCGGGTGTGTTTCGGATGCTCAACAGAGCAATTTGAAACTTGAAAATGCTGCAGAAATTCTCAGTTGTTGCAGGTCGGTCTTTCTTCTTCGCGTTTGCGAATAAACCATCGCGTTCGCGTAGCAGTAGCTCTCCCCTTCTTCGTTCTCACGTCCTCCTTCATGCATTAATGTAGAGTAATTCTGGAGGAGGACCAGGCCTTTCTTCGCGTTCGCTTTTAGACCTACGCGCTCGCGAAGCTTCACTAATTTCCTCAATGCGTTTGTGTTTGCTACGTCGCGTTCGCATAGCTCATGAGCCCCAGGCCTTCGCGTTCGGGTTCTACCTTCATGATCGCGAAGGGAATTTTGGGCCACTTAATTTTTCCTTCTTCTTTAACGTGAGCTCCTCTCTCCGCGTTCGCAATGCTTTACAAGTCTGAACAGTACTTAACATTTCAAAATCCGAGGGTTTGCCATTTGTTTCAAAATACAAGTTTGGGAGCTCGGATTTGGGAGCAATTTCGAGGGTTTTTCAAAGTCAACTACTGGATAACGATTCTCTACTCCCTTAAGATTAAAACCACTAATCTAATGACAAATGCATCCTTAATTTCGGATTTTTGAGTGAAAATTGGGGAAAACTTCTTAGACCAAACTATTGAATTTTGAGTGGGCATTTGACCTTCGATTTGGGAGATTTTTATATGGTTAGACTCGTGAGAGTCTGAGGGTTCTGAAAATATGAAAATTATACGATTCCGAGATGGTGGACTGAGGGTTATTTTGGTGATTTTACCTATTTTCGCGCCCTAACTTTAAATTTAAAGGTGGAATCGGTTGTTTGCAATATTATTTATGATATGTAATTGAATTGAATAGATGTGGGCCATTTAGAGTCGGATAATTGTGGAAAAGGTGTGGTTCCTAGTTGATTATTGAGCCAGTTCGAGGTAAGTGGCTTGTCTAACTTTGTGTGGGAGACGTTCTCCACTTAGGACTTGTTATTTGATAGTTAAGTGCCTCATACGTGAGATGACAAACACATACTTATGCTAATTGTTGAACACCCAGTTTTCACTTAAATGATCAAGTTGTTATTCATTTCTTACTTGCTTTGTTTACTTGTCATATAGCCTGTGATTGCCTAGAAAAGCATGTTTAACTGACTTAATTGGTTTAGTTGCTTAATTTTCATTGTTGCACTACGTGAAGCATATTAGGGAAGATTTCATGTTGCCTTGGCATTTAACTCCATTTTCGGTTAATCTCTGGCTGTTGTTGTGTATTTATATTGAGACTAAGGGTCTGGAATTCTAGTAGCTCCTCCCTTGTTTGTTTATTTTAGGACTACGAGTTCGATTCCCGATAGATACCCCTGCATATTTACTATGGGACTACGGGTTAGATTCCCAGTAGATCCCCCTTCACATTGATAGTTGGACTACGGGACAGTATCCCGGGAGATCCACTACACAGTTGAAAAAGGACTACAGGACGGTATCCTGGGAGATCCTCATGGTATCATTAGTATTGAGCTGTACCCTTTTCGTGTTTATTCCTTATATCGGTTATTTGTTGTTGACTTGTAGATTCCATCTTATTTCACAGTTATTTCCATTATTCTACCTGTATTTACAATGTACATTATTATTATTATTATTTTTATCTCAACAGGGCTCTGACCTTCCTCATCACTACCCGATCGAGGTTAGGCTTGGCACTTACTGAGTTGTGTACTCATGTGTCTTATGCGCATGTTTTTCATGTGCAGATCCAGGTACTTGCTACCATGCATATCATCCTCGTGGTGGGGAGATCTAGTTGATACTTTGAGGTATAACGGCTACATCCACAGACCAGGAGTCTCTATTCTATTCCGACTTTAGCAGATAGTTCCTTTCTTTCCTTTCATGTTGTTTAGACATTCTGGTATAGAGCAGATTATTACATTCTATTAGCATGTGTCGCTCATGAGTTTTCGGGTTTTGGGATTTGTTTTAGATTTTGGATGTTGAGTTTTATATGCCGAGCAACATCCAGTATAATTTTCCTTTCTAGATTTTTAATCTGGTTTTCTCTATTTTCCGCAATTATTTTATTTTCGCAAATGTTAGGCTTACCTAGTCGTCGGTACAAGGTGCCGTCATGACATGTTCATGGTTGGTGAACTAGGGTCGTCACATAAACATAGCAAATCGAAGGTGTACAGCACCAAAAATTTAATCACTAACAAGGATGAGAGGACCAAACATAGAATTTTACTTTCGTCTTATTTATCTCGTGGCAAGCGTGCCACCCGCTGCTATTTCACTTATCTTGTGGTAGGCGTACCACCCGCTCCCATTTCAATATATCCTGTGGTAGGCGTACCACCCACTCCCATTTCAATATATCTTGTGGTAGGCGTACCACCCTCTCCCATTTCAATATATCTTGTGGTAGGCGTACCACCCGCTCCCATTTCATTATCATTATATCTTGTAGTAGGCGTAC
The DNA here is from genome assembly GCA_034376525.1 of Nicotiana benthamiana. Taxonomy (NCBI): domain Eukaryota; kingdom Viridiplantae; phylum Streptophyta; class Magnoliopsida; order Solanales; family Solanaceae; genus Nicotiana; species Nicotiana benthamiana. The sequence goes on from CM067340.1 coordinate 116,720,975, forward strand.
CACCCGCTCCCATTTCATTATATCTAGTGGTAGGCGTACCACCCGCTCCCATTTCATTATATATTGTGGTAGGCACCATCCACTCCCATTTCATTATATATTGTGGTAGGTATACCACCCGCTCGCATTTCACTATATCTCTTCATCAATTATAAAAGAATGTCGGCCAGGAAACAATAAGGAAACAACAATATCCCGGCAAAGGGGTCAACAATAAGAATAGACACATCACAACAAGGGAACCAACAGTAAGAATCAAAAATGTTCCGGTAAGGGCAACAACTATAACCAAACTTGTATCAACAATTAATTTCACAATGAAACCCCAACCACACAACAAGACATATTGAACAAGTGAGAACTACACCGGCAACCACAACAGTTGGACATGTAACCTATTTGCACAATACTATAGAGGAACTCGCAATCAAGAAGTATTCGGGCAACAAAAAGAACAATCACTTCAAATAAGGCGATTAAGGGTCAATGCAACACGTAGGAATTCAAGGAAAGCTAGCAATATCATTTGGAGAATATAGAGAAAATTTAAGAAATTATCAAACTCAATCATAAAGCGATACTCTAAATATTGAGCATAAGGACCTACAAAGCCTAGAGCATATTTTCCACAAATAAGTCCGAGCACACACTCATCACCTTGCATGCACGGACTACAATTAGCATAGAAGACTCAATTCCTAAGGGGGAATCCCCCCCCTCACAAAGTTAGCCAAGATACTTACCTCAATCCGGCCAATTCAATACTCAATTTAGCTTTTCATTTTTTCCAGTTCATCAATGTTTGGCTCAATCTAGCCAAAAAAGACTTGAATACAGGTAGCAATGCAAGAGAAAATAATTCCAATTAACAAAGCTATGATTCTCATACAATTTGCGCAAAATCAACAAAAGTCAATCCCACGGCCCCGTATATCATAACCCAGCAAAATTTACAAACATCAAATACAAATTCCGATACGAGTTCACCCATACAAAAATTATCCAATTCCGATACCTTTTGGTCCTTCAAATCATCCTTTTACATTTTTGAAAGATTTCACAATTTTTTCTAAATTCCTTCCCAAATAACGAATTAAATGATGAATTCAATGATAGATTCTTGTAATCTAGACAAAATCCAAGTTAGAATCCATTACCCCGATGAATTCCTTGTAGCTCTAAAGATATGAGCTTTCGAAGTTGGACCAACGACCTGCGAATTCTTCATGACCGCGGACCATTTTCCACACCCAGCTGTTGATACCCAATTTTTTCCCATGTCTTTTTATACCAAAATAACGTATATGTGCATATGTGAGCACACGCACGAGTTTTGGTATTTTAATTATTTTTAAACCGATTTACTGCCTATTTTAATATAAAAAATTATCAAAATTATTCCCAAAAAATTATCTTTTGGTGAATAACTTATTTTATTCTCATATTTATATCAAAATGTAATAATATATGATTTTTCCATATTTTTATTTATTTATTTGGCATTTCTAAAGTTAAATTGTATATAATTGCAATTGTAGCCCATTTTGTAATTAAACGGATTTTGGAATTGTAAAATTATGCCTAATATTTTTAAATGATATTTATATATTATTAACTATTTCAATATTTTAAATTTATTTTTAATCATTTTTACCATTTTTAATTAATTAAAAGGAGGAAATGTGGCTATTTACGAACTAGCATATTTTATTTCAATTATAGCCTGAAAATAAACCCTATTTTAACCCAAATTCTAACCCCAATCGGACCAGGCCCAAACCCTCACCATACCCAACCCATTTACCCCATTTGATCTCGACTGTTGATCATTCAGATCAACGGTCCCTGTCTACCCCTTCCAAATTAAACCAAACGACCCCCCAATACCCCCTCATTCGCCTCATTCGTCTCTATTTCTCTACCTACCATTCTCTCTGGAACCTTCCACCTCCCTCCTCTCCGATGAGTTCCTTCATCTTCTCCGTCCACTTTCTGACCGGAATCCATGGTGGGTTCACCACCCACCGGCCTCTTATGGCTTCTCACACTTGATTATTAAAGCCCCATTACTCTACCACGAAGGGTTGAATATGGACCTTTGGCAATTCAAGTTCCATGGCCATCTCCGACTCAAATCCGGCGTATATTAGACTAATTCGTCTATCTCTGACTCGTTCGACTTGGACCAGCCCTTTTCCAAGCCTTTTCTCACTTCTAGGGTTTTCTAAAACCCTAACTTCCAGTATATTATACTAGACCGGTATATTATACTGGAACTCCAGTATATTATGCTGGAAGTCCAGTATAATATAGTGGAGTTCCAGTATATTATGCTGAAATATTTTTCGGATTTTGAACAGTGTTTTCGTTCACATTTATCTGTATATGAAACCGTGGCTGTTTTACAATGACGACTTGTAAATCTGGCTATTTTTGAATTACACCTATTATTATTTGGTTCAACAATGCATCAGAAAATAGCACATGTTTAATAGCTCACGTTTGAAGCCCTTACCAGTGTAGCCCAGAGTGTACATTACCTAAAAATTCCACCCTTTTTTCCCTTCGCTCTTCTTCTTTTCCCGTGTAACGATTTCGCACCCAAAAATTTTTTACCATTATTATTCTTTCAATTTTTCTTCCAGTTTCAAAGCTCGTAACTACTATTTGGATGAAGATGAAAAACAGCATATAAAAGAATTAATTTCTTGGAGTCATATAAAGATCATTTGCTCCATTGGAAAGGGGAGAACTGTTCATTGTCATGCACTAAAGAGGTTCACTTAGTAGGTTGTTGGATCATCAAACTAGAAAAAAGGTCCCGGCATTGTCTCGTTTTTATCATCATTCCACATGTAATTTTAATCCCAATGGTTGATTAAAATTTTGAAAAATAAAAGTCACCATTAAAGATGGTTCAAAGCTTCAACTTCAAACATTGAGTTTTTCGATTAGTTAATTGTTTGGAATGGATGTTGTCCCATTTGATTTGAATAATCAAAAGGAGTTCAAAACATAAATTAAAAGTGATTTGGAGTAGATTTAAGCTAAATTTAAGTTAAATTTCAGAGGATACCCAAGGAAGAAGAAGAACAAGCACCACTGATAGGATTCGTTTGTATAATAGTGTATAATATTATATAAATAGTGTATAATAGTGTATAGAAACCTCTTATACAATATTGTATACAAGGTTGATACATTATTTACAGGTATTTGATAAATTTCTCGCATTTTGTTCTCCTTTTCCTTATACACTCATATGCATAGTGTATCATGAATATTTCACTAAATTGATTATACATATTTATACAACAATATACACAATGTACCTTTTTGTATAAAAGTAAGCATCTCTAATGAACTTCTCATACGATTTTCACTTGCAATTCTTATTCAAAACTAGTCCAAATCTCCGTCAAATAACTTCAAACTTTGTATACATCCTACTTGGACTATTTCTAATAAGTTAAAACAATACCCATACCAAATTTCTCACAAAATTATATTCAAAATTTAATAAAATTACTATTGAAGAAGATGAGATTTTAGGTTTCTCGCATCCATTTTTGTATGTTTGTAGCTGGGATATGTATGTTTAAACTTGAGAAAAAGGGGGTGAAAACTCAGAAATATTTTATGGCTGAAGAGGTAGAGAATCAAAAAAGCGAAAATATTTTTCGAGGCTACACATTTGTAAATTTATAATTGGGCTACAATACTGCATAGTCAACTTATGGAGTGATTAATAGTGTAATTCTTTCTAATGAATAATGACACAGTGCAATTTCACCAAATCTCATCTCATTTTACCTATTAGAATTACAATAACAACAACAAACCCAATGTAATTCCACAAGTGAGACTTTTTACCTATTAAAATTAAAGATGATAAATATTACACTATTTTCTCAACCATTAGTTCAAAATCTACAACCATTGATATTATGAAATTCCCACAATCTATTCAAGTCTCCGACCTCCAAAGAGCAGCTTATATAATAAGGATCAAGTTAAAATTTCATCAAAATAAAACCCAGAGGTCTTTACAGCTTACGATGACTGCATTTCATCATAACACTAGTTTGTATCAAATTTGTACCAAAGGTAGGAAATGGCAAAATTTATATCGTGCTAAAAATTAAATTTGTCATGACATTCAAGTCAAATACAGGATGTGTTACATGCTGTAAAAACTACTTAAGACTCCTTTATTCTAAACCAACAGCATCAATGAGCGGTTGTTGCTTGTGGCCCGTCCTAGTTACAACTAATTAAAGCTTCTACATACTACGACATAATAAGTTACACACAAATACAGATATTTGTAAGAGAATCAGAAACCATGTAGCATCACGGGCACAATTTGCTTTCTAGCTGTCTTGGTTTACCCATAGTTGGCAGGAAGAATTCGGACGGAGAGAACGAGCTCTAGCCCTGGTATTTATAACAAATTATGTACACTTTCAGCATTAGACTAAATGCTTCTTACCAGGTGAATGGTATTTGAACAAATCAAAACTTATTTATGCTAAACACATTACGGAAAATTCGAGGAAGCTAAGAGCTCCCCAAGGAGGAGATGCTCATAAATCTTCTTTATTGACCTTGTAATGGAAAAAGAAAGACCATTTCCTTTATAAACCAAAATTACTTCAAGAACTCATCACCTCTTCCAATTTATTGAAAGCCAACACAACAAATAAAAGAAGCAGATTCCCTATTTGCGTGTACTGGTTGTTACCTCTTTGAACAAGAAAATGACAATGACTGTTGTTTGAAGCTGGATGCATCAAAAAGCTCCATAAACCTCTGATCTGACACTCTTGCTTTGGCCGCAGCAAAACGCTGGTACTCGTCGAACACAGAAGTTAGGCACCACTTCTGCAATTTTCTCAGGCATCCAACAAGGCAGCCAGTTCGATGCTGGAAAGCGGACAGAAAACGAAAGCATAACTTAGATAAGGCACTCTTACTTTAGAATTCGACGCTACCAAAAAATAAAAATTATGCACCTTCCCACGTTTGCAATGGATCAACACTGGGTGATTTCTAACATCTGTAAGCAGCAGATTAAAGACTTTAGCAAGGCAAGATGAGCAGTATTAAACTCACTTTGACTAAAAGTTTGTAAGTGGATATTATTGTTTGAAAGAGCATACCAATTAGAACCTCCAATGCTTCACGAATCTTCTCTTCTGGAATATTTACAAAAGGTTCCTGAAGGCATAATTTAACATCAATTGACAATATCATTTCAAAACAAAATAAAAATAATAATGGTAATAATCAATTGACAATAATTACTTTTTCTTAAAGAACAAAACAAAATACTCGTCTTGAGGATTAAAGAATCTGATCAATTCTTTAGCATCCCAAAGTTCAATGACACCTTAAAGAAAAGTTTCTACACATCTCACATATGCAATGAACTGGGGAAAGGACCCTAAAAAGGAAGAAGAAGATGACCGGAAGCCCTTAATCGATATTTCCAGCATGAGTTTAGTGAGTGTTCCCGATTTACTATCTTTTCTTTTCTTCTATATTTTCCCTTTTCTCACCGGCAAGCTAAAAAATTACCCATTATTTTGTTTAATCTCAGGTGGACTCATGGACAATGTCGACATCCTGAGCCGAAACTTTCGGCATTAAGGTAGAGCTAGTTATTCTTCGCACGATTGCCCAGTTACGCAAATATGAAGCCAGGAATAATTTAAACAAAGAGATGACTGAAAAGATAGTCTTTTAGCTAGCATTTGGCCATAGATTCCCAAATTTGTTTTAAAAAATCTGATTTTGGTGAAGTTTGGTTTGAAAATGAAAATCTGTTTGGACATAATTTTCAAAACATATTTCACTTTTAAAAAAAAAAATGAAATGTGACTTATACCCATAAGTTCCAATAACTATCAAAATACCCAACAATACCCAACAAACAAACTTGCTAATCTTACATATACAGAACCTTCATCGATGTCATTCATTATCATTATCAAAAACCATAATCGTGAACATAGATAAGTTTGGCACAAAATTATCATTTTAATAATGAACTACATAATACACTATCCTAAAACCATAACCTGGTATTTTAATATCAACTACTAATAACACAATTACTAGCCACTATAATTCGTCAAAATGCAATATATTATAAGATCCATCAGTCAAAAAGAAAATGGTAGTAATTAGCAGGTGGATTAGTTGGTTCATAATAGATTGTGAGCTTTTTTATAAAATACAAAAGTTTGGATTAGTAATATTTTTGGCCAAAAACAGGTCTAGAGCTAGTTTTGGGATTTGAAAATTTTATTTTCAAAATCTACCAAAACATGGATAAAATCTATAAACAAACATGTTTTGCCAAAAAAATGTTTGGAAAAACTTGGCAAAATCAATAGCCAAACGTGGGCTTAGTTTTAGACGGTATTCTCCCAACCAAAACAACAATTGAGAAAAATAAAAACACAAATAAAAAAGAAGAATAAACAAAGCCAGATCCAGACATATACTGATTCTTTTCTCTAAAGCAATACTTGTGGTTATCCACAGATTATTATTTGCATATATTAATGGAAAGCAATAAATTTCTAAACCCCTCTGTGGACCATGGCCTTTAAGATCATAGCAATGGCCAAATTCTAGACCTATCATCTTGGGGCATTCTCTACAACAACAACAACAATCCAGTATAATCCCACTTAGTGGGGTTTGGGGAGGGTAGTGTGTACGCAGACCTTACCCCTACCCTGGAGTAGAGAGGCTATTTCCAAATGGACCCCCGGCATCATCCTTCCCTCCAAGAACTTCCCACCTTGCTCTTGGAGAGACTCGAACTCACAAACTCTCAGTTGGAAGTGGGGTTGCTTACCATCAGAGCAACCCCTCTTGTCTTTCTTGTGGCATTCTCTAAAATGCATTAATTACTTAAGCAACTTTTCAGTTTTCCCTCCTCACTAGTACAATCCAAACCCTGATCACGAATTAATTTTCCTTGTGGAAATCAAAAATTGACATGGTCAGTTAATTCCATCCTTCCACATGACTTAAGCAAAAGATCATATGATGCAGACAGAATGCAAAAACAATTTTAACTAAAACTTGAACAATCATGCATATGATGTACGATTAATTACAGATACAAAAACGAGCATCTCTTATTAGCAATGAGTTAAACCGAATCCAGTATTTTCGACATGGAATAGATGTACATGCGAGATACACTAATTATAGTTTAACAAGTATTATATTATAAACTCATAATTTCAAAAATACAACAAGTTCAGTGCTAAATACATACAATCCGAACCCATCAAATTCAAATCTTGAGTTTGCCTCTGAGGTGAATATTTTTTTGTTGTACATGGAAATGGATACGAAGAACTGTCCTTGGGTTTCTTTTCAATTATCTGTACTATAAACGCCAAAAGTAACTGATTTTTCCGAAATCTTCTAATATAAGGCCCACTACGCGTGCCTTCAATTATTTTGGTGTCTCTCTTTCTCTTTCTTTTAACCTTGATCATCTCATTTCTAACTACAAGAAATTCACATTTCTCCTCTTCTGGAAAACAAATTCACTCATTTACGAATATTAAACTTCAGATATCAGCGGAATCAATTCAAATGTGAGTATTTTACTTAAGATGTTAAGCGAAAGAAGCAACATTAATTATTAGCAAAAACATGAGATAAAATGAGAAAGCGTACTTTGCAGTTTTTAATACCGAACTGAAACAAGCGAATATCATTTTCCTTTAGAAACTCCATGTTTGCTTCTGGATATGGCTCTGGACACAAGTATCTGTCAACACAAAACCCTAATTCATCAATTCTAAGCTTAAGTTAAGCTAAATTATAGCAAAAAACTAGAGCAGTAGCATAATTTTCTTACATGATGGAACGAAGACCAAGAGTTTGAAGAAACGAGAAGTTAGCTAAGTCAGGGAAGCCTGAACGGAAAATGCCATTATCGACCATAGCGAAGTTTAGAGGAGGAATAAAGAGATCTTCACCGTTGTCATCGAAATTATAGTTAAAGTCATAGTCATAAGGGTAATCGTCGGCGGTTGGGACCGAAGACGGCGAAAGCTTGATGGCTTGAAGCGGCTGGGAACGGAGATACTGCCGCTGCTCGACGACGGCAACTTCGATGGTTCTACACGTGTCAACTGTGGCAGCAACATTTGCGTGTTCTTTCATAGCTTTGAGTGCGTGTATGTGTGTGTGAGAGAAAGTGACAGAGTTGAAAAAGGGGAGAGAGGTTTTGAATGGAATTAGAGATTCTAACTTTCTCGTTTTGAAAAATGGAATTTATAGGCGCAAAAATTATGACTTTATAGAGAATTCAAGGAACAGTTCTCAGGCCTGGGTCAGGGGATTACTTTGGGTATATAGGTGGTAGGGTTGCTAAAATGCGCCATTCCGCGGTGGCTGTCCAACGTCAACACCCAATATTCGTCGATGTATTTATCTTTTTTTTTCTTTTCGGATTTATAGCTTGCTTGACTAAGTTTTTAAAATTATTTATTTTAAAAGTTAGTATTAAAACAAGTTTGGTGAGAAGCAAACCTTTAAAGTGTAGTTAATCAAATTTAAAGTATTAAGCAACCAAACTTTTAAAGAGCGCTTTTCAACAAATATTTTTTAGCTTCTCAAAAATAGTTTTTCTTTATACTTTTTTTCCTTCTAAAGACTTTGCAAACGCTTTCTTCTTCTTTTTTATAGAGAAAAAAAAAGCACTTTTAATACCTCCCAAAAAAAAATTCGCCAAACAGATTATTAATCATCTACTAGAATTCACCAGTTAAATTAATTTAATCTGAAGATATATAAGACTTTCCCTACGCAAAAGATCCTTTATTTTCGAATATAAATTACAAACTTTTAACTAGTGGTGTAGAAATTTCAGTCGTCCCACAATTACCTCTTGCTTTGTATTATGAGCATACGATCGATATCAGACTTATCTATAGCATGACAGATCAGGGTTGAAACGTGTTAGATTAAAGATCGATTCCAAATTATATTGAACCAAGGTATGAAGTTAGAGCACGCGTCTTCAAAATCATCGAGCTTGTAGCTCCGGAACCGACTTCGACTTTAATCGAGCTCAATAAAATATTATCGGACCAAATAACGAAAGGCTAAGATATCTGTAACCGGTCAGATAACACGGCGGGAATCTCGACACGTATCAACACGAGACTGAATAATTAGCAAATCATGAGATTTCTTTCCTTTTGTAGAATTATATCTTAAGTAGGACTCCCTGATATAAAGGAGGTCTGATTATTCTGTAGGTAGAATACATAGTTGGACCCTTAAACTTGGCCTTTATTGTCACTTGGATACTTAAACATAGAGTTGTTTCTATTATGCCCTTCAACTAAATCACATCTGTGCCAATTAGACACTTTGTAGACCATGTGAGAAAAATATTTATAAAAATTAAACGTGTGTACTACAGTTACCTCTAACACCTTAAAATATTCCACATTATAGAATTAACGTCCAAAACAAATTGAAACTCATTTTCAGAAAATGAAAAATCTGACTTCTCGACTCTGGCAACTTAGTGCCCTAAAAATCTCACTGAAAATTTTTTCAGTTTAACTTCATCTTACTTCTTTTTGTTTCGATTTACTGAAATATCACGCTATTCTCTCTATTCCTCGTCTAAGCTGGTTCTTTTCATGTCTGATTCTAGAACATGGTGACTTATTAGACTTATATGTGTTAGATGTTGTTGATGAGGCCGTAGTCGTGGACTCACATAGGGAGCAAGCTGATGTTACAAAAGAGGTGCAGGTCGGTGTAGCTGATTTGTCTGATTTAGAAGGTATCTTGAAGATGAACTAGATAGTAGCGATAGTGACTCGGAGTTGGATGCTATTCTAGTAGAAGATGATTCTCAAGTACTATTTTTGCTAAAAGGTGTTAATGAAAAAATGCAACTTCTACTAACCACTTGTGTGTTTTAGTTTATAAAGTTTTATTCCAGTAGCTAACAAGAAGAGAACAAGAATGTCAAATAAGAATAATTAAATTCATGTAAATTAAACTTTCTTTCAAAAAATATAAGGGGAAAAAGATGGTGCACGGGAAGAAGAAAGAGAAATAGAATATATGGTAAAAGTTAGCTTTAATTGGAATAATATATTATAATATAATTATAATAATAATAATAATAATTTTTTTTTTCTCATGTTCACGGGCCCTTCCCCACGCTCTCAATCATGTCACTACAAAATGTCTAATTGGCATAAATATGGTTTAGTTTAATGGGCAGATATGAACAACTCTATGTTTAGGTGTTCAAGTGACAAAAATGGCCAAGTTTAAGGGTCGAGTTATGTATTTTGCCTATTCTGTAAGACACAGTGCAACACGCTTCCAAAGGCAATACATTATTATTTCTAGTTCTTTCTATTTTGCTACTCTGTTCTGACATCGATTGAGGCAATTTGGCTCGAGGATGACCAACCTTCAAGGTTAACACTGTTCAACATGTGTACTTTGCATTTATTTTTGTGTCACTAATTTCAATATTAATCTGTTTTCTCAATTTGTGTCAAATTATAATATGTATCCTTAAAATTGCGTATAAATTCAATTGTTATCCGATTTTGAGAGTAAACAGTTTGGGCCCCACCGTGAGACTAAGGATAATAGTGGTTATTTGATACGAATTTCCATAACACATACTATTTTTCACTTTTTCTTTGAAGTGTGTTTTATTTTAGGCTTAAGATCAAACTGTCACACTCACAATTTGCACCTTTTCCTACTGACAGTGAGTCTGGTAACCACAGTGAAAATAATAACATAACGCACGGGAGAAAGATGTACCGCCCATTGATCCTGTCGGAAATCCAGTTACGCACCCATTGGACGCTAATTTGCTTGTGATTATCGACACTACCCTCCCTACTGGCCTCGAGAATAACATATGTGGTAGAGCATGGTTAAGGGCACAGAATACTCAAAACAACGAAGGAGACAGGGTCAATCTACAGATGATCTTCGAAATGTTCAGGATCAACAGGTGGTAATAGCTCAGATACAAAACCAAAGCCGCATACCGAGCAGGATCAAACCCGATCTGCCTCGTGAGATCACTCGCAAGGAGGAACCGATTGCAAAAAGGCCGAATGGGAGCGAATCGAGTAACAACCCCGAAATCATAAAGATGCTCGAAGGGCTGACAAAGCAAATAGAATCAGGGGAAAAGAAAATCAAAGCAAACAACAAAGGGAGCCATGATATGGTACCACAACTTCCTCCCTAATTCTATTGACTCATTTGCTATGCTTGCAGCATTCTGAAGCTATCAAGGTCGAAACCAGAAAATCAGACCTCTTCAATGTAAGCAAAAGGATAATGAGATGCTCAAAGAGATCGTATCCCGATTTTAAATAGAACGGATGGACATGCCACCGGTCGCTAATGACTGGGCCGTTCAAGCTTTTACCCAAGGACTCAATGTTCGATGTTCGGTGGCTTCACAATAATTGAAGTAAAACCTGATAGAATATCCATTTGTTACTTGGGTTGATGTGTATAACCGATATCAATCGAAGATCAGATTCGAAGATGATCAAGTGGGGGATCTTTCCAGGTCCATTTATCCTATTATAGCCATCGACAGAGTCAAGAGAGATATTGATCATGAACCAAGGTCGAACAAGGATCGATATCACCCATATAATGAGGATCGAAGAAGCAATGGGTCCAGACAGAGTTCTGTACAAAATAAAAGGAGAAACAATCAAGGTTAGAGCAGTTGGGCACTCATGAGCAAAAGTGGTTTCGACAAGCCTATCGGACAAAGGAAGCGTCAAGGTTGTCAGAATATAACTTTAACGTAGATGTTGCTATTATATCATCGGCTATCTGGTGCATCAAAGATACCAAATTGCCTCGACCTGTGCAATCCAAACCAGCCCAAAGGGACCCCAACCAAATATGCAAATACCATGGAACGCACCGCCATAGAACAGAACATTGCCGACAATTGAGGGAGGAGGTAGCCCAGTTATTCAACAACGGGCATCTTCGAGAATTCTTGAGTGACCGAGCTGGGATTAATGTTAGAAATAGGGACTCTAATAAACAAATCGAGCAAGAAGAACTTCAACACGTCATTCACATAATCATTGGAGGGGTCGATGTCCCTCAAGGCCTGATGTTAAAACGCACCAAAGTATCCATCACGAGGGAGAAAAAGACTCGAGGTTACATACCAGAAAGAACTTTGTCTTTCAACGACGAGGATACAGAAGGAATCATACGGACCCACAATGATGCACTTGTAATATTTGTATTTATGAATAAATCTCGAGTTAAACGTGTGTTAATTGATCCAGGTGTCTCATCCAACATCATTCGATCGAGGATCGTATAACAACTCGGCATACATGACCAAATCCTTCCTGCAGCTCAGGTGCTAAAGGGGTTTAATATGTCTTGTGAAACTACTAAGGGATAAATAACGCTACTAGTGAATGCTGTTAAGACCGTCCAGGGAACCAAGTTTTATGTTATTGGGGGGTACATGAGATATAACACCCTGTTCGGGAGACCATGGACTCACAACATGAGGGAAGTAACCTTAACCCTTCACCAGGTGTTAAAAATCCCAACGCCGGGAGGGGTTAAAACGATATGGGGAATAACCAGCCACAAAGGAAATGTTTGCAGTCAAAAAATGATTCCAGTATCAATACTAACTACATCGAAGGAACCGATTTCGAGCACAAATTGGGAAGCCAAATAGCAACTATCGACAATAGCCACGACCCAATTAGATAAGCAAGGGACCAACGAAGATGATGATTACGGGGTTCCCAGATCTTTTATAGTACCCAATGATTCCGATGCTACAAAATCAACAGTTTCAGAGCTAGAGCAAGTCGCTTTGATTGAGAATACCCAATAGGAAGGTATACCTGGGCACGAGGTTAACCTTCGAGCGCAGGAAAAAACTCATTCAATTTCTTATAGCTAACATAGATTATTTTGGTTGGTCCCATCTCGACATGATAGGGATCTCACTAGAGATCACTACTCACGAGATGAGCCTGGATCTGAAATTCCATCCGGTCAAGCAGAAAAGGAGACCCTAGTCCGAGATCAAACATGCATTCATCAAGGACAAGGTAAATACATTCCTTAAAATAGGGTTCACTCAGGAAGTCAAATACTCGGAATGGTTAGCAACGTAGTAGTAGTGCCTAAAAAAGGAACAAACTGAGAATATGTGTGGATTATAAAGATTTATCATATGATCGATGCTATGGCTGGCCACGAGATCCCCAGGTTTCCCGATGCCTACTCCAGGTACAACCAAATAAGAATGAACTCGGATGATCAGGAAAAGACCTCCTTTAGCACTAAGTATGGAATTGTTGTAACGTAATGCCATTCATGTTAAAAAATATCGGTTTCACTTACCAACACCTGGTAAACCGAATGTTTGAAGAACAAATAGGTAAATCTTTGGAAGTTTACATTAACAATATGTTAGTGAAGTCCCTGCGAGCATAGGACCATTTAAAGCATTTGCAGGAAATTTAGTATATTGAAAAAGTACAACATGAAGTTGAATCCGGAAAAATGTATGTTCGGAGTCGGATTAGGTAAATTTCTCGGCTTCATGATATCGAACCAAGGAATTGAGATCAACCCCACCAAGATCAAAGCTATCGAGGATATCACATTAATGGACAATGTAAAGGCCATTCAAAAGGTAACCGGGTGTGTTGCCGCCCTGGGCGATTAATCTCAAGGTCCTCCGATAAGAGCCACCGATTTTTCTCGTTAGTGAATAAGAAAAAACCCTTCACATGGACCCTGGAATGCCAACGGGGCTTGGAAGAACTTAAGCGATATCAATCGATCCTACCACTTCTTCAAACACCAAGGGCAGATGAACAACTATACTTATATTTGGCAATATCGGAAATAGCAGTAAGTGGAGTCCTAGTTTGGGAAGAACAAGGTATGCAATTTCCAATTTATTATGATAGTTGGACCTTAGGTAAGGCTGAAATTAGATATCCTTGCCTAGAAAAATTGGCATTCACTTTAGGAAGTGACTCTAAGAAACTGCAATTGTATTTTCAATGACATCATATATGTGTTGTGACCAGTTATCCATTACAAAATATAATGCATAAACCCAAACTCTCGGGATTATTGGCCAAATGGGCCATAAAAATCAGCGAGTACGATATCCAATATCGATCCCGGACATCCATTAAGTCTCAAATTTTAGCAAATTTTTGTGGCCGACTTTACGCCGACGCTAATACCCAAAGTCAAAAGAGAGTTTTTGGTAAACTTGAGGATGTCTTCGGGAATTTGGACCCTCTTTACGGATGGTTCCTCGAACGTAAATGGGTCCGAACTTGGAATCGTACTGAAGCCACCCATGGGTAATGTAGTTAGAAAATCCATTAGATTTGTGAAATTGACGAACGAGGCCAAATATGAGGCCATGATTACAAGTCTCGAACTGGCCAAAAGCTTGGGGAAGGAGGTGATCGAAGCTAAGTGTGACTCCCTCCTTGTGGTGAACCAAGTTAATGGAACATTCAAAGTTACAGAAGAATGAATGCAAAGTTACCTAGATAAATTACAACTAACATTACATCGATTCAAAAGAGTAGACTTTGTAGTACAAACCTCGATATTAAAATAGTAAGGTCGATGCCCTTGAAAACTTCGGGTTGTCGATCGAAGACGACGAGCTCAACTCGGGGGCAGTCGTACAACTCATGAGGTTGGTAGTGGGAGAAGGTCATGCCAAAATAAACTCCACAAGCTTAACTTGGGATTGGAGAAATAATTACATAGAGTATTTAATGACCGGGAAACTTCCCTCAAGTCCAAAAGAATCGAGGGCCCTACGCACAAAGGCATCCTGATTCAGCTTGCCCAATGACGAAACCTTGTTTACAAAAATATTCAATGGCCCGCTAGCAATGCGTCTAGAACCAAGAGATATCGAGTATGATCTGAGGGAAGTTCATGAAGGCACTTGCGGAAATTATTCGGGCACCGAATCATTAGTTCTAAACCTAATCAGAGCCGACTATTATTGAATCGACAAGGAAAACGATGTGAAGGAGTTCATACAAAAGTGAGACGAATGTCGAAGACATGATCCGATGATTCACCAACCCGGGGACTGCTGCATTCGATCTTGTCATCGTGGATATTCATGAAGCGAGGAATGGGCATCGTTGGCCCTCTTTCATGGGCAACAGGTAAGGCTCAATTTGTCTTATTTATGACTGCCTATTTTTCTGAGTGAGTTTAAGCACAACAATACAATAAGGTCAGGGAGAAGGAAGTCATTGACTTTATTTGGGACCACATATATGTCTGTTCAGAATTCCATCTGAAATCGTATGTGACAATGGGAAACAATTTATCGGCAACAATGTGACCATGTTTCTCGAAGATCATAAGATCAAAAGGATCTTATCAACATGTTATCACCCTAGTGGGAACGGACAAGCCGAATCGAGCAACAAGACCATACTCCAAAACCTTAAGAAAAAGTTAACTAACGCCAAAGGAAAATGGAAGGAAAACCTAATATAAGTACTATGGGCATATCGTACGACCTCAAAGTCCAATATTGGGGCCACCCCATATTACGTTGGCCTATGACGCAGAAACTTTAATAGCGGTCGAAGTCGAAGAGCCATGTATTAGATTCTGATATGGAACAAAAGAATTAAATGATAAGGCCATGGTGTTAAAATATACGCTTCACGCTAGAGGCGGGGGTGAATAGCGTTATGATAAGATACAATGTAAACTTGCAGAATTAAAAATTGCAGGATTGAAATAAGTGCGGAAAATAAATAACAAGGAAAGAACGCACCGAATTTATCCTGGTTCACCACAACTTGTGGCTAGTCCAGTCCCCGAGAGACTCTCTCGAGATTCCACTAACTCCGTTAAGCTTACAGGTGCTTAATAAACCGTTACAAACTGAGAACTTGAGTCACACAAGCCTCAACAACCTTTGCTCGAAGATACCACACTTCAAGACTTCAACAGAAGGAATGAAAACGTTCCTTCTTACAAACACAAGGGATTAATACTTCCCTTCAAGTGTATACAAACACTTAGCACTCAAGACAAGACTCTCCTTAAGAGTAGATATAAGTAAAATAAATACGCTCAAGAACACAACAACTTTCGTCAAGAGTTTGGCTCTCAAAAACTTATGAAATGAATAGAAAATGATTGATATGAGAGTATGTAAGCCTTAGCAAGAATGTGATCAGTTGTTGTGCTTAGAAGACTGATTTTGAGTTGTATTTATAGTGTACAAAACATCCAAAACCGTTGCTTAATTGCCAATCATGAATTGCTGATTTTGTGCTGAGATAATCGATTATCTGATTTGCATAATCGATTATCTTCCAATCGTTCAAAAATCATTCCCAGATTTTAAGCAGAATAATCGATTATCCAAATCGTATAATCGATTACCTGACAACGTTCAAAAAATCATATTTAGATTTTTACTTAGCATAATCGATTATCAGATTGTGTATAATCGATTATCTTTCAGAGTTTAAAAATACTTTGGCAACGGTCATTTACATAATCGATTATGCTATAAGGATAATATATTATCTTTGATGTTTTGAAAACTTCGGACTACACTGTCTTAACATAATCGATTATCATAATGTACATAATCGATTATTTTACAGTCTTGAAAAATCTGATAGATACTGCCTCAACATAATCGATTATCATAAGGTGCATAATCGATTATCTTACAGCTTTGAAAAATCTGATGGACACTGCCTCAACATAATCGATTATCATAAGGTACATAATCGATTATCTTGTAGCTTTGAAAAATCTAATGTACACTGCCTTAACATAATCGATTATCATAAGGTACATAATCGATTATTGTTCAGCTTTGTAAATCTGGTGTACATTGTCTTAACATAATCGATTATCATAAAGTACATAATCGATTATCTTTGTCCAGATTTTAGAGGCATGTTTAAAAATCATTTTGGCTAAAATAAAATGTTTGAAAATCATTTTGCTTTAAGTTAAATATGCATGATTTGATAAAAATGATTTTACGAGAGAAGCCAAGTCTTGAGTCAATTGTCGGATCAAGATCACAATTAAAGAACGACTCATGTATAACTTTGTTTCTTTGCTTAAACTTGATCTTTGTTCGTCTTGTGCTTGAACCTCGTTATGTGTCAATTGCGCGCTTGTGCTTGGACCTCGTCATATGTCAATTGCGCGTCGTTTGTCATTTATCAAAACCTACAAATATGAACACACGTTTAGTTTAGTGCCTTGAGAACGTGTTTCAACAATTTCCCCCTTTTTGATAATGGCAAACCAATATCGGGATATGCATATTAGATAATTCATAATGACCATCCAAGACAAGTATATAGATATGCAATTAGTTCCCCCTCAACATATGAATTCCCCCTCAATTTATGCCAATAAATATTAAGTGCATAGCCCTTATTCTTCCCCCTTTTGACATTAGCAAAAAATAAATAAATAACTAGTTTAATGATTAACCAATATTGCAATTACATAAAAGGGACAATAAAACAAATAATGTCAACATAATCGATTAGTGATACTTGATAATCGATTATGTACTTAAGAGAAATCGATTATTCTTAAGAGAAATCGATTATTCTGCACCAGTGCTTTATAATTCCCCCTACCTTTAGGGCGATACCTGCAAAAGAGAATTAGGCGCCTCCGACGCTCAAGTTAGTAATTATGTGAAAGGAAAAATGCAATGCATGACTTAGATCAACGTGGAGTCAAGAATCCCAAGTTCACTACGAATTCGAAAAAAGGACTCTTTCTCTAAAGGCTTAGTGAAGATGTCGGCCAATTGATATTTGGTTTCAACAAACTCAATTTCGACATCACCTTTGAGAACGTGATCTCTTATGAAGTGGTGCCTAATTTCAATGTGTTTTGTTCTTGAATGAAGAACGGGGTTCTTCGTCAAGCTTATGGCGCTAGTATTATCACATCTAAGAGGGATATGATCGATACTAAGTCCATAATCCGAGAGTTGTTGTTTCATCCAAAGGATTTGAGCACAACAACTCCCCGCGGCTACATATTCAGCCTCGGTTATGGATAACACAACACTTACCTGTTTCTTACTAAACCAAGAGACGAGAGAGCTACCGAGCAAATGGCAAGTGCCACTAGTTCTCTTGCGGTCCAATTTGCAACCCGCAAAATCGGAGTCGGAATAGCCAACAACTTGGCATGAAGAACCTTTGGGATACCATAGTCCCACATTTGTAGTACCAACAAGATACTTCATTATCCGCTTTACCGCAGTTAGGTGCGACTCATTCGGACATGATTGATATCGAGCGCATAAACATACGCTAAACATGATGTCCGGTCTACTAGCAGTAAGATAAAGAAGGGATCCGATCATACCTTTATACTTCTTTGTGTCGACTTCCTTACCTTTCTCATCTTTGTCAAGATGGTCGGATGTGCTCATTGGAGTGGCCATTGCTTTGGCATTGCTCTTGCAACCCCAAGAAGAAGGTTAGCACACCCATCATTGACATCTCAAATTCGCTTGTCATTAAATCAGAAAATTCTTTGCACAAAGCATTGTTAGTAGCACCAAAAATAATATCATCCACATATATTTGAACTAATAAAATATTATTGTTTTTATGCTTAATAAATAGTGTGTTGTCAACTTTCCCCCTAATGAACTCATTGTCCAAAAGAAATTTGCTCAATCGTTCATACCAAGCTCGGGGAGCTTGTTTAAGACCATAAAGGGCTTTCTTAAGTTTGAAAACATGATCGGGAGATTTAAAATCTTCAAAGCCCGAGGGTTGTTCAACATAAACTTCTTCTTGAATAAAACCATTTAGAAAAGCACTCTTTACATCCATTTGATATAAATTGAAATTCATAGAAGAGGCAAAAGCAAGTAATAAACGAATAGCTTCTAACCTTGCTACGGGTGCATACGTTTCTTCACAGTCAATTCCTTCTTCTTGATTGTAACCTTTTGCTACAAGCCTAGCTTTGTTTCTAGTGATTATACCATTTTCATCTAATTTATTTCGAAAAGCCCATTTCGTACCAATTATGGTATGATTGTCGGGTCTTGGCACCAATTCCCAAATGTCATTTCGTTTGAATTGGTTAAGCTCCTCTTGCATTGCCAAGGTCCAATGCTCATCCCTAATTGCTTCGGAAATGGTTGAGGGTTCAATTTGAGAAACGAAAGCAGTATGTCCTAAGGTGTTCTTAAGATTGTTTCGAGTACTTACCTTTTGTTCAATGTCGCCAATTACCTTGTCGAGAGGATGGTCTTTAACTGTCCTCCACGCGTTGGGCAGTTCGTTTCTTTCTCCAGTGGTGGCGCTTCATGATTGTTCCAAGATTTCATCTTGAATTTCCTTTGGATTTTCCTCTTGTACATTGTCTTGAGGACTTATTTTGTTTAAAATACCTGCAAGATCAAAACCAGAATCCTTTCTCGCCAAGCGAGCATTATTTTCGGAAAACACAATATGAGGGGATTCCTCAACAGTTTCGGTTCTATTATTGAATACTCTATATGCTTTGCTACGTGATGAATAACCAAGAAAAATTCCTTGATCCGATTTGGCATCAAATTTTCCCAAGTTATCTTTTCCGTTGTTATGAATAAAGCATTTACAACCGAAGACTCTAAGATGGGATAGGTTAGGTTTCCTTCCCTTGTAGAGTTCATAGGGAGTTTTCATGAGTATTGGTCTAATGACTACTCTGTTCAAAACATAGCATGCGGTACTCACGGCATCCGCCCAAAATTGTTTGGGAATCTTAGCCTCATCGAGCATGGTTCTAGCTATCTCTTCGAAACACCTATTTTTCCGTTCCACCACTCCATTTTGTTGTGGTGTACGTGGAGTAGAGAAGGTGTGCTCAATACCTAGTTCGTCACAAAAGTCCGCGAAGAGATTGTGATCGAACTCTCCCCCATGATCACTTCTTATGGAAGTGACGGTTGTGTTCTTTTCATTTTGAACACTTTTAAGAAAACTTTTAAAATTATGAAAGGCCTCACTTTTGTGAGCAAGAAATAGTGTCCATGTGAATCTAGAATAATCATCAACAATAACAAAAGCATAGCGATTTCTACCAAGACTTTCAATGCGAGATGGTCCAAAAAGATCCATGTGAAGAAGTTGCAAAGGTCTAGTAGTTGAAACAATATTTTTCGATTTAAAAGATGCTTTTGTTTGTTTCCCTTTTTGACAAGAATCACAAATAGTGTCATTTTCGAATTTCAAATTTGGAAGACCAATAACTAAATTTTGTGAAACCAATTTGTTTAAAAGATGCATGTTGATATGAGCTACTCTACAATGCCATAACCACATATCATCTTCTTTACTTATAAGACAATTCACATACTTTGATGAAGAATTTTCGAGATCAACCATATAGATGTTATCAATTCTAATACCACGAAGAATAATTTTAAAATCACTACGACGAAAAACTAAGCATTCTTTCGAATCAAATAAAACAAGATTTCCCTTGTCACATAATTGACTTATGCTCAAGAGATTATGTTTTAGACCTTTAACTAGCAATATATGCTTAATGGAAGAAGATTCATCCTTACCGACCGATCCAATGCCGATAATTTTTCCTTTGTTATTATCTCCAAAAATAATGTTTCCTCCTTCCTTGTGTTTTAGTTGAAGGAATTTTGATGCGTCTCCGGTCATATGTTTGGAGCATCCACTATCAAGGTACCAAAGTACACTTGATCCCTTCAAACACACCTACAAGACAAATTAATGAGTTTTTGGTACCCAAGCTGTTTTGGGTCCTTGTGAGTTGGGTGTAACGTGGTGGTGTGGTTGACATGCAGTGAAGTGTCTGTGTCTAGTAAAACAAGCAGGAGCAATATGTCCTATTCGACTACAATAATGACAAATGACATTAGGATTATGCATTCTTCTAGGTTGGTAGTAGTTGGAGGTACGAAAATCGTTTGCTCTATTTTTGACAATATGGCTATTGCGCAATTCTTGAAAATCATTTCTCCTACTGTTTGTTCTAGGATATGCAGTGTTTCTAGGATAATTATTTCTAGGTCGAGTGTGTCTAGGTTGCGATTGTTGAAAGCCATTTCTAGGTGTTCTAAATTGTTCAACGTTTCTTCTAGTGTTTGGTCTAGCATGCATGTTGATTCTAGGATTGTTATATCTAGGTTGAACGTTTATTTTATTTATCCTAGGTTGAGCCTTAGGTTGTTGGGGGATGGCTTCAACTTTTTCTTTAGGCTCGTTTTTGAAACCTATGCCATGTTTGGTCGATTTCAAATTGACAAGAACATCATTTAAATTTTTATGAGAAGAATTGAACTTATCTAGGGTGCCCTTAAGTCTTTCTACTTCATCTTTTAGATGCGTGCAAGAAATACAATTTTTACTAGAACTCTCGGGTTTGTTGGCGCTTCTCTTGTCGAAAAATTTGTTTTCTTCTTTCAACTTCTCATTTTCCAAAATCAATTTTTCCAAATCCTTTTCTTTCAAAGAGAGTTGTTTTTCAAAATCTTTTTCTTTCAAAGAAGAATTTTTCTTTACGTCTCTAACAGTTTCGGAAGCTCTAATGAATTCACTATACAATTCATCAAAAGCATTTTGCATTTCCTCAAGAGAAAAGAAATTTTTAGAAGAAATTTGACATACCTCTTCTTGATTGTCTTCGTGTGCCATGAGACATAGATTTGCGGATTCGTCTTCTTCATCGTCGCTTGATTCGTCTCCGGAGTCGCCTCCCCAAGATATGTATGCTCGTTGTTTCTTGAAGGGTTTCTTCTCCTTTTGACATTTGGGAAATTTGATTTAATGTGCCCAATTTCTCCGCATCCATAGCACTTTACTTGATCTCCTTGTTGTTTGCCTTTTCGTTCATACTCTTTTCGCATGAACTTTTGAAACCTCTTAATAACGAGTCCGAACTTGTTATCTCCGTGTTTGAGTCCTCATCATTTTGAGGTTGAGCCGTGCTTGCCTTGAGGGCGATTCTTTGTTTCCTTTGATCATTAAAAGGAGGGTTAAGTATAGTAGATTCATAGGTTTTAAGATTACCTCTTAGTCCGTTGATGGTGACATTTGAAATGCCGATAGACTCTTGAATCGCGTCGGCCTTGGAGCGCCATTCCGGAGTGAGACTTCGGAGAATTTTTCGGACAAGTTCCTTATCCGTGAAATTCTTAAGAGCATGTAGGTCATTGAGGATTTTTGAAAATCGTTCGAACATGTCATCGATCCTCTCGCTTTCCTTCATGTGAAACAGATCATATGCATGGGTTAGAAAATCAACTTTAGCTTCTCTTACCTGGTCCGCGCCTTCGTACGTGATTTCCAGCTTATCCCACATTTGCTTAGCCATTGTGCAACATGATATTTTTCTGTAATCATCAGCATTTACAGCACAATACAATAAGTTGATGGCTCTAGCGTTGTTCTGCACTTTTCGGATATCATCCGCATCGTATTCATCTTCGGATTTTGGAACCCATTCATTTTCAACCTTTTTGGTTGGAGTTTGTTCTCCCTTCGTTATAACCTTCCATAGATGAAAATTATTCGATTGGATGAATATTCTCATCCTCTCCTTCCAGTACGTATAGTTTGTGCCATCGAATAGTGGTGGTCTAGTGGAGCATTGTCCTTCACCTATTCCTGCATTAAAGTCACGAGTAGAAGCCATGGATTGTTTCTCTCAAACGGTTAAGTCTTTCAGAGAGTTGGGCTCTGATACCAATTGTTAGAATATACACTTAACGCTAGAGGGGGGGTGAATAGCGTTGTGATAAGATACAATGTAAACTTGCGGAATTAAAAATTGCAGGATTGAAATAAGTGCAGAAAATAAATAACAAGGAAAGAACGCGCCGAATTTATCCTGGTTCACCACAACTTGTGGCTAGTTCAGTCCCCGAGAGACTCTCTCGAGATTCCACTAACTCCGTTAAGCTTACGGTTGCTTAACAAACCGTTACAAACTGAGAACTTGAGTCACACAAGCCTCAACAACCTTTGCTCGAAGATACCACACTTCAAGACTTCAACAGAAGGAATGAAAACGTTCCTTCTTACAAACACAAGGGATTAATACTTCCCTTCAAGTGTATACAAACACTTAGCACTCAAGACAAGACTCTCTTTAAGAGTAGATATAAGTAAAATAAATACGCTCAAGAACACAACAACTTTCGTCAAGAGTTTGGCTCTCAAAAACTTATGAAATGAATAGAAAATGATTGATATGAGAGTATGTAAGCCTTAGCAAGAATGTGATCAGTTGTTGTGCTTAGAAGACTGATTTTGAGTTGTATTTATAGTGTACAAAACATCCAAAACCGTTGCTTAATTGCCAATCATGAATTGCTGATTTTGTGCTGAGATAATCAATTATCTGATTTGCATAATCGATTATCTTCCAATCGTTCAAAAATCATTCCCAGATTTTAAGCAGAATAATCGATTATCCAAATCGTATAATCGATTACCTGACAACGTTCAAAAAATCATATTCAGATTTTTACTTAGCATAATCGATTATCAGATTGTGTATAATCGATTATCTTTCAGAGTTTAAAAATACTTTGGCAACGGTCATTTACATAATCGATTATGCTATAAGGATAATCGATTATCTTTGATGTTTTGAAAACTTCGGACTACACTGTCTTAACATAATCGATTATCATAATGTACATAATCGATTATTTTACAGTCTTGAAAAATCTGATAGACACTGCCTCAACATAATCGATTATCATAAGGTGCATAATCGATTATCTTACAGCTTTGAAAAATCTGATGGACACTGCCTCAACATAATCGATTATCATAAGGTACATAATCGATTATCTTGTAGCTTTGAAAAATCTAATGTACACTGCCTTAACATAATCGATTATCATAAGGTACATAATCGATTATTGTTCAGCTTTGTAAATCTGGTGTACATTGTCTTAACATAATCGATTATCATAAAGTACATAATCGATTATCTTTGTCCAGATTTTAGAGGCATGTTTAAAAATTTTTGGCTAAAATAAAATGTTTGAAAATCATTTTGCTTTAACTTAAATATGCATGATTTGATAAAAATGATTTTATGAGAGAAGCCAAGTCTTGAGTCAATTGTCGGATCAAGATCACAATTAAAGAATGACTCATGTATAACTTTGTTTCTTTGCTTAAACTTGATCTTTGTTCGTCTTGTGCTTGAACCTCGTTATGTGTCAATTGCGCGCTTGTGCTTGGACCTCGTCATATGTCAATTGCGCGTCGTTTGTCATTTATCAAAACCTACAAATATGAACACACGTTTAGTTTAGTGCCTTGAGAACGTGTTTCAACACATGGATACCAACTTGGGACTGTTGGATGAAAGGCAGGAAGTCGCCCTTGTTCAGTTAGTTTCCCAAAAGTAACTGATCGAGAGATGTTACAATTGAAAGGCCAACCTACGATACTTCAATGTTGAGGATTTAGTACTAATGAAGGTCACACCGAACACCCAAAACCCGAATGAAGGAAAGTTGGGTTTGAATTGGGAGGGACCGTACCAAAATCCTCGAGGTCACTAGGAAAGGATCCTATAAGCTCGGAACGATGAACGGAGAAAATCTACCGATCAATTGGAATGTAACTTACCTAAAATGATACAACTGCTAAGGTACGACCCATTCATTTTCTTTTATTTATATTTTGAACTAACAGTTGCAGGTCACCGACACGAAGCCATGCAAAGTCTTAGGTTTGAAAGCACGCGTTGCACTCTTTTTTCCTTGAACCGGTTATTGTGAGCACGTGATTTTTCCCTAATTGAATTATTCCCAAAAATTCAAACCAAATTGTTTCTTTCATTATTTTGCAATTTTGTGAATTTTTGTGTTATTTTCTGTTAATTGCTCGCATTTTATTTGTGCATTTTAATTCATATGAAAATATAAAAATATACTTGGAATTTGTTTGGGATTTAATTTTATATTTTAGGATTAATTAGCAGTTAAATTGATTTTTAAAAAATAACAAATGGTTCTTTTGCATTTATAATTTTAATTTGTCTTAGGTTGCATGTTAATTAGGAGTTAGTGTATTGGAAATTAAGAAATATATTTTTTCGAGTCAATTTGGTTTTTGATTTTTAATTTGGCATTTAATAAAAATTAAAAAATATAAAAACAAAATAAAAGAAAAAGAAAAGAAAAGAAAAGCCATTAAATAAGAAAAGAGGGCTTGTCTTGAAGAGACCGAAATTGGGCTATTTTAGTTAAATTAATCATAGCCCAAACACACCCCGTATAGCCCAGGCCCAAATCCCCTTCCCACCCGGTCCTCCCCGTTACTTAATCAAAAGACCCCGTTTCGATGGTCTTAAATCCCAACTGCCGAGGATCTCTGATCCAACAGCTAGGAAGTGCTTTAATCTTAATACTTAATGAACGGAAACCTCACCCCCCCCCTAATTCACTGTCTTTATCACCCCAAAACTAGGCCCTGTAACACCGCCATATTCCGTCAATGTAAATCGCCTTACGTCGGAGATCCGTATCTAAACCACCCCAAAAATACACCATAGGATCTCCTCTTTCCCCTTATCCCAAATACACCCTCAGTTCACCTCGAATCATCAGCAATCGGTTCAAATATTAGATCGAAAACCTCCGGCCAAAATGCAAAGTCATCAAAACTTTACCAAAATTACATCCTAGAACCGCCTCATTCCCCTCTCTCAAACCCCCCAAACCCAGTCCCTCAAATCTAACCAAAAGTTTTCGAATGCTAATTTGAAGTTTCCGGCCAAAACCCTAGTTTCTCCAAATCCCACCAAACTGATACCACACGGCCTCATCACATTCCTCGTGATGAATCCATCGTCATTGGTACACGAATCTCATTTGAGTCATCCAAATTTTGAATCTGAAAATGGCTGGTGAGTTTCCTTAGCTTTCTTAGTATTTGTTTTAATTATTTAGTCGTTTTAATCAGTCGGAGTCTAATTTTTTTTTGTTTTCTATATTTTCTGTGCTTATTTGGTTCATTCTGGGTCATAATAGTTAGTCATTTGAATTAATCCGTCTCAGTTTATTTCAGTTTAAGCTTATGTTTTAGTTTAACTGTTGTTTTTTTATTATTAGCTTTAATTCACTAGATATCCCTTCAATTTTCTGATTTAGTATAAATATTGATTAAATTCTATTTTTAATGCTGCTAGCTTAATTTTCATTCAGTTAAATTTGTTAGTTATAATTTATTATAATTTATTTATTTGAGTTAATTTCAATTGATTTTAGGTGATTGAAGTTAGCTAGTTCAATTCTCTGGTTGGTTGTAGCTGATAAGTTCAACACTAGTTAACTGAGACTAGGGGTCAGGTTTAGTTTGATTTAGTTCACTAATTTCAGATTAGGTCTAGGGTTGAATTAGGTATTTAGGATTGGGTAGAAAGGGTAGTTGAAACTAGAATCTTCTAGGACCTTCCAAAGTAGGGTTTAGTGTAAATTTCAGTAAATTTAGGATAGTAACTTGAGTAACAAGCCAAAAAATAAAGGACTAAGTGGGAAAAACTGAAGTTTTAAAGAGGGACTAATGTGTAAAGTTGGAAAATCTGAAACTCTCTTAGCTTTATCTATAAAAAGGCATGACTATTGCCTTGATTAACAAGTTTGGAGCCCCAAAAATTCCCCCCAAAAATAGTCTTAGTTTCCAGAAGCTAAATTTGAATTTCAGATTCAAACACTAGATCTAAAAATTTCTTTCTCATCTTAGAAAATCTCCAAAAAAAAAATAAACAAAACCCACAGAAAATACAAAAAACAAACTGTTACATTGATCTTCCTTATATCATTTTTCAAATTTCAGCTCTTAATTCAAATGGTTATCTCATTTTGGATCAGAAATAGCTCGGATTTCTCTGCTTCTATTCTGTACTCAAAGGATTAAAGCATCTGAAGGTGTTTGGGATTTATTCGAGTTGTTGCTGGGTGTTTTTGATTATTGAAGGTGTTGTATATCTTCCTAGTCCAATTTCGAGTAGATTCAGGGTGTTTTAGTTGAGTTTATTTCTTCCTGGGCATTGTGATTTTTGTTTAGACCTAAACTTGGCCATGTTTGGTGCTGGTGACTGCTGATCTGCTGAGTTATTGTTGACCTCTCCATTCTCTCTTGTTATCTTACATTTCCAGGTACACACTTGAATTCAAATTGATGTGGCTCTTTGAGATGGACATGAAATGATATACTGATACACTTGTTTATTGGACTGTGCATGTATAGACGATTATACTACCCTAGTCAAATAGATATCAATAATATGTAATGTGTTAACTTAGTTTGATTTTTTCTAACACGAACAATAGATATAGAACCTGCATAATAGGACTGCATTAGGTTGGTTTGGACTGTGGACTGTTAAGCTAATTCGAGTATTTCTTAAGATTGTATAAGTTTTTTTGTATTGAGTAGTGTTATCTCAACTTAGTGTGAAATTCAAAGTGTGTATCATCAAGCGTTAGTTTGATTAGGAATTATTTTATTATTTTGTTAACTCAGAAGTACGATCAGGTAGATGTAGCAGTTGGCATTTGAAGCATCGCAATCGAACTGGAAATTGTAATTCGTTTAAATTCAGCATTCCAAGATTTCATTCAAAAATCAGTAATCACACCCTTGCATAATATAGTATTTGGATATCAATAGACATTTGAGTTTAACTTTTCACAAATCAATTGTTCAATGCATAAATGTCAAATTGATCATTTAATGTCCTTTGTAATCTAGGTCATTACTTTGAGGGTACATCGACATGAATTTTTCTGGGCTTGTCATGGGCTTAAACTATCTAGCTCTTTAAAATGAGACCTGGTTGTTTGAACAAGTTGTTGAAAATGCTTTGTCTTCACTTACTAAGTTATTGGGATTGAATGATTTGAAAATGGATTTATAAGGATTTGGCCCTTTCAAATAGGATAATTAATTAGGATCTTTTTATTTATTATTAGAGACAAATTAAATAGAAATCATACTCTACTTTAGGATTGGCCTTTTAATAATAAATAAGGTGAGGCCCGCCAAATAAAATTCATAAATTGCGGGACCCTCAGTAAATGTCCATATTAAAATACTTAGACTCCAGGATGGACCATTTTTCACGACTCTACCCAAAGATAATAACGCGTTATTTGCTTTCGCTCTTTTAATAATTTACATTCTTAAAATTCGAGTGCGCATTTCGTGTGACCCAATTCAAATCCCAAAACCTTGAATAAAATGTGTTCAGGATTGCAGGTGCATTTCATGTGGCGCAATCCAAAAATACTTTTTAAACAACGTTCAACTTTCTTTAAAATATTAAATAAAAGCAGTTAAAAGTTAAAATTGGCACATATGTTCAACATGTATTAAAATCGGATAAATAATTCAAATACGGCAGTTGAGCAACCGTGCTAGAACCAAGGAACCCGAGAATACCTAACACTTTCTCCCGGGTTAGCAGAATTCGTTACTCAGATTTCTGGTTCGCGGACTGTTAATAGAGTCGTATTTTCCTCGATTTGGGATTCAATCGGTGACTTGGAATAATATTAATTTCCCAAGTTGCGACTCTAATTTTTAATAATAAATCCCGTTTCGATTGTCCTTTAAGTGAAAAAATTTCTCTATGCCTTTGCAGGTGTAGTGAAAAAGGAGGTGTGACAGTTATGTCCCAAATGAGTTTTTTGGCAGGATTTTTAACAAGGCAACAGTGGATCGTGCTAACCTAGAATGGAAGACCGATAATAAATTGGTGTTAAGGATCACATCAACAGTATCTAAGGCTTCTCTCTATAATCAACCTTGAAAGCTGAGGGGCATTATGGTCGAATATCGACTTTAATAAGGAAATTACTTCACGATTGAAGTGTCTCGATAGGTAGTACTTATTGTAAGGGCCAAATGGTCAACCGAGTTGTGCCCGCATAGACTGTTCAAGCCCTAGCATAAAATATGTACGCAAGAAGAAGTATCTTCCTTGCAATCATCTTCTCTTTTAAAAAAATTCTCATTTACATTTCTTAAGGAATTTCTTGCTTTCAATCCCCAAAAAGTAACAAGCCCAAGGGTCACCTTAAACCTGATATTGAACAATAGCTATTTCACTTGGGGACTGGCATCCGAAAACAAACTCTAATGGTTCAAACTATTAGACATCAGGGGCGTAAGACCTATTAGGCAACCCTTAAATTAAAGAGACCGCAACCATCTCCACTTAGGGACTGTTATCTTAGGCAATTCCGGATAACTTGGAAAAGAAAGTCTACTGGGAGACTCTCGAATAAAAAGGCTACAACCATATTAACATGGCTCGAAGATGTTCGAGACCTGTAACAAACACAAGGCATTCCAAGCCGGTAACACCGAACCCCCAAAATGCCTTAAAATGATTAAATGTAATGGCAAAGTTTGTTTGAACCTTTGAACATAACCTGATTATTTCGTGCAAAGGCATTTTAATCTTTGTGAATATAAATAAGAAAGCAAGGAGAAAAACTCGAAAGTCGAGAAAAGGGAAAGAAAGCCTTATATATTCATAACTAAATTCTTTTTACAAGGGCCAAACAGCCCGATAAATTTTTTACAAGGTCCAAACAGCCCGAAAAAAGATTGCATAAAACAAAAACATCTAATGCCTAAGGGCATGGTCCTCATCGGGGGAAGCATCTTCGCATCGGCATCTTCACCGCCTTCGGGCTCATCTAAGTCTTCAAACCCCTCGTAATCTTCCTCCTCGGGATAAGCTAGCTTTATGGCCTTGGTTTTAGATATTTTGGCATTCTTAATCTTAGCCTGCAGGTTGAAGATCTGGGTTTGAACTCCTTCGAGGGCCTCCCTTTGGGATTGCCACTTCATATGCTCCACTAAATATTTTGCTTGATCCTGAACTGCCTCGGCATCGACCTTATACTGGGCCACCCTCTCATCATCTTCGGCCTTGACCTTAGCAATCTCGAACCTAGCTGCCTCAAGTTCCTTGGCTAGATTTTCTTGGATCAAGAACGCGGCTCTCAGCTGAGACCGGATCTCCTTAATTGTTTTAGCCTGGGTCGAGGCTTTTTTCTTTGTAGCTTGGAGATGGGGCTCCGTCAATGCCAATTGAGCCTGGAGAGTCTCCTTTTCCGAGGCAAGGAGGTCCATGTTTTTCTTCCATTCTTTGGCCTCAGCTTTTACAAGGTCCACTTCCGAGTTCCGCCTGGAGCTGCCCAATCTGTTCAAGCATCTTTTGGACTTGCAGGTTCAGACCATTAGCCATCGTGTCCAAATCACCATCACTATACTTAAGTACTCGTCTTACCTGCTTGGCCCATTCGGCATGATCCCTCCAAGCCGCGTCTAGCTCGGCTTAGAGTTTCTCACTAAGAAACTTGTAGGTATCCCTCTTCTCAGTAAGCTCCCAAACCTTGACCTCATGTTGGGTTAACTCCTCCCTATTTCGGAGGAAAGTTTCATTATTAAGTACCGAGTCCTACAAACATAAAGAAAAGTGTCACAATCGTTTGCAACTTAGAATCTAAAGTGCATAGTAAAGAGGCAATCGAAGTTACCCGATTCAACGCCAGTTGAGCTTCATTGAACAGGCAGGGTGCTTCCACCACATCCATCTTGGCTTGGTCCTCTATGGTCACCAATCACCGAAATAGCTAGAAACCCCCCACAGGGGCAGAGATAACCCGACCGTCCTCTGGGATAAAGATAACTATTGGCCGCTTTCGGTTATAATCAGCATACGAAGCCGAGAACCGATAATCTAACTTTGCACTCGAAGAAGACCCACTGGCGTCCAAAGATGCTGCTTCCTTTGGCACCGGTAAGTCACCAAACCTAGTGGCGTTCTTCCAAGTGGTATATTCTAAGCCTTCGAAAAAATGATTGATATATTCCACCCCTTGAGGTCCCTCGTGTGAACGCTCTTTTAGCATGTCGGCCTCGTTGATCATGGAGTTAGAGAATAAAGGGACTAGAGATATCAATCACCCCAAGCAGGTCTTTTGGGGAACCTTCCTTTGCCTAAATAGTTCTAGCCATGGTCTCCTTCTCAAACTCCCCAAGTCGATACAATTCAGTTTCACCCCTGTCGATTCAGAGGCCTCTCGTATCACGACACCTGACCATGGGTTTGCGCCCCAGCCTCCATTTTGATTTTTTCTTCTTCGAGTTAGGTGAACTTAGGGAACTTTTCCTTTTCTTATCATTTCCCTGCCTCGAGGCAAGGGACTCGAGAGGCACATCCTCATCACTAGATGGAGGTCTCATAGCAACATCCTCAGGTATGCCCACAGAAGAAAACAGAACCAATGAGAACGCAACGGCACAAAAAAGAAATGATATACTATTAAATCAGAAAAGAAAACTTACCATTGGAACTAGCCTCCCACTGACACTTCGACAGTTCGTGCCACGCACACTTTGATTAGGGGTTTTGCGACATGAGGTTCTTGACCCACTCCTTGAGTCGAGGAAATGCATTCTTCATTTGAGCAACGGCTGCACCATATAACATCGATAATAAGGGAGGAAAAGAGAACAACGATAAACACAATGTTTAAGGCAAAGTTATACTTACATTTCAAGTTCCATTTCTCGGGAAATGGCAATGTCCTTGGCTGGGATTAAATCTGGGGTTTTCACTCGAACAAATTGGCTTATCCAGCCTCGGTCATGATCCTCGTTTATACTCAAGAATGGGGCCCTATTGGCGCAGTGGGAAAGTTTTATTAATCCCCCTAGATAGAGTCAGGGAATGTACAGTCGCATGTGATGATTGAGGGTGAAGGAAAATCCCTTGATATTTCTTATAAAAATCTACGGAAAATCACTATCCTCCAGAAATAGGGGTGAACTTGACCGAGGGTCACCTCGTAACTCTTGCAAAAGGCAACAATGACCGAGTCTAAAGGACCCACCGTGAAGGAATAAGTGTAAACACTTAAGAAAACCCTCCATAAGGGCAGTAATTGCTTCCTCGAGCGAAGGCACCACCACATGTTTATCAGCCCAGTTGTAATCTTCTTTGAACTTGTAGTGGTGATCATTGGTGATCAAGCATATATATCTCTTGACAGGCTTGCATCGACCTAGTACCGAAGATGTTTTTTCGACCTTCAAATCATCACTGGTAGAGCACCCATCAGGAATAAACTCTTCAGGGTGAGGTTCCGCCGTTGATCCATCGCCGACAAGTCGTGAAGAAAAGACAGTCTCTTTTTGTGGAACTATTTTAGAAGTTTTCACCATTTTTCTTTTGAATGAAGATGAAGAAGAGAAAGTCAAGAGGTCACGCTTAATGTTTTGGAATGAAGATAAGGAAAAACTCTTGCAAAAGCCTCAAGAGATCTTATACAAGTGTTGGAGAATGCAAAAGGCTTTAAGAACAAGAGTAGGAGAGGTTTAAACATAAAGTTTGAGTATTTATTGTTTGCAAGCAATAGTACCAAACCCGTAATGGCCGACTAGTAACTGATGAACATTAAATGCCATTAAAGACGACGTTTCATCGGTTTTGTCATTTCTGGCGCATAGACTCGGGACAAAAATTGGGGACTCAAATCAGTTCTCATCATTTACTCTATAAAAAGCGAGAGGACGATCGGTATATGGTCGAAATCGGGCTCATCTATTGCATGACAGATCGGTGCTGAAACGTGTTGGGTTAAAGGTCGACTCCGAATTATACCAAACCAAGGTAAGAAGTTAGAGTATGCGTCTTCAATATCATCAAGCCTATAGAATTGGAACCGACCTTGACTTTGATCGAGCTCAAGAAAAGATTATCGGACCAAATAACGGAAGGTCGAGAGATCCGTAACGGGTAAGATATCACGGCAGGAATCTCGACACATATCAACGAGAGACCAAATAATTAAAAATCATGAGATTTCATACCTTTCGTAGAATTGTATCTTTAATAGACTCCCCTGCTATATATAGGGGGTTTGATTATTTTGTAAGAAATATTGCATCACGCATCCAAAAGAAGTATATTATCATTTCTAGTTCTTATTTGCTACTCTGTTCTTATATCAATTGAGGCATTTTCTGGATCGGGGGTGACCGACCTTCAAGGCTAACACTGTTCAACTTGTGTGATTTGCATTCATTTTGCTTTAATTGATTTCAATATTAATATGTTTTCTCAATTTGTGTTAAATTATATCATATATCCTTAAAACCGGATATAAGTTTAATTGTTATCCGATTTTGAGGGTAAACAGTATATGTAGACATGTGATTTTTGACCCTCCCCAAAATTTTTACATATTTTAGTATTAATATACAGATTAGGTCAAATGCAACTAGTTCAACTAGTTTTGATTCTTTTACGTTAAATTCGAAGATACAAAAATAATAGTTTTGCTTTGTCTTATTTTATATTTAGCTAAGGTCACTAATATTCTTGTAGTAGTACTATTTTAGTTTACTATGTTTTAACTTATGTTTATCTACTTATATAATATTTGAAAATACCAAAAATATTCACTTTTAATTTTAATTCTTACATTAATCAATTAGGAGTGATTTTATATGTTTACAAATATTTTATACTAATTTGGAGGAAACTTGGATTTATTAAGGAATTTTCGGTTCTTCTAGTCCAAATGGAGCCCGATTTCAAATCCACCACCAAAGGCCCAATTTCAAGACTCTTCTTATTCATAACCTACACAAGATAAACCTTAGAAGACAACTTTAGGACCCATGGCTGCCCTTCTTCTTCCTTTGACAACAAGACACAAACACACAACAAAAAAACCTAGCTACTTCACCTCCATCTTCCACCCCAAAAACCCTAGAACACCCAAGATATAAGAACTAGCCCTAGAGAGACTAGAGCCCAGCTGTATCCTTGCTTCTACAGCCGCCCGACCTTGAACTACCCTAAATCGCCGCCCACTCCTTCACCGACGAAGTCAGCCCAATCTGTCGTCTCCCAACTAAACTGAACTCGCCAGAGATTTAAACAACGTCGCCGCCGCTCCGTTCATGCCTCACCACCGCCAGAAACCAACCAAATAACCTCTGAACTTCGAAGACAGTCTACTCTCACTCCATCTCCCTCACCAACCTGTCGTCGTCCACCACCAGCTGCCCACCACCCCTTTGGACCATAAACCCTTCCTCCACCCTTATCCAAAATTCGCTGGAAGACGAGCTGCGACCTATGTTATTCCTCTCCACAACCACTGGAATACCCACTCCAATTGTCCCCCCTTTCAGCTCTATGTAAACTATGTTTTAATCTGATCTGGGTGTTGTTCGCTTAGCCGCCAACTTCAGCTATGTTTTTTATTTGAATTTTATCAGTAAATTAATTAAGTGTTTCCTTCCGTTCTAATTTGATCTTGTTGGTTATTAGGAGTAGGTCCCTCTGTTTGGTATTCAAATGTTTCGTGTCGATATTGAACTAGATTAAAGATTAAATCTCTCATGAGTTCCTCCATAGTGAAGCAGAGAAGTGCGGTTCGATGTTCAGTGCCCGTCGCCGATTCGATTTTTGTCCGCGGTTCCAGCTATTTTGAGGTTCAAATCTTTCATCCTTTTTTCATGTTATTCAAGCTTAATGTTAATTTCTTATTTGGTGATATGATTCCATTGGTTGTTTGGTTATTCTCTATGGTTTTGAATTTGTTTACTTAGTTATCTACTCATATTTCACTCGAATTGGTTATAGCTGGACATGATTTTATCCCAATATAGAAATTGGGTTGTTGGGTGAAAATTAAAAGAAAATTTAGGTTCAAGATAACAATGTTGTTCTTTTATTCTTCTCTTAGCTAATTTAATCGTTAGGAGCATGTTTAGGCCGTCACCATTTGGATAGGCAAGCCTTAGAATGTTTAGTTTAATTTATA
This sequence comes from Nicotiana benthamiana, assembly GCA_034376525.1. Taxonomy (NCBI): domain Eukaryota; kingdom Viridiplantae; phylum Streptophyta; class Magnoliopsida; order Solanales; family Solanaceae; genus Nicotiana; species Nicotiana benthamiana. The sequence goes on from CM067340.1 coordinate 116,755,968, forward strand.
ATTTTTGAACGTAAGGTGAGAGATTTTCCTTTAGATAAAGTCATTTGGGGAATGTCTCGTGGACTTTCTAAATATTTTAATTCCGGGGAATGCCCTAAAGTAAATGTAAATAGAGGTCATGGCATAATCAACGAAGGCGTAGAACAGGCTAGAAGGACTTGTTCATTTTTTGTTTTAATTTTTCTTTATTAGGAAGAGACGACCACGAACCGTTTGGATGTTATTTTCATTTGTATGTTTTTACCTCAATTCGGATATTTTAAAAGCCAACTAGGTCAAGTATGCAACCGTATTAGTTATTGGACTTGGGGAGTTCGTAACACCTTCTCCCCGAGTCAAATGAACCTTCTTACTTGAATCTATGGTGCGGCCTTAGTTTTGGAGTCCAAAGTAATTTAAAGGAAAAATTATTTAAAAAAACGGTGACCTGTCACACCGAAATTAATATCAGGTAGCGACTCTGAGTTATTTCTTTTGGAACGCTATCTTTTTTCACTTTCAAAATAAAAAACATTTCAAGCTTTACAAATCTTTTTTATTAATTTATGAGGTTTTAGTGATGTTTGGTAAAAGAAAAAGGGGGTGAGACATCTCTGACGACTCTACTGTGGAGTTGCAGGTTCGCGCTAATACTTGATCATGTTGGCTTTTAGGATATTAGGTTGAGGTTTTTCTGTGTTTTGTTTGCTTTATTTGATTTTTGTTTTATTTATCTCTTTTTATTATTTGCTAGTTGATTATTCGTTTGCAGTTTTGCCTTTATGTGTTTATTACTTTATAATTGTCATCATTTGCATAACCCCGGGATTTCTTTCTTCAACCAGTCTTTCGGGGTACATCTTAGCGTACACGGCTTTTTCGTGAGTCACCCGTGTCATTAGGGGTGGCATGGGAGCATGGAGTGGGCGGACAGGTAGAGCAACCGCCATCGACTACATGCCGCCCCAAATTTCCTTGCCTAGTGAACCCCAAACGTAGGTCAGTCTTTAGGTCATTTTATTTGCATCGTGTCCGGTAGACCTAGCAGAGCTCGGTCCCAGGCCCTGTGTCCCTTTGTAGGAAGTCGATCCAAATTTTCTCAAAATAGGCACGTGGCCCAAAAAGCTATTCATTCATCCATTTGTGATACATGTTGCAACTTTGAGGGTAAAAAGGTCATTTGGCGACGATGTTTGGGGAAAGAAGGGTGAAAATGAAGTAAGTAGGGCCAGTTATATTTTTCTGTCATAACTTTTCAAGAAAAGACAAAACAAAATTGAAAATAAAAAATCCAAGAAAATTTTACACTTTCCCATTATTTTCGGAAAAATCAAAAATGAAATAAAAAGAAAATCCAAAAAGATTTTAAATTTACCATCATTTTTCAAAAAGATAAAGTTTATATTTTCCAAATTAATGTCATTTTTTAAAGCTTTCTCGCATATCCAGTCTTCCCGAACTACGCAAACTTGATTCTCGTCTTTTGGGCGGGATATGTAGGAGACCCACATAGGGTCCGGTCTTCCTAGTAAGTCTAATGTTCTTGGCTTTGCGGGGTCTTAGCGATATCTTGCATGTTTAGCCGCTTTTGGCCACATCGGCTATTTTTTCAAAATGGGGATATTTTCTCAAAAATAGTTCCATAACCCGTGTATTAATATCTTGAATCCACAACCAGGTGTCATATTACTTTAAGGTTTGTCCTTTTTGAGTTTTCATCTTTGGCCACTTCTGGCCATATTGGCCGTTTTGCGAAAATGGATCATTTCTGCAAATAGATTTTGGGCCGTGATTAGTGAGAGATAAATCCATATATGCCTTTGTAAGGTATTTCTATGTCTTTGAGGCCACCTTTGTTGAGTTTTCACTAACAGCCACCCTTGATTAGTGAGAGTTGAATCCATATAAGCATTTATTCTATTTTATGTTGTCTTTTAATTATTAGTCTTGTACAGTCATTTTGAGTCTGTCATTCTAGTTAAGATTGTCAGACTCTTTTGTTATATTACTTCTTGTTTTGTATTTTAAAATAAAAAAAATAAAAATCCAAAAAGATTTTTATTTTTAGTTTATTTGTCCATTACCTTTTCCAGAACGACGCCTGATCTTATTCATGAGGGACATGATACGTAGGCAACCTACATAGGCTTCGATCGAATTATTTTTTACTAAAAAAGGGATGAAATTGTGAATGTGAGAAGTGAGAGGAAAGAAAAGAGTGACAACTAAATAAGAAAAGAGGGGAAGGAAAAAATAAGCCAAGAAGTGTTAGAAGGAAAATGAAAAAGGAAATGGGCTAGGAAGAGTAAAATTGGGATGATTCCATATGACCTTCGTACCCTCGAAGCCATTCTAGAACCGTTAACTGTGACCTGGGGAATTGCACACAATGTAATATTTTTATCTGGTAAATACTCTAACCCTAACATGTTGGCTTTGTTAAGCTCCTCTTTGTTACTTTCATTGTTATTATAACAGATGGTGGTTAGTTTATGTCACTTTGGTGATTCGTCCATACAACATGGAAAACATAAGACAATCATGGCTAGCAAAGAAAAAGATATTGGGGTTGTAGATCCACCAATGGAAATTGTAGAATCAGAATCAGAACTGAAAGAAGAGGTCTGAAGATTGAAACATCAGATGGCGAAAATGTATCAGGTCTAGATTAAAGGGCACCCTCCACTCTCATTCCCTACCAATTATAAGGAAAACCATGCCTTCGTTCCACCACTGTCCCAAGCCCAGATGCCCACTACTGTTGACATTTCTCCTCAACATGCACCGGGCTTTACCCCTTACCATAATTACCCTGGCACTTCCTCCCAAATTTTCCATACTCCACCAGCCAAAACAATTGCATTCCCTGTTCCAGATACCCAATACTATGCCTCGTAACCTATCTTCAAAGTCCCAGATCTTTACTCCTACACTCCTCATTTTGAGCCTCATGTTGAAATTGAGAACCACCCAAGAACGTGGATCAAGAAGAGATGTTTAAGAAAGTAAAGAGCATGGAGCAATCATTGAGAAATATGCAAGGGCTAGGAAGTCAAGTGAGTGTGGCTTATAAGGATTTGTGTTTGTTCCCTGATATTCAACTGCATGTTGGGTTCAAAATGCCAAAGTTTGATTTGTATGATAGACATGGAGATCTTGTGGCCCATCTGAGAGGTTATTGTAGTAAAATGAGAGGCGCCGGTGGAGAAGATGAATTACGGATGGCATATTTTAGACAAAGTCTGAGTGGGGAAGCGCTAGAATGGTTCACCTACCAGGACACCAGTAGGTGTTACACATGGCACGATTTGGCTCAAGTCTCTGCTCTACATTATCAGTACAACATAGACATTCTCCTGGATCGCCTGTCCCTGACCAAGGTAGAAAAGAAGACCAGTGAAAGCTTTAGAGAATATGGGTTCCAATGGAGGGAGCAAGTTGCACGGGTCAATCCCCCGATGGAAGAAAATGATATGGTTGAATACTTTCTTCAAGCCCTGGGGCCTACTTACTTCAGCCATTTGATCTCAACCATTGGTAAGACTTTCAATGATGTGGTAAACATGCGATAAATGGTGGACGAGGGGCAAGTCAAGCAAGATCATGAACTACTCTGCATTAAAGCCAGAACGACACGGGAAGCTTGCTGGTAAGAAGGAACATGATGATGTTGCCATAGTTGTCTCACGATTGCGACATGGCCCAAGGGGTCAACCTTACCAATATACTCAGCCTCGACCCCAACCCCTATCCTCGAGCTCCACATAATCCACCTCAGTATTATTCTCTAAACAACGTCTAGTCATTTGTTCAACCACTGGGCCACACCAGAAGGCAAGCGCCAGCACCGCAAAATCTCCATCAACCTCCACAAAATTTTCCAGTGCCCCATAACCCACATCCAAGACATAGTTATAGAGGTAAACAAAGGTTGAAGGATAATTTTACACCGATAGGAGAGTCCTATGCAAGCTTGTTTGAGAAATTGAAGCATCATGACCTGATTGCATCTATTCCTCTAAATCATGTGGACCCGCGTGCAAGAAGCTTTGATCCTTCTAAAAAGTGTGAATACCATTCCAATTCCCAGAGGCACAATGTCGAAAGCTGTTGGGATTTGAAAAGAAAGATAGAAAGAATGATTCAAGAATGGATAATTGTGGTCCAGGAGAGTGACAACCAGAATATTGCACAGAATCCTTTACCTACACATGATGATGCACACTTTGTGGAGAAGATGTGTGGTGACAGGGAGTATGAGAATCCTCTTGGGAACTTGCTAACTGAAGTTAATGATATTGATATTGGAGAAGGTCCCAGTAATTTTGATGTGCAACCCAATAATTAAGATGTCGAGTTTGGTAATTGGAAAGACACTCCTTTCTTAGCTAGCCAGTGAGGAGTTTTGGTGGTTTATTTTGTTGTAATTTTTGTTTGTCCAGATTATTTCAGGGTTGTAATCCGGATATTGTCTCATGGATCAAACTCTTCTTCTTCTTTTGCCTAGTTTGTTTCATTGTAGTAACTCGTCTAATTTATCTAGGATTGTTCCAGAGTTTTAACCAATGTCTATTTTGCTTGTTTGGTTCAAACCTAGTTCACCATCTGTCTAATGAAATCTCATATTTTCTATTAGTTCTACTCAGTTTAGTTTAGGTCATTTTTCCTTTAATAGTTCTTTTCATACTGACTCTAGTGGCACGACATGCACACATAATTGTTATCCTGGTCTTGAAAGTTAGTCTAATCATGTAGCAATGACACAGCTTTAAATATGATAAAAGGAGGCATTTGAGGAAACAAGTAAAGATTCATGCTTTCTGAGATAATCTAAAACTTGAAATAAAACTTGAGGCAGTTAAGTCTAGGAAATCAAGAGGTTGATAAGAGCATACAACAAGAAAATGTCTCTCAAGCAATTTGAGGTAAATTAGTCAGTGTTGAAAAGCATTCTTCCACATTAAGATAAGTTTGAATCAAGTATGCTTCGAATGGGCAAGGATCATTCATTAGGACAAAGGTATTGCCCATTGGTACTTTTTCCTTGCTTATCTTTGATTGCTTGTTTGTACTTGGCATTCTTCAAGCTTGTATAACGAAGGTATTTTATTCTGCTATCCAAAACACTTTAATCTTTTGCTACCCCTTTTGAGCATTAATTTATTTTGTTTCATACCCCTCTTTTGGAATCAGAAGCAGAGTTAGGAACTAGAAAAGAAAAGACAAAGAGAAAAAGGATAAAAGCAAAGAAAAAAGAGAAAAAAGAAAGAAAAAAAAGGAAAAGAAAACAACAATATAGTCCAACTTAGTGTTTGAACTACGTTCGACCTGATTCTTCTCACCACAAGATACGTAGCCAGTCTTACGGTTTGGCCATACCAAATAAAATATTTCATAATTCATGAAGTCAAGAGTGGGGCAGATTTTCTTAGAAATCTCATCAAAACAAAAAAAAAAGCAAAAGAAAAAAAATTAAAAAAAATAAAAATTACCTAACCCTAATAAAGTGGGGCGGATGTTTTAAACTTTTTACCAAAAGACCTGATTTCAAAAGTTGTAATTTTGAACCCTTTCATCTTAAATTATTTTGAGCCTTCATGCCACTCTTTTTTTATAACCTTGTCCAAAAGCCTACAGTACAGTCCAAAGGAAGACTTTCCGACCAATCTTTGAGGATGTCAAATAATGTGTGTGGTAAAAGTCTGATCTTCTTCTATTATGGGTAATACCTTGTTTTTAGCACAAAGAGACAAAATGATAAAATTAGAGAGTCTTATCGGTGAAAACCTTTATGGGCACCGTAAGGCAACGGTGAGTTGAGAAAAAGAGCAAAATGTGAGAGTCTTGATGGTGAAAACCCTTCGGAGTACTACAAGTCAATTGAAGATTGTGGATCAAATAGGACAATTGAAGCGTTGAAGCCCAGTTTCATAGCGAAGAGGCACAACAAGAGTTGAATATTATACTTGCTTGAGAGATTAGACCACTTAATCCAAAGGTGCATGTCGGTCATTAGAGTTGGTATCCATATCTGATAAGTTTTTACTTTATAATTTTCTTGTTAGGTATCATCTACTTTCCTTGTCCCTTATTTGGTTCCTCTTGTTTTGTTTGAGTCCCCTCTTGAGTCTGTTTGGTCAAAACAAGTGAGAAATGGCTTAAAATTTCCTACGAACTTTCCAATTTCACAAAAAGAATTTTTCTAGCACATCAAAGTGGCATAAGTCAGGAAAAAGTGGTATGCGCATTGTGTTGGTAACAGTCAACATGCTTCGGAATTCATGTGAAATGCAAGGGTTAGGTAAATATCAATTCATGAGAAAAATGATGCAGATAGAGGATATTGGGATCGAATGGGGCAGAGGTGTTTTATGTGGTAAGGGTTGAAAGTAAATGGGTAGTCGATAACAGTCAAGGTCGTCCTATTTGAAATAAAGGTTGTCTTGGTAAGTGCAGAAGCAGTCACTCTCAAGGTCAAGGCCACAAACTAACCACTACATTTAAATTCACAAGTTATCTTTGGTTGAAACAGGAACAAAGCAGTGGAAGCAAGTTGGTTCAAAAATAAGAAAGAAAGAAAAATAAAAAATAAAAAGAAGAAGAGAAGAATCGACAAATGGAAGTTTCTCAAATCTTTTCCCTTACATGTCTTGCTAGTATGCATAAAATGTTCCTATTGCTCCTCACATTTTTACTCCTAGGATAAAAAATCCTAGTTTGATGAATTTTCCTTTCAATAGAAATCTTAGTCCGATGAATATTTCTCCTAAGATAGAAAATCTTAGTCCGATGAATCTTTTTCCTAAGATAGAAGACCTAATCTAATGAACTTTCTCCTAGGATCAAAATCTTAGGCCGGATGAATCTTTTTCCTAAGATAACAAAAAGACCTAGTCTGATGAACTTTCTCCTAGGATCAAAATATTAGTCTGATGAATTTTCTCCTAGGATCAAAATCTTAGTCTGGTGAATCTTTCTCCTAAGATAACAAAGAAACCTAGTCTGATGAATCTTCTCCTAGGAGCAAAATCTTAGTCTGGTGAATTTTTCTCCTAAGATAAAAAGAATTCCTAGTTTGATGAACTTTCTCCTAGGATCAAAATCTTAGTTTGATGAATTTTTCTCCTAAGATAACAAAAAGGGGCCTAGGTTGATAAATCTTCTCCTAGGATCAAAATCTTAGTCTGATGAAACTTTCTCCTAAGATAACAAAAAGACCTAGTCTGATGAATTTTCTCCTAGAATCAAAATTTTAGTCTGATGAATCTTTCTCCTAAGATTGAAGACCTAGTCTGATAAATTTTTTCCCAGGATAGAATCTCAGTCTGATGCTCCTATGATAGAAGACCTAGTCTGATGAATATTCTCCTAGGATCGAAGTCTTAGTCTGATGAATTTTTCTCCTAAGAATAGAAAACCTATTCTGATGAATTATCTCATAAAATCAAAATCTTAGTCTGATGAATCTTTCTCCTAAGATAACAAAAAGGGACCTAGTCTGATGAATTTTCTCCTAGGATCAAAATCTTAGTCTGTTGAATCTTTCTCCTAAGATATAAGACCTCGTCTGATGAAGTTTCTCATAGGATCAAAATATTAGTCTGGTGATTCTTTCTCCTAGGATAAAATACCCAGTCTGATGAACTTTCTCTTAGGATCAAAATCTTAGTCTGATGAATCTTTCTCCTAAGATACCGAAAAAAAGAAAAAAAGAGACCTAGTCTAATGGATTTTCTCCTAGGATCAAAAATCTTAGTCTAATGAATCTTTCTCCTAATATAAGAGAAATAGTCTGATTAATTTTCTTCTAGGATCGACGTCTTAGTCTGATGAATCTTTCTCCTAAGATAAGAATAACAAAAAAAGGGAATTAGTCTGGGTCATCACGTTTTATTCTTCGCAGACGCACTTTGTAGTAAAATATTCTTGGTTGTACTCACAGGAGATGCACATTCTAGTCAGGTCTTTAGTTTACTCTCATCATTGCATCGATAGCATAGGTGATTAACAATTTTATTAATAACTCATAAAACTTCCTCGTGCATACTAGGGCAAAGCATTTTATTTGTTCTATTGTTTTGATTTCATGCACCCACCTGGAGAACGAGGGAAGACATTTCAGAGTTCATTGCAGAGTCATTTAAAGTTTCAAGTCAATTGCAGGTACATACCTGGAGAACGAGGAACGACATTTTAGAGTTCATTTTAGAGTCATTTCAAGTCTCAAGTCAGTAGTAGGCACCCACCTGGAGAACGACGGAAGTCATTTCAGAATTTAATTCAAGTTAGAAGTAGCAGAAGATCGCAGCAAGAATATGAGCCAACAGTCCGAGGTGACCAACAGAAGTAGTCTCAGACAAAAAAAAAGAAGAAAGAAAGTGAACCAAAAAAAATTATTTCGCTTTTATTTTTTTTATTCTTACATTGATCAATTAGGACGGATTTTATGTGTTTACAAATATTTTATACTAATTGAAAGATATTTGGATTTATTAAAGAAATTCTCAGTTCTTCTTGTCTAAATGGAACCTAATTTCAAACCCACCAGCAAGGGCCCAATTTCAAGACTCTTCTTCTTCATAACCTATACAAGACAAACCATATAAGATATCTTTAGGACCCATGGTTTCCCTTCTTCTTCCTTAGACAACAAGACACAAACACACAAGAAAAACCACAACTATTTCATCTCCATCTTCCACCCAAAAACCCTAGAACACACAAGACACAAGAACTAGCCCTAGAGAGACTAGAGCCCAGGTGTACCCCTGCTTATTCAGCCGCCCAACCTTGAACCAACCTAAACTGCTAGACACTCCTTCACCGACGAAGTCAGCCCCTTCTTTCATCTCCCAACTAAACTAGACTCACCAGAGATTAAACCAGCGGCGCTGCCGCTCCGCTCACGCCTTACCGCCGGAAACCAACCAAATCACCTCCGAACTTTGAAGACAACCTAGTCTTACTCCATCTCCCCACCAACCTGTCACTGTACACCACCAGTTCTGAGCACATGATTTTTTCCCTATATGTGAACTATTCCCACAAAATTCAAACAAAAAGATTTTTCTTTATTTTTACAATTTTGTGAATTATGGTGTCATTTTGTGTTAATCTTTTGTATTTATTTGTGCATGTTAATTCATATGAAAATAAAAAAAATATGCATTTTCATGTAGGATATATTTTTATATTTTTAGGATTAATTAGGGATCAATTTGTTGTACAACAAAACATGAAAATCACAAAAATGGTTTACTTTTGTATTTTTAATTGTTTTAATTATAAAATTGTCAGAAAATAGTTTTAAAAGTAATTTTAGCCATTAATTAGTTTAGTTTTATTGTTATTTTAATTCTGCAAAATTTAAATAAAATCCAAAAATTAAAAAGACAAAATTACAAGGTGAAAACAATTTTGAATTAAAAAAGAAGTGAAATACAAAAGAAAAGAGTTACAAAAGGGGGGGGGGGGGGGGGGGGGCTTGCCCAGATTGGGTTTGTTTCATTCCAAATCCAAGGCCCAAATGGCTCACCAGCCAGGCCCAGCCCGGGTTCTTTATCTTCAACCCTGTCCAAATCTTACCAGCCAAAACGACGTCGTTTGAAGTCTTTTGATCCCAGCCCTACATCTTTTAATCCAACGGTTGGCATTGTCCTAGGTTGTTCCATATATAACTGCCCAAACCAATTCCCCCCACCCTATCTCACTCATCTCCTTCACACCCCACTCATCTCCAGAAACCTTAGCTGCGCCGCCATGAAATCACTAGGCTACCAGTGGCCGCGCCGATGCCAAACACCACCAAATTAACACCCCTAGAGCACCTAACCACCCTCGTTACGAATCCATAAACCGTTTGCCTCGAATTAGCCTAGTACTTCTCGAATCTTCAATCGATGATTCGAGCCAAACATGAACTTCGTCCTAAACAAGCCCAAATCGATAGTAGGTAGTCTACCGACCTCCCTCATCTCGAGTCTGGGGCTATTTCTCTTTGAATCTCAACAAGACACCTACAATTTCATATCTAAGGTTCGTGCTTTTCTAGACTGTGTTTTCAATTTGCCAAGACGAATTAAGTTCAAGTTAAAGTTATGGGTTTATCCCCTGTGGGGTGAACCTGTAACATTAACTCGAAGTTAATTTCGAAGACCCCGTTTGGAGATTGGCTATCAGTAAGTTTTCTGTATCTCCGCCCCTTTGGTTTCTATTTTAGTAAATATAATTAGTCTATTCGATTAAGCATGGTTGTAGTTTTTCAGTCGAGTTTACATCATTGTATTTCTTCTTTTGATTTGTTATATGTGTTTTAGTTTAATTTACTTTAGATTGAGTCTCATCTTTTTGTCTTAATTTCTGGTTCGATTTTTGTTTATGGAATGTCTGGGGATGCTCAATAGTTAAGTGCTAATTAATCACTAGTGCAATTAGGTTTTTTCTTTACCATGTTTGCTGGTGTTAAATTTGGAATTCGTTAAGTATTAGTGTATTTTCAGTCATGGTTAGTCTTAACTAGTTTATTGCTAGGTTAAATTGATTGGGTATTTTAGTTAACCATAGTTAAAGTTTAGCTGGGGTGAGGGATTTGGTTCAACTAATTCTGATTGCAATTTTCAGATTGTTGGAAGGGTAATTTGGGTATGAAAATTGGTAGTATCTTGAGAAATAGTAATTGCAATGTAGGACTAAGGATAGTATGGTATTTTTGGGGGTTATAAGAGCACCCTAGATATGCTAGATTGGGGGTGAAACTGTAGCTTTTAACTATTGGTAATACTTGTTTAGGTAGCAAGTTAGAATTATAGGTCTTAAATAAAAAATAAAATAGGGACTGATTTGAAAACCTTTTGGCTGATTTTTCTTTCTTTTTTGCCTATATAAAGGCATCAAATGCCTTGAGGTAGAGGTCTTCAATTTTTCAGTCTAAAAATTTCGTAAGAAATTTGATTTATTCATTCATTCTAGCTTCAGATTAGGTTCGGCAATTAGATATACAAAAATACAAAAATACAAAAAAATACATAGAAGAAAATCAGAAAAACAACAAGATTTCACTGTTCCGTTAGAGTAAATTAGTGGAATTCCAGATTTTGCTGTAGATCTCTTCATCTCTGTTTCAAAGTTGAGTATCATTAGCTTCAATGGAGTTCTGGTCGTGATATTTAAACAATAGGAGGTCTATTTAAACTTTTGGGGTGTTTTGCATTTCCTGAGTTTCCTGTTTGTTCAAGCTTGTGGGGTGTTTGCTTGGATTGATTGGTTTTCAAAATTTCACTCGTGGTTAAGCTGGGTTCTGGCATGTCGACCGCTGCTCGTATGAACTGCTGCTAACTATTTTTTCTTCTTCTTAATTCCTAAAAACCAGGTACATTTCTGATCTCCAAGTTGATATAATTTTGAAGTGGAAGCATGAAATGAATGGGATCTATATCATGGCTGCAACTCTGTTTTCCCTGTTAATCTATACTATGTTCTAGATGTATTCTGATTGAATTATGATAAGATTATTTGGTTGATTGAATTGTATAAACTGTATTATTGGACTGAACACGTGAATGTTATTATGGTAGTTTTAGTATGATTTTGTTGAATTTCCAGTAGATAAATCGATTCATCTATGTTTTATTTGGTTTAGTAAGGTTCATATCAGCTGGTAGTCGTTTATCATTGTTTATGCTGAAGTAATTCGTTGTCTGCATTCAAATAGAGTTCAAGATCTGAGTGGTGTAAGGCGTTTGAATTGTTAAAATTAGCATTCCTTTTTAGGTACAAGTCACAATGAGTTTGGAAGTTCATTTTTAGCATCGATTTTTCCTTGTTACCAACTAGTTAACACACGTAATATAATTTGTATAAATTCAATGCGTATGTTGCTCAGCTGGGGTGTAACTTGATTTAGAAATTTCGGAGATCACGTTTATTAATTAAAACGAGGGGAATTTCGTCGTTGCTTTCATCATTGTTGCTGGGCGGCTCGACTCCGACCTCATATCTGTTTGGACGGTAAATGTTCCTGCTGGGATTCGATCCGTGGCTGGGGGCACAGCTACCCGAGCCATCTTAAGCTTACGTTAGGCCTAAGCCATTGGGCTGTATCAAGGCCCATCATGCAGGCTGTTTTGTTATTTTGAATTTTAGCCAGGAGAATTTAGTTGTTAGTTTACTTTGGTATAATGCAATGCTTGATTAATTAGGTTCCTTCATTTGATTTAACTGGTGTTTGGAATTCGGGTTCTGAGTTAGGTAGCGGGTTTTAAACTAAAAGGTTCGTCCTTTTGTTTGGACGCGGACCTGAACTTAAGGCCCGAATTTTAAATGTAATCAATTAGGATTTTTATTTTCTTTTAGAGACAAAAAAATAAAAAATTTAGTCGCTTTTAGGTTAATCCTTTAAAATAATGAGACAAGCCTCGCCAAATAAAAATGCAAAATTGCGGGGCCCTCAATAAAGGTTTAAAAATATCTTAAATAATCGGGAAGGGCCGTTAAGCGAATTTCACGGCCCTCCCAAAAGATTACAACGCGTTAGACTCTACTAGGAGCGACTTTTATAATTTACATTCCTAAATATGGGTGGGCATTTTATGCGGCCCAAATCCAAATCCTAAAACGTTGAATAGAGTGTGTCTAGGGTTACGGGTTCATTTGATGTGGCGCAATCCGAAAACACGTTTTAAACGACGTTCACTTGCTTAAGGAAATATCATATTAAATAAAAGCGGTAAAAAAGTAAAAGTTGGCACATAGGTGCTTCATGTAATAAAATCAATTAAAAGCTAAATGCAACAGTTGAACGACCGTGCAAGAACCACCGAACCCGAGAATGCCTAACACCTTCTTCCGGGTTAACATAATTCCTTACTCGATTTCGGTTCACAGACTGTAACAGAGTCATAATCTTCCTCGGCTAATAGAAGACTTGGGACACCATTAATCTCCCAAGTGGCGACTATGAAATAATTAATAACCAAATCCTTTTTCGATTGTCCTTTAATTGGAAAAATGCCTTTACGCCCCTTTGCGGGGGTGTATAGCGAAAAAGGAGGTGTGACAGCTATAGCGACTCTGCTGGGGTCTAAGAACCCAGAACGTTTTGTTCAGGGTTCAGAATTCGAGCTTAGAATAATTGTTGTGTTTGGCTTTATTTGCTTTTGTTACATGATATGTGCTTAATGTGCTAATTGAGTGCTTTTACTTTTTTGATATTACGTGAACTGTATATAAACTATGCCGAACAAAATCACCTCTCTAAGTCTTCTGAATTGTGAAGAAGGGTGTATGGTGTACGGTTTCTTTTCTTTCTAGTGTCAAAATCCCAATTTAGAATGAGGTTTGGATAAGTCACAAAGCCGGCGAAGCTTCTGTATTCCCGGATTGCCACCTCCCCCTTGGCTCGATCTGTCCGCTCGGGTAAGCCAGGTATAGAACAAACACTCAGGTTTTGAACCTAGAATAACTAATCTTCATGCCGGATCCCTAGTAGGAACGCTTATTTGCATCATGCACATTTTGACTTAGGAGACTCAACACAGGGGTTGGGTCCGTCTAGGGCTAGCAACCTGAAATGAAAAGACCATCCTGATGCATCCTACTTGGTTTTCTATGCAATTATTTGCTCAAGCTTGCATGTTGACCGGCTTGGAATCTCAGGAATGTTAGAAAATTAAGAAAAAAAAGAAAAAAAGAGAAAAATTGTCACGACCCGGATTTTTTCAACCATCGAGAGTCGTGATGGTGCCTACTGTCGAAGCTAGGCAAGCCAACCTTTATAATCATTTTCACAAAACTTAATTGTAGAACAAGTTAAATACTAAAATAATTAATTAAAACATGCGGAAGTCTTTTAACAACAAGATCGAAAACAAAATGCGAAAACTAACAACATGTCTCTATCCAGTATCTGGTGTCACTACTCATGGACGACTTAGAGTACTAAAGCAATAGTCTGAAAGAAATACATCATATGTCTGTTTTGATACAAAAAAAATAAACTAGATAAGATAGAATAGACTCGTGGCCCGCGAACGCAAGCGAACTACCTCAGAATCTCTAGACTGAAGGATCTCCTACTAACTACTGCTACGGTCCGTAGGCTGCGTCCTGACCTGTGCACAAAAGGCACAGAAGTGTAGTATCAGCACAACCGACCCCATGTGCTGGCAAGTGCCTGTCCTATCCCCGGCGAAGTAGTGACGAGGCTAGACAGGACTATCATATAAACCTGTGCATTTCAACATATATGGGCAATAGAAGGGGATACATGAATTTAAACAAATAAAACGGGAGGGGGGGAGCATTCTGTGGGGTATAACAGTTCAATTATCTAATCAACAACAACAGAGGAATGGAAACGATATAATAAACATCAATGAGAGGAAACCAGTAAATCAAATGTTGCACGGCACCACCTATCGTGCTTTTACTCTCGTCTTAACCAAGATAATCAATTAAAGTGTGCGGTATCACCATCGTACTTTATCACTCTTCCTCACCAACCAATAGCATAAAGTAGTTACACGGCATCACCCATCGGGCTTTATCACTCTTCGTCACCCAATCAATAGCATGAAGTAGTTACACGGCATCACCCATCTTGCTTTATCACTCAACCTCACCCAAGAAATTACACGGCATCACCCATCGTTCTTTATCGCTCATCCTTACCCAAACAACATTCACAAAAAATCGGGGGAATATATGAAAGAAACTGCAATAGTAATAACCCCGGCAAGGGAATACAACTCTATAAGTAGTCTTAGCAAGGGAAAACAGCTCAACAATAAGTCTCAGCAAGGGAAAACTGCTCAACAGTACGTCCTGGTAAGGGAGAGAAGTACCAAAATTTCCTTATTTAGTTCATTGCTTCTCAACTATCACTTTATAGTTCATTTAACAAGTAATTAGCACAATTGTTCACTTCTTTCGAAATTTAATAGCAATTATGACTCACGGTCATGCTAGACTCGGGCCCATAGGTAACTGTCACCATACCTATACACCGACTCCACATAGAACATAGCAAATATTAACCTAATCATATTCCCTCAAGCCAAAGTTAGATCAAGCACTTACCTCGAAAGCTTCCAACTCAACTCACGCTTCTAGAATAGTTTTACTCCTCGAATTCGCTTCAAAACCAGTCGAATCTAACCATAATTTACTCAAATGTATCAACAAATGCTAGTTAAATCAGTTTGAATATGAAACTCCCAAAGTTTTACCCAAAACTTCCCAAAATGCCCCCAGGCCCACGTGGTCAAAACTCGAGGTTCGAACCAAAATCGAGTTACCCATTCCCCCCAAGAGTTCATATATGCAATTTGTTTTGAAATCGGACCCCAAATCGAGGTCCAAATCCCCAATTTTATGAAAACATAGGTTTTACCCCAAATCCCCCATTTTTAACCATGAAAGCTTTGATTTAAGGATGAAACCATGTTAGAAGATGATAAATATTGAAGAAAACTAGTAAAACTTACTTACATTTGGTTTGGGGACGAAAGGGTTCGAGAGAAATCGCCTCTAGTGGTTTTGGGTTTTGAAAAATATGAAAAGTGAGGTTTGAATTCGTTTAAGTATCAGTTGCAGGGGTGTAGATATCGCAAATGCGATATTAACTTCGCATTTGCGAACTTGGGAGAAATCAAGGGGGCCTCGCATTTGCGAGAAAATGTTCGCATAACTGGGCAGAGAAAGAGGGGAACTCGCTTTTTCAAGAAGATGTTCGCAAATGCGAACTGGGCTTAGACTGGGGGTAAACTCGCAATTGCGAGATTGACTTCGCATTTGCAAAGTCTGGATGCCAGGGGGGATGTCGCATTTGCGATGGTGGGCCAAACAAGGGATGTTCGCATTTGCAAACAAGTCTTCGCAATTGTGAAGACTGCAGACGCCAGCAGATCCAAATGCAACAAAATGAGCCTAACACCTATCCAAAACTCACCCGAGCCTCGGGGCTCCAACCCAAACATGCACCCAACCTTAAAAATATCCTACGTACTTACTCGTGCGATCAAATCGCCAAAACTAACATCAAAATCAAAGAATCCACCACCAAAACTCATGATTTTCATTATAAGTTCAAAACTTTCAAATTTTTCCACTTTTAGTCCGAAACACGTCAAACGACGTCCGTTTTAAACCAAACTTTACTGATAGCGCTTAACGCCCATTTAAGACTTGTATCAACCATAGCCTCACCTTATATCAAATTTTCATTTCCATTTTTCCTTAAGCATTTTCAAAAATAATTTCACAGAAACGCTACGTACTCGGGCCTAGGACCTCGAATTTCGATTCCGGGAATACGCCCGTGTCCCAAATTTCATTACGGGCCTCGGAGACCGTCACATCACGGGTCCTGGTCCGTTTAACCAAAACCTTGACCAAAATCAACTATAGAAATATTAGTATCAAAATGCATAGTTTCTAACAAAGAATTCAAATATTTTCACATAAAACATTTTCGGCTTCGCGCCCGGACTGCACATGTAAATCAAGTTAACCAAATAAGAGGTTTTGAAGGCCTCAGAAGCGCAAGGAAAGGGAGAATTACAGTGATGACCCTTTGGGTCATCACATCCTCCACCTCTAAAATAATCGTTTATCCTCGAACGGACAAAAGAAGGAAGTATCTGAGTCGAGGAATAGATGGGGATAACGGCTCCGCATATCAGACTCGGACTCCCAGGTCGATGCCTCAGGAGGCTGACCTCTCCACTGAACATGCACGGAAGGAAAACTCCGCGACCTCAATTGTCGAACATGTCAGTCTAAAATAGCCACTAGCTCATCCTCATATGATAGATCCTTGTCCAATTGGACAGTGCTGAAATCTAACATGTGGGTGGGATCACCGTGATACTTCCAAAGCATGGATACATGAAAAAAACGGATGCACGACTGACAAGCTAGGCGGTAATGCAAGTCTATAAGCCACGTTCCCCACACGGTCCAGAATCTTAAATGGGCCATTATACCTAAGGCTAAGCTTGCCCTTCTTCCCAAACCTCATCACGCCCTTCATAGGCGGTACACAGAGCAATACTCGCTCACCAACCATGAAAGCAACGTCACTGACCTTACGATCTGCAACATTCTTCCGCCTGGACTAAGCTGACCGAAGTCTGTCCTGATGATCTTGACCTTATCCAAGCCTTATGTACCAAGTCTGTGCCTAATAACCAAGCCTCTCCCGGCTCAAACCATCCAACTAGGGACTGACACCGCCTACCATACAACGCCTTATAAGGAGCCATCTGAATACTGGACTGGTAGCTGTTGTTGTAGGCAAACTCCGCTAACGGCAAGAACTGGTCCAACAAGCCTCCAAAATCAATAACGCAGGCTCGGAGCATATCCTTAAGAATCTGAATCATCCTCTCGGACTGACCGTCCGTCTAAGGGTGAAATGCTGTATTCAACTGGACCTGGGTACCCAACTCATGCTGCACCGTTCTCCAGAAATGCGAGGTAAACTGCGGACCCCGATCCGAAATAATAGGTATGGGCACCCCGTGAAGGCGAACGATCCCCCTTATATAAATCTCAGCATACCTCTCGGATGAATAGGTAGTGCAAGTGGGATGAAATGCGCTAACTTAGTCGACCTATCAACAATAATCCATATGGGATCAAACTTCTTCCGAGTCATCGGGAGGCAGTAACAAAATCCATGGTGATCCTCTCCCACTTCCACTAGGGAAGCTCAATCCTATGAAATAACCCACCAGACCTCTGATGCTCGCACTTAACCTGCTGACAATTTAGACAACGAGCCACATATGCAACAATGTTTTATTCAATCTATGCTACCAATAATGTTGTCTCAAATCCTGATACATCTTCGCGGCACCCGGGTAAATAGAATACCGAGAATTGTGGGACTCCACTAAGATCGACTCTCGAATACCATCAACATTAGACACTCAAACACGCCCCCTGCAACCTCAATATGCCATCATCTCCCAAAGTCATCTCCTTGGCACCTCCCCTCTGCACCGTGTCTCTCAGGACATACAAATAGGGGTCATCAAACTACCGCTCCCGGATACGCTCCATCAATGACGAGCGAGCAACCGTGCTAGCACCCTGCTGGGCTCAGAAATATCTAATCTCACAAATCCATTGGCCAAGGCCTGAACATCCAAGGCAAGAGGTCTCTGGCTGACCGGAATATATGCAAGACTACCCATGCTGGCGGACTTTCTACTCAATGCATCGGCCACCACATTGGCCTTCCCTGGGTGGTATAAAATAGAAACATCATAATCTTTTAACAACTCCAACCGCCTCCGCTGTTTCAAATTTAACTCTTTCTACTTGAACAAGTACTGAAGGCTCTTGTGATCCGTGTACACCTCACACGTCACACCATACAAATAATGTCTCCAGATCTTCAAGTCATGAACAATGGTTGCAAACACTAATCATGAACTAGATAATTCTTCTCGTGGATCTTCAACTACCTCGAACCATATGCTATGACCTTTCCGTTCTGCATCAGCACTGCGCCTAGTCCGATGCGAGAAGCATCACAATAAACCATAGGAGATCCTGATCCCATGGGCAAAATCAATCCCGGTGTGGAAAACTATCTTATGGACACCGAATGCTCTAATCCTCAACTGGTGGTAACCAGATCTCGAATCTATCCTTGAGAAAACACCCTGGTGCTCTGAAGCTCATTGAAACATATCCTCATTGAACCGCCCTTCCCATTCGCAATAACTTTGGGTACTCCCCAAGGCAAAACTCTGGTCTAATGAAACCCTTTTCAAGAAAATCCCGAAACTCTTCCTTTGACTCTCTCAACTCTGTCGGGGCCATGCGGTATGATGAAACGAAAATAGGCTGAGTGCCCGGCGTCAGATCAACGCGAAGATCTATATCCCTGTCAGGCAGTGTGCCCTGCAGTTCTGATGAAAAAACATCGGGGAAGCTCCCGAACAATAGGAACAGATCCAACGGAAGGAAACTCTGCGCTGGAGTCACGATCATATGCCAATTGAGCTAAGCACTCCTCTCGTAATCATGCGTTGAGCCTTCGCGTACAATATCACACTGTGGGTCAGATGATCTAAAATCCCTCTTCATCCTAAATGGGTAAAATCTAGTAAGCTAAGATCACGGTTTTGGTGCGATAATCCCAAAATAGCATGGCACGGGGTCAACTTATTCATCCCCAATATAACGTCAAATTCCACCATATCCAAAGCAATAAGTCGACACGTGTCGCCAAACCCTCAAATACTACCACACATGAACGATGCACTCGTCGACCATTATAGAATCACTCACCGGTGCAGATACATATACAGAAAGCCCAAGGCCCCACTAGGAATAACCGAATGGAGTGCAAAATAGGACAAAACATATGAATGCGTAGATTTAGGGTCAAATAGCACTGAAGCATCTCTAATACAAATCAGAACGATACCTGGAATGTTTGCATCTGAAGTCTCAACCTCCAAACTGGCCGCTGGCTATTCCCTACTGCTGGCGATCTGAACTCCACCTCTAAGACCTCTACCCCCGCCTCTAGCCGGCTGGGTAGGCTGTGGAACCTCCGTTTCCCGGAGCCAAGCACGATAACTCTGATACTGAGAGCTGCTCAGAGCTTCAGAACAAGATCTGACGCGGATCACCACAAGCATGGCAGAACCACGGCTGCTGCGGATGAGCACCCCTCAGCCTCGGGCAGGCCACCCTGAGGTGTCCATACTCGCCACACTCAAAACATATACACACACGATGCAACTGAGCAATCTGGGGCTGACCCGGTCGGCCACCTAAACCATTAGCGATAAGGGTAACTGGCTCAAAGGGCTTGGAATGATGGCCTTTACCATAAGAACCTCTACCTCCAGAAGAGGTGCCACTGAATCAGCCTGCATGACGGGGCCTCTTATCTGATCGATGACCGCCTCCTTGTGGCAGTACCACCTCAACTCCACGGCCCTTATAAGCCATCTCCTAGAAAGGGACCTCACTCCTAGTCTGAGCCGATGTACCTGGATGACCTACTATCGCTGGATGAGTAGCCCGAGAACCGTCGCTTCCTGAATCATGGGACGAGGACCCTGCTGCTGTGAACCGCTGGAAGCTCGAGGGCAATACTTGGCAATGTGCCTCAGGTAACCACAAGTGAAGCAAGCCCTAGGCTGCTGAGAATATCGAAGTGGCTTCTGGGCAGAAGACTGCGACTGAAAACTACGACCACCTGGAGTACCATGAGAAACTGAGTCCGGGGAGCTACCTGCTCTGGAGTACGCGTAGCAGGAGTCTGAACCCCTCCTCTAGCCTGAGAAGTGGCTGGTGCTACTGGAAGCAAATCCGCTCTAGTGACACATCCATAAAGCCTCCTATACGGACAAGAGCACCATGGAGATCCAGGGAAAACATAACCCCTCCTGGGACCTGAGTTGGGCCCACTGGAGCTGGTGGGGGTGGAACCTCCTCATCAAAGTCAATATGAGGCTCCACCTCTAGGACTGCGGCTCGGGGCTGAGCTCTGCCCCTACCACGACTTCTAGCACGGCCTCAGCCCCTTCTCCTCGCGGGAGCTGCTGCTGGAGGCTTGGGCTACTGCGCATTAGAAGAAGACGTACGTGTTCTCTCCATCTGCGAAAGAAAAGAGTAGAACGACAATCAATATTTAAGAAATAGAATCGCACGACAAGATTGAACAAAGTGAAATTTTTCCTAATTCTGTAGCCTCTGGGGATAAATACAGACGTCTCCATACCGATCCCTCAGACCCTACCGAGCTTGTCGTGATTCGTGAGACCCAAGTAACCTAGTGCTCTGATACCAACTTGTCACGGCCCGGAGTTTTCCCACCATTGGGAGTCGTGATGGCGCCTAATGTCGAAGCTAGGCAAGCTAACCTTTATAATCATTTTCACAAAACTTAAATGTAGAACAAGTTAAATACTATAATAATTAATTAAAACATGCGGAAGTCTTTTAACAACAAGAGCGAAAACAAATACAGAAACTAACAACTTGTCTCTACCCAGTATCTGGTGTCACTACTCACGGACGACTAAGAGTACTAAAGCAATAGTCTGAAAGAAATACATCATATATTTGTTTTAATAGAAAAAAACAAACTACATAAAATAAAAGAGACTCGGGGCACGTGAACGCAAGCAAACTACCTCAGAATCTCTGGACTGAAGGATCGCCCACTAACTACTGCTACAGTCTGTAGGCTGCGTCCTAACCTGTGCACAAAAGGCACAGAAGTGTAGTATCAGCACAATCTACCCCATGTGTTGGCAAGAGCCTGGCCTAACCCCGGCAAAGTAGTGACAAGGTTAGATAGGACTATCATATAAACTTGCGCATTTCAACATATATGGGCAATAGAAGGGGATACATGAATTTAAACAAATAAAAGGGGGGAACATGCTGTGGGGTATAACCGTTCAATTATCTAATCAACAACAACAAATGAATGAAAACGATATAATAAACATCAATGAGAGGAAACCAGTAAATCAAATGTTGCATGGCACCACCCATCGTGCTTTTACTCTCGTCCTCACCAAGATAATCAATAAAAGTGTACGGCATCACCCACCGTACTTTATCACTCTTCCTCACCAACCAATAGCATAAAGTAGTAACACGACATCACCCATCGTGCTTTATCACTCTTCCTCACCCAATCAGTAGCATGAAGTAGTTAAACGGCATCACCCATCGTGCCTTATCATACTTCCTCACCAATCAATTACACGGCATCACCTATCGTGCTTTATCACTCAACCTCACCCAAGCAATTACACGGCACCACCCATCGTGCTTTATTGCTCATCCTCACCCAAACAACATTCACAAATAATATGGGGAAGGTATGAATGAAATTGAAATAGTAATAACCCTGGCAAGGGGAATACAGCTCTACAATGAGTCCCGACAAGGGAAAACAACTCAACAATAAGTCCCGCAAGGGAAAACAGCTCAACAGTACGTCCCGGCAAGGGAAAAAAGTACCAAAATTTCCTGTTTTAGTTCATTGCTTCTCAACTATCACTTTATAGTTCATTTAACAAGTAATTAGTACAATTGTTCACTTCTTTCGAAATTTAATAGCAATTATGACTCACGGTCATGCTAGACTCTGGCGCGTATGTAACCGTCACCATACCTATACACCGACTCCACATACCACATAGCAATATTAACCTAATCATATTCCCTCAAGCCAAAGTTAGATCAAGAACTTACCTCGAAAGCTTCCAACTCAACTCACACTTCTAGAATAGCTTTACCCATCGAATTCGCTTCAAATTTGGTCGAATCTAACCACTATTTACTCAAATGTGACAACTAATGCTAGTTAAATCAGTTTGAATGCCTAAGAATGAAATTCGCAAAGTTTTACCCAAAATTTCCCAAAATACCCCAGGGCCCACGTGGTCAAAACTCGAGGTTCGAACCAAAGCTGGGTTACCCATTCCCCACGAGTTCATATATGCAATTTATTTTGAAATCGGACCCCAAATCGAGGTCCAAATCCCCTATTTTTAACCATGAAAGATTTAATTTAAGGATAACCCTAGAGACAAAATCAAAGGCGGCTTCTATTCATCTTCCTCTCTACTGAGCTCGATATCAACTCGCTTGAGTTCGGCCTCAGTCACTCAAAAACATTCCCTCCAAACGCCAGCTCTATTCCAATGTCTTTGTGAGAGAGGGGTACGAATTTTATCTCCCAAATTGTACGATTTCAGATTCAAAAGGATGACTGCATGTCCAATGGGAGCCGTGGATATATGTAAATTAATCCATGCCCTCCATTTATCTCGAAATTTTTTGAAAAAATCTTAGGATTTCGGTTATTTGTGAGAAGATTAGAGAATTTTTCGAGGGCTATATATAAGGTAAATTCGTTCTTATAAATGGAGAGATTTTAAAGGGAGAAAAAGAATCATATAGAAAAATCGGAGAGAAATATAGAGAAACAAATCGGAAGAATTTCTCTTCGTCTTGGGGCCCTCTTCTTATTCTAGGTCAGATTTGTTCGAGTTTGGTTCTTGGTGAGAAACATTAATTCAATTTCGAAAGAGAATAAATTTTTTACAAATCTCAGTGTTCTTCTTCGGCTCTGAGTTTTCCCTTTTTAAGAATGGTTTGACGTGAAGTTTTCAAGTTTATGTTGTGGTTGGTTTCTGAATTTCTGCATTATTGCGTTCTTTTGTCCAATTATCGGTTGCGATTTTCGACTTATATGGTTGGTCGGTGGAGTTATTGTTTCTGTTGTTGAATATCTTTCTCCTATTCCACAAAAAAAAGGATGAAATCATGTTAGAAGAGGATAAAGATTGAAGAAAACTAGTAAAAATTGACTTACATTGGGTTTGGGGGCAAAAGGGTTCGAGAGAAATCGCTTCTGGTGGTTTTGGGTTTTGAAAAATATGAAAAGTGAGGTTTGA
Organism: Nicotiana benthamiana; assembly: GCA_034376525.1. Classification (NCBI taxonomy): domain Eukaryota; kingdom Viridiplantae; phylum Streptophyta; class Magnoliopsida; order Solanales; family Solanaceae; genus Nicotiana; species Nicotiana benthamiana. The sequence continues at coordinate 116,779,394 of CM067340.1, forward strand.
ATTCGTTTAAGTATCAGTTGCAGGGGTGTAGATATTGCAAATGCGATATTAACTTCGCATTTGCGAACTGGGGAGAAATCAAGGGGGCCTCGCATATGCGAGAAAATGTTCGCAAATGCGAACAGGGCAGAGAAAGAGGGGAACTCGCTTTTGCGAGAAGATGTTCGCAAATGAGAACTGGGCTTAGACTGGGGGAACTCGCAATTGCGAGATTGACTTCGCTTTTGCGAAATCTGGCTGCCAGGAGGGATGTCGCATTTGCGAGGAAAAACATCGCATTTGCGATGGTGGGCCAAACAAGGGATGTTCGCATTTGCGAACAAGTCTTCGCAATTGCGAAGACTGCAGACACTAGCAGATCCAAATGCAACAAAAACAGCCTAACACCTATCCAAAACTCCACTGGAGCCCTCGGGGCTCCAACCCAAACATGCACCCAACCTCAAAAACATCCTACGGACTTACTTGTGTGATCAAACCGCGAAAAATAACATCAAAATCAAAGAATCAACCTCCAAAACTCATGATTTTCATTTTAAGTTCAAAACTTTCAAAATTTTCCACTTTTAGACTGAAACACATCAAACAACGTCCGTTTTGAACCAAAATTTATAGATAGTGCTTAACGCCCATTTAAGACTTGTACCGGGTGTCGGAACAAAAATACGAGCCTAATACCTCACCTTTGATCAAATTTTCATTTCCATTTTTCCTTAAGTATTTTCAATAATTTCACAGAAAAGCTCCCTACTCGGGTCTGGGACCTCAGATTTTGATTCCGGGGATATGTCGGGGTCCCAAATCTCATTACGAACCCTCCGAGACCGTCACATCACGGGTCCAGGTCCGTTTACCCAAAACATTAACTAAAGTCAACAATAGAAATATTAGTATCAAAATTCATAGTTTTAACACATAATTCAAATATTTTCGCATAAACATTTTCTGCCTTTACGCCCGGACTGCGCACGCAAATCGAGCCAAAAAGAGTCCGTCGTTTTTTTTAGTTTGCAAAAATGAAAAATGAAAAACAGTTTGTTTTGTCAAATGAAATGAAAAAAAAAGAGTCTTGATTTTTAGTTCGAAAATAGGTTGTTTGTCGGAAAAATGAAAATATAGTTTTTATATTTTGGGGAAATAGGTTGTTTGTTGAACATGGAAAAAATCGTTTGTTTTGTCTTGTTTTCAAAAATAGAAAAGGAAAAATAGTTTGTTTTGCTATGAAAAATAAAAAAAGAGTCTTTTATTTTAATCCTGTTTTCGAAAATGAAAAAGAGAAAAATAATTTGTTCTGCCATAGAAAATGGGGTCTTTTATTTTAGGCAATTTTATGGTTTGTTGGAAAAAAAAAAGAGTTTCTATTTTGAAAAGCAGTTTTGTTTTAATTTATTTTGGCTTATGAAATGCCAAAAATGAAAATGAAAAGAGTCCTTTTTAAAATAGTTCTGTTAGTTTGCCTGAACTACGCATGGTTTGATTCTCACAAGATGTGAGATACGTAGGCAACCCTCATCGGGTCTAACCTCCCCTTTACAAAAATAGCCCAAAAATATCAAAATTTTAATTTTTGCCACAAATAGGTCAAGTGAGGCCGTTTTGTCAAAAATAGCCAAATGTTCCCAAACGGGACGCCGGAAGCCTGAATTTGCGTAAAAGGTCGCTTTTGGCCAATTGTGATTTTTGACTGGTTGACTACACAACCATTAAATCTTTATTTCCGAAGTGCTGAAAGGCCGTGTTTGAAAATCAAGTCTTTCATTTTCCAATTTTAAAACACACAAAACAGCATATAAACAGTTTTATCTTTTTTGAGTCAAATAAAAGTTTTTCTTTTGCCTAATCGCCTTAACAAATGTGCGGGATGAGCACAAATCAAATTGAACCATTTTTAGTTTTTACCGAGGTCCCTCTATAGCTCCACATGTGGTGGAATGATCTGGGAGATGATAGTAAAAAGATAGTGGAAAGAATTTTGGGAGGTCTCGTCAATCTGTTAGATATCAAGCCAAAGGCAGATGTCATTGAAGCTTTAATACCATTCTGGGATACAACCCGTAATGTATTCCGTGTTAATGATACACCTACACTAGAGGAGGTTGCGAGTTATGCAGGTTTGGATGGGAAATTGAGGGGGCAATATTTGCTTTCACCTAGACCGGTGTCTCCGCATGGGTTTTTGAATTTGCTACACATTAATCTGAAAGTGCAAGATGATGATCTGTCAAAAGGCTGTTGTACTCTCCAATTCTTATATCAACGATATGGTACTCCTCGGGGTTTTGAAGACCGAATCTCGGACTAACTCATGATAGAGACAGAAACAAGTGGGAGTCAAGACGTCCTTTAGCTTTCCTGACGGCCTTCCTGGGAATCATGGTTTGTCCATACAAAGATAAGAAAATAGTGATAGGCCTTGTAGGGATGGCCGACGTTGCAATCAAAAGGCCTAACAGTACTGTGGTCCCTTTGGTGTTATCTGAAATATACCAAGCCTTAACTGTGTGTCGATAGGGTGGTGATTGTTTCCAGGGTTGTAATCTATTACTCCAGCTGTGGATACAAGAACATATCTGTCATCGGGTGGGATACATGAATCACGTGCTAACTTGAAGAAACTACATCAGTGGTTTTGAGAAGCGGGTAGTGGACATTGAATTTCCTAAAGGTGTCGAGGCGTGGTTCGCACAATAGAGGTCATTAAAAGCAAATCAAGTTGAATGGGCATTTGGATGGTTGCTTGATACCAAGGTAATATACATGGCAGCCGAAGAATGTCATATTCTTTTAATGGGGGTTCGCAGTATCTAGTCCTATGCTCCTCATCGAGTATATCTCCAGCTAGGAAGGTTTCAGACAATCCTCACCAACGTGGATCTAAGCAAGCATGCCACTGAGTTAAGTCCAGGAGCCTAATTTCCCGAAACGGAAGTTTGAAAGCTATGGAATGAGTGTAGATTTCTTGAGTCAAAAACCATGGTTTGGGAACGATCTAAGAGAGAAGTAGATATCAAGTACAATGCTTGGTTTGGAAAAAGGTTCCAGATTCATAGACCGGCCAAAAGATCCCACGTTCAACAATTTACGGATGACTCACAAGAACAATAGGGCTGGTTGGCAAAGGAAGAAAACTATCGGGGTGAAATCGGCAAATTGAAGCAACAAATTTCAAGTTTGACTTTCGAGAACAGTGGGCAAGCTGCGGTGGACCAAAGTGAAAAGAATAGACTAGCTCGAGAAAATGAGATGCTCAAGGCTCAAATACAGCAAATGAAGGTAACCGCCAATAACCAAAAAAGAAGTAGGTCGGATGAGAGATGCATAAAGGGTTTGGAAAATGAGGTCAATGGGTGTCGGGACGAGTTGGAAAGATCTGTTGCTCATGCAGTAACCAGATAAGACGTCTTCTCATAGAAAATAAGCGTGCCAAACAGAGAATCAGAGCCATTGCTCATGCCATTTTGAGAAGATGTCGGGAGTGTGAAGATATGACTGTTACTACCTTTGTCCCAGCTGTAGTGATCTTTGTTAAACAAACTTTGCTTGAATTAGAGCAGCTTGAACACAATTTTGAACCCAGTTTCGTGTCTAGGTCGAATGACGCCCCTAAGACACCTAGGTTTGAGCCATTACAGTAAGCGTAGGTTGTGTCTGTATCTCTTTCTATTTCGAGTCTATTTGTCCATGTCAAAATGAGTCTGTAGTTTGAAGTTGGTATTTGGTCTTAGTTTGTGTCCGTCATTTCCTTTCGCAAAATGTTTAGTTTGTAATAACTTTTGTTAGTAATGAAAATTTGAAAATTCCCAACAATTGTTTTCATTTTATTTTCGCATTTATTCTCACGAACTACGCTTGGTCTGATTCGTGCGGGGTCATGATACATAGGCAATCTTCATAGGATTCGACCGTAGTCTTAGAAAAAAAAAAGAAATGGAGGTAAAAGAAAAGAAAGAAAGATAAATAGAAAAACAAAGGCAAGAATAAAAGAAAAAGAAAAAAAGAGAACATAAAAAACAAAGGTAAGAATAAGAGCGGAAAAAGAGCAATAGCAGGAAAACAAGGGTGAGAATAAGAAAGGGAAAAGAAAGAAAATAGCGGGATAGAATGAGAAAATGAAACAAAAAGAATGCCGGGGTGATACATGTGGTCGAGAAAATACATAATAGAAATGATTAACTGTATAGGTGCATCCATGCCAACGTGCGGTTATCAAATTTGTTAAAGCCTAACCGATAACAAAGTGGTTGTTTTAAATGTGTGAGTACAGGCAGGTGGTTAGTTGATTGGAAATTCTTGCAATTCACCGTTACAACACCAGGTCGAAGGATAAAGGAATGACTGGATAGGATTCGGATACTAGTATTACGGACCCCACGAAAGATGTCGAGGTGATCAATGTGGGGGCTATGAAAGAAGAAATGAAGAAGTTGAAAGCCCAAATGGAGGCCATGCATCGGGCTTGGTCACAGGTGCACCCGGCACCATTATACCCCGCCAATCCCTCTTATATCCTGCACCTAGTGCAAGCTCAGGAGTCTTCCACTCCCAAAACATCTCCACCCTTCCAGTATAACACCCAAAGGTATGCCACTACTTCATATGCTCCACCGGCTCCACCATCCAAGCAAAATCATCCTCCGCCCGTGACTCCAATCTTTGTGGCTCCTCCTCCAGCTCCACTACAAAGGTCCTCTAGTGAACCACTATTTCAAGCCCATGACACCCAATATTAACCGTCTGAACCCACCTTTAAGGCTGCTGAGCCGTACTCGTATACCCTCACTTTGAGATCCCAGAAGAAGTCCAGAAACCAGTTAAAAATGCAGAGCATGAGTAAGTGATCAGAAAATTCAAAAGCCAGGAGCAATCCTTCAGGAACATGCACGGGTTGGGCAGCCAAGTCAGTGTTGCCTATAAAGATTTATGCCCTTTCCCGGATGTCCAGCTGCCCGCGTGGTACAAGATGCCTAAATTAGACCTGTACGAGGGACACGGCGACCCGGTGTCCCACCTCTGAGGGTTCTGTAGTAAGATGAGAGGTGATGGGGGAAAAGATGAAATATTGATAGCCTACTTCGGAAAAAGTCTGAGCGGGTCTGCATTGGTGTGGTACACCAGAAGGGACCCTAGCCGATGGTATACATGGGATGATCTAGCACAGGCATTCATTGGCCATTTTCAATACAACCTCGAGATAGTCCCTGATCGTCTACCATTGCTGAAATTTGAAAAGAAGCCGGGAGAAAGTTTTAGAGAATTTGGTTTCCGATGGAGAGAGCAAGCAGCCAGAGTGGATCCCCCAATGAGGGAAAACGAGATGGTAGACTATTTTCTGCAAACATTTGAGCCGACATACTTCGGTCATCTAGTGACTTCTGTGGGTAAATCATTCAATGAAGTAGTGAAGATGGGCGCCATGATTGAAGAGGGTTTAAAGGTCTAACAAAATCTTGAGTTATTCAATGTTGAAAGCAACCACGCAGGCCATACAAAGCGGTACTGGTGGTGTGTTGGGTAAGAAGAAGAAGGAAGAAGTGGCCACAGTGGAAGCTAGCACCTGGTCCAGGCCCAGCAATCCCCCACCCTACTATAGCCAACCTAGACCCCACCACCCAAACTACCCATATACCTCATACGGCCCACCACAACATTACTACCCACCACCTGAACCACACTTCTCTATCCGCCATGCCCAGACATACACGCAGCCTCCGACGCACCTGCAATGGCATGCGCCGGTTCCCCAAAACACATATACACCTCCACAAAACACCCACCCACACCCTAGGGCTAACAGACCAGGACCGGGCTTTCGCCCGAACCATAATTTTTGGAATGAGAGGGCCCCAAACAGAAGAACTTATTCCCCATTGGGAGAATTTTACACCGCTTTATTCCATAGACTGAAGCAGTTGGGAATGTTAGCCCCAATCGAGCCCAAAGTACCAAATCCACCTCCCAGAAACCTGGACCAGTCCATTAGCTGCGAGTATTGTTCGAGAATGCCGAGGCATGAAACTGAGAAATGTTGGAAGCTGAAAAATACGGTGCAGGAGCTTATCAACAACCGTCGTATTGAAGTACAGGCCCCGGAGGCTCCGAACATCAATCAGAACCCACTGCCAGCACATCATGAGACTAACATGATTGAGTTGGTACACAAAGATGGGGAGGTGAAGAAGCCCTCACAAACCGTAATGATGAGTCGTTGAGACCAGTTCAAAAGAGAAGCGGACTGGGGGACAGATAGGGGTGAAGTTGAAGGGTACAAGTGACAAGCCAGTGGTAGTGATGGGGAAAGAATTATCTGTCGTTGCAAAGAAACCGGAACCAGTCAAGTTAGTGGTACCAGGGGCGTCACCCGCGCCCGTAGTTATTGTGAAAGGTGCTTACATAGAGCCAGTGATCATCAAGCCAGTAGTCCAGTTACCCATGGTTGATAGAAAAGCTGTGCCATGGAAATATGAGAAGGTGATAGTAACATACAAGGGAAAATAAATTGAGGAGGAGAGCTGTGAGGCGCAGGGGTTGACTCGATCGGGGCGTTGCTTCGCTCCCAAAAAGTTTAGAAAGTCTAGGGCTACTAAAGACAGTCCAGTAACACCGGCCCAGATTTCGTTGTTGTCATTGTTGAACCACTCTGATGAACATCGTCGAGCTTTGATGAAAATATTAAATGAAGCCCATATGCCTGATAAGATTTCAGTGAACCACTTGGAGACAATAGCTAATAGGACCTTCGAGGTAAATAGGATAACGTTGTCGGATGATTTCCTGTGAAAGGAACAGAGCATAATAAAGCCCTTTACTTGACAGTCAAATGTGAAGATTCAGTGGTGACCAGGGCATTGATAGATAATGGGTATAGTGCCAATATTTTCTCGATGTCTACAATGAACAAGCTAAAGATCGATAATGACAGAATCTGCAGGAACAGTGTGTGTGTCCGAGGGTTTGACGGGGGTGGAACAGACACTGTGGGGAACAATATCCTCGAATTGACCATTGGCCCAGTTGAATTTACTATAGAATTCCAGGTGCTGGACGCTACAGTATCATACAATCTGATGTTGGGACGACCATGGATCCATGCGGCTAAAGCAGTGCCATCCTCACTACATCAAATGGTCAAATTTGAATGGGATAGGCAAGAGGTGGTGCTGCATGGAGAGGACCCCACAAGCGCTGCAGGTGATGCTATTGTGCCTTTTGTAGAAACTGATGACGATAAGGGGCCATGGGTCTATCAGGTTTTTGACACGATCACTGTGAACAAGGTACCAGAGGGAAAAAGCATTTCACTTTCCCGGGTAGCAGTTGTAACCATCATGGTGGTTTCAGAAATGATGGATAATGGGTTCGTCCCGAGAAAATGTCTGGGTGCCAAACTTCAGGGCATTGTTCAACCTGTTTCCTTGCCTAGGAATTTAGACACCTTCGAGATGGGATTCAAGCCAAAAACAGCAGATATCAGAAGGGCTCGTCGGTTGAAAAAGAAAGTTTGGGTTCTCCCCAAACCAATTCCGCGTCTGTCCAAGTCCTTCGTTAGGCCGAGGGCCAAAAAGCAGTTAGCAACAAAGGCGAGGGGTTCATTAATTGGAGCAGAGGGGAATTTGGATGAAGTGTTTGAGAGGGTATTTTCTAAAGTAAATATGGTTCAGGCCGGTGAAGGTTCCAGTAATGCAGACATTCAGTACGTTGGGCCACATGCTAGGATCAATAATTGGGAAGCCACTCCTCTGCCAGTTCGGAGGGAGTCGCGGTAGTGGGACTTTGTTTTCTATTTTTCTTTCACCTGGATCATTCCAGGGTTTGTAATCCTCGTGACTATGTTCTGTTCATTTGGATGAGCTAAGCCCTGTTATCTTTATGTTTTAATGAAATGAAATTTTCTTCCCTTCCTCTTTCCATTTTTCTTTTCTTTTCTCTCTTGTTCTTTTTATGCTGATATCAATGACATGACATGCATGAGGACTTCTCGGCCCAGTCTTACAAGACAACCTAACTCAGAATAATAATACAAGAAATTGAATGTGATGATAAAGAGCAATATGACGATGATGAAGCCTATGAGGAAATTAGTAAGGAATTAAATCACTTTGAGGAAAAACCCAAACCGAACTTAAATGACACAGAAGCAGTTAATCTAAGGGACCAAGATAATGTTCGTGAAACTAAAATAAGTGTTCATCTGGAGCCTCCGCTCAAGGAAGAAATAATCGCGGCATTGTTGGAATATAAAAATGTTTTTGCTTGGTCCTATGATGATATACCGGGACTGAGTACCAATTTGATGGCTCACAAGTTGCCTACTGATCCATCACTCCCACCTGTTAAGAAGAAACCGAGAAAGTTCAAAACAGACATAAGTGTGAAGATTAAAGAAGAGATCACTAACCAGTTTGATGCAAAGGTTATTCAGGTTACACGGTATCCCACCTGGTTAGCTAATGTTGTGTCTGTACCAAAGAAAGATGGCAAAATCGGGGTGTGCATTGATTATCGAGATCTCAACAAGGCGAGTCCAAAAGACAACTTTCCATTGCCAAACATCCACATATTGATCAACAATTGTGCTAAACATGAGATTGTTTCTTTTGTGGATTGCTATGCGGGTTACCACCAGATCTTAATGAAAGAGGAAGATGCAGAGAAGACGACATTCATCATGGCATGGGGAACATATTGCTATCGGGTTAGGCCATTTGGTTTGAAAAATATTGGGGCAACCTACATGAGGGCTATGGCAACGATCTTCCATGATATGATACATAAAGAGACTGAGGTGTACGTAGACGATGTGATTATGAAATCAAGGAAGCAGTCTGACCATGTTAGGGATTTGAGAAAATTCTTTCAAAGGCTACGCAGGTAAAATCTCAAGATCAATCCTGTGAAGTGTGCTTTCGGGGTGCCATCTGGAAAGTTTCTAGGGTTTGTTGTCAGTCATCGAGGTATTGAATTGGATCCATCAAAGATTAAGGCCATTCAGTAATTGCTGCCTTCGAGGAACAAAACTGATGTGATGAGTTTGTTGGGAAGGTTGAACTACATTAGCAAGTTTATTACGCAGCTCACCACTACTTGTGAACCCATTTTCAAACTGCTATAGAAAGATGTTGCGGTTAAATGGATGGATGAATGTCAGAAAGCTTTTGATAAGATAAAGGAATATTTGTTGAATCCGCCCGTGTTGGTTCCGCCAGAACCAGGGAGGCCTTTGATTCTGTATCTGACGGTCCTAGATAATTTGTTTGGCTGCGTACTGGGGCAGCATGATATCACAGGCAGAAAGGAGTAGGCGATCTACTATCTCAATAAGAAGTTTACATCTTACGAGGTTTAGTATACTCATCTTGAGAGAACGTGTTGTGCCCTAACTTGGGAGGCGCAGAAATTGAAACATTATGTGTCATCCTACATAACTTATCTCATATCTCGGTTAGATCCAATGAAGTATATTTTCCAGAAGCCCATGCCTACACGAAGACTGGCAAAGTGGCAGATCTTGCTTACAGAATTTGATATTATCTACGTGACACGTACTGCAATGAAAGCACAGGCCTTAGCTGATCATCTAGCTGAGAATTCAGTTGATGATGATTATGAGCCTTTAAAAACTTATTTCCCCGATGAAGAGGTAATGCATATTGATGAGTTGGAGCAGGTAGAGAAACCAGGATGGTAATTGTTCTTTGATGGAGCGGCAAATATAAAAGGCGTGGGAATAGGAGCCATACTTATTTCTGAAACAGGTCAGCACTATCCTGTTACGGCTCAGCTTCGTTTCTATTGTACAAACAACGTGGCGGAATATGAAGCATGTATTTTGGGGTTGAGATTAGTTGTGGATATGGGTGTCCGAGAAATCTTGGTCATGGGTGACTCGGACCTACCGGTACACCAAATTCAAGGAGACTAGGAAACACATGATTTGACATTGATACCATACCGACAATGCCTGCATGAGCTTTGTCAACGATTTCAATCAATTGAGTTCAGACACATCCCGAGGGGTCACAATGAGGTTGCCGTTGCTTTTACTACTTTGGCATCGATGTTACATCATCCGGATAAAGCTTATGTAGATCCATTGCAGATTCAGGTCTATGATCAAAATGCTTATTGTAATGTGATAGAAGAGGAACTTGACAGTGAGTCGTGGTTTCATGACATCATGGAATACATCAGGATGGGAGTATATCCGCCACAGGCCACCGGGGATCAGAAAAGAACTATTCGTCAATTGGCAAGCGGATTTTTCCTGAGTGGAGGTGTATTGTACAAAAGAACACCAGATCTCGGACTGTTGAGGTGCATGGATACGAGGCAATCCACGTCTATCATGACTGAGGTGCATTCTAGTGTCTGTGGACCGCACATGAGTGGATATGTTTTGGCAAAATAGATCTTACGGGCAGGGTATTATTTTCTTAGGATTGTATAAGCTTTGTACGCAAATGTCATCAATGCCAAGTACATGGAGATTTGATTCATTCTTCACCGTCATAATTGCATACGATGTCAGCGCCATGGCCTTTTGTTGCTTGGGGCATGGACGTTATTGGGAAGATTGATCGAGTGGCATCAAATGGGCACAGGTTTATTCTGGTATCAATAGATTATTTTACCAAGTGGGTGGAAGCGAAGACGTTCAAGTCTGTGACTAAGAAAGCTGCGGTGGATTTCGTACATGCGAACATTATTTGTCGGTTTGGTATACCAAAGGTGATTATCACGGACAATGAGGCTAATCTCAACAGTCATTTGATGAAGGAAACATGTGAGCATTTCAAGATAACTCATCTTCATTCTACTCCCTAAAGCAAGTGGAACGGTTGAAGCAGCCAACAAAAACATAAAAACAATACTGTGGAAAATGGTTGAAGGGTCATGAGAAGTTGCCTTTTGCATTGTTGGGATATCGCACCACCTTTCGTACTTCGGTGGGGACGACTCCTTATTCATTGTTTTATGGCACTGAGGCAGTAATACCCGCAGAAGTGGAGATCCCTTCACTTCGAATCATTGCGGAGGCTGAGATCGATGATGATGAATGGGTAAAGACTCGTCTGGAATAATTGAGTTTGATTGATGAGAAAAGGTTGGCATCAGTGTGCCATTGCCAATTGTACCAGCGAATAATGGCAAGAGCATACAATAAGAAAGTATGTCCGAGGAAGTTCGAGGTCAGACAGTTGGTGCTGAGGCGTATTTTTCCCCATTGGGCCGAAGTAAAAGGAAAGTTCGCCTCGAATTGTCAGGGGTTCTAATAGTGCATTGTTTTCGACAGACGTAGAAGGAAAATGTGTAAAAATGGCATTCAATGCTGATGCGGTTAGGAGATATTATGTATGATTTCTTTATTCTAAACGTACTTGTTTGTATTTGGCATATTTTAAAGATTTAAATGATGAAGACATTTTGTTCTTCTATCCAAACACTTTTATCCTTCGTTACACCTTTGAGCCTTAATTATTTTCGTTCATACCCCTCTTTCGGAATCAACGACACAATCAAGAAACGCATGTGCCAAGCATATAGTAAAGAAAAAGGAAAATAAAATAAAAAGAAAAGAGAAAAAGAAAGAAAAAAAAAGAGAAGAAAAAGAAAGAGAAAAGAAAAGAAAAGAAATGAAAAGAAACGAAAACAAAACAAAACAAAACAAAAAGAATCACAACAAAGGTAATTACGATAAAGTGAACTACGTTTGACTTGATCCCGAAAGGGTACGTAGGAAGCCTTACTTTGAGGTTCAGTCATACCAAAATTCCAAAAGTCCCCAAGCAAGAAACTGGGGCAGAAGTTATGCTTTGTTGTGGGAGATTGGATTCCGAAAGTTGTAATTTAACCCATTTCGAAATTGTTTTGAGACTTTTATACCTTTCTTTCTAACCCATTCAAAAGCGTACATTACAGTCCAAAGAAAGACCTTCTAATTAATTTTTTGAGAAATACCAAGTCAAGCAGGAAAATGTGAATATCAAAAGCGGCAACACTTTGGTCCAAGCAAGAAAGTAAAAGATAAAAATGAGAGATTCTTATTGGTGAAAACCCTCACGGGCACCGTAAGGCGACGGGAGGTGAGAGAAAATAAAATGAGAGAGGCTTAGCGGTGAAAACCCTCACAGGCACCCTAGGGCGAAAGTTAGAGGAAAAATGGCAAGCTGAGAAAGTCTGCTGGTGAAAACTGTTTCGTGGCATCGCATGTTAAATGAGGTTAAGGTTTGGGTAAAGTAATAAAATGATGGAAGTTCTGGGAAATGAAGTATGACAACTGAAGAGCCGGTTAATTGGATTGGTTAGACCGATTAGTCCGAAATGCATGTCATGATCATTGTTGCCAGCTGTTCCGGTCAGATACGTTTCTTTTCCTTTTCAACAGTCATCTGGTTTAGGGTTCTTCTTATCTTAACTCATAAAATTATTGCATTTCATTCTCTTTTGGGGTTTTCGGTTTGTCTAAAATGTTTCAATGTTAGTTTTGTTCAATGCAAAGGAGAAAGGGTTTCAAAGCCCACTTCCAGCTTCCAAAAATGGTAAAGCATAATGTGGCCAGAGCATGTCAGCAACAATGTGACGAAAAGTGAAGTAGGGGAAGTCGCCAGCAGTTTCATCGGCTGAATATTTGGGAAATGTTGTGGGAAATGTGGAGGTCCAGGCAAAAAGGGTCGGAATTCAAGTCTAAATCTATAACGGACCTCCAAATTACATTCCAAACACACTCCCAGATCCAAAATCGCCTAATGAATCTATCCGAGCCATCAGAATTCACATCCTAGACCTTCTACTTGTAAGTCAACATCTGATTGACTTTTCCTACTTAAGCTTCTAAATAAGAGAGTAAGTATCTCATTTCACTCCATGACCACTCTAAACACAGAACGGCTAACACGATTTGATGAACTACAGCTGAACAATACATAAAGAAGCAGAAATGGGGAGAATAGGACTGAACTCATGAAACGACTGACCGGGACGTTAGATATTTAGACTTATTCTATGACTGAATATCCCCTGCTATATGAAAAGGAAAAGTTTCTTTCATTTGGAAACATTCTCGAAATGCAAATTAAAGCAATAAAAGTCCACTTATATCTTCTAGCTATTACTCAAAGTGTTCCTCGGTTATTTACTTTTCTTATTCTCATCGAGCTTATAACGAGGGTTCGATCGAGATTGAATTTTATTGTTCATCCAGAGATCATGCTTGATCATCAGATTACAATTAGTTTGATCTTTCATTTTGTCTTAAATTTAATTACTTGTTGTTATTATATTATTCGTATTGAATTGGATCACATATCCTTTAAATTGCGTATAATTTAGTTGTTACACATTTTTGGGGTAAACATGTATAAATACTTTAAGTGTGTGTAAATTTTCAACATTGCTCCTAAAAATTTCAAATGTAAGAATAACAATCTTAACTATATATTCAATTTTTTTTTTTGTAAATATTAACAATTTCGAAATTTCACATTTAGGATTCTGCAATAGGACCGTACCCAATAAGAATAAGAATAAAGAATCTATTTTTATAAAGTTGAAAAGCAAAAGAAAATTGTGTGTGAAGAAAAGTGGTGTATAAGTTTGGCTTTGCTTCTTCGAGCGATGACCACGAAGCCACAATAAAAAGGAGGTATAATTATTATCCAGTGATGTGGTGGGATTGACGGAATCTCTCCGCTTATGATCGAGGCGATCAAGTTTGAGTTATGTAAATGATTTTTTTTTTAACAGGAATTGCTTCTTTCTCAAATAATATGGATCTAAATTATTCGAGTCAATAAATTTTTTTATACTAAATAATTAGAAAAAATCAAGATTAACATGAAAAGTGTATGAGATCGAATTTGATCAACCACGTTTCCAAATTGGCATGGATAGCCGCTAAGCGTATACAAGCTAAGGCAGGGGTACGACTCAAGAGCAATAGGAGAAACGGTACCATGAGTTCCGTCGACCCTCCCAGGATATGTATTTAGTTTCTATTTATTTTGATATTTCGAGGGGAGCCACTACTATATAAAGGAGATCCTAGCATTGTAAAAGAGGAGAAATGATAATTGAACTGATCTCTACCTCTCTTTCTCTCTCTCTCTCTCTCTCTCTCTCTCTCTCTCTCTCTCTCTGCGAATCTCTCTCACTAATCTCTCTCACTTAGTGAGATCAATACAAACGAAACATTTCGAATATCCTAGAATCTTATTATCTTCGATTACGATTTACCCTTGATTTCTTTTGATTGATTTGCTCGGAAAATATTTAATATCTTTTGAGTCAAATAATTTGGCGCCTTCTATGGGGAATTTGGCAATCGAAATCATAGTTCACACCTAGGGTATTAAAAAAAAATAAAACCACCTTCACCGCTCTTCACACTCCATAGAAGCCAAACGATGGCAGAAAGAGAAGCAAGGATGATGACAATAGCAGATGTCGCCACCAACCTCATAGACCCCCTCAACGAGGCCGGTAGGGAAAACATCACGAGCACCACACCAAGTAGTGTACCGGAAGAGGAGATCGCACCCTCTTCACTTGAATATCTGACGATTTTGCACGAGAAAGGGGCTTCTACATCTGCAGCCAAAGAAACACCCCCAGTAGTCAAAAAGCTACTAGAGGAATGGTTGACAAATACTCTAAGTAGCTTGCTCGAAAAACCACCTCAAGGGAATATCAGAGACTCGTCGGCGACAACTATCACTATCACCACCGGTGAACCCGGTATTGTACGAATGAACAATATTCATACCAATATCGAAGCCAGTGAAGGTGCAGTCGCAATCATACTGAAGAAAATGGAAGAAATGGAGAAAGATAACAAAGCGCTTCGTGATCAAATGAAAGAGCACAAGGAAAGAGTAAACAAAACTCCTAGCGCCCAAAGCTACTACCGAAATGCGACGTAGGAAGGTTCATTGAGCAACCGTATAGTGAGGAGGTTGCTCCTCACCCAATCCCAAAAACCTTCAAAATGCCACCATACTTGAGAATATATGATGGGACTACGGATCCCGAGGATCATCTTATCCACTATGTGACTGCTGCAAAAGGCAATGATTTATCAAAAGAGAAAGTACCGTCCATGATGTTGAAAAGGTTCGGAGAAATGTTGACAGCAAGGGCCTTAACATGGTACTCTCAACTACTAGCTAGGAAAATATCGACGTTCGAAGAGATGGCGGACAAGTTCGCCGCCGCCCATGTAGGAGCAAAGAAGGACGAAGCTAGGGTCAACGATATCTTTGCCATCAGGCAAACAACAAGTGAGTGACTCAGGGACTTCCTAGACAGTTTCAACAGGGTAATAATGAGTTTGCCAAACGTATCAGAGGGCATAGCAGTCACGACTTTCCAAAACGGGCTAAATAGAGGCGGTTCAAAAGCGACCAAGAAGCTGCTCAACCGACTCATGAAGTATCCCCCCGCCTCATGGGAAGAGATCAACCATGCCTATTGTGCCGAAGTGAGAGCAAATGAAGACGATCTTAACAGGCCAACCCAACAGCTAACAACGATACAATCAGAAGTAAGAAGGGATTGACGCAATTATGGACGATGGGAACAACTTCCATGCTTCAACAAAGAAAGGTATCAGCCATATGTCAGAACTCCCAATCCACCCCCTCCAAGGCACCTAGATGTCGTGCAGTGGCATGTCACCCCACTCTGACATGTAAGAGGTATGCCCCCTTTATTATCTGCTCATAACTTTTGCGTGACCCCTTCAAAAATAGTGTATGCACTGGAAAAGGCTGGGCCACAAAGGTATAGTGACCGTAGAAAATGAAATCAAATCCTAGTACAAGGAGGTCGAATGTCTTCTGCGAGTTCCATCAGGAAAGAGGACACAAGACCGAAGATAGCATAGGTCTACGATGAGGTAGTCAGAATTGTAAACCAAGGGTACCTGAAGGAGCTGCTTATCAACAAGGGAAAGGCCAACTTCGCCACGAGATCAATCCCAAGGACAACCAAAACCACCTTCTCCAGCACACACCATACAAATGATCATCGGTGATAGCGACGACTCAGCAGTCAACCACGTAAAGTCCACCACCACATACAAATTAAAGCGCACCATCACTCACTAACGGTATGACGACTTCGAAGAAAGTATCACCTTCAATAAGTCTGATACTAGCTGTTTTTCTCTTCCTTATTATGATTCTTTAGTTATAACTTTACGCATCGCGGATACTGATGTGAAGAGAATCATGGTAGACAACGAAAGCGGCGTTTGTATTATCCATCCAAGAGTCCTCGTGCAAATGAGATTCGAATACAAAATAATATCGCGTTGCCTAACACTAACGTGTTTTAACAATGTAGTAGAGCAAACCTCCGAAGAGATATCGTTGCCAGCCTTAGCAGGGGGAGTCACGCTGGAAACCACATTCCACGTCATGAATCAGGAAATGTCTTACAACGCCATCATATGGCATCCTTCGATACACGCCATAAGGGCCGTCCTTTCAAACTTCTACCAGGTAATCAAATTTCCCACCCCATGGGGAATATTTAGCATTCGATGTGAGCCACGCACCACTTAGGAATGCTATAGGATTGCCTAAAATTGCACACATATCAAATAGATGAAAGGAGCAAGTGCGGAAGCATAGCAATCAGCCATGTCGGGGATTAAAGTCAACTCGACAACAAAAGCCATCAAAGAACCAGACATCGTAGAAGCATGCAAAGCGACAGTCGAAGATCTCGAACCACTTCAACTGGATGATGCCGACCCTTCAAAGAAAGCCTACATCGGGCACAACCTCTCTGACCCAAGTAAGTACCATGAATTCTTAACTAATCAAGTAGATTTAATTTCCTTCTCTCATTCAAATATGCCGGGAATCCCGAAAAACATCACCACTCATAAGATGAATGTCAACCCACTTTACATGCTTGTATGGCAGCTGAGAAGGAAATTCAACGTCGTAATCAATGAGGCGGTCACTGAAGAAGTGGACAAGTTACCATCCAATGGATCCATCAGAGAGTCAAAGTACCTGCAATAGGTCGCTAATGTCGTCATGGTTTAAAAAAACAGGAAATTGAGAATGTGCGTGGATTTCACCGACCTGAATAAGGCATGCCCAAAGTATTCGCTCTCATGGACCCATATTGACAAACTGATCGACACAACAGCAGGGCATGAGCTGCTAAGTTTCTTAGATGCCTACTCCGGTTACAACCAAATCATGATGGCCGAAGAGGATCAAGAAAAGATAACTTTCATCACCCACCAAGGTACGTACTGCTATAAGGTGATGCCCTTCGGACTCAAAAATGCTGGAGAGACATATCAAAGATTGGTCACCAAAATGTTCAAGGAACAGCTCGGCAAGACTATGGAAGTCTACATCGATGACATAATAGTAAAGTCGACAAGAAAGGAGGATCACATTGATCATTTGAAAGAAGCCTTCGGGATACTGAGACAGTACGGGATGAAGCTAAACCTAGAAAAGTGCACCTTCGGCGTGGCCTTGGGAAATTCCTGGGTTTCCTCATATCACAATAAGGTATCAAAGTCAACCCGAATCAGATCAAGGCTATAGACGCAATACACGAGACTTTGAATAGCAAGAAGCATGTACAGAAACTGACAAGATGAATAGCCGCCTTGTCAAGGTTCATCTCTCGGTCCTCCGATAGATGTCATAAGTTCTTCAGCATGCTGAGAAAAGATCATGGGTTATAGTGGAACGAGGAATGTATCGAGGCCCTGAGAAAACTAAAAGCTTACCTATCTTCGCTGCAGTTACTCATCAAAGCAATCCCTGGCGATTGTTTGCTAGTACATCTGGGTGTATCCGAAGTTGTAGTCAACATAGTCTTGGTGTACAAAAATAAAGGTATGCAATCTCCTATTTACTATATCAGGAAAACCTTAGTAGATGCTAAAACATGGTATCCACACCTCGAGAAGTTGGCTCTGGCTTTGGTCGTAGCTTCATTAAATCTCAGACCTTATTTTCATTGTCATCCCATAAAAGTAATAACGACCTTCCTCCTGAGAAGTATTCTGCAAAACTCTGGTAGGCTCGCTAAGTGGGCCATAGAGCTCAGCGAGCATGACATATCCTATATCCCAAGAACCACCATTAAGTGGCAGGTACTTGCCGACTTTGTCGCCGACTTCAACGCAGAAATATTACCAAGGGAAGAACTAGAGACCTTTCGTGCATCCACTAATACAGACCCATGGACTCTCTACACTGACAGCGCTGCCAACGCCTCGGGATCTGGACTGGGACTCGTCCTCAAAGTTCCAACGGGAAAAATAATTCGTCATTCTATACGATGCCCCGAGATGACTAACAATGAGGCCGGGTATAAGTCCGTAATTGCAGGTATGAAATTAGCCAGCAAATACGGGGCCAGGAGACTCATCCTCCACTGTGACTCCCAACTTGTAGTAAATCAGGTCACCGGAATTTACAAATTCAAAGAACATAGGCTACAAAATACCAATCAGAGATCCATAAGTTGATGCCTGAATTAGACGAATGACACTTTGAGCAAATCCCCAGGGCAAAATATTTCGAGGTAGATGGCTAAGTAAAACTAGCTGCGGCCACCAAGTGTATCAGCAAAGAAAGTGTGGTCACCCTCCTCCATTCGGCCATCGACCATGTCGAGGTACTCTCTTTAAACCTTACTTGGGAGTGGCGCCACCAAGTTGCATCCTATCTGTATGACAGAACACTCATACATGACAGAAAAATCCAAGATGCTCTGCGGTACAAGCCGCCCGATACAACCTGTTAAACCATGATCTCTACAAGATGAAGTTTGGCTTCCCCCTCGCTAAGTGCATGGGCCACATTAAACAAGACTTAGAAGAGGAGCATGAAGGCCACTGTGGCGCTCATACAGGTAATCGCGCCCTCGTCCGATGCATCATCCGAGCCGGTTATTACTGGCCCACTATGATAAAAGAAGCAGCAGAGTATGTCCGCGGTGCAAAACGTACACCCCCATGATACACCATCGGGGAGAGCTTCTCCACTAAGTCACCTCGCCTTGGCCCTTCATCAAGTGGCGAATGGATATAATCGGTCCTCTTCCAGCAGGACAACGAAAGGTACGATTTCTTCTAGTTTTGACTGACTATTTTTCTTAAGCGGGTGGGAACAGGCGTGTACGCACAGATATGTGAAAAGGAAATAACCGCCTTCATATAGAAAAACATGATATGTCTTTTCGGCATCACCAAAGGAATTAGTTGCGACAATGGCCCCCAGTTCATTGGTAAGAAGACAATTGATTCTTCGAGAAGTGGCACATTAAGCGGATACTTTCCACTCCATATCATCCCGCCTCCAATGGCCAAGACGAGTATTCCAACAAAACAATATTGAACATACTAAAAAAGAAGCTCGAGGAAGCTAAAGGGCTATGGCCCGAATTACTACCTGAAGTGTTGTGGGCATACTGGACCACACTCAAATCCATCACAGGAGAAACACCTTACTCGTTGGTCTACGAAACCAACGCACTCATACCCTTTGAAATCGGGGAGCCAAGCCTGAGATATTCACATAACAGCGGGGCTGAAAACGATGAAAGCAGATTGCAAGACTTGGATAAAGCCGAAGAACGAAGGGACATGGTCCATATAAGAGTGACGGCTCAAAAGCAGCAGGCGGAAAGATATTACAACAAGAAATCCAAAATAAGACCACTTAAAGTGGCGATTATGTCCTCAAAGCCAAAATATTGGCATCAAAAGACCCGAGTGGAGGAAAATTGGGTACCAACTAGGATGGACCATACAATATCATAGCAGCAGCGAACAAAGGAGCATTCCAGTTAGAAACAATGGAGGGAAAAACACTCCAAAACAACTAAAACGTCGCCCATATCAAATACTTCCACTTCTTAAAGGCGTCTTTCGAGTCGTACTCTTTTTCCCTCACCCGAGTTTTGTCCCAATTGGGTTTTCTCATGGAGGTTTTTAACGAGGCGGAGGAAAGGATACGTGGTGGTATCTGAGAGCAAGTTTATCACATCGGCTAGTCTACATTGTCTCTGGGCCGATATAATAAAGGGACTACACTTGTCAAATCTCCATTATACAGCTTTTCTCCGTTATGTAAACGACTAAGGCCATTTTTCCATTGTGTAAATGGCTAAGGACATTTTCTCCATTGCGTCAATTTTCTCCATTGTGTAAACGTCTAAGGCTATTATCTCCATTGCATCAACGGCCAAGGCCATTGACATCAAGGTTCGACCCAATTCGACCACGACGGATAACACTTCGACGACAGTCGAAGTAAAATCCTATTGACTAAGGCCGTTGACATCAAGGTTCGACCCAGTTTGACCACGATGAATAACTCTTTGACGACGGTCGAAGTAACATCCTATTGATTAAGGCCGTCGTCATCAAGGATCGACCCAGTTCGACCCCGACGGATAACACTTAGACAACAGTCAAAGTAACATCCTATTGGCTAAGGCCGTCGAAGTCAAGGTTCAAACCAGTTCGACTATGATGGATAACAATTCGATGACAATCAAAGTAATATCCTATTGGCTAAGGTCGTTGATATCAAGGTTCAACCCAGTTCGACCACGATAGAAAACACTTCGACGACAATCGAAGTAACATCCTATTGGCTAAGGCCGTCGACATCAAGGTTCAACCTAGTTCGACCACGGGGGATAACAGTGTGACGACAGTCGAAGTAACATCCTATTGGCTAAGGCCATCAGCATCAAGGTTTGACCCAGTTCGACCAAGACGGATATACTTCGACGACAGTCAAAGTAACATCCTATTGGCAAAAGCTGTCGAAATCATTTCGAACCCGCTCAAGTCACGATGATGTTTTAAACAAAAAAAGGGGGAGAAAAGAAGAAACAAAAAAACAATCAGAAAAGAATAAAGACAAAAATAAAGCTTATATATCATAGCAAAAATATATCTACATTCAACACCGCGAAAGGGCCCTATTACATTCCCAAAACAATAAGAAGAGCAACAAAACATGTAAAGGTTCAAGGCTCCTCACCACCCTGCACGTCGCCTCCTGGACAATAAACCTCATTATACCAGGAGTCAGAGTCTAGACGGTCGACGTCATCCAAAGTGTAGCCTTTCCGATCAGGGGAGTCAGAACTATATCCGTAATCTTTACGGCCGGCCGAGCCTCACTCCGTCATACCTGGACTTGCTCCTCTATCGCTCGACCCGCAGCGTGAAAATCTTTGTACATGTAAAGTCTGGCTTCCCCAAAAATCCACATCTCATACATGTTACGACGCATATTCGAGTCAGACGGGGGGGCGAGATGAGGAAAGTTGTGAAGGTTGAACCCCATCCTCAGACCTTGAGAGACACCGTTCATAAGAGTGCTAATCTCTGCCACCCAAACTTCAAGTTTAGCGGTCAAATCTGCCACCCAATGCTGAAGGTCGGCATTCTCAGCCGCCACCCCCGAATGAGCTCGAGATCATCATCCCTTACCTTAAAGAGTGCTTCCAACTCACTACTACGAGCTACGGCTCTAACCAACTCGTCTTCAACCTTCTCCAATTTAGCCCCCCTAAGTTCTAGCTGGGCCTTCCTCAGTTCAAGACACTCACGAGACACCCGAAATTTGGGGTCTTGTGTTAGAATAAGTGCTTAATGCTAGAGGGGGGGTGAATAGCGTTATAATAAAAAATAGTGTAAACTTGCGGAATCAAAAAATTGCAGGAATGAAATAAGTGCGGTAAGTAAATAATAAGGAACGAACGCACCGATGTTATCCTGGTTCACCACAACCCGTGGCTAGTCCAGTCCCCGAGAGACTCTCTCGAGATTCCACTAACTTCGTTAAGCTTACGGGTGCTTAACAAACCGTTACACTTGCTCAAGGATTCGCACCTTAAGACTTCTCTTGCTTGAGGATACCTCACCCCAAGACTTCTCTGTTAAGCTTACGGGTGCCAAACAAACCGTTACAACTTGAGAACTTGAGTCACACAAGTCTCAAACAACCTTGCTCGAAGATTCAACACTCCAAGACTTCACACGAAGGAACAAAATATTCCTTCTTACAACAAGGGATTATAAACTTCCCTTCAAGTGTATAAAAACACTTAACACTCACTTAAACAAGACTCTCTTAATAGAGTAGATATGAGTAAACAAGTACGCTCAAGAACACAACAATAAATTCAAAGAATTGGCTCTCAAAATGTGATAAAAATGATCAAAATGATATTGAAAGTATTTGAAAGCTTATGAATGTTTAGGTCAGAAGTTGTGTGTTTAATGAGTGATTTTGGGGTGTATTTATAGCTCCAAAATCACTCCTAGCCGTTGCTAAAATCATAAAGACAGATTCTGAAAATCTGTAGGTTAGTCAACTAACTTATGGTTATTCGACTACCTACTAGCCGTTGGGCTGGCAACGGTCATCAGGATAGTCGACTATCTGATATGGATATTCGACTATCTTGGCAACGGTCATCAGGATAGTCGACTATCCAATATCAGATCTTCGACTTCTGACCTTGCGGAAATGGTTCGTTTTTAAAACAACTAACTTATTGAAAATAAGTTATAAAATGTTTTTCAAAGCTTTGATTGAAGATATTAAATATCTTAAATATGAAAAACAATTGTAATGACCATTCCGGATCAATAAAAACATTTAAAATCATTTCGTTTTAAATGTATTGAAAATATTTATTATATAACATTTAAAACCAATTTGTTTTAAATGTAATAAAAATATTTATAATATGCATATATTGTAAAATCATTTATGATATGCATATATTGTAAAATCATTTATGATATGCATATATTGTAAAATCCATTTTATGAGAGACGCCAAGACTCAAACTTAAAGTCGGATCAAGATCACAATAGAGACAATATAAATAAGACTCAACAAAAGGTCTTCATTTATTTTCATTTCTTCATATCTTTTCTTGATCTTGTCTTCAACTCCTTGGACTCCAATTTTTGTCCGCTCAAATAATGCGCATATTAAATTCGCATATCAAATCCTATCTTCCCCCTTGTATGCTTTTGCATATCTACAAAATAAATACACTAGTTAAAATATAAATCAAAGTGTATTCAATAATAACTCACATTTATTTGGCATATATTATTTTTCATCTAAATCGGTTTGTCAATTATGAAAACATATAAATATGAACATACATATATGTTCCAACAATTTTTCCCTTTTTGATTATGGCAAACCTTCATGGGAATATGCATATACCCTTATATAAAACTATGCCAAATATAAGACAAGTCATTATTGAGTTCCCCCTCAATTTATGCAATAAAATAAATGTGCATATAAATAAATAAGTAAGCAATATACCCTTATCTTCCCTAATGCATGGAAAAAGATAAATATGCATATACTACCCTTATCTTCCCCCTTTTGACATTAACAAAAAGATAATTTCATTAATGAAGAAGGAAAATTACAATAAGAGTAATTGAAAATACATTTCAAATAATGAAAAATACATTTCAAATAATGAAAATACAAATCAAGAACTTTCATCGTCGTCTAAATCGTCGCTAGAAGTACTTGCAGAATAGACGTGAGAATATGAATAATTGACATGGTCAAAATATCCGTGGATTTCGTCACTAAGTCGTCGCACATTTCTTTCCATGCGAGACACATTTCTATCGATTCGATTCATTGAAGTTGATAGAGAAGCAAGTTGTTCCGAGATGGTTTGAAGAGACGCATCCGGTTGAGCACGAGGACGACGAGCTTGAGTTGGAGGAGGATGAGGAATTTGATCATGGCCATGGAAAGAAGTCTCGTGTATTTCCCAATGGTTGGTACGATTTTTCTTTGTGCCAACATTGGTGTTGATTTGAGACGCTTCAAGAAGATGCATCATAAGAAATGCATATGGAAGAGGTTTGTCACCTCCTATAGAATCAAACATATGTGTAAGAACAAATTTACACCAATTTATGCGTGCTTTGGAAACAATAGCATGCATGATTTATGCGTCTTCACGGCCAATTGTGGTGTGATTGCTTTTCCTGGTGAGAATCCGAGTGATAATGTAAAAAATCAAACGAAATTCAGGAAACATTCCTTTAATGGGAGCTCTCTTTTGCTCTTGAGAAAATTCAAAGGGTCCAATTCCAATAAGGTTGAAAAGGACTTGTTCATCATAGAGTATTCCTTCGACACCGGAATATTGATTGATGTCTTGGCCATCACGAGGAAGATTCGTGAGAGCTTGAATATTTTCTTCACTTAGAAGAATAGGAATACCATTAACTTTGGTAGAGAGTACCCAATCCTCATCTTTCTTAAGATTTGAATAGAAAGCTTGAATCAAAAGAGGATGAATGAAATCATATTTCAAATATACAAAGTCGATTATTGAACTTTGTAGAAGAATATTGGAATGAATGGAATCCGCAAGATATCTTCCGGTGGTGAATTGAGGTGGAAGAATTTCTCGATTATCAAACTTTTGAATAAATCTTTGTAGTTCGACTTCTTGTTCGAACCAAAGAACCGATCCATCATCATAGCCAAATATAGATGGAGGAGTATTGGAAGAAGAAGGGACATTCTTTCCGGCACGAGAACGTTTAGAACTTCTATTTGCCATTGAAATTTGTAGGCTAGAAGAACTTTTGAAAGAAATTTGGAATAGAATTTTTGAAGAGAATTCTTGAGCAAGAATGATTTTGGTGTGAAACAATGAGTACACACTATTCCTATTTATAGAGTTCAAGAAAACATAGCATTGAATGACAAAAATCATATTTTTGGACTGATTTAAACGGCTATAAAACGGTCAGATTTTTGAAAGCTGGCCGTGGATAGTCGAATATCTTATTGGATAGTCGACTATCTGGGAACTATAGTCGAATATCTTCTGGGATGGTCGACTATCTGGAAATAGCTTGATTTTCTGGATAATCAAGTTATTCGAATAACTGCAAGTTAGTCGACTAACTTCGACGACTTTGAAAAATCGTTTAAACAGAAAATATTGGAAAAATAGTTTTTATTTTATGGAATTCGTTTATTTAAAAATAAACTATATTTTTTGTAAAAATATATATCATAATTTTATGAAAATAATTTTATCAAAACAAATATGCTATTTCCAAAATCAAAAATTCAGAAGCCAAAAAAAATATCGACTTGAATTAAAAACTTCATCTTAGTTCCCCCTGTCTTTAGGGCGATACCTGCAAAAAGGAAGAAAGTAAACGTCTCCGACGCTCAAGTCAGTAATTATTCAATAAAACAAAAACAATACTAACTTGTTTCTTGCTAAACCAAGAAACTAAGGAGTTACCAAGCAAAAGGCAAGTGCCACTATTGCTTTTGCGGTCTAATCTGCATCCTGCAAGATCAGAGACGGAATAGCCAATTAATTGGCGTGAAGGACCTTTGGGATACCAAAGTCCCACATTTAAAGTTCCAATTAGGTACTTCATTATTCGTTTAACCGCAGAAATATGTGATTCCTTTGGACATGATTTATATCTAGCACATCAATAAACGCTAAATATTATATCAAGTCTACTAGCAATAAGGTAAAGTAAGGAATGATCATACCTTTGTAATTCTTGGTATTGCTCTCCTTACTTTTCACATTTCTGTCAAGATGGTCATATAAATTCATTGAAGTGGCCATTGCTTTGGTGTTGCTTATTTCAACTAGATTTAGCAACTCATTGCAATATTGAGTTTGACAAATGAAAGTTCCCTCTTTCATTTGTTTTACTTGCAACCTCAAGTTGAAATTAAGTTCGTCCATCATTGACATCTCAAATTTTGCTAGTCATGAGTTTTAAAACTCCTTGCATACAAATTTATTAGTTGCTCCAAACATAATATCATCAACAAAAATTATTTTTAAAATACAAGAAATATCATCAAGATAATATCATCAATAAAATTCATGCAATCTATTTTTCCTTAATGAAAAATTCCCCCTCAAATAAGGCAAGCTAGAATGTAAAGACATTCCCCCTTACTTGACGCATATCGCCTAAACACTTCCTCTTTTGGCATTTAGCAAGAAGAGAGTATATTAAGGCTACTTCCCTTTTTCGACATTTCCAGAATGTCAAAATAAAATAGGAAAGACAATGAGGAGTATGCAATATGAAGATTGCTAGAAATTTATCAAGACATACCAACAAAACATAGATATACCAATTGTTATAAAACAATGATAAAACCATTTGTTGGAAAACATAACAAATGTATCAAATGTTATTTTATTAACAGTGATACTAATTGTTATTTTTAGTAAAATATATTACCAAAAAAAATGTCAACTGTTAATATACAACAAATCAACAGTTTTATTAAAACCATAAATCAAATTTTGAAAAAATATACCAACCATTATTCAGACCAAAAGATATATTCATCAAGAGTCAATTTTTAACAGAAATACTTTTATCAACTGTCAAAAACATGAATCATTTATTTCAGGAATATATCAATTATTTTTCAAACCAAAAATAGCATTCATCAAAAACATGAGTGAGAAGTTCTTTTTTTTTTTGACAAAAATATGCTAACAGTTAATACACACCAAAAAAAATTATTTATTTTTCTAGTATATACCAACAGTTATTTAAACCACAAATGACAATTATCAAATCATAAATGAAATGTTTTTATTAGAAGCAAGCTAACAGTTAATACATACCAACTGTTATCAATTGTTGCACAAACATTTCAAAGGTTATTTTTATCAAAAAGATACTAATTGTTAACACTTATCAACCATTAGATTCTTATCAAAGAATAACTAACAATGATCAATCATTATTTCTAAAAAATAATTGATACCAATTGTTATTTTAAAAATTTATCAAAACATGAATTAAAAAAAATTGATACCAAAAATAATTATCAAAACATGGATCAATCATTTAATAATTGATACAAATTTTCAACATATGAATCAACAAAGATAATTGATATTATTTGTTAACAAGGATATCTCAATTGTTAACACATATCAACTATTACGATACATCAAAAATTTCAACAATATAAGAACCAAATTAACAACAAATATGTTAATATCGGTTGCTGGCACATATCAACAATTCGGTTTTTATCAAAAAGGATAACTAACCGAAATTCACCCTTGATGCAATGAGGTGTCGTGCTTGGTGCATCTACTACAATATTGTAGCCTTCAAGCACACCTGCAAAAGTACCTAAAAATAGGTTTTTGGTACCCAAACACTTTTGGGTCCTTGGGGGTTAGACAAATAATAATCATAGCCAAAAGATAAATCCCTATGTTTTGCGAAACATGTGGGTGCTATATGTCCTACCCGGTTGCAGTAGTGACATACAACATTCGGGTTGCGCATATGCCTAGGTTGTGCTAAATACGTTCTAGGTGATCTAAAATCATCATTCCTAGGAGCGTTGAAATTCCTAGAGTTATTTCTAGGCGGTCTAGAATGATTATTTCTAGACTCATTAGCACAATTCCTAGAGTCGTTTCTAGGTGTCCTAAAAAGATTATTTTTAGACTTATTATTAAAAATCCTAGTATCGTTTCTAGGTGGTCTAAAAAGGTTAATTCTAGACTCATTCCTAGAATTATTTCTAGGTTGCCTAAAATGATTATTTCTAGGCTCACTTGAACAAATCCTAGAATTATTTCTAGGTGGTGCATCATAATTTCTAACATGATTCTTATTCTTTTTACGCCTTTTATTTTTCTTAGGCTTTTTCTTTTTAATCTCTTCAACTGTTTTAGGAATGTCTACACTACGTTTTTCTAGTGTGTTCCTAAGTTCTATGTTCTCTAATTTCAAGGAATCACAAGATAAGAAAATAGAGCATTTATCAATTGAAGAAGCTTCATTCATCGCTTTAATTTTATTTCTAAGATCGCCATTGTCATTTTTCAAAAAATTATTTTCTTTTTCTAAAACTTCAATTTTATTTTTAAGAACTCTAGTGACATTTTCAAAAGAATTCTTTTCTTCTTTTAGCTTCTCATTTTCACTAGTCAATCTTTCAAAATCTATTTCTTTCAAAGAAAGTGTTTTCTGAAAATCTGTTTCTTGCAAAGAAAGTGTTTTCTTCAATTCTCTTATCGTTTTGGAAGCATTAACAAATTCACCATACAATTCACCATAGGCATTTTGTATTTCTTCAAACGAGTGAGAGTTAGAAGTACTTACCTCTTCTTCTTTGTTTGCCATAAGACACCGGGCAGTTGGTTCATCACATGAGCTGTCCGCTTCTTGAGGCGTACTTTCATAAGTGTCCTCAAGCTTGTCCCACATATCTTTAGCAGTTTTGCAGTGGGAAATTTTCCGATAGTCCTCTTGATTCAAAGCGCTATACAACATATTGATTGCCTTGGTATTGTATTCACTTACCATGGCTTCCCCAACTTTAGTCGTCATTTGCTCACCATACTTGATGATTTGCCATAGATAAAAGTTGTTTGATTTGATGAAGATTCTCATCCACTTCTTTCCAATATGTGTAATTGCTTCCATCAAATATTGGAGGCAAAAAGGTAAGGTGACCTTCACCTATTCCTGCAAAAGCACTACTAGTAGAAGCCATATAAGGATTCTCTCAAACTGTTAAGACTTACAGAGAGTTAGGCTCTGATAACAATTGTTAGAATAAGTTCTTAACGCGAGAGGGGGGGTGAATAGCGTTATAATAAAAAATAGTGTAAACTTTCGGAATTAAAAAATTGCAGGAATGAAATAAGTGCGGTAAGTAAATAATAAGGAACGAACGCACCGATGTTATCCTGGTTCACCACAACCTGTGGCTAGTCCAGTCTCCGAGAGACTCTCTTGAGATTCCACTAACTTCGTTAAGCTTACGGGTGCTTAACAAACCGTTACACTTGCTCAAGGATACCGCACCTTAAGACTTCTCTTGCTTGACGATACCTCACCCCAAGACTTCTCTGTTAAGCTTACGGGTGCCTAACAAACCGTTACAACTTGAGAACTTGAGTCACACAAGTCTCAAACAACCTTGCTCGAAGATTCAACACTCCAAGACTTCACACGAAGGAACAAAATATTCCTTCTTACAACAAGGGATTATAAAATTCCCTTCAAGTGTATAAAAACACTTAACACTCACATAAACAAGACTCTCTTAATAGAGTAGATATGAGTAAACAAGTATGCTCAAGAACACAACAATAAATTCAAAGAATTGGCTCTCAAAATGTGATAAAAATGATCAAAATGATATTGAAAGTATTTGAAAGCTTATGAATGTTTAGGTCAGAAGTTGTGTGTTTAATGAGTGATTTTGGGGTGTATTTATAGCTCCAAAATCACTCCTAGCCGTTGCTAAAATCATAAAGACAGATTCTGAAAATCTGTAGGTTAGTCGACTAACTTATGGTTATTCGACTACCTGCTAGCCGTTGGGCTGGCAACGGTCAACAGGATAGTCGACTATCTGATATGGATATTCGACTATCTTGGAACCGGTCATCAGGATAGTCGACTATCCAATATCAGATATTCGACTATCTGACCTTGCGGAAATAGTCCGTTTTTAAAACAACTAACTTATTGAAAATAAGTTATAAAATGTTTTTCAAAGCTTTGATTGAAGATATTAAATATCTTAAATATGAAAAACAATTGTAATGACCATTCCGGATCAATAAAAACATTTAAAATCATTTCGTTTTAAATGTATTGAAAATATTTATTATATAACATTTAAAACCAATTTGTTTTAAATGTAATAAAAATATTTATGATATGCATATATTATAAAATCATTTATGATATGCATATATTGTAAAATCATTTATGATATGCATATATTGTAACATCCATTTTATGAGAGACGCCAAGACTCAAACTTAAAGTCGGATCAAGATCACAATAGAGACAATATAAATAAGACTCAACAAAAGGTCTTCATTTATTTTCATTTCTTCATATCTTTTCTTGATCTTGTCTTGAACTCCTTGGACTCCAATTCTTGTCCGCTCAAATAATGCGCATATTAAATTTGCATATCAAATCCTGTCTTCCCCCTTGTATGCTTTTGCATATCTACAAAATAAATACACTTTAGTTAAAATATAAATCAAAGTGTATTCAATAATAACTCACATTTATTTGGCATATATTATTTTCCATCTAAATCGGTTTGTCAATTATCAAAACATATAAATATGAACATACATATATGTTCCAACATCTTGCTGGAAAAGGTCCGTCGATGCTTGATGCTTGGAGCGGTACCGTCGGTACTTCATGACCATCTTGTCAAATACGGTCTCCTTTTTCTGTTCACGACGCCTCCGCTCCACCTCCAAAATGAGGGTCTGAGAAGAATTGAAGAAATTAGCACACATTAAGCCAACCTTATAATTAAAAAAATAATAAAACAACAAAAGGGTTACCTGTAAAGTCATGCCGGCGACCCTTCGAGACAAGTACGCATCACCGACGGCCCTGAGCGACTCATTCTCAGGGGCGGCTCATAGCAAAGTAGCTCTGACGCGGTCTGTTCGTTGTTTGGCAATAAATTAAAAGCCCCCGGGATCACAATTTGATAGTCATACTCGTCCGACATTATCTCCACATGCGTGAGACCCTTCGCAAGCTCGTCTGCATCCTCCTGGGCGATCTCGGAGTCTGATCCATCAACTTCCCGGCCAACTCCATCGACATTGGTCATTGAACCACCCTCAGCAGCACGTGCCGAAATAGTACCAGCAACAGTACTCTCCTATTGGGTCGACCTTCCAGAACGGATGGCGTCGTCCATGAATACGGGTCTAGGCATTCGTTGGGGCACGCTACTCATTTCATCTTCTCCAGCCACCCCTTGCATGTCTAGAGTCTCCGCCTTTTCCTCTCCATCGGTTTTTCACCCTTAGGAGACTCATCTACAGGCTACGGAGCCGCTACCGACGACGTCGACTCTCTCACAAATGTTGCCGCCGATGCGGCTCCCTGCAAAGGGACTATAGGAACACCTCCTCGTACGGACATGCACAATATCTCCTGAGTATCCGAAGCAACACCGGACCATGTAGAAGTAAGCACTATCTTCCTTTTCTTATGAGAGACTCATCATGTTTCCATGAAGATAAAACAGTCTGTGAAAATTTCAAAACCCGTTAAACAAAGTCAAAAATATACCTGAAGGGGCTGCGGGGCAATAATTCTAGGGAAAAGCAGGCCATGTGCGAGTCCTTTCTGCATACAGCAACAGGTCGGTACCCATTTGCTGATGCCGGTAACGAGCCGAGGTGTGTGAGCTACGGCTAAAATGGAAAAAGCTAGAACCACAACAGTCACAAATTATGAGGAATTCAGTGAATAGAGACATTTATGTTTCGAATTCCACTTCTCTGAGAACCCGATAGGGTCAGAAACCAGGTGTTCGGTCCTAACAACAAAATACCTACGCCAAAATCCGTGACTAGGTCGGTCATCGGTATTGACCACTAGCCCCTTTGTACCACGGCTCCTTAAGTGTAGCATGGTGCCCCTCAGGTAGCCGGCACTGAATAACAGCAAAAGATGGTGGACGGAGACCTCGCACCTGATCAGATCCGCGTATTTGGACAACAACCGACATACTTTTAGGGCATATAGCATAAGCTAAGACGGGCATACATTATAGAAACGGCAGAGCTCCTCTGCCAAAGGGAAAATGGGAACACCGTAGCGAATCAAGAATGGATATTCGTAGAAGATGCAATATCCCTATCTATGAATGTCTACATAATCCGCCCCCGCTGGAACTAAATCTATGTGAGCAGATATGTCGTGCGTCACACGAAGATCATCTAAACGATCTTATAGAAACTCGGAGTGTTCCGGAGGTTGTGTAGGAGAGTCTTTGTTGAAATCATTCCGAGATAGGAGGTGTTTCGGCAACAGATTCTCCACTGTGAGAGGGCTGATATCCTCTTCTTCCTCCTTCTCACCACCACCTGAGGGAGGCAGCATATTCGATGGAGTAGTCTCAGTCACCCTCATATTATCCCGCCAAGATTTGGGCATGGTTTTTGTTCAAAGATGAAATTGTGCATGGCAGAACGGAGGAGAGGGAAATTGCCGAGCAATGGAGAAGCGCCGAAGATAGAAGATGTTTCTTAAGAAAGTGGAAGGTTATAAGTGACTAAATTTATATCAGGTTAAACCCTTCCCCTATTTATAGGGTTGGGTGGCCCTAAAAATTGAAGAGACTGATTTCAAATCGTAACGGAAAACAAAACGTCAGAACACCTTTTGTGCTACCTCGGGAATATGCATAATGATGATGCATGCGAGTGCTGATGTCACCCGAGTAAAGAAATTACGCGTCAGCATTTCAACGGTCATGAGTGTTTGCCTACGGCTTTTGAACAAGGTCAAGCTCTCCCTGAACGAGGATATTGACTCTATCTATCGAGGACGCACCACACTCCGACCCCAACGAACGGAGGGACTAACTGTGTGGGGTCGAATTTGACCAACTATGTCTCTAAATCGGCACGGATAACCGTAAGCATATACAAGCTGGGGCAGGGGTACGACTCAAGAGCCATAGGAGAAACGGTACCATGAGTTCCGTCGATCCTCCAAGGATATGTATTTAGTTTTTATTTATTTTAATATTTCGAGGGGAGCTCCCTACTATATAAAGGGGATCCTAGCATTGTAAAAGAGGAGAAATGATAATTGAACTACCTCTCATTCTCTCTCTGTGAATCTCTCTCACGTACTGAGATCAATACAAAAGAAACATTTTGAATATCCTAGGATCTTATTATTTTCAATTATGATTTACCTTTGATTTTTTTTGATTGATTTGCTCGGAAAGTATTAATATTATTTGAGTCAAACAAAAAGGCCAAACTGTTAGGAAACGTGGTAATCACGCGTTAGCAAACGGTCACACTAGCTCTTCTCAAGCTTCAAGCCCAAATTTATTCGTTCTTCAGGGATAAGTTTTCCTAAATATTGGTAAAAAAAGTTTGGAATAAGTGCTGATATATTTATTATCTATAAGTATTTAATTTGATCATTTAATTTATATGCTTTAGTTTAAATAATTGTCACATTGTTAACCATTGTAGCAAGTTAAGTATCATATGTTTTAGATTACCTACATACATTCTTATTTTAGACAATTGGCAATAATTACCTTTAAATTAATATAATTGTATTTATCAATGTATACAGATTCACAAACTGATCATAGGACTCAATTATTGGTACAAAAAAAAAAATTCCGATAGCAGTGGCTATAACTTACATCAAAAATTATTTCAAAACCCAAACCTCATCGGCATGTGTGTAAAAAAGAACTACTCTACACAAACGCCAAAGTTTCCGTCACTATTCTTCGGGTGAACAGTGTTTTAATCATTATTCATCGGGCATATCGCCGGAATTCGGTGGTAGATTGTCACAATTTTGATGTCACGAGATCCCCTTCTCTTTGTGAACAATCCCCAATTGATTTTTTCCTTAAATCTATAACCAATTTTCCTACATCTTAAATCTTGTTTTCAAGATTTACTGTAGCACACTCATTTTCTGAAATTTTCAGCGCTATTTCCTTCCAATAGTGTGGTTGTGACGGATCCTACTTGACGTATAAAGCAACCATGGAACCTTCGCCCTCTCCCCAGTCTCATGCTGTGGGAGAGGCTATTCAAAACAATTATGAAAATCAAACAACTCACGGTACCAAACAAACATATGCATTGCAACTTGATGGACAACAATCTGCCACAACAAAATCAAAACTTGAACTCCGTCCTGTTACGTTTGAGCATGGAATACCTACTGTTGAATTCACAGTAGATGAAGTGAATTCATTCACAAGGGAGGAAGGTCTTCAACAAGCAGTTGCAATTAAATTTTCATATGGAAAGCCCGAGCTTCAGGAGCTGAGACAGATTTTGCCGAAGCAATTCGATGTCAAAGTTAATTGCAACATTGGACAGCTAGAATATCGGCATATTCTGGTAAGATTCGATCTATTTGAAGATTTGCTCATGTCGTATCAAGAAGAACTGGTTATGTTAAGGCAAAAGGAGACGATTTTTTCTTTAGGACATTCTCATGGACAATGGGATTTAACCCTCGTGAAGAAACGTTAAAAGCTGTGGCTTGTACTCTTTTCCTGAACTGCCAGCAAATTTTTTCGCAAAAAAATCCTTAATGTCTATTGCATCTGATGTGGGAAATCCTCTTGCAGTAGATAAGGCTACGAAAGATTGAACGCGACCTAGTATGGCACGAGTTAAAGTCTTGATTAACTTACTGGACAAACATCCAAAGAAAATCAAGATCAAGATAGTTGATATGAAATCTGGAAAAATAGCTGAATACGACCAGCGGATCGTCTTTGATAATTTACCTAAATACTGCACGTATTGTAATCATCAAGGTCATGATGTAAAATCGTGTCGTTGGAGTACAGAGGAAGTAAATGAACAAGCATTTCATGTTCACGAATCTGAAGGCCGGAGCAGTCTGGCTAAATTAGGAGGTAATGCCAGGGAGTACTTGAATGCTAATCTTGCAGCTCGAAGCATTGAAGGGGTTCGACCTAATGTGATTGATGATGTAGGACAAAAAATTGTTTTCAATGCCAAATGGTGACATTGCACAGCTTTGTAAAGGTCCATCTGCTATTCCATTGAATGTTCCTTTGAATGTTTTAAGTGAAAATGTGGTGTCAAATTTGGAACCTACTGATGCAACTACTGTGGCAGCACCTCACAATTCAAACAAGACTGAACAGTTTTTGATTGAGCAGCAACATTTGTTGCATAATAATATCAATAAGAATCCTACTCTGTTTGGTCAAGGAAATGGTACAAATTTGGAGGCTTCGGATACTTTCAAAGCTACTACATATCCTTCTGTTTTATCAGTTCAACTAGGGGAGAAGTGGACTGTTCAGAATCTACTAAATGCTTCAAACATTACTGCACAACAAGGATGTAATGATTTGAAAAAAGCATCAGTTTTGGTTATTTCTAAGCATACCAATTCAAATAAAATATGCAAAGGTCAGCATTGCAAGTCCAATGTGCAGCAGCTAGCATCAGGGGAGGTAAATGTACCAGCTAGTGTAGATTCCATTTTTAAGCCAAATATAGCATTGGATAGCATTAAATAGGCTGGGCAAAATGAAGAGGTGGATGACCAATGTGATGTTATGGAATTGGAGTTTGCAGCATCTGTTACAAAGGATAGCAAGACTACCAACTGGATAGTACAAAATGAAGCAGCTGCTGCAGTTTCTAATTTTTCGAAGCTGCATTCTACACTTCCTTTGCAATATACTGTTGATCGAGCTGTATTTGAGATTGATAACCATGATGTTGTGACTGAAATTCTTCACATAGCAGCAACTCCTTCAGATGATGATGTTGCGCAGAAATCATTTCGACAAGATACCTCTAACCAGCATGACATGTTTCAACAAGGCAGTGTAACTATTTCTATAGGTACAGTTGCTGCTGATGTCTCTAATGCTGCCTTAGTTCAAGGAGATTTTGCTTTAGAGCCTACTTATGCTAGACAACACACGAGGGAATCTAAATAACATATTACAAAGGATAATTGGTCATCGATGTCCAACAAAAAAGTAACTCCAAAAACCAAAAAAAAATCCAGATTGCAGAAAACAGTCCAGTTGTACCTTCAAATTCAAACTCATTTGTTGCACTTGTAAATGTGAATGATGATGATGGAAAGTTCTTGGGAGAAAATTTGCAGATGGTTGAGAGTTATTATCAAAATAGCTCAGCGACTACAACAGCAGTGAATACAGCTCATGTTAATGATCCAAATATGCAAATACAGGCCAGAGATCAAAATTCTTCCACCATCTCTAGTCCTCATGTGAAGAAGATTATCAAAGATTATGAGGAACCATCAATCACCATTGGAAATAACAAAGAATTCATTCAACCAAAGATGAGGGACATGGTCATTAAATCGAAACTGTGGAAAGACCAACGAGAGCTTGATGATGATGAGGGCTGGGTGATGGACTCACTGGTTTTTAATCTGAAGAAGATGACCAAGAGTATTATCAGGACAGTGATGGAGAGGACATTGATGATCTAGTCAAGCAAAATTTTCAAGGGAAACCTGAAATAAAGAACTGTCGTGCAATTCTGCAACCAACAGCAACTCCAAACATCAATTTGAACCATAATGCTCCAGTTTTTATTCTAAGAAATAATGCAAAAGCAGTTATTCAAATGCAGCAACATCAAAGTTCGACCATAAGGAAACAACACATAATGTCCATCTAAACAAATGCTCAGGCGAAACATCAGCAGGTGATCGAATCGCAACAGCGCTGCCATCAATTATATAGAATCAGATTGCAACAACAGAACCATTCACTAATTTGGAGGAGAGGAAACTTTCGGATGCAATGACGCAACCTTTGCTTACAAGACAGCGGTAGAAAAGGAATGCAAATACACCAACTAACTCTCCTTCTGCTGATAGCAATACAGTAGCATTTTCACAGGCGGGGTAGCTCATAAAAGCTGCTCCAGTAATCTCTTTAGAGGAACGACAACTCTTGGATGCGATGATAAGTACAGATACAGTAAACGATTTAAATCTTGCTAATCCTAGTACTGTTCGTGGTGTCATAAGCAGGAACAAAACAAGTCAGTTATGGCTAATGCACAATTAACAACGCAAGGCGATTTTCAAGAATTGCCAAATCCTATTTTGGCAGGAAGACATATATATATATATATATATATATATATATATATATATATATATATATATATATATATATATATATATATATATATGAAGAAGGGGAGGAAGAGGATATCATAAAGCAATGTCGGGCAGACGCTTCAACAAAAGGTGATTTGTCACCAATGCATAGTGCAAGAAGTAACAAGTCTCGTCAAAGGATAGAAATTGGGACGGCATGGTGTTTGAAGACGCAAACATAAGGAGGCCCCCAATGAGAAATGAAAAACAAAAACAGGTCGCTCAAACAATACTTACAAAGTCCATTCGCTCGAAGAACAAAGCATGAATTTTGAAGACATTTTGAAAAAAACTGTGGACGAAGACAACAATCTACAAATTGAAGTTTTCACAAAAATAGAGAAAAGAGAACACCTTTATGGCTTCTTCATCTTTTTATTTTACCATCACATTAGTATTATTCTATGTAATATCATCACAGAGCATGATATAAACTCTGTGATGATCATTGAATTCTTAGTTCTCGCTACTTCTTTCTTTTTACATGCTTGCTAGTTCAGGAGGCTTTTTATTTGCCTCAATAGGATTAGTAAGGTAAGGTCTACGCTGGTTGTGTTATATGGGTAACATTACCGATGTTATACGCCTTATTTTACTCTTCCTATTTATTTTAATATTCATTTTCCTATTATTTATAAAAAAAACTTACATCAACTCTGCTTTCCTTCCATTTCTTTCTTTCTCTTTTAATTTTTTGTTTGGTACCGAACTTTTCTTAAAGAAAAAACAGCATCTCATTTTGAAATTGCTGAATATTCCAGCTACGCTGGGAAATCTAGACCAGAAGAAGAAGAAAAGAAAGTCAAGACGAGCATCGAATATTAAATGAAGGTTTTATTTGACATTTACAATTTAGTGAAAGTTCAAATTTCAATCTACGTGCATAATCGAAAGATATTTTTGTATGGGTCAAAACCTGACTCGTGATAATTAATAAGATTATTTTACTCTTAAGCATTTTCGGATTAACTAATGGCATAACCATTCGTTAATAATAAGCGCTCGAAGATCGTTTAGCCCAATCAATGAGGCAACGGCCTACTCGCTATAGACGGTTGTACCCTCGACATGGTCATGGCTGCCTAACGCCAGCTGGCAAGGTCCACAGCTATAAATACTAAGAGAAAGAACCCTTTAGGGGGGTTGCTTCTTCTTCTTCACCCCTACTTCAAAAGAAAAGAGAAAACCATTGTAAGGCTCTAACCTCTCCACGGAGAGGCAGACCAAATCGATATTATCAATAAAAGATCTTTACCGTCCCCTCCTTAACAAATAACAATTATCTCTTGTGTTTTTCTTTTGGTCTTTTAGTTTATTACGATCTGCTATGATTGGCCTTTCATTTATTTTAGTTGTTTCATGCTTATAAAGTGTATGAAAACTTTGAGCTTAACAATTTGGCGTCGTCTGTGGGGATTTCATAGCAGAATTGCGTAGTTCATCCTTAGACCAACAAAGAAAGAAAATACCCAAAAGGGAAAGCAACCCAGCTCAAATGAGCAAAAGTAACGCATCGGGTGAAGGAAACTCAAAAGCTCCGGCAAGATTCCGAAGCCCCGACTCCCCCCCCCCTCCACCCCAATTCTCAAGAAAGCAAAAGAAGAAGAAGCATACCCCCCCCCCTTTTGCGGGGAGGACATGCGCGAGATATCCTCACCCCCCCCCCCCCCCCCGCAATACGGGACCCTGGCTAAAAGTGGCACGAAGTCATCTCAGACCTACATCCGTCACATAATGACCCCTGCGAACTAGTCACGAAGACTACGTACAGATTGGACAATATCTCAAATGAAAACCTAACCCCCGATGCCCTGCACACAGCAGGTCATGCGAAAAGACAAAAGTTCAACTACGAGTTGGATTGGGACTCAGGCTACGCACCTTCGACATTAGAAATTTCAAAGGTTCAACTACGGTTGAACAACAACTCAGGCTATGTGCCTTCGCCAAAAATTTCAACTATGAGTTGAACTGGGACTCACGCTACGCGCCTTCGACATCAGAAATTGCAAACGTTCAACTTCGGTTGAACAACAGCTCAGGCTATGTGCCTTCGCCCAAAAGTTCAACTATGATTTGAACTGGGACTCAGGCTATGTGCCTTCGACATCAAAAATTTCAAAGGTTCAACTACTGTTAAACAACAACTCAGGCTATTGCCTTCGCCAAAAAGTTCAACTATGAGTTAAATTGGGACACGGGCTATGCGCCTTCGATATCAAAATATGCAAAGGTTCTACTACGGTTGAACAACAACTCAGGCTATAGGCCTTCACCCAAAGTTTCAACTATGAGTTGAACTGGGACTCATGCTATATGCCTTCGACATCAGAAATTGCAAAGGTTCAACTACGGTTGAACAACAGCTCAGGCTATGTGCCTTTGCCAAAAAGTTCAACTATGAGTTGAACTGGGACTCAAGCACGTGCCTTCGACATCAGAAATTGCAAAGGTTCAACTATAGTTGAACAACAACTCATGCTATGTGCCTTCGCCAAAAAGTTCAACTATGAGTTGAACTAGGACTCAGGTTACGCGCCTTCGACATCAAAAATTGCAAAAGATCAACTATGAGTTGAATTGGGACTCAGTACATGCGCCTTCGATATCAAAAATTTCAAAGGATTAACTACGGTTGAATAACAACTCAAGCCATGTGCCTTCGCCCAAAGGTCAACTATGAGTTGAACTGGGACTCAGGCTACGTGCCTTCGCCAATAAAAAATTGCAAAAATTCAAGTACAGAGTGAACTAAGACTCTGGTCGCACGCATTCGCCATCAAGAGCCCAACCCCATCCGGACGGTAAGGCAGAACTCCCTCATCCCGAAAGTTAAAGGGCTTCAACCCCGTTTGAACCAACACTGAGGCCAAGCGCCTTCATCATTGGATGCTGCAAGGCTTGTTCCTCAATGAAATAAGGAACAAATCTAGCACAAAAGTTGCCACTCAATTAAGTACGTCTAACTCGAACTAAGAGTCGAGCCGTAAAAAGTTCGGCCCCGGTAGAATTATAAGGACACGGCCAACAGTTAGACCATGCCCGAATTGGGACTAGGGCCATACGCCACCTTCGCCAAATAATGGCTACAACCTACTCACACCGAGTAAAGAAAAGCGATAAGGAAAAAATGTCTAGTCACGGCTAAGGCCATCAACGCTAGCAGCAAACCTAATTTTCGACTAAGGGCGAGAAAACGACCCAACAACAGTCAAAGCCATCCAACTGGCCAAGGCCATCAACGTCATCATGGCCAAGGCCACCAACGTTACCACGACTAAATAATAGGGGGATCAACATGCACACCAGAAAACTCTAAAGGCGAAGCTCCCTTGAACTCTAAAGGCGAAGCCCCTGGAGTGTCCGGGTCGAAGACACATCCAAGACGAGCATCACAGGCCTTCTGGAGGGATCCCTCATAAACCTCTTCGGGACAACTCCGGCCTCCCACAATTTCTTGTAAACGTCGAGCTGGGCCTCAGTAAATGACCAAAGATCGTGACATGGCCATAAGAGGCAGCCTGGTCCCTCAGGAGCTGATTTTTGGCCTCCAATTCCGTAATACGATCTGCCGCAATCTGGTCATCATGTTCATAAATGCCAATGCATTCCTCCAGCCCCACCACTCTAAAAGCCGCAGAAGATCTCTCCAGCTCTTGTTCCCTCTCACGAACACGTACTGCCGCCTCCAATGCCCCAGCCTTCGTCGAAGCATCCCTGGCTTGCCGCCTCGAAGCAGCGAGCTCCACGTCCAAATTCACCACCTGCCTAATTAAGGCCTTAGAGGCCTCTACCAAAGCCTCTTGACTCTGGCGCTCCCTCTCGGCTACAGCACTCCTCTCGGCCTCCATCTTCTCGTCCTTACGACGAAGTTGCTCCTCGAGAGTGTTGACCCTGTTTTGAGTCTGCTGCACCAGAAGCTCCCGTCGCCAACTCTTTAACCAATTCCCGTCTGTGGGGATCATCCCTCATGCGCTCGTGCATTACGCAGCACATATCCCGATAACGATGGTACTTCTCCAATGACTGCAAAAAGATTCCCGAGTGCAGTTGGCTCGGCGTATACCCTCTATCTCCAAAAGAAAGGTCTGCAAAGCAAAAGCAACGGTTAAAATAGGAAGCGAATCAGGGCGAGAAAAGAAATGAAAGAAGATCATCACACTTACCCTAAAACCCATCACGGCAGCCTCGGTCATTCACCCGACGTCTGTAACGTCCCTCAGCGACCTGCTCACCTCCTCCGAGCACAAAAGCGCAAACATCGGTACCAAATTATCCTTCCCATGCAGCAGGTTCTACTCAGTAGGAATCTCAGCATAACGGAATGGTCCCTCTGCATGCACCGTCGAGCGGGTGAGGCCTTCCTGGAACAGCGAAAGTCGTGGGGATCCAAGTCGGATTCAGAATCCAATTCCCCTCCTGCGACTTCCCTCTCTTCTTCAACCGACCTAGAGGTCAGCTACAAACACAGGTTAGAGTTAACACGTATCGGAATAAATAACCAAAAAAATGGAAGGCAGAATCCGACGAATAGAAAACTCACATATATGG
Source organism: Nicotiana benthamiana (assembly GCA_034376525.1). NCBI lineage: Eukaryota > Viridiplantae > Streptophyta > Magnoliopsida > Solanales > Solanaceae > Nicotiana > Nicotiana benthamiana. The sequence continues at coordinate 116,820,741 of CM067340.1, forward strand.
TTCCAAGTCTCCAGGAACTCTACGACATTCACCACCAAATGCTCGATCCTAATGTAGAAAAAAATCTCGAAAATATGAGAATCGACCGCATCATCCAACTCCACGGTCAAACCCCTAGTCCCGCGAGGGACCATCCGAATTATGGTACCACGGACCCTCTGACGGGAATACAGAGTCAGCACGTGCCGTAGCATTATTTCTCTTCGAGCCAACTCCGCATCCTTGGCAAACATGGAAATAAGCTTGTAAAAAGAAGGGACGAGTTGGCTAGGACACACCTCGTAGTAACGGCAAAAATCTACCACCAACATCGGAAGGGGAAGCCCGAACCCCAGCCTGAAGGGATAAGCGTAGAAAATACAATATCTTGGGTGGTCGATGTGCACTTTTTCCTTGCTCTTGGAAAGGACGATATCAGCAGAATGAGGGATATCTCAATGCTCCCTTAATTGGGCGAGGTCCACCTCTCCCATTAGTGGGGCCTCATTGACCTAATCCTCCCCTTCACCGTCGGTAAAGTCATTTTCCGGACCTCTGGGAAGAGAAAGAATATCAACTACCGATGGGATCCTAACGATCTCCGCCGATTCGGTGACCCTCGCCACCGCAGAAAACCCATCGACCGCCGGAAGAGTCGCCGGAGAAAGCTGTGTGTGGGAACTGCTTGCCATTACTGATTATCGTGCAATGATGAACAAGATTCACCGAAGAAGGAGCAAAGATGGATAATGAGTGAAAGAATACAAAGAACAACACAAATTAACGAAGAAACAGAGTGAGAGAAGTTGCTTCTACAGAAATCTTACTTAAACAGATGCTGAAAAGTGAGAAACAGACGATATAACTCGTTATTTATACTGCAAAAGTGGCTTTCACAAATTCCAAAAGTCATCATTAACTGCATCACCAACCGAAAAACGGTTCGAATCTACAATAATGTGTGCCATTATGACAGATATTACATAACGGCTTTGCAGCCGCCAATCGACACTTCGCCTTCGAAGCGAGTTTAACGACCTGGGTGTGCTGGGCTGACGTCCAGTATGCCTCCATACACCGAGCACCGTTGCAATGCACATCAAGTGCACCCATATCCGCAGCAGCCACCTGTGGGAATACATTGTCTAGGTGTAAACATCAACGGCCATCTTCCAAGTAAAAACGGCTACGGCCATCTCCTAAATATAAATGACTACGGCCATCTTCCAAGCAAAATGGCTATGGTCGTCTCCTAAATAAAAATGGCTACGGTCATCTCTTAAATATAAATGGCTACGGCCATCTTCCAAGTAAAAATGGCTACGGTCGTCTCCTAAATAAAATGGCTACGGCCATCTTCTAAATATAAATGATTACGAAGGACTCCGCTTGGCCGTTGGCGGCGGGGTGGTATGGTGTGGATAGTATCCTTTTGATGCACTATTTCTCGAAGAACTCGGTTATTTTCTGACCGATGAACTGGCGCCCGTATTCGCGGCTGATTTCTTTGGGGATGCCGAAACGGCATATGATGTTCCTCCACATGAAGGTGATGACCTCTTGTTCGCATATTTGCGCGTACGCACCTTCTTCCACCCACTTGGAGAAATAGTCAGTTAAAACAAGTAAGAATCGTACCTTTCCTCATCCTATGGGTAGCGGGCCGACTATATCTATTCCCCACTTGATGAATGACCAGGGGAAGGTGACGGAATGCAGGGGTTCTCCTGGTTGTATCTTTGGGGCGTACTTTTAGCATTGCTCGCATCGGCGGGCATACTCAGCTGCCTCTTTCATCATGGTGGGCCAGTAGTAGCCGGCACGTGCATCGTATAAGGGTGCGATTGCCAGTATGGGCGTCGCAATGGCCTTCGTGTACTTCCTCGAGTACCAGCCTTGTTTGTTGCGGCCCTAAGCACTTGGCTAAGGGGCCACCGAACGTTCTTTTATAAAGATCGTTGTTGATCATGCAGTATCGGGCAACCTGTATGCGAAGCATTTTCGCCTCTTTTTTATCGGGGGTAGTGTCCCATCCTGCAAATAAGATATGAACTGGTTGCGCCAGTCCCAAGTCAGGTTTAAGGAAAGTATCTCGGTGTGATCAATGGCTGAGTGGAGGAGTGTGACCACACTTTCTCTGTTGATGTTTTTGGTGGCGGTGGCCAACTTTGCCAGGCCGTCAGCTTCAATGTTCCGTGCTCTGAGGATTTTTTCGAAACGACATTCTTCGAATGTGGCCATTAGTTTGCGTATTTCTGTCTTATACTTTTGCAGCCTCTACTATTTGATTTGGTAAGTCCCAGTGACTTGGTTTACCACGAGTTGGGAGTCGCAATGGAGGAGTATTCGGCGAGCCCCATACTTGGTGGCCAGTTTCATACCTGCAACAACGGCCTCGTACTCATCCTCGTTGTTAGTCATTTCTAGGCATCATATGGATTCGCAAATAGTTTTGCCCGTGGGAACCTCAAGAACAGTCATAGTCCCGATCCTGATACGTTGGCGGCGCCATCCGTATAAAGGACGCATAGGTCGTTTTCGGAGGATGCGCATTGTGCCTCAAGTTCTTCCTTTTGGCAGAACTTCCACTATGAAGTTGGCGATAAAGTCAGCTAGGACTTGCGAATTGATGGAGGTCCTCGGAAGGTACGTGATATCATGCTCGCTGAGCTCAACGGCCCATTTGGCGAGTCGCTTTGAGAGTTCGGGCTTGTGTAGGACTCTCCTTAAAGGAAAGGTCGTTACTACTCTTATGGGATGGCGTTGGAAATAGGGTCGTAGCTTTCGTAAAACTATTACGAGTGCCAATGCTAGCCTCTCTTTGTGGGGGTACCGGGTTTCGGCATCTACCAAAGGTTTGCTAATATAATAAATAGGAGATTGCGTACCTTTATTTTTCCGCACTAGGACGGCAGTGACTGCAACTTCTGATATGACCAAATACACCAACAGCGGCTTGCCTGGGTTGGCCTTCACTAGTAGAGGTGGTGATGACAAATATGCTCTCAAGTTCTTCAGGGTCTCTACACATTCTTTTTTCCACTGTAGTCCTTGGTCTTTCTTCAATACATCGAAGAATTTGTGGCACCTATCGGAGGAGCGTGAGATGTACTGGGAGAGGGCGGTTATCCGACTCGTCAGCTTCTGCACTTGCTTTTTGCTGCTTAGCATTTCTGGGATAGCTTCTATAGCCTTGATCTGGTCAGGGTTGACTTTGATGCCCCTTTGTGATACCAGGAATCCCAGGAACTTTCCCGAGGCTATGCCAAAAGCGCATTTTTCGGGATTCAGTTTCATACTGTACCTTCTTAATATTTCAAAGGCTTCTTTCAGGTGGGTTAGGTGGTCTTCCTTTTTCGATGACTTGACTAGCATCTCGTCGATGTAGATCTCCATCGTTTTCTCTTTGACTGTTAGGTCAATATTGAATTAAAAATAATTATTAAAAAGTGAATGGGATATTTTTAGCTAAATAGGTAGATGAAGGGTATTTTTAAACATTTTCCAATAGTTTAGGCCTTAGGGGCATTTTTAACCCTTTCGTTGAAATTTTTGATTGGCAACCTATTTCGGTTATCCTTTCCTTTTTCTCCTTAAGATACTATTATGAAAAAAGAAAAATGAGACTACTGACATTTTGTTTGTATTATATTAGTGGATTTGGCCACGGTTTATATGGTCGTGAAATAAACAAGTGAATTTATAAAATGCTCTTATTGTAAATATAGTCAAAGTATATGAGGAAAAAAATCACGCATATGCAATATACAATATATAACTAATTATACAAATTGATTAAATCACAAACATAAATATTTTCTCCAATTAGTTTCAACACTGCTTCCATATTACCAACTCCACTTAAATAGCCAATAATGTCGTCTATAATATGAAGGAAAAGAATATCATATTAAAATAGAAAGAGATATACTTATCTATACTATATTAAAAGTACGAAAGCCCTTGGCAAAATGTCGTTCGTCTTTTTTACCTTTAAAAAATAGATTTTACATTAGACAAACTTGACATTTCATTATATCTACTTTTTAGGACTTTTAAAATTAACAAAATCTTCTTTTATTAATTATTTCCTTATTTAAATTATGTAAGAACTCTTAATATTTAGGAATTTAAATCTTTCCATAATATTTTTTATAAATAAGGAATCTGTTATGAAATAATATAAGAACAAGAACAATAATACAAGAACAAGAACAATAGAGAGAAAAGTAGAGAGAGGAGTATTCTTATTGATACTTTGGGATGATTTACAATGGGAGAGAACCCCTTTATTTATAGGGAGGTGGTGACTTAGCCACCAAGTAGTAAACCCTAGGATCTCTCTAAATATAGACATTCACTCTAATTAGAGTTCTATTTATAACACTCCCCCTTGAATGTCTATTCAATAATGTGCCTCGTTAAAACCTTAACTAAAACAAAACCCAATGGGAAAAAATTATAGAAAAGGAAAAAGAGTACACATGTTTGAATATGCGCCTATTAGTTGCCTCGTTAAAAACCTTGCAAGGAAAACCCAGTGGGACAAAACCTTGTAAGGGAAAAAGGATGCAACGCGCATTAACTCCCCCTGAAAAGAGCATCAATTCACATCTATGAGCATTTGCATTCCAATCTTGTGCACCATCTTCAAAACGATCTTTTGTAGAGATTTGATAAATAAATCAGCCATATTGATTTGAATAAATATTCCGCACCTTGAAATTATCATTCTTGATAGATATGAACATCTTCATATAATGTCGTGGAATGACTCTTCAATATCTCCATAGAGGTATTCTCGATGTCATCATGCTTATAGTTATAGCGAGATACATATGTACACAAGTTGCATTTAGGATATGGTACTTCTGGACCAAGAATTGTATATGCTTCAAGCAACTTCAATCATTGACTTTATACTTTCAAGTATTTGAACTACATGTCCAAAACTACATGTCTTTCATATGGAATCAATTCTGCTTGAATTGTATCTCTTCCATTTAGCCAATATCTTTGTTTGTATTCGACAAACATAAGATCCTCATCGATATTTAGCGCTATCATAGATGTCGTCGACGAACATTTTATATCGGTTCCAATAAATTTTCATAAGGACATAACATGGAGATCTCTTCATTCACACATTCAGGTACCTGAATCTCTCATGAGATTTTATGAAGTGTTATGTCATGTGATCTTCTAGATCACTTGCCTCCCCATTATGATCACTTTGATCATTTGCTCATCTTCTTTATTAAGAAGTTCCTTTTGAAATCGATTTGTCTATACGCCTTAAGCGTATCAAAGACTTTGTCCTTCTGGGACTTAATATGAGCATTTGCAGTGAGAATATAGTTACTTTCTTTGGGTCAGCAAATGCGTATAGCATGCTTTGCAATATGTTGCAATTGAATTATCCTTTTATGAACTTCAGGTTCATATTATGATATTCGAGGGTCTATTCATACAAATGATAATTCATCCCATGTAACCTTTTCCCAAGTGTTTATCATGTCTCCCCTCATGTTAGAAAAGCTAAATTGTTTCCTCAACTTTGAGAGTCCATCTTTGTGCATTATGGTGTTAATGAAAATATACACCGCACATCAATAATAAGATGGAGTTATTTGGTTCCTGACCCTGAACCACTTGTGAGGGGAAAATATAATATACTCTCGTATACAACGTATATCAAACTGATATATATAACTTTGTTCTCATAAGAAACAGTTTAGTAAGTGGAGGCACTCAATAATTATCTTGCTAAACCAACTATGATGTAAACCAACTTATCAAGATGAACTATCTTGAATAGAAAATCTGGAAATTATGCTCGAAGTTATATTACTGAGCAATTTACCTCGCAAGCACCGGCCAGGCTGCGGGTTAATAACAATCGCACATGAAACCATATCATAGATACATCATATGTGGTATACATGGCAGGTGAATGGGCCCATATTCACCTTTGATATTTTCAGAATTTATGGGATTCAACCCGAACTCTTTAGTTGGTCAATCAATTAATGAGAACAAGTAATATAAGAGAATTCGTAAAGAACTTTCTAGTTCTTTAATATTTACCCATGTGAATTCTCTATTACCGCACATCATACTTAAAATGAGATGGCTAACCCGAATGCCAACTGAATAAATTATCAATATTGATAAACATCAAATTTACACCATGACGTGTGCAATTATCAATAAACTTCAAGTTTATTATGGTATGGGTTTTTATACCAATAAATATCCACTTTATTGTGGCATTCTTTTGTTTGTGTAGTACAAACTGGAGAATAAAGCGGGTAGCTTTTCATATACAAATTATCCCGCTACAAGTTGTAGTAATAGAAGATATCAAATCTTTCCTTTATTTATAGTCTCAATATAATCAATCGCTTTCGCATATACTTTGGAAACTGAATAAGTTTCTTTGAGACTTACTACAACACAATACCTTATTGGTAATCAATTGTCTTTCTCCAACATAGTAATAATTGGCTCTTCTAGAGCTCTCAATTAATTTTGTACTACCACAAATTTATCAACATCCATGTGGTGAATATCTCTTTTAAAGAAAAAGTTATACCATTATGGTCATGGTCAAAATTATATGCAAGATATGTTTCTTGCATTATCGTTGTCCTTTAATAGTCATATTTCCAAAATATTTTGGCGTACAATAGGTACGTGACCAACGATCATTCATGCCATAATAATGACATTATTTTCATATATCATCTCAAACCTCCTTCTAGAGGTGATGTGGTATATTCACTACCACTAGCACGTTCATATTCTTCCAAGAATGAATATGTATTCGTGAATCAGATGTTGTCACATTCACTGCGGGGATATGTGATTTTGTTATCCTTTTCAAATCTGTAAATGCGTCTGGCATTTGATTTGCTATTCTTTGCAAATGGATAATATTTTACACCTCTTTTTCACAAATAGAGGTATGTGGATGAAGATGAGATAATGATGCATTTTTCCACAAAATTTCCCGTTTGGTTTCACCAACTTCTCCCCCTAATTTTGGGAAAAGTGTCTCATCAAATTGACAGTATGCAAATCGTGCAGTGAACAAATCCCCTGTCAATGTTTCGAGGTAGCGAATAATGGAGGGCGATTCAAACCTAACATATATTCCTAACCTTCTTTGCGGACCCATTTTGGTGCGGTATGGCGGTGCTATAGGCACATATACTGCGCATCCAAAGATTCTTAAATGGGATATATTGGGTTCATGACCCAAAACTCATTGCAACGGGGAATATTTGTCACAATTCGTCAGTCAGAGACGAACTAGCATTGCTGCATGCAAAATGGCGTAACCCCAAACCGAAGTGGGCAGCCTCGTTTTCATGAGTAAATGAGGTATTCAAGATTATTCTCATCTATTGTCTCAACATGATATCCATTTTGAATGATATCTTAAAAACTCAACAAGTTCCTCTTAAACTTGGAGGAGAACATTGCATTCTCTATTGTTCCTTTAAGCAGAATTATAGTTGCTCTTCCGGAGCCTTCAATCAATTTAATTCCCATGGTTGACAACAAAAGAAAATATACGAACATGAGAATAAACAAATTCAATCCGTTTGTTTCATATTTAAACAATATTTTCAAAATCTGTTGAGGTTAGTTGACTAACTAAATCAGATAGTCGATTATATATTTTCCATAATCGACTACTTTGCAGTTTGAAAATTTCAGTTTAAGCACTGTCTCAATGTAATCGATGTTAAACATACATAATCGTTTATTTGCTATTTTGAAAAACTTCAGATCACACTGTCTTAATATAATCGATTGTTAAACATACATAATCGATTATGTCTTAATATAATCGATTGTTAAACATACATAATCGATTATTTGCTATTTTGAAAAACTTCAGATCACACTGTCTTAATATAATCGATTGTTAAACATTATTTACTATTTTGAAAAAACTTCAGATCACACTGTCTTAATATAATTGATTGTTAAACATACATAATCGATTATTTGCTATTTTGAAAAACTCCAGATCACACTGTCTTAATATAATCGATTGTTCAACATACATAATCGATTATGTCTTAATATAATCGATTGTTAACAAGTATATAATCGATTGTTTTGCAGTTTTAATGCGAAATATTAGATAATCGACTAACTGTTAGGTTAGTCGATTAACTCTACTGAAAAATAAAAATATCTTTGAAATTTAAGCATATTGAAACATTCTAAAGAACTAATACTACATTATATCATAAACTAACTAATACGAGCTAATATTAATGACTATTAGTTTATTCACTAACTAATACAAATAAAATCAATCAATTCCATCTTCCTTCATCACAGATCCATCACCGATTAAGTGGTCTATTTTCCCTTCAGGGTGCTCAAAGAAGTCTGCCACATCCAAATGGGTGATGTCAAAATTGTCGTCAGAGACAAAATTGGTTTCAGGGCCTTTACTCTTTAGAGATGCTTGATAAAGCTCAACCAAATGTCTTGGTACACGGCAAATTTTCGCCCAGTGCCCTTTTCCACCGCAACGATAACATATAGTTTATGAACTATTTGCTTTTGGATTCTCATCATATCGTGCTTGTGGCAGAGTGACCAACTTCAGGTTGTCATATCTCTCCTTTAAGCCTTCACAAGATAGGTGGATCTTTGACTGTGATATATTCAATTTTCAAACCTTCATCAAGGTGATGGCGCAAGAAAATCAAGGCTTTAGCACAGTTTCAAACCTTCATCAAGGTGATGGCGCAAGAAAATCAAGGCCTTAGCACAGTACATGGCTAAGGCCATCGTTTTTATATGGCTAAGGCCATCACTCTTACATGGCTAAGGCCATCGTATTTATAAGGCTAAGGCCGTCATTTTTGCATGGCTAGGGCCATCATGTTTAAACGACTAAGGTCATCAAATTTTATAAGGCTAAGGCCACCACTTCTACGCGGCTAAGGCCGTCGAATTTTACAAGGATAAGGCCATTGTTTTACACGACTATAGCCATCATTCATACACGGCTAAAGCCATCGAGCTTTACACAGCTATGGTAAAAAATACAACAACGTATCAAAAAGAATAGAAAAAATTACTCACAACAAAAATCATATCTTTATAAAAAGGGTCAAACACCCATGATACAAAAGTCAGTATTTACAGGCATATTTACAAGGATCCTAAAATCCACTACTTATCCCGTCCAACCTGGCCTTCAGGTGTCCCGTCCTCATTTCCAAGAGGGTACACCTTGGAAATCCAAGAGCTGGATTCCAAATGATTAACGTCTGTAGAGTTTCCCCCCTCCCGGGTCGGCGATTCAGGACTGTAGCCAGCCGCTTCACGAGCAACCCTAACCAACTGGCGCTGGCCCTCAACCTCTGCCTCGAACGTTCGACCATCCGCCAAAAACCATTCAAGCACGACCAGCCTGGCCTCCGCATACACCCATATATCGTGTGCCTCACGGGATGTGTCGGCCTGAGCAAGGGCTCGCTTGAGGTCCTCAACTTTGGCCTTTTCAGCGTCAAGTTCCACCGTTAAGGCCGTAACCCGGGTGCGCAATGTTGCCGCCTCCTCCACTACTACACAGCCGAGCTGCAATTCTTCATCTTTAGCTTGAAGGAGGACCTCCATTTCCGCAGTCCGAGCAACAGCAGCCATGAGCTGTTCATCGACCTTCTCCAGCTTAGCCACCCACTTCTTCAACTGCTTCTCGAATTGCACGAGGCCCTCACGGTCCACCCTGAAGTTAGGTTCATGTTTATATATATCGTCCAAGGTCTGATGCGCCTCACGTGTCCTATTGTACTTCAGCACCAACCTGTTGTACTTAGCCACCTTCTCCTTCTGGCGTCGACCACTCTCCGCCTCTAGAATGAGAGTCTGGAAAAGAAACCAAAAAGTAAGTACGAGGAAAATCACCCTCCACTAATGAAAAAGAAAGATCATCGATCAAGACAGAGGCATACCTGCAAGGCCGCACCCGTTACCCTTCGGGCCAAGACCTTGTCGCTGAGTTCCGCCAGGGTTGCACGCTCAGTGCCGGCACACAAGAGTGTCATACTGGTGGCCGCCTCCTCGCAATTCTCCAACAAATTATAGTGGCTTGGAATCACTATGCGACAAGAAGACTGGCCGGCAACCATCTCCACCTAGTCCAAGGACCCACCTCTTCTGCCCACGTCCTCCGTGGCGACCCCTGGGCCCGCCACGTCCACGCTTTCGCTCCTCCTCTCCATGGCCTCCCTCCTAAGAACATACCTCCCCGAGCGGATGGCCTCGACCATAAAGACCGGCCTAGATTCAGGATGGGATGGCTTAACCTTCTCTGTCTGAGTGGCCAATGCCTTGCCGGTAAGAATTCTATACCTCATCCTCTCCAATGTCTCCTCCTTTTCACGGTCCCCCTCCGTAGGATGCAGGACAGGCTCAGATGGAGTCGTTTCGACAGAGGTCGTCCCCATGGGGGAAACCTCAGGAATAGCCGCTGATATCTCCATAGGCGTCGTTTCAAGTATGGCCCCCAGTTGCCTCAGAAGCTAGCTCTGGTGCCGCCTCTGATGCAACCGCTTGTCTTGAGGGGGTGAAACGCTGCCCCTAGACATACCAACAAGGATCATATCCTCCTCGAGGTTAGATACCACCCTAGAAGGGGCGGCCACGGTTTTCTTCTTCTTCTACGCCTTTTTAGAGGCGTCTCGACCTGCCAAAGCATGTATAAGATGGGCAAGAAAATGATGGGGAACCCCCACACCATAACACAAGAAAAAATTAGTCAAGGCCGTTATCTGCCGGCCATAGAGCCTAAGGAATTCAGGCCAGGAACGGCATTCTTCTGCAAACGGTATCAACGCTTGCACCCACGACCTAATGTCGTCAACCTTCGAGGAGGACGAGCTGTCACTGCATGAAAGCAAAGGGAAATTTACGACGGTGAAAAACAGCAAGGTAAGGTTGCCGTAGTAAAAGTTAAGCACAGTAATACTTACATGCATCGTTTCACACTTGTGGGAACCCTTCAGGGTTGGACACAAGGTGCTCGGTACACACATAGAAGAATCTCGTCCAAAATTTGCGGTTGACCTTGTCGTCCACCTGCGACACATAGCTCTTCTTGCCTCAACTCCTTAATTGAAGCATCGAGCCTCTCATAAATTTTGCACCGAACATTTGTAGGAGGTGATGAACGGTGACCTCTTTCCCAGCCTTCGCCGCATAGGTGGTAAGGACCCTAAATACCTTCAATGCATACGAAGTAAGCTGGGCCGGGCACGCCCCGTACCAGCGACAGACCTCTTCCGCTAAAGAAAAAAGCAGGAGGCTATATCCGATTTGAAAGGCGTATTCATAAAATACACAGTACCCGGGCTTGTGCACATTGGCATCGTTTAGCCCAATGGGAACCATCTCTACATAATCAGGAATGTTATACGATTTTCTGAGAGCAGCCAAGTGAGACGGCATCATATCACTGTGCTCCCAAAGAGGGAGTGTACAATTGTTCTTAAAGTCCCTCCTTTTATCCATATCAAGAGGGAGTAAGTTAGCCGTTGATAGTGGAACGAGAACTTAATCGGCCTCCCCATCATCTGAGAATGACGAAGCCCTAGATGGAGCATCGTCCTTAGTCTTGCTTTCATCATGACGATGTTTTAGCCATAACGAAAGTTATAAGAAAAAGGCGCTTCTGGTCGCGGGTTCGATTCCTAAGAACGAATGTTTCAGAGAAGAAAGAACAACGAGCACCAGAAAAAGATAAGGAAAAGATTGGGGAAATAGTCTCAGAAAATGTTCGAAAGATGGATCAAGTTCAACTTTCCCTCTATTTGTAAGAAAGGGTACACGGAATCGAAAAGGCATGACTCAAAAACTGGTGCAGGAAACCTAAACGTCACGTCATAGCCTGAACCGTCTCGGGAGCAGAAGCAATAATCACGCACGTGATCGATGATGTAATCTTAAAAAGGAGCCCCAAAAAGGAGGTAATATGTCAACGGCTTAACATCTTCATATATGGCCACGCCTTTTCCAGTGGTATCCATAGGAATGGCCAAATTTCCAGAAATGTCAAGCATGTATGCTCGTTCGTTGAGGACATCTCTCGACTACGTCCGCAACAAACAGAGGGACTATCTGTATTGGGCAAATTTGGTTCCCTACGTTCCTACGCTATCTACATACGTCCTCGGTGAAGAAAGCGGCCTAATTATGGTCGACTGAGTAAGACCGGCCTCAGTTAGTAGACGGACTGAGTGACATGACTCACTGCGACGTCGTTTCGAGCTCGGACACTCGTACACTAAGACCACCAACCCTGGTACTTTTCTTTGATTATTTCGAGGAAGGTCCCTTAGTATATAAAGGGTACCTTCCCTTTGTAAAGACTTGTGTGTATTTTGTTATTAGAAACATACAACTCTCTCTCTATCTCGATATCAGACTCTCTATCTTTCTCTCTTGTGTTAAGCTTACTACTTGTCTTATTGTTCTTATATCTCGAATTATTTATACCATAATCACAGATCTAGACCATATTATAATATGTGGTTCATATTACTCTTGATTCCGATTAACCCAAATTATTTTTGATTGTTTTAGATCTATTTAAATATTTGCATAACTTTTTAGCCAAACAAATATATTACATATTCATCAACTATTTATCATTTAAACAATTGCCTATTTCAGGTTAATTCTGCAATGGGGGGATTTACCTCGTAACACGCCTTCTTAATTCTTATCAATGTGCTTTCGCTTGTAAAACTTTTCCTTCTCCTTTTTGAACACCAAAACAACCAGAACTATTCAATCATCTTTTGAGCGATAATTCCTTATTCTTTAGTAAATTTAATTTAGGTGTTAGACTAGCTGGAATTGAGTACTCTTCCACTAATTGCGTCCTATAATGCGTTAAATTTGAAGGTAATTAAAAAGATAACTAAAACTTTAAATATTTTAATAAGATCAAAAACCCTTTTTGCATTTGATATTTTATAAATATATGCAACTTGTTAACTGTCATAATCCTGACCAATAAGAGGAAGTAAAGTTTGACAAAGGGACGTGATAAGAAATTGATTAATGAGTTTTACACTACACAAACATAAATTAGTTAAGACTTCGATACAGATATCAAACATCGCATAAAAAAACTAAAAATAATATTTAATAAAATAAAGTGTGCAGCAAATAGTGATAAACAGAAAGCTACTATATATATTTTGTCTTGGATATTTTAGAGATAAACAGATTAAAAATTATGTACATTATAGAACCTCTACAGTATATGCTTATATTATTTGAAGAGAAAAATACTAGGGCCCGCAGAGACAACAGTTGCAGATGAACCAAAAAAAAGAGCTGTATGATTCTTGAATTAATAGGTAGAGTCCAAACATTATCATAGCCAGCAAAGAATATATATTATTATAAAAATGGCAATTATGTAGTCACATAGTGTGAGAGCAGTGTAGGAACTTGGGATAAAGAGTACATTCTAAGGAATATGCTTTCTCTGGCATCGATCGGAAATCGTTGGGAATACGAGGCAATTCGCCACAGCCCATTAATTCCATGTCCGTACGCTAACGCTAAAATTTTTGTTAAGAAGTGTCAAAAATATTTAGATTTGTTTGGTCATGGATTTTGACGGCAAAACATATTTATTTATATATTTCTTTCGTTTTTGAAAACAAATTTTTAATTTCAAAATTAGCTCTAGACCTGTTTTGTCCCAAAGTACCACTGTTTAATTTTTTAATAATTTTGAAAATTATCCTAAACTTTTATATTTTATTTATATTTAAAAACACCATCTATTATGACTCAATCAGCCACCGGCTAATTTCTATCATTTTCTATTGGGCCGATGGATCTTGTGATATTATTACAATTTGACGAATTATAGTAATTGTATTATTAGCAGTTGATGTAAAAATATCATATTATAATTTTAGGATAGTGTATTATGTAGTTGTGCCAAATTTATTTATATTTAGGACTATGGATTGTGATAACGACAATGAATGGCATCGATAAAGGTTCTACATATACAGGATTAACAAGTTTGTTTGTTTGGTATTATTGGATATTTTTAATAGTTTTTAGAAATTATGGGTATAAGTGACATTTCATATTTTTTTTAACAAGTGAAATATGTTTCAAAAAATTATGTCAAAATAAATTTTCATCTTTAAATCAAATTTCACCCAAATCCGATGTTTCACAACAAATTTGAAAATCTATGACCAAATACTAGCTTAAAAGAACATAAGAATAAAATAAAGAGAGTCAACATATATATATACACACACAAACACACACAAAATAATAATAATAATAATAAAAATAAACTCGATATATTTCTAAAAATAAAGTATGGGGAGGGTATAATTTAGTATGTATGCAGACTTAATTCATATTTTGTGAAAGTAGAGAGATTGCATTCGATAGACCATAAATTAAAAAAAAAGATTAAAAAATCAGTAATAACAATAGCAAAATATGATGATAAGAGAACAAAAATGAAAACAATAACAGATAGTAATAAAAATCAAAGCATAAGAAATATAATAATAATATTTATATTACATGAATGGAAAAGAGGTACACATATAAGCTGAAGCTGCACATATAATATATATGCATAAAAATAAATTTTTAGCCTAATTAAATAATACTATAATTTTTCTATAAAGAAAACATGCCTTTATGTTAAAGGTGACTGTGCCACTATTCACGAGACAAAAGCGTTATCGAATAAAAAAGGTACCTTTTCCCCTCTTTTTCTTTTCAAGATTCGAATATTCACCCCTTATTCCAAAGGTTTCCTTTTCCCTTTTTCGTCCCACCGTTTATTTTAATTTTATATAGACTCCTTTTTGCGTGAATGCACTACACCACTTATGCTTGTTTAATTATAGTAATTTTTTTGCAGCACTTAATTATGCTTGGTTTAATTCGCCGCATATAAATTGAGTTTTAAAATAGATGTGTTAATTACAAGTGGGTTAATAAATAAACTGGTATGAGTTTATGCTTGCACAAAAAGGTGCAAATTCTCAAATATAAATCTTTATTTTCTCCGGTCTCCACGTGGTGCTTGAAATAAACTCAACAGACACATAATAGTATTGCTCTATGCGAGAACAATTTGATAAACTTATCATCGTTCGCGAAATATGGGCTTCTCATACAATTGGAGGGGCAAAGGGCAAGTTACATATTTGGTTAGAAATAATTATACGTATTTATAATAGGGATTTTTACCTATACATTTCATATACCAAACCTTATAACCACTCATGTTTAAGGTTTGGGTTTATTACATTTAAGTATACCACCTTTCAATTTATGTACCAAAATTATATTTAAGGTTAATAATCAACTCATTAATGTTTTGCTTGATTTGTGGAACAAAATCTTTTCAAACTAATTAATTAGAGGCTTGATTTTCAAACCATGCCCCTTCCCTGTCATCTTCTTCAGCACACCCATCGTCCTCCCCTTCGTCCAAACTCACCGTCAAGTCCAGCAGCGAACACCACCATCCATCATCGTTGGTGCTTCGTCGTCTTCTCCAGCCACCCTTGAACCAGTCGCTTCTTCAGTTAATTTCGGATTCTTGTTCCGAAAATAGAGTTTGGTTGAAGATGTATAGATCACACATGAAGATTGAGCAACAATCCCATTTTATTTTTATTAAGGATGGGAAGCTGCTTATCACTTCATAGTAGACTTCTGTTGTACATATAAAATATTTCTAGTTTCCTTCGTTTCACAATAAGAGTTATTGTATTATCATTTTTTGTATATAACACAAAAGTTAGACTTTATTTTGTAAAAATATACTTAATAGTTTCATGAAAACTCTCATTGAAGTATTTCTCGTAATATTACTACTTTTAAGGAATAATTTTTTTCCTGATTTTGAAAGTTTTAATTTTTTATTCAAAACAATTAGATTTTATTTTCCTAAAAGCATGCGATTGATGTTCAACTCAAATTTTAATTATATAACTACTAATATATTCATTATCTAGGAACGGATCATCATAGTTTGTATTCAGTTTTTTTTGGATAATTTAGAGCTCAATTCACGTTTGTCTTGGTTTAAAGTGTCGGTTGTAATCTTGTTTTGTTCATTCTATTTTTCAGATTATCAGTTCTTTGTTTAAAAGTGTTGTTTGTAATCTTGTCTTGTTCATTAGTCCTTCCTCACACTGGAAAGTACCGCATTCTTGCTTGAAGAAGTTGTAAACTTGTCAAACAGTCTCAAAGCCCAAACATTATCATGCAATCACATATAAATTCAGAACTATGTTCGCGAACACTGTAAAACTAGATACCAAGCATCAAGAAGTTTGAGACTGGATCAAATGCAAGTTCATGAATGCCATGAACGTCGATGAGAAACGAGAATGTTGTAGATAAAGAAAAAACATTGTAGTTAATTTCAATGAAATTAATTGTCACACAGTGTGTATATAATCTGTTGAAGCTCTCACCTACAATTCAAGATCAAAAAGAAAATAATAAGGTGTCAATAAGTTAACTATGTTAGCAACAATCAGTTAACTACAAATCAGCTACAAACAAACGGCATATAAACGTTAACTACATTTAACTACATTTGACTACATTGTTAAAACTCTCTGGAAATACTTCATAACTACATTTAACTACATTTAACTACAATTATCTACATTTTAAAACTTTCTGGAAATACTTCATAACTACATTTAACTACATTTAACTACAATTATCTACATTTTTAAAACTCTCTGGAAATACTTCAAAACTACATTTAACTACAATTATCTACATTTTTAAAACTCTCTGGAAATACTTCATAACTACATTTAACTACATTTAACTACAATTGTCTACATTTTTAAAACTCTCTGGAAACAACTTCAACATCTACTACTTTTTTTATTTTTTTTTCCCTGCACCAAACAAGAATATATTACCTTTAGTTTCTGGGATAATGTATTGTTATCTTCCAATTCTTTGTTGAATTTGTGCCCAATTGTAGACTGGGATATCTACATTTGACTACATTGTTAAAACTCTCTGGAAATACTTCATAACTACATTGCTAATTAATATTAAAAGATAAATTTTTTAAATCGTATGAAAATAATTAAAAATTACGTATTTGAAACTGAGGGACTACTAACTAAACATATCAAACTCTCAAAAGATTCTGCAAAGCCAACCAACGTTGACTAAATGACCAGATTACTTTGACACTATTCCACACTTTCTCGTAGTTTTCGGTGCCATATTTTATTCTAAAGAAAATGCCAAACAGTATGTTACAAAAGGAGTATGATATAGAAACTGAAGAAAAGATAAAGAAAGATTGATCATATAATAATTAAATAATAACACCAACACATAGGATTGTATCCTTCGCCCGACACCGCAAATATTACAATTAGCGCAAATTTAAGTTTGTTTTTCAGATTAGTTATAAGGTTATGGTTCCTTTAATATATTTGGAGCATTTAATATGTTACCTTACCTGATTTAGAATTTAAATGGTAGAAAATCAAACATTAATTATCAACCATAATGATAGGCGTTATTTTTGGTGTCAATTTATTAAGATTCTATTTTAGCCTTAATTGTCTAGTGTTAATTTAGGATGGAAAATCAGCAAATATCTTGTTTGGTACATATTATGTAACAAAACCATGAAATATGAGGGTAATTAACAAACAATGCACAATAATGATAGTAAGATTTGGTATATGGGATGTATATGTAAAAATCCCTTATATATCCCAAATTTTTGTTTCGCAAAGCTCTGTATTCATTTGATCTTTTCTTCATTTTACCCGTTTTTAACTAGTGGAAAAATTAATTAATATCCATACAATCTGACCAAGACACTATTGTTCAAAAAATACATTACTAACTATTAACATCATATTATATGTCTTTTAGCGATTATCTCAAAGTCAAAACTTCCCTATTAAAACCTTTATTCATTTTCTTCTTCACGTCTTCCTTCTCTTTTGTCGCATCTCCTCCTCCCAACGTCCACCTGTATTCACGTAATTTCTTTTTCTTTTGGCAATCACAACATACTTATCATATTTTTCAACCTTTTGCCCTGCTTAAAATTAAAGTTGATCTAAGAGATTGATCGATCGAATTATAAATGGATCGGTGCATTAAGCTTTCGAAAATGTTCTTGTACCATTATACCATTCTAAAAGTACCATCAATAGGCGCTTAATTAAACTTTAATTTTCCTAAAAATTTGGAGATACTTCATGTTTATGTGAACCAAATGACAATAAGATTCAAACTCATGATCTTGCCCTTTCAAATTATAGCCTCTATTGATTCACTAAACTGTTTCTTTGCATTTATCTTCAGTCTCATGAAGGGGCGGATGTAAAATATATTTTTTATCTCTATATATTAAGTTTTGAACACTCTTAGCATAATTTAAAAACGTAATTTAGTGGTCAAGGGGGTTAAAAATCTACATAAGGTCATGAATTCAATTCCCACTAGCTACAAAAAAAATTTTAACCCCCTTTATGGAGATGCTGTCTCCGCCATTGATCTGATGCCATAAGTGCCACAACCCTTTTAATCAGCCAACTCTGTATTTCAAGGGGGAAAAATGCAACTGCATAACTCGGTAGTGTTGTCAACATAATAAGAAACCAATAAACAGTCAATTGTAGAGCTATTTAAGCGATGATCAATGATGCATACTAACGGTGGTTTTAGGTCGCAACTTACACAAAAAGCATTTGATAGCGACTATACACATTAAAATACTACATTATGTTGTTTTCTTGTTATTTATTTGAGTGAGTTATTGTCCAAAGACATCTAACTCTATTATATTGCACCTTTCACAACGGTCCCTCTTTCTATATGTGGTTCTTAGTGCCAAAAAAGGAAAAGATAAGAGAAAATAAATGTTGACATTGAATGGAAATTCCATACATTTTTTAAATAATTGGATTCACAAAAGTTGCCCAATTATCAACCATATATATGCATGTCCGTAGAATGAAAATTGACTATACTGAAGCAATACAGTATTCATATTTCTCCAAAAGCAATTAAATGTCTATCTCTATTATTCTTCTATACAATTTCCCCCCTAAATTTCATAGCGTATATGCATGCATTAGAAATCCTAATGTCCACTGTGAAAAATAAATAAAAAATAAACGAAAGTAAGATGATTAATCCGGAATGGGTCCAATAATTGGAGTGAACAAGAAGAAAACGTACAAGAAACCATGAGCAATAAAGTCATATACCCTATAATATTGTAGGAAGAAAATAATTATGCACAAGGAAACTAAAAGTTCTTTGTTTCTTTCTTGTTTACGTTGCAGAAATTACAATATGTAATAAAAATTCTTTGTTTCCTTCTTATTTACGTTGTAAAAATTACAATATAAACTGGAAAGTGGTTTGTCAGACGATGTAACAAGAAGAAAACTTTTTAAAATCTCAATATAAATGAAAAATGTCAAAACTACATCCACTTCCACAGGTACATATATTTTTTTTAATTGTTAGTAAATGATTTTTTTATTTATTTAAATATGTCTTTGATTACCCCTCGCGCATCGTTTGCATTCTTTTCCATGCGCAACTAAGCATGTACAATTCTTTCTTTCTACTTTTTGGGTAGTATGGATGACTTTGAGAGTTGAATTAAAGAACCTTATCCATTTGACATGTATGAAGTAATGTAAAATTGTCTTATTTAAACAATTAAATGGTTACATCATTTTTTTATCGTTTAACTCATCAAAATCAATGAATTAATTAAGGTAAAACAGCTTTCTTTTCGTTAATATTCTTGAAAAATAATAATTCACATTTAAGCTTAAGGATTAATTAACTTTGTCATTTTCATGGAAATAGTTCAATTATACAAGGTTATATGCTAATCTTTCTTTACATTTTGTTTTTCCACGGTCTTGATGTGGAAATACACGGCTATTGCATAAAGTACAACCTTCCTGTATAGTTTCTCATTCTTTACGTGTAAGTTAGCAATAGTATTAATAATCATTTGGCCAATCAATCAGCTTAGTCTAAAACTATCATTTTCCATATTGTACCTAACTTGGGAAAAAAAGGAGAGAAATTTAAGGCATTACTTTGATCAGATGCATTAGTCCTGAACTTCAGTGTAATTAATGTTTGAGGTTTCTAGTTGAGCCTATTACAGGTGGCCCAATGTTTGCTTTGGGCCTATTATAGAAGGATAACCTTGAATCCCCAAATAAAGGGAGAAATTTAAAAAGAATTTTTACATATCTATACCATATAGCAAACCTTATTACTAAAAATGTTCATAATATTGTATTTACCCGCCTAGTTTATATTTTGTCTACAAAATTTGTACCAAACCAAAAATAGATGAATTCCACCCTAAAAACGCGCCAAAATAGAAGGAATCAGATTTAATGGTGATTCTATCACCATTGCAGCGTGATTCTCTCATTCTCCATGGATTTTCCACCATTTATAGCCATTAAAAAGATTGAAAGCTTTGAATTCAAATTTGAATTTTCAAAAATCATTATTTGTTTGGATTGGGTGTTGTTGTGAATAATTTGGAATATGTTTAGGAGTTTATATTTAAACTTTGAGGAGTTTTGGTGAAGATTAGACTTGGTTTTGACTGAATTTCAGGTTGAAACTCGTCGTCGAAGAAGAAGAAGAAGAAGACGTATTTCCAGAATTGTATTTTAATTGTAGATAAATTGTAGAATTGTAGATAAATTGTAGGTAAATTGTAGATAAATTATAGATAAATTGTAGATTGGAAAGACTAAAACTTCTACAAGTCTTCTACAATTATGTCGAAAATGCCAATTATGCTACAATTGAAATGAGAATTGGGATATTAAAATTCAATATATTCAGTTTGTAGATATCTTGTAGATAGAATTTCTACAAATAAACTACAAATCGGTTTAAGTATTGTATAAAGTTGTATTGTTACATTTATACTACAGTTAAACTACAATCTAGTGCCAAAAAAATTTAAGCATACCAAATTTAATCAAAGTATTAATTAATGAGATTGGTGGGCAGTTATTTTTTCACATTTTCCTATAAAATATAAATTGTCATTTTCTTATCCAGTAGAATATCTATTAGTTCCCTTTTGTTCTGTTATAGAATATCATGGTCTAGTCGTTCTTTTTGTATGAATCATGCGTAAAGAAATCTGTTTGGTTCACTCATGAAGCATATTAATAAGATGTCGTTATTTTCACAAATGGAACAGGTACAGGTGCAAACTGCTACAACGTTTGAAGGGAAAAAAGAAAAAGGAATATATGCTCCTAAAATCATGCCTAGAATAAATGAAGCAATAATTATACCCTTATTGAATTATGATACATAAATTGAAATTTGGTATGCTTAAATGTAATAAACACAAACCTTAAACATGGGAGGTAATAAGGTTTGCTATATGGTATAGATAGGTAAAAATCCCAATTTAAAAATAGCCAGATTTACAACTGGTCGTTGAAAAATAGCCAAGTTTCAAAAGTCATCAAACTTTAGCCACTTTTATGTAAAGATAAATCTGAGTGAAAATACTGTTCAAAATCCAAAAAATACGCCCGCATATTTTACGGAAGTTCCAGCATAAGTATGCTTGAACTCCCGCATATTATAAGGGAGTTCCAGGATAACTATGTTAGAACTCCCGTATAATATGCGGGAATTCAAGTATAATTATGTTGGAACTCCCGCATATTTTACCGGAGTTCCACCAAGTATAAATGTCCAGTATAATATACGGGAGACTGGAGCAAGTATACCTATGCAGCATAATATGCTGGAGTTCGTACACAAATACACCAGAATTCCCGTATATTATATGAGACCGGTCTCTGTTGCAGCAAAATAGTGGTTATTTTTCATTGATATGGTAAACGGTGGCTATTTTTGATTGACCAGTGCGAGAACTGGTCATACCATGATATTTTGACCAAAATAAAAGGCTACAATCAAAGTGTTTTGCTACGGGTATTATCACTTTTAGCCCGCGTAAGAAACTATTTATGTACGGTAGCCGAAAAGGTATATAAAATTTATATATTTTTTGCATATAACATATAGAATGTTTATATATACAAAAAATATAAAAATTTTATACATTTTTCTACAACGGCTACACATTATTATTATTTTTTTGCTACCCTACCATAGTTTTTTTTGTTGTTGATGTTTTTCACACGTTGTCCAGTACTTATTTTGGATTCCGACTAATCCAATTTTCAATTCTTAATTAATTCTGAAAATATCGGATTAATTTTCAAAATTAGAAGATGCTGCCAAGAATGAAAAAAAGATCTCATTACTGTACCACATCCATTTTCAGTCTGCCATTAACGGAACTCCAAACATGAAATGATTGGATTTCGCGTCTCCAAATTAAGTCGAATCATAGTAAATTAGTTTATAATACCATGATAAATTATTTATTCCAAAAATAAGGTGAAGTTTAAAGATAAATTTTGTACTTAATTAATTTCTCCATTCTTTAGTCAGATGGGTATCTCAATAACCCTACTAGGCACATAAACTAACTATTAACACTATTTATAACCATTCTTCCACACAAAAAAATCTTATTTTTCCCCAAATCAAATGGATAAAACTGGCAAATCTGGTTGATTAGTTGATAAAGAAATTATTCAGAAATTGTTTTGCTCAAAGTTATCATACACTTTGCAAGCGTAAAAACAATCGAAATAAATCAAGGGCCAATCATAGCAGATCGTAATAAACCAAAGACCAAATAAAAAATGTACGAGACAAATATGACTTATTAAGGAGAGGAAGGAGGAGATCTTTTATTGATAATCTGGCTTTGGCCTGTCTCTCCATGGAGAGGTCCAGGACCTTACAATGATATTCTCTCTTTTCTTGGAATTAGTAATGAAGACGAAAAGCAGCACCCCTTTCTAGGACTCCTCCTCTTTGTATTTATAGATGCAAGATGTGTGAGCTGACAGTGATAGCCATGACTATGCTGAGGTCTCGTCCCTACGATGGTGAATGGGCCGTAGCCTTAACAAGTGAGTCACCCGATGATCGGCCACAATAGTTAATAAGTGGTCATATCATTTATTAACTCCGTACAAGCTTAGGATATAATTAATTTCGTTAATTATCTCGAGGTCATATTTTGACCCATACAGTTAGTCCCTCCACTTATCGAGGTCGTGCCTTGACCGGGCTCGATGAGCGGACTTTTTCGGGCGTAGTTCCGGTTGAGTTCAATAATGGCCTTAGCCATTATTATATGGGAGATCGTGCCGTTTAAAGTGGACGGCCTTAGCCTTTTGTGTGGATGACCTTCACCATGCGGGTGATTTCAATCATAGTCGAATCGTTTGTATGCATGTTGAGGATGGCCATAGCCAGTTATTCGTCGGGAATGGCCAGAGTCTAAATACTACGGGCATCCATAGCTGTTTGCATACTAGAGATGGTTGTAGCCTTAATACTGCGGGCGGCCTTAGCCGTTTACATACTAGAGATAGCCGTAGCCTTAACACTGTGGACGGTCTTAGCCGTTTACTTACTGGAATTAGCCGTAGCCTTAATATTGCGGACGGCCTTAGCCTTATGTGTGTGTGTGTGTGTGTGTGGAGTGGTTATTACCATTTTGGGCTGGGGTGGCATATTCATACTAATGACCTCCGGCCTTGTAAGATCTTAACCTTATCTCTGGTGGTCGATACGTATGTTGTGTGGCTGAAAAGAGTACGTATGCGCCTGGATCGTAACTTAGCGGCATCCTAAGTTCGCAGGCGTATGGAACGTCTTTTCGGTAACCTCAGGTCCTTATAACCGTTTCGAGGGTAAAGCGCCAGTTTGAGTGAAAAACCGTTTCGTGGTTCTCATCATAATGATGCACGTTTCTGTAGAACCAAACCGGTTTGCGGTTGGCAGTTAATGATAGTTGTTGGAATTCGTAAAAGCCATTGGTGTTGCCTATAAATTGGGGGTTGTGTCATTCATCTCTTACATTTCCATCTATTGTCTAAGTGAGATTTCTGAAGAAGCTTCCTGTTTATCAGTTCATCTTACCTCTTGTTCGTTGTTGTTCTTCGTTCGACATCATATTTTCTTTCCCTCTCCTGAATCTCGTTCAGTTCTCGTTTATCTATCGAAAAAATGGCAAGCATCTCTCGTGCTACCCCTGCTCTGGTGACCATTCCGGTGGCTGAAGAATCGTCTATTGCCGGTGTGCTACTGGATTCCCAGAGACGTGGAATCATGCACATAAGTCTCTCCCTTCGTCAGTTTCTTCATTCCGCATTTTTGTCTTGTTTTTGATAAGTGATAACCTTGCCTCTGGTTTGTAGCTGTACGACCGCCACTGGCTCCACTGCCGCATTTGCGAATGGGTCAAAGCAGTGCTCCCTCACATATTGGGGATCGCACATGGCCGTCTTTCTGGGAGATGCACGATAGTAGACTTGCTTCAGGTGAGAGTTATAGCTTTACTCTATCTTCATTTCATTCATGTTTTTATTCTTGTAAACTTTTGTTTTTCCTCTGATTAGGGAGGGCACGCCATGTGAGGGTGCCTCAATTAGCTTTTCGCAGTTCGGGTATGATTGCGAGACTAGTAACAATGCTGGCACCTACCCCAGTGTCGAGGGTGGCTTCAGTTGAATCCTCGGCGGCTTATTCCCCAACACATTGCACCTCAGGTCGAGGAGCCTTCGGGAATTTTACGCCCCAAGGGGGAGTTGGCTCCGAGGGAGGATGAGGAGGAAGATGAAAGGCCACTGGTCCGGCGTAGTATTGTATTTACGCCAGCTCCGGTAGTGATAAACTTGGACTCTCTGCCATCGAACATAGAGGAGAATCCAGCTGCGTGCCTGCCCTTGAGGGCGGGCATTTAGTGGGGGTTGCCTCGGTTGGCTCAGGCCAAGGTAACACTACCGCTTTGGTGATTCAATTATCAGTTTCAATTGCTAAGAGAGGAAGTGGTTCCTCGGCAACTGCATTGGTTGGAGAATCAAACTCCATGGTGTTGGCAGGGGCACGACCTCAACTTCCCGATCGGCGGCCAAAGGGTCGGACTCGGAGTTTGATCTGGATCCTGACAATGCCCGCATGCTTCGGGACGATCACACCCGCACAACGGTGCGTGCTGAAGGGCAGCTCCATTACGTTGAGATTATGATGGAGCAGAATCTTGTGCCATGTTGAGATCAAGAGGAGAATCTGGTGCCGTTGTTCGAGGCATTATGCTCGGAGGCAGAGAGTACGTCGGTGCGGGGCATTTCAGACGTCGGGTTGATGGGCGAGGTGGCCGCGTAGAGCTTGAAGGTATGCGTAGTGACTTTTAGTTCATTTTTTTCTTTGCTTTACTTTGTCTGTTTTTTCTGTTCTAATTATTGCCTCGTTCTTGTAGTTATTTTTGCTGGAGGTGGAGAGCATCCGCCGAGCCAACGTCCTTTAGGGGATTTGCTCGCGGTGCTGGAAAATAGTGTCGTTACCGCTACCGGTGTCACGAGATGCACGAGCATATGAGGAACGACCCCCAGAACTGGAACCTCATTGAAGAGCTGGTGAGGCAAGAACTTCAAATGCAGCAGGCCCTTGGTAGGGTCAATACTCTTGAGGAGAAGCTTCGTCATAAAGACTAGGAGATAGAGGCTGAGAGGCGGGCTGCTGCTGAGAAGGCATGTCGAGATTAGGCCAGGGATGTAGAGGCCCTTGAAGCTTTGAAAAGGCAGGTGGCCGCTTTGGGGACCGAGGCCGCTGCCTTAAGGCTGCAGGAAAGGGATACAGTATCGAGCGTCGAGATGTTGGAGACGGCGGACCGTGTCCATGAACGGGAACGGGAGTTGGAGAGGGCCGTTGCGGCCTTTCGAGAGGGAGCACTGGAGGAACACATTGGGATTTATGAATGTGACACCTAGCGGTGGATCAGATTACAGCCTTAGAGACTGAAAATCAATGTTTAAGGGATCAGGCTGCCTCTTTCGGCCCGACTCGCGACTTGTGGACGTTTGCCGAGGCTCAGCTTAACGTATTCAAGAGACTGTGGGAGGTCGGCATTGTGCCTGAAGTCTCTTATGAAGAAGCCCGTCAAAAGGCTCGTGAGGCCCGTATCGATTGCGACTTTGACCCATCCACTTCAGGGGCTGATGATTGCTCCAAGGGCGTTGGCGGTGTTGATGGTAGCGCGGGTAGCGCCGAATGAAAACGTTTTGTAATGTTGGTGTTATTTATTTTTTTGGTTGTTGTTGTCGTTTGGCTATCTTTTTTTTTCTTTTTATTTACTGTCCTCGGCCGTGTGTAAGCGGGGATGACCCATTGTGATTGAAGATGTAAATATATGCAATTTTGTTTTTCTCTGTTCTGCCAGGTGTTTGTTTTGTACCTTCCCCTATGGCCTTGACCATGATAATGTCAGCTCTGATGCCTTCTATCGTCGTCGAGTTGCTTGCTAGCCTTAGTCATAGACTAGGTCGGCTATTTGGCGATAACGGCCTTGACCACGATTGAGCGCTTTTTGTTTATCGTTTCTCTTTTACTTGGTGTGAACAAGTTTGGCCGTTATTTGGTGATAGTGGCACTTAGCCTCAATCCCAGTTCGGGCGTGATCGAACTACTGACCGCGATAGTAAGAAACGCGACCTTATATTTTTACCGGGGCCGAACTATGTGCAGCCTGAACTTTAGCTCAAGTTGGGCGTACTTACTTGAATGGCCCAGTTTGGAGAGGGACATTTAGCTTGTTTATTTGCCTGTTGCTTTTTAGTTTTGAGGACGAAGGAATTTGGCTTTGTTGTTTGGATAAGATAGGGCTTGTAGCGGTGAAGGAATATGGCGCGAGTCTCAATTCGTCTTGTAGTTGAACTTTTTGGCGAAGGCACGTAGCTTAAGTCCCAGTTCAACTTGTAGTTGAATTTGTTGAGGAAGGCACGTAGCTTGAGTTGTTGTTCAACCGTAGTTGAATGTTGCAGATTTTGTTGGCGAAGACACATAGCTTGAGTCCCAGTTCAACTTATAGTTGAATTCTTTGGCGAAGGCACGTGGCTTGAGTTGTTATTCAACCGTAGTTAAACATTGCATTTTTTGTCGGCGGAGGCGCATAGCCTGAGTCCCAGTTCAACTTATAGTTGAACTTTTTGGCGAAGGCACATACCCTGGGTTGTTGTTTAAACGTAGTTGAACGTTGCGATTTTTGTTGGCGAAGGTGCATAGCATGAATCCCGGTTCAACTTATAGTTGAACTTTTTGGCAAAATCACGTAGCCTGGGTTGTTGTTCTACGGTTGTTCAACCATAGTTGAATATCGCGACTTTTGTCGGCGAAGGTGCATAGCCTGAGTCCCAGTTCCAACTTATAGTTGTACTTTTTGGCGAAGGCACGTAGCTTGAGTTGTTCTTAAACCGTAGTTGAACGTTGCGATTTTTGTTGGCAAAGGCGCATAGCCTGAGTCCTAGTTCAACGTATAGTTGAACTTTTTGGCAAAGGCACGTAGCCTGGGTTGTTGTTCAATCGTAGTTGAATGTTGCGATTTTTATTGGCGAAGGCGCATAGCCTGATTCCTAGTTCAACTTATAGTTGAACTTTCTGGTGAAGGCACGTAGCCTGAGTCATTATTCAACCGTAGTTGAACGTTGCGATTTTTTTCGGCGAAGGCGAATTGCCTGAGTCCCAGTTCAACTTATAGTTGAACTTTTTGGCGAAGGCACGTAGCCTGAGTTGTTGTTCAACCGTAGTTGAACGTTGCAATTTTTGTTGGTGAAGGCGCATAGCCTGAGTACCAGTTCAACTTATAGTTGAACATTTTGGAGAAGGCACGCAGCCTGGGTTATTATTCTACGGTTGTTCAACCGTAGTTCAACGTTGCGATTCTATCAGCGAAGGCGCATAACGTGAGTCCCAGTTCAACTTATAGTTGAACTTTTTGGCGAAGGCACGTACCCTGAGTTGTTGTTCAATCGTAGTTGAACGTTGATATTTTTGTCAGCGAATGCACATAACCTGAGTCCCAGTTCAACTGATAGTTGAACTTTTTGGCGAAGGCACGTAGCCTGGGTTGTTGTTCAACCCTAGTTGAACGTTGCAATTAATTTTGGCAAAGGCGCATAGCCTGAGTCCCAGTTGAACTTTTTGGCGAAGGCACGTAGGTTGTTGTTCAACCGTAGTTGAACGTTGCAATGTTTGTCGGTGAAGGCGCATAGCTTGAGTCCCAGTTCAACTTATAGTTGAACTTTTCGGCGAAGGCACGTAGCCTGAGTTGTTGTTAAACCATAGTTGAACGTTGTGATTTTTGTTGGCGAAGGTGCATAGCCTAAGCCCTAGTTCAACTTATAGTTGAACGTTTTGGTGAAGGAACGTAGCATGAGTTGTTGTTCAACCGTAGTTGAACATTGCGATTTTTGTTGGCGAAGGCGCATAGCTTGAGCCCCAGTTAAACTTATAGTTGAACTTTTTGGCGAAGGCACGTAGCCTGAGTTATTGTTCAACCGTAGTTTGAACTTTGTAACTTTTTTTGAACTTCCACTCCCGCATGACCCATCGTTATGCGTATGGGGCGTTAGCGGTCACTTCTGGTTTTAGATTCTCACGGTTTATGTGTTATCCTCTCGATTAGTTCGCGTAGGTTACCCCCATTGTATATCTTGGTTTGGAGGCGTCTTTGCACCTTTACTGGTGGGTTTTTTCACCGGGGACACGGGAGTACCTTAGATGTGCTTTCCTCCAGGGGGCTGTTTTTCTTTTTGCTTGTACTATCTGAGAGGGGAGTGACAAAGGAGTTGGATCTAGACTCGAGATCTTCAAGTTTCCTTTGTATGATATATCGTTTCGGTTTGTTTTGAGCCGGATTTTCCTTTGGTGTTTCTTTCCTTTTGGTCCTAGGAATAACTACGCGATTCTGCTACAAAATCACCACAAAAGGCGACCAATTGTTTAGCTCAAAGTTATCATACACTTTGCAAGCCTAAAAACAATCAAAATAGATCAAGGGTCAATCATAGCAGATCGTAATAATTCAAAGACCAAATAAAAAATGTACGAGACAAATATGATTTATCAAGGAGAGGAAGGAGGAGATCTTTTATTGATAATCTGCCTTTGTCCTGCCTCTCAATGGAGAGGTTCAGGGCCTTACAATGATATTCTCTCTTTTCTTGGAAATAGTAATGAAGAAGAAAAGCAGCCCCCTTTCTAGGGCTCCTCCTCTTTGTATTTATAGATTCAATATGTGTGAGCTGACAGTGATAGCCATGACTAAACTGAGGTCCCGTCTCTACGATGGTGAATGGGTTGTAGCCTTAACAAGTGAGTCAGCCGATGATCGGCACGACAGTTAATAAGTGGTCATATCATTTATTAACTTCGGACAAGCTTAGGATATAACTAATTTTGTTAATTGTCTTAACATTGAATTATGAGATTACGCATTTAATTATTTATAGTAAATTCATAATGAAAATAATATTTGTAATTGTTTCAGAAGAAATAAAAAAAAACATGTGATAAAGCTAGGATAGAGTTAGCCACCCCTAACTTTCATTGTTGGGGCTGCCTAACTAGCTATGTTGTACTCATTACTCACAAATTAAACTCTCAATAGAGTATATTGTTGAGAAGTAAATAATTCTTTTTTAAATTGATGATTTAAAATAAGTCATAAATATTTCTATAGTTATAAATCATTCTATTAAAAATAAATTAAATATTAGAATTTAATTACACACTAATAGTATATTCAGTGTGATTCCATAAAAGTGATGACACAACCCAATTTCGCCTATAGGCCATGATGTCATCCAACGTTACCGCTAGGCAAGCCAATAGTGAAATAGTTGATGGCATCCAACGTTAACTCTGTGATCTTTTCTTTTAGGAATTTGAAATAGTTGATTTTTAATTATTCCGAAATCAAGAAATGAAAAAGTTAGTAAAATGAGAAAATAAACAATTATAAAAGCAATCGGATGAAGTAATCACTCAAAAATCAATAAGTGTCTACAAGCATAAATCTCCAAGATATGGTGTCACAAGTGTATGAACTACTAGTAATATAAAAGAATACTACACTACTGTCTGAAGTGAAATAAACAAAAAAATAAAAGCAAAAAAAGTCTTCGCCCGCTGTAAACGGGCTCGGAAGGAAGCTCACCGCAAAGTCTCGTGGAATCAAGGATGCACGCCGGACTGATTTCCAGATGCACCTGCCTCAGATCATGCATATTTAGTGCAGAAGTGTAGCGTGAGTACATAAACAACATGTACCGAGTAAATATCCAGTCTAACCTCGAAGAAGTAGTAACGAGGAGTTGTCTCCATCATTTAATATGGGCTAACAATAAAATAATAGAAATTTTAAATAAAACGGACTAGGTAAATGAAACTGTAAACTCCATAACAAGAAACAAATAACCATTCTTTACTGATAATAATTTTCAAGTTAATTTCCATCATTTGACAATTTAACCTCTCAATCCAATGATACAATATCAATTAAAATTGGGCTCCAAGTATTATTATGCACGTATTACGCCGAGGTCGTACGGCTCGATTTAAAATACAAATATGTAAATTGTGCACTACTGAGGGTCGAACAATACAAACCATAGATGCTTCTATACTACTGTCGAGGCATTCGGCCCGCTTCACAAGAAAAAGAAAATATTTATGTTATGGGATTTAATGATTATTAAGAGGCTAATATTCAAAGAATCACAAATTTTTATTAACGGTCAAGTAACCCGTCCAAGACTCAATTAAATTAAATTCATCGTTTTACCATTCCTTTATCAAGTTTCAATATAATTTATGCACTTAAATTAACTAGTAGGGAGCAAACATCGCAAGTATAACATGATTTTGGGTCCTAAACTATGCAGACATAAGCATAATTAGTAGCCACGCATGGACTCTCGTCACCTCGTGCGTACGTATCCCTCCCCCTACAAATAGGAGCATATATTAACTAACTTCGCCTATGGGGTTAATTCCCTCTTACAAGGTTAGAAAAGAGACTTACCTCGTCTCAAGGCTTACTTTTTGGTCCACAATTGTGATTTAAACCCTCAATTCGGTGCAAAACGACTCAAAACTAGTCAAATATTATATAAAATAATTAATATATGTTTCAAAAGTTCGTATTCTTACTATTAGAGTGATTATCCAACCCTAAATGTAGAATTTCTAAAATTTACCCCCGAGCCCACGTGCCAGGATTCCAAAAATTTTCAAAGATAAATATTACTCATAGCCTCACGAACTCAAATATATAATTTTAACCCTATTCCACAATCATTTTCGTGGTTAAATCCCATCATTTTCGTGGTTAAATCCCATTTTTATCAAAATCTAGATTTTTCATCTGAACCCATAATTTTCATAAATTTATTAAATCGCCCCAGAGTGAAATAAATGAAACCAAAAATGGCTAAGTCCTGATTTTTAAAACACACTATCCAGCTGCCCACTTCTTCACGAACGAGGAAAAGGCCTCGCATTCGCGAAGGCAAAACTCTTTCAACCCAGAAAATGCCTTACGCAAAAGTGACAGGGGCCTCAAGAATGCAGAGGCTTACCTCGCCTACCCTACGTGAACACGAGGTCTCCTTCGCGAACGCAAAGGGTAATGGACATTGCCCCTCCTCAGACCCCTTCCTTCTATGTGAATGCAATAGGGATTTCATGAATGCATAGGACAAGGACTTCAAGGCTCCACGAATGCGACCCGCTAATCGCAAACGTGAAGGGCAAATTGACCCATTGCCCAAATCCTTCTCCGCGAATGCAGAAGGACCCTCACATTCGTAGTTGAATGTTGAATGTTGCAATTTTTATTGGCGAAGGCGCATAGCCTGATTCCTAGTTCAACTTATAGTTGAACTTTCTGGTGAAGGCACGTAGCCTGAGTCGTTATTCAACCGTAGTTGAACGTTGCAATTTTTTTCGGCGAAGGCGAATTGCCTGAGTCCCAGTTCAACTTATAGTTGAACTTTTTGGCGAAGGCACGTAGCCTGAGTTGTTGTTCAACCGTAGTTGAACGTTGCAATTTTTGTTGGTGAAGGCGCATAGCCTGAGTACCAGTTCAACTTATAGTTGAACATTTTGGAGAAGGCACGCAGCCTGGGTTGTTATTCTACGGTTGTTCAACCGTAGTTCAACGTTGCGATTTCTATCAGCGAAGGCGCATAACGTGAGTCCCAGTTCAACTTATAGTTGAACTTTTTGGCGAAGGCACGTACCCTGAGTTGTTGTTCAATCGTAGTTGAACATTGATATTTTTGTCAGAGGCTTACCTCGCCTACCCTACGTGAACACGAGGTCTCCTTCGCGAACGCAAAGGGTAATGGACATTGCCCCTCCTCAGACCCCTTCCTTCTATGTGAATGCAATAGGGATTTCATGAATGTATAGGACAAGGACTTCAAGGCTCCACGAATGCGACCCGCTAATCGCAAACGTGAAGGGCAAATTGCCCCATTGCCCAAATCCTTCTCCGCGAATGTGAGGGTCCTTCCGCATTCGCGAAACCATAACTGGAAACTCCAAATACATCAACAAGTCAATAAACATAATACGGGCCTCCTCGAACTCTTGCAACGCCTAAAAAAAACAACAAAATCAAGAATCATACCCCAAAATAAAAAATTATGAACTAACCATCCTTGTAAGTCATAAAATAGTAAAAGCACGTACAGAGAGTCTTATTTAGGGAGAGAGGGATTCCAAAAAGCAAAATGATCGATCTGTTCATTACAAGTGATACATAGAGGGTAGTGTTTAACCCAAAATTTAGATCTATGTTGAAAAAAATAGATTTTTTAATAAAATAAGGTTAATCTTAGCCAATATTAATATCCAAAAAAGTAATTAACGTGTACCGTGACAAAACGTCCTATGACTTGAAGGAATAACAGTTAATAAGTAACATCAAACAACACTTAATGACCCAAATACAAAGTGAATAACATTAAATAGCAATATATTGGTATGTAACGGTATTATCATAAATAAATGCAAGAGATGACCAAAGAAGATGAAAATCGTGTGGTATTCCCTTTATTTATAAAGGGATATGTGCCATAAAATCTTAGTAGTACAGATTTCAAAAATATCTACTAGAATATTCTCTTTAAAATCGTATCCTTAAAACTAGCTGTTATCGCCTCTGTTTAATGAGAGTGCTCGTCCTCGACCTCGGTCTATATTGACTCCTCGACCTTACCTTCACCATTTGTCAAACTTATCAAGGTGATGAGAGCTCAAGTTGAGCAATAATGGAGTTTTGTGATGAGCTCCATGAGAACATATGAGAGAGAGAGATAGAGCTACGTAATTTGAGAGATGAAAATGTATTGTATACTATCATTATGTATAGAAGGTTCCAGATATGTACATGTATATATAGACATACTTGTGTCTCACCTCATGCCACAACTACTTCTAACTAACTAGTGTATTAGTTATAACTAGTCACTACTAATACATAAATATATATATAGTTCAATACCCCCCCCCCCCTCCTCAAGTTGGAGGTGAGGATTGCACTGAAAACTTGTTGAGAACCCCGTAATGTTTAACTCCAGTCAAGGCTTTGGTGAGGATATATTCCAATTAAGCATGGGTATGAACATGAGTCAAATTGATCAACCTTTCTTGAAGTTTGTCTCGTATAAAATGACAATCCACCTCAATGTGCTTGGTCCGTTCATGGAAAACATGATTTCTAGCTATATGGAGAGTTGATTGGCTACCACAAAAGACAATGAGAGAATTTGGAAATGGATTAACAAGCTCCTCGAGTAATTTTCACAACCAAGTGAGTTCACCAACAACATTTTGGAGATATGTAATACTCTGCCTCGACTGAAGAAAGGGAGACAGATTCTTATTTCTTGGACTTCCAACTTATGAGACTATCTCCCAAGAGAACTATGTAGCCACTGACTAACCTTCTGGAGTATGTACAAGCAACCCAGTTAGAGTCGGAGTAGGATTGGATAGTGCATTTTGGATCATTAGAGAAGAAGATCCCCAATGTAGGATCACTTCTCTGATATCGTAACAAGTGAAAAGCAGCCTTAAGATGAGGTTCCCTGGGGTCCTGCATAAATTGGCTGAGGTGTTGGACTCTATAAGAAATGTCCAACTTGGTATTAGTAAGGAATTTCAGCTTTCCAACAAGCTTCCTATAATATGTAGGGTCATTCAAGACAGCACCAACCTTAGCCTGCAACTTAACAGAGGGATTAAGGGGAGATGATAGTCTACAATAGGACATACAATGATATTCTTTGAGAAGATCAAGAGTATATTTCCTTTGTGAGATGAAAACCCCATCAGTTTTATGAAGAACCTCTAAGCCCAAAAAGTAGTATAATCTGCCCAGATCTTTGATTTTGAAGGTGTTATGTAGGAAGGTTTTAGTTATATCCCGCTTTTCGTACGTAAAAGTTTCGTCGTAAGTTAATCGACGTAGACTCGGGGATGATATTATCTTGAGGTTATAAGTATTTATGCTATTTATAACGAGCGATAAGTAAGTGCCGTGAAGGTTAAATGATAAACGAATCAAAGAAAGTAAGTTTCGTCAAAGTTTGTCGATATGGGATAGAATACAATCCGAGCTACAATACCCGATATTTATGGACTAGTGTCATACAAGGAACTTCATAACTATGATAATAAGGTGTATAAAATATGTTAAAAGTTAATAAAATTTTAAGTAAGTTGAGATAATTCTTAATTATATGAGTAATTGGTTAATTATTAGGTAATGAGATATTACCTAATTAACTAAAGATTATTGAATAAAGATTAACCACCTCACAAGGGAATTACGTGGCAGCCCCAAACCCTATGACTCTTAAGTCATTGCAGAATAGGTGGAAAGATTTAAATCATTATGGATTATGTGGTGGCTGCACATCCATGTATCAAATATATCTCTAACTTAAGAGACATGAACGTGAATCACAAATTCATTCTCATATGAATATGATGAGGATTCAAATGTAAATGTTGTGTGTTACAAACGAAAGTCACATAAGTAACACCCAAGGCCTTCAACAATTCAAATTAACATGAGCTTTTACAATTCTAAGAGAGTACGGTGTAATCTTTCTCAAGAGAATCGATTCAGGTATGTTAAGGATATCCCTTCTTTCTTTTTGACATGATCTATACGACATGAACGAAACGAGAAAATACACAACTTTCATAAATGACTCTATTCATAAAAGTATTAAAGGTACCTATGTTCTTGAATTCCCATGTGTCTTATTATTACATCTTCTGTTTATGGGTCTCAGAAAAATACGTAAGTTGAAAAACGTTTACTTCATGATATTACTCAAAGGCATAATGGTTTTATGACATCCCGGGAGATTTTATTGACATGCTTCTCATGCATTTCATGCATTTAAATATGTACATTGACCAATGAAAAGACGGCATCATATACGCGTATATATGTATATGGGAATATTTTACGGTGATATATGCACCACTACCTGATCAACTGATATATGTTGATGATTTTGCCCATAGCGTCCGAGATGATATGATGGGATGACCACATAGGTTTGATGGTTATGTACACATATACCTGTGCATGACACGACATTATACGCACGTGCATGAAATTTTAAATGTTTCAATATTTACAAAGTTCTTACAAGCAGAATTTTTTATTCCATGTTTCATCTATGTCTCTTATGTACTAATTTTTATGCCTTACATACTAAGTACATTATTCGATGCCCTATTTCCTAGGGCCTACGTTTTATATCCGTAGATAAGCAGACAACCCCTTCTTAGGATCCTTGATCAGCGATAGTTGATGTGCTCCATTTGATCCAAAACTACTTTGGATTTTGGTACAGTAGGTTTGTTTACGTATATGGGTATGATGGGGCCCAGTCCCATCCTTTTACAATTGTTTACTATGTTAGAGGTCTGTAGAAATTTATGTATAGTTGGATAGTATGTAGCCTTGTTGGCTTTCAATTTTTTGTATGTAGTTGTCTATGGCAGCCTTTTCGGCTCGCCCTACATATTCTGCACGTATATGTACATATGTATTTTGGGCAGATTTCCCTCATGAATGTTATTCTATTAATTTAGTAGATGTTATTCATGTTTATATCATATACGCATGCTCAGGGGTGTTCGACAGGCAGGACTCGGGCACCCGCGGCCCATCGATTTGGGTCGTGACGAAAGTGGTATTAGAGCAGTTCTGTCCTAGGGTTATTTACAAATCGTGTCTCCTAGAGTCTTGTTTATGGGTGTGTTGTGCACCACACTTATAAACAGGAGGCTACATGATATTTAGGATGGTTACTTTTCTTTCTAATCCAGATTGTGTGATAGAAATGAGTCGTAAATATCCACTCCTAATCTTTACCTTATTTATATTTTTAGTGATGTCTAGTACTAGACGACATGCGCAAACTACTAGCACGGTCAGAAGGCTATTAAGGTGTTAGACAGAGATATAAGTTACACATAGAATCATATCCATCAGAGATTAGGGTTTTATAAAGGAGGATCCATCCGAAGATCTACATGAGTAATCCATTAAAGTAGTTTCAATTTCGCCGGCAGCATATGGGGTAAGAGGAGTTCTGATCTCACCAAGGCCCTTAGTTTCATTATCAGGGCCCGTTGATATAGGTATAAGGAGAGTGGTGTACAAATTATCACAATTGGGTTCCTCTAGTCTCAAAATTATGTTAGGGTATTTGCAGACACCAGCTCTTATAAGGTTCCAGATAGTCCACGGTCTTGAGAATTCGTCAATCAAGGTTCGTCTATGTATGTATAATTGGATAGTATGTGGCCTTGTCAGCTTCTAGTTTTTGGTATATAGTTATCTATAGCGGCCTTGTCGGCTCGCCCTACATATTCTGCTTGTATATATACATATTACTTTTGGTCAGATTTCCCTCGTGTATGTTATTCTCATAATTCATCAGATGTTATTCATGTTTATATCTTATATGCATGATCAGGGGTGTTCGACAAGTAGGACTCAAGCACCCATCGCGCCCATCGATTTGGGTCGTGACATTTTTCAACTGATTGACCTCCTCCATGTCTGACCCTATGATAAACACATTAGCTATATACATAGTGGAGGAGTCTGTCCTTTTGCAAGACAAGAAATAATCATGGAGGGAACGCACATAACCTCTAGAGTATAATGCCTTGGCTAGCTGGCATATCACTATATACTGGCTTGCTTCAATCCATATAGAGATTTGTTCGGTCTACAAACAATACCTGGAGTGGACACCTCAAGGCGTGGGAAATTTCCATGTAGAATTTCTCATGCAAGTCCCCTGGAGGAAAGCGTTATTGATATCAAGTTGAGAAATGATCCACGTCCTCTTTACTGCAGTGGCAATAAGAGCCCTAACTATAGTTAACTTCACAACATATGAAAGTTTCAGTATAGTCCACACAAGCATGT
This sequence comes from Nicotiana benthamiana, assembly GCA_034376525.1. Lineage (NCBI taxonomy): Eukaryota > Viridiplantae > Streptophyta > Magnoliopsida > Solanales > Solanaceae > Nicotiana > Nicotiana benthamiana. The sequence goes on from CM067340.1 coordinate 116,858,251, forward strand.
TGTGTGTACCCCTTAACTACTGGTCTTCCTTTAAACCTTTCAATTCTCCCATTTGCTTTGTGTTTCACCTTGTAAACCCACCTACAACCAGTGGCTTTTTTTCTTGGAGGTAATGGAGCTAAATCCCATATATGATTGACATGCATGGCCTCAAAATCTTAAATCATAGCAGCCTGCTAAGCTGGGTTAAATGTTGCATCCTCATATGAGTATGGCTCATTAATAACATTCATCACAAATGAATGAATATCATGGACTAGGGATTCCGGTGAAATATGATGGTGCAAAGAAAACAAAACAGCAAGAGATGAGGATAAGGTAGTAGGATTGTCTGAGCTTAACTTGGGAATAAGGCAAACATATTCTTTTAGGTGAGAGGGCAGGTGATGTTCTCTCTGAGATCTCCTAAGTTTAGGTGCATGCTCAGGAGGTGGAGATACAGATGAAAAAGTAGGGGAGGATTGTAATTCAGGAGAATGAGAAGGAAATGAGTGAGGAGAGTGAGAAGGAAAGGAGTCAGGATGAGGAACATATGGAGTATCGGTGGTGTTAAGAGAATCAAGGAAAAGAGCAGACGATGGATACAGAGCAACATATGAATGTGGTCTAGCAAATGGGAAGCCAGTTTCATGGAGAACTATATCTCTAGAACATGAATTTTGTAAGTGGTAAGATTCAGTACTTTATATAATTTGCTATTAAAAGGGTATCCAACAAAAACATGGGAAACACCTCTTAGGTTCAAGTTTATCTCTATCTACTTTAGGCATATTGGGATAGCATAAGCAGCCAAAGGATCTTATATCTGAATAGTGGTTTCTTATTGTATAAAAGTTCAAAAAGACACTTATATTTTAGCAGTACAGTAGGCATCATGTTTATAAGAAAGGCTGCAGTAAGGATACATTCTCCCTAAAACTTCAAAGGTAATTTTGATTGGAAAAGCAAGGCCCTAACAGCCTCAAAAGGGTATTAGTGTTTTCTTTCTACCACCCCATCTTGTTGTTGGGTGTAAGGACAAGCCTTTTGATGATGTATACCTTTGGATTGAAAAAATAGAGTAGCTTTTGTGTAGGTAAATTCCAGTCCATTATCAGACCTTGTAGATTTAATGGACTTTTGAAATTGTGTTTCAATTAGAGATACAAAGGCTTGGATGATTGGAAGTATATTGCTCTTGCAACTTAGTAGGTGAGTCCATGTGGTTCTACTATAGTCATACACCATAGTGAGGAAGTATTTATGATTTCTATTGGTTGGGACATGATAAATACCCCATAGATCTACATGTAAGAGCTCAAATGGCTTGATGGAAATGTTGGATCCTTGAGGAAAGGGCAACCTAGATTGCCTGGCCATAGGAAAAATGGGGCAAAAGAGAGATTGCTTAGAAAAAAAGGTGACGGGTATAGTAGAAATGATTTTCATCTTAACAAAATGGGCATGCTCTAGTCTGTTATGCCACAACACATCCACATTATTATCATGAGATATGGAAGATCATTGAGAAAAATCAGAAGAATGCTAAGCAATAGATTATGTCTTATTATTAATGGAACTATTTACAAGTGAAACAGATTGACACTGTGGAGTATTTACATCACAATGAGGAAGTAGAGTAGAAGTAACAAAAACATTAGAAATTGAGCTACCATTATCCAAGCAATGGAAATATAGGAGATACAGACCATGTTTGATCTCACCAATCACCAGAGGGCTCTTCATTTAAGGGGCATGTAGTAGACAAGAAAAAATAGTAACGACAATCAAAAAGTTTAGATGTGCAGTCATACATGAGACATAAATGAAATTGAAATTGAAAGCAGGGATAAAGTGAACTTTGTGCAATGTGATTTGAGATGTAAGTGCAACACTACCAACTTCTGTCACCTTGACCTTATAACCAATTGGAAGTGCAACTAACAGAGGATAGTACAACGGTCCACTTTAAAAAAAAGAGATTTATTGTATGTCATGTGGTGTGAGACGCCAGAATCTACTATCTATGTGTTAGTCATAGTTCTGAAACATTTACAATAAGTTGCCATGACTAATAGAAGAGGAGCATGTCATAATGCCTACGAATTGACTGCTCCACTGCTTAGTTGAGTGTTAGTAGAGTCCTCTACATTGGTACTTTGAAGGTGTTGAAGCAGGTTTACTAACTGACTATACTGCTCCTTTGTGATTCAAATAGCTGCCATATTGTGTTGCTTATCCTGTGAGTGTGAACCATCTTCCTTAAAAGACAACTCTTCGGTAGGTGCGGCGTGTGCATTAGCCATGATACATTTCCCTTTGTCATTAATTCTAGGACCTGGAATGTAGTTCTGGGGAGAGCTGTGCAGTTTGTAACATCTATCTCTAGTGTGTCCTATAGTTTTGCAATAATCACAAAAAGGACATGAAGTTCTGTCTCCAATGGATTGATTATTTGCATGATAGTTTGTTCTGAAGTTAGCATTACCTTGAATGTTAGAATTGGCATTTCCTTATGCATTCACGTGAAGAGAAGTCGACCCAAAAACCAGTTGATTGAAGGGTCGCATCTCTCTCTGTTTCTCATATTGAATAAGTAAGGAAAAGGCTTGTGATAATGAAGGAAGAGGATTAATCATTAAAATGCTTCCACGCACTACTGTGTACATCTCGTTTAGTCCCATAAGAAATTGGATCAAGCGCCTATCCTGCTCTGTCTTGAATAATTTTCCTTGGCATCATAATTACACTGGCATTGCACTGTGCTTTCATACTCATATTACTCAATTCTTCCCAAAGTTTGTTCATTTTGATGTAGTAGTTCGTGATATCCAGAGCTCCCCGAGTAAGATCATTTATTTCTTTCTGGATCTGATACAATATAACACCATTAGTTTGCTCATAAAGGTCTTCCAATTTTGTCCATAATTCAACAACATCATTTGCATACTCAACACTATCTGCGATGTCCTTCGGAAGGGAATTAAGGATCTATGAAGTGACCATATCGTCACATTGCACCCACTGACAATAATCGGTAGACTGAAAACCCGATCATTTGCATTCGCACTAATAAAACCAAGCTTATTCTTAAGGATAAGGTTCGCATAACACTATGTCGCCATAAGCAATATCCAATTCTAAAAGGGTCAAAAACCAATATAACCCCAAGTTACTAGACGGATGCAGGTAAATAGAGTTGTTAATGTCAACTCCAGCATTAGCAACTCCCCCACCTGCTGCAACTGCACTTGCATGTGTGTTGACATCACTCAGGTCATCTTGATCAAGAATAGCCATATGAAAAAAGGAGATGAAATTGAATGAGAGAAAGTAGAATAGAGGTGAAATTAGAGGAGTTCAACGGGCCGGGTCATCCCGGTTTCGGACTGGCCCAGACCGGTAGAACTCGGAACCGGCCCAGACCGGTAGAACCCGGAACCGGCCCGAATCGGTAAGAGGGGCTAGGCTGGGTAGGGGGCTAGGCTGGGTTTTGACGGTTTAAATTTTTGAAACTGGTTACCCGGTCCGGTAAAACGTTAGATGAATAGTACCATTAAATCGGTTAACCGCCCTGGTACGTGAATATAACATGAATATACTATGAATATATAGTAAATATATTATGAATATACCATGAATATACTACGCATATACTATGAATATACCATAAATATATCAATTATTGTATACTAATTAACATTATTGAAATTTAACATATAGTTTATATATTTAGGGTATAAAACTATAAATGCTCAAATCATAGAATATAACTGTAACGTATTATTTTTAAAATATAATATATATATATATATATATATATATATATATATATATGTGTGTGTGTGTGTGTGTGTGTGTGTGTGTGTGTGTGTGTGTTATTTTAATATTTTAAGATAATTTGTATTATTTTAAAATTATTAGACATATTTATGCTTACTGTTTTAGTTTGTTAGATTAATTTGAAGTATTATTAATTTATTATTCATGAAAATTTAGTTTTACTATTTTTTTGTTAATTTACTTTTTAAATGCAAATTTTAATTTTGAATTTTGAAATAAATGTAGTACTTGCAGTTTATAACTGTAATTTTTTCCCAACTTCCTTGTATTCTTTAAATTAATACAAAGTATTAATATAACTTACAATAATTATATAAAGTTCAAAAAAAATATATATATATATATACTAAACCCCGCCCGGCCCGGCCTCCTCAACCGGTAACCCTTATGGTTCAATTTTTATCTGGATTAACCCCAACTCGTTAAACCCGTTAAAATTCAACCCGTAACCGGCCTGGAACTGAACCCATACGGGTCAAAAAATCCAGGTCTGGCCCGGCCCGACCCACCTCTTAGACACCTTTAGGTGAAATCGAACGAGAGAATATGAACAATTGAGGGCAAATCGTTGAATTGTGCGATTTTTGTTCGAAAGTAGGGCAAATCGAAATTATCAAAAAAAATTAGGCAAAGACAAAAAAGTAGATATGAAAATTGGAAACTTCGCGGATTACAAGCTCTCGTGCTCTGATACCATGTCAAGATAACGAGAGCTTAAGGTGAGCAACAACGCAGTTGTGTGATGAGCTCCATGAGAACAGATGAGGGAGAGAGTTACAAATATTTGAGAGATGTAAAATTTACTAATCCATCCGTTTCAATTTATGTGAACCCATTTGACTGGGCACAAAATTTAAGAAAAGAGAAGACTTTTGAACTTGTGGTATAAAATGAAGCACATAAATTTTGTGTGACTATAAATCATTGCATAAAAGTAAATTATTTTCAAATAGGGAAAGTGCTCATTCTTTTTGGCACGGACTAAAAAGGAAATAGGTTCATATAAATTTAAACGGAGGGAGTATATATTTTCATTATATGTAGAAAGTTCCATATATATACATATATGTATAGACACGTGTGTCTTACCTCATGCCACAACTACTTAGTTCAATAGAACTCATGTCAATGGTGTGTGCTAACCTCTGAAGGTTCTCCTAATGTTGATTTGGCCATAACGTAACTAGGGTAATTTTGGCCCATATAAGTAAAATGTATATCTTGCCGTTACCTTACATGAGGTATATAAGCTGATTTCGATTGATCCTCGACTCAAGAAAAAGATTTTTAAATAAGTTTGAAAAATACAATAGCAAAAAAGTTAATGATGAAAATATTGAAGGAAAAAAATTAAAAACTAAATATTGTAAATATATAAAAGCTTTTTGTATTATAAACAAAAAAGCAAAATAAATGTAAGTCCAAGAAAAGTAGAAAAGTGTAAACTGAGCGAGAAATCGGAATAGAGCGGGAAGTAAATAGTAGTCCATTAGCAAAGGAGCTAAGTTTGGGAGAAGCAATGAGGGGAAGAAAATGGCTACAACTCATCCCTCGTCGACTTCACTTCCATCGGTTCAGCTCATTCACTTCCTTTTCCCCTCCTCCTCCTGCTTCCCCTCTTCGCAGAGTTGTTGTTACTGGTATTCTTACAAAAAAACCCTATTCGGCAACTCTTTCTTTTACTCGGTTACGTGTATAAGATTGCAGGTTTCTCCTTTTCGCTGCATTTTGACTTCAAAATTGGTTTAATGTCAATAAATTCAAATCAACAAAATAGGTTTTAATTGAATTTTTTGTTGTCTTTTACAAAAGTTCGTTTTAAACACCGCTGACTTGCAAGTAACTGTCTTTAGTAAGTGTGGTTAAGTAATCTAGAAAACAATGTAAATAATCTGTTATAACCAGTTAAAGTTAAATTGATCAATTAGAAACTTCGGAAATGAACCATAACTTTAGAATTGCTATGTGGTTTAGAAAAAAACTGTTTTTATAACTCCTCGTTGTTTCAGTACAGATTAGAATTATACATGGGTGTCAAACCGAGTGGTTTAGCATGCTGTGTCTAGATAGCATATTCTTGGATATCCTCAAAGTAATATCATCTCTAGCCATAAGGTTTAGCTTTCCATTTTATATTTTTAGTCTGATAGTGCGGAATTTGTGGATGCTGAAACAAAAATTTCTATGACTATTCTGCAGACTTAAGGTGCTAGTCTTCAGGTGGTTATAAAGCCTGAGTGTTTTGGTTGGTGTTTTTGTTTCAGGTCTAGGGATGGTGACTCCCCTTGGATGTGGTGTGGAAACCACATGGAAGAGGCTAATAGAAGGGGAATGCGGCGTAAGAGCAATATCCCCTGATGATTTGAAGATGAATGGTTTTGACCCAGAAGTTAAGTCGTATACATTTGATCAATTGACTTCCAAAGTTGCTGCAACTGTGCCCTGTGGTTCTAATTCAGGTAAATTCGATGAGCAGCTGTGGCTAAACTCTAAGGTACCTCCTAACCTACAATCACATTATATTAATCATAGTTGATTGTATAGAAATGTTATAGAACAAAGTCTTCTACTTAAATTATAAAATGCCACTTGTTATAAACTCATTATTCCTCGAAACCTTTAGCTCGTCCACTTCCTCTATCTTACCCCATACCTTGTGGCTCACCCTACTCCTAGCGATTCTGCGATCACAGATTTGTTAGTTTCTCAACCCAATTCATCAATTCAACAAAATATTTCGTTAGTCATAAATTTTTTCGGAACTCTTTTACAACTTACATGTGATACATGACATGTTTTAGATCAGCCTTTTCAGATAAGAAGAAAAAAACAAAGCCTTCGTTTTAGAAATGCAAATTATAAAATGGGTTTTATTTGGAGCATCTTTTGCTTGGAAGACGAACACGTGACACAAAATTAAAATTGTCGCAGCATATTACAAGTAGATTCTGAAATTACTTTTCTGTCACGATATAAAAGATCTATAAAAAGGATACATTGAATTAAATGCTGTTGCCCACTTGCCCTCAATTTATATCATAGATAGAGCATTTTAGTATCACTAGTAGGAATTGATGAACCTGCGTGGCACGTTATATATTTTAGTGATGCATGGCTTACATTGAGCATCGACAGTAGTCATTATTCTTTTTTGGTAATTGGTATATTAGTAAATACCAAAGGTTGTAGATGGAAAAGAAAAATCCTTTGAGATAAAATTTTTCTACGGTGGGCAACATACAAATGAAGTGAGGGTGCTAAGATTTGTGATATATTACCCTATGTTGGCACTATTAGCAATAACAGTTTTCTCCTAAAGCTTCTTTTGTATAACACCTCACTATGGTCCCATAATTGCCTTGTGATATCTATCTTCGCCAGGAGCATAGATCAATCGCAAGATTTATAGGATATGCACTGTGTGCTGCAGATGAAGCTCTTAAAGATGCTAATTGGATGCCTACTGAGCAGGATGAGAAGGAACAGACGGTATAACCTATTATTGTCTTGATGTCAGAATGTCAATTCTTTTTGCTTTTCATTGGTGTCTAAGAGGAACTACATCAGGGAGTCTCCTTAGGTGCTGGAACTGGAAGTATCAGTGACATATTGGAAGCATCAAGAATGATCTGCGAAAAGGTTGGTTAATCGCTTTATCTTGTTAAGTGATGGTGAAATATGAGGCTATCCCCATCAAACAAGGAAATGAATGTATTCCTATGTTGTCATTTCCTAGTGGTAGCGTAACACTAAATTGCTGGAAGTGAACCATAAATATACGGAAGTGGTGCAATTACTGCTGACAATCTACTTTCTGATACCAGAATGTACGACGGCTTAGTCCATTTTTCATTCCACGGATATTGATCAACATGGCTTCTGGTCATGTAAGCATGAAGTATGGATTTCAGGTATGTATGTAGTTGTAATTCGTCTTGTGGAAATGTATGGAAGTTTTCTATATCCAAAGTATTTGAGAAGCTTGATGATCAGGAATTCAGATCTAGTTTATTTTTTTCCATCTTATTGCTCTATGCTTGGACCAACTGTTATGTGACTATTTTAATCTCAACTGATAATTGAGATAACAGAAAAATGTGGTCTACAAAGGAAAAAGAAGCAGATACTCCATCAGATTGGATACAAAGTTAATGAACTTCTGTGTTTTATTCTTTGTAGTAAAAAATACTATAGATGTTGTCGAAAAGTAAGGTTGATTGAATGTCACGTTAAAGGTTAGTTTTGATTTGTTTAATGAATTTGATATCTTGAAACTTGCAAAATTATGTAGGATAAATCATGAGAATGCTGTTGTGTATCTGTTGACAAAGGACACTTCTCTCTTTTTTGCATCCGGTTTCCTAATTAAGGTATTCAAGTGCAATCTTGTGGCACAAGCTGTCACTGCAGCATGGCATGCATGCTTCAATTTTAGTAGCTACTTTAGCGATCTGATTTTTTGGGGTAACTTTTTGATGCTTATGCATAAATTTAAAGGGTTATGCAACTGACTGAACCTCATTGCCTTTTTCTTGGTGCTAGATCTAAGTGTACACACAACGTGCTAAAGAATAATACCTATTTTATTCTTGAATTTGAATAGGGACCAAACCATGCTGCAGTGACAGCTTGTGCCACTGGAGCTCATTCAGTTGGAGATGCTGCCAGGATGATTCAATTTGGAGATGCAGATGTGATGGTTGCAGGCGGGACAGAAGCCAGCATTGATGCTTTATCTATTGCTGGATTTTGTAGGTACACCTAAAATGTTGGTCTATGATATTATATCCTATCTATTTACAGACCTCGTTGTCTATTAAGGCCCACTTTGGTTATGGATGTGTGGCTCTTTATTTAAAACCCCTAACTCATCATCTCTGTGTTTTATTTATCTTTTTGATGTATACATTTCTGTTTTTATTTAGGTTAAGAGCATTGACTACCAAGTACAATTCAACACCACAGGAAGCCTCCAGGCCATTTGATTGTGGTCGTGATGGATTTGTGTAAGTAATATCCATATTTTTAAGAAGGTAATGTGCATCCTTATATCTAAACTCATTCCAACTAACCTTTATATTTCATCCTCATTTTGAAGTGCAGGATAGGTGAGGGTTCTGGTGTCATGGTGTTAGAGGTGAGTTTGGCTGTTCAGAACTTCAGATAGTAAGGAGGAGAGGGTTATCCCCTCACAATATAGTTGGGTTGTTGCCCCACCCTGAAGTTATAACCATGAAAAACCTCCTTGGCTATTCAGCTTGATCTTTCTATTGTCACTGATATATAGATCACTGAGTTTATCCACTTCCTCATTCTGTTTACTAGTTTTGCTCTCTCCAGCATCATTTCGGCTATAATCTCATCTTACATGTGGTGTGATGTCCCAAGGAACTGGAGCATGCAAGAAAACGAGGAGCAAAAATATATGCAGAGCTTCGTGGCTATGGAACATCAGGTTAGTTTTGGTTATACTCACATTTAAATCTGGTCTCCTTTCATTCATTCATTATGCTTCAGCTTGTAATTGTATATTACCTATTTATTTTGCTTAGGTGATGCACATCACATTACACAACCAAATATTGGTGGAAGAGGTGCAGTTTTAGCTATGACACGTGCTTTGAAGCAGGTGATGTTTATGTTGACCTCCATCATTTCTTAGGTCCCACTAAATTATAATCAGTTATGTTCAAAATCAGGGTAAATGACTTTGAACTGCCCGAGTTACAAATATCTCTAGTTCTTAAAATCACATTAACATTTCATTCTTTGAGTTTCTCGGTTTCTGTAGACAATGCTTTAACTTCTTTCTGCATCTTTTGTTCAAAGATTATAACAGTCAAGCAGTTGAAAGGACAGATTCCTTTCTTTCTCATCTTCCATAGTTCTTCCGTACTATAAGTATTCAGCATTGCCAACAATTGCCTAGTTGTGCACATCAATTTTCTCTATTCTCATCTATCCATGACAAAATCAACATATACAAATATATGAAAATGCTCCTCTCTTATTGGAAGACTAGGATTACTAAATAGGGTTGAGGTTGCTCCCAGTGTATCTCGATTTGAGTAGTTGCCAAACATAATCAATTGCTTTTGCGTGGAATAAGCCACGGGTTTTATATGCTCCCGCATCAATAACAGATGTACATACATAATATTCTGTAGCCGAAAGTAGTTGTAGCAAATAGACCGAGACATTCTATAAAACTTTCACATGTTTCAAGAATTCAAATTCATTAAGCAATTGAATTTTACATCATTACAGTGTTCCTACATTAAATCAACTCTTTATTAGCTGTGGTAATATGCTTTTGCTGTGGTAATAATCTTTTTTTTTTGGTCCAAACAAACCTTTGTAAATAATTCTACTGTCTTTTTAGATTTTGTGAGCTCCCTCACTCTAGACTAATAGTGATCTCACTAGATTTGGATATTTTTTGGCTAGCTCCCAGACTTATTATATTACCTGTTTTTGGAGCTAGCATGTTCGCTTTTGTAATCTCTGCATCTTCTTGATGCCAATCAGTGAATCATCATACTTTATCAAAACAAAAACAAAAACACTTTTGCTGCCACTTGTAACACTTACATGTCAAATTAACAACTTAATTTCTGTGTTAGTTAAACTGTATCACATGAATTCTAACCGAGGGAGTAACTATATCAGCCTTTAGCTTTTCTCTTGCATGAGATTAACTTGGGCCAAGTACATTGAAGAGAATGAAAAGGAAGTAAGTGATTGTTACAAGTGTATTCCTCAGCCAATGTCAAGTGCACTTTTTTTCCTGGGTAAAGGTCAAATGTACTGGTGATGTTGTAAATTAGGAGTTGTTGTAAGTAAACAGTCCACCAGGGTATTACAATGAGCATCGTAATTGAAGAAGTCAGCAGCTGAATGACCACCTTGCACTGGAGTGGTGGAATGCAAGAAAAATCTGTGCTTATGCTCAGTGGCGGATTTACACTGTATATACAACAACAACAACAACAACTACCCAGTGTATTCCCACCAGGTGGGGTCTGGGGAGGGTAATATGTAGACGAGCCTTGCCCCTACCCGAAAGGGCAGAGAGGCTGTTTCCAATCGACCATCGGATTTACACTGTATATATAAAGTAAAATCTATGTTTAACCTCTATATATTATGTTTTGAAGCCCCTTGAAACAACCCAAAAGCATAGCTTAGTGGTCAAGGGGGTTCATAACCTTTGTAAGGTCATTGGTTCTATTCCCACTAGCTACAACCTTTTTAACTTTTTCCTTTTTTTGAACCCCCTTGGCAGTAATCCTGCCGGCCTCCGCCACTGCTTATGCTGACTCTTTCCTAGTTTTTAAAAACTTGCTTCTGTTTGCCTTCACATTCAGCATCCTTATAAGTAGATAAAAGAAACCTTTGCTCCTTTTACTTCTTGTAGTTGGTTGAGCATTGTGCTTTTTATTGTAAGATATCACTTGTTTGACAGGTAAAGGAGTTGCAGAACTTTAATATCTTTTGTGACATGAACATACTTGACCTATCAATCCTGAATGAAGGATATGGTTGAAACTCAGAAACTTATAGTGTTGTATACAGTTTCAGAAAGTAGATCAAACTTTTCTGTTATTCATGCAACTTAGAGGAGAGACCTTCTGGCCTTCTAATTTATCAGAGAGTTGATGTTCTAATTTATCACACTCAATATGTAGATGATTTTTACCTAACACTTCTTTCTTTTCTTCATGTCATGGGCAGTCTGGTCTTCATCCTAGTCAAGTGGATTACGTAAATGCTCATGCTACATCTACACCCCTTGGTAATGATTTTGCAAACGTGAAGGTGCTCTGTAATGATTCAAAAAATTTTCCCTCATGGCAAACAGAAAATTTGACATTTTTTTTATGTGTTGCTGAAATATCTTGCTCAGGTGATGCAGCAGAAGCCAATGCAATAAAACATGTCTTCTCCGATCATGCTATATCAGGGGCTTTGTCCTTGTCCTCTACTAAGGTAATCATAATTTGGGTGTTCAACCAAGTTCGGACTCTGATTAGTAGAGTATAATACGAAGTCCCAGTTCTCCTATGTACCAGAGCTGAAGGAGACGTTGGTTCTGCATCAGGAACAAACCGTTCTTGTGCTTTCAGCGTACCATCATCTTGTTGAATTTTTCTGCATTTACTTTGTGGTTATTAGTGGATACTAGTATATTATCCTTTTTGTCATAAATTAGCAAGTTATATGCAATTTTGACATTGCGAGATGTATTTTTTTCTCCTTCTCTGTGAACTCTGCTGAACTTTTACCCAAAACATCAGGGTGCCATCGGTCATCTTCTTGGAGCCGCTGGAGCTGTTGAAGCAATTTTTACTGTCTTGGCAATACACCATGTAAGATGATGCTTTCATTTATATTACACAAGACCTAATCACATGAGCCTTAACATTTGATGATCTTCACACTCTATCAAATTTCTGCTTTTGCATGCCTGAATTTCATTTTATGTTGAATATTCATCCCATGAAGATCTTTTTGTTTCTGGTCTTACATTAGTAGTCTGTACAATATCTGTATTTCTGCTGGATAATGTCTGATATACGTAAGTATATTTGGTTTGTAATTTCCTGAAACACTTCTGTTCAGTCCATTGCATGTTATACACTTATACTGTTGAATGTTTATTAGCAGGCTTTTTAACAAGACCTTCCTTTCTTGGCTTGGGAACTTTTGGAATTTGATGCAATTATGTTCTTGCTACTAGACAGAAGATAAAACTGTGGAATTATGATCTTCTTTAGTCATTTGACTACAACCACATTTTAAGCACTTCAATGTGGAGTTGGAATTCAAACAGGTCATTGACCTATGTGAAATGTATTCTTTTTCTTGGGTAAATGTCAAATGTACTGGTTGCTCCCCAATGTTGTTAATTTGTAATAAAAAGTCCATTAGGGCATCACAATGAGCATCTTATGAGAAGAGTCTTCAGCTGAATGATCACCTTACCCTAAGCTTAGCAAAGTGGATAAGTTAACAAATTGTAGAATGAGTTGACACGATTGTGATGGGCAGGCGATATCTGTACTTGTGCTGACTCTTTCCTGGTTTTACCGAATTGTTTCCTTTTAATGCCTTCATGTTCTGCATCCATGTTATATTTAACAAGAAAAGTGATACCGATAGAAATAAACTGAAGGTCATTTCAAAAAGAAAAAGTGAGAAAACGAATGTATTTCATGATTGTCAAACATGGGAATTACTTTTAATAAAGGTTCCGGTGGCAAGTTTCTACAGAACAGAGAAACGATCAGGATGTGATCTTTGGTTATTATATTGTTAATCAAATAAACTTGTTGCATCTTTACCTCTGAGATATATCTAGATGACAAAAGTGCAAGATAAATTGGGATAGAGGTCAAGGCAGTAGATACATGCATTAACTATTGCCAGCGTTAAGCTTCTTTCTAGACTTAATGAGGTAACTCCAATATTTTCTATTTCATGAATGAGCTGCTAACTGCTTTGATGTTTATTTGCAGGGCATTGCGCCTTTGACGCTGAACCTTTCTGAACCAGATCCAGTTTTTAATGGTGGTTTCATGCCTTTGACTACTCCAAAGGAGATGGCCATTAAAGCTGCTTTATCAAACTCATTCGGCTTTGGAGGAACGAATTCTTGCTTGCTTTTTACTTCAACCACCTGATACGGATACTGATACTGATATAATTAGCCAGAAAGCCCAGCTGGAACAAGAGTTTTGTTAGGCTTTAAAACTATGGTTGACCAGGTGAGGTAAACAAAAGCCGTCCCGCCCCGTCCCAATAATCAAATACAGGTGCGAGAAAGTGGAAGAAAGAATGGGGGTTTGACGGCTATAACTTGCTTAAAGTAAACGTTTTAGCCAACTCTTTCTTGCCTTGAAGCTCCAGTTTCATTCTGATTTCTTTGATTTTTCAATTTATTATCATTTATTGTAGTTCTGTTGGTTTTTCCTTAGATGTGTCTTGAGAACCAAGCAGAAAATGTGTTGAACTTCTAGTGCTAGAGAACCTATTTTTTTTCAAATATTGGATTGAGATGGGTTTAGATGGAGGGGACACGGATAGTAGAGATTTTATAACTGATCCGAGCTAGATTGGGATTGATGCATAGTTACTGTTGTCTTATGACTGCATTGGTGGACACATTAAGTTCTGTTTTTGGCTTTATTTTAGCCAACGTTGTGGTTAGCAGTCTAGCACTATGGTTTGAAAAGAGATTTGTCAAACTTCCGTTTGCTATTAAACGCGTGAGATCTATGAGTTGAGATTGAATCTAATGTTTTGCATGAATGCAGGACAGAAAATAATAGGTGGACAGTTCTATCAAATGCGATGTCTTTTTATTTAGAAAATTTATGTCACTTAGCGGTGGGTGCGACTCTGATCATTTTCCAGTGGTTATGGGGCTACATCAAGGATCGACGCTTAGCCCTCTCTTGTTTACCTTGATGATGGATGCTCTAACCCGACATATTCAAGGGAATGTGCCTTGGTGTATGCTATTTGCTGATGATATAGTCTTGATAGACGAGACGAGAGTCGGTGTTGTTGAGAGGTTAGAGGTATGGAGACAGACTCTTCGAGTCTAAGAGTTTCAAAATAAGCAGATCTACGACAAAATACTTGGAGTGCAAGTTTAGCGCCGAGCGGAGCAAAGTAGACAGGGACGTGATGATTGGATCTCAGGTCATCGCCAAGAGGGACAGTATGAGATATCTCGGGTCGGTGATTCAGGGGGACGGAGAGATTGACGGGGACGTTACTCATCGTATAGGAGCCGGGTGGTCAAAGTAGAGGCTTGCATCAGGAGTACTGTGTGACAAGAAAGTTCCACAGAAACTTATGGGGAAATTTTATAGAGCTGTGGTTAAACGTGCAATGTTGTATGGGGCAGAGTGCTGGCCAGTGAAGAACTCTCATGTTCAGAGAATGAAGGTTGCGGAGATGAGGATGCTCAGGTGGATGTGCGGGCTCACCAGGTTAGATAAGATTAAGAATGAAGTTATTCGAGAGAAGGTGGGGGTGGCCCCGGTGGATGAGAAGATGCGAGAAGCGAGGCTGAGGTGGTTCGGGCATGTGCATAGGAGAAGTCCTGATGCGCCGGTGAGGAGTTGTGAACAACTGGCGATGGTCGGCGTTCGGCGAGGCAGAGGGAGGCCTAAGAGGTATTGGGGAGAGCTGATTAGGCATGACATGGCTACAATGCGGGTTTCCGAGGACATGGCCCTTGATAGGAAAGTCTGGAGGTCTTGTATCAGGGTTGTAGGATAGGGACCCCTAGAGTTTTTCGCCCTACTCACCCGGGGTTGGGTAAGGCTTGGCAGGGCTATCCATAGTTGATTTGTGTTTTGGATTGTCTCTCCCTTATGGTAGTTATTTATGGTAGTTAGTGTATGATATTATTGCATGCTATTTCATTTATGGTTCTTATATTTAGTTAATTATTTACGCTATTTTTGCTGGACTTACTAATGCTCTTTTGTATTTGTTTTTGTTTTTCCTTTCCTTCTCTGAGCCGAGGGTCGATTGGAAACAGCCTCTCTGCCCTTTCAGGTAGGGGTAAGGCTCCTCTACATATTACCCTCTCCAGATCCCACTTTGTGAGACTATACTGGGTAGTAGTAGTAGTTGTTGTTGTATGTCACTTAGCATTTATTTAACCAAGAGGAAAAAGAAAAACAACGGCCTTGTGCCTGCCTATATAGGAGACTGCTATTTACTACTCTTAAACACGACTTCACAGGCGACTTGTTTAAGAGTTTAGGTAGAGTGTTACATCTCTATACGTATGATTTTTAAATATGAAATTAAAAATAGAAACTTTAAAGTCAGTAAGCTCTTTCCCTGTTGATGCAAAAAAAGTTGGGATTTGTTAATCGGTATAGAGCAATTTATACTTTTATCAAAATGAACTGGTTAAATCAAGTTGACGCATCAAATGGTCCCGTTGTGCTATTTGTACATCATACCCCTTTACAGCTGCGTTTTTGTCTTAAAATAGTTTAAGTATACGTATAATCGCGAATTCCGTTTTATAATCTCAGAGTAATTTTACTTTTGAGCCTCACACAATTATGATTGCTTATGTTTGACAAGTAGAATTTGTGAAGCAATATTTTGGATATGTAAACTTTTGGATTTCATAAATTCCATTTATCAAACATATATAGGCAGCCCCTCATACAATTATGCGTAAGGCAAAAACTAAAATCTTCCCTCTCTCGTACTTGAAAAAGTAAAGGTGTTCGTTTTGCATCTCTTCAGGAAAATATTTATTGGGAAAAAAGAAATGACCTTTTCCCGTAAATTCCGAGATTTCCGCTTATTTTGTAAAGAGAAAAATTGAGAAATAAAACAACACAAGAATTTAATGTGGAAACCCAAAACCGGGAAAAAATCACAACCGTTGTCAAAGCGCAACAACCGATCAATATGTAAAAAATTCTTACAATCACATAAATCTTGGTACTTTCTCCTAACAAAAAGTGTTAGAAATACATTTGGTTTGGTACATTTGAAAACATAACTTAAGTCCCCTTATATAGGCAAGCCTCCAAGCTACTCTTCAACATTTTTCCAATGTGGGACAATGACCATTCTCATTTTTAAGCAAAATCCCGACAAACTCCACCTAGATTAAAAATAATCATAGCAGCAGCTATCCGCCATACTCCACATTGCTGAACACCTGTCATACTCCACCATAAAGAGTATCGCTACTTAGAATAAACCATTCTAAGAATTTCCACTTCGGCTCATGTCGAAAAAACACCTTGCTGATTATTATGGCGCAACCTCCACTATTGGCTCTCCTTGGAAGTCCATCAGCTATCGACATAATTGTTTCATCACACACCTTGCATTCCTGCCAAACCAATGCCCGTGTGTAATTCCGCTATTAATCTCACATCCTCCACCATGGCAAATAGCGGCATGCCATAAGGATGTACATGTCTTTGGGTCATATAACGTCATATGGGTCCCTATCAAAGACCATATTAACAGCATCACTTGACTTGGAGCCTGTAGCCGAACCTGCTCCACCTGCTGGACAATCCTTCTTCATGTGTCCAGGCTCTCCACACTTCCAGCAAACAACATTCCACTTCATGGGGTTCCTCTTTTCCTTTCGTTTCCCGTAGCACATATACACGCTTTCAGAAGACGTATCCCTCCCATCTCCTTTGAGTCTTCTTTCTTCAGAGATGAGCGTGCTGATAACTTCTGAAAGATCCATCTGCTCCTTCCCATGGAGCAATATTGGCTTCATGTGCGCAAAAGACGAAGGAAGAGACCAGACGAGCCTTAAGGCTTGATCCTTCTCATCTATCTTCACCCCAATAGCTTCAAGCTCAGAGACAATCCCATTGAGAACACTCAAATAATCCGATATTTTAGTACCCTCACCCATATGCAATGTATGAAATTGTTCCTTCAGGTACACCCGATTTGAGACTCCCTTTGTTTGATACAGCTTTTCCAACGTTTCCCATAGCTCCTTGGCCGTCGCAATTCCATGCACATTTGCAAGGACATTCTTTGCCAATGATAACTGTATCGTACTTGCAGCTCTCAAATCCAAATCATCCCATTCTTCATCTCTCTTGCTTGATGAATCATCGCTAGAACCTGCTTCTGGTTTTCCCTTAAGGGCCTTGTGTAGACCTTATTGAATCAATATATCCCTGACTTGAACTTGCCACAAGCCAAAATTGATTCTTCCATCAAATTTCTCAATATCAAACTTGATGCTTCCCATTGTAACCGTATCGCTGACCAATATCCGTGGATGAAAAACACTTGCTTAGAACCTCGTATGTAGCTCGTGAACAGCACACCGGGTAAGTTCCCAGGAAAGAGAGGTGGGTCGCGACCACTTAATTACCAAGTCTTTCCTAGCCAGAGCTTACCTAGACATGTACCTCCAAACTACCAGATCTAACCGCCAGAATTCACCATAAGCCTTGATACTCCAATTGCACCAACTTCCCCTCCTACAAGCTTCTTGAACCAGAAAATCTTTTCTGATGTGGAAGATCAGCCAAAGCTACGGCCACAGAGCATACTAAGATTCCCCTCTCAAGCTAGGCGACCTCGCTCTGATACCACTTGTTGGGAAAAAAGAAATGACCATTTCCCGTAAACCCCGAGATCTCCGCCCCATAAGAGAAAAATTGAGAAATAAAACAACACAAGAATTTAACGTGGAAACCCAAAACCGGAAAAAAACCACAACCGTTGTCAAAAGACAACAACCGACCACTATGTGAAAAATTCTTACAATCACATAAACCTTAGTACTTTCTCCTAACAAAAAGTGTTAGAAATACATTTGGTTTGGTACATTTGAAAACATAACTTAAGTCCACTTATATAGGCAAGCCTCCAAGCTACTCTTCAGCATTTTTCCAATGTGGGACAATGACCATTCTCATTTTTTTAGCAAAATCCCAACAATATTTGCCCTGACGTACTTTTTTGAGAAAAAAGATAAATATTTTCTTAAAACAATAAATTTACACGTATTTTCTTTTACATTTTTGTTTTTTTAATTTTATCCCCAAAAGCTATCCTAGCTCTATAATTGCATTATTACGCTATGATGTTTAGAGATGACTTTATATTAGGTAG
This sequence comes from Nicotiana benthamiana, assembly GCA_034376525.1. Lineage (NCBI taxonomy): Eukaryota > Viridiplantae > Streptophyta > Magnoliopsida > Solanales > Solanaceae > Nicotiana > Nicotiana benthamiana. Next base: position 116,876,725 of record CM067340.1, read on the forward strand.
ATGTGGACACATTAATCAAAGTATGGATATCTGTTGGATTTGTCTTTCTTAATAATGAAACATGATATACACTGATGAGTAATGGCCCCATCTTGTACGGTACAATCTTACATCTATTTTGCATGTATCTATTTCATGTAGCTAAATGCTGTAAAATAAAAGATCAGATTTCTCTGTTCAAACGATTGAGAAATAAAAGAAATGAACCTTTTTTTGTTCATTCACTCAAGAAAAAGTAAAAGATAATACTAATTTTTTGGACTATCTAGCTATTAATGAATCAAAAAGATAAAGAGGATTAATTGCAATTATGGGAGAGTCTTGGAATTGATTTTGGTTGAAGCAACATTACGAACACTTTAAAGATATTTGACTGATGTAGTTAAACATTTAAATAAAGAAAAACATTATTATTTAAGTGTATTTGGATTGATTATTGGCTAAATTGATATGTTAAGATAAGAAAGAATTTTAAAACAAATTTCTTAACTGGAGTAATATCTAGTAGTATGTTATAGGCTGCAATTTCTTTATCTTTTTCCTATAGAATTATAGTTGGAATAGTCATAAATTGTAGAATTATTTATTTTCCATATCTAGGAGGTGTCACGTATGGAGAGCCAGCAAGTACGGAGTGTGCTTGCCACTTTTTGTTTTGCTCTCTTTTCTGTGGGTAGAATAAAATAAATATTTTTGTTTTGTGTAGGTTAATTATATTTTAAGTAATAGTTTTGGATACACTGAAGATGCAGAAAAAATCGGTACTAATAATAAAAAATAATAAATAATGTTCCCTTTGCGTAAGTGGCTCCAAGCAAACTATTAAACCTTGTCTCCATAAATTAATCATTAAACATCATGGCACCCCACAAATCTTCTCAATGTGATAACGTCACAATAAATTAAATTTTTAAGCTTTCTTGGAGAAGAAATAATGAATAATTACTTTTAAAATTAAATTTAATATGAATTTATTTTATATTTTATTGAGATAAAATTATAATATAATTAATTTTAAAATTAATTATTTCGAGATTGTATTGTTATTTATATTATTATGAGGATGATATAATAATTTAGGAATAACTGGGATAATAAATCATGAAACTATTATCCTGAATAACTTGTTTCTCGCCTAACAACCCCTAAGTATTAAATAATACCTTTTTCTTCTCCTTCTATCTACTTTGAGGCCACCAAATCTTTTCTTTTCAAAATTTCCTCGTATTTGAAAAATCTTTTATTCATTCAAATACAGAGATTATTACAAATGGGTGTTTTTCTTTGCATTTGAATCCTCCCTTTTAATCATCCAAAGTTCCTAATAAGTTTCTTCTTCTTTATTTTTGTGGGTGTTGAAGTCTAAAAAGATCTGATTTTTTCCCTCTCCTCTGTTCTTTAAGGCTTAAAAGTAGTTTCCTTATCCATATGTTAATTCATAATCTTTCTGTACAAAGCTTCAAAATTTGCCTTTTTTAATCAGTTTCTTTTCAAGAATCTGATGCTCCAAAAATGGGATTTTTCTAAATTCTCAGATACTCATTTCTATAAAGGCCTTAGATTTTCTCATTTTGTCTGAAAAGTTGACCATTTGTATTCTTGCATCAATTTTCCCATACCCTTTTGATTAATCTGTGAACTCCCCACAAAAATGTATGGAACCCAAAGTAAAAAAGATTTGGCGTTTGAATATCAATCTCAAGTTCACATTTTGAGGCCAAGTATTCATGCTAGAAGGGCAAATATAACTGTGAAATTCCAAGATCTATATGGGTTTTCAGTAGAAGGAAATGTTGATGATGTTAATGTGTTAAATGAGGTTAGGGAAAAAGTTAGGGAACAGGGTAAGGTGTGGTGGGCATTAGAAGCTAGCAAAGGTGCAAATTGGTATTTGCAAACACAAGTCACATCAACCCTAAAAACATCCCTTAAATTGTCTACTTTGGTTAATGCAATTACTCTGAAGAAGCTAATTAGGAAAGGAATCCCACCTGTGTTAAGGCCTAAGGTGTGGTTTTCACTATCAGGTGCAGCTAAGAAGAAATCCACTGTTCCTGAAAGTTATTACCAAGATTTGATCATGGCTGTTGAGGATAAGGTCACACCTGCCACCAAGCAGATTGATCATGTGAGTTTCTTGCTCAAAATATTACCTTTATCCCTTGTTGATATTAAGAGGATATATTTGGTTTGTTTGGCTGCATTTGTTTGTGTGCTATTTGGTATTAGAAATGTCTGTGGTTGGACTTAGTGTAGCTATATCTTGAGGCTTGATGTGTTGACAACGTGTTGGATTCGTTTAACACCTATATTTTCGTGGTAATATGTGGTGTAAATGCAATCTTTTGTCATTTTGTTAGAGATAGAAATACTAGGATGTGTTGAAGTATTAATTATGATGTTGCTTTTTTGGGGCGGAGGACATTGATGAATGTTAGATGTGTGAACTGATCTGGGGAAAAAACTGTTTTTTTAAATGTTAGATGAGAGCAACTTTTTATCTTTTGAAATGTTGCGTCACATGGCAAAGTTTTGGGACTTCTAAAATATTGTGATAGACTTGAAGATGCATATATGCTAATTTAGAGAATTTAAAAATACTATTATACAGCAATTTTAAGTGGTTTAAAAGCTTCTAATGTATGGGGAAAAAAATCTAATTTAGAGAATTTAAAAATACTATTATACAGCAATTTTAAGTGGTTTAAAAGCTTCTAATGTATGGGGAAAAAAATCTTCTAATGTAAAGTATTGTGAAATGGAAAATTCATGGTGCCGCGGTTAACTTGCTGCAACCCTAATTGCTCAGAAATGGTTCGGCATTTCTTTGTGGTATTAGCTAAAATTAAGGGGAAGGGAGTGTATCTGTTTTGACGATTTTGAGTAATTGGTATGTAGCTAGAGAATTTGAGTGATGGGGTATAAGCTGAGGTGCAAATATTTTCTTTCCTTTAACTAATGGCTTTAGTTGCGACTTATAGCAGTTATGCTGATTCTTTCGTTTTAACCAATTAAACACCTTAAAAAGAAAGAACAAAGAAAAGGAAAAAAGGCTATGGATTGTAACCTTGAAACTTCTTATGTAGCTGTGCTTAATGTGTCTGTTGAGCCACAGTGGAAAACTGGAAATGGATTCGGTTATTTATGAATATACCAAGAATCATTTGAGCTGAGGGTCTATCGGAAACTGCTTCTCTACCTTTATATGGGATTAAAATGGGTTTCTTCTTGTTGTTGTTTACCAAGAATCATTTGTTTATTACGGCTTTCATTCAGTGCTTTCATGTGCAGTAGTTTTGAATTTTTTTGGGCAAATGTTCTTTTCATTAGTCGCAGAGCATGTCCCATTTGCTATTTTTCTAATCCTGCATAAGGCTTGTACTTTTTAACAAGGATTATTTAGTAGCTTTTTAACAAGCTTGGAGTGAAATGCAGAAAATTTTGAGATCACATTTTACCAAGAATTTTTGGTAAAAAAGAAAAACGTTTTAGCAACAATTTGTTACCACCACATGTTGCCATCTCTATTCTCATCTGTGTGTATTTTACTTGCAGGACCTCCCACGAACCTTTCCTGGTCATCCCTGGTTAGACACTCCTGAAGGTCATGCTGCTCTTAGGCGGGTTCTTGTTGCCTACTCTTTCCGTGATTCTGATGTCGGCTACTGTCAGGTAGATATCCTTCTTCTTTTAATAAGATGAACTTTTATAATCTTACTCTTTCATATGTATAATTCCTGCCATGCTTTACAGTCTATAAAACTTTAGCTGCCCTTTGTTACAACTACTTATCTATTATTTGGTAGATTATGCATGTCTTAGAGGGATACCAATTGATTTTCTAACGTTATCCTGTAATTGAGAGCTATGTCCTTGATTTGACTTGACTGGGAGAAAAAATGGTTTTTAACTAAGGCTACTACAGAATTGAAAGTTGAGGACATGCAATTAGGGTAAGGATTGTTTTATCAATATAACGCAGTTCTGTAGCTCTTTTACTTTTTAAGGAAAAACAAGTGAGGCAAACTGAATTTGTCATTTCTTATGTTGCTATAACGGTGCTGTCTAATTAGAAGTGATACGTAGCACTCCTCAAGGTACAAATATTTAAAGACTAATATATTTGTCATCAGGGAACAAATATTCAAAGTCTGATGTAGTTAGGTTAATAGAGCCCGTTTCTCAAACATACTGCCTAAAGCATCCAACTTTTTCTCAAAAGTTAAGAAAATGTCAAAGGCATAAAATGGCTTTAAATGCGCCTGACTTAGATAAAAAGAGGTAGGAACAGGTATTAAGCAGTTCTCTTTTTCCCTTCAACAGTAGTGGATAGTTGATACATCACTTGAAAATACATCTCCTTTAAACTCATTTAAATGAGTTGATTGGTTTGCAGGGATTGAACTATGTTGCAGCATTGTTATTGCTTGTGATGAAAACTGAAGAAGATGCATTCTGGATGCTTGCTGTCCTTTTAGAGAATGTATTGGTTAGCGATTGTTATACTAATAACTTGTCCGGATGCCATGTTGAGCAAAGAGTGTTCAAGGATCTATTAACTAAAAAATGTCCAAGGTACTTGCTCCTTTTCTTTTCATTTCTTTTTGTAATTGTTTTTTCCGGTGATGTTAGTGATCCGCATGAATAGACTGTTTTCTGAAATTGATGAGGAAAAATGCAGGCTAGCCGCTCATTTGGATGCTCTAGAATTTGATGTTTCTCTTGTTTGCACTGAGTGGTTTCTTTGCCTCTTCTCCAAAAGTTTGCCTTCTGAGGTTAAATAATTCTCTCTTTTATGCCTTCTATTTTGTGTCCAGTTTTGCTATAAAATAGATTATCCAAATCCAAGTGCTAACACGTGCTGAAAAGTTGGTTAATGATTATTAAATTTGTGTCTGCTAATTTATTTCAGACAACTTTGCGGGTTTGGGATGTCCTATTCTACGAAGGTGCTAAGGTTCTATTTCATGTAGCGTTGGCAATTTTCAAGGTAATATTCTTTCATATTTGTATCGTGTGTACTCCTGGTTCTGGAGAAGTGAACTTCAAATTTTAAGCAAGTTCTACAATTTATATATGACTGTAGATGAACGAAGAGGAGTTGCTGGTAGCACATCATGTCGGGGATGTGATTAGTATCATACAAAGAAGCACTCATCACCTTTTTGATCCTGATGACTTGTTGACGGTAACATGTTCTCACTAGATTCTATTGTTGTCTTATGCTCATGCGGATAAGTATCCATCTAGCGCGTTGGTCCAAATGTTGCATAAATGATTCGGAGTTCTGAATTAAGATGCATGATGTTACTTAAGAACAACGTAATATTGTTGAAGCTTTGGTACATATTTTATCTTGTATACGACCACTAAACCATTTCTTTACCATCTGTTCAGGTTGCTTTTGATAAAGTTGGCTTTATGACAACCACTACTATATCGAAACAGAGGAAAAAGCAGGAACCAGCAGTAATGGCAGAGCTGGACCAGAGATCAAGAAGATTAAATTCTGTAAATGAAAAACGGTAGTTTTATGAGGAAACTTAGTAAATGTAGCATATGTATAATGTACCTGTGTCGGGCGTGCTGCCCTTGCTAGGAGAACAAGCTTTCGCTCACGAAACAATGAGCAAAGACCGCGGCTTGGAGAGAGTATGCATGTTTATTAAGTTGTAGGTGTCACAGAAGTGTAATCTGAAATGTTGTTGTATTCTAGTTCTCCTTTATTCTTTATTCTTTCCCTCTCAATCGTTCCCAATGCACTGCAACTTCTCATATTTTTGTTGATCCAAATTTATAGTAAGAGGAAAGTCCATGCTGGTTTTGGAAAAGTCAGGCCTATTATCTGACTTGATTCGCAGAACTTTATAAGTTTTCTGATTTGGTGTCCTTAGCTGTGTTTGAATGTTAAATCTTATCCTGATTCTATAAAAGGCAAAATGGTCTCGTGGCCACTTAAACTTGTACCAGTTTGCCAGTTCGGTACATAAGCATAGACTTTTTTCATTTGGACAAAGTAGTTTTTACTAGTACTTATTCATAAGTTGAAGTGTTCAAATGAAAAAAGTATACGTTTATATACTGGATTGGCAAACTGGTATAAGGTTAAGTGGCCACGAGGCCATTTGCCACTCTAAAATTGCAGTAAATTTTTATATTGCATATCTGGAAAGCTACAAAAATATGGCCTTTAACGCACAAATGTGGGAAGCTCCATACATTCTTGGAATGGCTATTTGATTTTCATGAGTTCTAAAATTTCGGGGATTTTGTATCTATACCCGGTTTTGGGATCACAATTGAACCTATATTCACTTTGTAAAAAAATTTGCAGGTCTACCCACTTTACAATCAACTTGACTTATCGGGTTTGAAGTTTAAAAAAAATTAGTCTGAAGTGAAAAATTACACTTCAGATGCACTTAAGGCCAAAAGGTCTCAAGTGCAACAAACGTTTTCCTACACTTAAAAGCCAATAAGTTTGAAGTGAAAAATTGCACTTCGGATGCACTTAAGACCAACCAAATAGGTCTGAAGTGCAATCAATGGTTTCATGCACTTAAGGTCAATGAATTTGAAGTGAAAGATTGCATTTCAGATGTTTTAAGGCCAAAAGGTCTAAAGTGAAAAATTGCACTTCAGATGTACTTAAGGTCTAAAGTGAAATTTCATGCACTTAAGGCCAAATACGGCTAAAGTGCGAATTGCCCAGAAACAAGAATTTGTTTTTTGAATTTTAACAATCTAATATAGAATTTAATACCTAAATCTACTCCAAATGAGCTCAAATTTAGAACATAACCTTAAAATATCATCAAGAACAAACCTCAATCATCAATTTGTCAAAACAAAAATAAATCTATCGAACCCATTTTGCAATTAAGAAAAAGAATAAACTCTAAGCAATAGTAAAAAATAAAGCGACACAACAACTCACCGCTGTAAAACATCATAAACTACCTTAAAATATATTCACAAACATCATATAAAATCATTATTACCTGAATAATAATAATAATAATAATAATAATAATAATAATAATAATAATAATAATAATAATAATAATAATAATAATAATAATAATAATAATAATAATAATAATAATAATAAGAATGCTTGAAGTTGTTTAAACGGTGAGTATAAGATTAAAAAAAAAATGGGTATAAGTTAAATGGGAGGGGGACCAAATAAATTTCTTAAATTGTAATTTTTTCTATTTTCTACAAAGATCGAAAAACTTTTCTCTTTAGGTGACTGATGTTATATGAAATTTAACCAATGTTTGCAAGGTAGTTGAAAAGAGCCACAAGTTCAAAACGATATCTGCTTCAACGGATAGTAAATATCGATTTGCTTTCCTTCAAATTTAAAAACTAGTTGTTTCATTTAAGGGTTGAATCTAAAAATAGTCAGATTTATAAGTGGTAACTGAAAAATAACCATCGTTCAAAAGTAATTGAAATATAGTCACTTTTTATGTAAAGATAAATCTTAACGGAAACACTGTTCAAAATCCGAAAAAAAAAATTCTAGCATAATATACTGGAGTTCCAACAAAATATACAGGTCCAACATAATATGCTGGAAGTTCATACACTGGTGCTCAAATCTCCATTATATTATGCTAGAACTTTTCGTGTGTTGGAGTTCCAACATAATATGCTGGAGATTCATACACATGTGTACCAATCTCCAATATATTATGCTGGAACTTTCTGTGATGCAGCAAAATAGTGACTATTTTTCAATGTCTTTATAAACATTGATTTTTTTCAATTACTAACCCGAAAACTAACTAGCCCGTGCTATTTTCACCAGGGTGCTCTTGTTTTTGGATTGCTGATTTGCTTATGCCAATCAAAGTCTAAAAAGGATGGCCTTGTTCTACTAACAAAGACCTATAATTAATGAATCATAATTCTAAGAAGGGGGCGGCGCCCTGAATCAATCAAAAAGCTTATTGATTCAATTTTATTCTTTTTTATGTCCACATGTTTGCTTTAAAAAGGAAGTAAGGCCACCTCTGAAGTTTGAGGAGTTTTACGTGTATAAATTTTAAATTTTTGGACACTTTGCCGCATTTAAGATCCTCACTTTGTGGGACTATACTGGGTAGTTGTTGTTGTTATTGTTTGCCGCATTTAAGATGGCGGAGATGTATGGATAACGTGAAAATAGCACGGGCTAGCCAGTTTTTGGATTGGTAATCGAAAAATAGTAAATGTTTGCAAAGTTATTAAAGAATAGTCATTGTTTTGCTGAAACACAGAAAGTTCCAGCATAATATGCTGAATTATGAAGCCCATGCATAAACTTCAAGCAGATTATGTTGGAACTCCAGCCAGTAGCGACTCGATGGAGTGCGGGGCCTAAAGCTAAACCGTAAATTAAGGCCTTTGGAGGCAAAAACATTAATGCTATTTATATATTATAGCTCAACCAAATTCTCCCTGAAAAATAGCATAATGCTTGAAAGTATGCCATAATAATTATGGACATAATAAATGATTTATCACAAGATTTACTTATCATTATAATGAATTGTAGAAATAATTATTTAAAATATACTTATTATATATATAATATCAATAAAGTTCGGGGCCCTATATTTTTGGGGGCCTAAAGTCGTGGCTTTAGTTGCCTTGGGGTTGAGCAGGCTCTGACTCCAGCATATTATACTGTAATCTCATATGAAAAAAAAAATTAAACTCAGAATATTATGCTAGAATTTTTTCAAAATTTAAGGGTATTTTTGTTTCGATTATATCTTTACATGAAAAAATGTTAAATTTCGTTACTTTTGAAACTGTGACTATTTTTTCAATTATCAATTGTAAATCTGGCTATTTCTGAACCCCCCCCCCCCCCCCCCGTTTTGCACCTACTTTGCTGCATTTTCTATACAATATTTGAAAACCTTATTACCCTCCCTATTCAAGTTTTAATTTAATTATATAGCCATATACAATTTACCAATTATATACATTTTAGGAATTAAATGAGAATAAATTAACTCCTATAACTTCGCTAGCGTACATAACCCACTCCCCTACGTTTCTTTATTCATACCCCCACGGTTTTGATATTCTCCCTCCGTTCTCTTTTATTTTTGTTCAAAAATCTTTTACAATCTCTTTCAAATTCTCTGATTTCTCTATCAAAATCCTACGAAATCAATAACAACTTTAATTTTTCTTCCATTAGATAAAAAAGAAAGGATTTTCGAAGAATAGCCCTAAAAAAGCTAATATTAGTGATATTTTTATTTTTGATTTGGGTGTTTCCTCAAAAGATTCACCAAAAAAATAGTGAAATCGACACATATAAAACCAGAAACAAAGTCCAAGCTTTTCCCTCGTGAAGCAGGGCAGAAAGGCGAACAAAATTCAAGCATGACAGGGATGCTGGTGAAGCTTCGACATATGCTAAATCAATAAAGCGGAAGGGCAAAGCAATTGCTCGTGATGATGATTTCGTCGAATAAGAAATTATCCCGAAACTTAAAAATAAAAAAATAAATCAAAGTTTCTCCTACTATTAAACCTTCAAAAAGGAAGAAGGTTCAAAAATCTCCTAAAAACATACCTAATAGTCGTTAGAGAAGGTAAAATTATAGTACTTATAATTTTTGTCCTTTTTTTTAGTTACAAAGCCTATTTTCATTCTCACCACTATACCTATTTTTTGTTTTTCTGTTTTTGTAGAAATTTTGTCTATATTGTGTATGTCTGTTGTTGGTTATCAACTTTTCTATATTATTTATTTTGAAAATTGTATATTTGAAATAAATTTTTTAGGGAATGTACTAGTGATTTAGTTAGTTTTATTGTTATTATTTGATATACTTGTAGATGTTAGTTTTATTTTCTGTAAACAAATTATATATATTATGTCTAGTTGTTAGTTTCAGCTTTCTTGCTCTAAACATTAATTTGTCAATGCATTTATAGCTTCAATGTAGTTCAGTTATTATATATGTTTACTAATTTTATAACTTATTTATATGTAATATATTAATGTCTTTCTGGCTGTAACTAAAGTGTAGTGTAATTGTTATTATTTTAATTTTTGGTCTTTAAACATTTTGTTAACTTACTATTTCGTTTGGTATAGAATCATATATTTTTACACCACATGATTTTAATTATGACATCACTAGATTATATACATTATCCGACCTTGTTGTTCCTGCCTAAATCAAGGTGTTATTATCTGAAAATGGGTTAAAGTTATTTAAGAAGACATGTTTTGAGCACTTTCTTTGTATGCCCAAAATATGTATCCAAAATCAAGCAATTCACCTACTCATGAAGTATGAATTGAACGGATCCGGTTCTCATCTTTTTACAGTAGAAATAAAGCGTGAGAGGCTGAACTTTGGTTGAGGGAGTTTGCGCTTATCACTGGCCTTAGATGTTTTATAGAAGTAACGGGAAAGCCTCGCTTATTCAAAGGGCTTCTTATTTAGAACCCTTTTTTTTGCTTAGTTGTAAGTAAGCGTGACTTTAGCTACAACACATAAGTATATATGACAGTAGAACAATGAGGAGTTATTTTTTGAATGAGAAAAAAGTTGAGAAGTCGTACTTGAGACAAATTGTAACTAGTCGTAGTTGGGTGAATGATGGGGATGCAATCAAGTTATGTATTCTCTATCTGATAGAATTCTTCCTTTGCTCTTCAGAGAAAGATAATGATTTGATAGACCAGTTTAGGTTTTATTTGGTGAATTCGAGGCAGTATGCGAATTTCGCATGGGATATCGAAGCTTATACACAATTGCTTCAGTCTGTTAGGCATAAGCTGAACCCTTATGTGCATTTTCATCTCCTTCGAGATTTTTCACTTGCTATGCAAATCTGGTTGTATGAGTATTGCTCTACAATCAACACTGATATAGCTACAACGATTAGTAATTCTATCTCCTGCATACTTAACTAGATAGCTAGTAAGGACAAGATATGAATTTGTGTATTGGAAGACAGGATGATCAAACCTTATGGATCAAGGTAATAATACATTCACGTTTGTATAAGTTAACTCAAAATATTGACATACTTAACACAATTAATCTACATGATTATGGTACAGACAATATATCTACAAATTATACATACATTTTATACATATGATGACTAGGTCTCTCACATTTTTATTTCACTCAGTTCACCAATATTATAGAAGCCCTAGAAGAGCTTTCTAGAATGACTTTGCCATACGAAATTGAATATATCCTTGAAGAAGCTGAAACGCAGGCCGAGCATCCAACATATGCTCCTTCTTCATCTGGCAATAAAGAGGTAATGGGGCTTGATGACAAGAAAGATATTCTGAAATAACTAAAAGAATTAAGAAAAGACGTTGACAAAGTAACAACTGATGATATTCCTAGTTGTTTTTCTTTTAAATTTATGTTATATAGATTATTTCTTCAACTCTTTTTATTTGTGTACTTAGGTCGGTTCAGATCTTGGATTGTTCAAAAAAGAAGTATACCTAATTCTTGAATATATATATATATATATATATATATATATATATATATATATATATATATATATATATATATATATATATAGTCTCTTATTGTCAGATACATTATAAGAATTTTTTGTTCTTTAAGTTTTTGATGAACTAGGTAGCATTCGAGTGCTACTTAATGATTCTATCAAGTTTGTGTTACATGCAATAAAAAGTCAACAGGATACTAACATTCATGCTAAGGTTTTATTCAAAATATATTCATTTTGAAAAATATCTTTTACCATGTTTATGTTTATATTAATATTCATAAGGTATATAGCCTAACAAATTCTGCTTGTAGTTTACTAGTAATTCTGTGAAAAATGATGAACATTACAAAGAAAAGAACAAACAAATGTATCATGACAGTAGTGCTAAACAAGTGTTGGACAACATCAGTAAAATAGGTATTTTAAGAATTTTAACACAATTTGATGACAAATAATCTACATCATATATACATTATATCTACATATAGCCTAAATTATCAACAAATAATTTACATTATATTTCCAATTGTAGTCTGTAGCAACCCGACCGGTGTTGATACCTAATTTTTAAGGTATTTTTGTACCCAAAATACTTTCAAAATAGCATATATGTGCATATATCAGCACACCCAAGAGTTTTGGTATTTTAAATGATTTTTAAAACCAATTTATTGCCTATTTTGATACCATAAAATCCAATAATTATTCCCAAAATTATTATTTTGGTGAATAACTTATTTTATCCTAATATTTATACCAAAATATAATTAAGGTAATTTTTACAAATTTATTTGATATTTTTAAGCTAAATTGCATATAATTGCAATTACAAACTATTTTGTAATTGGTAGCATTTTATAATTGTAAAATTAACCCCATCATTTTTATATTAATATTCATATAATATTTGTTTACCTGTACTTTTAATTTGTTCTTAAAATCGTTACTGCTATTTTTATTAAAATAAAATGGAAAAAGTGGCTATTTACAATCTAGCCTCAATTGTATTTCAATTTCAGCCAATTTGGCACCCCAATTCAATCCAACTCAGCCCCAAAATTGAGCCCAAATTACCCATCCCAATTACCACTCAAATCCGACCCAGCACCTATTCAACTGACCAGCCCAAAACCCTTTTAAATCCTGGCCGTTGATCATTTAGATCACCGACCACCATTGTTTCTTACCTTTTTTAATCCAAACGACCCTAAACCCTATCTCATTCTTTCATAGACGCCGCCTTTGAATCCCTTATTTTTCTCAACTCACCTCAAACCCTAGCTGCCGCCTCTCATTAAACCCTAATCTATGGCTTCCCAAGCTCATCGGCGGCATATACCAGTCTTTTATGGCTTCTACGTGCTCATTTATGAGGTCCTATGACTAGATCTTGAAGGGTTTTCGACCAGTCCTTTGCTTGATGACTGTTCTCCGGCCGTCTTCAACCTTTGTTCGGCCGGCCATGGTTATTCGAGTTCGACCTTTGACTCTCCTGCTCAGATCAAGGGTTTTCAAAGCCTTTTTTATCACTTGGGTTTCTTACGAAATCCTAATCTCTAAGGTTCCTCCGATTTTATTTCAGATCTGCTCTGATCTATGTGTGTTTGAACTTGCTAAGAATTTTTTTTCGAAGTTCAAACTTTAATTTTGTTTTCAAAAATCTTTTGTCTTCAACTAGGGTTTCATGTTAAGTTATTTCGAATCACTTCTCTGATTCTAGACATGTTTTCTTGTGTTTTGCTTGTGTTGTTTTTCTATTTGAGTTGCATGTTGAAAACTCCAATTTTTGGAATTTTGTTTGAGTTTCTTAGTCTGTTTGTCGATATCATTTTGATTTACCTTATCTACACCTGATTAGCGTTGAAAAACCTAATTTTTGGGGTTTATGTGAGACTCTGAGTCTGTTTATTTGTTTCACTTGTTTATTGCTTCTAAACTCTACTGATTTCGAAAACTCTAGTTCTTTGGGGTCTATTCGAATTCTTGAGTTTGTTTATGCAACTCGTCTGTTTGAAATTGCTCAATCTGCCTTTTTTAAACTTCAACATCCCTTTTCTTTATGTGATTCATCTCTATTATGAGTTTTGCTATATGTCAAACTTGACTATGTTTTCAGAAAAGTTTTCACCTAACTTCTGCATGCTTCTGATCTTTTCTCTATTACTAATGAAATTTTACCCAAGTGACTATCATGTTATTACTGTATGTTGTTTCTTCTTGCCATAGCTTGGCCTCACATGTCTATTACTTATGTACTTCATTTATATACTGAGTCCCTTCTGTGATTGATTTTCAAACTCGTGACTAATTTTCAAAACTTTTCCTTGTACAATTCTGATTTTTTGCTCGCCCGTTAAATGTTAATTGATTCTTCCTCTTTGTTTGGCCTTACTAGATCCTTTCAAAAAATAAGTACACTCCTGTATTTAGGCCTAGTCCTTTACTATATTATTTTACTGCTCCTTTTATGGCAATAATCATTTTGCTTGCAAATTGATTTTCTTTCCTTATACTAATCATGTTAGCGTCCTTGAGCAGTAATCCCTTGATTAAAGGGAAAAACCTATGTTAATTGATTTTGACTGTGATTATTTCCATGTTTGTGTTGTAACCTTATTTGTTACCTTGTTTTCTACTAGTTTTCAAAGCTATAAATACCTGTACCTTTTTCTCTTTCAAGAACAAGTTCTAACAGAACAAAATCACTACTACTTCTCTCAAATTCATTTAGAATTTCTTAAGCCTTCGAGTTCTCTGAACTCATAAGTTCAAAACTTTCTTCTCTGATTATGGTTTGGCTGAAAGAATACTGTAGTTTCTTTGTTTACTTTTTCTACAACTGGTATGTCTCTCTTTGTTTAAATCATGTCTCTCCACTACATGTTCACTTTTCAGCCTTTTCTCTATTTGTCTTACTGTTTCGATGCTGTAATTTCTGCAAGTTTGCTTACTTCTTTCTCTGTGCTTACATGAATTCCTACCCCCAATTCCCTTTATATGTAGAGTTATGGTCCGAAAAGCATGACAAAAGTTGACATTGTTGTTCATGCGTATGGGCTGGACTCGAATCCTAAACTCTTTCCAATTCCCATTCCCATTCCATTTACATGTATTCTGAGTTAAAGACTATGGTCTAACAATGTCCTAATCATTGTCTGGACCATGTCCTGATCTTCAATAGTTCTGTGCTCATATTTGTTGGCTGAACATGCTTGGTCAAGGGTGTACCAGTCTACCTTATAACTAGGTATGACCACCAGCCTGCCTCGACACTCCCTAACCCCTCTATTGCACTTGCACTTATTCTTAGAACATTAAGTTTTGCCCCCCCCCCCCCCCCCCCATGAGCTCCCTCTGAACTTGGACACCTGAGGACTGGCTTTTCCACACTGCACTGTAGCTCTTTCTAATTAATATCTTGGGTGTAAGCACTGCATGGAGTTCTTGAAACTCCTTGGATTTCTAAAACACCCTAGATAAGAGAATGCTTTTGAAATCTGGATCTCGGAAGTGGTTCAATCTCATATTGTTAGATGCTAAGTCTGAATTAGGCTGCTCGGATGTAGCTGTAATTTCTGATGTATTTTTAATTTCTGTCTTATTTTTTGTCTGTAATGATTTGTATAAACTCATGGGATTTTAGTAAAAAGGGGAGGGGGATTACTATTCATGCAAAAAAAGGGTAAAAACCATGATTATAGGTTTAATTTCTAAACCCCGCAATTTCACATGTAGAGACCATTCTTATAGGATTTAAATTCTGTTTTCTGCAACTATACATATAGATACCATGCTCATATGATATTACGTTTCTGCAGATAATTGTACCATTGGGCAAACTGTAGGCTTAACTATAAAGTGACATATAGATACCATGTTTGTAAGACTCCTGTTAAAAATGCTAAAATAAGTTAATTCATAGAAAGCATGCCTATAGGAACTTTGAATCTCAACTGTCTCATTCATGCAGAACAAGACCAATCGTTTAATTAAAATATACTTTGCTAAAACTAGCAGTCTTCTACGATTTTCTGAACCTCGCAAGTTAACATACATTTTCTAAACAAACTGGAATTTTTCTAAAACTCGCTCTCTTCTGATAAAGTTCGTGAAACTTTATTTTTCCAACCAGTCTACATGTCTTTCGAAGCTCCTTTCTTTTCTTTTAAATCTTTTCCAAAACAGTACATTCTTTTTCTGAAACTCATTTCACTCTTATAAAAACTGGTAATCAGATTGCTTTTCGAAATCGCTGATTCTATCCCAACATATAGCTAAAAGTGGACTAGTCCTTAACAACTACATTCGAGCTAGCCTAATGCGGACTTCCTGTCTAAAAGTATGTGTTGAACAAGTCTGCTTATCGCTTTAATTTTAAAGACCAAACCAGTACATGCAAGACACGCTAAACTCTATGGCTTATATGATTTAAGGAGGTTTACTTGAGCCTTACTTGCTTATTTGTCTTCCCCTTCATTGCATTATGGATTTTGATTGAATTCTTAGTATTTTGTCCTTTGAAACTCTCAAAAGGCCCCAAATCCCTTTTTAGGATTAGTAGTCCTAAATACCTCCGGGATTGATAGGATTGGGACAGGTACTAGCATGCAATAAGTAATGAAATTTTTCGCGCTTTAATACCTTAACAGGGTGGGAAGGGTAGATATGAATGTGATGATCGGTACACTAATATCACGTGCGACCCCTCTTCTGAGGAGTGATTGCTAGATATTGCGTTGTTGTGATCCATATCATTTGTAAACCTACGACCCCCTCTCCCATTTACTTGTTAAATTTTAAGTTTTCTTTTGACTTAATTTTTTTCTAAATCCTCTACTTGTTCAACTCTTAAACTTGTTTTCAAAACTATGTGAAGCCCCTTACTTTGTTTTTCACTTTGTTTCCTTAAAGTCACAATTGTAACATGGTCGGGAACCACAATACTGGATCTTGAGGGGTGCCTAAAACTTCCCCCTCACGATAATTTCTAGCCCTTACCCTAATCTTTGGTTTCTTCATCTCAAGCTCTTCCAAAAAAGTGTCCTAATGCACTATAATCATTATGTGGTGACTCTTTAATTTCCAAACCTAATTCTCGAATGGGAATAGAGTTGTCCTCCCAATGTCGTATACCTGATTTCGACCCATAAAAAAGGGGGCGTCGACAACTGGTCGTTTTGAGCTTTTGAACTTTTATCGCCATTTCTTGAGCATGACTTACTCTGTATGATGTATTATGACTGAAGTAGATCGTTGGTTTTAATATTCATGGAAATCGATATGAATTTGAAGGAACAGTCTCAGCTGAAAGCTTTGAATTTGAAAGGGTTGACTGAGAATTGACTTATCTTATATGAGATCGGATCGGAATTTTTATAATTTTGTTAGTTTCATTGGGTGATTTATGACTTAGGAGCGTGATCGGAATTGGTTTTAGAGATCCGGTGTAGAATTAGGCTTGAATTGGCGAAGTTAGTATTTTGGCGATTTCCGGTTGATAGGTGAGATTTTGATTCGGGGGTTAGAATGGAATTCTGAGAGTTGATGTAGCTTCTATATGTGATTTGGGATGCGTGAGTAAAATTTCAGGTCATTCGGAGGTGTTTTGGTTGGATTTTTTATCAAATGCGTGTCTCTGAAGTTTTTAGAAAACTTATTCTTGAATTCGATGTGAATTGATAGTTTTGGTGTTGTTTGAGGTATTTTGATGATTGGAACAAGTTTGAATGATGTTTCAGGATGTGTTGTTACTTTTGGTTGAGGTCCTGGGGGGTCTTGGGTGATTTCAGATGGCTAACGGGAAGTTTTGAGACTTAAGGAATTGCAGAAAATGCAGCAGCTATTGTAGGTGTATTTTGGCCTTCGCGATAGCGTGAGGTCCCTCGCGATCGCATTGAAGGATTTTGGCAGGCCAGGATATTGCTCTTCAAATTCGCGTTAGTGGGTTCGCGGTTGCGGAAGGTTGTTTATTTGTGCTACGCGTTCGTGTATATGAGTTTGAGTGGTCCAGGTGCAGTGTGCTACGTTCGCGTGAGAGTAGACACGTTCGCGGAAGAGGGAAAGTTGAAGCATTGTGTTCGTGGTTGTTTGGTCGCATTTGCGTAGATCATTTTTGAAGCCTTGGATTTTAATGTTTCTCGATCGCGTGACCTTGGCCGCGATTGTGATGAAGGAAATTCTGGAACTGGGCTGAAAGTTATAAATATTTCATCCGCGAGTTTTAGCCATTTTTCCACCATAGTTGAGTACTTTGGGAGCTCTTTGAGGGAAACTAAAAAGGTGATTATATTGTGAAATTAACCTAGAAATTCATGAAAAATTAGTTAAAATGGAAGAACTAGGGCTTGAGATTTTGAGATTTTAAATTGGGATTTGAAGGGCCATTTGAAGTCGGATTTGAGAGTTTTTGATATGTATGGACTCGTGGAAAGATAAGGAACCCGTTGTTGTGAAAATTTCTGAGTTTCGAGAAGTAGTTCGGGGCTCGGGTTTTGCTTATTTTGGGATTTTTGATATTTTTCGATTGTTTTCGCTTAGGCTTTGTTCCCTTAGCATATTGTGACATATTCGTTCTGATTTTGGATAGATTCAACGCGCGTGGAGGCCTATTTGAGGGGAAAAGGCATCGCGAGCTAGAGATTTCGCCGGTTCGAGGTAAGTAATTATTGAAAATGCTACCCTAAGGGTTTGAAACCCCGGGTTTCATCGTTGTGTTACTTTGAGGTGACTTACACGCTAGATGACAAGCGTGGGGTAGAGCGCCGTTAGGGATTGTGACCTAGTCCATCTCGAACGAGTATTTTAATGCGTATTTGATAGTTAATTGTTTGATGTTATTATATTTTGGGTTGTATGCTATGTTTGAGGCCTTGTGCCGACTTGTTGAGACCCTTAGGGGAATTTTTACTATCTATCCTCACTCTAATTGTTTGAAAGCATGTCCTCAGTCATGTGTTACATGTTTATTACTCAAATCTAGCTTTATCACTATATTCTTAAAAAACCGTGGATAATGTTTTGGGCGAGTTCCATGTTTTACTGAGATAGACCGAGGGTCTGATTATGGGATTGATGATTGAGATATAATGAGAGTTTGATGGTGAGGTTAATGAGTGAGAGAGGCCGAGGGCCTAGTTGTGAGAAATTATATATATGTGGATCGGGCTGCACGCCACAACAATATATATATATATATATATATATATATATATATATATATATATATATATATATATATATATATATATATATATATATATATATATATATGAGTCACGAGTGATAGAGAGGCTAGCCTGAGGGGCGATAGATATATACATGCATATGAGTGATATTTTGCCTGAGAGGCATGCTTATGAACTTATTGATTTCACTCATATTTAAAGTGAGTTTCTATCGAATATGTTATTTATTGACCATTTTCACTCATCTTTATATTGAGCCTGTGTTGGAAAGTTGACTAAATAATTTTAAACAACAACAACAACAACAACAACTACCCAGTATACTCCCACCAGGTGGGGTCTGGGGAGGGTAATATGTAGGCAGTCTTACCCCTACCCAAAAGGGCAGAGAGGCTGCTTCCATGCGACCCTCGGCGCATAGGACAGAATGAAAAGCAAATAATTTTAAACAACTTTTACTTAAATTGGGATTTATGAAATGTTCAATAATTAATCATTGATTTGGCATTGGTTATTTCCACTGAGATTTTGAAGTTATGAAGGGTTTATGATTATTGTTTTGCCCGAAGGGCTGTTTTATGAACTATGCTTTGCCCGAGGGGTTGATTATGACTTTAATCCCTATTATTATTTTAACTAGTATCGAACTCCTACCGAAACTGCTAGAATGTATTTCAAAATGATTTTTCTAAGAGCTAGATTTTAAAAGGGAAGATTGAATCGTGTTATGATTGGAAAGCCTGTTGTGTTTATTAAGCCTAACATGAATGTGGATTCATTGTTTCCTACTTCTCAATATTTATTTACTCTTATTACATACTGGGTTGGAGTACTCACATTACTCCATGCACCTCATGTGCAGATTCAAGCATATCGGAACCCGGTAACGGGTGTTGATCTGCTCAGACACGGAGTCATCAGAGTTAGCAAGGTGACTGCATGACGTTTGCAGCAACGCTTCCTTCCTCACATTGCTATTACTCTATTTAGTACATTATTTTAGACTTCTTGTTGTATTCAGACCTTGATAGATGCTCATGACTAGTGATACCACGATGTCGGGCTTGTATTTTTTTTTATTCTGCACTGTTATTTTAGAGGTTTATTATAAAACTTTATTTAATTAATGGCTTAAAAATAACTCTTAATGCTTAAAGAGTTAATGTGAGTGTTGTGTCGACTGACCTTATCTTTATGAGAGGCGCCATCATGACCGAGCCGGTTTGGAGTCGTGACATAGTCTTAGATAAAAAACACATGTCTGATATTCAAAAAGAGGAGAATTTTCCGATATAATCCCCAGCATGTGTTGACTTATCCCCAATTTCAAGGGGCTTTGGAGGAAGAAACTGTAGGTATGATTTAGTATATTTTATCTACATATTTCACAATACATATTACATCTCAGCAATATAACAATATTTCAACAAATTAACTACATTTTATCTGCAGTGTTATTTCTGTTTACTACAACTGATCTACAATTTTATTAAGTTGTACACATTTATTGTAACAGAGAAGAAAATTATGCATGTACACTCTCCAAAACAGGATACAAAAATTGACATACAAGGAGAGCATTTAAATGAGGATAAGGAAACTATGCATGTGCAATCTCCAATTCAGAAGAAAATGCTATACAACAAGGAGATGATTGTAATGAAGATTTCAGTGGTATTATATATTACAATATAATTGTAGGGAAAAAACCAACAACTTTCATAGAAGTTTTAGTTTTCCCAAAATTTCTGATGCAACCAACATACAATGTTGTTCTTTTGTATTTAATTTTGTAGGTTAACCGGTCGACTGTATCAATATAGGTAATTCAGACAATGACTCTAGGTCTGGAAAAAGGCAGTAACACTTGATGATTTTGAGCTGCCAGAGAACTTCACAGGGATTGTTAAGTTCGACGAGGTTAATGAAGATGAAACAACCCTTGTGTATCAAGGAAGAACATGGATTCCTGGAAAGCATGTCATATCCCCATTTTTCTCTTATTTCAGTTCTGGGGGAATCACTTCTGTTTGACCTTCTCCAATTTTTAAAATCAAGCATCCATTTACTGGGGTTATTGGTGACGATGTTTATCCTGATTTGTTGGAAGAATTCAATAAGTGGTTATAGTTAGGTACCAACATGGTTTCAAATAGGTTAGATTATACATTTTTTTCATATTATCGAGTGCATACAATTTATGAATTTTTAATCGAAACTACATATTAATTGTACTTGCTATGTCTTTAAATAGGAAGAAGGCGCCTTATACTTTAAAAGATAGCCAGCTCAACTCGTAGGTTGATCTTGGAGTGGATAAAGTTGATAAAAGGACTGTTTTTATACTTTGCACATCCTAGACAAATTCTCAATAATTCGGTACACTCATACCCTGGCAGAATTTAATGATTAGACGTAGTATCATGTTATTTTAGATAATTGTAGATTTTTATTTGAAAATTACAGTTAAATTGTATTCGGCATTGAGGAATTATGAAATTTATTTTTTTGCAACACATTTATGTTATTATTATATTATTTGAGTAAAAGAGGAAAGTATGGTCCTGAAAATAAAATACGGTTTACAATCACTAACTGTATCCTCAAAACTGGAATTGAACAAATTTATGAGAGGCACATTAATGCTCCTGCCGATAGGAAGCTTGATGTTGTCAAACCCCAGGGCATCGTATCATAATACATATTGGGGTGCCAATTGCTTGTAAATATTGCATGGAACAAAGTTAATTTTGTGATTATGCCCATTACTATTATGGAGAAATTTCATTGGTTGTTGGCTGTATTTGACATTAGCAATAAGGTTTTATATGTTTATGATTTTATGGTCTCTTCACGAAATCACAAGTCTATTGAATTTATTGTCGACAAGTTTGCTATTATAATTCCCCTCTACTTGTCATGCACTGACTTCTATGGCAAACATCCAAACATCAACTACAGATTACAAAGGCATACATTGAAAAAGGTGTTAGTGACTCTCTTGACATTTAGTGTTTGGTCGGTGAGATACCCCAACAAAAGGAGGAATCACTTTATGTGTCATTTTTCCTTCAATTTAACCAATTATATTTTACACTGAATGCTAAATCTTTTTTCCTATTATTTTTTGCAGTGACTGTGGTGTATACGTGGTGACATTTGTAGAATATGTCACCATTGGATAGCTATCAATTTCAAAGGAAGACCTTTTTGATATTGATCAATACAGTAAACACTATGGAGCGCAACTTTGGGATTATCCTTTAGGAATTGATCAACACTGTCAAAGGAAGACCTTTCTGATATTGATATTTTTTTCCTATTATTTTCATTTTCCTTTTTAGTATCCACATATACTCGAACTCATATATCGTTTCTAATTTGCATTGGAGGACAACGCTCATTGACAGTATATTTGATTTTGATGATTTTTTCAGAGGTATCGATTTTAGATTCTCTGCAAATGCGAAATTCAATTGACTATAATTTGAATCTTCATTGATTACAATTCTGTCAACATCAAAATATTTGTATCACCCAACACTATCCCACTGACCATTGAGTTGAAACATAATTGCCAATTTTATCATTGTATCGCGAAATTCAATTCAATTGTAGCTAATTATTTGCAATTATTTTCGTCATAATTTTTTTTATTTTTGAGTTTGTTGACTTGTTTATAGAAATCAGAAGAAATCTATGTAGTAAAAGGATTCTACAAATATGTTGCCTTGATTATGGTGCGATGATAACCAAAGAAAATGTGCGCAATAGAAGGATTCTATAAATATGGTTACCTTGATTATGGTGTGATGATTGCGTCCAAAATTTCAAAGTGAAATATAAGCTATCCCAAAATCGCACGTCTAAATAAGAAAATCTATCGCATAAAGGAGTCTAGTTTAAACAAATATATATTTTTTGTTACTAAAACATGTTTATATCGGGTAATTCTAAAACTAGAATATTTTTGGTAATAAAGTTTCAAATAGTATATAGAAACAAAAAAAAATCCCTTTTTATTTTACCTCATATAGCAAAGGTTGACAACTTATTTATTATAAATAAATACCCTTTTAAAATATCATCTCATGCAGCTACCTTTTAATTTTTATTAAAAAATATCTATTTACGGGCACTTCCTACCTCTAAGACATTAAATACACTTTATATTATTTTTCTTTCTCCTTCATTTTTTCTTTTTTCTCAAAAAATTACCGTATAGGAGGTAAACTTCTCTCTCTCCAATTACTCTCAGTCACATCGCCATTCTCTTCCCTATTCTTACTATTCATGATTCTCCAACGATTCATCTCCATTGTCTCTCTCAATTTTTAATTTTTTTTCGCTCCAAAGAGTAAGGTTAGGAGAAACAAAGATCTAAAAAAAATAAAAAATAAAAATAAAGAAGAAACAAAGATCTGGAGAAATACAAGTGCATACCTCAAAAGTTTCAAAGTAGAAATGAGAGATTCACTACCTGGATGACCCACAGGGGGCCGGTACCGGCGCATGGATATCAATGGATTGAGGATGGAGTTTGGCGTTGAGAAACTTGAAGAGTCTGTTACTTTTATTTTCATTGTATTTCAACGTATCTCGCCGTATTTCATGTATTTCATTGTATTCACTGTCTTTAATTTTTTCTACTTTTCAATATATTTAGCGTATTTAACTGTATTCAATGTAATTATATTATTTCGAAGCTTCACTTTATTTCACTGTTTTGTCCAGCAGTATATATTGAGCAGTATGTATTCAATGTATTGTAGAATGTATTTACATATATTTTTAATTAATATAATTTATGTATTCAGATGTATGAATGTATTCAAATGTATATACAGTATGTATTCATATATTTTTGCACTATGGATGATATGCATACTTCATGTATTCAATGTATTTTTATGTATTTAACTGTATTTAATATAATTATAGAATTATAATATATAAATCTATTTGTAAAGATACCACTAAAAATATTTTAATAAAGATACCACTAAAAAAAGAAAGGATGGATTGAATCTCTGAAGATTGCTTTATTTTTTGGGTATTTTTCGGTTGAAAATCTTTTCTATAACTAGAAATACAAATTTTGCATGTTATAACTGAGTTTGTTAAGTTATATTAGGAGTCTATCACGTTAATTGATTCACTTACCATTTTTAAACAGCTATAAACCTTTTTTTTGCAGATTTCCGTTACTGTATTTATGAATATAACTCGCGAATATATATGAATACAGTCTATGCGTTAGCTGTAATTCCCCTTTTTTCGCCTACTTTTTCCATTGTATTCATGAATACATTAGCTTAAATACATCGAATACACTCTATAATAAATTAAAACATAACTATAGGAAGTAATTTAGTAAATGGTAGCTATAGCAAGCTAATAATCACTAAACAATAGTGATTTTTAAAATTTTTTTCTTTTTTTAACTACTTTGCAAATGATGGGGCTATATGCTAACCGATAGCCCAAATAAAGGTATTAAATTTAAAAATAGTCAAATTTACAAGCAGTCATTCAACAATAGCCACAGTTTTAAAAGTGATCGAAATTTAGTCACTTTTTACGTAAAGATAAATCTGAACAAAAATACCGTTCAATATCCGAAAAAATACTCCAGCATAATATACTGGAGTTCCACTAACATATACCGGTCCAGTACAATATACTGAAACTTTCCACGTATTGGAGTTCCATCATAATATGCTGGAAGCTCATACACAAGTATATCGATCTTCAATATATTATGCTGAAAGTTTTCGTATTGCAGCAAAGTAATGACTTTTTCAATGACTTTATGAATGCTGACTATTTTTGAATGATTAGTTAAAAACGAGTAGCCCATGCTATTTTTAACACTTTTGCAAACCGAAGCCCACGATTCGGAAGATGTTGTAGGAAGAAGTGGGCTAGCCCAGACAAGGCGATCAGAGAAGGGTACAGGCTTACAGCCATAAACTGACACCCACCCTACATTTTCCATTGTTCTTCTTGTCGATCCCTGCTTCTTTCTGCAACAAACTTTCGTCATTTTCCAATGCCATAGCTTCATTCCTCAATCTTTGGAACTACCCGTTTTCTTCTTCCACTCCAAGATTCCAAACCAAACCCCTCAAATTCAAAATCCCAATTCATACAATAACAACCTCAAAGTCATGTCTTCACACGCTTTCACTACTATGTCTGACCTGGACGACATAGACTTAGACCCTGAGGATTTCAAATCATGTCTACCTTTATAAAAAGTCCCATATGGCGACGTTTTCGAAGCGTCAAGACCCGGTGACGTCGACCGGCTATAGTACCTTTTAGAGTTAGGTGTTAACGTGAATGCAAGAGACCAATGGGATTCAGTTGTACTTTATATTAGAATATATTGTACAGTCCTATTGTTAGTAGGATTTGATTTCCTTTATTATTGTACCGTTTATTTCCTTTATTATTGTACAGCCCTATAGTTGGGAGAAGTGATTTTCTCTTCTCCCAAAACTCTCTACATATAATTGGGAAGTTCTCCATATCTTTCTTGGTAAAGTATGTGTGTTAAAAATGTAATACAAAAAAATAAAATTAATAGAATATGTGAATAGGAAAGATTGAAATGAATAGCTAGAAGAATGTTTGATGCAAAAGAGTGAGGATAGAAAGGGGTATTTATAGGGGAAGATATATACCAAGAAAATAGGAGAGTTACAATAAGGAGACTTAAATAATTCTAAGTCTCCTTGAAAAGTCCATGAGTCCAAGTCTACCTTTTGGTCATAGTTCCTTGTTGAACCATCTTACCCTCAAAATGGATGTTTGGGATTAAAGACAATAAGAAAAGGACCTTTCTTGACCAGGATATAAGCCTCCTAAGCCTCCTATTGGTGGTGGCTGCAGTAGCCACAACTTTTACTATACCTACATTGTTTTATTTCATGTGTTATATTAAAATTTTTAGGACAGTTTGACTAGGATACAAATATTTGGGAAGTTGCCTTGCATTTCACAATAATCTTAAGGCTGTGCATTTCACTGCTTGCATTTTTTATACCTATGAAACTTCCAGGAGATAGCCTTTGCCTGGTAACGGGGCCAAGATTTGAACCTTATGAATTTGTAATAGTAATTCTTTTAAGTTATTGGGTTTTAAATTGATAAGTTATATATATTCAATAAATTTGTTAAGATAAATAGATGGTTTGAACAAAAGTTAGTGGGTTCGATCAAACCGGCATCCAGCATCCTGCACTCTAACTTCGCCCCTGCCTTGTAGCACTCAGGGGTGTAGGTAGAAGTCTAGATATGGGTTCGACTACACTATGCGATATTTGCTCAAACAATATATTTGTATACGAAAATTAATTAAATATGTACACATACTAAATTTACAACTAAATTATTAGCCATTAAAGTTATCGTTATAAAATTCAAAACTCATAAAGCTAAAATTCTGACTCTAGTATTATCTTGCTAATTAATTGCTTTATTCAGATGTTAATTTGAGATCATGATCAATGATGTGGAACACCCCAATACATGCCTGCTTTTACACTATCATATCATTATTTGAATCATGCATGCATGATAAAACAAGTTATGCAAATAAATTCAATATACACTATACTGATCACGTATTCTTTAGATGAAATTCTATAAATCTCTTATTAATGTTTAAACGTCAAATATGAGGCAAAGGCGGCCATATGATTTCTGAAAAGGCATTTGAGATTTGACTAAAAGGAGGAGAAGTTGAAGATGATATTAGAGTAATTAGACATTGGAATCACGAGTTTTAAAATTTTATTCTTAAGCCATTTCTCTAATCCTGATGTTAACTATTATTGACTCGGATATTGAACTTTGAACAGGTCATAACAATCAAGCTGATGACACATGCAAGCTTGGGCCAGATAATAATTTTAACAGTTAATTAAGACGCCCAATTTGACATTTTATAAATTATTTTGGTTGCTTGGAATTAATTAATTAACTAATTAGGAGGCATTCTTTAAGTTTATCTTTGTAAATCTAGTTAGTTAACGGATCGTTGATTAGAACATTCTACTAGTGAACAAATTTAAATGTTTTCAATTTTTCAAATTCATCACATGAGACTACGGTTTCTTCTCTGAATTGATCGGTGCTAAATTGTAAATGTGTGGCTAGGAAATTTAGAACTTCTGAAAGAGAAAATTATAGAAAATTATTTCCCATTGCTCAGTTGCAATTTGGACAGTAATTTGGTTTAGTTTGTTTTTTTATTAGGTGAAAAACGTTTTCATCTCCTATCAATAATATTATGCATATCAACGAATGGGTCCTTATGCCAAAGGTAGGGGTGTCAAAGAAACTTGATAAGTTGCATCAAATAAAAAAATAGAATCAAATCGACTTAATAAATTGATTAATTATTTTGTTTGGTTTGATCTGATTTTAAAAAAAATCATACCAAATTGCGTATGTATATAAATATGGACGTATTGTTTTATTGGTTTTTTATGAATTATATAAATCTTTTTCATACCTTACTTTTGGGGTTAATTTACATTTTCTTTTTCTGCCAGAATTCATCGAATTATAAGGTAAGAATTCGTCTTGATAAGAAAACAACGAGCTGAGTCACTTCCGGCTGATAATTCAATATTATTAATCCTTTGCGAAATATTATTTAATTTAATATCACTTTTAGGATTTGCTCGACCAACCTTTAGAATAACATTTTATACAAATCTAGCTAGTAAAAGTAGTACTTTAAAGTAAAAAAGTAATATTTATTGCATAAGAAGAAACTAACTGCTACCATTTAAGGAAGAAATCATGATTAAATTATCTAACGTTTGTGTTTACTAAACTAATTGCCACTTAATGGGTCAGTAGATTGACTGGCACATGACCTTTTTCACTACTGAAATAAGGCACGTTACATGCAAAACACAAAAGATTGTTTAATAAATAAATTATAAAACTGACTCCTAAAAATCTTTCACAAACTTATCTCCACATGCAATTTTTGACTCGCCTAATTTTAAAATTAGTTTTAATATTTTTATGTTTTAAAATATCTACTTGAGTTTTCATGTAATTTCAGCCTATTTTTAATTTTAATTTCAAATCATAAAAAAGAAAAATAAAGAAAGTTTCAATTTATCGCATTAGATATGTTTGTTTTTCGTTTTTTATTTATTTAAGTTCATTAGTATTTTTATTTAGTATTATGACAAGTTTGACAATTGACATGGTTTCTATATTTTTACTTCTAGTAAAATCCTTGAAAAATACAAAAAAACAAAATAATAATAAAAATAAATAGAAAAATACAAAAATACTTGTCATGTTCCATCTTATTCTACTTAGTTAGGTTTAACATACTTATAGTAATATATTTTATTTTTACCATAATTTTTATTTTTAGTTTGAGTATAATAATTTATATAAAATATATAGTATCATATTTTACCTTATCTCTATTTAGTTTAGGTTATTAATATTTTATAGCCGTATATTTTCTTTTTTAACAATGATTTTTACTCTCAATTTCAATATGATATATTAATATATGTGTAGTTTCATATCATCAAATATTTATTTGATTATTTGAAATTAATTGAATTTTATTTTTTAAAAAAATTGAGTTGCTTACTTATAAGGTTTCTTTTAAATGGAAGAATTACATGTTTAGGGCCAAATTTTGGGCTCAAGGGAGGTCCAAATAGGGCATCCCACTCTGCTTTGAGAGCTTCTAGGGTGTGATATATATTTGAGAGGTTTGGAAGGCTGAGGCTCTCGGGCAGAAGATTAGAGAAAGAAAATTCGGAAAACAAAAACTAGGGTTCTTTAGGTTTTTTTCAATCTTTGTTCGATTGGCCTTCCAAAAAGAAAAAATACAAAAAAATAGTTTTGAGTTTCTTTTTTCTTTGGAGGTTTTTTTTCACTTCGAAAATCAAATAAAAAAACCAAAAAAATATAATACAGTTTTCTGCCTTCGTCCGTTCTAATTTCGGATTTGGAATTCAGCTTTGGAGTTTGAACAAGGTGGTGCTCGTTTGATGTTCTGATTTTCGTTCGTGGTTCGAGCTCGTGATTTCGGATTCGATTGTTACTATTTCATTCAGCCCCATGCTAAGTTCATCGTCCAATTTTTGCTTGTAGAACATCCGAACATCAAAGGATAATTGAAATTCCAGTTTTCAAGTTCATACCTCATCCTTTACTACTCTTATGTGGATCCAAGTACTAAGCTAATCTAGTTCGAGTGATTTACCTTCTCTGCTTTGAATGTTCTTAGATTCCTTGACATGTTGAAGTATCTTTCAAGTTCAGATTTGTTTAGTTTAAGATGACAGAGTCATTGGCTGCGTTTTGCAAGTTTACCTCAGTTGTAGCTAAGTCCAGATTGAAACTGATTCGAAGTTCTCTCTAGTGGCTATTCATTTTTGTCGAATTGGTTCATCTGTTTGTGAATGGTAATCGAGTTTGATTCTGTTTGGTTTGGTATGCTTTGATCAAGGTTTAGATGATTGTTCTACTGTCAAATGTATCATAGCCCGCTTACGTGCTTTTCTTGATGTTAGAGCATGGCTTTGTCCATGTTTTGGTAGTTTGAAAAGTCAGCAATTCTAAATTAGGATTAATGGCTCTGTTTCCTCTATGGTCATGACTTAATGCTAGGCTAACTTGTGTTCTTTGTTCGCTCTTAAACTCGTGGGTCGACACTTAGCTTCATCCACATGCAACATAATTTGATTTTCATATTCGCAAAGCTCATGTTTAGTAGGTTCGAATGTTGTGACGTGAATCCTTCATCACTATGCTTCAAGTTCTATTTAAATGCCTGCAGAAGTTACCATTGGTGTCGTGGGGTTTTGCATAATTGAGTCACGGCTAGTTTTATTTAGGTTACATTTTCTGGCATGCTTACTTCACTTTCGACACTAAAATTATCACTTAATTGACCTTATGTCTTGAGAAGATTAGGTTAAGTTGTGAAATTTTCCTCACTGCAAACTCCCTTCAAATGTAATTGAAAGAAACAGTTTTCTTGGAGTTCTCAAAGTTATTTGGTGTATTAGTTCATGAGTGAGTCAACTGATGTTCCCTGTTTTGAATAACACTGCCCCTGCCCTCCAGTGATTTGCACAACACATGGTTCAGTGTTCTGTTAAACTTTCTTCAGCTTTATGACTTGAAATGATTCTGAAGTTTCTCACATGTATTGAACTAGTACCTCTTGTTGTTTATATGACCAACCTGGAGAGTTTCAGTGGAGGATTTTCTTCTTTAAGTTAGTCTCACTTGGCATGGAAAATAAAGAGGAATTAACTCTTAGTAGGATTTATATTTGAAAATACTTTGAAAGTTCATTTTTATGTCCATAGAATAGTTTAGATATTTAACAGAAGTCATGCCATCATTTGCATTACATTTTATCTCTGTCCACTCCTAGAATTGTCTAAATTAGCTTAAATGGTTTTTTTTAAAGTTCATGTAGTAATAGCATTCAAGGAAAATGGTACACTAACTCCCAAACTGATCGTATGTGACCCACGTTGTCTCCTTTCTGTATGTACTAGCGTGTCATATTGGGTTAGATTTTTTTTATATTTTATTTACTCCTTCACTCTGAATGCTTGCTCCCTTAGACGTTTACTGGTATATGTCTGTTTTGTTGAGTAGATGAAGTTTTGGGGTTTGGCCAAATGTACGAAAAAAGAAACCAAAAGGGGAATGAGCATGAAATTTTTTCCTGTTTCTTTTAGTTTTATTTTATTACTTTTATTACTTCTTCCGCTAGGAGCATTTTAGGCCAACAACACTTGGGTAGGAAATCCTAGGAGTTTATATTTGCTTTTGGTTCCGAGGCGAAAGGTCCTCCCTTAGTTAAATTTGTCCGGTAGATACCCCGAAGGACTTGTGTATATTATTATCCTGGGTATGTTCCGAAGTATGTGTAATTGGAGACGGAAAGTAGAACTCTTAGTATTTTTATTTTTATTTTTCACTTTTTATTTTTCTTTCATTAGGTGGGGACGACCTCGAGTCTCTTGTGTGTTTATTTTCCTTTTCTATGTTTTCTACCTCAATAGAATATTTTAATAGCCAACTTGATCATGTAGGCAATCGTAAACTTCACAGGACTTGGGAATGCCTAACACCTTCTCCCCGAGTCAAATGAACCCCCTTACCTTAATCTCTGGTGCGAACTTGGTTTTAGAGTCTGATATGTCTTAAAAGGAAAAATAAATATTATTTTGAAAAAACGGTGACATGGCACACCGAAATTAAAGTCAGGTGGCGACTCTGAGTTTATTTCCTTTTGAACAATTTTTTGTCACTTTCAAAATTGAAAACCCTTTTCAAGCTTTTACTAAAATCTGTTTATTTATTTACGAGGATTTTAGTGAGGTTTGATTTTTAAAAAAAGGATGTGACATCTCTGGCGACTCTGCTGGGGAATTTGGGGGTTCGAGCTTGTACTAGATTTTATTGGCTTTTAAAATATTTGGTTGAGTTTTTTTATGATTTTTCATTAGCTTTACTCAATTTTTAATATGTTTTATATTTTTTTTAATATTATTTGCTAATTGCTTATGTGTTACAATGTTTGCTTTATGTGTTTACTACTTAAAAACTGTCATCATTTGCATTACCTCGAGTCTTCTTTCTGCAACAAGTCTTCCGGAGTATGTTTGAGCATACACGGCCTTTTTGTGAGTCACCTGTGTCTTTAGGGGGGTGGCGTGGGAGGGTGGAGTGGGCGGACAGCTAGAGCAGCCGCTATTGACCACGTGCCGCCCCGAATTGCCTTGTCTAGTGAACCCAACCGTAGGTCAGTCTTTAAGCCATACTTATGTGCATCATATCATTTAAACCTAGCAGGGTTCGGTCCCAGGCACCGTATCCCGTTGTAGGTGGCCTGCCCAAATTATGTCAAAATGGGCTTATGCCCAAAAAGGACATTTATTCATCCCTATATGCTAAATGTTGCATCTTTGAGGGTAAAAAGATCATTTAGCAGACCGATGTTTGGGAAAGAAGGGTGAAAAATGAAGAAAGTAAGGTCCACCCGCATTTTTCTTTCATAGTCCTTCAAAAACCAAAAAAATTTGAAAATAGAAAATCAAAAAAAATATTTTACACTTTTCTACCATTTTCCAAAAATTCGAAAATGAAAATAGAAAATCCAAAAAGATTTTTACATTTTCCCATTATTTTCCAAAAAAAAAAAGATCTTACATTTTCCCATCATTTCCAAAAATTCAAAAAAAAAAAAGAGAAAAAGAAAATAAAAAAAATGTTGCATTTTCCATCATTTTTTCTCAAAAAGACAAAAATAGTTTTTTTCAAACTAAATGCAATTTTTTTGAATTCTATCCTATATTTAATCTTCCCGAACTACGCGAACTTGATTCTCGTTTCCAGGGCGAGATACGTAGGCGACCCATATTGGGTCCGGTCTTCCTAGTGTCTTAGGTTTTGGCTTTGTGGGGTCTTAGCCAAATCTTGCATGTTTAGCCATTTTTGGCCACATCAGCAATTCTTGCAAAATGGGGCTATTTTTGCAAAAGTGGTTCAATAACCAATATCTTAGGATCTTGAGTCCACAACTAGGCGCAACACTATTTTAAGGTTCATCCTTTTTAATTTTGCATATTTAGCCGCCTCTGGCCATATCGGTCGTTTTCGCGAAATGGGTAATTTCTGCGAATCAGTTTTGAGCCCTGTTTTTTTAAAAGGTTATAATCCATATAGAAATTAGTAAGGTATTCCCATGTCTTTAAGGTCACTTTTTTTTAGTTTGCATTTTTAACCACTTTCGGGTCCTCAGGTCATTTTGCAAAAATAGTCCAACTATCTTCTAGGAAATATTGTGGTGTCACATAGTGCTTTGAGTCATTAACCGTGTTTTTTGTCATCCTGGTATTGATACTCTCACCAACTCTAGAGTATCAATGGTGGTCAAAGTCCCTATAAGACTAGTAAAATGGTGGAACATGTTCACATTACTAGAGCAGCATGATTTGATGAGCAAATTAGGGACTCTTATTTCTTTAATGGACATCACTCCCTGTCCCGACTTTGTAGAAGCAATATTGACATTTTGGGACACATAAGGATGGTATTCAAGTTTGAAGACCTTGAGATGACACCCACCTTAGCCGAGATAGACGGGTTAACCTGCTTGCCATACTTAGACAAAGACTTGATCTACACAAGGGCTCATTCAATCACCAAGTTCCTTAAGATCATATGGATGGATTTTGAAGATCATATTGGGTGTCTCGATCAATCTTGGGTACTTTTGGACTTTTTATTCGAGAGATTTGCTCGTCCTCCTAGGTATGAGACCTTCGTAGATGAATTTTCCATATCATATGATTCTTGGAAGAAGAGGCGTCCTATGCCTTCGCTATTGAATTGTTGGGTCTCCTGGTATTTCCTCTGGAAGGTAGGCATATTAGCACGCGTCTGGGGTCATTAGCCTTTGCACTCTTCCATGATAAATACAGTAGTAAGGTCACCTTTGTTCCGACAATTTTGGCAGAGATCTATCGTGCTTCAACCAAGATTCAAGAAGGTGGGAGGTTCTTTGAAGGAAGCAACTTGTTGCTACAGCTGTGCATGATGGAACATTTACATCCCTCCTCCATGCTTGAGAAAGATGGGATTGACCGTTGTCTGAGAGATCGAGTGAAGTGCATCGAGCATAGGATAACGTTCGATAAGTTTTCCTTGCCACTCGGAGTTCAAGATTGGGTTGATTATTTGGGGTCCTTGACTGAAGAGAAGATTTTGTGGTCATACCTATGGATTGATTTAGACGTGATCGTAGCAGGATCTCGCGTGCAAGACTTTTTGGTGCTGATAGGACTTTGGTGTACTAGACCATATACCCCTGCTAGAGTGATGCGTCAGTTAGGGAGGCGACAAGAAGTCCCTTACATTCCTGGTTCTCGTGACTTCATTTGGGAATTTGACACTATGTCGTATAGGGAGGTCGACATCCAGACTTATTGGCGTCTTGCAATGGAAATGGGTAAGGATACTATAGCAACTGACCCACATTCACCCGGGCATACCCATGAGTATTTCATATGGCTCCAGTCTACTCGGCGGGGGGTTAGCAGACCATTGCCCCGACGTGTTAGAGGAGTATTTGATGAGGAGGCCACCTCACAGATATTGCTTAGACAGTTGATGGATCAATTTGCCCAGGCAGAGGACGCCCATGCAGCAGAAAGGGTTGGGGTTCGAACCACACTTCAGTCACTGAGATCATAGTTGGTAGGGTTTGTAGAGAACATGGGGCAGCACCGTGAGTACCTTGCTAAAGTCAGCCTTCCAGATGCAGGCACACATTACAGGATTCTCATTCCCATCTTCGAGGTTTCCTTGCAAGGTATAATACAGAGCTTAGATTCGACAGGATTGACGGGGCCATCCGGATCCTCATTAGACCGGTCTCAGCCGGGGCCGTCGCATTCATGAGCAGTTTGAGGAGTCATTTGAGATTGTCTTATGTTGTCTTTTACTCTAGTGTCTTGTCTAAGAGTACTGAGTCATTTAGGAAGTGTTAGAGTCTGTCGTAGTATAGTCAAGTATGCCAGGTCTTTCATTATCGTATTTCCTATTGTATATAATATCAAAAGGTTTTTAAATGAAAATCCCAAAAGAAGTTTATTTTCGAGCACTTTTCCAGAACTACGCTTGGTGTGATTCATTAGGGACATGATAAGTAGGCAACCTACATCGGATTCGATCAACTTATTTTTGCATAATCAAATTATTTTTGCATAAAATGAAATAAAATAAAATAAAAAAAGGAGTGATAAGAGGTGTGGGAGAAGAAAGAGAAGGAAAGATTTAAATGGGCAAATTGGGATGATGCCATATGACCATGCGACCCTCAAAACCATTTTAGAACCGTCAATTGTTGCTAGGTGCATTGCACGTAACGTGATATTATCATATGATAAATGCCCTAACGCTAATATGGTGGTTTTGTGTTGTTGCTCCTTGTTACTTTTGTTTAAGTTTCAGGAAGGTGGTTAGTTTGTTGGCATCCTGGCAAGTCATCCCTACAACACTCGATCAAAACGTCAAATAGTCATCGCTAGAAAGGAAACAGACACTGAGTTGTAGACCCACCAAGGGAGATTGTTGAGTCGGAATAAGAATTGCAAGAGGAGGTCCGGAGGTTAAAGTGTCAGATGGCAGAAATGTACCAAGCCATGATTAAGGGACACCTTCCACACTTCTTCCCTACCAACTACACAGAAAACCCTGCATCCATTCCACCGCTCTCTCAATCGCAGATGACCAATACCATTGATTTTTCCCCGCAACACGCTCCCGGCTTTATCCCTTACCACAGTTACCCCGGCACTTCCTCCCAAACCTTCCATGCTCCACCAGCTAAAACAGCCTCGTACCCTGCTCCGACATCTGCTCTTATTTTGGTACCCCCTCCACTAGCCACCCTCCACCGGTCCTCTAGTGAGCCTGCATTCCCCGCTCCAAATACCCACTACTATGCACTAGATCCCACTTTCAAAGTCCAAGATCCTTACCCTTACACTCCCCAATTTGAGCCTCATGTTGAAACTGACAAACCACCCAAGAACGCAGAGCAAGAAGAGATCTTTAGGAAGGTATAGAGTTTGGAGCAATCATTGAGAAATATGCAAGGGTTGGGTAACCAAGTGAATGTAGCCTATAAGGATTTATGTTTGTTCCCTGATGTCCAACTGCCTGCCGGTTTTAAGATGCCCAAATTTGACTTTTATGATGGACTTGGGGATCCTGTAGCTCATCTACGAGGTTATTGCAGCAAAATGAGAGGTGCCGGTGGAAATGATAAATTGCTCATGGCGTACTTCAGGCAAAGTCTGAGTGGAGAAGCTTTTGAATGGTACACCCGCCAGGACGCTAGTAGATGGTGTACTTGGGACGATATGTCTCAGGCCATTGCTTGGCAGTTTCAGTACAATATAGACATTGTTCCATATCACCTATCTCTGACCAACTTGGAAAAGAAACCCGGTGAAAGCTTTAGAGAATATGGGTTTCGATGGAGAGAGCAAGTTGCACGAGTCAATCCTGCTATGGATGAAGAAGAGATGGTCACATACTTTCTTCGGGCCCTGGAGCCCACTTACTCTGGCCACTTGACTCAGCCATTGGTAAGTCTTTCAATAATGTATTAAAGATGGGAGAGATGGTGGAAGAAGGCCTCAAGTCGAGTAAGATCATGAGCTATTCTGCTATAAAAGACACCACCCAAGCAATCAAGAGTAGTACCGAAAGTTTTCTTGGCAAGAAGAAGAAGGAAGATGTCGCTATGGATGTTTCCGGATCATGGCGTGGCATGAGGGGTTCACCTCATCAATACACCCATCCTCAACCCCGACCTCAAACCTACACCCAAGCTCCATATAATCCACCTCAACATTACTTTCCCCCGCAAAACCCCCCAATACTCAGCCAGGGCATCCCAATACCTTGTTCACCATGCACAGTCATATGCTCACCCAGCTCCTTACCCGCAATGGCGTGCTCCAGCTCCGTAGAACACCTTCCCAGCTTCACAAAATACCTATCCACCTCGACAACCCTACCAAAACCCCACTGGTCCAAACTTTCTATCAAGGCCAGAGTATAGGAGAGAAAGGAAGCAGCGAAAACAAACTTTTACCTCGTTTGGAGAGTCCTATGCCAGTTTGTTTCAAATGTAAGGGCAGTTAGACGTCTTGAGGCCAATTGAGTCAAAGATACGTAATCCCCCTCCAAAGAATCTCGATCATTCTCTAAGATGCGCCTATTGTTCTGATGCGCCAGGGCATAACATAGAGAAGTGTTGGCATTTGAAACGAGCAATCCAGAAACTCATTGACACAAACCAAATTGTAGTCCAAAGCCCAAATGCGCCGAACATCAATCAAAAACCTTTTCCATCCCACGAGGAGACGCATATGATTGAAATAGTTCACAAGGATGGGGAGCCAAAGAAGTCTTCTAAGTCTATCATGATGATCTGGGCTAGTGAACACAATTCGGTTAAAGCTCAAGACTCTACCAAAGCATTCCCCTCGACAGTTGAAAAAGTGACAGTAAAACCGAGCTTGAAGCCACCTGTGTTGGTCGTGAAAGGGCTGTCGAAAGATATTGGGGCAAATCCGGAAAGTTCAAAAGTGGTGGTACCAGGGATTCCAAGTAAGCCTGTTATAGTTGTGAAAGGGGCTCCTATCACCCCAATCATCATTAAACCAGTGACCTAGCTGCCAGTGGTTGATGCCAAGGCTATTCCATCGAATTACAAACGAATGATAGTAACATACAAAGGAAAAGAAATAGAGGAAGAATTTAATGAAACTGGAGGATTGACTCGATCTAGGAGATGTTTCACCCATAAGAACTAAGGAAATCCAAGACGTCCAAAGATAGCCAAATTCCAGTAAAGAAACCAGTCATGGAGGAAGAAGCTGAATAATTCTTGAAAAAGATGAAAGTGTCGGAATACTCCATCGTAATGCAGCTAAGGAAGACACCATCTCAGATCTCTCTCTTGTCTTTGCTGATACATTCAGATGAACATCACGGGGTCTTGATGAAGATTTTGAATAAGGCACATGTTCCTGATAAGATCACAGTGAACCACTTGGAAAAGATAGATGGCAAGATCTTCGAAGCAAATAGGATCACTTTCTCAGATGGTGATCTTCCTGTGGAGGGTACAGAACACAATCGAGGTCTTTATCTCACGGTGAAGTGCGAAGATTCTGTTGTATCAAGGGTTTTGGTTGATAATGGCTCCAGTGCAAATATTTGTCCCTTATCTACTCTACAGAAACTGAAGATTGGCATCGAAAGAATCCATTCGAACAGTGTGTGTGTTCGAGGCTTTGATGGGGGAGGTAAAGATTCTGTTGGAGACATAATGCTCGAATTGTTGATAGAGCCGGTCGATTTTACCATGGAGTTTAAAGTTGTAGATGTGGCTGTCTCCTATAATTTGTTGCTTGGCAGACCCTGGATACATGCTGCTAAGGCATTCCCATCTTCTCTGCACCAAATGGTAAAGTTTGAATGGGACAGGCAGGAAATAGTTATGCATGATGATGAGGACCTGTCAGCTTGTAATGACATAATTTTTTCATTTATCGAAGCTGAAGATGATAAGGGACCTTGGGTCTATCAAACTTTTGAAACAGTGTCTATTTATAAGATTCCTGAAATAAAATGCATTCCCGGTCCTAAATTATCCTCTGCGTCTATCATGGTTGCGAAATTGAAGAATGGTTTTATGCTGGGCAAGGGTCTGGGCTCATCTCTACAAGGTATTGCGCATCCATTGTGCCCCGTGGGAATCGTGGAACGTTTGGTTTTGGAGTCACGCCCATAGGAACGGGCGTGAATAAGGGTTAAAAATCTGAAATAGGAGGCATGTTCGCTGCCCAAGCCCGTCCCACACATCTCTATGTCTTTTGTCAAGCCAGGGGCTGAAAAACCTCCAACCTCCTCAATTCCAAAACCTGTGTTCGATGTCGATGAAGAGCTTATCAAGAGGTTCCAAAGTCTGTTCGAAGTGGTCAACATGGTAGAAGTTGGTGAAGGCTCTAGTAAAGCAGATGTGCAGCTCGTTGGCCCAAATGTGAAGCTTAGCAATTGGGAAACTACTCCTCTCCCCACCTGGAAGGAGTTTTGGTAGTTATCTTTGTTTTCCTTTCTTTTATCTGGGTTATTCCAGGGTTGTAATCCAGATTTTAGTTTTTGCTTGTTTTGATGTCCAAACCCTTCTATCCCTTTTGTTTTCAATGAAATGCATTTTCTCGTTTTCCTTTATTCTTAATAGTGTTTATTTTGTTCTTTTTCTTCTTTAGTACAGTTCTTTTTATGCTGGTTTCAATGACATGACCTGCATGAAGAATTTTCATCCGAGTCTTAAAAGCCAATCTAATTCTGAAATAACAATCCAAGAAGTAGAATGTGATGATGAAATAGAATATGATGAAGAAGCAACATTTGAGGAAATCAATAAAGAGCTAAAAGAATTTGGGGAAAAACAAAGCCTAACTTAAGTGATACTGAAGCAATCAATCTAGGGGACCATGATGATGTTAGGGAAACCAAGATAAGTGTGCATTTAGAACCGCAAGTTAAAGAGGAAATAATCAGAACATTTATTGAGTACAAAGATGTTTTTGCGTGGTCATATGACGATATCTTGGGCCTGAGCACTGATCTGGTAGTTCATATATTGACAACTAACCTAGCATTCCCTCATGTTAAGCAAAAGTTGCGAAAGTTCAAGACCGATATGAGTGTGAAGATCAAGGAAGAAATCACAAAGTAGCTTACTGCGAAGGTCATCCGGGTCACTCGATACCCTACTTGGTTAGCGAATGTTGTGTGAGTACCGGAGAAGGATGGTAAGACCAGGGTCTGTGTTGATTATCATGATCTTAACAAAGCAAACCCGAAAGATGATTTTCCATTGCAGAACATTCACATTCTGATCGATAATTGTGCCAAGCATGAGATTGGGTCTTTTGTGGATTGCTACGCAGGATATCATCAGATCTTGATGCATGAGGAAGATGCAGAGAAGACAACGTTCATCAAGCCCTGGGGGACATATTGCTACCGGGTAATGTCATTCGGTTTGAAAAATACTGGGGCAACCTACATGAGGGCGATGACCACCATATTTCATGACATGATACACAGAGAGATTGAGGTTTATGTAGATGTGATCATAATGTCAAAGGAGCAGTCTGACCATGTTAAGGACTTGAAGAAGTTTTTCCAAAGACTCCGTAGGTACAACCTCAAGCTCAATCCAGCGAAATGTGCATTTGGTGTCCCTTCTGAAAAACTGCTGGGGTTTGTGGTCAGTAGACGCGGTAATGAGTTGGATCAGTCAAAGATAAAAGCCATTCAAGAGTTGCCGCCACCAAAGAACAAAACAGAGGTGATGAGTTTGCTTGGAAGGTTAAATTACATCACTAGGTTCATTGCTCAGCTCACGAAAACTTGTTAGCCCATCTTTAAGTGTCTGAAGAAGAATGTTGCGGTCAAGTGGACTGACGAGTGTCAAGAAGCCTTTGATAAAATCAAGAGGTACATGTCAAATCCATCGGTGTTGGTCCCACCAGATCCCAGAATACCTTTAATTCTCTATTTGACAGTCTTGAATAATTCTTTCGGTTGTGTGCTATGTCAACATGACATCACGGGGAAAAAGGAGCAAGCAATCTATTATCTCAGTAAGAAGTTCACTCCCTTTGACGTTAAGTAAACTCTGCTCGAGAGGACATGTTGCGCTTTGACTTGGGTGGCATAAAAGTTGAAGCATTATCTGTCGTCGTACACCACTTACCTCATTTCTCGCATGGATCCCTTGAAGTATATCTTTCAGAAGCCTATGCCCACGGGAAGACCGACAAAGTGGCAGATTTTACATACGGAGTTTGACATCATCTATGTGACTCGGACTGCGATGAAAGCCCAAGCCTTGAGCCGTTGAAGACTTATTTTCCTGATAAAGAGGTCATGTGTATTGACGAGGTTGAACACGATGAAAAGCCAGGTTGGAAATGCTTCTTTGATGGAGCTGCTAACATGAAAGGGTTCAGAATAGGGGATGTACTTATCTCCGAGACAGGCAACACTACCCTGTCACAGCCAAGCTTTGATTCTATGGTACTAACAACATCGTTGAGTATGAAGCATGCATTCTAGGTTTGAGGTTAGCTATAGACATAAGAGTCCAGGAAATACTTGTTCTGGGAGATTCAGATTTGTTGGTTCACCAGATTCAAGGAGAATGGGAGACTCAAGATTTGAAGCTCATACCGTACCGATAGTGTCTGCACGATCTCTGTCAACGATTCAAGTCGGTTGAATTTAGACATATTCCCAGATTCATAATGAGATTATTGATGCCCTTGCTGCCCTGGCATCAATGTTACATCATCCGGACAAGGCTTATGTTGACCCCGTACATATCCAAGTTCATGATCAACATTCTTGTTGTAATGTGGTGGAAGAGGAAATCAAAGGAGAACCTTGGTTCCACGATATCAAGTAATACATCAGGTTAGGGATATATCCAGTACATGCCATAGGTGACCAAAAAAGAACCATTAAGCGTATGGATAGTGGAGTTTTCTGGAGTTGAGGAATCTTGTACAAGAGGACTCCGGATTAGGACTGCTGAGGTGCATAGATGCTAAAAAAGCTTCAACTATCATGGACGAAGTGCATTCTAGAGTTTGCGAGCCGCATATGAATGGGTATGTCTTGGTAAAGAAGATACTTTGAGCAGGCTATTATAGGCCCACCATGGAACGGGACTGTATCAGCTTTGTTCGCAAGTGTCATCAATGCCAGGTGCACGGAGATTTGATTCATTCTCCCCCCATGAGTTTCATACAATGTCAACACCTTGGCCCTTTGTTGCTTGGGGCATGGATGTTATTGGGACAATTGAGCCGGTAACGTCGAACGGGCGTAGATTCCTCCTGGTGTCCATTGATTACTTTACCAAGTGGGTCGAGGCTGTAAATTTCAAGTCTGTAACCAAGAAGGTAGTGTTGGACTTTGTGCATTCAAACATCATTTGTCAGTTCCGAATTACCAGGGCGATCATCATAGGCAATGCTGCTAATCTCAACAGTCATTTGATGAAAGAGGTATGCCAACAATTCAAGATCATGCATCGGAACTCCACCCCATATCGCCCCAAGGCAAATGGAGCCGATGAGGCTGCCAATAAGAACATAAAGAAGATACTTCGTAAGATGGTTCAGGGTTCTAGGCAGTGGCATGAAAAGCTGCCTTTTGCATTACTAGGTTATCGCACTAATGTTTGCACTTCAGTAGGTGCGACTCCTTATCTGCTTGTATATGGAACTGAGGCAGTTATACCTGTGGAAGTTGAGATTCCTTCTCTTCCGATCGTTGCAGAAGCTCAAATTGATGACGATGAGTGGGTTAAAACCCGGCTCGAGCAGTTGAGTTTGATTGATGAGAAGAGATCGGCTGCCGTGTGTCATGGTCAATGTATCAAAAGAGAATGGCAAGAGCATATAACAAAAAGGTGCGTCCTCAAAAATTTGAAGTGGGACAGATGGTATTGAAACGTATCCTTCCTCATCAGGCTGAAGCTAAAGTGAAATTTGCCCCAAACTGGCAGAGGCCATTCGTTGTGACAAGAGTGTTGCCCAATAGTTCTTTGTATTTAACAAACATAGAAGGCAAATGTGCAGATATGGCCATCAATTCTGATGCAGTTAAGAGGTACTATGTATGATTTTCTTACTTACCTTCAGTTGTATTTTGTACTTGGCATATCCAAAGTTGAAATGACGAAGGAATTTTGTTCAGCTACCTAAACACTTTCATCCTTTTCTACCCTTTTTGAGCCTTATTTATTTTCTTTCATACCCCTCTTTTGGAATCAACATCAGAAGTAAAGAATAAAGATGATGATAAATGAGTGAAAATAAGAAAAATGAAAAAAAATACAAAAAGAAAAGAGAAAAAAACAACAAAAAATAAAAAAGAGATAAAATTATAAAAAAAAAACAAGCGACTTTGTAGTTTGAACTATGTTCGACCTGATTCCTTTTAAGAATACGTATGCAGCCTTACGGTTTGGTCCCATCAAAATATAAATTAAAATCCCCAGACCCAAAGTACTTGGGGCAGAAGTTTTGGTTTTGAAAGGATCTAATTCCAAAAGTTGTAATTTTAACCCTTTTCATCTAAATTATTTTGAGCCTTCATGCTACCCTTTCTTTCTAGCCCCGTCCAAAAGCCTATATTACGGTCCAAAGAAAGACCTTCTGATCAATATTTGAGGATGCCAGGTCAAGCGAGATAGAGGTGTGATTTACATCATGGGTAACACTTTATTCATGGGTGAAAGAGAGAAAATTTTAAATGAGAGAGTCTTATTGGTGAAAACCCTCGCGGGCACCCTAAGGCGATGCTGAGCTGAGAGAAAATTTAAAATGAGTGAGTCTTATTGGTGAAAACCCTTCAGGGCACCATAAGGCGATGATGAGCTGAGAGATGAACAAATGAGAGAGGCTTGTTGCTGAAGACCCTTTTTGGGCACTACAAGTCGAATGAGGCTCATAACTTTATAGAGAAATTGGATCAATGAAAGCTCGATTTTGAAGTATGAAGACATGGCATGAACTGAAAATATGATTGGTTGGATAGATTAGGTTGATCAGTACGAAATGCATGGCATGATCATTTGAGCTGGCCACTTCCCTCAGATAAGTCCTCTCTTTCTCATTCTTCTTTATATAATCCTATGTGTTCAAAATTTTCATTTTTTTCCTTTTGTCAAAAATCACTTCATTTTACTTATTGATTCTATTTTTATGAGTCTCTTCCGGGTTAGCCCTTGTCAAACAAGTAGGAAAGGATTTCAAATCCTACTACCAGCTTCTAAATCGCACAAAGCGGATTCTGGCCGAGCACATCAAAATTGACATGATTCAGAATAAACAATATGGTGATAACTGAGGTTCAGGCAATCAGGTGAATCTTGAATTTTGAGGAAATACATGGATTCAACAACTTTCTAAAAAAATACAATGCTACAAGTGAGTGTGAGGGATTCAGGTCATGCATAGGTTCGTGGTCTAGTGTCAGCCATGAGATCAAACTACTCCTCGCTAGCTCGAAGCAGCTAATCAAAATGAAGCATGGTAGTGGCGGAAGCAGACGCCCAACAATGATGAAGCAAACTAACCACCACGTTTTCAAACTAACAAAATTTTATTTGTCAGAAGCAGGGGCAAGAAATTTTTAAGTCCACATGGACCTCACATGGAAAAGCATGGTTCAGGGAGCAAGAAATTTTGTTCAGAATCCTCCAAGATGAGAGCGTGTCTCAGGTAAGTTTGTTTTAGTTCTCAGGAC
This sequence comes from Nicotiana benthamiana, assembly GCA_034376525.1. Lineage (NCBI taxonomy): Eukaryota > Viridiplantae > Streptophyta > Magnoliopsida > Solanales > Solanaceae > Nicotiana > Nicotiana benthamiana. The sequence continues at coordinate 116,920,362 of CM067340.1, forward strand.
CCGCCTGGATAATGGAATTTAGTTTTTAAAATTCTCAGGACCCTTCTATAAAGGGTCAAAACTACCCCTAGACAATTGGAGTTGGTACAATAATGTCCTCCGTCCACCTATTTTTAAAAAAATTGCCCTCACCATTATCTTTTTGGTTCAAGAATGTCCTTACGACTAACGGTCATGTTAGATAAAAAATATTAATTAATTTCCATGTGACATAACGAAAAAAGGTCAAAACTGCCCCTAGACTATTGGAGTTGGTACAATAATACCCCCATCTCAAAAAATCTCTCCCTTCCCCCTCCCCCCCCCCTCTAGCGTGTGGGTTCATATTCCTCTTGTTTTTCTCATCCTTTTTTTGACCTTGCATTCTATTCGAATAATCACTACAAATATCATGAAAGTTTTATTTTCAGACAACCAAATTTTTTGTCACGAATACTTTACGTCATACAACTTTCAAAAACCCTGTTAAGGAAAAAAAACATAATTTATTTTCATGTATCATCGTCCCATTGGCGTAAATTAAGACTCACCCAATTAAAATAAACTCACCCATATTCTAAGACCGTTTTTCTCCGTTACATTCTCCTCTTTCTTTTAAAAATTATTCCACCAACTAGAACTCTCGTACACCTATTTTTTTAAGCAAACAAAACTCTCTCTTATAGTTAATCACCTTCCTCTTCCTATTTATCTGTAAATGTACACATCGATATTCCTATTTTTTTTCATCACAGAAATACCATTCATCATCAATTTTTCTTACTACACTTTATTGCTTCATACAATAAGCTCAATCAAGTGTTTCTTACAATCACATTCACCAATAAGTCGTATTATCTCATATTCTCAGGCATATAATCTCAAATATTTGTCTTGATTTAATTGTCTTTTTTTTAAAAAAAAATTGGCGGTATTGATATAACCTGAAGAGCATCCTCGTACAATAGCTAAATTGATGGACATGGTTGGATGTTCAGACTATAGTGAGCGCCAATGAAGAAGAAAAAGGTCGAGGTCCGAGCAGATACCAAATAAATCATTGGTATATCAAAATTGGATGCGAAGTGTCAGGAAATATACAACAAAAAATATTGCAAATTCTCAATAACCATTATTATGACACTCTGTCAGTGTTCATATATTCAGGTGAAAGTTGTATAACATAAAGTATTGGTCATACGATTTCAATTAATTCTTAAAAACTACATGGTGGCACAACAAGGATTGAACTATGGAACGGAATTCAAGGGCAACGAAGGCCCTTAGATAGGACTTCATCTATGAATAGAAGAGATTTTCTTTCTAGTAGAGCTCATCACGACCATCATAACCTAACTCCAGGACTGCTACGGGCATATAATGTTAGCAAGAAAATAACTTATTAAACCATAAAATCTTACAATGAAACATATTTTCAAAGATTACTTGATTTCAATCAGAAAATTGATGCAATAAAAAATGTTAATTTAAAAATTAAATTAAAGCAGAAAAATCTGAGATGGAGACCAAGATCCGTGGGTGTTGAAGGGTGAAAATCTAAGACGGAGTAGGCTAATAAATGGATATGGGGTGAAGTTTTAATTTAAGCAAATAGGAAACTAACACATAATAAATAAATAAAAATTTCTTAATCAAAATAGGGATGTTAGTTTTTAGGGTATGAGTGGGCCGAAAAGTTGACATTAGGGGCATGAATGGGCCAGATTTTTAACGGTGAGGGCAATTTTTATAAAATATGTGGACGGAGGGTATATTTAAACTTAAGCGAATAGGTTAAGGACAGTTTTGGCACTTTTCCGTTTAGTTAATAAATGTTTCAGGACGCTCCTGGATAATGGGATTTAGTTTTTAGAATTCTGAGGATCCTCCTGGATAATGGGATTTAATTTTTAAAATTTTCAGGACCCTCATGAATAATGAGATTTAGTTTTTAAATTTTCTTAGGACCCTCATGGATAATGGGATTTAGGTTTTTAAAATTCTCAGACCCTCCTGGATAATGGGATTTATCTTTTAAATTCTTAGAGTTCCGTAGGTGTATAACGTGGGAATACATTTCAAGTTTTGCACTCAGGCGCCCACCTGGATAACGAGGGAATACATTTCAAGTTTTTCACTCAGGCGCCCACCTGGATAATGAGGGAATACATTTCAAGTTTTAGCAATCAGGCGCCCACCTGGATAACGAGGGAATACATGTCAAGTTTTTGCAATCAGGAGCCCACCTTTATAACGAGGGAATACATTTCAAGTTTTGCACTCAGGCGCCCACTTGGATAACGAGGGAATATATTTCAAGTTTTTGCAATCAGGCGCCCACCTGGATAACGAGGGAATACAATTCGAGTTTTGCAATCAGGCGCCCACCTGGATAACAAGGAATAAAATTTTATGTTTTTACAATCAGGCGCCCACCTGGATAACGAGGGAATACATTTCAAGTTTTGCAATCATGCACCTACCTGTATAACGAGGGAATAATTTTCAAGCCTTTGCAATCAGGCACCCACCTGGGTAACGAGGGAATACATTTCAAGTTTTTGCAATCAGGCGCCCAACTGGAGAAAAAGGGAATTAATTTCTTAGCCACTTCAGCTCATAAATTCAAGAAACATCATGAGCCCGCATGAATAGTAGGGCCCGTTCTCAGTTGTGTATTGAAGATCAACTAGAGATTCAAGAAAGTTTCAGGACAAGAAGTAGATAGGATCTTGTATTCTTCTTTTAATTTTGCTATAATTTTTCCCTTTTATTTTTTATGTAATATTAGGAACCGCGGACTGGAACCTCGACGGCACTAGACTCGACTCTCCACCTCGGTACTCCATCGCTCTTCTCACTTCGAACTACACGTGGCCTGATTCCTTTATAACCAAGGATATGTATCAGCTCAGAAACCAGGGTTCGGTCACATTCTCTTTTCAAGGTTTTTTCTCTCTAAACAAGGGTCGGGTCAAAAAATCATGTCTTGTTATTATTTGTCTGAAAACACTTTGCTTTTGCCATCAAAGAAGGGCAGATATAGACATGTAATTATTGACTCGCCTAATTTTAAAGCTAGTTTTAGTATTTTTATGTTTTAAAATATCTACTTGAGTTCTCATGTAATTTCGGCCTATTTTATTTTTAATTTCATATCATAAAAAAGGAAAAATAGAAAAAAAAAAGTTTCAATTTATCGCAGTAGTTTTTTTCGTTTTTTATTTATTTAAGTTCATTAGTATTTTTATATTAGTATTATGACAAGTTTGACATGGTTTCTATATTTTACTTCTAGTAAAATCCTTGAAAATACAAAAAAAAAATAAAAAAATAAATAGGAAAATACAAAAATGGTTGTCATGTTCTATCTTATTCTACTTAGTTAGGTTTTAACATACTTATAGTAATATATATTTTTTTTACCATGATTTTTATTTTTAGTTTGAGTATAATAATTTTTATAAAATATATAGTATCTTATTTTACCTTATTTCTATTTAGTTTAGGTTATTAATATTTTATAGTCATATATTTTCTTTTTTAACTATGAATTTTACTCTCACTTTCAGTATGATACATTAATATATGTGTTTCATATTATCAAATATTTATTTGATTAATTGAATTTTATTTTTTGTAAAAATTGAGTTGCTTACTTATTGGGTTTCTTTTAAATGGAATAATTACAAGTTTAGGGCCGAAATTTGGGCATAAGGGAGGTCCAAATCGGGCAGCCCACTCCTTCTTGGCCCAATCCGTCGACCCGCTCCAATTTTTCCCTCAAATCTAGCCATCTATTAACTTTGATCCAATGGTCCATATTTTCCAACCCTCCATATAAAAACCTAGTTATAACATTTTCCTCAAAACCCTAAACCTAATTTCTATATCCCAAAGCCGGCGGCCCCTCCCTTCACGCCTCTAAGCTACCCCAAACTTACCGGAACTCGTCCAAACCCGGTGAGTTCACTCGTCCTAGTCCCATGGTCCCCCCTCCTCTCATCTCTTTCTTCCACGTCGCTCAAATCATGCCCAAATCTCATCATTTCAATCTGATTTATGCGGATTTTTTTCTCTTCTTTTTTTTGTTTAAATACAAAATCCGAACTCTTGAGTAAGCTTTGGAAGAATGGAAATCGTTGGATGAGATTTTTGTCCAAATATCTCCATTTTTCCGATTTTTATTTGGGAAAAGAAATTTTCGGATTTGTTGTTGAGGTCCCCACACGAGATTTCTTGGAGAAGAGGGAATAAGCTTCTAAGATGTGATATATATTTGAGAGGTTTGGAAGACTGAGGCTCTCGGACAGAATATTAGAGAAAGAAATTCGGAAAACAAAAACTAGGGTTCTTTAGGTTTTTTTCAATCTTTGTTCGATTGGCCTTCCAGAAAGAAAAAAAAACAAAAAAACAGTTTTGAGTTTCATTTTTGTTGGAGGTTTTGTTTCACGTCGAAATATCAGAAGAAAAAAAACCAAAAAAATATAATACAGTTCTGCCTTCGTCCATTCTAATTTCATATTTGGAATTCAGCTTTGGAGTTTGATCGAGGTGGTGCTCGTTTGATGTTCTGATTGCCATTCGTGGTTCGAGCTCATGGTTTCGGATTCGATTGTTACTGTTTCGTTCAGCCCCACGCTAAGTTCATCATCCAATTTTTGCTTGTATTACATCCGAACATCAAAGGATAATTGAAATTCCAGTTTTCAGGTTCATACCTCATCCTTTACTACTCTTATGTGGATCCAAGTACTAAGCTAATCTAGTTCGAGTGATTTACCTTCTCTGCTTTGAATGTTCTTAGATTCCTTTACATGTTGAAGTATCTTTCAAGTTCAGATCTGTTTAGTTTAAGATAACCGAGTCATTGGCTGCATTTTACAAGTTTACCTCAGTTGATTGCTAAGTCCATATTGAAACTGATTCGAAGTTCTCTCTAGTGGCTATTCATTTTTGTGGAATTGGTTCATCTGTTTGTGAATGGTAATCGAGTTTGATTCTATTTGGTTTTGTATGCTTTGATCAAGGTTTTGAAGATTGTTCTATTGTCAAATGGATCATAACCCGCTTATGTGCTTTTCTTGATGTTAGAGCATGGCTTTGTCCATGTTTTGGTAGTTTGAAAAGTCAGCGATTCTAAATTAGGATTAATGGTTCTGTTTCCTCTATGGTCATGACTTAATGCTAGGCTAACTTGTGTGCTTGGTTCGCTCTTATACTCGTGGGTCAACACTTAGCTTCATTCAAAGGCAACATAATTTGATTTTCATATTCGCAAAGGTCATGTTTAGTAGGTTCTAATGTTGAAACGTGAATCCTCATCACTATATTCAAGTTCTGTTTAAATGCCCTCAGAAGTTACCATTGGTGTCGTGAGGTTTTGCTTAATTGAGTCATGGCCATTTTTATTTAGGTTACAATTTCTGGCATGCTCGCTTCACTTTCGACACTAAAATTATCACTTAATTGACCTTATGTCTTGAGAAGTTTAGGTTAAGTTGTGAAATTTTCCTTGCTGCAAACTTCCTTCAAATGTAATTAAAGGAACAGCAGTTTTCTTGGAGTTCTCAAAGTTATTTGGTGTAGTAGTTCATGAGTGAGTCAACTGATGTTCCCTGATTTGAATAACACTGCCCCTGCCCTCCAGTGATTTGCACAACACATGGTTCAGTGTTCTGTTAACTTTCTTCAGCTCTATGACTTGAAATGATTCTGAAGTTTCTCACATGTATTGAACTAGTACCTCTTGTTGTTTATATGACCAACCTGGAGAGTTTCAGTGGAGGATTTTCTTCTTTAAGTTAGTCTTACTTGGCATGGAAAATAAAGAGGAATTAACTCTTAGTAGGATTTACATTTTAAAATACTTTGAAAGTTCATTTTTATGTCCATAGAATAGTTTAGATATTTAACAGAAGTCATGCCATCATTTGCATTACATTTTATCTCTGTCCACTCCTAGAATTGTCTAAATTAGCTTAAATGGTTTTTTTTAAAGTTCATGTAGTAATAGCATTCAAGGAAAATGGTACACTAACTCCCAAACTGATCGTATGTGCATTAACCCACGTTGTCTCCTTTCTGTATGTACTAGCGTGTCATATTGGGTTAGATTTTTTTTATATTTTATTTACTCCTTCACTCTGAATGCTTGCTCCCTTAGACGTTTACTGGTATGTGCCTGTTTTGTTGAGTAGATGAATATTTGGGGTTTGGCCAAATTCACGAAAGAAGAAACCAAAAGGGGAATGGGCATGAAATTAATTCCTGTTTCTTTTAGTATTATTTTATTACTTTTATTACTTCTTCCGCTAGGAGCATGTTTGGCCGAAAACACTTGGGTAGATAATCTTAGGAGTTTATATTTGCTTTTGGTTTCGAGGCGAGAGGTCCTCCCTTAGTTAAATTTGTCCGGAAAATGCCCCGAAGGACTTGTGTATATTATTATCTGGGGTATGCCCCGAAGTATGTGTAATTGGAGACGGAAAGTCGAACTCCTAGTATTTTTATTTTTATTTTTCACTTTTTATTTTTCTTTCATTAGGTGGGGACGACCTCGAGCCTCTTGTGTGTTATTTTTCCTTTTCTATGTTTTCCACCTCAATGGAATATTTTCATAGCCAACTTGATCATGTAGGCAATCGTAAACTTCACGAGACTTGGGGAATGCCTAACACCTTCTCCCCGAGTCAAATGAACCCCATTACCTTAATCTCTGGTGCGGACTTGGTTTTAGAGCCTGAAAAAACGGTGACCTGGCACACCGAAATCAAAGTCAGGTGGCGACTCTGAATTTATTCTCTTTTGAACAAATTTTTGTCACTTTCAAAATTGAAAAACCCTTTTCAAGCTTTTACTTAAATCTTTTTATTTATTTAAGAGGGTTTTAGTGTGGTTTGGTTTAAAAAAAAGGTGTGACAATAAGTACCGAGCTTAATCTCGACAAAATAGTGATGAGACTAAGGCATGCCACTTACACTACAAACTGTACGCAATATATAATGAAATAGGAGAAGGAAATACAGAACAAAATTAGACAATTAACTGAAGAAAATACAGAACGAAATAAGACAGTTAACTGAATAAAATTGCTACATCCTCAAAGTCAAAGAAAAAAACCGATGCCGATCAGTACCAATTAATGTTCTGTATGAAAAATACCAAGAGCCAACATAGTACGGAGATATAGAAACACATAGGTTGCTGGTGGCGCGCAACCCGATCCCAGCATACAACACTATCCTACCTTATTCCACCGCAATAATATCATTATTGATCACGCCAACTATGCCTTATAAAAAGGACTAAAAGTTCATTGCAAATATAATACGGTATGCAAGTCCAGAGTCGAATCCCACAAAGAACTAAGACGTAACTACAGTTGTTCAATATCGCTAAGAATCATAAGTCCAAATAATTTCCTAATTATAAAGAGTATAATATTTATATTTATCTAATTAACTAACAAATACTAGAAATCAATAAACTGTCAATTAACAAGGATAATGATTGGAGAGACGATTACGGAGGTCTAGAGTTATGATTTCCCCTGCTGTCGGAATCCTTTTCGCTATGTCTTCTATAAGTTTTCATAAATCTTCTCTACCAATCATGAGCACTCTGACTGACGTAACTCTCTCCCGAGTAATTATCACAATATACTAGACATATTCTCCCGAATTACGCTAGTTGGTGTTAAGTACGGCTCACTCGGATCGCACCAAGGTTTTGGTATCCCTAATCTCACCTTTAAACCCTCTGTATGTATCTCTCATATATATTATGAGTGATGTTTTTCAACAACTACCTAAATATGCACTCTCTCTCGAGTAATATACACTGAATAGGCACAGTCAATTGAGAGCTTTTCAATAAGCGACAATATAAACGTATTTGAACAATTAGAGAAATTACTACGGCAAAATTGTATTAACCTAACAGGAAAATCATCCTCCAATAGGTTTCATCAAAATCCTAAATAATAAATTAGTTATTCATATCTGTCTGTCTAAAAGTATGTTAAAAGTGATATTTTTAGGTCTATTTATATGTGTAGGAAAAGACCTAAACGTGTTGGCCAAGTTCTAGTCAAATCAGGAGATGAATTAAGTCTTCAAAACTCGGACTGGACATGGCCCCATGCCTGACGTCGCCAGCCTAACGTCAGCCTCAGCCTGGCCTTTGGATGGCCTCACCAGGCTAAAGTCTGGTTGAACTGGCCTTTGCCGGACCTCTCTTTTTCACTGTTTTCAAGCACATTCAACGTTTAAGTGTCCCTTTTGCTATACTTTCATCTCCAATTCACTTACACATAAAATAGATTCCATTACGTGCAAATAAAGTTTAAATTATCATTAAAGCATCTAAAATTCAAGGCAAATAATGTACGAAATAATGAAATTATAACCACACATCAATACCCCACACTTAAACATTGTTCGTACTCGAGCAATCAAACTACACTTATAGACACAACCTTGAGTACTTCATTTTTACACAATTGAGGCACACCACACCAATTACCAAGGTTTATAGTAACAATTAAATTCTAGCATATCCAATCACATATACTTCCCTTTCTTATGACATACTTCACGAATATTCACAACAAAGACAACATGATCCTAACAATCCTAGCCTCAAAAACCAACTCAATGTCAAAATGCATTCATGGCTTGAACACCCAACATCATAGAGAGAAGTCTAATAACGTGAACTATCTCTTGTGAAATGATGTGCCCTAACCACAACAATAAATGAGTAAGTTGAATCCACATATTCAAATCAAATACTCAAATATATTTTAAAGAATCACATATATCAAAGAATATGGCTCACTCTCCCAAAAAAGTCACATGTATGCAATTCATACCATAGGCTTGCCCATAATGTAAATCTCTACTAATGTAAGCTCACTCGATTTAAAATCAATTAAGACTTTTTCAAGGTTGTAATATGGGCTAAGGAATGGGTGGATATATTTAGGAATAGTGGTTCACCTTCCTAAGAACTTTACACATCACTTAATAATTTTTATGCACAAATTCCTGAATCCCCTTCAATTTCACAAAATTTGAACCTTATGGGTTCGTGATTGTAATTCTTTTAAGTTACTGGGTTTTAAATTAATAAGTTATATATATTCAATAAATTTCTTAAGATAAATAGATGGTTTGGACAAAATCTAGTGACTTCGATCGAACCCGCATCCAGCATCCTGCACTCAACCTTCGCCCATGCCATGTAGCACTCAGGGATGCAGGTAGAAGTTTAGATATGGGTTCGACTACACTCTGCGATATTTGCTCAATTAATATATTTGTGTGCAGAAATTAATTAAATATGTACACATACTAAATTTAGAAATCAACTATTAGCCTTCAAAGTTGTCATTATAAAATACAAGACTTATAAAGTTGAAATTCTGACTCTGATAATATAGTTGATTTTAACAGTTAATTAAGACGCCCAATTTGACATTTTATAAATTAATTTTGTTGCTTGTAATTAATTAATTAGGAGGTAGTTTTGAAGTTTATCTTTGTAAATCTAGTTAGTTAACAGATAGTTGATTTGAACATTCTACTAGTGAACAAATTTAAATGTTTTCAATTAGTGAAATTCAACGTGAAAGTACGAAATACACCACATATTCTACTAGTGAACAAATTTAAATGTTTTCAATTAGTCAAATTCAACGTGAAAGTACGAAATACACCACATGAGACTACGGTTTCTTGTCTGAATTGATCGTTACAATTATTTTGCATGGGTCAAAACCTGACCTCCTAATAATGAATGAGATCGACACATTTATTAAAATCTATTTATGGCTAATAAATGGTATGACCTTTTATTCCAAGATTATCGGGTCTTCTTCTTCTTCTTCTTCTTCTTCTTCTTCTTCTTCTTCTTCTTCTTCTTCTTCGTCTTCTTCTTCGTCTTCTTCTTCTTCTTCTTCTTCTTCTTCTTCTCCTTCTCCTTCTTCTTCTTCTTCTCCTTCTCCTTCTTCTTCTTCTTCTTCTCCTTCTTCTTCTTCTTCTTCTTCTTCTTCTTCTTCTTCTTCTTCTTCTTCTTCTTCTTCTTCTTCTTCTTCTTCTCTCTCTCTCTCTTCTCTCTCTCTCTCTCTCTCTCTCTCTTCTTCTTCTTCTTCTTCTCTCTCTCTCTCTCTCTCTCTCTCTTCTTCTCTCTCTCTCTCTTCTTCTCTCTCTCTCTCTTCTTCTTCTTCTTCTCTCTTCTTCTTCTTCTTCTTCTTCTCTCTCTCTTCTTCTCTCTCTCTCTCTCTCTCTCTCTCTCTCTCTCTCTCTCTCTCTCTCTCTCTCTCTCTCTCTTCTTCTTCTTCTTCTTCTTCTTCTTCTTCTTCTTCTTCTTCTTCTTCTTCTTCTTCTTCTTCTTCTTCTTCTTCTTCTTCTTCTTCTTCTTCTTCTTCTTCTTCTTCTTCTTCTTCTTCTTCTTCTTCTTCTTCTTCTTCTTCTTCTTCTTCTTCTTCTTCTTCTTCTTCTTCTTCTTCTTCTTCTTCTTCTTCTTCTTCTTCTTCTTCTTCTTCTTCTTCTTCTTCTTCTTCTTCTTCTTCTTCTTCTTCTTCTTCTTCTTCTTCTTCTTCTTCTTCCCCCGGTGGGTAGAAGGGTCAAAACCACAGTCAAGGCAAGCAAGACCAAAAGAACGGGGCCTAATCCCTCAGGCGCTGGTTCTCGGACTCCAAGGCCGCAATCCGATTCGCCGCAACATGTGCATCCCGATCGCAGACGGCAATACGCCCCTCTAACGATCATTCTCGAAAAGTAGCAACGACCCTCTCTAATCCACGCTCCCTTTCTTGGGCACGGTTGGTCCCCTGCAGTGCCTCAACCCTTGCCAGGGCATCCTCCGCCTGCCTCCTTGAAGTGGCGGCCTCAGGTTCCAGGGCAGCCACCTGCCTGGTATAAGCCTCAGCGGCCTCCGCCGCTGCAGCCAGATTTTGGCGCTCCCTCTCTGTAGCCTCCCTCCTCTCAACATCCACCCCTTCGTTCGCCTGGAGGAGCTGCTCCTCAAGAGTGGATGCCCTGCTGAGGGTCTGTATCAAGTGAAGCTCCCTTCGTGCTAGCTCTTCTAAAAACTCCCGGTTTCGTGGGTCATTCCTTACGCGCTTGCGCAAGCCATGGCACCGGTCACAGTAGCGGCGATACTTCCCCAACAGCCACGCAAAAAGCACCGAACAAGCATTAGCTTGCCTAATGCTCTCCACCTCCAGCAAAAATGCCTACAATGAACAGAGTGAAGGTCAGCATGAGAAGATATGCTAAGAATGAGAACAACCAAAGTTTTTTGCACTTACATTTATACTTAGCGCGGCTACCTCGTCCATCAGTCCGACGTCCGAAATACCCCTCGCGGACATGCTCTTCGCTTCCGAGCATTGGACCCTGAACATCGTCACTAGGTTCTCGTCCTCGAGTAATAGGTTTAGGTCATTAGAAATCTCCAAATAACGATAAGCCCCCTCAGTCTGCACGGCCAAGAGGGTATAGCCCTCCTGAGAAAGACGAATATCCTCGGGGATCTATATCGGACTCCGAGTCATCCCCCTCTCTCGAAACGCCCCTTCCTCATGCCGCCCTGGTATTTGAGGCTTCCGTCGCACGAGACGTCGACGCCTGCCGTCTCCACCAAAACAGCTGCCGAGGAACCACCTTCCCTCACAGAAACAGGAATAGAAACTTGAGCGCCGAAGAGACTATATCACCTTGGCCTAAGCCAACCGAAGCAACCCCCATAGAGCGCCCACCTTCTGGTGCGAGGTCTGTTGCGCGCCCTTCTCCGTCGATGGCAAATAATCTAAACTAATCACCACCGGGAGGGTCGGGGTGAACGCCACCCTGCGCCGAGCCAGCGGCCTCTCATCTTCTTCTTCATCTCCATTCGGCGATTTATCCGCCCGGGAATGTACGACCCCTGGAGAGTCCCCAACTCGGGGCACGGTCCATACCAGAGAGTGTGCAGTCCATACCAGAGAGTGTGCAGCTGAAGACTCGACCGAAGTCGCCCTCAGAACCGGACGAGGTGCCGACATTGTGATCATTCGGGTAGTCGCCCCCGGCCTGCGGAAAGCAGACTGAGGAGCCCTTCTGCGCCGTGGTCGTTCTAACCAACCAAAGAAAAAGGGTTAGGTAAGAGGAACTAAGGATCACGAAGAAAAAATCAATAATCAACAAATCAGATTCTTACCAGCAGCTGGCCTGCGGCCATGGGCCACCCAGAAAGACGCCCACGTATGAATTCCCATTGTAACAGGGAGCACGGCCTCAACCCACTCGTGGATGCCTGAAATTGGTGCCGGTGGCGCACCTCCTGCTGCGACACAAAAAGAAGATCGTTACGTACAAGCATAAATCAAAACTCTCAGCCCAAAAGAAATCAAGGCCAACATAAGAGAAACTTACATGCATGGTTCCACTCCGCCGGGAAGTCAGTGGCACACGCCACCAAGTGCTTAGCCCTGATGTGAAAGAAATACTCGAAGGGACGAGTAGCGACCTCATCATCGAGCTCTGCAGTCAAGCCGTCGATCCCAAGAGAAACCAACCCGATCAAAGTTCCACGTACCCTATGAGGGGCGTACAAAGTCAACACATGCCCAAGTGTAACTTCCCTCCATGCCAACTCCGCATATTTAATCAGCATCGCCAATAATCTGTAATAGGAAGGAACGAGCTGACCAGGGAATACCCTGTAATAGCGGCAAAGATAAACCATCAACAAGGGGAGAGGAAGCCTAAATCCCAGCCTGAAAGGGTAGGCGTAGAAGACGCAGTACCCTCGGTGGTCGACATGCACCCTGTCGCCGCTCCTGGCCAAGACAATGTGGGCTAAGCGAGGAATCTCACAATTGCTCCCTCAGTTGAGCTAAGACAACCTCTCCCATCAATGGAGCCTCGTCTACTTAATCTTCTCCTTCAGGGTCGGTAAAGTCGGTCGCCGGACCGCCGGGAAGGGAAAGGATGTCTGTCACCGACGGGAACCAATCAACGATCGGCGAATCAGTGGCTCCCACCACCGTAGATGGACCCTCCGCCGCCACAACCGCCACTGGAACTACACCAGAACAGGAATCAATATAACGGAAAGAAGATGGTAAATTCCCCGGAAAAATAAAATACGAAGATCCGATGAGAATGACGGAGAATGAATCAACAAGAACTGAAAAACCAGACAATCTGAAAGCAAGAAAGCTTATCTCACTCGGAATTCCACTTAGACAGATATCGGAAAAGTGAGAACTAAGCAATACAACCCCTTATTTATAGGCAAAACGTGAATGACGCTCACGAATCCCAAAGGTCACCATTAACTACCCGACCAGCCGTAAAGCGGCTCTGACCTACGGTAACGGGCACCTTCATGACAGAAACCATTAAATGACCATTCAACCTTCAATCAGTACGTCCCGCATGAAACAGTTGTGACAACCCTAAGGTGCCATAGGCACGCCCCAAGCGTCACCTTACGTATGATGTTCCCCTTATTACGCGTTAAGCGTGATCGTACTCTCCCCATGCACGTATAAAAGGCTACAGCCATCTCTGAAGAAAAAATGGCCACGGCCACCTCAGAAGTTAAAGTGGCTACGGCCATCTCAGCCAGATAAAAGGGCCACGACCATTTCTAAATCAAAAACGGCTACGACCACCTCCATGTAAAAATAGTTACGGCCATTTCTAAATCAAAAACGGCTATGGCCACCGCTAAAAGATTAAAAGGCTACGGCCATCTCCGAAGTAAAAATGGCCACGACTATCTCAAGTAAAAATGTCTACGGCCATCTCCAAATAAAAAATGGCTATGGCCATCTCAGAAGTTAAAAATGGCTACGGCCATCTCCAACAGATAAAACGGCTACGACCATTTCTAAATCGAAAACGGCTACGGCCACTTCCCAAGAAAAAAATGGTTACAGCCATTTCCGAGGAACTATGGGTTACGATCGCCCTCATCACGTAAACAGCCACGGTTATTTTCGAAATCCGCTCATCGAGCTCGGCCCGAGCCCGAGCCCGACCTCAATAAGCGGAGGGACTATCTATATGGGTCAAACCTGACCTCATGATAATGAATGAGATCGAGGCATTTATTAAAGTCTATTTATGGCTAATAAATGGTATGTCCATTTATTTACAAGATTATCGGATAGTTATCCAATTTGACAACTAAGGTCACGGCCTGGCTGTCCTCATGAGGGCGTCCCCTCTATGTGGTCCAAACTCCTTGGCGCCAGCTGGCATATCTCCTTGCTATAAATACTAATAGAAAGACCCCTAAAAAGGGGGCTGCTTCTTCTTCTTCACTTCTCCTTAAAAAAGAGGAGTGAATACATCATTGTAAGGCTCTGAACCTCTCCATGGAGAGGCAGACCAAACCAATATAATTAATAAAAGATCTTCATCCTCCTCCCTTCAATCTATAAGTGGTGTCTCTTATATTTTATTCCTTTAGTCTTTGGATTTATTACGATCTGCTATAATTGGTCCTTCGTTTATTTTGATTGTTTTATGCTTTTAAAGTAAATGAAAACTATGAGCAAAACATATTTCCCATTGCTCAGTTGCAATTTGGACTATTAATTTGGTTTAGTTTTTTTTTTCATTAGGTTATCGTTTTACTTTGCTTTTGTTTTGGTGAAAAACATTTCACCTCCTATCAATAGTATTATGCCTATCAACGAATGGGACCTTGTGCCAAAGGTAGGGGTGAGAAAATTGATAAGTTGCATCAAAACAAGAAATAGAATCAAATCGACTTAATAAATCGATTAATTATTTTGTTTGGTTAGATCTGATTTTAAAAAAAATATATACCAAATTGCGTATGTATATAAATATGGACGTATTGTTTTATTGGTTTTTTATGAATTATATAAATCTTTTTCATACCTTACTTTTTGGGGTTAATTTATTAATCCTTTGCGAAATATTATTTAATTCAATATCACTTTTAGGATTTGCTCGACCAACCTTTAGAATAACATTTTATACAAATCTAGCTAGTAAAAGTAGTACTTATAAAGTCAAAAAGTAATATTTATTGCATGAGAAGAAACTAACTGCTACCATTTAAGGAAGAAATCATGATTAAATTATCTCAAGTTTGTGTTTACTAAACTAATTGCCACTTAATGGGTCAGTAGCTAGATTGACTGGCACATGACTTTTTTCACTACTGAAATAAGGAACGTTACTTGCAAAACACAAAAAATTATATTGTGAATAAATTATAAAAATGGTTCCTAAAATCTTTCACAAACTTATCTCCACTCATCCGATCCGTTGCCGAAACTTTCAAATTTCTAAAACTTTCCGATTGTTGCATCTCCACCTTCTAATAGACACATGCACAATGTTAGAGGGATATACAATATAATAGTTATAATCGGTTGATAATCTTCCCTATGAGATTACTAGATTGGGTAAGTAATTCTTATACTATATCTTTAAGCTTTTGAATGTACTTTTAGATGTGTCAAAATTAAGGAATATGTTAAGAGTAGAATTCTATTTAGAGTGTATGTCTATCTTGTAGAGAGTTTTACTTTGAGGCTAAGTCATTTTTCCTCCTATAAATAGAGGGGTCTTACCCCATTGTAAACCACCCCCAAAATTCAATAAGAATTTTCTCTCTCTTTCTCAGCAATACTGCTCTTGTTCTTTTATTGTTTTATAACACGTTATCAGCACGAGACTCTAACCAATTTGGTATAAAGCTTTTGCACAACGATACAGTCATGTATTCGTATAATAATTCTTTGGCTCCGTTCTCTTATTTCAGGTTTAAACAACCATTGCCGCAAAAAATAAAAACATATATTTCATAAGCAAATATGGATATCTCACAAAGCAAACTTGGATCAACGTCCAATTGTAAAAATATTTGTTTAATTGATTCATGTACCACACATACGATATTCAAAGAGAAGAAATATTTCTCTCATTTAAGTATGTGTAAGGCAGATGTTACTACAATTTCTGGTAGTAAGTAAATTGATTGAAGGCTCCGGAAGAGCAACTTAAATGAGAGAAGTTCCCATCTTTATCTTGTGGCCTGTATTGGACAAAAATTAGTGCAATTGAGGCACATTCCACAGTAAACCAAAAGGTTACTGATTCCAATACTTTTGTACTTTGGCATGATCAATTGGGACATCCTGGATCAATTATGATGAGACGGATTATAGAAAACTCATATGGGCATCCATTAAAGAATTTAAAGATTCTTTTAAATAATGAATTTTCTTGCACTTCTTGTATCAAGGCAAGTTAATTATTAGACCATCACCAACAAAGGTTGGAACTGAGTCCCCTACGTTTTTGGAACGTATACAAGGGGATATTTGTGGACCTATTCACCCACCTAGTGGGTCCTTTAGATATTTTATGGTCTTAATAGACGCATCCTCTAGATGGTCTCATGTGTGCCTATTGTCATCACGCAACCTTGCGTTTGCAAAATTAATGGCGCAAATAATTCGATTACGAGCACAATTTCCTGATAATCCAATTAAGTCTATTAGACTAGATAATGCTGCTGAGTTTTCATCCCAAGCATTTAATGATTATTGCTTATCAATTGGGATAAAAGTGGAACATCCTGTAGCTCATGTTCACACACAAAATGGTCTTGCAGAATCTTTAATTAAACGTCTGCAGTTGATTGCAAGACCATTACTCATGAAAACGAGGCTGCCCACTTCGATTTGGGGTCACGCCATTTTGCATGCAGCAATGCTAGTTCGTCTCAGACCGACGAATTATCACAAATATTCCCCGTTGCAATTAGTTTTGGGTCATGAACCTAATATATCCCATTTAAGAATTTTTGGATGCGCAGTATATGTGTCTGTAGCACCGCCATACCGCACCAAAATGGGTCCGCAAAGAAGGTTAGGAATATATGTTGGGTTTGAATCGCCCTCCATTATTCGCTACCTCGAAACATTGACAGGGGATTTGTTCACTGCACGATTTGCAGACTGTCGATTCGATGAGACACTTTTCCCAAAATTAGGGGGAGAAGTTGGTGAAACCAAACGGGAAATTTTGTGGAAAAATCCAACATTATCTCATCTTGATCCACATACCTCTATTTGTGAAAAAGAGGTGCAAAATATTATCCATTTGCAAAGAATAGCAAATCAAATGCCTGACGCATTCACGGACTTGAAAAGGATAACAAAATTTCACATCCCCGCAGAGAATGTTCCAATCCGTATTGATGTCCCTATTGGACAATCTTCTAGTGTCATATCTAATGAGTCGAAAGCACGCCAAAAACGTGGCAGGCCATTAGGTTCCAAAGATCGAAATCCTAGAAAAAGGAAAGCAAATGATCAAAATGACACTACGAAAGAATCTCATGAGGAAATTCACGATTTAATAAATTTTGAGATTCATGAAGAATCCATTGAGCCCGAGACTCAGGAAAATAAGGAACTATCAATAAATCCAATCGATATTGAGACAAAATTTTAATCGAGTAGATATAGTGGTGGATTATGTCTTTGCATATAATGTTGCATCTAGCATTATGCAAGAAAGTGAGGATCTTGAACCTCAATCTGTTGGAGAATGTCGTCACAGACTTGATTGGCCAAAATGGCAAGAAGCAATCCAACCAGAATTGAATTCACTTGCAAAACGTGAAGTTTTTGGGCCTATAGTTGAAACACCTAATGGTGTTAAGCCTGTTGGCTATAGATGGGTCTTTGTACGCAAGAGAAATGAGAAAAACAAGGTACAAAGATATAAGGCACGCCTTGTTGCACAAGGATTTTCTCAAAGGCCTGGTGTCGATTATGAAGAGACATATTCACCCGTAATGGATGCTATAACTTTCCGTTATCTCATTAGTTTTGCTGTCCTTGAAAAGCTTGACATGCATTTAATGGATGTGGTTACTGCCTATCTTTATGGCTCACTTGATAACGAGATATACATGAAAATTCCCGATGGGTTCAAAATGTCGAACACTCACAATTCAAAGTCCCGGGAAATGTTTTCAATCAAATTGCAAAGATCTTTGTATGGTCTAAAGCAATCAGGACGAATGTGGTATAATCGTCTTAGTGAGTATTTATTAAAGGAAGGCTATATAAATGATGTCATTTGCCCATGTGTTTTTATAAAGAAAACAACATCGGAATTTGTTGTACTTGCGGTATATGTCGATGACATAAACCTTATTGGAACTCCCATAGAACTCGAAAAGGCAATTGATTATTCAAAGAAGGAATTCGAGATGAAAGATCTCGGAAAGACAAAATTATGTCTTGGTTTGCAAATTGAATATTTGGCAAACGGAATTTTTATCAATCTGCCTATATAGAAAAGATCTTTTTGCCAATTGGCTGTAGTTTTGAAACCAAGTTTGATCACATATATGGAATTAATGCGTTGGCCAGATTACACAGACGTGGACGATTTGGAAAGCCAAATCTCACTCACTGATAGGCCCATTATGAGGGCATGTGGTATGTCTTCGGCGCTAGATGTTGCACAAGCTGATCCACTATCAGAGAAATGGCCTACTTCTAAAGTTGTTGTATTCTTAGTTGACTTAAGGAGGGAGAATCGCTTGCTCATGCGTAGTTCTATGACCTATGCTGTTTGGTCCATTATTGAAAAACATCTTGACGTCTCCTCAGGTTATCTTTTTGATTCAAAGTGTATAAACAAACAGAAAAGGTCTACTAATATACCTTCAACCAGTTATAATACATCATATTCAAGACAAATGTGGTTTGAAATGTGACAAACTACCCACGATTTTGTATGAAGACAATACAGCATGCATAGCCCAATTGAAGGGAGGATTCATAAAAGGAGACAGAACAAAGCATATTTCACCAAAGTTATTTTTCACACATGACCTTCAAAAGAATGGTGATATCAATGTGCAACAGATTCGTCTAAGTGATAATATGGCTGATTTGTTCACAAAATCTCTACCAACGTGGCAACGTCAACCTTCAAGAAGCTGGTACACAAGATGGAATGCGAAGGCTCAAGGATGTGAATTGATGCTCTTTTCAGGGGGAGTTAATACGCGTTGCACTCTTTTTTCCTTACAAAGTTTTGTCCCACTGGGTTTTCCTTGCAAGGATTTTAACGAGGCAACCAATAGGCGCATTACTAAATATGTGTACTCTTTTTCCTTTTCTAGATTTTTTTTCCATTGGGTTTTATTTTAGTTAAGGTTTTAATGAGGCGCATTATTTATTGAGTAGATACTCAAGGGGGAGTGTTAAGAATAGAATTCTATTTAGAGTGAATGTCTATCTTGTAGAGAGTTTTACTTTGAGGCTAAGTCATTTTTCCTCCTATAAATAGAGGGGTCTTACCCCATTGTAAACCACCCCCAAAATTCAATAAGAATTTTCTCTCATTCTCTGCAATACTGCTCTTGTTCTTTTATTGTTTTATAACAGAATATATATAATTAAAACTTTAAGATGTTTATTAATTACATATGTTAACTTTAACGCAGACTTTTGCCATCCTTTCGGTCTATACAATTGATTGTGGATTCTATAAAGTCATTTTTTCATGAGCCTTGGAATTCTTGACGACAAATATTATATAACATCAGAGAGCAAATGTGGGATTTAAGGTAAAAATTAATTAAATTTATTTATAGTTATTGTTTACATCTATAGTTACTTTTTGTTATTGTAGAAAAAATGTACATTGCATCCTCAACATCAAAATGAAATAAGTGCTATTTCGAGAAGATGGTTGCTAAGTGGATTAAAGATAGTCTATTCGCTGCTCGGAATGTTGGTAAAATGCCGGACTGGTTAAGAGAAGACATTTGGAATAAATTTATTGAGAAATGGAATATCGATGATTGAAAGAAGAAGAGTGAACAAGCAAAGGCCAACCACACCTCCAGTAAAGGTGGCTCGTTGCACACAGGAGGTTCAATTAGTTTTGCAGCCCATAAACTAAGATTGATAATTACTTATAAAAAATTTCTTAGTTTTACATATAGAATTTACGATTGTAATGTCTAAGTCAAACATTTTATTATGAAGAGAAAAGGAAAGAGGGAAAGAGATGAGTCATTCTGAGGCCTCCGAGAAGACGCATAAGAAAAAGAAGAAGGACGATACAAGAGAACACTAAGTGAAGATGCGTGCGTCAGACACATATGTAAAATACTAATTTCATAATTATTTACAGTTTATTAATATTAGTTTGTTTACATGATAGTTATGTTTTCATTTCAGGAAGTTTATCATAAAAGGGTGGAAGAATGGCAATAAACTCAGCCTCCTTCAACTCAACCAACACCTGATGATATGGCTTCAATATGGATAGAGGTAGCGGTTGGAGTAAACAAAGTCAAAGTCTACGTTTGAATTACGCCGACCTACAAGTCATCCAAACCCACTCTTAGATGTTTCTTCTTATTCGCAAAACTAAGAAAAGATGGAAAATATGAGAAAAGAAATTTGTGATTTGAAGCAACAATTGGACTCACAATTTGGAATATATTTGTTAAGATGCAGAAATTTATAAAAAAATATGGGCATCTATATGATAATGAGGATGAACAAACTGAATCTGATTTGTGCTTTTTAGGTGAATGGTATTGGTTGATTGTTAAACTTGATTATGAGAGACAAGTTTATATTTATTTTTAAACTTGAATATGGGCTACTATTTGGATGTTTTTATGCCCAAAATTATTAGGTCTATTGGATTTCTTAGTTTAGATTGTGTTAATGGTTGGATTTGCTCGTTTAGACGTGATATTGGTTGACATTTGTTGATTGGTTGTTGGTTTATATTATAATTGTTTGACAGGTGGTGTAGCTCAAAATTAAGTAGAATTCTGTTCAATTTTATAGAAAATTCTGACTGTCTTTAGACAAAAACATTCGGACATTTTCTCCATTTTTCAAAAAATGCCCAAATTTCCTATCGATTTGGTCGGAAATGATTAAAAAATTAATTATTCTTTAAAAGTTTACAACGGTTCTGGTAAAAAAATTAGAAACAAAATTATTTTTTGATTATTAATTTCCGACCGAATCGGTCAGAAAATATTTATTTTTATTGAAATAATTACACTAATGGTAATATTACGACCACTTTTATCGAATATTTGAAAATAATTTTGTTGTCTGCCCTTTTGAACATTCCGGCTACTTTAGTCGGAAATTACCGATGGATTCAATTTAAATTATTTTCCGACCAATTATTTTCTGACTGACCAATTTTGATCGGAAAGTAATCGAAAATCACACTTTTTCTTGCAGTGCATGTATATTGTTGGGCTAAAATAGTACAATAATAACTTTAATATTGTATGATATTGTCTGCTTTGGGTCAATTCCTCCTCGAACTAACGACCTAAATGTAATCTTAACATGATGTAATATTGTACGTTTTGGGTTAAGCTGGCTCTCCCCAAAAGGTTTCACACCATAATATACACTAATATATATGCTCCCACTCTTTTCAACTACCAATATGAAATTTTGTTCACACTCAACATATTTGAGGCTTAATCAACATCTTATTCAAACTTTTCCTAGAAAACTTTATCTATATATTTTAGGTTAATGTCCTCTAAGAAACACAATCTGGTGTATCACACTATTTTGCCATCCTAGTGGGAAAACTGAAAAGCAGCAATTTACTAAGTATGAGGGTCATACCAATGACCCAAACAAAAGAGGCAGACATTGAAAGACAACAAGCTGAATCAATTCCGATGAATAATTCAATAATATTAGTCTTTTGTGAAATTGTTAGGTCCCGAAATTCCTACCATCCAAATCGTAATGATGCTAATTTTTTATTTACCTAGGCAAATCAACATTAGAACAATTTATTCATTTTAAACAATTTATTAAATAATGAGAAAAAACTGAAATGACTATAATAATCCAAAGTAAAGTGCAAAAGCTATTAATACCTAAAATATCTGATACAACCCTAGATCCTGTATAACAAGTACCTAAGCTATACTAGAATAGTACAATCTGAAATAAATATAAAGTAGTCTGAAGGAAAATACACGGCTAAAGAAAATAAAGGGAACTCTAAGAACTGCGAACATTGAGCAGTTATACCTCAAGTCTCCACAAGCTGGCCAATTTGAGCATGCTAATAACCGCCACGAGGACCGACTCCAAACTCTGCACAAAAAGTGCAGAATGTACTATGAGTACAACCGACCCCATATACTCTGTAAGTGCCGAACCTAATCTCGACGAAGTAGTGATGAGGCTAAGGCATGTCACTAACACTACAACCTGTACGCAGTGTATAATAAAATAGGAGAAGGAAATACAGAACGAAATAAGACAGTTAACTTAAGAACATGCAGAACGAAATAAGACAATCAGCTGAATAAAATAGCTAAATCCTCAATGGAAACCAGTACCAATCAGAATTATCAATCCTTAAAGTTCCGTATGAAAAATATCGAGAGCCAACACAGTATAGAGAAATAAAACACATAGGTTGTTGGTGGCGCGTAACCCGATCCCAAGATATAGCACAAGCATCCCTTATTCTACCGCAATAATATCACAATCATAAACAAATAATAAATATGTTACGGCGCACAACTCGATCCCACCATATAGAAAATTAGTATCATAACTTATCCTTATTTCACCGTATTAATCTATTCTTATTTCACATGTTGCGGCGTCAACACGATCCCACCATATCAGTACAAATTCACCCTTATTCCGTATTTTAATTAATCTTTATTTCACCTGTTGCGACGTGCAACCCGATCCCACCATATTTGAATCAAATATTAAATAAGCACAGTCAAGTCAATAATTAAAATCACAAGAATCTCTACGATCGACGAACACAAAGTTGAGTCAAAAAGGAAATCTTGTACAACATGTGAATTCACATATGTAATACTACACGGTAAGGCAAGTTCAATAAATGGCAATTAGAAAGTTCCAGTAAGTCAATTAAGCCAAATAGCAGCGAGTCATGAATGAAAATGATCTAACATTGTTAACAGGAGAAACAACAAATAACATGTATCAAATAAGTATGGAAGGCATTTAGAGCATACGTGAAATTCACATAGTACATAGTCTGAGGGTTCCTAACTCACGCCGCAGTCAACTCAGAGCTCTACCGAGCCTTTCCCCTAGAATCCAACTCTAAATCACTCGTATCTTACCACAATTGACTCAATAAAATTAAATATTGATAAAAGAATTAATCACAATGCATAAATTTAGAATTACCACACTTTTTTCCAAAAATTCAAAAATCGATCTCGGGCCCGCTGGGTCCAAACCCGAAATTCGGACCAAATTCGATTATGTATTCACCCCCGATCGTGGTTATGTAGTTTATTTTAAAATCCGACTTTAATTTTACGTCTAGATTCCAATTTTACAAAAAAATTTAATTCTACCCAAACCTCCAATTTCTACCATGAAAATCCTAAATTTTAGGTTGGAATCTTATGAAATGTAATGGAAGATTGAGAGAAATTAGGTTAGAATCACTTACCAATGAATTGGGGAAGAAAAAATCTTGAAAAACTTGCCTCTAGGGTTTCTAGGTTTGAAACTATGAAGAATGATAGGAAAACCAGTCGAGTTTAGATTTTGATCAGGTGCAGGTGTTGCAATTGACCTCGGGTTCGCAATTGCAAAGCCGCAAATGCAAACAAAATGTTCGCAAATGCAAACCTGCGGTGATCGCAGTTACAAAGTTTACCACCACCCTCCTACTCGCAAACGCGAAGTTTTCTTCGCAAATGCGAGGCTCGTATTTACGAGTAAGACCTCGCAATTGCGAAGTCTGCAGATCTGATGCACCACATTCCATCTAAGTTCCAAATCATTTTGTGGTATATAAATCCACCCGAGCCTTCGGGGCTCTAAACCAAACATGTACGCAAGTCCAAAAACATTATAAGAACTTTCCCGTGCGATCAAATCGCCAAAATAACACCTAGAACTATGAATGTGACACCAAATCAAAATTTTAACAATTGGGCGTCCGAATCACGTTAAAATAAATTCGTTTTTCATCAAATTTGACAGACAAGTCGTAAATATAGTAATAGACCTATAGCGGATTCCGAAACCAGAATACGGATCCGGTATCAACAAAGTCAAACATTGGTCAAACCTTTAAAGTTATTAAATCTTTAAACTTTCAAATTTCGGCAAAAAGCGATAATTCGAGCTAGGGACCTCCAAATTCGATTCAGGACATACACTCACGTCTCAAATCACGATGACCCATCGGAACTACCGAAATACAGATCCAAGTCCATTTGCTCAAAACGTTGACCGAAGTCAACTCAAATAGATTTTTAAGATAAAATTTTATATTTTATTAATTTTTAACATAAAAACCTTCCAAAAAACATTCGGGCTGTGCATGTAAATCGAGAAAGGCTTAAAGAAGCTATCGGAGGCTTCAAAACACAAATTTAAGGTTTAAAACTCTAGATGGCCTATTAAGTCATCACATAAACATTATTTAATCTCTGTTGGGGGGGGGGGGGGGGGGGAATTTGGTTGACCAACCTTTAGAAATCATTTTGTACAAATCTCGCTCGTAAATGTAGTACTTTAAAGTCAAAAAATAATATTAGTTGTATGACTAGAAAAGCTAATTAACTGCTACCATTTAAGGAGGAAATGATGATTAAATTATCTAAAGTTTGCGTTTACTGAAGTTGCCACTTAATGGGTTAGTAGATTAACTGGCAAATGACTTTGTTCACTACTGAAATAAGGTACGTTACTTGCAAAACACAAAAAGATATATTGTGAATAAATTATAAAAATGATTCCTAAAATCTTTCATAAAATTATATCCACTCATCCGTTGCCAAAACTTTCAGAACATGATTTGATGCCTGCATCTGTATTTGTGCAATGTCTTTCCATTTTGGTGATTTTTCCATGTTTAAATTTCAGGTTTATACGCGTGTATTGTTCCCCCACTCCATTTCTTGAGCTAGGGTGTTAATGGATCTTAAAAAAATCGACTATGTCGAGTAAATTGTACCGCACATAATCGTGATTATTAGATTTCTATTAGTTAAATCGTAGTTTTTTTTTTATCTAAATGTATAATCGTACAGAATAATAGCGTAAATTTTTAATTCATAAAAATAAATCAAAAAAATATCAATGACTCTTACATGACATTTTAAAAAAAACAATTAACCGAACAGTACATATATCAAAGAGAAACCGTAATGATTGGTACAATTTCAATAAGACTAAGTTTGATTATACAAAATACAATAACCAAAGATATGATATAAATTTTATAAAATAACCGACTAAATCGAATCATTCATACGCCCGTATCTTGAGTATTAAAATTTTCTGTTCTTTTTAAAGATACAGTATAATTAATATTCTTTTTTGTGGATCACTAGGATAAGAGTGGTAGAGGGTTGCAAATTGTCAATTTGTCATCTGAAATCGTAGTAGTAGAATTTGATTTGTTAATACCATGATAAAAATGAATTTCTGCTTCCATTTTTTTGTATCAAATTAAAGCTCGTATATATCCAGGCAAGTGCAAAATATACAGTAGAATATATTTTCAGTAACTAAGGATTGAAGCAAGCTACAAGCATTTATGATCTTGTTTTCTTAATGATCTTATGTAGATAAAATTACAGACGCATTCCAAGCTTGAGATATATTTGAGCAAATAAGAATCCTTTTCATTAAAATTTGTCTTTTCACGAAACATTTTTTATACTCGAAAATAAAATTATACTGTTTGTGGGACGTGTTTTATATACTCGAAAATAATATAATATTCAGTATGTTTTTTCTTTTCATGGAACATGTTTTATACTCGATATAAAATTCAGTTATAATACATTATTTCAGACATATTAGTTATTTTAGATAGGGAAAAAATCAGATCATGCCTGCTGTCTGCTGATGTAAACATTGAAAATAAATAATGTTAACATTTTCTAATTGAACGCTTATTTTTTTTTATTACTTCATCACGAGCCAAAAACATTGAATAAACAACAACAATCCAGTATAATGCCACTTAGTGGTGTATGTGAAGGATAGTGTGTACCCTGAGGTAGATATGTTGTTTCCAAATAGACCCCCGGCATCCTTCCCTCCAAGAACTTCCCACCTTGTTCTTGGAAGACTCGAACTCACAATCTCTCGGTTGGAAGTGGGGGTTGCTTACCATCAGAGCAACCCCTCTTGCCAAAAACATTGAATCTGGTCCAAAATTATGTGTTCCTACGTACGGCTACAATATTTCCTCTTTTGGTAAGTCATATTTCACACGATTTTATGGAGGAATCAATTCTATTAATCATAATTTGTCGTTTTTATTCTCTAGTCTTTTTTACCCAAAGACAATGCATCTACTGCCACCCAACCATGCATTGTTCTTGCTTATTAAAATTTGGTTAAAAATATCAATGAGTTACAAAAGAAATTTAGATACTTTCTATATTTGTACAACCAATGAATCCTTATCTAACTCTCTCTTCTTTCACTCCCAAAACCATTGAATCTAATTTCAATATAATGGGATTTGTAGGAATATTAGTCACAAGTCACAACATTTCCTGTCCCTTTTGATTAGAAACTTTTCGAATAATTGCGTTGGTGGGCCATTTAATTAATTATTAGGTATAGTGCATTTTAAGATGAGTTAATTAGGCTTTCTTTGTAGATTTGCAATTTTGATCTGTTGGATTGTCTTTTTAATTTGTTAATAGTGGAATATCTATTATCTTTTGTAGATTCTCTTAAATTTCATGTTTCTCATGGTAAACATGCAAAAGACACAAACTTAGGCAAAAGTGAAAGAAAAGCGAATGAACAAGATCGCACTAGTTCAATTCAACGATAGGGACCAGAGGGGCACTACATCAGCATAAATTGGAAAAATTATATTGCATATCATCTTTCAAAATAATAGTCGAAAATACAAATTTCTTATATACTTATATATATATATATATATATATATATATATATATATATATATATATATTCATTTATATATGTTTTATATAAAAATACACAAATCTTACACACTTTTGCGGCTAGTAAATATAAATAGTTTCGGTCGGTGGCTAAAAATAAATTTTGCGCGTTTGAATAGGGTTATTTTTAAAGTTTGAATTATTATATAGGTTTTTATTACATTAGTAAAAACTAGTTTAGTTAGAATTATAATTGATTATAATTTTAATAATGTGATCCTCATGTAACCACAGCCTAAATTTTTTCTAAAGAAAAAGCCCAATAGTCATCTAAATGGGCCAGTGGCCCAATATTTAACATAAAGCAAGCCCATAGAAAGGCCTTCAAGGTTGAAGAAATTGAATAGATAGCCCAGAGGGGAAGAATTAGGAGAAAATCTTACTTTATACTCATTAATTCTAAATTATTTACCCTTTAATGTTCAGGTTTAAATTATTTACAATTTCTATTCATGTGACCCAAATTATTTACCCGCTAATTCCACCAATGCTTTATGAGACCAAGAACTGAGGCGTTGATTTGCTATTCTCTCATCCGTTCGCACTGGAAATTGAAATAACTTCAAGTCTTCATGGTATTAGCACTGCAAACAAGTTTTCAACACTAAAATATAGGGCACAATTCAAAAACTAGATCATAGGATGAACATAGCAATTTTTGAAACTCCATGTGAATGAGTTCAAAATGCCAGATTTGATTTTTATAGTATTTTACTGTTGAAATTCGTTAGGTATTATTTTTGATTTACAGATTGTAACTTTGATGCTGGTTTTTGGAGATTTATTGTAACGACCTCGACCTGTCGCTTTGAGAGTTATAGCCCCATTTACCCCATCTATGCTTATTTATATGTTGTTCAGTTGTGTTGAGTTATATCGAGTTGGTAGGTTTGGGTTCAGAGTTGTTTTGGAGTGAAATAATCACTTAGTCTCTTAGTTAGAAAACTAAGTTAGAAAAGTCAACCGGAAGTTAATTGATGAGTAAACGAGTTCATATTTGGATTTTTATGATTCGATTAGCTTCCTAAGTGATTTTAGACTTAGGAGTGTGTCCGGAATATAATTTGAAGGTTCGTGGTAGAATTAGGCTTAAATTGGCAAAAGTTGGAAGTTTAGAAATTCATAGGCTTGAATTCGAGGTGATTTGGTGTTTTGGTGTTGTTTTGGGTTTTTGGAGGTTCGACTAAGTTCAGGTAGTAATAGATGACTTGTTAAAATTATTGGTTGGAGTCTCGAGTGTCTCGGGTGAGTTTTGGATAGGTTTGGGCTTCCAAGCATAAATGATATTATATTGAACAAACGAGTTCCTATTTCTTTTTTGATTGAAGCATTAGATCTGTATCGTAATTACGGACCCGTAGCAAAATGAATGGTCTAATTTGGACATCGTATGTGGATTTTATGGCTATTTTACTAAAAATTAGGATTCCAAAAAAAATTTCAATTTAATTACGAAATTGCCACTAGCAACGTATTTAAAAATCTACACTATTTGCAAATATTAAACCTACATATCTCATTCATTATAAGGTCAAATTGAGTGATTCAAAAGCCTAACTTGATTAGAATTTCATAACGAATATATTGGAGGCATAAAATATGAGTTTTAGGGTCGTTTGGCATGAGAAATGAGGCAGAATAGCTGGAAGAAAAATATATAAAGCTAGGGTTTGTTCATTCGGTCATATTTTGAGTTGGGGAGCTCGGATTTGGGTGATTTTGGAGGCAATTTTCATCATATGTATTGGGGTAAGTATTCTCTACTCCGTTTTGGTTATATTTCATAAACTCATCTTCGTGTTTGGGATTTAATTGATGATTTCAAAGTGAAACTAAGGGAATTAGGGTTTGAGTTTTGGAGAGTTTTAAGTGAGTATTTGAGGGACCAAACAAAGTCTGATTTTGATAAATTTTATATGGTTGGAATCGGGAGAGGACGAGGATTATTATTCTACCATTTTTAACTAATTCTAAGATGTGGTTTCGGAGGCTGGGGTTTTGGCCGATTTCGAATTATTTTTATATTTTGTAGTTTTTATTGTGGAGTTCGATTCCTTAGACTATGTTGATAGTAGTAATTTGATTATGGTTAGATTCGGAGATTTTGGAGACTGAGTCCAGAGACGAGGGCATCCCAAAGTAGGATTTTATCCGATTGAGGTAAGTAACCGTTTTAACTCTAGCTTTGAGGGTATTAACTTGGAGAAAGTAATATTATCTGATTGTTTGATGGTGATACCCACGCTAGGTGACAGGCGTGTGGGTTGCACCGCGAGGGATTGAGACTTGGTCCGTCCCGTGCGGCTGCGAGGCCTAATAGCTATTATCTGTGGTTATGTGTTTACTTGTGGTTGAACTTGTTTGCCTTTATGTTAGAGATCATGCTTAGGCTTTATTTATGCTCACATTATTTGTACTCAGTTATAAAAATTATTGTATATATTTACCTCAGTCTCTCTTAGTTGATAATATGATGTGATACGTGATGTGGGGTGTGTTCCCTTATTTGTTGATGATTGTGAGGCTAGTAAGGTACATGATTGAGTGAGGCCGATGGACTGAAGGTTGTGAGGATATTGATACCATATCGCGTGAGTTGTCCGCGTAGCACGTGAGTTGACCATGCGGGTCCAGGTATTGATACCATAGCGCGTGACTTGTCGGCGTAGCACATGAGTTGACCGTGCGGATTCAGGTATTGATATGGTAGCACGTGAGTTGTCCGTGCTTAGAGCTTGGGCTTTGGGAGCCCCTCCGGAGTCTGTACACACCCCAGTGAGCGCAGAGTGTTGAGTGTATTGAGCTTTGAGTGTTGAGTGCTGAGTTATTGAGTGACATTGCTGTGAAGTTGCATTTACTTTTGTTGTTACTGCATTTATCTGTTAAATTTCTTTGTGATATTCACTGAGTTACGAAATTTACCTGTTTATCTTTAAATTGTGAAAATAAATAATTGAACTATTTTACTTAGCTCGTCACTACTGCTCATTTCCTTAGTTATTTCTGTTACTACTGAGGTGGTAGTACTCATAGTACACCCTGAACTTTATGTGCAGATCCAGATGAGTTAGAGCGCGACGATCGTTGAGTTCAGGCCGGTATCTGTGGATATTGCAAGGTAGCTGCTAGCGTCCACAAGACCTTGTTACTTCTTTTATCATTTCTTCTTTTGGACAGTTAGACAGTTTATATATCTTAGTTTATAGTTTTAGACGCTCATGACTTAGTGACACCCCAATGTTTGTGACTCGTTTTTTGTATTTTATATTATTTATATTTAGAGTTGGTTTAGTTTATCATGAATTAAATTATTGGAAATATTTTATTAAATCTTATAATCAAATTAGTAGTAGAATTTTGGGAATTGGCTTGCCTTGTAACACGATAGGCGCCATCACGACCATGGTTAGATTTTGGGTTGTGACATTTATTGGACAAATTTAAATCCACCTTTGAAGGACCTTAAAGCTTGAAACTCATAACTTGGTTTGTTTGAGTTTTTAATTAGTTTGATCCGATCCTGTATGGGTTTGTTTGAAAAGTTGATTGGAGGTTGAAGCTAAAGTTTTAGTCGATTTGGTAAAGATTTTGTAGTAGATTTTAGAAATTTGGGTTTGAGAAGAAGACGAATTTGTATTGTATACCCAAATAGTATACAAATATATAATTTTAGTACACAATTCATTCCAACTATATACCCTACTAGTATATCTACATATTATATTGGTATCATATGCTAGTTGAATTATTTTTTGGTTGTACTGGTTGCATTTAATTGGTATAGTGTTTGATTTTCTTTTAATAATAGTAATTAGTACAATATTTTGAAATACCTTATTATATTATATGCGGTACACTATTTTTTTATTTTTCTCTTTATGCATGCGTTTTATGTAATAGTAGTATAGTCATATAGTTGTTGTGGATTAACTAGTAAAACTGCATACCATGTTGGTATTGTTATATGCCCTATTAGTATCATATGGTAGTTGAACATTGTTTTGGTTGTTATAGCTGCATTTAAAGTGAATTCTGTTATGAAATTATTTATATGAACACGACTTGCAATACTGAATTTTTTTGTGCCGATGAACATAAATTATGTGTATTATGTAATAGTTTTAATAGTTTGTAGGCAACTATTGGAACGAACCCAAACAACTATATACACTCTTAGTATACGAAATGAGCAAGTTGTTTTGCGAATATTTAGCTTGCAATACGAGCATGTAATTTTCTCATACTTTTATTGCATCATTTAATATTTTGGTACAATAGTATAGTTGCAGATAGTTGTAGCATTATTCTAGAGAAATCATATGCTCTGTTGGTATACATATATACCATATTGGTATCATATGGTACTAGAAGTCTTTTTTGCTACTTATACTTTTGTTGCATTTTTTAATATTTTTATTGTCATTTTATTCTAACTAGTATATATGAAGGTTTGGTTGCCGTAGATTACGTTTTCTTGATCTATAACTGGTTGTAGTACTGCTAATGGTAGAGTATGTACTGATATTTATAGGGAAGGAGATCAAGATTTGCATTGCAATCACGTGTTGATTCTTAGAACCTGATTATGTAATTTATGGTGCTCATCGGCAACCAATTTCATATTCAGTGAATTAGATCAAGTGACAACTGATATTATTTCAGTTTAATAATTGAATTTAAAAAATGAGAAAGAAAAAAAATAAAAGGTATATTGTACTAGTTATATTTAAAAAAGGTGAATAAATATTTACTATATTAGTTACTTTTTCTTATTGTATAAAAAAAGCATAATAAAAAATAGTGAAAACTGTAAATAAAATTAGATTATGATGAGAAAAAGAATTAAAAAAA
Source organism: Nicotiana benthamiana (assembly GCA_034376525.1). NCBI lineage: Eukaryota > Viridiplantae > Streptophyta > Magnoliopsida > Solanales > Solanaceae > Nicotiana > Nicotiana benthamiana. The sequence goes on from CM067340.1 coordinate 116,952,225, forward strand.
TAATAAGTTAAATGAAATTAGAAAAAGAAAAAGAAAAAAATAAGAAGAAAACGAGAAAAAAGAAAAGGTGAAAAGAAGCATAGAAATAAAAAAATAATTGGAGAATAAACAAAAAATTTCTCGCAGAAACTATTATGGGTAGGAAATATAATTAGTTTAAGGGTAGAAAAACAAATGGGTAGACAAGAGTAAATAGCTTTGTTTTTATGGGTAACTGTGTCAAAAATCCAAGAATTAGGTCTTTTGGAGTTTGGTTATCTTCTTCTTCTTCTTTTTCTTCTTTTTTTTTTTTATAATTGTTTTTTCCGTTTTAGGCCATTCAGTTTGAAATTTAATTTCTTGTCATTGTGAGCACCTAATTTTTGACTATATTTGAATTTTTCATCACTTTTAGTAGGTAAATATATTTTAAGTTTAATTTATATATTTTAGCTCTTATTTCTCCTTATATATATATATTTTATGTAAGAAAATTAAAAACAATGAAAAAAAGAGTCACCTTTTTAATATAAGTTTTATCTATATTTACAAATAAAGAAAAGGTTTTTCATATATATATATATATATATATATTCAAGTCTAGGAATGATATTTTTATTTTCATCTATTAATCAATAAAAGAAAAAATCAAAATAAAAATTACAAAAAAAAGAAAAGAAGTTTTAATTTGAACTATTTCTACTAAAATAAGACAAGAGGGGTTGCTCTGATGGTAAACAACCCCCACTTCCAACCGAGAGGTTGTGAGTTCGAGTCTCCCCAAGAGCAAGGTGGAAAGTTCTTGGAGGGAAGGATGCTGGGGGTCAATTTGGAAACAGTCTCTCTACCCAAGAGTAGGGTTAAGATCTGCGTACACAATACCCTTCCCAAATCTCACTAAGTGGGATTATACTGTATTGTTGTTATTGTTATTTCTACAGTCAAATTGGCCCAAAACTTAATCTAATTCGCCTAGCCTACTACCCGAAATCAAATATTCCCTCATCTGTAAATACACCCTAATTCCATCTGAGGACTTTCCCAAAAATCTAGAGCTAAATCTAGATACCCTCCCATATAAGAGAACCAAAAAACGGCAGTCCCCACCGGCTCCATCTCTGGACAGCCGCAAAAGCGAAAGAAAAAAAGAAAAGAACGATCCTCCTCTTCTCGATAACTCTGTTTTCTCCTCTCTGCCCTGAGCTTCATATAGAAAAACCATGAAATTGTTCCAAAAAAAACTGAATAGAAAATAGCCATCTCCTTGGATTAAAGGGAATCAGTCGTTACCCATTTTTTCCATCTATTAGCAGAACCCCTTTTTTTGATTTTGAGCTTTTATTTTGTTCTCAACTAAAAAAAGAGACAGACACACACGCATAATGAAAACATCACGGAACTCGGGAGTGCCTTATAACTTCTTTCGAGTTAACAAATTTTTTTATCTGATCTTATGTGTTTGCGGATAAAAAATAGAGTTAACTTTCACTATTGGAATTTAAAATAAATCAGTGACTTGGAATACTATAAATTATTCCAAAACTCTGAAATTAAATAAATAATTTCATTTCAATTAATGTCACTTGAAAAAACGGAAAAGGGTCAGAACTGCCCCTAACGTATTGACGACAGTTTAAAAATGCCATCCGTTAACCTATTGTGAAAAAAATGCCCCTACCGTTAAAATTCTGGCATATTTGTGCCCCTAACGTATTGACTCTAGTTTAAAAATGCCCCTACCGTTAACCTATTTTGAAAAAAATACCCCTACCGTTTTAAATATAAGTACAGTCAATTGTTAGACTTAGCGGCACAAATATGCCAAATTTTAATGGTAGGGGCATTTTTTTCAAAATAGGTTAACGGAGTGCATTTTTAAACTGGAGTCAATACGTTAGGGGTAGTTCTGACCCTTTTCCTTTGGGAAAAATATCACGGCCCTAAATTCGGACCCGATTGTGATGACACCTCTCGTGAAGGCAAAGCCAGCCGACACATTCTTATTTCAATTTAAGCAATTAAAATAATAAGTATAAAGTCTTAACACATGATAAAATTCCAAAATAAGTAGTGAACAAGACAATTTGTGAAAACCAAATCCAACACAGTCGATACCGGCATGTCACCGTTCATGAGCATCTATCAATTTAATACAAGTCTGAAGAGTCTACAAAGCTACTACAGAATCACTAATAACGAAAAGCAAATGAGATAAAGGGGGAGAAATACGGGGTTGCAAACACCGAGCAGCTACCTCATGAACTCCGAAATCTGTCGGAAGCTCTCAACCCTCGCAAGCAGGATCAACAGTACCTGAATCTGCACACATGGTGCATGAAGTAAAATGAGTACTCCAACTCAGTGGATAATAACAATAAATAAAGGCTGAGAAGTAAAAAATCACGTAAAACACATAACAGACTATAAGGAAGCAGTAAAAGCCGGTAATAACAATGAAGTAGTAAAGATATATAAAATCATTGAGTTCAGTTTAAACATCATAAAATGCCTTTTTAACAATTAACAACAACATCAACAACAACAACTACCCAGTATATTCCCACCAGGTGGGGTCTGGGGAGGGTAATATGTAGACGAGCCTTACCCCTACCCGAAAGGGTTTTTAACAATTAACAAATGGTAGACAAATAGGAATGATAAACACATAAAGGATCGCCTTTCGGGCACAATGTCAACAAATCTGCCCCTCGGGCAATATCTCAGAAACAAAACCAGTCCCTCGAGCTATATCTCACATCATAATGGGTACCTGCGCTAACTGGGGGTGTGACTCCTAGAAGGGCCCTCACGGTCCAAGCGCAATATCAAGCCATCTCATGGCGTCATCATTAGGATCTCGCCCAAAAAGCTCCAAAAATCGACTTGGAAATGGTGGAATATCTCAAAAATCGTGAAGGAAACAATTTATGTGCACCCACCCCCTAGCTAATACGCTTCTCTGGTCTCAAGCTCGCACCTGCGGACCCGGACCTGTGATCCTAGGTGCGCTTCTATAAACACCACTTAAACTTCTTATTTTCAGCATCTGCGAAACTTCACCGGCACCTGCGCTACCGTTGGTGCGCTCACCTAGCCGTTTTTGCGGCTCCAGCTCTCCTTGGCCTTTTTCTCTTCTGCGGTCCCTTTCTTCCATCTGCGGCATCGCACCTGCGGTCCCAAATCCGTAGGTGTGAAAACAACATAAGCAAAAAATCTGCAGCTTCACCCAAAACTCCAAACTCTCCGTCAACCAACCGAAATCACCCCAAGGCCCCCGAGACCTCAACCAAAAGCATGAACATATCCCATAACCTTATTCAAACTTACACCAGTCTTCAAAACACCTCAAACAACATCATATCAACCAAAACACATCAGATTCAAGCCTAAGTCTCCAAAACCTTCTGAATTATGCTTTTGATAAAAAATCCAACCAAACAATGTCTGAATGACCTAATATTTTGCACACACATCCCAAATGACACAACAAAACTATTTCAACTCCCGGAATTCCATTCTGACCCCTATATCAAAATCTGACTTATAAACCAGAAATTACCAAAATACCAACTTCACCAATTCAAGCCTAAATCTACTCCGAACCTCCAAAACTCATTCGATCACGCTCCTACGTTCCAAATCACCTCCTAAAGCTATCCGAACCATCAAAATTCACATCGATCCCTCTAACACAGTCAATATCCAGTTGACTTTTCCAACTTAAGCTTAATCAAAAGAGACTAGGTTTCTCAAAACCTTTCCGAACCCGAGCCAACCGAACAGATAACATATAGAACCGATAGACAAAGCAATAAGAAGTAGAAATGGGGGAAGATAAGCGGTAACTCATGAGACGACTGGGCGGGTCGTCACATCGTCCTCGTATTAAATGAATGTTCGTCCTTGAACGAGTCAAGAAACATACCTGAAGCCCCAAAAAGGTGAGGATATCTGCTCTACATCTCTGCTCGATCTCCCAGGTAGCCTCCTCCACGGGTCCACCTCTCCACTGAACTTTCACTGAAGCTATATCCTTTGATCTCAACTTTCGAACCTAATGCTCCACAATAGATAGTGGCTCCATACCATAAGTCAAATAAACATCCAACAGAATCGTGCTGAAATCTAGAACACGAGACAAATCCCTAATATACTTCCGGAGTATAAAAATATGAAATATCGGATGCAAATTCGACAATATAGGTGGCAAACCAAGCTCATAAGCCACCTCCCCAATGCTTTGAAGCACCTCAAAAGGACCACTGAATTGATGACTCAATTTACCCTTATTCCCAAATCTCATAAAACCCTTCATGGGGTGAAACCTTCAATAGAACCTTCTCACCAACCATATAGGACACATCCCGAATCTTCATGTCAGCATAATTCCTCTGTCTTGACTGCGTTGTACGAAGTCTTTCTTGAATTACCTTCATCTTTTCTAAAGCATCTTGCACCAAGTCTGCCCCCAATAGCCTAGCCTCGTCTGGCTCAAACCATCCAACTGGAGATCTACACCATCTCCCATACAAAGCCTCATATGAAGCCACCTAAATACTCGACTGGTAGCTATTGTTGTTATAAGTAAACTCTACAAGTGGTAGAAACTGATCCCATGACCCCTCGAATTCAATGACACAAGCACACAACATGTCCTCCAATGTTTGAATATTGTGCTCGGACTGCCTGTCCATCTAAGGGTGAAAAGTTATGCTCAACTCAACCTAAGTACCAAACTCTCGCTGCACAGATTGCTAAAATTGTGAAGTAAACTGAGTGCCCCTATCTAAAATGATAGAAACTGGGACACCATGCAACCGAACAATCTCTTGGATATAGATCTCTGCCAACTACTCTGAAGAATAGGTAGTACACACAGGAATGAAGTGCCGGACTTGGTCAGCCTATCCACAATCACCCAAAATAGTATTGAACTTCTTCAAAGTTAGTGGGAGCTCAACTACAAAGTCCATGGTGATCGGCTCCCACTTCCACTCTAGAATATCCATTTGCCGAAGCAAGCCATCCGGTCTCTGATGCTCATATTTTTCCCTGCTGATAATTGAGACACCGAGCTACAAATCCCACAATGTCTTTCTTCATCCTCCTCCACCAATAATGCTACCTCAAATACTTATACATCTTCACAGCACCCGAATGAATGGAATACCGTGAGCCATGGGCCTCCTCCAGAATCAACTCCCGAAGCCCTTCCACATTGGGCACACAAATCCGGCCATGCATCCTCAACACCCCATCATCACCAATAGCCACATTTCTGGCATTATCGGGCTAAACTCTATACTTAAGGACAAGCAAATGCGGATCATCATACTGGCGCTCTCTGATGCGATCATATAAGGAAGTCTGAGAAACCACACAAGCCAATACTCGATTAGGCTCCTAAATATCTTACCTCACGAATCGATTGGCCAAAGCCTGAACATCAACTGCAAGAGGTATCTCCCCAATTGGAATAAGGCCAAACTCCCCATAATCACTGCCTTTAGGCTCAAAGCATAGGCCACCACATTGGCCTTTGCCGAATGGTACAATATAGTGATATCACAATTCTTTTGCAACTCCAACCACCTTTGCTGCCTCAAATTGAGATCCTTCTGCTTGAACAAGTGTTGGAGGATACGATGATCAGTAAACACCTCACAAGATACGCCATACATATAATGCCTTCAATTTTTCAACGTGTGAACTATGGCATCCAACTCCAAATCATGAACGAGGTAGTTCTTCTCATGGGGCTTCAACAGACGAGAAGCATATGCAATAACTCTACCCTCACGCATCAATACACACCTAATAGAAAATCTAGAAGCATCAGAATACACGGTATATGAACCTGAAGCTGATGGCAAAACTAACACTGGAGCCGTGGTCAAGGGTATCTTAAGCTTATGAAAGCTCTTCTCACACTCATCCGACCATAAAAATGAAGCACCCTTCTGAGTCAACTTGGTCAAGGTCGATGCGATAGATGAGAGTCCCTGAACAAACAAACGATAATAGCCCGCCAAACCAAGAAAGCTATGAATATCTGTGGATGAGGACGGTCTGGGCCAACTCTGAACCGCCTCTATATTCTTCGGACAACTTGAATACCCTCACTCTACACCACGTGCCCCAAGAAATCCACTAAATTGAGCCAAAACTCACACTTAGAGAATTATGCATAAAGCTTCTTCTCCCTCAGTCTCTGCAACACAACTCTTAAATGCTCTGCGTGCTCCTCCTGACTACGCGAATACACCAGAATTTCATCAATGAATACTATGACAAATGAGTCGAGATGAGGCTGGAACACGCTGTTCATCAAATGCATGAATGTTGCTAGGGAATTGGCCAGCCCAAAAGACATTACCAAGAACTCATAATGACCATATCGGGCCCTGAAAGCTATCTTAAGAATATCTGAGTCCCTGATCTTCAACTGGTGCTAACCTAAACGGAGATCAATCTTGGAGCACTCTCGCTCCCTGAAGATGGTCGAATAAATCATCACTGCGAGGAAAAGGATACTTGTTCTTAACTGTTACTTTGTTCAATTACCTATAATCAATGCACATCCTCATAGTGTCATCCTTCTTCTTTCCAAATAGAATTGGCACACCCAAAGGCGACACACTAGGCCAAATGAACCTCTTATCAAGGAGTTCCTGAAACTGCTCCTTTTACTCCTTCAAATATGCTGGTGCCATAAGATACAGTGGAATAGAAATGGGCTGAGTGCCCAGCACCAGGTCAATACCAAATTCAATATCCCTGTCCGGTGGCATGCCTGACAGGTCTGCAATAAACACATTGAGAAAATCTCTCACAATTGGAATAGAATCAATACTGGGAGTCTCTGCACTGACATCTCTCACAAAGGGCTAGATATGAAAAACAACCCTTCCCAACCATACGCTGAGCCTTCAAGATATAAATAACCCTACGGGGAACATAATCAGTCAAACCTCGCCACTTAATCCGTAGCACACCCGGTATAGCCAATGTCACTATCTAGGCATGGCAGTCCAGGATAGCATGACACGAAAATAACTTGTCCATGCCCAAAATGACATCAAAATCCACCATACAAAATAATGAAAGATCCACTCAAGTCTCCAGACCTCCAATAGTCACCACACACTACCGGTACACATAGTATACAACAACAGTATTGCCCACCGAAATAGATATATGAACAGGTGAAGCAAGAGACTCACAGGGCATACCCAAATAATGAGCAAAGTATGATGACACGTAAGAAAAGTTGGAACCAGGATCAAATAATATAGAAGCATCTCTGAGGCAGAATGAAACAATATCTATAATAACAAAATGATAAGCCATATCACTAGATCTAGCTAGAAGTGCGTAGAAACGGGCCTAACCGCCACCTGATCGACCTTCCCCTCTAGGACGACCCTTAGCTGACTAACCTGCACCCCTAGTTGGGTGGGTGGGTGGGTGGTGGTGAAGTAACTGGCACTGAAGCCGATGACTGACCCCTCTACTGAGATAAACGCATAAGACAATGAGGCGACTGCCTTCACATATGAACCATCTCTCCACACTCATAGCAACTCCCGGGTGCCAAAGAAGGGTTCTGAACCCTCGCACTGGAGTGACTAGCGGATGCACCTGTCATAGAAGAGCCCTGAACTGATGGAGCCAGGACGAACTCTGAGTTGGAAGGGCACTAAGTGATGCATGGCCCTGGTGAGAACTATGAGAACCATGATCCGATGACGCCCCACGATAACTTAGGCGAGCTAATTGAGCATGACGGCCTCTGCCGTGCTGAAACTGACCTCTCGAAGGAGCACCACTATAACTACCAGATCCTTGAGGCCTCTTGGCCTCTCTCTCCTCTCGCTCATGGCGACGAACAAACTCAATCTCACGAGCAATGTCTACAACCTCCTCGAAAGTAGTTCCAGTCACCCTCTCCTTGGTGATAAGAATGCGAAGCTGATAAGTTAGTCCATCAACAAACCTCATAATGCTCTCTCTATTTGTAGGAACCAACAAAATCGCATGACGAGCTAACTCATAGAACCTCATCTCATACAATATCACAGTCATATCTCCCTGACGCAACCACTCAAACTGATTGCGCAGCTCCTCTCTACGAGGCTGTGGCACATACTTCTCCAACAAGAGAACGGAGAACTGCTTCCAGGTAAGGGGTGTTGCACCAATAGGCCTACGCCTCTCAAAAGCCTCCCACTAGGTGAAGGCAGCTCCAGAAAACTGATAAGTAGTTAAAGCGACCCCGCTGGTCTCTAGAATACCAATTGTGTGAAGCATCCTCTGACACTTATCCAAGAAACCTTGGGCATCCTCTCCCTCAATACCACTGAAATTCAGAGGCTGAAGTCTACCAAACCTTTCCAACCTACGGTACTCATCCTCTGGCATGTCAAGAACCACATAGTCCTGAACAGCTGCAATCGGCTAGGCTGGATGTGCCTCGGTATCTGAAGTCCCTGCACGACCTGCTCAGGTGTGCGAGTGGCGGGAGTCTGAGTGCCTCCCCCGGCCTGAGAAGTAGCTGCAATTATGGTGACTGAAATTTCCTGAGCTAGGCCAGTACAAACTGATAGAATCTGAGCCAAGGCCTCCTGAAGACCCGGAATCACAATGGGAAGTGCTGGTGCCTAATATGGAACGTCCGCAATTAGGACCTGATCCTGATTTGGGGCGGCTGGTGAATCTGCAGGTGCTGCCCTAGCTACTGTGCGGGCCACACCTCTGCCTCTATCATGACCATGACCGCGTCCTCAGCCTCTAGTGGCCACAGCTGGTGGTATTGGTGGTCGTCTATCCTAACCGGTAGCGCGTGTCCTCACCATTTGTGAGAGAATAGAGTAGCAGAAGTTTAGTACTCGGATCAACAAATTCGCACGATAAGTATTCCGAAAATATGATTTTTTCCTAAAGGTTCTGCCGCCTCTCGAGGGTAAGTACAGACGTCTCCGTACCGATCCGCAAGACTCTACTATACCTGCTCATGACTCATGAGAGCTATGTAGCCTAGGCTCTGATACCAACTAGTCACGACCCTAAACCCATGCTTGATCGTGGTGGCGCCTCTCTTGAAGAAAAGACCAACCGACATATTTGGATTTCAATTTAACCAATTAAAATAATAAGTATTAAGTCCTAAACATGATAAAATCCCAAAATAAGTAGTGGACAGTACAATTTCTGGAAAACAAACCCAACACAGCCTGATACCAGGGTGTCACCAGTTATGGGCATCTATCAATTTAATACAAGTCTGAAGTGTCTACAAAGCTGCTACAGAATCACTAATAAGGGAAAGTAAATGAGATAAACCGGGAAACACGGGGTTGCGAATGCCGAGCAACTCTCAACCCTCTCAAGCAGGATCAGCAGTGCCTGAATCTGCACACATGGTGCAAGGAGTAAAGTGAGTGCTCTAATTCAGTGAATATTAATCATAAATAACGACTGAGAAGTAAAAATCACGTAAGGCACATGACAAGCTATAAGGAAGCAGTAAAAGCCGGTAAAACCAGTGAAGTAGTAAAGGTGTGTAAAATCACTAAGTTCAGTTTAAACTTCATAAATGCCTTTTGAAAAATTAAGCAAGCAAATGATAGGCAAATAGGAAAGATAAACACAGAAGGGGCGATGTCAACAAATTTTCCACTTAGGCAATATCTCAGAAATATAACCAGCCTTCCGGGCTATATCTCACACCATAATGGGTACCTGTGTTCATCGGGGTGTGCAGACTCCTAGAGGAGCCTTACGGCCGAAGCGCAATATCAAGCCAACTCGTGGCATCATCACTAGGCTCTCGGCCTCATATCAACAAGTCAACTCGTGGCATACAAAATCTCAGGCCCTTGGCCTTATAATCATAATCAGGTGTTTCCTCACAACATAGGCCCTTGGCCTTACTCAGTCATAATCTCAAAAGCCAGTCGAGCAACAGTAAAACATGAAACCCATCCCAAAATATTATTTAAAATATCATTTCAAGAGTTAAAGCAGAGTACACATGGCTGAGTTATGAAAATAGTAGAATCTAGCATGACTCAGTTCAAGTATAAAGTCAAAAAAGTGAGAAAATATCAATAAAAATCCCCTAAAGATTCAAAAAGTTAACACGAGGCCCAAGTATGGCATTTAGCCCAAAACTTGGTGATAGCAAATAGTTTTAAGTCAAATACGTAGTAAAATAGTCATTCGGGGCGAACTAAGTCAATATCCTTAACAGTGCACAATCATACGCTCGTCATCTAGCGTCTGTCCTCAATATAGCACAATGATGTATAATCCGAGATTTCATACCCTCAGGACAATATTTATAGTCATTACTCACCTTAATCCGGTCCAAACTCTAGCCCGCGATACCTTTTCCCCTTGAATCGGCCTCCATTCGCATCGAATCTATCCAAAATTAGTACCACGACGTCAAAATATGCTAAGGGAACGAAGCCCAAGCGAAAATAATCGATTTACAACATAAATCCTGAAATTACTAAAACCCGACCCACAAGCCCACGTCTCGAAATTCGATAAAATTCATATTAATATATTCCACATCTCTCCACGAGTTCATATAGATCAAAAGTCCCAAAATCCGACCACAAACGACCCCTCAAATCCTCAAGTCTAGGTCTCCAATACCAAGCCCTAATTTCCCAATTTTTAACGCTTAATTTCCATTAATCTTGGTCCAAGTCAGTGAAATAATACCATAAGAATGAGTTTTAGGGCTAAAATCCTTAACTCAATGAAGTCCCCTTGAAATCCTTCTTCAAATCGCCGTAAAAGCTCCAAAAACTGACTTGGAAATGATGGAATAGATAAAAAATCGCGAAGGAAACAATTTATATGTTCTGCCCCAGCTAAATCTCTTATGCGATCTCAAGCTCGCACCTGCGGTCCCAGTTGCGCTTCTGTGAAAAATACTTAGACTTCCAATTTTCCGCATCTGCGACACTTCACCCGCACCTGCGCTATCATAGGTGCGCTCACCTAGCCGCTTTTGCGGCTCCAGCTCTCCTTGGCCTTTTCCGCTTCTGCGGTCCCTTTCTTCGAATTTATGGAATCGTACATGTGGTCCCCAATCCGCAATGCAGAAATAACGGAAGCAGAAAATCTGCAGCTTCACCAAAAACTCCAAACTCTCCGTCAACCATCCGAAGTCACCCCGATTCCTCTGGGAGCTCAACCAAAAACAACATATCCTATAATATTATTCAAACTTATACCAATCTTCAAAACACCTCAAACAACATCGAATTAACCAAAACACACTGGATTCAAGCCTAAGTTTTCAAAACCTTCCGAATTACGCTTTAGATAAAAAATCCAACCAAATAATGTCTGAATGACCTAAATTATTTCAAACACATCTCAAATGACACAATGGAACTACTGCAACTCCCGAAGTTCTATTCTCCCCTATATCAAAATCTCACTTATCAACCGAAAATTGCTAAAATACCAATTTCGCCAATTCATGCCTAAATATACTCCGAACCTCCAAAACTCATTCCAATCACACCCCTAAGTCCCAAATAACCTTTCGAAACTATCCGAACTATCAGAATTCATATATGATCCCTGTAACACATAAATCAACATCTGGTTGATTTTTTCAACTTAAGCTTCCTCAAAAAAGACTAGGTGTCTCAAAGCTTCTCGAAACTTTTTCGAACCCGAGCCAATCGACCCGATCACATATAGAACCGATAGACAAAGCAATAAAAAGTAGAAATGGCGAAAACGAAGTAATAAATCATTAAATAACTGGCCAGATCGTCACAAAAAAATCCCTATCTCATCGGATAAAAAGGAGGTGTGACAGTCATGTAGCGTAAACTTCTAAGTTTCAAAAACTTTGAACTGACTGTTGTTTGGGGACCGGTAAATGTCTGTTAAAATGTCTCATGTTGAGGGAATGACGTGTTTATTATTTATATATTAGTTAGGTTCAATGTTTATTTTCTTCACTTACACCAGAGTTACTTGTTCTCATTTACGTTTAGTCAACATTAGGTTCTAATATTATTTGTACATACTCTAAATGTCCAGTCATTTGCATGCGGGAAGTGTTAAAATATACCACATTAGTCAAATGAATGAGTTACTGTTGTCTTTATGATCATGATTAATTCTTATTTCATTAGCAAGATTTTAAAGTTGAGTTTTCTTATTTTTCACCAGCTCGTGAAATTGGATCCGACTTAATTCAATGTTTTCTTCTTTTTTTTGTTGCATATGCATCACATATTTAAATGGAATGTTGCAAATTTCCATCTGTACATACAGGAAAAGTGTAACGACTTGGCCGGTTATTTTGAGATTAATAGCCTCGATTCCCTATAAGCTGCTTTCCCTGTATCTCTTTTTTTCTTATGTGACTTTCCGAAAGGTTTTGTTTTTGGTTTCGAAGTGTTCTGGATACTTGGTCCCTAAAGAAAGAATAAGCCTTAGGATTTTGACTATAGTCAAATCTAGGTGAAAAAGGTTCCGGAATGAAGTTTAGTCAATTTTGTTAGCTCTGCTGGGTGATTTTGGACTTAGGGGCGTGTTCGAATTGTGTTTTAGAGGTTTGTATATAATTTAGGCTTGAAATGGCAAAAGTCAAATTTTTAAAGATTTTGATCGGAAGTGGACATTTTGATATCAGGGTCAGATTGGATTTCCAGAAGTTGGAGTAGGTTCACGGTGTCATTTATTACGTGTGTGCAAAATTTAAGGTCAATCAGACGTGGTTTGATTAGTTTCTATATTGGTTATAAAAATTTAAAGTTTTAAGTTCATTAAGTTTGGATTGAAGGTTATTCGTCTTTTTAGCATTGTTTGATGTGATTTAAGGGCTCGATTTAAGTTCGTATGGTGTATTAGGACTTGTTGGTATATTTTCTTGAGATCCCGGGAGCCACGGGTGCATTTATGATGCTTAAAAAATTGAAATTTGGACTTATGCAATTGCTGAAGTTTTCTGGTTGCTGGTATTTTCGCACCTGGGGGAACCGCAGGTGCGGGAGATCAAGCGCATAAACGGAAAAAGGAGGAGTTTCCAGGGGTCGCAGGTGCGAGGAAAATGTCGCATCTACAATGCCCGTAGATGCGCTTAAGGACTTGTAGGAGCGATAAAGGACCGTAGAAGCAGACCAATGTCTGCAGGTGCGCACTCGCATGTGCAGCCCCTTAAATTGCATGAGCATACCCAGGCTTTTAAGTCATTTTCGCACATGCAATGGAATTTTCGCATGTGCTGAATAACTGGTGTGATTTTAGGCTCGCAAATGCGAAATCATTGGGCAGGAAAAGAGGATTTTTGACCATATTCAATTTTAGGATTTTAGGAGCTCGGGTTTGGGCGATAGTTTGAGAGATTTTCAGATGAAATTTTTGAGTAATGATTCCTAACTCCATTATGGTTATATTTCACTAATCTATAGTTGATTTCTTCATTAATTAAGGAATTTGGGTGAGAAATTTGAGGAAAAAGGTTAGAAGTTCTTCAACTATGTTTATGAGGTTTGATTGGGACTTTGAAATCGTATCCGGATAATTTTGGTATGAGTGAAGTCGTGAGCGAATGAGTGTTCATATTTTGTGACTTTTACCCGATTATGAGTCATGGGCCTAGGGAGGTTGTTTAGGGCGATATTCAAATTTCTTATTAAAGTCTTGATTTCATTAATTAAATTAGTTTCTTATAGTTATATTTATAATATGCAATTGCTATTGGTTAGATTTGAGCCATTCAGAGCCGGATATTCATAGAAAAGGCGTTGTTACTGATTGATTGAGCTTGGTTCGAAGTAACTGGCTTGCCTAACCTTGTGTGGGACCCTTAGGATTTGGTATTGTTTTGATATGTGAGAGCCTTGTACGTGAAGTGACAAGTGCGTACACAGGTTATTTGTTGTAAAACTCTGTTTTCACTTAGTAATAATATGTTTTACTTTAATTGAATTATACTAGCATGCGTAATTATCCTGTTTAGCCTAGAATAGCATATCTACGTGTCTTAAATGCTTATCTGAATTCTGTGCAGCATGTTTAGTTGGTTTTCTGCTTTTTCCTTGACTTGTACTTAGTCTAAACTGTTAAATTTTCTTGTAGTAAATGTTATTTCTATTGTTTGAGTTGCATATTAATTTTGGGACTACAGATCAGTATTCCGGAAGATTCCTCTGCATATTTACTTTGGAACTATAGGACGGTATCACGAGAGATCCCCTACATATTTACTTTGGAATACGGAATGGTATCCCGGGAGACAGAGGCGGACGCACCTTGACTCAAGCGGTGTCTTCCAATACCGCTTAGCCGAAATGTTTTACGAATACTAACTGATATGCAAAGATAATAAATATAAGTTGAAGTGCCACCACTCAACATAAATAGCTCGTAGCTTACTTGGTCAAGCGCTGCAACTGTGTTCAAAAGTTCTGGAGTTCGATTCACGTCAGTGCGTTTGTCGTTAGTAAAACTTAAAAAATAGTAAAACTTAAAGACTTGAACCCTTGACCATTAGGTGGTAACATTAGATCTACAATTTTTAACATGAAAGGTAAATATTTTAGCCATTTCTTGCAATTTTCTATTTTTGAGAATTTTTCATGCTATTTGTATAATCAAATGAATGGCGTATTTTTGAGCGATTCTTTGGTCCAGTATAAAAAGTATTTAGCATTTATCCTAACGAGCCTATTTAATACTTTAGCACAATTGAAAACTTGTCGAGTGAATTATAATAAATATTTTAATTGTGTTTTATTTAAATATTATAGTTTGTATTTTTAATTTTTTAATATGATGTCATACTATGATCCGTTCATGCGATCATGTTTTTAAATATTAACATCGCTTACAAAAATTTCTGCGTACGCCTCTGTCGGGAAACGCATTACACATTTACTTTTGAGACTACGGGACAGTATTCTGGGAGATTCCCCTATACATTTACTTTTAGGACCGCGAGACGGTATCTCGTGAGATTCCCTATTGTTATTTATGTACGACGTACTGTTTATATTTCTGTGATTTCCTTCTTGTTAAATTTCAGTCTTTCATTATACTGCGATATTTTGTTCTGCCTTATATATATATATATATATATATATATATATATATATATATATATATATATATATATATATATATATATATATATATATATATATATATATATAACGTTCACACCATCTTCGTGGAAGGATTGACTTAAAGGTATGTAAGGCTTTCATTTTCTTCTTCCAGCATGATTCCTTAATGTCACCCTTATAAAAGGTTCAAGGGGACGAGTCCTAGCATATGTTCTATGTTGACGGGTTAAGAGCCTCTAATAGTTCAAAAGTGAATATAAATAAGAAATGAATTACTCGTAGTTGTAATCCATGAATGATTCCTAGAAATAAGTATAGACCTCAGGAAACTTATGTTGAGCCTACGTCTAGAAGTATAGCTTCCGTTTAATGGTAAACTATAAATGGCTTGTGAGTAGAAATCACGTATATAACCTATGCTCTTATAAAATCTCAGAAATAGTTTTCACTGGTTAGTGAAGGTAGATACGGAATACTCCTAATGCTAATAAGAGAGATATGTAAATTAAGAGATGTGATAAGTTTCTTAACACGAATCTCCCCGTAAATTTAAAGGTTGTGAATGAGAAAACTAACGAATGAAGAATAGATCTTATGTAGAAGAACGTAAGGTCACATAAACTACGAAACACTTTGTACTACCTAACTAGAATAATCGTGCGCAGGAGGAAATAGTAATGATATTCCATACATCAAAGGAAGTAGATATTGAGCAAACGAATACAACGAGTCGCTTGAAATAGTATGAACTATGAGCCTTACACCAAATGATTTTGTGAAGGTAAAATTATACAAATCTTGAAAGTCTGTTACTAGTATGACACGATGGATGTGTAAAACTGAGATTAGTTATGAGTTTTCTTAAAGCTAATGAGTAGGTATTATGAGTTGCCGGATACGAACTAAGATTTACCGAAAGTAGTAGAAGAAGCTATACATTATAGACACGAGCACCTAGCTTGTAAGATATCGAGTGTTGCATGCAATTATTATGTTATTTATGCATAAGTATGTTCCCTATGGATGGTCTATGTACGCATAGGGAGATAATGAAAGTTAACCTATGGATGGTCTATCAAATGCATGGTGATGACCGAGTTCGTTTACACAAAATGTTGACCAAAGTCAACTTTAACAATATTAATACCAGAATTCATCAAATTTTTCACAGAATTCATATTTTTCAACATAAAAGCTTTTCGGCTATGTGCCCGAACTGCGCACACAAATCGGGACAACTAAAATTGAGGTTTTCAAGGCCTTGGGAGCATGCAAAAAGGAAGAAATCCGGTATCCGGTAGTGAACCTTTGGGTCGTCACATGCATCGGTAAGGTAAAGGTTGGCTATAGACGGTCCCATGTGTACACGTAGTCCGACCCGAATATTTTGGACTGTACGGGCGATCTGCTTTGCTACACATATATGCCACTAGATAATATTGTTGTAGTATACCTTACGGACGGTCTACCTTGATACATGTAAGAGCCATATTGTATTCTTATAATAAGTAACATCGACAATTCAACAAGAGATCACTGAGAAACAATTGATAGAAGTAGTTCAGAATCTTATGATATGTTGAGCTTTCGATCAGATTGAAGGACCAAGTGGTCCAAGTGATAGCGATCTAGTAAATCGATCTACAGTACATGGTAAGATAAATCTTATTCTTATCATTCAACATACTATTTTTGAATCCATTCCTGCTTTAGTTTTCAGAATTTATTTATATGCATTACTTTTTACCTTACATATACATCTCATTGTACTAACGTCCTATTGTTGGGGCGCTGCACTTCATGCTTGCAGGTGCAAATAATAAATTTGACGAGCCCTCAAAGCAGGGAGGATTGATATTTAGTGGGAAATTGGTAAGACTTAATCTCTTCCGGAGTATAGTCGATTATAAAGGTCATGATATCAAATTTTGTTATAGACTTACGGGTAGGCCGGGGCCCTTTCCCCATAATATTTTGATGTCAGATATTCTTAGAGGCTTTGTAGATACAAGTTCAGTATGTACAGTGTGTTATTGGACTTGTTGGCGCTCATTTACGCTTTCTTTGTGGGTTGTCTGGTATTGATACTCATAGTGGCCTCCTCGGCCCGAACATGTATTAATGTTTTGAGTATGCTGGCTAGCTGATATGATGCTTGGCCGCCTAAGATATATTACGAGTTGCAACTATGTTGGCCTATGTATGTTCTAGGTTACATCCAGCATTCAAGAGTTGCAAAGTATTTCTCTCGGTCCAGTACGGTACCGAGTGCCGGCCACGCCTCACCTAAGTTGGGGTGTGATAATGGAACTGTTAGGAAAATTTTACTTCTTTGGTTTCTTTGCCGTGTGAAATTATTGACTTCAAAATTATAAACTTCGATCTTCTATTATCTCACAGATGGTGATGATACGTACAACCAGATTAGATGACCAGATACTCGCACCCCTTCTAAAGCCGCAAGAGGCTGGGCTGGGGTAGAGTCGAAGGATTCCATATGGTGCAGCCCGAGCACCCACACGAGCTACCATAGAGGAGGCCCCAGTAGCTCCAACTGGAGGACAAACTCTTGAGGTACCTATTGCTATACCAGCCCTCAGGAGACTCTAGCCTAGTTTTTGAGCATGTTCAGCACCTTAACTCAAGTTAGATTCATTATACTTGCTCCTGCACCATCTCAGGCCGGGGGAGGATCATAGACTCCCGCCACCCATACCGTAGAACAGTGGGTTCAATCAATCAGGTTCCAGAGATTAAACCGATGCAGCCAGTAGCCTCAGTCCAACCTGTATGTATGGCAATAGTTTCTGAGGAGGAGCAGCGTAGGCTTGAAAGGTATAAGAAGTAAAACCCTCCTACTTTCAGTGTTTTGGCGATAGAGTATGCTCAGGGTTTTCTTGAGGAGTGCCATCGTATCCTCCGTACTATGGGCATAGCATAGTCAAGCGGGGTTTCTTTCACTGTGTTTTTGCTTAAATTAGAAGCCAATCAATGGTGGCATGCTTATGAGTTGGATAGTCTGACTGAGATAGCTTCACTTACAAGGACTTAGTTCTCGGATATATTTTTGAGGGAGTATGTTCCTAGAGCCTCAGAGATGCATGGTGCACTGAGTTTTAGCACTTGCGCTAGGTTGCCATTGTTGATACCTAATTTTTACTCGGTATTTTTTATACTTCAAATACTTTTGAAATAACATATATATGCGTATATGAGGATACCCAAGTCTTTTGGTATTTTTTTAAATTATTAAAAAAATTTCAAAACAAATTTATTGATTAATTTGATACCACAAAATTCAATAATTATTCCCAAAATTATCATTTTGGTGAATAACTTATTTTATTCTCATATTTACACCAAAATATAATTAAGGTTATTTTTGTATATTTTATACGGATCTATTTGGTATTAAAATCTAAATTGCATGTAATTACAATTATATCCTATTTTACAATAAACAACATTTCATAATTATCAAATTATTTTCAGTGTTTTTAAATTTATACTTATACATTATTAATTAGTTCAGTACTCTTAATTTGTATTAGAAATTATTTAAACTATTTTATATAAAATAAAAAGGAAAAAATGGCTATTTAACGTTTAGCCTCATTTCATTGCAATTATAGCTATTCGAATTACAATTTTAGCCCTCAATTTACTCTGTCCTAACCCTATTTGGACCGACCCATATTTTAATTAATCAACCCGGCCCAGCTCTGATTTAATCTGAGCCGTTGATCCCAGATTTGATTTCCTTAATTAAAATTCTAACTACCCCGACCTATCATTCCATCGAGACCGTTCACTCTCTCTTGGTCTCTTCGTCCCCTCCTTCTCTCTAGAACCTTCTGGTTCTCTCTACTTCTCCGATAAACTCACCGCCTCTCTGACCACCTTGAGCCTCACCTCTTTCAACCACCAGTCACCGTGAAGCCTTGACTCATTGATTCCCTCTATCTTTAAGACCCCAAGAGCCTCCACCATGCGAGATGGTCACTGAAAGCTTTGCCTGGTTCGTCTCCGGCCTTCCTTCGACCCGTTTTGTCCGATGGTTCTATGAACACCATTATTGCTGAGTTTCACAGCCAGGTTCTCTAATTTATCACTAGTTTCTTATGAAACCCTAATATGTACCCAAACTCTTAAATTTCTATAGTTTTTATGTTTTTTAACTCACACCTTGGTATTTTACACCAGTCTCCACTCGATCTTTATGATTGTTCAGAATTTTTAAATGTTTTGTTCCCTTTTTGAAACTAGGGTTACTAAACCCCTTTTCAAAATTGCTTTATTTTCCGATTTTGAGTACTGACTCGTGATTCTCAATATTATTTTTTTGAACATTTTGCTTTAGTATAATGAAACCCTAACTTTGTAAGATTGTGTTTTCATTATTTGCATGCTTGTGTGTTCTTCTGGGTTCTTCTCCGAGTTCCATGCTCTTTATTATAATTTTGTTGTTAGTTATCCATTCCCCTACCATTCTGTGTGCTTCGCTTAAAGCTTCTCTGATTGCTTACACGAGGATTTTATATTGATTATTCGAGTCCTCTTTGAGACTGTGATACTTGCTTTGAAAATGTGATTCAATGTATTTTCCCTATAGTCTGAATTGCTTCCTTAAATTGTGGGATACTTTCCTCGATTAATACCGATTTAACAGGTCTCAATCTCGTTCATTATTTTGAAAATTATTTTCCTGAATTACAATGGTATTTTTCCCTATATATGTGCACAAATTTGTTGATTTATTTGCCTGACCTATTTTCCTATGTAGAGTGTCATGTACCTAGTATTTATTGTATACTATATGCTACTATGTTTCCTTATGTGATTATACCCTACTTTGTGATTTCTTTCCTTTTAATTAACTGATTTTACCTTTTGATTTGGATTCCTTAATTAAAAGGAAGTCCATATACTATTTTTATTGTGATTGATGCTAGTTCCTTAATTAAGGGACTGCTGCCTTATTGTTTACTCGTATTCAGTACTATAAATACTCCCCATTCTCTTTTGCAAATACTCAACAGTCTTCTGACTTACACACACCACTGAATACTTTCAAAAATTTGCATTCTCTCTTGCTCTTTTGCTCTATTGATGTTCTCTGCTCTTGCTTATTATCAGCTGGCTAAAGCCAAGGCCAATATAGTGTTACTACTTTCTCTTTGCATCCTGCTTTTTCTCTTTTACTGGTATGTCTTCTATTTTATTTACAGTTTCCAAAACAACATATTTTTGTGTGTATTGGGCTTCCTCTTGTTTCTTTTAAGCTTTTACTTATGGTTCTGCTGTTCTCATTGCAATTAGCATGCCTCTATGTTAGTTCATTAATGTGACTATCTTTCCCTTAATTCAGCATGCCTACCGCTTCCCTTTTTTGGTTAATACATGTTCATCCCTACCCCTAACCCTGGTACATTATCAACATGTAATCCTGAACCTTTTTGGGATGAAATATGTTATGATTGTTTAAGTTATGAAATGCTTTTCTGTGATGTCTATGTATGTGCAATTGTGCTCTTACTGTGAACTACTTGTCCCCATGTACCCATATCCCCTGTTTGTATTTGTTTCCCTGAACTATGTGTGATATTCTAGTTCCAAGATTGACTTACTCATCTCCTTAGAAAAACTTCACGCTCTTCTATTGTTTTTCTTTCAAAAACTGATTCTATATGGATCATTTTAAAACTGTTTTATCCTCCCAACTCAATTTTTTTTTTACAAAAAACTCTACGTCCACACTGCACTTGTTCTAACCCCTTAGTGTAAGCATTAGGTACCTTTAAGTGCTTAATAAACTTTGATGCACAAGGCTGGTATGTCCACACTGCACTTGTTCAACATTTGGTAGATGTTTGAGTGCTGGTATTGGCCAGGGACCCAATAGGGCCCGAGGGAGCTTTGCCGCACCTAGACCATTGCTGTGAAACTCGAAAGATTTGAGATTGGAAGATTGGGCCTGGTTGAAGCCTCTCTATAAAATAACTTCATATTTTATTCTTTACTATGTAATTCAGCTATCTTGGTTTGTAATAATTTATAAATGAATGATTGGGGTTATAGTGAAATTGGGTGGGGTTATGCATGCACTGTTTAAGTATTGGGTAGAAAACATGCTTATAGGAATTTATTTACTTATTTGTGCAATAGATATCATGTATAAGGCATGCATCTCATACAATTAGAGATCCTATTTTTAGGCTCTTACTTTCAGCCCGATATTAAACTCATTTCTTAATCATGACCCGTTAATAACCAACCATTAATTGTCATAAACTACTGTTGCATTCTCAGTGGCATTTAGAGACCATGTTATAGGACATTTGTGTGCATTATACACTATGTTACTTAGGGTTTTATACTGTATGAGTTGCAATTAGATGAACGCCTCACCTGTATGTTTAATCTAATAATACACGTTTTGTTAACTGCATCCTTTTAAAACAGGGATTAATATGCATGTTCACCCCCCAGAGGTAATTAGGCAACCTATATGTCCCATAGGCAAGCTTTAGGCCCTAATTAGAATCGATTAATCATGTTCTTATCAGTTTAAGATAACTAGCTTTTGTTTATTTTGAATTCTGCCGCTTTCATTCCTGTTGTACTCTCTTAAAATCCATCTCTATCTGGAAACAAGTCTTTGAAATCACGTTTCTACTCTCACTGATTTTCTTTTTCTTGCTCTATTAAGTTTTCAAACTGCTAGGCTACCTTTTCTGCCCATAATCGTGTTGCTTTGATTTAAACTATTGTACTTTCAAGTCTTTACCTTTTCAAACCAGGTTTTAACAGTTCCCTTATCTTTTACTTTCTCAACTTTTGTCACTTATTCCTTTTTTTAAAACTCTTATCCTTTGAGACCTTTAATGTATTAAGAGACATGGTAATTACATGCTTACTTTTGGAGGGATTTGTCAGCCTCTTATTTTTCTTTGTATGTTCCCTCCATGTGTAGTCCTACTTGTTATGTATGTCGTGTAGCATTTCGTCCTTTAAACCTAAGAGTTCAGCCTAGTCCTTACCCTGTAGGAATATTAGTCCTAAATACCCTTTAGGACTGATTGGATGAGACATGTAATGGCACGGAATAAGCTTTCGTGACCCAATCACACGTTTATATAACCTTTACGTGGTGGGAAGGGTAGAATATGGAGATGATGATCGATGCGCTAATATCACGTGCGACCCCTCTTTTGAGGAGTGATTGTTGGGTATTGCATTGAAGTGATCAATATTAATCATAAACCTAGGACCCTTTTTTCTTTGTTGTCTTTGTTTTCTTTCCTTGGAATTGTTTAAACCTTTCAAATTTCTGCTCTCTTTCTACATACTTTCACAATTTTCAATCTAATGGCAAGACCTTATTTGAGCCTTATTGTTTACTTATAAAGTCACAATTGTAACATGGCCGGGACCACACTAGTAGATCTTGAGGGGTGCCTTCCCCTCGAGATAATTTCTAGCCCTTACCCGAACTCTGGTTTCTTCAACTCAAACCCTTCTTAAAGTGTCCTAATGCACTATAATCATTAGGTGGCGACTCTCCGGCTCCAAAGAACCAATTCTTGAAAGGGAATAGAGTTGTCCTCCCAAATGTCATAAACTCAATTTTTCCTTAGAAAAAGGGGGCGACGACAGCATGGAGACTCTTTTGGAGATATTGTTTAGGCTTTTACCATTGCATGTTATTTGTGATTTTATTGCTTCTTTATTGCTTTTACTTAATGGCTTTATCTCTTCTTCTTCCATGAAATCGACTTGGATTTTTGCTTCTTTTTCTTTGATGCTTTCTTTTACCACTTTCCTTTAATACTATTGTACTTGCGAGTAATTATTGTAATCATTACTTTATGAACGTGGAAATACGTGACAACTTATTTCATTCTTTTAATTGAATCTTCAACATCATAATCCACTCGTGCCAAACAAATACCATAGAAACTCTTATAATGAGTGGTTGCGCCCTTCCAATATTATCACCCCCTAAATTTGGTAAAGGCGTATTTGCGGTAAAACCAGTCGATCAGCGGTGCAGTCGATGGTTCCATGCCTTTCCCTCTTGAGTTTTCCGCTCAAGGGTATTGGTCTAATACCCCATAGAAACCTTACTCTATTTAACTGTGCATTTATCATGGTCAAACCTAGTCGAGTCAGTTATGTTGTCCACATAATGACTATTTAAGATAGCCTTGTCTAAGGTCCAATGGGTTTCCTTGAAACCTAAACGGACACCACCATATTATGTGCATTTATTTGGAGAACTAAATGCTACTTATGCTAATTATTGGTTTAAATAGTCAAGTCTAGCGGGGGGTAAGGGCCTCACCCTTTTTTTTTGCAGAAATGAATGACAAAGTTCCCGACTTCGGTATGGTCAACATACCTTCACTCTTGTAGACTTGGTGGTGAAACCTCCTATCGAGCAACCAAATCAACGAATGGAAAGAGAGAGAGTCACCAAAGCTAGTGAGAAGCTAGAATACCTGGAGTACACCTTGCTGGAATTGGAAGGGAAAGTGAGGAAAATAGTCATCGACTGTCAAATAGCTGAGGAAGGCAAAGGAGAACGTCTGGCGGTAGCCTTTTTACTGGAAAATCTGTGCATGCAGGGGGATTTGATTAACGAGAACATTCAACCTGAAGAAGGTACTTCTGGTACCAAATAGTTAGGAGTCTTTTTCTTTTTCTTTTAAAATGTAATAAGGCCAATGGCCATTACTGATATTCTACTTTTCGTTATTTAGTGTCGTTTTGGGATTCGTCTTATTTTTATCAATAAAATGAGTCATTTAGCATTATATGTTCTCCAAATTAACTTGTCTCTAGTACTACCTCGGGCACAACGAGGAACCTAAATTAGGACACAATTTATATTCTTGCACAATGTATTTAAATATTACAACATTTCCTTCTCATAACCCACACTAACTTGTTACTTTTTTGTTCTCATTTTATTTTTTCCCCTCCCCAAAAGGTTACTTCATGCACTCTGGCAACATCATCATAATCCACGAGATCCAAAGGACCTCCACCTCCTCCTCCTCCAGGTCCTATCAGAAACAAGAACAAGGCAAAAATGGAAGACTTGATTAACATCAGAAAGGAGAATTTAGGTGAATGAGCAGAGGTTGCTCAGGGTATCCAGGTCACCAAGGAAAGTTCCACCTAACTTGAGCAGAAGTTATTGAAGTTTCGAGATGAAATAGACCAAGTTCGGAACTTGGCAAACTCGTCATTTTCCCTTACCACTTTCGGTAGCACCTTTCCAACACCTAAAATCCGGCTCATACTCAACATTGCAACACGTGCCACACTTCTAATAACACCCCATTGCTCATCCCGAACCATTAAACATCACAAATGATCCTCTCCACAATGCTCCCATATATGTAGAAACCATACCACACTATACTCGACATATCTCAAGCACACTTAAGTCTGATGACAAAGACTCTCTTATCGGGGACCTGGTCGCAGAACTCAAGAAGCTGACTAGCCGAGTCTAGGGTGTTGATGAAAACAAAGGTATTAGGGGCTGAATTATGAGGACCTTTGCATTAATCCAGATGTCGAACTTCCTGAGGGGTACAAACCTACCAAGTTCGTAATGTTCGATGGCACAAGGGATATCAGAGTCCATTTGAGGACATACTATGACAAGATGGTCTGAGTCGGAAGGGATGAAAGATCCATATGAAACTCTTTATGAGAAGTTTGAAAGGGGATGCTTTATATTGGTACATCATCCAAGACCCCAAGAAGTGGACAAGCTGGGTAGGTATGGCATCCGATTTCATGGACAAGTTCAGATTCAATACAGAAAATTCACCAAACGTATTGTACATCTAGAATTTGAAGAAGAAACCTACAGAGACACTCCGCGACTATTCTACTCGTTGAATATCGGAGGCTGCTAAGGTTAAATCGGCCCTAGAAGAAGAACAAATGAACAAATCTTTGGTCTAAGCTCAGGACCCACAGTATTACGAAAGGTTGATACTGATTGAGGGCCAGAAATTCTCCAACGTCATCAAGCTGGGAGAAATAATTGAGGAAGGTATTAAAACTGGTATAGTCACCTACTTTGAAGCATTACAGGCCACCAACAAGGCTCTGTAGTCTGGTGGCACATCCGAGAAGAGGGATGTGAGTGCCGTGATGGTCGCACAAAGAACAAAATCCCCAATAAAATACCAAACTTACCCATCACCTCCACTTACATATCTACCTACCCTAAATTACCCGGCACCCACACCCTCCTACCAAAATCCACCACCCATTTATCAATCATATCCACCTCCCACATATCAGACTACTTCACCCAGATACTCTTAACATGCGCATGTGTACTAGCTTATAATACTCAACCCTTCACTACCAATCACCTCCCACTTGCAAAAACTTTCCCAGACCTCGACCAACTTCAGTCGTAGACCTCTCTAACAATACATATGGCCATCACCAAACCAATTGACCAGTTGTATGAAAGACATAAAGCTGCTAGTTCTGTCACCCCTATCCCTGCCATAAATCCAGAAAATCCTTCCCAATGGGTCAACCCAAAAATGACCCGTGCGTACCATTCCGGCATGAAGGGGCATACCATTGACGAGTGTCTCTCACTGAAAGATAAGATCCCAACCCTGATCGACAACAAGATCATCATAGAAAAGGAACCTGCTCATCACAACAACCCTCTGCCTGACCAGAAGGGTCGATGCATTCACATGATCGAGATCGAAGGTGATTCGGATCCCAAAGGGTTGATTTGATTGATTGTTGAGGGTGATGAGCCAAAGAAACCAACAGTTACACTTAACCTGA
The DNA here is from genome assembly GCA_034376525.1 of Nicotiana benthamiana. Taxonomy (NCBI): domain Eukaryota; kingdom Viridiplantae; phylum Streptophyta; class Magnoliopsida; order Solanales; family Solanaceae; genus Nicotiana; species Nicotiana benthamiana. The sequence continues at coordinate 116,978,156 of CM067340.1, forward strand.
TTGTTTTCCAGATCCATCCCTCTGGGAACGATGAAGTAAACATGTCTATACCACTCGATTTTAAAGCACCTTCTTCTGCAAAGGCGCTCGGACAAACTGAAGTCGACTTTGGAGTTCCAAAAGCACCTGCGCCATTTAAAGTTGTTGTGTTACCTGTAAGGGTGCTAATTCCGGTAGCAATGATAGACATAACACCATTCCGTTCAAAGGACATATAGTGGGATTACACAGTTGAAGCCAGAAGGGAAGAGAAAACCAATTCTAGAGAAATAGTTGTTGCACAAGGTATGAACAGAACTGGCAGAGTTTACACTCCAGAACACCTAGCTGAATCCAGTAAGTAAGCCTCTGGACGGCCTATTGAAACTGGTCACAATGATCCTTGGAGAAAGATACAAGAAAAGGAGTACTTAGTTGTCGAACAACTGCATAAAACACTGGCACAATATCCATCCTAGATCTTCTCCAGAGCTCTGATGCACACAAGAATGACTTGATGAAGATACTGAGTGAGGCATATGTGCCCAACAACATAACTGTTGGAGAAATGGCGAACATGGTAGGGCAAGTATTGGAGAATCATAAAATCACCTTTCACGAAGATGAGCTGCCACTAGAAGGGCTGAGTCACAACAAGGCACTGCACATCACTGTGCAATGTGAGGATTATTTCATTGCTAAAGTCCTGATCGATGAAGGATCCAGCCTCAACATATGTCCGTTGATAACTCTCAGAACATTGGGAAAGAGCCTGCATGAGATCCAAGATGGGGCCATTAATGTCAAAGCCTTCGATATGTCCTAAAAGTACACTATTGGTGGAATCTGTTTATGCCTACAAATGGGACCAACTTGGTTCGACGTTGACTTTCAGGTGATAGACGCCTCAGCATACTACAACTTGCTATTGGGGCGACAATGGATTCATGCTGCCGGAACTGTAGCATCAACCCTATATCAGGAAGTGAAGTTCGAATGAAATCACCAAGAGGTTATTATTCATGGATATGGTAGCAACCCCATATATAGTCATAGACCATCCTGATGATTGAAGGAAGAAGGAGAATAGGCGGAGAAACCTACCACCACATCGAGCAGGTCAACACTGTGGACAAAGATAAATGGTAGGACAACAAGATCGAGAATATCTTGAACTGGTGTGGATATGAGCCTAGAAAGAGACTTGGAAAAAATCTCTAGGGAATCACAAGCCCATCAAGCTGAAGAAACATGGTACTACTTTTAGTTTGGGGTATGAATACACCAGGAAAGAGTTCGATGAATGGTCGCCACCATGGCGCATTCCCTAATACCCATTAGAGCATCCTATACCTCGTCTGGCTAAACTTTCCGACCAGCAGATATCATATATGGGTCACAGAAGAAGAAGAGGCATTGGCGGAAATGACGTGTCGACGCCCCCTTTTCCGACTGAAAGAAGCAAAATCAGGTTTACGACATTATGAAAAAAAACTCTTATTCCCATTTGGGAATTGGGTATTGGAATTTGAAGAGTCGGCACCTAATGATTATAGTGCATTAGGACACTTTTAAGAAGAAGAGAGTATTTTTTGAAAGAAAATCAGAGTTCGGGCAAGTTCTTGAAATTATCTCGAGGGGAAGGTGTTAGGCATCCCTCAAGATCCACTAGTGTGGTTCCCGGCCGTGCTAATTGTGACTTTAATAGGAAACAAGGCAATAAACAAATAAGGGTTGCATATAGAGCATTCAAAAAACTTGAGAATTTTGAAAAGGGGAAAGGCATAATTTAAATAAAAGGATAATGGAGGATTAATTTAAAAGGCATTACTTTAGGAAAAATGTTTAAATAAAGCAAGCAAAAGAGAAAGAGGTCATAGGTTTGAATATAATATGGATCATTCGATACAATATCCCGCACATATTCCCAAAGAGGGATCGATTTATGATATTATTGCGCCGTCATCATCTCCATATTCTACCCTTCCCACCCCGTTAAGGTACTTAAATGCGTTTGGTCTCGTTTACTTATTACATGCTAGTACCCGTCCCAACCTATTAGTCCCGGGGTATTAAGACTTCTAATCTTAAGAGGGGGAGAGAAAGATAAGACATATATGGAGTTCAAAGGTAAAAATACTAAGCGTCAACCAAAACAAATAGCATATAAAGGTAGACAAATCAGACATTCAAAGGCTCATATAAAACCTCGTAAGCCATAACATTAATCACTCTAGCATGACTTACAAATAGTGATTTGGTCTTAATATTAAAGCTGATCGCGAATAGATTAGTTAAACACATAAAGCTGGATAATAAATCTGCTTTGAGCCCCTCGTGTTCGGTTATTAGAACTTGGAATGATTTAAAACCAAAAAATTTAGAGAAAAACATTAACTTCAGACGTAGATATGTAAAGAGGATTTAGAGTCTGCAGAAAGTTCAGAAATGGTTTACAAACTAGCCAAACTGCTTAAAGAAAGTTTTCAAAAGAGCCCTGAAGCGTAAACTTAGGTAGGCAAAGTTAATTCTTAAAACTGTAGGTTTGGAATTTAAAAGACTCTGAAATGACATAAAAGGGGCAGACTTTGAGCGTTTTAGAAAATAGACAGATTTAGGGCAAACTGTATTGAAAACGTTTAACAAATCAGGCGATGCTAAAAACCTCATATGCAGGATACACTGATCTTATCACTTTTAGTTCTTTTAAAGGGGCCTACGGATTGCCTAACATTTTTATGCGATTCCTATAGACATGGTTTCTAGGTGTGATGCAATATGTAAATCTTATATGCATAATTTCTAAATGAGATGCAACATTAAAAAGCCTATAGGCATGATTTCTATATGAGATGCAATATGTAAACTTATAGGCATAATTTCTAAATGAGATGCAACATTGAAAAGCCTATTGGCATAATTTCTATATAAGATGCAATGTGTAAATCTTATAGGCATAATTTCTATATGATTGATGCAATATTGAAAACCTATAGGCATGATTTCTATATGAAATCAATATCGAAAACCTATAGGCATAATTTCTGAATGATATGAAATAATGTAAACTTTATAGGCATAATTTCAATATGATTGATGAAATATTGAAGAACTATATGCATGATTTCTATCTGATTGCAGTATCGAAAACCTATTGGCATAGTTTCTGTATGAGATGCAATAATGTAAACCCCTCCCATACCCTTTTCACTACATCCCCAAATTCTTTGTACAAGGCTGGTTTACATAGTGAAAGAAAAATGCTAAGGAAATAAATACATCAAAGCTAAACGGACCCCAGGAAGCCCAAAGCAACCTTAATGTCCAACATATGCATTTTACCAAATCCAGGCTCCGAATTCTAAGGCTTTCTCTTAGAGTGTTTCAAAGTTCCAAAGGTTTTCAGGGGAAACCCATGCAATGCGTACACCCTAAATGATTAGAGTAGTGCAAAGTGTGGAATTACCAGCCCTCACGCATCCAAGTTCAGAGGAGACTCGATGGTCCCTAAGCATGGCTTACAAGAGGGGTGGGGGGTGGGGTAGGACCTAAAGAACTTAAGAGCAAGTGTAAAAGTGAAGGATTAGAGGAAGACCAATTCAAAGGTGGTCATACCTAGCCATGAATGGGACTAGCACACCCCTGACCCTTTACATGGTTTAACAAATAAGAGCAGACTTACAATAAGTCAGACTTAAGCCTGTATGGTGATTAGGACACAAATAGACCTTAGTCAAAGCTCAACACATAATGGGGGTTAAGGGAGTGAGATTACTTTGAGTATAGGTTGAGAACAACATGGTTCTGAACTAGGAATAGCAATGGAGTGCCATCCTAGTTTAAAATGCAACTCATACACAAACAAGGAGTAATGGAGTAAGGGTCACATAAGAACATTTGCAACAGTCAGAATTAAACTAGAGGGATTTGGGAAAGGGATGTATAGGAATGTAATCATACACAGACATAGCATCGAAAGCATGGGGATATGGGGTAGGGATGTGCATACTGAAATTTAACTACACACTGAACATAAACAAACATGGGGGGAAGGGGTAAGTAAACATGTAGTTTGGAGTTAATATGTGAATCAAGAACTTACCAGTTGTAAAGCTCAAATAGTAGAGCAAATAGGGTAGGTGAGACCTTATAGTTTAGCCTTGGCTTTCAACCGGCTAAACTCGAGCAGTAGAACAAGTAACAGAGCAGAACAGAGAAGAGAAGAGAGAGTTTTGGGTGAGTGAAACTTAGGATTGTTCGTGTTTTGAAGTGAAAAGAGGTGGGGGATTTTATAGCATGAAAGTAAGCAACCAATAAGGCAAGAAAATAATTTAACATCACTAATAATCAATTCGGGAAGCGGTTTCCTCTAATTAAGGAATCAGACTTGAGGTAAATAAACCAAGCTTTATTTTTGGGAAGAGAATCAAGAATAAGTTATAAAATACAGGGTAAATACATGTATGGGTTTTAAAATTCACACGGTTTAACACATAAGGCAAGTCAATCACATAGAGAATCAAGGAATTTGAGATACAAATTGATACTGAACTTAGTCAAAGAGCAGGTTCAAATTAAAGAATCAAGTAAGTTTGTAAGAAATCAATTCCCAAAATTAGGGTTATTCAGAAAAGGGGGAAAATATGACAATATAAAGAGGTGCACAAATTCAAACATGCAAGACTCAAATTGGTAGAACAAATAATGTAATCAAAGAGCTGAAGCACATAGGTAAGAGATCAGAAGAAGCTAGGATTTACACACGTAGCAAGCAATTTCACAGAGAGAAACGAAAAGACCCCTAAAGCTTAGGGTTTTCATCACATACCGAGTGTAGAGAAGAAGCATAGATGAAGATGAACTTAGGAAGATAAGCATAAGGAAAATAGAGAACACAGTAAAACATTTAACTCGGAAACCCTATAAATACAATAGTAAATAAAATACATAGGATCCAAAGTATAAAATACTCAGAAATTACAGTAAAGTATGAAAGAAATCACAATAGAGCAGATAAAGCAAAGAAATTGAAGAAACCCTAAATTTTAGGAAGACGAACATTTTGAAAACAAAGTCAGCGAAGAAATGTGAGAGATATTTTGAAACATTAGAAAATAACTAGGATCTAGAGTAGATCGTGAAGATAAACATAGAGAAAACCTTGAAAATTAGGGTTTCAGAGAGAGAACCATAGAGACATGAGAAAGCTTGGAACATACTGATTATGAGTCATTAATGGACTCACAACATCAAAGCTTGCCGGAGAGAGACCGGACATGGCCGTAAAACTCCAGTCGAAGGACCTCTGAGTCGATAGTCTTCAAGATAGGGCTTCGATCTTCGAACAAAAGAACCATAGGAGGTAGGGAGTGGTGGTTACAGGTGTTTTGAAGCTTGAGAAGCCATAAATGCCGGTGAAATGGAGCCAGAGAATGGCTAGGGTTCAGAAGGGGTTGAGAGCGTCGGTGAGGGGATACAAGAGCGGCTGAATGTAGAGAATGAGTAGGGTTTTAGGGGGTGTTTGGTTTAATTATGGCAGGCTTCATGTGGACCGTTGATCTTAATGATCAACGGCCATGATATAAAGTGGGAAAAGGACAAGTTAATTTGGACGGGTTTGGATCGGGTAATTTCAAAATTGGGTAGCGTAATTGGGGGCTGAAATTGGGTTATAATTGAAACAAAAAGGGGCCTATGATTTAAATAGCAATTTTCCCGAATTTGAATTTTATAAAATAGTAAATGATACTGTAAAAATCAAATTAGAATAATGGTTAATAATTAATGTATAAGTATTAATTTAAAAATTTTAGGAATGATTTGTAGTTAAAATACTTATTAAATCGAGAAATAGGCTAAAATTGAAATTTTATGCAATTTTAGTTTAGAAATACCTAATGAACTTGTTAAATTATGTAAATTATATTTTTATGTAAATGAGAGGATAAAATATATTACTCACAAAAATAAAAAATTTAGGGACTAAGTATTGGATTTTATAGTGCAAAATAAGTCATAAATTGATTTTAAAAATCTTGAAAAATGCCAAAAGCCTTTGTGGATGCTTACGTATGCACCTATATGATATTTTGGGAATATTTTGAGTATAGAGATATATCGGGAAAAATTGGGTATCAACAGCTACCCCTCTTTACCCGAGGATGATGAAAGAGTTGTCGGGTAAAGACAAGATAACCAATTTTGACTGAAGACGGCGACTGTAAGAGAATTTTGACCGTGCTCCGGCTTGTGAGATGCCTATATATCCCTAGTTTTCCAGGAATCAACCCATATGTAGTTCGGGAACCATTGGCGGAATATGCCGATGGAAGTTCGGAAAAGACGGATGCAACGTGGTTTGAGATTTGACAAGGGTTCAGGGGTCGGATGGCTGTGAAAAACTGGAGCAGGATCGCTCCTGCTGATATGGCCGTGAGCCAGCCGGTGTACCTATAAATGAACGATGTGCGTGTATATTGCAATATTTAAATGTGATGCAAGTTCCCATCGGACCATGAATGTTGTCTTTGGACGATCAGGATGGTGTCCTCTGACTGTGATGTCTTGGGATACGAAGAGCATAAAAGTAAAGATTCTCAGGCCAAGAAATGGTGTTCTCAGGCCATGCAGGATGTGCCGCCGAACTATGACGCCTTTGAATCCGTTGGCGATATTTCAGCCCATGAGAAGGTGGCAATATTTCAGCCGAATGAATGCAAGGGTGGCGATGTTTCAGCCAAAGCGCAAATTTAAAATGTGGGGTGGCGATATTTCAGCGAAATGAGATAGGGTGGCGATTTTTCAGCCAAATGTAAAATTAAGGAGGTAGAGCTTAACCTCGTAAGGTAGAGAATAGCCTTATGCAATGCAGGATGGAGATAAAGCTTAGTCTCGAAAGGCAGCGAATAGCTTTATGCAGGATGAAGGTAGAGCTTAACCTCGGAAGGCAGAGAATAGCCTTATGCAAAGATGAAAGATGGAGACAGAGCTTAGTCTCGAATGGCAGAGGATAGCCATATGCAGGATGGAGGTAGAGCTTAACCTCAGAAGGAAGGTACTATCCTTATGCAAAATGCAAGGTGGAGACAGAGTTTAGCCTCAAAAGGCAGAGAATAGCCTTATGTAAGATAGAGGTAGAGCTTAACCTCGGAAGGCAGAGAATAGCCTTATGCAAAATGCAAGATGGAGAAAGAGCTTAGTCTCGAAAGGTAGAGAATATCCTTATGCAGGATGGAGGTATAGCTTAACCTCGGAAGGCAGAGAATAGGCTTATGCAATGCGAAAATGTAAATGAGAAGACAGTAATGATTTTCTTTGCTGGGAGATGATTGCGATATCATGACTACTGGGGAAATATTGGATGTAGATAGTAAACTTTCGTGACGTAAGTAATCACTTTGGGAGCTTCGGTTCCTTAAAGCTCATGCATCGCTCATTTGTATCCTGAATTCCTGCATCCAAAGAAAAATTGTGAGTTCTGTAAAGGGGGAGGTTAGTTCGTATCCCTCGGCTCGTGACGTCCTATGCCATTTGGGGTAGCGTTGCTGAACGATATTGATCCGAATGGTTTCATGCAAAAGATTGGGCAAACATGATGCAAATGTATATATAAGTGAAGAAAACAATAATTTTTGTTTAATGATGAACCAACAACTGCAACGTGGTTCAAGACACGACAACCTTGCTTGCTCCGAAATTTTGAGGGTCCTCCTCAAAATTCTGCCCTAGTTTACTTGGCTGGCGCTGTTGACGGCGGTGCTGAATGACTGAAAGCCGAATCCTCAGATTTTGAGAGTCTTCCACAAAATTCTGCCCCATTTTTCTGGGTCAATACAGATGCAAATGCTTGGTAAGTTGACTTCGAAATTTTGAGGGTCCTCCTCAAAATTTACTCCAGTTTCAAATGCGGGGAAAATGGGATTTTATTAAAATGTGACTGAACCCATAAGGCTGCCTATGTATCCCCTCTTAAACGGGAATCAGTTCAGGTGTAGTTCAAATTATGTCATAAAAGAAAACATGTGATCAAATATAATATCTTTTCACTACGTCTGAGTTGATAGGCTTCGGCCAGACTTCTCCGTCCATTTCTGCCAGAATGAGGGCTCCTTCAGTCAGAATCCGGCGAACCATGTACGGACCCTACCAGTTGGGATAGAATTTACCTTTGGCTTCATCTTGATCTGGAAATATCTTCTTCAACACCAGCTGTCCTGGTGTAAACTTCCTTAGTCAAACTCTCTTGTTGAAGGCTCTGGACATTCTATTCTAATATAATTGACCGTGACAGACATCATTCATTCTCTTTCCATCAATGAGGGCTAACTGTTCGTAGCGACTTTTGACCTATTCTGCATCATCTAATTTTGCTTCTTGTATGACCCTTAAGGATGGAACTTTTACCTCAGCGGGAATGATTGCCTCTGTACCATAAACCAGCATGTAAGGAGTGGCGCCGATTGATGTGCGGACCGTGGTACGATAATCTAATAAAATGAACGACAATTTCTCATTCCACTTCTTATGCTTTGCAATCATTTTCTTTAGTATCTTCTTGATGTTCTTATTGGCTGCTTCTACAGCTCCGTTTATCTGATGTCTATAAGCCGTAGAGTTCTTATGTTTTATTTTGAATGTTTCACACATTGCTTTCATTAGGTCGCTATTAAGGTTAGAGCCATTGTCGGTGATGATCGACTCTGGAACCCCAAACCGACAAACCATACGACCTCGGACGAAATCTGTGACTACCTTTTTGGTGACTGCCTTGTATGATGCTGCTTCTACGCATTTGGTAAAGTAATCGATTGCCACTAATATGAACTTGTGCCCATTTGACGCAGCTGGCTCTATTGGTCCAATGACGTCCATTCCTAAAGCGGCGAACGACTATGGTGAGCTTGTTGAAATAAGCTCATTTGGAGGCACCTTTATCATATCTACATGTACTTGAAATCGGTAGCATTTTCAGACGTATTGAATGCACTCAGTCTCCATAGTCATCCAAAGCATCGACAAACTCGTTCTGTGTTCTTGGAACATGCTGGAACTCCTTCTTTTTGAATCTTTTCCTTAACTCCTACACATGGTGTAGATAGAGGAGTATCTTGTAATTTTTTGTTGCCCATTCGTCTCGGACCTGATGTATGAGTAAGTTCGAATCTCTGATCACTAGTAGTTACTGAACATTCATGTCAATCGCCAGCTTGATCCCTAAGATACATTCTTCTTACTCAGCCATATTGTTGGTACAGGGGAATCAGAGCTTGGCGGACACCAGGTAATGCTGACCAGTTTCTGACACCAAAACCGCTCCTATACCTACTCCTTGGAAGTTTGCGGCTACGTCAAAAAAAATCCTCTAACCATCATAGGATTCGGCAATATCTTCTCCTATGAAGGTTATCTCTTCATCCGGAAAATACATTTTTAGTGGTTCGTATTCTCCTCCTACAGGATTCTCGGCGAGGTGATCTTCCAGGGCCTGTCCTTTGACCGCCTTCTGGGCGACATAGACAATATCAAATTTGCTCAACAAGATTTTCCACTTGGCGAGCTTGCCAGTGGGCATGGGCTTCTGGAAAATATACTTCAGTGGATCCATCCTTGATATGAGGTAAGTAGTGTAAGCACAGAAATAATTCCTCAATTTCTGAGCTACCAAGGCCAAAGCACAACAAGTGCGCTCTAGTAAGGAATATCGAGCCTCGTAAGGGGTAAATTTCTTGTTGAGGTAGTAAATAGCTTTCTCCTTCCTTCCTCTTTCTTCATTTTGTCCTAAAACACAACCAAATACCCCGTCCAATGTTGCGAGATAAAGCAGTAGAGGTCTCTCTGGCTCAGGCGAAACCAGGACCGGCGGTATTGACAAGTATTCCTTGATTCTGTCGAAAGCCTTTTGTCAATCATCAGTCCATTTAGTGGCGGTGACTTTCTTTAGCATTTTGAATATGGGTTCACAAATGATAGTGGACTGAGCGATGAATCAGCTGATGTAGTTGAGCCTCCCTAGAATGCTCATTACCTCTTTCTTGTTCTTTGGCTGTGGAAACTCTTGAATGGCTCTGACCTTTGACGGATCCAGTTCTATTCCTCTACCACTCACAATGAAAACCAATAATTTTTCGACCGGGACCCAGAATGCACACTTGGCGGGGTTCAGTTTCAGGTTATATCTCCTCAGTCTGTTAAAGAATTTTCTCAAATCTTCTAGGTGATCTGCAACTTTTCTTGATTTAATGATGACGTCTTCCACACCTCGATCTCCTTGTGTATCATATCATGAAAGATTGTGGTCATGGCTCCCATGTAAGTAGCATCAGCATTCTTCAAACCGAAAGGCATCATTCTGTAACAATACATCCCCCATGGTGTGATGAATGCCATTTTCTCTGCATCCTCTTCATCCATCAATATCTTATGGTACCCAACAAAACAATTGATGAATGACTGCAGCTCATGTTTGGCACAATTGTCGATCAGTATCTGTATATTTGGCAAGAGAAAGTCATCTTTGGGACTGGCCCGGTTGAGATCCCGGTAGTCGACACAGACTCTAACCTTCCCATCCTTCTTTGGCACCGGAACAACATTGGCTAACCATGTTGGATACTCCAGTACTCTGAGAACCCTGGCTTTGACTTCCTTTGTGACTTCTTCTTTGATTATCAAACTCATGTCTGGTTTGAATTTTCTGAGTTTCTGCTTGACCGGCGGGCATGTTGGATCTGTCGGCAACTTGTGAGCCACAATGGACGTGCTGAGACTGTTCATATCATAATACGCCCAGGTGAATATGCTGACTCGTGTTTCCTTGGTATTTTCGGCATCTCCCAGATTAATGGCCTCAGTTTCTTCTAGATTGGACTTAGGTTTGTTCTCAAAATTTTCGACCTCTTTAACAACCTCTTATGGTATTTCATCCTCTTCTGAATCAATGTCCGATTGTTGCATTGCCTCGTTGCAAGTTATAGTTGTGGGTTCATCATCAAGATACGTAATAGTAATGCTGTGTAAAATAAAGTAAATGGTAGAGAAAATAAATGAGAGCGAAATATAAATATAAACTTGGAAAATGCTTTAATTAAATTCATAATTGTCTGAAACATTGTAGCTCTTTTTCAAAACTAAAGACAATGCTGAAAAGTAAAAAAGTCAACTAAAAGTAAAGTGCGATGCATATGTGTCGTTTAGCCTTGCTACCCCGAGGCTCTACGGGCACTGGTGGTCCTGATTGACCAATTGGTGAGGTTCTCCCCTCGATTCACAGCTTGATTGGAAGGGTCTTCCTCCCCTTCCTCCTCAAAGGTAATACTACAATCCATATCATCGTTAAAAAATAGGTTCTTCATGGCCGCCAACATCTAATTTTCCTGTGATATGGCATCAACGGGCTGAAAGATCTGCTCTAACTGAGGTAGAGGGTGCTCCAATGGGTAGTAGTTACTGCGCCATGGTGGCAACCAATGCTAGAAATCCTCCTAAGTGTATTTGTAACCCAGACCAAAAGTGGTCCCATGCTTCTTCAAATGGATAGGCTTGGTGATACCCTAGAGATTCTTGCCATGCCCATTTCTGGGCTCGTATCCGCTCCATTTCAGAAAGCTCTCGATTTTGCTATCCCACCACTTATCCTTGTATGTGGCATTGATTCGTTCGATGTGATGGTATGTTTATTCACAATTTACTTCTCCCTCCAATCATCGGGATTGCGTGGTAACTGTATATGGGGTTGCTACAGTCGCCATGAATGATTACTTCTTGATGATTCAACACAAATTTCACGGCTTGATGCAATGTTGATGCCACAGCCCCAACGGCATGGATCCAAGGTCGTCCTAGCAATAAGTTTTAGGATGTTGGTACGTCAATGACTTGGAACTCAACATCGAACCAGGTGGGCCCCATCTACATGAACAAACTGATTTCTCCAATGGTAGACCTATGAGATCCATTGAAAGCTTTGACATTGATAGCCCCGTCTTTGACATAGTGCAACCCATTGCACAATGTCTTGAGAGTCACCAACGGACAAATGTTGAGGCTAGATCCCCCATCGACTAGAATCCTGGTGATAAGATGATCCTCGCATTACGCAGTGATGTGCAATGCTTTGTTGTGACCAAGCCCTTCCGGTGGCAATTCATCTTCGTTGAAGGTGATCTTATGGCATTCTAGTATCTGTCCCACCATGTTTGCCATTTCTCCTCTTGTTATGTTGCTGGGGACATAAGCTTCACTTAGTATCTTCATCAAGGCATTTTATGTGCCTCAGAACTCTGTAAAAGTGCCAAGATAGAGATATGTGCCGGAGTCTTGTTCAATTGCTCAACGATCGAATACTCCTTAACCTGTATCTTTCTCCAGAGATCATCAGGTCCAGTTTCAATAGCTCACCTGGAAGCTTGCTTGCTAGACTCGGCCAAATGTTCCGCGGTATAGACCCTGCCTATCCTAGTCATTCCTTGTGAGGCGAATGTTTCTCCAGTACGTGTCTTTCCTTTTCTTCTAGACTCAGCGGTTCAATCCCAAGGTATATCATTTGTTTGGAACGGGGTCACGTCTATCATGGAGACTAGAATAGGTCCCATGGGAGGCAACACAACAACTTCAAACGGTGTATGGCAGGCTTCATGTGGACCGTTGATCTTAATGATCAACGACCATGATTTAAAGTGGAAACGGGGCAAGTTAACATGGACGGGTTTGGATCGGGTAATTTCAAAGTTGGGTAGTGTAATTGGGGGTTAAATTGGGGGATGAAATTGGGTTATAATTGAAACAAAAAGGGGCTTCGATTTAAATAGCCATTTTCCCCAATTTGAATTTTATAAAATAGTAAATGATACTATAAAAATCAAATTAAAATACTAAATAATGTATAAGTATTAATTTAAAAATGCTAGGAACGATTTTGTAGTTAAAATACTAATTAAATCGAGAAATGGGCTAAAATTACAATTTCATGCGATTTTAGTTTAGAAATACCTAATGAACTTGTGAAATTATGTAAATTATATTTTTATGTAAATGAGAGGATAAAATACATTACTCATAAAAATAATAATTTTTGGTACTAAATATTGAATTTTATAGTGCTAAATAAGTCATAAATTAATTTTACAAATCTTGAAAAATGTAGAAAAATACAAAAAACCTTTGTGGATGCTTACCTATGCATCTATATGCTATTTTGGGAATATTCTGAGTATGGAAATATATGGGGAAAATTGGGTATCAACTTGAGGAATCTATTTCTAGAAGATGACAATATGGACTATTGTGTCATTTTTAAGGAGGAGGGAGAGGAAGGCCCTTCTGTACGAGCTGTAAACTGAGGAGAAAGCCTCAACAATTGGTCCATCAGAACCACCAGGGCCCAGAAAGCTTCAGGATAGCAAGGCTAAACAAAGTGCCATGCATTACATTTTACTTTTTGCTAGTTGATTTCCTTTCCGTATTTTCTTTAATTACGAAAAGATCCCCGATGTTCAAAACAATTATGAAATTTAACCAAAGCATTTCAGTTTCTTATATATTTCGCTCTTATTGTTTTCACTATCATTTATTTTATTTACACATCATTACTATTACTTATCGTGATGATGAACAAACGATTGTGACTTGCAACGAGACAACGCAACAAACGAATATAGATTGAGAAGAGGTTGTTAAAGAAGTTGAGGATTTTGAGAATAGGCCTAAGTCTAACCTGGATGAAACTGAGGTCGTTAACTTGGGAGATATAAAGAAAGTCAAAGAAACGCGCATCAGTATCCACTTGTCACCACCAGAGAAAACAAAGTACATGGAATTTCTAAGGGAATATCATGACATATTCGCTTGGCCATATGATATGACTGGTCTCAATACATCCATTATAGTTGACAAACTGCCAATAGATCATGCCCACCGGTAAGAAGTTACCAAATAGGCCAAAGCCAAGGTTCTCAGGGTAGTGGAATATCCGACATGGTTAGCCGATATTGTGCCTGTACCGAAGAAAAATGGGAAGGTTAGGGTATGTGTTGACTACCAGGATCTCAACCGGGCCAATCCCAAAGACGACTTGCCCTTTCCAAACATACACATTCTTATTTACAACTGCACTAAGCATGAGCTGCAGTCATTTGTTAATTATTCTTCTGGGTATCATTAGATATGGATGGATGAGGAAGATGCAGAGAAAATAGCTTTCATCACGGCGTGAGGGATGTATTGTTACAAGATGATGCCATTTGTGTTAAAGAATGATCGTGCCTGCACCATCAGGGACATGAATACTATGACATGATACACATGGAGATCGGGGTGTATGTAGACGACATCATCATCAAATCCAAGAGAGGCGCAGAACACATGGAAGATCTGAGGACATTCTTCAACAGAATGAGAAGGTATAATCTGAAATTAAATCCCGCCAAGTGTGCATTTGAGGTTCCTAACTAAACATTACTGGGGTTCATCGTGAGTCATCGAGGAACATAGTTGGATCCATCAAAGGTTAAGGCCATTCAAGAATTTCCAATACCGAAGGACACGAAGGATGTGATGAGTTTCCTAGGGAGACTAAACTATATTAGCCGGTTCATGCTCAGCCCACTGTCATTTGCGAACCCATCTTTAATATGTTGAAGAAGACGCTGATACCAAACGGACCGATGATTGTTAGAAAGCCTTTGACAAAGTCAAGGAATACTTGTCAACGTCGCCAGTTTTGGTCGCACCAGAACCAGGTAGACCTCTATTTCTATACCTTGCAGTATTGGATGGAGCATTCGGTTGTGTTCTGGGACAACATGATGAAACAGGGAGAAATGAGCAAGAGATATACTATCTCAACAAAAAGTTCACCCCGTACGAGGCCCGGTATTCTCTATTAGAGCGCACCTGCTGTGCTCTGACTTGGGTAGCTCAGAAATTGAGGCATTATTTCTGTTCCTACACTACTAATCTCATATCAAGAATGGACCCGTTGAAGTATATCTTTCAGAAACACATGCCTACTGGCAAGCTAGCTAAGTGGCAAATCCTGCTAAGTGAATTTAACATTTTTTACGTAACTTATATGGCACTCAAAGGACAAGCCTTGTCAAATCATCTCGCCGAGAATCCCGTGGACGGAGTATACGATCCTCTAATGACGTATTTTCCTGATGAAGAGGTATGTTTCGTAGGAGAGGATATTGCAGAATCCTACGATGGGTGGAGAATGTTTTTTGATGGAGCAACAAATTTCAAAGGAGTTGGAATAGAAGCAGTCTTAGTATCAGAAACTGGCCAACAATACCCGGTATCCGCCAAAATAAGGTTCCCATGCACCAACAATATGGCCGACTATGAAGCCTGCATCTTGGGGCTCAAATTGGCCATTGACATGAATGTTCAGGAACTGCTAGTAATCGGAGATTCAAATCTGCTCATACATCAAGTTCGAGAAGAGTGGGTAACCAAGAACCCCAAGATACTTCCTTATCTGCATCACAATCAGGAGTTGAGGAAGAGATTCACAAAAACAGAGTTTTAGCATGTCCCCCGAGTACAGAATAAGTTCGCTGATGCATTGGCTACCCTACTATCCATGATCCAACATCCAGACAAGAAGTTCATTGATCCCATCCTGGTAAATATTTATGATCAATCAGGCTAATGTGCTCATGTCGAGGAAGAATCAGACGGAAAACTATGATTCTATGACATTAAGGAGTACTTGACAATAGGAGAATATCCAGAACTTGCTAACGCTACTCATAAGCGCACCCTTCGGTGGTTGTCTAACAATTTCTTTCACAGCGGAGGGATCCTGTATAGGAGGACCCCCGATTTTGGATTACTAAGGAGTGTCGAAGCAAAGGAAGCATCATAGTTATTAGAAGAGGTTCATGCACGGACTTGTGATCCGCATATGAATGGTTTTGTCTTAGCTAAAAAGATACACCGAGCAGGATATTTTTGATGACTACGGAAACGGACTGCATCCAGTATGCTCACAAATGCTATCGCTGTCAGATACATGCAGATATGATAAAGGTGCGTCCAAATAAGCTTACTGCAACAAGCTCACCATGGTCGTTCGTCGCTTGGGTAATGGATGTCATCGGACCTATCGAGCCTGCCGGACCAAATGCACAAGTTCATTCTGGTGGCCATTAATTATTTCACCAAATGGGTCGAAGTAGCATCATATAAAGTAGTAATCAAGAAAGTTGTTGCAAATTTCGTCCGCGATCGTATTGTTTGTTGGTTCAAAATTCCATAATCAATCATTATGGATAATGGTTCCAATCTCAACAGTGACCTGATGAAAGCAATGTGTGAAGCATTCAAGATTAAACACAAGAACTCTACTGCCTACATGCCTCAAATGAATGGAGCTGTAGAAGCGGCCAACCAGAATTTCAAGAAGATACTGAGGAAAATAATAGAAAAGCATAAGCAAAAGCATGAGAAACAATCATTTGCTGTATTGGGATACCAAACCATAGTTCGCATATCAACCGGGGCAACTCCATATATGTTAGTTTACGGTATAGAGGCAGTCATTTCTGCCGAGGTGGAAATTACTTCCTTAAGGATCATACAGGAAGTCGAACTTGACGATGCAAAATGGGTAAAAGGTTGCTACGAGAAATTAACCCTTATAGATGGAAAAATAATGAATGCAGTTTTCCATGGTCAATTGTATCTGAATAGAATGTCCAGAGATTTCAACAAGAGAATCAGGCTGAGAAAGTTTACACCAGGGCAGCTGGCGCTGAAGAAAATATTCCTGCATCAAGATGAAGTTAAAGGGAAATTCTCTCCCAACCGGCTAGGTCCGTACATAGTTCACAAAGTCCTAATTGGAGGAGCCCTCATACTTGCAGACATGGACGGAGAAGTCAAGTCGAGCCAGTCAATTTAGATGCAGTGAAATGATACTATGTGTAATCATTTATGATCTCCTTATGATGTAATTTGAACTACGTCTGACTTGATTCCCGTTTAAGAGGGGATACGTATGAAGCCCTATGGATTCGGTCACAATTTAATAAAAGTTCCATCTTACCCCGCTATTGGAAACTGTGGCATAATTTTAAGGGGGGCCTTTAAAATTCCGAAGTTGATTTCAACCATTCATTGCACGCAACCTTCGAAAGCACCAGCCTAGTAAAATGGGGCATAATTTTGAGGAGGACCCTCAAAATTCCGGAGCAAGAGAGGTTGCAATGTCTTGAGCTGCATCGCAATCATTGTATCATCTAAAATAAAACTATTTTTGACTGTATATCTACATAACATTTTTACTAAATCATGCATGATTATTATCAAAATTTCTTTGTTTAGCAACGCTACCGCAATAAAAACACAACGTCGAGCAGGACGAGCAAAGGCCATGCGAAGACGAACTAACCTTCCCCCTTTTTTTACAAAACTCACGATTTTCTTTAGATGCAGGCACTCAATTCTCAATATCATTAGATATATTTATGCAGTCATACTTTTAAAGGATACAACTCTCAGAACCATCGCCCATTAACAATGGCTACCTGCACACGGTATCTCCAGTAGCCACAATGATGCAATCAACTATCACCTATCAGCTAATAGATTTCATTACTATTCGCCTTTTATTTTCTGCATTGCATATGGCTACTATTCTGCCTTCCGAGGTTAAGCTCTACCTCCATCTGCATTTTCTGCATTGCATAAGGCTACTTTTCTGTCTTTAGAGGTTAAGCTCTACCTCCATATGCATTTCCTTCATTGCATAAGGCTACTTTTCTCCCTTCTGAGGTTAATCTCTACCTCCATCTGCATTTCCTGCATTGCATAAGTGTACTTTTATGCCTTTCGAGGTTAAGCACTACCTCCATCTGCATTTTCTGCATTGCATAAGGCTTTCTTTTCTACCTTCCTATGTTAAGCTCCACCTCCATCTGCATTTCCTGCATTGCATAAGGCTACTTTTCTGCCTTACAAGGTTAAGCTCTACCTCTATCTGCATTTCCTGCATTGCATATGGCTACTTTTTTGCCTTCCGCGACTAAGCATTGTCTCCATCTGCATTTCTTACATAGGGCTACTCTTCTGCCTTCCGAGGTTAAGCTCTACCTCCATCTCCATTTCCTGCATTGTATAAGGCTACTTGTCTGCCTTCCGAGACTAAGATCTGTCTCCATATGCGCATTTCCACATTGCATAAGGCTACTCTTCTGCCTTCCAAGACAAAGCTCTGTCTCCATCCTGCACGGCTGAAATATCGCCACCTTTATCTTCAATTCTGCACCAGCTGAAATATCGCCACCTTTATTTTATATTCTGCACCGACTGAGATATCTCCACTTCTTATCTTGCTTGGCTGAAATATTTCCTCTTTATTCTTCTTGCATGGCTAAAATATCTCCACCTTTCATTTACACATTGCATTGGCTGAAAGATCGCCACCTTCTGTATATCATGGGCCAAAAGATCGCCAAGTTGTCCAAAGGCGTCATTGTTCAGAGGCACCATTTTCATAGCCCGAGAAGACCATGACATTGCCTGAGGACCCCATTTTCTCTTTTTCATATCATTGTTCAAAGGAATCATAGTTTGGAGGCATTATTTCCATAGCCCGAGAACGTCATTTCATGGCCTACAAATCCTATATTATACGCTTCATGGCCCAGGACATCATGGTCTGAGGACATCATCCTACCTGTCCAAAAGCATTCATGGTCCAAAGGGAACTTGCATCATGTTTAAATTTATGCACAATATATGTTTGTATTGCTCACGTGCAAGTACACCGACTAGCAACGACTATCTCAGCAGGAGCGATCCCATTACGATTCCCGCAACCGATCAGATTTCAACTACCTTCCACAACCTAAACATTACGTCCGCCTTTGAAAATCTTCATCGGCAAATTCCGTCAATGGATCATGAATTACAGATGGCCTGATTCTTGTACGACAAGATATATGTAGGCAGCTCAAGAACTAGAGCTCGGTAAAAATTCTTTAGAAATTGCCTTTTTCGATCACAATTGGCCACCCTATCTTTACCCAATAATTTTTTCCAATTTTTTAAAATATTTTCAAAAGCAATTTATTGATTATTTTAGTACTACAAAATTCAATAATTATTTCCAAAATTATCATTTTTGGTGAATAACTTATTTTATTCTCATATTTATACCAAAATATAATTAAGGTAATTTTTACAAAGTTAAATTGCATGTAATTATAATTATAGCCTATTGTCTCGGGCCTTCCTCCGATGGGTTTTGTGTGATGGTGCTATAAACACCATTAGTGCTGAGATTCATAGCCAGGTTTCTCTCATTTCTCATTGGTTTCTTATGAAACCCTAATCTGTACCCAACCTCTTAAGTATCTATTTTTTTTATGATTTTTTAACTCACACCTTGGTATTTTACACTACTCTCTACTCGATCTTTACGAGTGTTCAAAATTTTAAACGTTTTGTTCCCTTTTTAAAACTAGGGTTTCTGAACCCCTTTAAAAATCACTTTATTTTCCAATTTTAAGTACTGACTCATGATTCTCAGTATTATTTTTTTAAACGATTTGCTTAAGTTTGATGTAACCCTAAATTTGTATGATTGTTGCATTATGTGACGACCCGACCCGTTGTCTCATGTGTTTCCGTCCCATTTTCCCCGTTTGATGCTTCTACATGTTTCATTATATGTATTTGATGAGTTTGAAGTAATTTGGATAGAGTTTGGTAAGAAATGAGACAATTAGTCTCTTTAAGGAGAGTTTGGTATGGAATAGTCAACCGGATGCTAACTTGTGAGTTAAAGGGCTCAGATGTGCTTTCTGATGATTTGTTTAGCTTATAGGGATGATTTTAAGCTTAGGAGCGCAATCAGAAGTAATTTTGGAGGCTCGGTGTAGAAGTTAGCCTATTTTGGCGAAGTTAGGATTTTGGCGATATCCGGTTGATAGGTGAGATTTTGATCCGAGGATCACAATGGAATTTTTGAGAGTTACAGTAACTTTGTTGAGTGATTTGGGATGTGTGTGCAAAATTTCAGTTGATTCGGATGTGTTTAGATCGGGTTTTTGATTGAATGTGAGTTTCGGAAGTTATAGTTAAACTTAGGCTTGAATCCATTGTGATTTGATGACTTTAATGTCATTTGATGTGTTTTTAGGATTGTAACAAGTTTGTATGAGGTTTTAGGATTGGTTGGTATTTTTGGTTGAGGTCCCGGGGGTGTCGGGGTGGTTTCGGATTGTCAATCGGACTATTTTTAGACTTTAAGGATTGCAGGTTTTTCAGTTATTGGTGTTGCAGATAGTTGTGCTTCGCGTTCGCATGGGTGAGTCACGAACGCGTATAAGGAATTTGAGGGTCAGGATTTTTGGCCTACACAACCGCACAGGAGAGATGGGTTCAAGTCAGCTTGAGGTCCCTGACCTTCGCGTTCGCGTAGGTTGTTTTGGTGGCATATGGAAATGTGGTCATCGCGAACGCGAGAGGACCCTCGCGTTCGCATAAAAGGAAATAACACCTGGGCATAAGGTTTTAATGATATTTCATCTGCGAACCTAAGTCATTTTCCTCCATTGTTGGGTATTTTTTGAGCTTCTTGGGAGAAATTGAAGAGCAATTCGAAGAGGATTGATTGGAGGTAAGTTTAATGGACCCGAAACAAGATTTAATTGTGGAATTAACCTAGAAATATATGGAATCTTAGCCAAAAGGGGAAGAACTAGGGATTGAAATTTTGAATTTTAAATTGGGATTTGATGGCCCATATGAGCTCCGATTTTTATGAATTTTATATGTATAGACTCGTGGCGAGGTAAGGATTGTATTGATGTAAAATTTGCTGGATTTTGAGAAGTGGGGTCGGGGTTCGGGTTTTACAAATTTCATGGTTTTTGATGTTTTTTTAGTCTTTTCGATTGGGTTATATTCCCTTAGCCTATTGTAAAGTATTTGTTGTGGTTTTGGCCAGATTCGATGCGCGAGGAGGTCGATTCGAGAGGAAAGGGTTTTGCGAGCTAGAATTTGGCCGGCTAGAGGTGAGTAATAGATGTAAATGCTGCTCTGAGGGTTTGAAACCCCAGACTTTCACATCGTAGCACTATATTGAGGCATGAAACGCATTCCACGATGAGTGCGGGGTCGTTTTCTATCGGGGATTGAGACTTGGTCCATCCTGAGTGTTAGTTCTACTATATTGGTGATTGAGACGCTTACTTTATCACTTTAAGTTGGGCTTATTGTCGTGTTTGGGGCCTTGTGCCGACTTGTAGAATCTTTAGGGGATCTTTATGCATTTTTCCTCACTTTTGTGCATAACATATACTCTCAGTCATGTTTTCAATTGTTAAAAACAATATAATAATTGTATTTTATATATGAACAATAAATGAAAAAGGATATGAGGGCTGAGATCCCTATAGTATGTCATGCCCGATTGGCTGTGAACTTATTTGACTGAGATGGGTCGGGGACCAAATTAAAAATATTTCCTTTGATATGGATCGGGCTGCACGCCGCATCAGTATACATATAGATATTGAGGCCGAGAGCCTGTTTGATGCCAATACCTGGTTGATGTTGCGTTTGGGGTGTAGGAGCCCCTCCGGAGTCTGTACACACCCCAGTGAGCGCCGTCGATGTTAAATAATTGGAGCAGGCTGCACGCCGCAGCGGGTACTAGAGTGTACCGTTATATGTGTTACATTATTCCATGGATTATTACTTGACTATATTACTTGTTGTTTACTGTTTCCACTGCCTTGGATATAAACTACTAGATATAGAGTACTTTGTTCATTTTCTGCGTTTTCTTACTCTCAGGCTGTAGCTATGTTTATTACTCACTGGGTCGGAGTACTCACTTTACTTCCTGCACCTTGCGTGTAGATCCAGGGGAGTCTCAGGCTGAGTAGATCCAATTGATCCAGAGTTCTTATTCTGGGAGTATTTCCAGTAGCTGCAGGGCGTTCGGAGGCGATGATTCTACCTTCTATCCCTATCCTTATTTCCGCATTTTTAGTTTTAGACAGACTTGTAGTAGGATGATACTCTGTATAATAGAGGCTCATGTTTGTGACATCGGGTCCTAGTTGGGTTGTATTGGTATTTTGTTGGATTTTCCACACTGTTATCAGCATTTTTAACCTTTGACTTAAATGGCATTTATCTTTATCTATTTAATAAATGTGGTTATTGATATAATGGTTGGGCTTGCCTATTAGTGTGCTGGGCGCCATCACGACCGGGTTGGGGTCGTGACACATGATTTGCATTTTTGTGTGTCCTTATGGGTTCTTCACCGAGTTCCATGCTCCTTACTTTAATCTCGTTATTAGTGTTTCATTCCCCTACCATTCTGTGTTCTTCGCTTAAAGCTTCTCTGATTGCTTACATGAGGATTTTATACTGATTATTCGAGCCCTCTTTGTGACTGTGCTACTTGCTTTGAAAATGTGATTCGGCGAATTTTCCCTACAGTCTGAATTGCTTCCTTAGATTGTGGGATAATTTCCTTGATTAATACTGATTTCCTAGGTCTTCAATGTCGTTCATTATTTTGAAAATTATTTTCCTGAATTACAGTGGTATTTTTCCCTATATATGTGCACATATTTGTTGATTGATTTGCATAACCTATTTCCCTAATTAGAGTGTCATGTACCTAGTCTTTATTGGATACTATATGCTACTCTATTTCCTTATGTGATTATACCATACTTTGTGATTTCTTTCCTTTTAAATAACTGATTATTACCATTTGATTTGGATTCCTTAATTAAAGGGAAGTCCGTATAATAATTTATTTGTGATTGATGCTAGTCCCTTAATTAAGGGACTGCTGCCTTACTGTTTACTCATATGTATACTATGTTGGAAATCATGTATACCTTTGATATGTGCGCTTTGGTTGTATGAGCATGATTTTCAGGTATAGGTTTTGATGAATGACAAACAATGAAGTCAAGTGTCAAACAACGATATGATCAAATGGCGAGAAGCATACTGATGACGGAATTGCATGAACGAGCCAAAGAAGTTCAAGACCGAAGACCCAAGACGTAGGTCGTTTGGTAGAACCAATGTAAGGACAACGTTTAAGTTATCTTATCCTTTGGCTCAACATTAGGTCATCATAAACATGCATAAAATCACTTTATTAAATTATATATATCATAAATATTTTTAATATATACTTCAAACAAAATGATTTTAACGTTTTCATTTCAATCAAAATGGGTTTTGAAGTAAGTTTTCAATTCTGGTATACTCTGGTATACACAGTGTATATCAAGTGTATACCAAGTGTATATAATCGACCGTTGCCAGTTTTGAACACTGGAACAACCTAATCGATTGTCTACTTTAACAATCGATTGTCGACAATCGATTGTTCACTTTAACAATCGATTATTTTGAGACTGCAACCGAAGTTTTTAAATAGCAAAACAATCGATTGTCTTTGTCCCACAATCGATTGTCGATAATCGATTGTCACTTTCATACAATCGATTATTTTTTGACCGTTCCACAATCCTAAATTAATTTGAACGTTGAAGAACAATCGATTATTCAGGTTTAACAATCGATTGTTTAGCCTAAAATCAGGAATGTTTTTTGAACGTTGGTCAGACAATCGATTGTCACCTCCAAACAATCGATTGTTGAAGCACAGAATCGGATTTTATTTGTCAATTAAGCAACGGTCAGCACCACTTTTTCACCTATAAAAAGAGGTCTTTTGAGCTGATTTTAAACACACAACTCCTGCATATATTCATATACATATTGATCATTTTCAAGCATCATTTTAGAGCTTTTGTTGAGCCATTTGATAGACAAATTTGTGTTGTTCATAGAGCTTATTTTGTTTGTCTTTATCCACTCTATTGAGAGAGTATTTGTTGTAAAAGAGAGTTGTTTGAGAAGAACATATCTTCTCATTTGTCGGGTTTGCTAAGTACCCAAAGTCTTAGTGGTTGAAGTCTTGGGGTGAGGTATCCTCAAGCAAGTGAAGTCTTAAGGTGCGGTATCCTTGAGCAACTGTAACGGTTTGTTAAGCACCCGTAAGCTTGACGAAGATAGTGGAATCTCGAGAGAGTCTCTCGGGGACTGGACTAGCCACGGGTTGTGGTGAACCAGGATAAAATACGGTGTGTTCTTTCTTGATTATTTCAATTACCGTATTTACTTATTCCTGCAATTTTAAATTCCGCAATATTTCAATATTCTCGTGCCTCACTATTCACCCCCCCCCCTCTAGTGGACGGCATAAATTCTAACATTCTATAAATACTCCCTTTCTCTTTTGCAAAGACACAACAGTCTTCTGACTTACACGCACCACTGAGTACTTGCAAAAATGTGCATTCCCTCTCGCTCTCTTGCTCTTTTGCTCTATGGTTGTTCTCTTCTCCTGCTTATTATCAGCCAGCTGAAATCCAAGGCCAATATAGTGTTACTACTTTGTCTTTGCGTGCTGCTTTTGCTCTTTTACTGGTGTGTCTTCTATTTGATTTACGGTTTCCAAAACAACATATTTTTGTATGTATTGCACTTCCTCTTGTTTCTTTTATGCTTTTACTTATGGTTCTGATGTTCTCGTTGCAATTAGAATGCCTCTATGTGAGCTAATTAATGTGACTATCTTTCCCTTAATTCAACATGCCTACAGTTACCTTATTTGTTTAATGCATGTTCTTCCATACCCCTAACCCCAGTACATTATCAGCATGTAATCTTGAACTTTTTTGGGATGAAATATGTTGTGTATATTTAAGTTCTGAAATGCTTTTCTTTGATGTCTATGTATGTGCAATTGTGCTCTTACATGTGAACTACTGTCCTCATGCCCCCCTGTCCCCTTTCTGTGTTTGTTTCCCTGAACTATGTGTGATATTGGAGTTCTGAGATTTTCTTACTCATCTTCTTATTAAAATTGTCACGCTCTTCTATTGTTTTTCTTTCAAGAACTGATTCTATATGGATCATTTTAAAAAAAAATTCTCCACCCAACTCAATTTCTTAAAAGAAAAACTCTATCACACACTCTCACTACTCTTAGAGATTAGGTTCTACCCCCTTAGTGTAAGCATTACTTTGGGTACCTTTGAGTGTTCGCTGAACTTTGATGCACAAGGCTGGTAATTCTACACTGCATTATTTCAACATTTTGGTAACTGTTTGGGTGCTGGTATTGACCTGGTACCCAATGGGGCCCTAGGGAGCTTTGCCGCACCCAGACCATGGTTATGAAACTCGAAAGATGTGAGATTGAAAGATTGGGCCTGGTTGAAGGCTCTCTATAGAATAACTTCTTTTTATTCTTTACTATGTAATTCAACTATCTTGGTTTGTAATAATTTGTAAACGAATGATTGGGGTTATAGTGAAATTTGGTGGGGTTATGCGTGCATAATTTAAGTAATGGGTAGAAAACATGCTTATAAGAATTTATTTACTTATTTGTGCAAGAGATATCCTGTATAGGACATGCATCTCATACAATTAGAGATCTTGTTTTTAGGCTCTCAGCTCGTTATTAAATTTATTTCGTAATCATGATCCGTTAATAACCAATCAGTAATTGTCCTAAAACTATTGTTGCATTCTCTCTAGCATTTAGAGGCCATTTTATAGGACTTTTGTGTGCATTAGACACCATGTTACTTAGGGTTTTATTCTGTTCGAGTTGCAATTGGCTGAACGCCTCTCCAGTATGTTTAATCTAATAGTACAAGTTTGGTTAACTGTGCCCTTTTAAATCATGGATTAATATGCATGTTCACCCCTCTTACGGTAATTAGGAAACCTATACATCGGATAGGCAAACTTTATGCCCTAATAAGAATCTATTAATCATGTTCTCATCAGTTTAAGATTAACCAGCTTTTGTTTTATTTGAATTCTGCCGCATTCATTCCTGTTGTGACTCTCTTAAAATCAATCTCGATCTGGAAACAAGTCTTTGAAATCACGTATCTACTCTCACTGATTTTCTAATTCATGTTCTATTAAGTTTTCAAATTGCTAGGCTACCTTTTCTACCCAAAATCGTGTTGCTTTGATTTAAACTATTGTACTTTCAAGTCTTTCAAACCAGATTTTAATAGTTCCCTTTTTACTTACTTATCTAATGTCACTTGTTCTTTTTCTTTTAAACTCCTATCATTTGAGACCTTATATGTGTTAAGAGACGTGCTAATTACATTCTTACTTGTGGTGGAATTTGTGAGCCTCTTATTTGCTTTAGTATGTTCCCTTGATGTGTATTCCTACTTGTTATGTATGTCGCCTAGCATTTTGTCCTTTAAACCCAAGGTTCAGCCTAGTCCTTACCCTATAGGAATAGTAGTCCTAAATACCCTCTAGGACTTATATGATGGGAGGGGTAATGGCATGCAATAAGCTTTCGTGACCCAATCACGCGTTTAAATATCCTTTATGGGGTGGTAAGGGTATATTATGGAGATGATGACCGATGCGGAAATATCACGTGCGACCTCTCTTTTGAGGAGTGATTGCTGAGTGTTGCATTGAAGTGATCTATATTAATCATAAACCTAGGACCCATTATTCTTTGTTTGTCTTTGTTTACTTTCTTTAGAATTTATTAAACCTTTCAAATTTCTTAACTCTTTCTACTTACTTTCACAAGTTTCACTCTAATTGCAAGTCCTTATTTGAGCCTTGATATTTTACTTATAAAGTAACAATTCTAACATGGTCGGGACCACACGAGTGGATCTTGAGGGGTGCCAAACACCTTTCCCTCGAGATAATTTCTAGCCCTTACCTGAACTCTGGTTTCTTCAACTCAAACCCTTCTTAAAATGTCCTAATGCACTATAATCATTAGGTAGCGAATCTCAAATTTCGAAGACCCAATTCTCGAAAGGGAATAGAGTTGTCCTCCCAAATGTCGTAAACCCGATTTTGCCTTAGAAAAAGGGGGCATCGATAGCTATGACCATGTCAGAGTATCTAGTTCGTTTCAGTGATTTGTCTAGACATGCATCGACCTTGGTTTCTACAATTCGAGAGAGGGCCCGATGGTTTATTGAGGGACTCCATCCCAATATCAGGACTAGCATGGCCCTAGAGATAAAGATGGATATTTAATACTAGCAGGTTGTGAGTAATTCTAGGAGAGTCGAGAGCATTCTTGCTCAGGAGAGGGAGAGAAGGAGGCTAAGAGGTCTCGAGAGACTGGTTCTTATTCTGGTGCTCATGCCCCAACTGTAGTTCTACATGGTATGAGCTATGTGAGTGGCCCCGTTCATTCAGCTCTTCCAGCCCGCCTGTGGTATTCCGGCCTCCTAGGCCCTAACAGCCTTATTATTCACCTCCAGTATCTAGTATGCCTCCTGTACGAGGTAATTTTAGCAGTCAGTCCAGAAGACCTAGCCTGAGCCAACCACAACAGCCACGCCCTCCTAGAGGTTGTTCTGAATGTGGAGACACTTGCCATATGGTAAGGGATTGACCCTAACTTAAGCGTGGTGCACCTTCACAGACTTCTCAAGCACCGCATGCTCCACTAAGTCCTTAGGCTTTAGTAACAACACCAGTAACTACTCTACCTACTAAGCCAACTAGAGGTGGAGGTCAGGGAGTTAGAGTTCTCCCTAGAGGGGGAGGCCAGATACTATGCCCTTCCTACTCGTACAGAGGAAATTGCTTCTGACTCTTTCACTATAGTTATTGTTCTGGTCTGTCATAGAAATGTATCGGTTCTATTTAATCCAGGCTCCACTTATTCCTATGTGTCATCTTATTTTGCTCTGTATTTGGGTATATCTCGTGATTCTATGAGTTCTCTTATTTATGTGTCAATACCCATGGGAGATTCTATTATTGTTGATCATGTGTATCAGTCGTATTTGGTTGTTATTAGTGGTTTTGAGACTAGAGCCGATTTATAATTGCTAAGTATGGTCGATTTTGATATTATCTTGAGCATGCATTGGTTGGTACCCCATTATGCTATTCTTGATTATCACGCCAAGACCGTGATGATGGCTATGCCAGGCTTAGCACGGTTAGAGTAGAGGAGTACCTTATGTAACACACCCCGTAGAGTTATTTCATTTTTTGGATCTCAACGAACGGTTGAGAAGGGGTGTGATGTATATCTAGCATATGTAAGAGATGTCAGTATTGATAGCCCAATAGTTGAGTCAGTTCCAGTAATGAGGGATTTCCCTGATGTATTTCTAGCTGATATTCAAGGCATGCCGCCTTATAGAGATATCGACTTTGACATTGCTTTGTTGCTGGGCACTCAGCCCATCTTTATTCATCCATATCATAATGATTCCTCCTGATTTGAAGGATTTGAAGCAAAAATCCCAGGAATTGCTTGATAAGGGATTCATTAGACCCAGTATGTCACCTTGAGGTGCTCCTATCTTGTTTGTGAAAAAAAGGATGGTTCTATTCGTATGTCAATTGATTATCACAAGTTGAAAAAAGTTATATTAATGTACAAGTATCTTTGCCTCATAGTAATGACTTATTTGATCAGTTATAGGGTGACAGAGTGGTCTCCAGGATTGACTTACGTTCAGGTTATCATCAATTGAAGACTTGGGAGCCAGATATTCGGAACACTACTTTCAGGACTCAGTATGGTCATTACGAGTTCCTTGTGATGTCATTTGGGCTGACCAAAGCCCAGCAGTATTTATATATTTGATGCATAGTATGTTTTGGTCCTATCTTGACTCTTTCATCATTGTGTTTCATGAGGATCATGAGCATTACCTGAGGATTGTGCTTCAGACCTTGAGAGAGAAGAAGTTATATGCAAAATTCTGTGTGCGAGTTCTGGCTAGATTCAGTGGCAGTTTTGGGTCATATAGTGTCAAGTGATGGGATCAAGGTGGATCAAAAGAAGGTGGAAGTAGTGCAGAGCTGGCCTAGACCGTCCTCAGCTACAGAGATCTAGAGTTTTCATAGTTTGCCAGGGTGTTACCATCGATTTGTTGAGGGATTCTCATTTATGCAGCACCTATGACCATGTTGAGCCAGAAGGGTGCTCTTTTCAGGTGGACAGAGGAGTGTGAGGAGAGCTTTCAAAATCTCAAGACATCTTTGACTACAACCCCAATAATGGCATTACCTACAGGTTTGTGGTCTTATACTATTTATTGTGATGCATCACAGATTGGTATCATCGCGATGTTGATGCAGGATCGTAGGTTGATTGCTTACGCATCTGCAAAACTGAAGGTGCACGAGAAGAACTACCCTGTCCATGACCTTAAGTTAGCAGCTATTGTTCATACCATAAAGATTTGGAGGCACTATTTGTATGGTGTCCTTTGTGAGATCTTCATTAATCACCGGAGTTTGCAGCATCTATTCAAGTAGAAGGATCTTAACTTGCATTAGCGGAGGTGGTTGGAGCAGCTTAAGGATTATGATATCACTATTCTATGCCATCCCGAGAAGGCCAATGTGGTGGTAGATGCCTTGAGTCGCAGGGTGGAGTTTGGAGATCTTAGGATATTTACCAGTAGCAGAGAAGCCATTGGTATTGGATGTTCAGGCCTTCGCCAACAAGTTTGTCAGATTGCATATTTTTTAGCCGAGTCGAGTTTTGGATTATGTGATCTCCCATTCTTCTTTTTATGATCGTATCAGGGAGCGTCAGTATGATGACCCCCATCTTCTTTTCCTTAAGGACACAGTTCATCTTGATGATGCTAAAGAGGTCGCTATTGGTGATGGTGGTGCATTGAGGATACATAGTAGGTTGTGTGTGCCCAATGTAGATGGATTGTGTGATTGATTCTTTAGAAGGCTCACAGCTCGCTGTACTCCATTCATCTGGGAGCCACAAAGATGTATCAGGACATGAGGCCGCATTATTGGTGGTGTAGACTGAAGAAGGACATAGTGGAATATGTAACTCGATGTCTAAATTGCCAGCAAATGAAGTATGAGCATCAATGGCTGGGTGGATTGCTTCAATAAATAGAGATTCCAGAGTGGAAATGGGAGAGGATCACTATGGATTTTGTCGTTACACTTTCACAGGCTCAACAGAAGTTTTATGCAGTTAAGGTGATTGTGGACAGGCTGACAAGTTCAGCTTATTTCATTTTCGTGATGACTACTGATTCTTCTCAACAGCTGGCTTGAGTTTATATCCGCGAGACTGTCAGACTTCATGATGTGGCATTATCTATCATCTCTAACCGGGGTACGCATTTTACATCACGGTTTTGGAGGTTGTACAACATGAGTTAGGTACTCGGGTTGAGTTGAACATAATATTTTACCCTCAGACGGATGGCTAGTCCGAGCGCACCATTCAGATTCTAGAGGATATGCCAGATTCTAGAGGATATGCTACGTGCGTGTGTGATAGAGTTTTGAGGCTCTTGTTTTGAGTTCTTACCACTAACGGAGTTTTCCTACAATAATAATTATCATTCCAGCATTTAGATGGCACCGTATGAGGCTCTGTAGTGTAGGCGATATCAATCTACAGTGGGTTGGTTCGAGCCGGGCGAGGCTAGGTTATTGAGTACAGACTTGGCCCAGGATGCATTGGAGAATGTTGAAGTGATTCAGGATCGACTTCGCACAGGCCAGTCCAAATAGAAGAGTTATGCAGATCAAAAGGTTCGCGATGTTGCATTCATGGTTAGAGAGCAAGTCACGCTCCGAGTTTCGCCTATGAAGGGCGCTGTGAGGTCCGAAAAGAAGGTCAAGCTTAGCCCAAGGTTCTAGTTGAGGTGTTGTGGCAAGTTGGGAAGGGTTCTTATGAGCGTACCTTGCCTCCCAATCTGGAAGGAGTTCATCCGGTATTCCGTGTCTCTATGCTCTGGAAGTATCACGGTGATCCGTCTCGTGTGTTGGATTTCAGTTCAGTCCATTTGTACAAGAATCTATCTTATGTTGAGAAGCCAGTGGCTATTTTGGACAGACAGGTTCAAAAGTTAAGGTCAAAAAATATTGTTTCAGTGAAGGTTTAGTGGATGGGTCAGCCAGTCGAGGAGGAGACATGGGAGACCGAGCATGATATGCGCATCTGTTATCCTCATCTTTTTACCACTTCAAGTATGTCTCTATGATCGTTCAAGGACAAATGATTGTTTCAAGAGGGGGAGGATGTAATTATCTGGTTGGTAATTTTTATAATAATAGCCTCGATTCCTTATAAATTTCTTCCAATGTATCTGTTTCTACTTATGTGACTTGTCGGGAGATTTTTCTTTTGGTTTCGTAGTGTTCTGGGATACTTAGTCCTAAATGGAAGCCTAAGCCTTGGGATTTGGATCGTAGTCAGAAGTGGGTGAAAACGGCTCTGGAATAGAGTTTTGTAAGTTCCTTTAGCGCTGTTGTGTGATTTTAGATTTAGGGGCGTGTCCGAATTGTATTTTAGAGGTATATAGTTGATTTAGGCTTGAACGTTAACAATAATCCAACCCTAATGGTTGAAATGCGAGTAAGTAAATGTCTCCTTATAGATTAGATGTAGGTTTGATTCTCATTAAGGTCTGGTTGCATTAATAATATTAATCAATTATATTTTTAATTCTTAACTAATACATATTTTATTCAAGTAAATTTATTTTAATTAGGGTTGTACATAGGTCTAGTTCAGATTTTTCAATTATCAAACAAAACCAATAAAGTCAGATTTTTAAATTTATAAATGTCACGATCCAAAATCCACTAATGGTCATGTTGGCACCGGACACCGCTGTCAGGCAAACCAACTAAAATACTTAATCAAGTTCTTGTATTAATAATTTTGAAAACAAATCTTTTATGCAATTTAAAACAACATATTAGTATATTTTTCAGAATTAACAATGAAATATTTAGCAACTCTAAAATTTCTGAATTTAAACCAAAATACATCCCAGAACCCGGTTTCGCAAGTATATGAGCAGTCTCTAAGAGAAACCAAATAAGTGCAATTAATGTCCGGAATATAGTTGGATAGAAAGTAAATAAAATCCTGAAAGAGACTATACTGGCTGCGGAATCGCCTCGAGGAAAAGCAGCTCACCTATTCTCTCTGTCAACCATGCTGCCAGGCCACTAAGACACTAGCCACACAGTAAACCTGTGCAACAAAAATGCACAAAAAGTGTAGTATGAGTACGAAAATAATATATACTCAGCAAGTATACCGTCTAATCTCGAAGAAGTGGAGACGAGAGGTCCGCTTTAGCACTTGCTAATGGTCCAATAATAATATGCTAAAATGTGAGGAAATCATGGACTTACATAGCAGGCTCTAACTCAAAAAGTTGTAAAACAGGTAAACACCTTTAACAATTAACAACGGATTTTCAAGATTTCTTTTCATTTATCTTTTGCAATTTATGTCACGCCAAAAATGCAATATCCACATCAAGTATTTCAGGTAAGCAGTATAAACATGTGCATATCATGCCGACATCGACGGCCTGCTCCAACAGAAATGTAAACTATGCACTGCTAAGGGTCGAACGGTCCAAACCATAGATGCCTCTATTACCCCGCTCGCGAACTATCCTAGGACGCGGTCAACATAAAGTAAATTAATACCCTGCTCGCGAATCATACTTGCGACATAGGTACACATAGGAATACATGTTTAAATAGTCAATTAAGGATTTTTCGGGGAACATTTATCCAAATAAAAGCTAATCCTCTTTTAACAATTTAAGAAAATGAAGTTTAATCCTTTTAGAAATTCATTCACTAATTCACTTTGATTTGAGAAATTCAAATGTTAGTAGGATTACAGATTGTCCAAGTATAACAAGCTTTTGGGTCCTAGACTACCCGAACAATGGCATAATAGTAGCTACGCAAGGACTCTCATCACCTCGTGTGTACGGAGCCCCCACAAATAGAAGCACATAACCAATTAACTAACCTATGGGGACCATCCTCTTACAAGGTTATAAAGGAGACTCACCTTGCTCAGAAGATCTGTAACCGACATTCTATTTTCTTTCGAAGGCTTGAACCGACGTACAATGCTCCAAAATAGTCAATGGTCATAAAAATCCATTAATATATGCTCAATTATTCATTACAACCCAATTTATAGCAATTCCAAACCCTGATAAAAAAGTTGACAAAAATACCCTTGGGTTCACGTGCTCGGATTCCAAAATTTTTCAAAGGTAAACTTTACCCATAAACTCACGAACTCAAATATATGATTTTCTCTAAATTTCATACCCAAAATCGTGGTCAAATTCCAATAACAATAATTTTCTAGGTCTTCCCTCAAACCCCAAGTTTTTCTATAATTTTCATACTCAAATCCATACATAATTGATGTATTTAACTCAAAATAGGTGGGGATAACTCATCTTATCATTGATGATGAAGATCCTCTCCTGAAACCCCTTGAAGAATCACCCAAGCAAAGAAAATATGAGAGGAAATGGCCAAAATCCGATTTTTAAAACAACCCTTCTGCCCCAAGCACATTTCGCTTCTGCGACTTCTCCACCGAAGGTGCGGTCCCGCATCTGCGGAAAAATGACCGCATCTGCGGTCCCAGCCTAGCCACCTCATTCCGCTTCAGCGACCTCTCTACCGCAGGTGCAGTTCCGCATCTGCAGAATTATGACCGCATCTGCGGTCCCTTCTCTTCTTGCCCAAAACCGCATCTGTGGTTAGTCTCTCGCTCCTGTGGTGCCATTTCTACAGTATCGGAAATACCAGCAACACATCTTATCCAACAATGCCAAAATTTGATCCGTTAACCACGCAGAATCCACTAGAGGCCCCCATGACCTCAACCAAACCTACCAACCAATCTTAAAACACATTACGGACTTGCTCGAGGCCTCAATGTATACCAAACAACGCTAAAACCATGAATTACACCCCGATTCAAGCTTTGTGAACTTTGAACTTTCAAACTTCTACTTCCAATGTTTAAACCTATAAAATCACGTCTGATTGACCTCAAATTTTGCTAGCAAGTCATATTTGACATTACAGACCTACTCCAGCTCTCACAATCGGATTCCGACCCCGATATCAAAAAGTCCACTTCCCATCAAGCTTCTCAAAAACCTTCAATTTTCTTTCTTTTTGTCAAATGGCTCCAAAATGACCTACGGACCTCCGAATTCACTTCCAATCACGCTCCCAACTCTAGAATCACCATACGGAGCTGCTCCCAAACTCGTATCCCCAAACGGACGTTGATAACACAGAAATACACTTCAAGCCAAACTTATAAAATTTCTTCCAAAATGCTAACGTACACAATGGGCGCCAAAACACTCCCGAGTCTTCCAAAACTCGATGCGGACATATCCGTAGTCCGAAATCATCTTACGAACCAATTGGTACCTTCAAATCCTTATTTCAATGTTATTTACTCAAAAATCAAATCTTAGTTAATTCATTCAACTTTAAGCTTCTGAAATGAGAATTCTCTTTCCAAATCAACTCTGAACATCCCAAAATTTAATTCCAACGATGCATACAAGTCATAGTACATGAAATGAAGCTGCTCATGGCCTCATACTGCTAAACGGCGTGCTATAGCTCAAAACGACCAGTCGGGTCGTTACATTTTCTCCCACTTAAACATACATTCGTCCTCGAACGTGCTGAGAACTACACTGAATTGGTCTGAAACCACTATTTAACATCTCGTGCACCTTCCCATGATACGACAACTCAGTTGAGCACATTAGCTTGATCAATTCTGAAGATATTCCCTTTTATTCAAGCAAATAGGCCTTAGAGCCCATTTCCAACATCCGGAATTCTATGCCCCGACCTGTTACCCATATTATATCACCATATCAATCACTACACGTTGTACCCAAACATGGTTGCATAACTTTGCTGAATTCACCCCTAGCATCACTTTACTCACTAATCCACAATAATATTTTCTAATCAACTTAGTCAGAATTCCACGAATCTGTTGCTCCCATTGTACCCCATGACATACACATTTCTTACTCGAACTCTTACAATACTGCCAAGATTGAAGAGATGTTTAGAAATTCATAATCAACTCCCCTGTCAACCAATCACCGATTCTATACTTCAGATAAGAAACATTACCACATTCTGAACCAAATAATGATATTTGCTCCTTAATATACTTCATATAATCATATTGCACTGATCCTAAATCTAACAATCTCATCTTATCCAGTACGAAATGCTCAGGCAGTAAGCCACCCTGGATGCAATCAAAAGTCTCATATAATATCACAATGTGCCAATAGGCCACCAATCCGAACGCGATACAAAAGGAAATCGAACTCTAGAAGGAATCACCTAACTCCCGCACTAATACAGACTTTTCTTAGAAGATAGGAAGTGAGACACATCAAAATAGTGTCACGACCCAATTCACAAAACCTGATCGTGATGGTGCCTCTCGTGAGGACAAGGCTAGCCAACAAAATAACAACTCTTCTTTAAACAATTACTTAGCATGAATAAGTCTAAAACATTAATATCATTATCATAAGTGTGAAAGTAAAATAATAAGACGGGGAACCATCCCAACACATCCCGAAATCGAGGTGTCACAAGTCACGAGCTACTACAGAGTTTAATAGAATTTTACAATGTCTGGAACTAAGAACAAGTTTGAGGATAATGTAAAACACAGAAAATAAAGGAGAAACTGGGCTGCGGACGTCAACAGATACCTCATCACTCCTAATCTGCCTGGTTTGGAATGGAAATCGGCGCTCAGGAACGAGCTCAACTCTCCCTGTATCTACACACACGATGTAGGGAGTAAAGTGAGTACTCCGACCCAGTGAGTAATCAAAATAAATAATGACTGAAAGCTAGAAATCTCATAAATGCACAAAGGAATGCTATCTCAAGCAGTAAAATTAGTTAGGCAGTAAAATAGTGAAATATCAGTAAAGTTACCTTTTTTAAAACAGTTAAAGACAAATATGCTTAACAAGTAAGAAATAATTAGAGCATAGCCCCTCCAGCACAAATATATTCTTGGTCAACCGTTGTTACCTGACCAAATTACATCATATAATAATTCGACCTCTTCGTGCATCGAATCTGGCCAAAACCACTATGAATACGTTACAATAGGCTAAGGAAACATAACCCAATCGAAAAGACTCGAAATATATTGAAATTCATGAAATTTTCAAAACCCGAGCCCCTGGCGAACTTCTTGAAAGTTAATAAATTTAACATCATCAGATTCCTTATATCGTCACGAGTCTACAAATATAAAAATCACCAGAATCGGAGTCCAATTGGCCCCTCAAATCCCCATTCTTCCTTCTCTTAAGTTCAAGCCCTAACCTCCATTTTTGATTTAAAATTCCTTGCTTTTTCACCCTTAATTGATGTAATAAAACCTTAGATTTATGTTTTAGGCTCAGACTTCCTTACATCAATGAAGTACATTGATTCCCTCTCCAAAATCGCACAAAAGTCTCAACGTCTGAAGTGAAAATGATAAGTTCTTTCAAAAATCCGCGAAGATAGAAATAATACCTCAGAGCAGACCTTTTCGCATCTGCAGTTCCATTCCTGCAGGTGCGACTACAGCTTCTGTGGTTTCCATCCGCTTATGAGGAACTCCCTAGCTCGCTCAGGTTCGCTTCTACGGTCCAATACCGCTTCTGCGGTGACCGCTTCAGCGGACCACCGCCCGCTTTTGCGTAAGTCAACTCAGCTTCAAAAATTGCACCTGCGACTCCCTATAGCATCTGCGGAACCCTTCCTATGGTCCCTTTCCCGTAGATGTGGTACCATATACCAGCATATCAGCAATCACACAAGTCCAAAATTCACCCGTTGGCCATCTGAAATCACCCCAAGGCCCTTGGGACCTCAACCAAAAGTGACAACCCATTCTAAAACATCATTGAAACTCACTCCAATCATCAAAACACCACAACCAACACCAAAACTATCAGAGTACATTGGATTCAAGCCTAAATTCTTCTAATACTTCCAAAATACGCATTTGATCAAAAACCCGACCAAAACACTTCCGAATCATCTAAAATTTTGCACCCACATCCCAAATCACCTAACAAAACTACTGCAACTCTCAGAATTCGATTCCATTCTTCGGATCAAAATCTCACATATCAACCAGAAATCGCCAACATACTAACTTCGCCAATTCAATCCTATTTCTACACTGGACCTCCAAAACCACTTCCGATCACGCTCCTAAGTCACAAATCATCTCCCAAAGCTAACGGAACCACTGGAAATCACATCCGAGCTCCCTAACTCATATGTAGACATCTAACTGACTTTTCCAAACCAAACCTTCCTTATAGAGACTAAGTAACTCATTTCCTTCCGTAGCCATTCCGAATTAACTCTAACCCACCAAATACCGATAACGAAACATGAAGAAGCATAAAATAGGGGAAAAGGAATAGTAACACATGAGATGACAGTTTGGGTCGTCACGTCCTCCCAAACTAAAACAAATGCTCGTCCTCGAGCAGGTCAAGAAGCATACCTGAAGCCTCAAATAGGTGAGGGTATCTACTCCGCATTTCCCGCTTGATCTCCAAGGTAGCCTCCTCCATGGGCCGGCCTCTCCACTGCACCTTCTTCGAAGCTATATCCTTTGATCTCAATTTTCGAAACTAACGACCCAAAATAGCCACTAGCTCCACATCATAGGTCAAATCATCATCCAACTGGACCATGCTAAAGTCCAAAACATGAGACAGGTCCCCAACATACTTCCAGAGCATAGAAACATGGAATACCGGAAGAACGCCCGACAAGATGGGTGGCAAAGAAAGCATATAGGCCACCTCCCCAATCCTCCTAAGTACCTCAAAAGGTCCAATGAACCGCAGACTCAACTTTCCTTTCTTTCCAAACCTCATAACACCATTCATGGGCGAAACCTTCAGCAAGACCTTCTCACCTATCATATAACTCTTCTAACGTGATTGATCTGTACGAAGTCTCTCCTGAATCAACTTCACCTTCTCTAAGGCATCCTGAACCAACTCTGTCCCCAATAGTCTAGCCTCTCCTGGCTCAAAGCAACCAACCGGAGATCTATACCGTCTCCCACACAATGCCTCATACACTTCCATCTGAATGTTGGATTGATAATTGTTGTTGTAGGCAAACTCTGCAAGTGGCAAAACTCAACCCAAAAACCTCCAAAATAAATAAAACAGGCACGCAACATGTCCTCTAATATCTGAATAGTACGCTCGGACAGTCCATCCGTCGGAGGATGAAATACCATGCTCAACTCCACCTCTGTACACAACTCTCATTGAAAAGTCCTCCAAAACTGGGAAGTGAACCGAGTACCTCTATCTGAGATAATAGACGCTGGAACACCATGCAATCGAACAATCTCACGGATGAAGATCCCTGTCAGCCGCTCCAAAGAATAGGTAGTACACACCGGAATGAAGTGCACGGGCTTGGTCAACCGATCCACAATCACCCAAATCAAATCATACTTCTTTGAATTCCAAGGAAGAACACTCACAAAATCCATCGGAACGCTCTCCCACTTCCACTCGGGAATAGCCATCTGCTGAACATACCACCCCGTCTTTGATGCTTAGATTTCACCTGCTGACAGTTGAGACACTGAGATACGTAACCCACAATATCTTTCTTCATTCTCCTCCAGCAGTAGTGCTGCCTCAAATCCTGATACATCTTTGAGGCACCTGGATGAATGGAATACCGCGAGCTGTGGGCCTCTTTAAGAATAAACTCTCTGAGCCCATCTACACTGGGCACACAAGTCCGGCCCTGCATACAAAAAAAGCCATCATCACCTATAGTCACATCTCTAGCATCATCATGCTAATCCTTGAGTAAAAGCAAATGAGGATCATCATATCGGCGCTCTCTGATGCGATCATATAAGCAAGACCGAGAAACCGCACAAGCCAATAGCCGGATGGGCTCTGAAATGTCTAATTTCACAAACCGATTGTCCAAAGACTGAACATCAACTCCAAGGGCCTCTCCCCAACTGGAATATATGCCAAACTCCCCATACTGACTGCCTTTCGGCTCAAAGCATCGGCCACTACATTGGCCTTTCCCAGATGATACAGAATAGTAATATCATAATCTTTTTGCAACTCAAGCCACCTCCCCTACCTCAAATTAAGATCCTTTTGTTTGAACAAGTGCTGAAGACTGCGTTGATCGGTGAATACCTCACAAGATACGCCATATGGATAGTGCCTCCAAATCTTCATAGCATGAACTATAGGAGCCAACTCTAAGTGATGAACATGGAAGTTCTTCTCATGGGGATAAAACTGACGAGAAGCATCTGCAATTACTCTACCCTCCTGCATTAATACACAACCAATCCCAACTCTCGAAGCATCACAATAGACGGTATAAGAACCTGAAGCCAATGGTAACACCAAAATTGGAGTTGTGGTCAAAGCTGTCTTGAGCTTCTAAAAACTCTCCTCGCACTCGTTTGACCAAACAAACGGAGCACCCTTCTGAGCCAACTTGGTCAAGGGTGAGGCAGTAGATGAAAAAACCTGAACGAACCGACGATAATAACCCTCCAAACTGAGGAAACTACGAATATACGTGGTTGAGGATGGTCTAGGCCAACTCTAAACCACATCTATCTTCTTTGGATCAACCTGAATCCCATCGTTGGACGTCATGTGCCCCAGTAAAGCCACTGAACCGAGACAAAACTCACACTTGGAGAACTTTGCATAAAGCATCTCCTCTCTCAATCTCTGCAATACGACTCGCAAATGCTTTTCTTGCTCCTCTTGGCTACGCGAGTACACCAGAATATCATCAATGAATACAATAAAAATAAATCAAGATAAGGTTGAAATACATTGTTCATCAAATGCATAGACACTGTTGGGGCATTGGTCAGCCCAAAAGACATGACAAGAAACTCATAGTGACCATATCTAGTCCTGAAAGCAGACTTAAGAATATCTAAATCCCTGATCTTTAGCTGGTGATTACCCAAACGGAGGTTAATCTTGGAGAACAACCTCGATCCCTGAAATTGGTCAAATAAATCATCAATACGAGGCAGGGGATACTTGTTCTTCGCTATTACTTTGTGCCATCCTTCATCTTCACAAATAGAACAGGTGCTCCCCACGGTGACACACTAGGCCGAATGAACCCCTTATCTAGGAGTACTTAAAGCTGCTTATTCGACTCCTTTAGCTCTACTGGTGCCATACGATACAACGGAATGGAGATAGGCTGAGTGCCTGGCACCAGATCAATACCAAAATCATTGTCTTTGTCAGGTGGCATGCCCGGCAGGTGTGCAAGAAAAAACTTCGGGAAACTCCCTCACAACCAAAATAGAATCAATGCTAGGAGCCTCAGCTCCGACATCCCAAACAAAGGATAAATATGAAAAACAACCCGTCCCAACCATGTGCTGGGCCTTTAGAAAAGAAATCACTCTACTAGGGAGGTAATCAGTCACACCACGCCACTCGACCCTCAAAACACAAGACATAGCCAAAGTGATTGTCTTAGCATGACAGTCTAGAATAGAATGACACGAAGATAGCCAATTCATGCCCATAATAACATCGAAGTCCGCTATGCTCAACAACAATAAATCAACTCGCTCTCCAGATCCCAATAGTCACAAGACAAGATCGATACACATGGTCTAGAACAATAGTATTGCCCACCGGGGTCGATACGTGCACAGGTAAAGGAAGATACCCTCGGGTCGTACCCAATAGATGATAAAAATATGAAGACGCATAAGAATAGGTGGAATTGAGATCAAATAAGACAGAGGCATCTCTGTGGCAAACCGAGATAATACCTGTGATAACAGTATCTGACGCAAGGGCATCTGTCACGTCTATGATGGCATAAAATCGAGCCTAACCTCCACCCGATCAGCCTCAACCTCTGGGGCAACCCCTAGCTGCCTAACCCCCACCCCTAGCTGACTGGGAGGGTGCTGAAGAAACTGGTGCAGAAGACGAGGGCTGACCCCTCTGTTGTGAAGAACTGGCAGCACAATGAGGACACTGCCTCCATACGTGACCAAAATCCCCACACTCATAAAAGCTCCCGGGTGCTGGACAATGGGGCTGAAGGGAACCCCTCGCACCGGAGTGCCTAGGTGACGCACTCAGCGCGGATGAATCCTGAACAGACGGGGCACGCGAAAAACTCTGAGCTGGAAGGGCACTGAGTGAGGACAGGCCCCGCTGATACCCCTGATGACCACGGCATGTAGATGCCCCATAATACTCAGGATGAGCCGACTGAGGAGGTCTGAAAGAATGACCTCTACCCTACTGAAACTGGCCCCTAGACGGAGCATCGTTGAAACTACCAAAACCTTAAGGTCTCTTGGCCTCCCTGTCCTCTCTATCCTGACGGCGAGCCATCCCAATATCACGAGCAATATCAACTGCATCCTCAAAGGAAATACCCAGAACTCTCTATTGATTCATCAGAACATGAAGGTGATAATTAAGTCCATCCACAAACCTCTTGATTGTCTCTCGATAATAACAAATATCCAGGAGGCTTGACGAGCCAACTAAGAAAATCTCTCATCGTACTGGGTCACAGTCATATCTTCCTGTCGAAGCCACTCAAGCTGTCTACGCAGCTCCTCCCTCTGAGACTACGGTATCCACTTCTCCAAGAAAATAGCGGAGAACTCATGCCAAGTCAAAGGTGATGCACCTGCCGGCCTACGCCACTCATACGCCTCCCACCAAGTGAAGGCATCTACAATGAATTGAAATGCAGTAAAGGCCACACCAATCTACTCCATAATCCCTGCCATCTGAAGCATACATTAACACTTGTCGAGAAACCCCTAGGCGTCCTTGCCTTGAGCACCACTGAAAGAAGGAGGCTGGAGCCTACTGAACCTCTCAAGATGACGCTGCTCATAGTCTGGCATAGCTGGACCATAAAGCCATGAATTGGTGCAACTGGATGAAGTGCAGCTGCTCCTGGTGTCCAGAATCCCTGCACCACCAGCTCAGGTGTGTGAGCAGCGGGAGTCTGATTGCCTTCCCTAGCCTGAGATGTAGTTGCTGCGGTAGTGCATGAAACTGCCTGAGCTAGGCCACTGCAAACGGATAATATCTGAGCCAGGGCCTCCTGAAGACCCGGAATCACAATAGGCACTGCCACTGCCTGCACAGGTGCTGTTGGAGTATCTGGAGCTGGGGCCTAATCCTGAGCCGGGGCAACTGGTGGAGCAACTGTGCTTCCCTCGCGGCTCTGCCTCGACCACGACCACGACCACGCCCACAGCCTATGGTACCCTCAGTGGGTGGTACTGGTGGTCTTCCTTCTCGTCCTGTAGAGCGAGTCCTCACTATCTGCGCGAGAATAGAACACATAAGTTTAGTTCTCGAATCAACAAAGTCGCACGACAAGAATTTCAAGAATATGAAGTTTTTCCTATAGATTCTGCAGCCTCTCGAGGATAAATATAGATGTCTCCATACTTATCCGCGAGACACTACTAAACCTGCTCATGACTCTTGAGACCTATGTAACCTAGGCTCTGATACCAACTTTTCAGGACCGAATTCCCAAAATCTGATCGTGATGGCGCCTCTCGTGAGGACAAGGCTAGCCAACAGAGTACCAACTCTTTTTTAAACAACTACTTAGCATGAATAAGTCTAAAATGTTAATATCATTATCATAAGTGCGAATGTAAAATAATAAGAGAGGGAATCATCC
This sequence comes from Nicotiana benthamiana, assembly GCA_034376525.1. Classification (NCBI taxonomy): domain Eukaryota; kingdom Viridiplantae; phylum Streptophyta; class Magnoliopsida; order Solanales; family Solanaceae; genus Nicotiana; species Nicotiana benthamiana. The sequence continues at coordinate 117,020,816 of CM067340.1, forward strand.
AACACAGTCCGAAATCGTGGTGTCACAAGTCACGAGCAACTACAGGGTTTACTAGAATTCTACAAAGTCTGGAACTAAGAACAAGTCAGAGGATAATGTAAATAACAGAAGATAAAGGAGAAACGAGGCCGCTGACGTCAACTGCTACCTCGTCACTCCTAGTCCACCTAGTCTGGAAGGAAATCAGCGCTTAGGGACGAACTCAGCTCTGCCTGTATCTGCACACGCGGGTGCAGGGAGTAATGTGCGTACTCCGACCTAGTGAGTAATAAAAATAAATAATGACTGAAAGCTAGAAATCTCATAAATGCACAAAGGAACGCTATCTCAAGTAGTAATAAGTTAGGCAATAAAACAGTGAAATATCAGTAAAGTTCCCTTTTTAAAAATAGTCAAAGACAAATACGTTCAACAAGTAAGAAAAAATCATAATGTAGACCCTCGCGCACAAATTTGTTCTTGGTCAGCCATTGTTACCTGACCGAATTACATTGTAGAGTGTCATTGTTACCACTCTTTCAAATCATATGGGTACCCGCGCTCACTGTGGGGGCTCAGACTCCGGAGGGGCTCCTATAGCCCAAGCACTACATCAGCATAAGGCCTGAAAGCCTGTACACATCAACATGAGGCCTTAAAACCTTCTCACAATACACTCGAGTCCTGATTGCCTCCTCACATATCACTAGAGGCCTTAAAGCCTCCTCACATCGCTCAAAGTATCCTCACATATGGCCCTCAGCCTTAATCAATCCAGAAAATAATCATAAGCCCCTTGGGCAGCAGTAAAACAAAGGTTCTCAGCTCAAACATCAGTTCAAATATCATTTAAATCTCAAGTTGAGTAAAAGTATAGCTGAGTTCATGAAATAGTGTAATTCAAGTGGGACTGAGTTCAAATAGTATTTTAATTAGTGAGAAAACGGTGATGGGAGTTCATAAAGTATTTCAAATAGTCGGCAAGAAACCCAAGTCATGGTGAAAAACAAGTCTTTATTAAATACACAGTAAAATATCATCTGGGATGGACTAAGTCTCAATCCCCAATAGTAAATGACCCCGCGCTCGTCATACAATGCGTGTCTCATCTCAGCATGGCACTACGTTGTGCAAATTAGGGGTTTCAAACCCTCATTATATCATTTAAAATCCTTACTCACCTCTAGCCGGCCAAAAGTCTAGCTCGCTATGCCCTTTCCTCTCGAATCGACCTCCTCGCGTGTCGAATCTGTCCAAACCACAATGTATATGTTACAATAGGCTAAGGGAACATAACCCAATAGAAAAGACTCGAAAAATACTAAAATTCACAAAATTTGCAAAACACGAGCCCTAGGCCCACTTATCGAAAGTCAGAAAATTTTACATCATCGGATTCCTTATCTTGCCACGACTCTGCACATATAAAAATCACTAGAATTGGAGTCCAATTGGCCCCTCAAATCCCCATTCTTCCTTCTCTAAAGTTCAAGCCCTAACCTCCATTTTGATCTTAAATTCCTTGTTTTTGCACCCTTAATTCATGTAATAACACCTTAGATTTATGTTTTAGGCTCAAAATTCCTTACCTCAATGAAGTACCTTAATTCCCTCTCCATAATCGCACAAAAGCCTCCAAGTCCGAAGTGAAAATGTTAAGTTCTTTCAAAAATTAGGGAAGACAGAATTAATACCTCTGACGAGATCTTTTCGTATCAGCGGTTCCATTTCCGGAGGTGCGACCACCGCTAATGTGATTTCCATCCACTTCTGCGGAACTCCTAGCTCGCCGAGGTTCGCTTCTGCGGTCCAATACCGCTTCTATGATGACCGATTCTGCGGACCACCGACCCTTTCTCCGTAAATCACCTCAACTTCAAAAGTCACACCTGCGACTCCCCTCTCGCATCTACGGAACCGCTTCTGCGGTCCCTTTTCCGCAGATGAGGAAATACCAGATACCACGTATATCAGTAATCACACAAGTCCAAAATTCACCCTGTTGGCTATTCTACCGTTGGCCATCCTAAATCACCCCGAGGCCCTCGGGACCTCAACCAAAAATTCCAACCCATTCTAAAACATCATTCAAACGCGCTCCAATCATCAAAACACCACAACAAACACCAAAACTATCAAATTACATCGGATTCAAGCCTAAATTCTTCTAAAACTTCCAAAATACGCATTTGATGAAAAACCTGACCAAAACACTTGCGAATCATCTGAACTTTTGTACCCACTTCCCAAATCACCTAACGGAGCTACTACAACTCTCGGAATTCCATTCCAACCCTTGGATCAAAATCTCACCTATCAACCGGAAATCGCTAAAATACTAACTTTTTCAATTCAAGCCTATTTGTACAACGGACCTCCAAAACCACTTTCGATCATGATCCTAAGTCACAAATCATCTTCCAAAGCTAACCGAACCATCGAAAATCACATCCGAGATCCCTAGCTCATAAGTCAACATCCGATTGACTTTTCTCAAACCAAACCTTCCTTATCGAGACTAAGTGTCTCATTTCCTCCCGAAACCAATTGGAATTAACGCTAACCCACCAAATACCGATAAAAAAATGAAGAAGCATAAAATGGGGAAAATGGGAAAGTAACGCATGAGACGACGGGCCGGGTCATCACAAATAGCATATGGAAAACTATACTCAACATCACATTGTTGCGGTGCTCAATCCGATCCAAATAACATACCCATGAGGGCGTGCCACCAAATCCGCACACAGATCCCACATAAGGAGATTGCACATCGATACAAATCTACTCATCACAACAAAATACCGAATATCGGTCATAAACATGCTAAGGTGCATAATACCATCCTTGAGGAAACACATAGAGCTATAGGCTACAAAACACAAGAACAACTGAGGTGCGATACAAGATCTGAATCTCAAGAGCCATCCTGCTCATTACCAAGTCGTCTTAACCCTCATACGGCGCAATACATCATAGCTGACGACAAAAATAACACCCCGACTGCTCTTCCATAAGGAACGCTCGCTGAAACGAACACAACTGGTCTAATATAAAGCCATGTTCACATATAAATCAATCCATTGATCTCAAGCTGATTTTTGATTGCACCAACTTGGTTAATAATCTTTCAAAGGTCCATAGTAACTCCACTTTCCTCATAACACATAAAAATAACCATCATAATCGGAGAAAACCTCCTCAGTCCATAACCAAATAAATTGAGTGCCATCTAGGCATAAATTCTCAATTTAATGATATTACCACAATTCTCATAATTGGTTTAAATCTTTAGTCAATCAAGTTACTACATGCCACACTTATGCAATCTTCCTATGGGACACACACCCACAACCTTCCGAAATAAATTACGGGTTCGCACGTCTAAACCACCAGCTGCACTAACATTAAAAAGCGATCAATAATCCTTAGCCAAGATGAAAAGCCTATTTCACAAAACATCGATCTCAGGTAATGCTGAAGACAATACCAATTTACTTAACATCCAACCATTTTCTTGCTCATTCGAGCTCGTGACATCCTTGTCAACACCGAACTGCAACCTTGATCCTCACTTCCAATTCCCATACCACACACTGCACCCAACGTGCCAATATACGATATAACATAATTTTCATCATAACTCCAGAACCGTTAATAGACTAACACTTTGTCATATAAAACTTTTCATTAAACTCACTTCAGGAGAACCATAGCAACACACAGGCAAATTCTCGTAACCGTGGAATCTGAAAATCTCCAAGTAGTGGTCTAAGCCACCATAGCCCTTCCAGAATCCGCTTCCACATAACAAGCCATAACAGAAGAACGCTTGTGAATAAAATCAATTTTGGCGGCCGACAAGCCTCACACGTGGCGCCACAAATCATACGCATAACTTGATCACACTGGATGAACTGATCATTGACCCCAATATGCCAATTCAACTATGGCTAATCAATATACCTCCTTCCAATTTATCCTTGATTGCCTTAGAAATAATACTAACTCCATTCAAAACATAACATACTCTATCTACACTCACCCCGAGTGACCTTGAGTCACGAGACCATGCTGTCTCAAATCCCATGAACCATTTCATACCTTCCAATTTCTACATCGCAATCTAAAACATGACAGAACATTTTGTGCCTCTTCTCATAAGCTGCTTTCCAAGCTTGATTCTTTGTTGTACATATAGGCTCGAAATCATTAGGCATCACACCTTAACTTCTGAATTCACTAGGACCATTATTGAGAGCCACCCGCTCTGACTTTTCCAGAATATAATCCACTCCATAAATATTATAGCACGTGAATACCTCTCGACGAAGCACTCGGCGAAATCACTTCCTCTGAAACTTGTATCTATACAACGCATAAATCCCAAATCCTTCCTCAAGTATGAAAATGAGTCAATAAGGCCAATCATATCATGCGTTCAACAATTTATCTGCCCAAATTACCACTAATGGTCTTTTCCCGTAGCTGAGATAACCCATCAACATACTGATAATTGGAAACCTCGCAAGTAGTTAACCATAAAACCCAATCATAGGTGGTGGGACTCTCCCACTTAGCTTGAAGCCATTATTTCAAAACTCTGGGATTCACCCGACTTCTTTATCTCATATTGACATAACCTTGCGCAATCAACCGCCAAAATTACCCTCTTCTGAACACTGAATCATCAACCACAATCGTATGACCGATCTTTTTGCTAGACAACCAATAGAATTCTTCGCAGAAGCTTCGCCAACCATACGATTGCTAACCTGCTCATAGGGGACAAACCACCTGTAGAAATCACTTCCCGACATCTTCCAACGCTCCCACATGGGGTACAATCACTATGAATTCAATAACCCATCCTAGGTCCGAGCTTCCTCTCTAGATGCACCTGTCCATTCACCCCTCGTGGACATCAATTAAATGTGCGGAAACACCCCTCCAATTCCGAGTTATGCTGCATTCTTCTTCATTTCAAGCAGCTCATTTTCGTTACACCAAATCTCCTGACGCACCGTAGCCCATACTTCAAATTAACCCGCAGATTTCAATTTCCAGTCATTAAAATCCCATATCATTCCAAACCGTTCTTAGGCGCGTGGTCATCCTACTACCCAACCCATATGCAACTTTTCCACTCCCCTACTTCGGGCAAACTCGATTCCTTTACTCGACTTTCCGACCTTTGTTCGTCATACTTGGCCTTCTAGAAGTTTTAGACACCGCCTGACACTTCTCACATGTCTTTCCTCATACTTTGCTGCTCATTTCTGCCTCAAATAAACTCTATCTTCGTGGCACTTGAACCCACAAGTACTGCAAACTTTTAACCTTTCCTAAGGTCATCTTTATCGATCCGTCAACATTAGAAATTCTGATTCGATCCTAAACCACTGCACCATGCAAAATCTGACAGTTGTACTCCAATAATATTTCATAATATCATGCCCTAAAGACTAATTGTAGCAGATTATAACATCGACAAACTTAGTACGTTCAATTAGGACAGCGACACCCCATCATAGAAGAAAGCTCCACCACACTTGCAAAAACCAAGTCTCATTACTTCCACTAGACCACATTTGACCATCTTTAGTCTGAATGCCTTTCCCTTACCGGAAATAAAATACCGAATCTCTAAGTCATGCACTGAGTAAACCTCCCCTCGAGCCACTCACTGCCCGACTCATAGTCAAACATCCTACGATCACAACAATACTGCGAAATAATCACTCATAAACATCATGGCAACATATGCCTAGCCTCAAGGCTCTCAGAAGTTCTGTTACTAAGCTGAAACAATAGAATATCATTCCATAAGGCGACTATACCAGTCCAATAACCTATACCAGGAGAATTTTCCCGCATCACATTTGTAGTACCATTACAATTCTTCATTTCTCGATTTATAACAAGCGCTTCCCATCGCATAAGTTTGAGTAGGAAAGAAACAAAGGCATAAGCTTCACAGGAATCAAATTGCATGATAAGGAATCAAGAAGGGAAGTACTCCTAAAAGCCTTTTAGCCTCCTGAAGATGAGTACAGACGTCTCTTATCGATCCACGAGACTCTACTAGACTTGCTCATGACTCTGAGACCTAGGGGAACTTAGTACTCTGATACCATGTTGTCACGATCCAAAATACACTAAAGGTCGAGGTGACGCCGGACACCGCTGTCAGGAAAGCCAACTGAAATACTTAATCAAGTTCTTATTTTAATAATTTTGAAATCTTTTATGCTTTTAAAACAACACATCAATATATTTTTCAGAATTAACAATGAAATATTTACAACTCTAAAATTTCTGAATTTAAAACCAAATACATCCCAGAACTTGGTGTCACAAGTACATGATCAATCTCAAAGAGAAACCAAATAAGTTCAATAACTATCCGATATACAATTGGACAGAAAGTCAATAAAATCCTAAAAGAGACTATACTAGCTACTGAATCGCCTCGAGGAAATGCAGATCACCTAGTCTTTGTGTCAACCATCCTTCCATGCCACTAAGCCACTAGCTACACAGTAAACCTACGCAACAAAAATGCACAGAAAGTGTAGTATGAGTGTGAAAATAATGCGTACTCAGCAAGTATCCCGTCTAATCTCGAAGAAGTAGAGAAGAGGGGTCGACTTTAACACTTGTTAATGGTCCAATAATAATATACTAAAATGTGAGGAAACCATGAATTTATATAGCATGCTCTAACTGACAAAGCTGTATATAAGTAAATACCTTTAACAATGAACAATGGATTTTCAAGATTTCTATTTATTTATCTTTAGCAATTTATGTCAGGCAAAAAATGCAATATCCACATCAAGTATTTCATGTAAGCAGTATAAACATGCGCATATCATGCCGATGTCAACGGCCCGCTCCAACATAAATGTAAATTATATACTTCCGAGGGTCGAACGGTCCGAACCATAGATGCATCTATTACCCCGCTCACGAACTATCTTGCGATGCGATCAAAATAAAGTAAAAAAATACACTGCTTGCTGATCATATGTGCGATGTAGATACAGATAGGAATACATGTTTAAACAATCAATTAAGGATTTATCGGGGAACATTTATCCAAATAAAAGATCAATCCTCTTTTAACAATTTAAGAAAATGAAGTTTAATCCTTTTAGAAATTCATTCACTAATTTGCTTTGCTTTGAGAAATTCAAATGTTAGTAGGATTACATATACTCCAAGTATAGCATGTTTTTGGGTCCTAGACTACTCGAACAATGTCATAATAGTAGCTACGCACGGACTCTCATCACCTCGTGGATACGTAGCCCCCATAAATAGGAGCACATAACCAATTAACTCACCTGTGGGGACCATTCCCTCTTACAAGGTTAGAAAGGAGACTCACCTCGCTCCGAAGATCTATAACCGGCATTCTATTTTCTTCCGAAAGTTTGAACCGACGTACAATGCTCCAAAATAGTCAGTGGTCATACAAATCCATTAATATATGCTCAATTATTCATTAAAACCCAATTTATAGCAATTCCTAACCCTGATCGAAAAGTTGACAAAAATACTCTTGGGCTCACTTTCCCATATTCCAAAATTTTTCAAAGGTAAACTTTACCCATAAACTCACAAACTCAAATCTATGATTTTCTCTAAATTTCATATCCAAATTTGTGGTCAAATTTCAAGAACAATAATTTTCTAGGTCTTCCCTCAAACTCCAAGTTATTCTACAATTTTCATACTCAAATCCATACATAATTATATATTTAACTCAAAATAGGTCGGGATAATTTACCTTATCATTGATGAAGAAGATCCTATCTTGAAACCCCTCCAAGAATTGCCCAAGCCAAGAAAATATGAGAGGAAATGGCCAAAATCCAATTTTTAAAACAACCCTTCTGCCTCCAACACTTTTTCCTTCTGCGATTTCTCCACCGCAGGTGCGGTCCCGCATCTACAGAAAAATGACCACATCTACGGTCCTAGCCTAGTCGCCCCATTCCGCTTATGCGACCACTCTACTGCAGGTGCGGTTCCACATCTGCGGTCCCTTCTCTTCTAGCCCAAAACCGCATATGCGGTTAGTCTCTCGCTTCTACAGTCCCATTTTGCGCAAAAGCAGAAATACCAGCAACTAGACCATGCAGCTATCCAACAATGCCAAATTTCGATCCGTTAATCACCCGGAATCCACCCGAGGCCCCCGGAACCTCAACCAAACCTACCAACAAATCCCAAAACACATTAAAGACTTGATCAAGGCCTCAATTCATATTAAACAACACTAAAACGATGAATTACACCCCGATTCAAGCTTTTTGAACTTTGAACTTTTAAACTTCTACTTCTAATGTTTAAACCTATCAAATCACGTTTGATTAACCTTAAAATTTTCACACAAGTTATATTTGACATTATGGACCTATTCCAGCATTCGAAATCAGATTCTGACCCCGATAACAGAAAGTACTTCTGGTCAAACTTCTCAAAAACCTTCAATTTTCTATCTTTAGCCAAATGGCTCCAAAATGACCTACGGACCTCCGAATTCACTTCCGATCGTGCTCCCAACCCCAGAATCACCATACGTAGCTACTTCCAGACTCGGAACCCCAAACGGACATCGATAACACTGAAATACATTTCAAGCCAAACTTATGAAATTTCTTCCAAAATGCTAACTTCTAAAATGGGCGCCAAAACGCTCTCGGACCTTCCAAAACCCGATGCGGACATATGCCCAAGTCTGAAATCATCATACAGGCCTATTGGTACCTTCAAATCATGATTCAGAGGTCGTTTACTCAAAAATCAAATCTTTGTTGATTCTTTCAACTTTAAGCTTCTGAAATGAGAATTTTCTTTCCAAATCAACTCTGAACTTCATGAAATTCAATTCCGACCACGCGTGCAAGTCATAATAGCTGAAATGAAGATGCTCATGGCCTCAGACTACTCAACGGCACACTAGAGCTCAAAATGACTGGTCGGTTCATTACAATAAACCTAAACAAACTAATAAAGTGAGATTTTTCAATATCATTTTTTCTCGGGTTTTAGGGTTTTTTCCCGTTAAAGTTTTTATAGCACAAAAATAGAATTTGTGCTCCAAATAATTCTTTAGTCCTAGTAAGAGACAACTATATAATGTATTCTTTCAAGAAAATAACACAATAATATGAGATGATTCATAGCATTGTATGAAAATATTCAAGATCTAAATAATAAAATCGCATAAAGAAAATATTACTAATTAATTATCCATAATAAAAATTAACATAATCTAAGATACTATATAGGTCATGCTAAAATAAATACAGTTAATAAGTACTATTAATTACACAATTAAGTACTAAAGAAAAAGATAAATTAGGTTATGCATTTTCATTATAAACCAATGCAAAACTAAAAAATAAATATGCAAAACTATTGTAATTCCTAGTGTTGAATTGAATTCGCTTTAGTAGCATTAGCATAGATTTGAACTCTATTTGACTTACTACCTTTATGGGTTATAAAATTTATTGGATGACAAAATACCTTAAAACATCCCTAAATAATTGATTACATCCTTATACTAGCTGTGGTCCTAATTACCACCATGTACTTGGTTATTCGATAGTTGTTACCTCCTTGGATGATCTCATCCTAGGAAAGTGACATGCACTCGCTTGCTATGGGTGGATTTTCCAGTCCATGTAGCATTTTTCGAAAAATAAAATACATTTTATATCTTTTTAAATGTATTATTTTTTTAGATAGTCTTTTTCTAATAATATTTATAATAACTTTGTTAGAACTACATTATTTAGGTTAATTATTTTTATTTCTCTAAAAAATAGTTTTAGTTATTGTTTTTTAATTTGACCTGAAAATAAATATTTAGATAGTTGAATTAAATAGTCAAAACATCTAAAAAGATATAAAAATACATAATTTAATTTTTTATGGACAATAATTTTTTATATTGCTCTATATTTTGGAGCTCTAAAGATATTACAGAAAAAAGTAAAAATATACAGTTGCATCAAAGGAAGAAATAAAAAGAGTGTACAATTACAAGTTCATTATTTTCGCTATACCTTTTTAGTTGGTAAAAAATAATGGAGTTGTAACCATTTTTTTTACTGATTTGATTAGAAAATGAAAATATACAATTAAAATAAATAGATATTATATCTAAAGAAAATAATTAACAGAAAATACACAACTAGTACTCCATTATTTTTGCTAAAAGTTTTCTATTTAGCTAAAATTATTGAGTTCCAACAAAACTTTTACAAATTTGGCCCGAAAAAATAAGAAGAATAAATATGCAGTTGGAACAAATAGACATCATATCTATAGAAGAAATTAAAAAGAATAAAAGTTAGAGTAAAGTCCAGATCATATATCAAGATGAAGCAAGAAGAAATATATAGTTGTAACAAATAAATTATTATATATGACTGTATGCGATAAAAAATTTGAAAATAAACTACTTGTAAGTTTATTTTGTTTTAATTTTTCTTCTCTCCCATGCATTAAAAAGAAAGTGCACTCACACTCTTTGCCACATTAGTATCCAGGGATGTAACGACTCTCAAAAGGCCACGTTAATGAGGTAATTAAGACCATAAATTATTTAGGAGTGTAATTAATAATCCATGTCAAGTTTAGCGAGTCTTTTTAGGCCTTTATTGGACCATTCAGGAATGCTAAGTCCTAACTTTAAATAATACGTTAAAAATAAAATTGTAAACAATTTTAAGAAATATTTATAAATTATAGAATTACAATAATATTTATACGTATAAAATATTTTAAAAATTGTATAAACGTAATGTCGGGTTAGTTTGGTTTTTGTTTAAATTTTTTTTAGTTAAAACCAATCCAAATTAATTATGGTCGGTTGTCTTTTTTTCCAACACCAAATCTAATCAAATCAAACCACAATCGAATTTTTTCCCTTTGTTTGACCCAAATTATCAGTATGGTTTGATTTATCAGTTTTCTATGTATATCCCTAATTTTAATACTAAATAACCTCTTTTTATAGTTCGGGTCAACTTACCTGCATCTCAACTAAATATAAGATATGTGCTTCCTCCCACCAACAATAAATTTAAATAGCTTTATTTTTTAAAGATAAATTTAAGATAGGTTGCATGTTCTTTTAAGTTACACTCTTCTATAATATACAAGTTTAATAAAAAGGAAGAGACTACTGTCAAACATTGAACTTAATAAAGGTTATTGACAAGTAGTACTAAGTATTTAGTCCAATTTATTGAATCAACAATATAGATACCTTCTCTCTCCCTCTCTCTCTGTGGTGGAGAGTAGAATCCAAAAAGCCATTAAATGGGAGGACCATTTGAAAATGACATAACAATGCAGAGCCTTCAATTTCTGAGAGTGCAAAACATACGCAGTGTATATATGAATATTACATTACACCGTAAAAAAACAAGGGGAATTAGTGCGCTACAGACACTGAGTAAAATAGACTCTGTTTCTGCAGAAATGCTAAATGAGATATTTGGAAATATTACAGCAGAGTAAAAGAACAATTACAAAAGGAATGGTCAACAGCTGAAGACAATTACCATTTGGAGCTATTTTCATTTCAGGGAATTGTTTATGTTCTTTCGCTTTCTCCCCTTTCTGTAGTTCTGATCCTTTTTATTAATGGTCAAACCCTTGTTTATAACTGCATTTAATGCACCTCATTTTGCATCTTTTTTGAATTTGTAACATATTTCCATTTCTTATCATAAGGGACCACTGGTTTATACTCCTCTTTTATTCTTGATTTCCATGCTTACTATTAGTCGGTTTTGTTCTAAGTAAGGTTCAATTCAATTTTAGTTGAAAACGAGTATAGGATCCGTAGATGTGCGTGTTTGGCAAAAAAGGTAAAGTACTTATTAAGCTCGGAAACAATCGAAAGATAGTATGGGTTAATACGAATTAAGGATAATATGAACTAGAGAAACTACTTTGTTAAGATCTGAGATAGCAGCAAAAATAACTTGAGATGTAAGAATGATAAAGTAATAGAGAGTTGTTTCACCAGAAAAAGAGAGAAAGAGAGTTGTATATTCTTAATAATAAGATACACATAAGTCCTTTACAAAGGGAAGGTTCCGTTTACATACTAAGGGACCTTCCTCGAAATAATAAAAAAAGTACAACGGGTTGGTGATCTCAGTGTACGGAAAAGTCAGAACTTTAAGCGACGTCGTCTTGAGTCATGTCGCTTGGTCTGTCCACTTGATGAGGCCGCCCTTATTCGAGTCGGCCTCGATTAGGCCGTTCTCTACGTCGTAGGCGTCCATATATGTAACTTAAGAATGTAGGGAACCAAATTTGCCCAGTACAGATAGCCCCTCCGTTTGTTGAAGACGTAGCCGAGAGACGTCTTCAACGAACGGACATGCATGCTCGTCCTTTCTACAAACTTGGCCGCTCCTGGTTATACTGTATAAGAGGGGGCGTGATCATATGCGGAGGGACTAAGCCATTGACTCAAAAACCTCTTTTTAGGGATTTTTTTAAGATGACGTCATCAATCACGTGCCTGATCATTACTTTTTCTCCCGAGGTGGTTCAGGACATGACGTGACGTTTTGGTTTCCTGCGCCGGTTTTCGAACCAAGCCCTTTCGATTTCGTGCACCATTCCTTATAAATAGTGGAGAGGTTGAACCCAAATCATCTTTCGAACTTTTTGGAGAGCACTTTCTCAACCTTTATCTCATCCTTCTCTGGTACCCGTTGATCTTTTCCTTTGAAATATACGTTCCTGAGAATCAAACCTTGTTTCTTTAAAACGCCCTCCTCTCATAACTTCCATTATGACTAAACGTCGTTACGACAAAATTAGGACCGAGGGTGACGCCCCCTCTAGGGCCTCATCGTCCTCAGACGATGGGGAAGCCGAGGAGGTTCTTGTTCCCTTATCAGCGTCTATATTCTTCTACTGGATATGGCTGCACGGAAAGACTTTAAGAACAAGTGTAAGCTTCCCCCTTGGGAACTCAGCGAACTGACGCCATCTCTTTTGGATACTCTTAGGGAGTCATACAATATCCCTGACTATATCGAGCTGGTTCTCGCCAGGACAGACTCTTCTAACATACACAGGCCCAGGTATTGCAAGTTCTACGAATACGCTTTCCACATCGGGTATAGTCTCCCGCTTTACCCTTGGCGGAAGAGCTTTGTCGCTGGTTCGTGGCGTTCCCAGCCCAACTTACTCCGTATGCATTGAAGGTGTGTAGGATGCTTACCACCTATGCGGAGAAGGCTGGGGAAGAGGTTACCGTTCCTCACCTCTTGCAAATGTTCGGCGTGAGCTTTATGAGAGGCTCAAAGCTCCAGTTAGTACGCCGGGGCAAGAAAATCTTTGTGTTGCAAGCGGACGATTTGGCCAACCGCAAAATTTTGGAAGAGATTTTTCTGTGTGCGCACCGAGCACCTGGTGTCCAACCTTTGAGGGTTTTTGGAGGTGTGGAACGATGCATGTAAGTATTATTGTACGTAGCTTTTACTAGGGCAATCTTATTTTGCTGGTTTTCACCATTGTAAATTTCCCTTTGGCTTCATGCTGTGACAGCTCGCCCTCCTTGAAGGGTTGATGGCATTAGGTCATGGGTGTGGGCGCTGATACCGTTTGCGGTAGAATGTGATACCTGGCCGAAATTCTTCAAGCTCTATGGCCCGTCAGGTAATGGCCTTGCTTGATTTTTCGTTTCCATTCTGACTTGGGGGATCCCCATAATTTTCTTACCTATCTCATACATGTTTTGGTAGGTCAAGGCGCCTCCAAGAAGGCGCAGAAGAAGAGAGCTGTGGCCGGCCCTTCTATGGCGGCACCAAGCCTTGGTAAGGAGGATATGATCCTCGTAGGCACGTCTAGGGGTAGTGTTTCTCCCCTCTCAAGGCAGCAGATCACATCAGAGGTAGTCCGGAATTAGTGTATGAGATGGTGTCGGGGGTCGTACCTGAAGCAGCGCCCGAAGAGATAACGGTGGCTGTGCCTGGAAACGTCCTCGAGGTTGCCCTCATAAGAGCGTCAATTTTGGAACGATCCCCATACGATCCCGTCTCGCATCCCGCTGAGGGGGGCCCTGAAGAGGAAGAGACGCTGGAAAGGAGGAGACGTCGGATTTTCACCGGCAAGGCCGTGGTTATTCTGATGGAGAAGTTTAAACCACCACGTCCTGAATCTAGGCCAGTTTTTAAGGCCGAGGCCATTCGTTAGGGGAGATCTGCTCTGAGGAGGGAGGCTGCGGAAAGAAGAAATGAAAGTGTGGACGCAGCAGGCCTAGAGATCGCTGTGGAGGACGCGGGCAGAGAAGGCATGTCCATGGACCAAGTGGAGATGGTGGCTGGCCGGTCCTCTCGTCGTATAGTGATTCCTAGTCACTATAATGTTTTGGAGAACTAGGGGTAGGCGGCCACCAGCATGACGCTCCTCTGGTGCCGGCGCTAAGAGCACGGCCTTGACAAAGCTCAGTGACAAGGGCCTGGCCCAAAGAGTGGCGGGCGCGGCCTTGCAGGTACGTCTTTTACCTTAATTGGTGATTTTTCTTTTGCGTTAGTAGACGGAAATTTCCCTTGTACTCACCTTTCGCTCATTTCTCTTTTTTTGTTTTTTTTTTGTTTAGACTCTTATCCTGGAGGCGGAAAGGGGTCGATGCCTGAAGAAGAAGGTGGCCAAATACTCTAGGTTGGTGCAAAAATATAATAGAACACGTGAGGCGCACCGGACCTTGGCCGACATGTACAGGCAGGACCCTAACTTCAGGGTGGTTCGTTAGGGCCTTATGCAGTCCGAGGAGCAGCTGAAGAAAAGGGTGGCCGAGCTAGAGAAAGTTGACGAACAACTCATGGCCGCCGTTGCTCGGACAGCAGTGATGGACGTCCTCATTCAGGCTAAGGATAAAGAGTTGCAGCTAGTCCACGTAGTTGCGGAGGAGGGGGCGGAGTTGCGCGCTCGAGTTACGACCTTAACAGCGAAACTTGATGCCAAAAAGGCCGAGGTTGAGGACCTCAAGCGGACCCTAGCACAGGCTGATGCATATCGTGAGGCACACGACATGTGGGTTGATGCGGCCCGGTTGGTCATGATTGAAGAGTTTTTGGCGGCTGGGCGAGCATTTGAGGCCGACGTTGAGAGCCAATGCCAACTGGTTAGAGCTGCCCGTGAAGCGGACGGCTACAGTCCTGAATCGCCACACCGGGATGAGGTTAACTCTGCAGACGTCAACCGTTTGGAGTCCAGTTCTTGGATTTCCAAGGCGTATCCCCTTGGGAACGAAAATAGGTCGCATGGAGATCAGGCGGGGCAGGAATACTAGGGAGGCTGAGGTCCTCAGGTCCTTTGTAAATATGACTGTAAATACTATTTTTTTGTACAGTGGGCATTGACCCTTTTGTGGATAAAGATATACGATTTTTGCCGTAGTCAATTCTTTCTATTTTTTGGAGCATTATATGTTTCCCTTATTTTTATTTTCCATAGTCGTAGTTAAAGCCAAGTGGGCCGTTCGACGATCCTGACTGCGTGGAAGTGATTGTCGTAGCCAAATAAGGTTCGACGGCCAAGGATGTAGCTATTAAAAAAATGATGGCTTTAGCCATGTAAAGCTCGACGGACTTAACCGTGTTAAAAAAATGGCCTTAGCCAGTATGAAACTCGACAGCCTTAACCGTGTTGAACTAATGGCCTTAGCCATGTAAAACTCGATGGCCTTAGCCGTGTTAAAATAATGGCCTTAGCCATGTAAAACTCGGTGGCCTTAAACGTGTTAAAATAATGGCCTTAGCCATGTAAAACTCGACGGCCTTAACCGTGTTAAAATAATGGCCTTGGCCATGTAAAACTCGACGGCCTTAACCATGTTAATATAATGGCCTTAGCCATGTAAAACTCGACGGCCTTAACCATGTTAAAATAATGGCCTTAGCCATGTAAGACTCGACGCCTTAGCCTTTTCATTTACTTAGAGGTGGCCACATCCTTTTCATTCATTTGGAGATGGTCGTAGCCTTTTCATTCATTTGGAGGTGCCCATAACCTTTTCATTCATTTGGAGATGGCCGTAGCCTATTAATTCATTTGAAGATGGTCGTAGCCTTTTCATTCATTTGGAGATGGCCGTAGACTTTTCATTCAATTGGAGATTACCGTAGCCTTTTCTTTACATCTGGAGATGGTACTAATCTAGTCCCTGTATCATGTCGGGCTTGAAGAGTACAGGGTGGGGCCGATGTGATACACTTGTACTGCAAACATCTCCAGGTGTCCCCTTTGCCGCCTCGTTAAAAAACCTTCCCGAGAAAACCTAATTGGGACAAAACTCAGGTAAGGGAAAAAGTGTACGACTCGGGAGACGCCTTTCAGAAGTGAAAATGTTTGAGGCAAGCGATGTTCCAGTTATTTTGGAGCATTTTTCCCTCCATTGTCTCGAGCTGGAATGCTCCCTTCCTGGCTGTCGCTGTGATTTTGTAAGGTCCTTCCCAGTTTGTGCCCAGTTTTCCTTCATTTGGGTCTTGGGAGGCCAATGTTTTGGCCTTGAGGACGTAGTCTCCTATTTTGAGTGGTCTTATTCTCGCCTTTTTGTTGTAATACCTCAAAGTTTATTGTTTTTGGGCTACCATCTTGATGTGGGCCATTTCCCTTCTTTCCTCGGCTTCGTCAAGGTCTTGGAGTCTGTTGACGTCGTTTTCTGTTTCACTGGTGTGCAAATACCTTAGGCTGGGCTTGCCTACTTCGACGGGTATGACAACTTCGGTTTCATAAACCAGTGAGTACGAGGTTTCCCCGGTGCTGGACTTGGGCGTAGTTTTGTGTGCCCACATGACTTCAGCTAGCAGTTCGGGCCGTAACCCTTTGGTGTCTTCCAACTTTTCCTTCAGTATGTTTAGGATTGCTTTGTTGGATGATTCTGCGTGGCCGTTGGCGGCAGGGTGGTACGGCATGGATAGTATCCTTTTGATGCGCCATTTCTCGAAGAACTATGTTGTTTTCTGACCGATTAATTGACGCCCGTTATCACAGCTTATTTCTTTGGGGATGCTGAAGCGGCATATGATGTTCTTCCATATTAAGGTGATGATCTCTTGTTCGCGTATTTGCGCGTAAGCACCTGCTTCCACCACTTAGAGAAATAGTAAGTTAAAACAAGTAAGAATCGTACCTTTCCTTGTCCCGCTGGCAGTGGGCTGACTATATCTATCCCCTATTTGATGAATGGCCAGGGTGAACTGATGGAATGGAGGGGTTCTCCAGGCTGATGTATAATTGAGGCGTACTTTTGGCATTGTTCGCATCGGCGAACATATTAGGCCGCCTATTTTCTCATAGTAAGCTAGTAGTAGCCGACACGTATGATGCATCACACGAGGGCGCGATTGCCGATGTGAGCACCGCAGTGACCTTCGTGTACATCCTCAAGTAGTGGCCTTGTTTGATGTGTCCCTAAGCACTTGGCTAGGGGACCACCGAATGTCCTCTTATAAAGGTCATTCTTGATCATGCAGTATTGTGTGCCCTGTATGCGTAGCTTCTGCGCCTTTTTTTATCGGGGGCAATGTCCCGTCCTGCAAATAAGATATGAACTAGTTGTGCCAGTCCCAAGTCAGATATAAGGAGAGTACCTCGGTGTGGTCAATGGGTGAGTGGATGAGCGTGACCACACTTTCTTTGTTGAAATTTTTGGTGGACACACCCAACTTTGCCAGGCCGTCCGCTTCGACGTTCCGTGCTCGGGGAATTTGTTCGAAGTGGCATTCGTCGAACGTAGCCATTAGTTTGTGGATTTCTGCCTAGTACTTTTGTAGCCTCTGTTCTTTGACTTGATAAGTCCCAATGACGTGCTTTACCACGAGTTGGGAGTTGCAGTGGAGGAGGATTCGGCGAGCCCCGTATCTGATTGCCAGTTTCATGTATGCAATAACAGCCTCGTTCTCGACCTCGTTGTTAGTCATTTCTGGGCATCGTATTGACTGGAAAATTATTTCTCCCGTGGGAACCTCGAGAACAAGTCCCAGTCCCGATCCCAATGCATTAGCGGCGCCATCCGTATAAAGGACCCATAGGTCTTATTGGAGGATACACGTTGTGCCTTGGGCAGGACCTTCGCACTGAAGTCGGCAAGGACTTGCGACTTGATGGCGGTCCTTCGGAGGTATGCGATATCATGATCGCTGAGCTCAATGGCCCATCTGGCAATTCGTCTTGAGATTTTGGGTTTATCTAAGACGCTCCTTAAAGGGAAGGTCGTTACTGCCCTTATGGGGTGGCACTAGAAATAGGGCCAAAGCTTTCGTGAAGCCACTACGAGCACCAATACCATCCTCTCAAGATGTGGGTACCGGGTTTCGGCGTCCACCAAAGTTTTGCTAATGTAATATATAGGAGATTGCGTACCTTTATTTTCGCGCAATAGGACGGCGCTGACTGCAACTTCCGACACAGCCAAGTAAACGAACAGTGGCTCGCCAGGGTTGTCTTTGACCAGCAGGGGTGGCGACGATAGGTATGCCTTCAAACTCCTTAAGGAGTCGGCGCATTCCTCATTCCATTGTAGTCCTTGGTCCTTTTTCAATACACCAATTAATTTGTGGCACCTATCAGAGGAGCGCGAGATGAACCTGGAGAGGGCGGTTATCAGAATAGTCAGCTTCTGCACTTGCTTTTTGCTGCTCAGTATTTCTGAGATGGCTTCTATGGCTTTGATCTGGTCTGGGTTGACTTCGATGCCCCTTTATGATACCACAAACCCCAGGAACTTTCCCGAGGCTACGCCAAAGGCGCACTTTTTGGGATTCAGCTTCATGTCGTACCTTCTCAGTATTTCGAAAGCTTCCTTCAGGTGGTCGAGGTGATCCTCTTTTTTCGACGACTTTACTAGCATGTCGTCGACATAGACCTCCATTGTCTTGCCGAGTTGCTCTTTGAACATGGTAGTCACCAGCCTTTGGTATGTAGCCCACACATTCTTGAGCCCGAAGGGCATTACCCTGTAGCAGTAAGTCCCTTGGTGAGTGATGAAGGTCATTTTCTCCTGATCTTCTTCGCCATGTCCCGCCGTGGCATATATCAATTGGTCGATGTGGGGTAGTGGGAATGAGTCCTTTGGACATGCTTTATTTAGGTCGTTGAAATCAACGCATATCCGCCACTTCCCGTTCTTCTTTTTAACCATTACAACGTTGGCGACCCACTCGGGATACTTGGATTCCCTAATGGAGCCATTGTCCTGCAACTTGTCTACTTCTTCGCTCACCGCTTTGTTGGTTGCGGCATTGAATTTTCTCCTCACCTGCCGCACTGGTGGGTAAAGCGGGTCAACATTTAGCTTGTGGGATTCCTTGCATATCTGCATAGGAAAAAGCAAATAGGTATGCGTGCTCAAATAGAAATTCATGATACTTACCTGGATATGAGAGATCGTGGCCTATGTATGCTTTCTTGGTGGAGTCGCTATTGCTCAGCTGGACGTGGTCGAGGTCTTCGACCGTATCCTTGCTAGCTTCGACGTCGTCGGGATCTTTCATGGCATCTTTTGTCGGGTGGACCTTTGTCCCCGACAGGGCTGATTGCTATGCTTCCACACTTGCTCCTTTAAGATTTTTGGTGTGAGTGTAGTCTTGGGATATTTTGTAACACTCTTGGGCGGTGCGTGGTTCACCCCGTATACTGTACACTCCCCATGGGGTTTGGAATTTTATCACTTGATAAAAACTGGAGGGGACTGCTCTCTCATGCCATGTATCCATGGACGTCCTACATTGGCGTTGTATGCCGTTTCTTGGTTCATTACGCGGAGGGTGGTTTCCATCGTAACTCCTCTTGCTAAGACAGGCAATGTTATCTCGCCAGAGGTCCTTTCAACTACATTATTAAAACCAGTTAGTGTTATGCAGTATGGAATTATTTTATACTCGAGTCCCATTAATGCAAGGACTCTTGGATGGATGATGCATGCGCCGTGCCGTCGTCGACCATAATCCTTTTTACATCAGTATCTACTATGCGTAAAGTAATAACTAAGGCATTATAATGGGGGGAAACAAACCTACGGTATCAAACTTATCGAAGGTGATACTATCTTCGAAGTCATCATACTGTTCGTAAGCGATTGTTCGCTTCAATTTGTAAGTGGTGGTGAACTTGACATGGTTGATCGTCGAGTCGTTGCCGTCCCCAATGATCATGTTGATGGTGCGTGTTGGCGAGGACGGCCTCGGTGGGCCGTGAGGTTGTTCCCGCCCGCGTGCGAAATTGAGCTTTCCTTTGTCGCTGAGCAGTTCGTTCAAGAACCCTTGGTTCAGCAACCGGACCACCTCCTGTAGGAGACCTATGCAGTCTTCAGTCTTGTGCCCCCATTCCTGGTGGAACTCACATAGGGCGTTTGATTTCCTGTAGGCGGGGTCAGACTTCATCTTCCCTGGCCATTGTACTTTGTTGCCCAGCTTTTCCAGCGCATACACTACTTCTGAAGGAGACACACAAAAGTTATGTGCAGATAATAAAGGAGGTATACCTCTATCGCTCCTCACTGGGACGATGTGTCGTTGTAAGGCATCTGCGTGCCTTGGTGGTTGTGAAGATCTGATGTAGGGTTGATTGCTCTCCCTGTTGAGGCGTGGGACTTGTTCCCGTCATCCCTCATTGCGTCAGTCTCTTCAGATTTCTGGGTTTACCGCTATTAGCCGCCTGGTCGGTCCACTAAGATCGCCGTCATCTCCACGTACCTCGGTGCAGTAGGCGTTGTGGATTTATTCCCAAGTGGTGGCGGGATATTTCATGAGGCGGCTAAGTAATTTTCTGGTTGCCCGTGAGCCGTCCCTACTAAGTCCGTTCTGAAAAGCCACAACTGCCATGCCTTCGGACTTGTTTGGTAAGCTCATCCTAACCCTGTTGAACCTGGCTAAAAATTCTCTGAGCCCTTTTCCTGAGACCTATCGGACAATAAAGATGTCGATGACATGAGCTTCTCATTTGTTGGCTCCCGCGTGGGCGATGAAAAATTTGTCCGCCATTTCCTCGAACGTGGAGATAATTTTGGATAGCAACTGGGAGTACCATGTTAGGGCCCCTACTGTTAGCGTTTTTCCCAACTTCTTCAGAAGTACGGACGGTACCTGTTCTTTTGATAAATTGTTACCTTTGACCGCCGTGACATAGTGCATCAGGTGGCCCTCGGGATCCGATTTCCCATTATTTACCTTCAAATAGGGGGCATTTTGAAGGTCTTTGGGATAAGGTGCAGCTTCTTCTGTGTAGGGTTGATCAACAAACCTCCCCACATCTCGCTTTGGCAGCAACTTAGGTGCACCCGGGATCTTGTCCACTCTTTCTTGGTGCTCTTTCATCTGGTCACGAAGTGACCTAATTTCATTTTCCATTTCTTCCATCTTTTGAGGATGGCTGTGAGTATCCCCTCGTGAGTTGGAACATCGGCAGGCACGTTGTTTGTTCAAGTGACCTTGAGTTCACCCTCGGTTATGGACTGGTCCATCACTGGTGTTGGTGTACATCTGCGGTTGGGTGGTTTTCCGGCTAGTTTGCTCAGAGCACTTGTCAACCATTCTTCCAGTAGCCTCTTTACCTCTGGGGGTGCTTCTTTGGCTGTAGATGTAGAGGCCTCTTTTTCTCGTGGAACCACCAGATCTTCAGAGGGGAAAGGTAGGTTTTCCACGCTTACCAAGGTGCTAGGGGTCGTGTGTGGAGTATCCCCTTCACTAACTGTGTTGAAAGGGCCTATAAGATTGGCTCTAGCATCCATGATAGCTTTCATTCTTGCGTTGTCTTAAGCCATTTTGGGTTGTGGGAGGTGGTTTTCTGAGAGATCTCTTGAAGCAAACTACAACTTTGATTCACGAAATCCCTACAGACGGCACCAAATTGTTTGGCTAAAAAAGTAAAGTACTTATTAAGCTCGAAAACAATCGAAAAATAGTATGGGTTAATCGTAATCAAGGATAATATGAACTAGAGAAACTACTTTGTTAAGATGTGAGATAGCAGTAAAAATAACTTGAGATGTAAGAATTATAAAGTAAGAGAGAGTTGTTTCACCAGAAAAAGAGAGAAAAAGAGAGTTGTATATTCTTAATAATAAGATACACATGAGTCCTTTACAAAGGGGAGATCCCCTTTATATACTAAGGGACCTTCCTTGAAATAATCAAAAAAGTACAAGGGGTTGTTGGTCTCAGTGTACGGGAAAGTCAGACATTTAAGCGACGTCGTCTTGAGTCATGTCGCTTGGTCCGTCCACTTGATGAGGCCGCCCTTACTAGAGTCGGCCTCGATTAGGCCATTCTCTACGTCGTAGGTGTGCATATACGTAACTTAAGAGCGTAGGAAACTAAATTTGCCCAATATAGTACGGACAATGTTGAACAAGCGAATTAGAGATAAAATTACTTTAACAAATTTTTTACTGACATCTTGTTTATCAATGCAGTGTAACCATACTAACCAACAACCTATAATTTAAAGGAAGCAAATCAAATAGTCATCGAATAATTTATGTTCTTCATTTTTCTTTATTAGATTATGCAACTCCCTCCGTTCCAATTCATGTGAAGCTGTTTGATTGGGCACAAAGTTTAAGAAACAATAAAAACTTGTTGAATTTGTGGTCTTAAACAAGTTAAAAAGGGGCCCAGAGTATTTGTATGGTGACAAAAACTTTTCATTAAGGGTAGAATTGTAAGTTTAAGCTAAATTATTTTCAAATTTAGAAATGGATCATTCTTTTAAGGACGGACTAAAAAGGAAATAAATTCACATAAAATGGAACGGAGGGAGTAGTACTTAGAGGGTGTTTGGCTAAACTTATAATCTGGTCAAACTGGCTTATATGCACATTGTACGCGTTTGGTAAAATTAAAAGTGCTAATAAGTTAAGTACTTATAAGTTAAAAATAACTCAAAAGCCATAAGTTGGTCTCTCATAACTTATCAAATTTCAGATTAAAAACACTTTAGGTTAAAATATTTACCATTCTATCCCAAAAATACTTCTTTGTAAAACAAAATATTTCTTATACTCAGTTCTTCAGTTGCTTATTATTAATTTCAGCACTTTTATCCAAACACATAACTTCTTATTGTTTAAACCAACTTCAATATTTAAAAGTGCTTTTCAACATCTAATGCTTAACAGCTACTCTAAATCAGCTAAGCTAAATGAGCTCCTAATATCATTACTTTGTACTAGAAATTATTATTAGGTCGTCCCTTAGCTTAATATCCTCGCCCACAACTCTTTTTTAATATAATAGAAATATATAATTTCTTTCTCTTGATTTTTTTTGGCTTTTAAACTTCTATAGTATTTTTCAAAATTATTGCATTGTCTAAATCTATGAATAGTATTATTATTCAGCATAGTCGTTAATAAACTTGAGGTAAGAATGTGTTTAGCTCAAAGTTTTCATTTACTTTAGAAGCATAAAACAATCAAAATAAATGGAGGGTCAATCATAGCAGATCTTAATAAATGCAAAGATCAAAGGAATAAAATATAAGAGACAACAGTTATAGATTAAAGGGGGAGGACGAAGATCTTTTATTAATGATGTTGGTTTGGTCTGTCTCTCAATAGAGAGAATCAGAGACTTACAATGATGTATTCTCCCTTATTTTCGAAGGAGATGTGAAGAAGAGGAAGATGCAGTCCCCTTTCTAGGGTTCTTTCTCTTGGTATTTATAGCTAGGAGATCTGCCAGCTGGCGCCAAGGGGTTGGGACCACATATAGGATACACCCTCATGAGGACGGCCAGGCTGTGGCCTTAGTTGTCAAATTTGATAACTACTCGATAATCTTGCGAATAGATGGCCATACCATTTATTTGTCATAAGTAGGCTTTAATAAATGTGTTGATCTCATTCACTATCATGAGGTCAAGCTTTAACCTATACAGATAGTCACTCCGCTTATCGAGGTCGGGCTTAGGTCGAGCTCGATGAGCGGATTCCGCCAATAACCGTAACCGTTTATGTGTTGGGGATGATTGTAGTCCTTTATTCTTCAGAGAATGCCGTAGCCGTTCATATTTTTAGAGATGACCGTAGTCTTTTGTTCTTTGGAGACGCCCATAGCCACTTTCACTTTAGGGATGGCCGTAGCCATTTTTACTTTAGAGATGGCCGTAGCAATTTTTACTTTGGAGATGGCCGTAGCCATTTTTATTTTGGAGATGGCCGTAGCGGTTTTAGGCATGCTCGGAGAGAGTACAATCACGCTTGCCGCGTATGAGGGGGACGTCTTGTGCATGGTGATGCATGGAGCGTGCCCGTGGTATCTCGTGGTCATTATAACTGTTCTATGGGGGATGTGCCGATTGACGGTTGAATGACCGTTAAATGATATCTGTCATAATGGTGCCCGTTATTGTAGACCTGAACCGTTTTGTTGTTGGCCAGGTAGTTAATGGTGACCTTTGGGATTCGTGAGGGTCATTTATTCTTTACCTATAAATGAGGGGTTGTATCGCTCAGTTCTAACATTTCCAATATTTTAAGTGGAATTCTGAGAGAGATAGCCCTTCTTGCTTCAAGATTATCTGGTTTTTCATTCCTTGTTAATTCATTCTCCGTCATTTTTGTCAGATCCTTGTATTCTCTTGTTTTTCCAGTGAATTTTACCATCTCCTTTTTGTTATATTGATAATGGCGAGCAGTTCTCGTTCTGATGTAGCTCCGGTAGGGGTTGCGGCAGCAGAGGGCCCATCTATAGTGGTAGGAACCACCGGTTCGCCGAATGTCGATCGATTCCTGTTGGTGATTGATATTCTTTCCCTTCCCGGCAGTCCAGTCACCGACTTTACCGACCCCGAGGGAGAAGACCAAGTGGATGAGGCTCTACTGATGGGGGAAGTTGGCATTGCTCAGTTGAAGGAGCAATGTGATATCCCTTGATTTGCTGACATCGTCCTAGCCAAGAGCGGTGACAGGGTGCACGTCGACCACCGAGGTTACTCCGTCTTTTACGCCTACCCTTTCAAGATGGGATTTAGGCTTCATCTCCACATGCTGGTGGTGGAATTTTACCGCTACTACAGCGTGTGCCCTGGTCAGCTCGTCCCCTCCTGCTACAAATTATTGGCGATGCTGATTAAATATGCGGAGTTGGCACAGAGGGAAATTACACTTGGGCACGTGTTGACTCTGTATACTCCTCAGAGGGTACGTGGCACTATGATTTGGTTGGTCCCTTGTGGGACCGACGGCTTAACTATGGAGATCGACGACGAGGTCGCTACCCCTCCTTTCGAGTATTTCTTCTACATCAGGACCGAGCACCTGGTGGCTTGCGCCACTGACTTCCCGGAGGAGTGGAACCATGCACGTAAGTTTCTTTTAAGCTGTCTTTGATTTCTTTTGGGCTAAATGTTTTGCTTTATGTTTGTACGTAATGACCTTCTTTTTGTGCCGTAGCGAGAGGTGCGTCACCGACGCTATTTTTTGGCATCCGCGAGTGGGTCACGGCCGTGCTCCTTGTTACAATGGGGATTCGCACGTGGGAGTCTTTCTGGGAGGTCCATGGTCGTAGGCCGGCTGCTGGTAAGAATCTCATTTACTGTATGTTGTTCTTTCTTCGTAGTCCTTAGTTTCTCTGGCCTAACCCTTCTTCTTTGGCTGGTCAAAACGACCACGGCGTAGGAGGGCTACTTAGTTTGATTTCTGCAGGCCGGGGGTGACTGCCCGAATGATCACAATGTCGGCGCCTCATCCGATTCTTAGGGCGATTCTTGTGGAGTCATCGACTGCACACTCTCCAGCACGGCCCGTGCCCCGAGTTAAGGAGTCTCCAGAGGTCGTGCGCTCCAGGGCGGAGCGATAACCGAATGAAGATGAGGATAAATGTGGGAGGCCGCTAGCTCGGCGTAGGGTGGCGTTCACCCTGGCTCTTCTGGTGGTGATAAGTTTATACTCTTCGCCATCGGCGAATGAGGAGGGCACCGCAGACCTTGCCCCAGAGGGTGTCCGATTTGCTCGGGCAAACGTGACACAATTGCTACGGCGATTCAAGTTTCTGTTCATGTTGCTGAGAGGGAAGGTAATTCCTCGGCAACTATTTTGGTGGAGAATGCAGGCGCCGACATTGTGGCGAATGCGGGCGCTTCGACGTCTCGGGCGGCGAAAGCCTCAATTTCCAGGTCGGCGGAAGGAAGGGGGTTTCAGGAGAGGGGGACGATTCGTAGTCCGATATGGATCCCGAGGACGTCCGTCTTGCTCAGGAGGGTTATACCCACTCGGCCGTATAGGCCGAGGGGGATTATCGTTATTTGGATATTCCTAACGACCTGAACCTGCTGCTCGAGGAGGAGAACCTGGTGACGATGTTCCGGGTCTTGTGCTCGGTAGCGGAGAGCATGTCCCTGATGGGTATTTCGGACGTCGGATTGATGGGCGAGGTGGTCGCCCTGAGTATAAAGGTATGTATAAAACTTTGGTTTGTTTTCTTTCTTAGCATGTCTTCTTGTATTAACTGTCGCTCTGTTCGTTGTAGACATTTTTGCTGGAGGTGGAGAGCATTAGGAGGGCTAACGTCCATTCGGCAATTTTTGTGCAGCTGTTGGGGAAGTACCGCCGCTTCCATGACTGGTGCCGTGGCTTGCGTGAACGCATAAGGAATGACCCGTAGAACCGAGAGATTGTGGAAGAGCTGGCGCGGAGGGAGCTTCATATGCAACAGAACCTCAACAGGGTAACCACTCTTGAGAGGCAGCTCCGCCAAGCGAACGAAGGGGTTGATGTTGAGAGAAGGGCGGCTGCTGAGATGGAGCGTCAAAATCTAGCTGCAGCGGTGGAGGCCGTTGAGGCTTATACCAGGCAGGTGGCTGCCCTAAAGTCTCAGGCCGCCACTTCAAGGAGGCAGGCAGAGGATGCCCTGGCGAGGGTTGAAGCACTGCAGGAGACCAACCGTACCCAGGACAGGGAGAGAAGATTAGAGAGGGTCGCCACTACTTTTCGAGAACGATCGTTAGAGGGGCGCATTGCCGTTTCCGATCGGGACATCCATGCTGCGGCAAATCGGATTGCGGCCTTAGAGGCCGAGAACCAGTGCCTGAGGGGCCAGGCTGCTACTTTTGGTCATGCTCGTGAGATTTGGACGTATGCTGAGGCCCAGCTCGATGGGTACAGGCGGTTGTGGGAGGCCGGCGTCGTGTCTGAGGCCACTTATGAGGAGGCACGCCAAAAGGCTCGTGAAGCCCGCCTCGACTGTGGTTTTGATCCATCTATGCCCGTGGGAGATGATGGCGCCGAGGGTGCTGATAATGCTGAAGGGGGCGCTGGGGGCGCTGAGTGAAAATAAAATTTGTAATGTTTATTTAGTTCATGTTTTCTTTTACTCTTTTTTCTCTGCCAGCCTTGGGCAGATGTAATTGGGGGTAACCCCGTGTAAATACTGTGAATATATTTGGTTTTCTTCTTTTCCGTTTGTTTTGCGTCGAAGACATTATATATTTTTTGTGCTTGTTTTCAAGGGTTTTGTTTTAGATTTTTTCTAGTGGACATGTTAATAGTATCAACCGGTTAAGTGATCTTGACCATTGTATAATCGACCCTTCGCCTCAGGAGGCGATCGACGCGGATAGCCTTGGACATAGATAGACGCTCTTGGTCATCACTTTCTTCCGCTTGGGGAAGTGGGTTGTAGCCGTGTCTGGGCAGTGGCTGTACATAGCCTTAGTCCCAGTTCGGGCTTAGTCAAACTACTGGCCGTGGTAATGGGAAGCACGGCCTTGTAGTTCAACTTGGACCGAACTTTGCGCGGGTCAGCACTTTAGTTTGAGTTAGTCGTACTTACTTGAAGGGCGGGCCTCTTGACCCGACCTGGGGTTCGTCTATGGTTGAGTTTGCGGCTTTTGTGACAGAGGTGTGTAGACCAAGTTCCTGTTCGCCTCATAGCTGAATTCTTTTGTACTTCTCAGTGGTTGAAGCACTTGGCCCGAATACTAGTCTAACTCGTAGTTGGACTTTTGGGTTAAGGTACGTAGCCCGAGCTATCGCTCAACCATAGTTGGACCTACGTAGCTTTTGAAGGCGCGTAGCCTGAGTCCCAGTTCAATCGTAGTTGAACTTTTGGGTGAGGACATGTAGCATGGATTGACGTTCAACCGTATTTAAAATTTTTATAATATTTGAAGGCGTGTAATTTGTACTACTGTTAATATTTGAAGGCCCGTAGCCTGAGTCGAAGGCGCATAACCTGAGTCCCAGTTCAACCATAGTTGAACCTTTGTGTGAAGGTGCATAGCCTGAGCTGACGTTCAACCGTAGTCTATCTTATGTAATTTTTGAGGGCGCATAGCCTGAGTCGAAGGCGCATAGCCTGAGTCCCAGTTCAACCGTGGCTGAAGCTTTGTGTGAAGGCGCGTAGCCTGTATTGCCGTTCAACTGTAGTTGAACTTTTACAATATTTAAAGGCGCGTAGCCTGAGTCGAAGGCGCATAGCCTGAGTCCCAGTTCAACCGTAGTTGAACCTTTATGTGAAGGCGCGTAGCCTGCACTGCCGTTCAACCATAGTTGAACTGTTGTAATATTTGAAGGCGGCAGCCTGTATTGCCATTCAACCGTAGTTGAACTTTTATAATATTTGAAGGCGTGTAGCATGTACTAGCGTTCAACCGTAGTTGAACTATTACAATATTCGAAGGCGCATAGCCTAAGTCCCAGTTCAACCGTAGTTGAACCTTTGTGTAAAGGCGTGTAGCCTGAGCTGATGTTCAAGCGTAGTCGAACTTATGTAATTTTTGAAGGTGCAAAGCCTGAGTCGAAGGCGCATAGCATGAGTCCCAGTTCAACCGTGGTTGAACCTTTATCTGAAGGCGCGTAGCCTGTACTGCCGTTTAACCATAGTTGAAATTTTATAATATTTGAAGGCGCATAGCCTGAGTCCCAGTTCAACCGTGGTTAAACCTTTGTGTGAAGGCGCGTAGCCTGCACTGCCGTTCAACCGTAGTTGAACTGTTGTATATTTGAAGGTGCGTAGCCTGTATTGCCATCCAATTGTAGTTGAACTTTTATTATATTTTAAGGCGCGTAGCTTGCCGTTCAACCGTAGTTTAACTGTTGTAATATTTGAAGGCGCGTAGCCTGAGTCGAAGGCGCATACCCTAAGTCCCAGTTCAACTGTGGTTGAACCTTTGTGTGAAGACGCGTAGCCTGCACTGCCGTTCAACCGTAGTTGAACTGTTGTAATATTTGAAGGCGCGTAGCCTGTATTGTCATTCAACCGTAGTCAAACTTTTATAATATTTGAAGGCGCATAGCCTTTACTGCCGTTCAACCGTAGTTGAACTTTTACAATATTCAAAGGCGCATAGCCTGAGTCGAAGGCGCATAGCCTATGTCCCAGTTCAACTGTAGTTGAACCTTTGTGTGAAGGCGCATAGCCTGCACTGCCGTTCAACCGTAGTTGAACTGTTGTAATATTTTAAGGCGCGTAGCCTGTATTGCCGTTCAACCGTAGTTGAACTTTTATAATATTTGAAGGCGCATAGCCTGAGTCGAAGGCGCTTAGCCTGAGTCGAAGGCGCTTAGCCTGAGTCCCAGTTCAACCGTGGTTGAACCTTTGTGTGAAGGCACGTAGCTTGTACTGCCGTTCAACCGTAGTTGAACTGTTGTAATATTTGACGGCGCGTAGCCTGAGTCCTAGTTCAACCGTAGTTGAACCTTTGTGTGAGTTTTTCCACATAACCCGCCTCGTGCTTGGGCCGGGATTTGTTTTTCATTTCAGATCTTGCCTAGCTTGCGCTTGTGGTCTTTTTTTTTTACTGGTTCGCTCGAGTTTCCCCGTTGCATATCTCGGTTAGAGGCATGTTTTCATGTTGTCCTCCCTTAGGCCTATTTTCCCCATAAGGTTGGGGGATCTGCTGCTGCTTCTTCTTCTTCTTCTTCTTCTTCTTCTTCTTCTTCTTCTTCTTCTTCTTCTTCTTCCCTTTGCACGGAGACGGGAGGATGTGGAAGCAAGCTCGTCTCGAGATTTTTGACTTCCTATGGTCCGATATGCCGTTTGGGCTTGTTCGAGCTAGGTTGCTCCTTTTCCTTTTTTGATCTAAGGATAACTACCCGATTCTGCTACGAAATCCCCATAGACGCCGCCAAATTGTTTAGCCCAAAGTTTTCATTTACTTTAGAAGCATAAAACAATCAAAATAAAGCCAATCATAATAGATCGTAATAAATCCAAAGATCAAAGGAATAAAATATAAGAGACAACAGTTATAGATTAAAGGGGGGAGGACAAAGATCTTTTATTAATGATGTTGGTTTGGTCTGCCTCTCCATGGAGAGGTTCAGAGCCTTGCAATGATGTATTCTCCCTTCTTTTCGAAGGAGATGTGAAGAAGAGGAAGATGCATCCCCCGTTCTAGGGTTCTTTTTCTTGGTATTTATAGCTAGGAGATCTGACAGCTGGCGCCACGGGTTGAGACCACATAGAGGAGACGCCCTCGTGAGGACGGCCAGGATGTAGCCTGAGTTGTCAAATTTGATAACTACTCGATAATCTTGCGAATAGATGGCCATACCATTTATTTGTCATAAATAGGCTTTAATAAATGTGTTGATCTCATTCATTATCATGAGGTCAAGCTTTGACCCATACAAAATACATATTATAATTAATTATGATTAAACTATAACAATGTACATCATGACATGTCTTTGTGTTGAGTTGGTGTAAGTATATAAATGAGGTTTTAACAGAGTATGAGTGTGAGCGAGTAAAAAATTTTACGTATATATATATATATATATATATATATATATATATATATATATATATATATGTTAGATTCAGGAGTGGAGTTAGAGTGCGGGGAACGAATTTGGTCGAACCCAATAACTCTGATTCGAACTCTATATTTATTTTAAAAAGCCTATTAATTATATAAAAATTATTAATTTAGAACCTAATAATTTAAAATAATTAAAATTCCAAACACATAAGATTGAAATCTTGGCTTCATGTATGTGTTAATTCCTCTTTTTTTAATTGTGTATTTACTCTTTTATATTTTTACATCCCGTAATAAATTTTCAGCTTCACCACCGAATCAAATCCTCCCAAATGAAGGGTAAATTGAAATCTGAAATTTGCTTCGTATGTTTACTTGGGTAAAATGAAATCAGACATTTACTATATTTACTTTTTTTTTAAAAAATAGTTTTACCCCTTAGTAAAATTTCGGCTCCGGGCCACTGTATGTAACCCTGCCAAATGGAGGGTAAAATGAAATCTCACATATATACTTTTTGAGATTTGCCAAGACATGGGACAAAGAGCATGAATATGATGGTTATGGTTTGATAGAACCAAGAAAACAAACACTTATTTTCTCCATCTGTCCCTTCTTGCATTGAAAATGACATATCAACTCCTCATTTAATTGAACGCCTAATTATACCCATTTATCTGCACTTTCTCACATCTTGTTGTAACTAAAGTTCCTCTTTTTTGTCTATAAATAACAACATACACACTTTCATTTCTCTCATTCTACCTTCCTCTTAGCTTTAGTACATGAGTGAAAGAAAAAATTTTGATTTTCCAGCCATGGCTGCGCTAGAAAAAGAAGAAGATATGGTGCCTAAACAAGAGTACTTATCTTGATACATGAAGTGGCGTTATTCCTCCTGAGCTTATTCTTCTTATATGTTTTTCTTGTTTTTTTTAGCTTTAGAGGAGCAGTTTAAGCTTTCTTGACCTTGCAAGTCCAATGTCTTTCTCATTTGGCTCTCAAAATGACGTAATTGTTAAAATTCTCGTCTCGTTTCTATCCCTTCTGAGCTTATTCCCTTTCTAATACAAACCCTTCGCTAAGATTGGGTCATGCCATTTTATTTCATATTATTATGCAAATACATGTTGTGCCTTTTCGTGTATGCGAGGATTACTGGTTGTGTATTCAAAATACTGATGCAATGTATAAATATATAATCCAGTTTAGTTCTCCGCTCTTTCGCTCCTCCAATTTTAGAATACCATTATCTCAAAAAGCAGCTAGCGATATTATAAAAGAACGCAAAATAATAAAAGGGAAAATCGTAAGACATAATAATTTCAGTTGTACTTTAGGCCTTAGCTCCAATAATTACAACGGAACAGTTTTTTGGGTCAATTTATTCCAGCATAAAAGAATGAAAATGCCAATCTTTCTTGTTTTTTTCTTCTTTGGCATATGCCCATTTCCTGTACAGGGGCCCGAAATTGTACTACGCTATGTCTCGGAGCTGGCTTATTTGAATAGCAAATGTAAATCATTGAAAATTTCATTTTCAAGGAATTGGTTCTAAGTAAATTTTATTTGTAAAATAATTTTAAAAAAGATGAAATTGTTAAGAATAGAATTCTAATTAGAGTGAATGTCTATCTTGTAGAGAGTTTTACTTTGAGGCTAAGTCATTTTTCCTCCTATAAATAGAGGGGTCTTACCCCATTGTAAATCATCCCAAAATTCAATAAGAATTTTCTCTCTCTTTCTCTGCAATACTCTTCTTCTTCTTTTATTGTCTATATAACACGTTATCAGCACGAGACTCTAACCACAAGCAACTTCTCGACCTCACGCCAAAGAAACCAGTCCACCATTGTTAATCTATTCCTTCTCCTATAAAACAATAAAATAAGCAAAGTATCAACTTGGGGAAGCCATGTTTAGATCGTAAACTTATTTTTGTGAAGCTTTGGTTCTGCTTGTTGCTGTACTTTTATACCTTTCGGATAAGTTCTTGTTTTACTTTTTTGGTACATCGTTTGTGTAAAGGGTCAGTGTTTGTATGATATTTGACGCATGTGATAACAACATGGTTTACAGGTACAAGAAATTATTTTCTTGAAGGTTGGATTGTCTTTTAAACTTTGTGTATAGGAACAACCCAATGGAATGGGACAGTGGAAAGAAAGCATTGTCATAACTTGACTTTAGCCCGAGCCTTGCGCTATCAAGTGCGCATGTACGTCACATAACATTGGGTAGAAGCTTTGGGATTGAACATAATGATTGTAAGTTGTTCCATGAACTTCCTTCTTGATTAAATTCTTGATTTAAGGTAAGTAATTTACTTTTCTCTTTCAAATTCTTGAAATTCTACGATTTGATTTCATATACAAACAAAGACAGCAAAGTTTGATTATAACTCTAATGGAGTTTGTAAGAAATTATAACCACTTGAAGTGGTAAAATTTCTATGCCTTGCCATGATTAAATTCATGTATGATTGTGGGCAAGAATTGAAAATCCGTCCCATTGAATTTGCTCTATTCTCATTCTCCATAGAGAATGTGATAGCAGTATGTGATAAGTCTGAAAGAAGACAAAATTATTACCGTGAAGGTATCAATGGATGTGGACGTGGCAATAGACGATATAATCGTCATCATTGTGATAATGAAATAATAAGGATTCTCAAAATAATCCTTCACTTTGTGAAAGTAATATACGTCATCGATTTGACATGAGATTTTATATAGCACATACAGATTATTATGGTCCATTCGTGGTGTGAATGTGACAACATCTGATTTATGAATACGTATTCATTCTTGGAAGAATATGAACGTGCTAGTGGTAGTGAATATACCACACTCGCCTCTAGAAGAAGGTTTGAGATGATATAAGGAAATAATGTCATTATTATGGCATGAATGGTCATTGATCACGTACCTATTGTACGCCAAAATATTTTGGCAATGTGATAATTAAAGGACAACAATAATGCAAGAAACATATCTTGCATATAATTTTGACCATGGCCATAATGGTATGACTTTCTCTTTGAAAGAGATATTCACCATATGGATATTGATGAATATGTGGTAGTACCAAATTAATTGAGAACTCTGCAAGAGCTAATTATACTATTTTGGAGAAACACAATTGATTACCAATAAGGTATTGTGTTGTAGTAAGTCTCAAAGAAACTTATTCAGTTTTTAAAGTATACACGAAAGCGGTTGGTTATATGGATCCATGGCTAAAGAAGATTGAGCAGTTTGATATTTTTATTTTTACTTATTCGTAGTAGTTAATGAATAAACAATTATCATAGTTTACATAAGTTATCTATTATTGTGATATGGTTCAAATTTTATATTTTACAATTCAATTAATGATCAAATATTGATATGTACCTTAAGAGTTTTATCAACTTGACAAATAATCTGTATTATGGTTTTAAAATATATAACTTTAGATTACACATTCATCTTATGCTTTATTTGTAATGATTTTTCAGTAAGTTAATCGATTAACATAACAGATAATCGATTAACCAATATATTCTATTAAACTGGACCTTTTTCGCAAGGCATGTTTGTCGACTATCAGATTTAGTTAATCGACTAACCTAATGACCGTTTCCTAAGTTAATCGATTAACATATCAGATAATCGATTATCTTATATTTCTTATTAAACTGGACTTTTTCCGCAAGGCATGTTAGTCGACTATCAGATTTAGCTAATCGACTAACCTAATGACCGTTTCCTAAGTTAATCGATTAACCTCAGCAGATTTTGAAAATATTGTTTAATTATGAAGCAACGGATTAAATTTGCTTATTCTCATTTTCGTATATTTCTTTTGTATGTCAAACCATGGGAAGCAAATATGGATATCTCACAAAGCAAACTTGGATCAACGTCCAACTGTAAAAATATTTGTTTAATTGATTCATGTACCACACATATGATATTCAAAGAGAAGAAATATTTCTCTCATTTAAGTATGTGTAAGACAGATGTTACTACAATTTCTGGTAGTAGTAAATTGATTGAAGGCTCCGGAAGAGCAACTATAACTCTGCCTAAAGGAACAATATTTATCATAGAGAATGCAATGTTCTCCTCCAAGTCCAAGAGAAACTTGTTGAGTTTTAAAGATATCCGTCAAAATGGATATCATATTGAGACAATAGATGAGAATAATCTTGAATACCTCATCATTACAAAGAATGTCTCTGGCCAAAAGAGGGTGATTGAGAAGTTCCCATCTTTATCTTGTGGCCTGTATTGGACAAAAATTAGTGCCATTGAGGCACATTCCACAGTAAACCAAAAGGTTACTGATTCCAATACTTTTGTACTTTGACATGATCGATTGGGACATCCTGGATCAATTATGATGAGACGGATTATAGAAAACTCATATGGGCATCCATTAAAGAATTTAAAGATTCTTTTAGATAATGAATTTTCTTGCATTTCTTGTTATCAAGGCAAGTTAATTATTAGACCATCGCCAACAAAGGTTGGAACTGAGTCACCTACGTTTTTGGAACGTATACAAGGGGATATTTGTGGACCTATTCACCCACCTAGTGGGTCCTTTAGATATTTTATGGTCTTAATAGACGCATCCTCTAGATGGTCTCATGTGTGCCTATTGTCATCACGCAACCTTGCGTTTGCAAAATTAATGGCACAAATAATTCGATTACGAGCACAATTTCCTGATAATCCAATCAAGTCTATTAGACTAGATAATGCTGCTGAGTTTTCATCCCAAGCATTTAATGATTAGTGCTTATCAATTGGGACAAAAGTGGAACATCCTGTAGTTCATGTTCACACTCAAAATGGTCTTGCAGAATCTTTAATTAAACGTCTGCAGTTGATTGCAAGACCATTACTCATGAAAACGAGGCTGCCCACTTCGGTTTGGGGTCACGCCATTTTGCATGCAGCAATGCTAGTTCGTCTCAGACCGACGAATTATCACAAATATTCCCCGTTGCAATTAGTTTTGGGTCATGAACCTAATATATCCCATTTAAGAATTTTTGGATGCGCAGTATATGTGCCTGTAGCACCGCCATACCGCACCAAAATGGGTCCACAAAGAAGGTTAGGAATATATGTTGGGTTTGAATCGCCCTCCATTATTCGCTACATCGAAACATTGACAGGGGATTTGTTCACTGCACGATTTGCAGACTGTCGATTCGATGAGACACTTTTCCCAAAATTAGGGGGAGAAGCTGGTGAAACCAAACGGGAAATTTTGTGGAAAAATCCATCATTATCTCATCTTGATCCACATACCTCTATTTGTGAAAAAGAGGTGCAAAATCTTATCCATTTGCAAAGAATAGCAAATCAAATGCAGACGCATTTACGAATCCTCTTATATTGCTTGTTCTCATTAATTAACAGACCAACTAAAGTTGGGATTAAATCCCATGAATTCTGAAAATATCAAAGGTGAATATGGGCTCATTCATCTGCCATGTATACCACATATGATGCATCTATGATATGGTTACATGTGCGATTATTATTAACCTGCAACCTGGCCGGTGCTTGCGAGGTAACTTGCTCAGTAATCTAATTTCGAGCATAATTTCCAGATTCTATTCAAGATAGTTCATCTTGATAAGGTGGTTTACATCATAGTTGGTTTAGCAAAATAATTTATTGAATGCCTCCACTTAATAGCTAAATTATTGCTTATGAGAACAAAGTTATCTATATCAATTTGATATACGTTATACACGAGAGTATATTATATTCTCCCCTCACAAGTGGTTCAGGGTCAGGAACCAAATAATTTCATCTTATTATTATTGATGTGCAGTGTATATTAACATGATAATGCACAAAGATGATTTCCCAGAGTTGAGGAAACAAGTTAGTTTTTCTAACATGAGGGGGAGACATGATAAACACTTGAGAAAAAGTTACATGGAACGAATTATCATTTGTATATATAGATCCTCGAATATCATAATATGAACTTGAAGTTCATAAAAAGATAATTCAATTGCAACATATTGCAAAGCATGCCATACGCATTTGCTGACCCAAAGAAAGTAACTATATTCTCACTGCAAATGCTCATATTAAGTCCTAGAAGGACAAAGTCTTTGATACGCTTAAAGCGTATAAACAAATCGGTTTTAAAAGAACTTCTTAATAAAGAAGATGAGCAAATGATCAAAGTGATCATAATAAGGAGGCAAGTGATCTAGAAGATCACATGACATAACACTTCATAAATCTCATGAGAGATTCAGGTACCTGAATATATTAATGAAGAGATCTCCATGTTATGTCTTTATGAAAATTTATTGGAACCGATATAAAATGTTCGTCGACGACATCTATGATAGCGCTAAATATCGATGAGGATCTTAAGTTTGTCGAATACAGACAAAAGTATTGTCCAAATGGAAGAGATACAATTTAAGTAGAATTGATTCCATATGAAAGACATGTCGTTTTGGACATGTAGTTCAAATACTTGAAAGTATAAATTCAATGGTATGTGCAATCATTTTTCGATATCTTATTTCTCTAACATGACATGAAAACTTGATATGCATCTAAAGTCTATTATATGGCTTATATGACTTAACTTATATGTCAATCTATGAAGGATTTAAGTTTCTTGAAGCATATACAATTCTTGATCTTGAAGTACCACTTTCTTAGTGCAATTTGTGCACATATGTATCTTGCTATAACTTTAAGCAGATAATGTGATAGCGAGGATATCTCTATGGAGATATTGAAGGGCCATTCCACGACATTTGTGAAGACGTTATATATCTATCACGAGTGATGATTTCAAGGTGCAAAATATTCGTTCAAGTTAATATGGCTGATTTATTTATCAAATCTCTACCAAAGATCGTTTTGAAGATGGTGCACAAGATTGGAATGCAAAGGCTCAAATATGTGAATTGATGCTCTCATTAGGGGGAGTTAATGCGCGTTCCACTCTTTTTCCCTTTCAAGGTTTTGTCCCACTGGGTTTTCCTTGTAAGGTTTTTAACGAGGCAACCAATAGGCGCATTTCTAGATATGTGTACTCTTTTTCCTTTTCTAGAATTTTTTTTTTCCCACTGGGTTTTATTTTAGTTAAGGTTTTAACGAGGCACATTATTTATTGAGTAGACATTCAAGGGGGAGTGTTAAGAATAGAATTCTAATTATAGTGAATGTCTATCTTGTAGAGAGTTTTACTTTGAGGCTAAGTCATTTTTCCTCCTATAAATAGAGGGGTCTTACCCCATTGTAAATCATCCCAAAATTCAATAAGAATTTTCTCTCTCTTTCTCTGCAATACTCTTCTTCTTCTTTTATTGTTTATAACAGAAGTAACATATAAATAAAAACGTAAACAAAATAGAATTTAATTTAGGCCCACTGAATTCATAGTATTTTCTTAAGAAACTTAATCTCCTCCTATTACCCAAGGTTGTAGATTATTTCCTCCCAAGATAGAATGAATGGAAAAGGGTCAAATATACCCCTCTACTTTCAAATATGGTTTACTTGTACCCCTTGTTATACTATTGAGTCATTCATACCCCTACCGTTATACTATTGGGTTATCTATACCCCTACTATCATACTTTGAAACAAAAATACCCATATATTGGATGGAGTGCCACGTGTCTGCACCAGATTAAAACAACTCATTTCCTTTTTTTTATTCGACTCGTTTTTTAAAAACCCACAACCTGACTCCTATTTTCGTTTTTTTCCAGTTTTTTTTTGTTTTTTTTAAATTTCAGCTTTAAAAAAACAAAAATATTATGTTAAAAATTATTTTTTTCTGTTTTTACAAATTTCGTTTTTTTTTTCCGTTTTTTTAACTGAAAGAAAAACTAAAAAAAAATCGTTTTTTAACAAAACAAAAAAAAATGATTGTAAGTTTAGCTTGTTAAAATACGATTTTAAGTTTGTAAGTTGTTAATCCGAGTTTAGCTTGTATGTTGATTGTAAGTTTAGCTTGTAAAAAAAAACGATTTTTTTTAGTTTTGCGATTTTTTAGTTTTTCTTTTCAATTCAAAAAACAAATCTGGAAAAAAACGAAACTTGTAAAAACAGAAAAAAAAAATTTTAACATAATATTTTGCTTTTTTAAAAATGAATTTGAAAAAAAAAAGAATTGGAAAAAGCGAAAATAGGGATTGGGTTGTGAGTTTTTTTAAAACGGGTCGGATAAAAAAATGGGCCGTTTTAATCTGATGCTGACACATGACACTCCATCCAAAATAAGGGTATTTTTATTTTAAAGTATGATAGTAGAGGTATAGATAACCTCATAGTATAACGGTGGGGTATGGATGACCCAATAGTATAACGAGGGGTACAAGTAGGCCATATTTGAAAGTAGAAGGATATATTTAGCCCTTTTCCGTAGATTCTATCCTGGGAGGAAATAATCTACAACCTCGGGTACTAGGATGGGATTGAGTTTCGCAACTAAGTAAGCCTAACACATTGCGGAAGTAACAACATTTACGAAATTTATAATTAAAAGCTAAATAACATGAGTAATGTATACAGTTGCCGCCTGGCAAATACACTTTAACACTTACAATTTCTGAAACCATCCCAAAGACTCGGAATCCCACGGACAACACAGGCTAAAAGAGTAGCATAATACGCTCTATACCAGAGTATCTAAAGCAACATAATAGAAGGAAGTGCTATCTGCTACAGCTGGAATGAAATAGAGACTTCGGGTCTGCAGACGTAGTAGGTATACCTCGAGTCTCCACTAGTGCTCTCCGTTGTGAGGGTGATACGCTTGAGAAGAAGTACCCGGTCTGCAATGGAAAACATGTGCAAAAGAGGCATGAGTACACCATATCAGTACTCAATAAGTGACAATCTTAACCTCGGTCGGGTAATGACGAGGAATGTCGAGGCCCTAGTGAGGTAAAAACATAATAATCAATATGATAAGGAAAAGACAATATGGGTATAATCTACCGTGAGAATCTAGCAAAGTAATAAATAAGACAGTAACTGAGAACTCGTAGAGTAAATAAATAGAAGTGCAAATCACCACCGGATATTTATCATCGGGGATCTCTTGGTGTCCTCATCATATACTTAAGGGATATCCTAGTATCTCGAGGATCTCCTAATATCCTCCACTTTACACAAAGGGATCTCTTATTATCCCGAGGATCTCCTGGTATCCTCCTTTTTTATAATCATATATGTGCCAGGGATCTCTTGTTATTCCGCACTCCCAGTCATAGAACGAAACACATACAAAGGGAGTTATCGGGATGCCGTCCCGTAGTCCCAAATTGTAACGTCCCGTAGTCTAGCATGCTTCACGGAGGAAAGATCATACAGTTTAAGTAATTAAGCAAGTAAGTCAGCTAAACATGCTTAAGCTAACACAGTTTATATTGCATTTAGAATAGGCAAATTCACAAGAAAACACAGTTAAATATTCTAAGTAAAATGAATTTTCAACAACTAGCACAAGTACATGCTCGTCACCTCGTGTACCGAGCATTTAAAATAACAACTAATATATCCTAAGGGGAGAGATTCCCACACAAAGGTAGACAATCCACTTATCCTGAACCGGTACAAATCAACTATGAAACAATGCCCTAGCCTCGAGTATGTGACTCTAAATGGCCCAAATCTATTCAATTCAATTATATAATATTAATAACATCACAAGTAACTAATTCTACTATTAAAATTAGAGCTAAGGCGCGAAAATAAGTAAAATAACCAAAGTGCACCTGAGAACAACGACTCGGAATCAAATAATTTTTACATTTTCAAAATTCTCCTACTCTCACGAGTCTAACCATATAAAAATCTCCCAAATCGGAGGTCAAATTCTTACTCAAAATCAAATAATTAAGTCTAAGAAGTTTCACCCATTTTTCCCAATTTTAGACATTGAATTAGAATTTTAATGGCAGATTCAACTAGATATTGATGAAATATAACTAGAAAGAGTCAAATCAACGTTACCCAATGATCTTCTCTTTAAAACCCACTAAAAATCGCCTTCTCCCGAGCTCTCAATTGATTTTCCAGCTTTTGAAATAAACCCACGGATGTTTCTATATCTGAACAGTTGATTCCGTCCCGGTTTTGCTGAAGAACCAACCGCTTCTGCAATTTCACTTAAAGGACTTGAGTTCGCTCATACGGACAAAAACCCGCTTTTGCGGTGCCGATTATGCGAAAATGAGACCGCTTCTACAGTTTCCTGAGGAATGGCCAAAATCGCTTTTGCGATGAAGATGACGCTTATGCAATGAAAATGATGCTTATGGGGCGCCGCTTCTGTGGTTCCCAAGCCGCTGAAGCGGAAATACCAGAAGAATGAAAAACTACTTGTTGTACTTTTTAGAAATTCAACTCGTCTACCCTCCGAAATCATCCTGCGGCCCCTAAGACCTCAACTAAAAGCATCAATAACACCTAGTACCTTATTCAAACCTGCACCAATTTTTAAAACATATAAAACAACACAGGAAACCCGATTAAATCACAGATTCAAGACTAAGAACTTCCAGTTCATCCAAAACACGCTTTCGATCCAAAACCTAACCAACACTCATCCGATTGACCTAAAATTTTGCACGCACGTCCCAAATGACATGACAGTGCTACAACAACTTTTGGCATCCCGTTCTGACCCTCGGATCAAAGATATCCTATCAAACCGAAAACCTCCAAATTCTAACTTTCGATATTTTTAGCCTTAATGAGCTACGAGCATCCAAAATACATTCCGAACACGCTCCCAACCCCGAATTCACATAACAGAGCTAACGGAACCATCAGATTTTCATTCCGAGGTCATCTTCACAATGTTCTGATAATGGACCACTTTCCGACACTTAAGTTCTCATTTAGGGACTAAGTGTCCCAAAACACTCTGAATACTAACACCGAACAATGAACTTAGGGGAAACGGTTAATGGGGGAACATGGCAAAAATTCCAAAAACGACTGGCCTGGTCGTCACATTCCTACACTTAAACATTCGTTCGTCCTCGAGCGAGCATAGAGAACATACCTGAAGTAGCAAATAGATTAGGGTATTGGTCGTGCATACCTCGCTCGGTCTCCCAAGTCTCTTCCTTGACTGGCTTACCCCGCCACTGAACATTCACTGAAGCTATATCCTTTGACCTGAGCTTTCGGACCTGCCTGTCCAATATTGCCACTGTCTCCTAGACATAGGACAAATTCTTGTCCAACTGGACTGAAGTGAACTCTAATACGTGAGATGGATCACCATGATACCTCCGAAGCATCGAGACATGAAATACCGGATGAACCCCACCCAAAGTGGTAGGTAAGTCAAGCTCATAAGCAACCTCCCCAACTCACTACAAAATCTCAAAAGGGCCAATAAACCTTGGGCTCAACTTTCCTTATTTCCCAAACATCATGACGCCTTTATTAGGCGAGACCCGAAGCAGAACCCGCTCACCAACCATAAAGGAAACATCATGAACCTTCCGGTCTGCATAACTCTTCTATCTGGACAGGACCATATGAAGACTATCCTCAATTACCTTAACATTCTCTACCGCATCCTGGACCAAATCAGTGCCCAATAGTCTGGCCTCACTAGCTCAAACCAACCCACCGGGGATTGGTATCTCCTATCATATAAGGCCTCTTACGGCACCATCTGAATGATGGACTAATAACTGTTGTTGTAAGCAAACTCAGCCAATGGCATGAACTGATCCCAAGACCCTCTAATCTCAATCACGCCCGCACGGAGCATATCCTCAAGAATATGAATGGTGCGTCCGGATGGTCCGTCCGTCTGGGGTGAAAAGCTATACTCATAGTCACCTGGGTACCAACTCTTGCTAGATGGCTCTCCAGAAACGTGATGTAAAAAATGAAGCCCTATCTGACATGATAGAAAATGGAATGCCATGTAGACGGACAATCTCTCTGATATAAATCCCGCTAACTGCTCCGCTGAGTAATTAGTACACACTGGAATGAAATGAGTGGACTTGGTAAGGCGATCCATAACAACCCAAATAGAATCATATTTCTTCGCAGTCTGAGGGAGACCAGCTGCAAATTCCGTAGTTATCTTCTCCCATTTCCACTCTGAAATCTCCATTTGCTGGGGTAACCCTCCCGATCTCTGGTGCTCAGCCTTCGCCTGCTGATAGTTGAGGCATCTAGCTACAAACTCCGCCATGTCCTTCTTCATCCGCCTCCACCAGTAATGCTGCCTCAAATCCTGATACATCTTCGCGGCACCCCGATGGATGGAGTACCATGAGCTATGGGCCTCAGTCAATATCAACTCTAGAATATCATCAACATAGGGTACACGGATCTGACCATGCATCCTCAATACCCCATCATCTCCAATAGTCACATCCCTAGCATCGCCATGCTGAACTATGTCCCTGAGGACAAGCAAATGAGGGTCATCATATTGCCGCTCCCTGATACGATCAAACAATGAAGACCGAGAAACCACACAGGCTAGAACCCGACTGGGTTCTGAAAGGTCCAATCTCACGAACTGACTGGATAAGGCCTGAACATACATCGCCATGGGCCTCTCTGAAGCTGGTAAATATTCCGAACTCCCCAGACTCTTCGCCCGGTAACTCAAGTCATCGGCTACCACATTGGCCTTTCCCGGGTGATAAAGAATAGTAATATCATAATCTTTCAGTAGCTCCAACCATATCCTCTGGCACAAGTTCAGATCTTTCTGCTCGAACAAGTGCTATAAACTCCGATGATCCGCTTAAATCTCACAGGGCACGTCGTAAAAATAATGACGCCGGATCTTCAAGGCATGAACAATATCAGCTAACTCAAGGTCATGGACATGGTAGTTCTTTTCATGTATCTTTAGCTGTCTGGACATGTAGGCAATCACCCTACCGTCCTGCATCAACACCGCTCCAAGTACAATTCGTGAGGGATCACAATAAACTGTACAGGACCCCAAACCAGTAGGCAATATCAGAATAGAGGCTGAAGTCAAAGCTGTCTTGAGCTTATGAAAGCTCGCGTCACACTCGTATGTCCACTGAAAGGGAGCACCCTTCTGGGTCAATCTAGTCATAGGGGCTGCAATCGATGAGAAACCCTCCACAAAACGACGGTAATAACCCACCAAACCATAGAAACTGCGGATAATTGTAGCCGAGGAGGGCCGGGCCAACTCTCCACGACCTCCACCTTCTTCGTATCCACCCGAATGCCCTCAGTTGATATCACGTGACCTAGGAATGACAGAACTCAACCAAAACTCACATTTTGAGAAGTTTGCATATAATTTCTTCTCTCTCAAGATCTGAAGCACTGTCCTCAGGTGCTACTCATGATTTTCCCGACTCCAGGAGTACACAAGAATATCATCTATGAAAACAATGAAGAAGGAGTTGAGATGGGTCGTGAATACATTGTCCATCAAATGCATAAAAGCTACTGGGGCGTTGGTCAGCCCAAATAACATAAGAAGGAACTCGTAATGCCCATACCGAGTCCTGAAAGCAGTCTTGGGGATATCCAACTTCCGAATCTTTAACTTGTGATAACCTGAGCGCAAATCAATCTTAGAAAACACATGTGAACCCTGAAGCTGGTCAAATAGATCATCGACACGAAGCAAAGGATATTGGTCTTCACTGTAACCTTGTTCAACTGACGATAATCGATATACAGGCACATAGAAACTTTCTCTTTTCTAAATTATGATTTTAACTAGAATATCCCCAAAGACAGCTCCAATTGTGTGACCAAAAAAATAATAATATTTTCTTAAACTAATTAATCAGTTATCACGAACAAAACAGGAGCCCACGGTGAAACACTGGGTCGAATAAAACCC
This sequence comes from Nicotiana benthamiana, assembly GCA_034376525.1. Lineage (NCBI taxonomy): Eukaryota > Viridiplantae > Streptophyta > Magnoliopsida > Solanales > Solanaceae > Nicotiana > Nicotiana benthamiana. The sequence continues at coordinate 117,065,438 of CM067340.1, forward strand.
TTATCAAGAAATGTCTGTAGCTGATCCTTCAACTCATGAGGAGCCATACGATATGGAGGAACGGATATGGGCTGAGTGCCCGACAATAAATCAATACCAAAATAAATGTCCCGATCGAGCAGCATGCCCAGAAGATCAGCTGGAAACACATCGGGATAATCTCGTACCACTGGGGCAGAATCAATAGAAGGGGTATCAGCAATGACATCTCTCACATAAGCTAAATATGCGGCCACCCCTTCTTAACCATACGCTGAGCTTTAATAAAAGATATAACTCAACTGGGAGTTTGATCAAAAGTACCACTCCACTCAATACATGGAACACTTGGCATAGCCAGCGTCACAGTCTTAGCGTGAAAATCAAGAATAACATTCTGGGCCGACAACAAGTCCATGCCAAAGATAATATCGAAATCAACCATATCGAGTAATAAAAGATCTGCCCTTGTCTCAAAACCACAAATAGTAACCGAACATGACCGATAAATGCGGTTCACAATAAGAGAATCTCCCACTGGAGTAGAAACATAAATAGGAGAGCTCAACCACTCTCGCGCTATACCCATATACAGAGCAAAATAAGATGACATGTAAGGATAGGTAGAGCCTGGATCAAATAGAATCGATGCCTCTCTGTGACTAACCAATACAATATCTGTGATAATATAATCGGAGGAAACAGCCTCGGCACGAGTAGGAAGAGCATAATATCTGGCCCAACCCCTCCCTCGAGTGTGACCTCTATCTCCCCGGTCTCCGCCCCTGGCTGGCTAGGCAGGTGGGGTGGCAGCTGGAGCTGGAACAATAGCATGAGAATCCTGCTAGGCACGCTGTGACTGAGAATGTTGTGGGGGTGCACTCCTCATAAGCCTAGGGCAATCCATCACTACATGGAGGGTGTCCCTACACTCAAAACAAGCTCTGGGAGGGTGCGGGATCGGTGAGTAACTGAGACCACCCGAATAACACCTACCATGACGTCCTGCTGCTGGGGTACGGGTACCAAAGTAGTGACCTGACTCTCGAGACCTCTTGGCCTCTCTCTCCTCTCGCTCTCTGGCGTGCAAACCCTCTATCCTCCTAGCTATTCTCACTACCTGCTAATAAGTCATATCTACCTCCAACTCGCGAGCCATGCTAGATCTGATGGGTGGAATAAGACCCTCAATAAACCAGCGAACCCTTTCACGGATAGTAGCAACCAGGGCCGGTGCATGTCTAGCCAACCTAGTATAACGGATGGCATACTCAGAAACGGTCATATAGCCCTGGTGAAAATGCTCAAACTCCGCGCGCCATGCATCCCTGAGACTCTTGGAAACAAACTCCCTCTAAAACATATCCGAAAACGGAGTCTAAGTCAGGGATGCAGCCTCGTTCGGACTGTCTAACTCAAAGGTGCGCCACCAATCATAGACGGCCCCTCTAAGCTGGAAAGCTGCGAAAGAAGCCCTGTTCGAGGCAGTAATACCCATAGTGTGAAAATGTGGTGACAATCCTTTAGATACACCAAAGCATCCTTCGTTGCTAATTCGCTAAAAATTGAAGGGTCATAGTTCTTGAACCTCCCCAGTCTCCACTGCTCATCCTCAGAAGCAGGTGTCCCATCCTCGGGCTGAACCTGTACTGCAGGCTGGACAGGGATGATAATTGGGACCTGCTCCATATGTACTCTCTGCTCAGGAGTGCAGGCTACGGGAGTCTAGGCTCTTCCCCCGACCTGGGATGTGGCTGCAGGAAGGGGAAACAACCCTGCCAGTGATAGCGTAGTATACATGCTCATAACTATGCCAATGACTCCTGAACAGCTGGAGTAGTGGCGGTTTTGGGCGTGTCACGTGCAAAAGCCTCGACTAGATCTGCTGGCGGTACCTTAGTGGCAGCTCGTGCAGGTGCTCTGGCTGCACCACATGTGCGTCCACGACCTCTGTCCTGGCCCCAGCCCCTGCTTTTAGTAGCTGCAGGAGGGAGTGCGGGTGCTTGATCATCATGGGTTGTACGTTTCCACACTATCTATGAGAGAATAGAAGCAGAAGTTTAGAGTCGATGTAAAAAATATAGCACGAAAAGGAATTTAATAAAGTGAAGATTTTTCCTAAACAGTTACATAGCCTACCGTAGATAAGTACAGACGTCTCTGTACCGATCACTGAGACTCTAATAAACCGTCCTATGTTCCGTGACTCCTATGAACCTAGAGCTCTGATACCAAGCGTGAACACATCATGATGGCACCTATTCTTCGCGACTAGGTAAGCCCAACACATTGTGGAAGTAACAACATTTACGAAATTTATAATCAGAAGTTATGTAACACGAGTAATGTATACATTTGCCACCTGGCACACACACTTTAACACTTAGAATTTATGAAACCATCCCAAAGACCCATAATCCCACTAGCAACACAAGCTAAAAGAGTAGCATAATACGCTCTACATCAGAGTATCTAAAGCAACATAATAGAAGGAATGTGGCTATCTTCTACAGCTGGAATGAAATACAGACTTCGGGCCTGCGGATGTAGTAGGTATACCTCGAGTCTCCACTAGTGCTCTCCGCTGCTTGAGAAGAAGTACTTGGGTCTGTAAATGGAAAACACGCTTAGAAGAGGATTGAGTACACCACAGCGGTACTCAATAAGTGCCAAGACTAACCTCGGTCAGGTAGTGACGAGGAAGGTCGAGGCCCTACTGAGGTAAAAATATAATAATCAATATGATAAAGAAAAGACAATATGAGTATAATCAACTGTGAGAATCTAAAAAATAATAAATAAGACAGTAACCGAGAACTAGCACAGTAAACAAATAGAAGTGCAAATCACCACCGAATATTTATCATCGGGGATCTCCTGCTATCCCGAGGATCTGTTAGTATCATCATCATATACTCGGGGATGTCCTAGTGTACCGAGGATCTCCTAGTATCCTCCATTTTACACAAGGGATTTATTAGTATCCCGTGGATCTCATGGTATCCTCCCTTTTTATAATCATATTTGTGCCAAGGATCTCTTGGTATCCCGTACTCCCAGTCGTAGAACGAAACACATACAAAGGGAGTTATCGGGATATCGTCCCGTAGTTCCAAATCGTAACACCACACAATTCAATAAGATAAAATGCTAAGTAAGAACAATTAATAAATTCCTAGTCTAGCATGCTTCACGGAGGACATATCATACACATTAAACAATCAAAGCAAGTAAGTCAGCAAATAATGATTATCCTAAGCTAACACAGGTTATATTGCATTTAGAAAAGGCAAATTCGCAAGAAAACATAGTTAAATATTCTAAGTAAAATGGATTTTCAACAACTAGCACAAGTACACGCTCGTCACCTTGCATACCGGGCATTTAAAATAACAAGTAATATATCCTAAGGGGAGAGGACCCCCACAAAAGTTAGACAAGCCACTTACCTCGAACCGATACAAATCAACTATGAAACAATGCCCTTGCCACGAGTAACCGACTTCCAATGGCCCAAATCTATTCAATTCAATTTCATAATGTAAATAACATCGGCAAGCAACTAATTCTATTATTAAAATTAGAGCTAAGGCACGAAAATACGTAAAATGACCAAAATGTCCCTCATACCAACGGCTCGGAATCGAATAATTTTTACATTTTCAGAACCCTCGTACTCTCACTAATCTACCCATATAAAAATCTCCCAAATCGGAGGTCAAATGCCCACTCAAAATCAAACAATTAAGTCAAAGAAGTTTTTCCCATTTTTACCCAATTTTAGACCTTGAATTCGAATTTTAATGGTGGATTCAACTAGATATTGATGAAATATAACTAGAAAGGGTCAAAGCAACGTTATCCAATGATCTTCTCTTCAAAACCGACTAAAAATGGCTTTCTCCCAAGCTCTCAATTGATTTTCCAGCTTTTGAAATATACCCTCAGATTTTTCTGTATTTGAACTGTCGATTCCACTTTTGCGGCCCAGGCACCGCTTCTGCGGTCCCGCTTTTGCGGAAGAACCAACCGATTTTGCGGTTTCACTTAAAGGACCTGACTCAGCTCCTGCAGGCAAATAACCGCTTTTGCGCTGCCGCTTGTGCGAAAATGAGACCGCTTCTATGGTTTCCTGAGGAATGGCCAAAATCGCTTCTGCGATGAAGATGTCGCTTATGCGGCGCTGCTTCTGTGGTTCCCAAGTCGCAGAAGCGGAAATACAAGAAGAATGAAAAACCAGTTGCTGCACTCTTTAGAAATTCAACCCATCGACCCTCCGAAATCATCCCGAGGCCCCCGAGACCTCAACCAAAAGCACCAATAACACCTAATACCTTATTCAAACCTGCACCAATTTAAAAATATATAGAACAATGTCGGAAACCCGATTAAATCACATATTCAAGCCTAAGAACTTCAAGTTCATCCAAAACACGCTTTCGATCCAAAACCTAACCAACACTTATCCGATTGACTTGAAATTTTGCATGCACGTCCCAAATGACATGAGGGTACTACACCAACTTCCGGTATCCCGTTCCGATCCTCGGATCAATAATTCACTATCGAACTGGAAACCTCCAAATTCTAACTTTCGACATTTCTAGCCTAAATGAGCTACAGACATCCAAAATACATTCCGAACATACTTCCAACCCCGAATTCACCTAACAGAGCTAACGAAACCATCAGATTTCCATTTCGAGATCGTCTTCACAATGTTCCGATTACGGATCACTTTCTAATACTTAAGCTCTCATTTAGGGACTAAGTATCCCAAAACAGTCCGAGTTCTAACACCGAACGTCCCGATAAATCAAAATAGCATAAATGAACTTAGGGGAAGCAGTTAATGGGGGAACGGTGCATAAATTTCAGAAACAACCGGCCGGATCGTCAAAGTCAGTTACGTAAATCCGCCATAACATAAATGGCCATCTACACAAATTAAAACGGGCAGAGGAATTTATTTTTCGTTACAAAAAAAATGGAGGGGCAGAGGAAATGGATAATTTCGATTTAGTACTAGTTTTCCATTACAAAAAAATATTTAATAATATTACATTAACATTTGCTATCAACAAATAGATTGGTCCAAAAATTAATCAATCAATCATTTGACAAAATCCGAAACCGAGCGAGCGAGCAAGCGACGATGGCGTGAGACTTGCCTTCTTCTTAACTTTTTATGAGCTAAAAGAAGAGCAATTATATATATACCCATCAAAAATCTTTTTCCCCACCGATATGGATCAATGTCCTTTGTCAAGGAGAGAAACTCAAATATTTCATTTTCCCTCTATTTTTCATTTACCTATTTTTTATGCTTATTTTAGCTCAAAAAACTCAACATTAGTATTATGTTTTCGGTTTCACGATATCAAGTAATCGTCATTGGGTCTAATTAGTCTGGATTCACGCTTGAAAATATAATTTTGGGGATAAAGCACCCTTTGCCAATTAGCGACTCAATTCTCAAGACTTAAATCCGAAATTTTTAATTAAGAATGAAGCGGTATTAATTTCAATTCCCTTCCTCCATGTCATTCAAGTGTAGTACGCCCTCATACTAATTAGAGAACCACGCAATTTTTTTATAGGTTCGACTCTCCATGTAATTGACCAATTTCACAATTTAGCAATATCATCCATATGTTGGCTACGCACAGAAAATAACGAAGGGAAAATCAATTTGGATGACATGGTCACAGTGTTTCTGCAATAAAAAGTCGATTCACTTTCAGTCAAACACTCTTAACTAATACTAGTAGGAATATTCCAAATTCAGCCAAACACTCTTTACCGCTAGAAATTTTAAATAATCAAGTTAATGCCAGATCACAAGTCTGGAGATTAAATTTCCTATACATATACCAATCATTAGTAGAATCAACGTTTGATTTCACTAAAAGGAATAAAGAAGCACCTAGCTAGGGGCAGATCTATGTAGATCATTGAGAGTGGTACGACAGTAAAATATTCGGGTGAAATTTTATATTTTACTTATGTATTTAAACTTTGTATAAACTATCAGTACGTATATAAAATATGAAAAAGAGAAAAATAGGGATTTTCAGCCCAAATCATCAAGGTAATGATCAAACTTTTATTTGAGTTTATTATATAACTATGAGAAGAATTTTATGGTATGACTTAGGAGAAATTTTTAGAAATTGAGAAAATTCTAACCTTAGGGTTCTTCAACCTAATCCATCAATTTGAAAGGGCAAACATTATCAAATTTTGATTTTGATTTTGAATAGTGTTCTTGAATCATATCGCCAGGAGAATCCTTTGGTGGTCATGGTATGGGAATTCTGAGTTGTTAACCATAGTTGACTTTTTGGGTCAACCTTTGATCACGAGTTGAACTTGCTCTAAAACTAAAGGGATGTTCCCCCAAGGGGTTTTTATCGTTCTAAACTCGTTTTTGTGTAATTTGAGGTGATCTGGAAACTCGGGAGTATAGTTTTAAGTTATTGGAATGAGTGTTGGGTTGTGAATTTGAAGTAAGTAAGGCTTTAAGCTTTGATACTTACTTTTTTAAAATTCGTTTTCAAAGTATGTTTTGTTTGCCCGATTCATATGTTTGATAAGCGCTTGGAAGAATCAGCAATCTTTTATCAGCTGCAAATATATATTATTTCGTAAAAAGATAAAATTATTCAATAAGTGATTTTTGGTGTGGCGTAACATCGTTATATGGCGTTGGGGCATTAGAAATTATTTCTTCGTTGCTGTAATATATTTGGGGCATTGTGTGTGCCGCCATGATAGACTTGAGGCATTGTGTATGTTGTCGTGAATTTCTTGGGTGTTTGGTTAAGTTCATGCACTGCCATTTATAGTAAGTCCTTAGTGTAGATTATGCTGAGATATATAATGGTGTTGTTGAGTAATTGTTTGGATCTTATTGAGTAATTATATGGCGAAAGCGTTTTTGTGCATATTATTTTTCTGCTCGTTGTTTGTTTATATTTTCTAGCACTTGTTCCATAAGTATTCAGAGTGGCGGGTCGAAAATCTTACTGAGTTATATTTATCTATAGCCCACTCCTTACATGGGTGTCCATGCAGATACTATCTCTTTTGAGTTTTGCATGCCCGTCTGTTAAACTCCTAATACTCTATTAGATGCTCCATAGTTTTAGTATGGAATTTGGGTTAGAGATTTATTATTTGAGTACATTGGGTTTTATTAATAAACTACTTCTTCCGTTCCAATTTATATGAACATGTTTGACTGGGCATAGAGTTTAAGAAAAAACAAAGACTTTTTGAATTTGTGATCTTAAGCAAGTCAAAAAAAGGCTCAGAGTATTTGTATAGTTATAAAAGCTTCTCATTAATGGTATAATTGAAAGTTTAAACTAAATTATTTTCATATTTAGAAATGAGTCATTCTTTTTGGAAGAAACCAAAAAGGAAATAAATTCACATACAATGGAACGGGTGCATAGTTGGATAATTATTTCGCGTTGAGAAATTTTTAATGCATTTGGCTCGTACATATTTGTCCCAAAGCTTGTATAAAAGGTTAAGAGTACAAAAGTTTTTTTTTTTTTTGGTTTCCCATCCGATGTCCGGTTTCACATTGGGGCCCGGCTAAATCCCGATTCGAGCCGAAAAGTTCCACAATGGGGGATAAAGTGCTCCTTAACAAAGGCGACTCCATACCCAGGGCTCGAAATCGAGACCTCTGGTTAAGGATGAAGGAGTATTTACCACTTCACCACAATCCTTAAAGTTAATTTGCCTAACGAGTGATCTTAGTTGGGTGCTAGTCACGTGTAAATGGTATTTTGGGACATGACAGACGAAACTTCCAAAACTTCAGTTTCACCAACTTTCTGCCTAAAAAAATAATGTTATTGATACATTTAGTAATTGGTTTATTGTTTTTTGTGTAGAAATTGAAATTTTGGGGTTTGGAGAGTTGTATCACCGGAATAATGGGAATTCTTTAAATATGTCATTGAAATATGAGAATTTCAGATTGTCTCCTAACAAAGAGGCGACCTATATCAAAATCACCTACCAACATATAAATGAAAAATGAGATTTTTACATACATATATATATATAGATATATCAAACCTTATTACTAAAATTGTATATGGTTTGGTATTTACCCACCTATGTCATGTTTTGTTTACAAAAATTGTACCAAACCAAAAATAGATAGATTCTACCCTAAATAGGCTCCAAATTTGTAGGAATCACATTTAATGGTGATTCTATCACCATTAATTTCGAAATTTAAAACAGAAGAAAATCTATTGCAGCGTAATTCTCTTCTTCTCCATATATTTTCCACCATTGATAGCCATTAAAAAGCTTGAAAGCTTTGAATTCAAATTTGGATTTCAAAAATCATTATTTGTTTGGATTGGGTATTGTTGTAAATTATTCGAAATATGTTTAGGAGTTTATATCTCTATTTTGAGGGATTTTTGTGAAGATTAGACTTGGTTGTGACTGATTTTCAGATTGAAACTCGTCGAAGAAGAAGAAGACATATTTTTCCAACAATTGTAGTTAAATTGTAGAATTGTAGATAAATTGTAGATAAAATATAGATAAATTGTAGATAAGTTGTAGATAAATTGTAGATTGGGAAGACTAAAACTTCTACAAGGCTTCTACAATTATGTCAAAAATACCAATTATGCTACAATTAAAAATCTCTTGGATTGGGTGTTGTTGTAAATAATTCGAAATATGTTTAGGAGTTTATATCTCAATTTTGAGGGGTTTTGGTGAAGATTAGACTTGGTTTTGACTGAATTTCAGATTGAAACTCGTCGAAGAAGAAGAAGACATATTTTTCCAGAAATTGTAGTTAAATTGTAGAATTGTAGATAAAATGTAGATAATTTGTAGATAAATTATAAATTGTAGTTAAATTGTATTGTTACATTTATACTACAATTAAACTACAATCTTGTGTCAAATAAATTTAAGCATACCAAATTTAATCAATTCTTAATATTCAAAATTTCAATTTTGAAAAAATCATCTTTAAATACAATACTTGAAGAAGTATCGTATGAGTTTGAAGTGTATGAGTTTATACAACGCCTTCAATTTGTTTTCTACAATAACAATTGGATTCTTAGTCACATATTTATAAATATTTATTAAATTAAGTTTTATTAAATTAAGCTGCCATGTATATTTTTAATAGGTTGCCAATTATTTTGTACTTCTTTTTGGATTAAAGGATGCGCTTCTAACTCTTATTTTTGCTTTTAGTTGAGGTGAAGAAACAAAGTTCATGTGCTAGCTAATATCACAGACCAATATGTAGCTTTCAAGGTATGGTAATTTCGTCGAAAAGGCATTCATATAAACTCTTAAGAAAATGAGATACATGCGCAGCTGCCCCTCCTCTTTAGTATGGTGAGAATGTTCTGGGGAGGGGAGGGATTTTTACATGGTATTTTTAAAGAGAAGAGGAGGAAAAACAGGGAAAAGGAATATATGCTCCTAAAATCATGTCTAGAATAAATGAAGCAATAATTATACTCTTAAGTTGAATTATGGTACATAAATTGAAATTTAATATGCTTAAATGTAATAAACACAAACCTTAATCATGGAGTAATAAGGTTTGCTATATGGTATAGATAAGTAAAAATCCCATGAAAAATTACCCAAGCTGTCACTCTATAAACTTTTCCAACCAAGAATAGGTAAAAACAAAATATTACTAAAAAGGCTCATATATCATTTTGGGCCCAAATAGTTTCAATTAACGTATTTTTTTTTTTTTTGTATCTGGTGTAATACATACACCATTCTCTTCTCTAAGATTTCACCCTCTCTATATCTCACTCTCTATATGCGATTTTTTTGCTAAATTGAACAAAGATTGCTTAAATTGACAACAAAATAAGATGCATTTGCATTAATAACTTATGATTAGGGATGTTCATAAAACCCCAAAAAACTGAACCAAATCGAAAATCGAACCAAATCGATCAGAAAAATCAATATTCTCTGGCTTTGGCTTTGAATTTTAAAAAATCGATCAAATTTAGTTTGATTTTGGTTTTAATAAAAAAAATTTTGTTTGATTTTCGTTTTATTAAAAAAATAACCGAAAAAATCGAACCAAGCTGACTTTAAAGTAGCTATTTAAATTTATTACTACACCTATATATATATATATATATATATATATATATATATATATATATATATATATATATATATATATATATATATATATATATATATATATATATATATATATATATATATATATATATATGTATATTTTTATAAAAAGTTTCTAAAATTTTATAGTATATATTAGTCACTTGTATTTTTAGTCTAGTTATTTGCTTTTATAATAATCTAATTCTTTTTCTTTATATTCTAGTTTGATTGGTAGTTTATTTTTTGCTAAATACAAGAATTTATTTTATGTTAAAAATAATTAATTTTTAATTGATTACTTAAAATATTTATCACTATTTGATTCAACTATCATCAATATATCTTGGTAAATGATAGATTTCTCAAAACGCAATTGATTTGATTGTGTTACGTAGAAAATGTAGTCGCCGCAATATGTGCATGATAGTGTATGTCTTATATTTAAGAAAAATCTCGATAAATAATCAAAAAACCAAAAAATTGACAAAATTGAATCGATAAAAAATTTACTTAACTGGTTTGGTTTGGTTCCAATATTTGAAAAACTGAATTACTTCGTTTTCTTTCTTTTTAGGGAAAAAACGACCCAAACCAAACCATGAACATCCCTAATTGTTATTCCAGGTAATTTAGAGTAGAAAATCTCTTGTTTTGTACATTTTTCATATTGCATATGTTTTTGGAGAAGCGGTGTTACTTTTTTAGGCTTTTGCGACTAAATTGTTTCGATATAGTGCATCGTAGGTTTATATTATAGATGATTTTGTTAGTTTTAGTTGAGTTTTGTATCAATTTCTTCACAAAATTCTGTAATAATTTGTTCATATAATTTTGGTTTTTAAATTTTCTCATTAAACCTAGTTTCAATTATGAAACAGAGCAATATAACAAAACAACTCATCGATGAGTGCATCACCTTATTTAAAGCCGGTTTCAATTGAAAAACGAGCAACATGAGAAGAGAAACTAGGTCGGTGAGTTTATCTTCTCATTCAATCCCGATTTTAGTTGAGAAATTGATTGATGAAAGAAATATAGAAAGACAAAATCGTTCCGGTAGTGAAGTCTTAGAATCTCGAAAGGATGTTGTTGGACAATCTAAGAAAAAGAAGAGAAAAACGGTTAGAATGGATAATGTTGAAAGTAATAAAAAAACGTGTTGTGGAGGGCGAAGTGAATTTGGATTTCACACAAAAAAAAAGTAAGGTTCAGAAGACAAAAAAAAGGTTAAAATTCCTGACAAAGTTTGTAAGGTACATACAATTTCAGTTATATTTTTTTCTATTGTTAAATCTTCTTTTAAAAGTGAATTTAGCTTGTATTTGTTTTTTTTAATTCATATCATGTATTTGTAGCCTTGGAAGCTTTATATTCCAGTTGGAGAGCCTTTTCCTGTTACTCATTGGACATCATACATTAATGTGGACATCGTATCAGTTTTACAGTCAAAGTTGACGGATGTCCAACTTCGGATGTTTAGGAAAAGCTATTTTGGCTATTTCCTTGATCTACCTCGAGTTGCTATCTGTAACGAACCGGCCGGTCATTTTGAGATTGTATCTCTCTTCTCCCATTTTCTGTTTCTTTTGTGTTCTACATGTGTATTATAGCTTATCGGGTTAGTTGGTTCGGGTCCGGAGTGATTTCGGAGTGAATTAAAATACTTAGTCTTTTATTTAAAAGTTTAGTTTGGAAAAGTTGACTTGATGTGGACTTATGTATAAATTCCTCGGATTTGGATATTTATGGTTCCGTTAGTCCGTTAGGTGATTTTGGACTTAGGATCGCGTCCAGATCGTGCTTTTTGGAGGTATGTAGTAGAATTAGGCTTGAAATGCTGAAAGTTGGAAATTTGAAAAGTTTGACCGGGAGTAGGATTTTATATATCTGGGTCGGATTGGATTTTCAAAAGTTGAAGTAGGTTCATGGTCTCATTTATGACTTGTGTATAAAATTTAAGGTTAATAGGACGCGATTTAATATGTTTCAGCATCGTTTGTGGAATTTGGAAGTTTAGAAGTTCATTAGGCTTGAATTCGCGTGTAATTCATGCTTCGATGTTATTTGATGTGATTTGAGGATACGACTAAGTTCATATCGGGTTATAAGACTTATTGGTATATTTGGTTGAGGTCCCGGAACCTTAGGTTGTGTTTCAGGTGGGTAATGGATCAAGTTGGATGTTTGAAGAAGTGCTGAAGATGGCCTGTTGCTGGTTTAATCGCACCTGCGAGGGGTTTAGCCACAGGTACGGTAAGGTTGGCACATATGCGGAGGTAGAGTTGTTTTGGGGAAATTGCAGGTGTGAAGGAAAGTGCGCATCTGCGAGCCCGCAGATGGAATATGTGAGGATTTAGCTATTTCCGCATAAGCGGACGAAGGACCGCATATGCGCGTCTGCAGGTGCGAGACCTGGAGCGCAAGTATGCGCCCATGGGATTTAAGTGATTCTGTAGGTGTGGATATTGTTGCGCAGGAGCAGTTCCACAGGTGCGGAAATTAGGCCGCAGGTGCGAGAAGCCTGAGTAGAATATATAAATACGGGACTTCGGGATTTTTCACCATTTTCACAGTTTGGACTCGAATTTTGAAGGATTATGAAATGATTATTGAGGTAAGCTCCTTTTGTCTATTTATCTCCGATAATGGTGTTTCGCCACTAGTTTTGCACCTAATTAGTGAGATTATGAAGTTAAATTTGGGAGTTTAGGGCTTGAGAATTTGAGAGTAAATTTTGGAGATTTGGATGACCAAATGGTGCCGGATTTAAATTTAGTGTGGTTAGACTCGTGAGTGAATGGGCTTTCGGTTTTTGCTACTTTTTTCGAATTTTGAGACGTGGGCCCGAGGGCTGGGTTGAGACAGTTTTGGAGTTTTGAGTATTATTTAGTAGTTTTCTTGTGGAATTGATCCCCTTAGCCTATATTAATTGGAATGTACTGTTTGTCGCTAGATTATGGACATTCAAAGGCTGACTCACGAGGCAAGAGCATTTCGGAGTAGAGTTTAGCTTGGATTAAGGTAAGTAACAGTTGTAAATCTGGCCCTGAGGGTATGAAACACTAGATTTTTGTATCGTGTGATTATTTTGGAGGTGAAGGACATGCTAGGTGACGGGCGAATGGGCGTGCACCGAAGGGATCGTAACTTGGTCCGTCCAGTGAGACCGAAATGTTGAATAACTTACTGTTAACTACATGTTCCCACTGTTATATGGAAATTTAAATGTAATTTATGTTAGAAATCATGCTTAGGCCCTATGATATCACCGTGGGATCCGTTGAGGTCGTGTACTTATTGAATTAGCTGCTATTTGTTGTCTTTTACTTAGTCATGATTTAACTTGCATACCACACCTCCATCTCTTCTTATTCCTTGTTGATACATGTTATTATCTCTGTTTGGGCTGATTTATATAATTTCTTTGAGCTCGAGAGATTAGGGAGGTTGATGACTGAGTGAGGGCTTGGGCCTGATGGTGAGATATTGATGCCATAGCACATGAGCTATCCATACAACATGTGAGTTATTCGTGTGGATCTTGATTTGATATTATAAAATTTGAGTTGTCTCTGTAGATTATAGTGTTTGGACTGTGGAACTCTTCGGAGCCTGTACACCCCCAATGAGCTCAGGTACCTATTAAGTATGAGTACTGAGGGCTGAGAGCCGACTGATTGAGCTATTGCGATGAATTGAGTGATTGTTGCCATGAGAGGATGTACTTGCTTTCATTTATTGATGTACATAGTTGATATCTGTCATTATTGTGAAATTCCTGGATTATTATATGTCCGGTCTACTTGAACTTGAAATTGTATAAAAATGACTTGACTTAAACTACCGGATTTGAAAGCATGTATATTCTTTACTAAAATTTCTGAAATGAACTGTACTTGTATAACTTGTCACTGCTTCTCAGTTCCTTATTTGTTTATGCTACTTACGGAGTTGGAAGTACTCACGTTACTCCATCCACTTAATTGCGAAGATCCGTGTATGTCTGATCACGGAGGATATTAAGCTCATGCGTGGTCGATTATCGGAGACTCACGAGGTACCTGCCGACGTTCGTCATCCTTGTTCTCCTTCTTTGCTATCTTCTGAAATTTAGAAACAAACTGTTCTAAACACTGTTTCTTTACCTGGAGGACAAGTTGCTCATGACTTGGTGACACCCTGATGTATGTGGCTATCTTTTCGCATTGTATTTTGAGTTTAACTCATATTTTACGAAAACTTTGTTATGAAAACGATTTTGGTTTATCTTTTTATGAAATATCGAAGTATTTTGAAAATTGGCTTGCCTAGTACCATCGATAGACGCCATTGCCACAAGTTAGAGCTTTGGGTCATGACAAATTGGTATTAGAGCGTAGATTACATAGGTCTCACGAGTCATAGCAGGTTTAGTAGAGTCTTGTGGATCGGTACAGAGACGTCTGTACTTATCTTCGAAAGGCTGTAGAACCTTTAGGAAACTTCACATTCTTGAATTCTTATCGTGTGAATCTTATTCAGGTAACTAAACTTATGTTATTCTATTCCCTCACAGATGGTGAGAACACGTACTACTAGGTAGGATGGACAACCACCAGTACCACCAGTTGTGGCCGAGAAAGGTCCAGGTCACGATAGAGGCCGTGGTAGGGGCATATGTGTAGCTCGCACAGCACCTAGGGAAACATCTACAGATCCACCAGCTGCCCCAGTTCAAGATCAGGTCCTAGTTGTGGATGCGCCAGTGGGACCAACTCAAGTACCAGCTATGCCCATTGTTATTCTATGCCTTCAAGTGGCCTTGGCTCAGATTTTGACAGTGTGCACTAGTCTTGCTCAGATGGTCTTTGTTCTGGACACAACATCCACTTATTAGGAATGGGGAGGTGCTCAGACTCCCGCACACCCGAGTAGATGATGCAAGGACTCCACACATCAGGGGCACCACCAGTCTAGCCGGGTATAGCTGCTCAGGACTATATGGTTCATGTCTTTCCTGATGACGAATAACATAGATTTAAGAGGTTTGGGAGGCTCCATCCTTCGTCTTTCAACGGTGCAGAGGGAGAGTATGACTAGGATTTCTTTGATATATGTTAGAGGATCCTCCGTACAACAAGTATTTTGGAGAGCAGTGGGGTCTTGATCACTACTTTTTAGTTCATTAGAGCTGCCTTCACTTGGTGGGAGGCTTATCAGAAGTGTAGGCTGGTTGGTGCAATGCCACTTACAAGGAAGAAGTTCTCCGTTCTCTTCTTGGAGAAGTATGCGTCTCAGTCTCGCAGTGAGAAGCTGCATAGATAGTTCGAGCAATTGCGTCAGGATGATATGATCATGAGATGAATTTTTTTGAATTATCCCATCATGTAGATTGGCTGGTTCCTACAGACAAGGAGAGTATCAGAGGATCGTTGATGGCCTCACATTTCTATTACGGGTGCTTATGACTAGAGAAAGGGTGACCGGTGATACTTTTGAGGAGGTGGTTAACATTGCTCAGGAGATAGACTCTGTTCAGCGCCAGGAGCGGGTTGATAGGTAGGCCAAGAGGCCTCGTGGATCAGGTAGCTTTGGTGGTGTTCCTTCTGGAGATTAGTTCCAGCACGGCAGGGGTCATCCCTATAGATATGCTGAGACAACCCGACTAGTTCATTGTGGTGCATCAGTCAGCCACTGTTCTCACTTTGCTCGTTCAGGACATCCTTCATTTAGTGCACTACCATTGCAGAGTTCTCACCATGCATTGTCCTCTCATGTTTCTATGGCTAGTTCCTCGAGGTATTAGGAGCAACAGTACCATTAGAGGAGGGATTGTTTCGAGTGCGGGAATCTTGGTCATATCAAGAGAGATTGTCGAAGGCTGTTGAGCGGGACTCCAAAATAGAGTTCTCGATCGATTGCACCAGTACTAGCAACTACAACACTCGTTTAGTAAGCTCAGGTGGGGCCCAGTTAGCTTAGAGGTCTCCCTAGAGGGGGAGGCTAATCCGGTGGCGGTCGGGCCCATTTTTGCTCTCCCTGATAGACCACAAGCCATTGCTTCAAACATAGTCATCACATGTATTATCTCATTATGCCATCGAGATTCTTCTATATTATTTGACCTTAATTCCACTTATTCATACGTGTCCTTATATTTTGCACATTATATGGACACGCCCCTTGAGTCTTTAGTTTCATCTGTCTGTGTATCTACGCTAGTGGAAGATACTATTATTGTGGACTGCGTATACCTGTTGTGTTTACTTACTATTGGGGGATTAGCATGGTTGAATTTTAATGTGATATTGGGTATGGATTTGCTGTGCCCATTTCACGCTATTCTGTACTATAACGGTAAGATTGTGACGATGGCAATACCGGGTTTGCCACTAATTGAGGCGAGGTTCTTTAGACTATGTTCCTAGTAGAATTATTTCATACTTGAAGGCCCAGTGGATAGTTGGGAAGAGTTGCCTTTTTTGTTTGGTCTTTGTGAGGGATATCAGTGGGGAGACCCCTATTATTGACTATGTTCCGGTGGTGCAAACTTTTCCAGATGTGTTTCTTGTAGACCTGCCTGGCATGTCACCAGACAAGGATATTGACTTCAGCATTAATTTGGTGCTGGGCACTCATTCTATTTCTATTCCACCATATCGTATGGCACTGGCAGAGTTGAAAGAGTTGAAGGAGAAACATCAGGAACTCCTCGATAAGAGATTTATTCAACCTAACGTGTCACCTTGGGGTGCACAATTCTATTTGTGAATAAGAATGGTGGTACTATGAGAACGTGCACTGATTACAAGTAGTTGAACAAAGTCACAATCAAGAACAAGTATCCTTTGCCTCATATTGATGATCTATTTGACCAGCTTCAGGGGGCGAGGGTATTTCCAAAATCGACCTGAGCTCTAGGTATCACAAGTTGAAGATTAAGGACTCAGACATTCTTAAGACAACTATTAGGACTCGATATGGTTATTATGAGTTCCTTATGATGTCTTTTAGGCTAATCAATGCCCTAGACACGTTCATGCATTTGATGAACAAGCATGTTTCGGCCTAATCTTGACTCGTTCGTTATTGTGTTCGTTGATGATATCCTGGTGTACTCTCGTAGCTAGGAGGAGCACGCCCAACATTTGGGGGTTGTATTGAAGCGGTTGAGGTAAGATAAACTTTATGCCACATTCTCCAAGTGTGAGTTTTGGCTCAGCTTAGTTGCATTATTGGGGAACATGGTGTCCAGTGAGGGTATTCGGGTTGATCCGAAGAAGGTAAAGGCAGTTCAGAGTTGGCCCAGAGTGTTGTCAGCTGTAGATATTCGGATCTTTCTTGATTTGTCTTGTTATTACCGTCGGTCCATGTAGAGTTTCTTGTCTATTGCATCACCCTTGACCAAATTTAACCCAAAGTGTGCTCCTTTCAGGTGGTCGGATGAGTGGAGGTGGGCTTTCAGAAGCTTAAGATCACCTTGACCACAACTCCAATTCTAGTTCTACAATCAGCTTCTGATTCTTATATAGTATATTGTGATGCTTTTTGGATAGTTTTTGGGTGTGTTTTTATGTAGGAGGGTAGAGTGGTTGCTTATGCTTTGCATCAGTTGAAGCCTCATGAGAAGAACTATTATTTTCATGATTTGGAGTTAGTTTCCACGTCACACGTTGAAGATTTGGAAGGATTATCTCTATGGTGTGTCTTGTGAGGTATTTACTGATCATCATAGCCTCTAGCAGTTGTTCAAATAGAAGGATCTCAATTTGAGGCAGTAGAGATGGTTGGAGCTGCTAAAGGACTATGATATACTATTCTATATCATTCGTGAAAGGCTAATGTGGTGGTCGATGCCTTGTGTAGGAAGGTAGTCAGGCGGTTAATATGGACAGACTTGCAGTTGATGTTCAGGATTTGACCAACTAGTTTGTGAGATTGGATATTTCGGATCCCAGTTGGGTTATAACTTGTGTGGTTTCTTGGTCATTCTTGTTTGATCGCATCAGAGAGCGCCATTGTGATAACGCTAATTTGCTTGTCCTCAAGGACAATGTTCAATATGATGATTCCAGAAATGTGACTATTGGTGGTGATGGGGCATTGAGGATGCAAGGCCGGATATGTGTGCCTAATATAGATAGGCTACAGGAGTTGAATCTTTAAGAGAAGCATACGGTATTCCATCCATCTAGGTGTCGTGAAGATGTACCAGGACCCAAGGTAGCACTATTAGTATAGAAGAATGAATAAGGATATAGTTGGGTTTCTAGCTTCGTGTCTCAAATGTCAGCAGGTAAAATATGAGCATCAGAAACCGAGTAGGTTGCTTCAGAATATAGATATTCCATAGTAGAAGTAGGAGTGGATCACCCTAGATTTCGTAGTTGGACTCCCATGGACTTCGAGAACGTTAGATGCTATTTTGGTGATTGTGGATTGGCTAACCAAGTCTGCGCACTTCATTCCTGTGAGTATTACTTATTCGGAGAGATTGTTCGCCTGTATGATATGCCAATTTCCATCATTTCAGATAGAGGCACGCAGTTTACATTGAAATTTTGGAGACCTTTAGCGAGTGTTGGGTACTCAAGTTGAGTTGAGCAAAACATTTCACCCTCAGATGGACGGATAATCCGAGAGCACTATTTAGATACTGGAGGACATGTTACATGCTTGTGCTATTGATTTTGGTTGTTCATGGGACCAGTTTCTGCCGCTCGCAGAGTTAGCTTACAACAACAGTTATTAGTCGAGTATTCAGATGGCTTCATATGAGGCTTTATATGGGTGGCAATGTAGATCTATGATTGGTTGGTTTGAGTCGGGCGAGGCTAGGCTATTGGGTACTGACTTGGTTCAGGATGCTTTGGACAAGGTTAAATTGATTCAGGAGCAGCTTCGCACAGCGCAGTCGATACAGAAGAGTTGTGCTGGAAGGAAAGTTTGTATTGTGTCTTACATGGTTGGGGAAACATTTCTGCTGAAGATTTCACCCATAAAGGGTGCTATGAGGTTTGGGAAGAGGGGCAAGTTGAGCTCTCGCTTCATTGGGTCTTTTGAGGTACTTCACAGGATTGGGGAGGTGTCTTACAAGCTTGCCTTGCCACCTAGCTTGTCAGTGTGCATCTAGTATTTCATGTTTCTATGCTTCGAAAGTATATTGACGATCTTTCTCATGTTTCGGATTTTAGCACGGTTCAGTTGGATGGTGATTTGACTTATAATGTGGAGCCGATGACTATTTTGGGCGGCAGGTTCGAAAGTTGAGGTCAAAGGATAAAGCTTTAGTGAAAGTGTAGTGGAGAGGTCACCCCGTGGATGAGGCTACTTGGGATACCGAGCGGGAGATGCGAAGTAGATATCCACACCTATTTGAGGCTCCAAGTATGTTTCTAAACCCATTCGAGGAAGAACTTTTGCTTAAGAGGAGGAGGATGTAACGACCCGGTCGGTCATTTTTAGAATTGTAACTATGTTCCCCTATTTTCTGCTTTTTGTGTTTTATAGCTCTATTGTGGCTTCTTGGGTTATTTGGTTCTGGTTCGGAGTGATTTAGGAGTGAATTGAGCAACTTAGTCTCTTATTTGGAAGCTTAAGTTGGAAAAGTTGACCAGATATTGACTTATGTGTAAACGACCTCGGATTTGAATTTTTATGGTTCTGTTAGCTCCTTTAGGTGATTTTTGACTAAGGAGTGCGTCCGGATCATGTTCTGGAGGTCTGTAGTAGAATTAGGCTTATAATGCTGAAAGTTGGAAATTTGAAGAGTTCAACCGAGAGTGGACTTTTTTATATCAGGTCAGATTGGATTTTCAGAAGTTGGAGTAGGTTTGTGGTGCATTTATGACTTGTGTGCAAAATTTACGGTTAATAGGACGTGGTTTGATTCGGTTTCGGCATCGTTTGTGGAATTTGGAAGTTTAGAAGTTCATTAAGCTTGAATCCGGGTGTAATTCCTGTTTTGATATTATTTGATGTGATTTAAGGATTCGGCTAAGTTCGTATCGAGTTATAAACTTGTTGGTATGTTTGGTTAAGGTCCCGAAACATTGGGCTGTGTTTTGGGTAGTTACCAGATCAAGTTGGATGTTTGAAGAAGTGTTGAAGATGGCATGTTGTTGGTGTAATTGCACTTGCGAGGGGTCTAGCCACAGGTGCGGTGAGGTTAGCGCAGATGCGAAGGTGAAGTTGGTTTGGGGAAATCGCAGGTGCAAAGGAAAGTGTACATCTACGAGCCCGCAGATGCAAGGATCGCTCCGCAGATGCGATTGGTGAGGATTTAGATATTTTGGTAGAAACGGATGAAGGACCACAGATGCAAATCCGCAGGTGCGATACCTAGAGCACATGTGTGAGCCCAGGGGATTTAAGTTAATTCGGCAGGTGCAGAAATTGTTGTGCATGAGCGCTTCAGCAGGTGCAGAAATTAGGCTGCAGGTGCGAAAAGCCTGGGCAGAACATATAAATACGAGACTTCGATATTTTTTTACCATTTTCACAATTTGGAACTCTAATTTTGGAGGATTTTGAAGTGATTATTAAGGTAAGATCCTTGTGTCTGTTTATCTCCGATAATGTTGTTTACCTACTGATTTTGCATCTAATTTGTGAGATTTTTAAGTGAAATTTAGGAGTTTAGGGATTTTAGAGTAGAGTTTCGATCGGATTGAGGTAATTAACAAATATAAATCTGGTCCTGAGCATATGAAACCCCGATTTTTTATGTTGTGTGATTATTTTGGAGTGACACACATGCTAAGTGACGGGCATGTGGACGTGATTGTGACTCGATACATCTCATGAGTTTGAAATATTGAATATCTTACTCTTTAACTACATGTTCCCACTTTTATATGGAGATTTGACTGAAATTCATGTTAGAAATCATGCTTAGGCCCTATGATATCACTATTGGCACCCGTTGAGGTCGTGTACTTATTGAATTAGTTGTTATTTGTTGCATAGTACTCAGTCATGATTTTACTTGCGTACCACATCTCCATCTCTTCTTATTCCTTGTTGATACACGTTATTATATCTATTTGGGCTGATTTATATGATTTGTGAGAGTCGGGGAGACTAGGGAGGTTGATGATTGAGCGAGGCTTTGGTCTTGATGGTGAGATATTGATACTATAGCATGTGAGTTGTCCTTGCAGATCTTGATTTGATATTATAGCACATGAGTTGTCCGTGCAACATGTGGATTATCCGTGCGGATTATAGCACATGGGTTGTAGGAACCCCTCCGGAGTATGTACACCCCCAGTGAGTGCATGTACCTGTTGAGTGTGAGTACAGAGGGTTGAGTCCAGTGATTGAGCTGTTGAGATGAGTTAAGTGAATGTTGCCCTAAGAATATGTACTTGCTTTCATTTGTTGATGTACATAGTTGATATCTATCATTATTGTGAAATTCCTGGAAGATTTTACGTCCGGTCTACTTGAACTTGAAACTGTATAAAACTGACTTGACTTAAACTGACGGCTTGAAAGCATGTATATTCTTTACTGAAATTTCTTAAATGAACTGTACTTGTGTAGCTCATTATTTATTCTCAGTTTCTTATTTATTTTTGTTACTTACAGTGTTGGAAGTGCTCACATCACTTCCTACACTTAATTGTGCAGATCCAAGTGTGACCGGTCACGGACGACATTGAGCTCGTTCGTGGTCGATTACCGGAGACTCACAAGGTAGTTGCCGGCATCCAAAGTCCTTGTTTTCCTTCTTTGATATCTTTTATTTCTATATTGACATTGAGACACAAACTATTGTAAACACATTCTCTTGTACTGGAGGTCCAGTTGCTCTTGACTTGGTGCACCCTGATGTTTGGGGCTATCTTTTCGCATCGTATTTTGAGTTTAACTCCTTTTTTATGAAAACTCTATTATGAAAAAACTTTTGGTTCAATTTTTATGGAATATCGAAGTATTTTGAAAATCGATTTGCCTAGTATCATCGATAGGCGCCATCACGATAGGTTAGAGATTTTGGTCATGACAATATCCAGGCACAACTGATTCATTTTTTAATGTTTAGGGAGTTGGTTCAAGATAAGTGTGATCTATTTTATGTGAAATTAAATTACGAATGTGTTTTATATTTGGTCTTGATGAATTTAGTGTTGTAAGTAGTTTAAATCGTTTTGGCAAGGCACATGTTGAGGGTAACATCAGTGGAACCAATATGTTGATGGATACTTATTTTTTTCTGGTTTTCAAATCATATATTTCATTAACACATTTCTTATGTCCACTCAGAATCATAAATTATTTATAAGTAAACGTTATTTCTATCTTGTCGAGAGTGGTGAGTAAGTGTCATTTCCCTGCGGTAAAATTTAATTTTGAGCTTAATAAAGTCGGTGAGCGACAGATTGATGGGAAAGTCTGAGTTTTATAAGATTGGTGGATCTCCTATTGCCCTACAAGTGTGCTTCTATGAATATTGCACTGTAGTTAACAAAAAGTGTGTTGTTCACGTTGGAGATCATACACCACGCATATTGAATTGGGAAATCACAGACAGGCCAACACGTGAGGACTTCTCTACTAGTTTCTTCAACAACACAGGGAATAAGGTACTAGATTTTATGTATTGATGGGTTATACAAATATGATACATTGTAATTCATTATGATACATCAAATATACAATTTTTATACATCTTTGATACATTAAGGACTGAATCACTTTTTGTTAAATTTGCAGTTTAAAAATATTTTTCCTACAACTGAAGAGCTAAGGATATTTACTTTGCATGTTGGAGTTAAAAATGAGTATTAGAAATTTTTGACATCAACAAATAGGGGAATACTTCCTGTTGATGATAGAGATTATTTTGCCACGCCATCCCCGAAACAGATTAAGGAGCATGTCCCACCAAAAAAGGCATCGATTTTCCAACCTGTTGACTATGATCGTGAGTTCAGATGTTGAAAGCTGATGTTAAACAGGTTTGTATTGGTTATATATATTAAATTTTTGTTTAAAATGTATATTCAAGGTCTATTATTTTTCTTATTTGTTTTTTTGTAGCTCCATAAGCAGTTAAAGTCCTTCATGGAATATGTTTTAGAAAAATTCAGGGAAGTCTTCGAGTTGATAATTCCATGTTATGAGTTTCTTTTCCATTAAGCATTTTCTTTTAATTCTTTAGTTAACTTAATAAATCCTTTTTTAAAAATAGTTTGGTGCAAGCAAAGACAAATATGGTGTACATCCAAAGGAAGACACCAGTGGTCGTCAAGACAATAATGATTCTGTGAGCAATATGGAGTATGGTGGCAATAAAAATGTTGACATGGATGGTTGTAAGGTGTGATTAGTTGTGCATTCTGCACTTTTTCTTTTTTTTTTCTTTGTTGTTTTTGATAATTTGATTCTTTCTTTAGAAAATAAGGTTGGTGTAAATGAAGGCAAAAATATTTCATATTCTCAAGGAGATATCAGTGCGCATTATCATAACAATATTGTGCTCGATGCAACGAATCAGTTAGGTGTCAATATTATGGAAGAAAATTCTGGTGTGAAAGTTAACATATCCATTGCTAAAGTAACTTTCACACTAGATGTAGCACATGCTGGTGCTATTGGTAAGACTACAAATGAGGCAGCAGGGGAGTCAAGGCAGAATCTGAAAAAAAAAGGGTTCTGAATCTCAGACTCGTGTTGTTTGTGTGACTGCAAGTGTTGATGAGGCGGCAATGGAGATGAAGGAACAATATGAGAAAGAGGTTCCTGAATCTCAGATTATTCTGTACCAGGCTGAATTATTTTCTGAAGTTTCGCTGCAAATGGAAAAAAAAGGAGATGTCGAGTAAAGGTTGTGCAGTCTCATACATTACTATATTTGATTCAAGATCCAGTACTGGTGTTGTTTCATCGAAAGGAAAAAACATATTTATGCTGCTAAGCATCCTTTTCAAAGAAAAATCAAAACTAGCGTTAACGACTCTTTGTTGAATTAATTTGTAGTATGGGTCAAAGAAAGGAAGTCCATAAAGAAGTGTATTTCCAACTTCTGAGTTTTGTTCAGTTTATATTTTAATATATTATCATTTGTAGCATTATTTTACATCAAATCTATCACGACCCCAGTTTGCCCTCCATGAATTGTCGTGATGGCACCTAGTCTCTACGACTATGTAAGCCTAACAAATGAAAAAAATAAACGAAACTTGCGGAATAAATAATCAAAAGCCATACAACTGAAGTAAAATAGTAGTGATAATGCCGCTCAGCATATACAGCACGACATTCTCAGAATTGAGTACACTATCCCAAAATTCGTAAACTCACGGAACCACAAGCCTTTGATTATCCAATAATCCATATTTGGGACTATAGGACGGTATCCTGGGAGATCCCCGATTGTTATTTTGGTGCTGGACCTTATTTATTTCTGTGTTTTACCTTGTCTTAGTAATAGTTCTTGTTGCCCTTTTATATATCGTGCTACTTTTCTTGCTGCACTTATTTATAATGTTATGTTCTATACTGTTGGACTTTATATTTTATTTAATCTCAGTAGGGCCCTGAACTTCCTCATCACTACCCAGCCGAGGTTAGGCTTGGAACTTACTGAGTACCGACCTGGTGTACTCATGTTCTTTCTGCGCATGTTTTTCATGTGCAGATCCAGGAACGTCGACTCAATCCTACCACCCGTGAGGCGAGGCAACTATCGGAATCCTATTCCATAGTTTCAAATGTAAATACCCAGTACTGGGGAAATCTACCGGGTGCATTCCCATAGTTCCATATAATTGTGCAGGGGGATCTACCGAAATCCCACATCCGTAAACCTAATATAAACAGACAAGGAGGAGCTACCGAAATTCAAGATCCGTAGTCCCAATGTAAATACACAACAACAGAAGGAAAATATCCAGAAATGGAAATTTCATATTAAGGCACCAAGTATTTCTAGCCTAGCATGCTGCACAAAATACAGGTAAAGCAGGTTGAACAAATAAAGCAATTAAGTCACTTGGACATGCTCTCTTAAGCTAACAACAGGCTTAATAGTAAAAGTAATAAAAACAAAAAAGGAAACATTCTAGTAAATACTTAATGAAAATTGGATTTCCAACAATTTGCATAAGTCTACACTCATCACCTAACATACAAGATATTTCAATTGTCATGCCCCAACCTTGGGAGGCAAGATCGGCGCTCAATCAAGAGAACCCAACTGAGCAAGCCTTATCAAGTACTTCCTGCCCAACTCAATATGAACAAGGAACCCATACTTTCATTTATTAGACAAGGAGAAATAGTATGTTCAACACTTTTGGTTCATATTATATCTCAACACTGAATTGTAATTAAGGTTAGTTTCCAAGATTCCCATAGACTTACAATTTATAGACAATACGAGTTTAGAATTGCAACATAGTTCATAGACTCCTCAAATACGCATACATAACCGCACATGTGTCCACGGAGCCTCTAAGGATACAAAAGATAAGTATGACAATGTCGGCGACAAGGCCGCAACTATACTTCAAAAGTGGGAGTGCACAACAACAAAAGATACATCATATATCTGCAACGGACATTTATTTAAAAATGTAGTGCCCCGGGTAAAAGGGATGTTAATACCATAGAATAGTACTAGTATGTATAACTAAACACCATTTTACTAGAAAGAAGTATCAAACAAGAACAAGAAAATCACAAGAGTAAATCAAAGGTTTTAACCGGACACCACATCAACAAATAAATGAACCATATCTCACGTAATTTCCATAACTTAGTTTGGGGAATTTCTTACATATGTGCATCACTATACTCAATACCACCACTGTCTTGAGTAGAGTCCGATCATGACCCGATCGGCTAGGCTTTGTTCCTTTCTCATTAATCATCTGATTTGAATCTTTGTTTCACATAGATCATATCAATTCATTGGCACTTGGGGCCGTAATTATCACATCATTCCACTTTCAATATCCATCTTACCTTTTTATAGCCATAGGCACACACAAGCAATTCAAGTTGCAAGCACAAGTAAGTTTTCACATAGTTAGCATGATAATCTTAGTTTTAATCTTGGCTTATAGCCTAGGCATTTCAGCACATGATTCATATTCTTCACACTTTTCTAAATATCAAGAATAGTATATTACTCACATTGAGGCACATACTTTATGTATATATATATATATATATATATATATATATATATATAAATATAAAATTGCAAATCAATTAATTTGAAATAACAATCAATAATACATCAACAAATTTCTTACCACACCTGCGTAAATGCCAACGGAGCTCAATTTGTAATAAAAGAGGGTTTTAGCCATACATGCCTCAATATAGTTTTTCTTAATCCTTACAAAATTTTGGAACCCTTAGCACTTTGATCAATTGTGTAAGAATTACAAATTGAACCGAGAATTAGAGTAGAGATTGAGATTCTAGCTTATTTGAGCATATTATCGCACACTAAAGGTGCATTGTGATCTTAGGTCCTTTTTTGAGAGAATTTTCTATCATTTTATACCCCAATTGCTTTCTTTTTAGTTCACTACCTCCCAATACACTATTGTTTGACATGAATGCAAGAAATTCGTTCTTGTACCTGTGAATTACCTCACCAACAACCCCTTATAGCAAATGAGAGCTGAGATGATGTAGTCTTACCTTTTGGGATGGAGATTGAGGTGCCTTAACTTGATTATCTTCAATGTGTCAACAAGGATTTGTGGATCAATATTGATAAAAGGCACTCCTTCCCCCTCCCCCCCTAACACCCTCTTTGTCTCTAAAAGTGTCAGGAAATATGCTCAAAATTAGCTATAACACTGGATATAACGATACGGGGTCGAGTTTAAAATTTAGAGAATTGGAGCACCGAGTCAAATCTGCGATCCCATTTGCGATCACAAAGTTGACATGCGGCCCGCATAATGGACAACGAAAATGCTCCCCAAAACCTAAACACACTTCTTGGGTATGCAGCAGAAATGCGGTCTGCATACCCATTCTGCAGTCACATAATGCACCGCAGAACTTCCCCTTACCAAAATCCCAAAGGAATTATGCCACGACTTTATGGTCAGCATATCGGTTATGCGATCGCATACTTGACCTCAAATTTGACTCACACACTGACTCATTTGTGGTGACTATGCAGTCCCCATACCTAATATGTGATCGCATTCTCGATGGTAGAATCACGCGTTTTTGTAAAACATTATTTCTTGACTTTTTCGTGCAGTGATCAACTCAAAGGGTCCGAACCGCGAAGAATTTTATGCATTCTAACACATGATCGCTACCTAGCACTACATGGATCCGGGTTTTTTAGTAGGAAGTTCACATGGCCTTACATCAATTACCAAATATACCAACCCTAAGGGTGAGGTCCCCCACACAAGGTTAGACAAGCCACTTACCTCGAATCGTCTCAAAATCAACCAGCGACCACGTTCTTGCCACGAGTACTTGACTCCAAATGGCCCAA
This sequence comes from Nicotiana benthamiana, assembly GCA_034376525.1. Lineage (NCBI taxonomy): Eukaryota > Viridiplantae > Streptophyta > Magnoliopsida > Solanales > Solanaceae > Nicotiana > Nicotiana benthamiana. The sequence continues at coordinate 117,093,048 of CM067340.1, forward strand.
ATCTATTCAATTCAATTTCATAATGTAAACAACACTTCAAGTAACGAATGCTACAATTTAAATTCTAAGCTAATACGTGAAATTAGGTAAAATAACCAAAATGCCCCTCGAGCCCACGTCTTGGAATCGAGTAAAATTTATATTTTTAGAATCCTCATACTCTTACGAGTTCATGCATACAGAAATTATCCAAATCTAAGGTCATATAGCCAATCAAAAGTTGATTTTAGGTCTAAGAAATTTCTTCCAACTTTTTCCCAATTTTCATCTCCAATCTGAAATTAAATAATGAAACCAACTATAGATTGATGGAATATAACTAGAAAGGGTTAAAGAATCACTACCCAATGATCTTCGCTTCAATATCCTCTCAAAATCACCCTATCCCGAGATCAAAATCGATTTTCCAACTTTTGAAACTAAACCCTCAAAATTTCAGATTTCTACCCAATTGTTTCCGCATTTTTCGTCCCTCTTCTGCAGAACAAAGTCGCATATGTGACTTCTCACTTAAGAGCCAGCTTCCGCATCTGGCACTCCCAATATGCAGATGCGGTACTGCTCTTGTGAAATTACCACTGATTCTGCGATTCCTGAAGAAACTCCCCAATTCAGCTTCTACGGTGACTAAGCCGCGTCCACGGTGCTGCACCTGCAAAAACTAAACTGTAGGTGCGGTTATGACAGAACCAGTAGTTGAAGCTGCAACTCTAACTCAACAAATCTTTCTATCAACTATCTGAATTCACCCCGAGCCCTCCAAAACCTCAACCAAAGTACCCGCAAGTCATAAACCACAACCCAAACTTGTACCAACCCTTAAAATACCTAATGCAACATCGAAACCTTGAATTAACCATGGATTTAAGCCTAAGAACTCCAAAATTCTCAAAATACGCTTTCGATCAAAAATTCGATCAAACCTCACCCGAATAACCTGAAATTTTTGCGCACACGTCACATTGAACACTACGGAGATACTCCAACTTTCAGAATTCCATTCCGACCCTTGGATCAAAATCACACTATCGAACCGGAAACTTCAAAATTTTAACTTTCTTCATTTCAAGCCTAAATTAGCTAAGGACCTCCAAAACACAATCTGAACACGCCCCTAAGCCCTAAATCACGCAACGGAGCTAATAGAACCATCGGATTTCCATTTTGAGGTTGTCTTCAATTTTTTTCAACTACAACCATCTTTCCAACACTTAAGCTCTCATTTAGGGACTAAGTGTCGCAAAACTTTTTGAATCTCAAAACCGAACGTGCTAGAAAATAAAATAGCAAAAATAAACTTGAGGAAAGCAGTTAATAGGGGATCGGAGCGTTAATCCATAAAAATATCGGCCGGGTCTTCACATCCTCATACACTTAAACATTTATTCGTCCTCGAATGAGCATAGAGACATACCTGAAGTAGCAAAAAGATGAGGGTAATGGCTGTGCATATCCTGCTCGGTTTCCTAGGTTTCCTCCTCGGCTAGTAGACCCCGCCCCTATACTTCACTGATGCAATGTTTTTTGACCTATGCTTCTGACCTACTTGTCTAATATTGCCACTAGCTCCTTAACATAGGATATATCCTTGTCACACTGGGCAGAACTGGAATCCAACACGTGCGACAGATCATCATGATACCTGCGGAGCATCGAAACATTAAATACAAGATGAACTCTTGCCAAGATGGAAGGTAAGGCAAGCTCGTAAGAATCTCCCCAACACGCCTCAATATCTCAAAATAGCCAATAAACCTCGGACTCAACTTCCCTTTCTTCCCAAATCTCATGACGCCCTTCATAGGTAAAACCTGAAGCAGAACCCACTCAACAACCATATAAGAAAGATCACAAATCTTTCAGTCCACGTAACTCTTCTGTTTGGACTAGGCTATACGGAGTCTATCCTGAATCACCTTAACCTTCTCCAAAGAATCCTGAACCAAGTTTATGCCCAAACGTTTAGCCTCAACTGTATCGAACCAACCCACTAGGGATCTACACCACCTAAAATATAAAGCCTCATACGGTTCCATCTGAATGATAAATTGATAATTATTATTATAGGCAAACTCAACCAATGGCATGAATTGATCTTAAGACCCTCCAAACTCAATCACATACGCATGGAGCATATCCTCAAGAATCTAAATAGTGCACTCGGACTGTCTATCCGTCTGAGGATGAAATGTTGTACTCAACTACACCCAAGTGCCCAACTCATGCTGAACTGCCCTCTAAAATTATGAGAACTGACCACCTTTATCTGAAATAATCGACACTGGAATACCATGCAGACGAACAATCTCCGGGATATAAATCTCTGCCAATTACTCTGAAGAATAAGTAATACACATGAGGATGAAATGAGCGGACTTGGTCAGCCGATGCACAATCACCTAAATAGCATCGAACTTCCTCAGAGTCTGTGGGAGCCCAACTACAAAGTCCATGGTGATCCGCTCCCACTTCCACTCCAGAATCTCTATCTTCTGAAGCAACCCACCCAGTCTCTGTGCTCATACTTCGCCTGCTGATAGTTGAGACATCGAGACATAAATCCAACTATATCTTTTTTCATCTGCCTCCATCAATAGTTTTGTCTCAAATCCTGAGACATCTTCGCGGCACCTGGATGGATGGAATAATGCAAATTATGGACCTTCTCAAGAATCAACTCTCGAAGCCTATCAACATTAGGTACACAAATCTGACCATGCATCCTCAATACCCCATCCTCAACAATAGCATCACCGCGCTGAACCTTGTCCTTGAGGACAAGAAAATGAAGGTCATCATACTACTGCTCCCTGATACGATCAAATAAGGAAGACCGAGAAACCACGCAAGCTAGACATGACTGGCTCCGAAAGATCCAATCTCACAAACTGGCTGGCTAAGGCCTGAACATCCATTGCCATAGGCCTCTCTAATGCTGGTAAATATGCCAAACTCCCAAAACTCTTCACCCGGCGACTCAACGCATCGGCCACCACATTGGCGTTGCATGGGTGATACAAAATAGTGATATCATAGTCCTTAAGAAACTCTCACCACCTCCTCTAGCGTAAATTTAGATCATTTTGCTTGAATAGGTAGTACAAACTCTAATGATCAGTATAAATCTCACGGGGAACCCCGTATAAATAATAGCGCCAAATCTTCAGGGCGTCCATAATGGCAGATAACTCAAGGTCGTGAATAGGGTAATTCTTCTCATGTATCCTCAATTTTCTGGATGCGTAGGCAATCACCCTACCGTCCTGAATCAACACCGCCCCAAGGCCGATCCTCGAGGAATCACAATAGACCGTATAAGACCTAGAACCTGAAGGCAATATCAAAATGGGTCTGTATTAAAAGTTGTCTTGAGCTTTTGAAAGCTCGCTTCACAATACTCTATTCATTGAAATGGAAAACCCTTCTGGGTCAGCCTGGTCACCGGGGCTGTAATCGACGAAAACCCCTCCACAAAACGATGGTAGTAGCCTGCCAAGCCAAGGACACTACGGATCTTTGTAGTTGAGGATGGTCTAGGCCAACTATGCATGACCTTTATCTTCTTTAGATCCATCTGAATACCCTCACTCGATACCATGTGGCCTATGAATGCCACTGAATCCAATCAAAACTCATATTTTGAGAACTTAGAATATAACTTCTTCTCTCTCAGAGTCTGAAGCACAGTCCTCAGGTGCTGCTCATGATCTGCCCGACTTCGGAAATACACCTGAATATCATCAATGAAGACAATAATGAACGAGTTAAGATACGGCCGTGCATCAAATTCATATAGGTTGCTGGGGCACTGGTCATCCCAAATGACATAACAAGAAACTCGTAATGACAATACCGAGTCATGAAAGTAGTCTTCGGGATATCTGGCTCCTGAATCTTCAACTGATGGTAATTTGAGCACATATCAATCTTAGAAAAAACTTGTACGCCCTAAGGCTAGTCAAACATATAGTCAATACGAGGTAAAGGATAACAGTTCTTCACTGTAACCTTGTTCAACTAGCCATAATCAATACATATACGTATGGAACCATTTTTTTTCTTCACAAACAAGATAGGAGCACCCTAAGGTTATACACTAGGCCGAATAAAAGCCTTATCAAGCAATTCCTGTAATTGATTCTTCAACTTCTTCAACTCAGGAGGGGCCATACGATTCAGAGGAATAGAAATGGACTAAGTGACTGGCAACAAATCAATGCCAAAATCAATATCCCTATCAGGCAGCATGCCTGGAAGATCAGCTAGAAACACATCGAAACAAATCCTGTACTACAAGGACTGAATCAACTGAAGGGGTATCAATACTAACATCTCTCACATATGCTAAATGCACATCACAACCCTTCTTAAAAATACACTGAGCTTTTAGAAAAAAGATGACTCTACTGAGAATGTGATCTAAAGTACCCCTCCACTCAACATGTGGTACACTTGGCATAGCCAACGTCACGGTTTTGGTGTGACAATCAAGAATAGCATAATGGAGTGAGAACCAGTCCATGCCCAAGATAATATCAAAATCAACCATGTTGAGTAACAATAAATCGGCTCTGGTCTCAAAACCACTAAGAGCAACAAAATACGACCGATAAATGCGATCTACAACAAGAGAATCTCCTACATGAGTAGAAACATAAACAGGGAAACTTAACGAATCCCAAGGTACACCCAAATGCGGAGCAACATAAGAAGACACATAAGAGTAAGTGGAGCCTGAGTCGAATAGATCTGATGCATCTCTGTGACAAATCAATATAATACCTGAGATGACCGAATCAGAGGGTACAGCCTTGGTACGGGCAGGAAGGGCATAGTATATGGACTGGACTTCCCCTCTAGGGTGACCTCTACCTCCCTAACCTCCACCTCTAGCTGGCTGAGAAGGTGGGATAACAACTAGAGCTGTAACCATAGCTTGAGAACTCTGCGAGTCGTGCTGTGGCTGAATAGTTTGTGGAGATACAGCCCTCCCAAGTCTAGGGCAATCCCTCACCATATGGTAAGTGTTACCACACTCAAAAAAAGTTGGGGGAGGATATGGTGGCTATGGCTGGCTCGAGCCAAGTCTGCTGGACTGACTTTGAAAGCACCCAGCGCATAAGGCGTGCTAGATAATGGTGGTGCATAATAAGGCTCCTGAGATCTAGGAGGAAATGGAATACCACTAGGTGATGGATGAGTTGAATGAATAGGGTGACTCATATAACCCCTACCATGATAACCCGCAGCTGGGGCACGGGCCCTAGAAAAATGGCCCGACTCTCGAGGCCTCTTGGCCTCTCACTCTTTCCCTAGCATACATACCCTAAATCCTCCTAGTAATGCTCACTACCTGGTGATAAGGAATATCCATATCCAACTCACGATCCATGCTTGACCTGATGCTGGGAATAAGACCCTCAATAAACCGATGAACCCTCTCGTGAACAGAAGAAACCAAGGCTGGTGCATGTTTAGCCAAGCTAGTGTAACGGACAACATACCCTGAGACAGTCATTGCACCCTGGCGCAAATGTTCAAACTCGGCGCGCCATGCATCTCTGAGGCTCTGAGGAACAAACTCTCTCAGGAATAGATCTGAAAACTGGGTCCATGTCAGTGAACCAGCGTCGTCCGTACTATCTAACTTATAGGTTCGCCACCACTCACATGCTACTCCTCGAAGCTAGAAAGTAGTGAAGGAAACCCTGCTCGATCCTGATACCCATTATATAGAGAATACGGTAGCACTCCTCCAGATATCCCAAGGTATTATCATATGCTATTCCACTGAATACTGGAGGATCATATTTCTTGAACCTCACAAGTCTCTGCTGCTCATCCTATGAAGCCGTTGTCCTATCCTCGCGCTGAACTGGCACTACAGGTGGTACAGGAATAGGTTTTAGAATCAACATGCACTCGTTGCTCGGGAGGGCACGCGACGGGGGGTCTGTGCTCCTATCCCAGCCTGAGATATGGCTGCATCAAAGGGAAACAACCCTGCCTGAGCCAAAGTGGTGTACATGCTCATGAACTATGCCAGAGTCTCCTAAAGAGCTAGAGTAGTAGTAACAGTAGGCATATTAAGGGCATGGACTCTGGCTGGAACTGCTAGTGGTACCTCGATGGTAGCTCACGTAGGTGCTCTGGCTGCACCACGTGCACGTCCTCGGCATCTACCTCGACCTCGGCCACTGACGGTTGTAGTAGGGGGCGCAAGTGCCTGATCATCTCGTGTAGCATGTGTCCTTACCATCTGTGAGACAATAAAAGACACAAGTTTAAAATTGTGATATCAAAATCTCGCACGACAAGGAAATCAAAAGAAGTGGAATTTTCCTAATAATTACATAGCCTCTAGTAGATAAGTAAAGACATCTTCATACAGATCACCAAGACTCTAATAAATCGGCTTGTGATCCATGATTCCTATGAACCTATAGCTCTGAAATCAACTTGTCACCACCCCAGTTTGTCCTTCGTGATTTGTCATGATGGCACCTAGTATCTACGACTAGGTAAGCCTAACAAATGCAGAAATAAATGAAACATGCAGAAGAAATAATCAAAATCCAAATAACTAAAGTAAAACAGTGTGATACTGCTACTCGTCATATACAACAAGACATTCTCAAAATCAAGTATAATATCCCAAAATCCAAAAACTCACGGAACCAAAAGCCTTTGATTATCTAACAATGTCTAACTCCAAAATAATAACAAGGAAAGAAATACAGAAGGACAAATGTTTAACAAATATAATAGAAAGGGACTCCTCGATTTGCGGACGTGGCAGATGTACCTCAAAGTCTCTTTAGTAGTCGCCTCGCGTCATGGGTGGTAGGACTAAGTCGACATACTTGGATCTGCAAATGAAAACATGTGCAGAAAGGGCATGAGTACACCATAGCGGTACTCACTGAGTGCGAAGCCTAACCTCAATCGGGTAGTGATGAGGAAGGTCAGGGCCCAACTGAGATTAAATAAAATATAAATTCCAACCGTATAGAACGTAGTAGTATAAATAAGTGCAACAAGAAAAGTAATTTAAGATATAAAAGAGCAACAACAACTATTACAGAGAAAAGGTAAAACACATGAGGAAATAACGTCCAACGCCCAAATAACAATGGGGGGTCTCCCAGGATGTCGTCCTGTATTCCCAAATATGCATATCCGATGGATCTCTCGGGATCCCATCCTGTGGTCCAGCTCATTGTGCGCGTAGATCTACCGGAATTCCATTCCGTAGTCCCAAATATAACTACCCGTTACTGGGAAAATCTACCGGGTGCATTCCCATAGTTCCGTATAACTATGCAAGGGGATCTATCGGAATTCCACATCCGTAGTCCCAAAATAAAAAGACAAGGAGGAGCTACCGGAATCCCACATCCTATCCTCAACGTAAATACAGCAGCAAAAGGAAAATATTCAAATATGGAAATTTCATATTAAGGCAACAAGTAATACTAGCCTAGCATGTTGCACAAAGTTCAAGTAAAGCAGGTTGAATAAATAAAGCAATTAAATCACTTAGACATGATTTGCTAAGCTAACAACACACTTAATAGTATAAGTAATAAAAACAGAAAAGGAAACATACTAGTAAATACTTAATGAAAATTGAATTTCCAACAATTTGTACAGGTACGCACTCATCACTTCACGTACAAGGCATTTCAATTATAAAATATATCAATCCTAAGGGGGAGGTCCCCCACACAAGATTAGACAAGCCACATACCTCGAACCGCTCAAACAACCTGAGACCACGTTCTTGCCACAAGTACTCGGCTCCAAATGGCCCAAATATATTTAATTCAATTTCAAAATATAAATAACAGTTCAAGAATCTGATTCTACAATTCCAATTCTAAGCTAATACACAAAATTAGGTAAAATAACTAAAATGCCTCGAGGTCCCACATCTCGAAATCAGGTAAAATTTATATTTTCAGAATCCTCATACTCTTATGAGTTCATGCACACCAAAATTATCCAAGTCTAAGGTTAAATTCCCAATCAAAAGTTGAATTTTAGGTCCAAGAAATTTCTTCCAACTTTTCCCAAATTTTCATTTTCAATCCAAAATTAAATGATGAAACCAACTATAGATTGATGGAATATAACTAAAAAGTGTCAAAGAATCGTTACCAAATGATCTCCTCTTCAATTTCCTCTCAAAATCGTCCTCTCCCGAGTTCCAAATCAATTTTCCAACCTTTGATTCTAAACCCTCGAAATTTCATATTTCTGCCAAACTATTACCGCATATGTGGTCCCACTTCTGTGGAACAAAGGTCGCATCTACGACTTCTCACTTAAGTGCCAACTTCCGCATCTGTGACTCCCATACGCAGTTAATGTATCGCTCCTGCTAAATTACCATCGCTCCTGAGGTTCCTGAAGAAACTCCCTAATTCCACTTCTGTTCACCCAGAGGCCTCCGGGACCTCAACCAAAGGCACCAACAAGTCACAAACAACTAAGCAAACTTGTATCAACCCCTAAAATACCTAAAACAACATCAAAACCTCGAATTAACTATGGATTTAAGCTTAAGAACTCTAAAATTATCAAAATATGCTTTCGATGAAAAAGTCTACTAAAACTCGTCCGGATGAACTGAAATTTTGTACACACGTCACATTCAACACTACGGAGCTTATCTAACTTCCGGAATTCTATTCTGACCCTTGGATCGAAATCTCCCTATCGAACCGGAAACTTCAAAAATTCAACTTTCAGCATTTCAAGCCTAAATTTGCTACGACCTCCAAAACACAATCTGAATATGCCCCTAAGCCCGAACTAACCAAACGAAGCTAATGAAATCATCGGATTTATATTCAAAGGTCATCTTTATACCGTTCCAACTACGGTCAACTTTCCACACTTAAGCTCTCTTTTAGGGACTAAATGTCCCAAAACTTTCTGAAACTCAAAATCGAACATTCCGGTAAATCAAAATAGCAGAAATAAACTAGGGGAAAATAGTTAATAGGGGATCAGGGAGTTAATCTTAAGATGATCGGTCGGGTCGTCATAAAATTACCGTATCTTTTTTGTGTATATATGTTATCAGAAATAAAATTTACCTGAACCATTTTAGGGAATTCAATCGTGCTTATGATCTTGGTTTATATCATATTGAAGATAAAACTATTTTAGACTTTGGAATATAATGATCATTCTTTGGGTGCCTCGGTATGTAAGAAGTTATTTGTAAAATTTTTAAAATAAAATATTAATTAGTGTACCTGTGATCTAGCCTTTTTAGTTAGAACAGATCATTAATTGTTATCTTTTCTGGCACAAGAGAAGTAGTGAACATTCATTTTCTTTTCTTTTTTTGTGAATTTGGTTTGAAAATGCGTAGTTGCTTAAATCTTAAGATCCTTCAATGATTATTTATTTGTTACGTTTTGTTGCACAATATTGATGTTTTGTTCTAGCACATGATGTTTTGTTCTATTATTTGAGGAAGAGGGGGAAGTATGACAAAGACCTACCTGTAATATTCACAACCACAGATTGGTACTTTGATAAGAAAATTAATGATTTATGACAGGCGTTTATTGAGAAAGGTAGAGATAGTAAAGTATGCAATCCGAAACATGTCATTGCAGAGTATATTCAGGGGTATGTCTTGGAATCGATGTTCCATAGCACAGTGTCGAGCACGTCTTAATGACAATTAATATTGCAGAACAATGGCATTGGATAATGGTTGTAATGTCCTTCAAGAATAGATTCATTTATGTATATGACTCTATACCCTATGGAGTTGATCATCAAGCCAAAGTTCATAACACAATGTGCAAGTATTCTATGTTGATGTCTCATTTTTCGTACATGCGTATTTGTTTTAAAACCGCTCCCAAATTAGAAGGATCTATAGCGTTTCCACACTTCCTCTCCGGCGTGACTCAATCCCAAGACATAACGGTCGTATGTGAAGGTGCTTACCAACTGAGCAAGCCTCATTTATATTAAAACAAAAAAGATATAAATTGGTGCACTGGTGTCTGCAAATCAAAGGACTTGATTACCCCATTTGATATAAAACTAGTTGAATGACTGCCTCAATAAGTCAAAGCGTATGAGTTTATTTCAATACAATTTGTTTTGTTTTTAGATTCTGCAATTTGATAATTGTTGTTATTTTTATTTTTGTAGTGATTGCGGTTTATTTGTAGCATCATTTGCTGAGTATTTCATTGAGATCAAGATGCCTCCTAAAATATTAAATGCCTATGCACACCAGCACAAATTTGGTTCTCTCTTATGGGATTATGCTAGAAAGAAGATGGAACTGAACACGTAAAGTGATGATGAGATTATTGGTTGACAGAATAAGTTGCGAAAGTATAAGAAGTAGTTACATTTGTCATTATTGTAGGATGAACTCAATAATTTCGTTTTTTATTGTCTTTTGTTATGTTGTCTTTGTAAGACGGATCAGATTTGTTTGTGTTTGACTTTTATGAATACTTTTAAGATTTGTACGGCAAATGAGATGTCTGCTCTATTATAAAGGTTTAATGTTTTAGTGCAATATTAGAATGTTGCAATTTAGTTGATTTTGATATTTTCTCCTTTGATTTTGTGTTTTGAATTAAAGATATGAAAAACATACAATAGTTTGGGATACACTGTCTCTTCCAAATACATGCAAGATACATACATGATACACATTATATGTAGATATCATACACACATGATACATAGATGATACAGTCATTTTGGATTGTTGCACAGTTAGTTTTTTCACAATGAGTTATGCAGTTTGTTTGGTTTCAAAATATGTATTGATGAAGTCACACTCATACTTGCAAATTTCTAAAACTTTTTGCATGGTTTTCTATCTACTACGACTGTGTTCCATTAGTTAGATTTGTTATTACAAAAATACAAACATGAGTAAGATTTGATACACAAAAATATATAGGTAATATACAAGAGATACAAATATGATACATAGTTGATACAACTTCTTTTTTAATCAAACAAATATATATAATGTAACAACCCGACCAGTCATTTTGAGAAGTTAAGCTTCGTTCAGCGGTATAAGGTCTGGATCAGTTTTGAAACATGAGTATCGACTTGCGTGCATGGTGGAATTCAGTTTTCGGATGGTTTAGAGTCAATTGTAGAGAAATAAACCTTATTTTGGGGGTTAGAACGGTAAAATTTGACCGGAATTGGACTTTTGTGTAAACGACCCAGGAATGGGTCATGGATGATCTTGACAGCTTTGAATGGTGATATTGTACTTAGGCGCGCGTCCGGATTCAGATTTGGAGGTCCGTAGAGTAAACTGAGGCATTGCGGCGAAAGTTGAAGTTGGAAAATGAAGAAGTTTGACTCACAGTTGACTTTTGGGAAATTGGGGTTGGAATTTGATTCCGAGAGTTGGAACAGATCCGTTATGTCATTTTGGACTTATCTGCAAAATTTAGCGTCATTCCGAGTTGAATTGATAGTTTTCGGCATGAGATTCATTATTGAAGATTTTAAAGTCCATAAGCTTGATTTTTTGTTCGATTCGCCGTTTTGATTTTGTGTTATGTGATTTGAAGCTTCGATCGAGTCCGTATTAGGTTCTATGACTTGTGTGTAGGATTGGTTGAGGTCCCGGGGGCCTCGGGTGTGTTTTGGTTGCTCAACGGACAAGCTTTTGGAGTTGGAAGAAAATTTGCTGCAGGGCTACTGGTATTTTTGCTTCTGCGGCTTGGGAACCATAGAAGCAGAGCCGCAAAAGTGACTTGGCAGCCGTAGAAGTGATGGAGGACCATTGGGCTGGAGCCGCATGAGCGAAATATTTTCCGCAGAAGCGATGGAGGACCATTGGGTAGGAGCCGCAGGAGCGAAGGATTTTCCGCAGAAGCGGAACTCGCTTCTGCGATGAAAGGACGGTAGAAGTGGAAAATGGGTTGCTTAGAGAAACCGCATAAACGGTGGTATATTCGCAAAAGCAGGACCGCAGAAGCGGTCCTTGGACCGCAAAAGCAGTCCCTGGACCTCAAAAGTGGAAATCGATGTTCAAAAATAGGATAATTCGAGGGGTTCCACATTATTCATATTTTGACTTCTAGAGCTCGGTTCTTGGTAATTTTTGAAGGGATTTTCAACTAGACAACTTGGATAAGTGTTTCTCACTCGATTTAGGTCAACTTCCATGAATCTCCTCTTAATTTCATCCTTTAATTTCAGTTTCTGAATAAAAAATGGGTAGAACTTCATAGACCAAATTGTTGGGTTTTGAGGGAGTGTTTGACCTCCGATTTGAGATATTTTTATATGGTTAGACTCGTTAGAGTATGAGGGTTTTGAAAATGTTAAATTCATCCGGTTCCGATACGTTGGCCCGAGGGGCATTGTGGTTATTTTATTTAATATCGCGATTTATCTTTGAATTAAATTATAAAATCAGTTGCTTGAGTTATTATTTACAACGTGTGATTTAATTGAACAGATTGGGGCCATTTGGAGTCGAGTACTCATGGCAAGAACGCGGTTGCTAGTTGATTTTAGCCGGTTTTGAGGTAAGTATCTGGCCTAACCTTGTGTAGGGGACTTCCCCTTAGGATTTGAGTCTTACCTGTTGCTTGTATTCCTTGGACGCGAGGTGACGAGTGCGTACTCGGGATTATTTGTGGTAGATTTTCCGTTTTAGGTTACTAGACTCTTGAAATCTCCTAATATGAAGATGATATTGATACGATTGAGTTCCCTGTTATTACTTTTACCTCTACATGTGTTACTTGGTATTTGTTTGCCCTTCTTGATTCATTCTTGCTGTTAATGGACCTTTACGTGCTTAACTGAAGATAATTACCCTTCTATAGACATATTACCCGCCCTAACTACTCGCCTTTAAGTGGAAATCATAACTATTATATATCATGTAATTAATTATACTTATATGGAAAGAATATGGATATCTTATGATTAGTTATTATTTTCTTAAATTGTAATTATTTTATTCATGTTTACTTCTTACTGTTGGTTACACCTTGATTGTAAGCTCATCTGTAACGTAGTGCAATTATATTACATGTCCAACTGATGTGGTATCGGTGTAGTTATTATGCACTTATTATGTGTTGTCGTGAGGTTATTGTGCTTTTCCTTTGTGTTCCGTGGCCTTAGTAGATATTATTTATTTCCCTTGCCGGGATGTTATTGTTTCTGTTGTTGATTCCCTTTCCGGGACATTACTGTTTTGTTATTATTTCCCTTGCCGGGACTTTATTGGTTCTGTTGTTGAGTCCCTTGCCGGGACATTATCGTTTCCATTGTTGATTCCCTGGCTTTTCCCCTGTGTGTGTATATATATATATATATTCATTTATTGTGCGACTGTTGGTACTTAGATAAACGAGGTCTCTGCCGTGTGGTTGTTGTTGGAGAATTGCACGAGGTATTGCCGTGTTATTATGACATTTGATGTTTTTGCACATGTGACGTAATAAGGTGGGATATGTTATATTCTTATGTGTGGATTGCACATGTGGCGGAATAAGGTAGGAATATTGTGATGCACGTGTAGCAAAATAAGGCGGTGCTTGCTACATTGTTATTTGCTGCACGCATGCGAAATAAGGTGGGCTATGTCAGGGGCTGATTGTGATGAATTGTGAAGGCCTGTGAAGGAAATTTTTCCTATTTTTGTTCGTTATTGGTATGATGGACTGCGGCTTCAATTCCCAGGAGATCCTTTGTTATTGGTATGATGGACTACGGGTTAAATTCCTGGGAGATCCTCTGTTATTGGTATGATGGACTACGGGTTCGATTCCTGGGAGATCCCCATTTAAACTCATTGTGTTCTGAACTGATATTTTCATTGATTCTATCCAGGTGTGAATAAGTCGGGTGCTACTCGATCCATTTCTTATACTTACTAGTTGGTAGGATTCCTGTTAAATACACTTGCACAAGCATACACGTAGTTGGACCCTCTCATCAGAGATAAATCCCTGTTGATTTGGCTAGGAGTAGGGATATGCCCTTGTTACCCATTATATATGTGAGAGAGACCCTTGTTGACTAGTTAGTTGTCAGCATGACCATGTTATAAGATGGGGAACAAGATGCCAAGTGTTGGACTTCGGATGCTGGGTTTTCATGAGTTGTGACTTGTCTGAGAGTTTGTGGTAGAGTTGTGGAAAATGTTGGTCTGAGAGTTTGTGGTAGAGTTGTTAAAAAAGGTTGGAAAGACCTTATGTAAGAACCATTGCAGAATAATGGCTTAGCGACTTGTCTGTCCTTGTTGTGTTGTGACTTCAGAATTTGGATTGTATGTCTACCGTCCCTTTATTATCATCATTTGTGTATTTGTCATTGTTAATTATTGTCTGATAGTCTTATTGCGATTGTAACCCTTTTAGTCATTCATGCTGTCTTTGCATAATTGTATATCGTTTCTACTATCCCTATGATTATACTGTGTATGGACCGGTAGGTGTCTTGACTGTCCCTCGTCACTAGTCCATCGAGGTTTGTCTTGATACTTACTGGGCACCACTGTGATGTGCTCATGTACTCTTCTGCACACTTTTGTTGTGCAGATACAGGTACCCTCATTCAGTTTTGTCAGCCTTGGAGGGTGGCGTATAGCCGGAGACTGGAGGTATGCATAAGCCGCGTCCGCAGAATCGAGGAGTCTCCTTCTACTCTACCTTTTAGTTAGCAGTTCCATTTCATGTATTCAGTTGTTGTAGACATAGAGCCGTGTGTTATGTTTTACTCTTAGCCTGTTGCCCGTGGGTTTTCAGGTCTTGGAGGTTGTTACAGTAACTCGAGTTGAAGTGTGTATGCCAAGCGGCACTCTATGCAATTTATCATGATATTCAGTATTTGATTATTGTTTTTCATAAAGGTTGTTAAATTTCCGCAATATGTTTGGCTTACCTAGTCGCGAAGACTGGGCGCCGTCATGACAGGTTCACGATTGATGAACTAGTGTCGTGACAAGTTGGTATCAGAGCTCTAGGTTCATAGGAGTCACAGGACACAGGCCGGTTACTTAGAGTCTCGTTGATCGGTACGGAGACGTCTGTACTTATCTACGAGAGGCTATGTAAGTGTTTAGGTAACATCTTCACTTGATTTAACTTCCCTGTCGCGCGAGAATTTTTAATACCACAATTCTAAACTTCTGCTTCCTACTCTCTCACAGATGGTAAGGACACGTACTACCCGAGGTGATCAGGCACCCGCGGCCCCCTACTGCAGCCGTCGGAGGTCGAGGTAGAGTTTAAGGATGCGCACATGGTGCAGCATGCGAGCGGCCACCGAGGTACCAATAGCAAATCCAGCCGGAGTCCAGGCATCTGACACACCTACAACTACTGCTACTCCAGCCTTTCAGGAGACTTTGGCGCGGTTCATGAGTATGTACACCACTTTGGCTCAGGCCAAATTGCTTCCCCTTACTGCAGCCACACCCCAGGCCGTGGGAGGAGCACAGACTCCCACTGCCTGCACTCCTGAGCAGCAAGCGCATGTTGAGCAGGGCCCCGAGGTTATTCATGCGCCGCCTGCAGCACCATTTCAGCCCGCGGGCATGGCAGCAGCTTCCGAGCAGGAGAAAATGAGACTAGAGAGGTTCAAGAAGTATGGTCCTCCGGTGTTCAGTGGATTAGCATCAGACGATGCCTTGGGGTTTCTTGATAAGTGTTACTGCATTTTCCGTACTATAGGTATCTCTGAGTCGGGCGGGGTTTCTTTCACTACTTTCCAGCATCGAGGGGCCGCCTATGATTGGTGGCGCACCTATGAGTTAAACAGCCCAGAGGAGGCAGCTTCACTAACTTGGACCCAATTTTCAGATATGTTCTAGAGAGAGTTTGTTCGTCAGAGCCTCAGGGATGCATGGCACGTGGAGTTTGAGCATTTGCGCTGGGTGCTATGACCGTCTCAAAGTATGTTGTATGTTATACCAGTTTGGCTAGACATTGTTAGAAACACGTTCTCAATGCAATATACTAAACGTGTACTCTTTTGTAGGTTTTGATGAATGACAAACGAAGCAAAAATTGATATATGACGGAATTCAAGTACAAGCGCACAATGGTTGCGAATAAGATTGAAGTTCAAGATATAGCTTTTAATTGTTATTGAGTTGTTCTAAATTGTAATCTCGATCCTATAACTTGACTCATAGTATGGCCTCTCTCATAAAACTATTTTCCAAAATCATGCATATTTAATTCTGTGTCAAAAAGATTTTAAATCATGCATATTTGCATTAGACAAAATATTTTCTAAACATGCCTAAAAAATCTGGGCTAAAATAATCGATTATGTACTTATGATAATCGATTGTTTCTGAGCCAAGACTGCATGACAATCGATTATGAATTAATGGTAATCGATTGTGAGTAAGACAGTGAACATCAGGTTTTTCCAAATCTGCATGATAATCGATTGTGAACAAATGACAATCGATTGTTGTTGAGGTAAAGTTTTTCAATACTCAAAATAATCGATTATGAACTAATGGTGATCGATTGTGTTGAGTTGATGTCTTCCAGTGATTTTAAATTTAATTAAGTAATTGATTATGTCTTTAGATAATCGATTATCACTGAGACAGTAAGTTTTATGATTTTCAGAAAATAACAAGTAATCGATTGTTGCAAAGGACAATCGATTGTTGAAGCTGGCCGTTGTCAAATGATTTTCAAATACCATAAGGTAATCGATTATTGATTCTAGATAATCGATGTTCTGCATAAAATCTGGAAATGATTTTTAGAACGTTGCTGAAGTAGTCGATTATTGATTTTATATAATCGATGTTTTGCTTAAAATCTGGAAATGATTTTTAGAACGTTGCTAAAGTTATCGATTATGAACTTAGTGTAATCAATTATCTGATTTTGAATATTGCCAGTAATCGATTATAGATTATGTATAATCGATTGTGAAGCGTTAAATCTGGGATTAATTTTTAAACTGACTGGCAGATAATCGATTGTTTGGTCTTAATAATCGATTATCACTGAGTAATTTCAGCAACTCTTAATTGGCAATTAGACAACGGTTGAACCAACTTTTTCAACTATAAATACAGCTTCATTTCAGTGTTTTAAAAACAACAACATACACAAACTGATCATTACATTGCTATAAGCTTTCATTCCATTGTTCTTCATTTTCTACTCATTTCATAAAGCTTTTGAGAGCCATATTATTGCTTAAAGTTGTTGTGATCTTGAACATATTCTTTTACTCATATCTACTCAATAAGGAGTACTTTAGTTAAGTGAGTGTCCATGTATTTGATATACTTGTAAGAGAATTGCGATTCTCTTGTTTCAAGGAACTTGCGTTCCCTTGGGTGAAGTCTTTGAGATTGCGATCTCCGAGCAACTGTTTGAGGCTTGTGTCCTCAAGTGTGTAACGGTTTGTTGAGCACCCTTAAGCTTAACAAGATAGTGAAAAATCTCGAGAGAGACTCTCGGGGACTGGACTAACCACGTTGGTGGCCAACCAGTATACATCTTTGTGTAAGTTTATTTTTCTGCATTTATTTTACTTCCTGCAAAGTTTAAATTCCGCAAGAAAATGCTAAATTCTATTAATACGCTATTCACCCCCCCCCTCTAGCGTAAAGCGTAGTTTCTAACAGACATGCCTTAGCCTTTGTTTCTACTGTTCGCGAGAAGGTTCGCTGGTTCATTGAGGGGCTTATTCCCAGCATCGGGTTCATTGTGGCCCGTGAGCTACAGATGGATATTTCGTATCAGCAGGTGGTGAACATTGGTAGGAGGATAGACAGAATGCATGCCAGAGGGAGAGAGGGCAGGTAGGGTCTTGAGAGTGGAAGCAGACGAGATCAGGAGAGAGAGCCTGAGGAGGCGAGGAGGCCTCGTAGGCTGATGAGATATATTGGTTCTTGTTTTGGAGGCTGGGTGTATCATGGTAGAGGTTTTGTAGGTCAGCCAGTTCAGTTTGCGCTTCAGGCTTTGCATAGTGACTCAGGTGTTCATGGGTCTCGGAGGACCTGTACTGCACAGTTTCCACCACCTCGTCAATACAGGGGATGCTTTGAGTGTGGAGATATTAGCAATATGGTAAGAGATTGTCCCGGACTTCAGACCGATGTATCGCGGTGAGGTATTAAGACACGGAGAGGGCACCCAAGAGGCGGAGGCCCAGCTCGTTGATGTGTTTCATATAGTAGGTTTGAGGCTGGTGCTCCAGCTAATGTCACTCAGGTACGAATTCAGTTTGTTACAGAAAGGCACTATCTGTAGTCCATCACAATTCTACGTATCGGGTTGAGTTCCTTGCTTGTTATTCCATTTATGGGAGTGTTTTATGATTTGCACTCTGTCTATGTAATTATTCCATTGGGAGGTTTTATGAGTGATAGTCGTGTCTATCGTCTATTTTAGCCATTATCTGGAGTTATGAGGCTAGTGGTATTTTCCTGTTGTCTGTTCTGGTAGGCTTGATGTGATTTCTGAGCATTATTGGTTACGAGCTGTGATTTTTATGCTCCACCGGTGTGGGAGCTAGTCAATGTTGTAAATTGTAGACGGAATTGATACAGTGAGAGTCTCTAGATGGGTTGATATGTACCCTACTTGTGATCCAGTGTTAAGGGCGAGACCCTCGTGATATCAAGTGATTTGATATGTTGAGACTGAGTTGTGTACTGCGGTGAGAGTTATATCAGTATAAGATCTTTGTAAGTACATTATATGCTTTCACTATTTCTTGTTAGATCTCTTGTAGAATTGTATTTTAGAAGACTTTTGTGCTAGTTTAATTTGTTTGTTAGTTCTCTTATGCGTTTCTTTACCATATTCATTTGTTTTCGTTATATGTTCCTTGAGTATTAGTTTGTGGGGTGTGTACCCATTTGTGTTTGCTGAGAATGGGTTAATCGGGTGTTTCGTCATGTGTTTTTTGTGGTTGTAGTATCATCGCCAGTGTTATGGGTGGTTGAAAGGAATTCATATTGAATATGAGGCATATGGGCGGTACAGATTTGATCGTAGGCATTTATTGCTATCAGAAATATTATTGTGGGACTATGTGTGGTGTGTCATATTGTGTGGCCATACCCTCTGTGTGTTGGCTTGTGTTGAATTAGCTGGTGGAGACTGATACCGGATAGGGACTTGGAATCGGTCTTTTTGAAATGGAGGGAAGTTGAGGAATCTGGTTTGAAGGATTAATGGTATTAGGGTTAAATTTCAGTTGAGATGGTGTCGTCGTGCCAAAATGGATTGGGGTGACCTGGGGTCACCCACGGGTGTATGTTGGAAGTGTCCACTCAGTGACTTGAGGACTTTAAGATGAATCTTAGCACGTTCGACGATGAATGTTGGTTTTAAGAGAGGAAAAATGTAACGAGTCGACCGGTCATTTTGAGAAGTTAAGCTTTGTTCAGTGGCATAAGGTCTGGAGCAGCTTCGGAACATGAGTATCGACTTGCGTGCATGGTGGAATTCATTTTTCGGATGGTTTAGGGTCAATTTTAGAGAAAGAAACTGTATTTTGGGGGTTAGAACGGTGAAAAGTTGACCGGCATTGGACTTTTGTGCAAACGACCATGGAATGGGTCATGGATGATCTCGACAGCTTCATATGGTGACTTTGGACATAGGCGCGCGTCCGGATTCAGATTTGGAGGTCCGTAGAATAAATTGAGGCATTTCGGCGAAAGTTGAAGTTGGAAAATGAAGAAGTTTGACTCACAGTCAACTTTTGGGCAATCACGGTCGAAATGAGATTTCGAGAGTTGGAACAGCTCTGTTATGTCATTTTGGACTTGCTTGCAAAATTTGGCGTCGTTCCGAGTAGAATTGATAGGTTTCGGCATGAGATTCAGAGTGTGAAGATTTTAAAGTTCATAAGCTTGATTTTTGTTTGATTCGTCATTTCGATGTTGTGTTATGTGATTTGAAGCTTTGAGCGAGTCCGTGTTAGGTTATATGACTTGTGTGTAGGGTTGGTTGAGGTCCGGGGGGACTCGGGTGTGTTTTGGTAGCTCAACGGACAAGCTTTGGGAGTTGGAAAAACATTTGCAGCAAGGCTACTGGTATTTTTGCTTCTACGGCTTGGGAACCGCAGAAGCGGAGCCGAAAAAGCGACTTGGCAGCCGCAGAAGTGATGGAGGATCATTGGGCAGGAGCCGTAGGAGCGAAGGATTTTTCGGAGAAGCGGAACTCGCTTCTGCGATGAAAGGACCGCATACGCGGAAAATGGGATGCTTAGAGAAACCGCAGAAGCGGTGGTATTTCCGCAAAACGGGACAGCAAAAGCGGTCCCTGGACCGCAAAAGCAAAAATCGCAAATCAGAAATAGGATAATTCGAGGGTTTCATCATTATTCACATTTTGACTTCTAGAGCTCGATTCTTGGCGATATTTGAAGGGATATTTCTTGGGAAACTTGGGTATGTGTTCCTCACTCGATTTAGGCCAACTTCTATGAATCTCCTCTTAATTTCATCCTTTAATTTCAATTTTTGAATGAAAAATGGGTAGAACTTCATAGATCGAATTGTTGGGTTTTGAGGGAGTGTTTGACCTCCGATTTCAGATATTTTTATATGGTTAGACTCGTGAGAGTACAAAGGTTCTAAAAATGTTAAATTCATCAGGTTTCGAGACGTTTACCCGAGAGGCGTTTTGGTCATTTTACCAAATATCGCGCTATAGCTTTGAATTAAATTATAAAATTGGTTGCTTGAGTATTATTTACAATTTGTGATTTAATTGAATAGATTTGGGCCATTTGGAGTTGAGTACTTGTGGCAAGAACGAGGTTGCTAGTTGATTTTTAGCCGGTTTTGAGGTAAGTATCTGGCCGAACCTTGTGTGGGGGACTTCCCCTCAGAGTTTGAGTCTTACCTGTTTCTTGTATTCCTTGTACGCGAGGCGACGAGTGCGTGCTCGGATTTATTTGTGGTAAATTGTCCATTTTAGGCTACTAGACTCTCTAAATCACCGAGTGCGAAGATGATATTGATACGATTGAGTTCTCTGTTATTAGTTTCACCTCTACATGTGTTACTTGGTATTTGTTTGCCCTTCTTGATTTATTCTTGTTGTTTAATGGACCTTTACTTGCTTAACTGAAGACAATTACCCTTCTATAGTCATATTACCCGCCCTAACTACTCGCCTTTAAGTGGAAATCATAACTATTATATCTCATGTAATTAATTGGACTTAAATGGAAAGAAGATGGATATCTTATGATTAGTTTTTATTTCCGTAAATTGTAATTATTTGATTCATGTTGACTTCTTACTGTTGGTTACTCCTTGATTGTAAGCTCATCTATAACTTCGTGCAATTATATTACATGTCCAAATGTTGTGGTATTGGTGTAGTTATTATGCACTTATTATGTCTTGTTGTCGTTGAGGTTGTTGTGTTTTTCCTTGGTGTTTCGTGGCCTTAGTAGATATTGTTGATTTCCCTTGCGAGGACGTTATTGTTTCCGTTGTTGATTCCCTTGCCGGGACATTACTGTTTCTGTTATTGATTCCCTTGTCGGGACATTATTGGTTCTGTTGTTGATTCCCTTACTGGGACATTATCGTTTCCATTGTTGACTCCCTGGCTTTGCTCCTGTGTGTATATATATATATATATATATATATATTCATTTATTGTGCGGCTGCTGGTACTTAGATGCACGAGGTCTCTGCCGCGCGGTTGTTGTTGGAGAGTTGCACGAGGTCTTGCCGTGTTAATGCGACTATTGATGTTTTTGTACATGCGGCGTAATAAGGCGGGATATATTATATGCATATGTGAGGATTGCACATGTGGCGGAATAAGGTGGGAATATTGTGATGCACGTGTGGCGAAATAAGGTGGTGCTTGCTACATTGTTATTGGTTGCACACATGGCGAAATAAGGTGGGTTATGTCAGGGGCTGATTGTGATGAATTGTGAAGGCCCGTGGAGGCAATCTTTCTTATTTAGTTCGTTATTGGTATGATGGACTACGGGTTCAATTCCCGGGAGATCCTCTGTTATTGGTATGATGGACTACGGGTTAAATTCTCGGGAGATCCTCTGTTAATTGTATGATGGATACGGGTTCGATTTCCGGGAGATCCCCATTTAAACTCATTATGTTCTGAACTGATATTTTCATTGATTCTATCCAGATATGAATAAGTCGGGTGCTAGTCGATCCATTTCTTATACTTACTAGTTGGTAGGATTTCTGTTAGATACACTTGCACAAGCATGCACGTAGTTGGACCCTCCTATAAGAGATGAATCCCTGTTGATTTGGCTAGGAGTAGGGATATGCCTTCTTTACCCATTATATATATGAGAGAGACCCTAGTTGACTAGTTAGCTGTCAGCATGACCGTGTTATAAGAGGGGGCACAAGATGCCAAGTGTTGGACTTGAGATGCTGGGTTTCCATGAGTTGAGACTGGTCTGAGAGTTTGTGGTAAAATTGTGGAAAAAGATTTGTCTAAGAGTTTGTGGTAGAATTGTGGAAAAGGTTGGAAAGACCTTATGTAAGAACCATTGCAGAATAATGGCTTAGCGACTTGTTTGTCCTTGTTGTGTTGTGACTTCAGAATTTAGATTGTAATGTCTACCGTCCCTTTATTATTATCATTTGTGTATTTCTCATTGTTACTTATAGTACGTTAGTCTTATTGCGATTGTAGCCCTTTTAGTCATTCTCTCTGTCTTTACATAATTATATATCGTTTATATTATCCCTATGATTATACTGTTTATGGACCGGTAGTTGTCTTGACTATACCTCGTCACTACTCCATTGAGGTTAGTCTTGATACTTACTGGGCACTGCTGTGGTGTGATCATGCTACTCTTCTTCACACTTTTGTTGTGCAGATACAGGTACCCTCATTCAGTTTTGTCAGCTTTGGAGGGTGGCGTACAACCGGAGACTTGAGGTATGCAGCTGCCGCATCCACAGAACCAAGGAGTCTCCTTCTACTCTACCTTTTCGTTAGCGGTTCTATTTCATGTATTCAGTTGTTTTAGACATTTACGGGTATTAGATCCGTGTGTTATATTTTACTCTTAGCATGTGTTGCTCGTGGGTTTCCGGGTCTTGGAGATGGTTACAGTAATTCGAGTTGAAGTGTATGTGCCAAGCGGCACTCTATGCAATTTATCATGATATTCAATATTTGTTTATATTTTTCATGAAGGTTGTTAAATTTTCGTAATATGTTAGGCTTACCAGTCGCGAATACTGCGCGTCGTCATGACAGGTTCACGATTTGTGAACTAGTGTTGTGACATATGTACTGATACACATACATACATAGGTGATACATAATAGATACAAATATGATACATAGCCGATCTGACTTTTTTTTTTAATCAAACATATGTATAATTTAAAATATTCACTTGCAACACAATTTTGAATGATAGATCAAATATTTATTTATATCTAAAACTTAAGTGGCATTCTATATTGATACAGTTCTTGATATATTGGATTCTTATAAATCTCTATGATACTCAGTAAAGTAAAATAACAAGTAATTCTAAGTTTGACATATTTCATCCTCTCTTTGGATACAAGTTTTCTTGTCGTGACCTTCTTCTCAATACTGTCCACATGAAATTGACATTTTCGTTCTCTTTCACATATTGGCCTGCAGCTCCCCTTCCTTGGCCTTCCTATTGATTTAGTCACGTCTAGTTGCAAGACTTTTTCATCTATAACTTATACAGAAATTTTTCATGTTCTTTCATCAGGAACCGGATATATTAAAATTTTATAGTTCTTTAATAAGTAATTCCTGGTGTAGTACACCGAGCAATACTCAATGTGATCAATGTATTTGTATTTTAATACTGCCCAAGCATGTGCACATAGCAGCTCATCCAACTAAAATTTTCTACAGCTGCAAGTTCGATCATTTAGGAACACCATTCTCTACTTACCCTTGTCAAGTACTGAATAAAGTAACTCGTCAGATGCCCTTAAAATACGTAGAGTGGAGAGCTTACAAGATTCAAAATAGCTTAATATTATATCAAACCAACAAATATTTCGGCAGTGAGGTAAGTATATATTCTATATTAAATTGAAAGCTTTATAAACATGTTGGTAGTCACCTAAAAATTGAACAATTTTCTTACATAATGAATAATTTCTCGCATGCCCTAGAAGAACCAGAGAATAATGGTAGATCAACCAGCAAAGAAACAGAAAACCCGAAACCTCAAAGTAATAGAGATAAGACTCTCCATTATTTGAACACTATAATATTGCTTTTGTGCAAACAATGAATATTAGTAAACGTTAACTTTAACCAATTTGATCTCCCCGTGTGTGCTCGTGCACACTAGTTTAACATAATCATTTAAGGGTTCAAGATATAATAGATCTGTGAATTCGGCATGATTACATATTATATGCACAAGTATCTACAAATTCTAGTCATACTTTCATGTAGTATGACAATTCAATATTGTCCATCAGCATTGTATCATATTTTTTCCAAGATCAGTAAATGACTCTATCACATTCTTTTGGTTTGTAATGTTCCATCGTCCAATCAATTGCCTTATGTACACCAGCAAAGGCAGTATTGGGAGTTCCCTAGCAGCCTTAAGCGTTGCATTTATCCACTCCATAATATTTAAAGTCATTATTAATGTTCAGTTGACAGTGGAATATGATCCGGACCATCTTTCATACCCAATGTTGATTAAGTAATGTTTGACCCTCTTATCAATTACCTCTACCTCCGCCATGAGGTAATTAAACTTCTCAAATGTGTATGCTTTGGTCATAGAAAAGAATATGTCTTTGAGCTGCAAATGATTCTTCTTGTATTTTTTTACATTATTCCATAGATATCATATGCGGACACAGTGAGGTACTTGTGGATACAATTTTGTCGATGTATCTTGAATGGCTTTATGCATGTCTAATACTATGCACATTCCCTTCCTTTCCCCAAATGTATCCTTGAACCTCGTGAAAAATCACTCCCAATATGTATTATTCTCTTTATCTACTATGGCATATGCAAGTGGTAGGATACTACCTTATAAATTAAATTATTCATATATATATATACACATACACATATTATTTTTCTTATTTTTACCTACTGGATCTTGTGTGGATGCTATCAATAATATTCCTCTACAAAAGCAACCGATTTTCAATATTGTCATTCTTTTATAGATGGATATAGTGCAACGAAAGCATACATGAACAGGTTTTTATCTATTTTTTCAAACTTACCATCGACATAGAATTTGTAAGAACCAACATATAAAAGTATCTTGGCAGTTTTTCATATGATTCGCTCGAGTTCCCTCTTAGTACTTGAACTGCATATTCTTCGATCTCCATTCTTGCATATATGCCATTTGAAGACCATACTACTTATTCATGTCTCCAAGTATGAAATTAGAAGTGTATATTATTTTTGAGTTTTTACACTTGTCTATTAGAAGACTGCCGAAGAGTTTTGCAGTAGCTTGACGTTGTGCGTAAGATCTATCTTTTAGCAGGCATGAGTGCAGTTTACTGAAATTTATGACCTTGAAAAGTTTTACTTTTTTCTAGCTCAAGACATAAAACACCAATCGCAGTTGTTGATATATACTAGGAAGTACATACGATAAGGATATAAACTTTTCCATCAATAAACAGAGCAACATGAAATACAATGATATATAGTGATACACATTGCCATCAATAATACTAGATAGAAAGATAAAATGACTATACAGACTACACAATGACAACCACAACTTAAAAGTGTGCAACCACAAACTTACAAGCAATAACTTATTTTCTGCCTAATTATGCTTCTAACATCAACTACGATATACATTGAGATACATAATTATACAGTAAATATTTCGATACTTGTTTTCACTTTATCTATACACCTTAAACTGAATTTTTTCCTTTAAAGCCACGTGCTTCATGACTTTTACTATTGTAGCTTTGTCTTTATAAATTTGACCTTGTTCTACATATATGTATTGAGGGTCAATTATTATTATATTTTTATTAGATTATGTATCTTGTCTATCTTCTCCATCCCCAAACTCTATCATATTAATTATATCGATATTGTATCTCTCTTGTATAACTGAGATTTGTGCACACTGAGGAAATCGCAGATGAATTTGAATTGTGGCAAATCATATCCATAACGTTTCACTCGATTTCGAGCTTTTTTTCAGCTCAAGTTATACACACACCCATATTATTGTATCACTATTGGTTGACAGCGTTTTGGATAGTGTATTTAATTTCAATAACATTGAATTAAGTATCTATCATAAGTTGTTTTGAATTCACGTCTACAAAAGGTACAAAACTTATACTTAGAGTAACTATTACAGCAGAGTCATTGTAATCCACAACTATTGTTGACATTCCATTGTCTACCATACTAAATAAAAAATGGTAAATTTGCTATTGAAGTAGCTGAAATTAGGTTAAAACTCATTAATTCCTTGATTGTTTTTTATCGTAGTTCGTAGTTCCTTCATCAAAGCTGTTTTTACAAAGAAATCGTGAAAGGAAATTTTTGCTTTTACAGTGAAAGTGATCGATTTTTGAGTGAAATTTTGAGCTCCTTTTGAGATTTTTTTGGCAGAGAATGTCTTGATTTACAGAATGTAGGTCTCTGTGAAATTGGCACACTTGAAAAATATGGAATGAAGGAAGATCTTTAGCGTGATTCTTGGACGGAAGATTCCTTCCTTCCGTGTATCTTTAATATTGGGCTACTTTTGGTAAGTGTCTAATTTTGGGTTAGAGTTTGATAAGTTTGAGTTTAAATTGGCTATTTTTATACTTTTCCCACATATAAACTAAAATATAAATGAACTAAACAATAAAATTTTAATAAATTCAGTTAACACAGTCGATTATACTTCTATTTAATATTTTATAGACCATATTTATATAATAAAAACTAATTAAATAAATATATAAATAACATTATTATCTTATACACTTGATAGTTGCTTTGTTGTTTTTTGTTTAGAAATTGAAGATTTGGGATCTAGGAGAGTTGTTTCGCCGGAATAAAGGGGACTTTCTTAAAATGTCGCAGAAATACGGGAATTAGTGATTGGTCATTGAACAAAGTCGCGATCGTATAACAAAATTGTTAGGTTTAAGCTTGGTTAGCTTAAAATAAAAAGAGAACGGGAAATGCAGGAAAAAAATAAAATATTTGAATTTTCCTCCTTGATAAAAGGATAATATCCCACATTGGAGGAGGAAAAGAGTTTTGAAGGATATTTATATAACTGCTCTTATTCTAGCTCTAATAGAGTTTAGAAGAAGGCAAGCATCGCGTCGTCGTCATTGCTTGCTCGAATTCGGATTCGGATTCATATTTGGTCAATTGATTAATTGATTGGACCAAATTTATTTGTTAATATTAAGATTAGCATAATATTATTTTCTCGCTTCCGCTTCGTCCACCACCGCTCACGCGGAGGCTTCTCTCTAAGGCGGAACGCTCCCCTAACGATGTATTTTTACATCCCACAGCTTCGGCAGATCGCTTAGCCCCGTTCATCTTCGGCGCAAGAGCGCTCAATCAGTAAGTTTAAGCCAAATTAGTCGTTTTTGTAACGGTAAATTAATTTCCTTCGCGTTTGATTTTTCTGTTTTATTTTGCATAAATAGCCATTTACGTAATGGTCGTTCTTACGGGAATAACCATAACAGTCACTCTGAAGATCTGCACCTCTTTATTTAAACCCAACCCATTGGCTATTAGCAGACCATTCCCTCATATTTTCCTTACAAAATTCTAAAATCTCCTTCTTTCTCTGTATTGTTTTAACTACAAAGAAAGCAACAATAAGTGTGATTTTCTACCAATCATTGTATTTGCTAAAATATTAGGGTTTGAATTACCGCTACACCAGCACTGTGTAATCAATTCTATCCTGGGAGAGAAAAATCCATAACCTTGGGTACTAGGAGGTGATTAAGCTCCTTAAGGAAATACTATGATTCAGTGGGCTCGAATTAATTTTTATTTATTCTACATTTCTGTTTATACGTTGTTTTTCTTCTCCAAAATTATTTTACAAATACAGTATATAAACAAATTTAAGAAGTTTAACTTTATATTCTGTATTGTGTTATACATACTGTTCTGGAGACTAAAACCTATATGATTTTCTACTCTCGTTTTAGAGATAAAACATTAATGATTTTCTACTTCAAATGTTTACTTTAACGTATATTCTTTTTTTCGTTTAATATCTGTTATTCGGAGATTAAAATCCTAGCGATTTCTACTCCATTGAAGATTAAAATCTACATGATTTTCTACTCCAATTTTATTCGGTTTGAAGATATAAAACTTCGTCGTATATTAAATATTATTTGTGTCATTCCTTTACAGAAATGACGACTAAGAACAGAATTCAGCTTGTTTCTATGGTGACTGCCAATACATTAACAAGCCAAAAAGTTCCGGCAAAAAAGCCTGAAAAAAAAAAATTTGGATTGATTTCAAGTGATGGCAGCAGAAGATTTTATTCTACTTGACGACTTTAAGTCTAAAGAAGTTTATTAAGGAAGATTTTTCTGTTCTGCCTGATGAAACTCCGGGCAATGAATATTTCTCGTGACTGAGGTGTGGAAGCATTCTAATTTTTAAGCAAGAATTATATTTTTAGTGGACTGGAGGATGATCTGTATAACGTCTATAGTAATATGAAGACCTAAAAAAACTGTGGATTGTGCTTGAAAAGAAATATAAAACTGAGGATACCGGGTTAAAAGAAATTTGTTGCCGCAAACATTTTGGACTATAAAATGGTAGATAAAAAATTTGTTCACCAAGTCCAGGAATTGCAAGTGATTATTCACGATCTCCTTGCTGAAGATATAAGTTGAATTAATACGTATGTTGAAAGTATTAATTATATTATTATTACTAATAAAATTTTCATTGAAGATCATGTCATCAATGAAGCATTCTAAGTTGCAGAAATAATTGAGAAGTTTCCTCTTTTGTGGAAGGGCTTCAAAATTTACTTGAAATAAAAATGCAAGGAGATGTCACTCGAAGATCTCATTGTTCGGTCGAGTATCGAAGAGGACAATAAAGCTTCTGAAAAGAAAGGTCGTGGAAACTCAACAATAACGGGAGCAAAAATTATTGAGGATTCTCCACAAAATAATAAAAGATGAAGAAGTTTTCTGTACCAAAAAGCAACCCAAGCAAGAAGCAGTTTAAAGGAAATTTCTACAACTGTGGGAAAGCTTGACACAAATCTGTAGATTACCGTGCTCCAAGGAAAGACAAGAAGAAGGGTCAAGAAAACAAGCTTGAAAAGCACGAGGATATTGATGACTTGTGTGTTATGCTTTATGAATGCAAACTGGTAGAAAATCCTAAAGAATGATAGATTCATTCTAGAGCCACTCGTCATATTTGTGCTATTGGACAAGAGTTTGCTACATATGCTCTCGTTGGATTTGAAGGACGTTTTCTATGGCAAGTTATGCAACGGACAAGATTGAAGGATGTGCCAAGATATTTCTAAAAACCACTTATGGCAACGTGGTGACTCTGAACAACGTCCTTCATGTTCCTGAAATTAGGAAGAACTTAGTCTCTATGCACTTCTCGTCAGAATAGGTTTTAAGTGTATTTTTATGTATGAAAAAGTTGTAATAAGTAAGAACAGGATGTTTGTAGGAACAGATTGCCTCATTAAGGGCCTTTTCAAACTGAATGTAATTATCGCTAAGAATAATAAAATTTCAGCTTCTTCATACTTACTTTAGTCAAATGATTTATGGCATACACATTTGGGAATTATCAATTATAAACCTTGCGAAAAATGATTAATTTTAAGGTAATGCCTAAGTTTGAATGCGACAAATTAAAATATCAAATATGTTTTGAATCTAAGTATATTAAACATCCTTATAAGTCAGATAAATGAATTCATATCCTTTACACTTAATTCACATAGATCTTTGCGACAAGAAGTCAATACCATCTCGGGGTGGAAAGAAGTATTTCATAACTTCTATTGGCGATAGTAATCGATATTGCTATGTTTACTTACTCAATAGTAAAGATGAAGCAATAGATGCATTCATGCAATACAAAAATGAAGTTGAAACGCAACTTAACATAAAAATCAAAATAGTAAGAAGTGATAGGGGTGGTGAATACGAATCTCCTTTTGAAGAAATATGGTTAGAATCTAGAATTACTCATCAGACATGTCACGACCCCAATCGGCCCGATCATGATGGCGCCTCTCGTGAAGACAAGGCCAACGGACATAATTTCCTAATTTCAATTCAACAATTTTTAATAAATCATATTAATGCCTTTTCATTTAATTAGATATTGCATAACATGAGTTTAAATGAACACTGTAGAAACAAATACAGTCCGACATCGGGGTGTCACAAGTCACGAGCATCTACTAGGGACTAAATACAACTGAAAGTCTCAAGTGTACAAAATACAAATTAGTGAAGTAAAGAGGGAGAAAAGCATTACTGCGAACGTCGCCAGCTACCTTGCTAAACTCCGAGGACTCTGTCTAGTATCAACCAAAACCCGCAACTGGGTTTAAAAATGCCTGAATCTGCCCACAAGGTACAGGGAGTAAAGTGAGTACTCTGAATCAGTGAGTAAATCATAACTAAAGTCTGAATGGCATGAAATCACGTAAGCATATCAAGATGTTGTGTGGAAGCAGTTCAAAAACCAATAAAAAAAAAAGCAACGAAGCTATAAAATCTCCTACAACATCTTAACTCGGTTTGAACTTCTTTTAAAATGATTTTTCAATAGTTACGCAATTGGACGCAAAACAATTAGTGCAGATAAGCATAGAAATCCACCCCTCAGGCACAATTAGTCAATTAAATAGGTCATGACAGGCAAATAAGAAAGATAAGCACATAAGATTTGCCGCCCGGGCACAACGTTACCAAATCCGCCCCTCGGGCAATGTCTTAGAACTATACCAGCCCCTTGAGCAAAATATCAAATCACAATGGGTACCCGCACTTACTGGAGGTGTACAGACTCCGGGAGGATCCCACGCGCAATATCAAGCCACCTCGTGGCATCATAGACAACCTCTCGGCCTCATATCAATATCAACAAGCCACCTCGTGGTGTATATATCTCAGACCCTCGACCTCATAATCAGATCAGTATATCAATATTGCGGCGTGCAACCCAAGCTAAAAAGATATCATCACAACACAAGCTCTCGGCCTCACTCAGTCCAAAATTACATAAGCCTCTCGGGCAATAGTAAAACATGATGCTCATCCCAAAAATATTATTTGAAATATCATTTCAAGTGATAAAGCAAAGTAAACGTGGTTGAGTATTGAAAATAGTGGAAAATAACATGAATGAGTCAAGTATGAAGTCAAAACAGTGAGGAAATATCAATAACAAGCCCTGAAGGGTTCAAATTGTTGGCATTAGGCCCAAGTATGGCATTCAGCCCAAATAATAATAATAGCAAATAGTTTTCAATCAAATACGCGGTAAAATCATAAATCGAGACGGACCAACTCACAATTCCCAATCGTGCACGACCCCACGCTCGTCATCGAGCGTGTGTCTCACCTCATGTAGCACTACGATGTGCAATTCGGGGTTTCAAACCCTGAGAGCATCATTTACAATAATTACTCACCTCGAACAGGCTAAATCAATAGATCGCGATGCTTTGTCTCTCAAATCGGCATCCACGCTCGTCGAATCAATCCAAAAATCAGAACAAGAACATCAAAATATGCTAAGGGAACAAAACTCAAATTACCAAAACTTGAGCCCCAACCCCACTTCTCGAAACTCAAAATATTTTACATCAACGGGTTCCTTATCTCCCCACGTGTTCATACATATAAAAAACATCCGAATCGGAGTTCGAATGATCCCTCAAATCTTCATTTAAAGCACTCTTAAACTCAATCTGTAAACCTCTATTTTTTATCCTTTAATTCATTAATTCCAGTCTTAATCCATGAAATATTACCATATAAGTATTTTTAGGTTGTCCATTTGATTCCTCTCTCAAAAATCGCCCAAAGCTCCCAATCCCGAGTTTAAAAATGGTTAAACCCTTCAAAAATTGCGAAGGAAGAAATATATACATTTTGCCCAGGTCTTTCCGCATCTAGAGTACCGCATTTGTGATTAACTCATCCGCTTCTAAGGAAATTCATTAATCCGGCCTAAACCGCATTTGCGGCAAAAATTCTGCATCTGCGACGCCGGAGATGCGGTCTCCCTACCAATCTTATGGTCACAGCACACCTGCTCAACTTTTCACTTCTGTGGCCAATTCTCTCACACATGCGGCACCGCACATGCGGTTCCCAAACCGTAGGTCCGAAAACACCCGAAGCAACAACTTTCTGAAATTTCAAAAGTCTCAAATCTTTCTGTCAACCATCCGAAATCACCCTGAGGCCCCATGGACTTCAACTAAAAGCACAAACATGACCTAAAACTTTATTCAAACTTATTCCAATTATCAAAACACTTCAAACAACATCAAATCACCCAAAGCACATCGAATTCAAGCCTAAGTTTCAAAAATCTTATGAAATACGCTTTTGCTAAAAAACACAACCAAACCACGTACAGATGACCTAATATTTTACACATACATCACAAATGACGCAACAATTTTACTGCAACTCTTGGAATTTTATTTCGACCACTATATCAAAATCTCACATATCAACCGGAAGATGCGGAAATCTCAATTTCGCCAATTCAAGCCTAAACCTTCCACGGACTTCCAAAATGCATTCCGATCATGCTCCTAAGTCCCAAATCACCCCATAGAAGCTAGCAAAATCATAAAAATTCTGATCCGAGATCATATACAAACAAGTCAAATCTTGGTCAAGCCTTTCCAATTTTTAGTTTTAAACTGAGAGTTGTTATTCCAAATTCATTCTAATTACTGTGAAAACCAAAGCCAAAGAGTTACCTAAGTCATAATACACCCAATAGGGCAAGTCATGCCCGAGGGCAGATGATCGAGTGCAAAAACTCAAAACGACTGGTCGGGTCGTTACAAATCAATGGCCCTTTACATGCCCCAATCCAATGAGATTGCAGAAATCATTCATTAAAGGAGATGATGAGTGCCTTATTGATAAGTTCTAGTTTGCCATAGAACTTGTGGGTGGAAGCCATTCTTACGTCTAATGGGAATCATTACTTTGGAAGGAGGCAGCCAATAGTAAAATAGAATCTATATTGAACAACCATACATGGGAATTGGTTGATCTTCCTCCTGGAAATAAACCATTAGGGTATAAATGAATTTTTAAGAGGAAAATGAAAGATGATGGCACTATTGATAAATATAAGGTAAAATTTATGGTCAGAGGGTATAGATAATGAGAAGAGCTTAACTATTTTGATACATACACTCTAGTTACAAGAATTATATCCATACGAACATTAGTAGCATTAGCTGTTGTTTATAGTCTTGAAATTCAACAAATAGATGTTAAGATGGCCTTCTTAAATAGATATTTGGAAGAAGAATTCTACATGGAACAACCAAAGGATTTTTTGGGTAAAGAAAAGAAGATGTGTGGACTTGTTAGGTCCCTTTACGGACTAAAACAAACATCAAAACAATGGTATACGAAATTTGACCAAATAATGTTGTCAAATGATTTTAAGATAAATAAATATGATAAATGTGTGTACATTAAAAATATTTCAAATTACATAGTCATTGTTTGCTTATATATGGATGATATGATAATGATGAGTAATGATATTTCCAACATAAATGCGACTAAACGTATGCTAACTAGCAAGTTTGATATGAAAGGCTTGGGAGTTGTCGATTTAATTCTGGGTGTTAAGATCCATTAGACTCCTCAAGGTTTGGCATTGTCACAATCTCATAACATTAAAATAGTACTTGGAAAATTTAAGCACTTAGATTTTAAAGTTGCGAAGACTCCAATTGATGTGGATCTTGCACTAGTAAAGAACAAAGGCCAAAGGATATCACAATTGGATTATGATCATATGTTAGGTTGTTTAATGTATATCATGGATTGTACAAGACCAGATATAGCTTGTGCTATAAGTAAATTGAGTCGATACACGAGTAATCTAGGACAATTTTATTGGACGGTAATGAAACGAGTTTTGGGATATTT
This sequence comes from Nicotiana benthamiana, assembly GCA_034376525.1. Taxonomy (NCBI): domain Eukaryota; kingdom Viridiplantae; phylum Streptophyta; class Magnoliopsida; order Solanales; family Solanaceae; genus Nicotiana; species Nicotiana benthamiana. The sequence goes on from CM067340.1 coordinate 117,127,258, forward strand.
AGAACATACTAGGACTTTGCTATGCACTACAGTAAATATCATGCGATGATTGAGGGATATTGTTATGCAAATTGGATTATCGGTTCAACTGATTCCAAGTGCACAAATGGATATGTAGTCACTCGTGGTGGAGTAGCGGTATCTTGGAAGTCATCTAAACAAACTTGTATTGCCCGCTCAACAATGGAAGCTGAGTTCATAGCCTTAGATAAAGCTGGTGAAGAAGCTGAATAGCTCTGAAATTTCTTGAAAGATATTCCATTTTTGACCAAACCGTTGGCCCAATATGTATGTATTGTGATAGTTAAGCGGCAATTGGAAAGGTTGGGAGCATTATGTATAACGATAAATCTCGTCATATACGAAGAAGACATAAAATCATTAGGCAATTATTCTTTAGATAAATTATCACTATTGACTACGTAAAGACAAGTGAGATAATGTATCGGATTCACTTATGAAAAGCCTAACTAGAGAGGTAGTTGAGAAATCATTGAGGGGATGTACTATGGCCGAGGATAAGTCATTGTGGTGGTAAATTTACCTAGAAGACTAGAGATCCAAAGATCTAGGTTCAAGGAGATCAAACAAATTCATTAGTGATGGTTCAAAAATGTCAACTAAAAATTTTGGTCCATTCTCATGATGAGACAATGTTTAGTACCAAGGATAAAGCATTAAGGCTTTTAAATGGTTTCTAAATTTGATACGGGGTATATCAAATAGTGTATCTGAGGGATGACACGTTTAGGAATCACCTATGTAAGTGTGAAGTGTTAGCCGGTTCAAGGAGAATTTCATAACATCAGTTCTCTATGCACTTATGAAACAAGGAGGTGTTCATGACCGAAACGAACACAACAATGAGAACCAAAGACGGTTAAGGGTTGATTTGTGACTTATGGTTGTCTAGGTATACACCAAAGTTTAACGATTCAAGATATCAAATCTATCGACTGACCAAGTATATCCAATATAAGTTCACTGCGGAAAGTTCAAAGGAAAACCTACTTATCCAGATACTATTGATCCTTGCTTGTGAATCAAATAGCTTTTTATGCATATTTTCGTGATATAGTCATTCCCCATTCATGTGGGTGATTGTTAGGTTTAAGCTTGGTTAGCTTAAAATAAAGAGTAAATGGAAAATAGAGGGAAAAATTAAATATTTTAATTTTCCTCATTCTCAAAGGGACATTATCCCATATTGGATGAGAAAAAGAGTTTTTTCACGACCCAAACCCGGTCGTGATGACGCCCAACCATATAGCTAGGCAAGCCTGACCAATTATCACTCACGAACCCAACCTGATAATTCATTACCGACAATTTAAGGGAAATTATTAGTTTAAAATACTAAGCCGATGTTTATAATAAAAAAATACGGAACAAACCGAAATATTCGACAAAACACTCCCAATAGAATCTGGGGTTACGAGTCTAGAGCCTCTAAACAACAGAGTAACAATATTTGAATATACACAAGTCTAGAATGCGGAAATAAAACTGAATAAAGGGGAGAAGTCAGATATTTTGGTCTATTCTGTATTGTTTTTATTATAAACATCCGCGTATTATTCTAAACTGTTAATTCCCTTAAATTGTCAGCAATGAATTATCAGGTTGGGTTCGTGAGTGATAATTGATCAGGCTTGCCTAGCTATATGGTTGGGCACTATCACGACCGGGTTTGGGTCGTGACAAGTTGGTATCAGAGCCTAGGTTACTAGGCCTCATGAGTCATGAGCCGATTAGTAGAGTCTCGTGGATCGTTGCGGAGACGTCTGTATTTATCCTCGAGAGGCAGCAGAACCTATAGGAAATACTTCATATTCTTGAACTCTTGTCGTGCGGCTTTATTGTTCTGGAACCTAAACTTTTCTATTCTATTCTCTCGCAAATGGCGAGAACCTGTGCTACTGGACGTGACAAACGACCACCTTTGGAACCCGTTAGGGCCCGTACTCGCGGTCGCGGTCGAGGTAAACCAGCAAGGGCGGCACTTGCAGATCCACCAACTGCCCAGGTTCAGGATCGGCCTCCAGTTGTAGATGCTCCAGCAGCACCTGTCCAGGCTCCGGCAGTGCCCATTGTGATTCCTAGTTTTCAGAAGGCTTTGGCTCAGATCTTGTACATCTGCACTAGCTTGGCTCAGGCTGTATCAGCCACTACTGTAGTAGCTACTTCTCAGACCGGGAGTGGTCAGCAGACCCCCGCTGCTCATACACTCGAGCAGGGTGTCCAGGGTTGTAGACACCGGGAGTTGCACTAGTTGCACCAATTGCCCCAGTTGCGCCAGTCGCACCAGCTCCAGACCTTGTGGTTCCAGCTATTCCAGACGATGAGCAGCGTCGACTGGAGAGGTTTGGCAGGCTCCAGCCTCCGACTTTCAGTGGTAATGAGGGCGAGGATGCCCAGGAATTTCTAGACAAGTGTCAGTGTATGCTTCGCGTTGCAGGAATATTGGAGTCGAGTGGAGTGTCTTTTACTACTTTCCAGTTCTTAGGGCTTGTATTTACTTGGTGGGAGGAGTTTGAGAGGCATATGCCTATTGGAGCAGCGCCCATTACTTGGCAGCAGTTCTCCGCTCTCTTTCTGGAGAAGTATGTGCCCCAGTCTCGCAGGGAGGAGCTGCGTTGTCAGTTTGAGTGGATGGTTCAGGGGGACATGACTGTGACCCAGAATGAGCTGAGGTTTACACAACTTGCTCGGCATGCTACTTGGATGATCCCCGCTGATCAGGAAAGGATTAGGAGGTTCGTGGATAGCCTCAACTATCCCATTCGCATTTTGATGACTAGAGACAGTTGTGGCCGCCTCGTTTGAGGAGGTAGTTGGTATGGCTCACAAGATTGAGACAGATCATCGTCGAGAGTGTGAGGAGAGAGAGGCCAAGAGCCCTCGAGGTTAAGGAAGTTTCAACGGTGCTCCGTCTAGGGGCCAGTTCCAGTGCAGCAGAGGTTGTTACTTCAGACCTCCTTAGTCAGGTCGTACAGAGTACAGTGGGGCTTCTTCGGGCCGTGGTCATCAGGGTTATCAGCAGGGCCAGTCTTCACTTAGCGCCCTTCCATCTCAGAGTACTACTCCAGCCCTTTCAGCCCAGGGTTCATCTGCTGCGAAGGGTTCCCTTCAGTCCCCTTCTTTAGCTCCAGGTCGCTGCTACGAGTGTGGTGAGTTAGGTCATATGAGGAGACAGCATCCTCGGCTCCGCGGTAGGCAGTCTCAGCAGAGGGATCAGCCCTCATCTTCTGCTCATGTTTCTTCAACACCCACCCAGTCAGCTAGTGGATGGAGGCCATGTATCCAGAGTTTCGCCCCAAGGGTGAAGATCGAACTGGCGGTGGTCATGCTCGATTCTATGCTCTCCCAGATACGAGGGACGTCGTTGCATCAGATGTTGTTATCACATGTATTATCTCAGTCTTCCATAGAGATGCGTCTATTTTGTTTGATCCTGGATCTACCTATTCTTATGTATCTTTATATTTGCTTATCATTTGGGTACGACCAGTGGTTGTCTTGCCTTGCCTGTACACGTATCTACCCCGGTGGGTGATACTATTATTGTGGATCATGTATATTGATCGTGTCTGGTGACTGCTGGGGGTCTGGAGACCCGAGTTGACTTGTTATTATTGGGTATAGTGGATTTCGACATGATAATATGTATGGATTGGCTATCCGCGTACTATGTTATTCTGGAATGTCATGCCAAGATAGTTATGTTGGCTATTCCAGGTATTCCGAGGATCAAGTAGTGAGGCGTGACTAATTATGTGCCCAGTAGTGTAATTTCTTTCTTAAAGGCCCAGCGGATGGTTGAGATTGGTTGTTTATCGTACTTGGCTTTCATTAGAGATGTTGGAACTGAGGCTCCTAGTCTTGATTCGGTTCCCTGATGTGTTTCCAGCAGATCTGCCGGGCATGCCGCCGGACAGGGATAGCGACTTCGGTATTGATCTGGTGCTGGGCGCTCAGCCCATCTCTATTCCTCCCTATCGTATGGAACCAGCAAAGCTAAAAGAGTTGAAGGAGTAGCTTCATAAACTCCTAGATAAGGGGTTCATTCGCCCGAGTGCGTCACCATGGGGTGAATCGGTCTTATTTGTAAAGAAGAAGAATGACACAATCAGAATGTGCATTAACTACAAACAGTTGAACAAGGTGACGGTGAAGAACAAGTATCCACTACCCCATATGAGGATTTGTTTGATCAGCTTCAGGAAGCAAAGGTATTCTCTAAGATTGACCTCCGATCAGGCTATTACCAGCAGAAGATTAGGGATTCAGACATTATGAAGACGGCTTTCAGGATGAGATATGGGCACTATGAGTTTCTAGTGATGTCATTCGGCTGGCTAATGCCCAGCCGCGTTCATACACTTGATGAACAGTGTACTTTGGTCGTATCTGGATTCATTTGTGATCGTGTTTATTGGTGATATTTTGGTGTACTCCCGTAGCCATGAGGAGCACGCGTAGCCATGAGGAGCACGCGCAGCACTTGAGGGTGGTATTGCAAAGACCGAGATAGGAGAAACTCTATGCAAAGTTCTACAAGTGTAAGTTCTGGCTTAGTTTTGTAGCTTTTCTGGGACACGTGGTGTACAGTGATGGTATTAGGTGGATCCAAAGAATATTGAGGCGGTGTAGAGTGCCTAGACCATCCTCAACTACTGAGATTCGGATTTTCCTCGGTTTGGCGGATTATTACTGCAGGTTGTCATAGGGTTTTTCATCTATTGCTTCGCCATTAACGAAGTTGACGCAGAAGAATGCTCCATTTGTGTGGTCGGATGAGTGCGAGGAGAGCTTTCAGAAGCTCAAGTCAGCTTTGACCATAGCTCTGGTACTAGTATTGCCATCAGCGTCATGTTCTTACACGGTGTATTGTGATGCTTTGAGAGTTGGGATTGGTTGTGTATTGATGCAGGAGGATAGAGTTATTGCTTATGCTTCTCATCAATTAAAGCCCCAATGAGAAAAACTACTTGTTCATGACTTAGAGTTCGCTGCTATAGTTCATGCCTTGAAGATTTGGAGGCACTATCTATATGGCGTATCTTGTGAGGTGTTCACAGACCATCGCAGTCTTCAGCACTTGTTCAAGCATAAGGATCTTAATTTGAGGCTGCGGAGGTAGCTTGAGTTACTCAAGGACTATGACATTACCATTCTGTATCATCCGGGGAAGGCCAATGTAGTGGCCGCTTCTTTGAGCCGGAAGACGGTTACTATGGGTAGCTTGGCATACATTCCAGTTGGAGAGAGGCCCCTTGCAGTTGATGTTCAGGCCTTGGCCAATCGGATGGTGAGATTAGATATTTTTGAGCCCAGTTGGGTGTTGGCTTGAGTGGTTTCCCGATCTTCTTTGTATGACCGCATTAGAGAGCGCCAGTATGATGACCCGCATTTGCTTGTCCTGAAGGACAAGGTCCAGTATGACGATGCCATAGATGTGACCATTGGTGATGATGGTGTGTTTCAAATGCAGGGCCGGATTTGCGTGCCCAATGTGGATTAGCTCCGAGAGTTGATATTAGAGGAGGCCCACAGTTCGCGATATTCCATTCATCCGGGTGCCGCGAAGATGTACCACGATTTGAGATAATATTACTGGTGGAGTTATGTGGCTCGGTGTCTCAACTGTCAGCAGGTCAAATATGAACATCAGAGGCCCAGTGGTGTACTTCAGCGGATGGATATTCCGGTGTGGAAATGGGAGAGGATTACTATGGATTTTGTGACTGGTCTCCCTCGTACCTCGAAGAATTTTGATTCGATTTGGGTGATTGTGGATAGGCTGACCAAGTCTGTGCACTTCATTCCGGTGTGTACCACCTATTTCTCGGAGCGGTTAGAGGAGATTTACATTCGGGAGATTGTACGGTTGCATGGGGCCCCAGTTTCCATTGTCTCATATAGGGGTACTCAGTTTACTTCCCAATTCTGGAGGACTTTCATCAGGTGTTGGGCACACAAGTACAGTTGAGCACGACGTTTCATCCTCAGACGGACGGACAGTCCGAGTGTACTATCCATATATTGGAGGAGATCTTACGTGTATGTGTTATTGATTTTGGAGGTTCTTGGGCTGAGTTCTTGCCACTTGCAGAGTTTTCTTGTAACAACAGCTATCAATCCAGTATTCAGATGGCGCCATATGAGGCCTTATATGGGAGACTGTGTAGATCTCTGGTTGATTGATTTGAGCCCGGTGAGGCTAGATTATTGGGGACAGAGTTAGTTCAGGATGCCTTAGAGAAGGTGAAAGTGATCCAGGAGAGACTTCGTACAGCTCAATCACGTCAGAAGAGTTATGCGGACCAGAAGGTTCGAGATGTATCTTATATGGTGGGCGAAAAGGTCTTATTGAAGGTTTCTCCTATGAAGGGTGCTATGAGGTTTGGGAAGAAAGAAAGCTGAGTCCACAGTTCATTAGACCTTTTGAGATACTTAGGAGGAATGGGGAGATGGCCTATATGCTTGCTTTGCCACCCAGCTTGTCGGGAGTTCATCCGGTGTTCCATGTTTCTATGCTCCGGAAGTATGTTGGGGACCCGTCTCATGTATTAGACTTCAGCACGATCCAATTGGATGAGGACTTGACATAAGATATGGAGCCAGTGGCTACTTTGGATCATCAGGTTCGAAAGTTGAGATCAAAGGACATAGCTTAGGTAAAGGTGCAGTGGAAACGTCGGCTTGTGGAGGAGGCCACTTGTGAGACCGAGCAGGAGATGCGGAGCAGATATCCTCACTTCTTTGAGACTCCAGGTATGTTTCTTGACCCGCTCAAGGACGAGCATTTGTTTAAGTTGGGAGGATGTGACGATCCGTCCCGTCGTCACGTGAGTTACCGCCCCGTTTCCCTCATACTATGTTCACTTTGTTTCAATATCAGTATTTGAGTTAATTGGGTAGGATTGGATTGGTTTTAGTTGGAAATGAGGCACTTAGTCTCTTAAAGGGAAGCTTGTTTTGGCAAAAGTCAACTAGGAGTTGACTATTTAGTTAGAGGGCTCGGATGTGAATTTTGATAATTCGGTTGGCTTTGGGGGATGATTTGTGACTTAGGAGTGCAATCAGAAATGAATTTGGAGGTCCAATTTAGAATTAGGCTTGAATTGGCTAAGTTTGAATTTTGGCGAATTTCGATTGATCAGTGAGATTTTGATCCGAGGGTCGGAATGAAATTCCGAGAGTTGCAGTAGCTCTGTTAGGTGATTTTGGATATGCTTGCAAAGTTTCAAGTAATTCAGAGGTGTTTAGGTCGGATTTTTGATCAAATATGCAATTCGAAAGTTTTTAAGAAATTTATGCATTGATTTGATCATAATTGAGGAGTTTGATGTTAAAGTTAGTGTTTTGATGATTCGAGCAAGTTTGAATGAACTATTAGATCATGTCTGTGAATTTGGTTGGGGTCCCGGGGGCTTTGTGTTGAATTCGGGTGGTTGAACGGAGGTTTTTGGAGTTGTTGCATGAAACAGAGTTCTGGTGTTTGTTGTTTCCGCATCTACGGAAAAAGGGGCCGCATAGGCGGTTCCACAGATGCGGTGGGAAGGTCGCAGAAGAGGAAAGGAGTGGCCCAGGAAATTTCTGAGCGGAGGAGAGATCGCTTCTGCGGGACCGCATAAGCAGATAATCTACCGCAGAAGCGGTTGTGAGAAACTGCATAAGCGATCTAATAGAATTTTAAGTGAAGACCGCATTAGCGGTCGACTGGTCGCGTGTGTGGGATCACATGTGCGGTTATTGGACCGCATAAGCGGAAAACGACCAAGGATTTTAGTGAACAGTAGTTCATGATTTTTAAATAAGTGAAAACATTTAGGACTTCGACTAGGGTTATTCTTGGGCGATTTGGAGGAGAAATCGAAGGAGCTTCATCAGGTATGAATTATTAGCCTCGGAATATGTTAGTATGGTGTAAAAACATTGCTTAATCACTGAATTTCAAGGATTTAAAGATTAAAAATGGAGGTTAGGGCTTGAAACTCAAGAGAGTTTAAATATGAGTTTTAGAGGGGCAAACGAACTCCGATTTTAGTAAATTCATATGTATAGACTCGTGGAGAGACGAGGAATCCAGTGATGTGAATTTCGTAATTTTCAAGAAATAGGCCTGGGGCTCGGGTTTTGTCAACTTCGTGAATTTTAGTATTTTTCGAGTAATTTCGATTGGGTTACATTTCTTTAGCATATACAAATATATTCGTTGTGGTTTGACTAGATTCGATGCACCAGGAGGTCGATTTAAGAGGAAAGGGCATTGCGGAGTAGTCTACAGCCGGCTTGAGGTGAGTAATAAATGTAGATGATGACCTGAGGGTTTGAAATCCCGGTATCTCACATTGTGACGCTGTATTAAGGTGAGACACGTACTCTAAGGTGAGTGCGGGGTTATTTGTGGACGGGGAATATGGCTTAGTCTGTCCGAGTGCTGTCCATACTTTGTTATCGACTAGGAATTGATTGGTAAACAACCTACTTGGATTGTTATGAGCATATTTGGGCTACGTGCCGATTATTTGGATCCCTTAGGGATTATTATCACTGTTTCCATTATATTGAGAATGTTTCCATGATATCAATCCTGAGTTAAATACTGCCTCGAAAAGATTAGTAAACTTTTAAGGTTAATCACTTAAACTATAATACATACTAAATGGAACTGAAAATGGTAAACTTGATTGTGCCCGTGTGTCATGCATGAATATAATTGGACTGATTGTGGACGGACTGCACGCCGCAGCGAATGCTACTATGTCATTGCGCTTGGGTTGTAGGAGCCCCTCCGGAGTCTGAACCTCTACAGTGAGCGCGGGTACCCAATGGATCGAGATGTACGTCGCAGCGGTCAAGTGCATTGCATTGCATTCATACATTGATATCTATTTGTCTATTTGTCAGTGATTTATTGTTGTTTCACCGTTAAATGTGCTAAGTGGTTAGATTCAGCTTTACATTGTGGGATTTCGGGATTTCTTACTTTCAGTCATTATACATGTTTGTTACCACTGAGTTGGAAGTACTCACTTTACCCTCTGCACTATATGTGCAGATTCAGGTGTCCCGGAGACTTAGATGAGCAGTCGGTGTCTTCCAGAGTTTTATCAGAGTTGTCGAGGTAGCTGTTGACGTCCGCAAGACCAAACTTCTCCCTTTTATTCAGTTTTATTTCCGCATTCTAGACTTATGTATTTTCGAATATTGTTACTGAGTTGTTCAGAGGCTCTAGACTCGTAACCCCAGATTCTGTTGGGAGTGTTTTGTCGGATATTTTGGTTTATTCCGTATTGTTTTTATTATAAACACCGGTTTATATTTTAAACTGTTAATTTCCCTTAAATTGTCGGTAATGAATTATCAGGTTGGGTTTGTGAGTGATAATTGGTCAGGCTTGCCTAGCTATATAATTGGGCGCCATCACTATCGGGTTTGGGTCCTGACAAGTTTTGATACGTATATATACAATTTCTCTTCTTTTAGATCTTAAAGAGTTAATAAGAAAGTAAGCCTCGCGTCTTCGTCTTCGTCTTCGTCGTCATTGTTGTCGTCATCGCTCGCCAGCTTCGAATTCATATTTGTATTTGGTCAAATAATCTGATTGATTGATTAACTTTTTAGACAAAATTTATTTATTAATATTAAGATTAACGTAATATTATTTTAATCCAAATTATCTGTTTTTGTAACGATAAATTAATTTTCCTCCGCATTTTACTTTTCTATTTTATTTTGCGTAAATAGCCATTAACATAATGATCATTCCTACCTGAGTAGTTATAATAGTCACTCTAAAGAGTTGCACATCTTCATTTAAACCCAATATATTGGATGTAAATAGCAGACAATTCCCTCAGATTTTCCTTACAAAATTCTTAAATTCCCTTGTTTCTTCTGCGTTGTTTTAATTTCAAAGAAAGCAACCGTAAATGTGATTTCCTATTATAGGAAAAATGCAGCAGACCTCTCTTAATTTCTTAATTGCTAGGACTTCTCTATGATTGACTTTATACGTCGTTTAAATCAATATCATTGTTATGACAATGATATGCATTTTCAAAAGTTACTTAAAGGAGCTAATTTGTTGGGATTCCAGATACATAAAATCCTAGTTTAGCCCAAAATAAAAGCATAAATTATTAATCCTCTTAATAAAACAAACTCGGATCCTTAAACCCCTAATAATTCAAACCATCCTACAACATAGAAGTTGGAGAGCACTCAAAGAACAATTGAGAAAACCCCAAAACAGAACCCTAATCCGAGGAGTGGCCTTGAGAATGGGGAAGGAAGAAAATAAAGAGAAAATTAAAATTATAAAAAATCTTAAAGGTAATCACTATGAAAATTAAACCCCAATTTAAGGTAAAATCAAGAATTTGTAGAGAAAGCTCATGAAATATGAAACACATGAAAGCAATGAAAGTGGTTATTCAAGGAGTACCTATTTGTATTGTTGTTCCAGTTGGAAACTTTGCCTTTCGTCTTTTCCAAATTTTGGCTTCAAGCAGTCAAGGTGGATCTGAGTTCAGCTTTCCCTTCAAGCAGTCGAGAAGTCGAGGTGCGATTTGGGAATCAAAGCAGCAACCGGATTTCAAGCACAATAAAACCATCCAATATTTATTCCATAAATTTTTTCTCTTATAAAAGGGAAATAATTCAGATCTAAAACCTTAACTCAAACCCAATTTTCAGATTTGGGTATTTTTTTCTTACGGTATGGCAAAGAAGACAATAAGGCTTTGGGGATATCGATGGAGTTTTCAAGGTTTGGTGGGCATTGATATTTGGGGACTTATTAGGAGAGTTAATAAGATATACGTACAATATAAATTATAACATTATATTTATATTTTGAAATTTAATTAAAAATTAAAAAGAAATAGGGATTGTTATTGGCGGATATAGCAAAATTTAGGAGGGAAAAGCGACTTAGTCGCTCCAAAGTTGGATTATATGTTATTTTCTTCTCCAGAATTATTTTACAAGTATAGTTTATTAATAAAAATCACCTACCAAGCAATATCGCTCCACGAACTTACTATTCCATCATTGCTACTAGCTAAATGATTTTTTCTATACTTAATCCATCTTAAGAAGCTAAGGCAGATTGAGAGTTGACATTTCAACAACAGGGCAGCGAATATGTGCATGTTCATCTAATACTCGAAACGCTGAAATGTAACAAGACAGTTCAATAGATTAGCAAGAACTAACAGAAAGATGGAAAAACATATTTGACATCGTTTACCAGATAGAAGAAACCTAATGACATTAAGATAAGATTAGCCATACCATAAGTCCAATATGTTGCTTCTGTTAAGAAGGTAGACAACACTAGCTCAAAGACTCTATCTGTTAAAGATCAAAGCCCTAAATTTTTAGGTACAATATGCATGTAGTATTTCTTCTATAATAAGCAGATGATTGAATTTGCAATATATATTATAAGTAAATTGAATGATATGTTATCAATGACCTGGTGGACACCTATTGTGGGGAACTTTGCAATATAATGAACGGATATAAGCTCTCCACTAATCTTACAAGGTGAAGTCCGATCCCTTCATTTTTCTTTGATTTTCTTTCAACAGTAATTAATCTTCAAGTGTTCCGTTTATTTTATCATTTCAAACTTCAAAACTAGTTTCAGTACTCTAATTTTTGTCCGCTCCACCTTAAAAGAATTCCACAATTCTGTAACCATGTCTACGAAACCATAGCCTTATCAACATATTTGAGTTTGAAAGATGAGGTGTTATTTTCCATATTGGCTACATTGGAGCAGCAAAGGAGTGTAGTTTGAGGAGATTCTGCGAAGGGCGGATTGCTCGATCGATATGTTTAAACTCTGGAAGAATAATTTGTTATACATAGTTGCGGTTCAAACCATTAAGCTACCAATAATTTCATCAAGACTTTAAGATATTTATACTAACGAAGAATTCAAATCAAAATAAGACTCTCCAATATTCATGATATTACGTGAAATATAACAAACTAGTGGGGAATTGAATAATAGTTTGTTATACATTGTTGAAAAGCATGTGAGATTGTTGGGAAGCGTGTCAGGCTAATAGAAAGGAAAAATATATTTTTTAGAAAAATAAATAAAACAAAGACAAAATTTACGCGGTTCGACAATTTTTTCATGTTCCACGACCACATAAAAGAGGAAGAACAAGTTGAGGGATGATCTGCAAATGAAAATGCAGACCCCTTTCACAGATATTTAAATGTGCTGCCGGCGTAAGTACTTAGTCATAAGAAAAAAATTCAACATGCCGACGTAAGCGCTTATGTTCATAAGAAAATAATTCAAAGATGAATTCTTTCGCCATTCATTTTTCTTCCCTCTTTGTCTTTTTCTTTGTTTTGTCAACTTTTATTTCTTTCACATACAACAACATAATTGATCATATCAATCTCCCCATCAAACATATGTGACATCAAGAAAGAAATTTAAAAAATATTTGCTATTCTCTAGTGGTGTCTTTACGATATAAATCTTGAAGGCTAACTGAGGCAGTGCATAGCCTTAGTTTGTCAACAACAATAACTTTGGTCAACATGTCTAACCTATTTTTTAATCTTAGTATCTTATGTAGGGAAAGAGTTCATTCGGATATGATAATACCTCAATTGGATGTGCTTTGATCTTGCTTGAATACTGGATTCTTGGCAAGATGAATTTCACTCTGGCTATCGCTGAAAAGCTCACAATTGTCATGATCCTAACCTAACTCTTTAAGAAAATTCTTGAGCTAAATCGTCTCTTTTCCAGCTTCTAAGATTTCTATGTACACTTCTTTAGTTGTAGATAAACCAACACTTTTATGAAGTCTGGACATCCAGCTAACAACAATACCGCCCAAGGTGAACACTTAGCCTGTCATACTTTTACGACAATCCAACTTTCTGCCTAAATTTGTTCTTTTTTAAAATTAAAGTGGCATACCTAAGTTGCCTTTGAGATATCGTAATGTCCATTTTACACCTTCTCCGTGCTCCTTTCCTGGATTTGATATGTATCAACTGACAATTCTAAATGCATGGGCTATATCATGTCTAGTGCAAATCATAGCATACATCAAACTTTCTACCGTTGAAGCATATGGAACTTTGGACAAGTACTTCATTTATTCATCTATCTTAGGTGATTGGTCCTTCGACAGATTAAGATGGCTTCTGTGTAGAGTGTTTCTGGTCTTTACATCATGAAGACTGAACCTACTTAGTATCTTCTCTATGTACTTTTTTGAGACAATTTTAAGGTTCCTTCAGACCTGTTTCTGCTAATACTCATCCCAAGCATTTGCTTAGCTAGTCCTAAGTATTTTATTTCAAACCTATCCGCTAGTTATTGCTTAACCACGTTATCTCTTTTATGCTAGATCCTGCAATTAGCATATCATGAACGTATAACAGTAAAATGATATATGATTCATTAATATTTTTGATATAAAATAATTGGTCCATCTCACATCGCGTGAGACAATTGTTATGCATGAATCTATCATTATGCTTTTCCTTGACTTTGTACACCCACTTGTTATGCAATGCCTTCTTTCCTTTTGGTAACTATGTAAGTATCCATATTTTATTCTTTTGAAGAGAATTCATCTCTTCTTTCATGCATAGCTTTCACTTATCAGAGTTTATCACATGCATTGCTTCAATAAAATGCTCTATTTCTCCAACATCAGTCAGAAGTAAATAGTGAAGAGAGAATTAAAATATCTGGAGCATTTGTGACTCTTTTAGATCTCCTTAATGTAGGTTCAACATTAATTGATCCTAAATTTTATTCAAGTCCTGACTTTAGATTTGGCTCTTGTAACGAACAGACCGATCGTTTTGAGCCCAAGCACATCGTTCAATAGTCTGAGGCCATGAGTAGCTTCATTTCAGGTGATATGACTTGTACGCATGGTCGAAATTGACTTTCGGGAAGTTCGAAGTTGAGTTGGAAAGAGAATTCTCATTTTAGAAGCTTAAAGTTGAAATAATGAACTAGAAATGGATTTTTGAGTAAACAATCTCGGAATCGGGATCTGAAGGTCCCAAGGGTTTGTATGATGATTTAGGACTTAGGTGTATGCCAGTTCAGGTTTTAGATAACCGGGAGCGTTTTGGCGCCTATTGTGGAAGTTAGCATTTTGGAAGAAATTTCTTAAATTTGGCTTGAAGTGCATTTCAGCATTATCGATGTATGTTTTGGATTTTGAGACTGGGAGTAGCTCTATATAGTGATTCTACAGTTAAGATCATGATCAGAAATGAATTCGGAGGTCTGTAGGTCATTTTGAAGTCATTTGGCTAAAGATAGAAAATTGAAGGTTTTGAAAAGTTTGACCTGAAGTGGAGTTTTTTATATCGGGATCGTAATCTTATTTCGGAAGTTTGAGCATGTCCTTAATGTCAAATATGACTTGTGTGTAAAATTTGAGGTCAAGCGGACATGATTTTATAGGTTTAAACATCGGAAGTAGAAGTCAAAAAGCTTCATAAAGATTGAATTAGGGTGTAATTCATGGTTTTAGAGTTGTTTGATATGATTTGAGGCCTCGAGCAAGTCCGTAATTTATTTTGGAATTAGTTGGTAGGTTTGGTTGAGGTCCTAGGAGCCTCGGGTGGATTCCGGGTGGTTAGCGGATCAAAAATGGATTTTTGGAAATAGTTGGGTTGCTGGTATTTACGCTTCTGCGGAGATGGGGCCGCAGAAGCAGCCCCACAGAAGCGGTTGAGCGTGGAGACAGCCAGGACTGCAGAAGCAGCCCTTATCCGCTAATGCGGGGCCGCAGAAGCAGTATGGTGACCGCAAAAGAAAATGTGGGTTGGAGCCTCTTGTCCGCAGAAGAAAAGTTTTGTTTGCAAAAAAGCGGGACCGCGAAAGCGAAAATAGCTGGGGAAGAAGCATTGTTTTTAAATCGGATGTTCGGCCATTTCTCTCATTTTCTTTACTTCATTGGGCGATTTTTGGAGAGCTTCAAGGAGGGATTTCATCATCAATGCTAAGGTAAGCTACTCCTACTTATTTTTAAGTTAAATACAAGATTATACCATGGGATTAGACATGAAAATTGTGGGGAAAACTGAGATTTTTTTGGAAGAAAAACTAGAAATTTATTTCTTGGAATTTAGCCACGATTTTGAGTATGGAATTAAGAGAAAATTATATATTTGAGTTCGTAAGGTCATGGGCAAAGTTTATCCTCGAGAATTTCAAATTTCGAGCACATGGTCCGAGAGCATTTTTGTCAACTTTTCGTTCGGGGTTAGGAATTGTTATAAATTGGGTTGTAAAGTATAATTGAGTATATACTAATGGATTGGCATTATCTTTTGCTAGTTTTGGAGCATTGTGCGTCTGTTCGAGCCTTCGAAAGAATGTAAAGTGCCGGTTATGAGTCTTCGGGGCGAGGTGAGTCTCCTTTCTAATCTTGTGAGGGGGAATTTACCCCATAGGTGAGTTAAATAGATTATGTGTTCCTACTTGTGGGGGCTATATATGCACAAGGTGATGAAAGTCTGTGCATAGCTACTATTATGCAATTGTTAGGGTAGTCTAGGACCCAAAAGCACGTTATACTTGGAATATTTAAAAACCCATTGATAGCTTGAATTGCTTAACTCACATCGAATTAGTAAGTGAATTTCTAATAAGATTAAACTTCATTTCTTAAAATTGTAAAAGGAGGATTGATTTTATTTGAATAAATATTCCCCGATAAGTTCTCATTTGACCGATTAAGCATGTATTCTTATGTGTACCCGCATCACATGCATGATTCACGAGCAGGGTATGTGTTTATCTTTGGAACGGATCGAACGCCTTGGCATATTAAATAGATGCATCTATGGTACGGGCCGTTCGACCCTTGGCAGTGAACAGTTTACATTCCTATTGGAGCGGACCGTCGCCTCGGCGTGATTTGCACATGTTTGTGTTGGTTCCTTGAACTTATTAAAGTTGTTACTACCTCATCTTGGCTCGAGAGTAATTGTTAATAATAAAAAGGAATTTAGGAAATTTCCTATGAAAGAACTATGTGTTTATTTATTTTCCTCTATCTGGATTAAGAATCTTGTTTATAAAATAAATTTACTATTTAATATATATATATATATATATATATATATATATATATATATATATATATATATATATATTAAGGATGAAAAACTATTGGACTATTAGAGAGTGTCAAAGTTGACCATCTCGTCTCTACCCCTTCAGGATTAGGCGGGATACCCATTGGGTACACGTTATTTTTTGTACTCATACTACACTTGTTGTGCATTTTATTGCACAGGTATATGTAACTCCAGTGGTTTACTAGGCCTATTAGCGCGGATGATTTTGGGATTAGGTGAGCTGCATCATTCGAAACGGTCGCAGCTAGAGCAATCCCTTCCTGTGTACTTTATTTACTTTCCATCCACTTTATTTCGGACAGATGTTGTATTTTATTTCTCTTATCAGTAGATGCTCATGCACTTGTGATACCGGGTTCTAGGATGGTTTGAAGTATTATATCAATTGCTTAACTTTTAAATTTGATTTGAAACTATATTCTTTAAAATTTCTAAATAATGAAGGAAAAATCCTGGAATTCAAAAGTGTTAAAACGAGATTTAATTTAGTATTTGAGTTTCCTGGCTTGACAGTGGTGTCTGGCACCACCACGACCCTTAGTGGATTTTGGGTCGTGACAGCCCTGCATTTGATTCTATATACGACTCCGATTCTAGCTCTGATCCAAATACGACTTCTGGTTCTTCATCTTCAATTTCAAAATCAGTTGTAATTCCTCTAGCCACTTTGTTTTTTGAGATTTCTTCTAACTCAATTGTTTTAGGTGTCTATTTGCTGGTGCTGGTTGGTTCTACTTCAAGATTCTCCTTGTATATCACATATTCATAAAATGTGACATTTTTATGTCTTAGGATCTTTCTATTCGGATCATCCAAAATCGATAACCAAAATTATCATCACCATAGCCAATAAAGAAATATTTCTTGGCTTTAGGATCAAGATTATCTCTATCACTAGAGTTTACATGCACATAAGCACCATAACTAAAAAAATCAGATGTGAGAGAGTTACCTCCTTTCCAGTCCATACCTCCTCAGGAATTTCAAAATTCAGTGGTATAGTGGGCCCCATGTTTATGAGGTAAGTTTCCGTTTTAACAGCCTCAGCCAAAAAATACTTCGGCAATCCATAATGTATTCTCATACTTCTGGCTCGTTAATGCAGGGTTCTATTCATCCTCTCAGCAACGCCATTTTGTTCAGGTGTTCAAGGAATTGTCTTGATCATTCTTATCCCATTCTCATAGAGGAGTGCTTTGAACTCTTGATTATCATACTCTCTTCCATTTTCAGGCTTCAGATATTTTAACTTTAGACTTCTAATTTTCAACTTCAGTTTTTATCTTTTAAAGGTAATACACACATAAAATTTATTTTTCAGAAAATAGACTTATACCTTTCTTGTGGAATCATCAATGAAGGTGCCATAATAGCGTGAGCCTCCCAGAAAATTTATAGGATCTGGTCCCCATACATTTGTATGCACTAGTTCCAGCTTCTCTCTTTGGCATCCTTCTCGCCTTCGAGAAACTAACTCACTTTTGTCGTTAGTGCAACCTTCGCACAAACATAATTCAACATGCTTTAGGTTTGGCAAATTTTCTATGGATTCCAACTACTTCATTCCCTTCTCACCCATATGTCTAAGCCTCTGGTGCCACAATATTGTATCACAACCATGATCAATTGTTGCTATAATAACTCTCTGTATTGCAGTTGCTTACAATATTCCCTTTTTGAAGCCTTGTGGCACGACCAAATTTTGTTTGATTATCTTCCACGATCTGTTACCAAACATTATTGTATATCCTTCACTGTCAATCTAACCCACAACATCATATTTTTATTGAGGTCAGGAACATGTCGGACATTTTGCAATTTCAATAGCGTGCCTTGTAAAGTATTTATATGACCGACAATGTCCAAAGGTTAGCTGTCTGCTAGATAAACTTTCCTGAAATTTCTAGTAATATAATTATGCAATAATTTTTGCATAAGGTAGAGTAAAAGGATGCACCTGAGTCCAAAATCCAAGACTCGACTGGACTATCTGCACAAATTAGTGCATCACCGACTTGTTCAACAATTACATTTGCTGAATTTTTATCCTTCTTCTTCTTCTTTGGTTCTCTACACTGACTACTGTAGTGACCCCTTTTATCGCAATACTAACCAGTAATGTCTTTATGATTTTTGGATTGCCCTCTTCTCCTTCACTTTAACCTTCCACGACCATGACTCTGTCCTCTTTGGTTGGTTCTCCACCTACTTTTGATATTAAAAGTAGATCCTGGGGAATCACTTGATTCTCTTTAGCAAATAGCTGGTTTAGTCATATTAATTAAAGTATGATGTGCAAAATAAACGAGAATCTATATGGGTAAATATTAAAGAACTAGAAAGTTCTTTATGAATTCTGTTATATTGCTTGTTCTCATTAACTAATTGACCAACTGAAGTTGGGATTTAATCCCATGAATGCTGGAAATATCAAAGGTGAATATGGTCCCATTCACCTGCCATGTATACAACATAAGATGCATCTATGAGATGGTTACATGTGCGATTATTATTAACCTGCAATCTGGCCGGTGCTTGCGAAGTAACTTGCTCAGTAATTTAATTTCGAGCATAATTTCCAGATTTTCCATTCAAGAAGTTCATCTTGATAAGTTGGTTTACATCATAATTGGTTTAGCAAAATAATTTATTGAGTGCCTCTACTTAATAGCTAAATTGTTTCTTATGAGAACAAAGTTATATATATCAATTTGATATGTGATATACGAAAGTATATTGCATTCTCCCCTCACAAATGGTTCAGGGTCAGGAACCAAATAATTTCATCTTATTATTATTGATGTGCGGTGTATATTTTCATTAACACTATGCTGCAAAAAGATGGATTTCAAAAGTTAAGGAAGCAAGTTAGTTTTTTCTAACATGACGGGGAGACAAGATACAACAGTTGAGAAAAAAGTTACATAGAATAAATTATTATTTATACATATAGATCCTCGAATAGGATAATATGAACTTGAAGTTCATAAAAGGATAATTCATTTGCAACATATTGCAAAGCATGCCATACGCATTTGCTAACCCAAAGAAAGTAACTATATTCACATTGCAAATGCTCATATTAAGTCCTAGAAGGACAAAATCTATGGTACGCTTAAAGCGTATAGACAAATCAGTTTCAAATAGAACTTCTTGATAAAGAAGATGATCAAATGATCAAAGTGATCATAATAAAGGAGGCAAGTGATCTAGAAGATCACATAACATAACACTTAATAAAATCTCATGAGAGATTCAGGTACATGAATATATGAATGAAGAGATCTATATGTTATGTCTTTATGAATATTTATTGGAACCGATATAAAATGTTCGTCGACGACATCTATCATAGAGCTAAGTATAGATGAGGATCTTAAGTCTATCGAATATAGACACAAAAGTATTGGCCAAATGGAAGAGATACAATTCAAGTAGAATTGATTCCATATGAAAGACATGTAGTTTTGGACATGTAGTTCAAGTACTTGAAAGATAAAGTCAATGGTATGTGCAATCAGTTTTCGATACCTTATATGTCTATGCAAGACATAAAAACTTGATATGCACTAAATCCTCTTTAACTGGCTTATATGGCTTAACTTATATGACAATCCTTGAAGGACTTAAACCGCTTAAAACATATTTGGTCTTGAAGTACCACATGCTAAGTGCAATTTGTGCATATTTGTATCTTGCTATAACTATAAGCATGATAATGTGATAGCGAGGATTTTCAAGGTGAAATATATTCATTGGAGTTAATATGGCTGATTTATTCACCAAAACTCTACCGACGTCAACATTCAAGAAGCTAGTGCACAAGATTGGGATGTGAAGACTCGAGGATGTGAATTGATGCTCTCTTCAGGGGGAGTTAATGCGCATCGCACTCTTTTTTCCTTACAAAGTTTTGTCCCACTGGATTTTCCTTGCAAGGTTTTTAACGAGGCAACCAATAGGCGTATTTCTAAATATGTGTACTCTTTTTCCTTTTCTAGAATTTTTTTCCCACTGGGTTTTATTTTAGTTAAGGTTTTAACGAGGCACATTATTCATTGAGTAGACATTCAAGGGGGAGTGTTAAGAATAGAATTCTTTTAGAGTGAATGTCTATCTTGTAGAAAATTTTACTTTGAGGCTAAGTCATTTTTCCTCCTATAAATAGAGGGGTCTTACCCCATTGTAAATTACCCCAAAATTCAATAAGAATTTTTTTTCTCTCTCTCTTTCTCTGCAATATTGCTCTTATTCTTTTATTATTTTTATAACAAATATAGATTTATGGCAATAATAATATTCTATTCCTTTTTTCCCTAAATATTAGAAAAACATAGTCATTGTTGTGTCATAATTAAAGTAAATAATTTATATGAGGTAAAATTTTAATTCATTTTAAAGTTATTTTCTACAGAATCCAAATATGGAAAGATATAATAAATAAAATTTTATTTGATTTAGAAGTCCTAAATTTTAGGATGATAAATAAATTACTATTTTGTCTAGTAGAAAATATATTTTTAAAGGGTAAAAAAAAAGGCAAACAAATTTCGTTAAGGACCTTCGTGCTTTTAATACGCGCGTTACATGTGTATCTCGTCTCAGCGAATACATATTTTTTAAACATTACATAAATACTATATTAACTAATTACAGTTGAGTTACAAAAAAAAAAGAGTTACAAAAAAAGTGTAAGAAAAAAATATGAGTTCCTGAAAAATGACGATAGTTGATTTTATTCAACAATTCAACAAATGAGAAACAATAATATTATAGAAGTTCTCAATCATCATAGTAAATATTTTTAACTTAACATTAATGCATATCAGAAGTTGTCATGGTTATTTTTTACTTTCATCGAGAACACTTACTTTTGAAAATTTAAAAAAAATTCTGAAATTTTCTTGGGAAGTATAGATTTTTAAATTCATTCTAAAAAACATATATAGGATCATCTAACTGAGATTAGACCTTTTTCTTTTTTAATCACAAGAAAACTGTAAATTATTCTATTTCTTTAATCAATAAAAATATATTATAGAAATTATAAAACAACTAAAAAAATATAAAACTTTGAGAATTTGGCCAAATAGGCGAGATAAATGTCAAACATTAGCAATGAAAGTAGGTCTTATATTCAGTTGGAAAAATCGTTATAGGTGCTTACGAAATTACGAAAATATTTTAGATCCGTAACAATTAATCGAATTTATATTATAAAAGTTATAAATTTTAATGACGTCCTTTTCCTAGCATCTCCGAGAATTAAGCCAATCTTATTGTGTCAGTAGTTTAGCCATGCACACTATTAATAGTAATGTGTTATATCTTTTTATATGAAATTTGATTAGTCTTGTATATTTAAGTCTCATGTTTCTAATTTTATGCAGTTCTTTCTAAATGCGGATATTTCTCATGTAATATGCAAAATACATTTATAATAAAAATATAATACTTATAAAAAACTACAAGAACATTATTGAATATAATTACATACTTGAATTGTTAGCTTGATTACTACGTAAAACCCCACAAGAACTTTTAGCACTACAAAAATCTTATAAGACGTTTATTTTCACAAAACTCTTAAAACAATCTAAATGTTAGAAAATTTACTTCAAATATTCTTTTTCCCCTTTTTAACTACGAAATTTTGACATCTTTAATAGCATATTAAATGGTGATCGTATCAAAAAAAAATTAAATGGTGATATTAAATAATGGATCTCTTACTTATTGTCTTATTTTTTCCCCTTCTTTTAAGCTGCGAAAAGTTTACCTAAAACATTGACTTTCCTCCTCTCCTCCTTCTTCTTCTTAAATTTTTCTTCTTTTTTTAAATTCCTTTGTTTGTTTTTACAATTTTATCTATTACAAAGTGCATTTACGGAGGGTAAAAAAACGAATAACATTTTGATTTTAATATAATATAAACAAATAAATAGATAAATAGATATATATATATATATATATATATATATAGCAGGTTGCTGGAAAAAAAAGTAAAAGTAGATTCGATGAACAAATAGTATGAAAATTAGAACTTGGATAGTATTGGAAGTCTATGCAAAAGTTATACTAAGCATAAAAATAAGTGAAATAATGAGAATCAACCTCGTTTTTATTTTAGGTGTGTTTCTCTATTTTTGATAAGTTAGAATAATTAGAAGAATACAATATATCATATGAATATCTCACTCAACATTCTAACGTCAACATTATTTTAGTTTTTTTGTATGTACTTTTGTATCCTATGATAAAATCAATAAGATATATATCTTTTATATTTAAATTTCTCCCAGAGATGAATACGTAGTTAAAAACTAAATAGCAACAACACTCCATATATTATATGCTAAAATAATGAAATAATTATATTGATTGTAACAATATATAGATTCCTTTGCTAAAAACTATTAACCTCACACCTTTAAATGTCCAGCAAGAAGAATTGCAAGTATTTATGAGTTTTTTATTTATTTAATGTAAACAACGAATTTGTCTTGCACTCCAGACATTGACCAGGAAGAAAAACAAAAGAGCCATGCTAGGAATGACTTTCTCTACAAATTATAACTTACTTATATTAAGTAGCAAGAAACTTGAAACTTTATTAAAAGGAAGGTTTTAGACAAACAACGGCAGCAACAAAGCATGGGAAATTTTGCAACTTAACTACTTTCTAGGTTTACAGTTTTTGAACATGTCAAATTAAGACGAGTTTGATCTACTGCAAATTTCAAGCACTAAGATTTTCGATTGGTATCCTCCATGGACCAGCTGTCGATGGTTTTAGTTACCTAGAAAGAAAAAAAAGAGACAAAATATTAGAGAATTCTAATTGTATATATAAATTCAAATTAAAAGCGGAGCAAAAATACTACACAAAGAGAAACAAAGATCTTATGGAAAATTATGCTTGATACACGATAGTCAAAATTAGGGCTTTACTACGTTCAAATAAGGAAATAATCTAGTAATAATTTTTTTAGTTGATTCTAAAGTTTTAAATATTAGTAAATAAATTAAATGACCATAGGACTCATACGTAGTTAAAATAGGAAAATCATTTAATAGTCAATATTTTAGTTGATTTCAATATCAAACTCTTAAATATTACAAAAATAATTAAATTACTATTTTGCTTGGCGTAAAAACTATTTTAAAAGGGTAAAATAGACTGACTACA
The DNA here is from genome assembly GCA_034376525.1 of Nicotiana benthamiana. Lineage (NCBI taxonomy): Eukaryota > Viridiplantae > Streptophyta > Magnoliopsida > Solanales > Solanaceae > Nicotiana > Nicotiana benthamiana. Next base: position 117,150,617 of record CM067340.1, read on the forward strand.
TTTCGTTAAGGGCCTTCGTACTTTTAATATAACTAATTTTAGTGTACGTGCTTTGTGCGTGTACCTAAAGTAATATTATACAATTTACAAAATTGACATTATTACTATTTAATGATGTATTTAAGTTATAAATACGTGGAAGAGTTAATGGATATATGTGGCCAGAGAGGTGCTCCTTTTATAAATCAGCAATGGCGGTGTTTGAATACTTTCAAACGTGATGAACCCTTTTTTAATCCAAATTATCAAGCGACAGAATCTTTTTCTAAAATAAAATTGAATTGAATGGGAAATAAGAAAGGAAAAGATATAGGCTAAATTTTGGAATAAGCTATAAAAAAGGAAACCTGAATATTAGACACAAATCTTAACCAACGTAATGTTTTATTCTTAAAAAAATGTAGTTGGGTGGTCAATAAGAAAAGAAAAATACTTAAATGAAAAATAATTTTCCAAAGCAATATAAAAGAAAAAACAAAAATAGCAACTAATTAAAACAAGAAAAGACTACCAAAGGTTACAATATTATTCTAAAGAACCACAAAGAAAAGCTTAATGAATTCACCGGCTAAGGAGCAATTCATATCTCGTCAAGCAAAGTGCCAGAGGTCAAGTCTTTTGTATTATTTAGTAAAACAATATAGAAGGAACTATTAAGATTATATAATACTCCTTCCGTTTCAATTTATGTGAACCTATTTTCTTTTTGGTCTGTGCCAAAAAGAATGATTTCTTTCCTTATTTGGAAACAATTTACTTTTATGCAATGATTTATAACCACATAAAATATATATACCTAATTTTACACCACAAATTCAAAAGTCTTCTTTCTTTTCTAAAACTATGTGCCCAGTCAAATGAGTCCATATAAATTGAAACAAAGAGAATATAGCCAAGGAACGAATTTATGTAAGTAAAATCTTGTGTATATATAATTCAAATATAGAGAAATTTTTATTAAAAATAAAGACTCCTACATCGAAAAGGAGTTCAAGTGGCCGTTCACCTAATATATCCTAATATATTTTATAATGTTATAAATAGAACTCTAATTAGAGTGAATGTCTATCTTATAGAAGAGTTCTACTTTATAGAAGAGTTTTACTTTGAGGCTCAGTCTTTTTTATGCCTATAAATAGAGGGGTCTTACCCCATTGTAAATCATCCCTAAGTATCAATAAGAATACTCCTCTCTCTACTTTTCTCTATTGTTCTTGTTCTTGTATTATTGTTCTTGTTCTCATATTATTTCATAACACGTTATCAACACGAGTCTCTAACCAATTGAATTTGAATTGCTGAATCATATACTTGAAGCTCCTGGTCTTAAAGAATGGTTTGAAGGTGCACCAGAAGTGGAAATCCTGATGCTTTACTTCTTGCCCTTGCTATACGTGAGAAAGCTGGTGTCAGTGACAAAGAGTTTGGCAAGCTTCTGCCTTTTCCTTACAGCCCCAGCAGGCTTTTCACTGTTGAACATCTGTCCTTTCTTTCCAAATGCTTGAAGGAGTCCAATTTCTGCCATCCACGAACTCATAGTTTATGGTATTCCTTGAATTTCTATACGGGAAAATAGAAGAGATGGTATCATCATAAAGTAATGCAACGGGATGGAAACTCAAGAGGTATATTTGATATCACAACATTTATTGGTATACCTTAAAGGTAAGTAATTTACTTTTCCCTTTCAAATTCTTGAAATTCTACGATTTGATTTCATATACAAACATAGACAACAACGTTTGATTATAACTCTAATGGAGTTTGTAAGGAATTATAACCACGTGAAGTGATAAAAGTTCTATGTCTTGCCATGATTAAATTCATGTATGATTGTGGGTAAAGAATTAAAAAATCCGTCCAATTGAATTTGCTCCATTCCCTTTAGAGAATGTGGTAGCAGTATGTGATAAGTCTGAAAGAAGACAAAATCCGTCCAATTGAATTTGCTCCATTCCCTTTAGAGAATGTGGTAGCAGTATGTGATAAGTCTGAAAGAAAACAAAATTATTACCATGAAGGTATCAATGGATGTGGACGTGGCAATAGACGGAATTATAATCATCATCATTGTGATAATGAGAATAATAAAGATTCTTAAAATAATCTTTCACTTTATGAAAGTAATATTTGACATGAGATTATATATAGCACATACAGATGATTATGATCCATTCCCTGAAGTGAATGTGATAATTGTAATAAAGCCCGCAAGTATGGACACGCTCTTGATGTAATTTTGTTTTATGTCTGACATTATGGAAAGAAAGTTCGTTGCCCTTGAAATTTCGGGCAAGAACTATATGACATGGGTGTTGGATGCTGAAATCCATTTGGATGCAATAGGTCCTGGAGACGCCATTTAAGACAGAAATAATGCATCCACCCAAAACTGTGCTAAGGCCTTGATTTTCTTGCGCCATCACCTTGATGAAGGTTTGAAACTGTGCTAAGGCCTTGATTTTCTTGCGCCATCACCTTGATGAAGGTTTGAAAATCGAATATATCACAGTCAAAGATCCACCTATCTTGTGGAATGGCTTAAAGGAGAGATATAACAACCTGAAGTTGGTCACTCTGCCACAAGCACGATGTGATGAGAATCTAAAAGCAAATAGTTCATAAACTATATATTATCGTTGCGGTGGAAAAGGGCACTGGGCGAAAATTTGCCGTGTACCAAGACATTTGGTTGAGCTTTATCAAGCATCTCTAAAAGGTAAATGCCCTGAAACCAATTCTGTCTCTGACGACAGTTTTGACATCACCCACTTGGATGTGGCAGACTTCTTTGAGCACCCTGAGGGGAAAATAGACCACTTAATTGGTGATGGATCTGTGATGAATGAAGATGGAATTGTTTGATTTTATTTTACTTATTTGTATTAGTTAGTGAATAAACTAATAGTCATTAGTATCAGCTCGTATTAGTTAGCTTATGATATAATATTAGTATTGTTCTTTAGAATGTTTCAATATGCTTAAATTTCAAAGATATTTTTATTTTCCAGTAGAGTTAATCGACTAACCTAACAGTTAGTCGATTATCTAATATTTCGCATTAAAACTGCAAAACAATCGATTATATTAAGACATAATCGATTATGTATGTTTAACAATCAATTATATTAAGACAGTGTGATCTGAAGTTTTTCAAAATAGCAAATAATCGACTATGTATGTTTAACAATCGATTATATTAAGACATAATCGATTATGTATGTTTAACAATCGATTATATTAAGACAGTGTGATCTGAAGTTTTTCAAAATAGCAAATAATCGATTATGTATGCTTAACAATCGATTATATTAAGACAGTGTGATCTGAAGTTTTTAAAAATAACAAATAATCGATTATGTATGTTTAACAATCGATTATATTAAGACATAATCGATTATGTATGTTTAACAATCGATTACATTGAGACAGTGCTTAAAACTGAAATTTTCAAACTGCAAAGTAATCGATTATGGAAAACATATAATCGACTATGATTTAGTTAGTCAACTAACCTCAACAGATTTTGAAAATATTGTTTAAATATGAAACAAACGGATTGAATTTGTTTATTCTCATGTTCGTATATTTTCTTTTGTTGTCAACCATGGGAATTAAATTGATTGAAGGCTCCGGAAGAGCAACTTTAACTCTGCCTAAAGGAACAATATTTATCATAGAGAATGCAATGTTCTCCTCCAAGTTTAAGAGGAACTTGTTGAGTTTTTAAGATATTATTCAAAATGGATATCATGTTGAGACATTAGATGAGAATAATCTTGAATACCTCATTTACTCATGAAAACGAGGCTGCCCACTTCGGTTTGGGGTCATGCCATTTTGCATGCAGCAATGCTAGTTCGTCAGCTGCCCACTTCGGTTTGGGGTCACGCCATTTTGCATGCAGCAATGCTAGTTCGTCTCTGACTGACGAATTGTCACAAATATTCCCCGTTGCAATGAGTTTTGGGTCATGAACCCAATATATCCCATTTAAGAATCTTTGGATGCGCAGTATATGTGCCTATAGCACCGCCATACCGCACCAAAATGGGTCCGCAAAGAAGGTTAGGAATATATGTTGGGTTTGAATCGCTCTCCATTATTCGCTACCTCGAAACATTGACAGGGGATTTGTTCACTGCACGATTTGCAGACTGTCAATTTGATGAGACACTTTTCCCAAAATTAGGGGGAGAAGTTGGTGAAACCAAACGGAAAATTTTGTGGAAAAATGCATCATTATCTCATCTTGATCCACATACCTCTATTTGTGAAAAAGAGGTGCAAAATATTATCCATTTGCAAAGAATAGCAAATCGAATGCCAGACGCATTGGTATTGAATATACCACACTCACCCCTAGAAGGAGGTTTGAGATGATATATGAAAATAATGTCATTGTTATGGCATGAATGATCGTTGGTCACGTACCTATTGTACGCCAAAATATTTTGGAAATATGACTATTAAAGGACAACGATAATGCAAGAAACATATCTTGCATATAATTTTGACCATGACCATAATGATATAACTTTCTCTTTAAAAGAGATATTCACCACATGGATGTTGATGAATCTGTGGTAGTACAAAATTAATTGAGAGCTCTAGAAGAGCCAATTATTACTATGTTGGAGAAACACAATTGATTACCAATAAGGTATTGTGTTGTAGTAAGTCTCAAAGAAACTTATTCAGTTTCCAAAGTATATGCGAAAGCGATTGATTATATTGAGACTATAAATAAAGGAAAGATTTGATATCTTCTATTACTACAACTTGTGGCGGGATAATTTGTATATGAAAAGCTACCCGCTTTATTCTCCAGTTTGTACTACACAAATAAAAGAATGCCACAATAAAGTGGATATTTATTGGTATAAAAACCCATACCATAATAAACTTGAAGTTTATTGATAATTGCACACGTCATGGTGTAAATTTGAAGTTTATCAATATTGATAATTTATTCAGTTGGCATTCGGGTTAGCCATCTCATTTTAAGTATGATGTGCAGTAATAGAGAATTCACATGGGTAAATATTAAAGAACTAGAAAGTTCTTTACGAATTCTCTTATATTACTTGTTCTCATTAATTGATTGACCATCTAAAGAGTTCGGATTGAATCCCATAAATTATGGAAATATCAAATGTGAATATGGGCCCATTCACATGCCATGTATACCACATATGATGCATCTATGATATGGTTACATGCACGATTGTTATTAACCCGCAGCCTGGCCGGTGCTTGCGAGGTAAATTGCTCAGTAATCTAACTTCGAGCATAATTTCCAGATTTTCTATTCAAGATAGTTCATCTTGATAGTTGGTTTATATCATAGTTGGTTTAGCAAGATAATTACTGAGTGCCTCCACTTAATAGCTAAACTGTTTCTTATGAGAACAAAGTTATATATATCAGATTGATATACGTTGTATAACGAGAGTATATTATATTCTCCCCTCACAAGTGGTTCAGGGTCAGGAACCAAATAATTTCATCTTATTATTATTAATGTGCAGTGTATATTTTCATTAACACCATAATGCACAAAGATGGACTCTCAAAGTTGAGGAAACAAGTTAGCTTTTCTAACATAAGGGGGAGACATGATAAACACTTGAGAAAAAGTTACATGGGATGAATTATCATTTGTATATATAGATCCTCGAATATCATAATATGAACCTGAAGTTCATAAAAGGATAATTCAATTGCAACATATTGCAAAGCATGCTATACGCATTTGCTAACCCAAAGAAAGTAACTATATTCTCACTGCAAATGCTCATATTAAGTCCTAGAAGGACAAAGTCTTTGATACGCTTAAGGCGTATAGACAAATCGGTTCCAAAATAACTTCTTAATAAAGAAGATGAGCAAATGATCAAAGTGATCATAATAAAGTCAATGGTATGTGTAATCAGTTTTCGATATCTTATTTGTTTAGCATGACATGAAAACTTGATATGCATCTAAAGTCTATTATATGGCTTATATGACTTAACTTATATGTCAATCCATGAAAGATTGAAGTTGCTTGAAGCATATACAATTCTTGGTCCTGAAGTACCACATCCTAAGTGCAACTTGTGTACATATGTATCTTGCTATAACTATAAGCATGATGGCATCGAGAATACCTCTATGGAGATATTGAAGAGTCATTCCACGACATTATATGAAGATGTTCATATCTATCAAGAATGATAATTTCAAGGTGCGAAATATTTATTCAAATCAATATGGCTGATTTATTTATCAAATCTCTACAAAAGATCGTTTTGAAGATGGTGCACAAGATTGGAATGCAAATACTCAAGGATGTGAATTGATGCTCTTTCAGGGGGAGTTAATGCGCGTTGCACTCTTTTTCCCTTACAAGGTTTTGTCCCACCGGGTTTTCCTTGCAAGGTTTTTAACGAGGCAACCAATAGGCGCATATTCAAACATGTGTACTCTTTTTCCTTTTCTATAATTTTTCCCATTGAGTTTTTTTTAGTTAAGGTTTTAACGAGGCACATTATTGAATATACATTCAAGGGGGAGTGTTATAAATAGAACTCTAATTAGAGTGAATGTCTATCTTATAGAAGAGTTTTACTTTGAGGTTAAGTCTTTTCTATGCCTATAAATAGAGGGGTCTTACCCCATTGTAAATCATCCCTAAGTATCAATAAGAATACTCCTCTCTCTACTTTTCTCTATTGTTCTTGTTCTTGTATCATTGTTCTTGTTCTTATATTATTTCATAACATATAACAATTAATTTGTCAAGTTTTTATTAATTAAAAAAACCCTCATAAACCTAAAAGGACTATAAATGGTCGAAACATATTGTGAATTGAAAAGTATAGGAATTTTGGAATGGTAAGGAATTGAAAAGGCAAGTTGTAAATATTAGGAAAATAATTAAATGATTATTTTTAAATATAAGAGAAATTATCAAATAACTATTTTGTACAATGTAAACTATATTTTTAAAGGACAAAAAAGACAAACGACATTTTGATATGGGCCTTCGTGCTCTCATAGATACAAAAATATAAGTGAAAATAAGTCAGAACTAGAATGTGATTCTTGAGCTAAACTATGCGTGTGAGTATGGTCTCCACCCGCGTGTTTAAGTCTAGATTGAAATTTTTTCAAGTTGTATAATATCAGTTTGAAGAGTTATATGCACATCTATAAGAGGTAGTTTGGAACAAATGAATCTTTGAGTTTAGACTTTAGCCTGACCTTAAATTGAAAATAATTAAATAACTATTTTGTTTAGTGTAAAATTTAATTTAATGAATATAAAAGTTGACTGAATACTTTTAATTTGTAAGAACAACTCTTCGAAGCTCCAAAATTTAGTTGCTGACTATATGCAACGTCGTTATGATTTATTTTCACAAAATAAAATTTAAACAAAATAGAAAAACATAGAATTTTCAAGTTAAGTGATTCCTTGTAGAAAGGAAATCTGTAAACGTTAATCTACGGTCTTTCGGCTTTCCCCCCCTAAATATTAGAATTAGTATATTGTAGTTGTATCATAATTAAAGTGACTCGTGTATATAAGGTAAACTCTTTATTGATTTTTAAATTTATTTTTTCAAGAGTTTAAATAAAGAAAGATATAATAAATAAAATTTTAGTTGATGTAAAAGTCCTAAATATTAGGAAGATAAGTAAAATGATAATTTTATTCAATGTAAAACCCATTTTTAAATAAAATGTCCAAACCAGCTTTAGTTAAAGAGTACAGACCTATAGCCTGTTGTACTGTGCTATACAAAATCATATTCAAAGTATTGGCAAATAGGTTGCAGAAGGTGATGGCCAGCCTCATAAATGAAGCCCAGGCAGGCTTCATTCCAGGCAGGAAAATCCAGGACAACATCATTCTAGCCCATGAACTGGTTAAAAGCTACACTAGGAAGTACATCTCCCCCAGATGCATGATAAAGATAGACCTCCAGAAGGCATATGATTCAGTGGAATGAGTATTTCTAAAGCAAGTCATGGAACAGATAGGCTTTCCCAGCACTTTCACAACATGGATTCTGGAATGCATATCAACAGTGAGCTACACAGTCCTGGTCAATGGAGAGCCAACAATTCCATTTGATGCAGCAAGTGGATTGAGGCAGGGGGATCCCATGTCCCCATTCCTTTTTGCATTGGTCATGGAGTACTTAAGCAGAGCCTGCACTGAATTGCGCAATGACCCAGCATACCAATTCCATACCAGATGTAAAAAACTGGAAATCACACATATGTGTTTTGCAGATGACCTGTTACTGTTTGCCAAAGGGGACCTCAACTCTGTTAAGGCATTGTCCAACTGTTTTTCCCAATTTTCAGCAGCTTCAGGTCTAAAAGCCAACTTGAGCAAGAGCTCAGTTTACTTTAGGGGAGTGCCAATACTAGTACAGCAACAGATCCTCCATCATCTTGGCTATGAACCAGGCCAACTGCCTTTCAAATACTTGGGAGTACCATTGAGCACCAAGAAACTCACCTTACTGCAATGGAAACCCCTAGTGGAGAAAAACACAGCCATGATCACTTCTTGGACTGCCAGAACCCTGTCCTACTCTGGAAGATTACAACTTGTGCAATCTGTCATCTTTGGTATTCAAGCCTACTGGGCTCAGTTGTTCATCTTCCCAGTGAAAGTCCTCAAAATGATTGAAAGTATCTGCAGAAGCTTCATTTGGTATGGTAAGAATACTGTCACCAAGAAAGTATACATCTCCTGGGATAGAATGTGCACTCCAAAGTCAATAGGGGGAATGAATCTAACCAACCTTAAACTGTGGAACAAGGCTGCCATTGCAAAGACCTATTGGGACGTAGCACATAAGAAGGACAAGATGTGGATCCGGTAGATCACAGTGTACTACATCAAAGATAGGCCATTAGATACTGTGCCAATCCCTGCCCAAGCCAGCTGGATGGTTAAAAAGATAATTCAGTCCAGGGATACCCTACAAAAGTTTCAAAACTGGAGACATCAGAAATGCACCACCAATTATACCAGTTGCAGTTACAAGACGTACCACCAGTCCCATGGAAGAACTTAATTATACAGAACCAAGCCAGACCAAAAGCAGTGTTTAATCTGTGGCTAGCCTTACAAGACAGACTACCAACAAGAGACAGACTACATAGCTGGGGAATGGGAATTGAGCAGCACTATCCTCTATGCCAAGCCCAAGCTGAAACAAGAGACCATCTCCTCTCAAAATGCCCTATCACTGTGGATATATGGAGAAGAGTAATGAATTGGCTACAGGAACAATATACACTTAGAGGCAACTGGAGGCAGCAAATGCAATGGTTGATTGCCAAAGCCAAATGAAGAACATGTCGTGCAGCCATTTTCAAGATGGTTACAGCTGAAGTTACATATGCTATCTGGCTGGAGAGGAATGCAAGAGTGTTCAACAAGACCTTTCGATGTAATACTGCTCTACTGAAAAACATAGTATACAACTGTAACATTAGAGGCACCCCAAAAATTAGACAACTATAACAGCATCTTAGTATATAGTAGAACCTAGATAGTTAGAATTGGAAAGTAGTTATTATGTTAGCAATCAGACAGTCGGCTAAGTTGACACCCGACTGTTGTTTTATAATGCAACTTCATTGGTGATTAATGAAAAGTTTAATTACCAAAAAAAGAAACCTATTTTTAAAGGGTAAAAAAGACGAATGACATTTCGCTAAGGGCCTTCGTGCTTTTAACATAGTAATAGATAATAGATAATAGATATAGATATAGATTAGCGAAAATATCATTTAATTTTATTTAAGTATCACTAAAGTCGTCAAACTACTTTTTGTATATAACTTTGCGTAACTATCACAGAAAAGTCACTAGAGAAAACAAAGGAGACATTTATTATGATACATGGGCAAAGATTACTGATATTTTTATTATAAAAAATTATTTAGTAATTTTCTATGATACACAGGCAAAATAGAATGACCTTATTGTTATGAAAAAATAATTTCAATTACTTTAGGCAAGTTAAATACTACTAACATTTATGGCACAAAAATCATTTAGTAACTTTTTGTGATACATAGACAAAGTTTAATAACCTTTTTATTATAGAAAATAATTTAATAGAACTTTAATAAAACTAAATAAAATTGAGTTAACAGTCTTCAAATCTTCTGAAAACTGGACGGCTGTAATCGCAAATAAGCGTTTAGTAGTAGTAAGCAGAAGGAAACAAAGAAAAAGAAGGAAATTGGCGTTAAGCAAAGGATTGTCTCGCCACTTTCTCACTGACGACTTGGTACTGAGTGAAGCAGCGGAGAAGCAAAAATTTCCAGAAATTTCCAAAAAGCATATGCTGAATCGGAAACCCTAACAGAGAAAAGCCATTCCGGTTTCATTCACCTAAGGTGAAATTTATCTAACTTTCTGTTCTCCGTTTTCATTTACTTCTTCTACATTCTCTAGTTTTCTATATCTTTTTCCGACAATGATATGCATTGTGTACTAATTTTGTTTTAATGAATTTTTTGACCTCTTACTAGTATTTTTTATGTATTAATTGCTCAATTTTGCCTATTTTAGTCCGCATGCATTTAAGTTTCTCGATTTTCAGTTTCAGAAAAGATTCACTGTGATACAGTGTAAAATGCATAAACTTGTCCACTTCTTTTTGGGCATTTTCGTAGTGATTTATTCTTTCAATGTTCAAAGTTTCTAATATATGAATTTGAAATTTTAAATACATTTTTTGCTCGTAATTTGATGTTTCTACTTATTGTCTTCATAATGTTTGAACTATTTGACCATAAATTACTTTGCATAAAGTGTACTGCTTTTCATGAAGAATAAATATTAACTTGATTTGAGTAGAGTGGATGAGATACATGGTTTCATAGGCAGGGTTGGAGCTAGGATATGAAGTTTATGGGTTAGGGATTCTAGTCTTTTTAAGTTATCGGGTTCTAAATTAATAATTTGTACATATTCAATGAATTTATAAGACAAATACAGAGTTTCGATTAAAGCTTCTGGGTTCGGCAGAATGCCCAAGCTATAGTCTAGCTCCACCCATATTTGTATGATAGCCTTCCACAACAAGTTTGGAATTGAGGTGTAGTTGGTTGATTGGTATATATTCTAACTACATTGCCCTTGTCATACAAGAAACTATGACAACCTTCAATTTTGTAGTTATGCGCATATGATGTATGTATGGGTCGAAACTTGACCTTATGACGATGAATGAGATCAGCGCATTTAATAGGGCCCCGGCCAGGCTGTCCTTACGAGGGCGTCCCCTCTGAGTGGTTTCAACCCTTTGGTGCCAGCTAGCAGATCTCCTGCTATAAATACTAAGACAAAGAACCCTAAAAGGGGTCTGCTACTTCTTCTTCGTCACATCTCCTTCGAAAAGAAGAGAGAAAGTATCATTGTAAGGCTCTGAAGAGGTTGACCAAACCAATATTAATAATAAAAGATCTCCATCCTCCTCCCTTTAACATATAACTGTTGTCTCTTATACTTTATTCCTTTTGGTCTTTGGATTTATTACGATATGCTATGATTGGCCCTCCGTTTATTTTGATTGTTTTATGCTTCTAAAGTAAATTTGGCGCCGTCTGTGGGGATTTCATAGCAGAACCGAGTAGTTCATCCGTGGACCAAAAAGAGGAAAGAAAGCAACCTAGCTCGAACTAGTCTAAGCGGCATGTCGGATCGTAGGAAGTCAAAAACCTAGAGATGAGCTTGCTTCCACATCCCCGCATCTCTGAGCAAAGGGAAGAAGAAGAAGAAGAAGCAGATCCCCTATCCCTATGGGGAAAATAGGCCTAAGATACCTCACCCCCTTTCCACACGGGTTCCTGCCAAAAGGGAGGACAGCATGAAAGAACCTCTCTGACTAAGATCTGTGACGGGGTGACCCGAGTGAGCCAGTCGGAAAGACTGTGAGTGCAAGTTAGGCCAGATATAAAACCAGAAGCAAGCCCCAACCTCCAGCACGAGGGGGGTTATGCGGAAAAAATTACTAAGATCCAACTACGTTTGAACGACAGCTCATGCTACGTGCCTTCACCCAAAAGTTCAGCTACGGTCGAACTGGGACTCAGGCTATGTGCCTTCAACTCAGGCTACGTGCCTTCAACTCAGGCTACGTGCCTTCAACTCAGGCTACGTGCCTTCAACTCAGGCTACGTGCCTTAACCCATTCAGCTACGGTTGAACTGGGACTCAGGCTATGTGCCTTCGACTCAGGCTACGCGCCTTCAAATATTACAAAGGTTCGACTACGGTCGAATGACAACTCAGGCTACGTGCCTTCAACCAAAAGTTCAGCTACGGGTGAACTGGGACTCAGGCTGTGCCTTCGACTCAGGCTACGCGCCTTCAAATATAAAAAGGTTCGACTACAATCGAACGACAACTCAGGCCATGTGCCTTCGACTCAGGCTACGCGCCTTCAAATATTACAAAAGTTCGACTACGGTCGAACGACAGCTCAGGTTACGTGCCTTCGCCCAAAAGTTCAGCTACGACTGAACAGGGACTCAGGCCATGTGCCTTCGACATCAAATATCACAAAGATTCAACTACGGTTGAACAGCAGCCCAGGCTATGCGTCCTCAAAAAAAATTATTATTACAAAAATTCAACCAGGAGTTGAACCAGGACTCAGGCTAGACACCTCCGCCACAAAAGCCACAAACTCCACCACGGGCGAATCAAAACCAAAGACACACGTCCCCGGGGCTACAAGCTGGGCCGCAATCAGGCGAGGATGAGCGCTCCCAAATGTCCAAGCCCGGACGAACCCCAAGTCGGGCCAAGTGCCCTCGCCATTCAAGTAAGTACGACTAACTCACAACTAAAATGTCAGCCCGCGTAAAGTTCGGCCTGAGTCGAACTACAAGGCCGTATCTTTCGTTACCACGGCCTAGTTCGACTAAGCCTGAACTGGGACTAAGGCTATGTGCCGTCACTGCCCAAGCGCGGCTATCACCAACTCCCGCCACGCGGAAGAAGGTGACAACTAAAAGCGTCTATCTACGGCCAAAGCCATCTGTACCAATTGCCTCTTAAGGCAAAGGATCAATCATACAACGATCGAATCCACCTAACCAGTCGAGACTATTAACATACTCACCGGAGAAACTCTAAAGCAAGGCCCTTATAAATGGGCACACACAAAAACAAACATAATGTATTCGACACAAAACAAACAAACAGAAAAGAAGAAAGTATATTTACAACATTTACACGGGGTTGCCCCCAATTACATTGGCCCAAGGCCAGCAAACGAAACAAAAAAAAGAAAGAGAAAATGAAAACTAAACAAACATTACAAATTTTCCCATCTATTCACTCGGCGCCCCCGGCGCCCCCTTCAGCACTATTAGCGCCCTTGGCGCCATCGTCGCCCCCGGGCGTGGACGGGTCAAAGCCGCAGTCGAGGCGGGCTTCACGAGCCTTTTGACGTGCCTCCTCATAAGTGTCCTCAGACACGACGCTGGCCTTCCACAACCGCCTAAACACATCGAGCTGAGCCTCGGCAAATGTTTAAAGCTTATGAGTGGGACCACAAGAAGCGGCCTGATCTTTCAGGCGTTGATTCTCAGGCTCCAAGGCCGCTATCCGGTCCGCTGCAGCACATGCGTCCTGCTTACAAACGGCGATGCGCCCCTTCCAACGACCGCTTTTGAAAGTTAGCAGCAAGCCTCTACAATCCACGCTCCCTCTCTTGGGCACGGTTGGCCGCCTGCAGCGTTTCGACCCTCGCCAGAGCTTCCTCTTCCCGCTTCCTTGAAGCGGCGACCTTAGTTTCTTTGACAGTCACCTGCCTAGTTAAAGCTTCAGCGGCCTCCGCTACCGCAGTTTGATTTCAGCGCTCCCTTTCAGCAGCCGCCCTCCTCTCGGCGTCCATCTCCTCGCCCCTCTGACGGAGCTGCCCCTCGAGAACGTTTACCCTATTGAGGGTCTGCTGCATATGGAACTCCCTTCGTGCCAACTCCTCTACTAGCTCCCGGTTCCGCGATTCATAGTACCGCGCACCATCTGAGGGACGTACAAAGTAAGCACGTGCCCAAGCGTGATTTCTCTCTGCGCCAACTCTGCATATCTGATCAGCTTCGCCAATAATTTATAACAAAAGGGGACGAGCTGACCAGGACACACCCTGTAGTAGCGGCAAAAATCAACCACCAGTAGAGGAAGAGGAATCCCGAATCCCAGCCTAAAAGGGTAGGCGTAGAAAACACAATAACCTCGGCAGTCAAGGTGCACCCTGTCGTCGCTCCCGGCCAGGGAAATGTCGGTGAAGCGAGGGATATCACATTGCTCCCTCAGCTGAGCAAGGCCAACTTCTCCAATCAGTGGGGCCTCATCTATTTGATCTTCTCCCTCGGGGTAAGTGAAATCGGTTGCAGGACCGTCGGGAAGGGAGATAAATATCGGTCACCGACGGAAACCGATCGACATTCTGCAAATCGGTGGTTTCCACCACCGTCGATGGCGCCTCAGCTGCCACAACCGCCGCCGGAATAATATCAGATCGAGAACCACTCGCCATTGATGGTATAAAGGAAGAGAAGTGGTGAAATTCGCTGAAAAAACAAGAAGAGACGAAAATCCGACGATGAACGAAGGATAATGATTGGCAAGAAAGACTATCTCTCAGAACTTCACTAAAGCAGAATAGCAGAAAGGTGAGAACTGAACGATATGGTCCCCTATTTATAGGCAAAGCACAAATGACCTTCACGAATCCCGAAGGTCACCATTAACTATCTGACCAATCGCAGAGCGATTCGGATCTACAGTAACGGGCACCATTCTGATAGGAGCCTCAGAGCGGTCAGTCAACCGTCAATCGGCGTCTCCCAAGAAACGGTTGTAACGACCTCGAGATACCACGGTCACGCCTCATGCATTACCATGCACGTGAGGTCTCCTTCATACGCGGCAAACATAACCGTACTCTCGTCAGGCATGCGTAAATGGCTACGGCCATCTCTTAAGTAAAAATGGCTACGGTCATCTCCTAAATAAAAATGGCTACGGCCATCTCTTAAGTAAATATGGTTACGACCATCCCCAAAGTAAAAATGGCTACGGCCATCTCCTAAATAATATGGCTACGACCATCTCCTGAATAAATATGGCTACGGCCATCTCTTAAAGTAAATATGGCTACGGCCATCTCCAAAGTAAAAATGGCTACGGCCATCTCCAAAGTAAAAATGGCTACGGCCATCTCATGAGTAAATATGGTTACGGCCATACCCAAAGTAAAAATGGCTACGGCCATCTCCTAAATAAATATGGCTACGGTCATCTCCTGAGTAAAAACGGCAATGGCCATCTCCTGAGTAAAAATGGCTACGGCCATCTCTTAAATAAATATGGCTACGACCATCTCTTAAAGTAAATATGGTTACGACCATCTCCAAACTAAAAATGGCTACGGCCATCTCCAACGTAAAAATGGTTACGGCCATCTCCAACGTAAAAATGATTACGGCCATCTCCTAAGTAAATATGGTTACGGCCATTTCCAAAGTAAAAATGGCTACGGCCATCTCTGAAGTAAAAAGGCTACGGCCTTCTTCAAAGAACGAAAAGGCTACGGCCAGCTCTAAAAGTACGAATGGTTACGGCCATCTCCGAAGAATAAAAGGCCACGATTGTCCGCAACGCATAAACGGTTACGGATATTGGTGGAATCCGCTCATCGAGCTTGGCCTGAGCAAGATCTCAATAAGCGGAGGGACTATCTGTATGGGTCGAAACTTGACCTTATGATGATGAATGAGATAAGCGCATTTATTAAAGCCTATTTGTAATTAATAAATGGTATGGCCTTTACTCACGAGATTATCGAGCAGTCATCCCGTTTGACAACTAAGGCCACGGCCAGGCCGTCCTTACGAGGGAGTCCCCTCTGAGTGGTCCCAACCCTTTGCCAGCTGGCAGATCTCCTGGCTATAAATACTAAGAGAAAGAACCCTAAAGGGGCTGCTTCTTCTTCTTCCTCACATCTCCTTCGAAAAGAACAGAGAAAGTATCATTGTAAGGCTCTGAACCTCTCCATGGAGAGGCAGACCAAACCAATATTAATAATAAAAGATCTCCATCCTCCTCCCTTTAACATATAAATGTTGTCTCTTATACTTTATTCCTTTTAGTCTTTGGATTTATTACGATCTGCTATGATTGGCCCTCCGTTTATTTGATTGTTTTATGCTTCTAAAGTAAATGAAAACTTCGAGCAAAACAATGTATCCATAGAGGGGTACAGATTGAGGAGACGGTTTAGAAAGGACTGTGATTTCAGTAGCCTTCTTCTTTTGGCGTTTATCCGGCTAATAAAAATTTCTTCTAGGTGACTGTTCCACTTGAAATACGGAAGGAAGTGAGGGAAGAGAGAGTTTTTGCCCACCTGTGGCAGTAACACCACCAGTTATAGTGTTGGACGCGGAGCCAGAGAGAGTTGATCAGCCCAAGCTTGAGGCCTGGGAATGGAACATCTGGACGAGGGATTACTTTGCTCGCAAACCACTTAAAAGTTTCTGTCAAATGTCCTGATGAAATATTTTACCAATACAGTGTATGATTGCTAATTATTGAGACCTTCTTCAGTCATTTTGAAGCTCCCGTGCACTTAACCAAATTCTTTGTTGCACTATTACAGGTCTCTATAACTTGTGATGAAAAGAGGGATGTTAATATCAAGCGGATTGGAAGAAAAATCATAAATAAAATTCACGAAACATACTCATCTGAATTTGCGGGGAAGAAATTTGCTTACGATGGAGAGAAGAGTTTGTACACAGTGGGACCTCTGCCACGCAACAAAGTGGAATTCACGGTGGTTGTTGAAGAGTCTAGTGCAAAGCAGTAATATCCTTGAAAAAATCTTTGACTCTATAGTCGCAGTTACTTTAAGGCTTCTATAATGTACCTTAAGCTTATGTTACTGCTTGTAGTGCTAATGAGAGCCCCTCAGATAATGGAAGCAACAATCACTCTAGTAAAAGATCTAGGCATTCTCTTCATTCAAAAGCTTTCCTGGTGGAGATCAACTTTGCAGCTAAAATACCATTAAAGTCCATTTCTCTTGCCCTTCAAGTAGCTGATGCGGAAAATGTTCAAGATGCATTGAGGGTTCTCGACATTATATTGCGACAACAAGCTGCTAATAGGTAATTCCCTGTTATTCTGGTGACCGTCAATCTTTTCCCGAGCCAAAACTTATCCAGATATTCATGTTGGTCACAGAGGATGCCTCTTGGTTAGACAGTCATTTTTTCATGACGACTCAAGAAACTTCACAGATGTTGGAGGGGGTGTGATGGGTTGTAAGGGGCTCTATTCCAGCTTTCGTCCAACCCTTGATGGATTGACCTTGAACATGGGTAGTACTTAGAAACTCTCCAGTCTAGCCGTCTTACTTCTATAATTTTTATAAATCTTAATTCTGCTTACTTCCTGGTTGTAGATGTGTCTACAACTATGATCCTATCACCTGGACCTGTAATCGACTTTTTGCTCACTAACCAGAATGTAAAGGAGCCTCGTTATATTGATTGGGAAAGAGTGAGTAATATCTAACTGCACGCTAAAACTCTTCTTTCTTTCAGCTCTCCACGCTTCGCTAACTTCCAGTTTTATACAGGCAAAAAGAATGTTGAAGAATCTGAGAGTTAAAGCTAAGCACAGCAACAAGGAATTCAAAATCATAGGTCTGAGTGAGAGACCTTGCAATCAACAGTTGTGAGTGTCCATTTATCTTGTGCATATTTATTACTAACTACTCAGAGGTATGTAACATCTACTTTTGTTGCCTTTTTAATAGATTTTCTATGAAAGTAAAAAATGGTGATGGCCTAGATAATGGAGGAGAGACCATAGAGATAACTGTTTATGAGTACTTCACTAAACACCGCAACATAGAACTTTCAAACTCTGCTTATATGCCATGCCTGGATGTCGGAAAACCGAAACGACCGAACTATCTGCCACTGGAGGTGTGCAGAGTTATTATTCTTTCTTTTTACATTACTGGACCCTAATTAACTAAACCAGCTTCTAAGAGCCAACTTTTTTTCTTTTCTTAATATTCAGCTGTGTTATTTGGTCTCCCTTTAAAGATACACAAAAGCGTTATCATCGATGCAGCGGGCATCTTTAGTTGAAAAATCAAGGCAGAAGCCTCGAGAACGAATTAAAGTTATAACAGATGTAAATTGGTGCAGGTTTGATTGTGCTGGTCCTTTTAATTTTGCTTCTGTACCTTACTGGAAATTTGGCAGGCTGTCAGGGACTACAGCTATGATGACGATCCTCTTCTTGCCACTTGTGGAGTCTCAATAGTAAAGCAGCTCATTCAAATTAACGGCAGGGTCCTTGAGGCTCCAAAGGTAGCATCTATACATCTTGAACGGCGTTCATTAGAATTTACTTTTTTTTTTTTTGACTTTACTTATATTATCTTACAATCTCTAGTTGAAGGTTGGTAATGGCGAAGAGGTCGTTCCCCGCAACGGGCGATGGAATTTTAATAACAAGGTACAATTTAACCGCATAATATCACGTTGCAGTCTAGCGCGTTAACAGCGAATATAAGGAGAGGTGGAAATAATCATCTGTGGTTGTTCTCTATTATTTTGTTACTACCTGGGGATCAACCTTTTTAGAACTTGACTATGAAGGAGAGGAGGAATGGTGGATATGAATTTATCCTCATTATTCTCGATATCTGAGGATAATCTTTGTGAAAATGAAAAAAAGTTTCTATTGTTAGACTTAACCAACTGTAGTGAAAATGTTATAAAAGTTTTCTGAAGTTTTTCGTTTGAACCATACCTTCCATCTCTCTCTACCTTTTTTTTTCCTCTTTCTTGTAGCATCTTTTGACCCCTGCACGAATTGAACGCTGGGCAGTGGTCAACTTCTCTGCCCGTTGTGATACAAGTCACCTTTCGAGGGAGCTTATTAGTTGTGGAAGGACCAAAGGCATTGTATGTAGCGCACATGTACATCTTTCACTGTTTAATTTTGGTGCGATGAATTCTGGGTTCAAATTCTTCTTTTCCTGTCCATCAGCATTTTGAGCGCCCACATACACTCATTGAGGAAGATCCCCAGAACAGGCGAGCTGGGCCTGTAATTCGTGTAGAAAAGATGTTCGAAGAGATAATAGCTAGACTTCCTGGTGCTCCTGACTTTCTTCTCTGTGTCTTGCCAGAGCGAAAAAACTCAGAGATATATGGTAATATACTAATTAGTATGTTAGACCCGCTTGCTTTGGTTTCAACATCCTATACTAACTTATACATTTCATAATGTCAAGGACCTTGGAAGAAAAAAAGCTTGACTGACTTGGGAATTGTTACTCAATGTATCTCTCCGCTAAGGATCAATGATCAATATCTAACGAATGTGCTTCTCAAAATTAATGCAAAGATAGTCTTTTGAATATGTGATCAACAGTTTGGATTTTTTTTTCTATTTTCAGTTTTTCTGAACTAGGATAGTCTTTTTTGCTTGTGTTTAATAGCTTGGAGGGACCAATTCGTTGTTGACTATGGAACATGCGTCTCATCTGCCGCATATTCAGGACACCCCAACAATGATTCTGGGGATGGATGTCTCTCATGGATCTCCTGGTCAATCTGATATGCCATCAATTGCTGCGGTTGATCTTCTTCCCAAAATATTTTCTCCTTTTGTCAATAGCGTTGCGACTGATTTGTTCTGCCTTATTATCACTGTTCTTCCAGGTTGTGGGATCCTTATATTGGCCACTAATATCCAAGTACAGGGCAGTTGTCCGTAGTCAATCTCCAAAGTTAGAAATTATAGAATCCTTATACAAGCCTTTACCTAATGGAGATGATGAAGGAATCATGGGGTGCATCTTTATAGCCTATATGTCAAAGTTTCTATGACAACCTATGTATAGAAGCATTTAAATTATACAAATTTACTTGTGCTGCAGAGAACTGCTTCTGGACTTCTATAGGACATGTAACGGCCATAAACCAGCTCAAATTATTGTCTTCAGGTATTCCAATATTTGTGTCTGAAGTCTGCTGCAGATGCTGTTCCACATATGAGCAATGACAGCTGCTAAAGTTAAATAAAATTTGTTGGTTCAGCCCTACATTTAGCTTTATATTTGGAAAGGTATTAGATATAAGCCTTGGTGAAAAAAATTACATCTTACTGTTTCAAATTCCTCATATCAAATAATTAAAAAAAAAAAGAAACTGAATCCACATATATGTAGGTTTTCTGGAAAACTGTTTCCGTAGGCCAAAAGAGAAGTGGGATATAAACGTTGGTGGATTAGTCAAGTTACGGGCAAGCTGGCACGGGTACACCATATTTAAAACAAAATGTTAATAGGAATGAGTATCATAAAGCACACTATACAATGTTAAAGTTGGAGCATCTTTCTGGAGACTAAAACAAATCCAAAATCTTACAGTATCTCCAATGAGAGGATGCGAGTTGCAGATCTGTGTTCTTAGATGTCATCTTCATATCCTATCAATTTTGAGAGCCTTTTGATAGAACAAAATATCTTTACCTTAATAGATTGAAATAGTACATTATTTCCTTATGATATGCAATTTATTTTTGGCGAAATAGGGAACTTCACAACTATATAAGGGTATCATGCGAGAAGGTGAATTTTAACCATTGTACTCTGTACTTCTGGCAGAGTATTGCAATTTATGTGGCTGTGACTTTTATAGCAGTCCTATAATTTGGAAATGGTATAGCAGTCCTATTTCAAGTTTTTGTTTGCAATCACATGATTGTTGTTCATTAATATTATATTGCTAGCCATTTGCAATCAACTTAAAATTTCCTTTGTTAGGGATGGCGTCAGTGAATCACAGTTCAGTCAAGTTCTGAACCTTGAGCTAGATCAAATGATCAAGGTAATGTCCATCTATCTGAAAAATGTCTTTTGCCTTCTGCCATTCCAATGAACTCACTTAACACTGCATCATAAAATAGTTTTTTTGTTTTGCTTGTGGAGATGTTTAGTTTCATACGTTAATTTTTTCATGACAAAACCATTTAAAGGAATGTAATATCCACAGTTTACGCACTGAACTTTTGCAGCTAATGCTCTGGAATAGAGTAATAATCCTTTAAATTTAGGCATCTCTTAGGATCTGAGTTCTATATGCTGTCCATCAGTTATTAGTTCCTGGTATGTTTAATACATCTGGCATTTTCCAAAACCAGGCATACAAGCATCTTGGTGAGGGAGATATCCCCAAGTTCACCTTGATTGTG
Source organism: Nicotiana benthamiana (assembly GCA_034376525.1). NCBI lineage: Eukaryota > Viridiplantae > Streptophyta > Magnoliopsida > Solanales > Solanaceae > Nicotiana > Nicotiana benthamiana. The sequence goes on from CM067340.1 coordinate 117,171,939, forward strand.
GCACAAAAAAATCACCATACGAAACTGTTTCAAGCTAGTGCACCGGAAAATGTTCCACCAGGTCTTTAACTTTCCAGCAATTCATTTGTTCTGCTTCAAGTGATCTGTTCTAAAGTAGTCACTAAAACACACCATCTCTCTCCCTCAGGAACTGTTGTAGACACAAATATTGTGCATCCTAGAAATAATGACTTTTTCATGTGTGCACATGCGGGAATGATAGTAAGTTACTCAGATCCTTTTAGCCGTTGGGGTTTTCCTAGATGTTGCCCTATTTATCATGGCATATAGGACCTGTTCCAGCAGTTTCTTAGTTATTTCTTGTGTCATTATGTATTACCTGCGCTTTTGAATTTCTTCCTTCATTTCCTTCAGTGCTTCAACAATATGAAAACAAATTGAACTGAGCTAGACTGTATGAATTTTACAACAGGGAACAACTAGACCTGCACATTATCATGTATTGCTCGATGAGATTGGTTTCTCACCTGATGTCCTGCAAAATCTCATACATTCACTATCATATGTGTAAGCTATCTGATATGCAATCTATAAGTAATGAATGAATTTGCAAGTTCAATGTGATAGTGCTTTGCTGTCTTTCAGGTATCAAAGGAGCACGACTGCGACCTCTATTGGTAATTCTGTTTATCCTTGCATTACTTTCTTTTTTGTTCCTAGGGAGAGGTTGAAATGTTAAGAGACATAGATAAGCATGTGATAGTGAAGCTGTTATCAGTCATCTTAAATTACAGAATTAACAAAAGTTAGCATATTATCTAATTTCATTGTTGCTGCAGTGGCTCCTGTCCGTTATGCACATCTAGCAGCACAACAATTTGCACAGTTTGTGAAGTTCGAAGATCTCTCCGAAACTTCTTCAGGACACGGCAGCGTCAAATCAATTGGGAGCACCTCGGTTACTGAACTGCCCAGGTTGCACATGAATGTCAGTGACTCAATGTTTTTCTGTTGAAGTTGGTGAAGTTTTCAACTGCACATGCTGTAAATTCTTGGGTAGTATAATATTCTATACTCTATGGCTCCAAATTTTGTGGAGGCTTTAGTCAAGCACTTTTAGGTCATCTAACAAGGGGCAATAACATCTTATTTCTGACAGTTTTCTGGACGTAACTAGGCTAAAAATATCAGTTTAAAGTGGCATAGAATTTTGGTACAGCTACTTGTAGCCATTTAGAATTTAGGACTGACTTTTATATAGTCAATTTTTGGCCTAAATTTGGTGCGCCTGATTTGTTAAGCACCAGGAAGCTTTGGTCTATATAGTGTTGAAATGAAATTCGTGCTCCATGCAATTGCCTTCATGAATATTCACTAATTTAAAGTTTTTTTTATTTGCTAATAAGATTGCCATATTGGAGAATGACTCAGAAAGTGACTTTGATCATGTCTGACCCAAATTTCTCAAAAAGAAAAGGTCCAAATTTGTATCTGAATCGAAATTACGCAATTTTCTCACCGTTAAACATTTGGTCCAATCATGTCTTTGCAGTAGCAATGTATCGAAATTCTCCGAGAAAAAAAATATATATTAATTTTTCAACTTTTGATTTAGGTATAATTTGATTATTGTTAAATTCCTACGGCCATCATTTATGTCAAGTAGTATACACGCATATTTTCATACGGCGTAATGGTTCAAGAAGTGAATAGGTAAGAAGTAGAAAGCTCCATATCAATCCATCTCCATAGGAGACAATATGAGCAAAAGACAGGAATTCCTAAATCTCGCAAAAATGCATGACTAAGAAAGGTAATCCTAAAACAAGTTGTCAAACTTGAACCCTGAAGAACCGACCCAAGCAAGGACATTCCGGAAGTTGGTCAGTCAAGACGGGAGTAAGTTTTCGCCTCTGTTGTTGAAAAGTCAGGACCCGTTAGGGAATCTATCCTAGACCCGTCTGCCGGCCCTAAATCTATCTTACTCTTTCTTGGTCTCTTCCACGGATCGATGGATATGAAATAGAATGAATTCAAGGACATAATCGCCGGTATACTGCGATCCAGATCCAGTGCATCATGCATCCTATGTTTACGCTAGGTCCAAAGAAGGGCCGCACCTCAAGGGGTGATGTAGGTAACCTATCCTAATGCAAGCATTAGTGGTTGATTCCACAACTCGAATCCGTGACTTAATACGTTAAACAGAGACAACTTTACCACACCATGGCTCCCTTTAAACATATCCTCTTAGAAAAATACTCTTACCGAGTCCAACACTGTTGGGAATCAAATGTGCTCAATAGGCATTAGCATGCCTATTGCTGCATGGAAAACCCTCATCCAAGTTCCTCTTCCGTTCTCAAGACTTGCATGAAATGACAGATATTCAGAATGCCCAACAAAACGTGCCCTTGTTCGATCGCACTAATAACCCTATTGGCCAAACTACAAAAATCAGCTTATTTTGAAAAGTGCTTTTCTCAAAAGTAATTTTGGTGAGAAGCAGTTTGTGTTTGACTAATTAATTTGAAAAGCACTTATGAGTAACAATTAGTGTTTGGCCATGCTTTAAAAAACTGTTTCTAAGTGTATTTTTCTCAAAAGTGCTTTTCAAAAAAGTGCTTTTGGAGAGAACTACTTTTTTCTACTTCTGCTTCTCCTCAAAAGCACTTTTTTCCTTCCAGAAGCTTGGCCAAACACCTCAATTTTCGGCCAAAAATGCTTTTTGCAAAAAAAAAAAAACACTTTTGACCAAAAATAAGCTTGGCCAAACAGGCTATAATAATGCTATGATTAACAAAGCCAGTATGGGGCTCTAGTGTGTAAAATTTCTGATATTCAGACATCAATATGCTCCCATCAATACACCATCAAGACTTCACATATACTTTTATCGATACAACAATTGATTGGAGAGCTAGTGAAGAGACCGCGCATATTGAATCTGCTCCAAGTCCTTGCAGAAACTCCTTCACTTGCAATCAGTTCAAACTTAACACAGAACCATGATTATCTGATTTCCAAAGAGTTGTTCGAATAAAACATGTAGAGCCAGTTTAGGCAAAACAACAATATACTAAATTTGAAAAATTCATCTGTACAAAAGCTATCCCATAGAACCTCGGATGGCATTATACCCAAGTAGAGAATTTGACCATTCAATGTGCACGAACTATTGAAGGTTTACTGTCGTGGGGGCATGAATTGATGCCAAAACAAAGCCAACCCAGTATTCCAGAAAATGAATAGTGACTTGAAAGACTATTAGTTGTGTATATACACGGGTCGGGAGTGACAAGGAATACAAACCAGACTTAACTCTCAGCCTTTTCTACCACTGTTAAGTATTCTATGCAGATGGAAACCTTCACCTTGATCCCCATTCAAAGACCTCTTCTCCAAGAAGCAAGCATTTAGCTGCCTGAGTAGCCTCTCAAGACATGAATGTAAGCAATCTTTTGAATCTTTCACGCTTGGGTTCGTTGATAAAATCATTGCATTGACAGCATCAGCCACAACCTCTCGCTGTGAATCTCCTAGAAGATACCCAACAGAGGATTTTTGTGGTTGTTCATATGCAAGCAGAGCAGCACAATCCTATAATGGATAGGGAAAGAGAAACAGTATTAATAAATATATTTGCTGAGGATAAGATTATAGATGCTAAAACATATAATAAGGATTGCTTAAACGTTCTCTGCATTGTAAAATTAACGCATCTTATGGTAAGAGTAACTATTGAGTTCTCTAATCCAGATAAGTAGACGGTGCTGGCCAGCACAAAGCAAGGAGAAAACCCAAAGATGCTATGACAGAAATGTCACTGCTGTACATGTTTTGAAATTTAGATGTATAAATGTGTTATCTCCTGGTGTTATACAAATTATATGAGAGGAGAATAGTAGAATTCATTAGCTCAGTACCGTAGTGACCTGTTTTATTGTAAATAGGAAAAACTTTATAAGGACTTTTTTTGCAATGCCCAACACTATGTTAGTGATAGGCTGCTCATACTAATAAGACGCTAATCAGTAAACACAGCCACAAAAGGGTTAATAGAATTTCCTTCAGTACCTTGACCAAGTCATCATAGTCTCCCAACTTGTAGAATTTTTCAAATTCAGTCCTTCCATATAACACAGCTTCTTCAAGCTTTCCAGCCTACAGATAGAGCATAGCACTTCAAATTGTTTGCTAATTTATATGACTACACTGCACCATAAAACACTAATGAAATACATATTCTGAAGACAAGCATATATGTATCTCGAAAGAAATGAATATTTTGGCGCTTCCGTTGACATTGGTTAGATGCATCCTCGAATTATCTTATTCCTACACTCATTCTGGTATTGTATGAGAATGTAATTTGTTGGCTTGCCTTCAGAAGAGACACAGTACTCAGGTAGGCCTTACCAATTAGATCACTAACAGAGCATCTAATTCTCCTTCAACACAAATAGGGTTTAAATCAGATGGCCCAAAACTGTATTACCTAGATATAATCGATTTGCCAAATAACCAGTCAAAATAATACATTTGGATAAGGTAAAGCACCAGATAGGAAGCAAACTAGCTATATCACATGAACTGCTTACAAATTGCATAGTACGTCATTGTTCATAATGACTTCTTACTTGCATATAGAAATTTTCTTTTGTTGGCCCGTTGACCCCACGTCATTGTTCATAATGACTTCTTACTTGCATATAGAAATTTTCTTTTGTTGGCCCGTTGACCCCCCTTCTACCGCATACCTGAGTATTCTTCATTTGCACGCACCACTATTTCTACGTCTACTTAAAGCTTTTGTGCATGAGCCTAAGTTCTTCTCAATGTCATTTTAAACTAATTTTTTCACCACCAAGTTGACAAAAATTAAACCATTTGCTATGGGATGCTGCAGTTTTTTGTCCTGCAGCATCATCTCTTCATATCATTGAATCATTCTTTACAAGTTTTATACATAGAAAGAAACATGAAGCAGCAGAAGCATGTGTACAAATAACCAGTCATCTCTTCATTAGTGTTTTATTGTGCACCATAAAACACTAATGAAATACATATTCTGAAGACAAGCATATATGTATCTCCAAAGAAATGAATATTTTGGCGCTTCCGTTGACATTGGTTAGATGCATCCTCAAATTATCTTATTCCTAAACTCATTCTGGTATTGTATAAGAATGTAATTTGTTGGCTTGCCTTCACTACTCAGGTAGGCCTTACCAATTAGATCACTAACAGAACATCTAATTCTCCTTCAACACAAATAGGGTTCAAATCGGACGGCCCAAAACTGTATTATCTAGATATTATCCATTTGCCAAATAACTAGTCAAAATAATACATTTTGATAAGGTAAAGCACCAGATAGGAAGCAAACCAGCTATATCACATGAACTGTTTACAAATTGCATAGCATGTCTACCTTTTTCTTTGGATTGTTCATAATGAGTTCTTACTTGCATATAGAAATTTCTTTTGTTGGCCTGTTGACCCCCCTTTTGCCACATACCTGAGTTTTCTTCTTTTGCACGCACCACTATTTCTACGTCTACTTAAAGCTTTTGTGACCTGCATAGTCATTAGCATGAGCCTATGTTCTTCTCAATGTCATTTTAAACCAATTTTTTCACCAACAGGTTGAAAAAATTAAACCATTTGCTATGGGATAATGCAGTTTTTTGTCCTGCAGCATCATCTCTTCATATCATTGAATCATTCTTTACAAGTTTTATACATAGAAAGAAACATGAACCAGCAGAAGCATGTGTACAAACAACTTACCCGTACTAGCTCAATAAAATTTTGACAGTGAAGCAGAAAGCATATAGCTGATGTGCCATCCTAAAGAGCATAGAACAGCTTATCAGGAAAGGAAAGGTGAGTGAAAAAGAAACAAATTCTTTTGTCCGTCATGAAAAAGAAACAAATTCTTCGCCACATTGTCGACAAAAGAATGGCATTCGAGTTCATCAAAACTCAAGGTAAATAGTGAGCAAATTTCAGCTTATTGAAAAGTAGGGTAGTTTAAAGGTGAAGTTCAAGAAATAATATGGAGATATAAACAAAAAAATATCATACTCCATATATACATCTTAAATATCTTCACAATGTTAGAAAAGAATAGGTTGATCGTCAAGCATATATATCTATTAAACTAATGTCAAGAAATGAAAAACCTAAGTCCTAAGGTAAAAAAAAACAAAGTTAGAGTAGAAAATAAAAGTAGAGTGTTGATAATTAAAACTGCAAAGGTTTACAGGAATTGACTGAATCAAGTAAGGAAGTTCCACAGCATCTTTGTGCAAAAAGGTAAAGGGAGGTGAATGAAGTTACAATCATATGATGTTCCACAATATCGACTAACAGAAAAATTACCTGAACTATCTGAGGATACCACTCTCTAAGTTTCTTAAAGGCATCACCAATTTCACCACTTCGAATTAGCTGTTTAAACAAAAAGTACATTCCCGTAAGTATCATTTCTAAGTCAGCAAAATGACAACAACGTAGACCAAGGTAGGAGGGTTAAAAGGACATCGGAAAGCACCACATTATTTTTTTCCTTTACTGCGGGGGGAGGAGAGTTAATTACATTGTTTTGTGCAGATCTGAAAATAATTGAACCAAAAGTCCAAAACTAGTATTTAGCAAGAAGAGAACAGCTAGGGGTGTGCATTCGATTTATTGATTCGATTTTGACCCATATCAATAATTACTTATCGATTTGTACATATGCTTATCGTTATCGTTTCAATAAGGTTTCGATTTTTTCAATTTTGATTTATCGATTTTGGGGTTTATCGATTCGGTTATCGATTACACCAATAAGAAAATTTGCGGAATTTCATAAAAAGTATATCGCTATAAACGTGCCTTACTTATATGGACAAAAAGAAGCTAAAATAAGACGAACACCATTTAACCTAAAAATTGTATCAACAAGCACATGCAACAAAACTAAAGTAAGGGATCAAATGCATGCCACCAACACTCCAACGGTATAGAAAAACAAAACAAAACAAAATACATCATCATGACTAATTTTGTTTTACATTAATTTGAACTTCATTCCCTTGATCTTTAAATATGATCATTCCTTAAATGTGGTAGAGGAAATAATAGGGTAAGATACTTAGGGTAAAGGAAAGGGTATACAACAACAACAACAACCCAGTATAATCCTACTTAGTGGGGTCTGGGGAGGGTAGTAGACCCCCGTCATCCTTCCCTCCAAGAACTTCCTACCTTGCTCTTGGGGAGACTCGAACTCACAACCTCTCGGTTGGAAAATGAAAGGGTAAATGAAAGGGGAAAATGATATTATTCTTTGAGGGTTAACTTGATTTAAAATTAACCCTTCAATTCTACCTTATGTAAAGATTGCTTCAAGTTTGATATAGAAATATGGAGATTTGAATCTTAATACCAACTTGTTTCTTTTGTTGTATTATAGCAATGTTCTCCTTGGTGATAGTATTCTTTGAGGGTTAACTTGATTTAAAATTAGCAAGAGACTCAATCTCCTATTAAATGTCTCATAGTTAGAAGTTGGTACTGTATAACTGAACTTTTTATCATGACTCTAAGAGTTTGATTAACAGTAGGTCTAGTCAAGTTTGGTTAGATCTTGTATTTTTCTTCCCTGAACCTTAATTGAAGTTGTTGGCAGTCAGTTTTAAATGCTAAAATTGAATTTTATTTGAATATAAAAGAAGTTGGAATGATTTAGACTTGGTAGACATGTAATCAATCTGGGATCTGATGTGTGGTTCATTTAAGCTTGGATATCATGTTAGTTATGTTTGGATAATGCTATGTTAGATTGACAGAATACAGAGATCAAATGCATGCCACCAACACTCCAACGGTATAGAAAAACAAAACAAAACAAAATACATCATCATGACTAATTTTGTTTTACATTAATTTGAACTTCATTCCCTTGATCTTTAAATATGATCATTCCTTAAATGTGGTAGAGGAAATAATAGGGTAAGATACTTAGGGTAAAGGAAAGGGTATACAACAACAACAACAACCCAGTATAATCCTACTTAGTGGGGTCTGGGGAGGGTAGTAGACCCCCGTCATCCTTCCCTCCAAGAACTTCCTACCTTGCTCTTGGGGAGACTCGAACTCACAACCTCTCGGTTGGAAAATGAAAGGGTAAATGAAAGGGGAAAATGATATTGTATAGCCGCTTTCAAAATAGTAGCGGAATACATATATATATATTCTGTATGTTATATTAATCTACACAAATAGGTAATTACTCATTTTACAAGTGTCTACAGTCTAGGGGTGTGCATTCGATTTTACTTATCGATTATCGATTTGTACATATGCTTATCGTTATTGTTTCAATAAGGTTTCGATTTTTTCGATTTTGATAACAAATAATCGATTCGATTTATCGATAAACCGATTCGAATGCACACCCCTAAGAACAACAATGGATGGTAGAAAGTTACTGGCTGTTCGACAACTAACCCGTCTGGCAAAACGGAAGTTGTGGATACTAGATCTGGCCAGAGACTATATTCATGTGTTAACTTTGCGTTGTCAAAGAGAAAACACTCCAACATGAGAAGAATAACCACAAGGTAACAGTCTTAGGAACCTTCTTTATATCTGGTAACCCTTCCCCCCCTCCCCCCCCCCCCTCCCCCAAGGAATCCAACAGTGTCCTTTCCCGCTATACTCCCTAGGTAATTCAAACAGCCAACTTATGGTCGGAAGTGTAGGGTTTTCGTCACTAATCTATTCCTTCACTTGTTAATAGCCACAAAATCTAGCGTACCAAAGCTGCCATTTATGGATAAGCTTACATCTTTTTTTCTTTTCCTATTTTCTTCCACCTTATAAATTTTCTTTCTTACGAGGAAGCAGTTGAAAGAAGAGACCATCTAGAATATCATCCAAAATTTAAAGTAATGTTCCGTCAAGACATGAAGTGAGAAAAAGATATTGATTAAAGGGTCTTAATACGAATCTTAAAGAGAGAAAGGAAGCTGCTTGTGCGAAGGGAATTATCCTTAATAATACCACTAAGAGACAAGTAACATGAAATTCCTTGAACAGTATCACACAAAGACGGCCTTTAGTAGAATTCCAAAAATCTTAGCAAAAAATAAGAATTCACAACTGAAAAAACTAGCCACTGATATCACCTAATAATATTATCTTCATCTTTCCTAATTCATTAGTTTACCACATTGCCGAAAGCTTATATAATACTTCTCTTATTCACTTCCTACCAGACCAGTAACTGTATTTCACCAGATAACTTTCTTCATCTTAACAAACTGTTCAGTTAGCTATTTCCATTTTCCATTTCCATCAAACATTGAAACTAGTTAAACACAACATAAGCAACAAGAAAAGGTAAATTTGCATCCTTTTGAAGAATGCCCTTTTAAATCTTTCTTGGGACCAATGTAACAAAGGGAAAACGAGAGAAGAGTTAAACAATATCCAGTCCTTGTGTTTGGTATGCATAACATAAAGGAGAAGATAATATACAACATAAAACGTCTTTCCAGCAGCCAACAGATATTCTCTCACTCTCTCCAAACAAAGAGCAACTTTTACTGACCTGTTTCGCTTTCTACCAATCCCAAATAGTAACTAATCCTACCCAATTTTTCTTGATTCTCTCTCTTTTCATTATCTCTTCGGTGGTTTTCTTTTACAAGGGTAAGGATCAGTAAAAGTGGAAATAAAAAAAGTAAAAGATGATCAATCAGCTAGTTTCAGTCCAGTCACCAAAAAAAAAGGGAAAAGGAAGTGGTCCTGCAGGCACCGATAGCAATAAAAACCAAGTGACTACTGTCTCATGTGTATCTTTGCATCATACATTAACATCATGATGAAGGAAAAAAGATGCTTCCACATTTCATACCTGACGAAGAACCTTTCTTTGATTTAATGAATACATATTCATGTCCTCTGTAAAGCCATTTTCTTGAATAAAGGAGATGGGTGGAAGAGTACTTTTACTTTCAATGTCAAACACTCTCAGTGTATCCTCATATCCATAATGTTGTAAATACGAGCGAACGATTCTGGAAGTTGAAAACCCGTCAAAAAGAAAAGAAGAAATGCATTTCTAACAGTAATGATTTGCAATGTGCACAAAGAGATTTACACTTGTAACCGAAGTGCTTTAATTACTCCTTTAATTCAACAGTCTAAAAACCTCCGACGCTCCTTTTCTTCATGCTCAGAATTAAAATTCAGCAGAATATGGGGTGAAAATCACTCAAATCTAATTGATGAATAGCTGCACACTCCTGGGAATCCAAATCTCGAATATCTAAACCGCAAACTCATCCTGATATCTAGAAGATTCTCTCACGTAGCTCACGAAAGATATACTACTAGTCTATCACTATTTCATTCATTATCTTTGACTTCGACTATCATGATAAAACATGATTTTGATCTTTCATTTATCGAAGAATTCCACGTGCTGCCTGACTAAGCACATTTAAATCTTTAGTTCCATCATTTCAATTTCCACAATCTTTAGTGAAACCACGTGACTAGTCAAAAAGATCTCTTAAACCATGAATTTAACTTCTCTCTCTCAAAAATGCCAACCCTGCCTTACTACAATTTTGAATCTGAACTGATACATTGGTTTCTCTAAATCTTCACAAAGTGTATGAGATAATTAATTGCCTCACCACGCAACAAATAGCTGTTCCAGACAGATGCTCTAACAATAATGAACAGTGTCTTTTGAACATTTTTCTTCAGTATTTTTTTGCTTTTTTTTTTTTGAAAAAGTAAACAGTATCAGTTTCTTTTGAGCATTAACCTTTTATATAGTTTAGAGAAAATTACAAAATATTTATAGAAACAAAAAATGGAATCTGCTATGAATTTTTGGGTATTTTAGTTGATGACGGAACCTACACATGTTGCCATGTCTGAAACTCACTCAACCCCATATTCCCACCAAAACCTTATGGGAACCATCATTGGATATGTGACAGGGTAAAGATACAGTTGCCAAATACAGATGTTCCATTACAGTTCAATATGCATATATATAGTCAGAAAATATGTTTGTAGAGCAAATGAATCAACATTCTCCTTGTTCTTCCATGCGTTCAAACCTCATTTTTCTACCCATCACTTCAATTCCAAATTGAGACTAAAAAAAATGCACTCCTTTATCTAGAAGAAAATAGATATAATAACTTCAATGTGCTTCATCACCGTCCTACTTCGTTAGTCCATTCTAAAATGCTGTCCACTTTCTTAGATCAAAACTTCTTTCTCTTCACTGTTTATTACTTCCTGAATATTATACTAGGAAAAGAAAATGTAGGACTAGCTTTTTTCTTTTTAAGTTCTAAAATTAAGCCAAATATTAACTTTACTAATAGGACCACATCTCTCTATTTAAAAACTATAACTTTAACTCCCAACCAAACAAAGTGATAACAATAGAACAATGGGGGTGCTTACCCATAACTGGCATTCTGAGGTATAGACAATTTTTCAATAGTTGAATCTTGCTTTGTCCTTTCCTGCGCTTCATATGCCTAACCAAAGAAGGCAAAAACCACAAGGGATTAATGCTAATGTATGCTATCATGCTTTTTATCCACTTATTTTTCTATCAGATTGTCCATTTTTTGGTTTTTTTTTTCGTGGTGGGGGGGGGGGGGGGCTTGTTTTCTCTTATATTTCTCTTTCCTTTTCTTCTATTTTGGATGCAATCTCAGCGTTTTCTTAGTGCTGTTTGTTTTGTGACATCAATAGTACTTATCATTAAAAAACAAAAGTTGCTGCAGACCATAATTTACCCCAAGGCAGAAAGATAAGTGTACAAACATGCACTCGTCTTATCTAAGGCTGATAAAATAGTGGTAAAATCAGCATCTACTGTCTGTTTGAGATTTACTTGAAACGGAAGCACATAGCATTACATGCATAATTAATAGGAGAGAAGACCAACCATATAGCCCAACCAGGGAAGGTAAAACATACAGTTACATCTATTACCTCCAGCTCACGGCACATGGTAAAGCAAAAGGAGAACTATTTAACTTAATAAACAAGAAGAACCTTTACCTTAAGATCAAAGACAAATGGATCCTTCCCGAAGTTGATGGTAACCCTGTGATAGTAAAATTTACAAAGAACTGCAAGAAATCAGAAATGCTTAATTTGATGATGCATACTACTAAGTCGGAGTTTGGACAAACTAACCAAGGATCAATAAAGCTATTGCTGAGAGAATCAACTAGAACAAGCTATAGAACCACAGATCTTTTTTTTTCTTTTTGACTAATCATATTTCATTATTACATGTATATCAAATGTAGTTTGGTAAAAGTATGCACTAAGAAACAATATCTACGGCATGAATTTCCAATTTACAGCCACACACAAGAATAGCGAGATTTTCTTTTTGATAAGGTACAAAATAGCAAGAATTTTCATGCCTAGCAGAGTTCAAATAGCAAGATATAGCTCCAACCCCTCAAAAACTTAGGGACACCCTTTCTTGATGATTTATGTCAAACATGATTTGGTTGTTTTGAGAATTTGATGATGTGAATTTGTAGATAGTGGGGGATGAAGGAATAAGAGATTGTTCTATCACAGTGAAAAAGATATAAATAACTTGAAAGATACTTTTTATTTATTTATTTTTCCCACATTGAGAGCATGATATTTGCACACGACCCAAGCCCATTGAACATATTGTCCGCTTTGGGCCTGGGCCCGCACAGACTTGTCTCTTCGGGCTATGCTACATCGAGCCACAAAAGCGATATACCATGTGAGCTTGTGTCATGCCTTATAAAGCTCTTCACTTCCTCTCTCATTCCAATATGGGATTCGCCTAAGGTGACATGTGCACCCCTTCTTCGGAAGCTTGCCAGCCTAGAAGCCTGCCAGTCCTACCTACTTGACCCGCTCTCATCAGTCCGCCCTCTGTCATGGACATCACATTCACCCACCTTGGGACTCAACATCATCGCCAAGGTTTGCCCCGTTATCTTCTCAAAGATGTGGAATTCGCCTAAACTCAGTTAGCCGTTGAGGTTTGCCCCACCCCGTACTGAGAGAGACTCGGCTCTAATGCCATATTTGTCACGACCCAAGCCCATGGCATGTATTGTCCGCTTTGGTAGCATGCTCAATAATGCTATATACTCAAGACTCTACATATTATTGAACAAGCAACACTCTGTGAAGTGTAGCAAGTTCATTAAAGTCCAATTTTAATAATCAAAGGTAGCATCAAAGAAATGAAACTTTACGATATATTCACGACCTTGTTATATTTAAGAAGGAAAATAGAGAGGATAGGAATGGGGTTAAAGGACTACACTAAAAGCAACATAATTAGAGGATGTGGAGAACAATGGAGAGCCATGGAGAACAAATTGCATCGCGAGTCGGCACAATTTTAATAAAGAGCTATTTTCATACATAAAGTGAATAGGGTTCCAGGTCATCTTATCAATAATTCAGATGACAGCAAACCAGATGCATAGCCCCAAACCAAAAATGACAAAAAAGGAAAAACCAATCCGGAAGCACGACATTTGTAAAGATGAATTTGTAATCTATATGAGATAACAACAACAATAACAACACAACAACAACAACAACAACAACAACAACAACAACAACAAAAAAAAACCCAGTTTGATCCCATAAATGGGGTCTGGGGAGGGTAGTGTGTACGCAGACCTTATCCCTACCTCATAGAGAGTAATCTATATGAGATAAATAATAAATTAAAAACAAATACAAGGTACAGATAATAAGGCTATATCTACATACTCTTCATTTTGGCTGTGCACCGCAACTGTAGGAAATAATGGTCCCTTTACATCCTTGAAAACTGCTCCTACAATAGTTCCATTTTTCCTGGCATTAAAAATATAAAGCACAACTTCCTGAGAATTTTGTATAGGAAAATATTTGAGTCAAAGCAGAGATGCATTTGCTTTAGGAATAAAAGCGATAAGACCACACTCATCCAGAATTATAATGTAAACAGCAAGACTATTTCTATAGACTCAACAAAATTCATCCAGAAATCTAACATGAACATCTTTGTAGAAGAGGTAAAAAACAGATAAATTCTTACGTGAAAAATAGTTCTTGAGAAGCATAATTGATTCCACCGCCAACAGTATCACCTCTTGAGTAAGTCGGGCCAAATGCCTCTCCCTTTCCTTGTCCATGGTAAAGCAGTCCATCATCACCATGATATCCGTAACTGTTTGGATCCCAGCTGACAAACATAGAAAGATAAAAAATAGAGTGAGAATGAAAGACAATGACCGAACAACAAAATGCCACTCCTATGCAATTCTTCTCAGTCTATGTTACATAGACAAATAACCAAGGAGCCACAGATAAGACCAATAATGCTGTGTTAGGCTCCATTAGAATGTGAATAGATTCATTATACATGTCTAGTTAACCGAGTGAAAATAGTTCTAATTTTTACCACTCCATTTAATTTGGCAAAGAATTCACATAATAATGTGGAACATTCTTAATTTTTGTACAATAACTAAGAAACTTACCTTATTTTGTATGAGGCCTCTAGAACTCTAGGTACTTTATCATCAATGAACTAAGACTGTTCTCGCTTCTTTCTCGCGACTCATATGGTGTGAAAGCGAAAGAGTTAAAAGCTTGGGCATCCCACTCTTGTCACGATTCAACAGTAATTCTCATATCATAGCAATTCATTAAAACTCAATAATTGATCAGAATATTATAATTATCAGCAAAGAACCAGGGTTTTCTCCGACTATATTAAAGGTAGCAAGAGGCAAAAGAAACTGAAGTTTGGTCTATGTTCACTAGCAGTACAGTGCTTTCCAAGAGACGGAGCTGGATTTTGTGTTTAAGGGTTCTAGATAATAGAAAAGGCAGATTACTGAGTTATGGATAAATTATTTATGCATATTAAGTGGATTTACTGTGTAGTAAGCACCACTGTAGCTCTGCCCCCACTGCCTTCACTGGCATTAGCCGTTATTGCTAGCCTTTATTATGAAGCTAATTACCCGTTGATGTACATTAATATATTTATGATCATAAAGATTCGTTTTAACTTTGGTTAAAGATAAAGAAATTGCCACTAGATTGATCGATACAAGCTTTCACATTATAATTGAAATTGAAAATGAAATGTAAGAAACACCATTCAAGTAAAAAATAAAAACATTTTATTAAAAACTTTCCATTTCATAAAGAGCAATTCAGTACAAGAACAAGAAAATACCCAGGTTGGCGACGCAATTTAAAGCCAGGGGAAGTGAAACCAATGGAAATTTGGCCCTTAGCACCAGCATTCTTCACAGAAATCTCAAAGTAATAAACGAGGCGTTTACAAGGAGCGGGCCGATTAGCTTGAACAACTCCAACATCATGTCCATGAAGATTCACATTAGGGTAATGGACTGAAAGTTTATCAGGTCCAACAATCGAAAACCCACCGGAACTATTCAAAGTATCCAGCTCCGTAGGTAACTCTTCTTTTTCATCTTCTGGTTCTTCTACTTCCATTAACTGAGTTTTTTCCGGTTCAGCGACTGATTCGGATTTAGAGGCGGCGGATTTGGATTTAAGTCGCCATTGATCCAAGAAGTAGGAACCGATTAGGTCTTGAGTTTCGGAATTGGTGTGAGAAAGACACAGAGTTAAAGATGCATCCATGAATTTTCAGGGAAAATTCGAGAGAAAAGTGAAACCCTGAAAATGAATTAAATTGGAGAAGAAAGAGGAATTCGAGTAAACAGTAATTGGGATCGAATAAAGGTTTTTCTTGAATTAAGGGGAAAGAGGAGCGTTCAATAGTGCGGGGCGTGGTCAAGTCAGAATTAGTTACGAAAAAAGAAAAGAAATTTTTATCTTTCAATTACAGGCGGTGAAAATTGATGATTCGAATGAAACTGAATCAAATCGATAATTAATACTACTTCTCTATAATCTATACATTTTTCTATATACATAATTTACTTATTTTTCATTTCCTCCTTGCGCATTGTATTTGCTTACGATGACCAATTGAATACTGTACCTAGAATTGGATCCTATGGGTAATTATTATTATTATTATTATTATTATTATTATTATTATTATTATTATTATTATTATTGTCATTGTTGTTATTATTATTATTATTATTATTATTATTATTATTATTATTATTGTTGTTGTTGTTGTTGTTGTTATTATTATTATTATTCTTGTTGTTGTTATTGTTATTATTATTTGGTTTACCTTCCAATATTGTTAAAATACCATGGTATAGCCAGTTTTTATAATGGTCAATGAAAAATAGCCAGCGTTTACCAAGTCAACGAAAAATAGTCACTATTTTGCTGAAATAGGGACCGGTCCAGTATAATATACGGGAGTTCTTGTGCATTTGTGTACGAAATCCAGCATATTATGTTGGAGCGGTATACTTTGCTAACTTCTATAAAATTTGCGGGAGACTGGAGCACCGGTGCTCCAAACTCCAGTATATTATACTAGACAATTATACTTGATGGAACTCCAGTAAATTTTACGCGAGTTCAAGCATACTTATGCTGGAACTCCCGTAAAATTTGCGGGCGTATTTTTCCGGATTTTGAACAGTGTTTTCGCTCAGATTTAAAGTGGCTAGATTTCGATAACTTTTGAAACTTGTTGTTTTTCAACGACCAGTGGTAAATCTGACTATTTTTAAATTTCTCGCCTCAATATTCGACATTCATATTGGGGCCCGATCAAATTTAAATTCGCGCCGAAAAATTTTATGTTGGGATAAAATTCTCCCTAACAAAAGCAATTTCGTACTCAAGTTCGAATCCAAAACATCTGTTTTAGGATAAAGCAATACTTATCGGTCAACCACAATCCTGTTTGTTCTAGTATTCTATTTTATAGTGCAAGTCTCTCACATACCAAAGTTCTTGATAGTCAAAGGTCAGTTCATTTGGTTAATTCTCACCAAACATGTATTGACGCTACTGAAATTTTTCCCTGCTATGCGCGGTTATAAAAAGTATTATTTTGAACTTATAAAATGATTATTTCTTAATATTTAAACTCTTGAAATAATACAAATAGTTTTTCCTTTTACGGTAACTACAAAATATCTTCAATTTTTCAAATAGAAATCACTTTGACATATTCACGCTGGGTGGTTTTCTGATGAGTGGCTCATGTATCTTGATTTCTTAATGGCCAGTCTGTGTTAGCACTTAGATGAAAAATACCATGATTTTGTTATAAAAATAGTCCAACTGTAAAGATTCATAGCAAGCAAAATCTAATTAATTAGAAATTATAGTATAGTTGTTTGATATAATTAATAATATAGTCTTTTTACTTTTCGCTTGGTTTAAATATCTTTGAAGTATTATTATCATTATTAGCTTTTTTATAAATCAAATCCTAGACATTGCAACCAGACGTCTTGTTATATTTAAAGTTGGACATTTCTAACGCGAACAATTGAGCAAAAATAAACTTAATACAATATGTGTTTGTGTTTTTCATATATGCACTTTAGCTTTTATAATAGCAACTGTTGTCACTCTAAAACTTTACAATGAAGTAATCAAGTAGCCCTTTTTAGTTTTGATCCTCAAGCTAGGTATTTACGCCCACTTGATCATTGTATTGTTGCATAATTGTTTCGGTTATTGATGTGAATGACATGATGGATTGCTATATACCTAATTTTTGTCCCTTTCATTTATTTATAGCATTCAAATATGTGTTTGTAGTGTTTATCACGTTATTCTTTTCCAATTTTGGATTTTTAATTAACTTTATCTTTTGAGAAAGTTGAGAAGTACAAGAATAGTAGTTTATAATAACAAAGTTGTTGAGAACTTAAAAGAAAACAAATGAAATCATGCCATCTAGCTCTATTGGCTACAACTTTTATACTTTATCTAACTCAAAGATTCTTTCGCATGCATGTACACCTCACAACTCACACACTGTGCATGTAACATAACTTTAATTTGGGTCTGATACAACATTCACTCACAGATTTAAACTCATGATACACACACAATTCACTCGCGCCTAACTCTACCTGCTACCATACATTCACACAGAAATTGATAGAGGAAAAACCCTAGAGCCGCTATCTAGACCCTGTTGCTAATCTTCACTCTCTACTCTAAAAAATCAAGCCACCACTATACAATATTATTGGTCTAAATAATAAAATATTGCAAAGGACAAATCCTACCTCATGTATCTTTCGTGAATTTCCTCATAAGATTCTTTCGTAGTGTCATTTAGATCGGTTGCTTTCCTTTTTCTAGGATTTCAATCTTTGGAACCTAATGGTCTGCCATGTTTTAGGCGTGCTTGATACTAGAAGATTGTCCAATAGGGACATCAATACAGATTGGAACATTCTCTGCGGGGATATGTGATTTTATTATCCTTTTCAAGTCCGTAAATGCGTCTGCCATTTGATTTGCTATTCTTTGCAAATGTCTCAGCTTCATTGTTGAAAAACTCGGCAGTAAATCGTGACTCAAAATTTTAATATTTCATTAAGGATACTATCCAAACAGTAGAATAGAGTATATTCAGGAACGCATTATCTTCTCTACAGAAATCTGCCGTCCATACTACATTTTGGGTCTACCCGTTCTGTCATCTGGTTTATATTTTTTATGTAGCATTCAGACCGAATGAATATAAAATTATGTCGATATTTTCACATATTTTGGGTAGGAGACATCTCTATTTCCCCCGGAAATTTTTAGAATTTCCACTGCTTAAATTTCAATTTAGCTCTGACTGTCAAATAAAATGTAAATACTCATTTTCCTCTCATTGAAATAAATGGGCTTCCGGTTTTGTCGGTACTTAAAATTCTCTTACTGTAATATAGGTGAAGCAAAAGGAGGAAGAACGAATTGATTGATTCTTGGCATGTATTTATAGAATGGTGATCCGGGTGCATACTTAGAATATGTATTTACACGAAGAATGAAAAATTAATCACCCACTTACAGGTTATTTAAGATCTTTTATCAAAATTTAATGTAAAAATACTTTTCAATATGAAACGGACCAAAACATTGAAAAGAAACGGATATGAGTGATTCAATGTAAAAAAAACTTTTCAAGTGAGCCATAAAGGTAGGCGATAACCACATCCATTAAATGCATGTCAAGCTTTTCAGGGACAGCAAAACTACCGAGATAACGGAAAGTTATAGCATCCATAACGGGTGAATATGTCTCTTCATAATCGACACCAGGCCTTTGTGAAAATCCTTGTGCAACAAGGCGTGCCTTATATCTTTGTACCTCGTTTTTCTCATTTCTCTTGCGTACAAAGACCCATTTATAGACAACATGCTTAACACTATTAGGTGTTTGGATTATTAGCCCAAAAACTTCACGTTTTGCAAGTGAATTCAATTCTGATTGGATTGCTTCTTGCCATTTTGGCCAATCAAGTCTTTGTCGACATTCTCCAGCAGATTGAGGTTCAAGATCCCCACTTTCTTTCATAATGCTAGATGCAACATTATATGTAAAGACATAATCCACCACTATATCCACTCGATTAAAATTCGTCTCAATATCGATTGGATTTATTGATAGTTCCTTATTTTCTTGAGTCTCGGGATCAATGGATTCTTCATGAATCTCAAAATTTATTAAATCGTGAATTTCCTCATGAGATTCTTTCGTAGTGTCATTTAGATCATTTGCTTTCCTTTTTCTAGGATTTCAATCTTTGGAACCTAATGGTCTGCCATGTTTTAGGCGTGCTTGATACTAGAAGATTGTCAAATAGGGACATCAATACAGATTGGAACATTCTCTGCGGGGATATGTGATTTTGTTATCCTTTTCAAGTCCGTAAATGCGTCTGCCATTTGATTTGCTATTCTTTGCAAATGGATAATCTTTTGCACCTCTTTTTCACAAATAGAGGCACGTGGATCAAGATGTGATAATGATGGATTTTTCCACAAAATTTTCCGTTTTGTTTCACCAACTTCTCCCCCTAATTTTGGGAAAAGTGTCTCATTGAATCGACGGTCTGCAAATCGTGTAGTAAATAAATCCATTGTCTATGTTTCGAGGTAGCGAATAATGGAGGGCGATTCAAACCCAACATATATTCCTAACCTTCTTTGCGTACCCATTTTGGTGCGATATGGCGGTGCTACAGGCACATATACTGCGCATCCAAAAATTCTTAAATGGGATATATTAGGTTCATGACCCAAAACTAATTGCAACGGGGAATATTTGTGATAATTTATCGGTCTGAGACGAACTAGCATTGCTGCATGCAAAATGGCGTGACCTCAAACAGAAGTGGGCAGCTATTCCTAGCTGTCCGCTGGGTCTTCGAAGTGTAAAACCACTCTACTAGAACGTAATCAAACGCACCTCGCCACTCAACCCGTGGCATTTCTGGCATAACCCATAGCGAAATAGTCCAGAATAATCCAATACAGAGACAATAAGTATAACCCCACATCGCATCCAAGATCTAATATACTAAGCACCAAAAGGTCCGCTCGGGTCCCCAAACCCCGATAGTCACTAAGCAATACTGATCCACACAATCCTCAATCACAACATAGCCTGAATATGAGAACTTCTGATCTCCAACTCCATATAGCACACGAATCATCGTACCACTTCCTTAATCATTTGAAACTGCTCGTGCTGCCTAAGAATTTTATGAACTTCCTTTTAGAACTGAACTATAACTTTACACAAGCAAATCTTTATCCCCACAACATACCACATATACCATATCGTCGTAGGATAACATGAGAACTTCATCTCCCTTCTGAGCCATAGACCACTATGCACTCCACTAGTCAAGAACTTTCCATTGGTCCCAACTAGAAGAAAAATCACTATACAACCCATGCTCTGCATGCCCATAGAAAATATACATCTCCAAACCACAATAAAAACCATCAAGAACTCTTCGAGTTCCCTTTGCACAAAACATACTTGTCAGGACTGAATTCTTCTAACTCGATCAAGATAAGCAAGCCATCAAATTCCAAGAGCATTGCTGCAAAAATTCCTATAAGAACTCATTACCTCGAACACACACCAGGAGTTAATCATGTCCTTACCATACGTACTCGCTCTACTATCAAGCTATCCTTTCCATCTAAATTTCCTTCTGATTCATTTTCAACTTGATACTTCACTTGCTGTAGCACCACAATCCCTCAGCCCAAGTTCACCACACGAGACCTAAGCATAAAACACATTGTCTAAGACTCATAGACCGCTGAATACGCTCTCAGTTATTCCCCGAAGCACCACATCCCAGAATACTTTACTCTACAGAACTTCTACAAATCTAAATTCGTTACCTTTACTTTCCTGATACTAATACATAGAATCTTATAACTAACATAAAAATACAACAAGTCTTGGCCTCTTCTAGTGAAAACTCAGTTTCTAACCATATATACAGCTTTAAAATACCTAATGTTTCCCTGTAGAATCTTGAACACATTAGAACTATTCTCGAGAATCACTCACCCTTGTCTAAACTGAAATTTACCTGACCCAACAAACAGAACCACCCATGCCTTATTGGCACTCTGACATCGTAGAATGAAATCCTCATCCCAACATAACCAAGCAACTTCCTGCTCTATGTACCGAGCATTCTTTACTAACAAAAACTCTAGAAATTCTGTGATTCTCATACCCTATGAGGGATAATATAAACTTTGCCAAAATTTTCCTTTATTCGAGCCATAGTTAATTCACTCGCACGCCTTAAATTAGAACTAACATAGCACCTAACCATGCAATCAACTATTCACAGCAGGCTTCCCCACTTGGCTCGATGCTTTAGATAAAAATACACTCATTAACTCATAACACTCTTACTCTATTGATGCCACAATTCCATGGTGAGATTAAACTCAAATCATATAGAATTTTAACTCTTATGCAAATCTCGCATTCACTCTCCTAACAGATAAGCCCGCTCTCTTAATCTACCCAAATTTGAATTCCAACACATATACTTCATATGTAGTGAGATCTTCTAATAGACAACAGAAGGATCACACAACCTCAGAACACTTCGCAGGAGATAACCCACCTGCTTTGCCACCATCTAACGCTCCTGTATACCTTCCACCGTCATAAACTGTACGGAGTCATTTAGCCTTCCTGAGTCTGAAGTCATACCGCAACATGAAATTTACTATACTCACAACTGGGAAACATGAAAAGATCATTCACAAGCCCATAACTCGGGGCTATACCTCGAATCAAGATGGAATTCTAGCACCTAATAGTTCTTCTATCTGCCAGCAGGCCTTCCTCGTCAATTCTAAGTCATATAGATACATCTCGCAGTACTAACATACTCATCACATAGTTATCCAGTCGTCACTTCCACTAATAGGGACAATGCCGAACATATATGTTCAAAACACTTGCTCACACAATTAGCACCTCGGTGCTCAAGCCATAGCCAGAGGTCCCGCCTCAAGGCCTCCAAACTGGCCCAACAGCAACTTACTGAGATCACATCTCGCCCCTCGATCGGGAAATCACAAGCCATCAAGGACCATATGATATTGAGTGCTCATGCGCGCATGAGAACGTGTTCAAAAGTTACTTTCAAGCCGAATAAAGGACGCACGATAAGAATTCAAAAAGGTGAAGTTTTTCCTAAAGGTTCTGCAACCTCTCGAGGATAAATACAAACGTCTCCATACCAATCCGTGAGACTCTACTAAACCTGCTCATAACTCATGAGACCTATGTAACCTAGGCTATGATACCAACTTGTCACGACCTAAACCTTGATCCGGTCGTGATGGCGCCTCTGGTGAAGACAAGGCCAGCGAACCAACCCATTTGGCCTTTTCAGAATAGTTAATATTAATAAATAGTTTTTGCGTAATTAAATAACCACATTCTAACAAAAAGTTTCTTTATTAAGTGCGGAATACAACCCAAACATTGCCCAAACCGGGGTGTCACAAGTAAGGAGCATCTATTAGAGTGTAAATACAACTACAAGGTATAGAAATGTACAAAAATAGAAATATTGAACAAAAGGGAGAAAAGCGATAATGTGAACGCTGGCAGCCACCTCGCTAATCTCCGAAAACTCTGCCTCTAATAAGCCAAAACCCGCTGCAGGGATAAATACATGCATCTTCACACAAGGTGCAGAGAGTAAAGTGCGTACTCCAACTCAGTGAGTAATAACGGTAAATAACATCTGAGCAGTGAGAAACCACGTATAACAAACCATCCTAATGTATATAGCAGTGTAAAACCCTTTGAGAAAAAGCGGTGAAGCTGGGAAATCTTTAGAAGAACATCTTAGCTAAGTTTAGACGTCTTTTGAAAATGACTTTTTCAACGGTTATGCAAATAAATGCAAAACAAATAGTGCAGATAAACACAGAACTTTGCCCTTCGGTAACAACACTTGATTAACAGATAATGCCAGACAATCAGTTAGATATCACATGAAGTGGCAAGAACAACAGATAATGGCAGACAAATGACATAAAGTAAACATATGGAACAATACTAGCACCGCTTCGGCATGCAGCTCGATCCATATACGCTACGGCGTGCAGCTCGATCCTTATATTTCGTCGACGACGCTCACTGGGGGTGTGCAGACTCCGGGAGGGGCCCTTTACGGCCCAAGCACAATATCAGGCCATCTCATGACATCAAATCTAGGCTTTCGACCTCATGCCAGTATTAGTATAACACTGTTGCGGCGTGCAAGCCGATCCCATAGTATCCTCACAATATAGGCCCTCGACCTCACTCAGTCGAGAAATCACATAAGCCCCTTGGGCATTAGTAAAACAGTAGTTCTCCGCCCAAAAATCATTTAAAATATCATTTTAGTCTCAAAATCTAGTAAAAGTGACTGAGTTTGTAAAAGAGAATTAAACAATAGGACTGAGTACAAGTAATATGTCAAATAGTGGGGAAATAATGATATACATCGCCAAAGGGTTCAAGTAATTGGCACGAAGCCCAAATATGGAAATCATCCCAAATCATGATGATAACAAATAAGTTTTAGTCAAATACGCAGCAAATCCATCAATCGGGATGGACCAAGTCACAATCCCAATTAGTAAACGACCCCACACTCATCATCAAACGTGTGTCTCACCTCAATATAGTACTACGCTATGCAATCCGGGGTTTCAAACCCTCAGGATATCATTTACAATCATTACTCACCTCGAACCAGCAAAATCTCTAGCCCGCGATGCCTTTTCCCCTCAAATCAGCCTCCACACGCATCGAATCTATCCAAAACTAGAACGAATGCGTCAAAATATGCTAAGGGAACAAATACCAAACGAAAACAATCGAATAATATCAAAAATCCCAAAATAGCAAAACCCGAGCCCCGAGCCCACTTCTCAAAACTCAGAAATTTTCAAATCATTAGATTCCTTATTTCCCAATGAGTTCATACATATCAAAAGTTCTTAAATTTGACCTCAAATTGCCCTTCAAATCCCATGTTTAAAATCTAAAAATCGCAAGCCCTAGTTCTTCCATTATTTTTCTTAATTTCCATGAATTTCTAGGTGAATTACACAATATAATCGAGTTTCAAGACCAAAATTCTTACGTCAAGTCGTTTCCCCTTGAATCCCTCTTTAATCTTCACCAAGAAGCTCTCAAAATGACAAACCATGGAGGAAAAATGACCCAAAATCGTAGATGAAATAAATTATAACATTCTGCCCAGCATTGGAATTCCTTATTCGCGAACACGGTCAAACTCTCATGTTCATGATGCACAACTTACCTTGACTAGATTTCCCCTTCTACACGATCGCGAAATAGAACACGCGAACGCGATGCTTTGCCTATGCGAACGCGACAACACATCCGCAAATGCATAGCACAATTCCACTTCAAATCCCCTAGCTCAAATCGTTGTATGGAAACGTGGATAAACCCCTGCAAACGTGATGCACTAAGATCACACCCTCCACGAACACAATGCATGCCTCGTGAACGTGAATGCCAATTTCACTCCTTCCTCTGCTTACTCTTCGTGAACGCAAGGACACTTATGCAAACGCAAAGAGATAAATTGCTGCAACTGCTGAGATCAATTTTTCTGCAACATCTCCACATGGACTATGGTCCGATTAAATACCCGAAACTCACCCGAGGCCCCTGGGACCTCAATCAAAAGCACCAGCACATCCTAGAAGCTCATTCAAACTTGTTCCAATCATCAAAATACCTCAAACAACACCAAATTACACAAAACTCATCTAATTCAAGCATGAGTTTCCAAAAGCTTCTGAAATACACTTTCGATAAGAAACCCGACCAAACGACGTCCGAATGACCTGAAATTTTGCAAAAACATCCCAAATAGAATAAAAATGCTATTACAACTCTCAAAATTCTATTCAAATCTTAGATAAAAATCTCACCTACCAACCGAAAATCGCCAAAATCTCAACTTCGCTGATTCAAGCGAAATTCTAATATGGACCTCCAAGCCCAATTTCGATCATGCTCCTAATTCATACATCACCCAAAGAAGCTAACCAAATCATGAAAATTCCGATCCGAGCTCATATACAAATACGTCATCTCTAGGTCAAACCTTTCAAATTCAAAGTTTTCAACTGAAACTATTCTTTAAAATTCATTCGGATTTTTCTGAAAATAAAAACCTACAATCCATATCAGTCATAATACATTACACTGGGCAAGCCATGCCTGAGAACTGGCGATTAAAGTGAAAAAGCTCAAAACGACCGATCGGATCATTACATAACACTAATTTAATTTATATCAAACATTTCTCTCCATTTCGTGTAGTTATCTCGTGTAACACATTTGTTGGAAAATATTATAGATGGATTGAGGATAACTTGCATTGAAAATTTCCTATTAAGGAATTTTCAATATTCTGCGGCTTACTATAAATAAAGAAAAATATTTATGATAAAAGGAAACATTATTTTAGTTTAAACAATTTATCTTTTTTTTTAGTTGGAAAGATAACTGCACTAAACATAAACATAAATAAAAGTACAGAGGGGGTGATGCTGTTGCATCTATGTTAGAGTTGAAAAGTGTCATATCAATACAAAAATCGTTGCCCCTAGAACTATTACTACTATCCAGTACTCTTATCCTTGGATGAGTTTTAAGTGTTATTAATTTTCCCGTTGCAGGTGCATTGTGTGCATTGTCCTCCGTAGGCGAGTATCTCGGCTTGATCCCTTCGCAAAAAAGATGTTCATAAACTATGGTGGCTTTTCAAAATTGTGGGAGTTCTCGTTGAATCCATAATGCAGCCAACTTTTGCTAACCCATTGGCTACCTCGTTTTCCTCTATGTAGATGTGCATGATAGTAGGATTAAGCAGCTGATTCAGGAGGTTCCTTCAATCATAAATCAAATTATTATAAAGTGGGTGATCTTGTTGTAACATCTTGATTACCTCTGTGGCATCGACATTAATTTTCAGTGGAGTCAAACGATTTGCTTTTGCTAGTTCAAGTCCGTGGAAAAGAGCTTGCCATTCTGTTTGCATGGTTGTAATTACCTGTAGACCCTACAATCTAGTTACCATGGGATTCTCGTATGGCTCCACCTATACCTGCTTTATGGGTTAGTATTATTACAGCCCCGTCCGTGTTTAGTTTGTAGTAGTTTAGTTTAGGAGGAATCCATTTAATTGGTTGTTGTAATTTAGGCTTGGTATATCGAGCAGTAAGATAGGTGAATTCTAGACCATGTTGAGTTAATTAATTAAAAGTAAGTGTTTTTTGCTGCTGTTGAAATTATTATGGTTGCGTTGTATCCAGATGTCACACAAAGTGTATGACAAGAAAGATGTTTGGTTGATTAGATGAGGCATAGTGCCGTGTTTTGTGTGCATAATATTTAGCACCCACTGGCAGGGTGGGGTGTGTTGATTGCGATGATTTATAAACTGTGTTAGTCCTAATTCTTTTCAAATGTGAGCTAAATGTTTGCAATGGAGGAAGGCATGTGTAATGGTATCCTTGTCTGTATGGCACAATTGACATATGTCATTGGGTGTGATGCCTATATGATGGAGATAGTCTTTTTTGAAATATTGTAAAGCCTAAGTATTTTCCAAAATGAGTTCCCTCATGCATATTGAAGCTTTCAAGTATAGAATGTTTTTTTTGTTTGCTAGAGTTTCTAGAAAAGAAATTTTTTAATTTGTGGAAATTGAGTGTTTGTTCTAAGAGCTTAGTGAATATGTTAAGTGTGTCTATGATTGTGGTGAAAATTTTATTTTGTATTGTAGATATGAGTATGTTGTCGTCTGCAAATAAGAGATGGGATAGCGGTGGGCCATCTCTGGAAATTTTTATGGGTTTCCGTGTTAAGTAATCAACAATTTGGAATATATTCCTAGATAGTCTTTCTAAGCACAAGATGACCAAATATGATGATAAGGGGTCTCCTTGATGGATTCCCTTAGTTGGCTGAAAGAATGGAGTTGGGGATCCGTTGATAAGTATAGATATGGTGGAAGTGGTAACACAAGACATGATTAGGGATATTAGGTTATGTGGGAGGTTAAAGTATTGTAATGTAGTATGGAGGAAAGACCTTTCAAGCTTATCAAAAGCTTTTTTAAATATAATTTGATTAACATGTGCCCTATTATACCATTGTTTTTTTCGTTTTAAGTGATTGAGTAATTCTTGGACAATAATAGCGTTGTCTGAGTCCCTTTTCCCTTGTTGGAAGCTGGATTGAGTAGGTCCAATTAGTTTATGGATAAAAGGTTTAAGCCTGTTAACAATTATTTTAGTTATTATTTTGTAAGTTGTGTTACATATACTAATAGGTCAATATTGAGCTATTGTGACATGGTTTTTTACCTTGGGAATTAGGTACAGGTAAGTTGTGTTAATACTGTGTGAGATATTGCATTCTTGGAAAATTTATTTACAACAATCAATTAAGGATGTGTTTACATGGGGTCAATAATGTTGGAAGAGGTAAGGCTGGAGTCCATCAGGACTTGGAGCCTTAAAGGGTTGGAATGAGAATACTGCCTGCTTGATTTCTAGGATTTGTAATGGTTTGGCTAGTTCAAGCTTGTCATCTGGATTTAAAGAACGACTTACTGAAGAATTGTTAGAGATACACATTGTAAAGTAATGTTGAGTGGTAAAGAGTTCAGTATAGTAAATTATTATTGAATTATGGATGTCAATTTGATTAAACATCCAATCACCTACACTATTTTGTAGAGCGTTTATACGGTTATGCCTGCGTCTGTTCAAGGTAGTCATGTGAAAAAAATTAGTATTTGCGTCACCATCATTTAGCCACTGTATTCTACATTTTAATTTCCAAAAATCTTCTTCCTGCCTGAGTAAATCACTGAACTCATTAGTAAGCTTGATTTCTAGGTGTTGAAGATATTGACTCGTGGGATAGTATATTGATTTTTGTATACCATTAATACGGTTTAAGAGCTTCCTTTTTTTTTTCAAGAAAATATTTCCAAAAGAATGTTATTCCAATGAGTTATATTTTCCTTAAAAGCTAGCATGGCTTCCTCTAAAGAGGATGTGTTCAACCAAGAGTTGCAAATTATGTTAATAAGTAAGGTATCTGATGTCTATATTTTTTCAAAACGGAATACTTTGGCTGTTGGAATGATATTTTTTTGTAGTGTCACCAAAATAGGGAAATGATCCGAATAAGTGCGTGTTAAGTGTTGTACTACTGTATCCGGGTAAATGTTTAGCCAGTCATTATTAGCTATGATTCTATCCAATCTTTCTAGTATAGTATTTTCATTTCTACGTTTGTTTGTCCAAGTGTACCTACTACCCTTAAACTAAGATCTAATAGGTTATAATAATGTATGCAATTAGTGAAAGCATCCACTCTTGGTTTATTGGTAGGATTACCTCCTTAGTTTTCATTTTGTCGAGTGCCTTATTAAAGTCCCCCCACTTAGCCAAGGGCCCTTATAGTTACATTTTAAGTTTTCCCATAATACACTACGTGCTTGTACAGTATTAGAAGCGTATATTGAAGAGAATAGTCATTGTGTAGGGTTAGACAATACCTGGACCCTGCAATGAACTTCCTGAGTAGCCACTGTGATTTCATCCATCTGGACCAAATCATCATTCCATAGGAGAGCTATGCCTCCTTAAATTCCTTGGGCCTCTACCTGTGCCATGTTGGAGAAACTAAAATCGTTCTTAAGCACTGTATGATCATGCATGGATGTCTCCAAGAGGACAACTACAGCTGGCTTGTAATTATCCAAGACTGACCTAAACTAGCATCTAAATTCCACATTGTTTAGCCTCTACAGTTCCAAATGATCAAATTTATTATGGGATTGGGGTTGGTTAGTGTATATAGGCTAGCTACATCATTTGTCCCTCCCAGCGACATTTGAGATGTATGTGGTATTGTAGTGTTCCTTTTCATGGTTGGTATGATCACCATGGAGTATTTTCCCTCCCGTGGATCTTGATTTACCCTGAAGTTGATACTACATGCGATGAGATCGAGTGGGAATTTCAATATGAATTTTTTTTGCGAACTATTCTTTGAGGCTATTGAGGTACAACCCCTTGGGCCATATGAATTTTGTGCGAATTTCTGACATTCCTCCATTATTTGAGCTAATTCCAGCCTTGTTTGCTCTCCTAGTTCGTTGGGCGATCGAGGTGGAGTCATTATAGGATTGAGTAGAGGAGAGAGGGGTGCTTGTGTGCTGGTTGGTGACAAACTCATCTCTGGAGGGGGAAAGGTGTTTATGTGTTGAAACCAATGAGCATATAGGGTGCCCATGTAGTGTTGGGGGTAGAAGGGAAGTGTCCTTATTACCTGATGGAAGCTTTAGAGAGGAGGATTGATTGTGTGTTCCCAAGGTGAGTGGTTGAGGTCATTGCCCTTGTCTGGTTCAACTAGGAGGGTGTGATGCTAGATCATTGAGTTTGAGCGAATGCCTGCATTTCCCAGCCTTGACCCCTCTAGGACAATCTCCGCTAAGTGTGTGGGGTTCTGAACTAGTAGGATGATCTCTTGGTTGTTTAGTTCCATGGTGAAGATGATGGAGTAACCTTGAAGCCCCATGTCCAGCCATGCTTAGAGAGGGTACTCCACTGGTGGTGTTTGGGATGTGTATATCAATGGCTTGGTTGGATTGGGTGGGGAGGACTATTCATGACCAGTCATGAAAAATGGAACTGTTGGTGGTGTAGTTGATGAGTTTGGTTGAAGGTGGTGTACCAGGGTCATATCACGATTTTCCAAGTTAGGAGTGATGTTTATATGTTGGTCTGTGAGGGATGGTTTTTCTACGTCTATGGTTGTGGATGTATGGTAAGCCACAATATTAGTTAATAGCGTAGAGGGTTGCTTAGGATTAGGTTTTAGGTTTGATAATTGAATTTCACGTGGAGTGATATGATGGCTGGGCAGGGGAGATATAGAACAGGGTAGTTTAGTGGAGGAAGGTAAAGCTGTGGTTGGCTTGTTGGAGGCGGTGGGCAGAGATACAGATTTGAGGTGGTCGGAGATAGATTGTGTGGATTTAGGTTGGATTATGTCTGTATGGATGGCGGACGTGTCTTGTGTAGAAGTAGTTGTGGAGTGGTTTGGGCCAGCTGGAGGTATTAACATGGAAAGAGAGTTGCGGCCATTAGGATTAGTTGTTGGTTTGTTGTGTGTTACTTGGTCCGTAATATTATGGGGGAGTATTTGTCTTTGTTTAAAGACTTAGTTGTCGTATTTGTATTGATATTAATTAAACAATTGTTAACGAAAGTGTTAATGTATCATCATATTTGTGTTAGTTTCTATTGGGTTGTGCTCCATTGGGTTGTCTTTCATGGGCTTTGGGCTTGAGTCAGTCGTCCTTTGGATTGCTAGTGGCCCATGTCCTTGATGCCTATGTTGTTCTATAGAGTCTAATTGTGATAGTTTAGCAAAAATATTAACATCCACTATTGGATTAGGGTTCAAAGAAATACATGGTCTTACCTTAGCGATTGGCGTGGCCTCTTTCATGAGAGTGCATGTGTGTACTGGCTGTGATGGAGATGTGGATCATTCTAAAGGTCGGTGTATGTGTGATTTGTTGTGGTTGGGAGTGGTTTTCTTGGGGAAGCTCACAGTTTCCACTCTGAATCTGTTTGAGGGGGAGTAGGTTTTGGAGGGTCGTCTTGGGACGTAGAGGCTTGTGATTTATTTATAGAGTTCATAGGTAGAGTTTGGGAGTATTGGAAGCTCCAACTAGTGTGGCCAAACCTACCACATCTGGTGCAGAGGGGGTTGATCCCTTCAAAGAGGAGGACTTGTTTGTGCGTGCCTAGGTGGACGTGTGTTTTAAGAGGTTTTTCCAAAGGCACCTTGATTAATATGCATGCCTACCTTCCTCTGGTAGTGGAAGTGGTACAAGTATCCACTTTTAAGAGCTTACCTATTTTGTTTCCTATTTTTTGTAGGATTTGGTAGTCATAAAAATTGGTAGGTAGTTCAGGTAAATGTACCCAAAGTGCATCATATGTTTGTTGGGCATTAGGGGCAATAAACTTTGGTTCTCAGCAACGGACATATATGAAGTGGTTCAAGATAAACCAAGGCCCTTCGTGAAGTGCCTTATGTATATTTTCCTTATTGCGGAACTTGATTAGGAAGAAATTACACCCCAAATTTATGAGATTTATTTCCTCTATTCGTTGCCAAGTGTTTGTTAATTAATTTTTTAGCAGTTGGTGCCTCACGGTTCGACCAAAAACCAAGATGATAATAGAGTTCTTCCAATGCATGTATAGTCGTGCTTTTTCCTCCGCTGTTAGGGGAATGAAGTCATTGAAATCGTATTCATTGTTTGTTTCGTTCGTCAAATCAACCTCAGTGTTGATAGCTTGTGTTTTTGAAATGTAAGTTGGTAATGCTGATTTGGATGTATGTATTTCCAAAAAGGATTTGGGTTGTGGAGGATGCAGGTGACTCAATTTGCATTTGGTTTGGTATTGGTGGATCCATGGCTATGGTGAGGGGGTAGGATAGTTAGGAAGCTTGAGAGGAGAGAGCATCACTGTATTTTCCAAGTTGAGGTCCAATGTTTAAACAATTTGTCAACTTTTGATGCATGAAATTTTAACAAAGAATTGGTGAATTTATCACTTCAGTAAACTAGAACAAATATCTCTACTGAAATTGTTTGGATAACGTTTGTAAAATAAGTAGAAGGTTAAATTTTCAAAAAGTAAAGATATTATATTACATAAATTCAGTCTGGCAATATTCAGAACAGCTCCAAAGATGTAACTTTAAATAGAAAATAAAAAATTAAATCAATGATCAAAATACCAAAAGGAAATAAGCTATATATTGACATTTTTTCAGCTAATGAAAGGAGATTTAATATGATTAAAGGAAAACTCGTCTCCTCCAAGCTCTCAGCTCACGTTAGCTAAACGTGCACCGAATGTGGCTGCGATGGCTAGGGGCGAGGTTTTAGGAAGAGAAAGACAAAAAAAAGGTTCCTATGACACCGGTCTCTAACATTAGAAGCTCAATTAGCAGTAAATTGAAGGCTGGACAGGACATGCAAACACCACAGCAACACGGAGGAGTAGAAGCAGGAAAGGGTGAAATTAATTCATCGAATAGCTCAGAGACAAGAAGAAAGCTGACTATAAGCACATAAACTCAAGATAAGCAAAGTGAGATGATAGGTACTGCTGGAGATGAAGGAAATTCCTATGGAACAGTAATAGAGATGGCGACGCAGGACATACATAAGGAACTTGGAAAAGAGACTACAACTGAACAAAGAGATGAGCCTATTGGACCTAGAAAAAATGTAAATCTAGAGCCTAAAGAGGTGAATCCTACAGATCGAAGACCAGAGCACAAAAATGTGGTCCAATAGGCAAACTGTGGTGCAACTTGAGATGCAAGATGTGAAGGAAGTAGAAGAGAGGTGGAGTGCCGCGATGAAAGCTTTTATTGTGGGTGAAACTCCAGGATATAATGCTATGAGAAGGTATATAACTCAACAATGCATGATAATTGTCACAGTCCGGATTTTCCGCCCTCGGGAGTCGTGATGGCGCCTACTTGCAGAAGCTAGGCAAGCCACGGAATACAGAATAATCGATCTCCTTCATTTAAATCCTTTTAACTAGTTGAATTAACAAGTGATCTACATGTAAATAACAGTGAAAGGTGAAATTAAACGGACGGCTGATATTAATGTAATGCGAAAACAGTACGAAAATGCCAACATATGTCTTTACCTAGAAACTGATATCACAACATTCTCAGACTGTCTATTAATACTGTTGATACCTAATTTTTCTCTATATATTTTATACTCAAAATATTCTAAAAAATAACATATATAAGTATCCACAAAGGTTTTAGTATTTTTCCCCATTTTTAAAGAATTTTTTAATCAATTTATGACTTATTTTTCCACTATAAAATCCAATTATTATTCCCAAAATTTGCTATTTTGATAAATAATTTATTTTATTCTCTCATTTACACAAAAATATAATTTACGTAATTTTACAAGTTCATTTGGCATTTCTAAACTAAAATTGCATTAAATTGTAATTTTAGCCTATTTCTCGATTTAATAGTATTTGTTAACCATAAAATTTATTTTATTATTTTTAAATTAATATTTATGCTTTGTTATTAACTCAGTAATTTTAATTGGATTTTTAAACATCATTTGCTTATTTACAAAATTCAAATTAGGGGGAAATTGATTATTTAAGTTATGGTCGTTTTTATTTAAATTATAGACTTAATTTCAACCTCAATTACAATGCTCAATTCATCAAATAACATGTCCCATATCCAATTAAAATAACCCGCCCGAAATCCCCCTTTCAATCAGGACCGTTGATTATTTAGATCTACAGCCCACGTTAACCCTTCCCTTAATTAATCCAGCTACACCCCTAACCCTAATCATTTTACACATTCAGCTGCCCTTGTATCCCGCTCATCTCTCAAACGCTCCAAGCCCCCCTGAAACCCTAGCTGCCTCCGGTTCCTTTCTGACCTCTCTCCACCGAAGACCATGGCTTTCGATGCTTCATGCTACCTGTACTCACCCCTCAATCCCTTCTACGACCCTTTTGTTCGAGGATTGAAATCCTATTGTGAACACCACTGTCTCAGAGGTCCACCGAATTGAGTTCTACGACCATGTCCGGTCAATATCCGGCGAGTCTAAATATTGAAAGTCTGTTATCGACTCAAAACCAGTCCGTTCCAAGCTTTCTTGTTCTCTAGGTTTCTCTCTTAAACCCGAAAATCTTTAAAGTTTTTCTTTATTTTCTATGTTTTTCGTCACGATCTACTTTAAATCTAAGTTATTTTCTAAAGCTTCAAAGCATTTTCCAATTTTTACCAATTTTATTTTTGTCGAACTGTTTATCTTTCTAAAACTAGGGTTTTTCCGATTGTTCTATTTTTTAACTGCTCTATTGTGATTTCTTTATTTTGTGCTGTGACTTGTGAACGTTTTACCCATGATTCCTTGTAATTTTCTCTTTACCTAGGGTTTTCTAGTGACCCTCTACTGTACTTTTCTTTTCATGAGTATCTGTGTTCTTTCCGAGTTTGGCTATCTGAGTATTTTTACTTTTTTCCTTACATTTTCGAAATGTGAGTGTTGAAGCACCCTTTTTCAAAAAGCGAAATCGGGTTTTACGATATTATGGACAAAGCAACTCTCATTCCCGTTTGGGAATTGTGTTATGGAATTTGAAGAGTTGCCACCTAACGATTATAGTGCATTAGGACACTTTAAAAGATGAGAGGAGTATTTTGAAAGAAAACCAGAGTTCGAGTAAGGGCTTGAGATTATCTAGAGGAGAAGGTGTTAGGCACCCATCAAGATCCACTAGTGTGGTTCCCGGCCTTGCTATTGTGACTTTATGAAGAGATGAAGCAAGTAGACAGATAAGATTCACATATAAACATTTGGACAACTTAGGAATTTTGAAAAGGGAAAGGCATAAGTTAAATAAAGTAGAAGAGAGAATGGATTGGAAAAGAAAGCATTACTTTAGGAAAACGTTTAAATAAAGCAAGCAAAGGAAAAGGGGTCCTAGGTTTGACTACAATATGGATCACATCGGTGCAATACCCCGCACACATTCTTCAGAGAGGGATCGCATATGGTATTAGCGCACCATTCATCATCTCCATATTCTACCCTTCCTGTCCCGTTAAGGTATTTAAAACGTTGGTATCGTTTACTTATTGCATGTTAATACCCGTCCCAAGCTGTTAGTCCTAGGGCATTAGGACTTCTAATCCTAAGAGGGGGGAGAGAGATATAGGATATATATGGAGTTTTCAAAGGTAAAAATACTAGAACAACAAGCAAGACAAATAGAACATAAGAGGTATGCAAATAAGACGGTCAAAGGCTCAGATAAAACCCGATAACATAACAACAACTAGTTTAGCATGACTTCAAATACTGATTTGGTCCTTAAAAGAGGTTAGAAGAGCGGACAGATTAGTTTAACACATAAAAAGTTGGATAGAAAATCTACTTCGAGCTCCCTGGGCCCGTTCTAGGAATTGACAGTTTATTTTTCCGAAAATCAGTTAATCTTTGAGAACATTAGTTTCAGACATAGGTCTGTTGAAAAGAGAGTTGAAGTTGCAGCAAGGTTTAGAAATGGCTTACAATTTAGCCGGATTGTTTGAGTAAAAAGGATGGAAGTAGAAAGTTTTCAAAGTACCTTAAAATATTAAACTTAGGCAGACAAAGTAGTTCAAAACCGCAGACTTAGTAGAGTAGTGTAAAAGGGTAGATCTGGGCCCGATTTAAAAGTTAACTAATTTGGGACAACTGCACCGAAACGTTTTAAGCACTGGGGGAATTTGGACCTTATAACATGCACATTGACCCTTTTTGTTACTGCTTTACACGTTTTGGTCGACCTGCTGTTTGCCTAGAGTTTTACAGTTCCTATAGGCATGTCTTTCTAGGCGAGATGCAATGTTGAAAACTTATTAGCATGGTTTCTATATGAGATATGACATTAAACTTATAGGCATGGTTTCTATATGAGATGTGATAATGCAAGCCCTATAGTCATGGTTTCTATCATGAGATTGATGCAATAATGAAAAGCCTTATAGACATGGTATCTATATGATATTGTGAAATAATGTAAAGCCTTATAGACATGGTATCTATATGATATTAATGCAATAATGTAATTATAGACATGGTATCTATATGATATTAATGCAATAATGTAAAGCCTTATAGACATGGTATCTATAGGCATGATTTCTACCATTAATTGATGCAAGAAAGTAAACCCCTCCCATATGCCCTTTCACTATATCCCCGAGTTCTTTTTACACAAATTTATTTACAAAATCTGGACAGAAAAAATGATAAAGGAAATAAGCTAAATACATCAACAATTACAACAGGCCCGAAGAAGCTCAAAGCAGCTTTGTTGTCCAACATATTCCTTTTACCAAATCCTGGCTCCCAAATCCGAGGCTTTCTCTTTAGAGTGTTACAAAGTTCCAAAGGCTTTTCAACGAAACCCAGACAATGCTTACACCCCAAGAAATTAGAGTAGTGCAAGTGTGGAATTACCAGCCCTAAGGCATCCAAGTTCAGAGGAGACTCCAGGGTCCTTAAGCATGACTTACCAAAGGGGGGTAGGACTTAAAGAACTAGGAATAAGTGTAAAAGTGAGGAATTAGAGGAAGACCAATGCAAGAGGTGGTCATACCTAGCCATGAAGTGAGATTGGAACACCCCTAACCTCTTACATGGTTCAACAGGCAAGAGCAGACTAGCAAAAAAGTCAGACTAGGGACTATATGGTGATTAGGGCACCAACAGGCATGTGTCAAGGCTCAAACACATAGTATGGGGGATAGGGAATGGGATTACTTTGAGTCAGGTTGATAAGAACCTTAGTTCTAATCTAGGAGTGGCAATATGGTGCCACCCTAGTCCAAAACACACTCATATGCAAACAGGGGTTAAGGGAAGGGTGTATCACATAAGAATACTTGAAAGAACGTGACTAAATTAAAGGGATTCAAGGGAAAGGGGTGTACATGAACTTAAACCATAATATGAACAATAAATAGACAAGGGAAAGGGTAAAAATGGGGTTAAGCAAGCCGAACTTAAACTGAAATCATGAACAGACAAGGGAAAGGGGGAAGGGGGTTAAGCATGCAATAACTTAACTAAACATAAACAGGCAAAGGAAAAGGGTTAAGCAAACATGTAATTAGGAGGTTGATAATATAAATTAAGAGCCTACCAGTTGCACACTTGAATAACAAAGCAAGTATGGTAGATGGATCCCTATAGTTAGCTTTGGCTTTCAGCCGGCTAATTCCAACAATAGAGCAAGTAACTGAGAAGAACAAAAGAGAAGAGAGAGTTTTAAGTGAGTAAACGTAGAGTAGTTCGTGTATCTATGTGTGTGTCTAAGTGAGAAAAGCTGAAGGCTATTTATAGTTTGAAAAATAAGTAGTACTAAGGCAAGAAAATATCCATCAGTATCAA
Source organism: Nicotiana benthamiana (assembly GCA_034376525.1). NCBI lineage: Eukaryota > Viridiplantae > Streptophyta > Magnoliopsida > Solanales > Solanaceae > Nicotiana > Nicotiana benthamiana. The sequence goes on from CM067340.1 coordinate 117,209,540, forward strand.
TTACAACGAATTAGTGAAAAGGTTCCCTTCAATTAAGGAACCGGGCTTGAGGTAAATAAACCTTAGTTTATTTTTGGAAAGAAAATCAAGTACCTATCACGACATATAGGGCAAATACGTGTAAAGAGTTTTGAAATTCACACGGGTAAACACATAAGGCAAGTTAATCACCTAGAAAATCAAGGAATTGAGATACTAGCTTATTTTGAATTTAGTGTCCCAATTAGAGTATCAAACAAGCTGTACGAAATCAATTTTCCCAAATTAGGATTATTTAGAAAAGGGGGAGAATGTGACTATATAAAATGATGCACATATTCGCACATGAAAACTGGAATTATAGAACAAATCATGTAGCAGAAACACATAAGAAGGAAATTAGAGGCGGCTAGGGTTTAACATGAAGCAAGTAATCACACAGAGAGAAGCATAAAACCCTTTAAACTTATGGTTTTCGTCACATATTGAGCATAATGAAGAACATAGATGAAGATGAACAAAAGCAGAACAACATAATGAAGAGCAAAGAACATATTAACTCGAAACCCTAGAAAATAACCCAGTAAAGTAAAAAATTCCTCAGAGCCATAGTAGAAAGTACTCAAAATCACAGTATGAACTAGAGGAGAACACACAATATAGTAGATAAAGCGAAGAAATAAAAAAATTTAGAGAAATCAGAGAAACCCTAAATTTTAAGAAGGCGAAAGTTTGAAAACAAAAAAATAGGCAAAGAAAAAGTGAGAAATACTTTAACTTTTTTAGAGAATAACTAGGATTTGGAGAAGATCATAAAGATAAACACAGAGAAACACCTCAAAAATTAGGGTTTCAGAGAATGATCTCTAGATAGAGAGAAAGCTTGGAACAGACCAGTCTGAGTCAACAAAGGACTCATAGCCTTAAGGCTTGCCAGAGAAAGGCCGGATACGGCTACAGAACTCACATCGGAGGGCCTATGGTCCAATAACCTTCAAGATAGGGTTCCGATCTTCGAACCGAAGAGCCATGGGAGGTGAGGAGTGGTGGATATAGATGTTTTGGGGCTTGAACGACCATAGACGCCGGTGAAACGGAGCCGAAATAGACTAGGGTTCAGAAGGGCTAGATAGCATTTGGGGATACAAGGGCGGCTGAGTTTGCAAAGTGATTAGGGTTAGGGGGTATTTGGGGGTTCATTATGGTAGGTTTGATGTGGACCGTTGATCTGTGTGATCAACGACCATGATTAAAAGGAAAGATGGGGCGGGTTAGTTTAGGAAGGTTTGGGTCGGGTAAGTTTACATTGGGTCATGTAATTGGGGGGGGGGGGTTAATTTGGGGATGGAATTTGGGCTAAAATTGAAATAACTAGGGCTATGATTTAAATAGCTATTTTCCCAAATTTAATTTTATAAAAAATAGTAAATGTCATTATAAAAATCCAATTAAAATAGTGAGTTAATAAAATATATACGGGTATTAATTAAAAATATTGGAAACGATTTTATACTTATTAAATCGAGAAATGGGCTAAAATTGCAATCTAATGTAATTTTAATTTAGAAATACCTAATGACCTGGTAAAATTCTATAAAAATTATATTAATTATATTTTTATGTAAGTAAGAGAATAAAATAGATTACTTATCAATATAACAAGATTTGGAACTAAATATTGGATTTTATATTGCAAAATAAGTCGTAAATTGATTTTAAAATCCTTGAAAAAATGTAGAAAAATACCAAGATCTTTGTGGATGCTTATATATGCATCTACATGCTATTTTGGTAATATTTTGAGTATAGAAATACATGAGAAAAAATTGGGTTTCAACAGCTGCCCCTCTTTACCCGAGGAGGATGAAAGAGTTGTCGGGTAAAGACAAGATGACCAATTTTGACCGAAAATGACGATTGTAAGAGAACTTTTACCACGCTCTATCTTCTGAGCTGCCTACATATCCCTGATTTTACAGGAATCAGGCCGTATGTAGTTCAGGAACCATTGGCGGGATATGGTAATGAAAATTTGGAAAAGGAGGACGCAACGGGGTTTGAGATTTGTCAAGGGTTCGGAGATCGGACGGGCTGCGAAGACCTGGAGAGGGACCGCTCCTACTGAGGTGGCCGTGCCAGCCGGTGTACCTGCAAATAAATGATGTGCATATATATTGCATAATTTAAACATGATGCAAGTTCCCTTTGGATCATGAATGTTGTCTTCAGACGATTAGGATGGCGTCCTCAGACTATGACGTCCTGGGCTATGCGGAGCATGGAAGTAAAGATTTTCAAGCCATGAAATGGTGTTCTCGGGCTATGCAGATAGTGACTCTAAACTATGACGCCTTTGAATAAGTTGGCGATATTTCAGCGCATGAAAAGGTGGCAATATTTCAGCCGAATGAAAGCTAGGGGTGGCAATCTTTCAACCGAGCAGGAATTTAAAATGCAAGGCGGCGATATTTCATCCAAATGAAATAGGGTGACGATCTTTCAGTCATATGTAAAATAAAAGAGGTTGAGCTTAACCTCGGAAGGCAGAGAATAGCCTTATGCAAAATGGAGACAGAGATTAGTCTCGAAAGGCAGAAAATAGCCTTATGCAAGACGGAGGTAGAGCTTAACCTCGAAAGGCAGAGAATAGCCTTATGAAAAATGCAGATGGAGATAGGGCTTAGTCTGGAAAGGCAGAAGATAGCCTTATGTAGGATGGAGGTAGAGCTTAACCTTGGAAAGCAGAGAATAACCTTATGCAAAATGCAGATGGAGACATGACTTAGTCTCGAAAGGCAGAAGATAGCCTTATGGAGGATGGAGGTAGAGCTTAACCTAGAAAGGCAGAGAATAGCCTTATGCAATGCAAAAATGCAGATGGAGAAAGAGCTTAGTCTCGAAAGGTAGAAAATAGCCTTATGCAGGATGGAGGTAGAGCTTAACCTCGGAAGGCAAAGAATAGCCTTATGCAATGCAGAAATATAAATGAGAGGATGGTGGTGATTTTCTTAGCTGGTAGATGATTGCGATATCATGATTGCTAGGGAAGTGTTGAATGTAGATAGTAAACCTTTGCGAAGTATGTAGTGGTTTCGGGAATTTCAGTTTTTGTAAAGCACATGCATCACCTATTTGTATTCTGAATTCCTTCATCCAAAGAAAAATTATGAGTTCTGTAAAGGGGGAGGTTAGTTCGCATCCCTCGGCTCGTGGCATCTTGTACCATTCGTGGTAGCATTACTGAACGATAATGATACAAATGTTTTTATGCAAATTTTGGCAATCATGATGCAAATGTATATATGTAAGTAGAGAAAAGATAGTTTTGTTTTATGATGAACCACAACTGCAACGTGGTTCAAGGCACGACAACCTTGCTGGCTCCGGAATTTGAGGGTCTTCCTCAAAGTTCTACCCTAGTTTACTCGGCTGGCGCTGTTGACGGTGGTGCTGAATGACTGAAAACGGATCAACCTCGGAATTTTGAGGGTCCTTCTCAAAATTCTACCCCAGTTTACTAGGTTGATGCTGATGAGGAAACTAACAATCTGACTTCGGAATTTTGAGGGTCCTCCTCAAAATTCTGCCCCAATTCCAAATGCGGGGGGGGGGGGGGGGGGGGGGGGTAATGGAATTTTATTAAAGATGTGACCGAACCCATAGGGCTGTCTACATATACCCTCTTAAGCGGGAATCAGGTCAGGCGTAGTTCAAATTACATCATAAAGAAAGGAATACAATCAAATGTAGTATCTCTTCACTGCATCTGAGTTGATCGGTTTTGGCCAAACTTCTCCGTCCATTTCTGCGAGAATAAGGGCTCCTCCATTTAGAACCCGGTGAACCATTTATGGACCTTGCCACTTGGTTGAGAATTTCCCTTTGGCTTCATCTTGATATGGGAATATCTTCTTTAACACCAGTTGTCCCGGTGTGAACTTCCTTGGTTGAACTCTCTTGTTGAATGCTATGGACATTCTGTTCGGTATAGCTGACCGTGGCAAACCGCATTCATTCTCTTTCAATCTATAATGGCTAACTGCTCGTAGCGACCCTTGACCCATTCTCCGTCATCTAGCTCCGCCTTTTGTATGAATCTTAAGGATGGAATTTCTACCTCAGTGGGAATGACCGCCTCTGTATCGTAAACCAACATGTAGGGAGTTGCCCCGGTTGATGTGCGAACCGTAGTACGATAACCCAATAAAGCAAATGACAACTTCTCATGCCACTGCTTGTGCCTTTCGATCATTTTCATTAATATTTTCTTGATGTTTTTGTTGGCTGCTTCCACGGATCCATTCATCTGAGGTCTATAAGCTGTAGAATTTTTGTGCCTGATCCTGAAAGTTTCGCACATCGCTCTCATCAAGTCGTTGTTGAGATTGGAACCATTGCCAGTGATGATTGATTCTGGAATCCTGAACCGATAGACAATACGATCTCAGACAAAGTCTGCCACGACTTTCTTGGTTACTGCTTTGTATGAGGCTGCTTCAACCCATTTAATGAAGTAATCAATTGCCAATAAGATGAAGTTGTGTCCATTTGATGTGGCAGGCTTGATTGGTCCAATAACATCCATTCCCCAGGCGGTGAATAGTCACTGTGATCTCGTTGCAGTGAGCTCGTTTAGAGGTACCTTTATCATATCTGCATGTATCTGATAGCGGTGACGCTTTTGGACATACTGAATGCAGTCCGTCTCCATAGTCATGCAGAAATATCCTGCTCGGAGTATCTTCTTTGCTAGAAAAAAACCGTTCATGTGTGGCCCACAAGTCACTGAGTTCTTTCCTCCTATAACTTGGTTGCTTCTGTCGCATCGACACACCTCAATAGTCCTAAATCAGGAGTCCTCCTATGCAGGATTCCTCCGCTGTGAAAAAAATTGTTGGACAACCTTCGAAGAGTGTGCTTCTGAGTAGCATTAGCAAGCTCCGGATATTCTCCTGTTGTTAGGTACTCTTTGATGTCGTGGAACCAGGGGTTTTCGTCGGTTTCCTCCTCGACGCGGGCACAATATGCTGGTTAATCATGAACCTTGATATGGATAGGGTCGATGAAGATTGTATCTGGATGCTGAACATGGATGATAAAGTGGCAAGCAGATCTGCAAAATCATTCTGCATTCTTAAAACATGCTGGAATTCCGTCTTTCTGAATCTCTTCCTCAACTCCTGTATGTGATGATGATAAGGGAGTATCTTAGAATTCTTTGTAGCCCATTCTTCTCGAACCTGATGTATGAGCAGGTCCGAATCTCCAATCACTAGCAGCTCCTGAATGTTCATATCAATGGCTAGTTTAAGCCCTAATATGTAGGCTTCATACTCGGCCATATTATTGGTGCATTGGAACCTGAGTTTGGCGGATAACGGGTAATGTTGACCGGTTTCTGATACCAGGACTGCTCCGATACCAAGTCTTTTGAAATTTGCGGCTCCGTCGAAAAACATCCTACAACTATCATAGGATTCTACAATATCTTCTCCTATGAAAGCTACTTCCTCATCGGGAAAATATGTATTCAATGGTTCGTACTCCCCTCCTACTGGATTTTCTGCGATATGGTATGCCAAAGCCTGTCCTTTAACTGCCTTCTGGGTGACATAGACAATGTCGAATTCACTCTACAAAATTTTCCACTTGGCGAGCTTGCCAATGGACATGGGCTTATGAAAAATATACTTTAGAGGATCCATCCTTGATATAAGGTAGGTAGTGTAAGCACAAAAATAATGCCTCAATTTCTGAGCTACTCAGGTCAAAGCACAACAGGTGCATTCTAGCAAGGAATACCAAGCCCCATACGGGGTAAATTTCTTGCTGAGGTAGTAAATAGCTTGCTCCTTTCTCCCTATCTCATCATGTTGTCCCAAAACACAACCAAATGCTCCATCCAAAACTGCGAGATAGAGCAATAAAGGCCTCCCAAGCTAAGGCGGAACCAGGACCGGAGGCATAGACAAGTATTCCTTGATCCTGTCAAAAGCCTTTTGACATTCATCGGTCCATTTGGTGGCGGCGTCCTTCTTCAGCATCTTGAAGATAGGTTCGCAGATGAAGGTAGACTGAGCTATGAACCGGCTGATATAGTTGAGTCTCCCCAGGAAACTCATTACCTCTTTCTTGTTTTTCGGCGGTGGCAACTCTTGAATAGATTTGAGTTTTGACGGATCCAGCTCTACTTCTCGGCGGCTAAAGATGAAACCCAAAAACTTTCCCATAGGGACCCCAAATGCACACTTAGCGGGATTCAATATCAAGTTATACCTCCTTAGTCTGTTGAAAACCTTTCGGAGGTCCTCCATATGATATGTAGCCTTCCTGGACTTGATGATGATGTCGTCCACATATACCTCAATCTCCTTATGTATCATGTCATTAAAGAGGGTAGTCATGGCCCTCATATAAGTGGCTCTCGCATTCTTCAATCCGAATGGAATCATTCTATAGCAATACATTCCCCATGGCGTGATAAACGCCGTTTTCTCTGCATCTTCTTCGTCCATCCATATCGGATGGTACCCCGCAAAGCAATCGACGAATGACTGCAACTCATGTTTGGCGCAGTTCGATCAGAATGTATATGTTTTGCAAGGGGAAATCGTCTTTGGGACTAGCCCGGTTGAGATCCAGGTAGTCGACACAGACTCTGACTTTCCCATTCTTCTTTGGTACTGGCACGATGTTAGCTAACCAGGTTGGGTACTCTACCACTTGAAGAACTCTGGCTTTGACCTTCTTGGTGACCTCGTCTTTGATTTTTAAACTCATATCTGGCTTGAATTTTCTGAGCTTCTGTTTTACCAGCAGACATGCAGGGTCTGTCGGCTACTTGTGCGCGACGATGGATGTGCTGAGACTAGTCATATCGTCGTAAGACCATGCAAAGATATCCTCATATTCTCTTAAGAACTCCTTATATTCCTCTTTTTCTGTCTGTGATAAGTGCACACTGATGCACGTTTCTTTGACAAATTGACAACCTCGATTTCATCCAAGTTGGATTTAGGCCTATTCTAAAAATTCTCGGCCTCTCTGACAACCTCTTCTGGTATATAATCTTCCTCCGAGTCTATGTCCATTTGTTGCATAGCCTCGTTGCAAGTTACAATTGTCGGTTCATCATCAAGATATGTAATAGTAATGCCCGAAGATTTCCGGGCGGTGGTGGTCCTGATTGACCAATTGGTGAGGTTCTCCCCTTGGTTCACAGGTTGAATAGAAGGGACTTCCTCCCCTTCCTCTTCAGAAATCACACAACAGTCCATATCCTTCTCCAGAAACAGGTTCTTCATTGCCGCAAGAGCCTCGTCTTCTTCTGACCCGTAGAGAGTGTCAACTGGCTGAAATGTCTGCTCTAACTGAGGTATGGGGTATTCCAATGGATAATACGGGCCGCGCCATGGTGGAGACCAGTCTTTGAACTCTTCCCAAGTGTACTCGTATCCCAGTCCGAAGGTAGTACCATGTTTCTTCAACTGGATAGGTTTGGTGACGCTCTGAATATTCTTTCCAAGCCCTTTTCTCGGTTCATACCCACTCCAATTCAGAATGCTTTCGAGCTTGTTGCTCCACCATTTGTCTTTATCCACTGCGTTGACTCACTCAATATGATGGTATGTTTCTCCGCTTATCCTTCTTCTACCTCCAATCATCGGAATTGTCTGGCGACTGTATATAAGGTTGCTACCGTCGCCATGGATGATTACCTCCTGATGGTTCCACTCAAATTTCACGGCCTGATGTAAGGTCGACGCCGCAGCCCCAGCGGTGTGGATCCAGGTTCATCCCAACAATAGGTTGTATGATGTTGGTACGTCGATGACTTGGAAATCAACATCAAACCAAGTAGGCCCCATTTGCAAACAAAGGCTAATTTCCCCGAGGGTGGACCTCTGAGAACCGTCGAAAGCGTTAACGTTGATAGCCCCATCTTTTATCTCGTGCAATCCTTTGCCCAACTTCTTGAGGGTGACCAATGGACAAATGTTGAGGCTAGAACCTCCGTCGATCAAGATCCTGGTGATGAAATGATCTTCACATTGCACAGTGATGTGTAGTGCTTTGTTATGTCCGAGACTGAAATCAGGTGGTAATTCATCCTCGTGGAAAGATTTTTTGTGACTCTCTAATATCTTCCCTACCATGTTTGCCATCTCTCCTCCTGTTATGTTGCTGGGAACATAAGCTTCGCTTAATATCTTCATCAAGGCGTTCTTATGCGCCTCAGAACTCTGCAGCAACGCCAAGATGGAAATCTCTGCCGTAGTCTTGTTCAGCTATTCAACAACTAAATATTCCTTGGCCTGTATCTTCCTCCAGAGGTCATCAGGTCCGGTTTTGACAGGACGTCCATAGACCTGCTTGCTGGACTCAGCTAGGTGCTCTGGTGTGTACACCCTGCCTGTTCTAGTCATACCTTGCGCGGCAATTGCTTCACTCGTGCGTGCTTTTCCTTTCCTTCTCGCCTCGTCTATGTAGTCTCAAGGCATGGAATTTGACTGAAATAGGGTTATGTCTGACATGGTGACCGGAAGGGCACCCTTGGAGGAATTATAGTAACTTCAATCGATGCGGGCACCTTTGGAGTCCTGAACTCCACCTTAATTGATTTTGGCACCTTTGCAGGAGGTGACTCGAACTCAAATGGTACATACACATTCACCACGTCACCCTCAGATGGCTGGATTTGTACAACAATAGGATTAAGAGTGACCGCCGGCTTCTTGGGCTCATCTCCTTCAGATATCAAACCTATTGACCCTTTGGGGTCCCAGTCGTCCTCCACCTCAATCATGTGGATGCCTACACCCTTATGGTCTGGTAGAGTGTTTCTACGAACAATAGGAGGAGGCTTCTTAGCTATGATGACCTTGTTGTTAATTAAGGTCTGAATTTTGTCTTTCAACGAGCGACACTCGTTGATGGTATGACCTTTCATCCCCGAATGATATGCGCATGTTTTATTTGGGTTGATCTATTGGGAAGGGTTTTCTGGGGTTATGGCTGGGATGGGTGTAACATATCCAACGGCTTTGAGCTTCTCCTACAGGTTGTCAATGGGTTCGGAAATAGCAGTATATTGTCTGGGCGGTTTGTAGTCAAAGTTTTGTCTAGGTCGTGGGAAGTTTTGGTGGGTAGGTAGTGATGGATATTAAGGAGGTTGGGAGTTGTAAGCTTGGTATATGGGTGCAGGTTGGGAATATCCTGGCGAGGTGGGTTGATATGTTGGTGATGGAGATGATTGGTAGACGGGTGGTGGATTTTGGTAGGTAGGTGAAGGTGCCTGGTAATTTAGAGAGGGTTGGTATGTGAGTGGAGTTGGAGGGTAGGGTTGGTATTTCATGGGAGAGTGGTTTCTCTGCGCAGCCATTACGGAATTTACGTCCTTTTTATTTGATGTACCACCAGATTGTAAGGCTTTGTTGGTGGCCTGTAGTGCCTCAAGGTTAGTAACCATACCATATTTATGCCCTCTTCGATCCTTTCTCCCCATTTGATTATATCAGAGAACTTCTGCCCCTCTATCAGCATCAATCTCTCGTAGTACTGCGGATCCTGAGCACGGACGAAAAACCTATTCATTTGTTCTTCTTCCAAAGCCGGTATGACCTTGGCAGCTTCGGACCTCCAACGAGTAGCATACTCGCGAAAGGTTTTAGTAGGCTTCTTCTTCAAATTCTGGATATAGAATATGTCTGGGGCATTCTAAGTGTTGAATCTGAAAGGATCCATTAAATCGGACGCCATGTTCACCTAGCTTGTCCATTTCTTCGCATCTTGCCTGATATACCAAGATAAAGCATCACCTTTAAAGCTCATCATGAACAAATTCATGGGGATCTTTTCATCTCTACCAACTCCCACTAACTTGTCACAATACATCCTAAGGTGAACCCTGGGATCACCCGTACAATCGAACATTTCGAACTTAGGAGGTTTGTACCCCTCCGGGAGTTCGACATCAGGTTGAACACAAAGGTCTTTTTAATTTAAACCTTCCACGCCCTTGTTAACTTCCACGCCTTGAACCCTGCTAGTGAGTTTCTTGAGTTCAGCAGCCAAGTTCTGAATGAGTGAATCCTTGGCATCTCATTCTGACACATCTGAGATGGACTGAGTATAGTATGGCACAATATCCACAAAAATAGGGGTATCTTGGTGGTTCGGAGCATTTTGGGGCTCAGGGATGAGCGGTGGAGAGTTGTTGCGAACCTGGGTTGAGGTTTTCTGCGGAGGTGCATGGACCTGATTGTAGACAGCTGCAGCAGCAAGGGCGATGGAAAAACTTGCGAACCTCCGGACCTAGTCTAGTTCCTTTTGAGACCTTAGCAAAGTTTGCTCCAAATGAGCAGCAGTCTCTTTGGTGATCGGGGTACCCTGGGAAGTTCCTTCAATTTGCTTTCTTGCTTCATTATCTCCCATCTTTCCTTTGTTCCTGTTTCTGGGGGGACTAGGAGGAGGAGGAGGAGGACCCTTCGATCTTGTTGAGTATGCTGATGGTGCCAGAGCGCACGAACTAATCTTTGGGGAGCGGAATAACAAAAAAAAAGAAAAACAAAAGGTAAAAAGTTAGTGTGGATTCTGAGAAAGAAAACATTGCTATATTTAAACACATTGTTGTAGGAATATAAGTCGTTTCCTATTTAGGTGCCTTGTTGTGCCCGAGGTAGGCCTAGTGACAGATAGAATTTGGAGAACTCATACCACCAACTGCCTCATTTTATCGATAAAAATACAACGAGTCAAAAACAAACTGAAATAAAGATAGATTGTTACAAATGGCCAGTGGACTTATTACATCATGAAAGCAGTAAAATCCTAACTACTTGGTCCCAAAAGGGCCTTCCACAGATTCGGTATCTTTGTGTCCCTCGTACAGCTGCATAAGCTCGCGCAGTCCTAGCAACAAGTAAGCCCGAGCCAAGTGCCCACCTTCATTACCTTCAGCTTCTTGACAGTCATTGATCCTTTTCACAAACTTGCCTTCCAACTCCACTAAACCTCGCTCCAAGTACCCTAGACATTTGTTTGCGTGGACAACCATGTCCTTTATTTATTGATTAGCTTCTTTTGGGCCTCTTGCATTTCCCGATACTCACTTTCACACTCTCGCATCCGTTTGTGTAGCTAATTGTACTTGACCTTTGTTGCAGTCTTCTTATCAATAAGTCTGTGACCATGGACGAAACCCAGCTTTTCCGAGCCAGTATGATCGTCTTCTCACCATCACGGATAAAATGGCACGCACCCAGCCTGATACCTGTCTAGTTCCATATACTCCTTTTCCAAGATGAGCTTGGAGTGCCACATATGCTGAGTCTGACACCTGTGTGGGCTATCGTCGTCTTGGAATTCGGCCCTGTAGTGACTCATCTTTTCAACCTTCGGTATAATCTGCTTTCTTACCGCTTGCCTCATGACTCAAAGAGGGACATAAAGGTAAGTTTCTCTTAAGCCAATGAGCACAAGGAATGGCACATCCCTAGACCGAATGATCAAATTTCCAGTTGGAAACCACTCGTACATCCATTGTACCTGCTCTTCCTTCAGATTTTCCAGTAGTTCTACCCATCCGCTGGCGTCTTCCGGGTAAGCGAACATATCTTGCATGAAGCGCATTCGCTTTGGATGATGGAAAGTGATATGGTCATCCCAGTCTCGGCGTATGATCTTTTTTTTTTATCAAACTGTCACGTATCATTGATTTCAAAAAAAATATGTACATCATGGATCTATATGGTAGTAGTATGGACTAACTACTACACTGTTTCAGTAAATAACCTCTACTTTCTTGACTATCTATACACAAGTACCAATCATTTGAAGACTAAGTACAATAGCTATGGAAAACAGTTTAGCTGTCTCAATCCAGTCTGCCAATTTTTGCATTTTCTGCCTCTAAGATGTAGGAGTAAAGCAATTTCTCTACATGTCAATTCCTCCACAAAAGCAGCTCCTTCAAAACGAATATGGTTTCTTTCTCTCCAAATGAGTGCAGTAGTGATAACAAATGCAGCAGCTGTAATTGCATTCTGCCACAGCTTTCTTTTAGCTTTGCTACATATCCAGTGAATCTCAATGTCCCTGCTTCCAATAGTTCTGGAATGCCCCAACCAAACACATATTCTGGACCACAAACTGTTGGTAATGGAATATTCAAAGAATAGGTGCTTGAAGACTTCATCATTCTGTTTGCAGAATACACACATTGTTGGAACTTGTATGCCCATGATCTGCAATCTATCAACTGTGGGAAGCCTATGATGAGCAGCCAGCCAAACAGTAAACTTATGCTTAGGTAGTACATTAGTAATAAGCAGTAAGTTCTTCCATGCAACCTTAGTGAAATTAGGCAGCATAGTGAGATACAGTTTGTGGATATGAAATTTATTCAACTTGCATACACTTTGTAATCTACAAGTAAGATCACCTTGTAGCTGAGTATTCTCCAGTACCATAGTTCTACTGTCCAGAATCTTTCTGATCACCCAAGAGGCTGATGTTGGTACAGTAAGTGTGGCAACATTACCCTTCTTGATGTAATAGGCTCGGCGTGTGATCTCCTGTCTATGATTTCCATTCTGAAGATGTTCAATGAGCCAAGTTGTAGTAGAAAATTGCACCCTTCGAAGTGTGGTGCCCCTCGTTGACACTGCTCTAAAGCCCGGTATAGTTCGGCGAGGATCATGGGTGCTATGCTGAATGTCTGCCCGTCGATTCCCTCCATTACAACTTTGGTTACCATGGCTAGCCTTATATGGATCCTAGCCTTATTCATTGGAAACACTATCATGCCTAGGAAACAGAACATGAATACAAAGGCCCTCCTATGTATGTGCCCCAAAGAGGTGAGGGAGAATTCGTCCATATGAGTGCGGTAGGATTTTCTATGTCCGAACCTTTCGTACATGAAGTCGAAGGATATGTAGGAGTCCTTCAAACTGGTCAGATTGGGATTCTTCTTGAGCCCCATCATTTTTAGGAACCTATAACTTTGCGGCTTTCTGGCATAAGCAGACCCGGACTATCCAGGGAATCCCGACTAGACCCCCAATCTCCCAGCCGCGGAGTCATTTCAATATCCCCGAAACGGAAAACCGACCGTTCATTGTCCCAAAACAGAGTGGCAGCTTCCACAATCTTGTTGTCTGGCCTACTTTCCAGGAGTGAAGGAAGATTCCTAAGTGCTTATGAACAATAACTCGGTCACTACCATGCAAATCCTCCCACCATCTTAGTAACTTTGGGTGAATGTTTGATACCATACCGAATCTGGGGACCTCGTGCCTCATTTCCTGCAAAATAAAGTGTTAGGCCCTAACCCCACAAGAATCGACTATTTAAATCAATAATTAGCAATATGGTATTTAGTTATCCAAATAAATGCACATAACGTGAAGGCGTCTGTTTGGGTTTCAAGGAAACCCGATGGACTTTTGGTTTAGGCTATCTTAATGAGTTAATATGCGGACGACATAACTGACTCGGCTAGTTTGACCATGATGCATGAACAGTTAAAGAGAGTAAGGTTTTCACTTTTGAGGTGCTAGACAAGGTACCCTTGAGCGGATAACTCAAGAGGGAAAGGAACGGAACCGTCGACTACATGTTGATCGACTGGTTTTATCGCAAATACGCCTTTGCCAAATTTAGGGGGTTTATAATATTGGAAGAGCGCAACCACTCACTATAAGCATTGCTATTGGATTTGTTTGGCACGAGTGGAAAATGATGTAGAAGGATGCAATTACAACAGCGAAATAAGTACATGTATTTTCACATTCATACAATAATGATTACAATAGATACTCGGAATTTATGATGGAATTAAAATAAAGTAAAGGCAGTAAAGCAGTAAAATAGTTGAAAAAAGGAAGACATGAAGAAACAAGTTAGTAATTATGAAGAATGATTAAAGCAATAAATAATGGTAGTAAAGAAAGAAATAAAGGCAAAAAACACGTAATGGTAAAAGCCAAAAAACACCCCAGCAGAGTCGCCATGCTGTCGACGCCCCCTTTTTCAAAAATCAAAATCGGGTTATACGACATTATGGACAAAACAACTCTCATTCTCGTTTGAGAATTGGGTTATGGAATTTGAAGAGTCTCCGCCTAATGATTATAGCGCATTAGCACACTTTTAAAGGTGAGAGGAGTATTTTGAAAGAAAACCATAGTTCAGGTAAGGGCTTGAGATTATCTCGAGGGGAAGGTGTTAGGCACCCCTCAAGATCCACTAGTGTGGTTCATGGCCGTGCTAATGTGACTTTATGAAGAGATGAAGCAAGTAGACAAATAAGATTTACATATAAACATTTGGACAACTTAGGAATTTTGAAAAGGGAAAGGCATAAGTTAAATAAAGTAGAAGAGAGAATGGATTTTAAAAGAAATCATTACTTTAGGAAAACATTTAAATAAAGCAAGTAAAGGAAAGGGGGTCCTAGGTTTGACTATAATATGGATCACATCGGTGCAATACCCCGCACACACTCCTCAAATAGGGGTCGCATATGGTATTAGCGCACTAGTCATCATCTACATATTCTACCCTTCCCGCCCCGTTAAGGTATTTAATCGGTTGGTATCGTTTACTTATTGCATTCCAATACCCGTCCCAACCTGTTAGTCCTGGGGTATTAGCACTTCTAATCCTAAGAGGGGGGGGGGAGAGAGATAGGATATATATGGAGTTTTCAAAGTTACAAATGCTAGAACGACAAGCAAAACAAATAGCACATAAGAGGTATGCAAATAAGACAGTCAAAGGCACAGATAAAACCCCATAACATAACAGTAACTAGTTTAGCATGGCTTCAAATAGTGATTTGGTCTTTAAAAGAGGTTAGAAGAGCGACAGATTAGTTTGACACATAAAAAGTTGGATAGAAAATCTACTTCGAGCTCCCCGGGCCCGTTCTAGGAATTGATAGTTTTTTTTGAAAATCAGTTAATATTAGAGAACATTAGTTTCGGACGTAGTTCTGTTGAAAAGAGAGTTGAAGTTGCAGCAAGGTTTAGAAATGGCTTACAATTTAGCCGGACTGTCTGAGTAAAAAGGATGCAAGCAGAAAGTTTTCAAAGTACCTTAAAGTATTAAACTTAGGCAGACAAAGTAGTTCAAAACCGAAGACTTAGTAGAGTAGTGTAAAAGGGCAGACATGGGCCCAATTTAAAAGTAAACAGATTTGGGGCAAGTGCTTTGAAATGTTTTAAGCATTGGGCGAGTTTGGACCTTATAACATGCACACTGACCCTTTTTGTTACTGCTTTACACGTTTTAGTCGACCTGCTATTTGCCTAGAGTTTTATACAGTTCCTATAGGCATGTCTTTCTAGGCGAGATGCAGCGTTGAAAACTTATAAGCATGGTTTCTATATGAGATATGACATTAAACTTATAGGCATGGTTTCTATATGAGATGTGATAATGCAAGCCCTATAGTCATGGTTTCTATCATGAGATTGATGCAATAATGAAAAGCCTTATAGACATGGTATCTATATGATATTGTGCAATAATATATAGCCTTATAGACATGGTTTCTATATGATATTAATGTAATAATGTAAAGCCTTATAGACATGGTATCTATATGATATTGTGCAATAATGTAAAGCCTTATAGACATGGTATCTATATGATATTGTATAATAATGTAAAGCCTTATAGGCATGGTATCTATATAATATTAATGCAATAATGTAAAGCCTTATAGAAATGGTATCTATAAGATATTGTGCAATAATGTACAACCTTATATAGATGATATCTATATGATATTGTGGTAAAGTAGACCCATAGGCATGATTTCCATCATTAATTGATGCAAGAAAGTAAAACCATCCCATATGCCCTTTCACTATATCCCCGAGTTCTTTTACACAAATTTATTTACAAAATATGGACAGAAAAAATGCTAAAGGAAATAAGCTAAGTACATCAACAATTACAACAGGCCCGAAGAAACTCAATGCAGCTGTAATGTCCAACATATGCCTTTTACCAAATCCAGGCTCCCAAATCTGAGGCTTTCTCTTTAGAGTGTTACAAAGTTCCAAAGGCTTTTCAAGAAAACCTAGGCAATGCTTACAGCCCAAGCAATTGGAGTAGTGCAAGTGTGGAATTACCAGCCCTAATGTATCAAAGTTCAGAGGAGACTCCAGGGTCCCTAAGCATGGCTTACCAAAGGGGGTTAGGACTTGAAGAACTAGGAATAAGTGTAAAAGTGAAGAGTTATAGGAAGACCAATGCAAGAGGTGGTCATACCTAGCTATGAAGTGAGACTTGCACACCCCTAACCTCTTACATGGTTCAAAAAGCAAGAGCAGACTTGCAAACAAGTCAGACTAGGGCCTGTATGGTGATTAGGACACCAACAGGTCTGTGTCAAGGCTCATACACATAGTACGGGGGATAGGGAATGGGATTACTTTGAGTCAGGCTGATAACAACCTTAGTTCTAAACTAGGAGTGGCAATGAGGTGCCACCCTAGTCCAAAACACACTCATATGCAAACAGGGGTTAAAGGAAGGGGGCATCACATAAGAATGCTTGAAAAACAGGACTAAATTAAAGGGATTCACGGGAAAGGGGTGTACAGGAACTTAAACCATAATAGTGAACAATAAACAAACAAGGGAAAGGGCAAAAAGGGGGTTAAGCATGCTGAACTTAAACTGAAATCATAAACAGACAAGGGAATGGGCGGGGGGGGGGGGTAAGCATGCAATAACTTAACTGAACATATACAGGTAAAGGAAAAAGGTTAATTAAAGAGGTAGTTTGGAGGTTGATAATATAAATTAAGAGCCTATCAGTTGCACACTTGAATAACAAAGCAAATAAGGTAGATGGATCCCTATAGTTAGCCTTGGCTTTCAGCCGGCTAACTCCAGCAATAGAGCAAGTAACAAAGAAGAACAGAAGAGAAGAGAGAGTTTTCAGTGAGTAAACTTAGAGTATTTGATGTATCTCTGTGTGTCTAAGGGAGAAAAGGTGAAGGCTATTTATAGTTTGAAAAATAAGCAGCACTAAGGCAAGAAAATATCCACCAGTATCAATTACAACCAATTAGGGAAAAGGTTCACTTCAATTAAGGAACCGGGCTTGAGGTGTTTATTTTTGGAAAGAAAATCAAGTATCAATCACGAAGTATAAGGCAAATACGTGTAAAGAGTTTTGAAATTCACACGGGTAAAAACATAAGGTAAGTTAATCACCTAGAAAATTGAGATTCTAGCTTATTTTGAATTTAGTCAAAAAGCAGGCCCTAATTAGAGAATCAAATAAGCTGTATGAAAATAAATTTTCCCAAATTAGGGTTATGCAGAAAAGGGGGAGAATGTGACTATATAAAGAGATGCATAGTTTCGCACATGCAAACTCAAATTATAGAACAAATCATGTAGCAGAAACACATAAGAAGGAAATTAGAGGCGACTAGGGTTTAACATGAAGCAAGTAATCGCACAGAGAGAAGCATAAAATCCTTTAAACTAATGGTTTCTGTCACATATAGAGCATAATGAAGAACATAGATGAAGATGAACAAAAGCAGAACAACATAATGAAGAGCAAAGAACATATTAACTCGAAATCCTAGAAAATAAACCAGTAAAGTAAAAATGCCTCAGAGCCATAGTAGAAAGTACTCAAAATCACAGTAAGAACTAGAGGAGAACACACAGTAGAGCAGATAAAGCGAAGAAATCATAGAAACCCTAAATTTTAAGAAGATGATAGTTTGAAAACAAAAAATAGGCGAAGAAAAAGTGAGAAATACTGTAAAATTTTTAGAGAATAACTAGGGTTTAGAGAAACGCAGAGAAAAACCTCAAAAATTAGGGTTTCAGAGAAAGATCTCTAGATAGTGAGAAAGTCTAGAACGGACCAGTCTGAGTCAGCAAAGGACTCATAACCTCAAGGCTTGCTGGAGAAAGGCCAGAAACGGCTATAGAACTCAAATTGGAGGGCCTCTGGTCCGATAACCTTCGAGATAGGGTTCCGATCTTCGAACCCAACAGCCATGAGAGGTGAGGAGTGGTGAATATAGATGTTTTGGGGCTTGAACGACCATAGACGCCGGTGAAACGGGGCCGGAACAGACTAGGGTTCAGAAGGGATAGAGAGAATTTGGGGATACAAAGGCGGCTGGGTTTGCAAAGTGATTAAGGTTAGTGGTATTTGAGGGTTTAATTATGGTAGGTTTGATGTTGATCGTTGATCTGTGTGATCAACGCCCACGATTAAAAGCAAACATGGGGCGGGTTAGTTTAGGCAGGTTTGGGTTGCGTAAGTTTAAATTGGGTCATGTAACTGGGGGGGGGGGTTAATTTGGGGGTGGAATTTGGGCTAATATTGAAATAACTAGGGCTATTATTTAAATAGCCATTTTCCCCAAATTTAATTTTATCAAAAATAGTAAATGTCATTATAAAAATCCAATTAAATACTGAGTTAATAAAATATATATGGGTATTAATTAAAAATATTGGGAATGATTTTTTACTTATTAAATCGAGAAATGGGCTAAAATTGCAATCTAAATTTAAAAATACCTAATGACCTTGTAAAATTCTATAAAAATTATATGAATTATATTTTTATGTAAATGAGAGAATAAAATAGATTAATTATCAAAATAACAAGATTTGGGACTAAATATTAGATTTTATTTTGCAAAATAAGTCGTAAATTGATTTTAAAATCCTTGAAAAAATGTAGAAAAATACCAAGATCTTTGTGGATGCTTATATATGCATCTACAGGCTATATTGGGAATATTGTGAGTATAGAAACACAAGGAGAAAAATTGGGTATCAACAGTGAGGAAACCCTCACTTTGGGGGTTTTCGAGTTTGTGTGCTGCCTGAGTCCCTTTTCATGCTTCTGACTTCTTGCTAAGCTCTGCAAGAATTTCTAATCTGTTTTATGCCTATGTTCTTCTGCTCCCTGATTACATGACTGTTTGATTTGTGCATCCTTTTTTAGTCAGCCTTCCCTTTTTCAAAATAACCTTAATTTTGAAACTAATTTTACCAACTTATTTGACTCTTTAATTTGGACCTGCTCTTTGACTAAATTCAGTATCAATTCGTATCCCAATCTCCTTGATTCCTTATGCGATTGATGCTTTTATTTTCCTTATTTTTTTTAAACCGTATGTATTTCAAAAACCTTAAATGTATGTGTCAACCGGGCCGGGTTGACCCGGGACCGGCACGGACCGGCCCGGTCAAAACCGGCCTGGACCGGACCGGTTTAGCGCGGGGGGGCCGGGCTGGGTTAGGGGGGGGAAGGGGGTTGGGACGTAAGGCCTTACCGGGCAATTAACCCGGACCGGACCGGCCCGGGAAGAGAAATACCGGGCGAACCGGCCAACCCGAACCGGCTATAACGGTAAAATCTTTTTTTTTTAAAAAAAAAAAATTTTTTTAACTGCTGGGGCCCACTTGCCCGTTGGCAACGGTCCAGAACCGTTGGCCAACGGGTCTTTTTGCATTTTTGGCCCTTTTTTGTTTTTTTTTTGTTTTTATTAAATTACATTAATAACCCTTCTAAAAATCTATAAATACCCTCCCCTCTTCTTCATTTCCTCACTCAAAATTATCTATCTCTCTCTCAATTCTCAAATTAGCAAATATCAATCACTCTCTTCTCTTCAATTTTCAAGAATTCATATTCTACTTTCATAATTTTATTGTCTTTATTTTCCCGAATTTGATTTATCGTAATTTCTTATTTGGAAATCGGCATTCGAAGCTTGATTCTTGAAGTTCAAGTGTTCAACATTCTTGAAGTTCAACTGTTCAAGTGCTCAATTTATTGTCGAATTCGGTGCACTCTCTCCAACTCTTTCTCTTATTTAATATTTTAATTGCATATTTGATTTTAGCTTATATATTAAATTTTCCAATATGTTGAATGCTGCTAAAAGAGCGTGTAGAAAAGTTACTGGTAGGAGTGGAAGTGGTAGTGGAAGTAGTAAAAAAAGTCCTATAGCTTCTGGTAGTAATAGTAATAATGAACCAATAACACATGTTTCTGAATCATCGCCTAATTTGCAAGATGTAAATATTGATTATGAACAATTACACCAAGATTTCGGAGTAGAAGATAACGAAATTGGAATAGAAGATGAGATACCACCTACACCTACTAGTGCAAATGTTGGTAGTATTGGAGTTGGAGTTGCTAGTGCAACAAGGGGTAGAAGACCACCAGTCGCTCCAACTTCTAAATCTAATCGTAGAAAAAGAAGTCCTGTTTGGAAATTTTTTGATGAGATAGAAGATAGTGATAGAGTTAAGTGCAGACTTTGTAACGAAACGTTTAAACATTTGACCGGAGGTAATTTAGGGGGGACTGGCACACTAATTAGACATATGCAAAATTATCATCCTATAGAATGGGGGGTTAATGGGGATGGAAGTCAAACAACCGGTAACCCTACTACTGCAGGTCTCCTAAAATATGATAAAATGAGGGATCGAGAGGAATTAGCGAAAATGATCGCTTTTGGTTGTCTACCTTTTTCTTTTGCTTCTTCCTCTTATCTTGTTACGTATATTCAAAGGATATACAACCCTATGTTTAAAGGTATCCCTAGAAGTACCTGTAGATCTGACATCTTTAGACTTCACGGCCAATATCAAACATACATACGTTATTTGTTTAGTCACCTTCCTTCTAGAGTATGTCTAACTTCTGATATTGGCCATGCTGTAAATGGAAATGATTATTTAACAATTACATGTCATTGGATAGATGACAATACTTGTATGCAAAAACGTATTATTGCTTTTAAATATGATGAAGATCAGAGTCATACTGCAACATTTATTAGTAGTACAATTGTTGAAGTTGTCGAATTTTATAATCTAAACCAAAAAGTTTTGTGTATGTCTTTTGATAATGCTTCAAACAACAATGCTGCAGTTTCAATTTTAAAATTGAATTTACATCCACCTCTTGATGATATTTTTCATGTTAGATGTGCATGTCATGTTTACAATTTAATTGTTAAAAGTGGGCTCGATTTATTTTCAACTGAGATTACTCTAGTTAGAAGAGCTGTTGGAGTAATTCAGGGAAATAATAGACAATCTAGAATAAGAGAATTTAAGAACAAGTGTATGCAATATAACCTTACACCTAGATTCATGCCCGACGAAGTAGTTACTAGATGGAATTATACGTATATATTTTTAAAATGTTGCTACAAATATAGATTTCCAATAACAGAAGTTGCTAATGCACATTGTACTGATCCTAGGCGTATGTTAACCGGTGATACCTGGGAGGTCATTAGTGATGTGATTAAATTTTTACATAAATTTTATACTGCTACTGTTGTGTTTTCTGGGGCATATTACCCAACTATTACTTTGGCTTTAGTACATATAGCTGAAATTTCTTTGCTACTATTTGAATTTAAGAAGAAAGATAGATATACGGATGCTGTTGCAAGTATGCAAGCAAAATTTAAAAAATATTTCTTTCCAATTCCTCCTGTTTACTTAATTGGTGCAGTTTTAAATCCTTCAATTAAAATGTCTGATTGTCAACAATTAATGAATGCTTTATACAATTATATGGAGATTGGGCCCACTGAAAGCCCAAATTTGTATGAATCTATGAACCAACTAAATGAACATTTACAATATCTATATACTTATTATGCAACTCAATGTGATAATGCTCGTGCTTCAACTGCTGCAAATCCCACTATGCAATGTAGCACTTCTAATGTAGTCGGAGATGATGATGAAGGCTTTGATAGTTTTAATATTTTTTCAACTTTTTCTAACACTCAATGTAGTAGTAGGAATATAGATGAACTGCAATTTTACTTGCAGAAGCAAAAGGAGCCTCGCACCAAGGAATTTTCACCGTTAGGCTGGTGGCAGGAAAATTCAAAGCAATTTCCCGTTCTTTACGCTATGGCGCGGGATGTCCTGAATGTCCCAATTTCCACTGTTGCATCTGAGAGTGCATTTAGCCAAGCAAGACAACAACTTGGAGACACGCGGCACTCATTGGGAAGCAATGCTTTGGAAGTCTTAGTGTGTCTAAGAGATTGGATAAGATCTGAACGAAGAAATCAAGGAAAGGAAGATCTTGATAGCCCGGAAGACGAAGAACTTGGAGATATATTAACGCACGGAAACCCATCCGAATTTAACACTCCAGAAGAAGGTCCAGAGGTTCATATTAATATGGAAGAACTTGCTATTGCAATGCAAGCCATTTGATGTAAATTGTAAACTAATTATGATACATTTTAGTTTTTCAGTTTGAAATTTTGAATTTAAGAAATAAAGTAGCACTTGCAATAAGTGCAATTTTTTCCCCATCTTTTGTTGTGTTCATTCAATTATTACAAAGTATTAATATAACTTAATATTTATACTATACGTAATTCAAAAAAAAAAAGAAAAGATAAACCCGGCCCGGCCCGGCCCGGACCGGATCAACCCAGCCCAATTGCAACCCGCCCCCAATTGAACCCGGACCGGACCGGCCCGGACCCGGACGGGTCATAAAATTTGGACCCGGACCCGGCCCGGCCCACCCGTTGGTCACCTATTTTACCCTTTATTTTACAACTCGTTCGTGATTTTCTTCCCAAAAATAGAACCTTGCTTATTTACCTCAAGTCCGGTTCCTTAACAAAAGGGAATCATTTCCCTAATTGATTTTGATTGATATTGATTTATTTTCTTTCCTTAGTTTCTACTTATTTTCATACTATAAAAACCCCCTTTGTCTTCACTTCAAACAGGACGAACAATACACGTTCACACTCAAAAACTCTCTTCTCTTCTCTGCTTTTCTCTGTTACTTGTTCTGCTACTAAAGTTTAGGCGGCTGAAATCCAAGGCTAAACTATAAGGTTCTATTTGCCCATTTGCTTTACCATTTGAAGTTGCAAACTGGTAGGTCTATGATTTAATACTATCTCCAAAATTACATGTTTAATTGTTTCTTTTCACATGTCTGTTTAGGTTCATTATGCTGTTAAAACTTCATCATGTATATCCCTACCCCTATACCCCTATGTTTTTATACTGCGTGCTTGTATGAATGCTTTCATGTACTTCCCTCTCCCTAAATCCCTTTAGTCTACTTCTGTTTGACTTTATTTATGTTTTTATGCAAATGCTTTCATACTTGATCCCTTTCCCCGACCCTCTTTTTGTATGTGAATATTGTTTTAGACTAGACTAGTACTCTATTGCCACCTTTAGTTCGGAACAGGTTGTTCCAACCTCTACTCAAATCTCTCGTTCCCTTACCCCCATTTATGTGTTGAGATTGGCTCGGGTCTGTTGATGTCCTAATCATCACACAGGCCCAAGTTTGACTTATTTCAAGTCTACTCTTATTTGTTTAAGCCATGTAAAAGGTCAGGGTGTGCCAGCCCTGTTCATGGCTAGGTATGACCACGTTTTACATTGTTTTTCCTCTAATCCCTCACTTTACACTTACTCTTAGTTCTTCAAGTCCTACCCCCCTCTGGTAAGCCATGCTTAGGGACCCTGGAGTTTCCTCTGAACTTGGATGCCTAAAGGCTGGTAATTCTACACCTTGCACTACTCTAATCATTATTTTAGGGTGTAAGCATTGCCTGGGCTTCCTGAAATCTCTTGGAACTTTGAAAAACTCTAAGAGAAAGCGTTGGAATCTAGAGCTTGGACTTGGTAAAATACATATGTTGGACATTAAGGTTGCTTTGAGCTACCTCGTGTCCGTTTTAGCTTTGATGTACTTATTTCCTTAGTCTTTTGTTTCCATTTATGTAACAAAGCTTTGTAAAAGAATTTGGGGATATAGTGAAAAGGGTGTGGGAGGGGTTTATATTATTACTAATCATATAGAAACCATGCCTATAAGATTTTTATTGCAATCATATTAGAAATCATGCCTATAGGATTTTAATATTGCATCTCATCTAGAAATCATACCTATAGGATTTTAATATTGCATCTCATCTAGAAATCATGCCTATAGGATTTTAATATCGCAAATCACCTAGAAACCATGCCTATAGGATATTACATTGCATCTAGAAATCATGCCTATAGGAATTGCATATTAATAATGTATAAATATTAAACAAAAAATGCTGGAATAAATTTTTGTAATTATAAACATAATTAAATCTTGGAATAGGCCAAAATTGTAATTACATGCGATTTAACTTTTAAAATACTAAATAAATTTATAAAAATGTGAAAAAATTATCTTATCTATATTTGGTATAGATATGAGAATAAAATAAATTTTTCTCCCACATGATAATTTGGGAAATAATTATTGGTTTTTGTACTGCTAAAATGAGGTATTAAATCGATTTAAAAATGAGAAAAAATACTAATAACACTTGGTCGTTGCCTATATAGGCATACAAATACTATCTTGAAGGTATTTTGCATATGCAAAATATATAGGGAAAAATTGGGTATCAACAACTGCCCCTCTTTACCCGGGAATGATGAAAGAGTTGTCGGGTAATGATATGATGGCCAATTTGACCGAACGAAATGGTTTGAAGAATTTGACCGTGCTCTCGTTCCTAAGCAGCCTGCATATCCCTGGTCTTACAGGAATCAGGCCATATGTAGTTCAGGATCCGTCGGCGGAATATGCCGATGGAGTTTTTTTAGGAACGGTCGATATATTTAGGTTGAGACGGATGGTCAATGTCTACTAAGGTTGCGGGAGCGGGAGCGGGATCGCTCCTGCTGAGATGTCCGTTGCTAGCCGGTTTTCCTATAAATAAGCAATACAAGCGTATATTGTGCGAAAATTAAAAATGATGCAATTTCCCGTCGGACCATAAATGTTGTCTTTGGAAAGCTAAGATGACGTCCTCAGACCATGACGTCCTGGGCCATGAAGCATATAATGAAGAATTCGCAGGCTATGAAATGATGTTCTCGGGCTATGAAATGATGCCTCCGAACCATGATGCCTTTGAATAATGATATGGAAGAGACAAAGGGGTCCTCAGGCCATGGAATGGCGTTCTCAGTCTATGAAAATGGTGCCTCCGAACAATGACACATTTGGACAATTTGGTGATCTTTCGGCCCATGAGATGCAGAAGGTGGCAATATTTCAACCCATGAAATGCAATAAGTGGCAATCTTTCAGCCAATACCTATGTGAAATAAAAGTGGTGATATTTCAGCCGATGTAGAATTTAAATGAAGTGGCGATATTTCAGCAGATGCAAGACATAAATAAAATGTGGTGATATTTCAGCCATGCAGGCGGAGGTAGAGCTTAATCTCAGAAGGTAGAATAGTAGCCTTATGAAATGTAGAGAAATGTAGATGGAGATAGAGCTTAGTCTCAGAAGGAAAAATGGTAGCCTTATGCAATGCAGGAGATGCAGATAGAGACAGAGCTTAGTCTCGGAAGGCAGAATGGTAGCCTTATGCAATGCAAGAGATGAAGATGGAGACAGATCTTAGTCTCAGAAGGTAGAATAATAGCCTTGTGCAATGCATGAGGTGCAGATGGAGGTAGATCTTAACGTCGGAAGGCAGAATGGTAGCCTTATGCAATGCCGTGAAATGCAGATGGAGACAGAGCTTCGTTTCGGAAGGCAGAATGATAGCCTTAGTCAATGCAGGAGATGTAGATGGAGGTGGAGCTTAACCTCAGAAGGCAGAATGATAGCATTATGCAATGCAAAAAATACAGATGGAGATAGAGCTTATTCTCGAAAGGTAGAACGGTAGCCTTATGCAATGAAGGAGATGTAGATGGAGACGGAGCTTAGTCTCGGAAGGCAAAATGGTAGCCTTATGCAATGCAGGAGATGCAGATGGAGATAGAGCTTAGTCTTGGAAGGCAGAATGATAGCCTTATGCAATGCAAAAGATGCAGATGGAGGTAAAGCTTAACCTCGGAAGGCAGAATGATAGCCTTATGCAATGCAGGAAATAAAAGGCGAATAGTAATAACATTTCTTAGCTGATGGCTGATAGCTGATTGTGATATTGTGGCTGCTGGGGATGTGTTATGCGGATAGTAACTGTCAATAAGCGTGATGGTTATGAGAGTTATATTTTTGAGAAATATGAGTGTATAATATATTTGATGATATTGCGGCTTGGGTGTCTGCATCCAAAGAAAAATTTTGAGTTTTGTAAAGGGGGAGATTAGTTCGTATCCCCATTGACTCTGATTGACATGCTCGGCTCTGTTTTCGGTGATACTGTGTGTATCATTGGGGTAACATTGTTAATAAAGACAACTTTGATAATAGACATGTATGATTTGGTAAAAGCATAATATAAATATGTAATAAAAAATAGTTTTCTCTAGATGAACCGATGACTACGACGTGGTTCAGGACATTGCCACCTCTCTTTCTTCGAAACTTTGATGGGCCTTCTCAAAATTCTACCCTGGTTTACTGGGTTGATACTGCTGACGGCTGCTTGCGGTAAATGGCTGAAATCGACTTCAGAATTTTAAGGGCCCCCCTTTCCAATAGCGGGGGAAATGAAAAACTTTATTGCATTGTGACCGAACCCATAGGGCTACCTACATATCCCCTCTTAAACAGGAATCAGGTCTAGTGTATTTCAAGTTACATCATAAAGAAAATTATAAAGGTTACACATATTATCTCTTCACTGCATCTGAATTGATCGGTTTCGGCCAAACTTCTCCACTATTTCTGCAAGTACGAGGGCTCCTCCTGTTAGAACCCGATGAACCATGTACCAATCCTGCCCCTTGGGAGAGAACTTCACTTTAGCCTCATCCTGATGGGGGAAAATCTTCTTTAACACCAGCTGCCCCGGTGTGAATTGTCTCGACTTGACCCTTTTGTTGAAAGCTCTGGACATTCTGTTCTGATAAAGTTGACCATGGCATACTGTGTTCATTCTTTTTCCATCTATTAGAGATAGCTTTTTGCAACGACTCTTCACCCATTCTGCATTGTTGAGTTCTGCTTCCTGTATGATCCTCAAGGAAGGAATTTCTACCTCGGCAGGAATGACTGCCTCTATACCATAAACCAACATATAGGAAGTTGCCCCAGTTGATGTGCAGACCGTGGTGCGATACCCCAATAGAGAAAATGATAGTTTCTCGTGCCACTGCTTATACTTCTCTATCTTTTTCCTTAGTATCTTCTTGATATTCTTATTGGTGGCTTCTACAGATCCGTTCATCTGAAGTCTGTAGGCTGTGGAATTCTTGTGTCTGATCCTAAATGTTTCACACATTGCTTTCATTGAATCACTATTGAGGTTGGAGCCATTATCAGTAATGATTGATTCTGGAATTCCGAACAGACAAACGATACGGTCGCGAACAAATTCTACCATGACTTTCTTAGTCATTACCTTGTACGATGCTGCTTCAACCCATTTGGTAAAATAATCAATCGCCACGAGGATAAACCTATTCCTGTGTAACGCTGCATGTTCGATTGGTCCAATAACATCCATTCCCCAAGTGGCGAACGACCACAGTGAGCTTGTTGCATTAAGCCTGTTTGGCGGTACCTTTACCGTGTCTGCATGTATCTGACAACGTTGGCACATTTGGACATACTGGATGCAGTCCATTTCCATAGTCATCCAAAAATAACCAGCTCGGAGTATCTTCTTGGCTAAAGCAAAGCCGTTTATATGAGGACCGCAAGTTCCAACATGGATTTCCTCTAGCAATTTAGATGCTTCCTTTGCATCGACACACCTTAGTAATCCCAAATCTGGAGTCCTCCTATACAGGATTCCTCCGTTGTGAAAGAAATTGTTAGACAACCTTCAAAGTGTATGCTTCTGAGTAGCGCTTGCGAGTTCTAGATATTCTCCTTTTGCCAAGTATTCCTTGATATCATGAAACCAAGGTTTCCCATCCGCTTCTTCTTTGACATGAGCACAGTAAGTTGGATGGTCATAGATCTTACCGGAATAGGATCAATGAAGTTCTTGTTTTGTTGCTGTATCATGGATGATAGGGTAGCTAATGCATCGACAAACTCATTCTAGACTCTGGGAACATGCTGGAACTCTGTGAACCTCTTTCTCAACTCCTATACGTAATGCAGGTAAGGGAGTATCTTGGAGTTCTTGGTTACCCATTCTTCTCGGACCTGATGTATAAGTAAGTTTGAATACTCGATTACTACCAGACGTTCATGTCATGTCCATCTTGAGACCCAAGATCCAGGCTTTGTACTCAGCCATGTTGTTGGTGCAAGGGAACCTGAGTTTGGCAGACACTAGATAATGCTTGCCAATTTCTGGTACTAGGACTGTCCTATGCCAATTCCTTTGAAATTTGCTGCTCCATAGAAAAACATCCTCCAACTTTCATAGGATTCTGCAATATCTTCTCCTATGAATAATACCTCTTCGTCAGGAAAATATGTTTTTAGGGGTTCGTATTCTCCGTCCACAGGATTTTTGATTGCTTTATGAATTACATAGATAATGTCAAATTCACTCAATAGGATCTACCACTTGGCTAGCTTGCCAGTAGGCATTGGGCTTCTGAAAGATGTACTTCAACAGATCCATCCTTGATATGAGGTACGTAGTATAGGCACAAAAATAGTGCCTCAACTTCTGAGCTACCCAAGTCAGAGCACAACAGGTGCGTTCTAACAGAGAATACCGAGCCTCGTACGGGGTGAACTTCTTGTTAAGATAGTAGATGGCCTGCTCCTTCCTCTCTGTTTCATCATGTTTCCCCAGAACACAACTGCATGCTCCATCCAATACTGCAAGGTAGAATAATAGAGGTCTACCCAGCTGGGGCGGGACCAAAACTGGCAGTATGGATAGGTACTCCTTAATTCTGTCGAAGGCCCTCTGGCCATTGTCCATTCGGTAGCGGTATCCTTCTTCAACATCTTAAAGATTAGCTCGTAGATAACTGTAGATTGAGCTATGAATCGACTGATGTAGTTGAGTCTCTTAGGAAACTCATCACGTCCTTCTTGTTCTTTGGCAGTGGAAATTCTTGAATGGCTTTAACCTTTGATGGATCCAGTTCTATTCCTCGGTGACTTACAATGAACCCAAGTAATTTTTTGATAGGAACCCCAAATGCATATTTCGTGGGATTTAGTTTCAGTTCTCATCCTGTTGAAGAACTTCCTCAAATTTTCCATGTGATCTGTGGCTTTCTTGGACTTGATGATGACATCATCTACATTTACTTTGATCTCCTTGTGTATCATATCATGGAAAATGGTAGTCATCGCCCTCATGTAGGTGGCCCTTGCATTTTCAACCTGAACTACATCATCTTGTAGTTGTACATACCCCACGACATAATAAAAGCCGTTTTCTCAGAACTTCTTCGTCCACCCATATCTGATGATATCCAGCAAAACAATCCACGAATGACTGCAATTTGTGCTTAGCACAATTGTCGATCAGGATGTGTATGTTTGGCAAGGGTAAGTCATCTTTTGGAAGGGTCCGGTTGAGATCCCATCGACACAGACCCTGATCTTCCCATCCTTTTTTAACACTTGTACAATGTTGGCTAACCATGTCGGAAATTCTACTACCCTGAGAACCTTAGCTTTGACTTGCTTAGTGACTTCTTCCTTGATTTTCAAGCTCATGTCAGGCTTGAACTTTCTGAGCTTTTGCTTTTCCGGTGGACATGTTGGATCAGTTGGAAGCTTGTGTGCCATAATAGATATACTTAGACCAGTCATGTCATCATACGACCAGGAAAATATGTCCTCATATTCCCTTAGAAACTCTGTGTATTCTTCCTTCTCTGATGGTTCCAAATGAACGTTGATTCGTGTTTCTTTGACATTTTCTGCCTCTCCCAGGTTAACAATCTCGGTCTCCTCTAGGTTGGACTTAGGTATATTCTTAAAATTCTCTACTTTTTTAACAATCTCTTCTAGTATATCATCTTCCTATGAATCTATATCAGTTTGTTGTGTTGTCTCGTTGCATGTCACAGTCATTGGTTATCAAGATAAGTAATAGTAATGCTGTATAAATAAAGTAATGAGAGAAAATAAGAGTAAGATTTTTAAGGAACCCAAAATGATTTGATAAATTTCATAACTGTCTTGAATATTGGAGATCTTATTGCGAGATTAAAAATGCGAAAGGAAAGTCAACTAGTGAAAATAAAAAATAATGCACGATGCTTTGTTCAGCCTTGCTATCCCAAAGCTTTCTGGGCTTTGGTGGTCCTGATGGTCCAATTATTGAGGCATGCTCCTTGGCTTACGGCCTGTATGGAAGAGCCTTCCTCCCCCTCCTCCTCGAAAATGACACAACACTCCATGCCATCATCTTCTAGGAACAAATTCCTCACTAGCGCCAATGCTTCCTCTTCTTTTGACCCATAGATAACATCGGATGGCTGCAAGGTCTTCTCTAAATGTGATATCGGCTATTCCAACGGGTAGTAAGGACAGCACCATGATGGCGACCAGTTGTTGAACTCTTCCCAAGGTACTCATATCCTAGACCGAAAGTGGTGCCATGTTTCTTTAGTTTGATAAGCTTGGCAATTCCTTGGAGGTTCTTGCCAAGTCCCTTGATAGGTTCATATCCGCTCCAGTTCAATATGCTTTCAATTTTGTTGTCCCACCATTTGTCCTTATCAACAGCGTCGACTCGCCCGATGTGGTGGTATGTTTCCCACCTATCTTTCTTCATTCTCCGATTGTTGGGATGGTTTGGCGGCTGTATATGGGATTGATGCCGTCACCCTGAATGATCACCTCTTGGTGGTCCGACTCAAACTTCACTGCTTGATGCAGTGTTGACACTACAACCCCATCGGCAAGAGTCCACGGCCGTCCCAACAACAAGTTTTAATAAACCGGCACGTCTATTACTTGAAATTCAAAATCAAACCAAGTAGGCCCCATTGTAGACATAAACTAATTTCCCCAATAGTGAACCTTTGGGAACCGTCGAAAGCTTTGACATTGATGGCCCCGTCCTTGATCTCATGTAGGTCCGTTCCCAATATTCTGAGCATTACCAACGGACATATATTGAGGCCGGAACCTCCATCAGTTAGGATTCTGGTGATAAAATAATCTTTGCATTGCACTGTGATGTGCAACGCCTTATTGTGACTCAACCCTTCTAGTGGTAGCTCATCTTCATGAAAAGTGATCTTGTAATTATCCAATACCTGCCCTACCATGTTTTCCATCTTTCCTCTGGTGATGGTTCTCGGTACATCTGCTTCACTCAGCACCTTTAACAAAGCATTCTTATGTGCATCAGAACTTTGTAGCAAAGCCATGATAGAGATTTGAGTCGGTGTTTTCTTTAGTTGATTAATGGCTGAGTACTCTTTGGCTTGTGTATTTCTCCAAAGATCATCTGGGCCGGTCCCAATGATGGGTGACCGACTGGAAACATCTCGAACTTAGGAGGTTTGTACCCCCGGGCAGTTCGACATCTGGTTGTATGCAAAGGTCTTCGTAATTCTGCCTTTCAATCCCCTTACTTCCTTCGACACCTTGAATCCGGCTAGTCAGTTTCTTAAGTTCCTCAGCTAGGTTCATGATAAGTGAGTCTTTATCATCCAACTCGGGTGTGCTTCAAATGGGTTGAGCGGAGTATGGCATAGTTTCCACGTAGATGGGGGTGTTATGATGAGGGTGGAAATGGTCATTTGTGAAGTTCAAAGGTTCCGAGATGAGCAGTGGAATATTGTTGGATGTGTGGCAAGTATTGCAGTGGTTGTGAAGAGCGGGATGGTTTTGTGGTTTTCGAATGTTTTGTGGAGGTGTGGGGTTCTGAGCATTTGGAAAACTGACATTTGGGGTGGTGCGGGAAAATGACAAGCTTGCCAAGTTCCGAGCTTGATCCAGTTCTTCCTGAAATTTCAACAATTTCTACTCAAGTTGGGATGCACTTTCCTTGGAGACCTGATTGCTCTTAGTAACCTCTACCCGTTCAATTGAGTTTTCCTTTTTGGTGTTTTCCATCTTCCCTTTGTTCCTGTTTCTGATAGGACTGATATGAGGAGTAGGTGGAGGGCCCCTGGATATTGTGAGGTAAGATGATGATTCCATAGTGCACGAACTAACCTTTGGCATGCGGAATAAAACAAAAAGTAAAAACAAATGGTAACAAGTCATTGAGGATTATGAGAATAAATGTTGCGATATTAAAACACATAGTGCAAGAACATAAGTTGTGTCCTAATTTGGGAACCTCTTTGTGCCCAAGGTAAGTTTAGCGACAAATTAATATGGAGAAACTAGAATGGTAAATGCCTCATTTTATTTATAAAAAGTAGACGAATCCGAAATCGACACGAAATGACAGGAAATAAAAGTTATGAATGGCCATTGGCCTTATTACATTTTATAAAGCGAAAAGATAAACTCATATCTAGTTGGTCCCCGAAGGACCTTCCTCAAGTTGAATTCTCTCATTAATCAGATCCTCCAGTTCGCATAAGTTCACCAGTAAAAAATGCCTTTGCTAGGTGTTCTCCTTCGTTTCCCTCAGCATTCTGGTAGTCGATGACTCTCTTCCTCACTTTTCCTTCCAATTCCAGCAGACAATATGCCAGATATTCCAACTTTTCACTAGATTTAGAGGACCTCTCTTTCTACTCGTTGATTTGGTCATTTGATGGAAGACTCCTCCACCAGTCTAGCAAGAGTGGGGGCGTGCTAATCACCAAAACTGGGGATTTTGTGCCTCATTTTCTGCAACACAAAAGGGTTAGACCCTACCCCTTCCAGACTCAGCTATTTAATACCAACAATTAGCATGAAGCACTCAGTTCTCCAAATAGATGCACAAAACGTGGTAGTGTTGGGTTTTAGGGAAACCCAGTGGACTTTAGACAAAGTTGTCTTAAAGAGTCACTACGCAGACAACATAACTGTATCGACTAGGTTTGACCATAATGCATGCACAATTAAACATAGTAAGGTTTTAATAGGGTTTTAGACTGGTACCCTTGAGTGGACAACTCAAGAGGGAAAGGCGCGAAACCGTCGACTACACTGTTGATAGACTGGTTTTACCGTAAATATGCCTTTGCCAGATTTAGGGGTGATAATATTGGAAGAGTGCAACCACCCATTATATGCGTTAATATGGAATTTTTTTTGGCACAAATGGAATATGATGTTGAAAACATGTTTGTCCAATAATTAAACAAGTTATCACGTATTTGCACATTATAAAGCAATAACTACAACAATTCTTCATAATTTGCAACAACATTAAAGGAAAGCAGTAAACGAAATAAAGTAGAGAAGCAAAGAGACAAGTCATTTTCGTAGTAGAAGAGGGAATTAAATACTTAAAGACATTAAATAAAGATATATAAAGGAATGTAAAGTTACAAATATCCTGAAATGGTAAAAGCCTAAAAAGATATCCCTAGCAGAGTTGCCCCCCCCCCCCTTTCTTGCAAAATTGGGTTTTTGACATTCAGGAGGACGACTCGTTCCTTTTTTGGGAATTGGGTTTGAATTCAAGAGTCTCCACCTAATGATTAAAGTGCATTATGACACTAGGAAGAAATTACTTTAGAAAATCAGAGATTGGGTAAGGACTTGAAATTATCCCGAGGGGAAGGTGTTAGACACCCCTTAGGATCCACTTGTGTGTTTTCCGGCCATATTATAACTGTGACTTTAAGTGCAAATAATAAGTAGGCAAGTAAAAGTTTCAACTATGAGGGGGTTTTTCACATAGTGGTTGCAAATAGATTAAAGTTTAAAGAAACAAAAGAAAGTTGAATTTGTTGAGAAATAGTTTGAAATTCTGAAAGTAATAAAATGAACAAATAAAGGGAGGGGGGGTCCAAGGCGTACAAATAATATGGATCACCCCACACAA
Source organism: Nicotiana benthamiana (assembly GCA_034376525.1). Taxonomy (NCBI): domain Eukaryota; kingdom Viridiplantae; phylum Streptophyta; class Magnoliopsida; order Solanales; family Solanaceae; genus Nicotiana; species Nicotiana benthamiana. The sequence goes on from CM067340.1 coordinate 117,243,389, forward strand.
TACTCGGTAATCACTCCTCAAAGAGGTGCTACACGGGATGTTATCGCATGGTCATCATATCCATATCTACCATTTCCCACCCCGCTAAGATATTAAAGCGTGGAATGGTTTCGTTACTTATTGCATGCTATTACCCGCCTCCAATATTATCAGTCCAAGAGGTACTTGGGACTACTAGTACTAAAAGGGAAGGGGTATGAGGTTTTATACTTTTAAAAGGACAAAATTCTAAGGCGACTATCAAAACATATATAGCAAGTATTGGGAAATCACATAAACAGATAGAATGGCTCAAATAGACCTACTTAAATCAAAGAAAAGCATGTCTTGCATGTATTGATGAGGGTCTGATTAAAACATAATAGGTTAAAGCAGGCTGATTTATCACATATTTTCAGATAAGACATCCGAATCAGACCTGCTCCGCTGGTTGTAGTTAACAATGACTGGTGCATTTATAACTTTTACCCTGAGGCTTTCCTAGGTGTTAGACGAAACCTATAGGCATGATATCTACTGGTTTCAGAAACAATGAAGTAAACTGATTACAGAAAGTTTGCCAGTTTTTAACAGAATAATACAAGTCCTGCAGTTGGTAATGCATTACTATTGACATATTAAACTTAAAACGAGTGAGAAGGTTCAGATTTGGTTGATAGTTCATATAGGCGTGCTTTCTAGGTATTTTTGATTTTAAATATTTTTTATAGACATAGAAACAATGCAGAAATCCTATGGGCATGGTATCTAAAATATGTTAGTTATTTAATTCCTATAAACAGGTTTGCCTAGTGACGGATGCATATGCAATATTGTGAATTTCTAGTGAACTACGAGCATGGTATTTATATGAGAGACGCAGAAAATTCTTATAGACATGGTATCTATATAATGCAGGAGTTCTTATTGTCACGGTGTATTTATGCAAGTGCAAAACCTATCAGTAAGATCTCTACGTGAATGCAGAAATTAATAAACATATAGGCAAGTTATCTACCCTTTGCATAGAATTATTCCCTCCCCTTTTCAGTAGCTATCCCCAATAGTTATTACAAGTTATTATAGCGCAGGATGAAATAAGAAAAGCAAAATTATATCAGAAATGAAAAGTATATCCAAGGGGAGCCTAATTCAGACTCCATGTCTGAAGTATGAGATGAACCAACTCCAAAGATCATGATCCAAAGCGTTTCTCTTGTTTGGATCTGTCAGAGTTCCCAAAGAGCCTCAAATGGACTCCAGGCAGTGCTCACACCCAAATACTTTTCAAGATTAAGTCATAGTGCAGTTCGGAAGGGCCATCCCTCAAGTGTCCAAGTTCAAAGGGAACTCAAGATCCCCAGGCAAGGCTCACAGGAGGGGGACAGAACTTAGAATCTAAGAGTGAGTGTAAGTGCAGAGTTTTGAAAAAGGGGAAAAGGGAAGTGGTAAAGAAGAAAGGACATGCTAGAGGGCATACCTAGCAGTGGGAAATGCTGGCACACCCTACAAGCATGTTAGAACACATTGTTTTAGAGATTAGGACCCCTAAGGGATCAAGTTCAAACCATGGACACTAACTTACATATTGCCATGTTCTGAACTATAACTCAAAGAACATAAAGGGAAACATGGGGGGAGGGATTCATAGCAGACAGGTGAAAGGAAATTAACATGCTAGTTAAACATTTAACTCTACATAGACAGCAAAGTAGACATAGATATGAAGGTTGTAAGTAAACACATTGGGGAAATGCTGAAGCCTAAATTATGGACATACAAGTTTCAAAGAAAAAAGTGGAAAGAAAGCAATAGTCTTGTAAAGCCAGCGTGTTGACAAGAAACAAGAATACTATAAGTGAGAGTAAGAGTTCAGAAAGAACTGTGAATTATGTGGTGTAAAAGTGTTGAATTGAAAAGTTTGTCTTTGTGAAAAAGAGGTCGCGCCTTTTATAGCATAGAAAGTAGGCATGAATAGGGTAAGAAATAATTTGAAAACTGATTGCTAATCAACTATACTAAACCTCCCTTAAGTAAGGGATTCAGATTCAAAAGGGTATAAACTAATTAAAGGAAGAAAATAATCAAACTCTTTTGCAAAGAAGTAAATTAGGGGCAAGTACATAAGAGTTATTTAAGGGAAGGGTTTTGGCAATACACGGTTTGTGCAAATAAGGTAAAGGAATCAATTAATAGCCAGTAAATCACAAGGTCTGAGATTTGGTATGAATGAACCAAGTGAGAAAGATGGGAACGATTAACTTAAGGAAAATCAGTAACAATCAATTAGACCTATTAAAAAGGGATTTTGAATCAATCATAAGTTGGAAAATGTTTTTGGAGATAGATTCATCACGTATAAAACATGCACGTTAAACATGAAAGAAAAATTGTCATGCTAATAAGTAGAAGAATCTAGTGTGGAAGAATTTAAAATGTTTAGAATTGCATGTAAGCAAAGAAGTTAAAACTTAGTTCAATGACTCAAAAATTAGTCTAAAAGATTCAAGGGTTCTGAAATAGAACTGAAGTTCAATCACGTGACCAAACCCCGATAGAACCCCACAATTCTGGGGTTTCCACCTCGAGTCAAGTACAGAGATGAAGAGGGAGGTAGTCGAAACAGCTCAGAGATTTCTTTTAGAAACAAGAAACTTCATTAGAAAGTTCAAAGCAAACAAAGTGAAGAAAGTAATTCGAAGCATAATAAGAGAACAACATGATAGTAGAAGAACATAGTTTTTTTAGAAGGAATTTAACCTAGGTTCAGAAAACAAAACATAGTAAAACACTTAAGAACTTAGTAGAGAAATACAGTAAAAGAACACAAGAATACCGGAAAAGTATAGCAAAAGAAAATATAGGAAAAAATACTGAAATAAAGATGTGAGAGCATGGTATAGAAACACAGTAGGAAAACGAACTATAGAAAGCATAGAAGAACATGTGTGGTAGAATGAAAGCATAAGAAAACAGTAGAAGAACATGCATTGTAAAAAGGAAACATATGAGCACAGTAGAGACAAATACACACAAAAAAAGGAAAAGAAATGTCAGGGAAACATTTTAAGCATTTCAGAAAACCCTAAATCGAAAAAGAGGCGATTTCGGAAGTAGTTTTTGAAAGAAAGTTGGGGAAATCATTTGAAAACTCAAATAGAGCATAGATATATAACAGATCTAAGAAAAATCGGAGAAAAACTTGAATAGTTAGAGTTTCAGAAGAACCCAAAAATGAGAAAGGCTTTGAAAAAGTCTGATTTGAGTTGGGAAATATTAGAATCAGGCTCAGAAGACCAGGATACGCTGGAGCAAAGCCGGAGATGGCCCTAAAACCTTGAATCGGCGGAGATTTGAGCGAAAACCTTCAAGGTCAGACCTCGAATCTAATAGTACCAAGTGTATAAGAGGAAGGACAGGTGAGTATAGGGTTCCCATAGCCTGGGAAGCCATGGATTCCGATGGTTTGGATGTTGAATATGGTAGAAGACGATTAGGGCTTTGAGAATTCTCGAGTGAGTTTGAGAGAGTGGAGTGCTTAGAGGCAGCTGATAGATGGAAAGTGAGGAGATTAGGGTATTCGTTTGGATTTAAAAAGGCAAGAACAGATAGGGATCGTTGATCTCAGAGATCAACGAACAAGATAACAGGGTGTCTAGGTCGGGTAGGTTTTAGTTTGGTCAGGGGCGGGTTAAATTGAAATTCGGTTAGTCTGTTTAATATTGAAATTGGGTTAGTTGGGGGAGTTTAATTGGTGCTAAAATTGAAACGGAATAGGGCTAGTATTTAAATAATCACTTTTCACTTTTTATTTTATAAAAATAGTAAAATAATTTTTGAAAATAAATTAAAGGTACTAAATTAATTAAAAATGTATAAATATTGAACAAAAAATACTGAAATAAAATTTGTAATTATAAACGCAATTAAATCTTGAAATAGGCAAAAACTACAATTACATGCAATTTAACTTTTAAAATACTAAATAAATTTATAAAAATGTGAAAATATTACCTTAGCTCTATTTTGGTATAAATATGAGAAAAAAATAAATTATTTACCAAAATTATAATTTGGGAAATATTTATTGGTTTTTGTACTCCTAAAATAGGGTAATAAATTGATTTAAAAATATTTTAAAAATGAGAAAAAATACTAAAACACTTCGTCATACCTATATAGACATACAAATACTATCTTGAAGGTATTTTATATATAAAAAATATACATAAAAAAATTGGGTATCAACAAGCCGTATTCCTAGCCTCGTCACTACCTCGCAGGGGTTAGGCCAGACACTTACCAGCATATGGGGTCGGTTATGCTGATGCTAACTCTGTACTTATGTGCAGATACCAAAGATGGATTTGGGTAGTAGCATTTGGGGAGCCAGCCTTCTGTGAGGTAGTCCTGCAAGCGTCCGTTGGTCCGACGTCTGTTTTCCTTTATATCTAAGACAGACTGTATTTCGTTTCTTCAAACATCCGTATGTAGTATTCATAGATACTCATGAATGTCGTGATACTAGTTTCTGGATGGAGACATATGTTGGCATTTTCGTACTGTTTTGTCATTATATTAATCTAAGTCTTTCGCTTAATTTCACCTTTCGCTGTTATTTACATATTGATCACTTGTTAATTTAACTAGTTAAAAGGGTTGAAATGAAGAAGATGGAATATTTTGTATTTCATAGCTTGCCTAGATTCTACGAATATGCGCCATCACGACTCCCAAGGGTTTGAAATCCGGATCGTGACAAGTTGGTATCAGAGCTCTATGTTACATAGGTCTCATTATTCACGAAAAAGCTTAGTAGAGTCTGAGGGAGGGTACAGAGACATCTGTATTTATCCCCTAAAGGCTACAGAGTTCGGAAAAACTTCACATTTGTTCTTTCTTGTCATGCGGTTTTGTTTCTCAATGCTAATTGAATTTCTACTCAGTTCTTTCGAAGATGGAGAGAACACGCGCTTCCTCATCCACCGCTCTACAGCCCCAGCCCCCAATAGTAGCTCCCACGAGGTGTAGAGGGCGAGGGCGAGGCTGTTCTAGAGGCCGAGGTAGGGGCAGAGCTCAGCCCCGAGTAGCAGCACCTGTGGTGGAGCCTCAAGTTGATTTTGATGATGAGGTTCCCGTCCCAACAGTTTTGGTGGGCCCAGCTCAGGTCCTAGAGGGGTTTATGGCCACCCCAATTCTTCAGGATGCTCCAGTCCGACTAATGGGCCTCATGGAGAGTGTCACCCGGGTATGCTTGCTTCCTGTAGCACCAGCCACCTCTCAGGCTGAAGTAGGAGCTCAGACTACTGCTAATCACACTCCGGAGCAGGTAGCTCCCCAAATTCAAACCCCAACAGTTCAACCAGTTGAAGCAGTTCAGCCGGGTGTGGTAGCTTAGACTAGCGATGGAGCATCTATGTCCGCCGATGCTTTGTGGAGTTTAGACAGATTCACCAAGCTCTTAACTACTACTTTCAACGATGCTTCTTTTGAGGATCCCCAGGATTTTCTAGACAGTTGCCATAAGGTTCTTAGGAACATGGGGATTGTTGAGACCAATAGGGTCGATTTTGCTACTTTCCACCTATTTGGATCCGCCAAGACTTGGAGGAGGGATTTCTATTTGTCCAGACAAGCCGCATCACCATCTTTGACTTGGGAGTAGTTCATACAACTATTTCTGTAGAAGTGTCTCCTCATTACTTAGAGAGAGGCCTATTGGAGGTAGTTTGAGCGTCTCCAACATGGTTCCATGACTGTCACCCAGAATGATACCATATTCATCGACTTGGCTCGCTATGCTCTTGTCATACTTCATACCGAGAGAGAGAGAGGGTGCAGAGGTTTTATTTATCTAGTTCGTCTTCAAATGGCTAGGAAGGCTGGGAGTGAGATTACTTTTCAGGAAGTGACCAATGTGGCCAGGAGAATGGAGATGGTTCTATCATAGGGGAGGTGGTCATGGGTCGGATAAGAGGCCATGTCATTCAAGTAGATTCAGTGGTACCTCATATGGAGGCAGCGATTCATATGGTAGAGGCCATCCTCCTAGGCCCTTTCAGTCAGCTCTTTATGTTTCTCACGGTGCTTCAGGTGGCCTTGGTTCTCACATGCAGCATTCGAATCAGTAGCCCTATAGTGCACCACCAGCTCCTATCAGTGCACCGCCGCTCCAGAGTTTTTAGGGTGATCATTCAGGTCACCAGGGTGAGTCTCAATTTCCTTGACTATTACACTCAGTTGGATGTTGTGAGTGTGGTGAGTATGGTCATATCCGGAGGGCTTGTCCAAGGTTGGCGGGTACTCACTCGCAGCAGCAGGATTCTCGTGCTATGGTTCAGGCACCAGGTGTTCCACAAACCGCCCAACTAGCTAGAGGTGGGGGTAGAGGTGCTAGAAGTGGAGGTAGAGGTTTTAGAGGTGGAGCTGAGACCATTAGAGATGGAGGCCAGCCAGCTGCAGGTCATCCCAGAGATGTAGTCCAGGGTGGTGGGGCTCAGCCCCGATGTTATGCTCTTCCAGCCAGACCCTAGGCTGAGGCTTCATATGCGGTTATCATAGGTACTGTTCTAGTTTGTGATAGAGATGCTTTGATGTTATTTGATCCAGGTTCTACATACTTGTATGTGTCATCTTATTTTGCACTGTATCTGGTTATGCCTAGTGATTCATTGAGTGTTCCTGTTTATGTGGCTACACCGATGGGTTATTCTATTGTGGAAGATCGAGTCCATCGCTCTTTTGTAGGTGTGATTGAGGGTCTTGATACTCGAGTAGATTTTTTGCTTCTGAACATGGTCGATTTTAATGTTATATTGGAGATGGACCGGTTGTCACCTTACCACGCTATCTAGGACTGTCATGCCAAGAATGTGACCTTAGCTTTACTAGGTATGCCTTGTTTAGAGTAAAGAGGGACTCCTGGTCGTTCTACCCATAGTGTTATCTCTTATGTGAAGGCTCAGCGCATGATCGAGAAGGGGCGTTTAGCCTATTTAGCATATGTTCGTAATTCCAGTGCTAAGGTTCCATCTATTTACTATGTGCCTGTTGTTCGTGAGCTCCCTGAGATATTCCCTTCAGACCTGCCAGGTATGCCACCTGACAGGGATATTGACTTTTGCATTGATATGGCTCCGGGCACTCAACCCATTTGTATCTCGCCGTATCTTATGGCCCCGCCAAAGTTGAAAGAGTTGAAGAGGAACAGTTGCAAGACTTTCTGGTGAAAGGTTTCATTAGACCCAGTGTTTCGCCTTGGGGTACGCCAGTACTATTTGTTAAGAAGAAGGACAGATTGATGAGAATGTGTATTGATTACCGGCAGTTGAATAAGGTAACAATCAAGGCTACCATCAGTTGAGGATTCGGGCCTCCGATGTCCCTAAGACAACCTTCTACACTCGGTACGAGTATTATGATTTCTTAGGCATGTCATTTGGGTTGACCAATGCCCCAACAACTTTTATGGATTTGATGAACCGAGTGTTCAGGCCTTATTTGGACTCGTTTGTGATAGTCTTCATTGATGATATTTTGATATATTCCCGCATCAGAAGGAGCATGAGACGCATCTCACGATGGTTCTTCAGACTCTGAGAAATAGTTAGTTATATACTAAGTTCTCGAAGTGCGAGTCCTGGTTGAGTTCAGTTGCATTCCTGGGTCATGTTGTATTAGCAGAGGGTAATCATATTGATCCAAAGAAGATTGAGGTAGTAAAGGACTGGCATAGTGATAGTATCACTGATAAGGATAGAGTCTTGGAAGCTCCAAGAAGGCCATTTACAAGATCTCAAGCTAAAGAATTGCTGACGAATGTTGCTGGACTTCAATGGGAAATAAAGAAGCTTCTAACTATAGACGAAGTGCTCCAGCCCAAAGGAGAAGAATTGTCTAAGTTTTACAATTATTTGGTGGCTCAAGTTGTAGTCCAAGAAGAGGAGGATTGGATCACCCAAATCAGCCCTTGAAGTCCATCAAATGGGCTGAAAATGAGATTAAAAGAGGCCCAAAAGGAAGTGTTACAAAATGAGCCCAATTGGAGTCCAAACCAATTGCCCAAAATAGTTGTTTTAAGGCCCAAATATTCCCCAAAAGGATCTTTGTCGCCCCCTACCTAATTGTAATGACTTTGGATACCTTAGCCTACCTAATTGTAATGACTTTGGATGCCTTAGCAATCATCCAACCTAATTGTAATGACTTTAGGTACCTTAGCAATCACCCTCCCTAATTATAAGGACTTTTATGCCTTAGTACTCTCCTATAAATAGGGAGTTCTTCTTATTTATAAGATACAACATTATTGATTAAGTATATCATATTTTGAGAGTTCTTTTGAACATTTGTTACTTGTGCTTTGAGATTTATCTTTCAACCTTTACTAGTTCATAGTTCAAGGTATTAAGATTTCTTCTCTTTTATGATATCTTTGATTCCTTTGTGGTATTCTTAGAAGGTGATTAATACTAGTTATTAATTGTTGTCTCAAGTTACTTGTAAAGCGGTCAAGATCCGAATCTATTGTTTTGATTTGCTTTTAAAGCGAAGGCGTTTGATTTCTTCCATAAATTAAGACATTGTTACTTTGATCTTGTCAAGGATATAAAACTTGCGTTCTTGGAAGTTCTTGGAATTCTTTCCTTGAATTTTCCCCATATCCTTTATTTTCATCTGTTTAATTCTAGTTGTTCAATTCCTTGTTGATATTGCTTCCGCATTTACTTCTCAAATTCTTACTCTAGTTTGGATTCCCGACCTAGTTGTTATCAAGTGGTATCAGAGCGGTTCTATCAAGATTTCGTTCTTGGTAAGTCTTACGATTTCTTGAATACTAAGAGCAAAGAAAAGGAAACAAAAGAAAAAAATTAACAAAAAAAAGGAAAAAAACAAAAATCAATTTTTTTAAAAAAAGAATTGCTTGCTCTCCAAAAAACAATTCTTTGTATCTAATTTCTTTCCAAAAGTAAGCAAAGGAAACAAGAAGAGGGGATCCTAGATTTTTCTTACTCATTCTAATCTACATATTTATATCTTTCCCTTTTTGTTCGAGTCTTGTTTAAAGCAAGTCTAATAGTTCTAGGATTTGGTTTTTCTTTCATTACTTCCCAAAAAATAATCTGAATTTTATTACTAAGAACTCCATACAAGTTGGGTTTAACTATAAATCTACAAAGTATTTTATTCAAAGGTTATTCCGTGAGAGAAAAAAAGAAGAAGCTAATTTGTGTGATATAATTTGTTTTTTTAAAGGATGTCGCATACAGGTAGTGATGAGGAACGAAGGGTTTTCCAAGAAGCTGAATCAAAGGAAGAAATAATATTACGTTGCAAGCTATCAACAATTTGAAAGGTTGAATTTGCAACTCCAAGAAATGAGAGATACAATTGCCGATCAAAATGATACAATAGCTGAACTTAGGAGTGAAAAATCTTAGGCCCCAAGCTAGGAGAAATGTACCCCATGCTCCCATTGTAAATCAAGAAAATTTTATAAATGATTTTTATGATATTGATTTTGATAGGGTGGGAAGAGATAGGAGGGGACATAGAGGTAGAGTAGAAGATGATAATATAAGTAGTATAAAAATGAAGATACCATCTTTAAGGGAACAAAGGATCCAGTCTTGTATCTTGATTGGGAGAGAAAAGTTGAAGCCATCATTGACTGTCACAACTACTCTGATGGTAAGAAGGTTAAACTTGCTGTTCTTGAGTTTTCTGACTATGCTGCTATTTGATGGAAAAAGCATACTAGGGATAGATTGCAAGAAGGACAAGCAACAGTTGCTACTTGGGCTGAGATGAAGAGGGTGATGAGGAAGAGATTCATGCCATCACACTTTCAAAGAGAGCTACAACAACGCCTTAAAACACTGAAGCAAGGGTCCATGTCTGTGGATGAGTACTTTAAGGCTATGGATATAGCTATGATCCAAGCTAATTGTACAGAGGAATAAGAGGCTACAATGGCTAGGTTTTTAAATTGTTTGAATAAGGAAATAGTCGATGTAGTAGAATTACAACAATATATAACAATAGATGAGTTAGTTGATTTGTGTGTACAAGTAGAAAATCAAATAAAAGAAAGCAGACTAGCTTGTGGAAAGGTCGGATAGGCACCATCGCCAAGAAGCCATGGCCAAATCATGAAATGAAGAGTTCTTCTAAACCTCAAGAAGACAAGGGTAAAGGTAATTTTGAGAACAAAGAGGGAGGTAAATCCTTTAAACCTAAACCTTTTACATCTTCTAGTTCTATTCAATGTCATAAATATAAAAGGAAAGGGACATATTATGCATGAATGTCCAAGTAGAAGAAACATCATTCTTAGAGAAGATGGAGGATATAAGAGTGAAAAAAGTGAGGGAGAAGAAAAGGGAGAGGTGAGTAATGAAGATGATGTAGAACTACATAATGATGGAATGGTTGGGGTAGTTAGAAGGATTATGAATATCAATTTGGGAAGCAATAGTGAAGCACAAAGAGAGAACATATTCCATACTAGGTGTGGGATAAAGGAAAAAACTTGTTCTATGATCATTGATAGTGATAGTTGTGCTAATGTGATGAGTTCATACTTTGTTGAAAAACTGGGACTTGCATGCATGAAAAACCCTACTCCCTATAGACTCCAATGGTCAAATGATAGTGGTAAACTAAAGGTTAACAAACAATGCATGATTTCATGTAATGTTGGTAGATATGAGGATGATATTCTTTGTGACATAGTACTTATGCAAGCTTTTCATATATTACTCGGCCGTCCTTGGCAGTATGACAGGAATGTTTTTCATGATGGAAGAAATAATAGATATTCTCTTGAACTAAATGGCAGTAAATTTACTCTTGCACCTTTATCTCCTTCTCAAGTGTTTGAAGATCAAAAGATATTGAGGGAAACAATGGGAAAACCAAGGGGAGGGATAAAAATGAGCTTGAGCAAAAAGAAAAGAAAGGTGGCCAAGAACTAGAAAAAAAGAGAGATGGCTGAGAGAAAGAGAGAGAGAGAGAGTAGCAATTTGAGAGAAGAGATAAAAAGGTATTTGAGTGAAAAAAAGAAGGTCAGGGTGAGTGGAAAGAGGCTAAGGAAAGAAAAAAAAGGTGATTTTCTATATAAAAGCCAAAGAGTGTTTAAATGCGAGAAAAGAGGGGTTGCCCGTAATACTACTTACTTACAAAGAAGCTTTGATTAATTCTGAGTTACTAACTTCTTCTTTGCCAAGTAGTATTTCTTCTCTTTTGAATGATTTTGAAGATATCTTTCCTGATGATATTCATAATGAATTGCCACCTTTACGTGGCATTGAGCATCGAATTGATTTTGTGCCTGAATCACAAATCCCAAATACCTACTTATAGGAGTAATCCAGAAGAAAAAAAAGAGCTTCAAAGGCAAGTTGAGGAGTTGCTTGAGAAAGGTTTTGTGAGAGAGAGCATGAGCCCTTGCTCTGTTCCCGTCCTATTGGTACCCAAAAAGGATGGAACTTGGAGGATGTATGTGGATTATAGAGAAATCAACAAGATAACGGTAAAGTATCGCCATCCTATTCCTCGTCTTGATGACATGTTGGATCAATTACATAGATCTAAGATATTTTCTAAAATTGATCTAAAAAGTGGTTACCATCAGATTCGAGTGAATCTTGGAGATGAATGGAAAACTGCTTTTAAGAACAAATATGGGCTTTATGAATGGATAGTTATGCCTTTTGGCTTGACTAATGCACCTAGCACTTTCATGAGATTAATGAATCATATCTTTAAGGATTTTAGTGGGAAATTTGTTGTGGTGTACTTTGATGATATCTTGATCTTTTCTAATACTCTAGAGGAGCATGTAGGACACCTAAAACAAGTTTTTGAAGTTCTTAGAAAGCAAATTTTATTTGCTAATCTTAAAAAGTGTACTTTTTGTGTGGATGGTGTGATTTTCTTGGGTTTTGTAGTTAGTTATAAAGGAGTTGAGGTTGATGAAGATAAAATCAAAGAGCTAAAGGAATATCCTAAACCCAAGAGTGTAACTGAAGTTGAGTTTTCATGGATTTGCTAGTTTTTATAGGAGGTTTATGAGAGACTTTAGCACCATTGCTTCTCCTTTAACATAAGTTATTAAAAAGGATAAGATTTTTAAATGGGAAAAAGAACAATATGATGCTTTTAACTTTTTGAAAGAAAAGTTATGTTCTGCTTCATTGTTACAATTGCCTGATTTTTCTAAATCTTTTGAAATGGAATGTGATGTTTCTGGCAAAGGAATAGGTGTTGTTTTGATGCAAGATTCTAAACCTATTGCCTACCTTAGTGAGAAGTTGAGTGGAGCCACATTGAACTATTATACTTATGACAAATAGCTCTATGCCTTGGTAAGGGCTTTAGCCACATGGCAACATTACTTGTGGCCAAGAGAGTTTGTGATTAAGACTGATCATAAATCCTTAAAATACTTGAAGAGTCAAGGCAAGCTTAGTAGAAGGCATGCTAAGTGAGTTGAATTTATTGAAACTTTCCCTTATGTAATTTCTTACAAACAAGGGAAAGAGAATGTTGTTTCTGATGCACTTTCAAGAAGGTATGTCTTAGTTTCTACCCTGACTTCTAAATTGATGGGTTTTGATCAAATCAATGGACTGTATGCTAATGATGTTGACTTTGGCAAAATTTTTGCAGATTGTAAGTTGCATCCTTTTGAGAGGTTTTAACCTCAAATATGGGTTTCTGTTTAAGGAAAATAAGTTGTGTATTCCCAATTGCTCTTTGCGTGAAATATTTGTAAACGAAGCACATTGTGAGGCCATATGGTGCACTTTGGAGTCCCAAAGACATTAGACATACTTGCTGAAAATTTCTTTTGGCTTGGAATGAGAAACGATGTTGAAAGAATGTGCACATAGTGTTTGGAATGTAAACAAGCTAAATCTAAAGTGTTACCACATGGTATTTACACGCCATTACATGTTCCTATTTCACCTTGGATTGATATTTCTATGGATTTTATGTTAGGTTTGCCTAGAACAAGGTATGGTAAGGATAGTATATTTGTTGTGGTAGATAGGTTCTCCAAAATGACTTACTTTATTCCTTGTTTAAAGACTAATGATGCTTCACATGTTGCTAATCGTTTTGTAAAAGAGGTTGTCAAATTGCATGGTATACCTAGAACTATTGTTAGTGATAGGGATGCTAAGTTTTTGAGCCACTTTTGGCGTGTATTTTGGGGGAATTTAGGCACAAAATTGTTGTTTTCTACTTCTTGTCACCCACAAACTGATGGACAAACTGAAGTTGTTAATAGAAACCTAGGAAACATGTTGAGGGCTGTTTTGAAAGGTAAGTTAACTTCATGGGAAAATCACTTACCTGTGATTGAATTTGCTTACAATAGAACAATCCATTCTTCTACAGGTATGTCACCTTTTGAGGTTGTTTATGGCTTTAATCCCTCAACTCCACTTGATTTATTACCATTTCCAACTAATAATATTGCTAATCTTGATGGTAGAACAAAGGCTGAGATGATGAAAAAAATTCATGAGCAAACAAGGCTTGCAATTGAGAAGAAAAATGAGAAAACCCTTGAGAAAGAATAAGGGTCGAAAACAAGTTATTTTTAAACCTGGAGATTTAGTTTGGGTTCACTTTAGAAAGGAGAGATTTCCTTCCAAAAGGAAGTCAAAGCTGCATCCTAGAGGAGACGGCCCATTTCAAGTCCTAGAAAGGATTGGAGATAATGCTTACAAGCTGGATCTTCCAGGTGAGTTTCAAGTAAGTGCTACATTCAATGTTGCTGACTTGTCTTTGTTTGACGTAGGATCGAATCGGGGACGAATTCTTTTCAAGAAGAGGGGAATGGTAGCATCACTGATAAGGATAGAGTCTTGGAAGCTCCAAGAAGTCCATTTACAAGATCTCAAACTAAAGAATTGCAGACGAACGTCGCTGGACTTCAAGGGGAAATAAAGAAGCTTCTAACTATAGACGAAATACACCAGACCAAAGGAGAAGAATTGTCTAAGTGTTACAATTATTTGGTGGCTCAAGTTGTAGTCCAAGAAGAGGAGGATTGGATCACCCAAATCAGCCCGTGAAGTCCATAAAATGGGCTCAAAATGAGTTTAAAAGAGGTCCAAAAGGAAGTACTACAAAAGGAGCCCAATTGGAGTCCACACCAATTGCCCAAAATAGTTGTTTTAAGGCCCAAATACGCCCCATAGGGTCTTGGACGCCCCCTACCTAATTGTAATAACTTTGGATACCTTAGCAATCATCCTACCTAATTGTAATGACTTTGGATGCCTTAGCAATCATCCTACCTAATTGTAATGACTTTAGGTGCCTTAGATATCACCCTCCCTAATTTTAAGAACTTTTGCCTTAGTAATCTCCTATAAATAGGTAGTTCTTCTTATTCATAAGACACAACATTATTGATTAAGTATATCATACTTTGAGAGTTCTTTTGAACCTTTGTTACTTGTGCTTTGAGATTTATCTTTCAACCTTTACTAGTTCATTGTTCAAGGTAGTAAGATTTATTCTATTTTATGATATCTTTGATTCCTTTGTGGTATTCTTAGAAGGCGATTAATACTAGTTATTAATTATTGTCTCAAGTTACTCGTAAAGCAGTCAAGATCCGAATCTATTGTTTTGATTTGCTTTTAATGTGAAGGCGTTGATTTCTTCCATATATTAAGACGTTGTTACTTTGATCTTGTCAAGGCTATAGAACTTGCATTCTTGGAAGTTCTTGGAATTCTTTCCCTGAATTTTCCCCATATCCTCTATTTTCATATGTTTAATTTTAGTTGTTCAATTCCGTGTTGATATTGCTTCCGCATTTACTTCTCAAATTATTACTCTAGTTTGGATTCCCGACCTAGTTGTTATCACCTAGACCAACATCAGCTATAAAGATTCAGTGTTTCTTGGGATTGGCAGGATACTATCATCGGTTCGTGGAATGGTTTCTCATCTATCGTAGCCCTGATGACCAGGTTGACCCAGAAGGGTGCCCAGTTCAGATGGTCGCACGAGTGTAAGGTGAGCTTTCAAAAGCTCAAGATAGCTCTAACTGCGGCACCGTTGCTGGTTTTGCCCATAGATTCAGGGCCTTATATTGTTTATTATGGTGCATCTTTCTATTGGACTTGGTGTAGTGTTGATGAAAGATAGCAAGGTAATACATATGCTTCGAGGCAGTTGAAGATTCATGAGAAGAACTACCCGGTTCATGATTTGGAGTTGGCGTCCATTGTTCACGCATTGAAGATTTGGAGGCATTATCTGTATGGCGTGGCATGTGAGGTGTTCACGGATCAAAAGAGCCTTCAATATTTATTCAAGCAAAAGCAGTTGAATTTGAGAGAGAGAGAGAAGGGGGTTGGAGTTATTGAAATACTATGATATCACTATCTTATATCATCCGGGAAAGGACAATATGGTGGCCGATGCTTTGAGTAGGAGCCAATATGGGCAGTCTTGCTTATATTCCGGTCGGTGAGAGACTGCTTGCTTTGGATGTTCAGGCTTTGGCCAATCAGTTCATGACGTTGGATGTTTTAGAGCCTAGCCGTGTGTTATCTTGCACAGTCGCTCGTTCTTCATTATTGGAGAGTATCTGTGATCGGCAGTATGATGATCCCTATTTGTGTATCCTTAGAGACACGGTGCAGCGTGGAGGTGACAAGAAGGTAACCTTATATGATGATGGAGTTTGACATTTCAGGGTCGAGTATGTGTGACTAATGTGGATGGGCTTTGGGAGTTGATTTTATTGGAGGCTCATAGCTCTCGGTACTCTATTCACCATGGCGCTGTGAATATGTATCAGGATTTATGGTAGCATTATTGGTGGCGAAGAATGAAGAAGGATGTAGTTGCATATGTGGCTCGGTGTTTGAATTGCCAGCAGGTTAAGTACGACATCAGAGGCCTAGTGGTTTATTCCAGAAGATTGAGTTTCCCGAGTGGAAGTGGGAGAGGTTCATTATGGATTTCACTGTTGGACTCCCATAAACTCGAAAGAAGTTCGACGCAGTATGGGCCATTGTTGATAGGCTAACCATGTCAGCACATTTCATTCTTGTGGAAGACTCATATTCATCCGAGAGGTTAGCTGAGATCTATATCTGAGAGATTGTTCATCTTCATGGTGTGCCTGTGTCTATCATTTCAGACCGAGGTACACAGTTTACCTCATGTTCTTGGAAAGCAATTCAACGAGAGTTGGGCACTCGAGTTGAGTTGAGTACAGTATTTCATCCTCAGACGGGCGGGCAGTCCAAGTAGACTATTCAGATGTTGGAGGATATGCTCCAAGCTTGTGTCATTGACTTTGGAGGATCATGTGATCAATTTTAGCCTTTAGAAGAGTTCCTACAACAACAGCTACCAGTCGAGTATCCAGATGGCTCCTTATGAGGCTTTATATGGTAGACGGTGTAGGTCTCTGGTTGGATGGTTTGAGTTGGGAGAGGCTCGGTCATTGGATGCGGTTCTAGTTTACGGGGCATTGGACAAGGTCAGGATTATTCAAGATAGGCTTCGTACAGCTCAGTCCAGGAAAAAGAGATATGCCAACCGCGAGGTACGAGATGTGACTTTCATGGTCGATGAGTGGGTATTGCTCTGAGTGTCGCATATGAAAAGCGTGATAAGATTTGGGAAGAAGGGCAAGCTTAGCCCTAGGTTCATTGGTCCATTTGAGATTCTTCATCGAGTGAGAGAGATGGCTTATAGACTTTCATTGGCGCCGATCTTATCAATAGTGCATCCAGTGTTTCATGTGTTCATGATTCGGAAGTACCATGGTGATCCATCCCACGTGTTATATTTCAGCACTGTCCAGTTGGACAAGGACTTGTCTTATGAGGAGGAGCATGTGGCTATCCTAGACAAGCGGGTTCGTTAGTTGAGGTCGAAGAGTTTTCCTTCTGTTCGTATTTAGTGGAGAGGTCAGCCTCTTGAGGCATCGACCTGGGAGTCCGATGGGCGCGTAATCGGAAAGCTTAAATATGACAATCTATGAAAAATGGTAAAACTTGGCTATTAAATGAGTTAATTTAGCCCGGAATTGAATTTCGAGGTCCCAATCCCGAGAAATAAATTTTTAAAGAAAACTATTTTCTGAAATTGTTTAAAGGAATTTGAAATGAAATTTGATAAGAACATGATGGTAGCGGGCCGTATTTTGGTTCCGGCGCCCAGTACATGTGTTATATAGTATTTAAGACATTTATGTGAAATTTGGTGAAAATCGGATGTCATTTGACATGCTTCAAACCTAAATTGCTAAAATTGTTGTTTTAAGAAGTTTTATAAATTTTTTAGATTTTGAGGTTTAATTCGTTGTTATTGAGGTTATTTTGGCGATTCGATTGCACGAATAAGTTCGTATGATGTCATGAGTTAGTTTGTATGTTTGGTTAGGAGCCGTGAGGGCTCGGGTGTGCTTAGGAGGTTTTTGACTTATCGAAATTTGCAGGTTTTTACTGTTGAGTGCCCAAGGATTTTACCGTTCGCGTTTGCGTGGTCCCTCTCGCGAATGCGTAAGGCAAATATCCCAGGTGCCACATTCCTTCTACACAAATGTGTAGCACAGGTTGCGAACACGAGGCAGTGGGGGGTTATCCCTTTGCGAACGCGGTCCTAGCCACGCGAACGCGAAGGTCAATTGAGCCTGAGCAGGGGTGGGCCATTTACCCTACGGGAACGTGATACCTTGAACGCGAACACGAGGTTGGAGGAGTTTTTACTCCGTGAACGTGAGCCGTATTCTGTGAACGCGAAGTCTTATCAAGCCTAACCCACCGCGAACGCCATGGACCTATCGCGAATGCGATGAGTGTTTTCGCCCAGTGATTTTTAAAAGACCAAAACAGAACACTTTCGGGATTTTCATAAAATATCATAAACCTCTTCTTCTCGAAAGCTCTTAGGCGATTTCTTTGAAGCATTTCCTCACCATAATCTCTTGGGTAACTAATATTTAACTTGTTTTCTTCTATTTTTATCAACACCCACTAGATTTCTAGGCCTAAAACATGAGATTAAGGGTAGATAAATTAGGGATTTGAGTAGAGTTAGGGTTTTTTGATTAATTGTAATTTAGACCTCAATTTGGGGTCGAATTCTGGAGCTAATTACATATTCGGGCTCGTGGTTGAATGGGTGATCAGATTTTTATTCGAACCTCATGTTTTGACCAAGCAGGCCCGGGGTCGATTTTTGGATTTTGGGGAAAATGACTAGAAAGCTATGATTAAGTATTGGAATTGTATCGTTTAGCATTTATTGATGTTATTACACCGATTATGTACATATACAATTGATTTGGAGCCGAATTCGAAAGGAATGGCGGTATTTGAGGATTGAGTTGGCTGTGGAAGTTTGAGGTAAGTGTTCAGTCTAACCTTAGCTTGAGGGATTAGGTGTTGAGTCCTATTTGCTATTTGTTTCTTGTTGAGTACGTATAGGCATGGTGACGAGTATCTATACGTTGGTGTCGAGCATGACCATGAGTATTAAATTGATACTTGTTGTGTTCTAAATAATACTACGGATTCTTATTGATGATTATCGATATTGAGTAAAGATTAAGTTTGTTTTCATGGAAATTACTAAGTTGAGTATTAGTGATAGCTGAATTTAGACTAAGATTTTGTTATAGTTGTTTCTCCCTTGCCGGGGCGTACTTATTTATGCTGTAGATTCCCTTGCCGGGATAGTATGGTTCGTTAGTGATCCCTTTTCGGATAATGATTATTGTTGACTGTATAGTTGTAAGGGATTGCGCGCTGCAACATTTTTGTTATATATGGATCGGGTTGCACGTTGCAACATTGTTACATATATGGATCGGGTTGCACGCAACAACACATATTATATTGGATCGGGTTGCATGTCGCGATTCATATTATAATAGATCGGGCCGCACGCCGCAACAATTATATATATGTATCGGGTTGCCTGCCGCAACAATATTAAATGACAAGGGATCAGATTGCGCGCCGCAATAGTGTTATTATTGCTTTGTTGTAGATTTTGTGTCGTTTCTCTCATATTTCTCTTTATTTCTACTGGATACGATATGTTCCCCGAAGCATGTACCCCCTCCCAATTAAACAGCTTATTTTTGTTTATTTTCTGCAATATATTATATAATTGCACTGGTTTATCTGGAGTCTTGTCCTAGCCTCATCACTACATCACGGGGGTTAGGCCAGACACTTACCAGCACATGGGGTCGGTTGTGGTGATGCTACACTCTGCACTTATGTACAGATACCAGAGCAGTATTTAGGCAGTAGCACTTGGGGAGACAACCTTTAGTCTACTGAGATCCCGAGGTAGTCCTGCAGGAATTCGCATGCCCGGTGTCTCTTCTATACACTTATATGCTCTATTTTTATTTTTATCCGAGAAAGATTGTATTTTGTTTCTTCAGACATCTGTATGTAGTATTTGTCGACACCCCTCCCCCCCAAAGGGGCGAAATCGAGTTTACGACATAATGGACAAAACAACTCTTATTCCCTTTTGAGAATTGGGTCACAGAGTTCGCCATCTAATGATTATAGTGCATTAGGACACTTTTAGGAAGAAGAAGATTTTGAATGAAAATAGAGTTCAGGTAAGGGCTTGAAATTATCTCGAGGGGAAGTGTTAGGCACCCCTCAAGATCCACTAGTATGGTTCCCGGCCTTGCTTAGATGTGACTTTACGAAACATAGAAATAGACAAGAAAATGTGCATGTAAAGAATACAAAACTAGTGGGCAGTTTTGAAAGAAGAATAGCACAAGTAAAAGGGGAATTTTTAGATAAAGTATTTAAAAGAAAAGTAAAGTAAAGGGGGGGGGGGGGGAGGGGGAGGTCCTAGGTTTAACTATAATATGGATCATTCGATACAATATCCCGCACATATTCCCAAAGAGGGGTCACTTTATGATATTATCGCATCGTCATCATCTCCATATTCTACCTTTCCCACCCCGTTAATGTATTTAAACGCGTTTAGTCTCCTTTACTTATTGCATGCTAATACCCGTCCCGACCTATTAGTCTCGGGGTATTAGGACTCCTAATCCTAAAAAGGGGGAATAAGGATAATAAATATATGGAGTTTCAAAGGTAAAAATGCTAAGGCATCAACCAAAACAGATAACACATAAGGGTATACAAAGCAGACATTCAAAGGCTCATGCAAAACCCCGTAAGTCACAACAGCATTTAGCTTAGCATGACTTGCAATTACTGATTTGGTTTTAAGCTTAAAACTGATGATGGATAGATTAGTTTAATACATAAAGTTCGATAATAAGTATACTTTGAGCCCCCCGGATCCGGTTTTTTGAAACTGAAAGCATTTTTGAAGACCAGTAATATTAGAAAACAATGTTTTAAAACAGGAATTTGGGATTTGCAGAAGTTCAGAAATGGCTTATAAGATAGCCGAACTGCTTAAGTAATATGGTGCAAGAAAAAGCATTGAAGTACAAAACTATGCAGAAAATCAGAAAAGAAAGGTTGATTTCAGAAAAATGCAGGTTTGGACTTTAAAAGGTTCTTATGGATTTAAAATAGTGTAAAAAGTAGATTTGGTCAGATTTCAAAATAGACTATATTGGACATACTTTTATTGAAAGCGTCAAACAAATTAGGCGAGTTTGAACCCTATAGGCATGATATCTACAGATTGATTTGTTGTTGCTTTTAAACGTTTAGGGGACCTACTCTTTGCCTAGCAATTTAGTACATTTAATTTATTTTTAGAAATTAATTTACTATATTTATAAAACAAAAAGGGAAAAGTGGCTAGTTAAATACTAGCCCTATTTCATTTCAATTTTAGCCCCAATTAAACTCCCCCAACTAACCCAATTTCAATTTTGAATGGACTAACCCAAT
Organism: Nicotiana benthamiana; assembly: GCA_034376525.1. Lineage (NCBI taxonomy): Eukaryota > Viridiplantae > Streptophyta > Magnoliopsida > Solanales > Solanaceae > Nicotiana > Nicotiana benthamiana. The sequence continues at coordinate 117,264,280 of CM067340.1, forward strand.
TTCAGTTTGACCCACCCCTGACCAAACTAAAACCTACCCGACCCGGACCCCCTCTTATCCTGGCCGTTGATCTCTAAAATCAATGGGCCCTATTTGTTCTTACCTTTTTTTAATCCAAACGACTACCCTAATCTCCTCACTTCTCATCTATCAGCCTCCTCTAAACACTCCACTCTCTCAAACTCTCTCGAACATTCTCAAAACCCTAATTGTCTCTTATCGTCTTCAACCTCGAAACCATCGGAATCCATGACTTCTCAGGCTATGGGAGCCCTATACTCACCTCTCCTTGCTCTTATTCTCTTGGTAATGAAAGGTTCTATGGCCATCTTTGACTTTGCTCCAGCGTATCCTGGTCTTCTGAGCCTGATTTTGATGTTCGACGACTCATATTGGACTTTTTCAAAGCCTTTTGCATTTTAGGGCTCTTCTGAAACCCTAGTTATTCGACTTTTTTTCCAATTTTTCTTAGATCTGTTATATATCTATGCTCTACTTGAGCTTTCAAACAATTTCCCCAACTTTCTTTCAAAAATTACTTTTATAATCGCTTATTTTTCGATTTAGGGTTTTCTGAAATGCTTAAAATGTTTCTCTAACTTTTCTTTTCCTTTTCTTTGTGTGTATTTGTCTCTACTGTGCTCATATGTTTCCTTTTTACCACACATGTTCTTCTACTACTTTCTTATGCTTTCATTCTACCACACATGTTCTTATGTGCTTTCTATGTTTCATTTTCCTACTGTGATTCTATACCATACTCTCACATGTTTATGTCAATGTGTTTTCCTATATGTTCTTTCGCTATACTTTTCCGGTGTTCTTGTGTTCTTCTACTGTATTTCTCTACTAAGATCTTAAGTGTTTTACTACGTTTTCTCTTCTGAACCTTGGTTAAGTTCCTTCAAAAAAAAGTATGTTCTTCTACCATCATGTTGTTCTCTCCATATGCTTCGAATTAGTTTCTTCACTCTGTTTGCTTTGAACTTTCTAATGAAGATGCTTATTTCTGAAAGAGATCTCTGAGCCTATTTTGACTACTTGCCTCTTCATCTCTGTACTTGATTCGAGGTGGAAACCTTAGAATTTGGTGGTTCTGCCGTGGTTTGGTCACGTGATTAAACTTGGGTTCAATTTCAAAACCCTTGACTCTTTCAGATTAATTTTTGAGCCTTTGAACTAAGATTGAACTTCTTTGCTTACATGCAATTCTGGACTTTTTAAATTCTTCTACACTAAATTCTTCTATTGATTAGCATGACAATATTTCTTTCATGTTTAATGTGTTTATATGCTTTTATACGTGATGAAGTTTTGTTCAAAACGTTTTTCCAACTTATGATTGATTCAGAATCCCTTTTTAATTGGTCTAATTGATTGTTACTATTTTTCCTTAAGTTAAAATCTTTCTCATCTTTATGACTTGGTTCATTCATACCAGATCTCAAACCTTGTGATTTACTGGCTGTTATTTGATTCCTTTACCTTATTTGCACAAACCGAGTATTGTCAAAAACCTACCCTTAAATTACTTTTACGTTCTTTCCCCTAATTTTCTACTTTGCAAAAGAGCTTGATTAATTTCTTCCCTTAATTAGTTTATACCTGTTTAAATCTGAATCCCTTAATTAAGGGAGGTTTTGTATAATTGATTAGCAAAGAGTTTTCAAATTATTTCTTACCTTATTCCTGCCTGCTTTCTACAGTATAAAAGGCACGACCTCTTTTTCACAAAGACACACTTTTCAATTCAACACTTTTACACCGCAGACTCCACAGTTTTTTGAACTCTTACTCTTATTTAGAGTATTCTTTCTTCTTGTCAACACTTTGGATTTAGAAGACTACTACTTTCTTTCCATATGTTTCTTTGAAACTGGTATGTCCATAATTTAAGCTTCAGCATCTCCTCAATGTGTTTACTTACAGCCTTCATATCTATGTCTACTGTATTGTCTATGTAGAGTTAAATGCTTAACTGGCGTGTTAATTTCCTTTTACCTATTTTTACTGCGAATCCATGCCCCATATTTCCCTTTACGTGCTTTGAGTTATAGTTTAGAACATGAAAATATGTAAGTTATTGTCTATCATTTGAACTAGATCCCTTAGGGGGTCCTAACCTCTAAAACAATGTGTTCTAACAAGCTTGTAGGGTGTGCCAGCATTTCCCATTGTTAGGTATGCCCACTAACCTGTCCTTGCTTCTTTACCACTTCCCATTTCCCCTTTTTCAAAACTATGCACTTACACTCACTCTTAGCTTCTTAGTTCTGCCCTCCTCCTGAGAGCCTTGCCTTGGGAACTTGAGTTCCCTCTGAACTTGGACACTTGAGGGTTGGCCCTTCCACACTGCACTAAGACTTAATCCTGTAATGTATTTAGGTGTGAGCAGTGCCCGCAGTCCATTTGAGGCTCTTAGGGAACTCTGACACATCCAAATGAGAGAAAGGCTTCGGATCATGATCTTTGGAGTTGGTTCATTTCACACTTCAGACATAGAGTCTAAATTAGGCTCCCCTTGGTTGTACTTTTCATTTCTGATGTAATTTTTCTTTTCTTATTTCATTCTGGGCTGTAATAACTTGTAATAACTATTGGGTATGGCTAGTGAAAAGGGGAGGGAATAACTGTATGCAAAGGGTAGATAACTTGCTATAGGTTTATTAATTTCAGTATTCACGGAGAGATCTTGCCTATAGGTTTACTTATAGAATTTTGCACTTGCATATAGACACCATGACTATAATAACTCCTGCATTATATAGATACCATGTCAATAAGAAAGTTCTGCATCTCTCATATAGATACCATGTCTCGTAGTTAACTAGAAATTCAAATCCTACATATGCATCCATCACTAGGCAAACTTGTTTATAAGATTTAATTAACTAACAACATTTAGATACCATGCCCATAGGATTTTTTCACTCTTGCTACGTTTGTATTTTTTTTAAAATCAACAATGCCTAAAAAGTATGCATATAGGAACTATCAACCAAATCTGAATCGCCTCACTCGTTTTAAGTTTAATCTGTCATTAGTAATGCATTATCAACCGTAGAACTTGTATTATTCTGTTAAAAATTGGAAACCTTTCTGTAATCAGTTTACTTCGTTGTTTCTGAAACCAGTAGATATCATTCCTATAGGTTTCGTCTAACACCTAGGTAAGCCTTAGGGTAAAAGTTATAAATGCACCCGTCTTTGTTAATTACAATCAGTGGGCAGGTCTAGACTTCTTATCTGAAAATATGTGATAAATCAGTCTGCTTTAACCTATTAAGTTTTAATCAGATTCTAATCAGTACGTGTAAGACATGTTAAACTATATGTTTTTCTTTGATTTAAGGAGGTCTATTTGAGCCTTTTTATCTGTTTATGTGATTTCCCAATACTTTCTATATATGTTTTGATTGTCACCTTATAATTTTTTCCTTTTCAAACTATAAAACCTCATACCCCTTCTCTTTTAGGATTAGTGGTCCCATGTACCTCCGGGATTGATAGGATTGGGGGTGGCTAATAGCATGCAATAAGTAATGAAACCATTCCGCGCTTTAATACCTTAACGGGGTGGGAAATGGTAGATATGGATATGACGACCACGTGATAACATCTAGTGTAGCCCCTCTTTGAGGAGTGATTATTGGGTGTTGTATGGGGTGATCCATATTATTTGAAAGCCTAGGACCCCCTACCCCCACCGTGCCTCTTTTTACTTTTTTATTTTATTACTTTCAAAATTTCAAACTATTTTCTCAAAAAATTCAGATTTTTTTGTTTCTTTAAACTTTAATCTATTTGCAACCATTATGTGAAAACCCCCTCATATTTGAAACTTTTACTTGCCTACTTGTTATATGCACTTAAAGTCACAATTGTAGTATGGTCGGGAACTGTACTAGTGGATCCTAAGGGGTGCCTAACACCTTCCACTCGGTATAATTTCAAGCCCTTACCCAATCTCTGGTTGTCTAAATCAATTTCTTCCTAGTGTCCTAATGTACTTTAATCATTAGGTTTCAACTCTTCAACTCAAATCCAATTCCCAAAAAGGGAATGAGTTGTCCTCCCAAATGTCTTAAACCCGATTTCGCAAGAAAAGGGGGGTCCGACACGGCTCGCATTCGCGGAGTAAAAACTCCTGGAGCCTCGCATTCGCATTCAAGGTATCGCGTTCGCGTAGGGTAATTTCCCCACCCCCTTCCCAGGCTCAGTTAGCCTTCACGTTCACGTGGCCAGGACCGCGTTTGCGAAGGGATAACCCCCCACTACCTCGCATTCGCAACCTGTGTTACACTTCCGCATAGAAGGAATCTGGCACCTGGGATATTTGCCTTACGCGTTCACAAGAGGGACCATGCCAACGCGAATGGTAAAATCGTCGGGCACTCAACAGCAAAAACCTCCAACTTTTCTTAAGTCAAAAACCTCCCGAAACACATTTGAGACACACCCGAGCCCTCGGGGCTCCTAACCAAACATACACACTAACTCAATGACATCAAAAAAACTTATCCATGCAATAAAATCGCCAACTTAACCTCAATACTACGAATTAAACTTCAATATCAAAGAATTTTCTCAAACTTCTTATAACATCAATTTTAGCAATTTAGGTACAACCACGTCAAATGACATCCGATTTTCACCAAATTCTACAGAAACATCTTAAATCATATATAAGACCTGTACCGGGGGCCGAAACCAAAATACGGACCGATACCATGATGTTCTAATCAAATTCATTCATATTCCTTTAAACAATTTTCTTTAAAAATTCATCTCTCGGGCTTGGGACTCGAAATTCGATTCCAGGCATACTCCCAAGTCCCATATTTTCCTACAGACCCTCTGGGACCATCAAATCACGGGTCCGGGTCCATTTACCCAAAACGTTGACCGAAGTCAAATTAATTTATTTTATAGTAAAAATTTATCATTTTTCATAGATTTTCATATTTACACTTTCCAGTTATGCGCCTAGACTGTGCACGTAAATCGAGGTGACTCTAAATGAGGTTTTCAAGGCTTCGATAATACATAATTTAATTTAAAAGCAAGTCACAATATTGCAGAACTAGATCTATTTCTTAATAAGATGTCTATTATGTGATAAACTTTCAAAGCCTAACTGATATGCATAGAATATTTTATGCCGAACCTCATACTATCAGAAATAGGCTAATAATTCTCAAGCCTTGGTCCCCAGATTTTGATCTTAGCAAGGAATTCTTAACTAATATTCCACTATGTGTGATTTTCCTAAATTGCCGATGAACTGCTGGGGGAATGAAGCATTGAGTAATACTGCTAGTGCTATTGGGAAACCTCTATTTGCTGATGAATGTACTACTAAGCAAACAAGAATTTCACATGCAAGGATGGTAACTGAAGTGAATGTGACTAAAGCTATGCCTACTGAGATTCTAGCGATGGATCCTAGAGGAAAAAGGTTTCAACAGGATATAATATATGAATGGAAGCCAGTATTTTGTGATAAATGTCAAGCTATTGGACATATTTTCCCTACTCACTGTCGACCGCCCCTTTTTCATGATGGGTCAAAATCGGGTGTACGACATTACGGGAAGACAACTCTATTCCCTTGCGAGAATTGGGTTTTGGAATTTGGAGAGTCTCCACCTAATGACTATAGTGCATTAGGACACTTTTAAAGGAAAAGAAAAAAAAGAGATTTGAGAAGAAGAACCCAGGTTTGGGTAAAGACTTCGAGATTATCTCAAGAGGAAGGTGTTAGGCACCCCTCAAGATCCACTAGTGTGGTTCCCGACCTTACTACAATTATGACTTTAGAAGATAGAAGAAACAACTACGGTTTTCACATAATTATTGCAAGCAAGTTAAAAAGTTTAAAAGAGAAAGGAAGTGGAGAGTTTTAGAAAAAGTTAATTAAAATAAACAAGATTAAAAGAAACAATTATACGTCAAAGGAAATGGGGTCCTAGGTTTATACATAATATGGATCACATCAATGCAATACCAGGTGCACACTCCTCAAAAGAGGGGTCAGACGATATTAGCACACCGGTCATCATATCCATATTCTACCCTTCCCACCCCGTTAAGGTATTAAAGAGCGATTAGTCTCGTTTACTTATTGCATGCTAGTACTCGTCCCAATCGTATCAGTCCCGAGGTATTAGGACTTCTAATCCTAGATGGCAGAAAGGGCTGGGGGCCTTTATGGAGTTTAAAGGACAAAATACTAGTTCGACATTCAAAACATGTATCAAATAAGGGAAGAGCAAGCAAGCAAATAAAGCTCAAATAAACCCCTGAAAGCAGATAGTCATATAGTTTAGCATGCCTTTGCAAATACTGGTTTGGTCTTAAATTAGATTAAGTAGTGAGCAGACTGGTGCAACACATATATTTAGACAAAAAGTCTACATTAGGCCACTCGAATACAAGTTGTCAGAGATTAAGGCATTGGGTTAACGCAAATTGATTAAGAATGTTGACTTTAGTGAATAATTAGTACAGAAGGTTTTTGAGAAAAGGTATGCTGCAGACTTAGAAAACTGTTTAGAAACAAGTTCGGAAGAGAGAACAGATTGCCTAATATTAAAAAAAAGTTAGAGGAGGCAGATTGTTTAAAAAAAACAAGTGAATTGCAGAACTGGTTTAAAGACGATAAGTTCAAAAGAACGGAACTGAATTGAAAACATATTTGGTCAGATTATTAGAAAAAGCAGTTTTAGAAAGACATACAGGTTTAAAAGATTAGGTTTTAGGAACAAACATATATGTGAATTTGAGAAAGGTTTATCAAAAGATTAAGTATTAGAAAAAGATATACTGATCTAGGCGTGAAAGAACCAGTTAATTTAATTGATTATTACTGCTTTTAGACGGGTGGAGCAAGTTTGATTTAAAACTTCTATAGGCATGATATCTACAAATCATTAGTATTAAAACCTAATAATAAACTTGTGAACAGATGCTAATTTGATCAATCCTAAGAGTTTGCCTAATGTTATGAATATGCACATTCATATAGGCATGATATCTATATGCAAGATTGCAGAAAATTTAACTCATATAGGCAGGATTTTTATGTGCATGATTGCAAAAAGTAAGCGTTAGGTCCTATAGACATGCTTTTTATGTGATTTAATTAATAGCAAACGACCCTATAAGTAGGATTTTTAGGTGATTAAATAGTAAAATCTTAGGAACATGATTTCTACCCTTCAAAGAAGGAAGGTAAAGACTCCCACTCTTTTCACTATATTCCCCGAGTTTATGCAAGTAATTACATACCCAAAAATAGAGAAAGATACATCAAAAGCTAACATCTGCATCCAAGGTACCTAAATCAGACTTAATGTCTAATAATATGTGATTGAACCACTTCTGGGATCCAAGATTTTCCAAAGCCTTCTTTTTTATCTAGGGTATTTCGAAGTTCCAAGGAATTTCAGGAATTCCAGGCATTCTTTACACCCAAGATACCATTAGAATAGAAATAGTGCAGTGTAGAAAAGCCAGCTCTCAGGCATCCAAGTTCAGAGGGAGCTCAAAGGTCCCCAAGGCAAGGCTTGCAAGAGAGGGGCAGAACTAATTACTAAGAATTAGCGTAAATGTGAAAGGGGTTGGGGAAGCCATGATAGATTGGTTGCCATACCCAACCATAAAGCAGGTTGGCACACCCCTAACCAACCTATTTGGTCAAACAAATAAGAGCAGACCCATTGAAGGTCAGACTAGGGTCTGGAAAGTGATTAGGACACTACCTGATCAATGTCTAAGTCTCAAGCACACATAAGAGGAAAGGGAATGGGAATTGATTGAGTTTGGGATTCAAAGAATACAGTCCAATCACAGGAACAACAATTTTTAAGTATTCTCATGCTCTATGAACCATAACTTACATACAAAGGGTGTTGAATGAGATGGAATTCAGCCAAGAGCAAAAAATAACCAATATGCAGAAGTAGTAAAGTAAACACACGAAAGAACTGAAAAGTAAACACGTACGGAAGAGGCAATTTAAAATAAAGGGACATACCAGTTGCAAAATAAACACAAAGAGGAGCAGAACACTTGTAGCGACAGGCAAACAAAGAAAAATCAATTCAGGACTTCAGCAGAACAAACTCAATACTTTGCAGAAAACTTTAGAAGTATTTGAGAAAGAAAAAGAGAAGTAGTGTGTTTTTCAGAACTTGTCTGTGTGTGTTCGTGTCTGTATTAACGAGAAAACCAAGTATTTATAGTGTAAAAACAAGCAGAAAATAAGGTAAGCACTGTTCAGCAATAATTAAGGAAACAAGTGTCAATTGAAATCAAATCAGTATCAAAGACTTCCTTTAATTAAGGAATTAGAATCAAACGGTAACATGCAAGTGCTAAATAAGGAAAGAAATCACGTTGGCTGAATATGACTAATAAGGAAGTATTTCCATCATAGTATAGGTACATAGTAGGTAATAAAGGCAAGGTTCATCAGACTTTAATCAAGGAAAGGTCTATAAGAGTCAAATGCCAATATAATCAAGGTAAGGGGATCAATCAACTTGAGTAGAAAAGGTAGGGGTCAAAATTTCAAAGGAAAGCATTCAAATAGGTCGAAGAAGCAGGGAAATCAATACAATAAGGAAAGAATCAATTACAAAAGTGCAATCAGAATCACACAAAGAGATTTGAAATTAGTCCATGTCACGACCTCAATCCCGGTCGTGATGGCGCCCAGCACAACTGCTAGGCAAGCCCGACCATTTACACTCTCAACCCGAGCATGAAGCTTAAAATCAGTTAATTGAATATCATTATCGACAATAAAACTAAAATCTTAATTGATAGATGGAAAACCAAACAAGATAATCTCCCAAAGACCTGTGGTCATAAGTTTAGAGCCTCAAACAATACAGAGTAACAAGACTCCAATAATACAATTGTTCAAAACTGCGAAAACAATAATAAGGGAATAGGGAAAGAGTCGAGTCCTGCGAACGTCAGACAGCTACCTCGACAACTCCAATAAAACTCTGAAGCCGCAATTATCTCAGCTAAACTTCCAAAGTACCTAAATCTGCACACATGCTGCAGGAAGTAAAGTGAGTACTTTCGACTCAGTGGTAATAAGAGAGAATAATATCTGAGCGATAAGAAAACACGTATGGCCACACCAAAATGCTATAAAAGACAGTACAACCCTTTGAGAAAAATCGAAATACTGTGAAAAACCTTTAGAACATCTCAAGATCAATTCAAAACCTCTTTTACAAAGTCTCTTTTTCAAATATATTTTTTTTTCAACAGCCAAGCATATGAGTACTATATCGGATAGAACAAGTCGGCTCATAAGTCTGCCCATTGGGCATAGCACTCCTTAACATATAAAACCAGGGTATCTGGTCAACAAGGCAAGTAACTGTATGTATGCCAAAGATATATGAGTGTAAATGTCGTGCCATGCAGTACAAACAGGAGTGAATGCGTGAATGCAATGCACATGACTGATGCAGCGCACAGCCCGACCCATTTGGTACCCTGCGCTCACTAGGGGTGTGTATAGACTACGAAAGGGCTCCTACAGCCCAAGCGCTATAATACTGCGGCGTGTATTCTGATCCACATAATATGCTACTACGACGTACAGTCCGATCCATATAATATACTACTGTGGTGTGCAGTCCGATCATATAATATAATACTACGGCGTGCAGTCCAATCCATGCATGTATATGTATATACTACTGCGGCGTGCATCCCGACCCATATCTCAGTCCCGAAATGCGTACATAACACTGCTGCGGTGCAGCCCAATCCAAGTCTCAGTCCAGCAATGAATATAAGCCCCTTGGGCAATAGAAAAATAATAGTTCTCAGCTCAAAACGTCAGTAAAATATCATTTAAGTTTTCAAATCTTAGAAAAATGGCTGAGTTTGTAAAATAGTATTTAGAACCTTGGACTGAGATCAAATAACATGCAACATAATACAAAACAGTGATATCAATCCCTGAAGGATTTAAATAACCGGCACGAAGCCCAAAACATGTTGATCAGCCCAAATCATGATATCATCTAGTTTATAGTCTATCACGCAGTAAAATCAACAACCGGGACAGACCAAGTCACAATCCTTTACGGTGCTCCACCCCACGCTCATATCTGGCATGCAAGTCACCATAATACAATATTATGATGTGCAAATCCAGGGTTTCAAACCCTCAGGATATCATTCGCAAGTATTACTCACCTCGAACCGATAAAATTCCTCGCTCGCACTTTGCCCCTTAAATTTACCTCCACGCGCATCAAATCTAACCAAAATCAGTACAAATATATCATAATATGCAAATGGGACAACACCCAATCGAAAGTAATCGAAATATAACAAAAATCTTGAAACTAGCAAAACCCGAGCCCCGGGTTCGCTTCTCAAAAAATTAAGAAATTCACATAACCGGATCCCTCATCTTGCTACGAGTCCGTACAGATAAAGTTCATCAAAATCGGAGTTCAACTGGGTCATCAAATCCCAAATTTACATTTCAAAAATCAAGTCCTAGTTTCTTTAATTTTTACCCAAATTTCAAAGAATATAAGGATGAATTTTCAATTAAATGGTGTTTCTAGGCCTCGAAACTTACCTCCAATCACTTCCCGTTGAAATCCCCTTAAAATCTACCAATAAGCTCTCAAGGTGGTGAAATAATGGAGGAAAAATGAGATAGGTCGCGGATAAAATGTCATTAATAGAGACAGTCACGCCTAGTTATCCTCCTATGCGATCGTGTGGGTCCTCCCACGATCGCGATCAACAAAAATCATTGGCCCCCTCTTTTATCCTACGCGATCGCATCACCCCGACCACGATCGCAATGAAATAGGACGCCACACTATGCAAACACGACCAAGTCCCTACGAACGCGAAGACCAGAACCTTATGCCTACGCGATCGCATCCCAAGCCACGCGATCACGATGGATAAATTCCTCCATGCACTGTTGCTGCAATTTCTACAGAAATTCTTAAGTCCAAACTTCCTGGAAATCATCCGAAATCACCCAGAGGCCCCCCGGGACCTCAACCAAAAACACCATCATACCCCAAATTATCATACGAACTTGTTCCAATCATAAAAACACGTCCAACAACAAAACAACCATCAAATCTCAACGGATTCAAGCCTAAGTTTAACTAAAACTTCTGAATGTCACATTCGATCAAATACCCGACCAAACAACGTCCGAATGACCTGAAAATTTGCCGATGTATCCAAAATCACCTGACGAAGCTACTACAACTCTCGAAATTCCATTCCGACCCTCGGATCAAAATCTCACCTATAACCGGAATTCGCCAAAATTCCAACTTCGCCAATTCAAGCCTAATTCTACACCGTACCTCCAAATTCGATTCCGATCGCACTCCTACGTCACAAATCATCCCTCGAAGCTAGCCGAACAAATGGAAATTCACATCTGAGCCCTCTAACCACATAGTCAACTTCCGGTTGATTTTTCTAAAACAAGCTTTCTTCTAAGAGGCTATGTGCCTCATTTTCAACCAAAACCAATTCAATTACACCCGATAGAATCTAATACTGATATTAAAATATGAATCAACACAATAAGGGGGAAACAGGGTAGTAACTCATATGCGATGGGTTGGGTCGTTACAGTCCACAATCAAGGGTTACATAGAGAGGGAAATTTAGCATATAAAGGAGTGCATAACCTTAGGCATGTGAGGCTATACTCAGGACAAAGAGAATAATCAAATGATAGTTGCGTAAGTCAGGTTTCAGTGATTTAATGACAAAGAAAGGACCAAAAGCATGCAAGGAGTCAAGTGAAAGTCATAGTCGAGTTTCACAAGTAGCAAGAACTCAGAACCAAAATAAATTACATAAAGGAATAGAAATGTTGAAGCAAAGGAATCAGATTGAGCAATTGCAAACAGAAGAAGGATTTTAGGAGCTCAAATAGACCCTAAAGAACTAGGGTTTTCAAAATTAGTTAGGTTTAGAGAAGATAAGCAGATAAACACCTAAATAATCTCAGAATCTCAAATAAAACCCAAAAGTTTGGGTTTTCACCACTAAGCAGTAAATCAAACAATACTAGCGTGTAGACATAGAAAAATCAAACAAATCTAAAAAATTAGGGTTTTCAAACACCAATTAAACCTAGAGATGATAGGCAGATGAATTGAACAAACATTTAAAAGACAGACTCAGAAACCTTAATTTAAATCAAAGGGATTTGAAAGAGGAAATTTGGGGAAAATGCTTTAAACATCAACACAGCATAGATCTAGCACGGATCTAAACGAATAAGCATAAAACACCTCAAATAGGCTAGGGTGTCTTAGAACCCTAAAGGACAGGAAAGGCTTGGAAGATACAAGATCAGATCTGAGTCGATAAGGTCGGAACCAGGCTCAGGAGGCTAAGATACGCCTGATCACGGTCGAAAATGGCCGAATACCTTGGATCGACGAAGGTATGGGTGAAGGTTCTCGGAGACTATCCTTGAATTTTTAGGAATCAAGCATGTGAGGGCAGTGGGAGGTGAGTATAGGTCTTCCACGGCTAGAGCAGCCATAGATTCTGGTGGATTTGAGGTCGAAAAGGGGTAGGCGGCGATTAGGGTTTGAGAGCATTTTAGAGAGAAAAGGGTTTGAGGGCGGCGTGTCTGAGAAAATGGGGAGGTTTTAGGGGTCGTTTAATATTTAAAAAGGTAAGGGGGAATCTGGGTCGTTGATCAAAATGATCAATAGCTCAAATTAAAAGGGGCACGGGCCGGTTCGGTTAATTGGTGCTGGGTTGGTTCAAATTGGAAATTGGGTTGGGCAATTTCGGGCTTGAATTTGAAGCTGAGTTGAGGTGCAAAATTGGCTGAGATTGCAATACAATTGAGGCTAAATCGTAAATAGCCACATGTTCCATTTTTTATAATAAAAATAACAATAATGATTTTAAAAATAAATTAAAAGTATTGGATGAGGAAATGTTATATAAACATTTAAAAATACTGGGATTAATTTTATAATTATAAAATACTATCAACTACAAAATAGGCTATAAGTGTAATTATATGCAATTTAGCTTAAAATACCAGATGAATTTTTGAAAAAAAATGTGCAAAAATTACCTTAATTATATTTTGCTGAAAGTATAAGGATAAAATAAGTTATTCACCAAAAAATTATAATTTTTAGAATAATTATTGGATTTTATGGTAGAAAATAAGAAATAATTTGGTTTAAATATCATTAAAATGCCAAAACTCTTGGATGTCCTTATATATACACATATATGCTATTTTGGAAGTATTTTGGGTACAAAAATACATTAGGAAAATTTGGGTATCAACACCACCAAGGACCTAAGAGAAAAAGGAGGTGCAACCAAAGAGGAGAAGAGAACCAAGGAAAGTCACCTATGAGTGGAGAACCACATGGCCTATCACAAATGCCGCAAACAACGTGAACCTGTGAAGTTAGAACCATCGGGTATAGAGGCTCCTAAGGCAATTAGAGTGACAGATAGACTAAAAGAAAATGACAAGGAAGGATCTTAACACAGTTTATCGGTGTAAATACAACAAGCAAGACAGCATCAGTTAACTATAGACAAAATGAGCAATGACACAAAAGTAGTGGATAAGGGGAAGAGCTAAGTATTGGATTTTAGTCTTGAAAACTTTCCTATGTTAACCCTCCAATCTAGTAGAAGTAGTGCAAAAAGTGGGACATCAAGTTCAAGTGGAAGCTCTACCTTACCTCATGATAGAGGTGGGGATCTAAACTCAATAAATGAAGTGGTTAATTTGGAATTTTAGGGGCATCAATAAGTGGTATAAGATGAAGGAGCTGAATAATCATCTAAAAATCAAAAACATAAAACTGGCAGGAATCATAGAAACAAGAGTCAAGGAGCACAATGCTAGAGAAGTAATCTACCACATAGCACCTAGATAGGAGATGACTAATCATTACAATACTGCAATAAATGGTAGGATATGAGTTCTATGGGATCATAACTACTACTCAATGAAGGCGATTAATGCAAAAGCTCAGGTTATTCACTATGTTGTCACAAATTTTAGAAATGATCAAGAATATGCATTATCTATAGTCTATGGATATAACATAGTTGAAAAAAAAAAGAAGCAATTATGGGAGAATTTGAATGAGATAGATCAAATGATAATCATTCCGTGGATGATTGGGAGAAACTTTAATGTTGTTCCGTAGTTACAAAATAGAATGCATGGAAATCCAGTTACTAAGGCAGAAACTCAAGATTTCAGCAAATGTATTCAAGAGTTAAAGGTGAATGACATGGCTTGGGAAGGTGATTATTATACTTGGTCTAAAAAGCAAGATGGTAGTGACAGGATATGGAGCAGAATTGATAGGACCTTTAGTAACTATGAATGGATGATGCAATGAGGACATATAGTAACTATGTATGAGCTACCTTTTATATCTGATCATGCACCTATGAGTTTGACCTTCAATGAGCAGCAGAGAAATAGGAAAATTCCTTTTAAATTTTTCAATGTTTGGGTTGATCATGAGAGTTTCATGTATGAAGTATAATAGATTTGGAAGCAAAGCTGTCACAGGCATAAAATGCATAATGTGTAGATGAAGATCAAAGCCTTGAGGATAATACCGAAGAAGCTTAATGTATATGAGTTCAAGTTTATTAAAAAGAAGATAGAGCTAGGCAGGATTGAGCTGGAACAAGTGCAGAAAAGCTTAGATACATATAGCACTTCTTATATGCTACTGATAGAAAAGGAGCTAATACAAAATTTGGAGAAATAGAGTATGATCGAAGAAGGAGCTTTGAAATAAAAAGCTAGGGCCAAATGGATTCAACTGGGTGACTTTAATACTATATATTTCTCTATTCTAATGAAAGAGAGGAGCCAAAGGAAGCAAATTGTGGAGTTACAAACTATTAATGGCAACAAGATAACTAAGTCAGAAAGTATTCAATGGGAGATAGAAGACTTTTATAAATTATTGATGGAAACTGCTGCCCAATATCTTCCTGCTATAGATAAAATGGTGATGTATAATGGAGCTAAACTCAACCAACAACAAAGAATTGACCTATGCAGAGATCTGACTGCAGGAGAGATCTATGAAGGACTATGCTCTATTAGTAAGGATAAGGCACCTGGTGTTGATGGCTATAATGCATATTTCTTCAAGAAAGCATGGCCTGTTGTTAAAGATGAATGCATTGAAGTTGTTATAGAGTTCTTTAATACTAGAAAATTGTATAGAGCCATAAACCGCACATCCATAACCTTGGTTCCCAAGGTTTCTAAGCCTAATACCGTTAAAGAATTTAGGCCTATAACTTGTTGCAATGTCCTATACAAAATGATATCCAAGCTTCTAGCAGCAAGGATACAAGGTGTTATTATTACAGTTATTAATTAATCTCAATAAGAGTTTATTCCTGGGAGAAAGATGGCTGATAATATCCTATTGGCACATGAACTGGTGAGGCTTATACTAGGAAAACCATATTCCTTGATGTATGATAAAGATAGATCTTCAAAAAGCCTATGATATTGTGGAGTGGCAATACATTAAGCAAGTGATGGAAGAGCTAGGATTCCTTCAGCTATTTGTATCTTGGGTTACGGAGTGTATACAGACAGTTAAATACTCGATTGTAGTTAATGGTGAACCAACTAAACCCTTTAATGCTACTAAAGGATTGAGGCAGGGTGATCCTATGTCACTATTTTTGTTTGCCATTGCAATGAAGTACCTGAGTAGGAACCTGGCTAGTTTGAAGATGGAGAAGGAGATTAAGTATCACCCTAGGTGTGCAAAGCTTGGGATTACTCACCTAAGCTTTGGATATGACTTACTATTATTTACGAGAGGTGATTCGAAGTCAGTGTAAGATACTACTGTGGTCTACAAGGAAATCATAGTAGAAGTGAAGCTTGTTTTGGAGGTGTCCTTTGGCAGATAGACAACAAATCCTACAGATGTTGGGGCTTGAAAATGGTGAACTACCTTTCAAGTATGTGGGTGTACCCATATCCACAAAAAAACTGAGTATAATGCAGTGGCAACCTCTTATTGAAAAAATGGCTAAAAGGATCACTTATTGTAATGCTAAGACTTTATCATATGCATGGAGAGTTCAATTATTTCAAAGTATTCTATTTGGAATACTTGTTTTTTGGGAATAGTTGTTTATTATGCCATCAAAAGTTATTAAAATGTATCGGGGCTGTGTAGGTCTTATGCCTGGTATGGTGCTTATGAAATCACAAAGGACTAAATAGCCTAGGATAGAGTCTGTCTACCCAAGACAGGAGGTGGTCTTAATATTGTTAATCTGAAACTACAGAATAAGGCAGCTATTGCCAAAACCTGTTGGGACTTATCTCAAAAGCAAGGCAAGTTGTGGATCCGCTGGATCCATACATACTACATCAAGAATCAACAAATGAGTACAATGCCAATACCTAAGCAAGCATCCTGGATGGTAAGGAAAGTAATAGAGGCATATGGTGTATTGGAAGTTGTGCAGTTCAAACCAACTCAGGACAAAAGCATGATTAGACAAATATATTTGCATTTTTGGTGATTATATAAGGATGGAATAGAAATCATTGATGTCTAACAATGCAGCAAGGCCAAATGCAAAATTTATAATGAGGTTAATGATACAAGGGAGACTGTTGACACGTGACAGAATAGCTAACTGGAAAATTAGTGTTGACACACAATATGTACTGTGCAAGAAAGAAGTGGAAACAAGAGATCACTTGTTTGGACAGTGTGAATATGTTAAACAAGTATGAAGTAAAATGTGCAATTGGCTTGATACAAAGGCGCTCCAGGAGCTCTTGGAGTTCTCGTTCTCGCTTTTCTTGATCTTCCAAGCTTGAAGCTCACCTGCTTTGAGAGAGGAGAGACATCCATTTGATGCATGACAATGGAGAAAAGTACTATATGCTTTATGTTTCCTATGCAGCTACTACAGCTAATAAGCTATGCATGATGATATGTGATGCATGCTTTGACTTCTAAGGCTTGACATGTCCTTTTGGTCGATTTCCAGTTGATTGCCTCAACCTAGGAAGCATATGTCTCTAATTCAGTTCATTCCCTATATGTTAATGGTAGGTACGCTGCTACTCTTTTTTGATTCAACCAAGGTAGGCTCGTGCCCGGGTTCACCCGTGAAGGAAGGTTCTAGCGGTAAAGTAAAGAAAATCCTCCCTTCTTGCTTCCTTAGGGTACGCCCCCTATCGCCTTTCATTCAGAAAAGGAATTATTAGTAGGAAATCATTCTATCCATGATATGTGTGCTTTGGTTGTATTAGCATGATTTCCAGGTATATGTTTTGATGAATGACAAACAATGACATCAAGTGTCAAACAACGTTATTATATGACAAACAATCAAAATTGAATGCCGAGAAGCATATTGATGAATGGATTGCATGGAAAAGCCAAGACGAGCTCAAAAGTTCAAGACCGAAGACCCAAGGCATATGTCGTTAGGTAGAACCAATGTAAGAACAACGTTTAAGTTATCTCGTCTTTTGGCTCAACATAGGTCATCATAAATATGCATAAAATCATCTTATCAAATCATATTTATCATAAACATATTTCAAATACTTCAAAAAAAATGATTTTAACGTTTTCATTTTAACCAAAATGGTTTTTGAAGTAAGTTTTCAATTCTGGACAGCATAAAAGAATAATCGATTATGGCAAAGTGTATAATCGGTTATTCTGGGAAATTTCATTTATTGGAAATTTCCGCAGAGTAAGATAATCAATTATACACTTGGACATAATCGATTATCTTGTATCTGTTGCCTTCCCAACGTTCCGTTTTATGAACGTTGAGAAGATAATCGATTATGCAAAGTGAATAATCGATTATCTTGGCATAAAATCAGCATTATTGATTGCCAATTAAGCAACGGACATACAACCTCTACCACCTATAAATAGAGGTCTTTTTGACTCATTTGAGATGAACAATATCTCTCATTATTCTTGAACATATTGATAACATTTATACATCATATTTAGAGCTTTTGTTGAGCCATTTGAGAGACAATTTTGTGTTGTTCATAGAGCTAATATTGTATCTCTTTATCTATTCTTCTTAGAGAGTTCTTGTTGTAAAAGAGAAAGGTTCTTGAGAAGACCATATATTCTCATTGATTGTCGGGTTTGCTAAGTACCTTCAATCTTAGTGTGTGAAGTCTTGTGGTGTGGTATCCACGAGCAAGGTGAAGTCTTGAGGTGAGGTATCCTCGAGCAAGTTGAAGTCTTGTAGAGTGTACATCTACGAGCAAGTGTAACGGTTTGTTAGGCATCCGTAAGCTTAACGGAGTTAGTGTAAACTCGAGAGAGTCTCTCGGGGACTGGAGTAACCACACGTTGTGGTGAACCAGTATAAATTTGGTGTGTCCTCTCCTTACTATTTTAATTACTGCACTTACTTTACTCCTGCAATTTTAATTCCGCAAAATTTACCGACATTCTCGTGCCTCACTATTCACCCTCCCCCCCCTAGTGAAGGGCATAAATCCTAACAGTTGGTATCAGAGCCTAACTCTCTGAAAGCCTTAACCGGTTGAGAGAACGATATATATATATATATATATATATATATATATATATATATATATATATATATATATATATATATATATATATATATATATCTTGTTGAGAATGTTGAACGCAGGAATGATGAGCGAAGGACACTCCACCAATAGGCCTCCACTATTTGACGGAACAAATTACACATATTGGAAAGAGCGGATGAGAATTTTCATCCAATCAAATAACTTTCGCTTGTGGCAAATCATCAAGAACGGTGAACAAATGCCGACAAAGAAAGTTGGGGAAACCACGGTTCCAAAGGAGGAAGATGAATATAATGCCGAGGACATCAAGAAGGTTGAATATAATGCAAAGCCATCAATATGCTATATTGTGCGGTGAATCTGGATGACTATCGGAAGATTTCTTGCTGCACAACCACCAAGGAGATGTGGGATAAGCTTGAGATCACTTATGAAGGTACGCCTCAAGTCCGAGAATCAAGAGTTGATTTTCTAACACATGAATATGAACTCTTTAGAATGAAGGAGAATGAATGCATCGATATTATGTTCGAACGGTTCTCAATGATCATCAACGATCTCCATGCTCTCGGAAAAGTATACTCGAACAAAGATCTAGTTCAAAAAATCCTACGGAGTCTCACTCCCGAATGGCGTTCCAAAGCCAATGCTATTCAAGAATCGGTAGGAATCTCGGGCGTCACAATTGATGAACTACAAGGTAACCTCAAAACTTATGAAAGCACTATTCTTAGACCGTCTTTTGAAAATAAGAAAAATTCGAATATTGCCTTCAAAGCCTCATCTTCTAAAAGAGTAGAGGTAAGTGATTCGGAAAGCGATGATGATACTATTTCCAATGATTTAATTGAAAATTTTTATAAGTTTATGAAGAAGGAAATAAAGAAGGAAGAACCAAGTCCTTCATGCCAAAATTGTGGAAAATTTGGCCACACCAAATCACATTGTCCAAAACCCAAGGACAAGAAGAAGAAGAAACACCAAAAGCGCGTGACATGGGATTCGGACAGCTCGGGTGATGAAACTGCCGCCCTATGCCTCATGGCCAACGAGAAAGAAGAGGTAAGTACTCCTAACTCTTACTCTTATGAAGAATTACAAGAAGCTTTTCAAGAATTATATGATGAATTGAAAAAGTCTTCAAAAATCTCCAAAGAGGCCAAGGCTAAAATTAAAGTTTTAGAAGAGAAAAATAAATTTTTGGAAAATGACAATATTGATCTTAGAAATAAAATTAAGGAGATGCATGAAGATTCTTCAATTGATCAAAATTGAAATTGTTCATCTTGTGATTCTTTGAAATTAGAGAACATAGAACTTAGGAACACACTAGAAAAACGTAGTGTAGACAATCCTAAAATAGTTGAAGAAATTAAAAAGAAAAGGCCCAGGAAAAATAAAAGGCGCAAGAATCATGTTAGAAATTGCGATGCACAACCTAGAAATAATTCTAGGAATTTTGTAAATGAGTCTAGAAGTAATCATTTTAGACCACCTAGAAATGATTCTAGGAATTTTATTAATGAGTCTAGAATAAATCATTTTAGACCACCTAGAAATGACTCTAGGAATTTCAACGCTTCTAGGAATAACGACTTTAGATCACCTAGAACGTTTTTGGCTCAACCAAGACATATGCACAACCCGAATGTTATATGCCATTATTGCAACCGAGTAGGACACATAGCACCCGTATGTTTTGCAAAACATAGGGATTTATCTTTTAGCTATGATTATTATTTGCCTAACCCCCAAGGACCCAAAAGTAATTGGGTACCTAAAACCTATTTTTAGGTACGTTTGCAGGTGTGCTTGAAGACTACAATATCGTAGTAGATGCACCAAGCACGAAACCTTATTGCATCGAGGGGGAATTTCGGTTAGTTATCATATTTTTGATAAAAACGTAATAGTTGATATGTGTTGACGATTGATATGTCTTTGTTAACAATTGGTATCAATTATTTTTGTTGATTCATGTTTTGATAACTTTTATTTTGAACAACAATTGGTATCAATTATTTTTGTTAAAAATAATGATTGATTCATGTTTTGATGAATATTATTTTTGGTTTGAATAACAGTTGGTATATTGTTGAAAACTAAATGATTCATGTTGTTAATACAACTATTGGTTTGTTAAAAATTAACAATTGATATGGTTTTAAGTAATATGATTTGCTAAAATTAACCGGTAGTATGGTTGTTATATTTTTACTAACATTTGGCATCATTCTATGCTAGTATGATTTTTTTTTAAAATCGTCATCATGTATATTCCTCATTATATTTCCTACTTTATGTGAGACACTAACAGTTGGTATTCCCAAAAAAGGGGAAGTGTCAAAAGGGGAAAATAGCCTGTGTATACTCTCTTTTTGCTAATGCCAAAAGGGGAAAGAAATTAGGCGATATGCATCTAATAAGGGGGAATGTCTCCACCTTCTAGTATGCTTTAATTGAGGGGGAATATTCAATTAAGGGGGAATTGTTTGCATGAATTGTATGTAGAGATATAGCATGAGTTTAGGGGGAATCCGATATGCATATCTCCTATTGTTTGTCATTATCAAAAAGGGGGAAATTGTAGGAAATCATTCTATCCATGATATGTGTGTTTTGGTTGTATTAGCCTGATTTCCAGGTATATGTTTTGATGAATGACAAACAATGACGTCAAGTGTCAAACAACGTTATTATATGACAAACAATCAAGATTGAATGCCGAGAAGCATATTGATGAATGGATTGCATGGAAAAGCCAAGACGAGCTCAAAAGTTCAAGACCGAAGACCCAAGGCATAGGTCGTTAGGTAGAACCAATGTAAGAGCAACGTTTAAATTATCTCGTCTTTTGGCTCAACATAGGTCATCATAAATATGCATAAAATCATTTTATCAAATCATATTTATCATAAACATATTTCAAATACTTCAAACAAAATGATTTTAACGTTTTCATTTTAACCAAAATGGTTTTTGAAGTAAGTTTTCAATTCTGGACACCATAAGAGAATAATCGATTATGGCAAAGTGTATAATCGATTATTCTGGGAAATTCCATTTATTGGAAATTTCTGCAGAGTAAGATAATCGATTATACACTTGGACATAATCAATTATCTTGTATCCGTTGCCTTCCCAACGTTCCGTTTTATGAACGTTGAGAAGATAATCGATTATGCAAAGTGAATAATCGATTATCTTGGCATAAAATAAGCATTATTGATTGCCAATTAAGCAACGGACATACAACCTCTACCACCTATAAATAGAGGTCTTTTTGACTCATTTGAGATGAACAATATCTCTCATTATTCTTGAACATATTGATAACATTTATGCATCATATTTAGAGCTTTTGTTGAGCCATTTGAGAGACAATTTTGTGTTGTTCATAGAGCTAATATTGTATCTCTTTATCTATTCTTCTTAGAGAGTTCTTGTTGTAAAAGAGAAAGGTTCTTGAGAAGACCATATCTTCTCATTGATTGTCGGGTTTGCTAAGTACCTTCAATCTTAGTGTGTGAAGTCTTGTGGTGTGGTATCCACGAGCAAGGTGAAGTCTTGAGGTGAGGTATCCTCGAGCAAGTTGAAGTCTTGTAGAGTGTACATCTACGAGCAAGTGTAACGGTTTGTTAGGCATCCGTAAGCTTAACGGAGTTAGTGTAAACTCGAGAGAGTCCCTCGGGGACTGGACTAACCACACGTTGTGGTGAACCAGTATAAATTCGGTGTGTCCTCTCCTTACTATTTTAATTACTGCACTTACTTTACTCCTGCAATTTTAATTCCGCAAAATTTACCGACATTCTCGTGCCTCACTATTCACCCCCCCTCTAGTGAAGGGCATAAATCCTAACATTATCTGCACTAGCTTCAGTTAGCTGTGAAGTACTATAATATCAAGTAAAGGGGCATGTATCCTTTTTTGTAAAAAAAGAGGGCTACTTCACGAGCCACTACTAATAATCGAAAAGGTTCACAACAAGTTCAGTCTGTAGTGACAAAGGGAACGTTTCCGCCGGAGGGGTTTGTCTCCATGGAAAAAGTATTCACTACTGCTTACAGTGCCTTCATTCACTCGTCTTGCTACTTCGGAACTGTTCAGCGGACACGTGGAGTCGAACGTCTCTCTATAATGTTGCGTAAGTAGACTGATTATAATTAGAAGTGGATATAAAGGCCTTGTAGGAGGATGAAAATTTTGGATAGGATATATAGTAGTTCAAAGGGAGTTAGGTACAGGCTCTTTTTCCCCTTTCCTGACTACAATCGTAAGATCAAGATCAGAAGTTTCAGGGTCAAGACTTCTCTGTGGGAATATTCGGCTATCTCCTACTTTAAATAGAGAAAATCCCTGGAATTCTCTTATGCCGAGGATTATGTCTAAAAAACTTCGTATTGTGATCTCCGCTGACGATCGTTCTTTTCTTTTCATAAGATCTTGTCGTAAGATAGTTCGCTTACCCGATTGGCTGGAGCTCCACCTTTCTCTCCAATTCCATCTGTTGTCTCTCTTCTCGCTACCATGTTGATAAAGAAAACTCATATTTGAGAGAATCGTAAACAGAGGATTTTGTACATCGCGGTGGTACCATCTATCCATAAGGAAGAGGTGTACATCCTTTAACAGTAGACTAGTTCCATAGTATAGTCAGTCACTCATGAATTCCTTCTCAAATCATTAGTGGAATATAGCAACTAGAAAGAAAAGCTTGAAGCAAGTGGAAATGCGTCAAGGGCATTTCTTTCTCAATGGCAGTAGGAAAGCCTACGTGAGTAGTGCATTGGATCTACACTTGGACAGCTTCCTCGAGACTTCACATACGTAGATTGCCATGTTTGTATCCGAACGAAAACACCTTACTGATGTTTTTTATTGGGATTTTTCAATTGGTAGCAATTCCTACAATGGTCAATCTCATGTGCTAAAGGGAAAACTCAGGATGCACATTTGTGTAGAGTGGTATATGCAGAAATTGCTTATCACATTTGGATAGAGAGAAGCAGACGTATTTTTGAATAGAAATCGAGATATGGAAGCAGATTATAAAAGAAATAGCTTATATTATTAGTGTTAGAGTTGACAAATCTTTTGTGTATAGCTTATGTTTCTATGTAGTATGAAGTGCATAGGGAAGGATAGCAAGTTGTGTTAGTTATGCTATAGTTATATAATTGCTACTTGATGATTTATAAAAGAATTTAGTTACAAAAAAGGAGATTTATTGAATGCGTTTAAAATGGTTCATACAAACAGGAACTAAGTTGGTGCGATAGTTCCTAATGAATCCACTTGAATTCTAAAGAAACAATGAATCGTATAGAAACGTACCTAGAGTCATTAATTGCTCTTATAATTGCATCTTCTTAAAAAAATTGAAAAAAAAAGGATGCAAACATTTGTCAACGGCTCTTTCTCTCTCTTCTCTCCCCTCTGTCTCTTCGCCTTCTCTCATCGCTCTCTCGACAGAATCTAACACCCTCGGCACCGCCTTCTCCCGGCGACTTGTTTCAACAGGTAAGTATCTCTCTCTCTCTCTTTCTCGGCTCCTATTGTTGTCTGGAACACTGTCCCGACAACAGCCTCTCAGTGTCTCTCACGTTAGTCTCTCTTTGACACCTCCCACACCATCGAGACACGCAGCGTCAGGCGCACCTACAGTGCAGATTCCATCGCTGGAATCTTCCGCACACGCCGCCACTGCTCACCCACGCGCCGCCACTGTTAGCCACGCGCTGCGCACGTGACACCACTTCCCGTCACTTTTTCCTTCGGCTCCTTTTACAAGTTTTCCCCCCCACTGTTCCGACCAACTTGGTACTCCCGGAATATTCCTCTGGTCACTTTCATTATCAACTGTTCACTGAGCCACCTCTTCTTCTCACTGCTTATTCACAGCAGACCTTGTAAAAGAGATTTACCTTTACTATTTGGTTATTCAAGTTTGTCCCTATTGCTGTTTAGAGGTTTTGAATTCTTGCTTCTCGCCGGAAATTTTTCCGGCAACTCTTGCTCTTTTCTTTCTATTCTCTCCTCTTCTTTTTGTGGGTGTGTGCGGGTGTGTTGTGTTTTCTTGGACAGGTGCCTATCTTACAGGAGAGGATTTCCGGCAAGCCAAAGTACTCCCGGTGACTCCCGTCCAGACTCGCGGCAGGACGCAATAGAACTACACGAAGCTTTAGGAAAACTTGGGCGCATCAAAGCATACTTTCAGGTTTTTCCACCGGGAGTTGGTACCTCCCACTCTCTTATTTACTTTGTGCACCTTTTTACGTATTTTAGCTAGAATCTCGGGCGAGGTTTATTCTGTTGCTATCTAGTTTGCACCTGTTTGCGTATTTCGCTATAGTGCGTGTGTGCGCCACTGTTCCCCATAGTAGGTTGGAGGGATAGTGGCCGCGGCGGGGGATGATAGCGTAAGGTCATGTCCTCGGGGGTGGGGGTGGTGGCGGGAGTGAGCAGGGGAGCAAGGGGTGGCCCTGCGGGTAGGGCGGGAGGTAAGGGTGGGAAGAGGGTAGCGGACGCCCACAGATTAAGGATTGGGTCATGGAACATAGGCACTCTGACGGGTAAGTCCATAGAGTTGGCGAAGGTTCTTCAGAGGAAAAGGGTTAACATAGCGTGTGTCCAGGAGACTAGGTGGAAAGGGTCGAAGGCGAGGAATGTAGATGGGTTTAAGCTGTGGTATTCTGGGGTCGTGAGAGGTAAGAATGGAGTGGGCATCTTGGTAGATAGGGACCTATGGGAGTTCGTTGTCAAGGTTAGGCGAGTGAATGATAGGTTAATGTCTATTAAGCTGGTTATTGGGGGTTGCGTCCTCAAAGTCATCAGTGCTTACGCGCCGCAAGCGGGCTTAGACGAGGAGGCTAAGAGGCACTTTTGGGAGGACTTGGATGATCTGGTGAGTAGCATTCCCCAATCTGAGAAGTTAGTTATTGGAGGGGACTTTAATGGCCATATCGGGGCTGATGCTGGTGGCTATGATGAGGCGCACGGTGGCTTCGGCTTTGGGGTTAGGAACGGAGGAGGCACTTCGCTGCTTGATTTCGCCAGGGCTTCCGAGCTTCTGATTGCGAACTCGACACTTCAGAAGAGGGAGGAGCATTTGGTCACTTTCAAGAGTTCGGCAGCGAGGACTCAGATTGACTACATCCTCATCAGAAGGAGCGATATGGGTATGTGCAAGGACTGCAAGGTTATTCCGGAAGAGTCTCTTTCAACTCTCCATAGACTCCTAGTGATGGATGTTGGTCTCTAGGTGAAGAGGAAGAGGAGGGGCGCTCGGGGTCAACCGCGGATTAGATGGGGTGCTTTGACTAAAGAGAAAGCACAGGAGTTGGAAAGGAGGCTAGTTGAGGGCGGAGCTTGGAGAAGTTCTGGGGAAGCGGACGCTATGTGGACAGTGACGACGAACTTGGTTAGGGGGTAGCACAAGACGTGCTCTGGGTAGCCAAGGGATATTCAGACAGACAATAGGGTGATTGGTGGTGGAACGATGTAGTCAAAGGAAAAGTGGAGGCGAAGAAGGCGGCGTTCGCTAGGTTGGCAGGGAGCACAAGCGAGGAAGAACGGAGAGCGAATAGGGTGATCTACAAGGTGGCGAGGCAAGAAGCAAAGATGGCAGTCACGGAAGCTAAAGACTCGGCGTTCGGTCGCATGTACGAGGAACTAGGGGAGAGAGACGAGGATAAGAAGTTATTCCGGTTAGCTAAAGCAAGGGAAAGGAAGGCACGTGATCTAGATCAAGTTAGATGTATCAAGGGCGAGGATGGTAGAGTTCTGATGGGGGAATCTCAAATTAAACAGAGGTGGCTAGCGTACTTTCGGGACTTACTTAACGAGGAGGGGGATCGTAACATAGAGCTAGGGGAGCTGGGGCATTCAGAGCAACATAGAGACCTTGGGTACTGCAGGCGCATTAGGGTGGAAGAGGTCATGGGGGCTTTGCGTAGGATGAGTAGGGGTCGAGCGACCGGGCCTGACGAGATCCCGGTGGAGTTCTGGAAGTGCATGGGTAAGTCAGGAGGGGAGTGGCTCTCCAGGTTGTTCAATGTGATATTCAGGACCAAAAGGATGCCGGATGAGTGGAGGTGGAGTACAGTGGTGCCCTTGTACAAGAACAAAGGGGACATCCAGTGCTGCAACAACTATAGGGGTATCAAATTAATAAGTCACACGATGAAGGTTTGGGAGAGGGTGATTGAGGCGCGGGTGAGGGAGGTGTCATCTATATCTGGGAACCAGTTCGGTTTCATGCCGGGCCGCTCCACTACAGAGGCTATCCACCTTGTCAGGCGGCTGGCGGAGCAATTCAGGGATAAGAAGAAGGACCTACACATGGTGCTTATCGACTTGGAGAAGGTATATGACAAGGTCCCAAGGGAGGTGCTATGGAGGTGCTTGGAGGCGAAGAGCGTGCCGGAAGCCTACATCAGAGTAATCAAGGACATGTACGATGGAGCTAAGACTAGGGTTAGGACGGTGGGTGGCGAATCAGACCACTTTTCAGTGGTTATGGGGCTCCATCAAGGATCTGCGCTGAGCCCCCTCTTGTTTGCCTTAGTGATAGATGCTCTAACCCGACATATTCAAGGGGATGTGCCTTGGTGTATACTATTTGCTGATGACATAGTATTGATAAATGAGACAAGGGTCGGTGTTAATGAAAGGTTAGAGGTGTGGAGACAGACTCTCGAGTCTAAAGGTTTCAAAATAAGCAGATCTAAGACTGAGTACCTGGAGTGCAAGTTTAGCGCCGAGCCGAGCGAAATAGGCAGGGACGTGATGATTGGTTCGCAGGCCATCGCCAAAAGGGACAGTGTCCGATATCTTGGGTCTGTGATTCAAGGGGACGGAGAGATTGACGGGGACGTCACTCATCGCATAGGAGCGGGGTGGTCAAAGTAGAGGCTTGAATCAGGAGTCCTGTGTGACAAGAAAGTTCCACACAAACTCAAGGGGAAATTCTATGAGCCGTGGTTAGACCTGTGATGCTGTATGGGGCAGAGTGCTGGCCCGTGAAGAACTCGCATGTTCAGAGAATGAAAGTTGCGGAGATGAGGATGCTTAGGTGGATGTGCGGACACACCAGGCTAGATAAGATTAAGAATAAAGTTATTCGAAAGAAGGTGGGGGTGGCTCCGGTGGATGAGAAGATGCGAGAAGCGAGGCTGAGGTGGTTCGGTCATGTGCGGAGAAGAAGTCCCGATGCCCCGGTGAGGAGCTGCGGGCGGCTGGAGATTGTTGGCGGTCGGCGAGGTAGAGGGCGGCCTAAGAAGTATTGGGGAGAGGTGATTAGGCAGGACATGACTAGAATGCAGGTTTCCGAGGACATGACCCTTGATAGGA
This sequence comes from Nicotiana benthamiana, assembly GCA_034376525.1. Lineage (NCBI taxonomy): Eukaryota > Viridiplantae > Streptophyta > Magnoliopsida > Solanales > Solanaceae > Nicotiana > Nicotiana benthamiana. The sequence continues at coordinate 117,292,284 of CM067340.1, forward strand.
AAGTCTGGAGGTCTAGAATCAGGGTTGTAGGATAGGGGCTCCTAGAGTTTTTCGTACGCCTCATCCGGGGTTGGGTGTGGGTCAGCAGGGTTACCCATGGGTGATTTGTGATTTAGCTTATGTCCCCCTATGGCTGTTAGTGATGGTAGTTACGGTATGATATTATTGCATGCGATTGTATTTATGTTTCGTATGTGTAGATAATTATTTACGCTATTTATGCTTATTCTACTGGAGTACTAATGCTTTATTATTTTTGTTTTGTCCTTGTTTTTGTTTTGCTGCTGTTTCTCTTTTTATCCTATGAGCCGGGGGTCGATTGGAAACAGCCTCTCTGCCCTTTCTGGTAGGGGTAAGGCGTGTCTACATATTACCCTCCCCAGACCCCATCTGTTGGGAGTATACTGGGTAGTTGTTGTTGTTGATCCTTATGTGGCACGATTCAAAGTACGAGGATTAGTGTGCTTAATTTTGACGGGAACGTAGACATATATTCTTTAAGTTTTTAAAAATTAAATTTATATATCTAAAAACTACATAAAAAGTAGACGTATCAAACCATTCTCACTATGTATCACATAACAACTGAGCCATGTGTCGTCTGTTGCGGATCTATATGGTCTCTTGTGGGTGCTCAAGCACCTATTGTCTGTGACTATATTTAATAAATTTACATAAGGAATTAAAAAAATTAGATAAATATTAAGTGAGTATCTACGATTAAATTTTTTTCCTACATCTTTCAAAAATTTTATCATCGAGCAGCCATAATTTTAAAATTCTAGATTCATCACTGCGTATCGTCACCAAATTTTACCAACACAAATTAAATGCTCCATTGCCAACCCACAATTTAGTAATTATTTTAATTTTGAGGTTACAGCTTCATGCTAAAGCTACTAAAACAAAATTCGAAATGTTCTTTCTTTCTTCCATGAAGAAATTAAAATGTATATCCTTAATTTCTTTCTCATCTTTCTTTGCTGATAAAGCATTTCAGTAAGACCTTTTCGTAAATTAAGCAGTTAATACCATGCATCGGCTTAATTAAAGAGGTAACGAACTTCTTGAATACTCCAACTTGAACTATTTAGTCTCTCTTTTTATTTTATTAATGTAGAATAATTAATATGGACGTTAAATTTTCTTTTTTCGAGGAACAAAAGATCAATCAACATACTAAGGACTATTTCTTTTCGAAGAAATTCCTTTTTCATGGAAATTCGAATTCTGGTTTTGTATTTGATGAAGTATTTATATAACATAAAATTTATTGTTCTCATACATAACTTCAATTCAGATGTACATATGCCCTTTTCTTTTATCAGAAGTTTATATTTAAAAATGAAAGAATGACAAGAAAATACACATGACTTTATACCATAACAAAAAATGATCCATGTTACCAGGCCTAGTTTATATTGGACATAATTTGAAAGAAATTTTTCGGCCTTTAGGCCATTATTAAAGAAACACATCTAGGGTTTTTATTATTTTCTTTTTTCTTCATTTGCACCACACTAAATTCTCCCAGCGCCTCTCGCTTCTTTCTGTCTAACCCACACAGATCCCATCATCCTCTTAACCTAGCCCCTGCTATTCTCCCTCCCCTACGCAGTTCTGCCATCAATGGCTCGAAAAAGGCTCAGGCCCCTCCTTCGTCGTACAAGCCCGTCAAGTCTGATGGTGCAAGCGCAATAAAATTGAAGATTTTGAAATAAAAATAAAAATACACACATATTTGAAAATAAATAGCTCTCAAACTTGATTTTGCACCAAAAAATAATCACTAATTTTGGAAGATTTTGAAGTTAGAAATTCAGATCATTATTGTTATGACTTTGAAGTCTCATACCTGAAACTGAGTGTATCTTGTGTGGGTGTTGATTCGGAATCGTTTGCGCAAAGTTGTTAACATATTCACAAGTTAAATCATCCAATACCTTCAACTACAATTCGAAGTTTGTATAATTATTTTTACTATGTAGCAGTTTATATCAACACTGAATAATAGTGTATAATTGCGTATATGGATGTACAAATATCTTTTATACACTATTATACATGTTTATAAAAGTTGATACATTATTTACAGTAAGTATAGCATTGGACATAATGAGTCTTCTAGTGGAAATATTGTATAAGTGGTATTTATATCCACTTATACAATATTGTATAATGTGTAAAACTGTGTATAAATATATTTATTTATGTATAATATTGTATAATTATATATTTTTCAGTTTATAAGGAAGTATATACATTGTTACCGTATAAAAGGCCACTATGAAAGTTTGACACTTTCTTCTCTTCTTCTTTTTTTGTGTATGTGCTGTATGAAAAAAATCGTGTACGCATTGGAGGGATTTTACAATTCATTTACAAAGTTTTAATTTTTTGAAATAAGCAAAGAGGGAAGTAAAAGAAAACAAATATGAAAGAAAAAGGAGAAAGGGAAAAGATTAAAATGTGGAATCTGATTTAGGTGTGAAACGTATGGTAAAAGGAAAAAGGAATCATAATGAGTTTTAACGGTGGGCAGAGTTTGACTTGTTTTCAGAAAGATTTATGGGCTATCGGATGAAAATTATATTCCTAGGTTAGGCGGGTGAAAAGTGCTTCCTCTAACTATTATCTTGTGTAAATTTTCCTTTAAAAACTATGAAGTCTTGAGCTAAGCATAAGCCACATCAGCATTATTATATATCCTACTCAATTTGACATGTCAGCTGCTGAAGCTAGTAGGTTAGTTAAAGTTTTAACAATTCATCAAATTGAATCAGCTTAGTTAGTTAATTAGAATTTATGGTGGCAGTTTTTTGTTAGTTAGACTTTCTGGCGATTAACAGTGGCCACTTGATACGTAGTTGACTGGGAGTTCCTGCAACTTACACTGAGCAATTATATCTCTCTCCATTGAAAAGAGACCAAATTAACTCCTAATAATAGCTTATGAGGGGAGAACTAATTAAATATCATATAAAAAAAACTCTGGACCTCGCGTATAAAGGAAGTTTAGTGCACAGGATTGTAATATAAAAAAATAAAAAGACCATAATCTATTTTCTCAACCGATGTGGTACACTTAACAAGTTCCAAATAATTAATGTGTCTCTATGAATAAGATGTTATGGTTATAGGGCATCAAGAATATTTAGAGAAAATACTTTTAAATTTATAATTTTCTAACTTATTTTTTTATATTTATTTTCTCACACTCAGTGTTCGGTATCTATTTTAGGTCCTAATTAATTTGGATTCACACCGAGAAGCTTCAACTTGGATGGTAAAATACTTTCTGTCAAAAGTGACTTCATATCTAAATTTCGAATCCAAATTTCTGATTAAGAGATAATATAGTCTTCTAATAATTTCACTGCATAGCCATTTTACGTTTCAGCATAGTTCTTACGTCTGAATCAATCTGAAAAGTGGCATACCTAAGGAATAGGAAGGCGTCATTAAACTGATACAAGAAAATTTCTGCTATAATTATCCCTTAAGATACCTCTTTAAGTAAAACAAAATTTGGATGAACAAACTATTCAGTTGGTAATAGAGATTTATTGATACTTAGAAATAAAAAAAAGTAGCCTACACAGAAATTTGTAATTTTTCTGTATTTAAAAAGGTAGGTCATTTTACTAGAAAGTGCATGAATTAGCCCATGCTTTTTCTTTTAAATTAGACAAATTTCTACAATTTCATATTTTTAGATATTTCGGTAATTGTCACTCGATTGCAGAATTAAGAAACAGTGCAGTGTGGAAATGCCAGCCCTCGGATGTCCAAATTCAGAGGAAACTCAAGGTCTCAAAGCAAGGCTCATAAAAGAGGGGCATAACTTAAAAGTCTAAGAATAAGTGTAAGTGCACAGGGGGAAGGAAATCAGGGATACATGGAAGGCTAGTAGTCATGCCCAGCAATTGGTATGCTGGCACACCCCTAACCAGCCCGTTAGCCAAACTATGAGAGTTAGGATCCATTGTGGATCAGGTTATGACCTGGAGTAATTAGGATACTGCCAAGCCAAGGCCTCAACTCAAGCACATAGAAGGGAGTATGGATAGGGATTCATAACAGAAACAGAAGCAAGGGGGGAAAATAATTAGTACAAATCACTGAACATGAGTAGTAAAGTAAACAAAAAGGCTGAAACTATAAAGTAAACACATAGGGGTGAAGCAGAAAATTTAAATAAAAACATACCAGTTTTAAAGAAAAACAAGTAACAAAACAGTAGCCTTGAGAGAACCAAGTTGCAAATAAAGCAGTTCCAAAAGATCTCAAGCAAAGTTGGGTGTTGAACTCAGAAAAGTATTGCAAGAAAGTATGTAATTAGAAGTGGTTTTGTTCGAGTGAATTTCAGTGTTTGTAAAGAGGGAAGACATGTCTTTATATAGTTTTGAAAACAAGTACTACATAGGCAAAGAGTACATAAATAAGTAAATAGCAATTAATTAGTGTCAATTAAGATAACTTGACTCCTTTAATTAATGAGTCTAGTTCAAACGGCTAGTCAAGACAGAATAAGGGAAATAAATCAGTTCAATAAGGATAATTAAGACAAGGAACCCCTATAGTGCATAAACAAGGCCAAATACATAGTGGGTAATTAAGGAAAGTTAAAATAGCAATGTTTATAAAGTAAAATAGAGAATCAGTTCGAAAATCAATCAAGAGGATCCCGGATCCAATTGTAATTACAAGAAATTAAGGTAATAACGGAAAGAATCACATAAGTATAGAAACAATTCTAAAATTCATACAGAATTACAGAAGAACATGTATTTAAGGAAAACATCACAAGCATGAGATTTTTACACAAAAAGACCAAGTGAACTGCCAGTATGGTAAAGAAGGTTCAATCGAAAGAAATTAGTGACAAATCAATAGCCTTATTAAAGGGTTTTATAATCAGTCACTTTTTTGGTGAAAACCTTTTGAGCTTATTCTTTTCTTTGCATAAGTTCCAAAACTGTTTGCATATAGCAGCCTTATTCCACAATGTTATACTGACGTTACTGAAGCCTCCTGCTGACTTTGGCATACACACCTTCTCCCATGCAAGCCTTTTACTGAACACTTCTTTATAGACAATTTTGTGTATGTTTCTTAATATGACACTTGCAAGTAATGCATGGATTGATAATATTATTTCTATTCCCCGGATGCATCTACTAAGGATAATCCTGCTATATCAGAGTCGACTTTTTATAATATAGTCTTCAAAGCTTATTCTTATTTAGGATTTAGCTTTGATTGTGCTCCCTCAAATACTTGTATGGCCTTCTTAATATTATATTAATCATTTTTTACTTTGCGGCCTGATTTTTCTAGTCTCTAACACTCTTTTATGGAATAAATTTATGTGTTCAAAGATTTTTTTAAAAGTTAAAAAATAATTTTACTCATATGATGAATTTAAAAAATAATTTAATTAAATTCTCTTGCGAAATAATTAATTTAAAGAACTGATATTTGGTTTTAACGTAAAAAATAATTTATTTTCTGTTCATTCAGATTGTTAATAATAGCCATCTCATGTTTGAATATTTAATCATAATTATAATTTAATCCACCATAGATACTATTTTCAAAGAGTAAACTTTTAGATCTTTATGTTTGCAAAATCATTAATGGTATTTATTCTTACTAACCTTTTTCTTTTTCTTTCTCACATGTTTATATTCTTAAAAATTTTCTTAGTTGTTCTTTAATAATTTGGATATATTTTTCAGTATTACACACAAAAAATTCATAAAAAAAATATTATTTGAGTAGGTAGCTATTTAAATATAATGTAATAATATATTATCGTAAATTTTTAATAATTTCAAAGCTTTATGTAGTTTACTTTTATTTTTTCTTGGTATTGGATATTATAGAAAGGTAATGTATAATCATTATGGAGGATTATTATGAAATAGATTTATTAAACCTTCCTATATATTTTTAATAAGAATTCAATATATAAAATTGTATTAATTTAAAAATCTTAAATATTTTTAAAAATTAACATAGAAGTATCATAGTCCAAAATATAAGTTATTACATTTATGTCCTTTCCCTATGAGTTCTTCTATTTAATATTTTATGGCCATTTTGATTTGAAAATATTATTTTGTGCTTTTATAATAATATAGGCTTTTATGTTTCTAAATTAATTGGGACAATATAATATGTTCTCAAATTAAATTAGTAATAGGAATTTTTTAAGAAGCATATCCTAAAAGTAATAGAGTTACATGGCTACAAATATGTCTATATCTCGAAAGTAATCATACTAACGGGAAATCTAAGGTGTTCTTAAATGTATTATGTTTACGTGCTAACACGTACTATCATATATCTACGCTCGAAAATAATTACTTATACTGATAGGATTCCTAAAGCTAATTATGTAGGATTCTTAACGTGTAGTAATATATTCTAAAACTAATAGGATTACAAGATTACTGTTTAGAATTTCGATTATATCATTTTATTGTAAGTTATTATGCTTAATATTAAAAGATTATTTTAGTAACCCAATATTTTAATCATGCTTTTATAATAATATAGATATATATATATATATATATATATATATATATATATATATATATATATATATATATATATATATATATATATATATATATATATATATATATATATATATATATATATGATAACTAAATCAATAAATGAAGATACTTTGTCTCGTAGAATTCCTCAATCATTACTCTATATATTCAACAATGTTTATTTTCAGTTCTATAATTTTATCATCTAAATTATATAATTTATCATGCCTAACATATAGCCTTTAAATACTTAAGAGTTTTTTTGTTAAAAAAAAGTATTTTCAAGTTCATTCTTTTTAATTAAATGTGTTTGGAGTGTAAAAAATTAGTGAATATCAATCATATATTTACCTAACTCCGAAAAAAAAAACTCTATCGTATTGAATCTGTAAATGCCTTATTATAATTAATTATAGCAAAACATATATACATGAATTTTGAAAATTATAACATCAACACTCCATATTGGTTGTATTCATCTAAAATTACACGAGTTCTTTGTATAAAGAACATAATAATTTGATGGGTATCTTCTACACGGTCAAAATTATATGTGATAGATCCCAATCATCCCATTTAGTAATAGGATTTCTAACGGTAACCATATATGATTTTCAACTGTAGTATTATGTCCTAAAACTAATAAAATTACAAAACTAATATTTAGAATTCAGGTTATATACTTTTATTGTAAGTTATTATGCTTAATATTAAAAGGTTATTTTAGTAAACCAATATTTTATTCATGCTTTTATAGTAATATAGATATGTCTACGACTTTTAGCCGGTTAGGCCAAGCTTCTCCAAGCTAAAAATACTTTTTTTCTAAGTTGAAGTGTTTGACCAAGCTTTAAGAGGGGAATGCTTCTCAGTAGAAGCAGAAGCAGTTTTGGAGAAACAGAAAACGTAGCTTCTCTATAAAAGCGCTTTTTAAAAATCACTTTTGAGAAAAATACATCTAGAAGTAGTTTTTAAAAACTTGGCCAAACATTAATTACTACTGAGAAGTACTTTTTGAATAAATTAGCCAAATAGAAACATTCTCACAAAAAAGACTTTTGGAAAAAACACTTCTCAAAATAAATTAATTTTTGCAATTTGGCCAAACGTGACGGTATGTTTCATAGGATATTCAGCTCGCGAAGAAAAGGAATGTGCAACTATTTCATTAAATGGAAAATTGGTAGATATTGACCCTAGTAATTTTCAAAATAATATAGGAAAAATACACACATTACGTTTTTAAACATTTTTTAAAAAGTCTGTTAACATCTAAACTTTATGTGTGAGCTATTACTCTTTGTTTTCTTAGTTTTCAAACAAGATTTTCTTTTATCATATTTATTACAAATAGTTATTTCAATTTCAATTTACTTTTCTGATAATAAATCATGAAAATATACAGAAGAGGGCAGAGAAATTTCTCTTACGAGAATATGGACATTAGGATATTATACATCAGAAAACTTGATGATAGAAAATTAGCCTTTTGATGGATTTAACTTTTGCTTGGTCATAAAAAGTGTTATACTAACCTTTTTAACATGCATATACGGTATGGGTCACTGAATAAAATAAATTGCTAGTATAAAAGGATGCAATTAAGGAATTTCTTTGTTTATTTAAGCAGTGTAATTTATGAAAGATTTAAAAAAAAAATTCAATGTACCAAAAAATAAATATAGAGGTTATTTTCTTCAGTACAAGTAACTAAACTAATTGCAAAGAGAATCACACTTTACAGTTCAAATTGGGTCCCACCATGCTGCCCCTCAAAGCTTCTTCAGCACGAAATCGACGTGTACGGATATTGTATGCTATTTCAGCTTATACATCAGGCATCAAATTGTGTACGCTCTGTCACTAGCAAAAACCGTTGGCATTATCAAAATCAATCTCCCCCCTCTCTCCCCCCTATAAAAGACTTTCCCGCTTTTTCAACTTCTCAGTTTCCTCCTCCTCTCTGTCTGTTCAGAGAAAGGGAAACAAAAAATTGCTGCTCAGAATGGAGCTTCCGTCTCAGCATTCATCGTCTTCCAGTGAACATTCACTCGATCATTCTCTTTGTAATTCTGCAAAAGTTATTTTTTCCTTTGCTTATTTTCATGTATTATACCCTTTTTTTCTGCGCAAAAGTTAATTTAAGATTGAAACGTAGTAGTACTGGTTCGTTTTGACTATAGTTTTGTGTTTCCCAACTTTTATTGCTTATCCAAACTGGTTTCCTAGAGCGATTGTCTGATTGGAGGAAGTGTGGGAATTTTTGTGTGAGATGAACTTTTTCTGTAACATAATATATGTTTTTATGCACCTATATCTAAGGTTTTGATGTTTTCCACTTCACACTTGGAAAAAAATTAGGTGACCAAAGTTCCCGATGCAAGTAGAGCTCCAACGAGTATGATCATCGTGCTATGTCTTCAGATTCGAAGCACAACACAACCTCAACTAATGAAGGTATTCCATAGGCACGTGTACTCCTTAGTACTTACTGTACAATTTTTTGCAATAGTGTATATACTGTTATCTGGCTGATTTTTTCTTTTTGGGGCAAGGGCGGAGCTTACTGGATCGGCCGAATTCATTAATTATTAATTTAGAATCAGTAACTTAAAATTATTAGAATCCTAAGCTCATAAGTTTCAAATCCTGGCTCTGTGTAACCTAAGTGAAATTCGCCATGAGCTTGCGTGGCGCCTAGGGGCTACTGCTATCCTGTATATGAACATGACAATAATGACATGCTTGGCATTGTTAACTTTGTTGTTTAGTCATATAATGTATCTGTTCCATGCAGCAGAAGATTTCAACATGCTGAAAGAAGAACAATCAAACGGAGCTACTGATCAGGATAGCGAATATCTTGCATTGATGGAAAGAATAAGGGAAAGGAAATTTTACCGCGCTGATAGGCTGATACGCAGCCAAGTTGTTAGACCAACTTTAATGTGGGAGAAATGGGAAGAAGAGAATGACAAATGGCTTGCAGAACATTATCCCAATGGTTTGGACTTAGATAATCAGAATGAATTAGTTTGTGAAACAGCGGAGCCACCATCAAGTATGACTGTGCCACTGTTTAGGTACCAGAAGGAGTGGTTGTTTTGGTCACTCAAGCAAGAAGAATCTTCGACCAAAGGGGGTATTCTTGCTGATGAGGTGGGGATGGGGAAAACTATCCAAGCGATAGCACTTGTGCTTGCTAAACGGGAATTAGGGAAACCAATTAGTGAATCCAGCTTATTGTCATCTTCACTCAGTACAAAACAGGAACTCCCTGCAGTAAAAGGCACTCTTATCATATGTCCTGTGGTTGCTGCCATTCAGTGGGTTAATGAGATCAATCGATGCACCAGTGAAGGAAGCAACAAGATTCTTGTTTATCATGGCAACAAAAAGAATCATATCCACAGTATTGAGGAATATGATTTTGTCATCACTTTTTACTCCACTGTTGAGGCTGAATATAGGAAAAATGTGATGCCGCCAAAACAGAAGTGTCAGTGGTGTGGAAAATCTTATTTTGAAGACAAGTTGTCCTTTCACCAGAAGAAGTGTGGGCCTGATTCTGTTAAAAATTCCAACCAGTCAAAGCAGCAGAGGAAGAAGTTAAAACTTGGGGTAGAATTGTTGAAGCAGGAAATAGATTCTATGGAGTCAGAGACTATTATGCAGAAAACAGATTCTGCGGAGTTAGAGGCTAATGTGCAGAAAGCAGATTCTATTGAGTCAGATACTGATGTGCAGAAGACAGGTCATAGGAAGAGCATGAAGCATAGCATGACAGAAGAAGGGAAGAACGATGGTTCTATTAACAATTCAGCAAGTGCGTGCCAAGATTTGTCAAGGAAGAAGTCGATTTTGCATTCAGTAAAGTGGGATCGCATCATCTTGGATGAGGTAGGTCATTCATTCACCTATCATGCACACTTTATTTGTTGTTGCTTTCTTCAATTATCATTTTCTCATAGTTCTTATTTGTCAGTATTAGCTGTAAATGTATATGGTTTGTTTCCTTGGATATGTTTTAATGTTCTGTTCATGATGCTTTTGATAAAAATACCAGTTTTCTCCCAGAAGATCAAGTTATTCACAAAGCCTAAAAGTTAGAAACATGGAGATCTGTAGTGATTTCTTAAGGAGCTAGAATGTGAAGAGTCTTGTGGTTTATGCAGAAACACTATGGTAACTGCTGAGTAATATAGATGAAAGTACCTACCGGCCTCTATGATGTTTTAGGTCATCAACCTTTAATTAGCAGTATGAAAGAAACAAAATATTTATCCTTGTCCTAATGCTCATTGTTTTACTCAACTGCTCATCATATGAAATATTATCCGCCCAATTCTAGTTTGATCTCTACCTTCTATCCTCATAATGGATCTGAGCATTCTGTTCTCTCTGTTCCTACTGAATGATGTTGTATTTGATTTGTAGTGTGTGCCTGTCCCAATCATCTCAGTGCGTCTAGAATTCCTTAGTTGCATGTGATGCGATGGCATTTGTCTGCAATGTTTCAACTGATTGGACTTCTCTTGCACAGGCTCATTATGTAAAAGGTAGGCGCTGCAACACAACAAAACTACTCTTGCTTTGGAATCTTCTTATAAGTGGGCCTTAAGTGGTACTCCGATTCAGAATCTTGTTGGAGAATTGTATTCACTTGTAAGTTTAACTTTTGCTGGTTAATCTCTTCCGGATGTTTGTGTTATGAGATTAATTAAATGCTTTACTTTTCAACAGGTCCGTTTCTTACAAATAGTACCCTACTCTTTTTACTTTTGCAAGGATTGTGATTGCAGATCACTCGACTATAGGTAAACTGAAAGCTTCTTCTTGATCTTTGTACCTACCCCAAGGGCTAAAAACATATTTTATCTGTTCTTCCTTTAGCTCCTCGCCCATTGTTATCTGAAATCTTCTCTCTTGTGTGTCCTTTGATAAATTTTATGTCTTGCAGCTCTACAGCTGAGTGCCCACGATGCCCCACAAATCTGTACGGCACTTTTGCTGGTGGAATAGAGTAAGTTAAATTGGCATTCAAACTTTCAAGGCTCCCTGTTGTTGCCAAAAATTAAATTTATTGCTGACATGGTGAGGTTGATGTGTATTATCTTTCTAGTACATTGCTACTCCTATAAAACGTGAAGGGAATTCTGGGAGTGGTAGAGATGCAATGTTTCTTTTGAAACACAAAATTCTAAAAAGCATCCTACTAAGACGTAGCAAAAAAGGAAGAGCTGCTGATCTTGCACTTCCTCTGAAAATTGTAAGTTTTGTTGGGCACTAGTGTACGTTGATTCAATTTGATAATCATCTTCTATCCAGCTTATCTGTTACTTGTATATGGTCTCGGGTTACTTTGAGAAAAGATTCTTTGGATATCAAAGAAGAAGACTACTACATGTCGTTGTACAATAAAACTTACAAAGTTAGGGGAAACCCTTGTGGAGAGATTGAGGGAAATGTTAGGGGTGTTATTTGGTGGTGCTGTCTGGAAAAATGGGGAAAGAGATGAGATAAGGTATGTAAATATCCCATTTTTTTAAAAAGTTAAAAAGGTGCTACTTGGCATCCGAGCATTGGTACTTCTTCCAACGCTTATAACTTTTTTATCCGGATGTCGTATGAGTAAACGGTTAAGAGTGTTGGAAAGTAGATTCCAAGACCTTCAATTTGATGTATAATATGTCCCAAACAGACCTCATATAACACACAAAATGTATTTCTCAAAAAGCTTTAGTAACACACCTACTTTCCACCTATGCAATCTGTGTAGTCTCGCGAAACTGCAAATTTCTTTCTACTCCGATATCGTATTGACAAACCGTTTAATGCGTTAGAAATTGGACTAGTAGATATTCAACTTGATATGTGGATCATCCCGTAATTCCAAATATATCGGGAGAAAAGCTCCACTACACTTGACCTAATGTTTCGCACATTTATAAAAACAACTTGTGATGACCTTTGCCAACTTTTGCCACAACTCGCTTGACTTCAAAACGTAACACATGACTATCATAAACCTAAAATAACTTAGTAACACATGACTATCATAAACCTAAAATAACTTATAACATAACCCCATTATCACGTTAAGAACTCTAGTCTTACCCCAAAGTGCATGTTATAACATTCCAAACTTATTGGCTTTCGACGAAACTTATTTTCTTTAATTTGCTTAGCTTCTAAGCCTTTCCAACCATCTTGGTACTTATTCATGATCTTAAATAATTGTAATATCTAAGGTAACATGATTAACTTGCTTTATTTACTTCCAATAGAATCTTATTTCTGTGAAAAATGGGGTGTAAAAAATTAGTTCTATTCTCGTTACTAATTTGATGTCATATAGACCTATTAGTAGGATTTCAGCTATTGTTTCATAAAAAAATCTGCTTTAGTCTTACAGCTTGTTTGGATGGTTGTTCCTTGTTGTATTGTATTGTATTGTTATGCCAAAATAATATTTATTTTGATTGTTTCATAAAAATGGGTTGTATTGTATTGTTAAATCCATTGTTCCGGAACAATGAAAAGTCCCTCTTTTCAAACAGCCGATTTGGTGATATGGGATCGTTTCCTATTTTTCTTTCCAATTATGCCCTAACTTATTACTCCACAACCTACGTTATATTTTTCGAGTACTTTTGCCGCCAACGTTAAAGGTGTTTTGCCGCTTTCTATTTTTGTCTCCTAATTTGCTTTTAACTCAATTCTAATTAGTTGTACTCCTTTGTTTTGCCTTCTTCGGTTTTTCTTTCTTAAGGTGTTTTGCCTTCTTCTGTTTTATTTTTTATAATTATTTTATGCATAATTTTTTATAAATTCAATATTTAAACAATTAAGGGTATTTTAGTAAACTTATCAGTTACAATACAATACGATACAGTCAACCAAACAGAAAAATATTATTTAACAATGATAAACAATACAATCTATTCAAACATTATATTCATAAAACGATACGATACAATATAATACATTATAAATAAATGGGAACAATGATCATAACAAAGTGTTAGTTCGCATGTCTTCACATAATTAGCTCTAACATTAGTGTAAAAATAAAAACAGTGATGATAACTTGAGGCTTTAAACAATTAGGAGTTGAATTATGTCCGACGATTGGCCCAATGCCCATTAAATTTCAGAGAGAGCCAGCAGCCCCAACGACTACAAGTGATGGGTTAATGCCCTTTTTTTTAATCTTAAAAATGACTTCGCAGAACATCTTTTACAGTACAATTGTAGATATTCAAAAGTATCAAATACAGATCCAAATAACAGAAAACAGCCCAAAAAATAAAAAGAAAATCCTTTGTTATAAAGATGAAGTCATACATCATTCCATGCTTTGTTGGAGAGTTGCACCTATCCATATTTCTCATTCAACACTCTTCGCTCTTTAACCTTTACCCAAATAACATAGATAGCCAAAGATACAGCTGCCCCGAGATAGAAAAAGCTAAATTGCTCACGTCGGATACTACGTGGACGTCCACGTATTTGAGAGGAAGATTTCTGGCAGTATCCCCTTACTTGTTGTGTGGGTGCTGCACCAAGAAAGGCCTTCGCACGAGCACCAACAGTTGACAATTTTCAGCAATTGAGAGAAGACAATCCTCACTAATTTTATATGAGAAGTAGGGTTTTCTTTTTTCTCTCTCGATGCTGCGTTTTCGCAACTGCCTCTCACTAATGCCCTTGGTGACTAAAACGGGCTAGCAATTCGAATATAAATAAGCTGCCCAGATATATTCAATAAAAAATCAATTTTTTCTTGTAACTTAATCATCTTAAAAATTAATTTAAAATGCTAGGCAATTTCTAGAGGTGCTTTAGCTTTTTAACTCATGGAATTGCTTGCCTACCCTGATGTTTAATATTTAATAAATTAATTCAATAATTTATACCATATCTAATAGTTTTAATAAATTTTAAATTTAATTAGTACTTTGCTAAAATTACGGATTTGCTTGCATAGCGTAATATTAAAATTTAATAAATTTTAAATTAATTTTCTCAAATATAATAATTCTTACGAAAAGTAATAATGTACTAATAATTCTTGTCATGACTGCAGATTTGCTTGCTCAGCGCGGTTTTAATAAAATTAATAAAATTCGTCTCAATCGCGCATTCGCTTGCATGGTGTGGTTAGGACAATTTAATATTATTCGAAGCTTCTTTAATAGATCTAATAATTAATAGCGGATAGGTAAAACATGAAAATCTAATAAAATACAGTTTGTCCAAAATTAATATGAGTCAAATTTAGTCAATAAAATTACTGTGTTAGAACCATGAGATTTGAGGAGTGCCTAATACTTTTTCTCGGTCAATAGAATTTGTTACCCGGCCTCCTATTTTCGCAGACCAATAAAAATATATTCAAACCTTCTTTCGACTAAGGATTCAAATATAAGGTGACTTGAAACATCCAAAAATTAATTCCAAGTTGCAACTCTTTAGAGCTCGTATGAATTGAACTAGAGATCTCACAAATATTTTACAACATTAAAGAGATTGATAACATTTCAAAGAGTAGGGTGACATTAAAAATTTCCAACTAATACTACTTTATAACTAAACAAAACCAAAATTCATTGCAACTGATACTACATTAAAGAAATTGCATGAACCGCACGTGAGATTCAGGCGAGAGAGTGAATAGTGATTTGACCCGTTTCGTTTTCCTTGTTGGCTCATCTATAATTTAATTGGCTGCACATTTCCTGCAGTAACGTGTATATTGTATGGGTCAAATTTGAACAACCACGATCGTTGATGAGTACGACGAACGACGAATGACGAGATCCTCGTTGCTCGACATCCTGCAGAGGACGACCTTAAGACGAACAATAAACTGTACGACTCTTGCAGTAATGCAGGCCCATTAGAAATATTATTTCGAATCTCTATAACTTGTCTTTTAGAGCTCAGAAAGGTTTTATTTCTTATATATATAGTGCGAACTTATGCATATATCATGAAACAACCTTGTAAAGCCCTGGCACTTCTCCTAATCCATAATACTTGCTGTAAACTTGCTTACATAAGCGATTGAGAAAATTATTGTTGAAGGTTTTTTGATTTGGATGAGATAAAGAATTATTATCTACCATATTCTCCTTATCTATTTTTCGTTCTCGAGATTATTATACTTAGCTAAGATTTACCCTTCATTTTTTTTGATTGATTTGTTCAAAAATGTTCCGATATCTTTTGAGTCAAATAATTTGGCGCCGTCTGTGGAGATTTCTATAGCTAAGACTTAGTTTCGTCTAGATTATTGAAAGAAATAATCACCTCTTCTTAGCCTCACAAAGGCCAACAATGGCAGGAAAGAGAGAAGCAAGGCTAAAGGCAATAGTAGGTGTCACGAACAACCTCTTGAATTCTCTCAATGGAGCAGGTGGGGAAGTACAACGTAAACGAAACGCCAAGTGCTACACCTGAGGGATAGATCTCCCCTCTCCCCCGGCACGAGGGCTTAACTGTCTCACGCGAGAGGGAAACCTCAACATCCGCAGCAGGAGAAGCACCACCGGCTTTGAAAAGGCTATT
Organism: Nicotiana benthamiana; assembly: GCA_034376525.1. Classification (NCBI taxonomy): domain Eukaryota; kingdom Viridiplantae; phylum Streptophyta; class Magnoliopsida; order Solanales; family Solanaceae; genus Nicotiana; species Nicotiana benthamiana. The sequence continues at coordinate 117,308,426 of CM067340.1, forward strand.
AGAAGAATGGTTGACAAACACCTTGAAAAATATACTCGAGAAGCCCGTTCAGAGGGATATCAAAGGCACAATATTCATAGAAACCACAGCTGTCACCGATGACACGGAAACTCAACGAACAGGTAACACCCGTACTGTCACTAATGCAGGAAACGACGCACTTGAGGCCATCTTAAAGAAAATGGAAGAGATGGAAAATAAAAACAAAACACTCCACAACCAGATGAAAGAGCATTAGGAAAGGTTTAATAAAATATCGGGCGCTCCAAAGTTGTTATCAAAACGTGATGTGGGCTGATTCGTCGAACAACCATACATCGAAGGGGCACCTCCCCACTCTATTCCAAAAACCTTCAAAATGCCGCCATATATGAAAATATATGATGGCATCACGGTCCCGGAGGATCACTTAATCCATTACGTTACTGCAGTAAAAGGTAATGATCTATCAAAAGAACATGTGTCATCAGTACTGCTGAAAACATTCAGCGAAACTCTGACAGTAGGAGAGTTGACATGGTATTCCCAACTACCAGCATGATCGATATCAACGTTCTAAGAAATGGCAGATAAGTCTGTCACCGCTCACACGGGAGCGAAAAAGGCAGAGACCAGGGTAAATGATATCTTCGTCGTCAGGCAGAAGACAGGCGAGGGACTTTGAGATTTCCTAGCCCGATTCAACATGGTAAGGATTAGCCTACCGAACGTGTCAGATGGGATAGCGGTAGCATCCTTTCAAAATGGGTTAAACAGAAATGGGTCAAAAGCAACCAAAAAGCTGCTAAGTAGACTCATAAAGTACCCCAACCACATGGGAAGATATCCGTAATGCCTATTGCGCCGAAGGGAGGGTAGGTGAGGATGATCTGAATGGACGATCCAGCAACTAACATCTGTCCAAACCGAAACAAGGTGAGACCGTCACAACAACGGCCTAACCTTTTTAATCGAGAAAGGCACCAGCCCTATATTTGAACATCCAACTCACCTCCTCCACGACATATAGATGACGCATCTCAACACATCGCACCACCCCGAAATGAAATAGGTATTCCTCCACTATTATCAGCTCATAACGTTTGTGTTTCTCCTTCAAAAATAGTGTACGCATCGGAAAAGCTCGGCACAAAGGTACAATGGCCGCAAAAGATGAAGTCGGATCCTAGCACCATGAGATTGAACGTTCTGTGTGAATTCCACCAGGAAAGGGGACACAAGACCGAGGACTGCATAGCTCTACAACAGGAAGTGGTAAGAATGTTAAACAAGATATACCTGAAAGAACTACTGAGCGACCGAGGACGGGCCAACTTCGCTCGTAGACGTGATCAACCTGGGGGGCCTCCAAAACCACCATCACTAGCTCGTACCATACAAATGATCATTGGCGGCACTGACGATATGATAATCAACCATATGAAATTCACCACCACACACAAACTCAAACGGACAGTTGCCAAGAACGGTATGACGACCTGGAAGATAGTATCATCTCCGATAAGACGGATACCAACGGTTTGTCTTTCCTTTATTATGATGCTTTATTTTATAAGTTTACGCATTACAGATACCGACATAAATAGAATAATGGTAAATTACGGAAGCGGCACATGTATTATTCACCTACGAGCTCTCATGCAGAAGAAGCTCGAGGATAAAATAATGTCGCGTTGCATAACATTGACGAGTTATAGTAATGCAACGGAGCGAACCTCTGGCAAGAGAAGTCACCCTAGAGATGACATTCCACGCCATGAATCAGGAAACAACCTACAACGCCATCATAGGGAATCCATGGATACACGCCATGCGAGCCGTCCCGGCAAGTTTCTATCAAGTAATCAAATTTCCTACACCATTGGAGATATTCAGCATCTGAGGCGACAACGCACCACCCAAGAATACAACCAGATCGCAAGATTGCACACACACCAAATGGTTAAAAGGGGCAAGTGCAAAAGCATAGCAATCAGCCATATCGGGAACCAAACCCGACGTACAAATAGAGGCCATCAAAGACCCGGATGTCGTAGAAGCTTGCAATGCAATCATAGAAGACCTCAACCCCGTCCAACTGGATAACACCGACAACACAAAAAAGGCTTATATCAAACACAACCTCTCAGAACCAGGTAAATATCATGAGTTCTTAACTAACAATGCCGATTTGTTTGCCTTTTCCCATTTAGACATGCTAGGAATCCCAAGGGACATCGGCACACACAGGCTGAATGTTGATCCTCTTTACCCTCTAGTACGGAAAATTAGGAGAAAATTCAATGCTACCATCAGTGAGGCGGTCAACAAAGAGGTTGATAAATTACTCGCTATAGTTCCATATGAGAGTCGAAATGTCCCCAATTAGTCGCCAATGTAGTTATGGTCAAAAAGAAGAACGAAAAATGGTGGATGTGTGTCGACTTCACCGACCTGAACAAAGCATGCCCGAAAGATTCCTTTATGTTACCGCATATCGACCAACTCATCGACGCAACGATGTGACATGAATTACTGAGCTTCTTAGATGCCTACTCTAGCTATAACCAAATTCTAAAGGCTGAAGAAGACCAAGAAAAGACCTCTTTCATCACTCACCGAGGTATATAGTACTACAAGGTAATGACATTCCGACTCAAGAACGTAGGGGCGACATATCAAAGGTTAGTTACCAAGATGTTCAAAGAACAACTCGGTAAGATCATGGAGGTTTACATTGACGACATGCTAGTAAAGTTGTAAAAGAAAGAGCATCACATTGACCATATGGAGGAAGCCTTTGAGATATTGAGGCAATACGGAATGAAATTGAATCCCGAAAAATGCGCCTTCAACATGACCTCAGGAAAGATCATTGGCTTTCTAGTGTCACAAAGGGGCATCAAAGTCAACCCGGATCAGATCAGGGCCATCGAAGGAATTCCAGAGACCTTAAACAGCAAGAAGGAGGTGCAGAAATTAATAGGACGAATATCTGCCCTATCGAGGTTTATTTCATGATCGTCGGACAGATGTCATAAATTCTTCAATATTGTAAAATTCAGAATGCGTCGACGCCTTGAGAAAGATGGAAGCGTATCTATCTTCGCCACCCATACTCGTCAAGGCAGACCCTAGTGAATGCCTGCTCGTGTACCTAGCGGTGTCCTCCCCCTTCTCTCTCCCAGGCTCTCTTCTTGTAATCTTCATAGGAAAGAAGTCATCTGCAGAAGAACATGTAAATCTATTTTCCCCATCGATTGATGGGAGTCACAATGTTGAATTTCGATAAGATCGATTATATCACTTTCATCCTATGTACTATCTATACTATTAGCTCTTTAATGTGGAATTTATTATGTCTGACTAAGATTTACTCATTCATTTTTTTAAATTGATTTGTTTAATAAGGTTCTGATATCTTTTGAGTCAAACATATATCTCATTCTCTCTGTCTGTATATCTTGTGCATTCACAAAAACTTATTGATTTCACATATAAAATAATAAATCATCAGAACTTTTAGAATTAATGGAGTTGGACTTAGTGCGCGTTTGGACGTAAGAAATGTAAAATTTCCAAACTAAAGATTTTTTATTGATATAGTATTTGAAAATTAGAGTTGTATTTGGATATGAATATAATTTTGGATTGCTTTTAAATTTTTGTGAGCGACTTGCGTGAAAATTTAAAAAAGTATTTTTTTAAAAACTTTTCAAATTATCGAAAAATTTCATAATTCATCTTCAAATGAAAATTAAAAATTATATGGCCAAACACTGACTTCGAAAAAATAATTTTTTCGAAAAAAAGCGAAAACATTTTCATGGCCAAAACGGGCTCTTAAAGGTTCTTCGTACTCCGGTGCGAATGACATCATTCAACTATAACTTCCTTTCTGAGTTGATCATTTAATTTGACAAGGCAAATTGGGAAAATATTAATTGATTTATCATTGTTAAGGATTTTTCAAAAGCTTTTTTAGAGCTATGAAAATCGAAATCGTTTGATTTGTTAAAAAATACTACAAAATGTTATGGAAACGTACGTGAACAAAACCATCAATTGAATTAGACAAAATTACATATTAATTGAAAAATTATATTAGACTCACATGTATTAAAACGTAAGAAGGTCTATATTGCTAGTGAAAATGAAGAACGCCTAAAATTGATTAAATCCTTTCACACAAAAAAAATGAAGAAAGGTGTGGTATTTCTTATTTGTAGTTCTCAAGAAATACCAGGGGCGGAGCTACCCCTGTCGGAGGAGTATCAACCGACACCCTTTCACCGGAAAGTAACACTGTGTAGATAGGTATGTTAGGTATTTTTTTTAAAAAAATTAAATATTTACAAAGGGTTGACAATTCTTGACACAAGATAAACTCTTAGTGCAATGGTTAATGTGTGTCAAAAATTACAAAAGGTTGCACGTTCTATTCCTCATAGTAGCAATTTTTTTTCTATTTTGACACCCCTTTGTATAATTTCTGGCTCCGACACTAAGAAATACCAACACGAATAGTTTCTTATCTGTGTTCTCAAAAAATTTCTTATGCTTTTATTTTTTGTAAGTTTTCTTTTAATTAATTGTTTCAATGTTTTCTCTGTGTATCACTTCTTTTTCACTGTTAGAGAAGTGTTTTAACGAGAAGGAGGGTATAATTGCCGCCTTCATCTCAACAAAATATTATTTTGTTAATAATATTTAACAAACATTTCTTTGAATTTTAGCCATTCTATTTTGTTCAAGTGAGGACCCGATGGTTCTTACTGAAGGAATTAGATGTCATTAATCTGTATTCGAAAATATATTCTAGAAAAAAAAAACACAAAAATAGAGAAGAAACAGAAATTAATTCGAGCCTATTAGATTCACAGTGTTTCCTGAAGAAGCTAATCCCATATTTGTACCTCGAGGTTTAAAATTATCCCAAAATAGAATGAGTACACATTCTGGTAGATCAGTACTTGAAACCCTGGTATTTTAGTGAACACAAATAGCGGCAGCAGTCATACACTTAATTTTTATTGTTGTAAAACAATGCAGAAAGACGAAGAGTATTTTAGAATTTTCGTAAGGAAAAGTTAGGGAAGGGTGGAGTATTTATAGCTAACATGTTTGTTTAACCAAAAAATAGGATTTTAGTCAAAGCTAAGATTTAGAAGAATACGGGTTACTTATAATCAATATAATGAATAAAGAAAGAGATTTTAAAGTAATATATTCAGAAAGCAAATAAATCAAAGTATATTCCAGTAATATTTCTTGTCTTACAAGTGTTCAATATTCTCCTTTTTATAGTAATTTTGGAGATATGTGCCTTACCTTGATTCATAGGCTGTCAGATTCATTCCCTTGATTCTTCTTGACCTTTGAGCTTTAAATGTCTTGAATAGGTACGAGCGCTGTATCACTTGAATAATTGCTCGTGCCTCTTCTGCTAATTTTTTTGCATCCGTTGTTGCTCGTCTCTCTTGGCTAACTTTAATTCTTTGACTAATTTACATGTCATCTTCAATATGTAAACTCGATTTTTCCCAAATACAATGTTAAATTCAAGCGGAGAGGTACAACTCTTCCAGATGGTCTTTTGCATAAAACGCCTATGACAAAAATGCTTATTTACGACAAATATTAATAAATAAATTTGGTCCCAAAATCACTAGACCAAATGCAAAATCGAAGCCAAAGGCGAAGCTGGGCGACACGAGACTTATCATGTTCTCAATTCTTTAAGAACTAGGAAAAGTGTAATTGTATATAAACTCTCCAAATATCTTCTATACCTCCTATATGAGATATGTTCCTTTGTAAAAGATGAAACTTTTAAAAATTATTTCCTCCCCCCACCCCCCAATTCGCATTCACGTTATTTTTGAACTAAAAAACCCAACATCAGATTTTGCACACGGCTTTCCTATGCATACATCAATTTTTGCGGATGAAATTGTATTAGATTATTCTCGAAACGGAATAAATTTGTTGGATCATATACGAGGTTATCATACGTGTGTAAATTGTGATTTCAGTTTAAGTGGCGCAACACCTTTGGCCAATTATATATCCTATTTGGCTCAGCGATTTAGGGTGAAAAAAAAAAATTCTTCTTTTTGTGCATTTCTAATTAATAGTTGCGGATGATAAACCAATCTTATATTGTTCATGTTCATTTTTCAAATAATTGAAATTGTTTACTGGAGTATTTAGAGTTTAGACCAAAAAAGATATGTTCTCCATTGATTTAGTTCTATAACATTTTAGTTAAAAACACAAGCAACAATAATAACTAAACATAAACTGTTGAAGATCTAGCTATTGTGTTGCACTATTTTACCTCTTTTAGTCCGTAAGATTTATAGAATTATCTGGTTTAATTAAAAAATAAAATTTAAACTCATCCTTAATTATAGAACGGTATAATTTAAAACTATTTCCAACGCTTTGACGGAGGAGCTAGAATTTAGGTTATAGGGCGGTCGCACCAAGTAACTTTAATCTAAATTGTATATTTGCCTCAAGAAATATATTGAATATATTTAAATTTTTTAAAAATAATTGATTAACTAAAATCCCGGAGCCCCTAAAATTCAAATATTGGTTCCGTCTTTGTATCTCCAAACAACAAGAATCGAAGCATAAGCCCATTACCAGTATATCTCTACTAAAGTAGTATAGTAGTCAAGTGCAATACTCATCAATCTACTATAGCAAAATTAGTACATATAAACACTTCTTATTTAGCCGTTTAGTTGTGAAACTGTGAAAGCAATAGATCTACGGATTAACAATTCAACATATACATCTTGGAAACGGTCGATTAATTAAGTGCTACATAATTATGATTTCAAATTAGGAATTGACTAAACATTTAACCGATCTAATTCGTCTTTTCTCAAGTTTGTTGAGATTAATAGAATATGGTGATAATGGACTGAGCTGCGGATTATAAATCAATCCACACTATTCATGATCAATATTCAAAAAATTGAAGCTGCTTATTGTTAACAAAAAGAAAATCCTCTTTAAAGAAAAGCCTCTTTATTCATCCATTTCTCTAATCCTTTTATTCAATTGCATTGCACTCATTTACCCTTTTTAGTGTAACGACCCGACTGGTCGTTTCATAAGTTATAGCCCAGTTTTCCTTATTTCTGTTTCTTTATGTGTTGTTCAGTTGTATTTCATCGCATCGTGTTGGTTGGTTCGGGTTCAGAGTGGTTTTGGGGTGAACTAAGACACTTAGTCTCCTTAGAATCGGCTTATATTGGAAAAGTCAACCGCATGTTTGACTTATGTATAAATGATCTCAGATGGAAATTTTCATGATTCGGTTAGCTTCGTTATGTGATTTTGAACTTGGGAGTGCGTCCGGAATGTGATTTGGAGGTTTGTTGTAGATTTAGACTTGAATTTGTAAAACTAAAAACAAATTCTCGTCGGCAGTGAAAATTTTGATATAAGGGTCAAAATGAAATTTTAAATTGGAGTAGGTCCGTAGTATTATTTGTGACGTGTGTGTAAAATTTCAGGTCATTCGGACGTGATTTGGTAGGTTTTAGCATCGTTTGCGAAATTCGGAAGTTTGGAGGTTCTTAGGCTTGAATCCGAGAGTGATTTGGTATTTGAATATTGTTTTTTGTGTTTCGAATGTTTGAATAAGTTTGAATGGTGATATGTGACCTGTTGATATTTTTGGTTGAGGTACCGAGGGCCTCAAGATGAATTTGAATGATTGACGGAAGAGTTGGAATTGAGTTGATGCAGTTGAGATTTGTTGCTTCTCTCATTTCTGCACTTGCGGATTGGGGGCCGCAGATGCGAGGTCGCATATGTGAAAGGGAGGCCGAAAATGTTGTTTTGTCCAGTTGAAGCTTGATCGCATGTGCAGAGGTTTTATCGCACCTGTGAGGTCGCATATATGAGGGTATAGCCGCATATGCAAAATTTTGCGGATACATGGAATCTACAGGTGCCCTTGATGGACCGCAGATGCGGTAGCGCAGGTGTGCTCGTTTGGACCGCAGGTGCGAGACTTCTGGGCAGAAAATATAAAAGCCATACTTCGCGAATTTGCCCATTCTTCACTATTTTGGACGAGTTTTGGAGCTTTTTGCAGTGATTTTCAAGAGGAATTGAAGGTTATCAGCTAGGTAAGTTACTTGCGCTTTATTACTTGTGTTTATGATAGTTGTCCTACTAATTAATCATGAAATTAGTGGGGATTTGGAGTGAAGTTGAAGGGGTTAGGGCTTGAGTTTGGAGAGTTTTGATTAAGGATTTGAGGGAATATTTGAGGTCGAATTTTGATAATTTTGATATGTATAGACTCGGGAGTGAAAGGAGTTTCTAGATTTGTGATTTTTGTTGAATTTCGAGACTCAAGGGCCGGGTTTGGGTGAATTTTGGGATTTTGGTATAATTTGATAATTTTTCATACTGAATTGATTCCTTGGCCAATACTGATTGTGTCGTATTGCTTTCGGTTAGATTCAGGACGTTTAGAGGCCGATTTCAAAGGTAAGGGTGTAGCGGAGTAGGATTTGGCTTGGTTTGAGGTAAGTAAAGTTTCCAAACGTAGTTCTTGTCACAACCCAAATCGATGGTACGCGATGGGAACCCGGTAACTTACTCAACCGAGTACCAACGTAACGTATCTTTCTTATTACATTATCATATACACATAACATACGGCTCTAATAAGCCGACATGATTATTCATAAACCCAAGACATCGGCCGACAAGGCCATAAAATCTTTCACGTACAAGACATATGTCTACAAGCCTCTAAGAGTACATAAGTGTCACAAAGGTCGGGACAGAGTCCCGCCAAACCAAACAATAAACGTCTAAATCATACTAACCACATACGCAACTCCGAAGCAATGGAGCGCACCAACATCTTCCGCTAAGCTGATAGCCTACTTGGAGGGCTCTCGACCTGTCTCTCAGGACCTACGGGCATGAAACCAGTATCCCCAGGCAAAAGGGACGTCAGTACGAATAATGTATCGAGTATGTAAGGCACATAAATAAATACATACAAGACATAGAAGAAATATAGAGTACACGACTCAACATGTAAGCATGAAAGCTTTGTTAATCATAAATTACCTTTAGCATCATGCATATGCGTATGAATGTCATGTCGTGCATAGGTATATGTTTCATAACATCATAGCCCCTGAGGGAATCCCATCATATCATATAGGCCACTGTGGGCAAAATTATCATCGTATGCCAGCTGATCGAGCGGTGATGCGTATATAACGCCATAACCTTTCCCATATCCCATATACATAAATATACATACATATATACGTGTATATAACGCCGTTTGAAAACATACATATATATCTATATAACGCCATTTGAATACATACCCATATATGTGTATATAATGTCGTTTGAATCATATTTCAGCCACTGTGGACAACCTCATCATCATATACCAGCTGATCAGGTGGTAGTGCGTATATAACGCCTTAACCTTTTCCCATATCCCATATATGTATATATATGTATATATATATACACACACACGCACGTGCGTATATAACGCCGTCTGAGTCATGGGTCAATGTACATATATAAATGCATGAAATGCATATGAAATACAATAACAAAATATCTCAGTACATCATAAGACACATTATACCTCTCATCAATATCATAAAATCATTTTACATATTTTCTGAGACCCATGAAAAGACAATGAAATAATAAGACATATGGAAATTCAAGAACATAGGCACTTCTAATAGTTCTAAGAATAGAGTCATATATAAATATTGTGCATTTGCATGTTATGTTCGTATCATATGGATTATGCCAAAAGAAAGAAAGGATAGTCTTAACATATTTATTCCTGGAATTATTTGAACGAATCTGCTTCTGCGAAATTTATACCGGATTTTCTTGAAATTGGAATGAACTTGTTCTGCTTGAACCTTTTTTGAACTGGAGAATGGATTTAAATTGTGAGCTTGATCCAACGTTTTTTTTTTATCTCAAATCAACGAATTAATTGAAGCTTGGTTAAAGCTTCTGTTCGTTCCTACTGTCTTTGGTTTGAGATTTTAGGAACAATATGTTTCTGATTCTTTGCATTTGGAAAGAATCCGTTTTCCTTGAAGTCATTTTTTTGGTTTTTGATATTAATTTAACAGATAACTTAGTTATCTAATTCATGCTTATGCCTAGGTGGAAATAAGTGACTACTTAGTCACTTTTCTTGGTGGCTTCTTTCCACGTTGATTGGGGGATAACTATTAAATTTTTATCCTTTTATTAGTTAATCGGGTAATATCCTGTTACCCGATAATTAATCAATTATCCGTATAATTTAAAAATTGCCTCAAATTACTTAAAATTCTATTCATTTTTAAAAACACTTTATATATACTGTATGTATTATCATGGTCAGATAGCACCTTGCATGGTACTAATCTATAAATACCGTGTATTTTGGTTTGAGCCGTATTTTATTCCATCATGTCAAACTTGGACAAAAATTAATTTTCTTTAACTTGCCTCCCCTTTTATCTTTACAACTTTACTTATTACTTGCTTGAAATAACATGATCCTTATAATCTCCAGGTAATCTTTCCCTTGGACTGATGTCAATTACCTACGACAGATTCAACGTACAATACTACAAGGTGCAACATCGTCGTACTGTAGTACTGCGGGACGAGACATCTCACTTCCGGGTTCTCATTAATTTATTTATGGCATATTTTTCATGTACGAAAATATGGGGTGTAATAGTTCTGAGCGTTCGAAACCCCGAGCTATGTGCTATATGATTTCTATTGAGGTGACGTACATGGTCACGGGCGTGCGGGCGTGCAGGCGTGCACCATGAGAATTGTGGTCAGATTCATTCCGTGGTACAATTTAGTGACTCTTTTTTGTTGATAACCATGCTTCTATTATGTCAATAAGTAAGTGTACTGCAAATCATGCTAGATATCCTGTTAGGGATTCACGCCGATACTGCTGAGACCCAGAGTGGTAGTTTCTTGATGTCATTTCATTGGATTCATTGATATTCTGTACTCAGTCTTTTTCACGCATATCATATCATTTCTCAGTCTCAGCTGTTATTATTTGGCACATCATATTATTATTTCAGGCTAGTTTCATGGTATTGTGAACCCGTGTGTGTGAGACTGAAGAGTAATGACTGAGTGAGGCCGAGAGCCTAATTATGAGTGACAGTGATGGGATCGCACTACATGTCGCAGCGGTTATGTTGATGATTATGATAGCGCTTGGGCTACAGGAGCCCCTCCGGAGTCTGTAACTGTTATACCCCATATTTTCGTGGGCAAAAGTACGTCGTAAATCAATTGATGTAAGATTAGAAATGAATGTTTTTTAAAATTACATAACGTAAGTTCATAATTTTATCTTGGAGATTAAAAATCTTTAAGATCATGAATAAGAAGTACCAAAAGGGTTGGAAAGCTTAGACGCTAAACCAATTGAAGAAAATAAGTTTCGTCAAAAGTCGACAAGTTTGAAATGTTATAACATATACCTTAGAATAATACTAGAGTTATTTTCATGATAATGAGGTTATTCTATAGTTATTTTAGTAGTGTGATATTCGTGTGCTATATTTTAAAGTCAAGCAAGTTGTGGAACAAAAGTTGGCAAAGGTCATCACAAGTTGCATTCAAAATGTGCTGAATATTAGGTCAAATGCAACTAAACTTTTCTCCCAAAATAATTGAAATTATTGGGTGATATACCTACCAAATTGAAGATCTACGAGTCTAGTTTCTAAATCATTAAACCGTTTTCAATACGATATCGAAGTAGAGAGATATTCGCATTTTCGTGTGACTGCACCAAGCAGCTCCCTATGGGATTCACATAGGCGGTATATAATATATATATATATATATATATATATATATATATATATATATATATATATATATATATATATATATATATATATATATACAGACCCTAGACATCTAAAAACAATTCCTCAAGGTTCTCTCATGATCTAAGACCCAAAAAAAGGACAAACAATACAAATCCAAGTGTCGGGAATCCCGTCGCGCGGGAAAATTTCTTGTTCTTCTTGTTGTTCCTGATTTTTGGGTGGATCCAACTCGTGTTGGAGGTTGTTTTAAGTGGCTTAAATTTTGTAAAATATCCCTCATGGTTCCATATCAACCCTAGGTTATTTCAAGTCTTGCAAATGGATTACACCGTGGGTGTGTTTGGTACAATGGAAAATTTTTTCGTGAAAAATATTTTCTTTGAAAACAAGTAGTAATCTTATTCATTTTTCGGTATTTGGTACGTAAATTAAGGAAAATTATTTCTCAAGAGTATTCATAAATAATTCAGATATAATAGATATGAAGCCATAAACTTTCAAACCAACAACCCCTTCGGACCCGTGAATTTCATAAATTTTCGAACCGCTAAACATTCAAATCGCAAAATTTCATACCCTTAAACTTTGTAATTTCTAAATCCGTAAACTTCCAAACACATAAACATATGAATTCATAATTTTGAAACTTGTTAAATTTTAGCCTTTAAATCGATAAATAGCAAAATTAAAACTGAAAAATATATTTAAAATTTTTTTTCAGGGGAGGGGGGATGGGAGGGGCTAGGGGGTGGGGACGGGCTGGGGCTGGGAAGAAGTAAAACAAAAAAAAACAGAAATTTAAACTATAAACAAAAGTAAAAAAAAATTCGGGGGAAGGGGGCAGAGTGGGGGTGGGAGGGTGGGGGGGAGGGGATTGAGGTGGGTGGTGTAGAAAAATAAAAAAAATAGAAATTTCAATTTAAAAAAAAATTAAGGCAAAAAAAAAGATTTTTTGCGAAGAGGGGAGGGTTGGAGGAGTAGTAGGGTGGGTGATAACGAAAAAATTGAAATAAAGAAAAAAGTTTTTTTGGAGAGGGGGTGGGGTGGGAATGTTGAGAAGGATGTTTGGAAAATGTTTTCCCTTCTCTTGATAAGAAAAATATTTTCCTCTAATTGTACGAAAATGAATTGATAAGAAAAATATTTTCAAAACATTTAAGCCAACCAAACATGGGAAAATTTAAAATTATTTTTCGAAAAATATTTTCCTTCATACCAAACATACCCCATATTTCAATATTAAAAGTTAGTTCCAATGAAGAACAACACCTTTTTGAGGTAGTGTTGTCATTAATGATAGTGTGTTTGGCTGGATTTTCAGGTGGTTACTGCTGGTATAGGCATTTATAATACTCTACTACATGCTCTTGAAGTTGTTTGTATGTTGGTTTGTCACGACTCAAACCCCGATCCGATCGTGATGGCGCCTCTCGTGAAGATAAGGCCACCCAACTAACCCAATTCATCTCTTTAAAGCAGTTAAGCAGTTCATAAGAAGTTTATATATGAATTAATGATAATAATTAGCGGAAGTACAACCAAACACAGCCCAAACCGGGGTGTCACAAGTCACGAGTATCTATTGGAGTATAAATACGCTACAAGGCCTGAAATATACAAAATAGAATTGATAAACAAAAAGAAAAAATGTGGTGCTGCGAACACTGGCAGTCACCTCACTAAACTCCGATAACTTAGCCTCCGATCAGCTCAAATCCCGCTACCGGATGAACAAATACTTGCATCTGCACACGAGGTGCAGGGAGTAAAGTGTATATTCCAACTGAGTGAGTAATAAAGGTAAATAATAACTGAGCAATAAGAAATCACATAAAACAAACCATCATGCTATATAGAGCAGTGTAAAACCCTTTGAGAAAAAACAGTGAAGCTGTAAAATCTTTAGCGAAACATCTTAGCTCAGTTTAAAACTCTTTTGAAAATGACTTTTTCATCGGTTACGCAAATGAATGCAAAATAAATAGTGCAGATAAGCATAGAAATCCGCCCCTCGGGCACATCACTCAGTTATAAGAGAATGCCAGAAAATCAGGTAGATATTGCATGAAGTAGCATAGACTATAGATAATGGCAAACAAATAAAATAAAGAAAACACACAAAATAGTACTAGTACCGCTGCAACGTGCATCCCGATACACATATCATTGTGGCATGCAGCCTGATCCACTTATCAGTTACGATGCTCATTCGAGGTGTGCAGACTCTGGGAGGGGCCCCTTACGGGCCAAGCGCAATATCAAGCCATCTCGTGGCATCAAGTCTAGGCCCTCGGCCTCATATCAATATTAGTATAACACTGTTGCGGCATGCAACCCGATCCAAAAATATCATCACCCACTAGCCCTCGGCCTTACTTAGTCAAAAAATTACATAATCCCCTCGGGAAACAGTAAATCATGTTTTTCAGCCCAAAATTAGTATAGGAAATATCATTTCAAGTGTTGAAGCAAAATAAACTTAGCTGGGTTTTGAAAAAAGTAAAGAATACATGACTGAGTTCAAGGTTAAAATCAACACATTGAGGAAATATCAACAACTATCCCCGAAGGGGCTCAAATAGTTGGCACGAAGTCCAAGTATGGCATTCAGCCCAATTCATGATGATAGCAAATAAGTTACAGTCAGATATGCAGTAAAATCATCAACCGGGACAGACCAAGTCACAATCTCCAGTATTTAACGACCCCACGCTCATCATCAAACGTGTGTTTCACCACAATATAGTACTACGATGTGCAATCCGGGGTTTCAAACCCTCAGGACATCATTTACAATATATTAATCTCCAAAACCTGCAAAATCTCTAGCTCGTGACACCTTTGCCCCTCAAACGGCCTCCACGCGCGTCGAATCTACCCAAAAATTAGAACAAATACATCACAATATGCTAAGGGAACAAAGCCCAAAAAACAATTAATAACGGGCACAAATCCCGAAATTACCAAAATTCGAGCCCCGAGACAACTTCTTGAAACTCAAATTTTTCACATCATTAGAATCCTCATCTTCTCGCGAGTTCATACATATCATGAATACCAAAATCGGAGTTCAGATGACCTATCAAATCCTCTATTAAAGGCATCTTAGACTCAAGCCCTAAACCTCCATTTTTAGTCTTTTAATATCTTAAATTTCAGTCCCAAATCATGAAATTCTAGCATATAAAAGTGTTACAAGTTCAAAATTCTTACCTCAATGAAGTCTCTTTGATTTCTCTCTTAAAAACCGCCCAAATCTCCCAATTCCGAGTTCAAAAATGGTTAAACCCTTCAACGGTCGCGGAGCATGAAGTATATACCTTTTGCCCTGGCCTTATCGCATCTACGGTATGAATCCCGCTTTTGCGGTACCACATATGCGGCCAAAACAACCACTTCTGCGGTCTCTCACTTAATACCCCAAATCGCATCTGTGATAGAAATAAGCATCTACGGCTTCACAGATGCGGCCACCTTGTCCGCTTCTGTGGAAACTACTCGCCAAGAAACTCTCACATTTGCAGCCTCCTCCCCTGTACGTTCGACAGCGCACATGCGGTCCCTAAACCACAGGTGCAAAAACACCAGAAACACCAAAAACCTGACAAGTCTCAAATCTTCCCATTAACTATCCGAAATCACCGTGAGACCTCTCGAAACCTCAACCAAAAGCTCAAATATGACCCAATACTTTAATCAAACTTGTTCCAATCATCAAAACACCTCAAACAACATTAAATTATCCAAAACTCATCGAATATAAGCCTAAGTTTTCTAAAAACTTCCGAAATACACTTTCGATAAAAAACCCAACCAAACCACATCCGAATGACCTGAAATTTTGCACACACATCCCAAATGATATAACAAAGCTACAACAACTCTCGTAATTCTATTCCGATCCCCGGATTAAAATCTCACCTACCAACCGGGAATCGCCAAAATACTAACTTCGCCAAATCAAATCAAATTCTAACGGACCTCCAAAACTAATTTCACACTCCTAAGTCATAAATCACCTAGAGGAGCTAACCAAATCATAAGAAATCCGATTTGAGATCATATACAAATAAGTCAAATCTTGGTCAAACCTTTTCCAAGTCAAGCCACAACTGAGAACTGTTCTTTCAAACTCATTCCGATTTCTGTGAAAGCCAAAACCAATGACTTACATCAGTCATAATACATCGCACGGGGTAAGTAGTACCCGATAATAGGCGATCAAATTGTAAAATCTCAAAACAATCGGTCAGTCATTACATGGTTGCATTATGAGCAAGATACTACAAGATAATACTTGGATTATCTTGTCATTTCTATGATATTGTATTGCCATTGAGGGTTGCTATAAGCTAAATATTACTTGGATTTTAACTTGAAGCTACTGTAGGAGGTATGTATATTGTGTTCTTGCATATTCCTATGGTTATCTTAATGTTGATTAAGTTATATGGATGGACTAGCCATTAACTAGTAAATAAAGTTGCTAATTGAGGATAGTTGAACTTGTAGATTGTGTTCGTTATTGTACATATATATTATAAGGCTGGAGTCATTAATTAATGACATTATTACCAAGTTAATGATACTGTTAAGGTGAATTAAGAAGTCTATAAGAGGGGACATGGGGTATACGAATTCCAATCGGAGCTTGCCGTTTGAGTAGTTGTGACTTCTTGTTGCTATATGGTGTCTTATTATTGATATTTATATGTTTCTAGTATCTGGGTGTTTTTTTGTTGTTGTTGGTATATGGTATTGTAGGAGGCCCTTGTTACAGTGGATATGCTGCCCAAATTTACAAAAACGAGCAACTAGTTTAAGTTGCGGACTTAGCCTTTACTCAGCATTTATTTTGACTCTTTGTATGCTATGGTAGATTGAGTTGAGTTGTTTGAATAATATCTAGGAATTTATTAAGGACTAAAATGATTTAAGGTATGTTTAGACACTTTCTTCTTTTTTTTGGCATGATCCATATGATACAAATGAAAAGAGGAAATGCACAATTCTCATAAATGGCTCTATTCATAGAAATACTAGATATGCTTATGTTTTTGATTCCTCATGTGTCATATTATTCTATCATCTATTCATAGGTCTCGAAAAATACGTAAGTTGAGAAAAATTTATTTCATGATATTACTCAAATGCATAATGGTCTTATAATATTCCAAAAGATTTTATTGGCGTACTTCTCAAGCATTATATTCATGTACATTGACTCATGACTAGATGGCATTATATGCATGTATATATGTATATGGGATATGGGAAAAGGTTACGACGTTATATACGCATCACCACCTGATCAGCTTGTATACGTTGATGATTTGCCCATAATGGCCGAGATGATATGATGGGATGCCCTCAGAGGCTCTATAATATTATGAACACATATACCCATGCATGGTATGGCATTTATACGCATATGCACATCATTATAATATTCATGTTGAGTCTTTTACTCCATGTTTCTCTCATCTCTACTAGTTACTATTTTTTATTTCATACATATTCGGTACATTGTTTGTACTAATGTCCCTTTTGCCTAGGGAGGCTGCGTTTCATGCCTGCAGGTCCTAATAGCCAGGTCGAGAGTCCTCCAAGGCTATCAGCTCAACGGAAGATGTTTGTGTGCTCCATTTGCTTCGGAGTTGCTTCTTTGGTTAGTATGATTAGTACATATATTGATTGGTATGAAGGGACCCTGTCCCGACCTTTATGATATTATGTATTCTAGAGGCTTGTAGACAGATGTCATGTATACGAATACTTGTATGGCCTTTTCGGCCTATGTTTTGAGTATATACAGAATTATGCCAGCCTTATAGGCTGACATAATTCCTCATGTATAAGTTTACATTTCCTCATGCTTTACTCCGGTTCTTTTACCTATGATAGAATGATATGAAAGATACGTTATGTTTGTAATCGGTTGAATAAGGTACCGGGTGCCCTTCACGGCCCATCGGTTTGTGTCGTGACAGTAACACACCCCAGTGAGCACAAATGATATTTTGAGGGATGGATTTCCCCGGACATGTATTTTTCCGAAGTATTGATATCTTGAGATGGATTTCTCCCCAGGATTGGAAAGCCCTTTGCCTCGGTATCGAGTGACTTATAGTCAACGATAAGTATGTTCGGGGATGGATTTCTCTGGGTCAGGTGTCCATATGCGGTACCGAGTGGTTGAATGTGTTCATATATATATATATATATATATATATATATATATATATATGCACATATATATAGATTTCTCCTCAGGGTTGAATTACCCTTGTTTTCCTTGGTACTGTTTGACTTGCAGTCAGTGTTGTAAATGTTTCGAGATGGATGTTCCTAGGATATATATATATGTATGTATATATATGCACATACATATATATATATATATAGATTTCTCCTCAGGGTTGGAGTACCCTTGTTTTCCTTGGTACTGGTTGACTTTTAGTCAGTGTTGTATATGTTCGGGATGGATTTTCTTAGGCCAAAATGCCATACGTGGTAGCGAGTGGTTGATCAATTGAGAGTGGGAGCATATGGTGCATTTCATGCATTTCTTATAGTGACATGTAGAGTCTTGATGAGCTTTATACTTCACATTGTTCGGATTTGTATTTACTTTACTGTTGAGTGGAATAATTAAATTTCCAGCATGCCTACTATATTGTACAATTTAATCGTGTTATAATTGGTGAGGTTTAGTTTGTCACTCTCTATCAATCTATAGTTTGGACTTGTTACTTAATGAATTGGTGTACTCACATTACCCTCTGCACCTTGTGTGCAGCTCTAGGTATCTCAGGTCACGGAAGCAGCTGTAGACTATTCCAGTCGAGGATTATCACCGGAGATAGCGAGGCAGCTGCCTAGAGATCACAGTCCCGCCATTCTAATTCTTTATCTTCCTTCTAGTATACTTTTGCTACTTTCAGACTATTTTGATCTTGTTATATTTCGGAACAATGGTAGTATTTCCCATGACTTAGTTACATCCGAGGTTGGGCTTTTATTTCAGAATTTTGGTTTGACTTTATATCTTTTATAGCAATTTCAGTTGAAAAATGTTGTTATTTTGGGAATGTGTCTACTGGACTAGTTCCATGATAGCCGCCATCACGATCGGGTCGATTTTGGGGTCGTGACATTTAGACTCATTCTTTAAGTAGCTCACACAATCCTGTTTAATTTTAAACAACATTATGACAGCGGTGTTCGGATTAGTATGAACACAGTTCGATTATTTTATTGAGTATATATTACTTTTATCATGACATGGGTTATTTTTGAATTTTTGTGAAATTTTTTAAAACCGATTTTTTGAGTTTTTAAGCTAGCGTTTGGCCATAGATTCCTAAATTTGTTTTGAAAAATCTGATTTGGGTGAAGTTTAGTTTGAAGATGAAAATGTGTTTGGACATGCATTTTCATAACATACAACAACAACAACAACAACAACAACAACAACAACAACAACAACAACAACAACAACAGCAACAACAACAACGTCCCAGTATGATCCCACAAGTGGGGTCAGGGAAGGGTACTATGTACGCAGACCTTATCCCTACCCAGAGGGGTAGAGAGGCTGTTTCCAAGAGACCCTCGGCTCAAGAAAGCGACAAGAGGAGATATATTAGTACTATGAATAGACTCAGAATAAAATAACATAAAATAATATACATAACAAAAATAACAAAATAACAGCAATATGTGAAAACTAGAAAATACGAAAAAGATGAAAGGTATAATAATATCTACCCGATCACACCCTGCATCAGTATATGAGCAGTAGCATCCTAGGACTAAATCCTAGCTCTCTAGTCTCACTCTAGTGTATAGTATAAATATTCATAACTTTCCCTAATTAATAGCCTTAATGCTTGACCTCCACAGTTCCCTGTGTATTTGTATACCCAAAATATTTTCAAAATAACATATGTGTGCATACATATGCACATCAAAGGGTTTTGGCATGTTTAATATTTTTAAAACTAAATTATGACCTATTTTTACACCATAAAACCCAACAATTATTCCTAAAATATTTTCATTTATGGTGAATAATTAATCTTATTCTCACATTTACATCAAAATATAGTTTACATAACTTTTCCATATTTTTACAAGTCCATTTAGTACTTTTAAAACTAAATTGTATGTAATTGTAATTTTATCCCACTTTCAAATTTAATAGTATTTTAATTATAAAATCAATCCCAATATGTTATAAATTAATATTTACATATTATTTACTAACTCAGTGCTTTTAATTGCATTTTAAAACACTTTTACTATTTCTATAAAATCAAAAGCGGAATTGGCTATTGAACACATAGCCATTTCTATTTCAATTTTAACCTCAATTTAACCCCCAAATTCCACCCAAATTAATACAACCCAATTTTATTTTTAACCCGACCCCTTGACCCAATTTAAACCCGCCTGACTTCCCCTTTAATCCTGGTCGTTGATCATTTTGATTAACGGCCATGATCCTTTCTTTCCTTTTAATTCTCATATCCCCTAAACCTAAATCATTTCTATCAGATACACCGCCTCTAAACTTCTCATTCTCTCAATCTCTCTCTAGACCTCTCCGAAGCACTAATTTTTGTCCCATCGGTTTCTATCATGATTCACCGAAATCTATGGCATCCCAAGCCCTATGTGGCCTGTGCTCACCTCCCTTCACCCCTAATCATGGTTGTTCAAGGTTTTCGAGGATTAACCTCAACGATGCACGTTCTTCTACATATCTGAGGTCTTATGGCCTCTCCGACTCCGTTCCGACATGTTCAAGCTTTAAAAGGCCTAGCTATGGTTCTGACCTGTTCAAGATTAGATCTTTTCCAAGCCTTCTCATTTTTAGGGTTTCTGAGAAATCCTAAAAGCTATTCGAGGTTCCTTTTCCCTTTATTTTCTTAGATTTGTATTATACTTGAGGTAAAGCTTTTCCCTAATGTTCCTTCCAAAATTATTCTGTTTCGATTTAGGGTTTTCAAAAAATCTTAAAGCAATTTCTGACTTCTTTTCTTCGTGTAAATCAGTTTATGCCATACTTTATGAGTTTTCTCTTATGTCTTGTATTCTTTCCTCGCATGTCTTCTCCTATTTTCCGGTGTTACGCATACTCTTCTACTTGGGCTATGTTATTTTGCTACTGGTTTCTACAACATGCTTTTACATGTCTACCTTACGTGTTCCTTTTCTACTTTCTTACTGAGCTTTTTGTTTGCCTTTACTGGACATGTTTTTGAGTTCTAAACCTGTTTCATCTACTGTTTCCTAAGTTCTATGTCACTTTTTTTTCTCCTGAACTTGCTTGAGTTTTGAGCTTTTATTAAAACTGTTCTTTATGTTTTTTCACTTCGTTGCTCCTGACTTTCTATTGTGCCTGTGTGTTTTCTCATGAGACTCTGAAAGAGACCTTTGAGTCTGTTACAATGGTTTGCCTTCTTCTTTCTGTACCCTACTCGAATTGAAACCCTATGGTTTAGGGCTTTTTGGCGAGTTTTGGTTCTGTGCTTGGACTAGGGTTCTACTCTAGAACCCCGGGCTCTCTCAAACGCATGTCGAGTCTATAAAATGAACTGGAACCTTTTTGCTTATGATTTGAAACTTTATATGCCAGTTTCTTCTTTCTTGTTTGACACTTGTGTGCTTTATATATAAGAGCTTTTCTTTCAAAAGGGTTTTGCCAACTAGTGAATGATTCTGAATTCCTTTTACTAAGGCTCGATTGATTGTTACTGATTTTCCTCAATTGAACCTTTTCCTCACCCTTTTTCTGACTAAGTTCATTTGAACAAAGCTTTCAAATTTGCTGCCTGTTTGATTGATCTACTTTCCTTATTTCTCACAAATCGTGTATCATGGAATTCTTGCCTTAAATAAAATCTGTGTACTTACCCTTATTATGCTACTTTGAAAAGGTTTTTAATTACTTTTCTTTCCTTAATTATATCATGCCCGTTTGAAATCAAATCCCTTAACCTTAGGGAGACTTTATGTGAAAATTATATTCTTACCTTTGCTCACTTGTCTTCTGCCCTATAAAGGGGACTACTCTTTCTGCACAAACACACACTTCAGACTTCGAATTGCACACTTTTCAAAATTGAACACTGCACAATTTCAATACTTTCTCTATTACTGCTTTCTGAATTTCTAGTACTGAGCACTCTGCTCCTCTTCTCTTTCTGAAATACTCTTGAGTTCCTTTTGAATTCTCAAGTATTTGCTGAAGAATTTGAGTTGCTCGTTTATTTGCTCTTGTTATTCTACTATTCTAACCGGTATGTCACTCTTAGTTAAATAATGCCCCTTAAACTATGTGCTTACTCCCTAGTCTGTCATGCTCTTTTTTTCACAATGTGTTTATTTATTAGCCGGTCATGCTTTCTTTCATCATGTATTTTCTGTTATGCTTTCTCTCCTTATATTTTCGCAAATGTTTTTCTTATGTGAATCCCTTCCCTTTACCCTTTGTATGAAGAGTACAGTTCCAGCCATGATACCATCTTGTTATTGTTGCTCATGAATTTGAACTAGGTTCTTTTGACTCAAGTGGTGGTATCCTAATCACCATCCAGACTCAGGTCTGACCTCTAAGGTCTACTCTTAATTTGTTTGGACCAGGCAAATGGTTAGGGGTGTGCTAGTATATACCCATGGCTGGGCATGACCAGCATTTTCTATGGTTCCCTAATCTCTCTCTCACTTTGCACTTATTCATATTTCTAAGTTTTGCCCCAATTTGGTAAGCCATACTTTGGGACCCTGGAGATCCCTCTGAACTTGGACGTCTGAGGGTAGGCTATTCCATATTGTAGTATTCTGTTCTAGTTGTTATCCAGAGTGTAAGCACTGGCTGGAGCCCTTGAGGCTCCTTGGAACTCTAAAAAGCTTTGGATAAGAGAAGGCTTTGGAAATCTGGAATCCGGAATTATATAATCACATGCTATTTGTAGAAAATCATTCTATCCATGATATATGTGCTTTGGTTGTATTAGCATGATTTTCAGGTATAGGTTTTGATGAATGACAAACAACAAAGTCGATGAATGACAAACAATGAAGTCAAGTGTCAAACAACGCTATTATGTGACAAACAATCAAGATTGAATGCCGAAAAGCATATTGATGAATGGATTGCATAGAAAAGCCAAATATGAGCTCAAAAGTTCAAGACCGAAGACCCAAGGCGTAGGTCGTTAGGTAGAACCAATGTAAGAGCAACATTTAAGTTATCTCGTCTTTTGGCTCAACATAGGTCATCATAAATATGCATAAAATCATTTTATCAAATCATATTTATCATAAACATATTTCAAATACTTCAAACAAAATGATTTTAACGTTTTCATTTTAACCAAAATGGTCTTTGAAGTAAGTTTTTGATTCTGGTATACTCTGGTATATTTTGGTATACTTCAGCTTTGATTCTGGTATACTGTGGTATATACCAGCTTTGCTGAGTTTCCAGATTTTACTGGAGCAACATAATCGATTATGTGATTGGAATAATCGATTATTTCACTACCGTTGCCTTCCCAACGTTCCGTTTTATGAACGTTGAGAAGATAATCGATTATGCAATCACATAATCGATTATTTTGGCATAAAATCAGCATAATTGATTGTCAATTAAGCAACGGACATACACCTTTTAACCCCTATAAATAGAGGTCTTTTGAGCTGATTTTAAACACACAACACCTCCCAATATTCATATACATATTGATATTATTTGAGCATCATCATAGAGCTTTTGTTGAGCCATTTGAGAGACAACTTTCAGTTGTTCATAGAGCTTATTTTGTATCTCTTTATCTACTCTTTTGAGAGAGTTCTTGTTGTAAAAGAGAAAGGTGTTTGAGAAGATCATATCTTCTCATTGATTGTCGGGTTTGCTAAGTACCCTCAATCTTAGTGGTTGAAATCTTGTGGTGCGGTATCCACGAGCAAAGTGAAGTCTTGAGGTGCGGTATCCTCGAGCAAGTTGAAGTCTTGTAGAGTGTACATCTACGAGCAAGTGTAACGGTTTGTTAGGCACCCATAAGCTTAACGGAGTTAGTGGAATCTCGAGAGAGTCTCTCGGGGACTGGACTAACCACAAGTTGTGGTGAACCAGGATAAATTCGGTGTGTTCTTTCCTTACTATTTTAATTACCGAATTTATTTTATTCCTGCAATTTTAATTCCGCAATATTTATCAATATTCTCGCGCCGCACTATTCACCCCCCCCTAGTGACGGGCATAAATCCTAACACTATTGGATACTAAGATTGAATTAGGCTGCTCGGATCTAGATGTAGACTTTGATGTATTTTATACTTCTTCGTTCATCTTTTTTGGTTGGGTAATAATATTTTGTAGAAAGAACTCGGGAAATACTAGTAAAAGGGTGTGGGAGGGGTTTACTTTGTCTTGCATCAAATAAAGGGTAGATACCATGTCCATAGGTTTAATGTTTTAATTCAATCACTTAGATACCATGTCTATAGGTTTAATGTTTTAACATACTACAAGTCACTAGAAATCCTGCTTATAGGATTTAATATTCATGTAATAAAGTGCATATAGAAACCATGTCTATAAGAAGTGCATACGCATTAGGCAAACTATAGGGTAATCAAATAATTCTCCTTTTATCAGTTTAATAACAGTTCTTGAAATCAGACATAGATATCATGCCAATAAGAGTTCGTCTAAAATTTTAAGTAATAACCACCTGTCAACTGGCCTCAACGTTTTCAGTAAAAACTCTTATAAACCTATAATGCTTTTTAATTCCCAACCTGCATCCTTTTGTTTGAAGCATTCATTTTAAATCTTCTGTCTAAATGTTTACTCAGTCCATGAGACTCTCTTTCAAAATAGTCCTTCAACTCGTTATTTCTTTTAAAGTATTCTCGTTTTTAAAACTCTTTCACAACTATACTGTGTTTTGCTCAAAACAGTCTGCTTACTGCAGTTCTTATTTTCTTTAGTCTCCTGCGTTAGACTATTCTTTTTCTGAAATCAATACTTTCTGAATAAGTCGTTTAAGATACTTCAATTTATGATAATTGGATCTGAGTTGTCTAATGCAGACTTTTTATCTATTCCTATGTGTTAAACTAGCCCGTCCACCGCTTAAGTTTTAACTTAAAGACCAAATCAGTATGGACAAGGCATGCTACACTAAGTGTTATCTGATTTACGGGGTTTTTGTGAGCCTTACATGTTTGTTTGTCAATCCCCTCAACTTGTTATGTGTTTTGTTTGTCGAAACTAGTATTTTATCCTTTAAACCCCCATATATGCCTCTACCCCCATTCCTTTCCTTTTTAGGATTAGAAGTCCTAATATCCCGGAGCTAATAGGTTGGGATGGATAGTAGAATGCAATAAGTAAACGAGACTAATCGTATTTAAAATACCTTAACGGGGTGCGAATGGTAGAATATGGAGATGATGACCGGCGTGCTAATATCACGTGCAACCCTCTTTGAGGAGTGTGCACCAGATATTGCATTGACGTGATCCATATTTTGTATAAACATAGGACCCCTTTCCTTTTCTTTTCTTTATTTGCAAAAATGTTCCTTTTTTCTTAAAATTATGTTTTTCTTAAAATAATCTTTCTCTCTCTTCCAAAGTCATTTATGCCTTTTCCTTTCTTTAATATTTCAAACTTATTTGTGAATTCTTATGTACGAACTTTATTTGCTCGTTTTTTGTATAAAAAATGTTACTTTTTTTAAAGTCACAATTAAGCATGGCCAAGAACCACACTAGTGGATCTTGAGGGGTGCCTAACACCTTCCGCTCGAGTTAATCTCAAGCCCTTACCCGAACTCTGATTTTCTTTCAAAAATCACTTATTCTCTTTAAAGTGTCCTAATCACTATAATCATTAGGTGGCGACTCTCCAAATTCTATAAATCTAAATTTCTCCAAAAGGAATAAGAGTTATTTTTTCCATAATGTCGTAAATCCGATTTTGCTCTTTAGAAAAAGGGGACGTCGACAGCATGACGACATCGCTGGGGATTTCTTTAGGATTTTTACCATTACATGTTTTTGGTGATTTTATTGCTTCATTAATCGCCTTTATTTCTTGAATTTAATTATTTCATCATGAAACTAACTTGGTTCTTCATGTTTTTTCTTTCCTTTAACGGTTTTCCTTTACCGCTTTACTATTTCAATACCGTTGTAATTTCGAGCATTTATTGTAATCATTTATCTTATGTACATGAAAATACATGTCAATTTGTTTCATTCTTGTAATTGCATCTTCAACATCATCCTCCACTCATGCCAAAACAAATACTATAGCAACGGTTATAATGAGTGGTAAAGGTACTCTTTCGATATTATCACCCCTTAAATTTGGTAAAGGCATATTTACGGTAAAACCACTCGATCAACGGTGTAAGACGGTTTCGCTCCTTTCCCTCTTGAGTTCTCCGCTCGAGGGTACATATCTAGCACTTCAAAAATAGAAATCTTAATCTGTTAAACTGTTCATGCATCATGGTCAAACCTAACCGAGTCAGTTATGCTGGCCGCATAATGACTCATTAAGATAGCCTAGTCCAAAGTCCATCGAATTTTCCTGATACCCAAACGGACACCCCCATGTTATGTGCATTTATTTGGAGAACTAAATGCCTTTATTCTAATTGTTGATTTAAATAGTCGAGTGTGGTTGAGTAAGGGTCTAACGCTTTGTTTTGCAGAATGAGGCACGAGGTCTCCGACTTCGGTATGGTTAGTGTACCCTTACTCTACTGACCTGGTGGAGAAATCTCCCATCAAACGACCAAATCAATGAATGGAAAGATAGGGTCACCAAGGCTAGTGAGAAGCTGGAATACCTGGAGTACAACCTGCTGGAATTAGAAGAAAAAGTGAGGAAAAGAGTAACTGACTGTCAAAACGCTGAGAAAGGCGAAGGAGGACGTATGGAGAAGGTGTTTCTAATAGAGAATCTGCGTGATCTGGAGAATCTGATCAACGAGAACATTCAACCTGAATCCAACAAGCAGGCCTCTGGACGACCTGTTGAGACTAGCACTGATGACCTTTGGAGAAAGATATAGGCTAAAGAATACTCGATCATGGAACAATTGAATAAAACACCAGCGCCGATTTCCATCCTGGCTCTTCTGCAAAGCTCTGAGGCACACAAGAATGCTTTGATGAAAATATTGAGTGAGGCTTATGTTCCCAGCAATATAACTGGGGCCGAGTTGGTAAATATGGTAGGACAAGTATTGGAAAGTCACAAGATCACCTTCCACGAGGATGAGCTACCATTAGAAGGACTCAGTCATAACAA
Organism: Nicotiana benthamiana; assembly: GCA_034376525.1. Taxonomy (NCBI): domain Eukaryota; kingdom Viridiplantae; phylum Streptophyta; class Magnoliopsida; order Solanales; family Solanaceae; genus Nicotiana; species Nicotiana benthamiana. The sequence goes on from CM067340.1 coordinate 117,335,654, forward strand.
AGCGCTACACATTACCGCGCCATGCGAATATTATTTCATTACTAGAATCTTGGTCGACGGGGGATCCAACCTTAATATTTTTCCACTAATAACTCTCAAGACATTGGAGAAGGGTTTGCATGAGATCAAAGATGGAGCTATCAATGTTAAAGCCTTCGATAGGTCCAAAGATCTACCATTGGACAAATCAGCATGTGCTTGCAGATGGGACCTACCTGGTTCGATGTTGACTTTCAAGTGATAGACGTCCCAGCATTCTACAACCTATTGTTGGGATGACCCTGGATCCATGCCGCTGGGGCTATGGCATCAACCCTGCTTCAAGTAGTAAAGTTCGAATGGAATCACCAGGAGGTGATCATTCACGGCGACGGTAGCAATCCTATATACAGCCGCCAGACCATCCCAGTGATCGGAGGTAGAAGAAGAATAGGCGGAGAGACATACCACCATATCAAGAGAGTCAACGTCGTGGACAAAAATAAATGGCGGGACAACAAGATTGAGAGTATCCTAAATTGGAGCGAGTATGAGCCCGGGAAAAGACTTGGCAAGAACCTCCAAGGGATTGCCAAACCCATCAAGCTGAAGAAACACGGTACTACCTTTGGTTTGGGGAATGAATACACTTGGGAGGAGTTTAACCATTGATCCCCACTATGGCGCGACCCATATTATCCACTGGAGCACCCTATACCTCGTCTGGAGTAGACCTTTCATCCAGGTGATGTAATATATGGATCATAGGAGGATGAAGCACCAGCAGTGGAGGAAGGGGAGGAAAGCCCTTCCATACAAGCTGTGAATCGAGGGAAATGCCTCATTAATTGGCCGATCAGGACCACCAAGGCCCAGAGAGCTTCGGGGTAGCAAGGCTAAATAAGCAACATGCATGATATCTTTAATTTTTTACTAGTTGATTTTTATTTCCGCATTGTCTTTACTTTTGAAAAGAGCTCCGATGTATCAAACAATTAAGAATCCAATCAAAGGGGATGACATACCAGAGGAAGTTATCAGGAGGTCGAGAACTTTGAGAATAGAACTAAATCCAACTTGGACGAAATTGAGGTCGTTAATTTGGGAGATATCGAGAATGTCAAGGAAAAGCGCATCAGTGTGCATTTGTCGTCATCATAGAAGAAAGAGTACACAGAGTTATTAAAGGAGTATGAAGACATCTTTGCGCGATCATATGATGATATGACTGGTCTCAGCACATCCATTGTTGCTCACAAGTTGCCAACAAATCCGGCATGTCCACCAGTAAACCAGAAGCTCAGAAAGTTCGAACCATGAGTTTGAAAATCAAAGAAGAGGTTACCAAGCAAGTCAAGATAGGGTTCTCATGGTAGTATAATATCCAACACGGTTAGCCAATATCGTGCCAGTACCGAAGAAGGATGGGAAAGTCATAGTCTGTGTCGACTACCGGGATCTCAATCGGGCCAGACCCAAGGACGACTTCCCCTTGCCAAATAAACGCATTTTGATTGAAAAATGTGCCAAGCATGCACTGCAGTCGTTCATCGATAGTTTTGCGGGATACCACCAGATATGGATGGATGAGGAAGATGTAGAGAAAACTGCTTTTATCACACCATGGGGGATGTACTGTTACAGAATGATGCCGTTTGGTTTGAAAAATGCTGGTGCCCCCTAATGAGAGCCATGACTACTATCTTTCATGATTTTATACATAAAGAAATCGAGGTGTATATGGACTATGTCATCGTCAAATATATGGACTACGTCATCGCCAAATCCAAGAAAGTCGCAGACCATATGAAAGATCTAAGAAAATTCTTCAACAGATTGAGAAGGTACAATTTGAAGTTGAACCCCGCCAAGTGTGCATTCGGGGTTCCTGCTGGAAAGTTACTGGGTTTCATTGTGAGCCGACGAGGGATAGAATTGGATCTGTCAAAGGTCAAATCCATCCAAGAATTGCCACCGCCAAAGAGCAAGAAAGATGTGATGAGTTTTCTAGAAAGACTCAACTATATCAGTCGGTTCATAGCTCAGTCCACCGTCATTTGTGAATCTATCTTCATGATGCTGAAAAAGGATGCCGCCACCAAATGGACTGACAATTGTCAGAAAGCTTTTGACAGAATCAAGGAGTGCTTGTCAACGCCGCCGCTCTTGGTTCCGCGTGAACCCGGAAGACCTCTACTGCTTTTTCTCGCGGTGTTGGATGGAGCGTTCGGTTTGGCCATGAGCTTTGCCAAAATAAATTTGGGATTTATTTTCAAAACTCATGTTGAGCCATAAATTGTTGCCCATATTTTGGAAAAATCTCAAATTCCAAACCCCAAATCCCAAAATCACCCCGATTGCTAATTTTGGATCAAAATCCCAAAACTTGGGAATTATACACATATTTTTCCAAAATAAAGTTGAAAAAATATGTTTTGAAAATGTATGTCCAAACACATTTTCATCTTCAAACCAAACTTCAGACAAATTAAATTTTTCAAAACAAATTTGGAATCTATGGCCAAACGCTAACTTAGTGTTTGTAAATAGTTTGGCCCAAAAATTAGCTATTGAACTGGTTTTGGGATTTGGGATTTTACCAAAATATAGGTAAAATCTACTATCAAATATGTATTTGTCAAATAAAATTCAAATTTATTTTGAAAAAATATTTTGCCAAACGGATAAATTAAAAATTTTATGGCCAAACAGGCTTTTAATATGTGTAAAAATAAACAAAAAATCCATTAAAATGGACAGGAGGGAGTATGTGTTGTCTTTGATGAGATTTGTGTTTCTGATCTCAACATTGCATCATTTTATTATACGCAGGCGACGTTATTAGGTTCTTAATTGTATACTAATTTAATGACCTCGAAAAAACAAAAAAGAGTAACAAAGCGTAATAGGCTCATCAAATGCAAATCTCTTCTAAAAGTGCTAGTAGTCAAATGCCATAATCATCAATCAACTACAGTAATTTCCTCAAACGGTACACAATATAACACATTTTAGCCTTTTAGGTGAAAGGAGTGGATCTTCGTATCAACGATTCAACAGACACATCACTACCTGACTCCCATTTTTAGAAACGGTCGATTAAGGTGGGGTCCTGGAATATAGTGGGGGCCACGTGCTGTGCTTCTTCTGCTCCATTGGCTTTTTCTTACTCTCCTGTCCCATCTAATACAGTTATTATTTGAAGAGTTTTTGTTTTCTGTTATTTGAAGAGTTGAAAAGAACTTTCTTTCCCATTGTAATCTTTATATGTATTTTTTAACAATTTAAGTTGTTAACTATTATTGCTTATAGTGTTTTTTATATGATCCTTAAATATATAAATTTAATTTTAAAAACTTAAATTTTTTATATTTGAACTAGATATTTGAAAGTAAATTACTCCTAGATAATTTAACTCTCAACTAAATTGTACTCTTTCCGTTTCAGTTTATGTGAATCTATTTCCTTTTTGTTTTGTTCCAAAAAGTATAATTCATTTTTAAATTTGAAAACAATTTAGCTTAAACTTATAATTCTACCATTAATAATTCATTTTGACTTGTTTAGGATTACAAATTTTAAAAGACTTCATTTTTTCTTAAACTGCATGCTCAGGCAAACACGTTCACATAAATTGAAATGGATAGAGTATCACATACATTCTAAATGCAACATATACGAAAGAAGGGAAACTTTGGAGGAACGATGAAGTTGTATACATATAACATATATATTACATGTTTGAATTGAAGAATCAACATTGATGTTTGTATCGGAATAAGCGACTTATATTATTTTCGCTTAATATACGCTCCTTCCTCAAACTCTAAGTGAATACGAAATTTTTTGTGCATCAGACTCTCTTATTTTAAAGTGAGGACAAAATAGACTCTCACAACCCCCCACGCCACCAACTATTCCCTCAACCCCATCACGCTCCACGATACATACTCCCCCTAATTTCATGCTCTACATTATTCTCCTCCATTAGCAGCCCCTTTTAAAGCAACACACATTTTCATGCTCTGTTTCTTCATCATACAATAGAGCATGGAAAAACTCACCATTTGTCTTCTCCTCTTACTCTTTTCCCTTTCCCTTTTCTCCATTGCAGGTAACACTCATTTTCTCCACTAACTTAAAGTCTGTATTTTGATTATTGAACTAATTTTTTTTTGGTGTATTTTCAGATGGTGGTTCAATTGGAGTGAACTATGGTCGTGTAGCTAACAACTTACCATCAGCAGTAAAAGCTGTAGCCCTTCTGAAATCTCAAGGCGTAGAACGTGTTAAAGTCTATGATACTGACCCGGCTGTACTCAAAGCGCTTTCTGGGTCGGGTATTAAGGTTACCGTTAACCTTCCCAACGAGCTCCTTTACAATGCAGCTAAACGCCAGTCATTTGCTTACTCTTGGGTCCAGCGTAATGTTGTTGCTTACTACCCTTCTACTCAAATCGAATCCATTGCTGTTGGAAATGAAGTTTTTGTTGACCCGCATAACACGACCCGTTTTATTGTACCCGCCATGAAGAATATTCATGAGGCTCTTTTGAAGTACAATTTCCATGACAAAATCAAAGTCTCGTCTCCTGTTGCTCTTAGTGCATTGCAGAACTCTTACCCGTCTTCTGCCGGGTCGTTTAGATCCGAATTGATCGAACCCGTAATTAAACCCATGTTGGATTTTCTCCGTCAAACTGGATCCTTTCTTATGGTTAACTGTTACCTTTTTTTGCATACGAGTCAAACTCCGACGTCATTTCACTTGACTACGCTTTGTTCCGTAAAAATCCCGGTGTCGTTGACGCCGGTAATGGACTCCGTTACTTCAACCTCTTTGACGCTCAAATTGACGCCGTTTTCGCTGCACTGTCAGCTTTGAAGTACGATGATATCAAAATGGTTGTAACAGAAACTGGCTGGCCGTCCAAAGGAGACAACATTGAAGTCGGTGCCAGTGTGGACAACGCCGCCGCTTACAACGGGAACCTTGTCCGGCGAATCCTCACCGGTGGTGGGACCCCTTTAAGGCCGAAAAAAGACATCACAGTCTTCCTCTTTGCACTTTTCAACGAGAACAAAAAGCCGGGTCCCACATCGGAGCGAAATTTCGGGTTATTCTACCCGAATGAGCGAAAAGTTTACGATATACCGTTAAATATAGAGGGACTGAAACACTATATTGACCGGCAGTCACCGGTTGCCGGCGGTGAGAGAATGCAGAAAGGCGGGAAAGGGAATGTGTCGGCGAGTGTGCCGGGGCAAACGTGGTGCGTGGCGAGTGGTGAAGCAGGGAAGGATAATCTACAAGCAGCTCTAGATTTCGCTTGTGGTGAGGGCGGAGCTGATTGCCGTTCGATTCAGCCAGGATCCACGTTTTACAATCCTAACACGCTGGATGCTCATACGCTTTCAACAGTTATTATCAGAAGAAAGGGCGTGCGATGGGTTCGTGTTATTTTGGTGGGGCCGCTTACATTGTTCATCATCAACCTAGTAAGTAGCATATCATTTCTCTACGTTATTAATTTTATTGTAATGTGGGTTTTCCATTCTTGATTCTGTGATATCTTTGACTTACGGTTCGAGGTATAATTTTCGTGTTAATGGTAAAATTTAATGTGTGGCGCACTTTAAGGGGGGATTAGTTAGGACGAATTTGCTAACGTGTACTGGTAGCTCATTAGGGGCCCCACATATCAAAAATTTGTAGCCATAGGGTCCACAAAGGCTGGAAAGATGGTGCAATCCGGGCAGGTTTGTGGACAGCACGTGATGGACGGAGACGGAAAAAAATGGCCGGATCATATATTCTTTTATAGTTACTTGAAAGTTACTGCTCGTATTTGCACATTACGCCCACTCAAGTTTTTCTTCTATCTGTTTAACTTTTTTCTTTCTTTATTTATCTTCTATTTATAGTTGGAGTAACTTTTTTTTCTTCTCTCGGCAGAATATGGAAACTGTGAATTACCCACTGAAGATTGAGAAGGAGAAGGGATAGACTTAATTAGTTGTTTAAGGATAGCAGCAGCTCTTATTTATTGTAGCTCCTTTCAATTCAGACTATTCTTTTTTTTGTTATTTTTATCTTATTAGTTGGTGTTGGTCGAGGAGAGCAATGGCTTTGTTCTAGTTGTTGCTTCCCTTTTGTAATTGTGTTGACATCAACTTATATTACTAGTATATGTTGCTATATTTTTGCTTCTTTCGTCCATAAATTTCTTGGGTTCAACTTCATTTCTAATACTTTTTCCGCTTGTGATTTTAATCATAAAATCTAATGACTATAAGAGCATGCCATTAATAAGAGTATTTCTAAATATACAAAAGCTGTAATTCTTTCAAAAATGAAAAGCGCATCATATAAGCAAGAGGAGTAACTTCTTAAAGCAGTGACATTATTTGCAAATGCCAAAAAGTAAAAATTGACAATCCGGTACACTAAACTCTCATCATGTGTGGGGTCAGAGCTGGATCACAAGGGTCTATTGTATGCATTCTTACCCTGTATTTCTGCAAGAATGCAATTGTTCGAGAAATACATTATTCTAAAGAATAGTCAAATGTTCAAACCATGAAAATAACCTCTTACAAAAATTCAAAAAAAAACTGCATATAATAAACTCTTATGATCTTCCTGAATCCGTATATAAGGGGAGCTTCATGCAGTAAATTTTTTTAAGTCAAAGTGTTTCTAAGTCATTAGCACTGTCTTTCCAATGATGAAAGGCACTAACAAAGGCAAAGGGTTTTTTGCTCCTCTAACATATTAAAAAAACACAAGTTGGTGAGAGAATGTACTATTTGGATAGATCCAATTCTAGCCAATGTAGCAAGAGTTTACACTCAAGTGCGACGAAAAGTTTCATTTGTAAGCTTAGAAAACAATCAAAAGATAACAAAGGTAAATTGTAGTCAAATATAATTTGACATAGAGATTAAACGAATAATATTGTAGTTATATATCTCAAAGATAAAGAAAATAATCTTATCTTAAGAGAGAAGCAATCGTAGGAGAGAGATAGAGATAGATATAGAAAGAGAAGTTGTATTATTCAAGAATCATCATCCACCTGTTACAATGTGAAGGTCTCTTTTATATAATAGGAGACCTTCATCGAAATAATAAAAAAAAAAGTACAAAAGTAGGTGGCTCCCGCTTAGTGAAGAAGTTAAGTTCTAAATGACATCGCCTTCACCTCCATGCCCGGGTCGTGCCCTCACTCTGGCCGACATCTACCCACCGGACGTACACGTTGGCGTGGGGACGTTGAGGGCCAAATTTGACCCTATGTAGTTAGTCCCTCTGTTCGTTGGAGATGTGCCCGATGGACATCTTCAATGGACGGAATTGCGAACCTTGTCTTTTGGAGAATTTGACCTCGTGCTCAGGCGGCAACAGGAACAACGTGATTTGCCCAACGTTGTTGATCCATTGACGTGTGATTTCCTTTTTAGGATGATGTCATCACCCGCAAGCGTCATTATTACTTTTGTTCCCGAGGTAGTTCAGGCGGTGATGTGACGTTTTGATTTCCTGCGCTCGTTTTTGTTAGAAAATACGCTTAGCGCTAGAGGGGGGTGAATAGCGTTATAATAAAATTTAGCGTAAACTTGCGGAAATTAAAATTTGCAGGAAATAAATAAGTGCGTTAAATAAACAAAAAGGAAAGAACGCACCGATATATTCTGGTTCACCACAACACGTGGCTAGTCCAGTCCCCGAGAGACTCTCTCGAGATTTTCCACTAACTTGTTAAGCTTACGGGTGCTCAACAAACCTTTACAACTTAAGGACACAAGCCTTAACACCTTTGCTCGGAGATACAACACTCCAAGACTTCAACCAAGGAAACACAAGTTCCTTACAACAAGAGAATTACAATTCTCTTACAAGTGTATAAAACACTAAAACACTCAAACAATATACTCCTTTATGAGTAGGTATGAGTAAAAGAAATAAGCTCTAGATCACAACAACTTTGGACAAGAATATGGCTCTCAAAAGCTTTATGAAATTGAATATAAAATGATAAACAAAAGTATGCAAGCTTATAGCAATGTAATGATCAGTTGTAGTATGTTGTTGTGTTTAAATCACTGAAATGAAGCTGTATTTATAGTTGAAAAACTTGGCATTACCGTTGCCTAATTGCCAATTAAGAGTTGCTGATTTTACTCACTGACAATCGATTGTCAAACCCCAACAATCGATTGTCTGCCAGTCAGATCAAAATTCAATCCCAGATTTTACGCTTGATAATCGATTACTTACAATCCATAATCGATTACTGGCAACGTTCAAAAAATCCTTTTCAGATTTTACCACAAACAATCGATTGTCCAGAATCAGTAATCGATTACTCAGCAACGTTCAAAAAATCTTTTCCGGATTTTAATCAAAACAATCGATTATACAGAATCAATAATCGATTACCCAATAACTTTCAAAAAATCTTTTCCGGATTTTAATCACAACAATCGATTATACAGAATCAATAATCGATTACCTGACGGTATTTGAAAACTTTACGACAACGGTCAGCTTCACAATCGATTGCACAAAGTCAACAATCGATTACTTATCAGTTTTTGAAAAACATTTTAGACACTGTCTCTTTGACAATCGATTGTCCAATGTAACAATCGATAATTTAATAAATTTGAAAATCACTGGAAGACACTGTCTCAACATAATCGATTACCATTAGTTCATAATCGATTATTCTGAGTTTTGAAAAACTTTGATGGACACTGCCTCAGTATCGATTGTCATTAGTTCACAATCGATTGTTATGCAGGTTTGAAAAACCTGATGCTCACTGTCTTACTCACAATCGATTGTCATGTTCACAATCGATTGTCATGCAGTCTTGGCTTAAAACAATCGATTATCATAAGTACATAATCGATTATCTTAGTCCAGATTTTTAAGGCATGTCTAAAAATTATTTTGACTACTGTAAATATGCATGATTTAAAATCATTTGACATTAAATTAAATATGCATGATTTTGGAAAATAGTTTTATGAGAGAAGCCATGTTACGAGTCAAGTTGTAGGATCAAGATCACAATTAAGAATGACTCAATAAAACTATAAAACTTTGTCTTGAGCTTGAATCTCGTCGTATATCAATTGTGCGCTTGTTTCTTGAACTTCGTCATATATCAATTTTCGCTTCGTTTGTCATTCATCAAAACCTATACAAAAGAACACACGTTTTAGTATATTGCATTGAGAACGTGTTTCCAACAGTTTTGATCATACCTACTTGATTTCCACGTAACTTCATCCTATAAATAGGGGAAATGTTCTTACTTATTCATCTTTCGAACCTTTGAGAGTATTTTCTTATTCTCTTTTTTGTCTTGCTTTCTTGTAACTGATATCTCGTGTGACATCTTCCTTGTTTATGTGTGGTTGTATTTCCCGTCACCAGTATTTCAAAACCAGTTCATATGGCGAAATGCTGTCGGAGCAGCAACAAACTACTAAGGACACTGCTCCATCTAGGGTTCCACCTTCCTCCGACTCTGAAGAGGAAGAGGTGGAAAAGGACCTTGTTCCTCATTCGGTAGATAATGTGCTCCCGAAAGAGATGCACGTTTGAAGTGATTTTAAAATGAAGAGCTCATTTATTCCTTGGGAGCATAGTGAACTGCTACAATCCCACTTAGACACCCTGCGATCAACGTACAACATTCCGATCCATGTAGAAATGGTTCCGCTTGATATGGACTATGTTATTGTGCATAGGCCTGGTTTTTGTACTTTTTATGAGTATCTGTTTAGGATCGGATATAGCATACTGTTTAACTATTTAGTAGAGGAGATCTGCCACTTTTACAGGGTGTGTCTGGCCATGCTCACTACCTATACGTTGAAGGTGTGTAGAATCCTTACTACGTACGCGACCAGGGAGAGGAGCGAGGTCTCGGTTCATCATCTTCTGCAAATGTTTGGCCCAAGATACTTGAGGGGTACCATGCTTTATTTGAAGAGCCGCGGTACAAAGATCTTTCTAGTGAAGGGTTCCTAGAGAGGTGGAACTCAAAATGTAAGTATCCTTGTGTGTGTTTCTTGATTAATTGGGGTTCTGACTTTTCAGCCGTTGTGATTTCTTTTTCTCTTTTTTTTTGTAGTGGCGGATTCTCCACCGCGGTTCATCAAAAATATTAGATCGTGGGTGGAGAGGTTGATACCTTACGCGGAGGAGTGTCGCACTTGGCACGCGTTCCGTAACTAGTACGGCCCACCTGGTAGTTTTTGTTATTCTGGCTTCGGTTTTGAAAGCCCCTTAAATTTTTGTTACCTGACTCACTTGTGTTAGCAGGTCAGGTTGTTTCCATAAGGAAGAAGACCATAGATTCCCCGTCTAGCGTGGAGGTAGACTCAAATGATGAAGTCATATCATGCGGTTCGCCTAGTAACAACACTCCTGCGGGTTCTTAGCAGGGGCTGCACCAATAACGACATCTAAGTTTGCGTCTGAAGTTGTGCCAGTGACGACACCTGAGGCCATGCCTATGATGGTGCCTGAGGCCACACCCGCTGATGAAGTGGCTCCCTCAGAGCTGCCTCCGAAGCCTGTGGAGGAGGCTTTGAAGGTGAAGAGCCGCTGGAGAGAAATAGCCCGCGACTGATCACCTGTAAGGAGATTGCGACTGAGGACGTGAGGACTAGCGAGCCCCGTCGAGAGCCAAGGCCTGTTGTTTTGGCCGAGGCCATCCATTCAGGGAGGTTGGATACCTGAAGGACAACTGATGTTGTTTCAAGTTCAGTCCGTGTCCCAGAGGGTTGGTCATCCTCTGTAATTGGGGAAGCGGGCGTTGAGATTAAGAGTACGGGCCCTGAGGCCGCTCTTGGAGATGTAACGATGGATCTAGCCCGTGTGGAGATGAGGGCGGGTAGTTCTACCCGCCGAATCCTAATCCCGAGAGGGTATAATTTATTGAAGAGCAGCTATAAGGCCGCAGCGGAGATGACCCTGCTATGTGCGGACGCAGAGCGTGAGACGTTGAAGGGCGTCAGTAACAGGGACCTGTCTTAAGGGATTGCTGGTGCATCCTTGCAGGTAGCTTTTAGTTTTCTTTTTATGGGTCATAAAGGCGACTTTGGTATGTACTGACTTGTATTTCCTTTCTTTCCTCTTCTTTTTAGACTTTTGTCTTGGAGGTGGACAGGAGGTGGCGTGAGCAGAAGATGGCGACCACCTTCCACAAAATGGCAAAAAGTAAAAACAATGTCGTGCCGCACTTCAGGCGTTGGTAGATGTGTTCAAGCAAGACCCTCAATTTCGGCTGTTCCGTAAGGGCCTTGAACAATCGGAGGCTCAGTTGATACGGCAGGTGGCTGAGTTGGAGCAGGTAACGAGAAACTGATGGTTGCTTTGGCTTGGAACATCGAGCTAGAGACTCTCCTTCAGTCAAAAGAAGAGGAGTTGGAGATCAGTCGCGGGGTAGCGGCGGAGGCGGCTCGGTTGCAGACCAGAGTTGCTGATTTGACGGTTGAGATGGACGCTAAGGAGGCTAAAGTTGAGTCCCTTGAGCGGGCCGCTTTGTCAAAGCTCGAATATGACGCGCATCGTGAAGACCATGAAATATGGGTGTATTCTGAGGCTATATTGGTCGTACTCGAGGAGTACTTATCCGCAGGTCGAGCCACTGAGGCGGAGGTTGAGGAGCAACGTCTCTTAGCTCGTGTCGCCCGTGCCTCTTGTGGTTATAGCTTTGATTCCCCTGATGGGGCAGGCCACAATTCTGAAGACGTCAACCATCTAGAGTCCGGCTCCTGGATCTCAAAGACTTACCACCCTAGGGGCGATGGCGGACAAAATAGCGGCCAAGCGGAGCGTGATGGTCGAAGCGGTGAAGGCTCTTAGGATATGTATATATTTTTCTCTCTCCTCTTGTTTGGATGTAACCAAGACCTTTTTCCAGGGTCAGATGTATATGTATTTTTGGAGAGAATGAAACACAACTTTTCTGCTAATTTATTCTTTTTCTTTGCTCTTTTGTTTCTCTGGTGCCCCGTCTCTGTAGAAAGGGTGCTCGTTTACTTGTTGGACTTTTACCGTGTTTCTGCTTGTTGTTCAAGTGCTTTGAGCTATCGTTGAACTAGGTCGGCGATCAGTAGGGAACGATCGAACTTGGTCGCTGTTGTCACACCTCCTTTTCTTTACACCCGCAAGGGTGTAAAGGAGTTTTTTCACTTAAAGGATAATCGAATGGGATTTATTATTAAGATTTTAGAGTCGCCACTTGGGAGATTGATGGTGTCCCAAGTCACCGTTTTGATCCCGAACCGAGGCAAAATATGACTCTGTATTATAGTCCGCGAACATAAATCTGGATAAGGAATTTTGTTAACCCGGGAGAAGGTGTTATGCATTTCCAGGTTCCCTGGTTCTAGCATGGTCACTCAACTGTTGTATTTGATTTTATCTGATTTTAATACATTCTAACTTATGCCTTTTATTTGTAAAGCGCTTTTATCATTATTTTAAAAGAATTGCAACGTCGTAAAAATGCGTCTCGAACCACGTCGCAATCAATGCACACGTGGTTTTAACACATTTTGACTCCGTTGAGATTTGAATTTAGGTCGTCGCATCAATGCGCACCCGAGTTTAAGAGTATAATTTAATTGAATTGCGCCTAAAGAGTCTAGTGTATTATTATTTTGGGGAAGGCCCTAAAGTTCACTAAACGGCCCTACGAATTCTAAGTATTTTAATAACCATTTATTGAGGGCCCCGTATTTTGTATTTTTATTTGGCGAAGCTCGTCTCATCATTTTATTAAAGGGCCAACCTAAAAGTGACTACGATTTTTTATTTTTCTCTAAAATAAAGAAAAAGAGATCCTTTGTATGGAGTCAAGTATGTTTGAATTCCATGAATACATGCGTTCAAATTTCTTGGACATAGGTCATGTGAAGAAATCAGCATGGCCTGGGCTGCTTATTGATGCATTTAGGCCCAACTGCCTGCAGTCAGGCTGCTGGCTGAATCAAGTGAAGCCTCAGTTCCGTGCAGACCTAGAATTCCACCACAGTTATCAAAAATCATTCAACACGTTTGTAATGCAGGGAAACAACATACGCCTATTCAGATTGACTCAACAATGATCACCTTGATTTTCAAATTTTACTCATATTATTTTCTATTTGAAAAGTTACTAGATATCACTAAGGTAAAAAGAAAATCTGGAACTAAGGTGAAAAACTCATATACTTTAAATTGGCATGACAATTGAACCTAAGTTGTGAGTATGCTGTTAACGTTATGTCCTATTACTTACACAAATCAGAAACGATTTAACAAATCCTTTATAAGACGATGCCATTAACCTATCATGAAACTAACACTTTTAATTGAAGCATTCCTGAAATAAGATCACTTTGTAGTTTGGATAAAAAATAATTACGTCTGCTCTTACTAATGAAATTCAATCAAGAGTAATAGTGACAGTCCATACAGTCCACAGTTTATACACAACCAATTGACACTTAACTATATTAAACAACACATATAATATCTATTTAACTATGAATATGTAACAACTAGCAGGAAAATCTCAGGATCAAAATAGCTGGGTAATTTTATTCCATTTCAAGCATGGGGTTACAACAGAATTTCGAGTGTGTACCTAGAAAGTGAAATAACAAAAGAGAAGAGGTCAACTGATGCAACAACCAAACATCAACAATTCAGAAACAAGCTCTAAGTCTTAGGATTGTTTCAAAACCAAATAGGATCACAGAATAAACCAAAAATAGTACCAAAATACTCATAAAATATCCAGTAAACCACAGCCAACTCAAACATCCCAAAGCCCACTCGAATAACCCAATACTACTGCTCAAATGATTCGTTCAAATCTTGAACAGAAACAACATATTGCGAGATATTTTTGGTTTTTTAAAAGGATTAAAGAATTTAACTAAGCTAGAATTGGAAAATAATCTAAGAGAAAAAGCAATGGAACCATGTTTTTCTTTTGGTTCAGAGGTTTTGTTGTTTTTCTTTTGGCTTTTCTGTAGAAAAGCTTAAACTTCTAAAGGAAATTTCAGATTTCAGATCTCCTTTTGAATCTGTAACTAGAGAGTATTTGGGGAATTTTTGTTGGCTGAAAAGAAGACCCCTCCCTAAGGCATGAGAATGCCAATTTAAAGGCACCATAAGGGTGAACAATCAAATTTTTGGTTTTCTTTTCAGTCCCTCTTCTTTTTTTACTTTACTCACTCATTTATTAACTTGCTATGCAAGTAACTACCTCTATTGTGTTGAAAGTACACTAAAGTTCAATTCTAAAAGGTCCTAGGGTGTTCTTCTACCTATACAATACCTATACTACCATCGCTTTCGTTTTGGAATCATTATTCTTAACAAAACTACCCTTTTCCATGCCTAAACTACCCTTATTTCCTCCCTACCTCCGTTAACTAAACCAAACCCTTACCCTTGGTTGATAGACAACTAATTATAGTCAACATAAATCTAGAATCAAACAATCAGAAACAATCAGTTATTCGTATCATGTATCCTAAAGATGTGGAACCCAATTAAACTATTATCCGAAAATCAACTAATCAGAATGAATCAACACAAAATTAAACTAAGACATAATCGATCAGGCATGAAATTAAACCAACATCTTTGCCAAATATCGGAGTAACAAAAATATGGTCACATATACTAACAATTAAACGCTAACAAGGATTGATGAACTATGAAGTTATAACAAAAATAAACTACTATAACAAGATTAACACCGTGTTAAACTAAAACTCAAGAAAAAAAATCAGGACCAAACTATGAGCCAAGCTTCTAGTAACCAACCAGATTGAAGCGAAAAGAAAAAAATGAAAAGCTAAACTACACTAATAGAAATAAAAAACTAAGGAACACTTACTGTAGAAAACATTCGAACTTGCGAAAAATCTCCCAAAACAAACTTGACTTTAGCAGCCCTAGAATTGAAATTTGAGACGGCCAGGTAAAATTTAAAAGAAACTAGCCACGGATTTGTGAAGAGAAAGATGAGGAGGTTATGTGGTGAAAATTTGGTGGATTTTGGAGCAAGTAAGGTTTTGAGTCGGCATTTCGATCTAAGATTTGAGAAGAGCGGCTAGGATTTGAGGGATGGGATTTGGGAATTTGGAAAGAGGAGGGGACGGGGATTCAATGATGTAATTTTGGAGTCCATCGGAGCATCGCCGACATCAGCAGCGGGCGGCGGAGCCGACGAGAAGCGATAAGGTACGAGGAGGGAGATACATATCTTTAGGGTTTGATTCATTTCCGGACACTTTTATCTTTTGATCAAGAATGATTAAGAACCGTTGGATCAGCGGAGGTGAAGGACCCCGATTAATTGATACCAAAATTGGCGTTGTTTGGGAAAGCGGTGAACCGGGTTGGGTTAAGGAATTGGGCTTGGGAGGACTGGGGAGGGATTTGGGTCGGTTCGATCGGGCTAATCTGGACCAAGTAATTTAAACAACCAATTTAAACCACCCTTTTCTTTTCATTGTTTTCTTTCTTTGTTTCTTTTATTTACTTTTTTTTGTATTTTTGATTTTATAAAAATGCACAAAATTAAAATAAAGTCCTAATATATTTCAAAATTAAACTAATTAACTCCTAAAATTATTTTAAAACATTTTCTCGACAAATTCACAATTAAAACTAAAAAATAAACTATTTTTGTTATTTCCTTCTTAGTTTTTTCTAAAACAAATTAACCCTTAATTAATCCTAAAGTGTTAAATTAAATCGTAAATGCAAATGCGTATTTATTATATTTTTCATATGAATAAAAATGCACAACTAATATTTAAACAATTAACAAAAAAAAAACACAAAAATTCACAAAAATTGTAAAATAATAAAGAAATCATTTTGTTTGGAGGTTTTTGGAATAATTCGTATGTAGGGAAAAAATCACGTGCTCACAGCTGCCCCTCTTTGCTCGAAATGATAGGTTTTCGTGCAAAGATAAGTGAGCCAACGAGCGATTTTTGCCTGTTCGATTATTTCGTGTGAAGCATTTTTGAAAAGTTTGACCGCACCGTGCTTCAGAGGTTGCCTACATATCCTGGGCTAAAGATGAATCAGGTCAGTATAATTCGGGAGTGTCTGGTAGCTGGGACTACCAGGAGCTGTGATTTCACTGCGATTGCTGTTGCTACTGCTCGCCGACCTTCCTTATTACACTATGGCAAAAGAAAAGAAGCAGACTAAGCTATGAACTATGAATTACAAGATCCTTAATATTTTTAAACTTGTTCGTGTAATTCCTTTTTGTCCTGTTGTCTTGTATTCTCTTGGTGAAAACCATTGTTGTTACTTCAACTGGTCAACGGAGATGTTGTTCCTTCTCTTCAAATCCCTAAACTTGAACAAACTTGAACTTGAACGTATTCTCTATTATATGGGCGGGGTGCCAACTTCAAAAGTTGAACTGTATTCTTCTGCTCTCCATCCGGGCTCCTGACTTAAAAAAAATAGATAAAAAAAAGAAAATTTTCTGCCCCAGTTTGGAAAACTGGGTGCTTGTTACCGGGTAAGATTTGAAAACTAAAACTTGAATTGTACTAGGACTAAAAAGTATCTTTAAAATTTAAAGACTGAAATATATTCCTGTGTTATATGGGCGGGCTCCCAACTTCAGCACTTGGAAATTTAAAGACTGAAATATAACTTCAAAATTTAATGACGGAAATGTATTCATACGTTATATGGGTGGGCTCCCAACTTCAAAACTTGAAAATTTAAAGACTAAAATATAACTTCAAAATTTAAAGACTGAAATGTATTCCTCTGTTATATGGACGGGCTCCCAACTTCAAAACTTAAAATTTAAAGACTGAAATATAACTTCAAAATTTAAAGATTGAAACGTATTACTCTGTTTATGGGCGGGCTCCCAACTTCAAAAATTGAAAATTTAAAGACTAAAATATAACTTCAAGATTTAAAGTCTTGAATGTATTCCTCGGTTATATGGGCGGGCTCCCAACTTCAAAACTCAAAATTTAAAGACTAGATTATAACTTCAAAATTTAAAGACTGAAATGTATTCCTGTGTTATATGGGCGGGCTCCCAACTTCAAAACTTATTATTTAAAGACTGAAATGTATTTCTTTGTTATATGGGCTGGCTCCCAACTTCAAAACTTAAAATTTAAAGGCTGAAATGTATTCCTATGTTATATGGGCGGGCTCCCAACTTCAAAACATCGAAAATTTAAAGATTAAAGTATTTCAAAATTAAAAATTTAATGACGGAAATGTATTCCTTTGTTATATGGGTGGGCTCCCAACTTAAAAACTTGAATTTTGTCCTAAACATGCAAACTTTGAAACTAACTTACATTTCCCTATGTTATTCCTCATTATCTTGTATTTTAACCATACCACACTTGCGATCAAACCTGATTACTGCTTGTTTTTCCCTTTCTGAGAGCTCCTCGGAACAACGAAATTTTCTGCCTCTGTTTCAATCAAAGAAAATTCCGTCAGTTTTAAAATGGCGGTTAGTTGATGGCATTCTTGCTGAAAATCCTTCCATTGTATTGCTTTATTTTGACCAGCTTCCCCGAACTGGCCTGAATTGCTTGACTTTCCAATTGACTTTCAAATTCTGACTTTTGACAACCCGAATGTTCTGTACCCCTACTGTTGTTTCACACCTCTGAACCCCTTTTTGAACTTTTACATCTCCCATGACATTTCCCAATCATTCCACCAACGAAACTTCTGGCAACTTTCCATACTCCATTTTTCATCGTGTTGTTGTTGACATGCTCTGACCACATTGTTCTTTACCATTTTCGAAAGCTGGTAGCGAGCTTTGAAGTCCTTTCTACTTGCATTGAACAAAACTGACATTAAACATCTTAGACAGATAAAAACCCCCAAAAGACTATGAAATGCAATAATTTTATTAGTTAAGGATAAGAGAATCCAAAACCGGATGATTGTTTAAAAAGAATAGAAAAAGAAACTTATTTGACAGGGACAGCTGGTACCAACGGTCACAGATGCATTTTGGACTAATCGGCACAATCTGTCCAACTAACCAGCTTTCAGTTGACGCACTTTGGTGCCCCAGAATTCCGTCTTTTGATTACTTTACCCAAACCTTGACCTTGTTCATTTCTGCGGTGCCTCTAAAAAGTTCTCCCCGATAGATCTTTCTCAATTACCCACTTCTCAACTCACTTTCACCTCAAGGTGCCCGCGAGATTTTCACCAATAAGACTCTCTTATTTTATTTTTCTCTCAGCTCCCGTGGCCTTATGGTACCTGTGAATATTTTCACCAATAAGACTCTATCATTTTTTTATTTTTTTTCTTGCTTGAACTAGAGTTTTGCTCCTGTCATGAATTACTTCTACCTGCTCAACTTGGCATTTCACAAAAACTGATCAGAGGGTCTCTCTTTGGACCGTAATGTAAGCTTTTGGATGGGTTAGGAAGAAGGGTATAAAAGGCTCAAAAAATAATTTCAAAATGTGTTAAAATTACAACTTTCAGAATCCAATTTCTCACAACAATCCCAACTCTGCCCCAGTTTCTTTCTTGGGGACTTTTAGATTTTTATTTTGGTATGACTGAACCTCGGAGTAAGGCTGCCTACGTACCCTTTCGGGATCAAGTCAAACATAGTTCACGTCATAGAATTACTTTATTTTTGTTTGTGATTTTTCTTTTACTTTTGTGTTTCTTTTCTTATTTCCTTTCTTTTCATTTTATTTTCTTCTTTTCTCTTTTCCTTCAATTTTCTTTTCTTTTCTTCTCCATTCTTTTCCTTTTCTACTTTCTTTTCATTTACTTATTTGCGGCACTTGCATTTCTTAATTGTGCCGTCGATTCCAAAAGAGGGGTTTGAAAGAAAATAAGCAGGCTCTAAGGGGATTACAAGGAATAAAAGTGTTTGGATAGTAGAACAAAGTGCCTTCATCATATTAGTCTTTAAAATATGCCAAGTACAAACAAGTACATTCAGAATAAAGAAATCATACATAGTATCTCTTGACCGCATCGAAACTGATGGCCATTTCTACACATTTTCCTTATACATCTGTCAAATATAGTGCACCATTAGACAAAACTCTAGTTACAATAAACGGTCCCTGCCAATTTGGAGCAAACTTTCCCTCTGCTTCAGCCCAACGAGGCAAAATACGTCTCAGCACTAACTGTCCGACTTCAAACTTCCTCAGACGCAATTTCTTGTTGTATGCTCTTGCCATTCTTTTTTGGTACAACTGACCATGACACACTGATGCCAATCTCTTCTCGTCAATCAAACTCAACTGCTCAAGACGGCTTTTTACCCATTTATAATCATCGATCTCATCCTCCACAAATGATTCGCAGAGACGGGATTTCCACCTCTGCGGGTGTTACTGCCTCGGTGGCATACACCAATGAATAAGGAGTCACCCCCACTGAAGTATGAATGGTGGTGCAGTATCCCAACAATGCAAAAGGAAACTTTTCATGCCACTGTCTCGAATCTTCCACCATCTTCCGCAATATTTTTTTATATTCTTGTTGGCTGCCTCAACCGCACCATTGGCCTTAGGGTGGTACGGAGTAGAATGCCTATGGGTAATCTTGAACTGCTCACATGTCTCCTTCATAAAATGACTATTAAGATTAACCCCATTGTCTGTGATAACCACCTTCAGTATCCCAAACAGACAAATAATGTTTGAATGCACAAAATCCATCACAACTTTCTTAGTTACAGACTTGAACGTCTTAGCTTCCACCCATTTGGTAAAATAGTCTATAGTTACCAGAATGAACCTGTGCCCGTTTGACGCTGCTGGCTCAATTGGCCCAATAACATCCATGCCCCAGGCAACAAAAGGCCATGGCGCGGACATCGTGTGTAGTTCTGATGCCGAAGAATTAATCTAGTCTCCATGGCACTGATGACATTTACGTACGAAACTGATAAAATCTCACTCCATAGTAAGCCAATAATAACCTGCTGTAGGATCTTCTTTACAAAAACATATCTGCTCCTGTACGATCCACAGACTCCCGAGTGTACCTCAGTCATGATAGATGTGGCCTGCCTCGCATCCATGCACCTCAACAGTCCGAGATTTGGGGTTCTTTTATATAACTCTCCTCCACTATGGAAAAAGCCGCTTGCCAATCATCAAATTGTTCTTTTATGATCACCGGTAGCCTGTACCGGGTATACCCTCATTCTGATATATTCCATGATGTTGTGAAATCACGGCTCACTGTCAAGTTCCTCTTCTACCATATTACAATAAGCATGCTGATCACGAACCTGAATCTTCAACATGTCCATATAAGCCTTATCCAGATGATGTAACATTGACGCCAAAGTAGCCAAGGCATCAACAACCTCATTATGAATCCTTGGAATATGCCTGAACTCTATAGACTGGAACCGTTGACAAATCTCATGCAAACATTGCCGGTATGGTATAAGCTTTAAATCCCGGGTCTCCCATTCTCCTTGAATTTGGTGTACCAGTTGGTCCGAGTCGCCCATGACCAAGACTTTCCCGGACACCCATATCTATAGCTAATCTCAGTCCCAAGATACACGCCTCATATTCCACCATGTTTTTCGTACAATAGAAATGAAGTTGAGCAGTAACAGGGCAGTGCTGACCTATTTTAGAAATAAGTACCGCTCATATTCCCACGCCTTTCATATTTACAGCCCCACCAAAGAAGAGCTTCCATCCCGGTTTCTCAACTTCTTCCAACTCATCAATGTGCATTACTTCTTCATCAGGGAAATAAGTTTTCAAAGGATAATAATCTTCATCGACTGGATTCTCAGTGAAATGATCAGCTAATGCATGTGCTTTCATCGCAGTCCGTGTCACATAGATAATGTCGAACTCTATATGCAGGATATGCCACTTTTCAAGCCTCCCTGTGGGCATAGGCTTCTGAAAAATATACTTCTATGGGTCCAAGAGATATATGAGGAAAGTAGTGTAGGATGAAAAATAATGTTTTAACTTCTGTGCCACCCAAGTTAGGGTGCAACACGTCCTCTCCAGATGGGTATACTTAACCTCGTAAGATGTGAACTTCTTGATGAGATAATAGATATCCTACTCCTTCCTGCGTGTAACATCATGCTACCCCAGTACACAGCCAAATGAATTATCCAAAACCGTCAGATATACAATCAAAGGCCTCGGTTCTGGCAGGACCAACACGGGTGGGTTTGACAAATACCCCTTTATCTTATCAAAAGCCTCCGGTCATCCATCAATCCATTTGACTGTGGCATCTTTCTTTAACAACTTGAAAGTCGGCTCACAAGTTGTCGTGAGCTACGCAATAAACCTAATAATATAATTCAATCTTCCTAACAAAATCATTACCTCAGTTTTGTTTCTCGGAGGTGGCAATTCCTGAATGGCCTTAATCTTCGATGGATCCAGCTCACTACCCCGGTGACTGACTATAAATCCCAACAACTTTCCAGACGGTACCCCGAAAGCGCATTTTGTAGGATTTAGCGGAAGAGTACTTGCGAAGCCTTTGGAAAAACTTCCTTAGATCCCCGACATGGTCGGATTGTTGTCTAGACTTCACGATCACATCATCCACGTATACATCGATTTCCCTGTGTATCATATCATGGAATATTGTTGTCATTGCCCTCATATAAGTTTCCCCAGCATTTTTCAAACCAAACGGCATGACCCAATAATAGTACATTTCCCACGGCGTGATGAATGCCGTCTTTTCTACATCTTCCTCATCCATTAGAATTTGATGATAACCCACGTAACAATCCACAAAAGAGCCAATCTTATGTTTTGCACAGTTATCAATCAATATGTGGATGTTCGGCAGTGGAAAATTATCTTTTGACTTGCCTTGTTGAGATCCAGAAAATCGACACACACCCTGGTCTTGCGATCTTTCTTCGGCACGGGCACAATATTAGCTAACCAGGTGGGATACTGTGTAACTCGAATGACCTTTGCATCAAACTGCTTGGTAATCTCTTCTTTAATCTTTACACTTACGTTCGTTTTGAACTTTCTCAGCTTTTGCTTGACAGGAGGGAGTGCTGGATCAGTGGGCAATTTGTGAACCACTAAATCGGTACTTAGACCCGCCATATCATCATACGACCATGCAAAAATATCCTTGTACTCAAATAATGCTTTGATTATCTCCTCCTTGAGTTATGGCTCCAGATGAACACTTATTTTAGTTTCACGAACATTGTCTTTGTACCCTAGATTAACAGTCTCTGTGTCATTTAGGTTAGGTTTGAGTTTTTCTTCAAAGTGACTTAATTCTTTACTAGTTTCCTCATAGGCCTCGTCATCATCACATTCCACCTCATCGTAACACTCGATTTATTGTATTATTATTTTTTAGTTAGATTTTCTTCTATAACTGGGAAGATTCCTCATGCATGTCATGTCATTGATATTATCATATAAAGAACTTTACAGAAAAGAAAATAAAAACGGAAACAAAATTAGGAATGAAGAAAGAAGAAAAATTGCATTTCATTGGATGTAAAGATAACAGGGTTTTAACTCATCCAAATGGATGGAACATAGCAAATTAATTACAAACCGTTGAGTAATCCAGGTGAATAAAAGGAAAACAAAACCCACTACCACGACTCCCTCCGAGTTGGAAGAGGATTAGCTTCACAATTGTTGATATTAGCATGTGGTCCGATGTACTGTATATTTGTTTTTCTTGAACTTTCCCCAGCTTCGATCACGTTCACTTCGACAAATACCCTTTCGAACACCTTATCCAAGTTCCTCTCTACACTAATCAGTGGACCCGACACCTTTGCCAATAACTGCTTTCTTACACCTGGCCTGACAAAAGACCTAGACAGGTGTGGAATCTGTTTGGGAAGAAACCAAGCTTTCTTTTTCAATTTACGAGCCCTTCTAACATCTGTCGCTGTTGGCTTGAGCCCCTACCTAAAGGTGTCCAGATTCTTGGGCAAAGAAACGGGTTGAACAATACCCTGGAGATCAGCCCCCAGGCCTTCTCCTGGCATGAACCAATTACTTAGCATCTCCAAAACTACCATGACGGTTGCATCTGCTATTCTGGGGAGTGGAATACTTTTAATCTCCGGCACCTTGTCCACCGGAACTGTATTGAAGACCTGATAAACCCATGGCCCCTTATCATCATCGGTCTCTAGGAAAGGCACGATGGTATCACTTACAGCACATGTGTTGTCTTCGCCATGTACCACGACCTCTTGTCCATCCCACTCAAACTTTACCATTTGATGCAGTATAGAAGGCGCCGCTTTGGTAGCGTGGATCCATGGTCGCCCCAACAACAAGTTATAGGACATTGTCGCGTCTACCATTTGAAATTTCATGGTGAACTCAACTATCGCGTCTACCAATTGTAAATTCAAGTATGACATCCCCCATTGTGTCCGTACCACCACCGCCAAACCCTCGAATGCAAACAATATTCATATAAACTCTGTCATCATCAACCTTCATCTTGTTCAATGTGGACAAAGGACAAACATTGGCATTGTACCTATTATCAATCAATACCCGAGTGACTAACAACTCTTCGCACTTTACTGTCAAGTAGAGAGCTCTGTTATGTTCTGTACACTCCACAAGCAATTCATCGCCAGAAAATGTCACCCTGTTCACTTCAAAGATTTTTTTCATGGTTTTCTCTGAATGATTCACCGAAATTTTATTGGCAACATGAGCTTTATTCAATATCTTCATCACAGCCCGACGATGTTCATCTTAATGTATAAGTACTGAAAGTAACGAGATTTGGGTTGGCGTTTTCCTCAATTGTTAAACAATGGAATAATCTTGTACTTTCATCTTTTTCAAGAACTCCTTCGCCGTTTCCTCCGTCACAGCCTTCTTGACTAATATTGGACCATCTTTAGAAACCCTGGACTTTCACAACTCTTCGGGGAGTAAAACACTTACTCGAGCGGGTTAACCCTTGTGCTTTGCAAACATCTTCTTTGATTTCCTTTCCTTTGTAAGTCACAACTACTTGTTCATACTTCCATGCCACGGCTTTGCTATCAGCCACGGGTAAATGTGCTACCGACTGTATGACGATTGTTTCTATGTAGGCCCCATTCACAACTACCACGGGCGCACTTGATACCCCTTGTACCACTAACTTGACTGGCTTATGGCTTCATTGCAACAATAGATAACCCTTTCCCAACCACCACAACTGGCTTGTCATTTGTCCTTTTTAACTGAACTGCTGGTTTCACCCTAGCTGCTTTTTTGTTCACCTTTGCCTCACTAGAACAGATCATTATGACCGTTTGTGAGGGTTTCTTCAGCTCCCATCCCTTGTGCACTAACTCGATCATGTTGGTCTCGTGATGAGCTGGAAATGGGTTTTGATTAATGTTTGGCACCTCCGGGGCCTGAACTTCAATACGGTGATTATCAATACGCTCCTGCACTGCATTTTTCAACTCCCACCATTTCTTACTATCGTGCTCTGGCATCCCTGAACAATACCCACCGCTGACCGACTGGTCCAAGTTTCTGGTGGGGGGGGGTTGGCATTTTGGACTCAATTGGGCTCAACATTTCCAGCTGTTTCAATATACGAAAAAAGAGTAGTGTAAGTTTCTCCCAGCGGAGTAAATGTTTTCTGTTTCTGGACCTTTCCAAAAGCTTATATTGGGCGAAATCCGACTCCTGGTCTGTAAGCCCTGGGGGTGGATATGTGTTTTATGGAGGTGGATATGTATTTTGGAGAACCAGTGCACGCCATTGCGGGTGCGCCGGAGGCTGTATGTATGTCTGGGCGTGATGGACAGAAAAATGTGGCTCTGGTGGTGCATAGTAATGTTGTGGAGGGCCGTATGGGGTACATAGGTAATTTGGGTGGTGGGGTCTGTGTTGGTTATAGTAGGGTGGAGGACTTTTGGGCCTGGACCAAGTACTAGCTTCAATTATTGTGACTTCTTCCTTATTCTTCTTTCTAAGAACACCACCAGCGTCGCATTGTATAGCCCGAGTGGTAGCTTTAATCACCGAATAGCTCATGATTTTATTGGACTTCAAACCTTCCTCGACCATGGCTCCCATCTTCACCACCTCATTAAAAGATTTATTGATTGCCTTCACCAGGTGACCAAAGGATGTTGGCTCCAAAGCCTATAAAAAGTAATCCACTATTTCACTCTTCCTCATTGGGGGGTCAACCCTTGCAGCTTGCTCTCTCCAGTAGAACCCGTCTTCCCTGAAGCTTTCCCCGAGTTTCTTCTCGAGTTTTATTAATAACAGCCGGTCTGGGACAATCACAAGATTATATTGGAAGTGATTGGATAATTTTTGTGCTAGGTCATCCTAAGTATACCATCTGATAGAATCTTTGCGAGTATACCATTCTAGTGCCGACCCACTCAAACTCTATCCAAAGTATATCATCAACAATTTGTCTTTTCCCCTGGCCCCTCTCATCTTAGTACAGAAACCTCGCAAATGTGCCACTGGGTCTCCGTGACCATCATACAGATCAAACTTTGGCATTTTGAACCCCGCAGGTGGCTCAACATCGGGGAACAGACAAAGATCTTTATACGCCATATTGACCTGATTGCCCAATCCATGCATATTCCTGAAGGACTGCTACATGCTCTTCATTTTTTGAAACATTTCTTCCTGTTCTGGGTTCTTAGACGGCTTTTTAGTCTCTGCCGGGAGCTCAAAGTGAGGGGTATAAGAGTACGGCTGAGGGGACTTAAAAGTAGGTTCAGGGAGATAGTATTGGTCATCGTGGGTTTGAAACAAAGGCTCGCTGGATGATATTTGTAGTGTGGCGAGTGGAGGTGCCACAAAGACATGAGCAATTGGTGGAGGAGGGTTTTGTTTGGACGGTGGAGGTTGGGGAGCATAGGAAGTAGTGCCATAACCCTGTGTGTAGTAACGGAAGGCTGGAGATGAATTGGCAGTGGGAGGCTCCTGAACCTGAACCAAAGGCGGGATATATGATGGATTGGCGGGATCTACTGGCACTGGATGCCCCTGAGACCAAGCCTGATGCATTTTAGCCATTTGTTGTTTGAACTTAAGCATCTCCTGTTTCATAGCGTTCACATCTGTCACCTCAACCTCTTTTGACGGGTCCACAATACTGATATTAGATTCTTCTCCGGTCATTTTCAGCTTGTTTTTTGATCGGGTGTTGTAGAAATGGGCTGCCAGAATGTAAAACAACTAACAACCTGCCTGAACTCACACATTTAGACAACAATTTCGTTAGCTATTAGGCTTTAACATATTGGATAACTGCACATTGGGCATGAATGCACCTATGCGGTTTACCATTTCTATTATGCATTTGCTCGACCGCATGCGTCATCCTGCCATTTTCTTAGTTCCAACTATATACTTTCTCTTTTCTTTTTGTTTCTTCTCTCTCTTCTTTTCTTTCTTTCTTTCATATTTTCTTTTCCATTCTATCCCTTTCTTGTTTTTCTGCTCTTTTCTTTCATAATTCTTTCTTTATTTTCTTTTTTCTCTCTTTTCTTTTCTTTTCTTGACGCTCCTTTCTTTTTTCCATCCTCTCTTGTTTTTCTTCTTTCTTTCTCTATTATTCTATTTTTCCTTTTTCATTTGGTTAAGGTATAATCATATGGAGATTGCCTACGTATCGTGACCCCATACGAATTAGACCAGGCGTAGTTCGTGAAAATAAGTGCAAAAATAAAGTAACAATTTTTGGGAATTTTTGAGTTTTTTATTACCACAAAATTCTATTACAAACTAAATATTTTGAAAAGGAAACTAATAGACTCCAGCTAAACTCAAATATAGACTACAAATATACTAGCATACTCGGACGCAAAAGAAAATAGACAGACTCGATCTACGAATACATTAGTTCTTCAAAAGTGGTACATGTGGGCCATCGTTCGGCCTCACCGCGGGCTTAGGTGCCAAATCCCTTTCTAGTTGCTCCAACTTAGACATAGTCCGCATAACATAGATCATCATTACTGAGAAGAAAGTAGTGCGGGTCATTTCTTCACATGCCCGACATCTCCTACGAATGGAGTGGGCAATGGTCTCAATCCTGTCTCTTGATCGAGCCTTTTCTATAAGCAATCGACTTATTTGATTATTGCGAGCCTCCAAACACATGAGAATCCTGAAGATTATGATCCTGCAGCTGCTGTATTTCTACTTCCATTCGGGCCAGTAAATCATAGTAATGTCCACTTCCGGTATCACAAGCCTTAGCTTGCTTAGCTGCTTTCTCCTCAAAGGAGACCACTTTTCTTTTCAGACTGGCAATGGTTTTTTCATAATCCTTCTTCAAATGTTGCAAGTAATGGGTGCATTCTTTTGTTCTTCTTGCCTACTGTGCCTTGATCCCCGCTATAGTACTCTTGGATTTTTCCAACTCATCTCGGCACTCACTGATTTCATTTTTCAACCCATTTATCAGACGCTCATGCAACCGGCTCCTCGATTATTTATCAGCGGCTATTCTCATTTGTTGGATCTGGGTCCTAAGTGCTTCGATTTCTTGGGCCAACCTATTCTTTTCACCCTGATTAGCAATAACTTGCATATTGTTCTTAAATTTCAGACCTTTAATTTGTTGTTCTATCTTGCCAATTGCACCGATAACCTTATTCTTTTGCTAACCAATCCCATTGCTCTTGTGATGACTCGGAAATATCTTTAAGATGAGGTCTTTTAGCCAGCCTCCCACATGACACGTCACCTCTATACCAAGCATGATAACCAGGGGAAAATTCCCCTTTAGCCCTATCCAATACACAAGTGTTCGCCGCCAAATGCTGACATTCACTCCAAATCTGGCGGACGTTTTTTTAGGGAACTGACCGTTAGGGCTGATTTCAACCACTTGGGTACTCATATCTTCGTCTTTCGACACTATTTGATACATCCCAAGTTGTCTCGAGACTCGATATGGTTCATATGGATAGGTGTTTAAGTCCCATCAAGAGAAAATGGAGCCTAGCTGCCGGCATATATATGACTTCATCAACAGGCAACCATCCGAGCGTCCACTATATTTGGTTGGCAATGAGGGTCCGGAAGAATGATGTCTAGACTGTGACTCCCTCGGGTAGACTAGCCCCATTAATTCTTGTGTAAAACTCCTCTATGAAAGTTTAATCAGAGGAACCATGGCTCAGGAACTGGGCACGATGACATAGGTGCTCAGTCATATACATCTGCACCAACAAGTTACACCCCTCGAAAAAATTCCCTCCGACTTTACATACTTTAAGAGCTCGGAGGATATCAGATAATATCATAGGTGCAAGAGTGCTTTTCTCCTGAGTGAGCAAAGTATGACGGCCCCGGCCACCTTTAAGTTGATGTGTCTGTCTTTCCTTGGGAACACCAAAAGACCCAAGAAGGTTATCATAAAAGCCACTCGTCTGTATTAATCACACTTTTGATGGTTACTTCTACTACATAGCTTATGGCTCGGGTTGTTGAACCCTCCGACATGACCATATCTATCATATATGAAGCGCTGATGACAAAAGCCTACTGCCAAGTTTGGGTTATGGACTATCCTGGGTATTTTTAATAAGTCTAAAAATCGGTGCACAGTGACGGCTCTGGGAGCAACCAAGTATTTGAACCTTAACGGAGCTTCAGGACTTCCGATGTACCCGATTATTTCCTCCAAAGTCGGGTGAGTTCAAAGTCTGGGAAATAGAAGACATTGTGTGCCGAGTCCCAACAGGTGACAATGCCCTGATAATATCCCCCCCCTCCCCCCTTCCCCCGAGGTTTGATGTCCAATAAACCCGTAAGATCTTTCAGATAGTTCTTTACTTCATCTTGCCCCTCCCTGCCTAAATCACTCCACCATAGCCGCAACTCGAAACGGATTTGAGTCATTATTGAAAAAGGTTCATTTTGTGTCGTGCTCATCCTGCACATTTATTAAGGTGATTAAGCAAAAGAAAACTTTTATTCGACTCAAAACAACTCTAACTATTTTCGTTTCCCAAATTTAAAAAGAAAGACTCGGTTTTCGAACATGATCTTTCAGCACTTCGGGGACGAAGATTTTAAGACTAGTGAGTCAACTATCAAAAATCAAAATTAACCAAAAATGATCATTTTTGCAAAGTCAGCCTTCCGGCGTTCCTTTCGGGAATATTCAGCTATTTATGATAAAACGGCGTTACCTGACTTATTTATGGCTCTTTTCTTATTTTCCAAATTAAAATAAAAAGACTCAATACTGTGAACACAGCCTTTTGGCACCCCGGGGACGGAGAATTAAAGCTGTGAGGGTAAAAAATATCACATGACCAAAGTGGTCGTTCATGCAAAGTTAGCCTTTCGGCGTCCTTGTTGGGAACATTTGACTATTTTTGACACAAACGGCATCACCCGACTTATTTATGATGAAAATTAAAATTTTGATATAGTTTTCGCTATTTTTGCAAAAGGGGAGGTTGGACCCGATGACGGTTGTCTACGTATCTCACATCCGGTGAGAATCAAACCTGCATAGTTCGGGCAAATTAAACAAACTATTTTAAAACAAGACTCTTTTTGATTTCTATTTTTTGCATTTCCTAAGCAAATAACAAAACCACTTTCAAAAGCACGACTCTTTTCATTTTCATTTTTGGCATTTCATAAACAAATAAAATAAAAAAACAATTTTAAAAAAACAAGACTCTTTTTTCATTTTCATTTTTCATGGAATGACAAACTATTTTCCTTTTCTATTTTTGAAAACAAGACAAAATAACGACTATTTGTTTTCATTTTACATAAACAATAAAACAACCTGTTTTTCTCAAACTTAAATAAAGACTCTTTTCTTTTCTTTTTCAACAATCAATTTTCAATATATAATTTTTTTTTAAAATTTCCTTTGCTTTTTAGTAAACAAACTATTAAAAATAAAACATCTTGTTTTGTTTTTCAAATTTCGGTAGATCTTCGACAGTAATTAGACATTGGTTTCTTAATTTCACAAAATTCTTGATATTCAAAAGCTTGTCAACATGCGGGCCCGAGACAAATAAATGCACGAAAAATAAATAAGATGCATCAAGATGGTCTATTTATTTCAGGTTGCTAGTCCTAGACGGACCCAACACCTGTGTTTAGTCCCCTAAGGCAAATGCAACATGATGCAAATAAGCGTTACTACTAGGGATCTAGCATGAAGTCACATTACTTTGTGTTCAAAATCCCGACCCGAGCAGACAACGCGACTCGAGTAGGGGGAAACTTACCGGGAACCGAAAGACCATCCGGCTTCATAACGTGTCCGGTGTCTTTCTTATTTCAGGGTATGACACTAACAGAATAGAGAGTGTCAACCAGTAAGCACATACCCGGAGGTGAGAAGAGAAGAGTATCGACACAGTTTATATACAGTACAGAAAATATCAAAGCAGTAACATTTAGCACATTCAGTACAAAACATGGAGGAAAATCTAATATAACCAAATAAAACAATTTATCTAAGCTCAAATTCTGAACCCTGAACAAAATATTCTAGGTTCTTGTCCTAGTAGAGTCGCCAAAGCTATCACACCTCCTTTTTACCTACAACCCGCAACGGTGTAAAGAAGTTTTTTCACTTAAAGGACAATCGAAATATGCAGTTATTATTAAGATTTCAGAGTCGCCACTTGGGAGATTGATGGTGTCCCAAGCCACCAGTTTGATCCCGAACCGAGGAAAAATATGACCTTGTATTACAGTCCGCGAACTAGAAATCCGATAAGGAATTCTGTTAACCTGGGAGAAGGTGTTAGGCATTCCCGGATTCCGTGGTTCTAGCACGCTCGCTCAACTAATGAATTTGATTTTATCTGATTTTAATACATGCCAAAATATGCCTTTTATTCGTAAACCGCTTTTATAATTATTTTAAAAGAATTGTAATATCGTGAAAATGCATCTCAAACCACGTCGCAATCAATGCACCTGTGGTTGTTAACACATTTGACTCCGTTGAGATTTGGATTTGGGCGCATCAATGCGCACCAAAGTTTAAGAGAATAATTTAATTAAATCACGCCTAAAGAGTCTAGCGTATTATTATTTTGGAAAAAGCCGTTAAGTTCACTAAACGGTGCTCCCAAATTCTAAGTATTTTAATAACTATTTAATGAGGGCCCCACATTTTGTATTTTTATTTGACTAAGGCACGCCTCAACATTTTATTAAAGGGCCAACCTAAAACTGACTACGATTTTCTACTTTTGTTTGTCTCTAAAATAAATAAAAAGAGATCCTAACGAATTGGGTTGTTGTGGAATCAAATATGTTTGGAGTCCATGAACACATGCGTTCAAATTTCTTGGACACGGGTCATGTGAAGAAATCAGTAGGGCCTGGGCTGCTTATTGATGCATTTAAGCCCAAGTGCCCGCTGTAAGGGTGCTAGCTGAATCAAGTGAAGCCTCAGTTCAGTGTAGACCCAGACGTCCACCACAGTTATAAAAAATCATTCAACACGTTTGTAACGGAGGAAACAACATGCGCCTATTCAGATTGACTCAACAATGATCAACTTAATTTTCAAATTTAACTCAGATTATTTTATATTCTAACTTTTGACGAGTTACAAGATATCACTAAGGTAAAAAGAAAATCTGGAACTAAGGTAAAAAAAACTCATATACTTTAAATTGGCATGGCAATTGAACGTAAGTTGTGAGTAGGTTGTTAACGTTATGTCCTATTTCTTACACAAATCAGAAACGATTTAATAAATCCTTTACGAAACGATGCCATTAACATATCATGAAACTAACACCTTTAACTGAAGCATGCCTGAAATTAGATCACTCTGTAATTTGGCTCAAAAATAATTACGTCTGCTCTTACTTAAGAAATTCAATCAAGAGTAAGAGTGATAGTCCACACGGTCCACAGTTTATACACAACCAATTGACACTTAACTATATTAAACAACGCTTATAATATCTATCTAACTATGAATATGTAACAACTAGCAGGCAGATCTCAGGATCAAATAGGTGGGAAATTTTATTCCATTTCAAGCTTGGAGTTACAGCTGAATTTCGAGTGTGTACCTGGAAAGGTGAAATAACAAAAGAGAATAGGCGAGCCGATGCAATAACCATGTAGCAGCAATTCAGAAACAAGCTCTAAGCCTCAGGATTGTTTCAAAACCAAATAGGATCACAGAATAACCCAAAATTAGTACCAAAATGCTCAGAAATAGACCCAGCAAACCGCATCCAACTCAAACAACCCAAATCCCATTGAAGAACCCAATAATAGTGCTCAAATGATTCCAGTGACTTTCAAACTTCAAATTTTGAACAGAAACAACATATTTTGAGCTATTTTAAGTTTATTAAGAGGATTAAAGAATTGAACTAAGCTAGAATAGGAAAATAATCTAAGAGAAAAAGCAATGGAACTACGTTTTTCTTTTGGCTTTTCAGAGTTTTTGTTGTTTTTTTAGCTTTTCTTTAGAAAAGCTTAAACTAAAAGAAATTTCAGATTTTAGATCTCCTTTTGAACCTGTAACTAGAGAGTATTTGGGAAATTTTTGTTGGCTAAAAAGAAGATACCTCCCTAAGGCATGAGAATGCCAATTTATAGGCACCATAAGGGTGAACAATCAGATTTTTGGTTTTCTTTTCAGTCCCTCTTCTTCTTTTACTTTAGTCCCTTATTTATTAACTTGCTACCCATGTAACTACCTCTATTGTACTAAAATGTATACTAAAGTCCTATTCTAGAAGGCCTTAGTGTGTTCTTCTACCTATACAATACCTATACTACCCTTGCTTTCATTTTGGAATCACTATTCTTAACCAAACTATACTTTTCCATGCCTAAACTACCCTTATTTCCTCCCTGAAATTACTACCTCAGTTAACTAAACCAAACCTTTACCCATGGTTGATTAGACAACTAACTATAGTCAAGCTAAATCCAGAATCAAACAATCAACTATTAGTATCATGTATCCTAAAGATGTGGAACCCAATTAACTATTATCCAAAAATCAACTAATCATAATGAATCAAAACAAAATTAAACTAATACAGAATCGATCAGGCATAAAATTAAACCAACATCTATGCCAAACCAAATCGGTGTAAAAAAGAATAGGGGCACATATACTAACAATTAAACCCTAACAAGGACTGATGAACTATGAAGTTATAACAAAACTAAACTACTATAACAAGATTAACACCAAGTTAAACTAAAACTAAATCAGAATCAAACTATGAGCCAAGCTTCTAGTAACCAACTGGATTGAAAGGAAAAGAAAAAAAAGAAAAGCTAAACTACACTAATAGAAATAAAAAACTAAGGAACACTTACTGTAAAAAACATTCAAACTTGCAAAAAATCTCCCAAAACAGACTTGACTTCAGCATCCCTAGATTTCAAATTTGAGACGGCCAGGTGAAATTGAAAGAAACTAGCCACGGATTTGTGAAGAGGAAGATGAGAAGGTTATGTGATGAAACTTTGGTGGATTTTGGAGCAAGTAAGGTTTTAAGACGGCATTTTGATCTAAGATTTGAAAATATAGGCTAGGATTCGAGGGATGGGATTTGGGGATTTGGAAATAGGAGGAGACGGGGATTCAATGGTGTAAAATTGGGGTCCATCAGAGCATCACCGCCGCCGGCAGGCGACGGGCTGCGGGCGGCGGAAGCATGATGGAGCCGATGAGAAGCGATAGGGTACGAGGAGGGAGATACATGTCTTTAGGGTTTGATTCATTTTCGGAAACTTTTAACTTTTGATCAATAATGATAGAGAGCCGTTGGATCAGTGGAGATGAAGGACCGCGATTAGTTGATACCAAAAACAGCGTCAGTTGGGGAAGCGGTGAACCGGACTGGGTTAAGGTATTGGGCCAGGGCGGATTGGGGAGGGATTTGGGTCGGTTCTATTGGGCAAATCTGGACCAAGGAATTTAAACAGCCCAATTTAAACCACCCTTTTCTTTTTATTGTTTTCTTTCTTTATTTCTTTTATTTACTTTTTTTTTTGTATTTTTGTATTTTACTACTTTTAGAAAAATGAAAAAATTTAAAATAAAGTCCTAATATATTTCAAAATTAAATTAATTAACTCCTAAAATTGTTTTAAAATTATTTCGTGACAAATTCACAATTAAACAAAAAAATGAACTATTTTTGTTATTTTTTTCATATTTTGTTCTAAAATAAATTAACCCCTAATTAATTCTAAAATATGAACTTAAATCATAAATGCAAATGTGTATTTTGTATTTTTTTCATATGAATAAAAATGCACAAACAAAAATACAAACAATTAAAAAAAATAACACAAAAATTCTATAAAATAATAATGAAATCATTTTGTTTGGAATTTCTGGGAATAACTCGTGTATAGGACAAAAATCACGTGCTCACAGCTATTTTAACATCGATGGCCTTAGCCATACATGTGTCTTCGGCCTATGTCGGGTCGTTAATTTGTCGTAGCCGATCTCGATAGCTTCGACCAACGATAGCGTAGATGGCCTGAGCCATATAGTTTTGACGGTCTTAGCTGTGAATGCGACTTCGACTGTTGTCGAGTCACTTGCTTGTCGTAGTCGAACTGGGTCGACTGTTGGCGGCGATGGCCTTAACCATGATGAAGTTTATGGCCTTGGCCAGAATTAAGTTGATGAACTTGATCATAACTTGTTGATGGCCTTGGCCATATGGGTGACTTCGACTGTCGTCGAATCCCTTGTTTGCCGTAGTCAAACTCGATCGACTGTTAAAGGCGATGGCCTTAGCCATAATGAAGTTGATGGCCTTGGCTATATGTGTGACTTCGACTGTCGTTGAATCACTTGTTTGCCATAGGCGAAATGGGTCGACTGTTAGCGGCAATGGCCTTAGCCATAATGGAGTTGATGGCCTTGGCCATATGAGTAACTTCGATTGTCGTCGAATCACTTGCTTGCCGTAGTCAAACTGGGTCGACTGTTGGCGGTGATGGCCTTAGCTATAATGAAGTTGATGGCCTTGGCCATATGGGTGACTTTGACTATCGTCGAATTACTTGTTCGCCGTAGTCGAACTGGGTCCACTATTGGCGGAGATGGCCTTAGCCATGATGAAGTTGATGGCCTTGGCCATACGGGTGACTTCGACTGTTGTCAAATTACTTGTTTGCCGTAGTCGAACTGGGTCAGCTGTTGGAGATGTCCGTAGCTGTTTATATATTAGAGATGGCCGTAGCTGTTTATACATTGGAGATGGCCATAGTCGTTTATATATTTGAGATGGCCTTAGTCGTTTATAAATTGGAGATCATGCTAGTCCAGTCCCTTTATCATGTCGGCTTGGAGAGTGTATAGAGACGTTAATATGATAATTTTGTTCCACAAATATCTCCAGGTGTCTCCTCCGCTGCCTCATTAAAAACCTCTCCAAGAAAACCCAATTGGGACAAAACTCGGGTAAGAGAAAAAGAGTATCAAGGGATGCCTTTTAGAAATGGAAATACTTGAGGTGGGCGACATTTCAATTGTTTTGTAGCATTTTTCCTTCCATTTTTTCCAACTGGAATGCTCCTTTATTGGCTGTTGCTATGATTTTGTAGGGTCCGTTCCAATTACTGCCCAATTTTCCTTCACTTGGGTCTTTGGATGCCAATGTCTTGGATTTGAGGACAGAGTCTCCCACCTTGAGTGGTCTTATCTTGGCCCTCTTATTGCAGTACCTTTCGACCTGTTATTATTGGGCCACCATTCTGATGTGGGCCATTTCTCTTCATTCTTCGGCTTCGTCGAGGTCTAGGAGACTGTTCGTGCCATTTTCTGTTCTATTGATGTGCGAGTACCTCAAGCTTGGTTCACCGACCTCAACTGGTATGACTGCTTCGGTTCCATAGACCAGTGAGTTTGGTTTTTCCCCTGTGCTGGATTTGGGTGTGGTCTGATGGGCCCATAACATTACAGGTAGTAGCTCAGGCCATAGCCCTTTGGCCACCTCAATTTTCTTTTTTAGTATATTTAGTATTGTCTTGTTGGAGGATTCTGCTTGGACATTGGCGGCAAGATGGTATGGCATTGAGAGTGTTCGCTTGATATGCCATTTTTCCAAGAATTCTGTCATTTTTTGACCGACAAATTGTCGTCCGTTGTCACAGCTGATTTCCTTGGGGATGCCGAAGTGGCATATGATATTTTTCCATATGAAGGTAATGACCTCTTGTTCCCGTATTTGAGGATACGCACTTGCTTCCACCCATTTGGAGAAATAGTCAGTTAAATCTAGTAGAAATTCTACCTTTCCTCATCCCGCGGGGAGGTGTCCGACTATGTTCATTCCCCATTTGATGAAGGGCCATGTGGATGTGACCGAGTGGAGAGGTTCTCCTGGTTGGTGTATCATGGGGACGTATTTTTGGAACTGTTCGCACCGGCAAACGTATTTCGCTGCTTCTTTCTCAATGGTAGGCCAGTAGTAGCCGACCTGTATGAGGCATCGTACGAGGGCGCGATTACCTGTGTGGGAACCGCAGTGACCCTCGTGCACTTCTTCGAGAACTGGCCTCGTTTGGTGAGGCCATAGACATTTGGCCAAGGGTCCGCCGGACGTTCTTTTGTAGAGGACGTTGTTTATCAGGAAATACCGGCAGCTTGTACGTGGAGTTTCTTTGCCTGTTTTTAATCGAGTTGCAGCGTTCCATCCTGTAGGTAGGATACAAATTGGTTGCGCCAATCCCAAGTCAGATTTAAAGAGAATACCTCAGTATGGTCGAGGATTGAATGGAAGAGGGTGACCACACTCTCTTTGTGAAAATTTTTAGCGGTCGTGGCAAGTTTTGCTAGGTCGTCTGCTTTGACGTTCTAGCCATCAGAATTTGATCAAAGCGACACTCGTCGAACTCGACCATCAGCCTGTGGATTTCTGACTGATATTTCTACAGCCTTTGTTCTTTTATTTGGTAAGTCCCAGCGACCTGGTTCACCACAAGTTGGGAGTCGCAATGAAGGTGATTTGTCGAGCCCCATACTTGATGGCTTGTTTCATACCTGCAATAACTGTCTCGCACTTGGCCGAATTGTTAGTCATTTTGGAGTATCGTATAGACTGGAAAATTGTTTCGCCCGTGGGAACCTTGAGGACGAGTCCCAGTCCCGATGCATTAGCGGAACCGTCAGTATAGAGAGTTCATAGGTTGGTAATAGAGGAGGCACGATGTGCCTCACGTTCCATCTCTAGCAGGATTTCTGCGCTGAAATCCGCTATAAAATCGGAAAGTACTTGCGACTTTATGGCGGTTCTTGGGCGGTACGAGATATCATGCTTGCTGAGCTTAATGGACTATCTAGCAAGCCGGCCTGATAATTCAGGCTTGTATAGGACGCTTCTCAATGGGAAGGTCATCACCACTTTTATGGGGTGGCATTGAAAATAGGGTCGGAGCTTCCATGAAGCCACGACCAACGCCATAGCTAATATCTCAAAGTGTGGATACTGTGTTTTGGCGTCCACTATGGTTTTTCTAATTTAATAAATGGGAGAAAGCATACCTTCATTTTTGTATACCAAGACTGCACTAACGGTTACCTCGGATACGGCCAGATACACCAGTAGGGGTTCACCTGGGCTCGCTTAAACTAGTAGGGGCTGTGAGGATAGGTACGCTTTTAGCTTTATCAAGGCTTCGATGCACTCCTCATTCCCTGTAACCCTTGGTCTTTTTTATCACATTGAAAAATTTATGGCACCTGTCGGAGGACCGCAAGATGAATCTGGATAGAGCGGCTATCCGCCCTATCAGCTTTTATACTTGTTTTTTGTTGTTTCTATCGCCTTTATCTGGTTTAGGTTTACCTCGATGCCTCGTTCTGATACGAGAAACCTAAGAAATTCCCTGAGGCCACGCCGAAGGTGCACTTCTCAGGGTTCAGCTTCATTCTGTATCCCCTCAATATCTCGAAGGACACCTTTAGGTGGTTGATGTGGCACTTTTTCTTTGCTGATTTTACCAGAATGTGGTCGATGTAGACTTCCATGGTCTTACCGAGTTGTTCTTTGAACATCTTGGTGACCAGCCTCTAGTACGTAGCTCCTGCATTTTTGAGCCTGAAGGGCATTACCTTGTAGCAATATGTCCCTTGGTGGGTGATGAAAGTGGTTTTCTCCTGGTCCTCTTCGGCCATCATGATCTGATTGTAGTCGGAATAAGCGTCTAGGAAGCTTAGTATCTCGTGTCCTACGGTAGCGTAGATCAGTTGGTCGATATGGGGCAGTAGGAATGAATCATTTGGGCACGCCTTGTTCAGGTCGGTGAAGTCCATGTACATTCTCCACTTCCCATTTTTCTTTTTGACCATGAAAACATTGACGACGCATTGGGGGTATTTTGATTCCATTATGGAGCCGTTGGCCAGTAGTTTGTCTACTTCCTCACTGACCACTTTGTTGATAGCGACGTTGAATTTCCTCCTCATTTGTCGCAAGGCGGGTGTAATGGGTCAATGTTTAGCTTGTGAGTGGCGATGTCTCGCGGTATCCCTGGCATATCTG
This sequence comes from Nicotiana benthamiana, assembly GCA_034376525.1. Classification (NCBI taxonomy): domain Eukaryota; kingdom Viridiplantae; phylum Streptophyta; class Magnoliopsida; order Solanales; family Solanaceae; genus Nicotiana; species Nicotiana benthamiana. The sequence goes on from CM067340.1 coordinate 117,374,218, forward strand.
AATGGGAAAAAGGAAACAGGTATACATAGTTAGTTAAAAATTTATCATACTTACTCGGATTAGCGAGGTCGTGCCCGATGTAGGCTTTCTTCGTGAGGTCGAAGTCACTCAATTTTACTAGGTTGAGATCTTCGACCACAGCATTACAGGCCTCTACGGTATCCGGATCTTTAATGACGTCTCTTGTCAGGTCGACCTTGGTCCACGACATAGCTGACTGATATGCCTTCACACTCGCTCCCTTAAGGTGTTTGGTGTAGGCGCAAAATTGAGCTATTTTGTAGCATTCCCTTGCAGTGCGTGGCTCGCCTCGGATGCGGAATATTGCCCACGGAGTATGGAATTTGATAACTTGAGAAAATCTTGACAGGACCACTCGTATGGCGTGTATACATGGGCGTCCTATGATGACATTGTATGTCGTTTCCTAGTTCATTACATGGAAAGTTGTTTCTAGCATGACTCATCCCGCCAAAACGGGCAAGGATATCTCTCCGGATGTTCGTTCCACTGCATTACTTAAACCAGTTAGTGTTATGCAGCGCGGTATTATCTTGTCCTCGAGTCCCATTTGCATGAGGACCCTCGGGTGGATAATACGGGCTTCGCTTCCGTCATCAATCATGATTCTTTTAACATCTATATCTGCGATAGTGTGCTAACTAAAGCATCATAGTGAGGGAAAGACAAACCGTCAGCATCAGACTTATCGAAGGTGATACTATCTTCGAAGTCATCATATCATTCGTGGGCGATGGTTCGCTGCAGTTTGTGCATGGTGGTGATATTTACATGGTTGATTGTTGAGTCGTCGCCACCTCTGACGATTATGTTAATATTACGCGTTGGGGAGGGAGGCTTCGGCGGCCTAGGGGGTTGCTCACGTCCGCGTGCAAAGTTGGTTTTCCCTTTGTCACTGAGTAGCTCCCTCAGGTACCCCTGATTCAGCATTCTGACCACTTCTTGCCGCAAGCCTATGCTGTCCTAGGTTTTGTGCCCTCGTTCCTGATGGAACTCACATAGGACGTTTGATTTCCTTTTGACGGAACCTTTCATATGGCGTGTATACATGGGCATCCTATGATGACGTTGTATGTCGTTTCCTGGTTCATTATGTGGAAAGTTGTTTCTAGCATGATTCCTCCCGCTAAAATTGGCAAGGATATCTCTCCGGAGGTTCGTTCCGCTGCATTATTTAAACCAGTTAGTGTTATGCAGCGCGGTATTATCTTGTCCTCGAGTCCCATTTGCATGAGGACCCTCGGGTGGATAATACAGGCGCCTCTTCCGTCCTCAATCATGATTCTTTTAACATCTGTATCTGCGATACGTAAAAAGATACCTAAAGCATCATAGTGAGGGAAAGACAAACCGTTGGCATCGGACTTATCGAAGGTGATACTATCTTCGAAGTCGTCATATCATTCGTGGGCGATGGTTCGCTACAGTTTGTGCATGGTGGTGAGTTTAACGTGGTTGATTGCTGAGTCGTCGCAACCTCTGGCGATCAAGTTAATCGTACGTGTTGGGGAGGGAGGCTTCGGCGGCCAGGGGGTTGCTCACTCCGCGTGCAAAGTTGGTTTTCCCTTTGTCACTGAGTAGCTCCATCAGGTACCCCTGATTCAGCATTCTGACCACTTCTTTCCGCAAGCCTATGCAGTCCTAGGTTTTATGCCCTCGTTCCTGATGGAAATCACATAGGACGTTTGATTTCCTTGTGGTGGGATTTGATTTCATCTTCGTCGGCCATTGTACCTTGCTACCCGACTTCTCTAGTGCATACACTATCTCTGAAAGAGACACGCAGAAGTTATGGGCGGATTATAAAGGAGGCATACCTATTTTGTTTCGGAATGGAGCGACATGGTATTGTAGTGCATCCGTGTGTGTTGGTGGCAGCGGATGGGAGGATCTGATATAAAGTTGGTGCCTTTTTTTGTTGAGACACGGAAATTGTTCCCGCCGTCCCTCGATGCATCGATCCCTTCTATTTTCTGGATGTATTGTTGTCAACCATTGGGTCGGCCGATTAAGATCGTCCTCGTTTGCTCGTACCTCATCGCAGTAGGCATTATGGATTTCTTCCCATGTGGTAGGAGAATATTTCATGAGACGGCATAGTAGATTTTTGTTCGCCCTTGAACTATCTCTGCTTAGTCCATTCTGGAAAGCGGCCACCGCCATGCCTTCCGCTACGTTGGGTAAGCTCATCCTCACCCTGTTAAACTTGGCAAGAAAGTCCCTGAGTCCTTCTCCTACAGTTTGATGGACGGCGAAGATATCTTTATCCCTTGCTTCTTCTTTCTTTGCTCCTGCGGCAGTGACGAACTTGCCCGCCATTTCTTCGAACATAGAAATGATCTTAGCCGGTAGTTGTGAGTACCACGTCAGGGATCCTCCTATTAGCGTGTCACCGAAATTTTTCAGTAGCACTAATGGTACATGTTCCTTTTATAGGTCATTTCCTTTTACAGCTGTGACATAGTGGATCCGATGATCCTCAAGAGCTGTGGTCCCATCGTATACTCTCAGGTAGGGCGGCATTTTAAAGGTCTTCAGAATGGAGTACGGGGCAGCCTCCTCAATGTAGGGTTGTTCAACAAATATTCACATGTCTCATTTTGGCAGCAGCTTGGGGGCACCGGGGATCTTGTATACCCTCTCCTGGTGTTCCTTCATCTGGTCACGAAGTGATCGATTTTCGTTTTTCATCTGCTCCATCTTCTTGAGAATTGTTCTGAGCATGCCATCGTTGGCATGTGCCTCGCCTGACATGTCTTTTGCTCGTGCCATTTCAGGTTCAGCCATGGTGGCGGTAAGATCTACTGTCGGTGCATATCCGATGTTACCTTGTGGTGATTTTTCGATCAAGCCACTTAGGGCACCTGTTAGCCATTCTTCTAGTAGCCTTTTGACCTTTGAGGGTACTTCTTCAGTTGCAGATGTAGAAGCACCCTTTTCCCGTAAGATCGTCAGATCTCCATGTGGGGGAGGTGGAAGCTCCCCACTCAGTGGTGCTAGGGGTTGTAATCGAAACACTCTGTTCATCGGTTTCATTGAGAGGACTGATGAGGTTGGTTGCAACATCTGCTATCGCTTTCATTCTTGCGTTGTTTTCAGCCATCTTTTGGTCGTGTGGTGTAGATAATAGTTATTGGTTGTTCTCTAGGTGCAAACTATGATTTTTATTCTCGAAATCCCCAGCGACAGCGCCAAATTGTTTGGCTCAAAAGTTATCGATATACTTTGTAAGCTTAGAAAAGAATTAAAAGATAACAAGGGTAAATCGTAATCAAATATAATTGACCTAGAGGTTAACAGATGATATTGTAGTTATAGATCTCAAAGACAAAGAAAATAATCTTAGCTTAAGAGAGAAGCAATTGCAGGAGACAGAGATAGAGATAGAGATAAAAAGAGAAGTTTTTTTTTCGACAATCATCATCCCCTATTACGATGTGAATATCTCCTATATATAATAGGAGACCCTCCTCGAAATAATCAAAGAAAAAGTATGAAAGTAGGTGGCTCTCGCTTAGTGAAGAAGTTAAGTTCTAAACAACGTCGCATTCACCTCCATGCCCGGGTCATGCCCTTTCTGGCCAGCATCTACTCACTAAACGTATACGTTGGCGTGAAGACGTTGAGGGCTAAATTTGACCTTATACACTTACTTTCCGATGGAAATAAAAATTGTGGGGCTAAATTTAACGGACATTCTCAATAGTATTTATTACATTTTTTGGCCATACCCTTTTGCCAAAAAGCTCCTTTAACATATATATATATATATATATATATATATATATATATATATATATATATATATATATATATATATATTATATAAGGTCGTACTAATAAAACAATAAAAACCACCAAAGGTTATGGTTGAGTAATAAATATTTCTCCGTTCTTAATTAAATGTCTCGAGTTTGATTTTTGGGTACATAATCTTTAGTAAATATTTACTCTGTTTCAGTTTATGTGAATGTATTTCCTTTTTGGTTCGTTAAAAAAAAAATGATTCCTTTCGAAATTTGGTAACAATTTAGCTTAAATTTATATTTCTATCCTTAATGAGAAGTTTTTATAACCATACAAATACTCTAAACCTCTTTTTGATTTGTTTAGGACCATAAATTTAAAAACAAAATTTGATTTCCCGACGCAAATACGGCTTAGTCGTTCCAAAGCGGATACTGAAACTTGGGTGAAAAATAAATAAAAAAAACTACAAACGAAGTGATTGAATAAGTGGAAAACAATGACATGCCACATGTGACACTGATAAAAAACATATGCATGGATATTGACAATTGATCTAGAAATAGAAGTATCTGACGATCAGCTGCTAAACTGCAGCAGCAGAGATTCCCCTTTGCCTTGTAATTTCCACCTCCTTCCCACTTTCTAATCACTCACAAGCTCAACTCTATGATTATTTCCAGAGTCAAATTGTTATAGTGTATGAGATTGTTGTCCATTTCCCTCTGTTGTAGTTTTATTACAGAAACATTCTGAGTACTTCTGTCGTGCTAATAATGTACGTTGGCTGATTATGTATTATATTACCAAATGTTTTTAATACTAACTATTTCGTCGGTCACCCAAAAAAAAACTTGTCATTTTTACTATATGAGCCAAATAATTTTTCATGATCTAGCAGCTCGGGATGAAAACCTGACAGCACAGCACTTAGAGGGTGTTTGGCTAAACTTATAAGCCGGTCAAACTAGCTTATAAATACTTTTCGACTTATTTACGTGTTTAGTAAAATTAAAAGTACTTATACGTCAGGTGCTTATAAGTAAAAAAATAAGCTAAATGCCATGAGCTAATCACCCACAGCTTATGAATTTTTAGCTTATAAACACTTTAAGTTTGATCAAAATTTTTACTATTTTATCCTTAAAATATTTCTTTTTAGAATAAAACTTCTATATCTATACTCACTGCCTCAAGTATTTTTTCAACCAAACCTCCTCCCCCCTTCCCTTCAAGTTTGCAATTCTCATTGACTATTTAAGATAAGCAAATTCTCTATTCCGTTGCATATTTGTATCTATGTGATTGTGTATTAACCTTTGAACTGAATGTAATACATGAGGACATATCAAATTTTTGGTATATTGTTTTCTAAGTGTTGTGGCGATGAAGACAGTGTTTGTTTCTCATATTTTGTCCTATTTAGTTTTATTTTTTATTGAGAAACTTTTGTCAATTTATTAATTATTAGTATAACTTATGATTATATGATTATCATAAAATAAATTATATTTATCATAAAAATTATCTTATCAAAGTAAATTTATATTTAAAATAAAATAACAAATAGAATATGTTGTATTTGAATCGATCTGAAATCTAAAATTTTGAAGAAATTACGCCCTTATAAGTGTAAACAGTTCTAAGATTATTTAAGTCATTTTAATAGAAAAAGAGTTTATCAGTACTTTTTAATACTGCAACAGCTTATTATTAAATCAGTTTCAGCACTTAAAAGTGCTTTTCAGTACCTAATGTTTATCAGCTACTTTAAATCAGCTAATGAAAACTGGCTCTTAGTTGTCAGCTTCTGCTTGTCCTATTGAGCATAGGCTGAAATGCGAAGTCGGCCCTCATGAACTCTTGATAAAAACAGTAGAACTTAGTTAGCTTACTTAATTAAGTTTATCATTCTAATTCTTTGATAGATAAAATAGAACTAGATCTTGATTTGATTATAAATTCTAATGAGAATGAGAATGTACATAGTAGTGTAGAATCTTCTAGAATATCCTAGAATCAGTTAATTAGTTAGGAAGTTAGTCTAAGTAACTAATTAGTGGTTAGAAATATATATGTTTGTATATGAGTTGTACATACAAGTTTCATTTCTCTTCTTCAATATTTCTCTCTCTAAATTCTCTTCTCCATTCTTCTCTGCCGAGTTAAGGTTCGCCATTTCTACATGGTATCAGAGCAACTGATCGCGATTGCCAGTCCACGATGTCGGTTCTGGGATAATCTGTCAATCTCATAGCTAAATTGTTAGGTGCACTGTGAAATTGAGATTCAACAATGGCGGCTAAGATAGAATTGGATCATAACCATCCATTGTTTCTTCATCCTTCAGATACAACTAGAGTTCCAATAATTTTGATTCAATTGACTGGTTCAAACAATTACATCACCTGGATTCGAGCTATGAAAATTCAGCTGCTTGGGAAGAACAAGCTAGGGTTAGTCGATGGGACTCTGAAGAAAGGGTATTTTGATGAAAAACTAGGTCATCAATGGGATCGATGTAACGCAATTATGTTGGGATGGATCATGAGCTCAGTATCGAACGAGTCGATAACTGGATCATATATGTGAAGAATAGAGCTATTTGGGAAGATATGAGGGAGCGTTTTGACAAAGTAAATACTTCACGAGTGTAGTAGCTGCACAAGGCAATAGCTACAATCACTCAAGGAGTTAGATAGTGTTTCAGTGTATTTTTCGAAGCTTCAAAATTTATGGGATGAATTTGACAGCATAGTACCACCTTCATGTGACTGTGCAAAGTCAAAAAATCTCATTGAGTTTATCCAGAAACAGAAAGTTTTATAGTTTTTGATGGGGTTGAATGAGACATATGAACAAGCTAGGAGTCAAATACTGATGACTAGTCCTACACCAAGCATTAATAAGGCTTATTCAATGCTGGTAGAGAGAGAGAGAGAGAGTCAAAGGTCAGTAACCAATGTCATGACAGTAGAAGATGCAAGTGATCCTGCAGCACTTCTAGCTGGGAAGAATGATATACATCAGAATTATCCAAAGCCAGAGAGAAACTGGAATGTGCAATGTGATTATTGCAAAATGAAGGGATACACGGAAAAAGGATGCTACAATATTATTGGTTACCCTATAGGTTTCAAAGGTAAGAAGAAAGTGAATAATGCTTACAATGTTTGTACTGAAAACAATCCTCCAAATGTAATTGCAGGGAATGCAGAAGGTAATTACCAACTTGAGGGAATCAACAAGGGAGAATTGGACAAAGCACCACAACTGACTGCAGAGCAATATGATCAGATCATGAAGATGCTGAGTCCGAATACCAATCGAGAACAATGACATGAGAATACAGCCAACATGGCAGGTAATGCCTATTCATTTCTTGTTGATATAGCAAAAGCAGATTGGATAAGGATACGGGAGCAACTAATCATATGGTTGCTGATATAAGATTGTTGAACAATGTTAAAGCAATTAACACTACAAATACTAAGAAGGTAAATCTTCCAAATGGGGAAGTAGTACAAATGACACATATTGGAAATTGCAAAGTACCAGGAATAGGAGAATAAAGGATGTATTATTTCTGCCTCATTTCCAATATAATCTAATGTCAGTATCTAAGGTGACAAGGGATATTAGATGTTTGGTTGCATTCTATCCTGATTTTTGCCTGTTTCAGGACCTCTTCATTGGGGAGGTGAAGGGGTTTGGTAGAGAGAAAGATGGCATTTACCTGCTAGTGCCACAATCAAATAAAATAACTGGAACAAAAATAAGGGAAGTAACAAAAGGATTGACAACACAAGGAAACACAGAGGAAGTGATGATATGGCACAAGAGATTGAAGCTATACGAGATGAAATTCATCCTCTTCAGGAGAATAATACTTGGAGACTGGTCAAGCTGCCACCACGAAAGAAACCTATAGGTTGCAAATGGGTGTACAAAGTAAAGTTGAAAGTAGATGGTCAGGTAGAGAGGTTTAAAGCTAGACTAGTAGCTAAGGGGTATAACCAAAGGGAAGGGTTAGACTATAATGAAACCTTCTCCCAGTGGTTAAAATAGCTACTGTGAGAACTGTCCTATCTATTGTTGCTATCCACAATTGGTTTATTCATCAGCTTGATGTCTATAATGCTTTTCTTCAGGGAGACCTCCATGATGAAGTCTATATGGAACTTCCACAGGTTTTTACAAGTCAGGAGGAGTAGGGTATGGTTTGTAGACTTGTAAAGTCCCTTTATGGGCTCAAGCAGGCTAGTAGACAGTGGAATCTCAAGTTGACACAAGCACTTTCGCATTCTGGTTTCATTCAAAGCAACTTAGATCACTCCTTATTCATCAAACAACAAGGATCAGACATTGTGGTGATTCTAGTCTCTGTGGATGACATGCTCGTGACAGGTAGCAGTTTACATTTTATTGAAGCCACCAAAACCTCATTACACCAAGCCTTCAAGATCAAGGATTTGGGTGAATTAAAATTCTTCCTTGGAATGAAGTTCAGCAGATCAAAGAGAGGCATATTGATAAATCAGAGAAAGTATGATTTGGAGATAATCTCTGAGCTAGGGCTTACAGGTGCTAAACCATCATGGACCCCTCTAGAACCAAATGCAAAATTGACAGTGCAAGAACGAAATAAATTGGCAAAAACTGAAGATGATAATCCACTGACTGACAGTGGACAATATCAAAGGCTCATTGGAAAACTGTTATATTTGACATTGATAAGGCCATACATAGCATTCTTAGTACAAACATTGAGCCAGTTTCTACAAAGTCCTAAAAGGTCACATTGGGATGCCGTAATGAGAGTAGTAAGATACATTAAAAGAGAGCCAGGAATGGGGATTCTATTGAGCAGCAGTAGCAGCAACATGTTAAGTGTGCATTGTGATGTAGACTGGGCTTCATGCCCCAATACAAGAAAGTCAGTATCAGGCTTTCTGGTGAAATATGGTGATTTCTTGATATCATGGAAGTCAAAGAAGCAGAACACAATCTCAAGAGGTTCAGCTGAAGCTGAGTATAGGAGTATGGCAAGTGCAGTATCAGAGGTAGTATGGTTGACAGCATTGCTAAAGAATCCAGGGATAGAAGTGGACTTACCAGTCAATGTCTACAGTGATAGCAAGGCTGCCTTGCAAATTGCAACCAACCCAGTATTTCATGAGCGAACGAAACACATAGAAATAGACTGTCACTTTATTAGACAAAAGATTCAGGAAGGTTTGATAAAAACAGAACATGTGGGAACTAAATATCAAGAAGCAAATATTTTAACAAAAGGATTGGGAAGACAGCAACATGAATATCTTGTGGGCAAGCTAGGAGCGCTGAACATCTTTGCACCACCTAGATTGAGGGGGAGTAATGAGAATGAGAATGTACATAGTAGTGTAAAATCTTCTAGAATATTTTCGAATCAGTTAATTAGTTAGGAAGTTAGTTTAAGTAACTAATTAGTGGTTAAAAGTATATATGTCTGTATATATTAATTGTACAATGATATACTGAGAAATACAAATTTCATTTCTCTTCTTCAATATTTCTCTCTCTAAATTCTCTTCTCCATCTTCTCTGCCGAGTTAAGGTTCACCATTTCTACAAATACAATAAGAAGGAATGCACATTTTCTGATCTTAAGACTAACTTTGAAACAAAACTATCGCCTTCCTATAAAAGTTAGTTTATAACACTTGTATTGGGCAAATTTGGCTCTCTACGCTCTTAGGTTATGTATGCACGCCTACGATGTAGATAACGGCCAAATTGAGGCCGACTCAAATAAGTTCGGCCCTAGCGGACGGACCAAGCGACATGACCCAAGACGATGTCTTTTAAAGTTCTGACTTTCCCGTACACTGAGACCACCAACTCCCTGTACTTTTCTTTGGTTATTTCGAGGAAGGTCCTTTAATATATAAAGGGGAACTTCCCTTTGTAAATAACTCATGTGTATCTTATTATGAAGAATATACAACTCTCTCTCTCTCTATGTCTCTCTCTCTATCTCTCTCTCTCTCTCTCTCTCTCTCTCTCTCTCTCTCTCTTTTTCTTGTGAAACGATTCTCACTTGCTTTATTGTTCTTACATCTTAAGCTATCTTTACTATTATCACAAATCTTAATAAAGTAGTTTTCTCTAGTCCATATTACCCTTGATTCCGATTAACCCATATTATTTTTGATTGTTTTTTGAGCTTAACAAGTACTTAACATTTTAGACAAAGATCCCGAAGACGTCGAAGCTAGCAAGGCCACGGTCGAAGACCTCGACCCCGTCCAGCTGAGCAACAGCGACTCCACTAAGAAAGCGTACATAGGCCACGGTCTCCCAAATCCAAGTAAGTATCGTGAATTTCTATCTGACCACACACACCTGTTTGCTTTTTCCCATACAGATATGCCAGGAATACCACAATAAATTGCCTCCCACAAGCTGAATGTCGACCCGCTTTACCCACCCGTGCGGCAGGCGAGGAGAAAATTCAATGCTGCCATCAATGAAGCGGTGAGTGAAGAATTAGACAAGCTGCTGGCTAATGGCTGCATTAGAGAATCCAAGTATCCAGAGTGGGTCTCCAACGTCGTAATGGTCAAAAAGAAGAACGGGAAGTGGCGGATGTGCGTAGATTTCACCAATCTAAATAAAGCATGTCCAAAGGACTCATTCCCACTACCCCACATCGACCAATTGATAGACGACACGGCAGGACATGAGCTACTGAGCTTCATCAATGCATACTCCGGCTAAAATCTGATCATCATGGCCAAGGAGGATGAGGAGAAAATGACCTTCATCACTCACCAAGGGACTTACTGCTACAGGGTAATGCCCTTAGGGCTCAAGAATGCAGGGGCTACATACCAGAGGCTGGTGACTACCATGTTCAAAGAGAAACTCAGAAAGACAATGGAGGTCTATATCGACGACATGCTATTAAAGTCGTCGAAAAAAGAGGACCACCTCGACCACCTGAAGGAAGCTTTTGAAATACTGAGGAGATACGGCATGAAGCTGAATCCCGAAAAGTGCTTCTTCGGCGTAGCCTCGAGAAATTTCCATGGGTTTCTGGTATCACAAAGGGGCATCGAAGTCAACCCAGACCAGATCAACGCCATAGAAGCCATCCCGGAAATACTGAGAAGCAAAAACAAGTGCAGAAGCTGACGGGTCGAATAGTCACCCTCTCCAGGTTCATCTCGCACTCCTCTGATAGGTGCCACAAATTCTTTAGTGTATTGAAAAAGGACCAAGGACTACAATGGAATGAAAAATGTGTCGACGCCCTAAGAATTTTGAAGGCATACATGTCATCGCCACCCCTGCTGGTCAAAGCCAACCCAGGCAAACCACTGTTGGTATACTTGGCTGTATCAGAAGTTGCAGCCAGCGCCATCCTGGTGCACGAAAATAAAGGTAAAAAATCTCCTATGTATTATATTAGCAAAACGTTAGTGGACGCCAAAACCCGGTACCCACACCTTGAGAGGCTGGCATTGGCTCTCGTAGTAGCTTCACGGAAGCTTCGACCCTATTTCCAGTGCCACCCCATAATGGTAGTAACGACCTTCCCTTTAAGGATCATATTACACAAATCCGAACTCTTAGGACGACTTGCCAGATGGGCCGTTGAGCTCAGCGAGAATGATATCACGTACCTTCCAAGGACCGCCATCAAGTCGCAAGTCCTTGCCGACTTCATCACCGACTTCAGTGCGTAAGTCCTGCCAAAGGCAGAACTCGAGGCAGTCATCCTCTAATAATGACCTATGGATCCTTTATATGGATGGCACCGCCAATGCATCGGGATCGAGATTGGGACTCATTCTCCAGGTTCCCACGGGAGAAACTATTCTCTAGTCCATACAATGCCGGAAATGACTAACAACGAAGCCGAGTAAGAGGTCGTTATTGCAGGCATGAAACTGGCAACCAAATACGGGGCTCGCCGAATCCTCCTCCACTGCGACTCGCAACTTGTGGTAAACCAGGTCACTGGAACTTATCTATTCAAAGAGCATAGGCTGCAAAAGTACCACGTAGAAATCCACAAACTGATGGCTACGTTCGACGAATGCCGCTTCGAACAAATTCCTCGAGAATGAAATGTCGAAGCAGACAGCCTGGCAAAGTTGGCTGCAACCACCAAAAATTTTAACAAAGAAAGTGTGGTCACACTCCTCCACTCACCCACTGACCACACTGAGGTACTTTCCTTAAACCTGACTTGGGACTGGCGCAACTAGTTCATATCTTATTTTCATGATGGGACATTGCCTCCCGACAAAAAGGAGGCGAAAAAGCTTCGCGTACAGGCTACCCGATACTGCATGATCAACAACGACCTTTATAAGAGGATGTTCGGTGCCCCCTAGCCAAATGCTTAGGGCCGTACCAAACGAGGCTAGTACTTGAGGAAGTACACGAAGGCCATCGCGACACTCACATTGGTAATTGCGCCCTCGTGCAGTGCATCATACGCGCCGGCTACTACTGGCCCACTATGAAAAAAGAGGTAGCCGAGTATGTCCGCCGATGCGAACAATGCCTAAAGTACGCCCCAATGATACATCAGCCTGGAGAACCCCTCCATTCCGTCACTTCACCCTGGACATTCATCAAATGAGGGATGGATATAGCGGCCGATTGCCAGGAGGATGAGGGAAGGTACGATTCTTACTTGTTTTAGCTGACTATTTCTCTAAGAGGGTAGAAGCAGGTGCTTACGTGCAAATACGCGAACAAGAGGTCATCACCTTCATATGGAAGAACATGATATGTCGCTTTGGCACCCCCAAAGAAATAGCTACGACAGCGGGCGTCAATTCATCGGTCAGAAAACGACAGAGTTTTTCAAGAAATGGCGCATCAAAAGGATACTATCCATTCCATACCACCCCGCCGCCAACGGCCAAGCGAAATCCTTAACCAAAACAATCCTAAACATACTGAAGAAAAAACTGGAAGACGCCAAAGGGCTATGGCCCGAACTGAAGTTTTGTGGGCACATAGAACTACACCCAAGTCCAGCACTGGGGAAACCCCGTACTCACTGGTTTATGGAACTGATGCTGTCATACCTGTCGAATTAGGCGAACCCAGCTTAAGGTATTTACACACTAGTAGAACAAAAAACAACGCCAGCAGACTCCAAGACCTTGATAAAGCCGAAGAAAGAAGGGAAATGGACCACATCAGGATGATAGCCCAAAAACAACAAATCGAAAGGTATTACAACAAAAAGGCAAGAGTAAGACCACTCAAAGTAGGAGACTACGTCCTTAAAGCCAAGACGTTGGCCTTCCAAGGCCCAAATGAAGGAAAATTGGGCACAAACTGGGAAGGACCCTACAAAATCACAGCGGCAGCCAGGAAAGGAGCATTTTAGCTTGAGACAATGGAGGGAAAAACGCTTCAGAATAACTGGAATGTCGCTCACCTCAAACATTTCCATTTCTAAAAGGGGTCCCCCGAGTCGTACTCTTTTTCCCTTACCCGATTGTTGTCCCAATTGGGTTTTCTTGGGAAGATTTTTAACGAGGCGGCAAAGGAAACACCTGGAGATAATTTGCAGTACAAGTGTATCACATCGGTCCCACCGTGCACTCTCCGAGCTGGACATGATACAAGGACTAGATTAGTACCATCTCCAGATGTATAGCAAGGCTACACCATCTCCAAATTTATAGAAAGGCTACAACCATCTCCATATGTATAGAAAGGCTACGGCCATCTCCAGATGAATAGAAAGGCTACGGCCATCTCCAGATTTATTGAAAGTCTACGGCCATCTCCAAATGAATGAAAAGGCTACGGCCATCTTCAAACGCATGAACAGGCTACGACCATCTCTAAATGAATGAAACGTCTACGTCCATCTCCAAATGAATGAAAAGGCTACGGTCATCTCCAAATGCATGAAGGGGCTACGACCATCTCCAAATGAACGAAAAGGCTACGGCCATCTCCAAATGAATGAAAAGGCTACAGGCAACTCCAAACGCATGAAGGGGCTAAGGCCATCATTTTTACATGGCTAAGGCCATTGTTTTAACGCGTTTAAGGTCGTTGAATGTTACATGGCTAAGGTCATCATTTTACATGGCTAAGGCTATTATTTTAACACGGTTAAGGCCGTCGAATTTTACATGGCTAAGGCCATCATCTTTACATGGCTAAGGCCATTGTTTTAACGCGGTTAAGGCCGTCAAATGTTACATGGTAAGGCCATCACTTTTACATGGCTAAGGCCATTGTCTTAACATGGTTAAGGCCGTTGAATTTTACATGGCCACGGCCATCATTTTTACATGGCTAAGGAAACTATTTTAACACGGTTAAGGCCATTGAATTTTACGTGGCTTATTTTAACACGGTTAAGGCCGTCGAAGTTTACATGGCTAAGGCCATCATCGTTACATGGCTAAGGCCATTGTTTTAACGCGGTTAAGGTCGTCGAATGTTACATGTCTAAGGCCATCACTTTTACATGGCTAAGGCTATTGCTTTAACACGGTTAAGGCCGTCAAATTTTACATGGCCACGACCATCATTTTTACATGGCTAAGGCCATTATTTTAACACGGTTAAGGCCGTTGAATATTACATGGCTAAGGCCATCATTTTTACATGGCTAAGGCCGTTATTTTAACACGGTTAAGGCCGTCAAGTTTACATGGCTAAGGCCATTATCTTTATATGGCTAAGGCCATTATTTTAACGCAGTTAAGGCCGTCGAATGTTACATGGCTAAGGTTAATAATTTTACATGGCTAAGGCCATTGTTTTAACACGGTTAAGGCCGTCGAATTTACATGGCCCCGACCATCATTCTACATGGCTAAGGCCATTATTTTAATACGGATAAGGCCATCGAATTTACATGGCTAAGGCCATCATCTTTACATGGCTAAGGCCATTGTTTTAATGCGGTTAAGGCCGTCGAATGTTACATGGCTAAGGCCATCGTTGTTACATGGCTAAGTCCATCATTTTTACACGGCTATGGCCGTCGAACCCTATTTGGCTATGGCCATCACTTTCACGCGGTCAGGGCCACCGAATGGCCCACTTAGCTTCAACTATGGCAAGAGGAAAATAATGAAAAAAAGCAAGTATATAATGTTCCAGAAAACAGAAAAATATTGTCTACAACAAAAATCGTATATCTTTATCCCCAAAAGGGTCAACACCCACTATGCAAAAATCAATCTTTACAAATATATTTACAAAGGTCCTAAAGGCCTCCGCCTCCCTGGTTATCCTGTCCTTCCTAGCCTTTATGTGGCCCATCTTCATTCCCAGGAGGATACGCCTTGGAAATCCAAGAGATGGACTCCAAAAAGTTGACATCTGCAGAGTTACCCTCCTCTCGGGGTGGCGATTCAGGACTATAGCCGGCCGCTTCACGGGAAGCTCTAACTAGTTGGCGTTGGCTCACAATTTCTGCCTCAAATGCTCACCCAGCCGCCAAAAATTTCTTCGAGCACGACCAGCCGGGCCTCCGCGTACACCCAGATCTCGTGTGCCTCACGAGACGCGTCAGCTTGTGCAAGGGTCCGCTTGAGGTCCTCTACCTCGGCCTTTGGCATTGAATTCTGCCATTAAGGTCGCAACCCAAGTGCACAACTCCTCCGCCTCCTCTGCCACTACGCGGAGAAGATGAAACTCTTCATCCTTAGCTTGAATAAGGACCTCCATCTCCGCAGTCCGAGCAACGGCGGCCATAAGTTGTTCATCGACTTTATATAGCTAGGACACCCTCTTCTTCAGCTGCTCCTCGGACTGCACGATGCCCTCACGAACCACCCTGCAATTACGGTCCTGCCTGTACATATTGGGCAAGGTCTGGTGCGCCTCACGCGTTCTGTTATATTTCTGCACCAACCTATTGTATTTGGCCACCTTCTTCTTCAGGCGTCGACCCCTCTCCACCTCCAGGATAAGAGTCTAAAAAAAAGAGAAAAAACGAACGAAAGGTGAGTACAAGGAAAATCACCCTCCACTAAGGCCAAAGAAAAATCATCAATCAAGGCAAAAAACATACTTGCAAGGACGCGCCTGCCACTCTTCGGGCCAAGCCATTGTTATTGAGCTCCGCCAAGGCCGAGCTCTCAGCAACCGCACATAGGAGTGTCATGCTGGTGGCCGCCTCCTCACAGTTCTCCAACAAATTGTAGTGACTAGGAATCACTATGCGACGGGAGGACCGGCCAGCCACCATCTCCACATGGTCCATGGACCCGCCTTCTCTACCCACGTCCTCCATAGCGATCTCTGGGCCGGCCACGTCCACACTTTCGTCCCTTCTTACCGCGGCTTCCCTCTTCAGAGCAGACCTCCCCGAGCGAGTGGCCTCGGCCATAAAAACCACCCTAGATTCAGGACGGGGTGGTTTATCCTTCTCCGTCAGAGTGACCACAGCCTTTCCGGTTAGAATCCGACGTCTCCTCCTCTCCAACGTCTCTTCCTCTTCAAGGTCCCCCTCAGTGCCGGGAAACCCCGGGTACGGTCCCAGGCACAGCCGCCGGTATCTCTTTGGATGATGTATCAAGTATGACCTTTGGCACTGCCTCATGCATTAACCCCGGAACCGCCTCCAATGCGATCTCCTGCCTTGAGAGGGGAGAAACACTACCCCTGTACGTACCTACGAGGATCATATCCTCCTTACCAAGGTTAGATGCCACCACAGAAGGGACGGCCAAGCTCTCTTCTTCTTCTTTTTCTGCGCCTTCTTACAGGCGCCTCGACTTGCCAAAGTATGTATGAGATAGGCAAGAAAATTATGGGAAACCCCCAAGTCAAAACGAAAAGGAATAATCAAGCAAGGCCATTACCTGACGGACCATAGAGCCTGAGATATTCCGGCCAGGTACGGTATTCCTCCGCAAACGGTATCAACGCTCGTACCCACGACCTAATCTCATCAACCCTTCGAGGAGGGCGAGTTGTCACTGCATGAAGGCAAAGGAAAATCTACAGTGGTGAAAACCAACAAAATAAGATTTCCGTAGTAAAAGCTACGTACAGTAATACTTACATGCATCATTCCACGCCTCCGAAAACTCTTCAGGGTTGGACACCAGGTGCTCGGTACGCATATAGAAAAATCTCTTCCAAAATTTGCAGCTAGCCTTGTTGTCCGCTTGTGACACAAAGCTCTTCTTACCCCGGCGCACTAACTGGAGCATTGAGCCTCTCATGAAGTTCACGCCAAACATTTGCAAGAGGTGATGAACGGTAACCTCTCTCTCAGCCTTCGCCGCATAGGTGATAAGAATCCTACACACCTTCAACGTCTACGGGGTAAGTTGGGCCGGACATGCCCCGCACAAGCGACAGAGCTCCTCCGCCAAAGGGTAAAGCGGGAGGCTATACCCGATTAGGAAAGTGTGCTCGTAGAATGTGCAATTTCCGGGCCTGTACACGTTGGTATAGTCCATCCCGACAGGGGCCAGGTCGATGTAGTCAGGGATATTATATGAATCCCTGAGAGTAGCCAAAAGAGATGGCATCAGTTCAATGAGTTCCCAAGGGGGAAGCTTACATTGGTTCTTAAAGTCTTTTCGTGCAGCCATATTCAGTGGAAGAATATTGGTCGTTGATAGGGGAACAAGAACCTCCTCGGCTTCCCCATCATATGAGGACGATGAAGCCCTAGGGAGGGCGTCACCCTTGGTCCTGGTACTATCGTGACGACGTTTAGTCATAATGGAAGTATGAGAGAAAAGCATTTTAAAGATACAAGGTTCGATTCTCAGGAACGAATATTTTAAGAGGGAAGATCAACGGGTGCTAGAAAAAGACGAGATAAAGGTTGAGAAAGTGCTCTCCAAAAAATTCGAGAGATAATTCGGATTCAACCTCTCCTCTATTTATAAGGAAAGGTGCACGAGAATAAAAAAGGTTTGGTACAAAAACCGGCGCAGGAAACCAACATGTCGCGTCATGTCCTGAACCGCCTCGAGACAAAAGTAATGATCACGCACGTGATCGATGATGTCATCCTAAAAAGGGAGCCCTAAAAGGAGGTTTTAAGTCAACGGCGTAACTCCTGCGCATATGATCACGCCCCCTTTTTGCAGTATCGACGGGAACAGCCAAATTTGTAGAAAGAACGAGCACGCATATCCGTTCATTGAAGACGTCTCTCGTCTACGTCCCCAAAAAACGGAGAGACTATCTGTATTGGACAAATTTGGCTTTGTATGCTCTTTGGTTATCTATTCACGCCTACGACGTAGAGAACAGCCTAATTGAGGCCGACTCGAATAAGGTCGGCCCCAGCAAGCGGACGGACCAAGCGACATGACCCAAGACGACGTCGTTTAATGTTCTGACTTTTCTGTATACTGAGACCACCAACTCCATGTAGTTTTCTTTGATTATTTCGAGGAAGGTCCCTTAATATATAAAGGGGGCCTTCCCTTTATAAAGGACTCATGTGTATCTTATTATGAAGAATATACAACTCTCTCTCTCTCTCTTTCTTGTGAAACGATTCTCACTTTTATTGTTCTTACATCTCAAGTTATCTTTACTATTATCACACATCTTAATAAAATAGTTTTCTCTAGTTCATATTACCCTTGATTCCGATTAATTCATATTGTTTTTAATTACTTTTTTAGCTTAACAAGTACATAACTTTTTAATTATTATAATGTAGATTCAAATATTTATTTCGAATTACTAACAAACTGACATATCTGCGTCCAAACAAAATTTTAGATGCATTAAGGTTCGTGCCTTCATTCTCATTCGAGGAAGTGTCTTTTTGTCTTTATACTTGGCATTTTGCTATTGCTAAGTAACGTTGAGTATATGGTAAATTCAACAGTTAAAGAGTATGTTACGTATGTGCACGTGTCCACAACATGCAATTTATGCAATTTGCAACTATTGATATCTGTGGTAAATACATTACAATGAGTTGTTTACGTACTCAATTAAGGAATGCCCTATGTGCATTTGCATCTCGGGGCTAGCCTTAGCCGTAGTGATGTATATGGGAAGAAATTCAAAAACAACCGGATATATAATTGGTCGTTCAAAAATAATCATTTTTAAAAGTAATTTGTATTTAGTTATTTTTATATAAAGATAAATTTGAGCAAAAATATTGTTCAAAACTCAAAATATTCGTCAGTATATTATATTGGAGTTCCAGCATAAATATACTTGAACTCCAACATATTATACTGGAGTTCCAGGATAAGTATGTTGTAACTCTAGCATAATATGATGGAGTTCCAGCATAAGTGCACTAGAACTCTAGCATAATATACTGGAGTTCCAGCATATATACTGGTCCAGTATAATATACTGAAGTTTAGAGCACCAGTGCTCCCTCCAGTATTTTATACTGGAACCAGCAAAATATAGCGGTCCAGCATAATATGCTGGAGTTCATATACAGGTGCACCAAACTCCAGTATATTATGCTAGACCGATCTTTGTTGCAGCAAAGTAACAGCTATTTTTTACTAATTTGATAATATTGGCTATTTTTTAATAACCAATCTGAAAACTGACTATACCATACTATTTTTACGTGTATATGTGTTACTGCTTACTAGTTATTTGTAGCCCGTGCAAAGCCGGGGCCAAATTTAAAACTTAAAGCTTGCAAGCGTAACTGAAAGCTGGAAAAATAATTGTTTCCTTATTTTTGACTTTTATTGAAATGAATAATTTTTTTTTCTAGGTAGATTTTGTTTAGAATACCTATATACCAAGCTTTCAAATCCAACTGAGCCTTTGCATGTTTATCCGATTTGACCTGTTAAATTTGTAGTTTTCTAATTTTTATTTAAGAGAATATAGTAAGCAAAATATGTTGATTAGATAATCTGATATTGAAAAGGTGGCAACTACTTTATATAAGTTTATTGTACACACATAATAATTTTTTTTTTAATATAATGAGGAAACATAGGCAAAAAATGTGGATATATAAAATTTTGTCAAATCTTTGTACATGTGAGCGCTATTGTGTTAAGACACAAAATTAAAAAATTATTAGAAGAATAAAAAACTGAAAAATAGTAAAGAATAAGAAATAATCCGAGTCCACAATTTGCTTGTGTGTTTTTAAGGAATTTTAACCCCCTCACACGTTGCCAAGGTAATGAACTAAATCCTCCCAAAATGAAACGGAATAAACCTTCCTGCAACTGTGGCAATACAAACTACAGGACCAACAAACTCAAAGAACGAAGCAAAATTACACTTATGAATTTGAGAGAGAGACTGCGAATTAGAATGCAGTATTTTCAGAAAGAAGAAAGTTCTGTAATTTTTCAGTATTTTTAAAACGAAGCCACACCTTAGAATTTATATGAAATTATTGGAAGATGTGTGATGTTTGTTCTGGAAAAGGTGCATGTTCAGAAGTTTACGCGTCCTTCCGCGATTACGCCAGGACCGCGGCCAGAGTAGCCTTCAGACAAAATCTGCAGCAGTATTCTGGCACGGTCCTACCACGGTCACGCCTGGACAGCCGCTAACCAACTGACATTTAATTATTTATTAAAGAATTAATTAAATAAATTCTGTCCAAATAAATTTTTATCGATCCAAAGCCGAAGTCGAGCCGAGCGAGCGAGCGATGACGGCACGAGGGTTCATCCTCTTCAACTCTTTTTAAGAGCTTTAAGAAGTGATTATATATATATATATATATATATATATATATATATATATATATATATATATATATACACACAAATTTAGTTGCCCCTTACCAATGTGAGACAAAGTTCAAGACAAATGCTCACTTCATTCAAATTTTATTTCCCTCCATTTTATTTCCCATCATTTTCAATTCACACTTTTAAATTTTAAAGTCCAATACTTAAAGTCTTTGAAGCCCAATACTTTAAAGTCCAACAGTGCATTGTAACAATATTTTCATTTCATAAATAATCTTTATTATAATATATTTAAATATGACTTTTATGCTCTTCCCGTCGAACATTTTAGCTAAACAATACCATCTTTTAAGACCATTAAATTAAATTTCCGAATATATGTATGCGATATACATGATCATACGTAAATAAATTAGATAGAAATGAAAAAAAAAAAGTTGACTTAGTAATTTATTGCTTTTCCCGGACCACCTTTTATTTAAAAAAATTATTATAAATTTCAACAATATCATATCGCTATAAGTATATTATAGTATACGACAAATTAAGTTTCTCGTAATAAAAGATATTATGTAAAATAAAATAATGAAGAATTCTACACTAATGTTTGTACAAAATTTCTTCAGAATTGAATACCAAAGAATTGAAAAAGTTTACCACGCCCCCTTTTAATGCGATACATTTTTTTAATTGATTTTGTACCAAATATAATGCCATTTTTCTGAGAAGAAAATTAATTTTAAAGTTTTCAATTTTGCCTTAATATGATTATTAAAATATATATAATATTTTTTGGACACAAATTTCTCTACTTACATATCTTAATTTCATTAAGTGTATATTTTAGTAAGATATCTAATTTATATGTTTGATCAGAATATAAGAAAACATTAAAGTAGTACTCCTTCCATCTTAAAAATTTCCATGTTAATTGTGTTGAAGCAAACTCAATCCAAATTAAGCATACCAAAGAATTGAAATTTTGTAACCACGTTCTCTTTAATGTGATACTCTTTCTTATTCACTTTGTATGAAACATTATGATATTTTTTCTTTAAAAAAATTAACTTTAGACTTCTCAATTTAATCTTATGATATAAAAGAAAACTAACTTTAGACTTCTCAATTTAATCTTAATATAATTATTTATAATCATACAAATATATATAATATTTTTTAGAGTTAAATTTCTTTATGTACATATTTTAGTTTCATTAAGTGGGAGTTTGGACATAAGAATTGTAAAATTTTAAAAAAAAAAGTAATTTATTTTCCAAGTTAAAATGGTATTTGAAAATTAGGGTTTTGTTTGGACATGAATATAATTTTGGGTTATTTTTGAATTTTTTGAGTGATCTGAATTTTGAAAAATAATTTTTTCGAGTTTTTCAAATTTTTGAAAAAAATTAATATTTATCTCAAGTGAAAACTGAATTTCTTTTTGGCCAAGTATTGATTTTCGAAAAAAAGAGAATTTCTTTTTTAAAAAAAAAGGTAAAAGAATTCTTATCTCCAAACGGGCTTTAAGTGTATATTTTAGTAAAATATCTAATTTAGATATTTGATAAGAATACAAATATACAATACAAAGTAATCTGTCTGCCTTATAAATTTCTATGTTAATTTTATTTAAACAAAACTTAATTCAAATTAAGCATAGACGCTTTCAAGGCCATTCAGTTTCCTTTTCTTAATTGAATCTAATGCTACCATTATTAGTGGCTAGGGAAGTCTTATTTTTCAGTTTTTTCATTTTCTTTTTAAATTTTAGTTTTTAATAAACGAAATTATTATGTTAAAAAACAAAAAAAAATCTGTTTTTACAAATTTGTGTTCCCGGTTTTTACAAAACAATTTATTTTTAAAAATAAAAAAATATTTTTTTAAATAACAAAACTATTGTTGAAAATAAATTTTTCAGCTTTTAAAAACAAAAATAATTTTTTTTTATGTTTTCTGTTTTCAGAAAAAAAAATCAGTTTTTACAAAAAGAAAATCTTTAAAAACTGAAAAAATAACATATTAAGTAAAAATTAAAAAGTAAATTTTATAAAAACTAAAAAAAATTGTTTTTATCATAATATTTTCATGTTAAAAAAGAAAAAAACAAAAAGAAAAGAGAAAAAAACAACATTAAGTTAATTAGTTATAATATCCTATTAGAAAGTGACACGTGGACCACTAAATTAGTTTTAAATTTTTTTATGTCTTCACGCGCTCCAAGACTGTGACTTATACGTTTTGTTCTAAGGGAGGTATTAAATACACTTAAGTTTAGAATATTGGGGTAAAAATTTGCCCATAAAGTTTAGGTGTGTAAATAATTTTTTGGACAAGTTTGATGGTTAGTTTATGTATTATCTCTTAAAAAATATCGCAGAAGAGGCAAACCCCAAAATAAAGAAGATAAAGAACACCAAATTTTAATGAGAAAAACCTTTCAAATCGAAGGAAAAAATTAGGGGATCACAAAGATCTAAAAAACTCTACTATAACAATAAGAGGATTACAAAAATTTTTCAAATTTGCTACACAACAAGTACCAAATACGGAGCAACAACTAATCATTTGAAGAAATAGGAGAATTCATAAAAAATAAATTTGTTGTTCGAGGCTCGAAATCATATGCCACGGGGATTCAAATCTCCACTGTTTAAATCAAAGAACAAATTACAAATACTCAATCAAAATTTCAGCCCAATCTAACGGTTAACGAAAACGTGATTTGAAGTTAGCTGGTCGGAATAAAAATCTACAGCAAAAAGATATATTTTTCTTCTCTCTAAATGAAAGCTCTCTAAAAAATCATTCTTATGTGCTTAAGTCTTTCAAAGAGTTGTATCAATAAGCATAGAATAATTCTCCATGGTTATCCTATTTATAGATCATAAATGGTGCTTTCTCTTAAAGCCAAAACCCACTCAAAATGGGAATAAACACCGAATCCATTTTCGAATAGGAATGAAAACCAAAAGAGAATAGGATTAGGCCATTGAGCCTTTGGCTGGACAACATGGGCATGAGCCCAACAAACTCCCCCTCCAACCAAGGGGCCAAATATGTCTTCAAGTAGAGGAACTATTGACAGGCTTCATGCCTACCAATTTTCTGTAAAATTCATGTTTATCTACAATCACCACTTTGTCAGCATATCCGAAGGATTTCAATCAATGTTTATCTTTTCAACCTCAAGTAATTTCTCTTCCAAAGGTCATTCTTATCCAATGATACATGTTATTTATATGTTGGTCTTAGAATGAAAAATGGACTGCTTGGTGAGACACATAACACTCTTATTATTACAATATAAGATGTACCGTGGCTGCTCAAAGCCAAGATGATTAATAAACTCCTTCATCCATAATTGGCACCTTCTGTGACAGCAATATATTCAGCTTATGTGGTGGATAGATCTATGAACTTCTGTAGTCTAGATTGTCAAAAAAAAAGCTCCCCCCTGCAAAAGTGATCAAATAACAAGAAGTAGATCTTGAATTATCAAGATTGCCTCCTAAATCAGAGCATGTGTAACAAACAAGTTCGGGCTTGCCATTGCCAAAGCATAGCTTCAAATCTGCAGTACCTTTCAAATTTCTTAGGATCCATTTTACTGCATCACAATGTTCTTTTTCAGGATTATAAAGGAATCTACTAACAGTACCAACGGCATGTGCAATATCAGGTATAGTGCAAACCATAGTATCCATTAAGCTACCAATCAGAAAAGTGAGGAATACGAGACTTCTCATTTTCTCTTCATCACTAGATGGACTCTGACTAATACTCAATTTGAAGTGTTTAGCAAGAGGAGTATTAACCACTTTTGCATCTGTCATATTGAACCTCTTGAGTACTTTTTCAATGTATTGCTTTTGGGATAGAAATAACTCCTTTCTATCTTTGGTGTCGGTGGATTTGAATGCCCAAGATTATCTTTGTTGTCCCCAAGTCTTTCATTGCAAACGATTTACTCAACTACTTTTAAGGAATGCAATTATGGATTTATTCTTGCCAACAATAAGCATGTCATCCACATAAAGAAATAAAATAATAAAATCATCATCAGAGAACTTCTGGAAGAATACACAGTGGTCTGAAAAAAATTTCTTGCACCCTTGTTCTTCTATAACAGATTCAAAATTCAAATAACATTTTCCTTGGAACTTGTTTCAACCCATACATGCTATTTTTCAATTTGCAGATATAATTTTCTTTTCTCTTAGTTACAAAACTCTCGGATTTCTCCATATAAATCTCCTCATCTAAATCACCATGAAGAAATTAATCTTGACATCCATCTACTCAACTTCTAAATCTAGACTTGCAGCTAATCCTAGAACCACACGAATGGAAGACATGTTCACAACAAGGGAGAAAATTTTCATCAAAGTCAACTCCCTTCTTCTGGCCAAAACCTTTAACAACTAACCTTGCCTTGTATCTAGGCGCAGAGGTATGGATATCTTGCTTTATTCTAAATATCCATTTGTTAGATAAAGCTCTTACCTTTCAGAAATTTCACTAACTCATATGTGCCATTCTCATGGAGTGAATTCATCTCATCTTCCATGGCTTCAATCCACGGATATTTATGAGTATCTTGCATGGCTTCATCATAATTCGCAGGTTCTCCGGTATCAGTCAAAAGTACTTACTCAACAGGAGGATAGAGTATGGATTTTTGCTTCTCCTTTGTAGATCTTCTAAGAGAGGTTTCCGGAGCATTAGAAGTAGTTACCTGAGCAAAAATTGGCTATTGATCAACCACAACTTCATCAACTGGAGCATCCATAACATCTATACCATGATGATCATTTTGATCTTGATCACTATCTCTATCATTGTCTTGGGTTCTTTCATGTGCATTAGGTGTCTTAGCAATAGAAACTGGATCACTATCAACTAAGCTCTCATTACTCTGAGAATCTATTTTCTCAGCTTTGTCAATATCTTCAATAGTCTGGTCTTCAAAATATTGCATCACGACTTCTAATAAGTTTATTGTCTTGGACCTCGCTCCGATATCACTTGTTAGGACCGAAATAATCGAGTGTCATGTGAAATCTAGTAAAGTAAACCTTCAACGATGATAAATAAGAAAACAAAAGAGAAATATATCAAAAGAGACACAATCATATAACATGGTTCGGTCAACTAACCTACATCCAAGGCGGAGATGAGCAATCCACTATATAAAAGAGAGTATAAAATATTGAGAGAACAACCTCACGAAGAGGCAAATACAAATGACACACTAACACTTGTCCTGTTAAGTTTTTCCCCTAAATACGACTCTCAACCCACATATAGCTACATTGTGGATGCTTCTCAATGAGAAGGAAGGATCCTCAATTTATAGAAGTCCAAACCTTTTTCTACAGGGAAAGGGACTAGCCAAATATGGGAGATTTAGCTAATAATTCAATTATGGTAAATATATTGTCCCTCCTTCAAGAAATAGGAGAACCAAATATGGTAAGAAAATTAGGACAACGCCTAACAATATGGACCGGGTTGATTCGTATTTTTTATCAAAATCAAATCAAACCAACTATATCGGTTTGAATTGGTACGGTTTTGTCGGATTTTTTTTTACTATATGAATATTATTTTAATCTTACTTTGTTAAAGTTACAGATAAAGATTTTATATGCTGGATCTTTCCGTGGACCGGGTTGATTCGTATTTTTTATCAAAATCAAATCAAACCAACTATATCGGTTTGAATTGGTACGGTTTTGTCGGATTTTTTTTTACTATATGAATATTATTTTAATCTTACTTTGTTAAAGTTACAGATAAAGATTTTATATGCTGGATCTTTCCGTGTTGCAGCAAAATAGTATCTATATTTCAATTACTTTGCAAACGTTGGCTATTTTTAAATAACCAGTCCGAAAACTGGTTAGTCCGTACTATTTTTACCCTTTTATGAGGCAAATTTATTTTTCCTATACAAACTCGGAAAGATGGAGAAAGGAGATTGAACAATGGCAGAATGAGAAGTGCAAGAGCTAAAAAAAAAAGAATAAAAGCAAAGGGAAAACTTGAAGAACAAAATTTGCATGTAAGTTACACATGAGCAAAAATTAAGACATATGCTTAGCTATGATCTTGTTTTGGTTCTGTAACCATAACTGTTGTTCATGCAACAAATTCTGCTGATTTATGGCACCATTTAACGTCTGCTGACTACTCGAAAACGTCCCAAAAGGATCAGAATTCACATCACTCTGCACTGCTGAAAAAGAAGTCCGAGCACTAAAAGTTGGTGTTGCTTGGAACGTAGGCGCAGCTGTTGTTGAGAACATGTTTGAAGGCAACTCTGTAGACGTATCTTGTAAAAATGGATTGTAATGGTTGGCTTGTGCCATTACTGGAATACGATTATACGTATTAGTTGAAGCTGGCGAAAAGGTGGTGGATGGATTTTGATCATAGCTATGGCCGTTCGTATTAGGCATTTGTAGTGAACTTAGGCCACTATTTGGAAACAATGACACTGAACTCTGACTATACAATTCGTCCAAAGTTGAAGAGTTGAAGCTATTAAGGTTGTTAGAGGTAATAGGCAGGGTTTGTGATGCTTTTGTTTGTGGGATTGCTTCAAGTAGTGACAAATCCCAACCATTATTTCTTGAAGAAACCTCATTAGATGACACATTTGCACCAATTCTTGCCACTTGCTCTTGTTCTTGTTTTTCTGGGAAGGCATTGAAAAATGGTAATGGCAATATGTTGAAACTGTCAACTTTGTTAGCAGTGGTATTAGGCATAGGTTGTTCTGATTTTATTTGTGGGGTTGCTTCAAACAGTCCCAAATCCGAGCCATTGTTTGAAGTAGCCTCAACAGACGACGCGTTTGCTTCATTTCTTGACACTTGTTTAGGTTCTTGTTCTGAAAAGGCTCCAAAAGATGGCGACGGGAATGCTGAAGTGTTGAAGCCGTTAACTTTGTTAGCATTAGTACTACTAGGCATTGGTTGTTCTGATTTTGCTTGTGGGGTTGCTTCAAATAGTCCCAAATCCCAGCCATTGTTTGAAGTAGCCTCAACAGTTCTTGACACCTGTTCAGGTTCTTGTTGTCCTGAAAAGGCGCCGAAAGATGGCGATGGTGATGGCTTTAACGCCTCATTTAGCACAATTTCCTGTCCTTTTTCTGAACTTGAATCTCTCTCTTTTTCTGCAACAGGCTGCTGATTTTGCCTTTTTACTTCATTGTTTTCGTCTCCGTCATCTCCTGGACAATTGGAGGAGGAAACAAGATCAATCATAGACACTGGCAATGACCTAGCAGAACCTGTATCACACACATCTTCACTACATTGCTTCCTAAACTGAATATCCGGATACGCCTCCAAATCAATTGAAATAGAGGGGTTTTTCCTCCCTGTTTCCGTTGCACGTATTAGCTCTTCTAATGAACTACAAGGCGAACCAATCCCAGAAGTAGTAGTAGTACTCCTTTCCGAATATGGCTCAGTCGTTGCAACTGATAATTCTGATTGTCCACCATAACTATCATCCCTACTTCTTAACGACTTCATTGAACCTGGTTTTTGAAGAAGCAATTGTCCTGAAGATTTCACTGGAAATGATGATTGATCTTTGAGAAATTCTTGTAATGACTCAATTAACTCCTCAGATATCGTCTGCACGCTTGGATATTCTGATGTCCTACCAACACCAATGCTTTTACAGAAGGAGTAAAAAGAGTTAATTTCCTCAAATTGTTTCGCGGCTTTAACACATGTTTGAAAGCCATTTACACATAATTGGTATGGTAAATGGAAGAAACTATCAAGAACAAGAGCTAGCCCATCCGAAACATCTTTATAAAGATCAAAACTTTCTTGTACCACAGCGTACAGAGCAACTTGTACTAGACAATTGGTCTTGGCCGCACCAGTTGGGCGTATAGCAATTGCCCTTTCAAGCAATCTTTGCCAATACGAAATCTTGTCAAGTAGCATTGCTGGTTTCATTTCGTGTATTGCCTCATTAGTCCTCCTCTTGATACTACTACTGCTGCTACTACTACTGGTCCTAAAAAGGCGGGAATTTTCCTTTTCTTTATAGTTGTACCGCCTTTGTAGCTTACCAGTGAGAAAACAATCTAAACGCTCGTCAAGATAAAGAGCAAATGTTCTAATAAATGCAGTGAAATCCCAAGGGCTAGAATTGGAATCATCGCGAAAATTAGAAAGGTTGAGAATTTTGGCACCTTTTTTCATTGCATGGAGAACTTCTCGAGGGAAATAAGGATCGCCATCTTGAAATATTCGTAGGACAAGCATTAAGGATTTTAGGGCAACGATCCAATTCCTAGTACGACCAATGCGTTTGCCAATGGCACGAGCACATGCAGCCGCGTAGGATTTGTTGGAAGAGACTAATTGGACAACCTCGTGTATGTAACGTTCATCCACAGGGACATCGTCGTGTGTGGTGGCTTTTAGGACGGCGACTTCAAGTGTTGAGGAAGTGTTGCTGGAAACTTTGGCGATGCTAATGCTCGTTTGATCTTTCACTGCAGCAATTGCCTTCTTTAGCTTGCTTGGCATGTTATAGTCAGTCCAATTATGTCTGTTTCTTCTTTTTCTCTTCTACAATTTCTTGATTTAATGCAGAATATGTATGTGAAAATTTGATCTGGTAATTAACTTATTGATAAATAATGACAATATATGGTGTTTTGGGGAGAGGGAGAAAGATTAATTAGTTTAGAAGAATGTTGAAAATAGATTTTGATTTTTTCTTTCTTTTTCTCTTTCCTCTGAATCAGTCAATTGCGTTTTTCTTCTGTTGTGCAGAATGAGAGGACATACATAAATTTCTCTCAACCAGTTAATGAAATATTTTTCTCAGCCACAAAAAGAACATAGAATGAAACTCAATCAGACACATGTATATATGAAATACTAATGCAAAACAGTCTGGAAATGGATTTTAGACCAACAATTAATCATAATGCATGTTATGTAATAATTGTTTATTGCTTTATTCTAATTTGTTTGACCTTATTATTATTTAAAAATCAAACAAAATTTTTAAATAGGATACTTCTTTTTTTTCTTCGAACCTGTAACTATTGACGTATAGAACTTATATTAAAGTTCTATTTTAAAATTTTGAAAAATCGGTGTTTGAATTCGTTCAACCATTCCATTGAGTTGATGCCCAGCAATTGAACTATATAAATTGGGCTCGGATGAAAATTGGGGATCCGTCTCACCTCCTGTACACGTTCCGTCAAGTTCTTCCGATGTAGCTTTAATTTGATGACACCTGTTCCTTCTTAAATCTAATACGTCAATATTTATTTAACCAAAACAGTCCATGTTTATCCTAAAAATTGAAAAATAATTAAATTTATAATGTGGTTTAAGAATATGTTATTTCACCTGATACTAATTGATAATATAAAGATTAACGATGGTGATTGACAATAAAATAAAGCAAATTGGTGTTACAACGTAATTAAGCTCTTGAGCCCAGATGCCATCGAACAGGTTGATGCGAGAGTAGTAAAAGATATAACAAGCTGATGAACCAGAATATAAGCTAGAAAGTATTGTATTGCTTTGATATGCGTGAATATAAGATGGCTACAGAATGATTAGTGCCCTTTTTATATAGCAGATGAATCCTAGCTATGGTACAATTCTAATTACGGAAGCAAATCTCACGATTAACTAAATAATCGTCCTTGATTTGATCTGTTCCTACGTTTCCGTCGTGATCTTCGGCCGATTACAGATATATTAATTTTCCGTTATTGCACTTTGTTCGAAGTTGGTCATATTTAGTCTCGATCGCTGCTAGCTAAGGCTGTATTTTTCGCGGTTCCGAACCGGAACCGGACAGGAACTGCGGCCCTGCCGGTTCCGGCGGCCCGGTTCCGGCGGTTCCGGTTCTAGCGGTTCCCCGGAACCGTGGCGGGGCAGTTCTACCCGTTGGAACCGCCAGAACCGGAACCGGCTCGCGGTTCTGGACCGAT
Source organism: Nicotiana benthamiana (assembly GCA_034376525.1). Lineage (NCBI taxonomy): Eukaryota > Viridiplantae > Streptophyta > Magnoliopsida > Solanales > Solanaceae > Nicotiana > Nicotiana benthamiana. The sequence goes on from CM067340.1 coordinate 117,404,653, forward strand.
TCGGGCGGTTCTGCCGGTTCCCTAACCAAAAAATAGCCGTTTGGCCCCCAAACTTTAATTTATCCCCAAACTTATATAATTTCACTATTTTCCATTTCTCAACTATAAATACCCCCTCATTCTTTCATTTTTATTCACCAATTCATCAATATCTCTCAATCTCTCTCAAGCTCTCTTTCAATCTTTCTAGTACAAGTGCTTAATTTATTGTTGCAAATTCGTGAAAAATTGTGAAGTTGTTGAATTGAAGTTTTCAAGTGTTCAAGTTCAACGGTATTTAATTTTCAAGAAGTTGTTCGTCAATCCGGTAAACTCGTTTCAACTCTTACGTGCTAATAGTATTTTTTTTGTGTTGTTAGTTTGCTTAATTATAATTATTATGGCATTTTCGTTGAAAAAAATGTTCGGTAAAGGAAAAGCTAAAACCGGTGAAAGTAGTGGCCAAAATACTATCCCTCCCCCGGCTCCCCGACCTAGAAAAGATAAGCAAGTTCAAAGTAGTAGCCAACCTAGAAATCCTAATGAACCCTTCGGAATCCTTGATAGTGATCACCCTTGTTTTCAATTTAGCGATATTGATTTTCTACATGATGTAGCAGTAGGTGATAGAATAGACGATGCTATTATGAATGCTCTTTATCCTAATGCACCTATATTAGAGGGAAATGAGGATGATGATGATGATGAAACCCAAGCTCCAGTAGATTTAGATGATACACATACTAGTCCTGCTCATAACTTAGGTAATGAACCGGCACACCCACCCATACAAACTCCCACTTTTAATAGACAACCTCCTAACGTACAGAAACATCATTAGTTTGGCAACTTTTTATTCAACTAAGAGAACAAGATAAGGCTAAGTGTAAATCTTGTGGAAAATTACTTGTACATAGGTATACTGGAGATCGTAGCGGCACCGGTAGTTTAGTTAAGCATATAAAATTACACCCTAGCGATAAGGCTAGATATTTGCAATTGAAAGCGCAACAAGAGGGGAGGACAAGTGCTGATTCTACAATTAACCCAAATACCGGTTCAAATCTAGTTCAACCAGGAATAAACACAGTCACCGGCGGTATATTATATTACGATCCAAATAAGGATCGTGAAGAATTAGCGAAAATGATTACTGTTATATGTTTGCCTTATTCTTTTGCTTCTAATCCTGCATGGATTCATTATATTAGAAGAGTATTTAATCCTACATATAAAGGTTGGCCTCGCGCAACAGTTAAGGCCGATATTTATAAATACAAGCATGAATATAAATAATACTTGCGCTATTTATTTACCCATATAACTAATCGTATATCTATTACAACTGATATTGGTAGAAGTAATAATGATTTTGATTATCTAACCGTAACCAGTCATTGGATAGACGAAGACTGGACAATGCAAAAACGCATAATTGCATATAGGATAATTAATTTACGGCACACGGGTAGGTTTATAGCTAACACTGTTTCAGATGTATGCAGATATTTTTGCTTTAGTGATAAAATAATGTCAATTTCTATGGATAACGCTTCTAGCAACACTAGTGCAATAGGTATGCTAACAAGAACATTTAATCCTGCTTTTACTAATATTTTCCATGTTAGATGTAGTCATATTTATCATTTAATTGTTGGTGATGGTATGAGAATATTAAACTTAGAAATTGAAAAGGTTAAAATGGCTCTTAATTGGCTATTTTATTCAAACCGTAGAAGTAGACTTAGAGAATATTTTAAAAAGTGTGACGAATATGGCCTTAGAGAAAGAAAGGTTCCTAAACCTTGCCCGACTAGGTGGAATTACATGTACGAAAGTTTAGTAGTAGCGTACGAAAATAGAAATCCAATTAACGCTACGTATAATTCTCGGGATTGTGGTGAGGAAGATGATGAAATGCTAACTACACAAAATTGGACTAACGTTAAAATTTTTTTAGATTTTTTTAGAACATTTTCATGTTGCTACAAATGCTTTTTCTGGCCAATATTATCCAATTATTTCTAACTGTTTAGTTTATATTGCTGCACTTGCTAATTTGTTTGTTGATTTTAGCGAGGGAGGGGACATTTATGAACTTGCAATAACTGAAATGAAAAAGAAGTTTAAAAAATATTTTTTTCCATTCCCTCCTATTTTTGGTGTGTCTGCTATGTTAAATCCAACTATGAAATTAGGAGGTCCTCACTTTTGGTATTATACTATTTATCAATCATTAGATCTTTCAGAAGTAGAAATTGCTACACTAGCAGATGCGAAAGCATCAATTAAAGTTAATGCTCAAACTGTTTATAATGCTTATAAACAGGCGTTAGAGCATGCTAGACCTAATATTCCAACCCCTACTTCGTCTACATCACAATCGTCTAAAAGAGCTGCTGGCTTAACAGCTCTTAAATCGTGGACGGAGTTCAGGGGTACTCAAGGTGATAATTTAGATGAAATTTTCCATCTAAATGAGCTTCGAGTTTATTTGTCACAGGGACTAGAGAAGGAGAATCTTGACGGCTATTTTGACCTTTTGGAATGGTGGAAGACAAGGGAAAATCATTTTTCCGTTCTTGCAAGGATGGCTCGGGATGTTCTGTCGATTCAAGTGCCAACTGTTGCATCGGAGAGCGCTTTTAGTCAAGCAAGACTACAAATAGGTGATCACAGAGCGTCGATGCGGGACAGCTTGGAAAAATTAGTGCTTTTTCGAGATTGGATCCGCGCAGAAAGAAGGAATTTTGGCCTAGCAGAATCACAATCAGAAATAGATGAGGCGTATGAAGAAATGATAGCAGAACTTGCTCAGGAAGCAACTTCACCTGGAAGTGGTGATGAACAAGCTTCATTTTCACCACCGCCAACACAACCACCTCCAAACCTTGAAGGTTTTATGAGATTTGTTAGAAATAATGCATAAATTATGATGTAACTTGTACATTGGCATGTCTTCTTTTAGTTTTTTTTTCTTTTAATGGTGGTATTAGTACCATGTTGTGCTCATTCCATTTGGGGAAGGAAGACTAAGAAAGATATGCCATTTTGGTCAATAAATATGCTCTTTATCATATCCTTGAATATCTTTTGTCTCAATATTTCTTTGTCTTTACTTCTATAGCAATCCTTGAATATTTATAACATACAATATATAACATACAACACAATATACTAATGACAACATTCTTTATCAATATATACTACTTATATACAATTTATACTAATTACTAACTACAACACAATATACACTACTTATACACAATACAACAACAACAACAACTACCCAGTATACTCCCACCAGGTGGGGTCTGGGGAAGGTAATATGTAGACAGCCTTACCCCTACCCAAAAGGGCAGAGAGGCTGCTTCCAAGCGACCCTCGGCGCATAGGACAGAATGAAAAGCTGCATTGGAAAACAAAGATAAAGTTAGAAACCAAGGCAAGACAAAACACAATAACAAAACAAAGCATAAGTAATCCTGCAGAAATAACGTAAATGATTATGTAAACATAAGAAACATAAATACCGTCGCATGCGACAATAACAAGCGACAACTATCATATTACCAACCAAGAGGGGACCTACGCTAAAACACTAGTCATCTACGGGTAACCCTACTATCCCACACCCAACCCCGGGTGGGGCGAACGAAGGACTCTAAGAGCCCCTAGCCTGCAACCCTGATTCTAGACCTCCAGACTCCCCTATCAAGGGTCAAGTCCTCGGTAACCTGCATTCTAGTCATGTCCTGCCTAATCACCTCTCCCCAATGCTTCCTAGGCCTCCCTCTACCCCGCCGACCACCAACAATCTCCAGCCGCTCGCAGCTCCTCACCGGGGCATCGGGACCCCTCCTCCGTACATGCCCGAACCACCTCAGCCTCGCTTCCCGCATCTTCTCGTCCACCGGGGCCACCTCTACCTTCTGTCGAATAACTTCATTCTTAATCTTATCTAGCCTGGTGTGCCCACACATCCACCTAAGCATCCTCATCTCAGCAACCTTCATTCTCTGAACATGGGAGTTCTTCACGGGCCAGCACTCTGCCCCATACAACATCGCAGGTCTAACCACGGCTCTGTAGAATTTCCCCTTGAGTTTGTGTGGGATTTTCTTGTCACACAGGACCCCAGAAGCAAGCCTCCACTTCGACCACCCTACTCCTATCCGATGGGTGACGTCCCCGTCAATCTCTCCGTTCCCCTGAATCACAGACCCAAGATATCGGACACTGTCCCTCTTGGCGATGGCCTGAGAACCAAGCATCACATCCCTGCCCACCCCACTCGGTTCGTCGCCGAACTTGCACTCCAGATATTCTGTCTTAGATCTGCTTATTTTGAAACCTTTAGACTCGAGGGTCTGTCTCCATACCTCTAACCTTTCACTAACACCGGCGCTCGTCTCGTCTATCAATATTATATCATCAGCAAAGAGCATACACCAAGGCACATCCCCTTGGATATGACGGGTTAGAGCATCTATCACTAAGGCGAACAACAGGGGGCTCAGCGCCGATACTTGATGGAGCCCCATTACCACAGGAAAATGGTCTGAATCGCCACCCACCGTCCTCACCCTAGTCCTAGCCCCATCATACATGTTCTTGATAACTCTGATATAGGCTTCTGGCACACTCTTCGCCTCCAAGCACCTCCATAGCACCTCCCTCGGGACCTTGTCATACGCCTTCTCCAAGTCGATAAGCACCATATGCAGGTCCTTCTTCTTATCCCTGAATTGTTCCGCCAGCCGCCTGACTAGGTGAATAGCCTCAGTGGTGGAGCGGCCCGGCATGAAACCGAACTGGTTCCCAGATATATTCGTCGCCTCCCTCATTCGCGCCTCAATCACCCTCTCCCAAACCTTCATCGTGTGGCTCATTAGTTTAATACCCTTATAGTTGTTGCAGCACTGGATGTCCCCTTTGTTCTTGTACAAGGGCACCACTGTACTCCACCGCCACTCATCCGGCATCCTTTTAGTCTTGAAGATCACGTTGAATAGCCTAGAGAGCCACTCCCCTCCAGGTTTACCCATGCACTTCCAAAACTCCACCGGGATCTCGTCAGGCCCGGTTGCTCGACCCCTACTCATCCTACGCAACGCCCCTAAGACCTCCTCCACCCTAATGCGCCTGCAGTACCCAAGGTCTCTATGACGCTCTGAATGCCCCAACTCCCCTAGCTCTATGCTCCGATCCCCCTCCTCGTTAAGAAGTTCCCGGAAGTACGCCTGCCACCTCTGTTTGATTTGCGATTCCCCCATCAGAACTCTACCATCCTCGTCCTTGATACACCTGACCTGGTCTAGGTCACGAGCTTTCCTTTCCCTTGCTTTAGCCAGCCGGAATAACTTCTTATCCACACCTCTCTCCCCTAGTTCCTCATACATGCGACCGAACGCCGCGTTTTTAGCTTCCGTGACTGCCATCTTAGCTTCTCTTCTCGCCTCCCTGTAGAACAACCTGTTCACTCTCCGCTCCTCCTCGCTTGTGCTCCCTGCCAACCTGGCGAACGCCGCCTTCTTCACCTCCACTTTTCCTTTGACTACCTCGTTCCACCACCAATATATACACTACTTATACACAATATATATTAATTACCAAACACAATATATACTATACTAATAACATAGTACACCATATAAAATATATTCTACAATATACTAATGACTACTATACAAGATATTGATTTAAAAAAAAAATTCAGAACCGTCGGGAACCGCCGGAACCGCCAGGAACCGCCGGAACCGCCAGAACCGCCGGAACCGGAACCGCCAGAACCGGAACCGGATGGTACCCGGAACCGTCACGGGCCGGTTCCACCTTCAGAACCGCCAGAACCGGAACCGCAGACCCAAATAGACCCAGAACCGGAACCGGATACAGCCTTACTGCTAGCCCCAATCTCGACAGACACCTCGACTCCAGAACTCGATACTTTGTCCTCGTACTCTGATCCGATCCATTACAAGGCTGACTCTCGATTCAATTCTCTGGCCTCGATCAGATAGTAAAATCAGGTAGGCTCAATTTTAAGTGTATACAGTTTTAAATTACGCGCGTACATATTAGAAGTTCGAGACAACTAAAACATTTTTATTAACTAATCCATGAAACAGTTTATACGAAATAAAAGATGTCTACTTGATTAGCCCTTCTATTTTTTCACGCTTATTAACTCTCGTGACACTGAAAAGTGATCTGCAGATTTCACCTATGTGTACCATTTTCATATTTGCAGCAACTCTTCAATCTGTCAAAGTGGTTAAAAAATGTATTAGTGTACACATCATATAGAGTTTGACTTTTTATAGTACCAGAAAACTTTTGTTGCATACAAAGTTAAAGCGATCGTAACATCGAACCGATAAGAATATACCTTGGGCCTAACTCAACCCCAAAAGTTAGTTTATGAGGTGAGGATTGCCCAAGCCATATAAGGAGACCAAGGACCTCAAATCCATCCGATGTGGGACAACACAACACCCCTCCCTCACGCCCAGATCTCTGGAGCGTGGACAACATAAAAGGGGGCCCAACATCGGTAACAATAATTGGGATGGGCCTGCTCTGGTACCATGAAAACATAGAAGAATCAAGATGAGGATTGAAGAAGATGAGTCGGTTGAGAGAAGCTTCTGGAGAGCTTCAAAAGAAAATCCTTAATCCCAAAAATATCCGACTGACCCCTATGGAGAAGGGTCAGGTGCTTATATCACTAACCTGGGCCAACTCGGGCCAAATACAAAATAAAATAAAATGGGTCCAGATTAGTTCTGGCCCAACATACATGATATACATGATATACAGACAGTATACAATAAATATACACTACAAAATCAATGTATGTGCCTAGGTTTGGAAGCTAGATAATATTGTAGCTCAACACCTCCCCTCAAGTTGGAGGGGGAGACCACCTTCAACTTGACCAGCAGAGGATGGAGGATAGTGCCAGGCAAAGGATTGGTGAGAAGGTCAGCCAGCTGACGAGAAGTAGAGACATGTGAGAGAGTAATGAGCCCACCAGTCAACTGATCTCTAACAAAGTGACAATCTACCTCAATATGCTTGGTCCGCTCATGAAAAACAGGATTCTTGGAAATATTTATAGCAGCCTGGTTGTCACAAAAAATTGAAAAGGGAAGAGAAGCATAAACACCAATGTCAGTGAGCAAACGAGAAAGCCAAGACAATTCAGCGACCACCTTACGAGAGCCCTATATTCTGCTTCAGCACAGGACAAAGAAACTACATGCTGGTTTTTGGACTTCCAACTAATCAAGCTGACCCCCAAAATAACACAAAAACCAGTAACATACCTGCAAGTGTCAGGACAGGCAGCCCAATCACTGTCAGAATAAGCATGTATAGAGAAATCAGAATTGTCAGAACAGAAGTGACCTAAATTCATAGTGCCCTTAAGATATCTTAGGACATGTAGGGTAGCAGTCATATGAGGGACTCTGGGACACTTCAAATATTGATTCAGATGCTGAACAACAAAGAAGATGTCAGGCCTGGTGTGTGTCAAAAATAAGAGCTTACCAATGAGGCTCCTAAATTGATCAGGGGAGGAGAAGAGGTCACCAGAATCAGCATGGAGTTTGACATTAAGATCCAAAGGACAAACAAGAGGAGAAACATTCATACAGTCAAATTGATGCAACAGGTCAGAAACATACTTATGCTGATTAAGGAGCATCCCACCAGGAACAACAGACATCTCTATGCCCAAAAAATAATGCAAAGACCCCAGGTCTTTAATCCTGAAATGATCATCCATAAACAATTTCAGGAAAGAAAGCTCATCATTGTCATCCCCAGTAATAATAATGTCATCCACATAGACTGCCACAACAACAAGACAACCAGGGTGGCCTTTGATAAACAGAGAATAATCATTCAAAGAATGTGTATATCCTCTTGAGTAGAGAGCAGAAGACAGTTTAGAATACCATTGTCTGGATGCATGCCTCAACCCATAAAGAGACTTTTTCAACTTACATACAAGAGGAGGAGATGCAGAGGAAGATCAGTAGAAGGAACATAAACTGTTAAACCTGGAGGGAGCTTCATATAGACATCTTCATCCAAATCGCCATGCAAGAAAGCATTGTTAACATCAAGTTGAAAAAGATTCCAATGGTTCTTAACAGCCACTGTAATAAGACACTTCACAGTGGACATTTTAACCACAAAAGAAAAAGTGTCAGTGAAATCAACTCCTTCAATTTGAGTATCCCCTCTAATAACAAGTCTAGCTTTATATCTTTCAACACTACCATCAGCCTTATATTTGATCTTATAAACCCATTTGCAGCCTATGGGTTTCTTACCAGGAGGAAGTGGAACAACATCCCAGGTATGGTTGGCATTTATAGCATCAAACTCCTTTCTCATGGCATCCTGCCATACTGGAACTTATGCAGCTCGAGAGAAATAGAGAGGTTCAGACTCCAGAGGAGAATAAGAAGATCCAGAGAAGGCAGGAATATGACAGACATAATACTTAAGATAAGAAGGAGGGTTGTGATGTCTTCCAGATTTTCTAGGAACATTAGGTGATATGGAAGAAGGCAAAGCAGGAGGAGAAGTATCAGGGTTGAAAGGAGGACTGGAAACTGGATTAGAAGAAGGAGAAACTGGGGCAGAAAGAGAAGGAGGAGAGGAACATATAGGGACAGACAAGTCTGTCTCAGAAAGAGAATGCTCAAGAGGAGGAACAAAAGGAAAAGAAGAGGGAGAAACAGAAGAAAAAGTTTTAAAAGGAAAAGAAGTTTCATGAAAGACAACATCCCTGGACACAAAGCACTTTTTGGAAGTGAGATCATACAGTCTATAACCCTTTTTAGCAAAAGGATACTCTAGGAAGACACGGGAAATGGCCCTAGGTTTCAACTTGTCCCTTTGAGGAATTGGGACAGCAGCATAGGCAAGGCAGCCAAATGCCCTTAAATGGGAGTAAGTAGGTACCTTGCCATGCAAAATTTCATAAGGAGATTTGTCTTGAAGGATCCTGGAGGGTAGTCTGTTAATAAGGTATGTAGCAGTCAATAGACAATCTCCCCAGAAAGATATGGGTAAACCAGATTGGAAGAGTAAGGCTCTACAGGTTTCAAGAAGAATCCTATGTTTCCTTTCAACAACATCATTCTGTTGAGGAGTATGGGGACAAGTTGTTTGATGAATAATGCCTTGTTGGCTAAAGAAGGATGCACCAGCAATACTAGACCCCATTCCAAAGCATTGTCACTCATAATAGTTTGAACAACAGCATTAAACTGAGTTTTAACCATGCACATAAAGGACTTAAGCATACAGAAAGCATTGCTTTTAGACCCCAATAAATGTGTCCAGGTTGCTCTAGAAAAGTCATCAACTATTGTTAGAAAGTATCTAGAGCCAGAAGAAGTGGGAGTGTGATAAGGACCCCAAGTATCTACATGAATCAATTGGAAAGGTCTAGATGTACTTGTTGTGCTATCAGGAAAGGGAAGTCTAGTTTGTCTAGCCATAGGATAAATTGAACAATGAAAATGCTTTTTAGAAGCAAATGGAAAAGACAAGGCAGAAATGTGTTTCATGTTTGCAAATGAAATATGAGCCAATCTCAAATGCCAAATGTAATTCATGTCAGTGGTAACATCATTATTACAGATGGAACTATTTACAGTTGAAGGTAAAGCAACAACTTTATGACTAGAACAGACATCGGAGAGATTTGAGGTCCTTGGTCTCCTTATATGGCTTGGGCAATCCTCACCCCAAAAGCTAGCTTATGAGGTGAGGATTGCCCAAGCCATATAAGGAGATCAAGGACCTCAAATCTCTCCGATGTCGGACAACTCAATACGAACTACAATAAATTTCGAGCTACTCTTACTTTTTTTCTAATACTTTTGTTTGCATTGGTTAAAAAAGCTTCGTTTCTCCATGCTTTTCATGGTAAGAAATATTTTTTCCCCTACAAGAACGATTTACTTAGCAGTATTTTCGGATGCTTTGTCAAATTGGTACTGATCCAGGGAACAATTTTTTAGTTAACCATGGTTTGAGGGGCTGTTTTAGTTAAATAAATATTGACCATCAAATTTAAAAAGGGACAAGTATTATAAAATTAAAGTTATTCTGGAAGAACTTGAGGGATGGTGTACAGGAGGTGATCCTTATCCAAAATTAGGGACCTATATAAAGGGTGAAATTCAAAAATAGTCATATTTATAAGTGGTAATTGAAAAATAATCACAATTTTAAAAGAAATCGAAAATTTAGTCATTTTTCATGTAAAGATAAATTTGAATGAAAATACTGTTTAAAATCCAAAAAAATACTGAAATTCCAGTATAATATACTGGAGCTCCATTACAATATATCGGTCCAGCATAAGATGCTGGAAGTTCATACATATGTACTCCAATCTCCAGTATATATTATGCTGGAACTTTTTGCGTTTTGGAGTTCCAGCATAATATGCTGGAAGTTCATACACTGGTGCACCAATCTCCAGTATATCATGCTAGAACTTTCCGTATTGCAGCAAAATAGTGGATATTTTTCAATTATTTTACTAACGCTGGCTATCTTTCAATTACCGGTCCGAAAAATGGCTAGCCCGTGCTATTTTTACCTATATAAATTGGTGAAAATAGCACAGGCTAGCTAGTTTCCGACCGGTAATCGAAAAATAGTCACTATTTTTGTTGAAACAAGAAAAATTTCAGCGTAATATGCGAGATTATGGAGCACCTGCATATATACTTCCAACATATTATGTTGGAACTCCAACATTCAGAAAGTTCCAGCATAATATGTAGGATTATGGAGCTTCTGCATGTAAACTTCCCACATATTATGTTGGAACTCCAGTACATTATGAAATTACAACACATTATGCTGGAAGCTCATATATAAAAAATTTGAACTCCAACATATTATGCTAGAATATTTCCTGACCTTGAACTAAGTAAATTGGGCTCAGATGAAAAATGAGCCCATCAACGATATGCAAGTCCGGCCCACTAAAGACACTGAATTCGTCCGTATTCGATAGCTTCACCATGATAGAATGACCAACTTTGTTATTGCTTCTTTTATGCCCATTTACTTGCTCATAACTTCTCAGACTATCAAGTTTACAAGACAATAAAATTACCTAGGAAGCATTTCTTCTTATTCCTATTAGTACGTGAAAGGTCGATTTACTATTATCACTTTTCATTACTATATTAGAATCTTGTCACATTATTCTAAGTTATTTCCTCCTTTTCATATTAATTGTCGTAGTTTCTAAAAATAGTTATCTCAAATTATTTATTATTTTAGAAGTTCAAGAGTAAATTAATTACTCTTTTCCAATTATATCCTTAATATTAATTGTTCTTGAAAAGTACAAATACCTTAATTATGAGTAAGTAATAAATGAAGAGAAATTATATCTTAAAACATAAATAAGGGTAAAATAATCAAAAATTCTTCCTATTTAATACCTCCTCCGGTCCGCAATAAATTATCAATTTGCCTTTTTATTTTGGTCCAAAATAAATGTTCATTTATATAATCAAGAAAAAATTTAATTCATTTTTTCAAAATTACTCTTATGTACATATCCCTAAAAAGTCTTTTACTTCTCACATTAAATATGTTGCAATATTTAATTAAGGATAAGTTAATCACTAACTATTTTTGTTTGTAATTTAGTATTTTCTTAATAGGTATGCTCAAACACGACAGATAATAAGAGACTGAGGGAGTAATTCTTAAAAGGAGCACTAATTGTTTGACTCGGAAAAGATAACTTAAAATTCTTTCTAGAAACAAAAAAGAACTCAAAATGTCTCGTTGCTTTAACTGCGGTGATTATTTTACACCATATTAACACTTCAATTATGCCTCCCGAGATAATCCACTGGGATTTGTCTAAAAACAAAGTATTTAGTGAAGCATATCGAAGGAAAAAGCACTAAACCGAACCATATCTAACACGTCTCATTTGAAATTAATATCATTGAATTATGGACTCTTTCATACCATGATACATACAATTTTGGTAATTTGGAACATCTTAAAAAAATTGACCTCATTATACTAATATTAAATTTTATACACATCTTATAAGTTTTCATATTCAAATCTATTTAGCAAATTAAATCTTAAAATTGGATGTGACTCCCTTTTATTACCACTTAAATAACAAATCTAACTAATGTATCTCATATTCAGTTTTACAGTCAAAATGGTGTTATACAAAATGTAAAGGGAGAATCATTTTTTATACTGTGGTAGAAGAAAATGTGAAAATGATAATTGCAAATTTGACCTGGTGAAGAAAACATTAGTATGTAATAGTTTACATTTAATTTCATATATGAACCTGAATTCTTGAAAGTAATGAAAGTAAAGTGATTATGATTGGAAAATATTGATATATTGTTACTATATTTTAAAATAATAAATTCTTGGAAGCCATGAAGTTTTAGTAAAGTATGAAACGGGATTGTAGTGATAGTGAAATGTCAACTAATAAAAAGCCGAAAAGCTTGAGCTGACTTGTGGCTATGAGGCAATTTCCTATTTTCCTTCTCTCCTTTAAAGAAAAGTAATCTAAAAAGAAGCCCTTACGCCTTTACTTTCCCCCCAAAATCTTCACTTTTGTGTGCATAACTCATTTTCAAGCATGCAAACTTCTTTTCTTAAAGAAAATTTCAAAAGATAACACTAGGTGAAAATTTTCACATTGTAATAAAACCCTAATAGGTACTAAGAATCGACATCTCGATGTGATACAACCCTTTTGTTTACATATTATACATATTAAAATTCTAAACTTATATGTACATTATAATTTTCCAGCAAAGGAGGTTCAGAACCCCTTCCGCCACCCTAATTCAACCCATGGGTATGGTAGACCCAATGAGGAACTATGGGGTCGAATGGCTTTATTATCCTTTATCGGGAAATTACACTACTTATATAGGTAAAATATCATATTTTAGAGATACATTACATATATTGAATACTCTTTATTGAAATTTTCTTTTTACTTTTTTTAAATTTAAACATCCTTGAGACAATTTCTGGCTTAGTCACTAATGGGGTCCTAGAACTAGCAATATGATTTCTCGTAGATTCCAATACTTTGCGCTACTAGCTACAAGTGTTTAAAACTTTAAATGCAAAGGCTAATAGTCCATTCTTTTGGCTGGAGAAGACTGATATAATTGATTGTAACATACAAACTATGGACCTTAAGACTTGGGGAACGGGTGGCAGGTGAATTAAATGTCGAAATTTGAATAATATTTAAACCAACCTTGAGCTATTCACAAATATTTAGTCAAATGGGCCCAAAAGTTTCAAGTATCATTCTCATGACTAGCTGCGTTGGAGCTACAGTAAAGTTATATTCGAGCCGCGGAAGCAGCCACTAATGTTTGCATTCACATATCTTGAGATACAATCCTCCCCCAACCTTGCGTAGACACGGGACACTTTGTGGAATGGACTGCTCTTTACTCATGGCTGGGACTCAATAAGTAGACAGTTGGGAGACATTTTGAGTACTTTGTAAATGAAATTATTATCAAGTGTACAATATCTAAGATGGTTGTCCCCTTTCTGCATTTCTTATAAAGATACCAACTTCTAATCTATACGACTGACTTATACGTTATCTGGCCAATGTAATGTCCCATAATCTTGTCCAATAGTTGGAGAAATAAAGGGAAAAATTGACAATAAATAAGGAGATTTTCAAGGAAGCTTCAAAAGGAGCAGAGAATTTATTCTAATGAACTTGTATTGAAGGAGCAACCCCACCACCCAATGCTGAATGCTCCCCTCAAATATAAATGAAAAAAAGCAGTTGAAGTGAAGAAATCATTAACTGCCAAAGATTTAGCAGGAAGGAACGATAGGAAAAAGGAGAAAATAATGACAGGAATCGCAAGAAAAAAGGACTAGTGCTAAGCTTTACAGCTTGCAAAATGCTTGGGATATTGCAGTTGCTTTAAAGGGATATATTACAGCAAATATGACATTCAAAAGGCCAAAAGTCTCAGCCTTTTCTTTCTTCACTTCAACAGTATCTGATTCATCTCCATTTGGCGTTTCATACAAGAATAATCAACCAACCCCTTGTCCCCCCCCCCCCCCCCCCAAAAAAAAACCCCAAACATTAAAACACTCAACATTGGGGTTCCCCCCCCCCCCCCAAATATCAAGAGAATACTTGACTACTTCAACATGATTTGGATTGTTACGATGTATCGTGTTCATCGTAGAGTTTAGGGAAAAATCGCACCAAAAAAATGTGATATAAATAGTCTAATTTAATGCAAACATTAGTGGCATGTATTTAATATAATCATCATAAAATTTAATATACAAGTGCATATTGTTTTGTAGAATGGTATTTTGAGCTTGTTTCTGCTTACTTCGATAATGATGTAGGCTCGACTACTTGGGTCGGGCTTAGGTGACACCCCTTCAAAGTATAATCAAGGTGACCGACCTTGGCCATACACCTTCTTAATCGGCCATTGTCCCCGTCCATGTCATTATGGCTACTTGGTTTAACCCAACAAGTACATGTTATTTTCTATTAGTACAGTAATGAGTAACTCTACCTATTAAGATGATAACTGAAATTAAACCATATTCCGAGGTCATCAAATCCCATCCACCTATCGGGGTGGGGGCTGGGGCTGGGGTTGGGGTTGGGAGGGGGCGAGGGACAAAATAGGCAGGCACAGGCATGTGAATTAGAGAGAGAGATGATGAAGAGTAATGAAAAAGACATAGAATGTGAGTCTGACCCACCATTTTCATAGACAATCTAACCATATAGAATAAGACCCACTATTGATTTTTCTAATCTTAATAATTCCATCTTTCCATGTGATATCGCTGTAAACGGTCCCTCTCTTGTCCTCTTTTCCATATCTTTTACTCTTATGCATTTTAAGCGTTATTTAATTTCCATCTTCTGATATCTTCATAGCTGCTTCTTCTTTACCTACCTATTCTCCATTTTTTTTAATGCAGATTCTCATGAGAGCACACATGGGCCCACCCTTCTTTTATTTCCGATAATCATGGCCTTCCAATTTTTTCTTATCTAATTTAAGGATCGACATACGCATTATTTAACTCCATTTACAACTCAGTTTCACAAAAATCCATTAGAAGTATCTATTACAGTTCCAAGTGTATAAAACTTTAGAACCCCTTTTTACACCATCCACTAAAGAATTAAACAAAGCAAAAAATGTTATCTTTGCCTAATCAAGGGATTATATAAAACAATTCACAAACGCCAGCTATAGGAAAATACCAAAGAACAGAACCTTAACCACCCTAAAAGCTTAGCTTTATGCGAGGTGTATAAGCTATGTGTTGTTTCCTTAACAATAAAAAATAACAAAGTAAAAAGATCAACCGGCAAACTCACCATAATTCTAGCCACACTAAAAGGTTGTCAATAAAAAATACTATTTGAAAAAAGGACATTGTACAAAGCAAGACAATGTTAATGTGATAAGAGTTAGCTACACTTTTTCACCAATAAAGAGAGAAGAAATAAATTGAAGAGACAAGTTGCACACTTTGTAATTAGGGCTTTGGCCATTACAAGAAAAACAAACCTTTGAATATACAATATTAATCATGTCTAGGATGAAAAAAAGGGTGGGGTGGCAAGCACTATCACTCACTTACAAATGCTTCACATTGTGAAATAAACAGAAAAAATGAAAGAGAAAAAAATAAACAAACAAGGATACTCCCTAAAAAACGCATCCATGCCATGTGTTATATAGTTTAGAATAACAAATTCAACTTTTTTTCAGGCTTTTTCTTTTTCTAATTGAGAACAAATATTGTAGTATAAGGTTAAAGTTGGGGTATACCGAGTGTGTAGTGATTGTTTGTTGGTTTCTTTGGAGAAAATGAGGTGGTTTTCCACATTTTGACAGTTGGGAAAATCCAAACAACCACCTGCAAGAAGCATCATAGGTACGATGATGTTAGGAAACAAGATTAGTGAAAAAAAGTAAAAACTTCACTAGAGTAAAATGGACTTAAAGTAGCATTAATGTTCATCACGTGTAATCCGGTCAGCTAATGAATAGTAATAAACATAACAGCAAGACACTTCTGATAAGATGATCAACTAGCCAAGAAGTGCATATTCATATCCAAAGACTGAATAATAAAAGTTGAGAATCATGCCCCCACTATAGGGCCAAAGAAAAATATCACAGCTCACCCATTGCAAGCATTAACATGTCTAGCGCGTTTCACACAAGAAAGGAGAAAAATGTACTTATTTAAGGTTGAACAGTTAGGATTTCTAATTATAGTCCACCTACTTTTACTCAATGCGAATGACTTCATCTTGATAGTTGTCTACAATTTACTAGTCTAAAGAAAGTAGTATCATTTGCCTACTTTGACACCATGCTTTAGGCAATTAGGCCTAGGACTCATATCAAAATAGAACTCATCATCTCATGCTTGCTTTTAATAGTGTTTTTACAAAATGATGAGGTAAAAATGGAGTTTTTACAAAGTCATTACTTTCTTGAGTAAAAGAAGCTCAAAATACTCTCTTGTTTCTCTTTGAAGGGGAAGTGAGATCAAAGACTATAATGAGTTGTGCCACCAAGCAAAGATGTAGAAAATATATGTTTCAATTTGATCTTCTGGTTTCCAAAGTATGTGTGCTTAAAAACAATGTAGGTAAATTAATCCAAGCTTATAGACATGGCCATTTTTGTCTTTGATAAATGGAAAGCAAATTAAAGAAATATTACATTTAGCATGTCAGGTTGGGGTGGTGTTGACCGGTAGGACCCACTAACACCAAAGAAGTTAAAGATAAATTAAACTTTCAAGTACAGCAGTTAATTAAAGAAGTTGAACAGAAAAATTACCTTTTGTAGGCGGGGTTAGTTAGCTTTGCTAATTACTCCACGTCCTTGTGAAAATGCTCTTTAGCCTATTGCCTGAAAGTCTCTGAAAGGCCTTCTTAGCTCCGACCACCTCTGCCTCCGCCAGCTTCTGCAAATGTCCGTATGCCCCGACCTCCACTAGTCGCTTCCGACAACCATGGCTCCCTCCCGCCATGATTGCTGCCACCACTGCCACCGGAAACTTCTTCGACACCACATCATTTTTAGCATCCAACATTTGAACCAACCTCATCACACTCTTATCATCCTTAACCAATTCCTTCCTATTGGATTTCACAGCCAACAGCGAAACCAAAGCATTCGCCGCCACCTCTTGCAGCCCATCTGGTTTAGCTGATTCCATTAGCTTCACCAATGACCCCATACACCCAGCAATAGCCCTCTTCTTCTCCTCACTTATAGATAAATTTGCTAGCAATGAAGCGGAAATATACTGTAACATTAAGCTACCATGCTTTATAAGCTCCGCTAACTGAATCACAAACGTAGTATATGAACTAAGAAACCTTGAAGTGCAATCAGAAGAAGATAACGAATGAATAGCCCGTAAAACATACTCTAACGTATCAGAATTCGACGATTCATGAAGCAAATGAAGCAACCTTTGCAATCCCTTTTCTTGAATTAACAAATCCCGGTAGTACTCACCAGAGGAAGCAAGAATCGCTATGCAATTCGCCGCCTTTTCTTGCGCTGACGCCTTGCCTGAAACCATTAACTGTAGAAGAACAGGAATTGCACCTTCTTCTGCTAACGCAATACGGACATCTTCATTTGTGGACACATTCTTGATTGCCCCAACAGCATGAATTTGAGCAGAAACAGACCCAGATTTACATAGGTCTAGAAGTATAGGGACACCACCATAAGCTGAGATAGCCCAAGCATTTTCAGGATCATTAGTAATACATTCAACAGCCAAAGCCGCTTTTTCCTTCATAGTAACAGAACCAGACTCAATAATTCTCAGTAAAGGACCTAAGGCACCTTCTTCAAACACGCATTTCCTCGCTTGTTCGCTTGAAGAAACAAGCATTGATACTGCAACAACTGCCTGTTCACGTATAAAAGGATCAATATTAATGTCCAGTAAATTAATTAAATACCCAAAATGCCCTTCCTTTGCAACAATCCCAGCTGATTTCTCATCCTCTGAAAGGAGCTGAATCAACGATTCTAAAGCCTTTCTCTTGAACTCAACGCCGCCGATTTGGATTCTGGTGAATAGGTCTTTAATAAAAAGGACTAAATCGTCTTTTGTAGAGTTAACGGAAGGGTGAGAGAGGACTATAGCGGTGGACTGACGGAGTACGCCGGAACGGCAAAGGAGGTCAAGGTGATGGATCTGTTTTGAAAGCCAACCTGAAGCCATGTCAAGATCCGACTGCATTAATAGCTTACCCGGAGTTTTATCCGGGTCGGAGCATTGCTCGCATAGAGTTTGTACACGGAGTACAGTGGAGAGAAGATTCGGGAGCAGCGTCGGAAGAAGCTCGTTTTCCGTCCAGTGAGGTGAATCGGAGATTTCGGATAAAAGAGACTTGACGGTAGCGAGTTTCGACCGGAGAACTTGCCAGCGGGCAGTGAAGGACTTGATGGAAAGAGAAAAGAGGAGGAGATGGGTGAGGAGGTGGTTTATTTGAGCAAGGGTTTCGGCCGTGGACGGCGGCCGTGACGGTGGTTCGCCGGTACAATGCATTTTTCTTATAAAATCAAACCACTCAGTTCAATTAATTGAACCTAAGCATAAGAGCAGCAAAAAAGTTGGGAAAAAATTAGCTGAGGTGAGAGAGTTATGGGAATGAGGAGAAATAAGGGAGAGTGATAAATTGCGTAGAGGGAAAGGTAAAGTGCAGAGTAAAGAGAGAGAGAGAATGGCGACTGACACGGAAAATGGTGAAAAGAAAGCGAAGCCAAATAAGTATGACTTTTTTGACTAATTGGGGAAAGATAATGTGTTAAAACGAACGAAAACCGGGGAATTAGAGAGTAGAAAATCCCTAATTCGTTACGCGGTTCAGTTTGGTAGTTGGACGGGGACTGTGAACCGTGGACGATGACAACTGACCAGGAACTAACGTGCTATTTGCCGCTGAAACAATTATAAATGTACTGTACTAATTACCGGTAGTATGTTATTTAGATTTCAATTTTAATATTAACAGAATACTTGATCTTGACTCTAATGTTTGAACAATGACTTGCTGACTTTTTATGGTATATAATTTCCCGTGTTTCCAGTGTAATACCAAAATAATCGTTACTAGGACTGAAAAGGGCCTAAAATACCTTTTACTATATAAAATAGGGTATCAAAATCCTCCGCTAAAAATGGACCCCTTAAATGCATTTGCTGTCTAAAAATGGACTCAAAAATACCCTTATCCACTAACGGAATCCACGTGGAATTATATTTACCTATTTAAAAATTTCAATCCTAATTTAAATCGTAGAAGGGCATTTTAGATCATTTTCGGATTGTACAAGGTCATATACGAGTCAGTTATAGTAGTCAATTCTCAAGCACTTTACACCATATGAGTTTACTCACACATATATTTTAGACCCTTCATTGATGTGTGTTTTCTCCTACTAATTGGGCCACCTTGTCGATTTCGAGTTGGGTTCTAGTTTAGGTTTAATTATTTTTCATCTTTATCAGTTTGTTTTGGAGATTTCTCTAATATAATGTCGCAAAATTCGAGTAGCTTAAATGGGTCGATTAGAAGGTGTCATTTGTGGATTTGCTGTTAATTATTTCATGGTGTGGACACCTTTAAATGCTGTGAGAAGATTTTTCATGTGCCCTAAGCATGAGGTATGTAAATTTATTGATGGGCTCTTTTAATTATTTCGATTTGACCGTAATTTCTTTTTCTTTTCTTTTTTTTTTGGTTTTAGGATGAAAAATGTTCCTATTGGGAATGGCAAGAAGAGGAGCTTCCTCCTAGAATTTCAAATCTCATATGCAGCTTAAAGAAGGGGAAGGAAGCTCTAATCCATGAAAGAAATGTACTCCAAAGGAAAGTTGCCAATCTTGAGAATTTTATGATGCTCGTCGATCATGGAGGAATAGAATCCTTGGAATTGGAAAGAAATGTTCTAATGAAGAAAGTGGTTGATTTAGAGTACTCGGCTCTGCGTGATGCTAAATATCGGAAGAAGGCGTTGATTTTCTTTTGTGTGATATTGAGATGTTTTGTTATGTTCTTTGCATTAGGGGGAAATAATATGTAATGTTACTGTTATTGCGGCTTAATTGTTGTATGTAATGAAAACTTATGTTTTTGTGCAAGGATTCAATGAAGACATTCCCATTCATTTGAATGTTTCTGTCTATGATTGAGTTACTTGTTGTGATAATTAGTTTGTGTCTATGATTGAATTGCTTGCTGTGATAATTAGTTTGTTGGTCTCAAATAGGTGTGTAGTAAACTAATATGGTGTGAAGTGCTTGAGAATTGACTGTTATAACTGACTCGTATACGACTGTACAATTCGAAAAGGGTCTAAAATACACTTCTACATTTTAAATTAGGATTGGAGTTTTAAATAGGCAAATGTAATTCCACGTGGATTTCGTTAGTGGATAAGGGCATTTTTTAGCCCATTTTAGGATGGCATGGCATTTAAGGGGTCAACTTTTAACGGAGAGATTTGATGTCCTATTTTATATAGTAAAGGAGCATTTTAGGCATTTTCCGTTACTAGAATAAAGTCATGAAGTATCCTTTTTCTAATTCAAATAGGAATTGATTTTTCGAAAACCAACAAGAACTAATTTTACCATGTTATTAGTGTATTGGTCAAAATCTGATCATCGCGATCGAGCTGACCGACATTGATCGACGTCCCGCCTAAGTAATAGGGCAGCGACGGATAATATAACTCACTCCATATCTCATCCATTCAATCAGACGAATCGGTAAGAGCGGCGTACAAAAACACGACTAAGACACATTAGAGGCACGAGGACCACACTGCTAGTCCTTTGATCTAGAATTTATTATGTCTGACTAAGATTTACCCCTTCCTCTTTGATTGATTTGTTCCGAAGAATTTCGATAGCTTTTGAGTCAAACAATTTACCGCAGTCTGTGGGGATTTCTTAATGAAATTTCCTAGTTTCTCCCAGATCAAAGTCAAGAAATACAATCACTTACCAAAAGGAGCGCGAAAGGAAAATCCAACCCAGGCGAGACAAAAGAGCAGCACAGTAGGGGAAGGAGAGCCAAGCTAAATTATCAAGCTTAGAAACCTTCGCCCATCAACAATCGACACGTCAAGCAAGGCGAACAACGTTACCCATAAGTTGTCTCCCATCGGACCACGGGACGGGGATAAGAAAAGTTTCATTATACTCGCCTCCTAATCTCTGCTCAAGAAGGAATACAACGGCCGCGTAGACGAATGAGTAAAGAAACATCTCAATTAAAGAACGAAAAACCATTACAGAACACCGGAGATACCTCCAGCTGGAGGACATGAGCCAGACAAGGAAACTACAATCCGTGCGCAGAGCGAACCTAAGCAAAATAGCAACGCTCCACCTTCCCTAATGTTGCACCCACTATTGCGAGCACTGCCAAACGAACTAGTACTCTCCCAAAAGATATCTGGATCTCCTAAATATTAGGACTGATGACGGGTTACTATTTCATTAAGTTCGAAATAATACCCTTTAAGCCCAAGGGCCTTCGCCAACAATAGAAGAGTTCGACCTCAACGAACGATGATGGGTTACTATTTCAATAAGTTCGAAATAACAGGCTTTAAGGACAAGGACCTTCACCAACAAGAGAAGAGTTCGACCTCGATTGAACGATGACGGGTTACTACTTTGATAAGTTCGAAATAACAAGGCCAAGGGCCTTCGCCAACAAAAGAAAAGTTCGGCCTCAATCGAACGACGACAGGTTACTATTTAGATAAGTTCGAAATAACACCCTTTAATACTAAGGGCCTTTGCCAACAAAAGAAGAGTTCAACCTCGATCTAACGATGATAGGTTATTATTTCGATAAGTTCGAAATAATACCGTTTAAGGCCAAGGGCCTTCGCTAACAAGAGAAGTGTTCAACCTCTATCGAATGACGATGGGTTACTATTTTGATAAGTTTGAAATAACACCCTTTAAGGCCAACGACCTTCGCCAACAAGAGAAGAGTTTGACCTTGATTGAAAGACGACAAGTTACTATTTCGATAAGTTCAAAATAACAAGGCCAAGGTTCTTTGCCAACAAATGAAGAGTTCGACCCCAATCGAACGATGACGGGTTACTATTTCGATAAGTTCGAAATAACACCCTTTAAGTCCAAGGGCCTTTGCCAACAAGAGAAGAGTTCAACCTCTATCGAATGACGATGGGTTACTATTTCGATAAGTTTGAAATAACACCCTTTAAGGCCGACGACCTTCGCCAACAAGAGAAGAGTTTGACCTCGATTGAACGGCAACAGGTTACTATTTCGATAAGTTCGAAATAACACCCTTTAAGGCCAAAGTCTTTTGCCAACAAATGAAGAGTTCGACCCCAATCGAACGATCACGGGTTAATATTTTGATAAGTTCGAAATAGCACTCTTTTTGGCCAAGGGCCTTCGCTAACAAGAGAAGAGTTCGACCTTGATCGAAGACGACGAGTTAGTATTTCGATAAGTTTGAAATAACACCCTTTCAGGACAAGGCCTTCGCCAACAAGAGAAGAGTTCGACCTCGATAGAACGACGATGGGTTACTATATCGATAAGTTAGAAATAACACCCTTTAAGGCCAAGGGCCTTCGCCAACAAGAGAAGAGTTTGACCTCAATCGAACGAGAATGGGTAACTATTTCAATAAGTTCAAAATAACACCCTTTAAGCTAAGGGCCTTCGCCAACAAAAGAAAGGTTCATCCTTGATTGAACGACGACGAGTTACTATTTCAATAAACTCAAAATAACACCATTTAAGGCCAAAGGCCTTCGCGTACAAAGTCATACAAGCAAAGAAAGTTGCACCTAATGTCCACAACATTCCCCTTCCTGATCACATAGGTAAGGGTGTACATGTGATAGAAACAAATGAAGAATGGGACCCTACGGGGTCAATCGGGCTTATTCGAGAAGGCGATGACTTTAAGGCTGCACTTACACTTACTCCTATTGTGGTTCAGGCTCAAGCACCTATTGATATTGAGGTAACTGCATCAGTTCCATTCGAGGTAGAAGTAGCTCCGCCCGCATCCACCTCTGCTCTATTTGAAGTAGAAGTGATCACACCTTTTACTGTAATAATATCAAGGGAACTACAATCCATGCGCAGAGCAAACCTAAGCGAAACAGCAGTGCTCCACCTTCTCCAATGTTGCACCCACTATTGCGAGCACTGCCAAACAGACTGGGACTCTTCGAAAAGATATCTGGCTCTCCTAAAAATCGGGACTGACGACGGGTTACTATTTTAATAAGTTCGAAATAACACTCTTTAAGCCCAAGGGCCTTTGACAACAAAAGAAGAGTTCGACCTTGATCGAACAACAACGGGTTACCATTTCGATAAGTTCAAAATAACACGCTTTAAGGCCAAAGGCATTCGCCAACAATAGAAGAGTTCGACCTCAATCGAATAATGACAGGTTACTATTTTGATAAGTTCGAAAAACACCCTTTAAGGCTAAGGCCCTTCGCCAACAATAGAAAAGTTCGACCAGGATCAAACTATGATGGGTTACTATTTTAATAAGTTTGAAATAACACCCCTTAAGTCCAAGGGCCTTCGCCAACAAAAGAAGAGTTCAACCTCGATCGAACAACGACATGTTACTATTTCGATGAAATAACACCCTTTAAGGCCAAGGGCCTTCGCCAACAGGAGAAGAGTTCAACCTCTATCGAATGACAATGGGTTACTATTTCGAGAAGTTTGAAATAACACCCTTTAAGGCCAACGGTCTTCGTCAACAAGAGAAAAGTTTGACCTCGATTGTACGACGTCGGATTATTATTTCGATAAGTTTGAAATAACACCCTTTATGGCCAAGGGCCTTTGCAAACAAATGAAGAGTTCAACCCAATCGAATGATGATAGGTTATTGTTTTGATATGTTCGAAATAGCACCCTTTAAGGCCAACGGCCTTCCTGACAAGAGAAAAGTTTGACCTCGATCGAACAATGACGGGTTACTATTTCGATAAGTTCAAAATAACACCCTTTAAAGACAAGGACCTTCGCCAACAAGAGAATAGTTCGACCTCAATCGAGCGACGACGGGTCACTATATCGATGAGTTCAAAATAAACCCTTTAAGGCCAATGGCCTTCGCCTACAAGAGAAGAGTTTGACCTCTATTGAACGAAAAAGAATAACTATTTCGATAAGTTTGAAATAACACACTTTAAGTCCAAGGGCCTTCGCCAACAAAAGAAAAGTTTGACCTCGATCGAAGGACGATGAGTTACTATTTCGATAAGTTTGAAATAACACCCTTTAAGGCCAAGGGCCTTCGCCAACAAGAGTTCGACCTCGATCGAACTACGGCGGGTTACTATTTTGATAAGATCAAAATAACACCCTTTCATGCCAAGGTCCTTCGCCAAAAAAAAGAGTTCGACCTCAATCAAATGACGACGATGTAAATTTCGAAATACCACTTGAAGCCAAAGGCCTCCGAAAAAAAAGAGAAGATGTCGACCTCAATTGAATAATGACGAGGTGATGTTTCGAATAGTCGAAATATTTCTAAGGCCAAAAACCATCAGAGAGAAAGAAAATTTGCGACTCGCCACACAGGCATCTACCTCTCTCCGAAAGCCATAAACAGATGGAATAAAGGTAAAAGTAAATAACGAATAAAGGACTCCTTTACACAAAGTCATGGTGCGGGCTATTGCCGCTTACATATGGCCCAAGCCAACTATATAAAAAACAACAAAAAACAAATACGACAATCAACAAACAACTAAAAGAAAGAATAGGCAAAGACAACATTCTTCATTCGGCGTCATCACCGCCATACCCAGCACCATCACCATCTCCAAAAAGCCCTCCATTACCATCATTCGCACCCTCATTAGCTTCAGGCGTCACCGCATCATACCTATTATTAACGTGAGCCTCCTACACTTTTACTTGTGCTTCTTCATAGGTAGCCTCAGTCACGGTACCCACCTCCCACAAACCTTTATATAAATCCCACTGGACTTCAACGCAAACCCAAAGCTTATGCATATGACGGGGAACGATGGAGGAGGAAGATTCAATTTTAGCCAACGATCGCCCATTTTCTATCTCTAGTGCTTCGACCTGATCTCCCAGAATCGGTACCTCATGTTCGATCCCAGTGATGCGCTTCTCGAGCCTTGCCTCCATGAGGGTAGTTGTCACTCTCTTCGACTTCTATTTGGATTGAAGGACGCGGATGGTGTTCTCCAGAGCTGCCACCATCGCTGAAGCCTCGAACTAAGTGCTCTTGATGATCTCTAACCCAACGACCTTGTTCTCCAGCGCGATCAATTTTCCCATCTATTCCACTCTCATCGCCTCGATGTTGACCAAGTTCCGATCCATCTCCGACTACATCAACCTCAATCTCTCATGCGGATGCTCACATTCTACGAAGACTCCCTTACCCAACTCAAGATCCTCGTCCTTATTTCAA
Source organism: Nicotiana benthamiana (assembly GCA_034376525.1). NCBI lineage: Eukaryota > Viridiplantae > Streptophyta > Magnoliopsida > Solanales > Solanaceae > Nicotiana > Nicotiana benthamiana. Next base: position 117,430,256 of record CM067340.1, read on the forward strand.
AGTTGATCCTCGAGCACACTCTTGCTGTGGAAAGATTGCATCAACTCCTGGGATCTTTTCTCCAACTCCTCACCAAGAGCCCGATTACCGGGGTTCGCCTTCAGCTGCTCATGCATCTCACGGCACCTTGAGGTAGCAACGATACTTCGCTAAAATCTTTAAGAAAATCTTGGCCCGGATGTTTGATCTGTGAATGTTTTCCAATTCTACCATGACGTCTGAAAAACGCAAAGAATGGGTTAGACTAGTGTCTTCTATTATGGCAAAGAAAAAAACAAAAGTAAAATGCAACGTACCCATAAGCCTATAGTGGCCAACTCATCCATCAAATCAGCATTAGGAACAAACTGAAGGGCCTCATTTTCATCTTCGGAGCATAGCAAGGTGAACTTCGGCACCAGATCCTCCCATTCCCCCAAGAGATTGACGTCGAAAGGAATCTAATGAATACGGTTCGATCCCCCTTCATGAACTATTGAGTGAGTAAGGCCCTTTTCAAACATCTTGACGACATCAGGGTCCAGGTCCGACTCAGATTTGTATTCGTCAACCACCATGCCTTTTTCCTCTTTCTGCAACTGAAGAGGAAAAATGACCCACTATAGAAGAGGAGGGTACATCCGAAGTCATAATGGCGGCCCCAAAAGTCTGATTCTCTGCTACAATAGGTTGTTGGTCACCGACAATGGCAGGAATTTTTGATTGAGCTGAGGCAACCACAGGAACTTCTGATTGTTGGTCAGATACACCGACAACTCTGGTGGATGGTTCCGTCCCTACAGGGGGAAGCCACAACAACACCCTTTTCAGATCCTGTCATGGGAGTGTCATCCATATGAATTACTATTGGGGGCGCGATCTCAAACTCTACTCTCCGTTCTTCGATAGCCCATCCTCTTCCCAAGTAGACGGTGATTCGCTCGCTGCACGAACAACACTGGTCAGGACCTCATCCTAAGGAGTGGTCCTCACAGGGTAACCGCGGCCACAAACTCAACTGAAGCATCCCTCGAGAAAGGTCGGGCAATGGGTACCACGATAGGGTGAGCAGATAAAGCCGGCTGAAAAAAAGCTAACGGAGGGGCTCTTGCTCTCCCACTCTCCCTAACATCGACAAATGACACATAAGAAGCTAAGAAAAAAAAAGAGAGAGAGAATATCAGAAAAACTACCATCCCACCTATAAGGGGCCTGCGTCCAAACCTTTCATGAAAGATCGACCATGTGCAAATCCCCATTATATGGGGAAGGATGACCACCCATTCGTGAATACCTTCGACACGCGAAAGGGGAAATCTCTTAACTGCAGAGACAAGGTGAAGTTTAGTACCATAACAGAAAACGTCCAGGTATTTTACCAACTAAGATTATGAAGACTTACGCACAAAGTTCTACTTTTTATGGAATCCCGTCGGTTCCGCCACAATATGCTTAGTCCGTAAAAATAACTCTTGTAGAAACCACGATTGGTCATGTCGTCCATCTTCACCACTATACCCCTCGATCCTCGAGGACTCATGTGAATCATCGAACCAAGAATGAGTTGAGGATAAAAGATGCTAAGCATATGGTCCAAAGTGACCTCGTGACCGGCAAGTTTCGCGTATTTAAGCAGCATAAGAAATAGCTTGTTCAAATACAATGAATGTTAGGCAGGGCATACTTCGTAAAAAGCAAAAAACCACCACCAACAAAGGAAGATGAAGTGTATACCCTATCAAAAAGGGGTAGGCAAGAGCACGCAATACTCGAGGTTGTCGAAATAAACTATGTTGTTCCCTACTGCCGGCTGCATATCGAAATTAGAGATTCCCCACCTTTCTTTCAACTCTACAATGTCCCTTTATCTCAAAGCGGAGGGGAAAGGTTCCGGTTCCACCCCGGCGCGAATAGGGAAGTCGGCCGTGTATCTCCTAATACGAGGCAATATCTCAATCACTGATGGGACCTCCTCATCTTCTACTGAATCTACCCCTCCGGCGGCCTGAGCAGTACTTTTCGGTACCGGATTAGTGTTAGGGAGATTGTCACGAGAACAATCACCTGACATTTTTGTTAGAAACACGCAACAGAAATAGCAAAAAGGACGGATGAAAGTTTTCAGTAAGCAAAGGAGCAAGCAGAAATTTGAGGTATCAGAAAGAAAGTATATCTGCAAGTTTCTCATAAGTAAAAGATAGAGAAATGTGTCAATTGAATGATAAGCTCTCTCTATTTATAAGAGACATAAATCCCCCGAACACAAAACCCAAGAGTCGTCAATCGAATCTGATAGGGCACAAAACATTTCAGTTCCCCAGGAGTGTGTGTAATAATGGAAATAACTACGAAATAAGGCTTTGATACCAAACAACATTTTGGTTCCAAAACCATCACAACGATCCACGAGAATCGACATAACACCACCACTCCGCTAAAAACCCATAAAATGTAGCTAAGGAACGAAGAGTGGTGAGTCAGATTTCTCTCGAATTCATAACCATCATGATCCATCTACCGAGCCCAACAACGAATGATCCTGACAGATGTAGGGACTAATTGTATTGGTCAAAATCTGACCATCGCGACCGAGCTGACCGGTGTCCCGACTAAGTAATCGGGAATCAACATATAATATAGCCCACTCCATATATCCTCTCTAACATCTGACGAGTCGATAAGAGCGATGCCTAAAAACATGACTAAGACACATTAGAGGCACGAGGACGTCGATCCAAGCAATGGGCAAGGGTGCCATGACTATATATAGCAAGAGAAAGTTTTCAACTAGAGGTGGCTGCTCCTGCTCCATCTCTAAAAAGCCAAAATAGCTCTGTTCTATTATTCCTGAGAGATAAGAATGAATCTCTGGACAAACATGTAAAGCAATCTCCTCATCGATTGATCGGAAGCACGATGTTGAATCTCAATAAAATCATTTGCATTTACTTCATCCTAAGTATATCCACACTGCTAGTTCTTTGATCTGGAATTTATTATGTCTGACTAAGATATACCCTTTCATCTTGATTGATTTGTTCCGAAGGATTTTGATATATTTTGAGTCAAACAATAAGTGAATGAATACTTGTACTTGATGTAACATACATTCACCTATTATTCTTATTTCCTTCAACTTTTTAACAAAATTAATAGCTTTTGTTGGTATACAAGTCTAAAAGAATTAGATACGAGCTCGTCAAGCAAGAGAAACGGATTAATGAGAAAAATCAATGCACAATATCAAACAAAAGAACTACCTTTATCAACTTAATTCAAGAAGCAAAATGCGAGCAAAGCCGTATTTTTTTTTATTTATATGGATGGAAATATAAAAAGGACCGGGAGAATTGAATTCAAACTTATTCTATAAAAAGCTATTATCGGTATAACTTGTATATGACAAGATTTATCCCAAGGGGATTTAGGATAAAGTGGTGCTAAGGGAAAAAGATGCAATCAAGGTCGACTAGGAAACCGTGGGGTTCGTGGCCGGGCAGTCAACGATGGTCGAGGTCGAGCATCAAGGACAGAGTTCTAACTGTTCGACCAAAAAATATTAAGCCCTCTTTAGTTAAACCAATTTAATGAATGGATAAGGGGTGAATCCAAGTTAAAAGTAATAAATCCTATATCTGAAATCTAACAACTTAGATGGTGAGAACCGTGTTCTAATCAATAAATGTCGAGTTAACTCTGAATGATTGGATATACATATGAGAATAAATACACCCAATAAATGTGATTAATGGCATTTAATGTAATAAGAAGCAATAATTCATCCAAATGTCGGATGAGGTGGATGATTCATTCTTCAGAGACAACGTGTGACAACATTCAATAGCAGTGAACAATGTGCCCTCGGATCTTCTGAACTAAAAAAGAATGTTGTATGATGGAATCAAGCAAAGACTGTTGATACCCAATTCTTTCATATGTATTTTATACGCAAAATACTTTCAAAATAGTACGTATATGCATATGCAAATATCCTCAAAGGTTTTGGTAGTTTTTCACATTTTTTAAAAGATTTTTAAAACCAACTTATGGCCTATTTTGCACTATAAAATCCAATAATTATTTCTAAAACTTATCATTTTGGTGAATAATTTATTTTATTCTCACATTTATACAGAAATATAATTTTTGTGATTTTTACATAATCTTACAAATCGTTTTGGTATTTTAAACTAAAATTGCACAAAATTATAATTTTAGCCTATTTCTCGATTTAATAGCATTTTTAATCATAAAAATCATCTCTAATATTTTTAAATTAGTAATTATGCATTGATTATTAACTTAGTATTTTTAATTTGATTTGAAACATCATTTGCTATTTTTATAAATTCAAAATGAGGAAAATTGGCTATTTAAATTGTACCCTCTTTACTTTCAATTATAGCCTAAATTAAACCCAAATCCTAGCCCAAATTAACCCCTCAATTACACTGCCCAATTTTAAAATTACCAACTCAGACCCAATTAAATAAATCCGGTCCACGCACCCTTTAATCTCGACCGTTGATCATTTAGATTAACGGTCCACGTTAACCCTTTCCTTTTTTAATCCAACACACCCCTAACCCTAATCATTTTACACCAAACAAGCCGCCCTTGTATCTCCTCGTCTCTCAAAATGCTCTCAACCACCCTTTGAAATCCTAGCCCTCTCCGCCGGTCTCCGACCTTATTCCACCGGAAATCATGGCCTCTCAGACCCTGTGTAACCTATATCTACCCCCACTCATCCTTATCCTCCTTTTGCATGAAGTTTCAAGGTCGGATCTTGAAGACCCCAGCTCAGAAGCCCTCCGATTCAAGTTCTATGGCCCATTTCGACTCATTTCCGGCGAGCCCTAGCCCTTGAGTCCGTCTCCGACTGAGGGTTAGTCCGTTCCATGCCTTTTTTCGTTTTCTAGGGTTTTCTCTGAAACCTTAAGCCCTCGAGGTTTTCTTTGTTTCTCTCTAAGATCTACTTTAGATCCGTTCTATTTCTAAGTTTTTGAAGTATTTTCCACGCCTTTTTCGATTTTTGCTTTCAAAACTGTTTCTCTTCTCAAAACTTAAAGTTTTGTGATTTCTACTTGTTCAACTGTGATTTCTTGCATTACTTGGGTTTTCTGTAATTCTTAAATGTTTCACTATGATTTCTGTGTATTTTTCTTTATTGTAATTCCTCCTAGGGTTTCCGAGTAATTTCTTTACTATATTTTTATTTACTTGGATTTCCATGAATGTTATTGCCTGCTTTTCTATGTTTTCGTCTTTACCTTTGATTTGTGGAAGAAACCCTAGACTTTATCAAACTCGCTTGAGTACGAGTATTTTGTTTGTTGCCTGTTTGATTTCAAAATCCTAAATCTTCTAAACTCGTCTCATGTTTCTGATTATTGCTAAGCCTTGCAAGACTATTTGATTTCATCCACGGCTATGTTCTTCTACTTTGATTGCATGACTACTCTGTTAAGTTTTAAGCCTCGCATGTATAAGTTTACACTCTCTTTTAGTCAAACCTTTTCCTCTCTAAACAACCCTAATTTTTGGGGATTGATTTCTATATGAATTTATGTGATTCTCTCCTTGTTTGATTTGGACCTGTTTTCTAACTTAATTCATTATTAAGTTCGAATCTTTAACTCCTTAATTTACTATGTGATTAATTGATTTAGGCTTACCTTATTTACCTAAACCGTGTATTTTAAATTTCCTATGTATTTACCCTGTTGTACCCAATGTGTTCCTGATCTTCTTTCCTTAAATAAACTCTGCTTTTTATTACACTCTTTCGACTCTTTAATTAAAGGAAGTACTCTCCCCTGATTGATTCTGATTTGGTATTGAATTATATTTTTTCCTTACATACCACCTGTTTTCAAACTATAAATACCTAGTCTTTCTTTTCAAACTAAAAACAACTAGAGTTCAATACACATACACTCAAAGTTTCCCTCTATTTTCTGCTACTTGTGTTACTGCTCTGTCTAGCTGGCTGAAAGCCAAGGCTAGACTTTGGGAATCTCTTGTTGTCCTGCTTGTGTTTGCTTCTCTGTCTATTCTCTTACTTTTTCATTTGAAATTTGCAACTAGTAGGTCTCCACAATTTAAATATAGTTCTCTAAAACTACGTGTTTACTTCTCCCTTCTACATGACCTCTCAACTACATGTTTTCTGGTAATAATGACTACACCTTAGCCTGTCATGCCTCATGATCCTGCATCTTTAAGTTGTGTTATGCTTTTCTTGATGTTTATATGTATTCTTTCATGTGATCCCTTCCCTTTAACCCCCCATGTGTGTGAGTATTATCCAAAGTTGAGGTAGCATATCATTCCTATCCTTGACTTAGGATCAGGATTTTTTGAACCTTCACTCAAATCAATCCCTTTCTCTTTAATCCCTTGTATGTGAGTATGTTTTAAGTTAAGGTAGCAGCCTATTGCTATCCTTGACTTAGGATCAGGTTCTTTGAACCTTCACTCAAACCAGTCCCATTCCCTTAACCCCTTTTATGTGTTGAGCCTTGATTAGGGTCTGGTAGTGTCCTAATCACCACCCAGACCCCTGTCTGACTTCTGAAAGTCTACTCTTTTATTTGCTTGAATCAAGTAAAGGATTAGGGGTGTGCCAGTCCTACCCATGACTTGGTATGACCATTATTTGCTTTGGTTTCCTCTAATCCCCTCACTTTACACTTATTCTTAGTTCTTTAAGTTCTGCCCCCTATGGTAAGCCATGCTCAAGGACCTTAGAGTTCCCTATGATCTTGGATGCCTAAGGACTGGTAATTCTACATATTGCACTACTCTATTCAATATTTAGGGTGTAAGCATTGCCTGGGCTTCATGAAAGCCCTTGGAAATTTGAAACACTCTAAGAGAAGGCCTTGGAATCTGGAATCCGGATCTGGTGAAACACGTGTTATTGGGTATTAAGATTGAATTAGGCTTCTCGAATCTACCTGTATGTTGTAATGTATTTTTGTTTGCTTTCTTTTGTTTTTGTAACAAACTTGTAAAAGAATTTGGGGAATATTAGTGAAAAGTGTGTGGGAGGGGTTCACGTTTATTTACATAAGTCAATGGGTAGAAATCATGCCTATTGGACTTTAATATTGCAAATCGTTTAGAAATCATGCCTATAGGACTTTAATATTGCAAACCATTTAGAAATCATGCCGATAGGATTTTAATATTGCATACCATTTAGAAATCATGTCTATAAGACTTTGCATTGTAAGCACCATAGAAATCATGTCTATAGGAAGTGCATAAACATTAGGCAAGCTGTATGGCAATCAAATATTCACCCCTTCTAACAGTTCAATGGCAGTAACGAGTCTTAAAAATCAAGATATAGATATCATGCCTATAGGAGTTCAAACTCGCCTAATATGAGGGATAATCTGTCAAACGCTTTCATCCAATGTTTTCTCCTAACCTGTTTGCTTTCGAAACATGTCCAAATCTGTTTGTTTTATTAACATTTATATGGATCTATAGTGTCCTTAAAATTCCAAATTTACATCTTTATTCTGAGACTAGCCCCTCAGTTTTCTGCCTAAATCTTTACTTCAATGCTTTTCGAAAAACGCCTCTTTACAACTTTACTTAAGCAGTTCGGCTAATTTGCAAGCCATCTCTGAACTTCTGGAAATTTCAATTTCCTGTTTCCAAAACTCTTTTGTACAGGTTCTTGTCTAAATTAGCGCTTTGTGAATCACTAGTTTATAAAAAATACCTTAAGTTCTAACAAACTAGATCCGGGTTGCCTAATGCAGACTTGTTATCCAACTCTATGTGTTAAACTAGTCTGCCTACTATTGATTTTAATTTTTAAGATCAAATCAGTACTTGCAACTCATGCTAAACTAATTGTTGTTATGATCTACGGGGGTTTTTTGAGCCTTTGAAAATCTGATTTGTATACCACTATCTGTTATTTGTTTTGATTGATGCCTTAGTATTTATCCTTTTAAACTCCATATATGCCCCCCATCTCCTTCTCCCTTTAGGATTAGAAGTCCAAATACCCTGGGACTGATAGGTCGGGACGGGTACTAGCATGCAATAAGTAAATGAGACTAATCGCGTTTAAATACCTTAACAGGGTGGGAAGGGTAGAATATGGAGATGATACGATGAGATAATATCATAAGGCGACCCCTCTTTGGGAACATGTGCGGGATATTGCATCGAATGATCCATATTACAGTTAAACCTAGGACCCTCCTTCTTTGTTTTTCCTTTATTTAAATATTTTCTTTAAATTAAAACTCTCTTTTACTTGTACTTTTCTTCTTTCAAAATGATCAACCTGTTTATATTTCTTATGTGCAAACTTTGCTTGTCTATTCCTACTCTTCTTAAAGTCACAACTAAGCAAGGCCGAGAAATACACTAGTGGTTCTTGAGGGGTGCCTAACACCTTCCCCTCGAGATAATCTCAAGACCTTACCCAAACTCTAGTTTTCTTTCAAATTCTTCTTTGTTTCTCTAAAAGTGTCTTATTGCACTATAATCATTAGGTGGCGACTCTTCAAACTCCATAGCCCAAATTTCCCAAGAGGGGATAAAAGAGTCATTCTACCCATAATGTTGTAAACCCGATTTGTTTCCCTCTAGAGAAAAAGGGGGGCGTCAACAGCATGGCAGCTCTGTTGGGGATTTTTCTAGGCTTTTACCATTACTCGCTTTTGTGACTTTATTGCTTACTTAATCGCATTTATTTTTATATCCTTGATTATTTTATCACAATTACTAACTTGACTCTTCATGTCTTTTCTTTCCTTTAATTGCCTTCTTTATTGCTTTATTTCGATACAGTTGTAATTTCAAGCAAGCATTGTAATCATTTATCTTATGAATGTGAAAATACATGTAAAATGTTTCATTATTGCAATTGAATCTCTCAACATCATATTCCACTCGTGCCAAAACAAATCCTATAACAATGCTTATAATGAGTGGTTTCACCCTTCCAATATTATAAACCCCCTAAATATGGTAAAGGCATATTTGCGGTAAAACCAGTCAATTAAAGATATAGCCGACGGTTTCGCGCCTTTCCCTCTTGAGTTGTCCACTCAATGGTACCTTGTCTAGCACTTCAAAAGTACAAACCTTATTCCCTTGAAACTGTTCATGCATCATGGTCTTCCTAGCTAAGTCAGTTATGTTGACCGCATAATGACTCATTAAGACAGCCTAAGCCAAAGTCCATCGGGTTTCCTGAAATTCAAACGGACACCTTCACATTATGTGCATTTATTTGGAGAACTAAATGTTTTTTTCTAGTTATTGATTTAAATAGTCGAGTCCGGTTGGGTTAAGGACCTAACACATTGTTTTGCAGAAAATGAGGCACAAGGTCCCCAGATTCGGTATGGTATCCAACATCCACCCAAAGTTACTAAACTGGTGGGAAGATCTTCATGGCAGTGATCAAACCCTCGTCCGCAAGTGCTTAGGGAATTTTCCCTCACTTTTGGAAATCCAACCCATCAAGATCATTGAGGTTGCCACTTTGTTTTGGGATGGTGATCGATCAGTGTTCCAGTGTTCCATTTTGGGGACTTAGAAATGACCCCTTTGCTATAAGAGATAGGGGGCCTAGCTGGTATTCCTTAGGAGACTCCGGGTTTGCTTATGCTAGAAAATCGCAAAAGTAGAGGCTTTCTTAAGATGATGGGACTCAAGAAAAATCCCAACCTTTATTTCTTGAAGGACTCCTACATACCATTCGACTTCTTATACGAGAGATATGACCACAACAAATCCGATCGCACCTACATGGATGAATTTACCCTCATCTCTTTGGGACATATACGTAGAAAGGTGTTTGTGTTCATGTTTTGCTTCTTGGGCATGATAATTTTCCCCATGAAGACGGCTAGGATCCATACTAGACTAGCCATGGTGACCAAGACTTTAATGGAAGGAATCGACGGGCAGTCTTTCAGCATAGTACCTATGATCATCGCTGAAATCTATCGAGCCTTGGGAAAGTGTCTGCAAGGGGCTCCACATTTCAAGGGTTATAATCTTCTACTTCAAGTATGGCTCATAGAACACCTTCAGAAAGGCGACTATAGACAGGTAATCATAAGGAGGGATTGGGATGACCATATTGCTTTTCATCATCCAAAGCAAATGAACTTCATGCCCAACATGTTCGCTCAGCCAGAGGACGCCAGTGGATGGGTAGAGTTGTTCGAGAATCTAAAAGAAGAGCAAATTTAGTGGATGTTCAAGTGGTTCCCAACATGGGAGTTCATTATCCGTTCTCGAGACGCATCATTCCTCATAATCATTGGCCTGAGGGGAACTCATCCTTACGTCCCCCTCTGAGTCATGAGGCAAGCCAGAAGGAAAAAAATCATTCCCAGGATAGAGAAAATGAGTCCTTTTAGGGCTGACTTTCAAGATGATGATAGCCCGCACAGGTGTCACACTTAGCATATGTGGCACTGCAAGCTTGTTTTAGGGAAGGAATCTATTGAACCAGATAGGTATCATGCCGGGTGTGTGCTGCACTACACAGGTTGGTTGAAAGATGATCACATTGGTTTGGGTCGTCCAGGATTCGTCCATGGTCACAAGATTATTGATGAGAAAACTGAAGCGCAAGTCAAATACAATCAATTGTGCATGAGGATGTTAGAATGTGAGAATAAACATCGGGAAACACAGGAAGCCCACGAGAAGCTAATCAACGAGTGGAAGGATATGGCAGTCAATGCCAACAACCCTTTGGGGTATCAGGAGCGAGGTCTAGTGGAGTTAGAAGGGAAGTTCTTAAGAAGGATTGAAGACTGTCAGAATACTGAGGGAAGTGCAGACGGACATCTGGCTCGAGCCTATCTACTGTTTGGGATGCGCGAGTTGATGCAGCTGTACGAGGAAGGCAAGAATATCGAATCTGGGGAAGGTCTTTCTAGGACTAAGTAGTTAGGATTTTTACTCTTCTGCTTCCTTAAATGTAATAAGGTCACTGGCCATTAGTGACGTCTTTATCATTTTAGTTGTTTTAGACCCGTTTTGGTTTTATCAATAAAATGAGACATTTAGCATTATAAGTTCTCCAAATTTAATTTGTGCTAGGCCTACCTCGGGCACAATGAGGCACCCAAATTAGGAAGCGATTTATATTCCTGCACAATGTGTTTAAATATTGCAATATTATTTATCAGAATCTGCACTAACTTTTTTACCTTTTTTGTTTTTATTTTATTTTTATTCCCCTCCCCAAAGGTTAGTTCGTGCATTTTGGCACCATAAGCATACTCCACAAGATCCAAGGGTCCTCCACCTCCTCCTACTCCAAGTCCTACCAAAAATAGGAACAAAGGCAAAATGGGAGATACTAGCGCTAGAAAGGAACTTGAAGAAACTTCTCAGAATGCTGCAATCACCAAAGAAACTGCTGCTCATCTGGAGCAAACTTTGCTAAGATTTCGAGAGGAATTGGACCAAGTTCAAAACCTGGCAAGCCTGTCAATCACTCTTCCTGCTCCCTATGTTAACACCCAGAACCCCGCACCACCATAGAACATCCCACAACCTCCAATGCAACCGACTCATAACACTCCATTGCACATTCTTGAACCACAAAACACCAAAAAAGACCATAACACTCCAATATTTGTGGACACTATATGCCGCATTACAGTTAGCCAATCACCATTGCAGTTGAGTCAGATGACAAGAGCTCCCTCATTCAGAATTTGGCCGCTGAGATCAAGAAGTTGACTAGCCGGGTCCAAGGTTTCGAAGGTAACAAAGGTGTTGAAGGGTTGAATTACAAAGATCTCTGTGTTCTGCCAGATGATTAGCTCCCGGAGGGGTACAAACCTCCCAAGTTTGAACTATTCGATGGCACAGGTGACCCAGGGTCCACTTGAGAATGTATTGTGACAAGTTGGTAGGAGTCGAAAGAGATGATAAGATCCGCATGAAGCTGTTCATGAGGAGTTTGAAGGGTGATGCCTTTCCTGGTATATTTGCCAAGTTGCGAAGAAATGGACTAGTTGGGTGGACATGGTGTCTGACTTTACGGATCAGTGTAGGTTTGACAATGAGAATGCCCAGATGTGTTTGATATCCAGAATCTCAAGAAGAAGCCCACAGAGACCTTTCGTGAGTATGCTACTCGTTGGAGGTCAAAGGCTTATAAGGTCAGACCGGCCTTGGAGGAAGAACAAATGAACAGGTTCTTCGTCCTTGCTTAGGAGCCGCAGTACTACGAGAGGTGATGCTAAAGGGGCCAAAAGTTCTCCGACATCATCAAGTTGGGAGAAAGGATCAAAGAAGGCATAAAAAATGGTATGGTCACTAACCTCGAGGCATTGCAAGCCACCAACAAGGCTTTACAGTCTGGTGGCTCGTCAAAGAAAAAGGACGTGAATTCTGTAATGGCTGCACAAAGGAACAACTCCCCTATGAAGTATCAAGCCTATCCCTAAGCTCCACTCACATATCAACCTATCCTAAATTACCAAGCACCATCACACACTTACCAAATTCCACCACATGATTACCAATCACCTACGTATCAACCCACTTACCCCAAATATTCTAACCCACACCCGTATACCAAGCATATAACTCCAACCTTCTTACTACCCATCACCTCCTACCTGCCAAAACTTCCCCTGACCTAGACCAAACTTCGATCGCAAACCTCCTAGACAATACATAGCCATAGCCGATCCAATTGACTCATTTATATGAAAAACTCAAGGCAGCTGGTTACGTTACCCGTATCCCAGCTGTAACTCCAGAAAACCCTTCCCAGTGGATCAACCCAAACAAGACTTGCGTATAATATTCCTAGATGAAAGGCCATACCATCGACGAGTGTCGCTCGTTGAAAGACAAGATTCAGAATCTGATTGACAACAAGATCATTATAGCAAAGGAGCCCACTCCTAATGTCTGCAACAATCCTCTGCTTGACCACAAAGGTGGAGGCATCCACATGAACGAGATCAAAGATTATTGGGACCCCAAAGGGTCAATCGGTTTGATAGCTGAAGGAGACGAGCCTAAGAAGCCAACAGTTACTCTCAATCCCATTGCTATCCAGATTTAGCCCTCTGAGGGCGATATGGTAAATGTGTCCGTGCCATTAGAGTTTGAAGCACCTTTTGTAAAGGCGCCAAAACCAATTGCGGTCGAGTTCGGGGTTCCAAAGGCGCCTACACCATTTGAAGTTACTGTGTCATCTCCCAATGCACCAATTCCAGTCTCCATGACAGGCGAAACCCCGTTCAAGACAAATGATATACCTTGGGATTACACCGCTGAGGCTAGAAGGAAAGGAAAGGCGTATACTAGGGAAGAAATTTCCGCACAGGGCATGACCAGGACAGGCAGGGTATATACCTCGGAACATTCTGCCGAGTCTAGCAACCAGGCCTCCGAGCGGGCTATTGAAACTAGACCCGATGATCTTTGTAGGAAGGTACATGCCAAAGAGTACTCAGTAGTCGAGCAACTGAACAAAACGCCAGCACAAATTTCTATTCTGGCTCTTCTATTATTCTCTGAGGCACATAAAAACGCCTTAATGAAAATATTGAGTGAAGCTTATGTTCCCAGCAACATAACAGGAGGCGAAATAGCAAACATGGTGGGGAAGGTACTGTAAAGCCATAAGATCACCTTCCACGAAGATTAATTACCCCCATAAGGTCTTGGTCACAATAAATCATTACAAATCACTCCGCAATTCGAGGATCACTTATCACCAGGATTCTAGTCGATAGGGGATCCAGCCTCAACATTTGTCCGTTGTTAAGTCTCAGGACATTGGGTAAAGGATTGCACGAGATCAAAGACGGGGCTATCAGTGTCAAAGATTTTGATGGATCTCAGAGGTCCACCATTGGAAAAATTAGCTTATGCCTGCAGATGGGGCCCACCTAGTTCGATGTCTAGTTCCAAGTCATTGACGTACCAGCATCCTACAATTTGTTGCTAGGACGACCCTGGATCCACGCCGCTGGGGCTGTGGCATCAACTTTGCATCAGGCTGTAAAGTTTGAATGGAATTATCAGGAAGTAATCATCCATGGCGATGGTAGCAACCCCATATATCGTCGCTAGGCAATCCCATTGATCAGAGGTATAAGGAAAATTGGTGAAAAAACATACCATCGAGTCAACGCCATAGACAAAGACAAATGGTGGGATAACAAAATTGAGAGCATCCTGATATGAAGTGGATACGAGCCCGGAAAGGGGCTTGGCAAGAATCTTCAAGGTATCACCAAGCCTATTCAGTTGAATAAGCATGGAACTACTTTTGGCCTGGGTTATAAATACACTTGGGAAGAGTTCAACGACTGGTCACCACCATGGCGCGATTCCTACTCGCCGCTGGAGCACCCTCTACCTCAGATGTCATATATGGATCAGAGGAAGATGAGACACTGGCAGCAATGAAGAACCTGTTTCTAGAGGATGATATGGATTGCTTGTTATCTTCGAGGAGGGAGGGGAGTAAGGTCCTTCCATTCAAGGTGTGAACTGAGGAGAAAACCTCACCAATTGGTCAATCAGGACCACCAGTGCAAGGAGAGCTTCGGGGTAGGAAGTCTAAATGACGCATATGCATCGCACTTTACTTTTAGTTGATTTTATTTTTTCGCATTGTTACTTTTGAAAAGAGCTCCGATGTTTCAGACAATTATGAATTTAATCAAAAGTATTTTCCAAGTTAATCGTTTCGCTCTTATTTATTTTCTCTACCATTTACTTTATTTTACACAACATTACTATTACATATATTGATGATGAACCAACGACCGTAACTTGCAATGAGACAGTGCGACAAACGAACATAGATTCAGAAGAGGACGAAATCCCAGAAGAGGTTGTCAAGGAAGTCAAGAATTTAGAGAATAGGCCTAAGTCTAACTTAGATGAAACTGAGGTCATTAATTTGGGAGACGCATAAAATGTCAAGGAAACACGTATCGGCGTACATTTATCACCATCAGAAAAGGAAGAATACACAAAGTGTTTGAATGAATATGAGGATATATTCACTTGGTCATATGATGATATGACCGGTCTCATCACATCCATTGTGGCTCACAAGCTGTCGTCAGATCCGACATGCCCGCCGGTCAAACAGGAACTCAAAAAGTTCAAACCAGGCATGCGTTTGAAAATCAAAGAAGAAGTCACCAAGCAAGTCAACGCTAGGGTTCTCAGAGTAGTGGACTATCCAACATGGTTAGCCAAGTTGTACCGGTACCAAAAAAGGATGGGAAGGTTAGAGTCTGTGTCGACTACCGAGATTTCAACCGGGCCAGTCCTAAGGACGATTTCCCTTTGCCAAATATATACATACTGATTGATTACTGCACCCAACATGAGCTCAAGTTATTCGTTGATTGTTTTGCTGGATACCACCAGATATAGATGGATGAAGAAGATGCAGAGAAAACGGCATTCATCACACCATGGGGAATGTACTGTTACAGAATGATGTCGTTCGGTTTATAGAATGCTTGTGCTCCTACATGAGAGCCATGACCAAAATATTTCATGATATGATAAATAAAGAGATCGAGGTGTATGTGGACGACGTCATCATTAAATCCAGGAATGCTGCAGATCACATAGGAGATTTGAGAAAATTCTTCAATAGACTGAGGAGATACAACTCGAAACTGAATCCCGCAAAGTGTGCATTCGGGGTCCCAGCCAGAAAGTTATTGGGTTTCATTGTGAGTCGCCATGGAATAGAATTGGACCCGTCAAAGGGCAAAGTCATTCAAGAGTTGCCACCGCCAAAGAACAAGAAAGATGTGATGAATTTTTTAGGAAGACTCAACTATATCAGTCGATTCATAGCCCAGTCCACTATCATTTGTGAACCCATCTTCTAGATGCTAAAGTAGGATGCCGCCACTAAATGGACTGATGATTGTCAAAATGCTTTCGATGGAATCAAGGAATACTTGTCGACACCTCCAGTACCGGTTCCCCCCCCAGCCAGGGAGACCTCTATTGCTTTATCTTGCAGTGTTGGATGGGGCATTTGGTTGGTTTTTGGGACAACATGATGAAACAGGAAGAAAGGAGCAAGCCATCTACTACCTCAACAAGAAGTTTACCCCGTACGAGGCTCGGTATTCCTTATTAAAGTGCATTTTTTGCGCTCTAACCTGGGTTGCTCAAAAATTGAGGCACTATTTCTGAGCTTACACCACTTATCTCATATCCAGGATGGATCCATTGAAGAATATCTTTCAGAAGCCCATGCCTACCGCTAAGCTCGCCAAGTGGCAAATACTGTTAAGTGAATTTGACATCATTTATGTCACCAAGAAGGCAGTCAAAGGACAAGCCTTGGCATATCACCTCGTCGAGAATCCTGCTGGAGGAGAATATGAACCTCTGAAGACGTATTTTCCTGATGAAGAGGTAGCCTTCATAGGAGAAGACATTGTAGAATCCTATGACGGTTGGAGGATGTTTTTCGACGGAGTTACAAATTTCAAGGGAGTTGGTATAGGAGCGGTCTTGGTATTAGAAACCGGTCAGCATTACCCAGTATCTGTGAAGCTCAAATTCCCATGCACCAACAACATGGCCAAGTACAAAGCCTGCATCTTAGGGCTCAAGCTGGCAATTGACATGAACATTTAAGAACTATTAGTAATTGGAGATTTGGACCTACTCATACATCAGGTTTGATAAGAACGAGCAACCAAGAATTCCAAATTAATCCACTATCTGCATCACATACAGGAGTTGAGGAAAAAATTCAGAAAAATAGAATTCCAGCATGTTCCCGGAATACATAATGAGTTCGCTGATGCCTTAGCCACTTTATTGTCTATGATCCAGCATCCTGATAAAAGCTTTATTAACCCCATCCAGGTCAAGATTCACGACCAGCCATCTGATTGTGCTCGCATTGAGGAAGAAGCCGACGGGAAATCTTGGCTCCACGATGTCAAAGAATATCTGACAACAGGAGAGTACCCAGAGCTTGCCAATGCTACTCAGAAACGAACACTTCGGAGATTGTCCAACAAATTCTTTCACGGCGGAGGAATCCTGTATAGGAGGACTCCTGATTTGGGATTATTGAGATGTGTCGAAGCAAGAGAAGCAACCAGACTATTGGAGGAAGTGCATGCAGGGACCTGCGAACCGCATATGAATGGTTTTGTTTTGGCAAAGAAGATACTCTGAGCAAGGTATTTTTGGATAATTATAGAAACGGTATGAATCCAGTATGGCCGGAAGTGCCACCATTGTCAAATACATGCAGATATGATAAAGGTACCTCCAAACGAGCTTACTACAACAAGCTCACCATGGTCATTCGCCGCTTGGGCAATGGATGTCATTGGACCAATCGAACCAGCTGTGTCAAATGGGCACAGGTTCATCGTAGTGGAAATTGATTACTTTACCAAATGGGTTGAAGCAGCATCATACAAGGCAGTCACCAATAAAGTAGTAGAAGATTTCATCCGAGATCGTGTGGTTTGTCGGTTCAGGGTTCCTGAATCAATCATCACCGATAATGGTTCTAATCTCAACAACGACCTTATGAAGGCAATATGCGAAACATTCAAGAATAAGCACAAGAACTCTACGGCTTACAGACCCCAAATGAATGGAGCTGTAGAAGCGGCCAATAAGAACATCAAGAAGATAATAAGGGAGATAATCGAAAAGTATAAACAGTGGCATAAAAAGTTTCCATTCTCCTTACTGGGTTATCGTACCACGATTCGCACATCAACCGGGGCCACTCCCTAAATGTTGGTTTATGGTACAGAGGCGGTCATCCCCGCCGAGGTAGAAATTCCTTTCTTAAGGGTCATACAAGAAGTAGAATTAGATGATGCAGAATGGGTCAAGAGTCGCTACGAGCAGTTAGCCCTCATAGATGGAAAAAGAATGAGTGTTGTCTGTCATGGTCAATTATATTAGAACAGAATGTCCAGAGCCTTTAACAAGAGAGTCAAGCAAAGGAAGTTCGGGCCGGGGCAGTTAGTATTGAAGAAGATATTTCCGCATCAAGAGGAAGCCAAAGGGAAATTCTCTCCTAATTGGCAGGGTCTGTACATGGTTCATCGGGTTCTGACTAGAGGATCCATTATTCTCACAGAGATGGACGGAGAAGTCCGGCCGAAGCTTATCAACGCATACGCAGTGAAAAGATACTACATTTGATCATATTCTTTTCCTCTTATGATGTAATATGAACTACGCCTGACCTGATTCCCATTTAAGAGGGGATACGTGGGCGGCCCTATGGGTTTGGTCACATACTAATGAAATTCCATCTTTCCCCCCAGCAATTGGAACTGGGGCAGAATTTTGAGGAGGACCCTCAAAATTTTGAAGTAAGTTTTTCAGTCTTTTCATCAGCACCAACACAATAAACTGGGGTAGAATTTTGAGGAGGACCCTCAAAATTCTAGGATTGTTCCTCGTTCAGTCATCCAGCACTGCTGTCAGCAGCGCCAACCCGATAAACTACGGTAGAATATTTAGGAGGACCCTCAAAATTCCGGAGCAAGCAAGGTCATCGCGTCTTGAACCATGTTGTAGTCGTTGGTTCATCTAAAATAAAATCATTTTTTCATATATATATATATATATATATATATATATATATATATATGTGTGTGTGTGTGTGTGTGTACTTGCATTAACTAAGCCATGCATAAACATCATTTGCATTACCGTCGTTTAGCAACGCTACCCCCATGATACACGATGCCAAGAGCTGGAGGATACGAACTAACCTCCCCATGCAGAATTCATGATTTTACTTTGGATGTAGGAATTCAGGTTACGGATCAAAGAACATTCACTCTTAAGGATCGAAACCCTCATAGGGTCACTATCCGCACTCCCCAATAGTCCTAATCTCGCAAACCGTCTATTAGCTAAGGAAAACTTACTACTGTTCATTCATTTACATTTTTGCATTTCATAAGGCTATTCTCTGCCTTCCGAGGTTAAACTCTACTACCGTATTGCATAAGGCTATTATATGCCTTTCGAGACTAAGCTCTCCGTCTACATTTTTTGCATAGGGCTATTCTCTGCCTTCTGAGGTTAATCTCTACCTCCATATTGCATAAGGATACTATCTGCCTTTCGAGACTAAGCTCTGTATCTATCTGCATTTTTTCATAAGGCTATTCTCTGCCTTTCGAGATTAAGCTCTACCTCCATATTGCATAAGGCTACTATCTGCCTTTCGAGACTATGCCCTGTACCCATCTGCATTTTTTTTTTGCATAAGGCTATCTTCTATCTTCCGAGGTTAAGCTCTACCTCAATATTGCATAAGGCTACTATCTGCCTTTCGAGACTAAGCTCTGTCTCCATCTGCATTTTTTGCATAAGGATATTCTCTGCCTTCCGAGGTAAAGCTCTACCTCCCTATTGCATAAGACTACTATCTGCCTTTCGAGACTAAGCTCTGTCTCCATCCGCACTGTGATGACCCAACCCCTCATCTTATGTGTTAATGCTTTATTTCCCCCCTTATTGTGTTGCTTCATGTTTCAATATCAGTATTAGAGTCGATCGGGTGTAATTGAATTGGTTTTGGTTGAAAAGAATGCACATGGCCTCTTAGAAGGAAGCTTGTTTTGGAAAAGTCAACTGAAAGTTAACTTGTGGGTTAGAAGGCTCGGATTTTATTTTTGGTGATTTAGTTAGCTTTGGGAGATAATTTGTGACTTAGGGGAGCAATCAAAATTGAATTTGGAGGTCCGGTATAGAATTAGGCCTGAATTGGCGAAGTTTGAATTTTGGCGGATTCCGGTTGATAGGTGAGATTTTAATTCGAGGTTCGGAATGGAATTATGAGAGTTTCAGTAGCTTCGTTAGGTTATTTTGGATATGTACAAAAATTTTCAGGTCATTCGGACGTCGTTTGGTCGAGTTTTTGACCGAATATGAGTTTAGGAAGTTTTAAGAAAATTTAGACTTGAATACGTGATAATTTGATGATTCTTGTGTTGTTGTATGTGTTTTTATGATTGGATCAAGTTTTTATGATGTATTTGAGCAGGTTGGTATTTTTGGTTTAGGTTCTGGGGGCCTCAGGTTGAGTTCGGGTGATCAAACGGACTAATTTCCACGTTTGAAGATAGCAGATTTTCCGAAAAGATTGCAGAGCAAATTCCATCTACGCATTCGTGTGAGGAAGGATGCGAAAACGTAGAGTTATCTGGAGAGATCTTGAAATTTGGACGCTGCGTTCGCAATAGCTGGTTTGAGTTCGCGTATAATAGGTTTTTTGTGAATCGCGATCGCGGGGAGGCATACATGTTTGCATAAGAGGATATGCGGACCCATTCCTTTGTTCATCGCGATCGTGGCATGAGGAGTGCGATCACACTGGTCTGGAAAGAGAAGATACACGATCGCAGAGGGCTGGTCGCATTCGCGTAGGTCATTCTAGTGGTCTGGAGATTTTGTGCATTGCGATCGCAATGCCTGGGGCTGCGACCGCATAGAGTAAATTGGCACCTGGGTAGAATGTTTTTAAACCATTTCATCCGCGACTTGGGTTCATTTTTCCACCATTGTTGCACCACCTTGAGAGCTTATTGGTAGATTTTAAAGGGGGTTTCGACGGGGAGTGATTGGAGGTAAGTCGCGTGGTCTAGAAACATCATTTAATCGAAGAATCATCCATTAATTCTCTGAATTTGGGTATAAAATTGAAGAAACTAGGGCTTGAGTTTTTTATATTTCAAATTGGGATTTGATATGTCATTTGAGCTCGGATTTGAAGTTCTTGGTATGTATGAACTCGTGGCGAGACGAGGATTCCGAAAATGTAAGTTTTGTAATTTTTCGAGAAGCGGGCTCGGGGCTCGGATTTTGCTAATTTCGAGGTTCTTGCTATATTCCGATTGTTTTTGATTGGGTGTTGTCCCATTAGCATATTATGATAAATTATACTAATTTTGGATAGATTTGACACTCGTGGAGGCCAATTTGAGGGGCAAAGGCGTCGCGAGCTTGAGATTTCACCAGTTCGAGGTGAGTAATACTTGTGTATAATATCTTGAGGGTTTGAAACCTCGGATTTGCACATCCTAGTGCTGTATTGTGGTGACACGCTGGACCTGAGCGTGGGGTATAGCACCGTTGGGGATCGTGACTTGGTCCATCCTAGTTGTTGGGTTTACCGTGTATCCGCAATTGTATTGTTGTTATCATTATGACTTGGGCTTATTGCCATACTTGGGGCTTATTGCCGATTATTTGAACTCAGTCCATGTGATTTACACTGTTTCATGAACTAATGTATATTTTTTTTAAACTTGGAGTTTTAACTGACATTTGAAGTATTTTTTTAAGCTGAGTATTATTGTTTTACGGATGCCTGAGGGGCTTTTAACTATTTTTGACTGATTGAGGCTGAGGGCCATATGTGAGGGCATAGAGATGATGTAAGGAGGCTTTCAGGCCTCGAGTTTTATGTGTACATGTGCATATATATATGCATGGATCGGACTGCACATTGTAGTAGCATATTGCATAGATCGGGTTGCACGCCGCAACGGCGTGATATTGATATTGCACTTGGGCTGTAGGAGCCCCTCCGGAGTCTGAACCCCCACAGTGAGCGCAGTTACCCAAATGGATCGGACTACGCGCCTTAGCGGTCATATGCATTGCATTGTATTGCATTCATGCATTTACTCCTGCTTGTACTACGTGGCATGACATTTAACAATCATATATCATTAGGCATACATATTGTTACTTGCCTTGTTGACCAGATACCCTGGTGTTATATGTTAAGGAGTGCTGAGCCCGAGAGGCTGATGTTGTATGTTGTGAGTTGGGAGTGATCCCGCGGGGCTGATACTGTACTGAGAGGTTGATGCTGAGCTCGAGGGACAGGTTTCTGATTACTTCCTACTTGTTGAAATTACCTTTGCAACTGTTGAAAAAGCATATTTTCAAAAGAGATTTTGAACTGAACTTGAGATTTTCTAAAGGGATTTTTCACAGTATTTCTATTTTTCTAAAAAAAGGGGTTGTACTGCCTTTTATAGCAGTTTGGTGTGCTCATACGTATTTTCTTATCGCTCAGATATTATTCTCTCTTATTACCACTGAGTTGGAAGTACTCACTCACCTCGCTTGTACTTGCAGGTACTGATTATCCGGTAGCGGGTTAGTAGCGGATTGAAGGTATTGCTATCATAGCTAAGCAGGGTGACCGCCGGCGTTCGCGGCACCGAGATTCTTCTTCTTCTTTATTCCCAGATTTTACTCTATGTAGTATCAATTTTTTTAAATTTTAATAAAGTCACTCCTAGATGCTCGTGACTTGTGATATCCCGATTGGGATGTATTGGGTTGTTTTTGTTTTGATTAATATCATTAATTCAGATTTGAACTGTTATATAACTGATTAACTGATTTAAGTGGTGTTCTGTAACGATTTGGCTGGCCTTATCTTCATGAGAGGTTCCTACGATCGGGTTAGGGGATTGGGTCGTTACAAGTTGGTATCAGACCTAGGTTACTAGGTCTCACGAGTCATGAGCAGAGTTAGTAGAGTTAGTAGAGTCTCGCAGATCGGTACGGAGACGTATGTATTTATCCTCGAGAGGCTGCATAACCTTTAGGAAAACTTCCCATTCTTGGAATTCTTGTCGTGCGTACTTGATTCAGTTTGAGATAACTCTTGAAAATTCATTCCACATGTCTGTATGCGCACGTGAGCGCTTAGTAGATATGTGCCTTGATGGCTTGTGATTTCCCGATCGAGGGGTGAGAGGTAATCTCCGTGAGTTCATGTTGGGCTAGTCTGGAGGACTTGAGGCCGGATATTTGCCTATGGCATGAGCACCAAAGTTGCTGATTGTGTGAGCAAGTGTTTTGAACTTATATGTTCAATGTTGTTCTTATTAGCCAAGATGGCGGCTGGATATCCAGGTGATGAGTATGTTAGTACTGCGAGGTGTATCCATATCATTTTGGTAGTGACGAAGAAGTCTGATGGATAATAGATGAGTTGTTTAGTGTTTGTTTCCTATTGCGGTCTATTGTGTAGCTGAGGCATGTGCGCTTGAAGAATCTTTACGTATTCCCTAGCTGGAAGTGAGGTGCAATACATGTGGCGGTATGAGTACGGACTTAGAAAGACTAAATGGTTGTGTATTAAGTATATGATGGTGGAAGGTATGAGGCATATTGAAATGGGGCGAAGCAGTTGGGTTATCTCCTGCGGAGGGTTTTGTGCGATATGATCCTTACGTGTATGTTAAAATATCTCATGTGTAATTGAAGGGTATTTGTTGTATTTTGAAGAATTGGAATGCTTAAGAAAGTGGAATCAGTTGATGTGGAAATGAATGCGAGGTTTGCAGAGAATGTCAGTGCTAGTTTATCTGTGTATTCACAAAACTTGTAAATGAGTTGGGTTTGATCTCATTGTGGAATCAGTAGAGTAAAAGTGTTATGAGTTGTTAAGAGTGCCTTAATATATGGCTTCGAAAAAAGTTGGGGAGGTTGCCGTTGGTCAGCTGATTGCATGGTTATATGCTATGTTGGTTCCGTTATGAGGTATGATGGATGATCAGTTCTGGTTATAAAAATTGAGCCGAGGATGGCACGTGTGAAGGAAAATTTCTACAAAGGTTATATGGTGCTTTCGTAAATGTGAGGAAATACTAGGATGTTTGAGCCGTTGTTGATAAAGAATGTTCAATGTATAGAGAAGAAAGATGGTTGTTGTATCCGCATGAAATCATATTCCGCGGTGTCTGAGTACTAATAAGTCATAAGTGGTTCCGTTTATTTGGGGCAGGTGAATTACAGTTGAATAAGAGTGAATGACTCTAGAGAATGGTTTTACTATGTTCAAGATTTTGCATGTAACAATCAGGTGTCTTACGTTTGTGTATGTGGCTAGAGACTGTGTTTTCATTATAAAAGATCAAGAGTTGTGGTATTTTATGTTAATCATGGGATTCTATGTATCCGTATTTGGAAGGTAACGGTAACGAATTCAGATTCGCAGGAAGTTCTTCAAGGTAAAGCATTATGGAATATTGTATTTCTGGGAAGTGTTCGAGCGGGTATTTAGTGGCCTATGGGTCTTAGATATTGTGGTCTTATGTGGGAGTATCGTGTGGTAATCTGAATTGAGGTATTGTGGTGCTACAGTGGGGAAGAATATCAAATTAATGATGAATCAGAAAGGAAATTAGATAAATGGGATGGCTTGATAATAAACCGAATCGGTATGGTACGGGTATGGTTAATTATTGTATGTGTTCGAGGTAATGAGCCTTACAAGTATTGTGCAACAAAGCTTTTAAGTGCTGGCAGTTTGCTTAACTTGGTTTGGGTAGAAGGATCCAGTCCTGGCAGTTTAGCTTGTGCAATAGAATTGGGAGAAATAGCTCTTGATGTGTTTTACCGTGGTTTGAAAATGAGCATATATGGGATCATGAAAGTTCTTGACTAGTTGAGTGTGTCAATGTCTGCAGCACATGAGAGAGATAGAAGTCCTCATGTTTTCCTAGTGTGGTATGGTCTACGTGTTATGATATGGAGAATTGAGATTTGCATGTTCAAGATTTTGGTTCAGTTCATAATGGGAAACCATTAAATTCTTGAGCAGCACAGACAACTACGAGTGAGTAAAGAATCGATCTTCAGATGATTAAGGTGATGTAAATTGATGATACGTTAGTAGTATTGCGACATTTTCCTGTTGGATCGACTGCGGATATTTGAGTTTGTTGATGGCACATGAAATTTTGAATATCTTTTGTGGTATGATGGATACTTGATGTGTGTTATGTATTCGTACGGTGGAGTGTGGGATCAGGCATAGTGATTCATGTGTTATATGTGTTGGGGACTAGAAGTTCTCGTGATCCGACTATGCGGTGGTTGGGGGTCGCGTGTTTCGACATCGTCTAGCAGTTGTTGGAAATTGGAGGTCCGAGTGGATCTTTCTTTGTGTGGCATGTTAAATTTGGGTTATGATATTTGATGGCAGACTGGTTGTTCCAGGGTCAAATTGTCTAGACTAATGTGTTATGGGCTATGTCAGAAAATGCCACAGGCTGTGTGGCAAGGTACATCGGATTATGTTCTAGCAGGGTAGCTTGTATTTCAGAGACCAGCGGACGGGTGGCAAGCATTGCTTATTGAATAGGCCTTCGTGGTGGATGTCAGTGCAGAGGTTTCTACCATTGATTCAGTTCCGGTATTGAGGGAATTTTCAGATGCGTTTCTTGAAACCGGGCTTGAGGCTATATGTGTTTATTGTAATGAGCAAATTTGACTCGATGTGCATCTCCATATATGTGCGGATCGGGTGGCACACCGCCACAGGTATGGTATCTTGATCGGGTGGCACGCCGCCATGGGTATGGTATCTAGATCGGGTGGCACACCGCCACGGGTATGTTATCTGGAGCGGGTTGCACGCCGCAACAGTGTGATGTTGAGAATAGTTTTCCACATGCTACTTTGTATGCCGTACTTCCTGGTTTCTGAGGAAAGTCCGTATTAGTGTTGCTCGGCGAATAGCGCATCGGTTGTGTCCTTTTAGGATTGGTGTATAATACTTGCTTCACCGTGGGTGTGGTGGATTTCTTGGTTTCAGACCTTAATCTGTACCTGGCTGTCTGTGCTAAGCATGGTGACTTGAGGTGCTTCATGGGTAATAGTGTTTGGATAGGATCACGCGTTGTGGCAAGGCCACGTGAAGTTATGACATTTCGAGGAGAATTTAGGTACTCTATTTCTATGATGTGAGACGGGATCTCAGTTGTGTTGTAATAGTTCTGTTGAGCTTGAGGTACAACTTTTTCGTTGAGTCATTATCGTGATTTGAATATGTTCATACTGCTTCTCATTGGTGCGTGTATTACATAAGTTGTGGCTTAGGCCTGTGTCGAGGTGTCATATCACCAGAAGGGTGGTTAGAGTCGAAGTGATCATTGGAGTCATTAATATGCATGAACCAATTTGATTTCAGCTTGTCAGAAAGATAATATCGAGGTTTGGCTCGAAAATTTGTTGTAGTATCCGTCAGAAAGGAAATGAACTCATGAAAGGGTGATCTGAGAGATGGGTTCGGTTTATCGCGTGTTTTAGTTGCCGTTGGCAGTATATGAAGGCATAGAAATGAGACTCTATCAAACAAGAGATTTTCTATCGATATTGGTTGTTGTGGGATATCATATGATTGCAGTCGAGGTTGCAGGTATGGATTATTACAGTTGATTCAGGTTTATTCTGAGAATAGATGTGGGGTTCTGATCTGGTGCATGATTTTGGGAAGTGCAATGTTGTTTATGGTTTAGATGGACCAAAAAATTCTGGCTATGTTGTGTTATCGGACCTATGTGAGATAGGGCGACGTGGGATCACCCCGAGTATATGCTTTGTAAGGTTATTCAGCTATTGGGTTGCTTCTAGTACAACTCTGGGTACGCTCGAGGACGAGCGTTTGTTTAAGTTGGGGAGGATGTGACGACCCGACCCGTCATCTTATGTGTTACTGCTCTGTTTCCCCTTATTGTGATGCTTCATGTTTCAATATCAGTATTAGAGTCGATCGGGTGTAATTGAATTGGTTTTGGTTGAAAATAAGGCACATGGCCTCTTAAAAGGAAGCTTGTTTTGGAAAAGTCAACCAAAAGTTGACTGTGAGTTAGAAGGCTCGAATGTGATTTACAATGATTCCGTTATCTTGGGGAGATGATTTTTGACTTAGGAGAGCGATCAGAATTGAATTTGGAGGTCCGGTGTAGAATTAGGCCTGAATTGGCGAAGTTTGAATTTTGGTGGATTCCGATTGATAGGTGAGATTTGGATCCTAGGAACAGAATGGAATTTCGAGAGTTACAATAGCTTTGTTAGGTGATTTTGGATATTTCCGCAAATTTTCAAGTCATTCGGACGTCATTTGGTCGGGTTTTTGATCGAATATGAGTTTTGGAAGTTTTAAGAAAATTTAGGCTTGATTCCGTGGTAATTTGATGATTCTTGTGTTGTTGTATGTGTTTTATGATTGGATCAAGTTTGTATGATATTTTAGAGTAGGTTGGTGTTTTTGGTTGAGGTCCCAGGAGCCTCGGGGTGAGTTCGAGTGATCAAACGGACTAATTTCCATGTTTGAAGATAACAGATTTTCAGAAAAGATTGCAGAAGAAATTCCTTCTACGCGTTCGCGTGAGGAAGGATGCGAAGGCATAGAGTTATCTGGAGAGGTCTTGATATTCGGTCATTGCATTTGCAACACCTGGTTTGCATTCGCGTATAAGGGGTTGTTTGTGAACCGCGATAGCGGGGAGGCATACGCGTTCGCATAAGAGGATTTGGGGACCCACCCTTTGTTCATCACGATCGCGGCATGAGGACTGCGATCGCACTGGTCTGGAAAGCGAAGCTACGTGATCACAGAGGTCTTGTCGCGTTCACGTAGGTCATTCTAGAGGTCTGGAGATTTTGTGCATTGTGATCGCAATGCCTGGGGCTGCGATCGCATAGAGTAAATTGGCACCTGGGCAGAATGTTTTTAAACCATTTCATTCGCAACTTGGGTTCATTTTTCCACCATTTTTGCACCACCTTGAGAGCTTGTTGATAGATTTTGAAGGGGGTTTCAACGCGAAGTGATTGGAGGTAAGTCTCGTGGTCTAGAAACATCATTTAATCGAAGAATCATCCATTAGTTCTCAGAATTTGGGTATAAATTGAAGAAACTAGGGCTTGAGTTTTTAATATTTCAAATTGGGATTTGATAGGCATTTGAGCTCGGATTTGGGAGTTCTTGGTATGTATGAACTTGTGGCGAGATGAGGATTCCGGAAACGCAAGTTCCGTAATTTCTCGAGAAGCGGGCTTGGGGCTCGGGTTTTGCTAATTTCGAGGTTCTTCCTATATTTCGATTGTTTTCGATTGGTTGTTGTCCCATTAGCATATTATGATAAATTTGAAACTTATTTTGGATAGATTTGACGCGCGTGGGGGCCAATGTTAGGGGCAAAGGCATCGCGAGCTTGAGATTTTACCAGTTCGAGGTGAGTAATACTTGGGTATGATATCCTGAGGGTTTGAAACCCCAAATTTGCATAACCTAGTGCTGTATTGTGGTGACTTGCACGCTGGACCGGAGCGTGGGATAGAGCACCGTTGGAGATCGTGACTTGGTCCGTCTCGGTTGTTGGTTTTATATTGTTGTTATCATTATGACTTGGGCTCATTGGCATACTTGGGGCTTATTGCCGATTATTTGAACTCAGTCCATGTGATTTACACTGTTTCATGAACTCAGCTATATTTTTTTCAAACTTGGAGTTTTAACTGACATTTGAAGTATTGTTTAAGCTGAGTATTATTGTTTTACGGATTCCTGGGGGGCTTTTGACTATTTTTGACTGATTGAGGCTGAGGGCCATATGTGAGGGCATAGAGATGATGTAAGGAGGCTTTCAGGCCTCGAGTGTTATGTGTACATGTGCATATACATGCATGGATTAGACTGCACGTTGTAGTAGCATATTGCATAGATCGGGTTGAACGCCGCAACGGTGTGATATTGATATTGCGCTTGGGCTATAGGAGCCCCTCCGGAGTCTGAACCCCAACAGTGAGCGCAATTACCCAAATGGATCGGACTACGCTCCTTAGCGGTCATATGCATTGCATTGTATTGCATTCATGCATTTACTCCTACTTGTACTACGTGGCATGACATTTAACACTCGTATATCATTAGCATGCATAATGTTACTTGCCTTGTTGACCAAATACCCTGGTGTTATATGATAAGGAGTGCTGAGCTCGAGAGGCTGATGTTGTATTTCGATTTTTCTCAAAAAAATGGGTTGTTCTGCCTTTTATAGTAGTTTAGTGTGCTCATACGTGTTTTCTTATCGCTTAGATATTATTGTCTCTTATTACCACTGAGTTAGATGTACTCACTTTACCCCCTGCACCTCGCGTGCAGTTGCAGGTACTGATCACCCGGTAGCGAGTTAGTAGCGGATTGAAGGTATTGCTATCGTAGCTAAGCAGGGTGACTGCCGGCGTTTGCGGCATCGAGATTCTTCTTCTTCTTGATTCCCACATTTTACTCTATGTAGTATAGATTTTTTTAAATTTTAATAAAGGCACTCCTAGATGCTTGTGACTTGTGACACCCCGATCGGGATGTATTGGGTTGATTTTGTTTTGATTAATATCATTAATTTAGATTCGAACTGCTATATAACTGATTAGCTGGTTTAAGTGGTGTTCTGCAATGGTTTGGCTGGCCTTGTCTTCCCGAGAGGTGCCATCACGACTGGGTTAGGGAATTGGGTCGTGACACGCACTTTGCATAAGGCTACTCTCTACCTTCTGAGGTTAAGCTCTACCTCCATATTGTATGAGGCTCCTATCTGCCTTCTGAGACTAAGCATTATCTCCGCCCTGCATGGCTGAAATATCGCCATCTTATCTTTCGATTGGCTGGAAAATCGCCACCTGCATTTTATATTCTCGTTCGGCTGAAATATCGCCACCTGCTTTTAAATTCTCGCTCTGGCTGAAAGATCGCCATCCTTTGCATTCATTTGGCTGAAAGATTGCCACCTTCTCATGGGTTGAATGATCGCCAACTCGTTGAAGGGCGTCATAGTTCGAAGGCACCATCTGCATAGCCCAAGAAAATCATTTCATGGCATGCGAGCCCTTACTTTTATGCTCTTCATAGCCCAGGACGTCATAGTCTGAGGACGTCATCCTAGCCTTCTGAAGACAAACATTCATGGTCCAACGGGAACTTGCATCACGTTTAAATTACACAATATATATGCACATCACCCATTTGCAGGTACTCCGGCTGGCTCGCGGGCGTCTCGGCAGGAGCGATCTCGCTCCAGTTCTTCGCAGCTTGTACGATTCCAAGCACCCTCTTAGATCTAACCATCGCATCCGTTTTTTTTGAATTTCCATCGGCATATTCCGTCAATGGTTCCTGAACTACATATGGCCTGATTCCTGTAAAACCAGGGATATGTAGGCAGCTCCGAAGCGAGAGCGCGGTCAAAATTCGTTCATAATCGTCGTCTCCGGTCAAAATTGGTCATCTTATCTTTACGTGACAACTCTTTCATCCTCCTCGGGTAAAAAAGGGGCAGCTATTGATACCCATTTTTTTTAAATATATTTTATACTCAAAATACTTTCAAAATAGCATGTATATGTATATGCATGCATCCTCAAAGGTTTTGGTACTTTTTCCACATTTTTTAAAAGATTTTTAAAACCAATTTATGGCGTATTTTGCACTATAAAATCCAATAATTATTTCCAAAACTTGTCATTTTTATGAATAATTTATTTTATTCTTACATTTACAAAAAATATAATTTTCATGATTTTTACATAATTTTACAAGTCCTTTTGGTATTTTAAACTAAAATTGCAATTTTAGCATATTTCTCGATTTAATAGCGTTTTTAAATCACAAAATCATCTCTAATATTTTTAAATTAGTACTTATGCATTGATTATTAACTCAATATTTTTAATTTGATTTTGAACATTATTTACTATTTTGATAATTGCAAAATGTGATAAATTGGCTATTTAAATTGTAGCCTCTTTACTTTCAATTATAGCCTAAATTAAACCCAAATCGCAGCCCAAATTAACCCCTCAATTACACTGTCCAATTTCAAAATTATCCTACCTAGACTTAATTAAATATATCTGACCCACGCACCTCTTAATCTCGATCGTTGATCATTTAGATCAACGGTCCACGTTAACCCCTTCCTTTTTTAATCCAACACACCCCTTACTCTAATCATTTTACAACAAAATAGCTGCCCTTGTATCCCCTCTTCTCTCAAAATGCTCTCAACCACCCTCTGAAACCCTAGCCCTCTCCGCCGGTCTCCGATCTTATTCTACCGGAAATCATGGCCTCTCAGACCCTGTGTAACCTATATCTACCCCCCACTCACCCTTATCATCCTTTTCATGAATATTCAAGATCTGACCTTGAGGACCCCGGCTCAGAAGCCTTCCGATTTAAGTTCTATGGCCATTTTCGGTGAGCCATAGCCCTGTGAGTCCATCTCCCACTGAGGGCCAGTCCGTTCCAGGCCTTTCCCATTTTCTAGGGTTTTCTTTGAAACCCTATGCCCTCAAGGTTTTCTTTGTTTCTCTCTAAGATCTACTTTAGATCTGTGCTATTTTCTAAGTTTCTGAAGTATTTTGCACACCTTTTTTGATTTTTGTTGTAAAAGTTGTTCCTCTTCTCAAAACTTAAAGTTTTGTGATTTGTACTTTTTCGACTGTGATTTCTTACATTACTTGGGTTTTGTTGTAATTCCTAAATGTTTCACTATGATTTCTACGTATTTTTCTTTATTGTAATTCCTCCTAGGGTTTCCGAGTAATTTCTATACTATATTTTCTTTACTTGGATTTCCATGAATTTTATTGCCTGATTTTCTATGCTTTCGTCATTACCTTTGATTTGTGGAAGAAACCCTAGATTTTGGAGTTTTCAAACTCTCTTGAGTACGAGTATTTTGTTTGTTGCCTGTTTGATTTCAAAACCCTAAATCTTCTAAGCTCGTCTTATGTTTCTAATTCTTGCTAAGCCTTGCAAGACCTTTTGATTTCATCCACGGCTATATTCTTCTACTTTGATTGCATGACTACTATGTTTATTTTAACCCTTGCATGATTAAGTTTACACTCTCTTTTATAGTCAAACCTTTTCCTCTCTAAACAACCCTAATTTTTGGGGATGAATTTCCATATGAATTTAGGTGATTCTCTCCTTGTTTGATTTGGACCTATTTTCTGACTTAATTCACTATTAAGTTCAAATCTTTAACTCCTTAATTTACTATGTGATTAATTGATCTTACTCATACCTTATTTACCTAAACCGAGTATTTTAAATTTCCTATGTATTTACCCTATATTACCCAATGTGTTCCTGATCTTCTTTCCTTAAATAAATTCCGCTATTTATTACTATGTTTCGACTCCTTAATTAAAGGAAGTCCTCTCCCCTGATAGATTCTGATTTGGTATTGAATTATATTTTTGCCTTACTTACCACCTGTTTTCAAACTACAAATACCCTACTCCTTCTCTTCAAGTTAAAAATAACTAGAGTTCATTACACATACACTCAAAGTTTCCCTCTCTTTTCTACTACTTGTGTTACTACTCTGTCTAGCCAGCTGAAAGTCAAGGCTAGACTTTGGGAATCTCTTACTGTCCTGCTTGTGTTTGCTTCTCTAGCTATTCTCTTAATTTGTCATTAGAAACTTGCAACTGGTAGGTCTCCACAATTTAAATATTATTCTCTAAAACTACGTGTTTACTTCTCCCTTCTACATGACCTCTCAACTACATGTTTTCTGGTACCAAATGACGATACCTTAGTCTGTCATGCCTCATGCTCCTGCATATTTAAGTTTTGTTATGCTTTTCTTGATGTTTATGTGATTGCTTTCATGTGATCACTTTCCCTTTAACCCCCTGTGTGTGAGTACTGCCCGTAGTTAAGGTAGCATCTCATTGCTATCCTTCACTTAAGATCAAGTTCTTTAGAACCTTCACGCAAATCAATCCCTTTCCCTTTAATCCCCTATATGTGAGTATGTTATAAGTTAAGGTAGCAGCTTGTTGCTATCCTTGACTTAGGATCAGGTTCTTTGAACCTTCACTCAAACCATTCCCATTACCTTAACCCCTGTTATGTGTTGAGCCTTGATTAGGGTCTGGTAGTGTCCTAATCACCACCCAGACCCCTGTCTGACTTCTGAAAGTCTGCTCTTTTATTTGCTTGAATTAAGTAAAGAATTAGGGGTGTTCCAGTCTTACCCATGAATGGGTATGACCATCCTTTGCTTTGGTTTCCTCTAATACCCTGACTTTACACTTATTCTTAGTTCTTTAAGTTCTCCCCCATATGGTAAGCTATACTTAGGGACCCTAGAGTTCCCTCTGAACTTGGATGCCTAAGAGCTGGTAATTCCACACATTGCACTACTCCATTCAATATTTAGGGTGTAACCATTGCCTGGGCTTCATGAAAGCCCTTGGAACTTTGAAACACTCTAAGAGAAGGCCTTAGAATATGGCATCTGGACCTGGTGAAACACGTGTTATTGGGTATTAAGATTGAATTAGGCTTCTCGGATCTAGCTTTAGGCCGTAATGTAATTTTGTTTACTTTCTTTTGGTTTTGTAACAAACTTAATAAAAGAATTTGAGGAATATTAGTTAAAAGGTGTGGGATGGGTTGACGTTTATTTGCATAAGTCAATGGGTAGAAATCATGCCTATATGACTTTAATATTGCAAATCGTTTAGAAATCATGCCTATAGAACTTTAATATTGCAAATCGTTTAGAAATCATACCTATAGAATTTTAATATTGCATACCATTTAGAAATCATGTCTATAGGACTTTGCATTGCAAGCACCATAGAAATCATGTCTATAGGAAGTGCATTAACGTTAGGCAAGTTGTAGGGCAATCAAATATTCACCCCTTCTAACAGTTCAATGGCAGTAATGAGTCTTTAAAATCAAGATATAGATATCATGCCTATAGGAGTTCAAACTCGCCTAATATGAGGGATTATCTGTTTAACGCTTTCAGCCGAAGTTTTCTCCAAACCTATTTGCTTTCGAAACCTGTCCAATTCTGTCTGTTTTTTTAACACTTCTATGGATCTTTAGTGTCCTTAAAATTTCAAATTTACATCTTTATTATGAGACTAACCCCTCGATTTTCTACAAAAATCTTTACTTTAATGCTTTTCGAAAAATGCCTCTTTACAACTTTACTTTACTTAAGCAGTTCGGCTAATTTGCAAGCCATCTTTGAACTTCTGCAATTTTCAATTTCCTATTTCCAAAACTCTTCTGTAGAGGTTCTTGTCTAAATTAGCACTTTTTGAATCACTGGTTTTAAAAAAATACCTTAAGTTCTGACAAACTGGATTCGGGTTGCCTAATGCGGACTTGTTATCCAACTCTATGTTTAAACTAGTCTGCCCACTATTGATTTTAGTTTTTAAGACCAAATCAGTACTTGCAAGTCATGCTAAACTAATTAGTGTTATGATCTACAGGGTTTTGTTTGAGCCTTTGAGTGCCTGATTTGTATACCACTATCTGTTATTTGTTTTGATTGACGCCTTAGTATTTTATCCTTTTAAACTCCATATATGCCCCCATCTCGTTCTCCCTTTAGGATAAGAAGTCCAAATACCCCGGGACTGATAAGTCAGGACGGGTACTAGCATGCAATAAGTAGACGAGACTAGTCGCGTTTAAATACCTTAACGGGGTGGGAAGGGTAGAATATGGAGATGAAGATGATGCGCTAATATCATAAGGCAACCCCTCTTTGGGAACATGTGCGAGATATTGCATAAAATGATCCATATTACAGTTAAACCTAGGACCCTCATTCTTTGCTTTTTCTTTATTAAAATATTTTCTTTAAATTAAAACTCTCTTTTACTTGTACTTTTCTTCTTTCAAAATGGTCAACCTGTTTATATTTCTTATGTGCAATCTTTTCTTGTCTATTCCTACTCTTCTTAAAGTCACAACTAAGCAAGGGTGAGAACCACACTAGTGGATCTTGAGGGGTGCCTAACACCTTTCCCTCGAGATAATCTCAAGCCCTTACCCAAACTATAGTTTTCTTTCAAATTCTTCTTCTTTTATCTAAAAGTGTCCTAATGCACTATAATCATTAGGTGGCGACTCTTCAAACTCCATTGCCCAAATTTCCCGAGAGAGGATAAAAGAGTCATTCCACCCATAATGTTGTAAACCTGATTTCTTTCCCTCGAGAGAAAAAGGGGGGTGTCGACAAAGATAAAACAAGCTTTTTGTATATTCTTGATAGTCAACTCTTTTACAAGATGCTCTTTTAAAGAAGTTTTGAACCCCCTTTTTTGTTTCCTTTCTTTTCCTCTTTATAAGGGATATCCTTAGAAAACCCTTTAAAAGAAAAAAGTTAGGGAATATTCTATTTAATATTCCCGCTCGCAACCCTAGGAACATTATAACTACTGCATTTGTTTGCTCTCTACTCGTCTCAGCACCGGTCTCACCTTTTGGGTGACTCTTTGCCACTGAACCACATTCGGTTTTGATCTCGACCTTATCTCATCCATATTCATTTGCTAAATCATATCTAATTTTGTTAGTCCCTACTCTTATTGAGGTCGTTATCTTACGGGTCCTCGATGAGTGAATTTTACCGGTATCTAATCACAAAGTATTCTGCAGTGGAAGATGGTCTAAATTGGCCGACTTCGTATCGATGAAAGATCGGCTCAAAGTTTGTGGTTGGCATGGATAACGTCATGACCACACACGTCACTATTACGCGTCTTCCCGATGCAGTGCGTCGTTTCCAGTGCCTCTGATGCTTTAATCTTAGCTTCGGTGACTATCTATTTGCATCGATCTTAGCATCATAATGCCATATAAATATGGGGAAGGAGATTAAAAAATTAGATTTTTCAAAATTTTCTACTCCTTTGGCACTTTTTCTTGTTCTTCTGCTTCTTCCATAACCCTTGCTTCTGATTTACCATTGCTTTTCAGTTCTAGCTTTCCCATTGATCAAACACTCTTCTGTTGATACCCTACTTTCAGTTTTACCATATGCACGTCCCTTGCAGAAATGACAAACTCTCCTCACTCTTCTGATACAGTTTTTGATGCCACCCCTTTATCGGTAGCTATGCCTACTGGTAATGGTGAGCCTACGGTTACGGAGGACGAAAGTGTTTCCACCGTGAAGGAGATAATTCCTCGAAACTCGTCGATCAAGAACGACTATTAAAAAGAGCATGTCCTCGCTCTAAGTAGGCATTATCAGCCATGGGGTTGAAGCAAATATCTGAATTGCGGTCTAAATTCTGCATTCCTTCTCACATGGATATTGTTCTGGCGGGGTATGATTCAATACAAGTTCACCGGCCTAGGTATTTTTCATTCTGTCAATATATGTTTTGGTGGGTTATTATCTTCCTCTTCCCCCACTCGCCGAGGAGTTCTGCCGCTTTTACGGCTTCTACCCGACAAATCTTTCCCTTGCCTATATAAAGCATTTTTATGTTGGCGAAGTTCGTCGAGTTGGCCTGTTGCGAAGTCTCCATTCTTCATCTGCTACATCTCTTCTCACCCAGTTTCTATAGGGGAAAACTGGTGCCTCTTTGTCATTGTGGGACTAAAATATTTATGACAGGGATAGATGATAAGGCAAACCACTGATTCTGGTACAATTACTTCTTTGTTAGGACTAAGCACATGGTAGCGGATCCAGTCGGGTTCCCCGAGCAGTGGAACTTCAACCATAATGGCTTTTTACTATTTATCATATATTTTTGAATCTTTTTGTTTTGTTTCTGACTCGCCCATCATTCTATTTTCAGTCGGTAAGCGTCAACCTCCCTTGGCTCCTAATATCAAGGACTGGGTGACTCGTATCTTGCCTCAAACCAGGGGATTCACGACTGGATGGCTTTTAAAAAGAAGTTTGGTCATATTCCTTTGACCAGGGAGTCTAATTTATATTTCGACGACCTTCGCTTTTGTTATAGCTTAATACTATCTCGTTGTCATTCTTGGTTAAACATGATTTTAGCTGTGCTAAGTCGTTGAAGCTTCCAAGAAGGGGACAGCTCCGATGCCCGCATTCCGACAGGAAGCCGCATCGGCTGGCATGCAATACATACTGGCTGAGTCTGCATGGGGAGGGGGTCAAACTCTAGATCCGCCGTCGGGTGATTTTTCCCCATGAGAAGTCATCACATCTGTTGAGTCCTCTGATCACCGCATCCTACATCTAGTTGACGAGTCATCTCATGAGAAGGGGGAGGCGGTACCTAGGAAACAACGGAGGGTGGAGATTTGAAGGTCTAATGTATCTGATATTGAGTCGGAAAGGCCTATTGATTTGGACGCGGAGGCGGCTCCCTTATTGAATATTGAGGCTTCTCACACGCTGAATATCATCACCGAGGAAAGACCGTCAACGATCGAGGTAACCTACTATAAGAGGGAACCTTCTTGGATAGTAGGGGTTGGCTCATCTTCAGCGGACGTAAAGGATGGAATCATCCTCGTCGAAGATGATTGGTCAGGTTTGGACATCGACCCTAAGGAAGTACGAGCTTTTGAGGAGAGGTTTACCCGAGTGGAGATAAGGACAAATCTGATCGGCACATAGTCATCCCTGTAGATTATGACCTCTTGGCCAACTCAGAACAGGAGATGCCACCATTCGCTCTCATGTACGCAGATTATGAGAATAAGATGTCGTAGATGCTGAAAGATATGGATATGTCGTTGGGTATATCTGGCATGGTCTTGCGAGCAAGTTTTCTTTTCCCGTGTTAGGTTAGTTTATTTCGTATGTGTAACTTGTTTCCACTTATCTCTTATCTTGTTTTTGCATGTCAGACCCTTATCATGAAAATTGAGCGTGATCGCTGTGAAGAGCGAAGGACGTCCATTTTCAAAAAGATGACATCTAAGTATAGAGAGTACCGTTCTAAGCACCGAATTCTAGTCAACTTACTCAAACATGGCGGCCAGTTTCAGTCACTCTGTGATGGGCTCAAGCATAAAGACAAGGAATAGAAGTCGAAGGATGAAGAGCCGAGGGAGAAAAAAAAGGAGCTTTTGCCATCAGCAGATGCACCGTACTTGAGGGAGCGTTAATGGCTAAGGAGGACGAGACTGAGGTGAGCAAGGGAGTGATGGTCGATAATGCTAACCTTAGGTGCATGTGGCATCTTTAAAGGTTGAACTCGAGTAGAGTGAGGCAGGGGCCGTCGACTTGAGGGATGAGTTGAGTGCCAAGGTCAAAGAGTTGGGTTGAGCTAAGAAAATTAGAATGTCCATTGTGGTAGAGGCGGAGGACCTATAAAGATCCCTCCATGTTTGCAGATCCGAGCGGGCTACTGAGGCAAAACTTTGGCGCTTAAGGAGGTGAGGTTTGAGGAGCAGATCGTGGGTTTAGAGGCGGAGTTGTCTTAGTTGAATGAGAAAATTGTCGCCTTGAGGGCCGAGAAGGCACAACAGTAGGCACAACCGTCTATATCTCATACTTTTGCTGATCCCGGTATGTCGCGGGAGATGTATGAAATGTGGGTCCATGTTGAGTCCAACCTTGAAATGTACAGGTCTCTAAAGGCAGCTGGGAAGATTTTCAAGGCGGAATTTGAGGATGTTCATGTCAATGCACGTGCAGCTCGTGATGCTTGTGGTTATGATCCTGATACACACGGTGGGGATGATGAAGATGCCTTAGATGGGATTGCCTCTGACCCTTAGTACGATGATGGACATGCTGATGATGTCGGCGATAGGGGAAATGACGTGGTGTGAAATCTTTTTTCTTGGAAGTGTTTTGTTGTTCTCTTTTTGTGGGGGTGCCTTTCCAGCCGTTTGTAAAAATGTATTGTAATGGAAAGATTGAAATGGAACAATTGTCTTTTATTATCTATTTCTGGCTCTCCTTTCTTCTCTTTTTTTGGTTGAACAAGGTCAATGCTTGGATTGAAAGATTGAAATGGACCGCAGCATTAAATCATTGTACTTGACTTTTGGTTTGGTTTGAATGAAGTGACTAATTCAGATGGAGCCGAGTGTAAGTTAACTCGAGCGAGGTTGATGTAGGCTAATTTAAACAAGGTCGAATGCCGATTAATTCGAACGAGGTACAATGTAGGCTAATTCGAAGGAGTTCGAATGCAGATTAATTCGAGCAAGGTCGAATACAGATCAATCCGAGCAAGGTTGAATGTTGATCAATTCGAGTAAGGTCGAATGTAGATCAAGTCGAGTGAGGTCGAATGAAGATCGACTTGAGCTAGGTCCAATGTAGATCAATTCGAGCAAGGTTGAATGCAGATCGATTCGAGCGAAGTCGAATGTAGATCAGTTCGAGCGAGGTCGAATGTAGATCAATTCGAGCAAGGTCAAATGTAGATCGATTCGAGTGAGGTCGAATGTAGATTGATTCGAGAGAACAAATTTAGATTGATTCGAGCGAGGTGGAATATAAGTTTTCTTTTCATTGGTGTGTTGTGTAAATTTTGTGGAGGTGTGGGAGAATGTCATTGATTTGTTAATTCATTGGAGAATATTACATTTCTTTTTGGTCTGTACATACATTTCAAGGAGTCCCAGTCTATCTAGTCTCTTCATCGCTCAACCTAGAGAAGTAGTTAATAGGTGGGGCGATGAACTTAATACTTAAACTCCGAGACACCCCCTTTGTCGCCTCATTAAATACCTCCCCGAGAAAATCCAGTTGGCAAAACTCGAGTGAGGGAAAAAGAGTACGACTTGTAGGACTTCCCTTTTCAGAAATTAAAGTATTTGAGATGGGCGACGTTCTAATTATTTGGTAGTAATTTTCCCTCTATTGTTTCTAGCTGGAATGATCCTTTGTTTGTTGTTGCCGTGATTTTGTATGGTCCGTCCCAATTGGTTCCCAGTTTGCTTTCCCGTGGGTTTTTTCTCGCTTGCGGTTTGGCTTTGAGTACATAGTCCCCTACCTTGAGTGGTCTGACTTTGATTTTCTGTTTTACTACCATTCTGCTTGTTGTTTTTAAGCTATCATTCTTACGTAGGCCATGTCTCTTCGCTCATTTATATTTTTGAGGTCTTGCTTTCTGCTTTCATTGTTACATGATCCGCTCTCGTTGGAGTACCTTAGACTTGGTTCTCCACTTCGACTGTTATCACTACATCAGTCCCATAGACTAGTGAATATGGCATTTCTCTTGTGATGGTTTTTGGCATGGTGCGGTATGCCCATAGAACTTCCAGTAGCAATTCTGGCCACAGTCCCTTAGCGTCCTCAAGCTTTTTATTCATAATGTTCAGTATTATTTTGTTGGAGGACTCCTCCTGACCGTTGCCTGGGGGTGATATGTCTTGGAGAATATTTTCTTGATGTGACATTTCTCGAAGAATTCGACGGTCTTTTTCCGGTGAAGTAGGGTCCGTCGTCACTACTGATTTCTTTGGGGATACTGAAGTGGCATATGATGTTTCTCCATATGAATGTGATAACTTCCTGTTCATGTATTTGGGTGAATGCACCTGCTTCTACCCACTTGGATTACTATTTAGTTAATACCAAAAGAAATCGTATATTACCTCCTCCTGCTGGGAGGGGTCCGACTATGTCCATCCCCTATTTGATGAACGGCCAAGGCAATATGACTGAGTGAAGGTGTTCGCCCGCCTGGTGGATCGTTGGAGCATATTTTTGGCATTGTTTGCACTTTCTAATGAAGTCGGGGGCTTCCTTTTTCATGGTGGGCCAGTAGTAGCCTATCTATATAAGGCATCTAACGAGGGCTCGATTACCAGTATGGGCTCTAAAGTAGCCTTCGTGCACTTCTTTGAGGACATACCTAGTTTGATTTAGTCCTATGCATTTCACCAAGGGACAACCAAATGTTCTTTTGTATAAGTCATGGTTGATGACGGTATATTTGTCCTCCTGCATTTGAAGCTTCTTGGCTTCTTTTTTGTCGGGTGGGAGCAATCCGTCTTGCAAATATGACATAATACGATTTCATATGTCCCAGTTTAAGTTTATAGTGCGTACCTCGATTTGGTCTATTAATGAACGGATGAGAGTGACTAGGTTTTCTTTTCTGTCTATGTTCTTGGTGGCTGTTGCTAATTTGGCGAGGCCATCTGCTTTAATGTTTTGTGTCCGGGGTATTTGGTTGAGTTGGCACTCGTCGAACTCGGCCAGTAGCTTATGAATTTCTGCCTGGTATTTTTGTTGCTTTTGTTTTTTGATTTGGAAAGTCCCTATGACTTGGTTGAAAATGAGTTGCGAGTCACATTAGAGGATCTCGCTGTGCACCATACTTGAGAGCTAGTTTTAGTCCTACAATTACGGCCTCATGCTTGGCCTCTTTTTTAGTCATGTTGGGATACTGTATGGACTGGCGAATGACTTTAACTATTGGGACCTCGAGCACGAGTCCCAGTCCAGATCCTGACGCGTTGAAGTCGGCGACAAAGTCGGCAAGTATTTTGGTGCTAAAGTCAGGTACAATGTCCGCAAGTACTTGCAACTTTATCGTCGTTAGCAGCTGATATGTATAGCGTGCTCACTTAATTCGATGGCCTAGTTGGCTAATCTATCAGACAGATCAGGTTTATGTAGGACGCTTCCTAAGGGGAATGTCACGACGACCGAGATGGGAAAATATTGAAATAAAGTCTCAACTTTCGTAAGGCTACGACTAATGACAGAGCTAGTTTTTTAATATGGTGATACCTCATCTCGGCATCGACCAGAGTTTATCTAATGTAATGAATTGGATATTGGGTACCTTTGTTTTCGCAGACCAAGACCTTGCTTACTGCAACAATTGATACGGCCAAGTATATTAAGAGACGTTCGTCGGGTTCTCCCTTAACGAGTAGTGGGGGAGAGGACAAATACACCTTTAATTATCTTATGGAACTGATGCATTTGGAATTCCACTAGAGTCTGTTGTCCTTTTTGAGTATATTGAAGAGTATATAGCATCTGTCTGAGGATCGTGAGATGAACCTTGACAAGGCGGCTATACGACCAGTCAGTTTCTGCACATATTTCTTACTAGTCAGAATTTCAAGTATTCCCTCTATGGCCTTGATTTTGTCGGGATTGACCTTGATGCCTCTTTGAGATACCAAAATATTAAGAAACTTTCCCGAGGTCATGCTGAAAGTACACTTTTTTGGGTTTAGCCTCATGTTATTTCGTCTAAAATATGTCGAAGGCTTCTCTTAGCTGGTGGATATGGTCCTCTTTTCTTTTTGATTTGACCAACATGTCGTCAATATGGACTTCCATTGTTTTTTCGAGTTTTTTCGAACATCTTGGTGACCAGCCTCTGATAGGTTGCCCCAGCATTTTTCAACCCAAACGGCATGACTTTGTAGTAGTACTATTAGTTTATATGAGTCCACCAAACTATAGAGTACCTGTTCTATATAAGATGATGCTTAGAATGCGGTAAAGAATGAAAGTAAAGAAGGCAAGAGATTTTCTACGTGGAAAAATCCCACACAAGAGGATAAAAAACTACGACCTACTCTTGTAGGCTTTTAACTCTACTAACTTGCAATGTCCATATTACAAGCCACTTTGCAAAATCATATTGCAAAGACTTCAACTAACTTGTGATGCACCCACCACAAGACACTCTATAACTATCCTAGTTACAAAGGCTATAGGCTTATGACTATCCCTAGTCACAACATAAACTCAGAAGTTTAAGAATTTTGGTTTGTTCCTAAGACAACGCTTCTAAGAAAGCAAACTAGGAATTACAATGACGAACAAATAACAAGATTACAACTCAAATACGGATGTATATAAACTCATTAACAAAAATGATCCTTAGTGGAGTTGTCTTCTTGTTCTTGACACACCAGTGACTTCAGTGCCGGATGAATACGGTTTTTTCTTGATAGAGTATCACTGAATGCATGAAGAATGGTGTGTTTTGCACCAGGTTGTTTTATCACAAAACATAGCACAATGGATATTGATGCCAACTCTAGGAGTACGCTTTTTCCCAATGAGAAGTGAGTGTTGTATTGTCTGCACAACCACTTCTGGGCAGTTGCATTCCAGTTGGATGGTGGACTTTGTACTTCTATCAGGACACACCAATGGACCAGGTCCTAGTTGTGTTCCTCTTCTGTGACAATTACTAGATGGTCACTTTTTTCTGCTACATTCCAGTTGTGTACTTGACTTGTACTTATGTTAGAGAACCCTAAAGGAGCAGGTCACGGTTGTGTTTCTCTTTGTATTAATTTTGTACAGTCACCGACTTGTGTCGGAGAACCCTAAGGGACCAGGTCACCCCTGTTGTGTTCCTCCCTGTAGGTGTTCATCCATTTGCTGATTTTTAAACTTCAACAAGGTCACATGAAATGTATACCCTGTGGTCCAGGTTCTCTATCTGGTTCTTCACGACAAGTTTGTTAGATCATCAAAACATAAGAAGCATACGGCTAAGACATTGAAAACCCATAATTTTTCCCCCCTTTTATGATGACAAACTTAGGCATGGATCGTATTTGTTTAGAGAAGAAATAACCAGATGAGATGCCAGAACTATACGAAGTTCTCCCTTCATCTCAAATCTCCCTCCTTTGTGATTACACTAAGTTCCCCATTTAATCTCAAACTTGATTTTCAAAGCATATTACCCCTCACTACTACACACTTCACTTTCCCCCCTTTTGGCATCATTAAAAAGAACAACATAAATAAGAGCACAAGCATGTAGTAAGAATAAAGAAGTCTAACACAGCTAGCTCATGCCACATATGTGCACACAATATGATAGAAAATAGAAGCCATAAGAACACAATATTGTACATGCAGGGAGAGCTATTTTATTAATGTTTACAGCGGACTGAGCAAGTCAGGAGCAGTACTAGTTAAGTTCAACATGCCATCACAAAAAGTCAAACAAAAGTAAAACAACAGTCACAAGATTTTAGAGCAAAAATAGCTAGACACTAAGAGGACCCTAGGGGACATTAAAGAAAGAAAGGAGGTTCGGAGGATGAGACGACAATGGTTTTGAGAACCGGGTCCAGTCGAGAATTTGCAAATAGTTGTTATTTAAGCAATTGAGCACAAAGTCTATCATTTTTCTTTATCGGTCATGCAACTTCCTCATTGACACAATGAAGTCCTTTAACTTCTTGACTAACATGAGTTTCCAATATGGCATTTCGAGCCCTCGGCCTTCTGATTTCCTCAAAAGCTACATTTTGAGCGTTGATCAGCTGAGAACTGGTTGAGATGCTTCCACCAACTCTTTCTACACATTCACATTCTTCTAGAATGGTCTTAGAGAAGG
Source organism: Nicotiana benthamiana (assembly GCA_034376525.1). Classification (NCBI taxonomy): domain Eukaryota; kingdom Viridiplantae; phylum Streptophyta; class Magnoliopsida; order Solanales; family Solanaceae; genus Nicotiana; species Nicotiana benthamiana. The sequence continues at coordinate 117,474,203 of CM067340.1, forward strand.
TCCGCTTGTGTGTGCCCACTCTAGGATTCCCCCAGGGAACCTGATAGAATCTGAACACCTGAGTGAGGAGAAAGCCATAAAGTAATCCATGATTTTCACTCTTAAAGTTTGTCACCTTCTGCATATGATCTATCATGATTTCTGGCAAATTGATTGGGAAAAACTCATCAAGCACTTCCATTAGGACCATATCAAATTTTGTAGCAATAGATCGCCTCTCAGAAGTGTAGAAAATCATTCTATCCATGATATGTGTGCTTTGGTTGTATTAGCATGATTTTCAGGTATAAGTTTTGATGAATGACAAACAATGAAGTCAAGTGTCAAACGACGTTATTATATGACAAACAATCAAGATTGAATGCCAAGAAGCATATTGATGAATGGATTGCATAGAAAAGCCAAAGACGAGCTCAAAAGTTCAAGACCAAAGACCCAAGGCGTAGGTCATTAGGTAAAACCAATGTAAGAGCAACGTATAAGTTATCTCGTCTTTTGGCTCAACATAGGTCATCATAAATATGCATAAAATCTTTTTATCAATCATATTTATCATAAACATATTTCAAATACTTCAAACAAAATGATTTTAACGTTTTCATTTTAACCAAAATGGTTTTTGAAGTAAGTTTTCAATTCTGGACAGCATAGGTGAATAATCGATTATGCAAAAGTGCTAATCGATTATTCTGGAAAATTCCATTTATTGGAAATTTCCACAGAGTAGGATAATCAATTATACACTTGGGCATAATCGATTATCTTGTATCCGTTGCCAAAGTTTTTGAACGACAGGCAGATAATCGATTATGCAAATCCAATAATCGATTATTCTAGCACAAAATCAGCTTCCGATTTTGTAACGGTAAGCTGATAATCGATTATGCAAATCTGATAATCGATTATGTTGGCATAAAATCAGCATAATTGATTGCCAATTAAGCAACGGACATACTACTTCTATCACCTATAAATAGAGGTCTTTTGAGCTGATTTGAAACACACAACACCTCTCATTATTCATATACATATTGATATTATTTGTGCATCATTTTAGAGCTTTTGTTGAGCCAATTGAGAGACAACTTTGAGTTGTTCATAGAGCTAATATTGTATCTCTTTATCTACTCTTTTTAGAGAGTTCTTGTTGTAAAAGAGAAAGGTGTTTGAGAAGACCATATCTTCTCATTGATTGTCGGGTTTGCTAAGTACCCTCAATCTTAGTGTGTGAAGTCTTGTGGTGCGGTATCCACGAGCAAGTTGAAGTCTTGTAGAGTGTACATCTACGAGCAAGTGTAACGGTTTGTTAGGCACCCGTAAGCTTAACGAAGTTAGTGGAAACTCGAGAGAGTCTCTCGGGGACTGGACTAACCACACGTTGTGGTGAACCAGTATAAATTCGGTGTGTCCTTTCCTTAATCTTTTAATTACTGCATTTACTTTACTCCTGCAATTTTAATTCCGCAATATTTCAATATTCTCGTGCCGCACTATTCACCTCCCCCCCCCTCTAATGACGGGCATAAATCCTAACAATTGGTATCAGAGCCTATCTCTCTGAAAGCCTTAACCGGTTGAGAGAACGATATATTTTTTGTTGAGAATATTGAACGCAGGAATGATGAGCGAAGGACACTCCACCAATAGGCCTCCACTATTTGACGGAACAAATTACACATATTGGAAAGAGCGGATGAGAATCTTCATCCAATCAAATAACTTTCGTCTGTGGAAAATCATCAAGAACGGTGAACAAATGCCGACAAAGAAAGTTGGAGAAACCACGGTTCCAAAGGAGGAAGATGAATATACTGCCGAGGACATCAAGAAAGTTGAAAATAACGCAAAGGCCGTCAATTTATTATATTGTGCGGTGAATCCGGATGACTATCAGAAGATTTCTTGCTGCACAACCGCCAAGGAGATGTGGGATAAACTTGAAATCACTTACGAAGGTACGCCTCAAGTCCGAGAATCAAAAGTTGATTTTCTAACACATGAATATGAACTCTTTAGAATGAGGGAGAATTAAAGCATCGATATTATGTTCGATCGGTTCTCAATGATCATCAACAATCTCCATGCTCTCGGGAAAGTATACTCGAACAAAGATCTTGTTCGAAAAATCTTCGGAGTCTCACTCCCGAATGGTGATCCAAAGCCAATGACATCCAAGAGTCGATAGGAATCACGGACGTCACAATTGATGGACTAAGAGGTAACCTCAAAACTTATGAAAGCACTATTCTTAATCCTTATCTTGGAAATAAAGGTCCAGGTATTGCCTTCAAAGCCTCATCCTCTAAAAGAGAAGAGGTAAGTGATTCGGATAGCGATGATGATAATATTTCCAATGCCTTGATCGAAAAGTTTTATAAGTTTATGAAAAAGGAAATAAAGAAGGAAGAACCAAGTCCTTCATGCCAAAATTGTGGAAAACTTGGCCACACCAAAATCACATTGTCCAAAATCCAAGGACAAGAAGAAGAACAAACAGCAAAGGCGTGTGACATGGGATTCGGACAGCTCGGGCGATGAAACTGCCGCACTATGCCTCATGGCCAACGAGGAAGAAGAGGTAAGTAATTCTAACTCTTATTCTTATGAAGAATTACAAGAAGCTTTTCAAGAATTATATGATGAATTGAAAAAGTCTTCAAAAATCTCCAAAGAGGCCAAGGCTAAAATTAAAGTTTTAGAAGAGAAAAATAAATTTTTGGAAAATGACAATATTGATCTTAGAAATAAAATTAAGGAGATGCATGAAGATTCTTCAATTGATCAAAATTCTAATTGTTCATCTTGTGATTCTTTGAAATTAGAAAACATAGAACTTAGGAACACGCTAGAAAAACGTAGTGTAGACAATCCTAAAATAGTAGAAGAAATTAAAAAGAAAAGGCCCAGGAAAAATAAAAGGCGTAAGAATCATGTTAGAAATTGCGATGCTCAACCTAGAAATAATTCTAGGATTATTGTAATGAGTCTAGAATTAATCATTTTAGACCACCTAGAAATAACTCTAGGAATCGCAATACGTCTAGGAATAACGATATTAGATCACCTAGAACGTTTTTGGCTCAACCAAGACATATGCACAACCCGATTGTTATATGTCATTATTGCAACCGGGTAGGACACATAGCACCCCTATGTTTTACAAAACATAGGAATTTATCTTTGAGCTATGATTATTATTTGCCTAACCCCCAAGGACCCAAAAGTGCTTGGGTACCTAAAACCTATTTTTAGGTACGTTTGCAGGTGTGCTTGAAGACTACAGTATCGTAGTAGATGCACCAAGCACGAAACCTTATTTGCATCGAGGGGGGATGTCGGTTAGTTATCATATTTTTGATAAAAACGTAATAGTTGATATGTGTTAGCAATTAATATATCTTTGTTAACAATTGATATTAATTATTTTTGTTGATTCATGTTTTGATAACTTTTATCTTGAATAATAATTGGTATCAATTATTTTTTTTTAAATAATAATTGATTCATGTTTTGATGAATATTATTTTTGGTTTGAATAACAGTTGATATATTCTTGAAAAATAAATGATTCGTGTTTTTAATACAACTATTGGTTTGTTAAAAATTAACTGTTGACATGTTCTGAAGCAATCTGATTTGCGAAAAATAACCGTTATTATGGTTGTTATGTTTTTACTAACATTTGGTATTATTTCATGTTGGTATGATTGTTTAAATATCGTCAATGTATATTCCTCATTGTATTTCCTATTTTATTCTTGACACTAACAATTGATATAGCCAAAAGGGGGAAGTGTCGAAAGGGGAAAGTAGCCTTTGCATACTCTCTTTTTGCTAATGCCAAAAAGGGGGAAGAGTTTAGACGATATGCATCAGATAAGGGGGAATGTATCTACGTTATAGTATGCCTTATTTGAGGGGGAATTATCATTAAGGGGAATCGTTTGCATGAATTGTATGTTGAGATATAGCATGAATTTAGGGGGAATCCGATATGCATATCTCCTGTTGTTTGTCATTATCAAAAAGGGGGAAATTGTAGAAAATCATTCTATCCATGATATGTGTGCTTTGGTTGTATTAGCATGATTTTCAGGTATAAGTTTTGATGAATGACAAACAATGAAGTCAAGTGTCAAACAACGTTATTATATGACAAACAATCAAGATTGAATGCCGAGAAGCATATTGATGAATGGATTGCATAGAAAAGCCAAAGACGAGCTCAAAAGTTTAAGACCGAAGACCCAAGGCGTAGGTCGTTAGGTAGAACCAATGTAAGAGCAACGTTTAAGTTATCTCGTCTTTTGGCTCAACATAGGTAATCATAAATATGCATAAAATCTTTTTATCAAATCATATTTATCATAAACATATTTCAAATACTTCAAACAAAATGATTTTAACGTTTTTATTTTAACCAAAATGGTTTTTGAAGTAAGTTTTCAATTCTGGACAGCATAGGTGAATAATCGATTATGCAAAAGTGCTAATCGATTATTCTGGGAAATTCCATTTATTGGAAATTTCCACAGAGTAGGATAATCGATTATACACTTGGGCATAATCGATTATCTTGTATCCGTTGCCAAAGTTTTTGAACGACAGGTAGATAATCGATTATGCAAATCCAATAATCGATTATTCTAGCACAAAATCAGCTTCCGATTTTGTAACGGTAAGCTGATAATCGATTATGCAAATTTGATAATCGATTATCTTGGCATAAAATCAGCATAATTGATTGCCAATTAAGCAACGGACATACTACTTCTACCACCTATAAATAGAGGTCTTTTGAGCTGATTTGAAACACACAACACCTCTCATTATTCATATACATATTGATATTATTTGTGCATCATTTTAGAGCTTTTGTTGAGCCAATTGAGAGACAACTTTGAGTTGTTCATAGAGCTAATATTGTCTCTTTATCTACTCTTTTTAGAGAGTTCTTGTTGTAAAAGAGAAAGGTGTTTGAGAAGACCATATCTTCTCATTGATTGTCGGGTTTGCTAAGTACCCTCAATCTTAGTGTGTGAAGTATTGTGGTGCGGTATCCACGAGCAAGTTGAAGTCTTGTAGAGTGTACATCTACGAGTAAGTGTAACGGTTTGTTAGGCACCCGTAAGCTTAACGGAGTTAGTGGAAACTCGAGAGAGTCTCTCGGGGACTGGACTAACCACACGTTGTGGTAAACCAGTATAAATTCGGTGTGTCCTTTCCTTAATCTTTTAATTACTGCATTTACTTTACTCCTGCAATTTTAATTCCGCAATATTTATCAATATTCTCGTGCCGCACTATTCACCACTCCCTCTAGTGACGGGCATAAATCCTAACAAGAAGCAGGTAAGAGCACTTTATTGACCAGTTCAAAGAGAAGCTGATATTCAAGAAGCAATACCTTCTTATGCACATGTTACTCCTGTTGAATAGCTTGCTCTTTCATGATAGCTCTCCGAAAGTTTACTCCAACAACACCCTTAACTAAGGACATACCTTCATACTAATTCTAAAAAACTTTCCTGATATTGAAGAATCCATTTACGAGTGCACAGATATGATCCCCCTCAATAGTGAAAAGAGATGCGTAAAAAGTTTGTACTACATGTTTATACACCAGAGGCATGCTCCCTTCAGACAAGTGCTCCCATTGTTGAAATTCCACAATCTCCAAAATTTGTCTCATGCCTACCATCTTCGAAATTGCTGGATCAAATGTACGACCCCACAACACTTTTCAAGTTCTTAATCTCTGCTACCAAATACCACCATCATAGGGCATGGACCTTAGTAAACCTGGTTCTTTAACAGTTTCTTGTTTTCATTTGCTAGACCCTTCGACAAACTTTCCTTTCAAGCTCGCTATTCCTACAATATTGTCCTCAGACACGGCTAGCTCAGTTTGACTCCATTTGGACTTGTTGTTGTGCTTCTCGGATGACCCTTTATGTTCCTTAAGAGTTTCATCGGAGGCCTTTTTAATTAACTTTTGAACTTTTATAGATTTTTGTATGAAGGAATGAGGTTCCCTGGAGGTATCTTTGTCTATCCGATTTACCGACACATTCTTATTAGTGACAAAATCCCTTGGATTCATTTTCCTCATTTTCTTTGTATTGACACTCCTTTTATTTTTATGCAATGTGAATTCAAAACTCTCTTGCTACTATGACCTGATAGTGGGTGATTTGGATGAAGACGCTAAGATCTTGGAGTGATCAGGGGGTGCAGGAGTGAGTTTGCATGGAACAGAATCAGGTTTATCAGGAGTTTTTTTAGAATATCTCATGATCCAAGACTCGAGGAGTGTTGTGGTTCTTACATCTCCTAGGAATTTCCCCCTGATACTCAGACGATAGATATTCTCCTTTATTCATCAGACTCTTAGTAGTTATAGCTATGATGTTATGTGCTGCTTCATTTTCTGGTGACTCCTAGAGAGTCACTAATTCCAACATGGAGGAGTTGAGATACTGATCAGGATCATACTCAGGAGCTTCTGACACTTGAGGAGTAAAACCTCCCGAGTGGTATTTGATGAGATCATAAGAGTGACTAGACATAGGATTCTCAAAATGACGATAAACAGGGTTTATCAGAAAAACGGAAAACTATAGGACTGGAGAAGGAGCCCAGAGTGGGTAAGGTAGTAAAAGGAGTGAAATAGTGACATTCTGGGGATGATTTCAAAGATAATAACGAAGTTGGAGCAGTGTTAATGGTGAGGGTATGAGACGATTGTTTGATCGCCATTAGATGATTACTTGGTAGACAAGTATAGAGGGAAAGAGAGAGATGAGGAGAAGATCCCAGCTATACAAATGAGATGAAGGTTCATGACTTGCTGTGAGAGAGAAAGAATGTTTTATTGGAAGAAGGGCTAATGATGAGAGGAGAAAGAAATAGGTTCTGAATAGTCCTAGGCATGACTGTAGGTTTTTGGTAAAGTGTTATTGTGTAGAGGGGATGAAAGGATTTGAAAGACAAGACATGGAACGAAGACGTTGAAAAGTCGGATGATGTGGCAGTTGAGTTAATTTTGTTAGACACAATTGTTTTTGTTTTGAGAGGGCATGCATAATAAGAACATTACTACTAACCTGAGGTACAAGAACCTTATGCTAGAACAATATTTTTGAAAAAGGTTTTAGCAGCTCCTCTCTTGCAGTTCATAACCTTACCTTTAGCTTCTATGATCGTCATGCGTGTTTACCTACAATGGTATTGATGTGAGTTAGGCTTAGTCAGAAATCACTTTAGCTACGTTTACCTGACAGTGTCTTACATAGCCAACTGATGGAGGATCAGGTTCTTTATTAGACTCTTGTGACACCATCTTCACCTTGATTGATCCAGAATATTCTCTATTCGTGGATTTGATTCAGATATCTAGAATTTGTTCTTATGTTCTGCAATACTCTCCACAGATCAATCCATTCTTCATATTGACCCTCAGAAGATGATCTTACTCTTCAATGTGCTTGATCCTCTTATTTTTGAAATTCCTCTTCAGATGTTGATGAGGCCATTGAGTTTTGCTTCCTTGTTTCCCAAAGGATGAAGCATGAATCATGACAAGTGAACCGTTCCAAAAGTACTTTTCTTTTCCATAGAGAAACCTACATAGTTAACATCATCATATCCAACAGGATTAAAAGCGCTGTCACCTAAGGGATAACACAAGACTAGGTCCTGAGTTCCTTTAAGGTATTTCAAATTTTTTGTGGGTAGCCTTCAAGTAGGATTCCTTTGGACTTACACTTTGGACTCTATTCTAGAGTGGAGATACAGAAGGTGCAAAAAAAATTACACGCTTATCTGACTCTAGAATAGAAGAGAGTGATTGAGTTGTCATGCATATGGGAGCCTTTAGTTTTCCAATTTGAGACAAAAGTTTAATTGAAGAGGGATATTTGGAGGTTAATTTGATTTCTCCACACTTTGTATTATGTTGCTTGTGAAGTGCCATAAGCTACATCTCTATTCTTCCTTTAGCTTTAGTGGTAGTAAATGACGTACCAGGTTCCTTGTAAGACGAGCATGATGATGTTGCGTTGTTTTTCGCTAGTCTCCTTCATCTTACTCATTTTATCATCCTCCATATTTGAAGTCTTAGATATTTCCTAGGGACCAAAGTTGGTTCATCATATATATCATCACAGCTAGAGGAGATGTCTTGTTAAATACCCCATGAGCACCTCCTCCCATTTGATGTGCCCTTTGTTGGAGACTTTGAGGAATTATTTTGTAGATTTTACCCCAGAAGGATTGTTTCGCTTATCTTTTGCATTGAGCTTCCCAAGTTTATCCTTCATATTGTAAAGAACAATGCATTTTCTTTCATTTGGCAGCTCCTGGTAGGTTTTGATTCAAGAGGGACATTATCAGACACCTGTTCACCAAGTAGAATGCAATATTCACTGCTTTTTCCTAGAATTTCTTGGCGATTCCATAGGTGATGAGCACTTTTCATGCAATATTTTCCAGTTCCGTTCTTTCTTTCAGCAATATCATTTTGTTGTGGAGTCCTTGGTGTTGAGAAATTGTGCGTGATCCTTTCTTTCCCCTCCTCTTTTGTTTTGTGAACTCATGTCCAGGTGATACTTCAGTTTGGCAGACCACGGACCAGGTCCTGCTGAGTTAATTTATTCGGAGGTCAAAAGCTTTCATATACCAACCCTTCATTCCAATGTTCCGGCTTCATTCATCTCATACCACCAACTTGTGGAGATTCATAATTAATTGGAATGGATTTTCTTGTTTCCTTTGTCCACTGAAACCACTTGGCGAGTTATCAGATTGTGACTGTATGTTTTAGGCCATTCACATAGTGCACGTTCCCACTTGAGTTTCAAAAGAACCTTTCCACCTTTTCATTCACTGAGAATGTACCCTTTACTTTTTTCTTAAGAATATATTCCCTTCTTGCAGGGCTTTTAGTAAGAAGATATTCATGATGTTTTCAATTGCGTGCTTTAAGCATCCACTGTCCATAGTCCATCGCAGTCTGCATCCTCTCCTTGTTCCCTACTCATGCAAATCAAGGGTTAAATTTAGGAACCCAAACTAGTTTAGGTCATTTGTTATGATATTTTGGATGAATGAGGGATTTCCTAGTCCATGTAGGCAACATCCGCTTTTTGCGAGTGGTGCTTGGTCCTTTGTTAGTAGTCAATTCACCAGTAAACACTTTGTTTTTCTGAGAAGACTGAACCCTGGCCTGGGAATTTTCTTTAAAATGCCCATTGTCCCTACATTGGGTACATAGCCAGTTATCCGGTATAGTGATATACTTGCTGTGAGGGTTGTAGGGAGTTTCCTCCCTATGGAACCCGATGCCCTGCTTGTTCCCACTATTGTTAAGATACATCACAGTGATAGTATATGAGGACCAGATCCATTTCAGAGATTTCTCGAGATCATTTCTTACTTTCTCCAATTTAGCTTGAAGTTGCTGATTCTTTTCGAGTTCAGCACAAAGACTCATTTTCACAACAGTTAGCTCCTTTTCAAGCATGATGTGCGCCTCACTGGCTACTTCCTTCCCTTCCCCAAGACTTACATTCTTATGTTCTCTATTGAGTCCCTCAATGGCTTTCTCTAAATTCGTGCATATTACTAACAGGTCATCCCTTTCTTCTTCAGTAGATGCAACTTTTTCTTCTAAGGTATGTTTCTCATTGTTAAAGCCTTTTATTTTTTCTTTTGGATCAACAACTACTACCATCAGATCGTCTCTCTCATTCTCCAAAATAGTTATTCCTTCATTCAATGCTTCATTTTCTTGATAAAGGTTAGCTATGGTATCATTTAAGTCCACTACACTGACCATTAGATCATCTCTAGATTGTTCGACCTCTCCTAGTTCTATGGTCAGGATCTCTTTATCATTTACAAGGATATAATAGGCATCAACTACAATATTAGATAAAGACCTTAGCTTCTTAGAATAGTAGGATTTTAGATTTCTTCGAACATCCCTGAAGTTTACCTCATCATCTTCATCTTCATTATCATCATCATCTGACTGAGCCATCAACGCAAACAGTGAATCATACTTAGTTGCTTCCATTTCCACTGCCATCATGGAAATGTTTTTTGCATCTGATTCCCTTCCGGATTCACTCGAGGAATCTCCCCAAGCAGCAAGAGCCTTCTTAACAATATTGTGAGCACCACTTTTTCAATTGAATATTTTATCTCGATCCAGGTTCTTTTTTCCTACTTTGTCAGGATTTTGCTTGTATTGCTCTTGTTTTGCGAGTAGGTAGTCTTTGATGAAATGTCTTGACTTTCGACATATGTGATAGAGATCTTTGTTCCTTGTTTTACTTGAACTGCCCCACTTTGGTATAGCACCATTTCTTCGAACTATCTTTTGAAATCTCTTAGTCAGATAGGTCATGCCACTGTCTTCATCACTTAAGTCACTACTTTTACCTTAAGTATCAAGTTCTTTTCATTATTGGGCTTTCTTCTTTCACTATCTTTCTTTCTTTTCATCTTGTATGTTTTCAGATTACCAGTCAATTCATCCATGGTTTGAGATTGTAGATCTTTAGCTTAAGTGATGGCATTTACCTTAATTTCCCAAGACCCAGGTAAAACATTGAGGATTTTCCTTACAAGTTTGTTTCTAGGAATGACATCCCCAAGTGAGTGAAGCTCATTTATGATGGGGGTGAATATGCTGTGCATAACTTGTATGGACTCAACATCCTTCATCCTAAAGAGCTTATATTAAGCGGTGATCATATCGATCTTGGATTACTTAACCTTATCCAATTGAATCGGGCGAGGAAGTCAGGCGATTGTTTAACAGCGAATATGTTATTCACTATGGCTTCTGCTTTCTTGGCCCCGGCATTGGCGGTGATGAACTTTTGGCCGTTTCTTCGAACAACATTATGGAATGCGCTGGAAATTGTGAGTACCATGTCAAGGCTCCTCCTGTTAGGGTCTCACCGAACTTCTTCAGCAGCACCGACAATACATGTTCTTTCGAGAGGTTATTGCCTTTCACCGCCATGACATAATGAATGACATGGTCTTCAGGTCCATTGTTTCGTCATATATTTTCAAATATGGTTGCATATTGAAAGTTTTGGGGTATGGCATGTTGGGCTTCCTCCTTGCTGTATGGATGTTCCACGAACCGGCCGACATCTCTTTTTGGCAGGAGTTTCGGGCGCCTGGTATCTTATCGGTCCTTTCTCTCCTTCATTTGGTCACAGAGCGCTTTATTCTCATTTTTCGTTTATTCTAATTTCTTTAAAACAACAATGAGGGCATCATTACCTGCATAGACTGTGGCGTGAGCATTACATGTTGGGGGAGGGGCGTGTTGCTCGTTGACAGCTATTGGGGTGTTCACTCTTAGGGTGTTCTTACTCCTCCCTTGAGCGGGTTTGTCGAGTATGCTGCTCAGGGAACTTGTCAGCCACACCTCCAATAACGTTTTCACTGTGGCCAGGGATTTTTCTGTCATGGATGTGGAGGCTCCCTTCTCATGCAAAGTAATTACACTAACATGAGGAGGGGTGAGTTACTTTGTCTTGGTGAGGCGCTCGGCGTCATATCTTCTTCGTCCTACTTGCTCACCCCATTGATGGTGTCTAGGAGGTTAGTAGTGACACCCATAATTGCTTTCTGTCTTTTCTCTCTTTTTCCTGTCAAGGTTAGCTTGAACAACAAGGAAGGGAAAGGTTTTGTTGTTGCTTTTTTAGATCTAGAAGAAACTAAACTTTTTAACTAGAATCTCCTAACAGACGATGCTAAATTGTTCGACCAAAAAAAATTAATCCCTTTTTAGTTAAACCAATTTAATGAATGGATAAGGGGTGAATCCAAGTTAATAGTAATAAATCCTAGATCTGAAATCTAACAACTTAGATTGTGTGAACCATGTTTTAATCAATAAATGCCGAGATAAAGCTGAATGATTGGATATAAATATGAGAATGAATGCATGCAATAAATGTGATAAATGACATTTAATATAATAAGAAGCAATAAGACACCCAAATATTAGATGAGGTGAATGATTCCTTCTTCAGAGGCAACATGTGATAACATGCAATAACATACAATAGTAGTGAATAATGTGCCCTCGGATATTGTGAACTAAAGAAGAATGTTGTATGATGAAATCAAGCAAAAAAGACAAGACAAGCTTTTTGTATATTCTTGATAGTAAATTCTTTTACAAGATGTTCTTTTACAAAAGTTTCGAATCCCCCTTTTAGTTTCCTTTCTCTTCCTATTTATAAGGGATATCATTAGAAAACCCTAAAAGGTAAAAAGTGAGGGAATATTCAATAGAATACTCCCGCTCGCAACACTAGGAACATTATAACTACTGCATCTGTTTATTCTCTATTCGACCTCGGCGCCGGTCTCACCTTTTGGGCGACTCCTCGCCAGAACCATACTCGGTTTCGAACTCGACCTTGTCCCGTCCATCTGCATTCGCTAAACCATATCAAATTTTGACCCTTATACTAACAACTAGTTTTTGTGATAGGATATTAAAAAGAATATTCCGTTGAATATTCTCTACACTTGTACTATTAGGGTTAATTGGGAATATGTCTCATATAAATAAAAAGAGATAAGGGGATGAGGTAGATAATATTCATTTGATAAGAACACTTTTTAAGAAGGAGAGTCTCTCTAGCAAAGATATAGCCTCTACCTTTTTTACTAAGATTCCATCATCCATTATTTCATACTTATCCATCACATCCGAGAATAGTTCCAATATTCTAGGATTTGTCTTTCATTCATCAGTATTAGAAAGAAGAATTATCCACCTCATTCAATATTGGGCGAAACACTCTTCTTATTTACATGAATGTCATTTATTACTATTTATTGTTTGGTGTTCCTCTGTTATTGCTCAAATCCTTCAGAATATTAAATGTGCACTATTTTCAATTCTCCACTAGCATTATCTCACGCGGAGTTATTTATGATAACTAGTTTTAAATCTAGAGATATTATCATAAACTAGGTTTAACCCTCTATAAAATAAGATTTAATAGTTTAGCCGAAAGTTTAAACTTTTTGGTCAAACATAACTAAACTATAAATCTTGATGGTGAACTAAATCAGAGTTAGGAAACGTTTTGCCATATCATACGCCAACCCCCAATAAAATAGGGTGAAATTAAAAAATAGCCAGATTTACAAGTGATGATTGAAAAAGCTCCATAATTTCAAAAGTAATCAAAATTTAGCCACTTTTCATGTAAAGATAAATCTGAACGAAATCATGAAAATATTCCAGCGTTATATACGGAAACTTTCCGTGTGTTGGAGTTCCAACATAATATAATGGAAGTTCATACACAATGCACAATCTCTAGTATATTATGCTGGAGCTTTTCGTGTTGCAGCAAAATAATGACTATTTTTCATTAACTTTGTAAACGCTGACTATTTTTCAATTACCAATCCGAAAACTGGTTAGCCCATATTTTCACAACAAAATATGAGACTTATATAGCATGTTGGCCAAATCTTTTTCTTTTTTTTTTTTGGTCAAAAGTCTTTTTCCCAATGTTAAGGTGTTTTGCTATATATGTTTTTAGAAGAAAAAAAAGTATTTTTAAGTAGAAATTTAAAAATAAAATATAAACGGAAAAAAGAGTAGTATCTTCCCAAAGCCCTTTAGAAAAAAAAAACATTTAAAAGCACTTTGTAAAAACTTCATCAAATACTAATTGCTTCTCAAAAAATTATAAATGTAGTATCTTTTCCTGATTTCAATTGGTAACATAATTGTTGAGGTTAACTCTATTTTCTGAATGGCTACTTGCTGACTCTTTTTTGGTCTATAAGTTCCCGTGACTGTAATACCAAAATAATGTTCTAGAATAAATTATTTCTTTCAATTATTCAAGTAGGAATTATTTTACCACGTTATAAGTGAATGAATCTTTAATGTACTCGATTTAAAATGCATCTACCTATTATCCTCATCTCCTTTTAACTAGTTTGGTACGATTCTCACAAATTAAATAGGTGCACGAGTTAAAGAGAAAAATTAATGTGCAAGCTCAGACAACTACCTTCATCAGGAAGCAAAGTATATTTTTAATAAAATTCTACTATGTGGAAGAAAATAGAAAAGAGAGAACGAGAATTGAATCGTAGTTATTGTATAAAAATAACCGTTGACTATAAGTTTTGATGATGAATTAAATCATACCAAAAAAAGTCATGCAAAATCACATACTTAAAAAATCCTCAACAAAGTGTGAAACTTAATTTCCATATTATTAGTATCCTTCAAACATAATTCTTGTCTGGATTTTCTTTTTTAAACCATTTTTTTCCTTCAATTGTTTGTACGAAATTTTAATAAGGGGAATAAGTACACAGGTCTACTTGGTACCTCACGGTTGTTATGGTAATTTAATGGAGCAATCTAATTGGATAAAAATACATCTTATGTAACTGCCATATAGATATTTGAGTGACCAGACCGAATTGACCCTTGCTTTATCTCAATATACATCACCATGTTATCCAAAAAAGAATCTGGAAATCTGGGTCCCAACTAACTTTATGTTTATCATTTTGCAAGGAAACGAGTTTTCTCATAGTCATGTGTTTATAACGATGAAATAAGCAAATGGTATTAATTCTAAATTAAAAAAACTTCATCATTTAAATTTATTGAAGCAATCCGCAAATATGAGAAAAATAAAAGAAAAGTATTAAAAAAATATTCATGTAACTTTAAAAAAAAAAAGTTAGAGATATAAAAAATTTGTATTTTAATTACGAAATTTCTCGTCAAATATCAATTTTTTTTAACGCTCTAAGCAAACAGAAGTTATGTATATGCTTAATCGATTTTGCCACAAAAAAATATTTAAGAATTTAAAAAAATTTCTTTTTCTTAAAGAAACATTAAAAGGCTGACCCGCCTTAGCTCACGGCCCTCTTAGAGCTGGGTTAGACTGGCCATTTTAAGGCCTGTTCATATGGCGGGCAGGGCCGTCCTAGCTCTCCAAAATAAAAAGGCCCCGAGGCTTGGACTAGGCTGGCCCGTTGACATCTATACAAATCTTTGAAAATATGGGCCCATTTGATAGGCACGTGGCTAAGAATTAAGTATAGTTTTATATATTAGCATTGTAATTGTAATTTATATATACGTTGTTTGGTCACATTACTACATTGATATTTTTAGTTGATTTTATGGCTATTAGTGTTACTAACTTTACTTTTTAATACATAACATAAAAGATAACAATTTATTGTTGGCATTTGGACAAATATTTGACAAAGTTTAAAAATAAATTACTTGAAGTTGAAAAAATGTAGTTGGAAGTTAAAATTATGTTTGGACATAAATTCCATTTGAAAACAAGAAATTGAGTAATTATTATTTCAGTTGAAATAATCCTCAAAAAATGTTTAACATCACGGTTTGCCACCATCTCCATCGCACCACACTGAATTATGCAACAATATTTTTTAACTTGCAGCATCATTATTTAAAATTGCTTGTTCAAATTTTTATCTGATTCCCTAAAATATTAATGTTTCTGTACTAGTTTGTCAAGTATTTGTAAAAGATGGCAATCTGGATTATGCTTTTGGAATTTTTTAAGAATGAAATATAAATTTGATAATATTTAAGCTTAAAGTTAAATATATGTATATGTTATAAAATAGAAGTCTATTTAGAGTGAATGTCTAAGAGTTTTAGCTTGAAGCTAAGTCATTCTCCTCCCTATAAATAGAGGTGCTCTATACCATTGTAAATCACCCCAAGTATTAATAAGAATACTTCTCTCTCTCCCTATTCTCTCTCTATTTGCTCTTGTTCTTGAGTTATTGTTCTTGTCTTTTATATTATTTCATAACACGTTATCAGCACGAGTCTCTAACCAATTGAAATTTTCGATTGTCTTAACTTTTGTTTGTGTAGGGTTTTTCTTCAAAGAAAGAATGAAGAAAGAAAAAAGAAAAAAAAAAGAAAAAAAAGAAGGAAGCAGAAACAAAAAGAAAGAAAGAAAACAAAGAAAAGAACAGAAAGGGAACGAAAAGAAAAACGGCAAAAAGAGAAAAGAAAGAAAAACGTGGAAAAAGGAAAGAAAGAAAGGAAAGGAAGAAAGGAAGAAAATATTGAAAATATATTTGGTATACCTTAAACATAAGTAATTTACTTTTCCTTTTTCAAATTCTTGGAATTCTATAAATTTTATATACAAAGTTTGATTATAACTCTAATGGAGTTTGTGAGAAATTATAACCACACGAAGTGGTAAAATCTCTATGTCCTGCCATGATTAAATTCATGTATGATTGTGGACGTGACAAAGAATTCCGTCCAATTGAATTTGCTCCATTCCCTTTAGAGAATGTGGTAGCAGCTTGTGTAAAGCACATGATTTTGATCCATTCCCTGAAGTGAATGTGATAATTGTAGTAGAGCCCGTAAGTATGAACACGCTCTTGATGTAATTGTGTCATATGAAAAGAAAGTTCGTTGCCCTCGAAATTTCGGGCAAGAACTATATGACATGGGTGTTGGATGATGAAATCCACTTAGATGCTATGGGTCTTGGAGACGCCATTAAAGACAGAAATAGTGCATCCACCCAAAACTATGCTAAGGCCTTTATTTTCTTGCGCCATCACCTTGATGAAGGTTTGAAACTATGCTAAGGCCTTGATTTTCTTGCGCCATTACCTTAATGAAGGTTTGAAACTGTATGAAGGCCTTGATTTTCTTGCGCCATCACTTTGATGAAAGTTTGAAGATTGAATATCTCAACATCAAGGATTCACCCATCTTGTGGAAAGGCTTAAAGAAGAGAGATGACAACATGAAGTTGGTCACTCTGCCACAAGCACGATACGATAAGAATCCAAAAGCAAATAGTTTATAAACTATATATTATCGTTGCGGTGGAAACGGGCACTGGTCAAAGGATTGCCGTTTGGTTGACCTTTATCAAGCATCTCGAAAGAGTAAACGCCCTGAAACGAATTTTGTCTCTGACGACAACTTTGACATCACTCACTTGGATGTGGCAGACTTCTTTGAGCAACCCGAGGGAAAATAGACCACCTAATCGGCGATGGATCCGTGATGAAAGAAGATGGAGTTATTTGATTTTGTTCTACTTATTTGTATTAGTTAGTGAATAAACTAATAGTCATTAGTATTAGCTCGTATTAGTTAGTTCATGATGCAATGTTAGCAGTAGTTCTTTAGAATATCTTCAATATGCTCAAATATCAATAAAAATTTTATTTTCCAGTGGGGGTAATCGACTAGCCTGAAAAACTAGTCGATTATCAACTATTTTCGCATTAAAGTTGAAAACAATTGATCAACAATCGATTGTCGTTGACTAACAATCGATTGTCTTGAAACAGTGAGGTCTGGAATTTTTCAAAAATCATCCACAATCGATTGTCTTTGTCTAACAATCGATTGTCTTGAAACAGTGAGGTCTGGAATTTTTCAAAAATCATCCACAATCGATTGTCTTTGTCTAACAATCGATTGTCTTGAAACAGTGCTCTGGAATTTTTCAAAAATAGCCAACAATCGATTGTCTATGAATAACAATCGATTGTCTTAAGACAGTGTGATCTGAAGTTTTTCAAAAATAACAAATAATCGATTGTGTGTGTTTAACAATCGATTGTCTATGTTCAAACAATCGATTGTGTGTGTTTAATAATCGATTGTCTTATGAAAAACGCTGAAAATTTTCAAACTGCAAAGTAATCAATTATGGATAACATATCTGATTTTGTTAGTCAACTGTTAGCAGCAGATTTTGAAAATATTATGTGACACAAACGAATTGAAGTTGTTTATTCTCATGTTCGTATATTTTCTTTTATATGTCAAACCATGGGAAGTAAATTGATTGAAGGCTCCGGAAGAGCAACTGTAACTCTGCCCAAAGGCATGACGTTTATCTTAGAGAATGCAATATTCTCCTCCAAGTCTAAGAAGAACTTGTTGAGTTTTAAAGATATCATATTGAGACAATAGATGAGAATAATCTTGAATTCTTCATGAAAACGAGGCTGCCCATTTCGGTTTGGGTTCACGCCATTTTGCATGCAGCAATGCTAGTTCGTCGGCTGCCCACTTTGGTTTGGGTTCACGCCATTTTGCATGCAGCAATACTAATTCGTCGGCTGCCCACTTCGGTTTGGAGTCATGCCATTTTGCATACAGCAATGCTAGTTCGTCTCTGACTGACGAATTGACACAAATATTCCCCGTTGCAATTGGTTTTGAGTCATGGACCCAATATATCCCATTTAAGAATTTTTGGATGCGCAGTATATGTGCCTTTAGCACCGCCATCCTGCACCAAAATGGGTCTGCAAAGAAGGTTAGGAATATATGTTGGGTTTGAATCGCCCTCCATCATTCGCTACCTCGAAACATTGACAGGCGACTTGTTTACTGCACGATTTGCAGACTGTCGATTTGATGAGACACTTTTCCCAAAATTAGGGGGAGAAGTTGGTGAAACCAAACGGGAAATTTTGTGGAAAAATGCATCATTATCTCATCTTGATCCACACACCTCTATTTGTGAGAAAGAGGCACAAAAGATTATCCATTTGCAGAGAATAGCAAATCAAATGCCTGACGCATTTATAGATTTGAAAAGGATAACAAAATCACATATCCCCGAAGTGAATGTGACAACATCTGATCCACGAATACATATTCATTATTGGAAGAATATGAAGATGAAATTGGTATTAAATATACCACACTCACCCCTAGATGGAGGTTTGAGATGATACCACACTCACCCCTAGAAGGAGGTTTGAGATGATATATGGCATGAATGATCGTTGGTCACGTACCTATTGTACGCCAAAGTATTTTGGAAATATGACTATTAAAGGACAACGATAATGCAAGAAACATATTTTGCATATAAGTTTGACATGACCATAATGGTATAACTTTCTCTTTAAGAAAGATATTCACCACATGAATGTTGATGAATCTGTGGTAGTACAAAATTAATTGAGAGCTCTAGAAGAGCCAATTATTACTATGTTGGAGAAACACAATTGCGTATTGTGCTGTAGTAAGTCTCAAAGAAACTTATTCAGTTTCCAAAGTACACGCGAAAGCGATTGATTATATTGAGACTATAAATAAAGGAAGGCTTTGATATCTCCTATTACTACAACTTGTAGCGGGGTAATTTGCATATGAAAAGCTACCCGCTTTGTTCTCCAGTTTGTACTACACAAAAGAAAGAATGCCACAATAAAGTGGATATCTATTGGTATAAAAACCCATGTCATAATAAACCCGAAGTTTATTGATAAGTGCACATGTCATGGTGTAAATTTGAAGTTTACCAATATTGATAATTTATTCAGTTGACATTCGTGTTAGCCATCTCATTTTAAGTATGATGTGCAAATTCACATAGGTGAATATTAAAGAACTAGAAAGTTCTTTACGAATTCTCTTGTATCACTTGTTCTCATTAATGAACTGACCAACTAAAGAGTTCGGGTTGAAGCCCCTAAATTCTGAAATATCAAAGGTAAATATGGGCCCATTCACCTGCCATGTATACCACATATGATGCATCTATGATATGGTTACATGCGCAATTGTTATTAACCCGCAGCCTGGCCGGTGCTTGCGAGGTAAATTGCTCAGTAATCTAACTTCGAGCATAATTTCCAGATTCTCTACTCAAGATAGTTCATCTTGATAAGTTGGTTTATATCAAAGTTGGTTTAGCAAGATAATTATTGAGTGCTTCCACTTAATAGCTAAACTGTTTCTTATGAGAACAAAGTTATATATATCAGTTTGATATAAGTTGTATACGAGAGTATATTCTCCCCTCACAAGTGGTTCAAGGTCAGGAACCAAATAATTTCATCTTATTATTAATGTGCCGTGTATATTGACATGATAATGCACAAAGATGATTTCCCAAAGTTGAGGAAACAAGTTAGCTTTACTAACATGAGGGGGAGACATGATAAACACTTGAGAAAAGGTTACACGGGATGAATTATCATTTGTATATGTATATCCCCGAATATCATGATATGAACCTGAAGTTCATAAAAGGGATAATTCAATTGCAACATATTGCAAAGCATGCTATACGCATTTGCTGACCCAAAGAAAGTAACTAAATGGAAGAGATACAATTCAAGAAGAATTGATTCCATATGAAAGACATGTAGTTTTGAACCTATAGTTCAAATGCTTGAAAGTATAAAGTCAAAGGTATGTATAGTCAGTTTTCGATATCTTATTTGTCTAGCATGACATGGAAAAACTTGATATGCATCTAAAGTCTATTATATGGCTTATATGACTTAACTTGAAAGATTTAAGTTGCTTGAAGCATATGCAATTCTTGGTCTTGAAGTACCACATCCTACGTACAATTTGTGTACATATGTATCTTGCTATAACTATAAGCATGATGGCGTTGAGAATGCATCTATGGAGATATTGAAGAGTTATTCCACGACATTATATGAAGGTGTTCATATCTATCAAGAATGATGATTTCAAGGTATGGAATATTTACTCAAGTCAATATGGTTGATTTATCAAATCTCTATCAAAGATCGTTTTTAAGATGATGCACAAGATTGGAATGCAAATGCTCAAGGATATAAATTGATGTACTCATTAGGGGGAGTTAATGCGCGTTGCACTCTTTTTCCCTTTCAAGGTTTTGTCCCACTGGGTTTTCCTTGCAAGGTTTTTAACGAGGCAACCAATAGGCGCATATTCAAACATGTGTACTCTTTTTCCTTTTCTTTAATTTTTCCCAATGGGTTTTGGTTTTAAGGTTTTATGAGGCACATTATTGAATAGACATTCAAGGGGGAGTGTTATAAAATAGAAGTCTATTTAGAGTGAATGTCTAAGAGTTTTAGCTTGAAGCTAAGTCATTCTCCTCCCTATAAATAGAGGTGCTCTATACCATTGTAAATCACCCCAAGTATTAATAAGAATACTTCTCTCTCTCCCTATTCTCTCTCTATTTGCTCTTGTTCTTGAGTTATTGTTCTTATCTTTTATATTATTTCATAACAGTATAAATGTTATTAGAATTTCAACAAATATTTTAATTTTTTATACCATTTAAAAGAAAGGTAGAGAACGGGAAGCAAAATATCAAATCAACTTGGTATCCTCTTTTGACTAGATATATATTCAAATGAATAAAAAGCTAACTACTGGAAGGGAAAAAAAAAATTAACACAAAATGCAGAATCCGTCAAAAATCACAACCCACCCATAACCCATTAAGAACACCAACAAAGAAAGAATCCAAAAATCAAAATTTGAAGAAAATCAAAAGCTAGCTAATGAGAAAACTAAATCCAACCTGCCCTCTCAACAAACCTAACGATGACAACGACGACGACAACAAACCTAGTACTTTCTCACAAGTAAAATATAGAAAGAGTAAGATATATACAACCTTATCCCTTCCCTCGGATAAATCTCAACAAACCTAACATCAAATAAAATCGTAAACTAGCCATTAAACTCATAAGGAAAGAACCGAGAAATTCACATATAAAAAAAATCACAGTCAAACAAGTTAAACTCAAAAAGAAAAGAAACCCAAAATAGATCATAACATGCAATTCTCTATTTAATGTTGTACTCATATCAATCTTTTAACTTTTGCCTTGGCCTTATAATTAGTACAATGAATTAACACTAATTTTGTATTATGCGCTACATGTGACATTTATACTAATTAAGAAATGCATCATTTGTGCCATCTTTTTAGATCCGTTTGGTCATAAATTTTGTCAAAATAAATTTGGATTTTATTTGACAAACACATGCTTGACCATAAAATTTGCCTACATTTAGGCAAAATCCCGAAACCAACTCAATAATTGGGTTTGAGCCAAAATATTTACAAACACTAATAATATGCATAGTTTTTCAAATTAAATTTGGGAATGTTTATAAAATAGAAGTCCAAACATATTTC
This sequence comes from Nicotiana benthamiana, assembly GCA_034376525.1. NCBI lineage: Eukaryota > Viridiplantae > Streptophyta > Magnoliopsida > Solanales > Solanaceae > Nicotiana > Nicotiana benthamiana. The sequence continues at coordinate 117,496,228 of CM067340.1, forward strand.
CATCTTCAAATTAAATTTCATCCAAATTAGATTTTGTAAATCAAATTTAAAAATCTATGGCCAAATGCTAGATTGATTATTTTTAATCAAAGAAGTTAGCATTCCCTATGCAATACTATAGCACTCTCTACTCTATATTTATTAAATAAATCCAGTGCAACTTTGATTTAATAGGGACAAATTTAAAAATACTTGCAGATTTAATTAACTACACTAATTATTTTTCAAATAAGTTCAACAATGAACTATGATGAAGAAATTGTATTACACTCTATTTAGTATTGCAATAATTCAAAATGAGACAAAGAAAATATCAACATGATCACCTTATTAATTTCTCAGTTCAAATATTTGATTATCAGATTTTATATAAAAATTGTAATAATACATATGCATTTTTCTACAAAATATAGATAATTTATTAAATAAGGAATCATTATAGTTGTAGACTTCCTTATTTAGGCACACTAAAATTTGGAAATTAAATATTTTCCAGATCTTCTACAATGCAAATCACGCACATTAATAACAATCGTCTGTTTCGTTTCAAATTTTAGCGACTCTGTTTTTGCGATACACTGTGTTTCAACCTTTTTTCTGATTTCACAAACAAAAAACGACTAAATCTTCTACAATTCTTCTGCAACAAACGCAATTACACACAAAATCTCAATTATGCTACAACTGAGTGGAAATTAGAATAGCTATGGGAGATTTAGATAATTTCAAGCCGATGGCATTGTAGTCGAAGATGATGCGAATTATAGTCTATTGATTTCTATAATAGCACAACAATTAATGATCGATACATAAGAAAAAATTATTGAAATAAAATACATTGTCAACGAGCATTGTCCTCTAATGAAAATTAGGAACGACATGGGTGTTCGTGAATACATGGAGATGAAAAAGGAAAACAAAAATTTAGGATCATATCCGCTATGCATAAATGTTCGCGATTTCAATATTGAATTGAGTAATGAGAACATAGCTGCAGGTTTGTGATGTTAATTTTTCTATCAAATTCTGGTTGTATGTCAATGTACTACACTTTATCTACATTTTGTCTACAAATAAACTACATGTCAGAGTAAATATATGTATTAGTCTGGATTTTCACAATATTACAAATTTTCTATATTAATTCTACAATAAAACTACATATCATTTGAAAAATTAATATGAAATACATAATTTTAATATTTTTACAAATACCTAGAAAATTTCTACAAACTGTTCATAACAGTATTTATCTTTATTTTCATATAGGTTCATCTGTAACACTAAAGTTACTTGATATGACAACATCTCTCGTTATAGAGAAATATGAAAGTTTAATAATAATAGATAGTACACCAAATTTTATTGAAGTAGGACAAGTATACCGAGACAAGCAGACAATTCCAACTGCAAGCAAGTTCCAATTCAGGGTTAAAATATCTAGTGCTAGAAGGTATGAACCAATGAATGGTAAAAGATCATTATTTCTTTAATTTTGTAGTTTATTTGTAATTTTTTACTTCTTCAGTTTTTTCTTTTGATAATGTTTATTATTATTGTAGATAAATTGTAGTTATGTTGTATATAGATTGTATAATGTGATCATTTAAGCTAAAACAGTCTTTTTTTAAAAAAATCTATATTTTAAACCAATGTTTAAATTGTATTTATTTTGTAGCTATTGGATGATATGTGTTGGTGAAAACTGTACATGGCACTTCAAGGTAACTAGAATAAATGATTGTGCAATGTTCAAGGTCAGAAATCAATAGCCAACACACATGCTCTTTAATGAACAATACATTCATACAACGCAAACCTACTGTCATGGTAGTTGGTAGCATGATTATTCCAAAATATTCTGATCCCAAGATAATTTACATACCAAAAGACATACAATTTGACATGTTATCGGAACACAGTATGAATCTAACCTACATGCAAGCTTGGAAAGAAAAGAAAAAGGCTTTACAATTTTTGAGAGGTCATCCTCCTGACTCCTACAGCAAATTGCCTAGTTATTTATATATGAACAAGACTTATCCGGGGTCTGTAGTTAAATTGAAGAAGATGGGCGAAGATAACTTCTTGTATGTATTTGTGGTGATTTGTACGTCAGTCGGTGTGGGGAATATTATAGGCAAGTTATAGTAGTTGATTGGGCCTTCTTAAAGTCATCATACATGGGAATAATTCTAATAGCTAGTACAATGGATGCAGCATGTATTGAAGTTTTATTGTAGAAAAATTGATAATTAATTATGTTTTGCTACATAATGCAGGCACCATATTACCATAGGCATATGCTGTTGTTGATTCAGAAAATAATACATCATGAAAGTGGTTTTTTAGCAATTAAACGTGCGTATGGTGAAAGAGCAAATATGCGTGTTGTTTCGGATCGGAATGAGAGTATCTTGAAGGAAACATCTATTATTTATCCCGGCATGCCACATTATTCTTTCATGTAGCATATTTGGACAAATATATGGGTAAAGTTCAAGAAGGGACATCTAAAAGTTAAGTGAATTATACTTTGTCAAAGATGTCAAAGATTAAAGACATTGACCCCTGTGTTAAAGCATACTTATACGATATTTGCTATCATAAATGGTCTCGAGTACACGCTACGGTGAACAGAAATTGGACTATGAAATCAATTATTGCAAAGTCGTTGAATACTGTAACAAAATATGCAAGAGAGCTGTCGATATTAGAACTATTAGAGTATATGAGGACCCTTCTTGAGCGTTGTACGAAGGAAACGTTATTGAAAGCAAAGGGTACATTCACGTACCTTGGGTTCAAATTCAACAAAGAGTTGGATGACAACAGAAATCTTTGCACAAACTTAGAGTAAAATTTGATCATTTATTGAATCAAATTAATTTATACAACACAATGTAGATATTTTATAGATAGTTTGAGTTTAATCGTATATGAATTATTTTTTTGTTTGTAACGTATTCGTAGGTGAAGGCTTTAACAGACTACGTCCATATAGTACTAGATGATGTGAGGCGCTATATTATTTGTCTTGAAAACAAGAGATGTAGTTGTGGGCAATTCCAGTTTGATGAACTTCCTCTTCCACATGCTTTGGCTGCTTTAAGATACATGGATGAGTCTTTTGAACAATATTTTTCTCCTTATTACACAAGGGAGAACCTCTTGCGTACTTATGAAATACCAGTAAATCCCCTACCTGATGACAGCAAATGGAATGTGCCACAACATATAACTGAATAAGTAGTAAATCCACCTACAGGAGGAAAAAAGTAGCAGGAAGACCTCAAAAAGAATGATACAAATGTATGATGAAATAAATTCAAACAAGTACAAGGTTTCATGTGGCAACTGCGGAGGAGAAAGGAATAACAAAAGATCTTGCAAGAATGCACCCCAAAAGAAATAAAATTTAATGTGGTTAACAGAATATTTCATAAAAATTATTGGTGAGTTCAGTATAACAAATTTTGATGTGTAATTTTTGAGGGTTTTTAAGATCATATTGTAGTTACGTAGGATTTTTCTATATTGAGATAATATTTTCATAAAGTAATTTGTTTACGAATGATTTCTATATATATAATCTACCACTTTTCTACTATCTCTAGAATCCTTTACACAGTTGTTAATGTATTCTTGCAATTTATCTACAATAAAACTACAAAAAATTACATTAACTAGAATTTACAGAGTAACTACATTATAAATCAGTAGGAAAAAGTTACATATTAAAATATTATAGATCAAGTATTATTACATTCAACAATGAATATAAAAGAAATAAAATACCTTGTTAAATATTTTCTACAAATTATATACAAATACAACTTCAAAAAAATTACAATAGTTGTAGCTGATATAATAGTTGAATTATAATTCAGCTAGAAAGAAGTTATATGCTAATAATAATATAGATCGTGTAGTTTTTACATTTAACAAATTGAATGTAAAAGCAATAAAATTTTTAGTTACTGATTTTCACACTTTATCTACAAAAAATAACAAAATAACTACATATTTTGCGTTGATAGAATAATCGTATAAAAATTCAGTTGGAAAGGATTTATATTCTGAAAATAATGAAGATCAAGTACTGTAAAGATTCAACAAGTGAATATAAAACCAACAGAATGTTTCCATTTAAACTGCTATACTAGATAAGAAAAAAAATAAAGGTTCTATCATTGTAGCGCAAGTTTGCTACAATTAAAACAACAACTATTGTTCAAAAACTTGTCTAACATCCTTCTTCTAAACTAACATCAACTAAACAATTGTACTACATGTTCCATACAAAACATTACAACTACTTTTTCTTCCTCTGGACTCATGTTTTCTCATTTAAAGCTGGCGCACCTTTCTTTCTTGTCAATTTGCCTGTCACCTCACTTTCACTAATTGCCCCATGCTCCTGCTTCTTTCTAGCATAGTCCCAAATAGTGCTCCATAGCAGACTGTGTTGGTCAATATCAGAAAGATCTTCTGCTGGAATTGATAACTCTCCAAGACTAGCATACTCTGCAAAAAAAGCAACAAATACACCACAACCGCTGCAAAGATAAAAAAATATCAATATTTACTAAACCATCAGAAAAAGGGGTAAATGTATAGAAAGAAAGAATATTTTTGTTACATTGATCCTTCTTTTTGCTATGGTATCTCTCCAATGATCCACTGAATGTTAAGAGGCGGTAGCAATTTTCTCAATGTATACTTTTGTATTCTTGAAGTTGATGTCGTTACCTTTCCCATAAAAATTGATGCATGCTAAGTACAAAGGGATAATAACAGAAAACTTGTTGACACAAGATTCAAAAATAGGGTGATTCCGTGAAGAGATCATGGAATCAAACACATAAAGTTACCTTTGTGCAATGTCAAAAACAACCAATACCCAGCGGGATTTTTTTACAATGTTGACGGGCATAATGGCATAATCAACTTCATCCATGCAATATTTTCTAGTAGTTTATACTCCAATATATATTCTGTTACAACTGTGTTTGTATTTTTAATTGCACTCCTAATATTTTTAGATTTTCTTTGTATTAATAACTACTATTATAAGCTAAAGATTAATACTAAATTATGCTAAGGAAATATAACAAGTTTGTAACTAATAAGGAGAAAGGCACTAGGGTCGTGGCACCACCTAGGTGGTTAAATAATGAGTAGAAACTACTAATAACAGATTGACAATATTTGGGATTTATGTTATAACCATTGCATAATTATACCCACTCTCACACACCTCGGTAGAGAGAGCGATTTTGTCTAATTGACTCTCTCGAGACCAATTAGGTAGGCCAATTAGACCAAACAAATAGGGTTCAAGTAGGGTGATTACTCTCTCGAGATTTAACCTATTAATTGGGACTACCATTTCTCATGGGTCCGTTCCAATTCCTTATTGGGTCAATTTTGGAGTCATAGACTCTCTTTCTCAAGAAGAGTCAAAACCCACTAAGCTAGAATCAATGTTTTCAACCACCAATCCTTAATTAAAGCATAAAATTAACCCAAATAACAAATACCCAATATCAATCTATTATTAGAAAGAAACACCCATCGATTACCTACACTAGGATTGAGCCATAACCCTAGCTAATGGGTTTAGCTAGACATAATTGAAGAAGAAGCAGAAGAAATAGAAGAAGAAATAACCATATTAATTAATAATTAAAATAAAACTACAAGAATCTATGGAGAAACCAAAACTAAGACGACAAAATAGGCTAAAACAATTGTCCTTACGAGCGCAGCTCTCTTCAGTAAATAAAAGTTGACATAAAAATGGTAAATTATTCTATTCATAGTGGGCTGGAAAAACTGGATAAAATTGCCCCTACGGGGTCAGTATAGGCCGCACAATTACAAATGCGGCCGCACGGGCTGATTTGACTTCCATTTCCATCTCTCTAAAGTGGCTAGCGAGGACCGCGTAATGAAGTGGCGCGGCCACGTGAAGATTTGGCATGAACCGCGTGATGATGACCACGGTCGTGTTGTTGAACTTGCCCAAAAATCCATCTTCTCTAACCCCTTTGGCGCGGACCGCATGAAATGATGGTGCGGCCGCGTGAGATGGACGCGGGCCGACCAAATCCAACCGCGGCTGCGTGGCTCAATGTCTTAACTGTGCACTCCTATGAACTCTCTAGTGCGGCCGCATGCACAATTGTGCGGTCCGCACTAGCTACATTTTTCCACCACTTCATTGTGCTTCTATACTTGAGCAGGTTTCATTCCATTTTGAGTCGATCTTTGACATTTTATCACTTTGTCTCTCTAACCTGCAATCAAGCACAATCTGTAAGCATTTTGGGACTATTTTTTAGCAAATTATACTCAAAGCATAGGGAAGTAGGGGCATAAAACACGTTAAAATCCTACTTATCAACTCTCTCAAACTTAAACCTTTTCTTGTCCTCAAGCAAACAAAATAAGACCTACCCTTTAAAGGGAACATTCAATTTATTCCAGCTATCCTAATGTAACCTCAACAAGCATCAATTGGGACTTACAATTACCCTCAATACGAATGCATCATTAATACATGTAAACTTTGAAACTTGTGGATCAAGTGTGACAGAAGAGCATCAAGAGTTGATGCATTTCATCAAGGAACTTCTCTCAATTAATTTGGTCATTGTAGAACCCAAACTCACACATCCTCAACTCTCCCTAAGCGAAGTTCACCTTTTAGAGTATAGACACATAAATCGAGGTTGATGGACTTTCACTCATCTCTCTCAAAAAGAAGGTCACACGTACGACTCTAAGTATCATATGATTTCCCCTGATGTAAGTATGTACTAATGTAGGTTCCCTTCAACTCATGATTATATAGGACTTTTGTGGAGTCATTGTGAATGCTTTTGGGTAAGGGCAGGATATGTTTTTGTTCAAGTGGGTTCAATCTTCCCTTAAACTCTTCTTTTGATTCATTTTGGCACACTTGCTTGACTCATTGGAGTATTCACTTCTTTCCAAATGGGTTAGAGAGACACATTGTCACTCTTTCTTATGCACTTCAAAAACATTTCTCCTTTTTTTACTTTTTCCACACCTTTTTTCACTTTTGTTTTCTTTGAATCCCCTTTTTTTTCTTACTCACATTAGTCGTTCTTTTTGTCTTTTATTTTTTTTCTTTTTCATTGCCTTCCTTTTCTTTTGCTTTTGTACCTTTTACCACATTGTTTCCTTTCTTGTATCTCCCCCTCCCCTCCAAACTTAGATATTTTCCATTTACTTAAGGGGAGATTTGGGTGCCAAAAGAGGGTATCATTAGGAATAAGTATATGATTGTAGCTTTGGTTATTGAAAGAAAAAAGGTTCAAGACTCAAAAGGGTTAACTAGGGATCATTTTATTGGTAGGCCATGGAATTGTTCAACTTAGAATTTGGATCAAGGAGAGCCTATAATCACTTCTCAAGTCAAATTTCACCTAGGATTTCGCCTCAACAAACATTCATGGAAATTCTAGACCATCGGCTCGAGACTTGGACTCACGATTCGAATTCTCACCATACAAACTCAAGGATTGCTAATATCGAGTCAAGGGCCCACAACGACCTTAGTTACGATTCAAGCGTACAATGGTAAAAAATGACCACATGATGATTGTTTTGTCAACACAAGAGTCTCAAGACCATGAATTTCACCATCCTAAATACAACATTATGTCTTTAATCATGGGATCAAAAGTAAATGTGTTAAGCCCAAGTGAAGCTTTGCCTGAGGTACCCTTAAATACAAAATATCAAAATAAAAAAAAAAATAAATTAAAAACGGACTCAAACCCTTAAGAAGGTTGTCACGCCATCTATCATTGGGAAGAGCCACCCAATTCGCACAACATTCCACCCTTGGAAAGAACCGTGGAATTAAGAAAAACAAGGGCTTCTTAAAAATGCTCTACGAGCCTATCTACGAAGCTAGAGACGAAATTTTTTGCAGAAATAGAAAAATTGAATGAATATACAATGAGGGAGTAGAATATACAACTGTGGATGAATATATACATAAAGTAACTTTATATATAGACCAAGATAAAATTAGGATAAAAGTAGTTAAAATTTAAAGTTATGTACAGACCAACTAGAGAAATCAAATCAAAAACATAAAAGGAGTATCTAATATATACAATCATCCAAATAGATAAAAAGTAGGGTGCACCCACACGAACAAGAGCTGTCATTATACCTAATTCCAACTACCAAAATAAGCATAAAATATCAGATAAAGGATATAGAGGGATCCCTAGGCCTTGTCCGTCTACAAAGGATCCTAGTGGTTCCCTGATCCTCTGTATGGGCGGGAACCTCAGACTGGTTCGCGGCCTGCTGATGCTCTGCTGATGGGACAGGGTCCTGCTACTGGATCGGCTGAATATCTGGTACATCACAGGAGGGAGTCACCTGAATCTCTGCCAGCTTAATAACTGCTCCCTCAGTGCTGGGCAGCTTCATCTTCTTCCTTAGAGGCCTGGGTGCCTGCTCCTGCTGTGGCTCTTGCACTTTTTTTGCTGCTGGAGGGGCTGACTACCCAAATAACAAGTCTAAAGGTAGATGATCCACCATTAGCTTGTCCACATCTGCTCGAAGCACCTTCACTGATGCCTTGGATGCCCTTGACTTTCACATCTTTTATGCTCCTGGGAAAGCTCCTTCAGAGCTATTCCATGGCATCAATTGCCTTAGTCAAGGCACCTTGAGTCTCTATAATTTCTCCTGGTTGGACAGGAGCTTCTCCAAAGTTTCCTCAATAGACTGAGGAATCTAGAGAGTGGCTGGTGCAGAATGAGCCTCAATTGAAGTGGCCAATATGGATAACTTGGATATCGCAACTGACATTCAGTTGTTTAAACTGGCCAAGGTCTTTGCTAATTGCTAGGCTGTAAACGGGTTGGTCCGGGAAGAGGGGACTATTAGGCAAACTGAAGAACTAGGACTCGCAGAGGAGGAAGGCACATCATATAAAACAGAAACAAATGGAATGGAGGGGAGCTCAGTAGAAGGCTCGGTAGTAGACTCTACCACAACTGGCTCCTCAGACTCGCCAGTCAGGGAAGAGGTGGATGCCTTGTGCTTTTTATCCTTTGGGTTGTCCAGCCCCAGAATGCTGAACCATGAGAATGGGGACACTGAGAGAACCTTATCATCATAGTTCTTTTTTTTCACCTCCAAGTCCCGAAAATACATGGTGAAGGTGTTTGGATATGGATAGTTCCAAATGTTATCAACCCCCATTGCAGTGATCGCCCTGTACATTACATTCCCCATATTGATAGTGAAACCAGCCATGATGGATGCAATCAGCACAACATGGAGGAGTGGGATAGTCTGATCATGGGAAGTGGGTCAAGCCGGTTGCATACAAAAGGGAGCCACCCTCTAGCCTCGAAATCAAGTTCTTCCTCAAAATCTTTGCATGTATCCAATCCAGAACAACCCGGATGAGCTAAATTTTCAGCCAACCATGGCCTAACCTCCTCCTTCATATCCAGCTTCTCGTTATATTGGGTCTCACCTTCATCATCGAAACCCAAATATTCATTGAACACCTTTCCAGAAAACACGACATTCATGTTTCACACTTTGGTCACATTGGAGTCCTTTTTGGTGTAGGCCACATTGCAATAGAACTCCATGACCATGTGCTCGTTTTCATCAACCAAATCATCACTAAAATACTCCCACCCAACTCTGGTTTAAAGTTGCTCGTACACACTGGGAAGTAATGGCAATAAGACTCAGGTGATTATGCTCCTCTCCGTGATTAGTTTTCTTTTGGGCCACATTTCTCGAAATTTGTGGAAGGCCACTTGACTAACGAAGCAATCCTCCCACAATTTTGCTTTTGTCATTCGTTCTACACCACTAACCTCGGGCACCCCACTACCCGGGACCTCATCATCACTCTTGTCACCACCTGCTGCACTCTCTCCAAATACTGAAGCTGTGGGGGATGTGGAGTATTTGCCGCTACCTGTTGCTGAGCCATCAGACGACTGAGACCGTACAACCTATGGAGCTTGGGTTGAAGGTGGAACTGGGACTGAGGGGGCTTGCCCTAAGTTAGCAGAGATGTATTCAGAGGGAAGGTACTCACTCTCCGACTGCTCATCTTCACTCACAACCTGTTTCCTTATTTTCTGTTTTGGTCGGGGAGTAAGTTTAGTTCGTTTAGATTTTCCTCCCCGATGGAAGTAACCTTTTCCGGGATGCTTGGCCCCTCTTCCTCTTGGTTTTACTATTTCCTGCAAGCACACACGTCTAACTTTGTTAGTTGCATAATCAGTATATCATTAGATGAAATCCAATGCAGAATAACAAGAAGAAAAATTTCAGACAACCTATCAGATAAGCTCACCATGGACCACGCAATCAGTGGCGCGGCCAAGCGGGAGGCCACCATGGTCCACGTGAACAAGGCTGCGTACCGCACTGAACGATCAACAAAAAATCATTTTCTCTGAAGTCCACCAATGCGGGCCACGTGAAAAGGTGGCATGACCTCATGGGGCCAATGTAGACCGCACAAACAGGGACGCGGCCGCGTTGGAAACTTCTTGACATTTAGGACCAAATTTGTTACGAGCCACGTGAACAAAAGGTGCCGCCGCTTCAGGTCCACGTGAACCGCATAATCATGTCACGCGGGCCGCGCTGGGTTAAAATCCAGGAACGAACTAGGGTTTACTCGTATGCCCATTTTGTTCATGTTTTGCATCCTAATTGGTCCCTACTCGATTACTCATCATAGAAAATCATGCCAAACATTTTAAAAATAACAAATAAACTAACCTAAACATTAAACTAAGAAGAAATGGAAAAACAAAGAAGCTAAGAATACTGGGAAATAGATGAAATTGAAATTAACAATTAAGTAGTGATCAATATGAGAAATGTTACCATGAATATGAAGAATTAACTCTTGATGCAATCACACAATCACGGTCTCAAATAAATAGTAAAATTTAGGGCTCAGGTAATCGATTTGACAAAAAGTTCAAACTGAGGCTCTAAGTCCTTATTTATAGAAAAAGGTGGGACCCTGTCACTTACCCTCCAGCGCGGCCGCGTAAAAATGACTGCGGACCGCGCTGGGTCTTACCGTTGCATCATTTCAGAACTAAGCCTACTCGTATAGCACAATTAGGATGCGGCCACATAGAACCACTGTGGACTGCGTATTCATGACCATGGCCGCGTGGAACCACCGTGGACTATGTAATCATGACCGCGGCCACGTGGTAGTATTCAGAGACTAGACCTGTTCAACTTATGCAGTGCGGACCACACAATCTGGGATGCGGCCGCACTGGCATTCTTCAGAGACTATGCATTTTTACACTTTGTTTTGCACAACATGTCATAAATAATAAGCTCAAAAATCCTAATCTACAAAGAAAATCAAAGAGAAAGAAAAGGACACGGGTTGCCTCCCAAGAAGTGTCTTGTTAAACTTCGCGACATGACGTATGTTACCATCAATCTCACTTAAGATGTATGAGTGCCACCATGTGCCTGTCATCAAACTTCCCCAAATAAAACTTGACACGATGCCCATTGACTTAGAAAACTTCACCATTTTTGTTCTTGAGATCAATATCACCAAATAGGGTCACACCAACAACTTCAAATGGACCACTCCACTTAGATTTGAGCTTTCTTGGGAATAACCTCAACCGGGAGTGAAAAGAAGAACCATATCACCAACCTTTAATTCCTTTCCCTGGGCATACTTGTCGTGAAGATACTTCATATTGTCCTTGTACAAGGACAAGCTGGAGTAGGCATGAAATTTAAACTCGTCAAGCTCATTGAGTTGCTCAACCCGGAGATTCACCGTGACATCCCATTTTAAGTTCAATTTCCTTAAGGCCCACATAACCTTATGCTCCAATTCCACCAGAAGATGAAAAGGTTTCCCAAACACTAACTGGTTTGGAGACATACTAATTGGGGTCTTGTAAGCCGTCCGATAGGCCCAAATAGCATCATTTAATTTCTTCGACCAGTCAGTCTTATTGGCATTGACAATTTTGGACAAGATACTCTTAATTTCTCGGTTGGAAACTTCCACCTGACCACTAGCTTGAGGATGATAGAGGGTAGTCACCTTGTGATTTACTCCATACTTGGCAAGCAATAAATCAAAAGCCTTGTTGCAAAAGTGAGATCCCCCATCATTAATTATAGCACCGGGGGGTGCCAAACCTTGTGAAGATACACTTTTTCAAAAATGCCACCACACTTCGGGCCTCATTGTTGGGAAAATTCATGGCTTCAACCCATTTCAAAACATAATCCACCACCACCAAAATATAAGTGTTCCCACAAGAGCTCATGAAGGGTCCCATAAAGTCAATACCCCAAACATAAACAATGTCCACCTCTAGAATTGTGTTGAGAGGCAACTCATCCTTTTTAGAAATCCCGTCGGCTCGTTGGCATTCATCACATCTCTTAACAAAATCACCAGCATCTTTATACAAGGAGGGCCAATAGAAACTACAACTAAGCACCTTAAGGTCGTCCTCACCCCTCCATGATGGCCACCATAGGGAGAGGAATGACAAGCCTCCAAAATACGAATCACACCATCGGTGCAAATCTTGAACAAATATGGCTCATCCCAATAATAATCCAAACTATCCCGCTTGAGCTTCTTCCTTTGGTTAGAAGAGAGCTCATACGGGATTATACCGGTCACAAGATAGTTGGCGACATCGGCAAACCACGGCATATCATGAATTGACACCACAAGGAGTTGTTCATCCGAAAATGCATCATTGATCTCAAGGCTTTCACAAGGCCTCCCCTCTTCCTCCAAGCGGGAAAAATGGTCCCCCACTTGATTTTCACTCCCTTTTCGGTCCACAATTTCTAGATCAAATTCTTGAAGAAGTAATACCCATATCATCAACCTTGCCTTGGAGTCTTTCTTGGTCATCAAATACCTAAGAGCGGCATAATCGGTATGGATAATTACTTTGGCCCCTATAAGGTATTGTCGAAACTTTTCCATGGTAAACACAATAGCTAGCAATTTCTTCTCGGTGACGGTATAATTTCTTTGAGCTTCATTTATAGTCTTGATTGAGTAGTACACCGGATGGAATATCTTATTGATTCTTTGGCCCAAGACCGCCCTTACCGCAACATCACTAGCATCGCACATAATCTCGAAAGGCAAGCTCCAATTGGGTGCGGTAATGATAGGGGTTGTTGTCAACTTATGTTTTAGAAGCTCGAAAGCCTCCATGCATTTCTCATAAAAAGAAAACTTGGTCTCCTTCTCTAAAACTTGCACAACGGGTTAACTACCTTAGAAAAATCTTTGATGAACCTCTGGTAGAAACCCGCGTGCCCAGGAAAACTCCTTACCCCTTTGACAGAAGTAGGGGTAGGTAGCCTTGAAATGACTTTGATCTTATCTTTTTCAACTTTTATACCTCTCTTCAAAATCTTGTGACCCAACACAATACCTTCTTCTACCATAAAATGGCACTTTTCCCAATTGAGAACTAGGTTCTTGTCTTCATATCGGGCCAACACAAGATCTAGATTTTGCAATAATTCTCCAAAGAGTCCCCAACCATTCTAAAATCATCCATGAATACCTCCAATATATATTCCACCATGTCGGTGAAAATTGCCATCATACAACGTTGGAAATCTGAAGCATTACACAATCCAAATGGAATTCTTGAGAATGCGAATGTACCATAAGGACATGTAAATGTCATATTATCATGGTCTTCTAGGGAAATGAGAATTTGATTGTACCTCGAGTACCCATCTAAAAAGCAATAGAATGATCGACCCGCAAGGTGATCAAGCATTTGGTCAAGGAACGGCATCAGGAAATGTTCCCTTTTTAGTAACCTTGTTAAACTTTCTATAATCCATACAAAATCTCCATCCTGTCACCGTCTGAGTAGGAATAAGCTCATTTTTAGCATTGGTTACCACTGTCATTCCACCCTTCTTCGGTACACATTTCACCGGAGAAGTCCATGAACTATCAGAAATGGGATATACCACACCGGCGTCAAGCCACTTGATAACTTCTTTCTTAACCACTTCTTGCATAGTTTCGTTGAGTCTCCTTTGGTGTTCAAGTGAGGCCTTTCATCCTCCTCCAAAATGATCTTATTCATGCAAAAGGCGAGGCTTATACTCCGAATAACGACCAATGTCCATCCAATTGCCCTCTTGCCTTTTGGAGAACTGCCAAGGTGGCGTCAACCTACATGTTTGTCAAGCAATATGAAAGAATAATAGGCAAAGTGAAATTAGGGCCCAAGAATTCATACCTGAGGTGAGGAGTATGTGGTTTCAACTCCAACACCAGTGGCTCCTCAATAGATGGCTTAGTTGGTGGAGTTTTGCGATTCTCAAAATTCAAAGATAACTTCCTAGGCTCATAAGAATACGAACCCATACCGTGCAATGCATTTACACACTCCACTCTCTCTGCATCATCATTAACGTCCATGTTCAAAACCACAGCTTCAAGTAGATCTTCAACATTAGTCATTGTGCTTGTGTCATCCACTATCACCGCCGTGACAATGTCAACAAACAAGCACACCCTGGTGCTATTTGGTTGCCTCATAGACTTGCACACATGTAACACCACCTTTTCATCACCAATACGAAAGTTCAACTCTCTCACCTCAACATCGAACAAATCCTTCCCCGTAGATAGGAAAGGTCTTCCAAGAATAATGGGGACTTCAAAGTCTACCTCACAATCTAATATCACGAAGTTGGCTGGCAAGATGAATTTATCAACACGAACAAGGACATCATCGATTATACCCAAGGGCCGATTCATTGACCGATTCTCCATTTGGAGCCTCATTGAAGTTGCGCGAGGTTGTCCGATTCCCAAGGTCTTGAAAATCGAATATGGAATTAAGTTTATACTCGCCCCCAAGTCACAAAGGTCTTTTGCAATGTCGACACATCTGATGGTACATGGGATAGTGAATGAACCGGAATCCTCAAGTTTTGGAGCCATAGAATGTACAATTGCTCTCACTTGATGGGTGATCTTGATTGTCTCACACTCCCATGAACTCTTTTTCACAACCAAATCCTTCATGAACTTTGCCTACCCGGCCATTTGTTCCAGTGCTTCCACTAAAGGCGCGTTGATAGTCAAACTCTTCATTATATCAATAAATTTCTTGAATTGGTTGTCACCTTTTTTCTTGTCCAATCGCTAAGGATAGGGCAGAGGAGGCCTAGGAAAAGGTGCCTTGGCTTTGGGCACCACTGATTCGGGTATACCAATCACGTGTTCCCTAGACAGGTTCACGGCCTCTTGTGTCTCCTCCTGAACATCATTAATATCAATCCACACATCATTGTTCATATTGGGTTCCACTACATCCTCCACCACCAAAGGCATATCATCATCTTGTAACTCATCTTCATAAACCATAACTTGATTTTCTCTTAAGGCATCCACATCACCGCCTCTTCCACTTTGTGTTGTCACCGCCATCACATGATTGTTGTGCCCACCCTTAGGGTTTACTACTGTATCACTTGGTAGAGAACCTTTTGGGAGAGTATTGAAAGATTGAGAATTTGTCCAAGTTGTACTTCCAAGTTACGGATAGAAGTGTTGTGGGAGGCCAATTGAGCATCGAAGTCTTGGTTTTTCTTCATCATTTGCTCAAACATAACTTCAATTCTACCAAAATCATTACCCGAAGAACTAGACCCTTGATATTGAAATGGCGGCGGGTTTTTCGGTTGTTCAAATATCTGAGGCCTTTGAAATCCTTGCCTCCGATTACCTTGACCACCATTGTTATTCCACCTACCTTGACCATTGTTGTTATTCCAATTGTTGTTGTTGTTACCGCTTCAATTGTGTTGATTACCTGAATTACTGTTCCCCCAATTTCCACCTTGGTTGTTGTTATTGTTCCAATTACCACCTTGTTGATTGCCCTAATTTCCTTGGGGTCGCCATTATTGATTCACTTGATTTCCTCTATTCCCTTGATAGTTTTTGACGTATTGAACTTACTTTCTTTGATCATCATAGTATTTATTCGAATAACCACTACCATCATCATAGTTATCAAAATTTCCTTGGTGTTGTTTCCCTCTTTGCCTCCTTTTCATCATATTCACTCCTTCCATGGAATTGACTTGGCGCGGGTTTTGGACTTGTTGTAATTGCGCCTTCACCAATTTATTCATTTTTCTTGTAAGTTCGGCAATGGCTTGGCCGTGATCATGTAACTCCTTATACAAATGTATGACATTAGGATCACCTTGAGGAACATTTTCCTGGCTTTTCCATGCCGAAGAAGTATTGGTCATTTCATCAAACACATCACAAGCTTCATTGTACGGAAGCTTCATAAAATTTCCTCCTGCCAATTGGTTAACAATACATTGGTTGGTTGTGTTGATGCCCCTATAGAATGTTTGTTGAATCATCACATCATTCATGTCATATTTAGGGCACTCTTTTACCATAGTTCTGAATCTCTCCCAAATTTCATACAAGGGTTCCGTTGGCTCTTGTTTGAGAACCAAAATCTCATCACGGAGCACTGCCATGTGACTCTAAGAAAATAACTTAACGACGAACTTTTCCACCAACTCATCCGATGTGGTGATAGAATGATTGGGGAGCCTCTCTACCCAATCCAACGCCTTACCCTGAATTGACAATGGGAAAAGCCTAAGTCTCAATGCATCCTCTGAGATATTTGTCTGCTTGCTGCCCCACCAAGTATCCACGAACCTTTTCAAATGTTTATAAGCGTTCTGATCGGAGGCACCCGTGAAATAGCCTCATTGTTCAAACAAGGTGAGCATAACATTTATAATCAAGAAGTTCCCCACCCGGATTCGGGAAGGAACTATTGCACTCACGTACCCTTGATTAGGGAGAACACTTGGGGCCACTCTTGGTGGAAGCGGGGTAGGGTCTGATATGTTCTCATTTGCATTGGCATTTGCGTTGGCATTTTGACCTTTCCTTGGAGATTGAGGTAATACATCTTCATGTTCTAGATCCTCAACCTCCTCCCCCACGACCATATTGCAAAGAGGGTCATTTGAATTTAAAGCCATGTGTACCTGAGTGATTGAAACAAATAAAGTTAGTAAAAAGAAGGAAAGAGAAGAAAAACACAAAACTAGCTACAGAGATAGTCAACACCGTAAGCTCCCCGGCAACGGCGCCAAAAAGTGATTGCTGCCGCCTAAACACTACACGAGTGTAGGGAGAGCAGGTCACCAACAACTTATACCCGAATAGTGGTTCGGAATCGAATTTCCACAGGGAGCTTGTAATGGAGTTGGACTGTCTGTTTAGACTAGAATTGTGTTTGTATTTCTAATTCTACTCCTAATATTTTTGGGTTTTCTTTATTTTAATAACTACTATTATGAACTAAAGATTAATACTAAATTATGCTAAGGGAATATTGCAAGTTTGTAACTAATAGAGAGAAAGGCACTACGATCGTGGCATAACCTAGGTGGTTAACTAACGGGTAGAAACTACTAATAGCAAATTGATATATTTGGAATTTATGTTATAATCGTTGCACAATTGTACCCACTCTCACACCTCTCGGTAGAGAGAGCTATTTTGCCCAATTGACTCTCTCGAGACCAATTGGGTAGGCCAATTAGACCAAGCAACTAGGGTTCAAGTAGGGTGATTACTCTCTCGAGATTTGACCCGTCAATTGGGACTCATAGGTCCATCCCAATTCCTTGTTAGATCAATTTTGGGGGTCATAAACTCTCTTTATCAAGAAGAGTCAAAATCCACTGAGCTAGAATCAATGTTTGCAACCACCAATCCTTAATTAATGCATAAAATTAACCCAAATAACAAATAACCAAGATCAATCTATCATTAGAAAGCAACACCCCTCAATTACCCATACTAGGGTTGAGCCACAACCCTATCTAATGGGTTTAGCTAGACATAATTGAAGAAGAAACAAAATAAATAGAAGAATAAATAACCATATTAATTAATAATTAAAGTAAAGCTACAGGAATCTATGGGGAAATTAAAGCCAAGATGCCAAAATAGACTAATACAATCGTCCTTACGAGCGCAACTCTCTTCATTTAATAAAACTTGACCTAAAAATGGTATAATATTCTATTTATAGTAGGCTAGAAAAACTAAAAAAAAATTTCCCCTGCGGGGTCAGTGTGGGCTGCACAATTATGACTCTGGCTGCATTGGCTGGTTTGAGTTCCATTTCTATCTCTCTGAAGTGGCTAGCGCAGACCGTGTATTGATGTGGTGCGACCTCATGAAGATCTAGCACGGGCCGCATGATGATGACCGCGACCGCGTGGCTGAATTTGCCAAAAAATCCATCTTGTCCCCTTTGGCGTGGACTGCATTACATGATGGTGCTGCCGCGCGAGATGGAAGCGGGTTGACTAAATCCAACCACGGACTGATCGCATCGGACTTAACCTAAGGAAGAGTGGGGCCTAATACTTATACCCAATAGTGGTATTGGTGTCAGTTTTCCATAGGGAGCTTCAATTTGGAGTTGAGTGTTTGTATGGTCTAGGACTATGTTTTAGCTCCTACTTCACTTCTAAGATTTTCGGTTTTCTTTTGATTATCAACTTATTTATCAACTACAACTTTAAGTCTAAGTTATGCTAAGATATTGATTCTAAGTTGTATGCAATATAGATAAAGGCACTAGGGTCGTGGCATGTACCTAGGTGGGCAACTAATGCATAGAGATTCCTACTGCAAGAATGATGAATATGGGACTTATGCTATAATCGTTTCAGTTTTGCACCAACTCTCACAGTAGAGAGAGTAATTTCTCTCGAGAACAATTGGGTAGGCTAATTTTCCCAAGAAACTTATGGTTCAAGTTGGGTAATTACTCTCTCGAGGTTTAACTCGTTAATTGGGACTACCATTTTCATGGGTCCATCCCAATTCCTTGTTGGAATTAATCTTGGGGTCATAAACTCTCTTTCTCAAGAAGAGTCAAGACCCACTAAGCTAGACTTAGTGTTTGCAACCACCAAATCTCAGTGAAAACATAAGATTAATCCAAATAACAAATACCCAACATCATTCATGCACTAAACAATCACACCCATTAATTATACACACTAGGGTTGAGCCACAACCCTAGCTAATGGGTTCAGCTAGCCATAATAGAAATAGAAATTGAAGAAATAGTAGATGAAATTGACAGAATAATTAACTACAATATTAATCTACTCAAATCCACGTTAATACTAGAAGAAATTACCCAAAATAGACTAAAACTATGAAGTGTCGAGTTCAGCTGCTATCTGATAAAACCAAACGTTACCTAAAAAGTAAAATGTTCTATTTATACTACACAGGAAAAATCGGATAAAAATACCCCTGAAGGTATGGCGTGAAACGCGCACAAATGACGCACGACCGCGTAGGGGTTTGGGTTTTCATATCTTTCTTATAACAATGGGGACACAGACCGCACAAATGTAACGTGCGGCCGCGTAGGGTGATGGGCGCGGACCGTGTAGAAGTGGAGTGTGGCCGCGTAGGTGTGTTGGTCCAAATCCACCCTCTCTGCACTTTATCAACGCGGACCGTACTAATTAGGTGTGCAGTCGCATGGGCTTTTGGCCTTGAATGACTGAGTCTCTGACACTCTTGGGCACAGACCACGTAAAAAGGGGCGCAAACAGCGCAGCTTGTCATGGAAAATGCAAGGTCTATGAACTCTCCTGCGCGGCCACGTGACAAAGCAGTGTGGACCACGCAGATAGTCCTTAAAATAACCTAGCCTCTGAACTTGCCTTTACGGCCGCGTGACACATCAGTGTGGACCGCACAGGTTATTTTGTTTCCCAATTCAGTTGTCTTTTGACACTTGGCAGATTTCACTCCTTTTTGAGCCGATCTTTGATATTTGTCATCTTATCGGTCAAACCTGAAATCAAGTGCAACTTGTAAGCATTTTGTGACTAATTTATGGCAATTAATGCAAAAAGAGTAGGTAAGAATGGGTATATAACATGCAGAAATCACAGTTATCAACTCTCCAAACTTAAATCTTTGCTTGTCCTCAAGCAAATAAAATGAGACCTACCCCTAGATGTAAAACACCCAAGTAATTTCTGCTTATCCTAAAGTAACCTCAACAAGCGTCAATTGGGACTAACAATTTCCCTCAATGCGAATGCATCATTAATACATTTAATCTTTGAAAACTTGAGAATCGAGTGTGACACAAAAGCATCAAGAGTTGACACATCTCATAAAGGAGCCTTTCTCAATTACTTTGGCCATTGTGGAACCCAAACTCACACATCCACGACTTTCCCTAAGTGAACCTCACCTTTTAGAGTATTTGCACACAAATCAAGATGATTGGACTTCTCTCTTATCTCTCACAAAGAAAGGCCCTAAGTCCGGCTCTAAGTCCACATGCTTGCCCCTTATGTAAGTATCCATTCATGTAGGCTTCCCTCAAGTAAAGATCATATAGGACTTCTAAGGAGTCATTGTGAAGGCTTTGGGTAAAGGTAAGACATGTTTTTGTTGAAATGGAATCAATCTTCCCTTAAGCACTTCTTTTGATTCATTGTGGCATAATTTCTTGACTCAATTGAGTAATTCACTTCTTTCAGGGGTTAGGGAGACATATTGTCACTCTTTCTTTTGCAATTCAAAACTTTCTTCCTTTTGTCTACTTTTCCACACCTTTTTTACTTTTTGTTGTCCTTGGATTACCTTTTTGGTTCGTATTCACTTTTTGTCTTTTTATCTTTTGCATTGCCTTCCTTTTCTTTTGCTTTTGTGATTTTTTACCACATTGATGCCTTTCTTGTCTCTCCCCCAAACTTAGACATTTGCCATTTACTCAAGGGAAGATTTGGGTGCCAAGAGAGGTTCTCATTAAGAACGGGTATAGGCTTGTAGCTTGGTTCATGAAAGAAAAAGGTTTAAGGCTCAAAAGGGGTGAACTAGGTATTATTTCATTGGTAGGTCATGGAAATTGTTAAAATTTTGCATTTTGGATCAAGGAAAGCCTATCATCACGTCTCAAGTCAAGTTCCACCTATTATTTCGCCTCAACAAACGTTCAGGGAAAGTTCTAGACTATCGGCTCAGTATTTGGGCTCACGATTTTAATTCTCACTACACACACTCAAGGATTGCCAAAGACGGAGTCGAGGGCCCATAACGACCTTAGATAGGATTCAAGAGCACAATGGCCCGAAATGACCACATAATGAATGTTTGATCAACACAAGAGTCTCAAGGCCACAACTTTCACCATCCTAAACACAACATAATGTCCTTGACCATAGGATCAAAGACAAATGTGCAAGGCCCAAGTGAAGCTTTGCCCGAGGTACCCTTAGCTACAAAAGCTTGAAAATCAAAATGAGAAATCAAAAATGGACTCAAACCCTTAAGAAGGTTGTCACGCCATCTATAATTGGGAAAAGCCACCTGGTTCGCACAACACTCTACCCTTGGAAAGAATCGTGGTATTAAGAAAATCAAGGGCTTATTGCAAATGCCAAAACAAAGCAAAAAGGCTACGACCCTAACTTTGCAACTAAAATGAAAACGGAAAACTTTAACAAAAATAGAAAAGCAAAATGAAAACTGAATGAATATGTACAAAAAAGGGAGCAGAATATACAACTAGGGGTGATGAATATATACATGAGGTTGAAAAGCATCTAGAATAAACAGTTATATACAAGCCATCTACAACTACGAATGTACTGAAAGTAAAAGAATATATACAATAATTCAGAGTATAAATCAAAATGGTAGGGCCACACCCCCACGAATAAAAGCTAGCATTGTCCCCAATGCTAACTATCAAAATAAGCACCAAAATGAAAGAAAGGATATAGAACGGCCCCTCAAGCCTCATCCGTCACCCTGTGCTGGTCAGTGGATTCCAAGTCCTCTGTAGTGGCGGGGACCTCAGGCTGGTCCCCGACCTGCTACTGCTGTGCTGCTAGGACAGGTGCCTGCTCAAGAACTGTCTTATCAACTGGTGGGACAGTGGAGGGACTCTCTTGCACAAGTGCTATCTCAATCACAACTTCCTTAGTGCTAGGGAGTTCCCTCGTCTTCCCCGACCTCTGCTACTGCTGGCTCTACAGCCAGATCCCCAAATAATCGGTCAATTGGAAACTGATCCGCCATGAGCTTGTCCACATCCACTCTCAACCGTGTCACTGACTCCTTGGAAGCCTTCTGCTTCCTCAGCTTCTTGTGCTCCCAAGCCAATTTTTCCAACGCTGTGCTATGTGTCCCAACCGCCTTAGTCAAGGCATCCTACATCGCCATCATCTTTTCCTGGTTGGCCAGGATCTTCTTTAGTCATCCTCAATACAGGAAGGAACCTCAACAGTAACTGGTGCTCCCTGTGCCTGTACAGCAGTAGTCAATGTAGACAACTTGGATATCGCAGTTGACATCCAGTTGTTCAAACTGGAAAGGAAATGGGTGAGCTGGTTTGCGGTGAACCGGTGAGTCTTGATGAAGGGACTACTGGGTCAGCTGCAATAGAAGGACCAGCTGATGACGACAGACCTGGAGGAAATACCTCATAAGTAGTAGGAATGGTGAGGGCTTATTGGGCTGCTCAATGACCGCTGGCTCCTCAGACTGGCCAGGTGCGGTGGAAGTGGATGCCACATTCTTCTTACCCTTCTTGGGGTTGTCCCGACCCAACTGACTATAACATGAGTACGGCCCCACCAGAGATACCTTGACATCATATTTCTTTTTATTCACTTTCAATTCCTTGAAGTACAAAGAAAGTATGTTTGGGAAGGGGTAGTTTGTTTTGGGTCTCCTGACCAACTATAGAAATCACTCTCGACATAATATTACCCACATTTAGTGGAAACCCGTCCATGATAGATGCTACCGAGACAGCACGAGGAAGGGGAATGGAGTGATTATGCGTATACGGGTTGGCTTCAAAGTTGAGAGTGTTCCTAAAGATCTTTACTGTGCTTTCAACCAGACAGGGACTGTACCCGGGGCTGCCAAGTGCTCGTCCAACCAAGGACAAACCTCCTCTTTCAATTCAAACTTTTCTAAATATTGTGATCCATCCTCTTCTTCGAACCCTAGGAATTCACTCAATGATTTTTCATCAAACACAACTGTCTTGTCCCTCACTTTAGTTGCTTTAGAGTCCCGAACTATATGGTGAACATTGTTGTAGAACTCCTTCACCATATGCTCATTCGCCATCTCAACACGTTCTTTGAAGAAGCCCCAACCTTCTCTAGTGCGGAATTGTGCTTGTACATGAGGGTTGAGAGGGACAAGATCAGCATCTATGAACTGCCTCTCCGGAATAAGTTTCCTTTTGGGCCACCACTCCCGAAATTTGTGGAAAGCAACCTCTCTAACAAACCTGTCTGCCCATGCCTCCGTTTTTCTAGTATGCTCTATCCCCCCCGACCTGTGGCTCGCCTTCCTCAACATACACTCTACTCTTCCCTAATAATAAAGTTGTGGGAGATATGGAGTATTTCTCTTCTTCCCTTGATACTAACTCATCAGACGAGTCCGAGATAACATTAACCGGATTCTTGTAGGAGGCTACATTACCATGAGCTGGAGAAGGGAATCATGGAGCTGAAATTAAGTGGACATGTAGGTGGGGGCAGACTCCGAGGTAATGCTCCGTGAAGGTGCATACTCACTCCCCGTGGAAGGAGATGCAGCTCTATCATCTTCTCGGATTATCTTCTGGGTTTTCTTTTTCAATTCCTTGGTTTGAGGAGTGAGTTTCACAATCCTCTTGCTTTTTTCCCCCTCGGGAGGAACCACCTCTCCCGAGTTTTTTTTTCTTTGCCTGCTCGTTTTCGAACCATTGGTTGCAAGGAATACATATGTAACATTATTAGTAGAAGCACATATGGTGAAATAGAAAGTTCAGTTGAATGCAAAGAGTGCAGACACAGTGACACAGACAGAGGGGCTCGGACCGCACTAAAAGGAATGCGGTCCACGGAGTATACTGACACCCATACATACTTTTCTGAATAAAGTGACGCAGTCCGCACTGATTTGGACTGCAACCGTGTTGGTTTAGCGCAGACCGCACATAAATGGTATGCGGTCCGCGTAGGTGAAATACCTAAATGTTGACCTCTCTGAACTCTTCACACGCGGTCCGCACTGTTTTGGACCGCGGCCGCGCTAGGATCACGCGGACCGCACACAAATAGCACGTGGACCGTGCAGAGAGGTTCATCATCTCTTAACCAGAGTCATGCGGACCGCGCAAAAATGTTGCACGATTGCGTAAGGCTAATTTAACTGAGCCGGGTGTTTGTTAAATTAAATCCAATTTTTGTTCACCTTTGTGGGTCTTAAGTGTCCCTACTAAGTTATTTAACAAGATTCCATGCCCATGATTATACAAAAACACACGAAAATCTAATCTAACATTTTAAATAAGAAGAAAAAAGACAAAAATAAGAAGTTAGACTGGTAGAAAGCAATTAAAAGAAACAAAAATTAGACTATGAATGAAATGAACGAGAGTTGTTACCAGGGATTAATGAGATTTCAACTATGTGCACAATTAGTCTTGATGAACGATGAAAACAACAGATTAAGTGTAAATTTGGCGAAAAGGTTAAAATGAGGCCTAAGGCCTCTATTTATAGAAAAGTCCTAGGACCCAGTACCTACCTACCAGCATGGCCGCACAGAAAGGGACGCGGACCACATTGGATTTCCATTGTAGTATCACTTGCTCAACCCACGCGGACCGAACTGATTTGGTGCACGGCCACGTTGGATTTTATCAGAGAGCCTTTAATTTCAAGTCTACTAGCGGACCGCAGAGAATTGTCATGCGGACCGCACAGGTCTTCTAAGCCTAAACTCCTATTTGCTCAAGCCTACGCAGATTGCACTATTTTGGTGTGCGGCCACGTAGGAAATCTTCAGAGACAGAGCATTTTGGCATTTTTGTCCTGCACTGGTTCAACATTATCCCTGCAAAACTTCACAAACTATAAGCTCAAAAATCCTAATCTACATCAAAAAAAAAAAGAAAGAAAAAGACATAGGCTGCCTCCCAAGAAGAGCCTGATTTAATGTCGCGACACGAGCATGTTACCATCACAGTTACTTCAAATAAAAGAGTTCCACAACATGGCTGTCAACAATCTTGCCCAAATAGTGCTTGACACGATGCCCATTGACCGGAAAACTTCACCATTCTTATTTTTGAGATCTATGGCACCAAAATGAGTTACACTAACCACTTCAAAAGGACAGCTCCACTTAGACTTCAGCTTACCCCGAAATAACCTCAACCAGGAGTTGAAAAGAAGAAACATGTCACCAACTTTGAATTCCTTTCCTCGTGCATACTTGTCGTGAAGGTACTTCATCTTGTCTTTATACAAGGACGAGCTGGAGTAAGCATGAAACCTAAACTCATCAAGTTCATTCAATTGCTCAACCCGGTTCTATCGGAAGATGACAAGCCTTCCAAAACACCAACCGATATGGAGACATACCAATCAGAGTCTTGAAAGCTGTACGAAAAGCCCAAAGAGCATCATCCAATTTCTTCGACCAGTCGGTCCTATTTGCATTGACAGTCTTGGACAAAATACTCTTAATCTCACAGTTGGACACCTTAACTTGGCCACTCGCTTGAGGATGATAAGGAGTGGTTACCTTGTGATTTACCCCATATTTGGCTAGCAAAGAGTCAAAAGCCCGGTTGAAAAAATGAGAACCCCCATCACTGATGATAGCACGTGGAGTGCCATACCTCGTGAAGATACTCTTTTTCAAGAACGCCACCACACTTCGAGCTTCATTATTGGGAAAAACGACAGCCTCCACCCATTTTGACACGTAATCAACCGCTACCAAGATGTAGGTGTTGCCACAAGAAATTATGAATGGTCCCATAAAGTCTATCCCCCAAACATAAAAAATGTCAACCTCTAAAATGGTGTTAAGGGGCATCTCATCTTTCTTAGAAATCCCTCTGGAACATTGGCATTCATCGCATCTCTTGACAAAGTCACCGAAATCCTTGAACAAAGAAGCCAATAGAAACCACAACTCAACACTTTAGATGTCGTCCTCACCCCGACATGATGGGCACCATAGCGAGAAGAGTGACAAGCTTCCACAATACTCAATTGACATTATTTGAGAACACACCAGCAAATTACACCATCGGTGCAAATTTTGAAAAGATACGGCTCATCCCAATAGTATTCCAAAAATTTCCGCTTGAGCTTCTTCCTTTGGTTAGAAGAGAGTTCATACGGAACCATACAGGTAACAAGATAGTTGGCAATGTCGGAAAACCATGGCATGTCTAGCATTGAAATCAAGAGGAGTCATTCATCCGGAAAAGCATCATTTATCTCAAGGCCATCTAAAGGCCTCCCTTCCTCCTTCAATCGAGACAAGTGGTCCGCCACTTGATTTTCACTACCCTTTATATCAACAATCTCCAAATCAAATTTTTGAAGAAGAAGCACCCATCTCATTAAGCTCACTTTTGAATCTTTCTTAGTCATCAAGTACCTAAGGGCGGCGTGATCAGTATGAATAAGCACTTTGGCCCCCATAAGGTATGGGCGAAACTTCTCCATGGCAAAAACAATGGCAAGCAATTCCGTCTCGGTGTCCTTTGATCTTCATTTATTGTCTTACTTGAGTAGTACACCAAATAGAATATTTTGTTGATTCTTTGGCCCAAGACCGCCCCCACCGCAACATCACTAGCATCGCACATGAGCTCAAAGGGTAAGCTCCAATTTGGTGCGGTAATGATGGGGGTAGTCATCAACTTTTGCTTTAGAAGCTCGAAAGCCACCATACATCTCTCATCGAACACATATTTGGCATTTTTCTCTAGAAATTTACACAACGGGTTAACTACATAGAAAATTCCTTGATGAATCTTTGGTATAAACCCGTGTGTCCAAGAAAACTCCTCACCCCTTTGACAAAAGTAGGGGGAGAGAGCCTTGAGATCACCTCGATTTTTGCCTTATCAACCTCAATACCTCTTTTTGAAACTTTATGACCCAACACAATTCCTTCTTCTACCATGAAATGGCATTTCTCCCAGTTGAGAACTAAGTTTGGGTCTTCGCATCGGGCCATCACACGATCCATGTTTTGCAATCATTCACCAAATGAGTCCTCAACCACACTAAAATCATCCATGAAGACCTCAAATATGTCCTCCACAATGTCGGTGAACATTGCCATCATACATCATTGGAAGGTCGCCGGAGTATTACATAATCAAAATGGCATTCGAGAGAAGAGAATGTGCCATAAGGACATGTGAAAATTGTCCGTTCTTGGTCTTTCTGGCAATGAGAATTTAGTTATAGCCTTAATACCCATCCAGAAAACAATAGAAAGCCCGACCCGCAAGACGATCAAGCATTTGGTCCAAGAACGACAATGGGAAATGGTCCTTTCTATTCACCTTGTTCAACTTTCGGTAGTCCATGCATACTATCCAACCTGTTACAGTACGAGTCACAATAAGTTCATTGTTGTCATTGGTCACCACCATCATTCCTCCCTTCTTTGGCACACATTGTACCGGAGAAGTCCATGAACTGTCAGAAATTGGATATACCACACCGGTGTCAAGCCACTTGATGACTTCCTTTTTAACCACCTCTTGCATGGCCTCATTGAGTGTCTTTTGATGTTCAAAAGACGGCCTAGCATCCTCCTCCAATATTATATTGTGCATGAAAAATATGGGGCTAATACCCCGAATATCTGCCAAGGTCCATTCAATCGCCCGCTAGCGCTTTTAAAGAACCGCTAAAGTGGCGTCAGCCTGCACGTTAGTCAAGCAAGAAGAAAGAATAACCAGCAAAGTGAAATATTGACCAAGAAATTCATACTTCAGGTGAGGAGGAAGTGGTTTCAACTCCAACACCGGTGGCTCCTCAATAGATGGCTTGCTGGGTGGAGTTTGCGATTTTCATGATCAAGAGATAACTTCCTCGGCTCATAAGAATACGAGCCCATGCCATGTAATGCGTTACCCTTCTGGAATCATCATCAACATCCATGTTCAATGGAACGGCCTCAAGTGGGTCCTCAACATTTGCCATTGCGCTTGTGTCATCTACTATCACCGCCGTGACAATGTCAACAAACGAGCACACCTCGGTGCTATTTGGTTGCCTCATGTATTTGCACATGTGGAACACCACCTTTTCAAATCCAACACTAAAGGTTATTTCTCCCACTTCCACCTCAACCAAGTCCTTCCCTGTATCTAGGAAATGCCTTCCAAGAATAATAGGCACCTCGAATTCCACTTTGTAAACGAAATTGGCCAGCAATATCAACTTATCAACACGAACAGGGACATTATCAATAATCCCCAAAGGTCGTTTCATTGACCGGTCTGCCTTTTGAAGCTTCATGGAAGTTGGACGAGGTTGTCCGACATCCAAAGTCTTGAAAATTGAATATGGCATGAGATTGATACTTGCCCCCAAATCACATAGGGCATTTGCGAAATCGACACTTCCAATGGTACATGGTATTGTGAATGCTCCGGGATCCTCTAGACTCTGAGCCATGGAGTGTACAATGGAACTCACTTGATGCATCATCTTAATTTTCTCACACTCCATCAATTTCGTTTTAGTAACCAAGTCCTTCATGAACTTTGAATATCCCAGCATTTGTTCAAGTGCCTCCACCAAGGGCACATTTCTAGTCAAACTCTTCATCATCTCATTGATTTTTTTAAGCTGGTTGTCACCTTTTTGCTTGGCCAACCTTTGATGATATGGCGGAGGAGTTATAGGCAAGGGTGCCTTGGCTTTTGTACCACCGCTTTGGGCATATCAATGACGTGTTCCCTAGACAGGTTCATGGCCTCTTGAGTATGCTCCTCACCCTCATCAATTTCAATTCTCACATCATCACTTGCATTTGATTCAACAATATCCTCAACTACCAACGGGATCTCATTATTTTGCAACTCTTCTTCATCAATCATAACTCGATTTCCTCTTGAGTCTTGCATATAACCGCCTCTTCCACTTCTCTTGCTCACCGCCATCACATGATTATTATGCCCACCTTGGGGTTCACTATCGTATCACTTCGTAGAGCATCCTTTGGGCAAGTGTTGAGAGATTGTGAATTTTCTCGAGTTGTACTTCCAAATTACAGATTAAAGTGTTATGGGAGGCAAATTGAGCGTCGGAGTCATGATTCTTCTTCATCATTTGCTGAAACATGTTCTCTATTCGACCCATGTCATTGCCCGATGAACCAGAACCTTGAGACTGAAACGGAGGCGGTTTATTGGGTTGTTGATATATTGGGGGCCTTTGAAAGCCTTTACCCCTATTACCTTGTCCACCATTGTTGTCGTTCCAATTTTTGTTCCCGTTCCAATTTCCTTGATTCCCTGAATTATTGTTCCCCCAATTGCCTCCTTGATTCTTATTGTAATTCCAATTGCCACCTTGTTGATTTCCCCTATTACCTTGGGGTCTCCATTATTGATTCCCTTGACTACCTCTATTCCCTTGGTAGTTGTTGACATATCAGACTTCCTCACTTTGGTCATCAAAACCTTCATTCGAATATCCACCACCATCGTCATAGTTGTCAAAATTTTCTTGAGTTTTTTGTTGCCCTCTTTTCCTTCTTTTCATCATATTCACACCCTCCATGGCATTGACTTGGCGTGGATTTTGAACTTGTTGAAGTTGGGCCTTAGTCAATTGGTTCATTGTTGTTGTGAGTTTGGCAATGGCTTGGCCGTGATCATGCATCTCCTTATGAAAGTGTATAACATTAGGATCACCTTTAGGAACATTAGCTCGACTTTGCTATGCCGAAGAAGTATCGGCCATTTTATTAAGAACATCACAAGCTTCATTGTATGGAAGCTTCATAAAATTACCACCGGCCAACTGATTGACAATGCACTGGTTTGTTGTGTTTATACCCCGATAGAACGTGTGTTGGATCATGACATCATTCATATTGTTGTTGGGGCACTCTTTTACCATCGTTTGAAACCTCTCCCATATCTCATGTAAAGGCTCCATCGGCTCTTGCTTGAAAGCTAGAATCTTATCTCGAAGAGACGCCATATGACTAGGAGAAAAGAACTTGGGAATAAACTTATCGGCCAACTCATCCCACGTAGTTAGAATGATTTGGGAGTCTTTCTAACCAATCCAATGCTTTCTCCCGAAGTGAGAAGAGGAAAATACTTAACCTCAGTGCATCTTTCAAAACATTTGTCTGCTTGCTCCCCCAACAAGTATCCACAAACCCTTTCAAATGCTTGTATACATTTTGGTCTGAGGCGCCTATGAAGTACCCTCATTGTTCGAGCAAAGTGAGCATGACATTGGTGATTTGGAAGTTGCCCGCCTATATTTGGGGAGGAACTATTGCACTTGTGTACCCTTGATTAGGTAGAACTCTTGGTGATACTCTTGGTGGAGGTGGAAGAGGGTCTAGTATGTTGTCATTAGCATTAATATTTTACATTAGCATTTCTACCTTGTCTTTGTGCTTGGGGTAAAACCTCATCTTGTTCAACGTCTTCCACCTCCTCCACTCCCAAATTAATGGCATCTTGTGCAATTAAAGCCATTGGTACCTGAGTGAATTAACACAAACAAAGTAAGTAAAAAGAAGGAAAAAGAAGCAAAACACAAAACTAGCCAACAAATAGTCAAACACCGCAAAGCTCCCCGGCAACAACGCCAAAAAGTGATCGCAACGGACTAAACCTAAGGAAGAGTGGGCGCTAATACTTTTACCCAATAGTAGTATCGGGGTCAATTTTCCATAGGGAGCTTCAATTTAGAGTTGAGTGTTTGTATGGTCTAGGACTATGTTTTAGCTCCTAATTGATCTTCTAACGTTTTGGGTTTTCTTTTGATTATCAACTACAAGTTTAAAGCTAAATTATGCTAAGATATTGATTCTAAGTTGTATGCAATAAAGAGAAAGGCATTAGGGTCATGGCATGTACCTAGGTGGTCAACTAATGGGTACAAATTCCTAATGCAAGAATGATGAATATGAGACTTATGCTATAACCGTTGCACTTTGCACCCACTCTCACACCCTCGGTAGAGAGAGTGATTTTGCCCAGTTGACTCTTGCGAGACAAATTGGGTAGGCTAATTTGCCCAAGAAATTTATGGTTCAAGTTGGGTAATTACTCTCTCAAGGTTTAACCCGTTAATTGGGACTACCATTCTCATGGGTCCATCCAATTCCTTGTTGGAATTAATCTTGGGGTCATAGACTCTCTTTCTCAAGAAGAGTCAAGAACCACTAGTTAGACTTAGTGTTTACAACCACCAAATCTCAATGAAAACATAAGACTAATCCAAATAATAAATATCCAACATCATTTATGCACTAAACAATCACACCCATTAATTACCCACACTAGGGTTGAGCCACAACCCTAGCTAATGGGTTTAGCTAGCCATAATAGAAACAGAAATTGAAGAAATAGTAGATGAAATTGACATAATAATTAACAATAATGTTAATCTACTCAAATCGACATTAATATTAGAAGAAATTGCCCAAAATAGGCTAAAACTATGAAGTCTCGAGATCAGGTGCTATCTGATAAAACAAAACTTTACCTAAAAAGTAAAATATTCTATTTGTACTACACCGTAAAAACCATACAAAAATACCCCTGAGGTCTGGCGCGGACCGCGCACAAATGACACACGGCCGCGTAGGGGTTTGGGTCTTCAGATCTCTCTTCTGACACTGGGGACGCGGACCGCAGAAATGTGATACGAGGCCGCGTAGGGTGATGCCTGCGGACCGCATAGAAGTGGAGTGCGGCCACGTAGGTGTTTTGGTCCAAATCAACCCTCATTGAACTTGATCCACGCGGACCGCACTGATTAGGTGTACGGACGCATGGGCTTTTGGCCTTGAATAATTGAGTATCTTACACTATTGGCGCGTACTGCGTGAAAAGGGGCACGGATCGTGCAGCTTGTCATGGAAAGTGCAAGGTCTCTGAACTCTCGTGCCCGGCCGCGTGACAAAGCAGTGCGGACCGTGCAGGTATCCATGAAATAACTAGCCTATGAACTCTTCTGTACGGCCAGTGACACATCAGTTCGGACTGCACATGTCATTTTGTTCCCTACTTCAGTTGTCTATTGAGACTTGGCAGATTTCACTCCTTTTCGTGTCGATCTTTGATATTTGTCATCTTGTCGCTCAAACCTACAATCAAACGCAACTTGTAAGCATTTTGGGACTAATTTATGGCAATTAATGCATAAAGCGTAGGTAAGAATGGGTATAAAATATGGAGAAATCACAGTTATCGCGGCCACGTGGCTTAATGTCTTAACTGTGCAATCCTCTGATCTCTCTAGTGCGGCCGCATGCACAATTGTGTGGTTCGCACTAGCTACTTTTTTCCACCACTTCATTGGGCTTCAATACTTGAGCAGGTTTTACTCCATTTTGAGCAGATCTTAGACATTTCGTCACTTATCGCTCAAACTTGCAATCAAGCACAACCTGCAAGCATTTTGGGACTATTTTGTAGCTAATTATACTCAAAGCATAGGCAAGTATGGGCATAAAAAACGTTAAAATCCTACTTATCAATAGGCTGGATGAGCTTAACCAACTGGGAGAAGTTATCAGGCAGCTCGGAATCATCAAGTGTAACCTCCTTCTTCTCACCTCCGGAGTCTTCTGAATCACCTACATTCACATACTCTGCCTCTTCCCCTACATTGTCATCTTCCTAATTCTACTGTTCTCTATGAGTCGCTATTGTCACTCCGTAAATTAGATATTGTGTATTCATATCTTCCCTCTCTGTAACAATATGTATATCTAGCTTAATAGGATGGTAAAAATATTGAAACGTAAAGAAATATCTATGAATACAATTTCGTATATGCATTCTCTTCATCAACTACCCTTTCAAAATGTGTATATAAATCAACACGTGTTTCATGATTTTCTTCACCAGGTGCACCTTCAACATGTTCTATTTTTTTCATTAAAAATGTTACATTATACTGGATAGTAGTGGCTTGACAGTTTAAGAAAATATGTAAGTGTGTTATAAGATCTACATAAATATGTAAAATTGTGCCAATATGCTATATTTATTTGTATATATTTTGTATATATGATGTAGAAAAATTGTAATTATATTGTAGATAACTTATAGATATTTTGTAGTTATTCTGTAGATGATTGTAAATAAAGTGAAGTTATTTTGTAGATACCTGTTTTGCTAGTGACCTACACTAGGTCTCCACTCTTGAACTGAAATTGCTGATTGTTCTTATCTTTTGGTTGGTCAGTATTTTTGGTTGAACTCCTACCAAACTGAAATTTTTATATTAGTTAGGATATATATTTTAGAGGTGATATAAATTTTTTTGTTAATATGAATAAAATTCAAATGTTACCTTTGCATCAACTTGATCATTTGGACTGTTTACTACCAGCAAAACAGTCTTGACTGACTCATTTATTAGCACTCAAAGACTACCTAGTTCTTCAAAGACATCTTTCCTAAAGCCTTCAAGCTTTTCATTGACCTACTGTCACGACACGGATTTTCCACCATCGGGAGTCGTGATGGCGCATACTAATGTGAGCTAGGCAAGCCAATCCTTTAAAACTAGTTACTTCATTATCCATTTATTTCTTTTTAACAAACATAAAGCAATAACGTATAAACATCAGAAATTTAATTTAAGCGGAATAAAACAATAAAATATCTAAAATATGTATCTGTTACAATTGCTTAAGTATTAATCACCCAAAACCCGGTGTTACAGTATCACATACGATCTAAGATTTACTACATATAAATTCTGAATAAAATAAGCGATACACTATTTCTGAATTAAGGAAAATGAAACAGGGAAGAAGGGATAGAGGGAGACGCCAAGTCCTGCGGACGCCTGCAGGTCTACCTTGGATAATCGCGTGGACTGAAGGTAGCCTCCAAACTACAGTCCAAGAGCTGTTCAGGGATCTGCACATACTGCACAGTGTAGTATCAGCACAATCGACCCCATATGCTGGTAAGTGTCTAGCCTAACCTCAGCGAAGTAGTGACGAGGCTAGGACCAGACTACTAAATAAACCAGTGCAATTCAAATATATACCGCGGAAAAGAAGTACATAAATAAATAGTCAAATATGGGAGGGGAGCATGCTGTGGGGAGATATCAATTTTGAATAGAAGTACAACAGTAAATGAACGAAGAAATATATATCGGACTTCAACAAAGATACAATAATCAATAAATACACGGCATCACCCTTTGTGTTTTTACTCTCGTCCTCACCAATGCAATCAAGTAATAAAAATGTGCATGACATCACCCTTTCGTGCTTTTATTCTCTTTCCTCACCATATAATCATTGTAATCGACACGAAATGGTACATCGTGCGGTACAACATCATCTTTCGTGCTTTACACTCT
This sequence comes from Nicotiana benthamiana, assembly GCA_034376525.1. Classification (NCBI taxonomy): domain Eukaryota; kingdom Viridiplantae; phylum Streptophyta; class Magnoliopsida; order Solanales; family Solanaceae; genus Nicotiana; species Nicotiana benthamiana. The sequence continues at coordinate 117,530,800 of CM067340.1, forward strand.
TTCTTCACATATGATACACAGCATCACCCTTCGTGCTTTACACTCTTTCCTCACAAAAATAATGCACGGCATTACCCATCGTGCTTTAACTCTCTTCCTCACCCAAACAACAAATATAAATAGCAGGGCAAGGAAACAAATAAAATTATAATAAAAATCCTGGCAAGGGAACAACAATTCAATAATTTAGTCCTGGCAAGGGAACAACATCAATAATATCAACATCTCGGCAAGGGAGATAACAAATAAAGCAACAATAGCCCGGTAATGGGGGCAACATTCCTACTTTTACTTCATAATTAACTTCACAACTCGAGCCCATGCTCTAAAGGTTCAATTATCACTTATACTTTCACAATTCATATTAACACTTGAGCCAATGCTCCTCAATGTTTATAGGTCACAATTCCTTCCACAAACTTTACACAACAAATAGAAGCCATCACCAAGGCATGAAAGATACAATGAAGTCATGATAATCACAATATAAAGACTCACGGGAATGCTAGACACCAACATATAGATACTCGTCACCATGAATATACGTCATATTCAACAATTACTATATAGCAAATAGGACTCGACTCCTAATCCCTCAAGCTAAGGTTAGACCAAATACTTACCTCGATGCCACGAACACAATTCACGTTTCAATTGTAGTTTTACCCCTTGATTCCACCACCAATTCGCTCGTATCTAATCACAAGTTACTTGATTATATGAATAAATGCTAAATGAATCAACCCCAATGCATGAAAATAAGATTTCTAAAGTTTTACCCAAAAAGTTAAAAATCTCTCCCGGGCTCACATGGTCAAAACCTGAGGTTCGAACCAAAACTCGATTACCTATTTCCCCACGAACCCAAATATATAATTTATTTTTAAATCGGACCTCAAATCGAGGTTCAAATATCTAATTTTTGAAAAACCTAGGTTCTATCCAAAGCACCCAATTCCCCCCATGAAAATCATTGATTTTGAGTTGAAATCGTGTTAGAAGATGTTAAGGATTGAAGAAAACTAGTTAAAAATGACTTACAGTTAATTTGGAGAAGAAGAAGTCTTTGAAAAATTACCCAATAGTGTTTATGTTTTAAGAGGATATGAAAATGGGTTAAAAATTCGTCTAAGTATAAAGTTGCAGGTTGCAGATGTGGGAAATGCGAATAGGGGTTCGTAATCGCGAACCTCGATCTTTGATATGTCGGGAATTGCAAAAGGGGGCTCGCATTTGCGAGCTGAGAATTGCGAATCAAGCATCGCACTTGCAATCACATGCCAAATTGGGAAGTTTCGCATTTGCAAAGATAGTCTCGCACGTGCGAGCTGGAGCTGGCCTGGGCTTCTTTTGCAATTGCGACAAGCCGCTCGCATTAGTGAGCTAGGCTTCGCAAATGTGAAACCTGCAGGCCTGCTATGCACAACTGAAAAATATGTAATTTTCTAAGTCCAGAGCACACCCCGTGGCATATCCAAAACTCCCTCGAGCCCTCGGTGCTCCAAACCAAACATGTACACCAACCAAAAAATATCATACAAACTCACTCACACATTCAAATCAATAAAATAATATCAACAACTATGAATTTATCCTCAAAATTATTAAATTTTGTCAAGAACGTCAAATTTCTAATTTTCTCAAAAATGATCTGATTCACGTTATTTCTAGTCTGTTTCTTACCAAATTTTGCAGAACCATCTTAAATCATATATATAATATGTACCAGGGGCCGGAACCAAAATACAGGCCCGATACCATCAAGTTCTTATCATAATTCATTTCCAATTCTCATAAATAATTCAAAAAAGTAATTTTCTTTAAAAATTTATTTCTCGGGCTTGTGACCTCGGAATTCGATACGGGCATATGCCCAAGTTCCATATTTTTTACGGTCCCTTCGTACCGTCAAATCACGGGTCTGGGTCTGTTTACTCAAAATATTAACCGAAGTCAAATTAATTTATTTTATAGTCAAAATTTATTATTTTTCATAAATTTTCACATACTAGCTTTCCACCTACGCGCCGGACTGTGCACGCAAATCGAGGTAATGCTAAAAGAGGTTTTTAAAACATCGAGACGCGGAATTTTATTTTAAAAACAGGTGATGACCTTGTGGGTCATCACACCTACATAATAAAAAAATACATAGTTAACTTTAGAATATGTCTTAACATACATTAAAGAACAGATGCACTATAATGTATACATCGCAATTCTATTTAGGAATACATGTTACCTTCTCAAGACCTCTTTTTAGCTTTCTTATTTTATGGAGAATAGACTGCTTATCCTCTTTTCCTATTGATTCTTTGGGTTCCAATGGAGGAGTATCAACTTTGGGATTCTCATAAACATGTTCAACCTCTTCAATTATGTACTCTACTTTATCACGCAAAGACATCACTAAAAGCTCCTTAGGTGATTCATTTATATTGGTGAACTGAATGAGGAAAAAAATAAATTAGCTTGATTAAGCCAGAATATGTGTACAAATTATAGATGTTTTGTAGGTAAATTGTATAATCATAAATAAAAACTATTTACCTTCATCCATTCAGGCTTGATCATTTTGTCTTCGATTGCAGCTAACCAAATATGACCCTTACTAGCTGACCAGTTAAGTATGCGAGGGATTGAATTCGAAATTCTTGCAGCTATATCAGTGTTGTTAGATGAGCAAGACTCATACAACCATACTTGCATGGCTAGTGGGAATCCTCGAATGAGATAAGAATGAACGAAAGGATTTAGCATGTGCGTAAGTGATTCAATCAACTATATGTAACATTGTATACCCTATGAAAATGTCTCGTACTGACCGGATTCCACCAAATAAAACCTACAATGATCTAGAAACCCAGTATGGTCTCTCTATGAAGGACAAATGAAGAATTCTATGAGATATAAAATACTTAATTTTACTACATCCTCATCATTTACCCAGCTTTTGTTTGTTTCAATTTGTTTTAGGTATGTATTCTCCACTTTTATCTTGTTTGAAAAGTAACTGCTCATTATCTTACTGGCATAATTTGGAGTGTAATCAAAGTCTTATCACCTCGGTATGATATCTAAGACCAGTTATTGCTGCAAACTCTCTCAATTTAAAATTTAACCTCTCACCTTTTAACTCAGCTGAAAAATAGGAAGCATTGAATGAATTCAATTCATACTTCATAAGAAGATGAATAGCTTGATTTTGCATGTATAAATTGAAAAATTACAGTAAATAACCAAAGCATGTCTTCAAATCATTTGGAAACAAAAGCTCTTTAATTTAGCTAGGAATTATAAGGTCACATAATATTTGGAATCTAAGCACCCCATAATCAACATTATGGGATGCAAAACAATATTCATTCTGCACAATCAAAAAGTATAATCTCACATTAACTTCAGTCTTAAAAAACTATAGATAACTTCAAAAAATATGTAAAATATCAATAATTTTAAACAGATCAACAAAGCTATAATTAATCTTCAAAATAAAGACAAATAATCTTACATTAATTCAGTCTTAAAAACTATAGATACATTTGTATTTTATATACAAAATTACTACAATGCAAAAACAACACGAATTATGTAGATTTTTAACAACTAAAACAAGTGAAATAACTAGTGAAGAAACTACTAAATTCTTACCTTCACAATAACTATTTTCGAACATTTTAGGAGATTTACACTATGTTTTTTTTTTTTAATTTTCTTCTTTTTTGGAGTTTTTGAACTGGGAGCCACCTTCACTTTGTTTCCAGGTTTACTGATAGGCACATCTTTTACAAAATCATCATCGAACATTATCTTTTTTCGTTTCCTTTCCGCTTGTTTGATTGGCCTCAAAGATTCTCCAGCATCGAAATCATGCTTTTGTTTAGTTCTACTTCAGTCCTGATTTGACGCGGAGAAAGACTATGCTTCATATCTATAATTGCATGTGCATATTTTCCTTACTTTTTGGATTAATGTGGTGATAATACACCCAAATCGAAAGAAGGTATATTAGCTTATCTGGCTTTTTAGGGTTGTGCTTTGAAGATTTGTTCTTCTTCGTTGAGAAATTTAAAGCTGAAGTTAATGTGTGTATGAACTTTGAAATTTTGACTTCAATTTTGATTGGTAGCAAAATAAAAAACTTGAAATTAGACATTAATGGCGGGGGTGACACATGTTTTTCTGATTTTAGCAAAGGAAATAATGGGTTTGAAACGTGGGTGAGGGGTGATACGTGGGTGAGGGTGTGGGTTTGAGTTTGGGAGAGAGAAACATGTATTTGGAGGGGGTGGTTTAGGAGGGATATACGGTACAATTAATGTACCGTTAAAACATATTATAATATAAAATTGATAATTAGGTATACTAAATGTAATTCTATCAAACATTAAATATTAAGGGTAATAGAATTTTCTATATGGTATAAGAATGTAAAATTTTAGAAAGGGAAACCGTTTTCTTATTTCATTAATGAAAAATGTTGATTACAATCTAATAATTACAAGTACAATCTTCAAGAATAACGTTCTGTTATCTGTTCCAACAAGTTCTTTAAGCTATTCCCGGTTAATTGAAAATTGCTGGGTCCAATTGGTAAACTTGGCTTGGGCTGTGAGATAAGTTTAGTAGTAGTACATTAGATTTGAGTCATTTGACCCAATCCAATTTTCGACCCAACCCAAGGAAGATATAAGCAAATTAAAGAAGAGAAAGAACAATCTTATAGGTGCCAATTTAATTGATTTAGGTCGACTTTGCTCAGATTGCAATCTAATTTTAGATTCTGCGTCTTGCTCCTGTTAGAGTTCTATTTTTATAGTTAGTTTTTAAAATTTTCCTCCCTTTTGATTCCCTTTATTGGAACTATTGCTCCTTTAGCAATATGGGAATGGCTGGATGGATTTCCAAGAATCAGTCTTTAAAGAGTAGAACTGGACTTGGGTGTCTCTCAAATCGTTAAATATAAATTGTGTTAGTGTTTACCTCAAAGTTATCACATACTTTGCAGGAATAAAACATTAAAATTAAATTGATGGTCAAATCATAGCAGATTGTAATAACTCAAAAGATCAAGTGAAAAAATGCAAGAGACAAATGTTATTTGTTAAGGAGAGGAGGGTAGAAATATTTTATTAATAATATCGATTTGGTTTGCCTCTCCATGGAGAGGTTCAGAGCCTTCCAATGATCTTCTCTCTTCTTTTTAGAAGTAGAGATAAAGAAGAAGGAGCAGCCCCCCCTCTAGAGTTATTTCTCTTAGTATATATAGCAACGAATCCTGCCAGCTGGCACTGAATGATCGCGGAAGGTGATGGTATGTATGCCGTAGCCTAGCTAGCCAAATCAGGTGAGCGTCTGATGCCGTCGCTAAAAAATGGCCATACCATTTATCAACCACTAATATGCTTAGGAACGGATTAATCCCGTTAATTATCGTAGAGTCAAGTTTTGACCCATACAGTTAGTCCCTCCGCTTATTGAGGTCGTGCTTCGACCGAGCTCGATAAGCGGACATCGTCGACCGTGGCTCAAAAAGGATCGGAGAGGGAGGTTGAATGACGTTTCGGCCGTGACCCAAGATGGTCGTAGCCGCTTATATGTTGGAGATTTTACCTTTGGAACTACCGGTCTTAATCATTTTGTGCGGTAGTTTTGGGCGGAATCGAGTTAGAGACCCTCAACCGTATTATTCGTTGGAGATGGTTGTAGCCACTTACATATTAGGGTTGGCCGTAGCCGTTTACTTATTGGAAACAGCCGTAGTCGTTTTGTGCCTTGAAGGCGACCGTAGCCATTTATATTTAAGAGACGACCGTAGCCATTTGCGTATTTAGAGGATGGCCGTAGCCATTTTATATTTGAGGGAACGGCCGTAGCCACTTATACTTGGAGGATGGCCGTAGCCATTTCATATTTGAGGGAACGACCATAGCCATTTATACTTGGAGGATGGCCGTAGCCATTTATATTTAGGAGACGGCCGTAGCCATTTGCTTATTTAGAGGATGGCCATAGCCATTTTATATTTGAGGGAACGGCCGTAGCTACTTATACTTGGAGGATGGCCGTAGCCATTTATATTTAGGAGACGGCCGTAGTCATTTACATATCTGGAGGATGGTCGTAGCCATTTTATATTTTAGGAAACGGCCGTAGCCATTTATACTTGGAGGGTGGTTGTTGAGGATAAGGGTGCGCTTGACGTGCGCAGTAATGGTGCTCGGCATATGGAGGCATACTATACATCCTTCCAACATACCCAGCTTGTTAAAACTCGCTTTGAAGGCGAAGTGTCGATTGACGGTTGCAAAGCCGTTTCATGATATCTGTCATAACGACACACGTTACTGTGGATTCGAACCGTTTTGTGGTTGGTTATGCAGTTAATGATGGCTTTTGGAATTCGCGAAAGCCACCTTTGTAGTATAAATAATGAGCTATGTCATCCGTTTCTCACTTTTTAGTTTCTGTTTAAGTAAGATTTCTGAAGAAACAACTTCTCTCACTCTTTTATCTTCGTTAATTTGTGTTATTCTTTGTCATCTTTCACTCAATCTCCATCTTTGTTCCTTCTTCGGTGAATCTTGTTCACTCGCTACACAGTAATCAATAATGTCAAGCAGTCTCACACAGACCTTATTCCGGTGACTCTTCCAGCAGTCGATGGGTCATCTATGGTGACGATGGCCATCGAATCGACAGGGTCCCTTCGGTGGCTTATATTCTTTCTTTTCCCAGAGGCCCGGCGACTGACTTCACCATCGACGAGGGGGAAAATCAGGTTAAATAAGGCTCCATTAATGGGGGAGCTAGGCATCGCCCAATTAAGGAAGCAATGGGATATCCCTCGTTCTGCAGATATCGCCCTTACCATGAGCGAGGAAAGGGTTCACATCGGCCGTCCAGGATATTGTGTTTTCTACGCTTATCTTTTCAGGGGTTCACATACTTTGCAAGCATAAAACAATAAAATTAAATTGAAGGCCAATCATAGCAGATCGTAATAACCTAGAAGACCAAGTGAAAAATGCAAGAGACAAATGTTATTTGTTAAGGAGAGGAAGGTAGAGATCTTATATTAGTAATATCGATTTGGTCTGCCTCTCCATTGAGAGGTTCAGAGCCTTCCAGTGATCTTATCTCTTCTTTTTAGAAGTAGAGGTATAGAAGAAGGAGCAGCCTCCCCTCCCCCGGGGTTCTTTCTCTTAGTATATATAGCAACAAATCCTGCCAGCTGGCAATGATCGCGAAGGTGGTGGTGTGTACGACGTAGCCTTGCTAGCCAAATCGGGTGACCGTTGGGTGTCGTTGCTAATAAATGGCCATACCATTTATTAATCATTAATAGGCTTAGAAACGGATTAATCCCGTTAATTATCGTACAGTCAAGTTTTTACTCATACAGTTAGCTTCACATCTATGTAATCATCATTTGCTAAGTCATAACCAAAACCATAAGAGCTGTCGTGTAGGGTGTGTTTGATATAATGGAAAATATTTTTCTTGAAGAAAATATTTTCTTGAAAAATAAGTAGTAATTTTATTCATTTTCCAGTGTTTGGTCCACAAATTAAGAAAAATAACTTCTCAAGAGTATTCATAAATAATTTAGATACATCAAATATGAAATCACAAACTTTTGAGCCAACAACCTTCCGAACCCATAAATTTCATAAACTTCCAAACCGCTAAACTTTCAAAACCGCGAACTTTCGAACTCGTAAACTTTATAATTTCTAAACACATAAACTTCCAAACACATAAACCTCCGTACTTATAACTTTGGAATTTATAAAATTTTGAACATGTAAACCGAAAATGAAAAAAAACTAAAACTGAAAATATATAATTTTAAAACTAAAAAAAATTTCGGGGGGCGGGGGTCAGTTGCAAAGAAAATCGAAAAATGGAAATTGAAAACTACAAAAAACATTGTGCATTGTGGATGGTGGGGGTCGGGGGTGGGCGGATAGAATAGTGGGTAGTGACGAAAAAAAACTAAAATTTGAAGAAAAAAAATCCTTTTTTGAGAAAGGAAGTTGGGTGGGTGAGGGGGTGTGGGGTGGGAAAGGTAACTTTCCGAAAGTTGAGAAGGAGTTTTGAAAATATTTTCCCTTCTCTTGATAAAGAAAGTATTTTTCTCTAATTGAAGCAAAATAAGTTCATAAGAAAATTATTTCCAAAACATTTAAGTCAATCAAATACGAAAAAATTAAAAAATATTTTGCAAAAAATATAGTACTTCATACCAAACACACCCGTAGTCTCCACTTATTTGGGGTTGGTCTTGTTTCATAAGGCCGGAACAAGAGGCAAAGACTTTGATTCTTTTGTACAAGGACTCCAAATAATTTATAATCTGGTAAAATCAACATGCACCAAGTACAAACCATTAATACAAGCCATACATCCTGATAATACGTGCCCTAATTCGCTATAATAAAAGTTTTCTAGTAAAAAATATATTTCTTATTTGTCTTATTTGGTATTTGTAATATTTCAGACTTTAACATAGTCCCACATCGATAAAAATATATAGGGATGTTGGATATATAAGTTAACAAGCCTTAGGCACGAGTGACGCGCTTAGAACTCGTGTGGGACCTAGATCCAAAGTGGACAATATCACTAGCGGGGTGGGCTACTACAACCACTCTTCTGTCACCCTAATTAGCTGATAACCTATTTGTGACGACCAGCCAGTCGTCTTTTGAATTTATGCCCCGTTTCCCTATTAACTGCTTCCCCTAAGTTCATTTCTACTATTTTGGTTTGGCGGGATGTTCGATAATAGAATTTAGAGTGTTTTGAGATACTTAGTCCCTAAATGAGAGCTTAAGTGTTGGAAAATGGTCCGTAATCTGAAAAGTGTCAAGATGACCTCGGAATGGAAAATTGATGGTTCCGTCAGGTGATTTCGGGGTTGGGAGCGTGTTCGGAATGTATTTTGGATGTCCGTAGCGCATTTAGGCTAGAAATGCCGAAAGTTAGAAGTTTGAAATTTTCGGTCGGATAGTGAATTTTTTATTCGAGGCTCAGAACGAGATTCTAAAAGTTTTTGTAGCACCGTTATATCATTTGGGACGTGCGTGCAAAATTTCAGGTCAATCGGACGTGTTTTGGTTAGGTTTTGAATCGAAACCGAGTTTGGTTAAGTTTTGAAATTTTTAAGTTCAAATCATTGATTAATTCAAGTTTCCGGCATTGTTTTAGGTGGTTTATGGATTGTTACAAGTTTGAATAATGTTATGGGATATGTTTGTAGGTTTGGTTGAGGTCCCGGGGCCTCTGGTGTGTTTCGGATGTCCAATGGGTTATTTTGTGTTAAAGAACAGTTGCAGATTTGCTGCTATATCTGTTGCAGACCTTTCTTCTATGTGATTGCAGCCCACCCATGCGATTGCATAGTGTAGTTAGTGAGAGGCCTATTTTCCTTCAATGCGATCGCAGGTTATTGTATGCGATTGCATAGTTTTCCTTTCTCCTTCTCCGCGATCGCACTACTCTTCATGCATTCGCATAGTAGAAATTAGGAGCTGGACCTCAGGGCCAAAATCCTTCTATGCGATCACATAGCAAGTCTATGATCACATAGCTTCACCTCCCCTTTCTGTGCGATCACATGACGTCCTCTGCGTTCGCACAAGTCATTTTCCAGGCCTTCAATTTTTACTCTACGCGATTGCATCACTCCTTATGCGGTCACATAGAACAAATGTCTGGGCAGTTATAAACTTTTCAAAAATGAGAGTTCTTCCATTTTTTTCAAACTCAAGCTAGAGAGCTCAATTTTGGGAGATTTTTCAAGGGATTGTCAGAGGAATACATTGGGTAACTATTCCTTACTCCCTTATGATTATTACCCACTAATCTAATCTCGAATTCAAGCTTTAATTTTGGATTTTGAATGAAAATTGGGGTAAAGTTCTTAGACCTAACTTTGATGATTTGAAGGGGTATTTGACATCTGATTAGGGAGATTTTTATTTGGTTAGACTCGTGAGAGTATGAGGTTTCTAAAATGTAAAAATTAGTCGATTCCAAGACGTTGGCTTGAGGGGAATTTTGGTTATTTAAAATATTTTCGCGCCTTAGCTTTAATTTTAACACTGTAATTAGTTACTTGCGATGTTATTTACAATATGTAATTGGTTTGAATAGATTTGGGTCACTCGGAATCGGATACTCGTGGCAAGGGCATTGTTTCTTAGCGGTTTTGTACCAATTCGAGGTAAGTGGCTTGTCTAACCTTGTGTGGGGGACCTCTCCCCTTAGGATATCTTTGTCATTGTTTAAAGGCCTTGTGCGTGAGGTGGAGGGCGTGTACTCGTACTAGTTGTTGGAAAATCACCTTACTTGACTTATTTAGACTTTATTTTCTTCCCATATTTAATTGTTAAAAATGAAACTTCACTTGTTTTGACTTAGGGAAAGCATATTAGTAATTTATTTGCTCTATTTGACTAAATTTCCATATTTGTCTTTCTTGTGAAGCATGTTAGATTCTCGACTTTACTTGTTGTTAGCATTTGGCTTCCTTTCCGTTAAATATTAATTTGTTGTGGTGTATTTACTTTTGGGACAACGAGTTCAATACCCGGGAGATCCTCTATTATTGGTATGCTAGACTACGGGTTCAATTCCCGGGAGATCCTCTGTTATTGGTATGATGGACTACGGGTTCAATACCCGGGAGATCCTCTGTAATTGGTATGCTGGACTACGGGTTCGATTCCCGAAAGATCCTCTGATATTGATATGATGGACTACGGGTTCGATTCCCTGATCTGATATTGATATAACGGACTGCGGGTTAAATTCCCGGAGATCCTCTGTTATTGGTATGAAGGACTGCGGGTTCAATTCTCGGAGATCCTCTATTATTGATATGATAGACTACGGGTTCGATTCCTGGGAGATCCTCTGATATTGGTATAAATGGAATGCGAGTTCAATTCCCGGAGCTCCATGTGGAATCCTGACTTTTGCGTGATTTTTCTTGTGTTCGTAGTCTTTACTTGAGGCAGTTCTGTTTTAATTACTGTCTTGTTAGATATTCATGATTTACTTCATTATCTACTGTTTATTTATTCTTACATTATTTCTTATGTTCGTCTCAGTAGGGCCTCGACCTTCCTCGTCACTACTCCACCGAGGTTAGGCTTGACACTTACTGAGTACCGCTGTGGTGTACTCATGCTACTCTTCTGCACACTTTTGTTGTGCATATCCAGGTACTACTGGTCGAGCGCGCTATGAGTGATCTTGGAGCTACACCTGTAGATTTGAGGTATGCATTTGCCGCGTCCGCAGAGCCGAAAAGTCTCCTTCTATTCTATATTTAGCTAGTAGTTTCATTCATGTACTCATTTGTTGTAGAAACTCCTTGATGTTAGAGCCGTATGTTATATTTTACTCTTAGCCTGTGTTGCCCGTGGGTTTCCGGGTCTTGGTGGTTTTACATTATTTTGTGTCGAAGTGTATGTGCCAGGCGGCACCATATACATTTTCTTATGCTATTCATGTTTTATTTATCGTTTTTCATAAGGATTGTTGAATTTCCGTAAAGTGTCAGGCTTACCTGGTCGCGAAGACTGGGTGCCGTCATGACAGGTTCACGATTGATAAATTAGGATCGTGACACTATTAGATCAATTTTAAGAAATACATACATAAAATATTTAGTTTGATAAAAAATCATGAGCCCATATACATCATATTTTGGGTACTAAATCCGCCCATGCATATATCGAGAGGTAGGGCAATAGATATTAAATCTTAAGGTTCCATCTTTTTCATAACACTAAATTTATATGTTTATCTTTTTTTGTTTTTTCCATTCATTTCAACTTCTGAATCTTTTATTTTTTTTAAAGGGGATACAATTTCGAACAGTAATTAGACCAGATTAATTGTGGATTTAATAAAGTGCTGAACCCTGGGTTCCATCATATTTGTTTGATTTCAAATTAGTCAGAAAATTCAGCCTTTGCATAAAAGGCATTTTGATTAGTGAGGGGATCTTTATTAATTGAAATCCAGTCATAATCATCATGCTTCTTCTCGCACATGCTTAATTTAGTGGGCGTTTGGACACAAGAATGGTAATTTCAAATAAAATAAAAAATTTCAAGTGAAAATTATATTTGAAAATTAGAGTTGTGCTTGGATATAAATATAATTTTGGATTATTTATGAAAGGGTGATCTGAGTGAAAAATTTTAAAAATAGCTTTTTGTAATTGTTTAAATTTTTGAAAAATTCAAAAATTTATCTTCAAGTGAAATTTTAAAACTTTATGGCTAAATATTAACTTCGAAAAATAAAAAAAATTCCGAAAAAAGTGAAAACATTTAGGCGTTTGGACATATGAATTGTAAAATTCGAAAAAATGGTGAAATTTTTGTCAAGTGAAAATGGTATTTAAAATTTAGAGTTGTGTTTGAACATAAATTTAAGTTTTGGTTATTTTTGAAGTTTTGTGAGTGAATTTTAAAAAAATCTTTTTGCAGTTTTTAAAATTTTCGAAAATTTTCAAAATGTATCTTTAAGTGAAAATTAAAAATTTTATGAACAAATGCCTATTTCGAAAAAAGTAATAAAAGTTTTTGAAAAAAATCTTCCATCAAATTTATGTCCAAACGGACATGGCAAACGAGCTCATCGTTTTTTGCTCGCTTTTACAACTTTTGTCCTCATTCATGATGCGCTAATTGTTGCTCCCAAATGCACACGTAAATATACGTGGTCGTACAAGTTATATAATGATAAAAACTTTGAGGAGCAAAAATACATGCAAGGAACATTGAGGAGCAAGAACGACTCGAAATTCTTCATCTTTTTTAGTATTTTCAATTGTTCAAAACTTATGCAATTGTTTATTTACATCATGAGTGGCTAAACACCATTATTCTGGGGTTGTGTTTTAGCGATGAATATTATTGTTTGACATTAACTTGACCTTGATTATAATTCACCAACATATATGGCTGTCCAACGGGACGGGCCGCGACGGAACGAGACGAAATTTATGGGACGGGACATGACGATATTTATGCGGGACGGTGGCGGGACGGGACGAAACGGGACGGGACAAACGATCGTCCCATCCCGTCCCCCTAACAAATGGGATGGGACGAAAGGGGACGGGACGGGTTCGTGGGCCTTGAATGTATTTTTTTTAAATTTCTAGTTTTTTGAAAATGACTAAGTTTTTAAGTTTGCAAGGGCTATTTTTTTTACTTATTTAACAAACTTAAATGTTAAAACGAAAATTAGAAAACTAAGTAAAGAATTATAAAATATTAAAATAAAAGATTTATAATGAAATATTCTATTAAATATTAATTTATAATAGAGTTATAATTTATTTAAGACAATTCATAAAAATAATTCAACACTTAGAGCCTTTTATTTTATTAATAGAACTTTCAAATCTCAAATACAAATATAATTCTTTTGAAGAGCACCTATTCTACGCAGCCACCTTCTAGGAAGGGTTCTGTTTGAACTAGGCCTCTTAATAGCCAATTACAAATTATCATATTAATATTTGTAAGATCCAATATAGCTTCTTTATAAATTTTCAATAATATCTCTCGGACATTCTAATGGAATTGGCAATGTTGATTGATGTTCCATGATCTCCATGCCGTCATCGCTCCCCATGGTTAGTATCTCATTGTATTCTTCTTCTTCCCTAGTGGTTAATTCTTCAAAACCAAGATTTCTTCTTTCTGAATTAATCCAATCTCTGAATAATACAGAAATCTCTAGAGTGTCCTCCGCTAATGAATGTCTATGATCTCCAATTTGAAACCTTGTCGCGCTGAAAGCACTCTCCGATGATACTAATGATGCTTGAATAGCCAGGAAATCTCGGGCCATAATTGAAAATGTTGGAAATGCCTTGCCACGCTCCCTCCACCATGACAAAAGTTGTTCCTTGCCTTCTTTGTCTTTAATATTTTCTAATCCTTGATTAAGATAAGAATCAAGTTTCATCATCAATAGAGGAATCGAAACCTGTTATATCATCCTTATCTTCCCATAAAATATCATCTCCAGATTTAGAAGTAGAAGGAGCAGTTTCAGATTGTCTTTGTAAAGTTTCATGATCTAATTGTTCTTCGACATGAACATCATAAAATATGGGGGTTGGGAAAATGAAGTTTCATCAACATGAGTCATTTCATCAATATTCTTTTTATCTCTAGGTCTAGTAGAAGGGCTAGGATTAGGATTAGGATTACTACTACTTTCACCTTTACTATTTTTTACTACTTTTTTTAAGCAAACCAAATGCATTTTTAGGTGCCATAATTAAAATACGAAACTAATTTAAAAAGCTAACACAAATATTAAACACACAAATGAAATACGAAAATATAACATGTAAAGTAAACACCAAAATTAAGTACTAAAATGATGCGCAAAAATTATATATTAAAATTAGAAGATGGAACGGGTGCACGGTGATTAAATATCGAAACTTGAAGAAATTTCCCAAATACTTGATGAATTTAACTTGAAGCTTGAAAGTTGCTCCAAAAAAATTGCCCTAATACTTGAAAGTTGAATCTTGATACTTGATAGTAATAAAATTGAGAGAATAATATAAAATATAGATAGAATATTAGATGGTACGATATTTGAGAGAGAAGATTGATTTGTTGTGGAAAAAAATGAAGAAGAATAGGTGGTATTTATAGTACAAAATAGGGCCAAAGTGTAAATTAATAAATTTAGGGGTTATATTTAAAGTTTGGGGGTATGGGGTGTTTTGGAGGGGGTAGGGGGTGTTTTGGCCGTTGGAAACGGCTAGTTTTTCAATTATGGCCGTTGCCAAAACGACTAGTTTTTTTTTAAAAAATCTGGCGGTATGCGGGACGAGACGAGATGACGCTGGACGGGACAAACAGAACGAAATGGCCGTCTCGTCCCGCATCCCATCTTGTTAGACTTGAAGTGGGACGAGACGCGGGACGGGACGGGACGGGACGGCCCGTCCCGTTGGACAAGCATACCAACATATGGTTGTTTCTTCAATTCTTTGTTTAATTTCTTAATTGTCTGGCGAGCAGTAAGGCTCTATTTACTATCTATGATATACTTGGGAAATCCGTGCTTAGATTATAGAAGAATTAAAGAGAGCATGATCTTAACCCGTAGGGACATCGGATTTGTGGTTAAGATAGGAATATACCTAGTCACTATGCTTAATCAAATATCGTGATCTTAATGCATTCTAAGATTGATTTCATAGGAATGTAGGCGTTACTCTATTGAGAATAGGTGAGTAGTACTTCGAGAGAAGGCTGTGAGAGCATTTATCAATTAATTAGCAATCATGAATGAATTATATAAAAGGGAGAGTTAAGTAGAACACAACACTAATGGTGAATCGATCACAACCCTGGAATACTTCTCTCTATTGAATACATAACAATCAACTCGTTACTTGATAATTTAGTTATTATTTACAATTGTAGTATCACATAATCATATTATTGGACTTTGGTATTAGCTGGATTGAATAACAATTTTAGCGAATTAGTGAGTAGCTTACACAAATTTATGTGGGTTCGGCACTCAACTTATTATTATATTACTTATACTACCACGTATACTTGGATGTGCGTTTGGGAGAAACAAGTTTTTGGCAAAGTTGCCGGGTACTTGAATATTAACTATTTTCTAGTTTTTGCTTTAGTTGTTTATTTCATCTAGTCTATCGTTACTTGATTGTTGCTCTAATCTTAGGAAAATTGATTGAATGCGCAGGGTCAGAAGCCAGGACAGACTCATTGGCTTTGACCCCGAACCTGAGAAAATGTTTCACAGAAGGTTGAGGGAAGCAAAGGATACAAAAAATATTCAAGAACTCAGTCAATTTCCTGTGAACATGGCAGAGGAGCAACATATGGCTCTTCAGGAGGTAGCAATGCCCAGTATTGCTAATGTTACCTTCAGCATAGTAAAGCCCAGAATCACTGGGCACTTTGAGCTAAAACAGAGCAATATCCAGCTACTTCATGCAAACGGACAATTTATGGGTCTCCCACACGAGGATCCATAGCAGCATATTCTGAACTTCTTGGAGATTAGTGTTACTTATATTACTAACGGGTTCACTCAAGATTATGTAAGGATCACACTTTTTCCATTCTCTCTGTTGGGCGAAGCTAAGCGATGGCTAAAGGAAGAAGGCTAATTCCATTACATCATGGAATGATTTGGCAAGAAAATTTCTGGCAAGGTTCTTCCCTTCAGGCAAAACTACAAAGATCAGAAGTGAAATAGTCGCCTTCAAACAGAAAGTATGAGAATCTTTAAACTCAGTTTGGGACAGGTTCAATAGGCTACATTGTCCTCATCACAATCAGACGAATGAAGTGTAAGTTCACACTTTTATAGAAGGGATCCATCCCCAAACAAAAATTGTAGTAGATACTGCAGCTGGAGGTCAAGTATTGGAGAAAAACTTTGATAAAATTTATGCATTATTGAACAAATTTTGCAAAAGCAATCCGGATTGGCAAGGTGAGATGGGTAGGAGCATGGTACAAAAATCCCCAGGGGTTCTTGAATTAGATGTTGTCTCAGCATTGTCAGCACAAGTCTCTACACTGACCAACCAAGTCAATCAGATGACTCTGATTATAAACAAGCAACAAGCCCATCCAGTGCAATAAGTTCAAATATTTTGTGAAGTATTTGGAGAGGGTCACATGAGCAATCTATGCCAAGCAAATCCAGAGTCTGTATATTTTGTGGGTAATACAAATCAAGGACAAACAAATCACTATGGGGTAACCTACAATCTCAACTGGAGAAATCACCCAAACTTCTCTTGGGGTGGAAATCAAGGCAATCAGAATCGATACTGGCTTCAAGCGCCTCAATAACAATCCAGACCACCTCAGGATGAAAAACAAGCTAGCCTTGAGAAGATGATGAAGAAATTGATGGCTGACCATCAAGCCCTCAATGAGAAATTAATAGCAGATCAACAAATGTTCAATTAGAAAATAATGGCAGATCAACAGGCTCAAGCCGCTACATCAAGAAATTTGGAGCAGCATGTCGGCCAACTTGCCATAGCCCAAAATACTAGACTAGGAGGGGCTCTTCCTAATGATTCTGAGCCCAATCCTAAAGCTCAAGTCAATGCGGGTTACCTTGAGAAATGGAAGATCATTAGAAGAAGTTCCAAAGAAAAAGAAGAACATAGCTCATCCCGAAGGAGAATTAGTGCCCAAGCCAGTTGACGCGAATGAGAAAGATGATAAAGGACCCAAGTCAGTAATTAGGACTAGGCCACCACCTCCATTTCCAAAAAGACTGCAGAAGACAAAAGATGATGCTAAGTATAAGAAATTCCTTAATATTTTGAGCCAAATGAGTGTGAATTTTCCTTTGGTGGAAATTTTGCAGGAAGTGCCTACGTATGCAAGGTATCTCAGAGATATTGTGGTAAACAAATGAAGACATGCACAGTTTGAAATAGTTACACTTACTGAAGAGTGCAGTGCCAGAGTTTAGAGTAAAGTTCCTCCTAAGTTGAAGGATCCTAGGAGTTCCACACTTCCTTTGTCTCTTGGAAAACAAGAAGTTGGAAGAGCCATGTGTGATTTAGGGGCTAGTATAAATTTAATTCCATTCTCTTTGTTCAAGCAACTCGGATTGAGGGTGCTTAGACCTACTACAATCACTTTACAGTTAACAGATTGGTCACTACTCATGCCAGAAGGAATTATTGAGTATGTGTTAGTTAGAGTGGGAAAGTTTATTCTTCCTGCTGATTTTATTGTTCTTGATTACGAGGCCGATGAGGAAGTGCCCATTATTTTGGGGTGGCCATTCTTAGCTACTGGCGAAGCAATTATTGATGTGAGGGAAGGAAAGTTAAAAAAAGAGTTGACGATGAGGAGGTCACTTTTAATGTGTACAAGGCATTTAAGCTCCCTAAGCATTATGAGGGCTTGTGCATGATTACTGTGGTTGAATTAAAGGAAATAGAGTAGAGTCAGTATGTGAATTATAGTGATCCAGATGGGAAAACTGAGTAAGAGGAGGTGGTATTTCTAGCTGATCGTCTAAAGATGATTGAGAAAAAATCCAGATATGAAAGGGGAGACCTTCCGAGAGCGTGCAAAAAGGCTAGACTTCATGGGAGAAAGAAGAAGAGAAAGCACCCAGCCTGAGCAGAGTAGTAGAGTCGTTCCACGACTATATATAATGCGCTTGTTGGTAGGCAACCCAACTTGTATATATTTATTTATTGATTGTATTTTTTAATGTCAAGTTTGGTGTTGTTTTTATTTTGCATAGTAGCTACGGGAAGTCTGAGTACCCAAAGTTGAAGTTGAAGAGCTTGTTTGAGCTTAGGTGTGGGGTCGTCTCGACCCTTAACATTGAGGATTATGTCTGAGCTAGGACTGAGAGGGTCTCAGGGAGTATTTCTCACCATTGTCTTAATATTTCTCTATGATCGTGCATCAAGGACTGTGCATAATATAAGTGTGGGGTAGGAAAACTACTTTCTGAAGTGTTATTATATTAAACTATTTTTTATTTAATTTTATTTTAGAACTCGTAATAGACAAAGTCTAGGTTAAAATATAAAATAAAAATAAAAATAAAAAACAAAAAAAATTAGAAAAAGTTCAGATTCTTCCCAACGATGGATCTTTTGGATAATTTTTTGAGGGATAAAGAGTCTGATTAAAAATACCAAAAAGTTTTTTGAGGATAGTTAGGTAGTATTCCTTGGTTTTCTTTGGGCACCGGTTCTTTTCCAAGGATGTAGCTTGAACCAGACACTTTAATTTCTTTTTAGGAGTAGCTTAGGAAGGAACTGAGTCGTTCTGAGATACTCATTAACATGGCTGATGCTGACACATTAGGCTATGATATACGTTTTGTTTTCCCATACATTTGGTTTGAATTGTGAAGCCTAAGTAAAGTAAATGGCCTATTTTGTGACGCCTTTTCTCGGTTGTTTGACTTATATGCCACATATTGCAAGGTTGCTTAAATTCCTCAATTATGTGAGCTTGCTTGACTTGAGAGTTGAAGAAAACCATCTTGATTGAGTCATGTGCAATATGCGTGTGAGGATTCATGATTTTCTATGCTATCCTGTGTAGTCTAGAACTTGCCGTGTGTGTTAATTGAAGCAAAATTGTAAGTGTGCTAATCTAGGAGATGACGTAGGCATTTTCTTGCTTGATCTTGAATGTGCTTGTCACATAATAATAGAATTTTCCATTGATAGCCCCTTTGAACTTATAGACCTTTCTTTTGGCACTCACATTACAAATCATACCCTTATTTTATTCTTAATTTGACATTGATGAACCTTTACCTCCTAAGGTACTTAGGCACTAAAATAAGTAAGGTTGGAGATTGGGGAGGAGCTTTTGAGTGGAACCATGGAAATGCCTGTTGGTGCACTAAAGTCAAATTTAAAGGTCACTAGCCGATGAATTTATTGTATGGAGTGTGTGAAAAAGAGAAAAAATATATGATAGTTTAAATAATGTAGAAAAATAAACACCTCCAATTGTTATTGATTTGTGCTAACGAAAAATAGAGAAGTGCTTAATTGAAAAGAGGGCTATGTTGTATATGGAAAGTTTGGTTGAGAAAAGTATGTGCTTGAATGGTAAATGTAGTATATTAAAGTGCTTAGGAGGGTTATCCACTATTCCTAAATGTATCCTACCCGTCCCTTAGCCTACATTACAACCTAAAAGTCCTAATTGATCCTAGATTTGGCTAGCTTAATTAGTAAAGATATACACTAAGGTCAATCTTATGGTACGACCGCGAGATGCATATGAATTTTTTGTGAGAGTGAGCCAATTTTGTTCAATCGTTATGTCCTTAATATATATTCAAAAATACATTTGAATGTGTGGACCAATTTATATTCACTCTTTTATTTGTTGGTGATGCCACATGATCTCATAAATGATTGGTAATATTGTAAATTTTCTTGTTGGGTAAGTGCATGAATTGAAAGTGCTTAGTGGTTGCAAGTCGATTGGTGGGTTGGGTGGTGACGAATAGGTTATTGGAAATTATTGAATTGAAATATTATACTTGGGTATGCTTAACCGGGAAGAATGTGAATTTTTGTGTGTTCATGCTTGTGTGTTGATCGTGGTCAAGGGCTTAGTGTGTGGTTAAAAGTTAGGGTGCTCCGCTGTTATTAAACTTTGTACGTAGTTAGAGGTTTATTAGATTGTCCCATTGCTTGAGGGCGAGCAAGAGTCTAAGTGTGGGGTGTTGATGTGTAGCATAAAGTACATATATATATATATATATATATATATATATATATATATATATATATATATATATATCAATCACCTCATATTTTACTATTGTTTCATAAATTTGGGATGTTAAATGCTATGAATTATATTAATTTGAAGTGTTTTTACTTGTAGAAATGATTCGGGAGCAATTGGGGGGAAAACGTGCAAGATTTGAAGCTAAAACGAACAAAATCGAAAAAGGAAGCAAGTTGGGCACCACAGGCAGCAACTGGCACCACCGGTGGTGCCAAAAACAGTATGCACAAATTTGGGGGGCGCTATGGAAGGCGCCTGGTGCCGGGATGGGCGCTAGTGATGCGAATTGTGTCCTATTTTGTCTGGGACACAATTTATTAGACCCTAGACATATAAAACACGTATTAAAGCAAAACTAAACCTATTTTTTAGGGGAGAGAAGCACTCTGGAGAAAAAATACACGCAAGGAACATTGATGACTAAGAACAACCCGGAATTCTTCATCTTTTCTAGTATTTTCAATTGATCAAAACTTATGTAATTGTTTGATTACATCATGAGTGGCTAAACACCCATTGTTCTGGGGTTGTGATTTAGCCATGAATATTATTGTTTGATATTAACTTGGCCTTGGTTATAATTCACTAACATATGGTTGTTTCTTCAATTATGTTTTTAATTACTTAATTATCTGGCGAGCAGTTAGGTTCTATTTACTATCTATGCTATGCTTGGGAAATATATGTTTAGATTATAGAAAAATTGAAGAGAGCATGATCTTAACCCATAGGCGGAGCAGATTTTTCGTTAGGATAGGAATATAGCTAGCCACCATGCTTAATTAAATATCGTGATCTTAGTGTGTTCTTAATAGATTGATTTCATAGGAATATAGATGTTAATCTATTGAGAATAGGTGACTAGTACTTCGGGAGAAGGCTGTAAGAGCATTTATCGATTAATTAGCAACCATGAGTGACTTATATGAAAGAGAGAGTTAATTAGAACAATATTCATGGCTAAATCACAACCCAAAACAATGGGTGTTTAGCCACTCATGATGTAATCAAACAATTACATAAGTTTTGATCAATTGAAAATAGTAGAAAAGATGAAGAATTCCAGGTTGTTCTTAGTCCTCAATGTTCCTTGCGTGTATTTTTTCTCCAAAGTGCGTCTCTCCCCTCAACAATAGGTTTAGTTTTGCTTTTATACGTGTTTGATAGGTCTTGGGTCGAATAAACTGTGTCCCGGACAAAATAGGACACAATTCGCATCACCGACGCCCAGCATGGTGCCAGGAGCACTCTATAGCGCCCCCAAATTTGTGCATATTGTTTTTGGCGCCACAGGTGGCGCCAGGCACTGCCTGTGGCGCTCAGCTGGCTTCCTTTTTGCGATTTTGTTCGTTTTAGCTTTAAATCTTGCACGTTTTGCCCCCAATTGCTCCCGAATCATTCTTACAAGTAAAAATATTTCAAACTAATATGATTCATAGCATTTAACATCGCAAATCCATGAAACAAGAGTAAAATATGACATGATATACATAAATACATAGACAGACACTTTAACTATCAATGAAAGTTCACTTGAACACCTCAACTAAGCCATTTTTCACCGAAACACTTTTACTTTACTTTTACTGTACCAGTTTAACACGTCCGACATTTAGGGAAAATGTTGTTAATGATTACATCCACCTTTATGTTGTTGATAAAAATAACCATATTGATAAAATAACCTTATTGTCTTAGTTGTCTTAGTACAATATAAAGGTCGGACGTGTTAAACTAGAACAATAAAAGTATAGTAAAAGTGTTTCAGTGCAAAATATCTTAATTGAAGTGTTCAAGTGAACTATCGTTGATAGTTAAAGTGTCTGTATATGTATTCTGCCATATATATATATATATATGCTAAACATCACTAACCCTCTTAAATAAATTCACAAAAGCAAATTTCCACATTGCCTTCGTATCGGTACCTCTTTATTATTCCTTCTATATCAGATAATACCTAATTTCTACTAAGGGGAGCGTTGAAACAATGTTTGTCTCCGTGTGATCATCAAACCTTCTTGAGATGCAATTCTTATTCGAATCCTACGTGATTGAGCTGCCTTTTTAGTGTTAATTGGAATTTTTATATAAATAGCCAGGCACGCCCATTGTTTTCTAGCCAATATAGTAATACATATATTATATTTATATTGCACATTCGCTGATTAGTTTTTGTTTAGGCGGATGATTTGACTACTATTTAAGTTAATTCTAAGATGTTTTAAGTGAATCATTCGCCAAAATTCACATTTTCAGAATTCCAATGATGAGCTGTATGCCTTTAACTAACCGCATAATGTTTCCAAATTTTGAACTGTATACCAGAGCCTGAGTTGTCAACTCACTCTTTTAACATCTTGCTCCTCTTCATATGATCATTTCATATAATACTTCTTTACATTCCCACATTTTTCTTCCTTTCTTTTTTCTGTTACGTTCCTCGACAGAATCCACCGTCTTTTCCTTCTTTAATTTGTCTTCTAATACCTCAATCTCATAACACACACACAAAAGAAAATCGCATTATAATCAGTGTAAAAACACCACTAATTAGTTGGACAGAGGTGGTGATTTCAAGAATCAGAAGTAAGAATAATGGACGGTGAAGATAGGCCGAGGACAATGTGGTGTGGAGAAACTTGAAACGACGGTTGGGATTCACTGGGCTAGCCTGCTGTGGGTCCACTTGGAACCTGAGAATATCGGACATGACGATAAGAGAAGAAGAAGAAGCAGAGGAGGCCCAATTATTTGGTGAAGAAGAGCCCATGATCGTGGCCCATCAAGGGAGCGTGAACCTTGCTACAGCTCTGGCAGCTGAGCGTCGATTCCGGAACGTGGGTGCCACGGCGAAACTGAAGACGTTGATGAGGTTGTTTGAGGAAACAGACGGAGGAGATGAGAGGAGCAGTCTTAAGTTGTACAGTAAAGAAGGAGGTGGAGTTGATGAGATGTGCTGCGTGTGCATGGAGAGGAATAAAGGCGCGGTGTTTATTCCCTGCGGACATACCTACTGTAGGGTTTGTTCCAGAGAGGTGTGGTTGAACAGAGGCTTGTGTCCGCTTTGTAACCGTTCAATTAATGAGATTCTCAATATTTTCTGAGATTGTCTCTTATTGTTTATCATTTTACTTTAATTTCTATTAGGTTTTCATTTTCATCATTTTGATTTTCTTCTTGGTTGATTCAAAGAGGAGTTATATCTTCACTTCTTTTCATTGTTTAGGAATTTTTGTGTAGGAAAATTCTTATCGGAAACAAGTGAAGTGAAGAAATGAAAAGAATTTAACAGCAAATTGTTAAGGACCGTTTAAATTTTGCCAAAATAAACTTAGATTTTATTTGACAAATATATATTTGGTTATAGATTTTACTGATATTTTTGAAAAACCTCAAATCCCAAAATTAGCTCAATAATTGATTTTCGGCCAAATCCCTAATAATACACATATTTTTTCAAAATAAAATTTGGGAAATATATTTTGAAAATATATGTTCAAATATATTTTCATGTTCAAATCAAATTTTACTCAAATTAATTTTTTTAAAATAAATTTAAAAATTTATGCCCAAACGCTAGCTAAAAAAAAGTACGTCTTGCATTTAATTGATCTTGCATACAATATCCAAAAGGGACTTTATATTTTGATAGTCTGATTTGTAATGATTTTGGCCAATCGTTTACGTGATAGATCCTCGTTCCTTTATTTAAGACTTTGTGTGTGCTTTTACTGTTTATGACTTGCCGGGATGGTTGCTTTAATTTTGGAAGGGTTCGGGTCGAATTCGAAGCACATAGTTCCATAATAGTAGCATAAGGTGGCCAAGTTTAACTTGAGCCAACACTTTTAGTAAACGACCTCAGAATTGGGATCTGAAAGTTCCAATAGGTTCATATGATGATTTTAGAATTGCGCATATGTTCAAATTGCAATTCGGGTTGGTCGGGAGCATTTGAGTGCTTATTGTTGAAAGTTGCCATTTTGAAGATTTTAGAATTCCCTAAGTTTGACATGAAGTGGATTTTGGTGCTCTCTATGTCCGTTTGGGATTCTGAACTTTGAAATAGGTTTGTATTGTGATTTATGACTTGTATGTACAATTTGGCGTCATTCCAAATTGTCTAAGTATGTTTCGACATATTTTGGAGTTGGATGAAATAAGTTTGAATCTTAGAAGTTGATTAATGAGGTTTTGAGGTGTGATTCTTGATTTTAATGTTATTTAGTACGTTCCAAGGCTTCGAGCAAGTACGCAATATGTTTATGCACTTGTTGGTGCATTTGGACTAGTGCTGCTCATCGGGCGGATTGGGCGGTTATTTACTCTTAACAGTTTGGCTTATTGGTTATCAGTTTTAAATGTATTAATTCGTTAGTCACCCGATAAGATTTCGGGCAGATTGGTATCATTTTAGCTCTTATCAGGCGGTTTATCGGCCTAGCATACATACTCATATATCGAAATTACACAAGGCATATATGTCTATTAAAAAGAAGTAATGATCAAGCAACATTCTGCTATTCAATGTTTATCTAGTGATTATCCTCAACTAGGTACTGAAGTCATTCAAATGTTTATCTAGTTATTAAACTTGGAAGTTTGTTTCTAGATATGTTATTAAACTTTGATTTATTAACTTCAATCTCTGTTGTAGGATTAACTTCACTTCAATGAAAGGTTTGATGCTCATCATCTTTGGTTTGTCACTTGCTTTGCTAGCACAGTTGCCTTTGTGAAGGAGTTCGTCTACTCTGTACAGAACTTAAGCTTATATGTTGCTCATGTATAGTTTTTTATTTTTTTTTATTTTGTTAGAGAATCTAAAACAAAATTTATTGAATTGATACGCATCTAAATGATAACAAGTACGCGGGAAGTCGATCAGACTATCTACA
Source organism: Nicotiana benthamiana (assembly GCA_034376525.1). Lineage (NCBI taxonomy): Eukaryota > Viridiplantae > Streptophyta > Magnoliopsida > Solanales > Solanaceae > Nicotiana > Nicotiana benthamiana. The sequence goes on from CM067340.1 coordinate 117,556,064, forward strand.
GATTGAGGTGCATTTATGTCTATTATATTTTTGTGCTAACAATAGGTTGGTTTTAGAATAATCTTTTTCTTTTTTTGGCCGTCTGGTGTTCTAGTAAACCATGTACTGGTTGTCATTTTCTATTGTTAAGGAGAATAAATTGCTAAAACAGATATGCCACTAGTGTAGTGGCCGCTGGTTTAGGCGTTAGGGTTTCTAGGAATTAGGTTTAGCCATTTGGGAATTGGGACCTTAGGTGCGTAACGTTAGTTTTAGACAGAAAGAGTACTGGAAACTAAAGTCAAGGGTTTTTGTCTGTTTTATATTTAATATATTTAAAGAAAAATAATTATATATATATAATTTATATTTAATAATTATATATATATATATATATATATATATATATATATATATATATATATTTTCTTAACGTATTAATGAATTATCTGTGAAGAAAATTAAATAATCCGCCCCAAACTGATAAGCCGTTAACAAAAAAAATCTAAATCCATTTTTTATCCGTTAAGCCGTTAACCCGTTACTAGTAAGTCATTAAGCTTCAGTTCGGTTCGGTTTTTCATTTCAGATTGATTTTGAACACCTCTAATTTGGACGGTATTTCGAGTGGCTCGAGTGTGTTTCGGATCACCTGAAGCATATTTGAACTTGCTTGAAAACTATTTGCTGGTGTGCTTCGCGATTGCGAAGATAGTCCCACGATCACGAAAAAGGGATTTTGGAGGGGCAGCTGATTTCCCTTCACATACGCGAATAAGAGATATTGGAAGGGCAGTTGATTTCCTTTCGCGTACGCGAATAAGGGTCCGCGAATGTGAAGGAGGACTTGGTAGTGCTTTGCAAACGCGGAGGCCCAACTGCGATCGCGAAGAAGAAAAAGAGTGAAACTAGGCAGGAAGGCTTTTCTCCTTCGCAAACTCGAACTTGGGATCGCGACTGCGGAAGGCTAGGATGTGATTCATTGCGAACACTTAGGGTGGACATCGACAGGTTCGGTTCAGTTGTGAATAATATTGGTTCAGTTATCAATTTATAAATATGCTAAACCGATAATTGAACCTGTTATACCCCATATTTTCGTGCGTGAAAGTATGTCGTAAATAAATTAACAAAATCTCGAAAATGAGATGTTGCATATACATTTTTTTACATTAAAGTTTCGTCGAAAGTTAATTGGCATAAGCTTAGGAATGAGACTATTTTAAGATTATAAGTATTATGCAATATTAAACAAGGGATAAGTAAATTCTTGAAGGTAAAAGGGTAAAAAAATCGAAGAAAATGCGTTTCGTCGAAAGTTGTTATTTGGAGAATAAATACGACATGAATTATAATACCCGATATTTATAGACTAGTACAATGCAAGGTACCACATAACCATAATAGTTATAAGATATGGCTAAAGTAAATGATATTTTAAGCAATTTAAAATAATTGATTAATTATTGGATTAGTAAAAATTACCAAGTTTATTAAAAATTTGTAATTAATAAAGATTTGGATAAGTCTTAAGCTTTATGTGGCAGTCATGCAAAGAACATATGATGACAATTCACTTAGCTAGGTGGCATGTCTAGTAGAATGGGTGGTTTACAAGGATTTCTATGCATTAACTAAGAAGAAATTGCATAAATTTGCAAAAAACGATTACGGGTAAAGCTTCACGTTCCAAGACTTTCTGAGACTCTTAATTAACCAAAAGAAACGTGAACTAATTAAGCAAAGTGATAGATTTGGGCAAAATTTACATGCAAAGTTACCTGCGTAATAGCAATATGATTTTGCGATTCTAAAGGAGTATCATACAATTTTTTTTAAGAATATCATACGGATTTTTTCCTACTCCAGGTATATTAAGGCTAAGCTCTTCCTTCATTTTGTCATGATCTCGTCATTATACAAGCTTGATAACAAGGGATAAAGAAAAATTCAGATCCCGAAATTTACGTATATTTTGCTAGTCTCGCAAGTTACAATATTCTCTTTATCGACACTTCATTATTATTTGAGTATTTCTTTATTCCATTCAATAGAGCAGAGAGTTTATATATACAGTATTAAAGTATTTTTATTATCATCGTTCTATAATCGATGGGCAAGCCCCTATTTGGCAACCTCTGATCAGATGGTAAATTATATACCGAGATTATTGTGTACGAGTGCCTATGAGCGAGCCCAGTTGGTTGAGATACAAAGCCTAGTATGGCCAAACGCCTATGAGCGAGCCTACTACGACATAACAGTTATATATATATATTTACCGAGCCTTATAAGGTCGGACAACTATTTTACTTACTATATTGAGAGAGTTGAGTCAGTACTAGCAGGTGAGCATATCTTTAGATTTTTTTTGACCCCTAATTATTTTATTATCAGTTTAGTTTCAGATTTTAATATATTGCCTTACATACTCGGAACATTATTTCGTATTGACATCCCTTTTCTGGGGGCATTGTATTTCATGCGTGCAAGTTCAATAGACAAACGGGTAGACATCCTCATTAAGTGTTGCTCGAGTTCAGCTTGATCAGTAAGCTCCCTGTCTAGAGATTTCTGTACATTTTGTGTATATATGACATAAGTATGTCAGAGAGCTGTTTCGATCGCAGTATATCCATCAGTAGAGGCTTGTAGATATATCTTAGCAGTTAGTGCAATTTGTTGGGCTTTTGAGCCTTGTATGTATATTATGCTGGTTTGTCAGCTGCAATAAGTATGACGGCCGCGTTTGGCCCAACTTTATATTGATATTTAGTCAGCATTCACATTTGTCTTGTAATGTGGCATATGGGAAAAGTATGACATTATATGTCCAGAGTCCCTTAGTCGCAAGTTGGTATTGCAAGGATAGGCGAGGCACCTGGTGCCGGTCTCGCCCTTAGGTACGGGGCGTGACAAAGGGGTATCAGAGAAGTTTTGTCCTAGGGAGTCTATAAGTCGTATCTTGTAGAGTCTTATTTATAGGTGTGTTGTGCACCACACTTATAAGCAAGAGACTACAGGGTACTTAGGATTGTCACTTTTTCTTCTTACTCTAGATCGTATGATAGAGCTCACTTTTAGGAATTCAAATTTCAAACTTCTGTTTTATTCGTAATAAGACGATGCCTACATTTAAAAAGATGATCGATACGAGATATATACGTGGAAGTGTTGAGTTAGTGGAATTCAATTTTGCATCTTGCTTATGATGAGTAAATGTGAGGTTTTCAGCAGATCATGCATGTGCTAATAGGTGTACGGTTCTTGATAAGGAGCTTTTAGGGAAGAATACTTATCCACTCTTACGGTAAAAAGGAATAACGGAATCATAAGTTAGACACAAGTGGCAGCAAGTAAAAGAAGTAAGGTGAAAAAGGGTATGAGGTACCAAGTTAATAGCGATTATCATTATTTATCATTCAAGAAGGGAAATATAAAGATTTTGAGTGACCTTCAACATTAATTGATGTATGTACAATCGGGCACACCTATCTCAGTCATTTCCTATGGGAGATAACATATATGGTTTAAGAGAAGGATATGATAGCAGGGTCTGGCTGGGGTTAGAGTAACCCAAAATGATGAATGTATTATTTTTGCGTTAGTTAAAATTTATGAAGGATATTACAAAGGTTCTAATGGACCTCCTTATTGTCGACACCCCCTTTTTCTATAGAGGGGAAATCGGGTTTACGACATTATTGGGAAAAACAACTCTTATTCCCTTGCGGGAATCGAGTTATAGAATTTGAAGAGTCGCCACTTAATGGTTATAGTACATTAGGACACTTTAAAGAAAAGAAGTTATTTTGAAAGAAAATCATAGTTCGGGTAAGGTCTTGAGATTATCTCGAGGGGAAGGTGTTAGGCACCCTTCAAGATCCAATAATATGGTTCCTGACCATGCTTTAATTGTCACTTTAAAATAAGTTGAAGAAAACAAGTAAATCTTTGTACATAAGAATCACGAATAAGTTTTAAACATTTAAAAAGAAAAAGAAGATAGAAAGGGACAACTTTTAGAAAAAAGAGTTAATTTAAAGAACAAAATTAAAGAAGACATTGAAAATAAAAGAAAAAGAAAGGGGGTCCTAGGTTTATACAAAATATGAATTACATCAATGCAATATCCAGCAATCACACCTCAAAGAGTCGCACATGATATTAGCGCACCGGTCCTCATATCCATATCTACCCTTCCCACCTCGTTAAATTATTTTAAACGTGATTAGTCTCGTTTACTTATTGCATGCAACTACCGGCTCCAACTTACCAGTCCCGGGGTGTTAGGACTTCTAATCCTAAAAGGGAAAGGAATAGGGGTAGAGGCATATATGGGGTTTAAAGGATAAAATACTAGTTTCGACAAAAAAACAAATAGCAAGTAGAGGGGATTAACAAACAAACATGTAAGGCTCACAGAAACCCCGTAACTCAGATAACACTTAGTTTAGCATGCCTAGCACATGCTGATTTGGTCTTTAAGCTAAAACTTAAGCGGCAGGCGGACTAGTTTAAAACATAGAATTAGATAAAAGTCTGCATTAGACAACTTGGAATTTCTACCTCGACGGGAATGACCGCCTCTGTACCATAAACCATGTAGGGAGTTTCCCCGGTTGATGTACGGACTATGGTACAGTATCCCAATAAGGAAATGATAGCTTCTCATGCCATTGCTTTTGCCTTTCGATCATCTTCCTTAGTATCTTCTTGATATTCTTGTTGGCTGCCTCTACGGCACCATTCATCTACGGTTTGTAGGCTGTAGAGTCTGCCTGATTTTGAATATTTCACAAATTTCCTTCATCAAATCGTATTGAGACTGGAATCATTGTCAGTGATGATTGATTCCGAATTTTCGAACCGACAAACAATTCGATCGCTGACAAAGTCTGCCATAACTTCCTTGGTCACTTCTTTATATGGTGCTGCTTCAACCCATTTGGTAAATTAATCAATTTCCACTAAGATGAACCTGTGTCCGTTTGATGCAGCAGGCTCGATCGGTCCAATAACATCCATTCTCCAAGTGGCGAACGGTCACGGTGAGATTGTTGCATTAAGCTTGTTTGAAGGTACTTTTATCATATCTACATGTATCTAGCAGCGATGGAACTTTTGGACATACTGGATACAGTCCGTTTCCATAGTCATCCAAAAATGCCCTGCTCGGAGTGTCTTCTTTGCCAAGATGAAACCATTCATGTGCGGTCCGCAGGTCCCAGTGTGCACTTCCTCTAGTAGTTTGGTTTCTTCCCTTGCATTGACACACCTTAGTAATCCCAAGTCATGAGTCCTCCTCTACAGGATTCCTCCACTATGTAAGAAATTGTTAGATAACCTCCGCAGTGTGCGAGTGGCGTTAGCAAGCTCTGGATATTCTCCTGTTGTCAAGTATTCTTTGATGTCGTGGAACCACGGGTTTCCATCCGCTTCTTCCTCAACATGAGCATAATAAGCCTGTTGGTCATAGATCATGACCTGAATGGGATCAATGAAGTTTGTATCTGAGTGCTGGATCATGGATGACAAAGTTGCTTGTGCATCAGCAAACTCATTCTGTATTCTGGGAACATGCTGAAATTCAGTCTTTGTGATCCTTTTCCTCAGCTCCTGTATGTGATACAGATAAAGGAGTATCTTAGAATTGTTGGTTGCCCACTATTCTCAAACCTTATGTATGAGTAAGTCTGAGTCTCCAATTACTAGTAACTCCGGAACATTCATGTCGATGGCCAGTTTGAGCTCTAAGATGCATGCTTTATATTCGGCCATGTTGGTGGTGCATGGGAATCTGAGCTTGGCGGATACCGGGTAATGCTGACCAGTTTCTGATACCGGGATCGCTCCTTTAGCGACTCGTTTGAAATTTGCGGCTCCATCGAAAAACAACCTCCAGCCACCATAGGATTCTGCGATGTCTTCTCCTATGAAAGCTATATCCTCATCAGGAAAATACGTCTTCAATGGCTCGTATTCTCCTCCCACAGGGTTCTCAGTGAGATGATTTGCTATGGCTTGTCCTTTGACCACCTTCTGAGTTATATAGACAATGTTGAATTCACTTAGCAAGATTTGCCATTTGGCGATTTTGCCAGTAGGCATGGGCTTCTGAAAGATATATTTTAATAGATCCATTCTTGATATGAAATAAGTGGTGTAGGCACAAAAATAAAATCTAAGTTTCTGAGCCACCCAGGTTAGAGCGCAACAGGTGCAAGATAAAGCAATAAGGGTCTTCATGGTTCGGGTGGAACCAATACTGGTGGCGTTGACAAGTATTCCTTAATTATGTGGAAAGCTTTCTTACAATCGTCAGTCCATTTGGTGGCGGCATCCTTCTTCAACATCTTGAAGATAGGTTCACAAATAACAATGGTCTGAGTTATGAATCTGCTAATATAGTTGAGCCTTCCCAGAAAACTCATCACATCTTTCATGTTCTTTGGCGGTGGCAATTCTTGGATGGCTTTGACCTATGACATATCCAATTCTATCCCTCGTCAGCTCATAATGAAACCCATCAACTTTTCAGCAGGAACCTTGAATGCACATTTGGTGGGGTTTAACTTCAAGTTGTACCTTCTCAATCTATTGAAGAATTTCCTTAGGTCTTCCATATGATCTGCAAATTTCTTGGATTTAATGATGACATCATCCACATACACTTCGATTTCTTTATGTATCATGTCATGAAAGATGGTAGTTATGTCCCTCATGTAGGTGTCCCCATCATTCTTCAACCCAAACAACATCATTTTGTAGCAATACATCCCCCATGGCGTGGTAAACATCATTTTCTCTGCATTTTATTCATCCATCCATATTTGATGGTATCCAGCAAACCAATCTACGAACGACTGTAACTCCAACTTAGTGCAGTTGTAAATCAAGATGTGTATATTTGGCAAGGTGAAGTCATATTTGGGAATGGCCCGGTTGAGATCCCGGTAGTCTACACAGACTCTAAATTTCCAATCTTTCTTCGGTACCAGCACGATGTTGGCTAACCATATTGGATATTCTACCACTATGAGAATGCATGCTTTGACTTGCTTTGTAACCTCTTCTTTGATTTTCAAACTCAAGCTAGGTTTGAATTTTCTGAGCTTCTATTTCACCAATGGACATGTCGGATCTGTTGGCAACTTGTTAGCTACAATAGATGTGCTGAGGCCTGTCATGTCATTATACGACCATGCGAAGATGTCCTCATACACCTTTAAGAACTCTGTGTACTCTTTCTTTTCTGATGGCGGCAAATGCACACTGATGCATGTTTTCTTGACATTCTCGATACTTCCCAAATTAACGACCTCAGTTTTGTCAAAATTAGATTTTGGCTTGTTCTCAAAGTTCTCGACTTTTCTGATGACCTCTACTGGTATATCATCCTCTTCTGAATCTATGTTCGTTTGTTGCGTTGTCTCGTTGCAAGTCATAGTTATTGGTTCATCATCAAGATATATAATAATAATACTGTGTAATATAATGGAGAAAAGTAGTAAGAGCGAGATATATAATGAACTTGTAAAATACTTTGATTAAATTCATAATTGCTTGAAATATCGGAGCTCTTTTCAAAAGTAAAGACAATGCGGAAAGAAAAATAAACTAGTAAAAATAAATATGCGATGCATAGCACTTTTTAGCCCTGCCCCGAAGTTTTTCGGGAACTAATGGTCTTGATCGACCAACTAGTGAGGCGTCCCCCTCGATTCACAGCTTGAATGGAAGGGCCTTCCTCCTCTTCCTCCTCGAAGATAACATATAGTCCATATCATCTTCCAGAAATAAGTTTTTCATCGTTGCTAATGCCTCATCTTCCTCTGATCCATATATGACGTCTACCGGTTGAAAGGTCTGCTCCAGACGAGGTATAGGGTGCTCTAGTGGATAGTAGGGGCTCCGCCATGGTGGCGACCAATGGTTGAACTCCTCACAAGTGTATTCATATCCCAATCCGAAAGTAGTACCGTGCTTCTTCAGCTTGATGGGTTTTGGCGATCCCTTGGAGGTTCTTACCAAGTCTTTTTATGGGCTCATATACATTCCAATTTAGGATGCTCTCAATCTTGTTATCCCACCACTTGTCTTTGTCCACGGCATTGACTCGCTCGATATGGTGGTAAGTTTCCCCACCTATTCTCCTTGTACCTCCAATCATTGGGATAGTTTGGCGACAGTGTATATGGTTACTACCTTCGCCATGAATGATCACCTCTTGGTGATTCCACTCGAACTTTACTGACTGATGGAAGGTTGATGTCACTGCTCCAGCAGCGTGGATCCAGGGTCTTCCAAACAATAGATTGTAAGATGCTGGGACATCTATCACTTGAAAGTCAACATCCAACCAGGTAGGTCCCATCAGCAAGCACAGGTTGATTTCTCCAATGGTGGATCTTTGAGACCCATCGAAGGCTTTAACATTGATAGCTGCATCTTTGATCTCATGCAGTCCTTTCCCCAATGTACTGAGGGTTACTAGTGGACAAATGTTAAGGCTGGATCCCCTGTCGACCAGGATTCTTGTGATGAAATAATCTTCGCATTCCACAGTGATGTACAATGCCTTATTGTGACTAAGTCTTTCTGGTGGTAGCTCATCCTCGTGGAAGGTGATCTTGTGTATTTCCAACACTTGTCTTACCATATTCGCCATTTTTCCTCCCGTTATGTTTCTAGGAACATAAGCTTCACTAAATATTTTCATCAAGGCATTTTTATATGTCTCAGAGCTTTGCAGAATAGCTAGGATGGAAATCTGTGCTGGTGTTTTGTTCAGTTGATCAACGATCGAGTATTCTTTGGCTTGTATCTTTCTCCAAAGGTCATCGAGTCCAGTTTTAACAGGCCATCCATAGGTTTGCTTGGTGGAATCAGTTAGATGTTCCGGAGTGTATACCCTTCCTGTTCTAGTCATGCCCTACGCGACGATCGCTTCTCCAGCTTTTGTTTTCCCTTTTCTCCTTACTTCAACTGCGTAATCCCAGGGTATAGTGTTTGAGTTGAACGTGGTCACATCTGTCATTGTGACTGGAATTGGCACCCTTGGAGATAATACATCAATTTCAATTGGTGCAGGTGCCTTTGGAATTCTGAACTCGACCTCGATTGGTCCTGGCACCTTTACAGGAGGCATTTCAAACTCAAGTGGTGCGGACACATTTACCTCATCACCCTCAGAGGGTTGGATCTGGACAACAATAGGATTGAGGGTGACTGTCGGCTTCTTTGGTTTGTCTCCTTTGGAAATCAATCCAATCGTCCCCTTAGGGTCCCAATCATTCTTAATCTCGATCATATGAATGCCTCCGCCTTTGTGGTTAGGCAGGGGGTTGTTATGAACATTGGGAGCGGGATCCTTTCTATGATGAACTTATTATCAATCAAGGTCTGAATCTTATCTTTCAACGAGTGAGACTCGTCGATGGTATGACCTTTTATTCCAGAATGGTATGCACATGTTTTGTGGGGATTGATCCATTGGGAGGGATTTTTTGGAGTTATGGCCAAGATAGGTGTAACATAACCGGCCGCTTTGATTCTCTCATATAGTTGGTCAATTGGTTCGGCAATAGCGGTATATTATCTGGGAGGTCTTCGGTCGAAATTTGGTCTGGGTCGAGGAATGTTTTGGCGAGTGGGTGGTGATGGATAAGGAGAAGGTTGGGAGTTATTTGCTTGGTATACAGGTGCGAGTTAGGAATATCTTGGTAAGGTGGGTTGATATGTGGGTGGTGGAGGTGATTGGTAGGAGGGTGGTGGAATTTGGTAGGTGGGTTATGGTGCTTGGAAATTTAGGGAAGTCTAATATATAAGTGGAGCTGAGGGATATGTTTGGTACTTCATAGGGGATTTGGTTCTTTGTGCAGCCATTACGGAATTCACGTCGTTTTTTAGGTGCTACCGTCCTATAAGGCCTGGTTGATGGCTTGTAAAGCTTCGAGATTAGTGACCATACCATTCTTGATGCCTTCTTCAATCCTCTCTCCCAACTTGATGTTGTCAGAGAATTTCTGACCCTCTATCAGCATTTGCCTCTTGTAGTATTGCAGATCCTGAGCCCGCACAAAGAACCTGTTCATGTGCTCTTCCTCTAGGGCTGACCTGATCTTGGCAGTTTCTGACCTCCAATGTGTAGCATACTCGCGAAAGGTTTCTGTGGGTTTCTTCTTCAGATTCTGAATATAGAACACATCCGGTGCGTTCTTTGTATTTAACTTGAATCGGTCCGTAAAATCGGATGCCATGCCCACCCAACTTGTCCATTTGTTTGAATCTTGGCTGATGTACCAAGATAAGGCATCACCTTTTAGACTCCTCATGAACAGCTTCATGTGGACTTTCTCATCTTTTCCAACTCTTACCAGCTTATAATAATACATTCTCATATGGACCCTGGGATCACCTGTACCATCGAACATCTCGAACTTGGGAGGTTTGTACCCTTCCAGGAGTTCAACATCTGGCTGAACACAAACATCCTCGTAGATTAGCCCCTCAACGCCTTTGCTACCTTTGACCACCTAGACTCGGCTAGTTAACTTCTTAACCTCAACAGCTAAATTATGGATGAGGGGAGTCTTTGTCATCTGTTTCGGGTGCACTTGAGGTCGGCAGGGTATAGTGGGGTATAGTATTCACAAAGATAGGAGTGTTATGGTTGTTTGTGGTGTTTTGAGGTTCGGGAATGAGCAGTTGAGTGTTGTTGCATGTGTTGCAGGCTTGTGTGTGAGCAGGTTGTATTGGCGGTTTTGGGGTGTTTTGTGGAGGTACGAGGTTGTTGACATCAGGAGCGACAAGAGTGATTGACAAGCTTTCCAAATTCCGGACTTGGTCCAATTCTTCCCGAAATTTCAGTAATGTCTGTTCAAGATGAGCGGCACCTCTCTTGGTAATTGGAGTATTCTGAGAAGTTTCCCCAATTTCCTTTCTAGTGTCGGTGTCTCCCATTCTGCCTTTGTTCTTATTTTTGATAGGAATCGGATGAGGGGGAGGTGGAGGGCCCTTAGATCTTGTTGAGTAGGCTGATGGTGCTAGAAATGCACAAACTAACCTTTGGGGAGGGGAATAAAAATAAAAGAAAAACAAAAAAGGTAAAAAGTTAGTGCGGATTCTAAGAAAGAAAATATTACAATATTTAAACACGTTGAGCAGGAATATAAGTCGTTTCCTAATTTGGGTGCCTCATTATGGCCGAGGTAGGCCTAGCGACAAATTAAAATTGGAGAACTTATAATGCGAAATGCCTCATTTTATTAATAAAAAACAAGACGATCATTAAAACAACTGAAAAATAAAGTATCACAATGGCCAGTGGCTTTATTACATTATGAAAGCAGGAAATAAAAGATCCTAGCTACTTGGTCCCAGAAGGACCTTCCCTAAATTTGGTATTCTCACTTCCCTCGTACAGTTGTATCAACTCTCCTAGTCCTAATAGCAGATAGGCTCGAGCCAGATGTACGCATGCATTTCCCTCGGCATTTTGACAGTCTTCAATCCTCTTCAAGAACTTTCTTTCTAACTCTACTAGACCTCTTTCCAGATACCCTAATTGTCTCTTTGCGTTGATAGCCATGTCCTTCCACTCATCGATCAATTTTTAGTAAGCTTCTTGGTGTTCATTGTCGCATTCCTGAATTCTTTTGTGCAATTGGTTGTACTTAACTTGCACTTCAGCCTTTTCGTCGATAAACCTATGACCTCGGACGAACCTTGGATGACCCAAACCAGTGTGATTGTCCTCCAACTAACCTGAATAATGCGCCACACACCCGGTGTGAATACATGTCTGGCTCAATAGATTCTCTCCCTAAGACGAGCTTGCAGTGCCAAATGTTTTGAGCTTGACACTTACGCAGGCTATCATCGTCTTGGAATTCATCCCTGAAATGACTCATTTTTTCTACCTTGGTATGATCTGTTTCCTCCTTACTTTCCTTATCGCTCAGTGAGGGACATAAGGGTAAGTTCCTCTTAAGCCAATGAGTATATGGAACAGTGCATACCGGGAACGAACAATGAACTCCCCTATTGGGAACCACTCAAACATCCACTGCACTTGCTCTTCCTTTAGATTCTCAAATAGCTCCACCCATCCCCCATCATCTTCCGGGTGCGCGAACATGTTGAGCATGAAGTTCATTCGCTTTGGGTGGTGGAAAGCGATATGATCATCCAAATCCCTGCGTATAATCTCCTGTCGGTAGTCACCTTTCTAAAGGTCTTCTATAAGACAGAGTTTAAGTAACACACTATAACCTTCAAAGTGTGGGGCCCTTTGTTGACTTTTTCCAAGGCTCGATAGATTTCAGCGATGATCATAGGCACTATGTTGAAAGACTGCCTATCGATCCCTTCCATTACGGTCTTGGTTACCATGGCTAGTCTGGTGTGGAGTCTAGCCTTCTTCACGGGAAAGATTATCATCCGCAGGAAACTGAATATGAACTCAAAGACCCTTCTATGTGTATGCCCTAAAGAGGTAAGGGCGAACTCGTCAGTGTAGGTACAATTGGACTTGCTATGGCCATATCTCACCTACAAGTAGTAAAATGGTATGTAGGAGCTTTTCAAACAAGCTAGATCGAGATTTTTCTTAAGTCCCATCATCCTAAGAAAGCCTCTATTTTTGCGATTTTCTGACAAAGCAGATCCGGAGTCTCCCAAGGAATACCAGTGAGACCCCATATTTCTTCCAGCAAAGGAGTAATTTCCCAATCCCGGAAACGAAATACCGACCAATCACTATCCCAGAAAAGAGTTGCAGCCTCTATGATTTTTTTGTCAGGATGAATTTCCGGAAGTGAGGGAAAATTCCCTAAGTATTTGCGGACAAGGGTCTACTCGCTGGCATGAAGGTCCTCCCACCAGCTTAGTAGCCTTGGGTGAATGTTGGTTACCATACCGAATCTGGGAACTTCGTGCCTCATTTTGTGCAAAACAAAGGGTTAGACCCAGACTCGACTATTTAAATCAATAATTAGCATAAAGGCATTTAGTTCTCCAAGTAAATGCACATAACATGGGGTGTCCGTTTGGTTTTCAAGGGAAACCCGATGGACTTTAGACTAGGCTATCTTAGTGAGCCATTATGCGGACAACATAACTAACTCGGCTAAGTTTGACCATGATGCATGAACAGTTTAACGCAATAAGGTTTCTACTTTTGAAGTTCTAGACAAGGTACTCTTGAGTGGACAACTCAAGAGGGAAAGGCGCGGAACCATTGACTACACCTTTGATCGAGTGGTTTTACTGCAAATATGCCTTTGCCAAATTTAGGGGGTGATAATATCGGCAGAGTGCAACCACTCATTATAAGCGTCGCTATAGTATTTGTTTTGGCACAAGTGGAGTATGATGTTGAAGATGCAATTACAAGAATGAAGCAAGTTGCATGTATTTTCACGTTCATAAAGCAGAAGATTACAATAAATGCTCAAAAATTACAACGATATTGAAATAGAAATAAAGCAGTAAAGAAAGCAGTTAAAGGAAAGAAAAGACATGAAGAGTCAAGTTAGTTTCCATGATGAAATAATTAAGGGCAAGAAATAAAGGAGATTAAGGAAACAATAAAGTCACACATAGCATGTAATGGTAAAAGCCTGAAAAAATCCCCAGCAGAGTCGCCATGCTATCGACGCACTCTTTTCTAAAGAGCAAAATCGGCGTTTACGACATTATGGGGAAAAACAACTCTTATTCCCTTGCAGGAATCGGGTATCTACCTTTTATTTGATGCAAGAAAAAGTAAACCCCTCCCACACCCTTTCACTAATACTTCCCTGAGTTCTTTATACAAATCTTATTACAGAACTAGAAAAAAATGAAAAAAGAAGAAAAAATACATCAGAGTCTACAGCTAGATCCGAGCAGCCTAATTCAATCTTAGTACCCAGTATCATGTGATTAAAAAATTTCTGATTCCAAATTTCCAAAGCATTCTCTTATCCAAAGTGTTTCAGAGTTCCAAGGAGCCTCAAGGACTCCAGATAGTGCTTACACTATGGATAATAATTCGAACAGAATAGTGCAGTATGCAATAGCCAACTCTCAGGCATCCAAGTTCAGAGGGAGCTCCAGGGTCCCAAAGCATGGCTTACCAAAGGGAGGTAGAACTTATAAATAGGAATAAGTGCAAAGTGAGAGAGGGATTAGGGAACCATATCAAATGGAAGTCATGCCCAGCCATGGACATAGAGTGGCATACCTCTGACTATTTGCTCGGGCCAAACAAATTAAGAGCAGACCTCAGAGGTCAGACCTGATTCTGGATGACGTTTAGTACACCACCAGACTTGAGTCAAGGCTCAGCACATAAAAGGAAAAGGGGAATGAGAATTGGTTTGAGTAAGGGTTCAAAAGAAACCAGTTCAAAATCATGGATATCAATAATAGGATACTGCATGACTGGAACTATACTATCACACAAAGGGTTTAAAGGAAGGGACTCACATAGAGAAGCATTTACAGAAACACAAGAAAAGAAAGAAAGCATAACAAACTTAGGGTGGAGAAACATATGGAAAGAAAGCATAACATACTAGGATGTAGATGCATAGTGCAAGAAAGCATAACAGGCTAGGAGTAAAATAAACACATAGTGGAGGGGCATTATTTAATTAAGAATGACATACCAACTGTAAACAATAGAATAACAGGACAATAAGAGCAAGCAAACAACCAAAAGTCAGCAGGAGAAAACTCAAGTTCTTCAGCAAATACTTGAGAGTTCAAAAGGAACTCAAGAATATTTGAGAAAGTAAAAGAGAAGAGGAGTAGAGTGCTCAGTATTAGAATTAGAGAAAACAGTAGTAGAGAAAGTATTGAAATTGTGTAGTGTTCAATTGAAGTCTGAAGTGTTAAGTTGTCTCTAAGAGCAGAAAGAGTATCCCCTTTTTATAGTGCAGAAGATGAGTAAGAAAAAGGCAAGAAAAATAGTTTTCTATCAATCACATAGGATTTCCCTTTGGCTAAAGGATTTGATTTCAAAAGTGCATGGGATAGTTAGGGAAAGAGAAACAGTTAAAGATCTTTCCAAAGTACCGTAACACATGTAAATACACATAGTTTATTTAAGGCAAGAATCCTATTTTACATAGCTTGTGAGAAATAAGGCAAGTAGATAAATCAAACTGCCAGTAAATTGAAAGATTTGTTCGAATAAACTTAGTCAGAAAAAAGGGTGAGGAAAAGTTCAATTGGGAAAATCAGTAGCAAATCTATCAAGCCTTATTAAAAGGGAAATTGTAATCAATTACAAGTTGGCAGAACCCTTTTGAAAGAAAAACCTTCATATATAAGCACACAAGCATCAAAAAAGAAAGAAAAGATTGGCATAGACAGTTTCAAAATCATAAGCAAAAAGATTCCAGTTCAGTCCAGGGTCTAAAGTAGAACCCTAGTCAAGACACAAAGACCCAAACTCGTAGAAACCCCAAACCCTAGGGTTTCAAATTTGAGTAGGGTACACAAAGGAGAGGGCAAGCAATCGAAACAGACTCAAAGAGTCTCATGAGAAAGCTCATAGATATAATGGCAAGTTTGAAGCAATAGAGTGGAAATATCACAAAGCATGTTTAAGAAAAGCTCGGAACTCAAGCAAGTTCAGGAGAGAAAAGAGGTGACATAGATCTTAAGAAACAACAGACTAAACATGTTTGGGACTAAAACAGAGGTCTAGTAAAGGCAAACAAGAAGCGTAGAAAGAAAATAGTAAAGGAACACATAGGATAGACATGTAAAAGCATTACGAACTAGTAGAAGAGATAACATAGCACAAGTAGAAGAACATAAATAATAACGGCAAAACATAAGAACATAAGAGAATACATGCGAGGGAAGAGAAAAACTCATAAAACACGGCATATACATATAGATTCACACAAAGAAAAAGAAGAAGAAGAAGAAGAAGAAGAAGAAATAGAATCCGTTTTAAGATTTTGAAAGCCTTAAATTGAACAAACTAATTTTGAAAAGCGAAATTTAGGGCAAAAGCTTTTAAACTTTGAGTATACCACAAATCAATCATAGATCTAAGAAAAATAAAGAAAGAAAGAATCTCGAACAACTTTTAGGGTTTCTCAAAAACCTAGAAACGAGAAGGCTTGGAAAGGAACTGGCCTGTAGGAAATCTGAGCCATATCTAAGCTCTTGAGGCTCGAACACATCGGAACAGAGTCGGAGAAGCCACATGAACACAAATCGGTGGAGGATCTAAATAGGCATCATTGAGGTTGAACCTTGAATGCCTTGAACATCCATGATTTGGAGAGAAGGGAAGTGAAAATAGGCCGTCCATGGCCTAGGAAGCCATGGTCTCCGGCGAGAACTGGTCGGAGAAGACGACATAGGCGGCTAGGGTTTCGAGTGTTAGAGAGTGTTTTAGAGAAGGGGGGGGGAGGGTTCAGAGGTGGCTACATGAGAGAAATGAGATTAGGGTTGGGGATGGGTAGAATTAAAAAGGTAAGTGTGAATGAGGGCCTTTGATCAAAATGATCAAAGGCCAGGATTTAAAGATACCAACGGACGGGTCGAAATAATGGGTCAGGGGTTGGGTAAAACAATTGAATAGTGTTGTTGATTTGGGGTCTGATTTGGGGTCAGTTGGGGGGGGGGGTTAAAATTGGCTATAATTAAAAGAAATTGAGGTTATAATTGAAATAGCCAGTTTTCCTTTTTGATTTTATAAAAATAGTAAAAGTTTTTTAAAATAAAATTAAAAGCATTGAGTTAATAAATAATATGTAAATATTCATTTTAAAAAATATTGCGATTAAATTTGTAATTAAAATTCTATTAAATCTTAAAAGTGGGCTAAAATTACAATTACATTCAATTTAATTTTAAAAATACCAAACAAGTTTGTAAAATTATGGCAAATAAAATTTTGTGTAAATATGAGAATAAAATAAATTATCTCCAAAATGGCAAGCTTTGGGAATAATTATTGGATTTTATAGTGTAAAATAAGCCATAAATTAGTTTTGAAAATCCGTAAAAATGTCAGAACTCTTTGAGATGCTCATATATGCACATATAGGCTATCTTGAAAAGTTTTTGGGTATAAAAAATATGTAGGAAAAATTGGGTATCAACACTTATGAGATACCTATATGGTGCACTCTAAACCCTAGGACCCACATGTTGGGATCAAACTGGGTTTGTTGTTATAGATGGTGCACTCTAAAATAGTACAACAAGTTATGAGTACTGCAAAGATGTACACTAGAATCCTGAAATGGGTAAATATTACCTTAGTGTGGCTCACGTCCCTAGTAGAGAAAGAATGTTTGGAAATTTGAAGAGCTAATGGATGGAGGAAGGGGAGCTAAAACAAAAGAATATTCTGTTTGAATTTTCAGTATGAAGCGACAGAAAAAAATATTAGCAGAAAAGTACGAAGAGGGATAATGAAGCATTATGGGTAAGACGTGATACATGGATGACAATGATAGATAAAAAATGACAGTATTACAGATTCTATAGTTACGTGAAGGAAAATACGAGAGGTGTCAAGCTTAGAGGCAATAAAAGAGTATAGGCCACAAAGTCATATCCTCATTTTCATAAATAAGTTCGTGACTCCAACATGACTACCAAAAGAAAAAGTTAGACCTCAGAATAATAGAAATCATTATGGGCTAGTGAACAAGATAAACTAAATATGAATTAGGGATTGAGTGATTTAATAATGGTCGACATCATGAGAATTTCAGATTGCATTTCAGCTATAATGGAAAGGACGACAAAAGAATAACCTTTAAAGGTTATTCAGGAAGACGACTCCGTAAAGCAAGTAATATGAGCAAAGTTAAACTTAAGGGATTGGATGTGTTAGTTCACTAAGTGTCACCATCGCGAGTGGGAAATTTTGGTGTCCTTGGTACAGAAGGATTACCACAAGGCGAGCAAGGGTCATTGATAATGTGAAAGGATGCCAAAGATGAAGATGAAAAACATCTATAGACAGGTCGACATGGGTCCAAGTCTTAGTACTCCCCATAAAGAAGGGAATATAGAATGATAAAGGAAGAATGTGATAAAATGAGAAAGGGATGAGATTGCACTTATCCAAATGTTATAGATACGCTATGTTCTAGAACATTATGTAAGCATGACGTCAAAAAAAAGAAAATGATGTAAAGGTTCCCGCCCAGGATATTATTGATAGTGATGGGTTTTACTTAACCTTATGCTTCTTGTGTTTTGATGATCTAATAAACTTATCATAAAAAACTAGATATAGAACCTACTCCACAGGATACACATCTCATATGAGCTGGTCGAAGCTTGAACATCAGTAAATGGATGAACGACTACATGGAGGAACACAACAGGGACCCGATGAAAGCACAAGTCAGTGACTGTATTCATTCAACGTAAAGAGAAATGCAACAGGGACCTGCTCCCTTGGGGTTCTCTGGTAGATGTACAAATCAAAGTGCACCGCTGGAATGTGGCAGAAGAAAGTCCATCAAGGAATTGTTACATAATAGGAACTCAACTAGAACCTGGTCCATCGACATGTCCTATGACTTGGTTCATCAGCACGTCCTCATAGAAGCAAAGTCCAGCTGGAACGCACCTGCCCAGAAGTAGCTGTGCAGACAGTGCATCAGTCACTTCTCACTGATAAGAAGTACACCAAGAGTTGACATCACTACCTATTGTGATATCATTTGTGATAAAACAATTTGGTGCAAGACACAACCAAATTTGTGCATTTCAGTGATACTCTTTCAAGAAGAAGAAGCATCCATCCAACATTGAAATCACTGGTGTGTAAAAAACAAGAAGACAACTCCACTAAGGATAGGTTTCTAAATAAAGTCTTATGTATATCCATGGTTTAGTTGTAATGTTGTTATTTGCTTTACATTGTAATTCCTATTTTTCTTTCTCAGAAGCACTGCTTTAGGAACAAACCAAATTCGTAAACTTTGGAGTTTGCGTTGTGACTAGGAATAGTCATAAGTTGAATCCTGTATAACTAGGAGAGTTAGAGAGTGGCTTGTAGTGGTTGTATCACAAGTTAGTTTGAAGGGTTTGCCATCGATATTATTGCAAAGTGGCTTGAAATAGGGAGATTACAAGTTAGTTGAGTTAAAGGCCTACAAGAGTAGGTTGTGGTTTCTTTGATCCTCGTGTGTGGGATTTTTCCACATAGAAAACATATGGCCTCCTTTACATTCAGTCTTTACTACTTTTAATGTATCAGTCTCATAGAGGACCAGGTACTCTATTGCATGGTGGACCTATATAAGCTATCAATTGGTATCAGAGCCGGTTCCTCCTATCCGGTTAACACCTAGGAAGGATCCTATATGACGGCTCCAAGAAGCTTTGAAGAAGGACAATCAACCAATAGACCTCCCAGATTCAATGGTCAATACTACGGATGGTGGAAGATCAGGATGCATGAATTCATAATGGCTGAAGATTCTGAACTATGGGACATCATTTTTGATGGTCCACATATTCCCATCAAGAAACTTTAGGAAACAGGACCATTGGTGCCCAATGGGAGAAGAGAGTACAATGACATTGACATGAAAGCTATAGAGAAGAATTATCATGCCAAGAAAATCTTGATGTGTGGCATAGGACCTGATGAGTACAACAGAGTATCAATTTGTGATACTGCTAAAGAAATATGGGAAGCATTACAAACTGCACATGAAGGAACTACTCAAGTAGAAAAATCCAAGATCGATATGCTCACCAGTGAATACGAGCTCTTCACGATGAAGGATGATGAGTCCATACAAAACATGAACACCAGATCACCTCTATCATAAATAAGCTTCATTCACTAAGAGATATCATTCCTAGAAATAAGCTCATAAGAAAAATTTTCGGTGTTTAACCGAGGTCTTGGGAAAGTAAGGTAAATTCTCGGAAGCCAAAGATCTACAGACTCTAACCATGAATGAGTTGATTGGTATTCTTAAAACATACGAGATTAAAAGAAAGAAAGAAAAGGAAAGAAGAGAACCTAAGAAGGATATATACTTAAGGAAAAAAGGAGTGATTCAAGTGATGAAGATAGTGACATGGCCTATCTTACTAAGAGATTTTAATAAAGGGTTCGAAGAAATGGTGGCATAGAAAAGTGGCCAATTCAAGTAAGACAAGGAACAAAGATATCTGTCACTGATGTGGAAAGTCAGGGCATTTCATCAAAGATTTTCCACTTGCGAAACAGGAGCAATACAAGCAAAATCCAGATAAATCAGTCAAAAAGAACTTGTTCCCAGATAAAAAGTTCAATCGAAAAAGCGGCGCTGACAATATTGTTAGCCAGGCCTTTGCTGCTTGGGGAGACTCCTAGAGTGAATCCGAAAAGGAATCAGATGTAGAGAATAATTCCATGATGGCAGTGGAAGCAAAAGCACAAAGTACGACTCAGTGTTCACACTAATGGCTCAGTCTGATGATGATGATGAACAAGATGAAGCCGATGAGGTAAACTTCAGGGAAATTTAGAGAAATCTAAAATCCTACTCTTTTGAGAAGCTAAGATCTTTATCTAATGTCTTAATGGATGCCTACTATAACCTTGTTAATGATAAAGAGATCTTGGCTACAGAACTAGGAGAGGCAGAGCAGTCCAGAGATGATCTAGTGGTCTGTTTAATGGACTTAAATGAACCATAGCTAATCTTGAATTAGAGAAGGAGGTCCTGAATGAAAAATAACTTGTGTGGAGAATGAGAGAGATGAACTAATGGTAGTGGTTTTTGATAGAAAAGAAACAATAGAAGGTCTTAGCGATAAGAAACACTTCTTAGAAGAAAACAATTGCCTCTTCTGACGAGGAAAAAGATGACCTTCTAATGATATGCGCTGATATAGAGGAAACCATTGAGGGACTTTAGAGAAAATAGGAATGTAAGTCTCGGGAAAGGGAAGGAGGTGACTAGGGAATTGCACATCTTTCTCAAAAAGGCGTTAACTGGTGTAAAACCTAGTCTTTGCAGTGCACCCGAGAGAAATCAGCAACTCTAAACTGAGTTGGAGAAAGTAAGAAATGATCTTGAAAAATCCTTGAAATGGACCTGGTCCTCAGATGCAGTCACTGCCATGTATCTCAAAAATAGTGGGAACAAGCAGGGCATCGAGTTCCAAAGGGAGAAAAACCCCTACACCCCACACAGCAAGTATGTCATTGTACCTAATAACTGGCTATGTTCCCACTACAGAAACAATGGGCATTTTAAAGAAAATTGCCAAGCCAGGGTTCAGTCTGCTCAGAAGAACAAAGCATTTACTGATAGAGTGACTACTAGCAAAGGACCAGGTACTACTCGCAAAAAGCGGATGCTACCTGCATGGACCAAGAAATCCCTCATTCATCCTTTTTTATCATAAAAAGGGATCCAAACTAGTTTGGGTTCCTAAATCTAACCATTGATTTTCATGTGCAGGGAACAGTGAGAAGAAGTAGACTGCGATGGACTATGAACAGTGGATGTCTAAAGCATGCAGCTGAACATATGATGAATTGCTTCTCAGTGCAAGCCCCGCTGGAAGGGAACGTATCCCTGAGGAGAAAGTAAAAGGTACATTCTCGGTGAATGAAAAAGGAAGAAGGTTCCTTTGGCACTCTAGTGGGAACAAACACCATGTTAATGGCCTAAAAAGATGCAGTCGCCAATCTAATGACTCTTCAAGTAGTCTCAGCGACCGAAAGAAGCAAGAACAATCACTTCTGCTGATCATCAAAGTGGAGAATGATATGAGTGAAATCACAACCATGGGTTGATGGGGCTGCACATGAAAGTTTCTCACCTCCGAAGAAACTAACTAAGCAAGACCTGGTCTGTGGTCTATAAAACTCAAGCGTGACCTGGACATGAGCTCTTAAAATATGATGAAGGAAGAAAGAAAGGATGTACAAATTGTTGAATGAACTGCGCTCATCGTCTAGGGAATCTCTAAGAAACTCTAAGCAAAAGAAATGAACACTGGTATCTACTTTGAGAACATATGTCGGACCTGGTGCCTCATGAATCAAAACTCTTCAGGAGCTGCCAAATTGGAAGAAAATGCCTAATGCTCTACAACGGGAAGGGTCATCTTGAGGAATCCAATGCAAAAAGACGAGTTAAGGACTTCTTCTAGAGTGTAATCCACAAAACAATGACACTGGGTCTCCAACAAGGAAAGCACAAAATGGCATGGAATGCTCATGGAGTATTCAGCAAAACACTCCCCTCCTACTAATGAAGAAACCGTGAGGATTAATATGATGAACCAATCCTACCTTTGGGAAACGTCCAATGCTTTAAACCAGGAAGGATATTGAGTGAGCAAGATGAAAGGAGACTGGCAAGATATAATGCAACATCACCTTCCATGTCTCACAAAGAACCTGGTACGTCATCTGCCACCACTAAAGCTGAAGGAAGAAGAAAAGATGCAGCTCATGGCATCACACAAGCAGCAAAACATAAAGTGTGGTGAAATCAAACTAATCCTTAGTATGGTTCTTCCCAACCAACTTCAATCTCAAGTTGGGAAACCAAAATGCACTTTTCATGATTGATGCATTATCTTCTGGAAGACAAGGAAGTAAGACGAAATGACCTCATCAACATCCGGAGAGAAATTGCAAGCACATTAAAGGGTGATATCTTCTTTTGAGAGTAAATATGAAGAAGGGATGGATTCGTGGAAAGGATTTCACTACAAAAGACCAAACTCTATACATCTGCAAACCTCAAGTAGAGGATAGTTTGGATAAATCAAAGTGAAGACGGGGTCACAAAATCCTAATGAAGAACCCGATGCTCCATCTGTTGGCTGTGTAAGACATCTTTAGGTAAAGGTAGCTAAAGTTTTTTTTGACCAAGCCTAACTCACACCAATGCCATTGTAGGTAAACACGCATGACGATCATGGAAGCCAAAGGTAAAGTTAGGAACTTCAAGGAGGAGAGCTGCTAAAATCATGTTCAGAATATTGTTCGGGCATCAGGTTCCTGTATCTGAGGTTAGTAGGAATGTGCTTCATTTTTTCATGCCCTTTATAAACAAAAAAGTTCATATAAATACTTTGTAATTCAGCTGCCACGTCATTCAACTTTTCAATATTTGATTGCCATGTCTTGTCAGTGAAATCCTTCATCCCTTTTATGTAGTAACACTTTCCCACAAATCTACTGCCGTTTGCAGACGTTTCAGAACCTTTTCTGCTCCGCACTTATCATTAGTTCTTCTCCCAATAAGAAAATTCCCCTCTTTCTCACGACAAGTTATGAACCTTCATCCCCTGCGCATAGCTAGGATCCTCTCCCTATCTACGCATTTCTCTTTCAACTCTTGTACTAAGTACTCATCTAATGGAGATTGAAAAATCTTCTCATTCCCCCGCCATTAACACTGCTCCCACTTCTTTATCACCCTTGAAATCATTTCCAAAGCTTCACTATTTCACACCTTCTACCACCTTACACACTTCTGGGTCCTACTCCACCCCTACAGTCTTTCCATTTCTGATAAACCCTGTTTACCACCTTTTTGAGAATGTTATGTCCAGTCAATATTACGATCTCATCAATGACCACATAGAAGGTCTCACTCCTCGAGTATTTAGAAGCCCCTGAGGATGATTCTGACCACTACCTTAATACCTCTACGTTAGATTCAGTGACCCTTAAGGAGCCACAAAAAAAGGAAGCTACTCATAACATCATGGCAATATCTGCAAAGATTATAATGGATAAAGAAGCTTATCTCCCCTCAGAGTATCGAGGTGAAAACCTAACACTCATAGGAGATGTAAGAACCTCAACGCTCCTCGATTCCTTGGCTCATGAGATATTTTAAGAAAAGCCTTATGATGAACCTGAGGCACTTCCATGCAAACTCACTCATGTATCTTCTGCTCATTTTAAACTCCTAGAGCCTTCCTCACATCACCAGGTCACTACAGCAAGAGAATTCATTGCAAAAAAAGGTAATGTCAAGACAAGAAAAAAATAGGAAAATGAATCCAAAATATTTCATCAAGAGTGTGGAAGTGAATCAGATAGACAAAAATGCTTCTAGAGAACCTGGTTCTTTAGTGCAACAGTCTGTGATGATTAAAGAAATGTTGAAGAACAGAAAGGGTCACTTGGTAAGCACATCCGCAATTCTAAATGAAGTGAAACTGAGATAGTTGGATCGAAGGATAAAACTGTAGAAGAAACAAGATGGAATGGAGAGTCTGTCGAAGGAACCAGAAACTAGGAAAGGGAACCTATTCATGAAACTGGCTCGTCAAGTCATTAACCTGTGATTGTTTTCAGTGGAAACAAAGATTAAGAACTCAAAAAGTGTAGTGGGGCAGAACTTTTGATCCAGCAATTTCGGAAATGGCTGGCATGAGAAAACTTTTGGAGATTATGGAATTTCAACAACGGGAACACCTATTTGAAAGGAGTATGCCTCTAGTGTATGAATATGCAGTGCAAACCTTCTACTCATCTCTCTTTATCCGTTAAGGAGGCCACATCTACGCGCTTGTAAATGGAGTGGATATTGTACTTGATACTTCAACATTGGAGAAAAATTCTCCGAATTCCGTGTGAAGGTATGTCCTCAGTCAAGAATATGTAAGGAGTAAACTTTCAAAGAGCCATCATGAAAGATCAAGATATTCAATAGGGGGAACATGTCAATTACAAGGTTTTACTTCCTGAGTACCAACTTCTCTTTAAACTGGTCAACAAAGTACTCATGCCCTCCTCTGAGAGACGTTCCATTACCACAAAGTCAGATTTGGTCCTGATGGATCACTTGACGAGTTTTCATCAATAACTCTGCCAGCAATCATGATAGATCACATGTAGAAGGTGGAAAATTTTAAGGGTGGAAATCATGGGTTAACTTATGGTTTTCTCCTCACTCAAGTGTTCATATTCAACAAGGTTCCCTTGGGAAGGCACACGCAAGCAGACCTTCACCATGACCACTCTGGAAGAATGTGAATGCATAGAAAAAGTTGGTGGGAACATCTCGCCCATTTCTCAATTGATAAACGCTCAAATGCAGCTTCTGATGAATTGAGAAGTGTGAGGGCTCGAAATAATAT
This sequence comes from Nicotiana benthamiana, assembly GCA_034376525.1. Classification (NCBI taxonomy): domain Eukaryota; kingdom Viridiplantae; phylum Streptophyta; class Magnoliopsida; order Solanales; family Solanaceae; genus Nicotiana; species Nicotiana benthamiana. Next base: position 117,581,144 of record CM067340.1, read on the forward strand.
ACTGGAAACTCAGCATAGCCAAGCAGCTCAGGGACCTGGTTATGTACATGAGGAAGTTGCCCAACTGCAAAAGGAAAATGGGAGACTTTGGGCTCAATTTCTTGAAGAACAATTGGCTGCAAATGCTAGACTACACATGATTCTCAAAACCATTGTTGCCTCTTCTTTTAAATCCTCTTCCTCTCGTGTTTCCTAGAATTCTCCCTAGTGTCCAGTTGTTTTTGTTCCAACATTTTGTGGCTGTTGTTTTACTGGTGTTTACTTGTTTTGTTATTTTGTGGTAGCATGTTAAACTTATCCATTCCTACTCCTGACTTGGGCAGTCCAATGTAAACATTAATGAAATAGCTCCTCGTTTAATTGCATGTACGGCACTGTGTTCCTCTGGCTTCTCTTTTATGTTATGATTGTATGCACATATGGCATGAGCTATTTGTGTTAGAATTCTTTATGCTTATTACCTGCGTGTGCTCCTTTTTATACTCGTTGGTCTTTTTAATAATGCCAAAAGGGTAAAATATAGTAGATATGGATGGGGTTGAAAAGTACATGGTTTAGATGGGGATGAAAAGATTAAGGGAGAAATCTGTGCCTGTGATGAAGAAGGGAAAATCAAAGTAGGGAGATCTAAGATTAAGGGGGAACTCCTGGATTATCTGGTTATTTCTGCTCTAACAAATGTTGTCCATACATAAGTTTGTCATCATAAAAAAAGGGAAATTGATGGGTTTTGCTTAACGTTATGCTTCTTATGTATTGATGGTCTAACAAACTTATCGTAAAGAACCAATAGAACCTGCACCACATGATACACATCTCATATGAAATGGTCGAAGCTTGAACATCAGCAAATGGATGAACGACCACATGGAGGAATAGAATAAGGACCCGATGAAAGCACAAGTTAGTGACTGTACTTATTCAACATAAAGAGAAATAGAGTAGCGACCTGCTCCGTTGGGGTTCGCTGACAGAAGTACAGATAAAAGTGGACAATTGGAATGTGGAAAAAGAAAGTCCATCAAGCAACTGTTACAAAAGAGGAATTGTCCTGACAGAAGCAAAGTCTAACTGGAACGCACCTGCCTAGAAGTGGCGGTGTAGATAGTGCAGCAGGTACTTCTGACTGATAAGAAGTACACCATGAGTTGGCATCACTACCTATTGTGATATCTTTTGTGATAAAACAACCTGGTGCAAGACACTCCAGGATTTGTGCATTTCAGTGATACTCTCTCAAGAAGAAGAAGCATCCATCCAGCATTGAAATCACCAGTGTGTCAAAAACAAGAAGACAACTCCACTAAGGATCATTTTCTAAATGAACTCTAATATATATCCATAGTTGAGTTGTAATATTGTTATTTTCTTTACATTGTAATTCCTATTTAGCTTTCTTAGAAGTGCTGCCTTAGGAACAAATCAAATTTGTAAACTTTGGAGTTTGCGTTGTGAGTAAGAATAGTAATAAGTTGAATCCTCTGTAACTAGCAGAGTTAGAGAGTGACTTGTGGTGGTTGTATCATAAGTTAGTTTGAAGTGTTTGCAATCGATGGTATTGCAAAGTGGCTTGTAATAAGGAAATTACAAGTTAGTTGAGTTAAAAGCCTACAAGAGTAGGTCGTGGTTTTTTTGATCCCCGTGTGTGGGAGTTTTCCACCTAGAAAACCTTTGGCCTCCTTTACATTCAGTCTTTACAACTTTCAATGTATCAATCTCATAGAGGACCAGGTACTCTATTATTTGGTGGACCCAATAAGCTATCAGATAGGTAAGGCGCCAGTACGTGAGGTAAGTTAAGACAAGGAAATAACCCAAGAAAGATTACGCAGAATATGGATATGAAAATGGGCGACAAGTAGTTAGTAGTTAATTCAGGAAGTGCCTAGTCATGACTAGACAAAAGTTACAGAAAAATCAGTATATCACGTAAGATAAATATAGTAATCCCTAACTCAGAGAATTCAGCCTCGCAGTAATGTCATTATAATACTTGAGATATATTCAAATAGGAGTTGGGGTAGTTAATGGTACCGTATGAGTGTTATAGAGATAGAAGAAAGTGACACTAGGAAGAGAGTCAAAATATTAGTTCAGAAGCAACCTACAAGCACAAGGTCAAAGAGGTAAGCAACTACGGATGGTCATTCGCAAGGAAGGACATCAAAAGGGTCCGTAATAAGCTCAGTGATTTACAAGAGTCAAGGGTTCTCCCTAAGTACTACGACCAATGACTAGCTGAGGAAATAAGAAACAAGGCTTCAACCTGAGCACGATAACCTAAAGAGGAAATGGTCGTGTAACAATAGTCTCAGAATAACATTGTAAGCACTCTAAAGGAAAGTGGCACCTACCGTGGCCAATGAACGGGAAGTAAAATTAAAATTAATATTCGAGATCATATGAGTTGCACGAAAACTCTGGCATGCGTTGGAACTAAGGTAGGCTAAGTATGTATGCAACAAGGGGTAGAAAGACCGGGACAAGTAATAGCTTGCGCTAAAGAAAGCTAACAAGTAATGAAAGGAATTATTCGATCAATAATCCCAAATTAGCTATGTTAAGAACATACTTAAGATTTTGGATAAGCCATGCACAATATATATTGACAATCATACAGTCGTAGAAGACTCCGGTGTAAGTTAAAAGAAAGAATTAAGTACAGGTCATAGACAAAAGATTGAATTTTTAGAAGATTGTATCCTGAATATTCCATAGCGTCCATGAAAGGGCTAAAGTAATACCATGAGCCGCAGATCAGAAGATGGATTAAGCCTACATAAAGGTTGATCAGAAGGAAGAGGAAACTAAAGAGTTACATCAACAAAGTAAATTAGGAGTATAATTATTGGACCTAGAAAATTATAGAAATCATGATTGAGAATTTTTAGAATTACTTTTAATATCAAAGGTACAAGATAGATAGTACAACAACTATATTCTAGAATGGATCCACGATAAAGTAGTTAGAAGAAGTACCAACCTCATAAGAAGTCCGTATGAAGCTCCCACCGAATCGTGTATACCTAGAGGTGCAAGTATAATAATAGAGCTTCAAGTTGTGAAAGTGAATTATACCTATGTGGAAGGAAGGTCATGAAAACGATAGAAGATACGATATAAGATTTTAAGGTAAGAAAGGTATAGGTGAACAACATATGAGATACTCAAATGCAGAAGGTTGTGAATAGTCCATACTGCGGATAAAAGGCCACAAGCGCAAGGATTCAGTATCTAGGAATGATAGAAGCATCGTCAGTGGCATACCTTCCAGCCTATGGGTTTCAGGTACCGATAGATCTAGCCAAGAGAGTAAAGAAGAGTTAGAGACGATGTGATGTCTCGCTTGATGTTCTAGAAAAAAAAAGGAAATCAAGGGTACAAGCAAGTTGAAGGAAGGTTTTGAATAGTATAAATAGATACGTAGAGGTCGCAAGCAAAAGTATAGTAAAACAAATAAGTTTTATGAGAGGAATAAAGATGAGAAAGGTCGAGTAAAAAGGTGACAAGAATGGATAAGTTATGGGGGTTAAGGCCATGAAAACAAGAGATCCGATGGATTGTCTAAGTAATAGAAGGCTCAGTGTAGCCCGAATGAACTCAAAGAAGTCTAAGACTAGTAGCATTTAGAAGAAATAGAATGCTGACCTGATTATGAAATGAAGGTGTAATTGTGGAAAGTAAAAGATGACATTTGGGCATTTGATTGAATAATGATTTGAAGAAACAAAGGAGGAGGAGAAGAGATTTTGCAGACGACACGAGATTAGAATACCCCTATAAGGTGAATCACATCGAGATACTATAAAATACGATTACAGAAATCACTTCAAATATTCCTCGATGCAACGTAAGCCCTACTGGAAAAGTTTTACGTAAGAAGTTTCAAATTATCAGTGATATGTTATAGATAAATATTGAGGAAAATCATAATGAATGGGCAAATGTCACAAAGTATAAGCTATCATTAGGTCGTCATTCTTAAGATGAATAATAACGAGGGACCATTAAAGGACTTAGATTTATATACATGAGATAAGCAACACGAGTACGATGGAATTTGGTAGAAGACCTCCCTAATGATAAGTCAATGTAAGAATTATAATATAGTATGGCTTAAAGCTGATGATGCCTAGAGGGACATCTTGACATAATTTTGTATATGTTCATAAAGTGAATCCTAGACATTGTCTAAAATGTGAAGGAAAGAGAGGAGAAGTGTTGCATAAGTGCACATGCAATATTAAAGTCGTACAGGATGTATGATAGACGGAAATAACAGTTACGAGATTGGAAGAATTCTTACTACAAGTCGTTCTGTGAGAAAGAAGCATGGAGGGGGGGGGGGAATGCCCTGACCTTTGGGATTCATTCACAGTACAATTGCCTAGATGGACAGAGGATTACTAAAGTATTCACAAGAACTATGGATTGTGAGAATGATAAGTGCATCAGTCATCATTCCAGTATGAATGTTCCAAAGGAGAGAATGATGTTACACCCTATATTTACGTGCATGAAAGTAGGCCATAAATAAATTGATGAAATCTCGAAAATGAGATGTTGCATCCTGCATTTTTGTATGTTATAATTTCGTCGTAAGTTAATCGACGTAAGTGCAGGAATGATATTATTTTGAGATTATAAGTATTATTCTATAGTAAACAAGGGATAAGTAAATTCTTGAAGGTGAAAGGGTAAGCAAATCGAAGAAAATGAGTTTCGTCGAAAGTTATTACTTTGAAGAAAAAATACGATTCTAGCTATAATACTCGGTATTTATGGACTAGCACCATGTAAAGTATCACATCGCCATAATATTACGATGTATAAAGTGTGTTAAGTAATTTAAAATAATTAATTAATTATTGGATTAATGAAAAATTACTTGGTTAATACAAAAATTGGTAATTAATAATGATTTGGATAAATCTTAAGATTTATGTGGCAGCCATGCAAAGCTCATATGATGACAATTCACTTATATGATAGGTGGCATGTTTAGTAGAATGGGAGTCTCACAAGGATTTCTATGTATTAGCTAAGAAAAAATTGCATAAATTTGCAGAAAGAGCTTATGGGTAAAAATTCACATTCCAAAATTTTCTGAGATTCCTAATTAATCACAAAGAAACGTGAACTAATTAAGCAAAGTGACCGATTTTTGGCAAACTTTTCATACAAAGTTACTCTACGTAATAGCAACGGGATTTTATGATTTTAAGGAAGTACGGTGCAATCTTTTTCAAGCATATCGTGCGAATTTTTTTTACTTCAGGTATGTTACGTCTAAATTATTTCTTTATTTTGGCATGATCTTGTCATTACACAACTTTGATAACAAGGTTACTATATATATTTAACAGGTAAAATTATAATTTGTATAAAGCTTATTGGGTTATCGGCTAAATCGTTAATAAAATTAGGCAAACGGAGACCCCAACTGGCAACTCAATAGTCAAATAATATTAAATTGTTACCGAGCTATTTTTCCAATAACCCGATATCAATTACCCAATAGCATTTTATCGGTTCGGTATATCGGTTATATTCGATATATTCCCGCCCTAGCGAACACGAACATCGAATGCAAAGTGTATTTTGGGTAGTGGTAGAATTTGGCATTAGTGATCGCGATGTATTTTTTTGCGATTGTGAAGAAGGAATCAACGGGCAGACTTGAATTTATTATGGGACTTAGTCCCTTTTCTCTCATTTTTCACTTAGTCTTGTATAAACTTTGAGAAAATTCTGTGGAGGATTTTTATCAACATCACGAGGTAAGTGATTCCTATCATATTCTTGAGTTAAAATACGAGGATTATGAGTAGTTTTTTTTTACATTTAGAGGAAATTTGTGGGATTTTTGTTTCAGCCTTGGGTTGGTAAAAATGATATATGAACACGAAATTAATTATGGAATTGGGAATAAATTACATATTTGAGTTCGTGAGGTCATGAATAACATTTGTCTCAAAATTTTTTGAAATTCGTGCACGTGAGCTCGGGGTAATTTTTATGGATTTTCCAAATTTGGTTGTGTCACGACCTTGCTACCTCAATTCCCACAAACTTAAATAGGTTTCAGAAACAATAACACAATATAATAGGAGTCTGAATTTACTGAAAAGTGCGAAAATAACAAGGTGCAGGAAGTAAAGTGAGTACTAGATCTACTCAGCCTGAGACTGCTCTGGATCTGCACACAAGGTGCAGGAAGTAAAGTGAGTACTCTGAACCAGTGAGTAATAAAAGTAAATATAGTCCGAAGATAGGAAAATACAGAAATACACATGATAAGCTAAAATCCAATGACACAGTGATATGTGAAACTTAACAGATGAACAACAAATAGAGGTGCAATTGTATAAATGCAATGCAAGGCATATGATGGTACAAACCAGTACCACTTTGGCGTGCAGCCCGATCCATTTATTTATCGTCGACGCGCTCACTGAGGTGTGTACAGACTCCGGAGGGGCTCCTACAGCCCAAGCGCAATGTTAGTGCGGCGAGCAATCCGATCCAATATATATATATATATATATATATATATATATATATATATATATATATATATATATATATATTTACACACACACACTAATGCAACGCGTAGGCATATCAATGCTCATCTCAATATAATACTGGTGCGGCGTGCAACCCAATCCATGCACAGTCCAGAAATCATCATATGCCCTATGTGCATATATAAAACAGTAGTTCTCAGCCCGGAATATCATTTAAAATATCATTTGAGTTTCAAAACTTAGAAAATATGACTGAGTTTTTAAACCAGTGTTTAAGTATTGTGGACTGAGCTAAATGATATGTAAGCGCATGCAGAAACAACAATATCAATCTCCGAAGGATTCTACAAGTCGGCACGAGGCCCCTAACATGGCAACATGCCCAAATAATATCAGTACAGTATTGTTTATCAATCACTAATATAGTGTAAATCTCACTTGGTATGGACCAAGTTACGATCCACAATATTAACCGACCCCGCACTCGTCATGTGGAAGTCCTAGATGTCAAACCCTCAGAATAGCAGTTACAAGCATTACTCGCCTCTAGTTGGCCGAAGACTAGCCTGCAATGCCCTTTCCTCTCAAATTGACCTCCTCAAGTGTCGAATCTGACCAAAACCACAACGAATACATTACAATAGGTTAAGGAATATAACTCAATCGAAAATACTCGAAAAATATCGAAAATTGCGAAATTAGCAAAACCCAAGCCCTGTGCCCACTTCTCAAAATCCAAAATATTTTACACCAAAATGTTCCACATCTCGCCACGAGTCTATACATAAAAAATTCATCAAAATAGGAGATCAAATGGGCCATCAAATCCCAAATTTTTTTTCTAAAACCAAGCCCTAGTTCTTCAAATTTTTACCCACATTTTCAAGAATTAAAGGTTCATTCTTCAATAAAATGATATTTCTAAGTCACGAGACTCACCTCTAATAAATTCCCGTTGAAACCCTCTTCAGTCTATACCAAAAAGATCCCAATGTGCTTTAAAATGGAGGAAAAATGAATAGGATTGCGGATGAATATTCATTAAAAAGCCTCACGTCCACAAGTAAATCCTTCTATGCGAATGCGAGGGTCCTCTCGCGTACGTGATGACCTAATTCCACTGGGCTCTCTTTTACTCTACGCGAACGCAGAGCCTATCCCGCGAACGCGATGCTCAACCATGCCCCCCTTACGCGAACTCGATCCTATGGTCGCGAACACGATGCGCAAGACCCAGGGGCCCCAAACTTTCTCTACGGGAACATGTCCTTGACACAAGACCGTGAAGGCCAAAGACCCCTGGCCTATGTGAACGCATTACTCCTTTGCAAACGCAAAGGCTATAATTATCCAGCACAGCTGTTGCAAAATATGCAACCCCTTAAGACCAAATTTGGTCCCTTTAACCACCCGAAATCACCCAGAGGCCCCTCGGACCTCAACCAAAAGCGTCAACACATCCTAAAACCTCATTCAAACTTGTTCCAATCCTAAAAACACATCCAACAACACAAAAATCATCAAATCACAATGTATTCAAGCCTAGGTTAAACTTAAACTTTCGAAATTCGTATTAGATAAAAAACCTAACCTAAACACCTCCGAATCAACTGAAATTGTGACGACCTGACCGGTCATCTTTGGAATTTATTTCCTGTTTCCCCATTAGCTATTTCCCATAAGTTTATTTCTGCTATTTTGGTATTCCAGGATGTTCGGTGATAGAAATTGGAGCGTTTTGGAACACTTAGTCCCTAAATGAGAGCTTAATTGTCGTAAAGTGGTTCGTAATCGGAACAATGTGAGGATGACCTTAAAATGGAAATCTGATGGTTCCATTAGCTCCGCTAGGTTATTTCAGGGTTAGTAGTGTTTCAAAATGTATTTTGGATGTCCGTAGTTCATTTAGGCTAGAAATGCCGAAAGTTAGAATTTTGAAGTTTCCGGTCTGATAATGAATTTTTGATCAGTTTGTCGTAACGGGATTTTAGAAGTTTTTGTATCAACGTCATGTCATTTGGGATGTGCGTGCAAGATTTCAGGTCAATCGGACTTGGTTTTGGTAGGTTTTTTATCGAAAGAGTGTTTGGCTAAGCTTTGTAGTTCTTAGGTTCAAATCATTGAGTAATTCGACTTTATGGCGTTTTTAGGTGGTTTAGGGATTGGTACAAGTTTAGATGATGTTATGGGTTATGTCAGTGGGTTTGGTTGAGGTCTCGAGGGCCTCGGATATGTTTCGGATGCCCAACAGGGTATTTTGTGTTGAAAAAGAGTTGCCGATTTTCTGCTGTTGTTGTTGTTGTTGCAGACTTTTACCCTATGCGACCACATCCTCATCCATGCGATCAAGTAGTGGAATTTCAGCGGGTGGCCCTTTTCCTTCAATGCGATCTCACATATCTTGCTGCGATCACATAGTTTCTACTTCCCCTGCTACGTGATCGCAAACCCCTTCCTGCGTTCTGAGTTAGTTGAGCAGGTGTCTCAGAGCCCAACTTCTTCTGCGCGATCGCAGGGCATTTAATGAGATCGCATAAGTCCGCTTCTTTCCCTTCTACGATCACAGGCCCATCCCTGCATTCTCATAGGCCATTTTCTGGGCCATCACATTTTTTTTTCTGCGCGATCGCATCCCAGTTCATGTGATCGCAATGAAGAGGTATCTGGGCAGTATTTAATATTTCAAAAACGAGGGTTCATCCATTTTTATCAAAACTCAAACTAGAAATCTCGGATTTGAGAGATGTTTCGAAGGTTTTTAGAGGCAATGATTGGGTAATGATTCCTTACTCCTCTATGACTAAAACCCACTAATCTGATCGTGAATTCAACCTTTAAATTCGGATTTTGAATGAAAATTGGGATAAAGTTCTTAGACCTAATTATGAGGATTTGGAGGGGAATTTGACCTCTGATTTGGGAGACTTTTATATGTTTAGACTCGTGAAAGTTTGAGGTTTATGAAAATGTAAAATTTATTCAATTCCGAGGCTTTGGCCTGAGGGGCGTTTTTGTTATTTTACCTATTTTCGCGCCTTAGCTTTAATTTTAATAGTGAAATTGGTTGCTTGCGATGTTATTTACATTATGTAATTTGTTTGGATATATTCGGGCCATTCGGAATTGGATACTCGTGGCAAGAGCATCATTTTGTTGTAATTTTGTACCGGTTCGAGAAAGGTTTGTCTAACTTTGTTTGGGGGACCTCTCCCCTTAAGATATCTTGAGTGTTGTTTGAAATGCCTTGTGCGCAAGATGACGAGCGTGTACTTGTGCTAATTGTTGAAAATTCACCTTACTTGACTTATTTAGACTATGGTCTTCACGTATTTAACTGTTATAAATGCAATTTCACTTGTTTTAGCTTAGGGAAAGCATGTTAGTTAGCTTACTTGTTCTATTTGGCTAAATTGCAATATCTGCTCTTCATGAATCATGCTAGACCTTAGATTCTACATGTTGTCTTTACTTAGCATTTGTACATTATTGAAGTGTTGTGATGTGTTTACGATTGGGTCTACAGGTTCGATTCCCGGGAGATCCTCCAGATATTGGTATGATGAACTACGGGTTTGATTCCCGGGAGATCATCCAGATATCGGTATCACAGACTACAGGTTCGATTCCGGGGATATCCTCGAGAAATTAATATGACGGACTACGGGTTTGATTCCCGGGAGATCCTCAAGAAATTGATATGATGGACTACGAGTTCGATTCTCGGGAGATCCTCCAGACATTGGTAAGATGGAATACGAGTTCAATTCCCAGGAGATACATATGACACCCTAATATTGAGTGATACTTGGTTGTGTTATTTTCCTTACTTAACTTAATTGTCATTGACTTGCATCTTCTATCCTATTTTATCGTTGTTTTTTTTCTTGATTATTTTATGCCTTACACTGTTCATTATTGTTGTTATGTTTATTCTCAGCAGGGCGCTGACCTTCCTCATCACTACTCAACCGAGGTTAGGCTTGACAGTTACTGAGTACCGCTGTGGTGTACTCATGCCTCTTCTGCGCGTGTTTTTCATGTGCAGATCCAGGTACTTCTGGTCGAGCGCACTATCAGTGACCCAAGAGCTATACCCGTAGACTTGAGGTATGCATCTACCGCGTCCGTTGATCTGGAGAGTCTCCCTCTCATTCTACCTATAGTGAGCTAGTTGTTATTATGTTATCTTGTATTAGACTATTCTCGTATTTAGAGCATCGTACATTTTCTATAGCCTGTGTTGCCCGTGGATTTTCGGGTCTTGGAGGTTGTTTCAGTAAATTTTGTATGAAGTGTATGTGCCATGGGGAAAATCTATACATTTTCTTATGATATTCGGTATTCTACTATTGTTTTCGTAAAGATTGTTAATTCCGCAATGTGTTAGGTTTACCTAGTCGTGAAGATTGGGTGTCGTCATGAAATGTTCACAATTGGTGAACTAGGGTCGTGAGAAGTTGGTATCAGAGCTCTAGGTTCATAGGAGTCACGAGACACATGCCGGTTTATTAGAGTCTTGCTGATCGGTACGGAGATATCTGCTATGTAACTGTTTAGGAAAATTCTTTACTTCATTGAATTCCTTGTCGTGCTATATTTTTTGACATCGACTCTAAACTTCTGTTTTATATTCTCTCACAAATGGTGAGGACACGCACGACCCAGGATGATCAGGCACCCGTGCCCCCATCTGCAATTGTTAGAGGCAGGGGCCGGGGCATGGGTCATGGATGCATGCTTGGTGTAGCCAGAGCACCCGCGCAAGTGGCCAATGAGGTACCACCAGCTTGTCCATCCATGACTCACGCACCTGACACGCCCACAGCCACTACTACTCCAGCCGTTCAGGAGGCATTGGCACAGTTTATGAGCATATACACTATGGTGTCACTGGCAAGATTGCTTCCCCTTCCTGCAACCATGTGTCAGGTTGGGGGAGGAGCCAAACTCCCACATCCCGCACTCTGGAGCAGAGGGTGCATATGGGACAGATTCCAAATATTATCCCCATCCAACCTGCAATACCGGTTCAGCCCGAGTATGGGGCACCTACTTCGGAGGACGAGCAGCGTAGACTGGAGAGGTTCAAGAAGTATAACCCTGGTGTTTTCAGCGGACTAGCTACAGATGATGCTTTGGGGTTTTTTGGAGGATTGTATCCGCATATTTCGCACCATGGGTATAACTACCTCGAGTGGGGTTTATTTCGCAACTTTCCAGCTTTGGGGAGTAGCCTATGACTGGTGTCGAACCTTTCAGTTAGACAGTCTGGATGAGTGTGCCTCCCTGACTTGGACTCAGTTTTCAGTTATGTTTCAGAGGGATTTTGTTCCCAAGAGCCTCTGTGATGCATGGCGCACTAAGTTTGAGCATTTGAGCTAAGGCCCTATGACTGTCTCTATGTATGCCATCCATTATACTAGGTTGGCTAGACATGCACCGACTTTGGTGGCTAATGTTTGTGAGAGGTTTTGCCGGTTTATTGAGGGTCTTATTCCTCCCATCAGGTGTGGCATGGATCGAGAGTTGGAGATGGATATACCCTATCAGCAGGTAGTGAGCATAGCCAGGAGGATAGAGGGTATGCATGCAGAGAGCGAGAGGAGCGAGAGGCTAAGAGGTCTCGAGAGTTGGGTCATTACTCTACTACCTGCACATCAGCAGCAAGAATCATGGTAAGAGGTATACGGGTCACCCAGTTCACTCAGCTCTTCCTTCATCCAGCAGTACTCCATCTCCTCCCAGATCTCACGAGCCTTATTATGTACCTCTGAGTTCTAGTGTGCCTCCTATGCGGGGTACTTCCAGAGGTCAACCTAGCAGGGGTGGGCCCAGTCAGTCACATGCACCGCGCCCTCCCAGAGCTTGTTATAAGTGCGGGGATACCCGCCACTTGGTAAGAGAGTGCCCGTGACATGGTAGGGGTGTGCCTTCTCAGACTCTACAGCCTCAGCATGCTCCACAAGGTCAGTAGTCCATCATTCCAGTTCCAGTTCCAGCTGCTATTCCACCTGCCCAGCTAGCTAGTTGCGGAGATCGAGGAGATAGAGGCTGCCCTCATGGGAGGGGCCAGGCTAGATTTTTTGCTATTCCTGATCGTGCCATGGCTGTCTCTTCCGATTCTATTATCATAGGTATTATATTTGTTAGTCACAAAGAGGCATCATTTCTATTCGATCCAGGCTCTACTTATTCTTACGCGCCATCTTATTTTACTTCGTATTTGGGTACAACCTGAGAGACCTTGAGCTCTGCTGTTTATGTTTCTACTCCCTTGGGAGGTTCCCTTGTTGTGGACCGCGTATATCGGTCATGTTTGGTTACTATTCGTGGTTTTGAGACTAGGGCAGATCTTTTATTACTTGATATGGTTGATTTTAATATTATCTTGGGCATGGACTTGTTGTTGCCCCAGTATGCTATTTCTGATTGTCACGCTAAGACCGTGATACTGGCTATACCAAGTATTCCACGTATTTTGTGGAGCGGTACTTTTGATCACACTCCTATCAGAGTTATATCTTTTCTTAAAGCTCAGTGTATGGTTGATAAGGAGTGCACCACGTATTTAGCTTATGTGAAAGATGTCATTGATGATACCCCTTCTGTTGACTCTGTCCCAGTAGTAGAGGATTTCCCCGATGTGTTTCTAACTGATCTTCTGGGCATGCCACCCGATCGGGACATTGATTTTGGTATTGATTTGTTGCCGGGAACTCAACCCATATCCAGTCCTCCTTACTGTATGGCTCCTCCAGAGGTGAACGAGTTGAAGGATCAATTACAGGAATTTCTTGATAAGGGTTTTATTCGACCCAGTGTTTCGCCATGGGGTGCTCTTCTCTTGTGCGTAAAGAAAAAGGATGGTTCTATGCGCATGTGTATTGACTATCGTCAGTTGAACAAGGTTACAGTGAAAAACCGATATCCTTTTCCTCGTATTGATGATCTTTTTGACCAGCTTCAGGGCGCACATGTGTTTTCTAAGATTGATTTGCGCTCAGGTTATCACCAGCTAATGATTCGAAAACTGGATATCCCGAAGACTATTTTTAGGACTCGTTATGGTCACTACGAGTTCCTTGTCATGTCATTTGGGCTGACCAACGCCCCAATAGCTTTTATGCATTTGATGCATAGTGTATTCAGGCCCTATCTCGTCTCGTTTGTCATTTTTTTCATATATGATATTCTTATGTACTCCCGGAGTTAGGAAGATCATGAGTAGCACCTGAGGACAGTGCTTCAGACCCTGAGAGAAAGGAAGTTATATGCAAAGTTCTCAAAATGTGAGCTTTGGTTGAGTTCTGTGGCATTCCTAGGCCACGTGGTATCGAGTGAGGGCATTCGGGTAGATCCGAAGAAGGTGGAGGCCGTGCAGAGTTGGCCTAAACCCTTCTCAGCTACAGAGATCTGCGGTTTCCTTGGCCTGGTGGGGTATTACCATCGTTTTGTGGAGGGGTTCTCATAGATTGCAACTCTTGTGACCAGATTGACCCAGAAGGGTGCTCCTTTTGTGTGGACAGACGAGTGTGAGGCGAGCTTTCAGAAGCTCAAGGCTGCTTTGACTTCAGCACCTATTCTAATTTTGCCTACTCGTTCGGGGTCATTGTGATGTCTCACGATTCGGACTTGGAGTTTTCTTGATGCAGGATGGTAGGGTGATTGCCTACGCGTCCAGAAAAGTTGAAGGTATATGAAAAAATCTATATTTTCATGACCTTGAGTTAGATGCTATTGTTCATGCCTTGCAGATCTGGCGTCATTATTTGTACGGCGTGCCTTATGAGATTTACACGTATCATCGTAGTTTATCGTACTTGTTTAAGAAGAAGGATATGAACTTGCGCCATAGGATATGGTTGGAGCTACTGAAGCATTATGATATTACTATTCATTACTACTTCAAGTATGTTCTAATGCTCGTTCGAGGACGAACGGAAGTTTAGTTTTAGGAGGATGTGACGACCCGCCCGGTCGTGTTTGGAATTATGCCCCGTTTCCCCATTAACTATTTCTTTCTACTATTTTTGTTTTTTCGGGACGTTCGGTGATACAATTCAGAGTATTTTGGGACACTTAATCCCTAAATGAGAGCATAAGTGTTGGAAAGTGGTCTATAATCAAAACAGTGTGAGGACGACCTCGGAATGTAAATTTGATGGTTCCGTTAGCTCCGTTAGGTGATTTCGGGGTTGGGAGCGTGTTAGGAATGTATTTTGGATATCCGTAGCTCATTTAGGCTAGAAATACCGAAAGTTAGAATTTTGAAGTTTTCTGTCCGATAGTGAATTTTTGATCCGAGGGTCGGAACAATATTTTGGAAGTTTCTGTAGCACCTTCATGTCATTTGGGACGTGTGTGCAAAATTTCAGGTCAATCGGACTTGGATTGTTTAGATTTTTTATCAAAAGCGAGTTCGGCTAATTTTTGAAGTTCTTAGGTTCAAATCATTGAGTAATTAAAGTTTCTGCATTGTTTTAGGTCGTTTAAGGAGTGGTACAAGTTTGGATGATGTCATGGGTTATGTTTGTGCATTTGGTTGAGGTCCCGGGGGCCTCAAATGTGTTTCGGAAGACCAACAGGGCATTTTGTGTTGAAAAAGAGTTGCAGATTTTGTGTTGTTGTTGTTATAGGCTTTTACCCTCTGCGATCGCATCCTCATCCATGTGATCGCGTAGTGGAATTTTAGAGGTATCCCTTTTACTTAAATGATATCGCACATCTCTTCCTGCGATCGCATAGTTTCTGCTTCTCCTTCTCAGCGATCGCAAACCGCTTCCCGCATTCGCACTAAGTTAGCTGAGCCGGTGTCTCAATGCCCAACTTCTTCTACGCGATCTAGGGTCTCTAATGCAATCGCATAAGTCCACTTCTTTCCCTTCCGTGATCGCAGGCCCATCTGTGCATTCGCATAGGCCATTTTTTGGGCCTTCACATTTTTGTTCTACGCGATCGCATCCCATATCATGCGATCGCAATGAAGAAGTACCTGGGCAATATTAAATATTTCAAAAATGAGGGTTCTTCCATATTTAATAAAACTCAAACTAAAGAGCTCGGATTTGAGAGATTTTCGAAGGTTTTTCTTAGGAAAAGATTGGGTAACGATTCCTTTCTCCTTTATGACTAAAACCCACTAATCTAATCGTGAATTCAACCTTTGAATTTCAGATTTTAAATGAAAATTGGTGTAAAGTTCTTAGACCTAATTGTGAGGATTTGGAGAGGCATTTGACCTCCGATTTGGGAGATTTTTATATGGTTAGACTCGTGATTGTCGAGGTTTCTAAAAATATCAAAATTATTCGATTCCGAGGCGTTGTCCTAAGGAGCATTTTGGTCATTTTACCTATTTTCGCGCCTCTACTTTAGTTTTAATAATGGAATTGGTTGCTTGCGATGTTATTTACATTATGTAATTGGTTTGAATATATTCGGGCCATTCGGAGTTAGATACTTGTGGCAATAGCATCATTTTGCAGTGATTTTGTATCGGTTCGAGGTAAGTGGCTTGTCTAACTTTGTGTCAGGGACCTCTCCCCTTAGGATATCTTGAATGTTATTTAGAATGCCTTGTGCATGAAGGACGAGCGTGTACTTGTTCTAATTGTTGAAAATTCACCTTACTTGACTTATTTAGAGTGTGTTTTTCACGTATTTAACTGTTATCACGTTTACTTGTTTTAGATTAGGGAAAGAATGTTAGTTAGCTTACTTGTTCTATTTGGCTAAATTGCAATATCTTCTCTTCGTGAAGCATGCTAGACTTTAGATTCGACTTTTCGTCTTTACTTAGCAGTTGTACATTATTCAAGTGTTGTGATGTGTTTATGATCGGGTCTATGGGTTTGATTCCCGGGAGATCATCTAGATATTGGTATGATGGACTACAGGTTCGATTCTCAGGAGATCCTCCAGATATTGGTATCATGGATTACGGGTTCAATTCCCGAGAGATCCTCCAGAAATTGATGTGATGGACTACGAATTCGATTCCGGTAGATCCTCAAGAAATTGATATGATGGACTACGGGTTCGATTTCCTGGAGATCCTCCAGACATTGGTAAGATGAACTATGGGTTCAATTCCAAGGAGATCCATATAGCACCCTGATATTGAGTGATACTTGGTTGTGTTATTTTCCTTACTTAGCTTAATTGTCATTGACTTGCAACTTCTATCCTATTTTATCGTTGCTTGTTTTTCCTTATTATTTTCTGTCTTACACTGTTCATTTTTTTTTGTTATGTTTGTTGTTAGTACGGCCCTGACCTTCCTCGTCACTACTCAACCGAGGTTAGTCTTGGCACTTACTGAGTACTACTGTGGTGTACTCATGCCTGTTCTACGCATGTTTTTCATGTGCAGATCCAGGTACTTCTGGTCGAGCGCACTATCAGTGACCCATGAGCTATTCTCGGAGACTTGAGGTATGCATATGCCACGTCCGCAGCTCCGGAGAATCTCCCTCTATTTCTACCTATAGTTAGCTAGTTGTTACTATGTTCTCTTGTATTCGACTATTCTGGTGTTTAGAGCATCGTACGTTTTCTATAGCCTGTGTTGCCCGTGGGTTTCTGGGTCTTGGAGGTTGTTTCAGTAAATTTTGTATTGAAGAGAATGTGCCAGGCGGCAAATCTATACATTTTCTTATGATATTAGGTATTCTGTTATTGTTTTCATAAAGATTGTTAATTCCGCAATGTGTTAGACTTACCTAGTCGTGAAGACTGGGTTCTGTCATGACATGTTCACAATTGGTGAACTAGGGTCGTGACAGAAATTTTGCAAACACATCCAAAATCACCTAACGAAGCTACTGCAATGCTCGGAATTCCATTTCGATCCTCGGATCAAAATCTCGCATACCAACCGGATTTCACCAAAACCCTAACTTCGCCAAAATAGGCTAACGTCTACACTGAGCCTCCAAATTCACTTCCAATTGCTCTCCAACGCCTTAAATCATCCCCCGAAAATAACAAAATCATCGGAAATCCATTCTGAGCCCTCTAACTCACAAGTCAACATCTAGTTGACTATTCCAAACCAAACTTTCCCTAAAGAGACTGATTGTCTCATTTCCAACCAAACTCTATCCGAATTACTTTAAATTCACCAAACATATAAAATGAAACATGTAGAAGCATAAAACGGGGAAAACGGGACGGAAACACATGAAACGACGGGTCGGGTCGTCACATCCTTCCCAACAAAAACAAACACTTGTCCTCGATTGAGTCAAGAAATATACCTCAAGTCTCAAATAGATGGGGGTGTCTGTCCGCATCTCCTGCTCGGTCTCCCAAGTAGCCTCCTCCACGGGCCGACCTCTCCGCTGCACCTTCACCAAATTTATATCCTTGATCTCAATTTCTGAACCTGTCGACCTAAAATAGCCAACGGCTCCACATCATAAGTCAAATCATCATCTGACTGAGCTGAGTTAATATCAAAAACATGAAACGGGTCCCCAACATACTTCCGGAACATGGAAACTGTCACGACCCAAAATCCAGTAAGGGTTGTGGTGGCACCAGACACCGCTGTCAATTAAGCCAAAAAAATTACTTAAACAAAATTTTGTTTTTAACACTTTGTAAATACATGATTTTTCTTCCATATTCAGAAACTTTTAAAGAATATAGATTTTTATATCAAATTTAAAAGTTAAGCCGGTAATACAATATTTCAATCAATCCTAGAACCCGGAGTCACAAGTGCATGAGTATCTACTAATAAGGTAAATAAAAATACATCATCCGTCCGGAATACAATGGACGGAGAATAAATACAGTACGGGAAAGGGACTATCCTAGTTGCGGCCATCTCAAATGATGCACCTCACCTAGTTCTAGAATCATCTGTGCTGCTATGTCCAGTAGACCACTGGAATCACATATACATGTGCCAAAAAATGCACAGCAAGTGTAGTATGAGTACAAAAACAACGTGTACCCAATGAGTGTCCCGCCTAATCCTGAAGGAGTAGAGACGAGATGGTCACCTTTGACACTCACTAGCAGTCCAATGACTATTTATCCTTAATGAATATAATCAAGAAGTGGATTTGTTTTATAAACATGATTCTAATCCAGATATGGCAAAATAAGTAGTTATATAATTCTTTCATGGAAAATTCCCTTAGATTTCTTGTTGTTATTAATAAAATGATCTCGAGCCATATAGCATAAAATAACTTAAATGAGTTCAAGCCAACAACACAAACATGCACAAATCATGCCGAGGTTGACGGCCTGCTCCAACAGAAATGTAAAGTGTGCACTGCCGAGGGTCGAGCGGCCCGTACCATAGATGCATCCATTTTACCAAGGAGATCGGCCCGTTCCAACAGAAATATAAACATACGCAGAGAGATAATCTGTCAAGAAGTCTTCATGGAGAAGATATCCAAGAAAGGACAATTCTCGTCAATAATATGAGAAAAACAGAGCTTAAGTCTTTTAGAAATTCATTTAGTAATTTAATGTAATTAAAGCATTCCAAGCCATCAATGGGTTCACAAGTAATCCAAGTATAACATGCTTTTGGATCCTAGTCTACTCGGACAATAGCATAATAGTAGCTATGCATGGACTCTCGTCACCTTGTGCATATGTAGCCCCCACAATTAGGAGCACATAATCAGTTTAACTCACCTTTGGGGTAATTTCCCTCTCACAAGATTACAAAGGAGACTCACCTCGTTCCAAAGATCCATCGCCGGCATTCTACATTCTTTCGAAGGCTTGAACCATTGAAAAATGCTCCAAAACTAGCCAAATAACGGTAAACTAATGAGAATATACACAAATACTTGCTAACAATTAAAATTATACTATTTCCCAACTTCACTTTGTGAAATGTCCAAAATGCCCTCGGGCCTACGCACCCGAAATCCGAAATTGTTTGAAGATAAAGGTTACCATGACCTTAGGAACTCAAATATAATTTTCTCTTAATTTCATATTCAAAATCGTGGTCAAAATTCAAATATCTCAATGTCTAGGTTTTTCTTTAAAACCCATATTCTCCTTTAGATTCTCATCAATTTTGATGTTAAATCTAAGGTATAATCACAAAATATAATTGAAAACTATTTAGAGGAACTTACCCAATAATTTGATACGAAACTCCACTCTCAAAATCGCCCATTCTTGGACGTAGGGCCCAAAATACGATAAAATGAAGCAAAAACTCGAGGTACACAGCTAAAATCAAAGATGGAGAAATCACATTTGAGATCCGGGGTTTGCAATTGCGAACCCTCGCAAAAGCGAAGAAGTCGCAATAGCGAAAAAAGAGAGGTTGGGAAGGGTCGCATTCGCGACAAAAAAGTTAGCAATTGCAAACTGGCATTGCAATTGCGATGGAAATGTTCGCAATTGCGAGCATACCAGAAGCAGTGGTTTTCCCCGACACAAAAATGACCATAACTTTCTCATACGATGGGCAAATTTGATGATTCTTTTTCCTATGACTCCATAATTTTGATAGGGATCTAAGATTCAAACAAAACCGAATTTGGAGCTCATTATCTTAATATAGTACTCTTTTATGTCCAAAGAAACGACGTCGAAACATCAAATAAGAGCGTGATCACAACCTGAAACACACCCGAGGCCGCCAAGACCCCGACCAATAACACCAACCAGTACCACAACACATTACGTACTTTCTCGAGGCCTCAAATCACATCAAACAACACTAGAATCATGAATTACACCTCAATTCAAGCTTTAAGAACTTTGAAGTTTCCAACTTCTATTTCCGATGCCGAAACCTATCAAATCACGTCTGACTAACTTTAAATTTTTCACACAAGTCAAAAATGACATAACGAAACTACAACAACTCTCGGAATTCCATTTCGACCCACGGATCAAAATCTCCCCTATTAACCGAAATTCACCAAAATACTAACTTTGCCAATTCTAGCTTAATTCTACACCGGTCATCAAAATAATATTCTCGACACACTCCTAAGCCTAAAATCACCTACCGAAGCTATCTGAACCATAAAATTCACATTTTGAGCCCAATATCAAAATTTTCACTTCTGGTCGAATTTTCTCAAAAACTTTCAAATTTCTATCTTTAGCCAAACGGCTCCTAAATGATCCACGGACCTCTGAATTCACTTCCGATCATGCTCCCAACTCCAAAATAACTATACGAAGCTACTCCCAGTCTCAGAATCCCAAACAGACATCGATAACACTAAAATGCACTTTAAGCCAAACTTAAGGAATTTCTTCCAAAATACTAAACATCCACAATAGGCGCCAAAATGCTCCCGGGGTATCCAAAACCCGAGCCGAGCAATCACTCAAGTCCGATATTATTATACGAACCTGTTGGAACCTTCAGATCCTGATTCCGGGGTCGTTTACTCAAAAATCCAATCCTAGTTCATTCTTTCAACTTTAAGTTTCTGAAATGAGAATTTTCATTTAAATTTAGTTCCGATCTTTCTGAATTCCAATTTCGACCATGCGAACAAGTCACAATACCTGAAATGAATCTGCTCATGGCTTCAGACCGCTGAACGACATGCTAGAGCTCAAAACGACCGGTCAGGTCGTTTCATTCTCTCCCACTTTAACATACGTTCGTCCTCAAACACACTGACAACTATACCAAAGTAGTCTGAAATAACTGTTTAGCACCTTCCTGTGTTGCCATTACTTAGCTGAGCACATTAGTTCGATATATTCTGAAGATATTTCCTTTTTATTCAAGCAAATAGGCCTTAGAGCCCAATTCTATCATCCGGAATTCCATGCCATGCTTTCTTTCATCAAGAGATCGCCAAATCACTCACCACACACTACCCTAAAACAGGACTGCATAACTTTGTTGGATTCTTACTTTGCGACACAAAATCCACAGAACCACGATAATATTTTTATAATCAACTTAGCCAAAATTCAACGAGTCAGATGCTCCCATTGCACCTTATGACCTACATCGGTCTTGTTCTAACTTTTACAACACTGACACAATGGAAGATATGTGCCGAAATTCATAACCAACTACTGAATCAACAAGTCATTGGGTCTATACCTTTGACAGAACCATTACCACATTTTGAACCAAATAACGATCTCTACTCTTTAATACATGTCATGTGCTCAGATTGCACTGATCCTAAATTCCATAATTTCACCTTACCTAGTACGAATTGCTCAGGCAATAAGCCACCTCAGACACAATCAAAAGTCCTATAAGATGCCACCATGTGGCAATAGGCTACCGATTAGGATATGGTACAAGGAGAATACGAACTCTGAAACAGACATGTAATTACCCCGCCCGCAAATTATACGTGCGACGTGGGAATTATACGAGTTTTCCTCAAAAAAATGGGAAACAAAAAACATAAAAGAAACTAGGGGGAACTTTGCTGAACATCATACTTTTGCGGCGCGCAACCCGATCCAAACAGCATAACCATGGCGGCGTGCCACCCAATCCATACCATATAACCATGGCAGTGTGCCACCCGATAAACACAATATAACCATGGCGGCGTGCCACCCGATCAACACAATATAACCATGGCGGCGTGCCACCCAATCCATACGTAGAACTCACACAAAGAGATACACATCGAGCGAAATTTCTCACCACGGAATATCGGTCATATAAACACGCTGAGGTGCATAATACCATCCCTGAGGAAACATATAGCGCAATAGGCTAAAATCTCAAGAACATCTGAGGTGCGATACATGATCTAAATCTCAAGAGCCATCATGCTCATATAACATTAACGCTACGCGGAACCTCAACACATAAGAAATTCACCAAGCCATTTCACAACTAATACAGTGCAATACATCATTATCTGGAAATTGTTGATGACCGAATAACACTCTCACTATTCCCCTACAGGGAACGCTCGCTAAAACGAACATAAAATTGGCCTGATACAAAGCCATGTTCACATATAAATCAATCCACTGATCTCAAGCCGATTTCTGATTGCACCAACTTGGCTAATAACCTTTCAAAGGTTGATAGTAACTCATTCCTCCTCATAATATATAAAAACAACCATTATAACCGGAGCAACTTCCTCCATTCATAACCCAATAAACAAAGTGTCCTCTGGGCATACATTCTCAAATTAATGATATTACCAAAATCCTCATACTTAGTTTAATTCTCTTACTCAATCAAGTGACTACATGTCACACTTTCGGTGGAACAAGCTCCCAAAATCTTCTGAACTAACTAATGAGTCTACACATTCACACATCGGCTACACTAATGATGAAACGCAGTCTACAATCCCTAACCAGGAGGCAACGCCTTTCTCACAAAACACCAATCTCAGGTGATACTAACGACAATATTAATCATACTCAAAACACTGAAATTCCTTTCTTGCTTATCCTCGTGGCATCACAGTCATTTACCAAACTGCAACCTTAGTTCCCACTTCAAATTACATACCACTAACTGCACCTAACGTGCTGATATACGATAGACACGATTTCCATCACAACTCTAGAATCACTGATAGACTAACACTTCATCATATAAAACATTTCATTTAACTTACTTCAGGAGAACTATAGCAACATACAGGCGAATTCTCATATCCAACGAATATGCCAACCTCTAAGTAATGGTCCAAGCCACCATAATCCTTTCGGGATTCGCCTACTCATAATAGGACATAACAAAATAATGCTTCTGAGTAGCATCAATCAATGCGGCCAACAAGCATCACACGCACCACCACAAATCACATGCATGACTTGATCACGCTGGATGAACTGATCACCACCAGCAATATGCCAAGTTAACCATAGATAATCTATCTGTTTTCCTCTACTGAATTCTTGATTGCCTCAAAGATAATACTTCTTCATTCAATACATAACATACTCTATATGCACTCATCTCGAGTGACCTTGAATCACGAGACCATGCTTCCTCGAATCTCATGAACCATTTCGTATCTCTCAAATGCCACCCGCAAGTCAAAATATCGAAGAACATTTATTCCACCTTCTCATAAGATGCTACTAACCTTGATTCTTTAACGTACTCATTGGCTCGAAATCATTGAGCACCACACTTCAACTTCTGAATTCACTAGGACCATTATTGAGAGCCACCCGCTCCGACTGGGTACCGAACATAATCCATTCCATAAATATTTACAACACATGAATGCCCTCCTGATGCGGCACTCGGCAAAATCACTTCCTCTAAAACCTGCATTTATACGAGGCATAAATCGTGCATTCTTTTTCCAAGTCCGAACATGAGCAAATAAGGCCAACCATCACATGCCGCCAACAATTCATTTGCTGGAAACACCACTTTTGGTCTTTTCTCATAGCTAAAATAACCCATAAATATACTAATAACCAGAAATATTGCAAGTAGCTAATCATACAGTCCAATCATAAGTGGTAGGACTCTCCCACTTAGCTTGAAGCCATCATTTCATACTTCCCGAGTTCGCCCGACCTCTTTACCTCTTATGGGCATAACCTCGCACCATAAATTATTAAAATTTCTCGGAATCCTGCTGTAAAAACTCTAAGTCATCCACCACATTCGCGCGACCGATCTATTTGTTGAACAAACTATAAAAATTCCTTGCAGAAGCCTCGCCAACCACGCGAGCACTAACCTGCTCACACGGAATAACCCATTGTAGAAGCAACTTCTGACATCCTTTAACGTTGTTGCACGGGGTATAGTTACCATGACTATAATAACCTATCGTGAGTCCAAGCTCACTCTGTGACTGCACCGGTCCATTTAACTCTCGTGGACATCAATTAAATACACGGCAATACCCTTCTAATTCAAGGTTATGTTGCATCCTCCCGCATTTCAAGCAACTTCTCTCCGCTATTTCAAATATTTTGCTGCATGATGGCCCATGTTTGAAGTTAGCTCTGTAGGCCCCAATCACTAATCTATAAATTATTCAATCATTCCAAACCCTCCTTAAGGCGTGTAGTCATCCTACTACCAAGCCTATATGCAATGCCCGCCACTCCCCCACTTTGGCGGAACTCATCCCTTTAATCGACCATTCGACCTTGCTCCTTGTACTTGGATTTCTTGAAGTTTTAAACACCGTCTGACACATTCTACATGTCCTTCCTTATACCTTGCTGCTCAATTGTTGCCATACATAGTATCTATCTTCATAGCTCTCGAACTCACAAGTTGTTTCTTCATTATTGACTTGTAATATCCTGCCCCAAGGGCGAATAGAAGAAAACAATTACTCTGGAAATATTAGCAAATTCAATCGAGGACGACGATACCACGCCGTCGCTGGAGACTCGATCACACTTGAAAACACCAAGTCACGTCATCTCATCATCCCAACCTGAACATCTTCAGCCTGATTACCTTTCGCCCTGCTTGGAATAAATTTTGAATCTTTAGATCACGAACCGAATAAACTCCCATTAGAGTCATTCATTGCCTCCACACGTAGGAAAACATCCTACCATCATATCAATATTGCGGAGAATCATTCATAAGCATAATGGCAACCTGTGACTATCCTCAAGGCCCTCAGAGTACTGCTACTGACGATATCATTCCATAGAGCGACTATAATAGTCCAATCTACTATACTGGGAGAACATCCCATATCACATCTGTAGTGCCATTGAAGTTCTCCAATTATCGATTTACAACAAGCTCTCTGCGTTGCATAAGATTGAGAAGGAAGGTAACAAAGTCATAAGTCTTAGAGGAATCAAATCGCACGATAAGGAAATCAAGAAGGGAAGTACTCCTAACAGCCTTGTAGCCTCCCGAGGATAAGAATAGTCATCTCTCTACCGATCAGCGAGACTCTACTAGACTTGCTCATGACTCGCGAGACCGACGGGAACCTAGAACTCTGATACCATGTTTTCACGACCCAAAATCCACTAAGGATCGTTGTGGTGCCGTACACCGTTGTCAGGAAAGCCAAGAAAATTACTTAAACAAAATCTTGTTTTTAACACTTTGAAAATACATAATTTGTCTTCCATATTTAGAAATCTTTAAAGAATATAGATTTTCAAATCAAATTTAAAAGTTAAGCCAGTACTACAATATTTTAAACCATCCCAGAACCCGGAGTCACAAGTGCATGAGCATCTACTGATACGGTAAATAAAAATATATGATCCGTCTGGAATACAACGGACGAAAAATAAATACAGTACGGAAAAGGGACACCTTAGCTGTGGCCGTCTCAAATGATGCAGCTCACCTAGTCCCAAAATCATTCGTGCTGCTATGTCCAGTAGACCACTGGAATCACATAAACATGTGTAACAAAATGCACCGCAAGTGTAGTATTAGTACAAAAACATCGTGTACCCAATGAGTGTCCCGCCTAATCCGAAGGAGTAGAGACGAGATGGTCAACTCTGACACTTACTAGCACTCTAATGACTATTTATCCTTAAGAAATATATTCAAGCAGTAGATTTGTTTTATAAACATGATTCTAATCAAGATATGAGAAAACAAATATAATTCTTTCATGGAAAGTTCCTTTAGTTTTTTTGTTATTATTAATAAGATGATCTCGAGCCATAATGTAGCATAAAACAACTCAAATGAGTTCAAGACAACAGCACAAACATGCGCAAATCATGCCGAGGTCGACGGCCCGCTCCAACAGAAATGTAATCTATGCACTGCCAAGGGTCGAGCGGCCCATACCATAGATGTATCCATTTCACCGAGGCGATCGGCCCGTTCCAACAGAAATATAAACACACGCAGATAAATAATCAGTCAAAAAGTCATCATGCAGTGGATATCCAAGAAAGGCCAATTCTCTTCAATAATCTCAGAAAAATAGAGCTTAAGTCTTTTAGATATCCATTTATTAATTTAACGTGATTAAAGCATTCCAAGCAATCAATGGGTTCACAATTAATCCAAGTATAACATGCTTTTGGTTCTTATTCTACCCGGACAATAGAATAATAGTAGCTACGCACGGACTCTCGTCACCTCGTGCGTACGTAGCTCCCACAATTAGGAGCACATAATCAGTTTAACTCACCTATGTGGTAATTTCCCCCTCACAAGATTAGAAAGGAGACTCACCTCACTCCGAAGATCCATAACCGGCATTCTACATTTTTTCGAAGGCTTGAACAAACACAAAATACTCCAAAACTAGCAAAAAAACGGCAAACTAATGAGAATATACGCAAATACTTGCTAACAATTCAAATTATACCATTTCCCAACAGCGCTTTGTGAAATGACCAAAATGCCCTTGGCACCACGTGTCCGGAATGCGAATTTTTCTGAAAATAAAAGTTACCCATGACCTTAGGAACTCAAATATATAATCTTTTCTTAATTTCATACTCCAAATCGTGCTTAAAATCCAAAAAATCTCAATTTCTAGGCTTTTCTTTAAAACCCAAATTCTCCTTTAGATTCTCATGCATTTTGATGTTAAATCAAAGGTATAATCACAAGATATAATTGAAAACTAGTTAGAGGAACTTAACCAATTACTTGATACAAAACTCCACTCTAAAAAGCGCATATTCTTGGACCTAGGGCTCAAAATATAATAAAATGAAGCAAAAACTCGAGGTACGCAGCTAAAATCAAGCTGTAGAAGTTGCATTTGCGATCCAGGGTTCACAATTGCGAAACCTCGCAAAAGCGAAGAAGTCCTTCGCAATTGAAAACAAAGAGAGGCTGGGAAGGGTCGCATTTGCAAAAAAAAAAAGTTCGCAATTGCGAACTGGCATCGCAACAATTGCGAGCATACCAGATACAACAGTTTTTTCCGACACTAAAATGAGCATAACTTCCTCATACGATGTCCAAATTTGAAGATTCTTTTTCCTATGGATCCGTAATTTTGATATGGATCTAATGGTTCAAACAAAACTGAATTTGGAGCTCAATAGATTAATGTAGTAGTTCTTTATGTCCAAAGAAACGACATCGAAACATCAAATAAGAGCGTGATCACAACCTGAAACACACCCGAGGCCCCCGCGACCCCGATAAATAACACCAACCAGTCCCAATAAACATTACGGACTTGATCGAGGCCTCAAATCACATCAAACAACATTAAAATTATGAATTACACCTCAATTCAAGCTTGAAGAACTTTGATGTTTCCAACTTCTATTTCTGATGCTGAAACCTATCAAATTACGTCCGATTAACTTCAAATTTTGCACAAATGTCCAAAATGACATAAAAAAGCTACAACAACTTTTGAATTCTATTACGACCCTTGGATCAAAGTCTCACCTATCAACCGAAATTCGCCAAAATACTAACTTTGCCAATTCAAACTCAATTCTACCCCGGTCATCACAAAAATATTCCGGACACACTCCTAGGTCCCAAATAACCTAACTAAGCTATCCGAACCATAAAATTCGATTTCCGAGCCCCATATCAAAATTTCCACTTTCGAACAAATTTTCTCAAAACATTCAAATTTCTATCTTTAGCCAAACTGCTCCAAAATAACCCACGGACCTCCGAATTCACTTCAGATCGCGCTCCCAACTCCAGAATCACTATATGGAGCTATTCCCAGTCTCGGAATCCCAAACAGACATCGATAACACTGAAATGCACATTAAGACAGACATATGGAATTTCTTCCAAAATGCTAACTTCCACAATACGCGCCAAAACGCTCTCAGGTTATCCAAAACCCAAGCCGGGCATACACCCAAGTCCGACATAATTATACAACCCTGTTGGAACCTTCAGATCCTGATTTAAAGGTTGTTCACTAAAAAATACAATCCTAGTTCATTCTTTCAACTTTAAGCTTCTGAAATGAGAATTTTCATTTAAATTTAATTTTGATTAGTCTGTATTCCAACTCTGACCATGCGAACAGGTCACAATACCTGAAATGAAGCTGCCCGTGGCCTCAGTCCGTTGATGATGCGCTAGAGCTCAAAACAACCGGTCGGGTTGTTACAGAAACATGGAATACCAGATGCACGCCCGATAAGCTTGGTGGCAGAGAAAGCTTGTAGGCCATCGCTCCAATATTCGTAAGTACCTCAAATAGTACGACGAACCGCGACTCGGCTTTCCTTTCTTCTCGAACCTCATAACACCCTTCATGGGTGAAACCTTTGCAAAACCTTCTCACCCTCCATAAATGACACATCTCGGACCTTCCGGTTCGCATAACACTTCTGACACGACGGAGCTGTGCGAAGTCTCTCCTGAATCACCTTCAGCTTCTCTAAGGTATCCTGGGCCAACTGTCCCCAATAACCTAGTCGTACCAGGCTCGAACCAACCGATTGGAGATCTACACTACCTACCATACAAGCCCTCATACGGTGCCATCTGAATAATAGACTGATAGGTGTTGTTGTAGGCAAATTTTACAAGAGGTAGAAATTGATCCCAAGAACCTCTGAAATCAATCTCCGAGGCATGCAACATATCCTCCAATATCTGAATGGTACGCTCGGACTGTGCGTCCGTCTAAGGATGAAATTCTGAACTCAGCTCCACCTGAGTACCCAACTTGTGCTGAAATGTCCTCCAAAACTGAGAACCGAACTAAGTACCTCTATCTAATACAATAGAAATCAGAACGCCGTGCAATCGAACAATCCCTCGAATAAAGATCCCTGCCAGCCGCTCAGAAGAATATGTGGTACACACTGGAATGAAATGCGCGGGCTTGGTCAGCCGATCCATAATGACCAAAATTGAATCGAACTTCTTCAAAGTTTGTGGAAGACCACTCATGAAATCCATAGTAACTCTCTCCCATTTCCACTCAGGAATAACCATCTGTTGAAGCAAACCGCCCGGTCTCTGATGCTCATATTTCACCTTCTGACAGTTGAGACACCGAGCCACAAATACCACAATGTCTTTCTTCATTCTCCTCCACCAGTAATGCTGTCTCAAGTCCTGGTAATCCTTCACGCCACCCGGATGGATGGAATTTCGTGAGCTGTGGGCCTCCTCAAGTATGAATTCTCTAAGCCCATCCACAGTAGGCACATTAATCCGTCCTTGCATCCCCAACACACCATCATCCCTATAGTCACATCTCTAGCATCTCCGTGCTGAACTCTGTCCTTGAGGACAAGCAAATGCAGATCATCATACTGATGCTCTCTGATGCGATCATACAAGGATGACCGAGAAACCACGCTTGCCAACACTCGGCTAGGCTCCGTAATATCTAACCGCACCAAACGATTGGCCAAAGCTTGAACATTAACTGCAAGGGGTATCTCCCCAACTTGAATGTACGCCAAACTCCCCATACTGACTGCCTTTCGGCTCAAAGCTACGGTCACAACATTGGCCTTTCCCGGATTATACAAAATGGTAATATCATAGTCCTTAAGTAACTCAAGCCACCTCCGCTGCCTCAAATTAAGATCTTTCTACTTGAACAAATGCTGAAGACTGCGATGACAGGTGAACACCTCACAAGATACTCCATACAAATAGTGCCTCCAAATCTTCAAGGCATGAACTATGGCAGCCAACTCTAATTCATGAACCGGGTAGTTCTTCTCATGGGGCTTCAACTGTCGAGAAGGATAAGCAATCACTGTACCCTCCTGCAACAATGTACAGCCAATCCGGACTCTCGAAGCATCACAATAAATGGTGTAAGAACCTGAAGCTGATGGCAAGACCAATACTGGAGTTGTTGTCAAAGCTCTCTTAAGGTTAAAAGCTCTCCTCGCACTCATCAAACCATACAAATGGCGCACCCTTCTGCCTCAACTTGGTCAAGGGCGATGCAATTGATGAGAAACCCTGAACGAACCGACAATAATAACTCACCAAACCAAGGAAACTACAAATCTCTATGGCCGAGAACGGTCTAGGCCAAATTTGAACCGCCTAAATCTTCTTTGGAAAAACCTTAATACCATCACTGGACACTACGTGTCCCAAGAAGGCCACGGAACTGAGCCAAAACTCATACTTGGAGAACTTGGCATACAACTTCTCCTCACTCAATCTCTGCAACACCACGCGCAAATGCTCTGCGTGCTCCTCCTAGCTATGTGAGTATATCGGAATATCATTAATGAATACAATAACAAACGAATCCAGATACGACTGAAATACACTGCTCATCATATGCATGAACGATATTGGGGCATTGGTCAGCCCGAAAGACATAACAAGAAACTCATAGTGACCATACCTAGTTCTGAAGGAAGTCATAAGAATATCTGAGTCCTTGATCTTCAACTGGTAATAACCCAAATGGAGGTCGATCTTTGAAAACACCCTCCCTCCTTGAAGCTGGTCGAATAAATCATCGATGTGAGGTAGGGGATACTTGTTCTTCATTATTACTTTATTCAACTGCCTGTAATCAATGCACATTCTCATTGTGCCATCTTTGTTCTTCACAAATAACACAGGTGCACCCCACGGTGACACGCTAGGCCGAATAAACCAATTTTTTAGGAGTTCCTGAAGCTGATCCTTCAATTATTTTAACTCCGCTGGTGCCATACGATATGGCAGAATGGAAATAGGCTTGGTTCCCGGCACCAGGTCATTACCAAAATCAATATCCCTGTCCATCGGAATACCCGATAGGTCTGCAAAAAATACAACAAGGAAATCCCTCATAACGGGAAAGAATCTATGTTAGAAGCCTCAGCTCCAACATCACGCACGAAAGGCAAATACGATAAACAACCCTTCCAACCATACGCTGGGCATACAAGAAAGATATAACCTATTTAGGGACATAGTCTTTCATACCACGCCACTCGATTCTCGGAACACCCGGCATAGCCAATGTGACTATCTTTGTATGACAGTCTAGAATAGCATGACACGGAGATAACCAGTCCATGCCTAGAACAATATCAAAGTCTACCATGCTCAAAAGCAATAAATCAACTCGGGTCTCATAACCCCCAATAGTAACAAGACATGACTGATACACATGGTCCACGACAATAGTATCACCCATCGGGGTAGATACAAGCACATGTAAAGCAAGACACCCTCGGGTTATACCCATACTATGAGAAAAATATGATGACACATAAGAATAGGTAGAACTGGGATCAAATAAGACAGAGGCATCTCTATGGTACACTGATAATACCTTTGATCACAACATCTGAAGCAATGGCGTCCTTTTTGTCTGGAAGAGCATAAAATTGAGCCTGACCACCACCAGCCCGGTCCCCCACCCCTAGGGCGGCCTCTGGATACCTGGCCTCCACCCCTAACTGGTGGGGCAGGTGAGGAAGAAACTGGACCAGAAGAAGAAGGTTGATCCCTCTGCTGAGAATGACTGCCACGAAGTCGAGGACACTTCCTCCTCATGTGACCAAACTCTCCACATTCGTAGCAACTACCAGGTGCTAGAGCAGGGGACTGAAGGGAACCCCTCACACCAGAATGACCAGCCGATACACTCCACACATAAGAACCCTGATCTAAATGAGGATATGATGAACTCTATGCTAGGAGGGCACTCTGTGAAGACTGGCCCTGCTGGGAACCCTGATGACCACGTCCTGAAGATGCCCCCAATACTCGGGACGAGCCGACTGATGAGGCCTAAAAGAACGGGCTCTGCTCTATTGAACCTGGTCCGTAGATGGATCATCACTGAAGCTACACAATCCTCGAGAGCTCTTGGCCTCCCTCTCCTCTCTCTCCTAACAGTGAGTCGTCTTAATATAACGAGCAATATCCACTGCATCCTCAAAGGTATGACTCAAAACCCTCTCTCGGGTCATCAAAATACGGATGGGATAGATGAGTCCATCCACAAACCTCCAAATCCTCTCCCGATCAGTCGGGACCATCCATGGAGCATATCAAGCCAACTCCGAAAATTTCACCTCATACTGTGTCACAGTCATATCCCCCTGACGAAGGTCTTCAAATTGTCTATGCAGCTCCTCTCTCTGAGATCGCGGTACCCACTTCTCCAGGAAGAGAGTGGAGAACTCTTTCCATGACAAAGGCGCTGCACCCACCGTCCTACGCCGCTCATATGCCTCCCACCAAGTAAAGGCTACTCCTGAGAATCGAAAGGTAGTAAATAATACACC
Source organism: Nicotiana benthamiana (assembly GCA_034376525.1). Taxonomy (NCBI): domain Eukaryota; kingdom Viridiplantae; phylum Streptophyta; class Magnoliopsida; order Solanales; family Solanaceae; genus Nicotiana; species Nicotiana benthamiana. Next base: position 117,613,765 of record CM067340.1, read on the forward strand.
ACTCAACTCCAAGATCCATGTTGTCAAAAGCATACGTCGACATTTGTCGAGAAAACCCTAGGAATCCTCGCTCTGAGCACCATTAAAGTAGAAGGTGAAAGCTTGTTGAACCTCTCAAGATGATGCTGCCCATCGTCTGGCATATCTGGAACCACAAAATGTTGAACCGGGGCAACCGACTAAACTGGGGCAACCTGCTGAACTGATGGTGCCTCTGGTGTCTGCAAACCCTACACTACCTGCTCAGGTGTGCGAGCAATGCAAATTGATAGAATCTGGGCTAGGCCCTCCTAAAGACCCGGAATCACAGTACGCACAGCCGGTGCCTGAGCAGGTGCTTCTGGAGTCTATCCAGCTGGAGTCTGATCCTGAGCCGGGACAACTGGTGGGTGCACAAGTTCTACCCATGTGGCTCTACCTCAACCACGGCCATGACCGTGTCCAGGGCCTCTGGTGCCCGCAATGGGTGGTACTGGTGGTCGTCTGTCTCCTCCTGTAGCGAGTGTTCTTGCCATCTGTGAGACTCTACTAAATCGGCTCATGACTAACGAGGCCAAGTAACCTAGGCTCTAATACCAACTTTTCACGACCCCAACCCGGTCGTGATGGCGCCCATCATACTACTAGGGAAGCCCGACCTTGTTACCTCAATTCCCACAAACTTAGATAGGTTTCCGAAACAATAACACAATATAATAGGAGTCTGAATTTACTGAAAAAGTGCGGAAATAACAAAATATATGAAATAGTCCCACTAGGACCCGTTGTCACCAATATGAGCCTCTATAATACATAATGATGTACCAATACAAAGTCTGTCAAAGCTGAAAGTGCGAAAAAATAAGAGATAGGGATGAAAGGGAGAAAGTCAATGGCTGCGAACGTCGTGCAGCTAGCTTGACACTCCCGGAAAGCTGTATCTGCTGATATGCTGGATCTACTCATCCTGAGACTGCTCTGTATCTGCACATAAGGTGCAGGGAGTAAAGTGAGTACTCCGACCCAGTGAGTAATAAAATTAAATACAGTCCGAAGATAGGAAAACATAGAAATACAATTTATAAGCTAAAATCCAATAATACAGTGATATGTGAAACTTAACAGCTGAACAACAAATAGAGGTGCAATTGTATGAATGCAATAAAATGCATATGATGGTACAAACCAGTACCCACTATGGTGTGTAGCCTGATCCATTTATTTATCGTCGACGGCGCTCACAAGGGGCGTGTACAGACTTCGGAGGGGCTCCTATAGCCCAAGTGCAATGTTACTGCGGCGCGCATTCCGATCCAATATATATACACTGTGGCGCGCAACCCGATCCATGCTCATCTCAATATAATATTACTGCGGCACGCATTCTGATCCATGCACAGTCTAGAAATCCTCATAAGCCCCATGGGCATTTATAAAATAGTAGTTCTTAGACCGGAATATCATTTAAAACATCATTTGAGTTTCAAAACTTAGGAAATACGGCGGAGTTTGCGAAACAGCGTTTAAATGCTGTGGACGGAGCTAAATGATATGCAAGCGTATGCAGAAACAACAATGTTAATCTCCGAAGGATTCTACAAGTCAGCACGAGGCCCCTAACATGGCAACATGCCCAAATAATATCAGTACAATATTGTGTATCATTCACCAATATATTGTAAATCTCACATGGGGTGTACCAAGTCAGAATTACCATTTGTATCCGACCCCACACTAGTCATGAAGTGCATGTCACTCCTCCATATAACATTACTATGTGGAAGTATGGGGTTTCATACCCTCATAATAACATTTACAAGCATTACTCTCCTCTAGTCAGCCGAAGACTAGCCCGCAATATCCTTTCCTCTCAAATCGACCTCCTCGCAAGTCGAATCTGGACAAAACTACAATGAATACATTACAATAGGCTAAGGGAATATATCCCAATCGAAAATACTCGAAAAATATCGAAAATTGCGAAATTAGCAATACGTGAGCCCTAAGCCCACCTCCAAAAATCCAAAAAAACATTACATCAAAATGTTCCTCATCTCGCCACGATTCTATTCATGTAAAATTCATTAAAATCGGAGCTCAAATGGGACATCAAATCCCATATTTCTACTTTTAAAACCAAGCCCTAGTTCTTCGAATTTTTACCCTCATTTCCAAGAATTAAAGATTGAATCTTCAATAAAATGATGTTTCTAAGTCACGAGACTCATCTCCAATCAATTCTCACTGAAACCCTCTTTAACCTCTACCAAAAAGCTCCCAAGGTGCTAAAAATGGAGGAAAATGAATAGGCTCGTGGATGCAATTTCATTAAAAATCCTTTGTCCGGATGTAAATCGTTCAATGCGAACGAGAGGGTCCTCTCGCATTCACGTTGACCAAATTCCACTGGGCCCTCTTTTACTCTACACGAAGGGGGAGCCTATCCCGTGAACGTGATGCTTAACCAGGCCCCCCTTACGCGAATGCGAACTCTTGGTCGCGAACGCGATGCACAAGATCCAGGGGCCCCAAACTTCCTCTACGTGGATGCGTCCTTGACACGCAAATGCATAGGCTAAAAGACCCCAGGACAACATGAACGCATTACTCCTTCACGAACGTGAAGGCTAAAATTGGCTTGCAATGCTGTTGCAAAATCTGCAACCCCTTAAGACCAAATTTGGTCCGTTTGACCACCGAAAATCACCCCGAGGCCCCCGGGACCTCAACCAAAAGTTCCAACACGTCCTAAAACCTCATTCAAACTTGTTCCAATCCTAAAAACACATCCAACAACACAACAATCATCAAATCACAAGGGTTTCAAGCTTAAGTTAAACTAAAACTTCTGAAACTCGCATTCGATCAAAAATCTGGCCTAAGCACCTTATAATCAACTACAATTTTGCACACACATCCAATATTACCTAACGAAGCTAGTGCTACTCTCGGAATTCCATTCCGACCTTGAATCAAAATCTTCCTTACCAACCGGATTTTGCCAAAATCCTAACTTCGTCAAAATAGGCTAACTTCTACACCGAGCCTCCAAATTCACTTTCGATTGCTCTCCTAGGCCTTAAATAATCCATTGAAACTAACCAAATCATCAAAAATTCATTTCGAGCCCTCTAACTCACAAGACAACACTCAGTTGACTATTCCAAACCAAATTTTTGCTAAAGAGACTAATTGTTTCATTTCCAACCGAACTCTATCTGAATTACTTCAAATTCACCGAACACGTATAATGAAATATGTAGAAGCATAAACGGGGAAAACGAGACAAAAACACATGAGATGACTGGTCGAATCATCATAGGTTAAGTTAGTTTAATAGTTAAATTATGAACTTTTGAGCATGTGTTGATTAGATAATACGTTTTTGATTAATCTTGAGTTGCTCGACATCGTTTGAGGAGTTATAGTGAGGTTTAAGACCCAAATTGAGGACTTGAAAATGAGGTAAGCCTCTTGCCTAACCTTTTAAGAGAAAATTTATCCCCTTAGGTGTATTAGTTGTTGTGTGCTACTTGTTGTGGAAAGCTACGTACGCACGGGGTAACGATAGTCTGTACATATCTGTATTATGTCCAGGTAGACTTAGATTCACGTCATGCCTTAATTATGCTATTTATGTTTGTTTTTTGTATTGATTCCTTAATTATGACAGAGACTGAGGATTGAAAAAAATAATGATTTAGCCTCTTACTTCGAAAAATTGGGAAATATTTGATGAACTATGTATCTGTGTCCTCTTTTCTCGCATGTACTTCCGCGAGCGAGGTAAGTTTTCTACTCTTATGAGATCGAGTCATTTGCCTCGGAAATGTTGTAAATTACTCTTATAGGATGAGGCGTTCGCCTCGGCAGTATGGTAATACAATTCTTATGGAATTGGGTTGTTTGCCTCGGCAATACTGGGTATTACTATTCTTGTATGATCGGGCTGTTATTCTCGGGATATTCGTGCTTAATACTTGAGATTGTAATTGGTTATGATAACAATTGAGTTAGAGCCTTCGAGAGCAGTTATTACATTTTAGTGATTTGATATAGGTCTATGTTGGAGATTTATTGTTAATGTTTTGTTTGTTTCGTTTCTACTTGTTGTACATCCTTCATGTCTACTTTATGTATTTTTATTATTATTTGACCCCTACTGTCAAGTTGACCACTCGTCACTACTTCTTCGAGGATAGACTAGATACTTACTGGATACGAGTTATTTTATGTACTCACGCTACACTTCTTTACTGAATGTCCAGGTACTGAGACAAGTACTTCCAATGGTCACACGGGTGTAGCCGCACTTTCAAGAGACTTAGTGGTGAGTTTCCTGCCTTGCCTCGATCTGCAGCATCAGAGTCTCCCTCTACCTTGTTTACTATTTCTGTCTATTATACTTCAGACAGTTGTATTTGTTTTGTATATTCTCTAGATTGCTCATGTACTTGTGGCACCAGGTTTTGGAGGCTTCTAGCATTTATGTACTGTTGTACTTATTATTACTATCATCATGGTTTACATATTAGTCACACTTGATATTTCGAGAAAGAAACGTGTACGATTGCATGAGATCATACTTATTTCAGTGTTTTAAAGAAAACTTATGTTTATTGGAGGTTCACGTGTTAGCTTGTCTAACAACAGCATTAGGCGCCAATGCGACCTAATAATAATTTTGGGTCGTGATATAATTTGTTGGACACCTGGACATCTACTTTCCAAGGTATCTTGTAATATATGGATTCTGTGAACTCGATAATTTTATTGTTAATCCTAATTTTGCCTTTGGCTACCTTAGATATGGATTCATGTACAGTGGCGTATCTAGGATATTAGGTTTGTGGGTGCTCAAATTTTTTTTGTTATAAAGTTACTACAGTACATAACTATTTCAATACGATAGTGAAAAACGTTGACGAGAATGCTCATACAAAAAAAAGAACGAAGAAGGAGGAAGAACCTTGAATATAAGAAAAAGAAATAGAAATTGTTGTTGCTGAATATCAAGCTCCCACCCTAAAACATTACCAAGCTTCCAACAACCCTTCTTAACCAAAGCACCTGCCAGCAGTTTTGTTATTTGGGTGCTTCTGATAATATATATCTATTTCGTTAAGTTTTTTATATAATTATATCTACCCAATGTTAAGATTAATAGGTGCTTAAGCATCCAAATTTTCTACATAGATCCATCCCTGTTCATGTAGACTTCTTAGCTTTTGTTAATCCTTAATTTGCCATCCTTTGAATAACTAAAAAAATTCAATAAAAGTCTCGTGATATCACCTGTTTTAAACTTTTTCAACTATTACTTTAATCAATGAAAAAGAGATAATTATTTTAACAATTTTCACTATTACTAATATTACATATTACTAGTAACTTCAAGCTTTGTGTTAAATATCATCATAATAGAAGGAGATGATCTATTCGTTGCAATTTGCTACACTAAAAAGGGACAGGAAATGAATTTCATCTTTCGCATTCTAGCTGAAAGATGTTAAGTTTTAATGATGACATATTTAATAATGGTAATACTCATCTTATTTCAATATTAACAGGAAAATAGATTAATGGTAAGGGAAAGAGAAATAAATGCGAAAGAAAAAAAATGCAAGTGATACAACTGACTTGTCCATATATATATATATATATATATATATATATATATATATATATATATATATATATATATATATATATATATATATATATATATATTAAAGCAAGAAATTATCACATATAATTGACATTATGGTTAAGCCAAGTGGAAAGCTAATAAATATCAATAGTATATGGTAACTTTATTCTATATCTGAATATTTTAGTTTAATACAAATATAAATATATATATATATATATATATATATATATTTATATATATATATATATATATATATATATGAATTAATAAAATATTATTCATAATAATATATACGATATTTGAATTAAAAGATAATTTTGAATTTTATAAATAAAGTTCTAAAATTCGAATTTAAATTAAAAATAAAATTTATCTTTTTTAATCATGTTATCATATTTATTTTGGTTAATGATCATATGCAGTCATATCATGAACCTTTATTATTTTATAATTAATTAAATACTACTTCGCCTCTAGCGAAAAAAAATATTCATATAACTATAAAACTCTTTCACATTTAAAATCCTATAAGTATAGTTCTTTAAAACACTGTAGCTAGATTTGAATAAAATGAAATTCTTTCAAAATAAATGTAATATATAAGGTATACGTCTATGTTTATCTAATAACAAAAAAGAGTTTACAAAACCAAATAAAAGTTTACTTATATATATATATAATAAAGTAAATATACATGCTGGTGAAAGTAACATCACAAAATTAATCAATATTAAAAAAATTATTTCTTTTTCCTTCTTGAAGAATATTTATTTGAAGAGTCAATTTGCATAATTGGACACCAAACAAATAGCAAAACTTTGGCTATACAATTGCGATCATTAATTTCAATTTAGCACATCAAAGAAATTGAAGGGTATAAGCTGAAACCCCTTCATTTAGCTATAGTCAAGCCAATATTGCAAGGGTATAATATTTTTTTCGTTGAAGAATATTAGTTTTGAATCATTAAATTATGTGAAAGTTATTCTTTTCAAATTCAACAAGAGATATATTGGTTTCTAATTGATAGTGTCTATAGCGACTTTTAAGTATAACAAATAGTATATATAAAGAAAATTGTTATTACGTGAAATATATTTTTTTTAAATGTAAATAAATTATTTCGAAAAGCTATTTATTTTGGAATTCAAAGATAACAAGAAGATAACATACTTTTGAAAATTAATAAGGAATTTTAAAATTATTATAATAAAATTTATATCATGGATAAACTAAAAAAATTGAAATCTTATGAAATATTTACATAATATCCGGCTGTAACATTCCGTACATTCGGAATAGATGTGGATACGTTAAATGGATATTAATTTGATACTTATACATATGAATTCCTAACGAGATAATTATGGGTGAAAATAGTTATTTAGGAATCAAGACGGAGCGTGAGGTGCATAAGATTTGATAACATCGACAAAGTTTGCAGAAGGTATGTATTCTATCAGTGTTTACTGAAAATGTGCAAGGAATTCAGGAAAACTCAAAGTGTAAAAGTTGTAGGTATTTGAAATAAATTTCCAACAATATATTATGGAGCCGGAACGGATATCTGTGCAAAACGCTATGCGCATTTCACAGAACACTACGCCATATGCGCGCCCACTAGCGCGCTTGCGCTAATGGGGTTTCGTACTGGACATTTGGCACGGCGAGTAGCATGGGTTGGGCCTCCAGGTGCGTGGAGCGCTAGTGGGGGTTATTTTAAGGCTCTAGTTGATCCCCCACACCCCTAAAACATAAAAACTTGCTCTATAAAGTAAAGCTCTCAAAAAACCTAACTCCTTAAGAGTCCTTCCACCACCCAAGGTAAATTCTAATGGTGAATTCTAAGTTAATTTCAATTTTGCAACATCTTATTAACATGGATAAACCCTACATATCATTAGATATTCGATTGGGATATCATTGTTGAGAGAAGGAAGACTAGAACTCGAATTCAAAGGGTTTGAACTTCAAAAAGGTAATGTCTTCACCCTCTAATTGATCCTAGCATTTGTTTAATGATTATAAACCCTAGTTCATGAGATATGAGTTGATGAGTTTGATAGAGAAGCATGAAAAATTATAGGTTTTGCTTGTTGATTGTTGATTATTGGTTAAGGGTGTGGTTTACCATATGGGTGATAAAGAATAATGTTGATTATAACCATTTGAGACTTTAGAATATATCTAGGAGCAAGGGAATGGGTTATTGGGTGTAGAGATACCATTAATAAGGAATATGAAGCTTTATGCCACCAAGTGTTTGAGAAAATACCTAAGTAACCAATACATGAGTATTACTGCAAATGTGGAATCCCTTTGACTTGTATTGCTATAGATTAAAGTTGAAAGGGTTGGCGAATGTTCTATTACGCTCAAGAGCAGGAAGTTAAGGTATGTGAGTCTAACTCTCTATTGTAAATTTTAATGATTCTCCCTACACTATGTTTCTTTTACAACGTTACCAATTGCCTCAGAAATATAGTTAAGCCTAGTTCCTTAAATAGTTGTAGAACTTCTATTCTCTAGCTTCATAACTCGTTCATGACTTTAATTTTGAACGTCGTGAGCTCAGTGTATATTCAATATAGACTTGGATTTGATGCCCCGGAGTATTAGTATAGATTACTCAGTATGCCATAAACAGTTGAGGTGTTCTGATTCAGTTCAAGAATACATGTCTTATTACAGTCCTATTCAGTAATCCAGTATCATATAACTCAGTATGATCCAGTATTCCAGTATAATGTAACTCTGTGTGATCCAGTATTCCAGCATTATGTAACTCAGTGTGATCCATATTCTAGTACCATGCAACTCAATTTGATTCAATATTTCACTATCATATATAGCAGTATAATTCTCAGTTTCTGGTTTTATATCCCTGAATGTTGAACACCTGTATTTGGACGAGCGGCCTGAGTTTATGCTTTATGCATCTTTGGGCCTGAGGCCGCAGTTTATGCTTTATGCATTTTGGGCCTGAGGTCGCAGTTATGTATACGTATACTTAGGTCCGAGGCTGTAGGTTGTGCACATATATATATATTGGGCCCGAGGACCGCAGTTTAATATTCAGATAAAAATGTTGTTCATCATTTAGAGGAGGAGGTATTCATATTCTTACTTCCTTACAGTTCAATTATTTGTTACCATTCAGTTATCAGCTATCATATCAATTACCAGTTATCAGTTTAGTTATCAGTTATCCGTTATCATTTTAGTTTCAGCTTGAATAGTTATCATTTCAGTTATCAATTATATATTCTCAATTATCAGCTTAGTTTCAGTTTTAACATTTATAATTCTTTCTTTCAGTTGCTTTACATACCAGTACAATTCAAATGTACTGACATTTTTTTGCGTGGAGCCTGCATCTCACAATGCATGTAATGATTTACAAGTTGATAATTCCAAGCGCTAGGATTCTCGTACCACTTATTTGGTGATCCCCAGTTCTTTCGGGGAATTTTCATTTCTATAGTCTTCAGTATCTTCAGACAGTCATTGTTATCAGTACTTCATGTCATGACCCAAACCCGGTCGTGATGGCACCCAGCCCTAAAGCTAGGTAAGCCTGACCAACAATCACTTCCAATTTAACATTGAGTCTCAAAACCAACAGTTTAAGAATATTATAGTAATTAAGAATAATGATCAGATAATAATAATAATAATAGAATATTACGAAATCTGAATAATCACTCCCAAAGATCTAGGGTCACGAGTCTAGAGCCTCTAAAAAATCTGGATAATAATATTTGAATGGAAATAATAAAACCTAAAAATATATGTAATAATAATAAGCTGGAAAAAAATGAAGAGCAACCAGGTCCTGCGAATGCCATGCAGCTACCTCAACGACTATGGAAATATATGGAGACTACAAATGTCAGCTAAGCCTCCGGTGTACCTGAATCTGCACACAAGGTGCAGGGAGTAGGGGTGAGTACTACCGACTCAGTGAATAACAAGCATAGAAAAATGTCTGAAAGTAAGAAATCCATGAAATGCCACAAAGAAAAGCTAAATCTAACAGTCATATTCCTTAGCTATGAACTAACAACAAAAACAATATCAAATATAACAGTCAAGTATCAGATAAAAATGCAATGCAATGCACATGAATACGCTACGGTGTCCAGCTTGAGCCATCCATATTTATTTATCGTCGACGGCGCTCACTGGGTGTGTACAGACTCTGAAACGGCTCCTTCAGCCCAAGCGCAATATCAATATATAACCGCTTCGGCCTGCAGTCCGACCCAATATACTCTGTCCACTGTATGCATGTAAGTCATATAACAGATTCAATCTGATTCTTAGCCAGCTTCCAATTTTTAAGGTGAATATAATTTAATTAGTTAATTTAAGAAATAAGGTGATTTAGCATTTAATGACATTGATTAAGCACATGACTGGATCAATGATTATGCAAAATCATGTTATCACACAGATATTCACCCGAGACGGGTACTACAAATTGGCACACGGCCCCAAACATGGCATTACGCCCAATTATAAACAACACAATGTGCGTATCAGAGGCCAATAGTTTATCTTCAGCTCGCGGGATGGACCAAGTCACAATCCCCAATCATTTACAATCTCGCACCTGCCATGGGGTGCGATTCACTCCCTAAAATAGAGTCACGATGTGATAAACCGGGGTTTCAAACCCCGAGTCCATCATCTATACAAATTACTCACCTCTAATTGGTCGTAAACTGGTCTGCAATGTCTTTTCCCTTCAATCCCCCTTTACGAGCGTCGAATCTATTCAAAACCACAATGAATACGTTATTTATAGGCTAAATACACATAACCCAATCGAAATAATTCAAAAAATGCAAAAAATCACGAAGTTGGTAAAACCCGAGCCCCAGGCCCACTTCTCAAAAAATTCTAAAAATTACATCTTTGGATTCCTCGTCTGGCCACGAGCCCGTTCATATAAAATTTATCAAAAACAGAGTCTGTTTGACCCTTCAAATCCCTGAAATTCTTTTCTAAAAACTAAGCCCTAGTTCTTCACAAGTTCTACAATTTCATGGAATTAAGGGTTGATTCTTCATAAAAATGGTGTTTTAAGTCAAAAGACTTACCTCCAATTGATACCTGCTGAAAACACACTTCAAATCCCTCAAATAGCTCCTTTGGTTGCTCAAAAATGGAGGAAAATATGTTTAAGTCGTGGGTGAAATATCCCTTAAAACATTATGTCTGCCCAGTGATTTACTCTATGCTCGCAACACCCTTATTGCGATCGCATAGAACAATTTTTGACAGCCTTCATTTCCTCTTATGCGATCACACTCAAGCCTATGCGATCGCATAGAACAGCCTTCCCAACCAATGCGATCGCATCCCCTCTTACGCGATCACATATACCAAATTCTGAGCCCCCCTTCATTCCTCTATGCGATCGCAATGATGCTTAAGCGATCGCATAGAACAAAAGTCTGCTGAAATTTTCTGCTACACTATTTATCTTCAAAAATTCCTGTTAGCCATCTGAAATCACACCAAGGCCCTCGAGACCTCAACCAAAAGCACAGATATGTTCCATTACTTCCTTCAAACTTGCTCGTAACATATAAACACTTTCATAAACATAAAAATCATCCAATTCTACATATTCAAGCCTATGTTAAACTAAAACTTCTGAAACTTGCATTTGATCCAAAACCCGACCTAGAAACCTCCAAATGATCTGAAATTTGCACACATATCCAAAATCAACTAACGGAGCTACTGAAACTGTCAAAATTCCATTTCGACCCTTCGGATCAAATTACCACCTATCAACCGAACTTCGCCAAAATTCTAACTTTGTCAATTCAAGCCTAATTCTACACCGGACCTCCAAATTCAGTTCTGATTTCGCAAATCACCATCCGAAACTAGTCGAATCATCGGAAATCCATTCCGAACCCTCTAACTCATAAGTCAATATTCGGTTGACTTTTCCAAACTAACCTTATCATAAAGAGACTAATTGCCTCATTTCTATCCAAACTCCATCCGAATTACTTCAAACTCTCCAAATACATATATTGAAACATATAAAAGCATAAAACGGGGAAAATGGGGCGGTAACTCACCGGACGACGGGTCAGGTCTTTGCATCCTCCCTAACTTAAACAAAAGCTCATCCTCGAGCGGGTCAAGAAACATACCTGTAGTATCAAACAAGTGAGGATATTTTCTCTGCATCTCCTGCTCAGTCTCCCAAGTGGCTTCCTCCGCAGGCCAAACTCTCCACTGCACCTTCACCGAAGCTATGTCTTTTGATCTCAACTTTCAAACCCGGCGACCTAAAATAGCCACTGGCTCCACATCATAGGTCAAGTCTTCATCTAATTGAATCATGCTGAAATCTAACACATGAGACGGATCCCCAACATACTTCCGGAGCATAGAAACATGGAACACTGGGTGAACTCCAAACAAGCTAGGTGGCAAAGCAAGCATATAGGCCACCTCCCCAATCCTCCTAAGTATTTCAAAAGGTCCAATGAACCTTGGACACAGTTTCCCTTTTCTTCCCAAACCTCATAACGCCTTTCATAGGCGAAACCTTCAGCAAGACCTTCTCGCCCACTGCATAAGATAAATCTCGAACCTTTCGGTCCGCGTAACTCTTCTGACGTGACTGGGCTGTACGAAGCCTCTCCTGGATCACTTTCACCTTCTCTAAGGCATCCTGAACTAACTTTGTCCCCAATAATCTAGCCTCGCCACGCTCAAACCAACCAACCAGAGATCTACACCGTCTCCCATATAATGCCTCATACGGCGCCATCTTAATGCTGGATGATAGTTTTTATTATATGAAAACTCTGCAAGTGGCAAGAATTCCGCCCAAAAACCTCATAAATCAATAGCACATGCACGTACATGTCTTCCAATATCTAGATAGTACGCTCGGACTGTCCGTCCGTTTGTGAATGAAATGATGTTCTCAGTTGCACCTGTGTGCCCAACTCTCGATGAAACGTTCCCCAAAACTGGGAAGTAAACACGGTACCCCTATCTGATACAATGGAAACCGGGACCCCATGAAACCGTACAATCTCCAGGATGAAAATCTTTGCTAACTTCTCTGCAGAATAGGTAGTGCATACTGGAATGAAGTGAGCGGACTTATTTAGCCTATCCACAATCACCTAAATCGAATTAAACTTCTTCGAGGTACGAGGAAGACCACTCACAAAATCCATAGTAATGTTCTCCCATTTCAACTCCGGAATATCTATTCGCTGGAGTACACCACCGGGTCTCTAGTGCTCGTATTTGGCTTGCTTACAGTTGAGGCACCGAACCACATAATTCACAATATCTTTTTTCATTCTCCTCCACCAGTAATGTTGTCTCAAATCCTGGTGCATCTTCGCAGCACCCGAATGAGTCGAATACCACGAGCTGTGAGCCTCCTCTAATATCAACTCCCGGAGACCATCCACATTGGGCATGCAAATCCGGCCTTGCATCTGTAACACACCCTCGTCACCAATGGTCACATATATGGAATTATCATGCTGGACCCTGTCCTTCAGGACAAGAAAATGCGGGTCATCATGCTGCCGCTCTCTGATGCAGTCATACAAAAAAGATCGGGAAACCAAAATTGCCAACACCTGACTAGGCACAGAAATATCTAGCCTCACCATTTGATTGGCCAAGGCCTGAACATCAACTGCAAGGGGCCTCTCCTCAAATGGAATGTACACCAGACTACCCATACTGATAGTCTTCTGGCTCAAACCCGGGATAATACAGGATGGTAATATCATAGTCTTGGAGTAACTCAAGCCATCTTCGCTGTCTCAGATTAAGATCTTTCTGTTTAAACAAGTTTTGAAGACTGTGATGGTCTATATATACCTCACAAGATACACCATAAAGATAATGCCTCCAAATTTTCAAGGCATGCACAATTGCAGCCAACTCTAAATCATGAACGTGATAGTTCTTCTCATGGGGCTTTAGCTGACGAGAAGCATACGCAATAACTCTACCCTCCTGCATCAACACACAACTGATCCCAACTCTCGAAGCATCACAATACACCGTGTAAAATCCCGAAGCTAATGGAAATACTTATACCAGAGCTCTGGTCAAAAACGACTTGAGCTTCTGGAAGCTCTCCTCGCATTCATCCGACCATACGAATGGAGCATTCTTCTGAGTCAACTTCGTCAGAGGCAAACAAATAGATGAAAACCCTAAATGAATATGTGGTAATAAACCGCCAAACCGAGGAAACTCCGAATCTCAGTAGCTGAGGACGGTCGGGGCCAATCCTGCACCGCCTCAATCTTCTTTAGGTCAACCTGAATGCCATCATTGGACACCACATATCCCAAAAAAGACATAGTACTAAGATAGATTTCACATTTGGAGAACTTTGCATAAAGCTTCTCCTATATCAATCTCTGCAATACCACCATCAACTGTCATGCGTGCGCCTCCTGACTGCATGAATACACCAGAATATCATCAATAAACACGATCATAAAAAATCCAGATAAGGCCAAAATACATTGTTCATCAAGTGCATGAACACGGCTGGGTATTAGTCAGCCCGAAAGACATCACTAGAAACTCGTAGTGCCCATATCTCGTCCTGAAAGTCGTCTTCATAATGTCTGAATCCTTAATCCTCAGCTGGTGATAGCCTGATCGAAGGTCAATCTTAGAGAATACCCTTGCTCCCTGGAGCTCATCAAATAAATCCTCAATACGGGATAGTGGGTACTTGTTTTTCACTATCACCTTATTCAACTGCCTGTAGTCAATGCACATTCTCATTGTGCCATCTTACTTCTTTACAAATATTACCGGTGCACCCCAAGGTGACACATTCGGGCGAATGAATCCCTTATCTAGGAGTTCATGAAGTTGTTCTTTCAACTCCTTTAGCTCTGTTGGTGCCATACGATAGGGAGGAATAGAGATAGGCTGAGTTCCCAGCACCAGATCAATACTGAAATAAATGTCCCTGTCCGGCGGTATGCCTGGCAAGGCTAGGAGCCTCAGCTTCCACATCCCTCACGAAGACCAAATATTATATACACCCCTTTCCAACCATCCATTGGGCTTTTAGGAAGGAAATCACCCTGCTTAGTACATAATCAGTCATACCACTCAATCCTTGGAATACCTGGAATATCTAACGTAGTTGTCTTAGCAAGACAGTCCAGAATAGCATGGTACGGAGATAGCCAATCCATACCCAGAATCATGTCGAAATCTACCATGCCTAACAATAACAGGTCAACTCGGGTCTCCAGACCCCCAATAGTCACCACACATGATTGATACACATGATCCACAATAATAGTATCACCCACCTGGGTAGATACGTGCAAGGGCAAGGCAAGACAACCACAAGTCGTACAAAAATGATGAGAGAAATAGGAGGATACATATGAATAGGTGGATCCGGGATTAAACAAAACAGAAGCATCCATGTGGCAGACTGAAAAAATACTTGTGATAACTGCATCCGAGGAAATAGCGTCCCTCCAATATGGAAGGGCATAGAAACAATCCTGGCCACTGCCAGTACGGTCCTCACCCCTGGGGCGACCTCTGGCTACTTGGCCTCCACCCCTAGCTTACTGAGTAAACCGCAACTCATACTGAGTCACTGACATATCTCCCTGAGTCAACCACTCGAACTGATGACACAGCTCCTCTCTGTGAGACTAAGGCACATATTTCTCCAAAAATACGTGGAGAACTGCTGCCAAGTGAGGGATGCTGACCCAATAGGCCTACGCCTCTCGAACTCTTCCCACCAAGTAAACGCAACTCCTGTGAACTAGAAGGTTGTAAAATCCACTCCATTAGACTCCAGAATACCCGCAGTACGAAGCATACACTGCATTCATCAAGAAAACCCTAGGAATCCTCGCCCTCAGCACCACTAAATGTCGGAGGTTGGAGCCTACCAAACCTCTCCAAAACGATGGCATAGTTGGAACCACATGAACTAGAGCATGTGCAACCGGTGTAACAGGAACAACCGGTGCAACTGGATGAACTGGCAGAACTAGCTGAACTGGCTGAACTGGCCGAACTGGCTGAAGAGGAGCTACCTCAGGTGTCTAAGCCCTGAAAAACCTACTCGAGAGTGTGAGCATCGGGGGTCTGGTGACCACCCCCGGTCTGAGAAGTAGCCACATCTATAGTGGCTGAAACTTCCTGAGCTAGGCTAGTGCAGATGGACAAAATCTGAGACAAACCCTCTTGGAGACCAGGAATCATGATGGGCACTACCGGTTCCTGAATAGGTGCTGCTGGAGCATCTACAGCTGGAGGCTGATCTTGGACCTTGGCAGCCGGTGGGTCTGCAGGTGCTGCCACTACTGGTCCGCCTCGTCCAGCACCACGATAGCGCCTACGGCCTCTAGCGGGTAGTACTAGTGGTCATCCTCCACGTCCATTACACTGGTTCTCGCCATCTATGAGAGAGTAGAATACAGAAATTTAGTCTTCACGTTATCAAATCGCACGATATGAATTTCAATAAAGTAAGGTGTTTTCTAAATGTTCTATAGCCTCCTGCTTATAAGTGTGGTGCACGACACACCCATAAACGAGACTCTACTAAACTGGCTCACGACTCGTGAGGCCTAGTAACCTAGGCTCTGATACCAACTGGTCATGACCCAAACCCAGTCGTGATGGCACCTAGCCCTAAAGCTAGGTAAGCCTGACCAACAATCGCTTCCAATTTAGCATTAAGTCTCAAAACAGACAGTTTAAGAATATTATAGTAATTAAGAATAATGATCTGATAATAATAATAAAATCATACAAAATCTGAATAATCACTCCCAAAGATCTGGGGTCACGAGTCTAGACCCTCTAAACAAAACTGGATAATAATATCTGAATGGAAATAATAAAATCTAGAAATGTATGTAATAATAATAAACTGGAAAATGAAGAGCAGCTAGGTCCTGCAAACGTCATGTAGCTACCTCAACGACTCTAGAATTATCTGGAGAGTACGAATGTCAGCTAAGTCTCCGGTGTACCTAAATCGGCACACAAGGTTCAGGGAGTAGGGGTGAGTACTACCGACTCAGTGAATAACAAGCATAGAAAAATGTCTGAAAGTAAGAAATGCACGAAATGTCACAAAGCAAAGCTAAATCTAACAGTCCTATTCCTTAGCTACTAACTAACAACAAAAACAATATCAAATATAACAGTCAAGTATCAGATAAAAATGCAACGCAATGCACATGAATACGTTGTGGCGTGCAGCCCGAGCCATCCATATTTATTTATCACCGACGACGCTCACTGGGGTTGTGTACAGACTCCGGAAGGGCTCCTTCAGCCCAAGCGCAATATCAATATATAAGCGATGTGGCGTGCAGTCCGACCCAATATACTCAATCCATAGTATGCATGTAAGTCACATAACAGATTCAATTTGATTCTTAACCAGCTTCCAATTTTTAAGGTGAATATAATTTAATTAGTCAATTTCAGAAATAAGGTGATTTAGCATTTAATAACATTGATTAAGCACATTACTGAGATTAATGATTAAGAAAATCATAATATCACACAGATATTCACCCTAGACGGGTACTACAGATTGGCACACGTCCCAAACATGGCATTATCCCCAATTATCAACAACACAATGTGTGTATCAGACGCCAATATTTTATATTCAGCTCTTGGGATGGACCAAGTCACAATCCCCAATCATTTACAATCTCTCACCTACCATGGGGTGCGAGTCACTCCCTATCATAGCGTCACGATGTGATAAACCGGGTTTCACACCCTCAGGTCATCATCTATACAAACTACCTACCTCTAACCGGTCGTAGACTGGTCTGCAATGCCTTCTTTTTTCGAATCTCCCTCTACGAGTGTCAAATCTATTCAATACCACAACGAATACATCATTATAGGATAAATACACATAACCCAATCGAATAATTCGAAAAACGCAAAAAATCAAGAAGTTGGCAAAACCCGAGCCCCGAGCCCACTTCTCAAAAAATCTGAAAATTACATCTTTGGATTCCTCATCTTGCCACGAGTCTGTTCATATAAAATTATCAAAAACGGAGTCCATTTGACCCTTCAAATCCCCAAATTTTTTTAAAAAAAACTAAGCCCTAGTTCTTCACAATTTCTACACAATATCATGGAATTAAGGGTTGATTATTCCTAATAACTATGCCTTTAAGTCAAGAGACTTACCTCCAATTGATACCCGCTGAAAACACACTTCAAATTGCTCAAGTAGCTCCTTTGGTTGCTCAACAATAGAGGAAAATATGTTTAAGTCGCGGGTGAAATAACCCTTAAAACATTTTGTCTACCCAGTGATTTACTCTATGAGATTGCATCACCCTTATTGTGATCGCATAGAACAATTTCTGACAGCCTTCATTTCCTCTTATGCGATCACACTCAAGCCTATGCGATCGCATAGAAAAGCCTTCCCAACCTATGCGATCGCATCCCCTCTTACTCTATCGCATAGACCATATTCTGATCCCCCCCTTCATTCCTCTATGCAATCGCAATGATGCTTATGTGGTCGCATAAAACAAAAGTCTGATTTAACTTTCTGTTGTACTATTTAACTTCAAAAATTTCCGTTAACCATCCGAATTCACCCCGAGGCCCTCGGGACCTCAACCAAAAGCACAATTATGTTCCATTACTTCATTACAACTTGTTCGTAACATAAAAACACTATCAGAAACATCAAAATCATCCAATTCCATAGATTCAAGCCTAAGTTAAACTTAAACTTCCGAAACTTTCATTTGATCCAGAACCCGACCTAAACACCTACAAATTATCTGAAAATTTGTACGCATATCCAAAATACCTAACAGAGCTACTGCAACTGTCAGAATTCCATACCCTCAGATCAAAATTTCACCTATCAACTGGACTTCGCCAAAATTCTAATTTTGCCAATTCAAGCCTAATTCTACACCGGACGTCCAAATTCAGTTCTGATTTTTCTCCTAAGTCAAAAATCACCATCCAAAACTAGTCAAACCATCAGAAATCCATTGCGAGCCCTCTAACTTGTTAGTCAACATTCGGTTGACATTTCCAAACTAACCTTCTCATAAAGAGATTAATTGTCTCATTTCTATCCAAACTCCATCCGAATTACTTCAAACTCTCCTAATACAAATATTGAAACATATAAAAGCATAAAAAAGGTAAAACGGGGAGGTAGCTCATGGGACAACGGGTCAGGTCGTTACACTTCATTAGAGGCTTCATAGATTAGAGTAATAGTTAGACAGAGTCACTGGCTTTTCATATTAAGCTATGTTGGCTACAAATATGTTTCAGAATTGTAATAGTATTTACGCACTTTGATTTATATTATCCAAACTTTTAGTATATCAGCATGTGTTAGTTTATCTTTCATATTCAGTATGTTACTATATCACATGTTAATTTAGTCAGCCAGTTGGTTCGCTCGGTCACATGTAGTCATGTGACGACCCGGCCCTTCATCTCATGACTTACCATCACATTTCCCACATTTTTTGCTTCTTTGTGCTTCATTGTCGGTATTTGGCGTGTTAGAGTTGATTCAGATTGGTTTTGGTAGGAAATGAGACACTTAGTCTCTTTAAGGAAGGCGTGTTTTGAAAAAGTCAATCGGATATTGACTTATGAGTTAGAGAGCTCAGATGTGATTTTTGGTGATTCAGTTAGCTTCGGGGGAGGGGTGATTTTTGACTTAGGAGCGTGATCGAAAGTGATTTTGGAGGTTCAATATAGAATTAGGCTTGAATTGGCGAAGTTAGTGTTTTGGTGATTTTCGATCGTTAGGTGAGATTTTGATCTAAGGGTCAGAATGGAATTTTGAGAGTTGTTGTAGTGTCGTTAGGTGATTTGGGATGTTTGTGCAAAATTTTAGATGATTCGGGGGTGTTTTTGTCCGATTTGGGTTCAAATGCTATTTCTGAAGTTTTAGAAGAACTTAGGCTTGACTTCGATGTAATTTGATAGTTTTGGTGTTGTTTGGTGTTTTGATGTTGGAGCAAGTTTGAATAATGTTTTAGGATGGGTTGGCACTTTTGGTTGAGGTCCTGGGGGCCTTGGGGTGATTAAGGATGGCCAACAGGGTGAATTTTGGATTTGTTGCATTTAAGAAATTTCTTGTATCTGGTATTTTTTCATCTGCGGAAAAGGGGGCCGCAGATACGATTCCACAGATGCACTAAGGAGAGTTGCAGGTGCGGTTTGGAGTCCTGAGGTGGCGTCCGCAAGAGCGGATGGTGGCCCGCATATACGGTCACTGCATAAGCACTAATAGACTGCAGAAAAGGTCCTGGCGTATCAGTGAAGCTCCGCAGAAGTGGACGGAAACCGCAAAAGTGGTAGTCGTAGATGCAGAATTGGAACAATATTCAGAGAAGGTTTTTAAAACTCATTTTTGTTCTGCGAGCTTAAGTCTATTTCCACCATTGTATAGCAAGCTTGAGAACTTTATGACGAGGATTAAAGAGGTTTACTGGGAGTGATTGGAGGTAAGTCTTCTGACTTAGAAATATCATTTCATTGAAGAATCAACACTTATATTCATGGAAGTTTTATTAAAAGGGAAGAATTAGAGCTTGGCTTTTTAAATGGAAAATTGGGATTTGAGGGAGCATTTGAGCTCGGATTTTGGAGTTTTTGATATGTGTAGATCGTGGAGAGATAAGGAAACCATTGATATATAAATTTCTGAGTTTTGACAAATGGGTTTGGGCTCGGGTTTTGCAAATCTCATGAATTTTGATATTTTTTTAGTCTTTATGATTATGTTATGTTCCCTTTGCCTATTGTAACGTATTCGTTATGGTTTTGGCCAGATTCGACGTGTGAGGAGGTTGATTCTTGAGGCAAGGTCATAGCGAGCTAGACTTTTGGCCGGCTAGAGGTGAGTAATGATTGTAAATGATGTCATGAGGGTTTGAAACCCCGGATTTCCACAACGTAGTGCTACATTGAAATGAGACACGCGCTCAGTGACGAGCACGGGGTCATTTACAATTGGCGACTGTGACTTGGTCCATCCCGGTTGATACTTTACCGCGTATTTGACTATGACTTGTTGTTTTCACCATACTTGGGCTTATTGCCGACTATTTGCAATCCTTTCTGAATTGTCATCACTATTTCTTCACTATTTGAAATATTACTTGAACTTAGTCCAATTAAATTATTCTATTTCATGAACGCAGCTAATTTTACTCAAATTTGAGATTTAAATGATATTTGAACTAGTGTTTGAGCTGAGTACTATTGTTTTACTGATGTCCGAGGGGCTTATGATTGTTTTTGGATTGATTTAGCTGAGGGCCATATGTGAGGATATGTTGAGTGATATGAGGAAGCTTTCAGGCCTCGAGTATTATGTGAGGAGGCTTTCAGGCCTCGAGTGTGATTTGAGAAGGATTCCAGTCCTTATGTTGATATGATTAGGATTTCGGGCCTTATGATGATATAGCACTTCGGCTGTAAGGGGCCCCTCCAAAGTCTGCACACCCACAGTGAGCGCGGGTACCCATGTGATTTGAGAGTGAGCCCGAAGGGATGATGTCATACTGAGTGACTCATACTGAACTCGTAGGGTTGATACTGTACTGAAAGGTTGATACTGAGCCCGAGGGGCTGGTTTCTGGTTATTTCTCACCTATTTAAAATATTTGTCTTTAATTGTTTTTTTAAAGAAAATTAATTGAGTATTCACGGTTTTACTGCTTAACTGATTATACTGCTTGAAATAGCGTTTCTTTGTGCATTTATGAAATTTCATGCTTTCAGCCATTATTTATTCTTATTACTCACTGGGTCAGAGTACTCACATTAGTCCTTGCACCGTGTGTGCAGATAAAGGCGAAGTTGAGTTCACTCCTACGCTGATTCTATCCAGACCAGGCGTTGACTAGGAGTGACGAGGTAGCTATTGACGTCCGCAGCCCTGTTTCTCCCTTATCTTCTATTATTTATGATATATTCAGACTTTATACCCAGTTCTAGACTTGTAGTGCTTTAGTAGACTCTATAGTAGCTCATGCCTTGTGAAAGCACGATTTCATGCTGTGTCGGGAGGGTTCTTTGTGTTATCACTTTTATTACGCACTTTTGATTATATTATGTGTGCTTCACACTTATTCATGTTAAGTAAATTGTTAAAAGAGATGTTGTTGTTCCATTGGCTAGTCTTGTCTCTACGAGAGGCGCCATCATGGACAGGTTTGGGAATTGGGTCATGAAAAGTTAGTATCAGAGCCTAGGTCACATAGCTCTTGTGAGTCATGAGCAGGTTTAGTAGAGTCTAGCAGATCGGTACGGAGACGTCTGTATTTATAATCGAGAGGCTGCAAAACCTTAAGGAAAAAAGTTTACATTCTTGAAACTCTTGTCGTGCGACTTTGCTGATCCGAGAACTAAACTTCTTTGTTTTATTCTCTCGTAGATGGCGAGCACTCGCCCTACCAGATGAGACGGACGAACACCAGTACCACCCACTTAGGGCACCAGAGGTCATGGACGTGGTCGTAGTCATGGTAAAGGCAGAGCCGCGAGGGCAGCATATGTTGCTCCACCAGTTGCCCCGGCTCAGGATCAGACTCTACCTGCAGACATTCCAGCAGAACCTGTTCAGGCACCGACAGTGCCCATTATGTTTCCGGGTCTTCAAGAGGCCTTGGCTCAGATATTATCAATTTGTACTGACCTGGCTCAGATAGTTTTAACCAATATCGCAGCCGCTACTTCTCAGGCCTGAGAGGCAATTAGACCCTTGCTGCTCGCACACCTAAGTAGGTAGTGAAGAGATTGCAGACACCGAGAGCACCTCCAGCTCATCCGCTTGCACCAGTTTAGGACTTTGTGGTTCCACCTAAGCCAGACGATGAGCAACGTCATCTCAACAGGTCAGTAGGCTCCAGCCTCCTTCATTTAGTGGTGCTCAGGGCGAGGATGCCCAGGGTCTTATCGACAAGTGTCAGTGTACGCTTTGGACGACAGGATTTTGGAGTCAAGTAGTGTAGCATTTACTATATTTAAGTTCACTAGGGCTGCCTTCACTTGGTGGGAGGCGTATGAGCAGAGTAGGCCGACAGGGGCAGCGCCTTTGACTTGGCAGGAATTCTCCACTCTCTTCCTGAAGAATTGGGTACCACAGTCTCAGAGAGAGAGGAGCTGCATAGAAAGTTTGAGTGGCTTCGACAAGGAGATATGACTGTATCTCAGTATGAGGCGAGGTTTCTTAGTTGGCTCGTCATGTCTCCTGGATAGTCCCGACTGATTGGGGGAGGATCAAGAGGTTTGTGATAGACTTAATTGTCACCTTCATATTCTGATGACTCGAGAGAGAGTTCTAGGTATTTACTTTTAGGATGCAATTGATATTGCTCGTGATATTGAGATGGCTCACCATTACAATGGGCAATACTATTGTTGTATACCATGTGCATCGGTCATGTATTATTACTATATTGGGTATGGAGACCTGAGTTTTTTTATTTCTATTAAGCATGTTGGACTTTGACGTTATTCTGGGCATGGATTGGCTATCTCCGTGCCATATATTCTAGACTGTCATGCTAAGATAGTCGTTTTGGCTATGTTGGGTGTTCCGAGGATCGAGTGGCGTGGTATGACTAATCGTATCCCTAGTAGAGTTATTTCTTTCCTAAAGGCCTTGCATATGGTTGGGAAGGATTGTCTGTCATATTTCGCCTTTGTGCGGGATGTAGGAGATGAGGCTCCTAGCATTGTTTATGTTCCAGTTTTAAGGGAGTTTCCCGATGTTTTTCCTGCAAACTTGCCGGGCATGCCACTAGACAGGGACATTAATTTTGGTATTGATCTGGTTTCGGTCACTCTGCCCATTTCAATTCCACCATATCGTATGGCGCCAGCAGAGCTAAAAGAGTTGAAGGAGTAGCTTCAGGAACTCCTAGATAAAGGGTTCATTCAGACTAGTGTGTCATCGTGGTAACTTCAAGAACTCCTAGATAAGGGGTTCATTCGGACTAGTGTGTCACCGTGGGGTGAACCTGCTCTATTTTCGAAGAAGAAGGATGGCACAATGATGATGTGCATTGATTAGAGGCAGTTGAACAAAGTATCAGTGACGAACAAGTACCCCATGCCTCGTATTGATGATTTATTCAACTAGCTTCAGGGAGCGAGGGTGTTGTCCAAGATTGATTTCCGTTCGGGTTATCACCAGTTGAAGATCAAGGATTCAGATATTCTTAAGACGGCTTTTAAGAGTAGATATGGCCACTATGAGTTTCTTGTTATGTGTTTTGGGCTGACCAAAGCCCCAGTAGCATTCATGTATTTGATGAACAGTGTATTCTAGCCTTATCTGGATTTGTTTGTTATTGTATTCATTTATGATATTTTGGTGTACTCGCGTAGTCAGGAGGAGCACGCGGAGCATTTGTGAGTTGTATTGTAGAGATTGAAGGGGGATAAGCTTTATGCAAAGTTCTCCAAAATGTGAGTTTTGGCTCGGCTTAGTGGCTTTCTTAGGGCACGTGGTGTCCAGTGATGGTATTCACGTTGATCCAAAGAAGATAGAGGCGATTCAGAGTTGGCGTAGACCGTCCTTATCCATGGAGATTCGTAGCTTCCTCGATATGGCAGGTTATTATCATAGGGTTGTCCAGGGTTTTTCATTTATTGCCTTTCCCTTGACCAAGTTGACTCAAAAGAGCGCTCCATTTTTATGGTTGGACGAATGCGAGGAGAGCTTTCAGAAGCTCAAGACATCTTTGACCACAACTCCAGTATTGATGTTACCATTAGCTTCAGGTTCATATACCGCCTATTGTGATGCTTCGAGAGTTAGTATTGGCAGTATATTGATGCAGGAGGGTAGAGTGATTGCATATGTTTCTCGTCAGTTGAAGCCCCATAAGAAGAATTACCCTGTTCATGATTTAGAGTTCGCTACTATAGTTCATGCCTTGAAGATTTGGAGACACTACTTATATGGCATATCTTGTGAGGTATTCACTGATCGTCGCAGTCTTGAGCATTTTTTCAAGCAGAAATGAATTTGAGGCAACGTAGATGGATAAAGTTTCTTAAGAACTATGATATTACCATTATGTACCATCTAGGAAAGGCCAATGTGGTGGACGACGCCTTGAGCGAAAAAGCAGTGAGTATGGGGAGCTTGGCGTACATTCAAATTGGGGAGAGGCCCTTTGTGGTTGATGTTCAGGCTTTGGCCAATCGGTTGGTGAGATTAGACATTTCAAAGTCCAATCGGGTATTGGCTTGCATGGTTTCTCGGTCTTCTTATTATGATCGCATCAGAGAGCGCCAGTGTGATAATCCCTATTTTCTTGTCCTCACGGACAGATTTCAGCATGGTGATGCTAGATATGTGACTATAGGTGATGATGGTGTGTTGAGGATGTGGGGCCGGATTTGTGTGCCTAATGTAGATGAGCTTAGAGAGTTCATTCTTGAGGAGGCCCACAGCTTGCGATATTCCATTCACCCGGGTATTGTGAAGATGTATTAGGATTTGAGTCAGCACTATTGGTGGAGGAGAATGAAGAAAGATATTGTGGGTTATGTATCTCATTGTCTCAACTGTCAGCAGGTAAAATATGAGCATCAGAGACCGAGTGGTGTGCTTCAGCAGATGCTTATTCCCGAGTGGAAGTGAGAGAGAGTTACAATGCATTTTTTGAGTGGTCTTCCTCGGAATTCGAAGAAGTATGATTTGATTTGGGTGATTGTGGATCAATTGACCAAGTCCGCACACTTCATTCCGGTGTGTACTACATATTCTTTGGAGTAGTTGGCAAGGATCTTTATCAGGGAGATTGTTCGATTGCACGGTATTCCAGTGTCTATTATCTAAAATAGGGGTAATCAGTTCACTTCCCAGTTTTGGAGGACTTTTCAGCGAGAGTTGGGTACGCAGGTGAAGTTGAGCACAATATTTCATCCTCAGACTGACGGACAGTCCGAGCGCACTACTCAAATATTAGAGGACATATTGTGTTCCTGTGTTATTGATTACGGAGGTTCTTGGGCTGAGTTCTTGCCACTTACAGAGTTTGCCTACAACAACTATCAATCCAGCATTGAGATGGTACCATATGAGGCTTTGTATAGGAGACAGTGTAGATCTCCAGTTGGTTGGTTTGAGTCTGGTGAGGCTTGACTATTGGGGACGGAGTTGGTTTAGGATGCCTTAGAGAAGGTTAAGTCGATTTGGGAGAGACTTCATACAACTCAGTAGCGTCAGAAGATTTATGCAGACCGGAAGGTTCGAGATGTGTCTTATATGCTATGTGAGAAGGTCTTGCTGAAGATATCATCTATGAAGGGTGTTATGAGGTTTGGAGAGAAAGGAAAGTTGAGTCCGCGGTTCATTGGGCCTTATGAGGTAATTAAGAGGATTGGAGAGGTGGCCTATATGCTTGCTTTGCCACCCATCTTGTCGGGCGTTCATCCGGTATTCCATGTTTCTATGCTCCGGAAGTATGTTGGAGACCCATCTCATGTTTTGGACTTCAGCACAGTTCTGTTGTATGATGATTTGACCTATGATGTGGAGCCAGTGGATATTTTGGGTTGTCAGGTCCGGAAATTGAGATCAAAAGACATAGCTTCGGTGAAGGTGCAGTGGAGAGGTCGGCCCGTGGATGAGGTTACCTGGGAGACCGAGCGGGAGATGCGGAGTAGATATCCTCACCTGTTTGAGGCTTCAGGTATGTTTCTTGAGGCGCTCGAGGACAGGATTTTGTTTTAGTTGGGAAGGATGTGATGACCCGGCCCGTTGTATCATGAGTTACCATCCTGTTTCCCCCATTGTTTGCTTCTTTATGCTTCATTGTTGGTATTTGGCGTGTTAGAGTTGATTCGGATTGGTTTTGGTAGGAAATGAGACACTTAGTCTATTTAAGGAAGGCATATTTTGGAAAGGTCAACCGGATGTTGATTTATGAGTTAACGAGTTCGGATGTGATTTACGGTGATTCGGTTAGCTTCGGGAGATGATTTCTGACTTAGGAACGTGATAGGAAGTAATTGTATATTTTGTCCCGGGACCGAGCCTAAACGGGCTTCAAAGGCCGGGCTTCGTGGTCCCGGGCTTTGTGGGCCTGGCCTCTGGCGGTCCGGGCTTCGTGGGCCTGGCGGGTGAGACCAGTCCTTGACGGGCCTAAGCCCACAGTGGTCCTGGGCTTAGCTGGCCGGACCTGGCGAGTTGTCTTTTTTTTAAGGCAATAACTTGAATAGTAGTTATTAATATAGTATAGAATATATTTTATATAGTATACTAGTTATTAGTATAGTATATACAATATATATTTCATTGTATATTGTGTTGTAGTAATTAGTATATATTGTATATTATGTATATATTGTGTTGTAGTAATTAGTATATATTATATATTATGTATATATTATATATTATGTATATATTATTACCTAAAAGGCATATCTTTCTTAGTCTTCCTTCCCCCAATGGAATGAGCACAACAAGGTATTAATACCACCATTAAAAGGAAAAAAAACTAAATGAAGATGTGCCAATGCTGGTACTAGTAATTAGTATATTGTGTTGTAGTAATTAGTATATATTGTATATTATATATATATATATATATATATATATATATATATATATATATATATATATATATATATATATATATATATATATATATATATATATATATATATATATATATATATATATATATATATATATATATATATATATATATATATATATATATATATATATATATATATATATATATATATATATATATATATATATATATATTCCCTTATATATTTTCTTGTAGTATATATATTATGTTATGTATATATATTCTCTTATATATTTTCATGTAGTATATATATTGTATATTATGTATATATATTATAATGTATATGGTTATATATTTTTTGCAGTATGTACATTGTATCTCTTATGTATAATGTATATATACTCTCTTATATATATATATATATATATATTGTATCTTATGCATATATGTTATTACTTATATATTTTCTTGTAGTATATATATATATATATATATATATATATATATATATATATATATATATATATATATATATATATATATATATATATATATATATATATATATATATATATATATATATATATATATATATATACTTTAGCTTATAAATAAATCGAAGCAAAGACAAAGAAATATTGAGAAAAAAGATATTCAAGGATATGTGTTATTATTTTTATTACCCAAAATGGCATATCTTTCTTAGTCTTCCTTCCCCCAATGGAATGAGCACAACAAGGTACTAATACCACTATTAAAGGAAAAAAACTAAAAGAAGATGTGCCAATATACAAGTTACATTATAATCTACATTGTATCTCTAACAAATCTCATAAATCTGTCAAGGTTGGGAGGAGGTTGTGTTGGTGGTGGTGGAAACGAAGCTTGTTCATCACCACTTTCGGGCGAAGCCGAATCCTCCGAAAGTTCTGCTATCATTTCTTCATAAGGTTCATCTATCGCCGGTTATGATTCTACAATTCCAAGTTTCTTCTTTCGGCGCGTATCCAATCTCTAATAAGTACCGATTTTTCCACTCTATCTATCATCGCCGCTCTATGATCACTTATTTGTAGTCTTGCTTGACTGAAAGCGCTCTCTGATGCAACAGTTGAAGCTTGAATTGATAAAACATTCCGAGCCATACTTGCAAGAACCGGAAGATGTTTTTTGACTTCCACCATTCCAAAAGATCGAAAGAGCCATCTGGATTCTCTTCAAGTCCCTGTTTTTTGAAGCTCATTTAGATGTGAAGTTTCATCATAACTGTCACCTTGAGAACCCCGGAACTCCGTCCAAGGTTTAAGAGTTGTTAAGCCCGCAACTCTTTTAGACTATTGTGAGCTAGACGAAGTAGGGGTTGGAATATTTGGCCTAGCATGCTCTAAGGCAACTTGATAAGCATTATAAACAGTTTGAGCATTAATTTTAATTGATGCTTTTGCATATTCAAGTGTAGCAACTTCCTCGTTTGAAAGATCTAAGCCATATAAATATTTGAATACCAAAAATGAGGACCTCCCAATTTCATTGTAGGATTTAACATTGCAGCAACACCAAAAATAGGAGGGATAGGGAAAAACTATTTTTAAAATTTTTGTTTCATTTCATTTATAGCAAGTTCGTAAATATCCCCACCCTCGCCAAATTCAACAAACAAATCAGCTAGTGCGGCAATATAAACTAAACAGTTTGTAGGATAATATTGCCCAGAAAATGCATTTGTAGTTATTTGAAAATGTTCTAAAAAATCTAAAAGAATTTTAACATTCGTCCAATCTTGGGTAATAAGCATTCCATATTATCCTCACCACCTACCCGAGAATTAAACGTTGCATTAATTGGGTTTCTATAGTCATATGCAACTACTAAGCTTTCGTACATACAATTCCATCTAGTTGGGCAAGGTTTAGGAACCTTTCTTTCTCTAAGGCCATATTCATCACATTTTTTAAAATACTCTCTAAGTCTAGTTCTACGGTTTGAATAAAAAATCCCAATAAGATCCATTCGAACCTTTTCAATTTCTATGTTTAAAATTCGCATACCATCACCGACAATTAAATGATAAATATGACAAATATATCTAACATGGAAAATATTAGTAAATGAAGGATTTAGTATTTTTGTAAGCATGCCTATTGCACTAGTGTTACTAGAAGCATTATCCATAAAAATTGCCATTATTCTATCGTTAAAGCAAAATATCTGCAAATATCTTGAACAGTTTTAGCTATAAACTTACCTGTGTGACGTGAATTAGTTATTCTATATGCAATTATACGTTTTTGCATTGTCCGGTCCTCATCTATCCAATCACTTGTAACAGTTAGATAATCACAATCATTACCACTTCTACTAATATCAGTAGTAATAGAAATCCGATTAGGTATATGAGTAAATAAATAGCGCAAATATTTTTCATATTCGTGTTTGAATTTATAAATATCGGCCTTAACTGTTGCGCGAGGCTAACCTTTATAAGTAGGATTAAAAACTCTTCCAATATAATGAACCCAATTAGGATTAGAAGTAAAAGTTTAAGGTAAGCACATAACAGTAATCATCTTTGCTAATTCTTCACGATCTCTATTTGGATCGTAATATAAAATACCTCCTGTGACAGTGTTAATTCCTCGTTTAACTAGATTTGAACCTTTACTAGGGCTAACCGCGGAATCTACACTTGTCCCCTCTTGCTGCACTTGCATTTGAAAAAAGCTAGCCCTATCTGTAGGGTGTGTTTTTATGTGCCTAGTCAAACTACCCGTACCGCTAGGGTCTCCAGTAAGTTTATGAACTAGTAATTTTCCACAAGTTTTACACTTATCCTTATTTAGTTTTCTTACTTGAGTAAAAAAATTCCAAACTAATGATGTTTCTGGACGTTTAGTAGGTTGTCTACTAAAAGTTGGAGTTTCTACAGGTGGGTGGGCTGGTGCATTACTTGAGTTATGAACAGGACTAGTAGGTGTATCATCTAAATCTGGTGCTTGGGTTTCATCATCATCATCATCCTCATTTTCCTCTAAGATAGGTTCATTACGATAAAGAGCATTCATAATTTCATCATCTAATCTATCACCTACTGCAACATTATGTAGAAATTCACTATCGGTAAATTGAAAACAAGGGTGATCACTATCAATCATTATGGGGGACGGAGGAGGATGTCTAGGTTGGCGACTACTTTCAACTTGCTTATTTTTTGTAGGTTGGAGAGCCGGGGGAAGGGTAGTATTATGGCCACTACTTTCACCGGTTTTACCTTTTCCTTTACCGAACATTTTATTCAAAGAACATGCCATACTAATTATAATTATGCAAACTAAACCACACAAAAATATATTATTAAAACGTAAGAGATTAAATGATTTAACCGGACTGCCGAACAACTTCTTGAAAATTGAAAATCGTTGAACACTTGAAAATATCAATTCAATAACTTTACAATTTTTCACGAATTTTCAACAATAAATTAAGCAATTGTAGTAGAAAGATTGAGAGATATTGAGAGATATTGATGAATTGGTGAATAAAAATAAAAGAATGAGGGGGTATTTATAGTTGAGATATGGGAAAGAGTAATTATATAAAGTTTGGGGGCCAAATGGCTATTTTTAAAGGTCAAAACGGCTATATTTGAAATTGAGCCGTTACAGATTTTTTTAAAAAAATTTAAAAGAGCCGTTGGGCCCGTTTGGGCCCGCCAGGCCCAGCTGGCGGTCCCGGGCTCACGGTATTTCATTCTTGGACCGGTTCGTCGCATTCCTGTAGGTACCACCATGCCCAGGACCACCAAGACCGGCTCATCAGAACCGCGGGCCCGGCCTGGTCTGGTTAAGGCCCGGGTCACAGTACACCCTTAATCGGAAGTGATTTTGGGGGTCTGGTGTACAATTAGGCTTGAATTGGAGAATTTAGTATTTTGAGATTTCCGGTCGTTACGTGAGATTTTTATCTGAGGGTCGGAATGGAATTCCTAGAGTTGCAATAGTTTCGTTAGGTGATTTGGGAGTGCAAAGTTTCAGTTAATTCGGATGTGTTTTGGTCGGGTTTTTGATCAAATGCGTGTTTCGGAAGTTTTAGAAGAACTTAGGCTTGAATCAGATGTAATTTGATGGATTAAGTATTGTTTGTGGTGTTTTGACGATTGGAGCAAGTTTGAATGATGTTTTGGGATAGGCTGGAACTTTTAGTTGAGGTCCCAGAGGGCTCGGGGTGATTTCAAATGGCCAAACGGGGTGAATTTTGGACTTGTTGCATTTCAGAATTTTTTGGTATCTCATATTTCCGCATCTGCGAAAAAGGCATTGTAGATGCGGTTCCGTAGATACGGTAAGGGGAGTCGTAGGTGCGGTTTGGAGTCCTGAGATGGCTTCCGCAGAAGCGGATGGTGGCCCACATATGCAGTCACCACAGAAGCAGTAATGGACCGCAAAAGCAGTTCTAGCGTATCAGTGAAGCTACGCCGAAGTGGATGGAAACCACAGAAGTGGTAGTCGCAGATGCATAATTAAAACGCAGATGCAAAAAAGACTATTCAAAGAAAGGTTTTAATACTCGTTTTTGTTTTTTGAGCTTAAGTCTATTTCCACCATTTTTGAACAACCTTGAGAGCTTTTTGACGAGGATTAAAGAGGTATTCGACTAGGATTGATTGGAGGTGAGTCTTATGACCAAGAAACATCATTTAATTGAAGAATCAACATTTAAATTCATGGAAATTTGACTTAAAATGGAAGAATTAGAGCTTCACTTTTTGAATGGAAAATTGGGAGTTGAAGGAGCATTTGAGCTGGGATTTTGGAGTTTTTGATATGTGTAGACTCGTGCCGAGATACGGAATCCATATATATATATTTCTGAGTTTTGAGAAGTGGTCCTGAAGCTCAGGTTTTGCGAATTTCGTGAACTTTGATATTTTTGGAGTCTTTTCGATTGGGTTATGTTGCATTTGCCTATTGTAACGTATTCATTGTGATTTTTGCTAGATTCGACGCGCGAGGCGGTTGATTCCAGAGGAAGGGGCATAATGAGCTAGACTTTTGGCCGGCTAATGGTGAGTAATGATTGTAAATGATGTTTTGAGGATTTGAAACCCCGGATTTGCACAACGTAGTGCTATGTTGAGATAAGACACGCGCTCAATGATGAGCACAGGGTCATTTACAATTGGGGACTGTGACTTGGTCCATCCTGGTTGATACTTTACCGCGTATTTGACTATGAGTTGTTGTTTTCACCATACTTGGGCTTATTGCCAACTATTTGCATTCCTTTGTGAACTATCATCACTGTTTCCTCACTATTTGAAACATTACTTGAACTCAGTCCAATTAAAATACACTATTTCATGAACTCAGCCGATTTTACTCAAATTTGAGATTTAAATGGTATTTGAACTAGTGTTTAAGCTGAGTACTATTGTTTTACTGATGCTTGAGGGGATATGATTGTTTTTGGACTGACTGAGGCCAAGGGCCATATGTGAGGATATGTTGAGTGATGTGAGGAGGCTTTCAGGCCTCGAGTGTTATGTGAAGAGGCTTCCAGGCCTCGAGTGTTATGTGAGGAGGCTTTCAGGCCTCGAGTGTGATGTGAGAAGGCTTTCAGGCCTTATGTTGGTATGATAAGCCTTTCAGGCCTTATGATTATATAGCGCTTCAGCTGTAAGGGGCCCCTCTGGAGTATGCACACCCACAGTGAGCGCCGGTACCCATGTGATTTGAGTGTGAGCTCGAGGGCTGATGTTGTACTGAGTGAATGATACTAAGCCCGCGGAGCTGATACTGTACTGAGAGGTTGATATTGAGCTTGAACAGGTGGTTTCTTGTTATTTTTTACTTGTTGAAAATATTTATCTTTAACTATTTTTTTAAAAAAGAAAATTAATTGATTCTTCATTGATTTACTGCATAACTGATTTTACTGCTTGAAATAGCGTTTCTTTGTGCATTTATGAGATTTCATGCTTTCAGCAATTATTTATTCTTATTACTCATTGGGTCGGAGTAATTACATTACTCCCTGCACCATTGTTGCAGATACAGGCAGCGCTGAGTTCCCTCTTGAGCGCTGATTCTATCTAGAGTAGGCAGTGACTAGTAGTGACGAGATAGTTGTTGACGTTCGCAGCCCCATTTCTCCCTTATCTTCTGTTATTTATGATATCTTCTATCTTTATACCAGTTCCAGACTTATAGTGTTTTAGTAGAATCTGTAGTAGCTCATGACTTGTGATACACCGATTTCGGGCTGTGTTGGGAGGGTTCCCTGTGTTATCACTTTTATTCCGCACTTTTGATTATATTATCTATGCTTCAGAATTATTCATGTTAAGTAAATTGTTAAAAGAGGTGTTGTTGTTCCGTTGGCTAGCCTTGTCTTCACGAGAGGTGCCATCATGACCGGGTTTGGAATTGGGTCATGACAAGTTGGTATCAGAGCCAAGGTTACATAGGTCTTGCGAGTCATGAGCAGGTTTAGTACAGTCCCGCAGATCGGTACTCAGTAAGTGCCAAGCCTAACCTCGGTTGAGTAGTGATGAGGAAAGGTCAGGGCCCTACTAAGAGTAAACATAATAACAATAATGAACAGTGTAAGGCAGAAAATAATCATGAAAAATAGCAATAAAAATAGGATAGAGGCGGCAAATCGATGACAATTAAGCTAGAAAAAAATAACACAACAAGGTATCACTACCTGAAGGATCTCCCGGGAATCGAACATGTAGTCCATTATATCAATACTTGGAGGATCTCCTGGGAATCGAACCCGTAGTCCATCATATCAATACCTGGAGAATCTTTCGGGATTCGAACCTGTAGTCCATCATATCAAGACCTAGAGGATCTTCCGGGAATCAACCCGTTGTCCCAACTAAATTCGCAACCACAGCTAAGAATTTACACGATAAATCAAATATGGAGCAACAACAAATAGATATGACTAACCTAGCATGATTCACGTAGTAAAATTTAGGCAAATAAGTAATGTAGCAATTAATTCTATCTAATCATGCTTTCTAACTAAACAGATTACTCTTGCGTTTGAAATCAGTCAAATAAACGGAGAAACACAGTTTAAACAATTCAAGTAAAGTGGATTTTTCAACAATTAGCACAAGTACACGCTCTTCACCTCACGTACAAGGCTTTTAAATCAGCAGATAAGAATTCCTAAGGGGAGAGGTCCCACACACAAGGTTAGACAAGCCACTAACCTCGAACCGATACAAAATCGCTATGAAACGATGTCATATCCATGAGTATCCGACTCCGAGTGGACCAAATCCAATCGTTGCCTATGAAAAGCCCTCGAAAACTCTCCCAAAACCGAGCTCTCTAGCTTGAGGTTTTGTAAAAATGGAAGAAACCTCGTTTTTGAAAATACTAATATCTCCCCAGGTGATTAATGAATCGCGATCACAAGAATAGGGCCGCGATAGCGAAGAGTAAAAATAGAGGCTCCAAAAAAGGCCTACGCGACCGCGAGAAGAGGCATGCGATCGCGTACAATGAGAAGTTGGCCTTACGAGATCGCATATAAAGGCATGCGAACGTAAAAATGAATTGTTCCACTGAGTCACAGGCTCAGTTTGTACTACGCGAATGCGAGGTATAGGTTTCAAACGTGTAAGAGGGAATGGTAGAGGTATGCGATCGCCGAACGGACCCATGCGATCAATTTTCGTGGCATACGAATCGGGATATCCCGGCACAACGAAGACTGGCCCCGACTCGAAAGCAAGAAGCAAGGGCGCAGCAGCTAAGAAGCCAAGTCTCCAAGTGGGCCCTCTTGGCCACCCACGACCTTGGATTTTTAGAGAATCCCACTCCTTTGTCGTAGGACTTTCCTCTCGGCAGTCCACCGTGTGGGTTGTTTCTCCTTCTAGTTTCGTGTGATGAAAGAATTTGGGCCCCTCCAACTTTGGCCTATGCGATTGCGTGAGAGGGGGACACGATCACAAAGAAGAAAGTGACCTGCGATAGCTAAAGGAAATTCTGTAATTTTTCAAACTCCAAAAATGCTCTATTGAGCATCTGAAACATACCCGAGGCCTCCGGGACCTCAACAAAACCCACGGACATATTCCATAACACCATACAAACTTGTACCATTCATTAAACCGCCTAAAACAATGTCAGAAACTCAAATTACTCAATGATTTGAACCTAAGAACTTCAAAACTCAACCAAACTCGCTTTCGATAAGAAACCTAACCAACCCTCGTCCGATTGACCTAAAATTTGTATGCACGTCCCAAATGACATGACGATGCTACAGAAACTTTTGGAATCATGTTCCGGAAACATCAAAATTCTAACTTTCGGCATTTCTAGCCTAAATGAGCTACGGACCTCCAAAACACAATCCGGAGACGCTGTGAACCCCAAAATTACCTAACGGAGCTAACAGAATCATCAGATTTCCATTTCGAGGCCATCTTCACACTGTTCTGATTACGAACCATTTTCCAACACTTAGGCTCTCATTTAGGGACTAAGTGTCCCAAAACACTTACAATTCTAGCACCGAACATCCCGAGAAACCAAAATGGCAGAAATGAACATAGGGGAAACAGTTAATGGGGGAAGGGGGCTTAAATTCCAATGACGACCGGCCGGGTCGTCACATCCTCCTACACTTAAACATTCGTTCGTCCTCGAACGAGCATAGAGAACATACTTAAAGTAGTAAATATATGAGAGTACCGGCTGTGCATATCCCGCTAAGTCTGCCAAGTCGCCTCCTTGGCCGACTGACCCCGCCACTGAACCTTTACTGAAGCTATATCCTTTGACCTGAGCTTTTGGACCTACCTGTCTAATATTGTCACTAGCTCTTCAACATAGGACAAGTCATTTTCCATTTGGACTGAAGTGAACTCCAACACGTGAGACGGGTCACCGTGATACCTCCGAAGCATCGAGACATGAAATACCGGATGAACCCCCGCCTAATTGGGAGGTAAATCAAGCTCATAAGCAACCTCCCCAAGTTGCTTCAAAACCTCAAAAGGGCCAATGAACCTCGGACTCAACTTTCCTTTCTTCCCAAACCTCATGATTCCTTTCATAGGCGAGACACGAAGCAAAACCCACTCACCAACCATAAAGGAAACATCATGAACCTTCCGGTCCGCACAACTCTTCTATCTGGACTAGGGCGTACTGAGTCTATCCTGAATCACCTTAACCTTCTCCACCATATCCTGGACCAACTCAATGCCCAATATCCTGGCCTCACCCGGCTCAAACCAACCCATCGGGGATTTGCATCTCCTACCATATAAGGCCTCATACGGACATCTAAATGCTGGACTAATAACTGTTGTTGTACGCAAACTCAGCCAATGGCAAGAACGGATCCCAAGAACCTCTAAACTCAATCACGCACGCACGGAGCATATCCTCCAAAATCTGAATGGTGCGCTCGGACTGTCCGTCCGTCTGAGGGCAGAAAGCTATTCTCATAGTCACCTGGATACCCAACTCCTCCTGGAGGGCTCTCCAGAACCGTGATGTAAACACTGAACCCCTCTCTGAGATGATAGAAACTGGAATGCCATGCAGATGGACAATGTCACTGATATAAATCCCCGCTAACCTCTCCACTGAGTAAGAAGTACACACTGAAATGAAATGAGTGGACTTGGTCAGTCGATCCACAACAACCCAAATAGAATCAAATTTCTTCGTCGTCATAGAGGGGCCAACTACAAAATCTATAGTGATCTTCTCCAATTTCCACTCCGAAATCTCCATCTACTGGAGTAACCCTCCTGGTCTCTAGTGCTCAGCTTTTACCTGCTGACACTTGAGGCATCTAGATACAAACTCTGCTAGGTCCTTCCTCATCCGCCTCCACCAGTAAAGATGTCTCAGATCCTGATACATCTTTACGACACCCGGATGGATGGAGTACCGCGAGCTATGGGCCTCTGCCAATATCGACTCCCAAATATCATCAACATCAGGTACACAGATCCGACCCTACATCCTCAATACCCCGTCATCTCCAACAGTCACATCCCTAGCATCGCCATGCTGAACTGTGTCCTTGAGGAAACGCAAATGAGGGTCATCATATTGCCTCTCTCTGATACGATCAAACAATGAATACCGAGAAACCATACATGCTAGAACTCGACTGGGCTCCGAAAAGTCCAATCTCATGAGCTGACTGGCTAAAGCCGAAACATCCATCGCCATAGGTCTCTCTGAGGCTGGTAAATATGTCAAACTCCCCAAACTCTCTGCCCGGCGACTCAAGGCATCGGCTATAACATTGTCCTTGCTCGGGTGATAAAGAATAGTAATATCATAATCCTTCAGTAGCTCCAACCATCTCCTCTGGCGCAAGTTCATATCCTTCTGATTGAACAAGTGATGTAAACTCCGATGATCCGTGTAAATCTCACAAGGCACGCCGTACAAATAATGACGCCAGATCTTCAAGGCATGAACAATAGCATCAACTCAAGGTCATGGACAGGATAGTCCTTTTCATGTACCTTCAACTGTCAATCACCCTACCATCCTGCATCAACACCGCTCCATGTCCGACTCGTGAGGCATCACAATAAATTGTATAGTACCCCCAACCAGTAGGCAAAATCAGAATAGGGGCTGAAGTCAAAGCTGTCTTGAGATTCTAAAAGCTCGTCTCACACTCATCTGTCCACTAAAACAGAGCACCCTTTTGGGTCAATCTGGTCACAGGGGCTGCAATCGATGAGAACCCCTTCACAAAATAACGGCAATACTCCACTGGGCTAATGAAACTACGGATCTCTGTAGCTGAAAAGGACCTAGGCCAACTCGGCACGGCCTCCACCTTCTTCGAATCTACCCGAATGCCCTCACTCGATACCATGTGGCCTAGGAATGCCACAGAACTCAACCAAAACTCATAGTTTGAGAACTTCGCATATAATTTCCTTTTTCTCAGGGTCCTAAGCACTGTCCTCAGGTGCTGCTCATGATCTTCCCAACTCCAGGAGTATACAAGAATATCATCTATGAAAACAATGACAAACGAGTCGAGATAGGGCCTGAATACACTGTGCATCAAATGCATAAAAGCAGTTGGGCGTTTGTCAGCCCAAATGACATGACAAGGAACTCGTAATGACCATACCGAGTCCTGAAAGCAGTCTTTGAGATATTCGGCTCCTAAATATTTAACTGGTGATAACTTGAGCGCAAATCAATCTTAGAAAACACATGTGCGCCCTAAAGCTGGTCAAATAGATCATCGATACGAGGCAAAAGATATCGGTTCTTCATTGTAACCTTGTTCAACTGACGATAATCGATACACATGCGCATATAACCATCCTTTTTCTTTACGAACAAGACAGGAGCACCCCACGGTGAAACACTGGATCGAATAAAATCCTTATCAAGCAATTCCTGTAATTGATCATTCAACTTAGGAGGAGCCATATGGTAAGGAGGAATGGATATGGGCTGAGTACCCAGCAACAAATCAATACCAAAATCAATGTCCCGATCGGGCGGCATGCCCGGAAGATCAGCTGGAAATACATCGGGGAAATCTCGTACTACTGGGACAAAGTTAACAGAAGGGGTATCAACACTGACATCTCTCACATAAGATAAATACGCGGCGCACCCCTTCTCAACCGTACGATGAGCTTTTAAGAAAAGATATAACTTTGCTGGGAGTGTGATCAAAAGTACGACTCCACTCAATACGCGGAATACTTGACATAGCCGGCATCACGGTCTTAGCATAACAATCAAGAATATACTGGGGCGACAACCATTTCAAGCCCAAGATAATATTGATAACAACCATATCAAGTAATAAAAGATCTGCCATGGTCTCAAAACCACGAATAGTAACCAAACACGACCGATAAACGCGATCCACAACCAGCAAATCTCCCACAAGATAGAAACATAAACAAGAAAACTCAAAGAATCTCCAAATATGGAGAAAAATAAGAAGACGCATAAGAGTAAGGGAAGACTAGGTTGAATAGAATCGGCACACCTCTATAACAAACCCGGAAAATACATGTGACCACAGATCGGAGGCAACATCCTCAGTACGGATAGGCGGGGTAGCATCTGGGGTTGTACCTATGGCCTGAGAACCTTGCGAGGCACGTTGTAGCTGAGAATTCTGAGAAGGCGCACCCCTCCCAAGTCTGGGGCATTCCCTAACCATGTGGCGTGTGTCACCACACTCAAAGCAACCTTGTGACTGACGTGGCAGTGGGAACTATGCGGTACGAGTACTCCGAGACCCTTGAACACCCGAAACTCTGTGGAAATTCTAATATTGCAAAATGAACTGGCTGACCCACTAAACCTCTACCATGACGCACCCTTCCTCCAAGATAAGGACCAGTATATCTTCTCGGTCCACGAGGTCTACTTTCTCCTATATACTATCCCTCCTGACCTCGTATGTCCTCTACTCGGCGAGAGGTCCTCACTACCCGTTGCACTGGAACCAAAGGTTGTGCTGGCATGAAACTTGAAACCTGACTAATGGAAACTCGCTGCTCTTGAGTGGGGGCGGCGGGAGTCTGGGTCCCTCCCCCGATCTGTGAAGTATTCGGCACAACCTGAATCAATCCTGCCTGGATCAATGTACCAAACATGCTAAGGAACTGTTCCAATGCCTCCTAAACAGCTAGAGTAGTGGTGGTTATGGACGTGTCAAGTGCCTGAGTCCTGGCTGGATCCGCTGGTGGTACCTCGGCGGTAGCTCATGCAGGTGCCCTCGCTGCACCACGTGCGCATCCTCGACCTCTACCTCAGCCCCAGCCTCTGGCAGCTGCAGTAGGGGGCACGGGTGTCCGATCATCTCGAGTAGCACGTGTCCTCGCCATCTGTGAGAGAGTAGGAGGCAGAATTTTAGAATTATGATGTCAAAAATTCTCGCACGACAGGGAAGTCAAATGAAGTGAAGATTTTTCCTGAATAGTTACAAAGCCCATCGTAGATAAGTACAGGCATCTCCATACCGATCAGTGAGACTCTAATAAACCGGCATGTGTCCTGTGAGTCCTATGAACCTAGAGCTCTGATACCAACTTATCATGACCCTAGTTCACAAATTGTGAGCCTGTCATGATGGCACCCAGTCTTCACGACTAGGTAAGCGTAACACATTGTGGAATTTAACAATCTTTACGAAAACAATAACAAATACTGAATAACATAAGAAAATGTATTGATTTTCCGCCTAGCACATACACTTTATTCAAAATACTGAAACAACCTCCAAGACCCAGAAACCTATGGGCAACACATGCTATAGAAAAACGTAGGATGTCTAAATACCAGAATAGTTTAATACAAGAGAATGGAATAGAAACTAGCTAACAATAGGTAGAATGAGAGGTAGACTCTCCGGATCTGCAGACGGTGCAGATGCATACCTCAAGTCTCTAAGTTTAGCTCCTGGATAACTGATAGTACGCTCGACCAGAAGTACCTGGATCTGCATATGAAAAATATGGGCAGAAGAGGCATGAGTACACCACAGCGATACTCATTAAGTGCCAAATCTAACCTCGGTTGAGTAGTGACGAGGAAAGGTCAGGGCCCTACTGAGAGTAAACATAATAACAATAATGAACAGCGTAAGGTAGAGAATAATCAGGAAAAACAATGATGAAAATAGGATAGAAGCTGCAAGTCGATGACAATTAAGCTAAGTAAGGAAATAACACAACAAGGTATTACTACCTGGAGGATCTCCCGGGAATCAAAATCGTAGTATATTATATCAATACCCGGAGGATCTCCTGGGAATTGAACCGTAGTCCATCATATCAATACCTGGAGGATCTTCCGGGAATCGAACGTGTAGTCCATCATATCAAGACCTGGAAGATCTTCCGGGAATTGAACCCGTAGTCCCAATTTACATGTGCAACCACAACTAAGACTTTACAGGAAATCAAATATGGAGCAACAACAAATATGTATGACTAACCTAGCATGCTTCACGTAGTACAATTTAGGAAAATAAGCATCTTAGAAATTAATTCTATCTAATCATGCTTTTCTAACTAAACAGATTAATCTTGCATTTGAAATCAGTCAAATAAACTGAGAAACATAGTTTAAACAATTCAAGTAAAGTGGATTTTTCAAAAATTAGCAAAAGTACACGCTCGTCACCTCGCGTACAAGGCTTTTAAATAAGCAGATAAGAAGTACTAAGGGGAAAGGTCCCCCACACAAGTTAAAACAGGCCACTTACCTCGAACCTATACAAAATCACTATGAAACGGTGCCCTTGCCACAAGTATCCGACTCCGAATGGTCCAAATCCAATCGTTTCCTTTGAAAGCCCTCGAAAAATCTCCCAAAATCGAGCTCTCTATCATGAGTTGTTGTAAAAACGGAAGAAACCTCGTTTTTGAAATATTAATATAAGCCCATGTGATTAATGAATCGCGATCGCAAGGATAGGGTCGTGATCCCGAAGAGTAAAAATAGAGGCTCCAGAAAAGGCCTACGCGGCCACGAGAATAGGCATGCGATCACGTACAAGGAGAAGTTTGCCTTACGTGATCGCATATAAAGGCACGCGAACGCGAAAAGGAATTGATCCACTGAGTCATAGACTCAGTTTCTACCACGCGGACGCGTGGCATAGGATGCGAACGCGTAAGAGGGAACGCAGAGGTATGTGATCGCGAACAGACCCATGCAATCATGATGAAGGAATTTGGGTCCCTCTAACTTTGGCCTATGTGATCGCGTGAGAGGGGGACGCAATTGCGAAGAAGAAAGTGACCTGCAACAGCTGAAGGAAATTCTGCAATTTTTCAAACTCCATAAATGCTCCGTTGAGCATTCGAAACACACCTGAGGCCCCTGGAACCTCAACCAAACCCACGGACATATTCCATTACACCATACAAACTTGTACAATCATTTAACCACCAATAATTAATGTCAGAAACTCAATTTACTCAATGATTTGAACCAATGAACTTCAAAACTCAACCAAACTCGCTTTCGATCAGAAACCTAACCAACCTTCGTCCGATTGACCTGAAATTTTGCACGCACGTCCCAAATGACATGAAGGTGCTATAGCAACTTTTGGAATCCCGTTCTGAATCTCGGATCAAAAATTCACTATGGGTCGGAAACTTCAAAATTCTAACTTTCATCATTTCTAGCCTAAATGAGCTACGGACCTCCAAAACACAATCGGACACGCTCCCAACCCCGAAATCGCCTAACTGAGCTAATGGAACCATCAGATTTCCATTCCGAGGTTGTCTTTACATTGTTCCAATTATGAACCACTTTTCAACACTTAAGCTCTTATTTATGGACTAAGTATCCCAAAACACTTTGAATTCTAACACCGAATGTCCCGGAAAACCAAAATAGCATAAATGAACTTAGCGAAAATAGTTAATGGGGGAACGGGACTTAAATTCCAAAGACGACTGACAGGGTCTTCACAAAAATATTAGAAATATATAAAAACAAGAAATAAAAGATGACAATAAATTTTTTTTTATGTTTCATCTTTGGTGAGTACAAAAAATTTGAAAGTTAATCTCATCGATTTCAAATTCTTTTTTTAACTCAAATACATAGATTATAAGATAAGGATATCTTAGATTATTTTTTTGAAAAATTCTTCTGTTTCTTTCCAGCCAGAAGTGGTACACTGCTCCAGTCATGCCTCGTCTATACAATATAGCTCTAGTACCATTGCCTTTCATCTGTTTCGTTGCCCATTTGATCTCCTCACCTTAACTTTTTGGTCCCCTGTTGATGTTCATCCATTTAAGAATTATACTCCATACACCTTCAGAGAGGGAACAAGAAAAGAAAATATGGTCGTGACACTCCTCCTCCTACTCGCATAAAGCACGTTCTGCACTGACAACAAACTGCGAAACAAAAATGAAGAGCTGAGTTCAAAAGCAATGAGAAAATTCTTGCAGATTTTTAGGATGGACATATCATAAAAAGGTATGGCTGATGCTAAACATAAAAAAGATAGTAGTAGCTTCATTCCCACACGTCTGTTAGGGTAGCCTAAGAACTGTCCAAAGCATTCCCCATTTCCTCAACCTATCCTTTGTATATAGACTCTCCTGTAATGCCAAGTATATTATAAATTTCCACTTTGGACATCTCTTGTTATTGCACATCAGTCGACTCCAACTTACCTTCTGGAAGTGTCCTCTTAGCTGTATATACATATCTCCAATAGAGAATGCATTACTTTGCATTACCCTTCCTGTGTCCATTCCTGCTTCATTCAAGTATTTCTCAGCTTGTAATATCTTCCTCATGATCCAAGATGCTTGTTTTACTTCAACTTCTATTGGCTCCTTTCCTTTTAAGTAATATGCATGTACCCATTTGATCCACAGTTTATTCTTCTTCTTTCCCAAGTTCCACAAGTGTTTTGGTATAGCTGCCATGTTCCACGTATTAAGGTATGTGATATTCATTCCTCCTTTGGTTTTAGGCCTGCACAATTTGTTCCATGCTACTAAAGCCTTCCTTCTTGAGCTAGTATCACCAGTCCACAAGAATTTCCTACATATGGCTTCCACCTGTTGTATGATTTTCTTTGGCAATGGGAAAATCTAGGATCAAAAAGATTGTATGGCAATTAAGACACTTTTGATCAGTTGTAACCTTCCTGC
Source organism: Nicotiana benthamiana (assembly GCA_034376525.1). Lineage (NCBI taxonomy): Eukaryota > Viridiplantae > Streptophyta > Magnoliopsida > Solanales > Solanaceae > Nicotiana > Nicotiana benthamiana. Next base: position 117,657,698 of record CM067340.1, read on the forward strand.
ATAGCTCAGAAACTTCACTGCCCACTGTCTTATTCTTCCTAGCATTTTATCTAAAAGTAGTTGGCATTGGCTCATTGATAGCCTTTTTAGTACTTAGTGGAACACTGAAGTACCAAAAAGGCAATTCTCCAGTGCTAAAACCTGTAACTTGAGTGATTTCCTGTTGTACTGTTCTTGAGACTCCAACAAAATAGATGTTTCTATTATTCTAGTTTTCCACTTGTCCAGATGCTTTTGAAAAGCTGGTAAAACACTCATATAGTAACTGCACAGACATCTTATCTCCTCTGCAAAAAAGTAGCTAATCATCAGCAAAACTGAGCTGGATAAGCCCCAGTTTTTCACATCTTGGATGGTAGTTATAATTAGGTTGCTCCTTTAAACTCTTCAAACTTCTTGTTAGATAGTCCGTTGCCAAGACAAACAGCAGTGGAGACATAGGATCTCCCTGTCTCGCTTATTGCATCAAATGGAAGAGTAGGAATGCCATTAATGTTGATAGAATAGGATATCATTTTGATGCATTCCATAATCCATCTAACAAACTTTGCATGAAAGCATAATCCTTCCAGGACCTTCTCCAAAGAAAACCATTCAATTGAATCATATGCTTTTTGCATGTCTACCTTGATCATGCATCTAGGTAAGATCACTTTCCTTCTATATCCTTTTATCAGCTCATGACTTAGTAGAACATCATCCATCAGTCCTCTACCATGTACAAATGTTGTCTGAATCTCATCCACCAGTGTGTTCATGACCATCCTTAGTCTCTTTGTCAACATTTTGGATATTATCTTGTACAGGGTAGTGCAACAGGAAATTGGCCTATATTCTTTTATGGAAATTGGGTTCTTCACTTTCGGAATAAGTGTAACAGATGTGAAATTTATTGGATTGAACATTTTCCTAGAACTAAAGAATTGTATGATAGCCTTTGTTATCACCTCTCCACATGTCTTCCATGTTCTCTTGAAGAAATAAGCATTAAAACCATCTCCCTCAGGTGTCTTCATATCATAAAATACTCTTTAGTGCTTCATATAGATCTTCCTTTGTAAAAAGGATCTATCAGTTCCATCTGTTGCTGCCTCCTTAGCATTGGACCATTCTTTATCCTCCCTGGATGTATGGCAGGCATATGTCCACATGTACTACCCAACAGATTCTTATAAAATTCAACCACTTCAGTTTCAATCTCCTGATAGTCTGTTAAGGTGTTACCCTTACTATCAATGAGCTTTTTGATTATGGGCTTTCCTCCCTTTCATACTTGCAAAAAAATAGGCATTGTTGTTATCTCCCAACTGAAGCCATTGAACTCTTGACTTCTGCTTGTAAATTGATTCCTCTATCTTGTCCCACTTCTCTAGCTGTTGTATCATCTCTTTCTCCTCTTCAAATAGACTTGAAAGTGTATTATGATCATTCATTCGTCCTTGTACATCTTGCAATCCTTCTCTAATATTGTTTATTTTCTGCTTCAAATTAATGAAACTCATTACTATTTAGTTGTTTCAGGGCTGTCTTGATACTCTTCAAATTCTGCTATATATCTTCCGTTGTCCCTTCTTTACACTTCCAGTTATTCTCCATCAACTACTCAAAATCTGGATGATCAGCCATACAATTATAGAACTTTAAATGTCTTCTCTTATTATCACTCTTCATAGCTATCTGAATGCCCAAGGGGGAATGGTATGAAAAGAGAGAGTTCATGATATATACTTGCCCAGGTGGCATGTTGAGCATCCATTTATCATTTACTAGTTCTTTATCTATTCTGCTGAAAACATGGCTATTAGTCCATGTGTATGATCTGTCTATTGTAGGTAGTTCATTCAAGAAACAATCTTCAACTACTTCTCTGAAATCCTTTATTTCATTATCATGCACATCCCTACCTTGTATTCTATTCTCAGCTCCTAAGATTGAGTTAAAGTCTCCCATAATGCTTTTCTGTCATTAATACTATGCAATCCATATAATGCAGAAAATTGAAAGTCAATTTTACTATTACAGCCCTTAACAACCCCATGAATCATTTGTGTATGACTAATAGTCATTGTGAATTGTAGTCTATTTGAATTCCAAATCACCCATATTCTCCCTTTACATGTGCCTGATACATTATGGAACCATTTTGATCCAGGTAATATTTTTGTAATTATCTTTTTTACTTTTGATTCATTAACTATATGTTCATAAATTGATATAATCTCTACTTTGTTTATCTTCACAAACTCCTTTAACTCCTTGTGTTTGAACACTTTATTAAATCCTCTCACATTAAGTTACTAACATTGAGCAACTAAATTATTTTTTTGCACCATCACTGCCTCTCCTTCTTTACTTGTGATGCATACTTTATTTCTTCTCCTTGCAAGATCCTCACTTGTTTCACTTAAACTATTATACTCATTCACTACCTGTATTTGTTGTTCAGGTACCACTGCTTTTTGCCCTTTTGCTGTTGATTTACTTTTCACTTGTTGCCATTGTTCTTCAATTGCTTCCCTTTTATCATTTCCTACTTCCTGCTTATCACTTATTGATTTCCCTTCTTGTTGCTTTATGTTCTGGCCTCCTGCTCCAGTATTAACTGGTTTTCATTCTGTCTTTTATTTTACTGGTGCCTTTTGCTGTTGTTGCCCATTCCTCTTGTCTGGTATTCCTTTGTTCTGTTGTTGCTGCTGACAATTATGGCCAATTCTCATACATTTTGCATAGTAGCTAGGCTTCCAGTCATACCACAACTCTTGTTTCATAACTCTCCTTTAGGATCTTTCACTTTCACACTTTTTGGCAGTTCCTTAGTGTCATCTATCTCCACTAGGATTCTTGCATATGATATCCTGTCAATGTTGGACGTACAAACATCATCATATATTGGCTGGCCTAGCCCACTCCCAATTTTACTCAATGCCTTTGCACTCCAACAGCTCAATGGCAGATTTGGTAACTTTACCCATATTGGTATAATTTTTAGATCTTCCTCACCAAAATCAAAGTTAGCAGCCCATTGTTTAACTACTATAGGCATATTGTTCATCATGTGAGGTCCCGAGTGCATCACCAAATTTCTTTCCTCTATACTTGTAAAGTTTACCACAAAATAACCCTCATTATGATAATAGAACTTAGGTTTAATAGAGAAGCTCCCCTGTCCAGCAATGAATCTTTCCATAGCCCAAATTGTGGGTGCACCCCCAATAACATACAATATAACAGAATTCTTCCATTTCTCTACTTCACTTTCAATGTACTCCTGGCTCAATTCAACAATTACTCCCTCCTCAGATATTGTAGGAGGTATATAGCACAGATCAATATCTTTTTTTGTGAATTTGTTCTCCTCAAAAAGCATCGACCATCTCCTTCCCATTTTGATATGTTCCTAATTGTAGCTTCCTTTGAGCTCCACCGTTCTGGATTTCACCTGGTTTAGTGCCGTCTGCTTGTATCTGAACTCCTTTCTGAGGTTTGACTTGAACTTTCTCTTGGTTCCTTCCTTTTGAGCTTGGGTCCTGTTGAGAGTTCACCGGTGTTGTCCATTTCACCTCCTGACCTCTGCTCCCTCTACTTTGACTTGATAGCGCTGGCCAGTTAGTTAGATCTGGTGATGCATGCGCTTTCCCTTTGTTGATAGTTGTTTCTTCCACCGCTTTCCCTCCTTCAGAAGTGTTGTTAGCCTGTGTTCCATCTTTGAGCAATGGAACAGTAACCTTTCCCCCATTTCCTGTAGCTTGCGGTGTAACAGTTTTCACAGCTCCTGAGTTTCTTACTTCCATAGATCCACTTTCGTCATCATCTGCAATTTTCATAGCTTTTGATGGTCGTCCTCTTGCTCTCCCCATGCCGGTGGGTGCACTTTAGCAATTCACGCTAAAATGCGAGAGAGAGAATGGAAGAGAGAACTAAACCATCTTCAGACAAATGAGTTATTATTTTGGTTCATGACTATTTTTAGATCCAATAAAACCGGCAAGAACAATATCAAAAACTAAAAATAGAAGAAATTGTTAATTTTTTTCATGTAGTTAATATCCAATGATTATCTACATTTATTAAAATAGTATAAATATTAATATTATGTACATACAATCCAAATAACTTAAATATTTGATATGATTAGTGTCCATGCATCCGCGCGGATGGTACCAATACTAGTTCAAGAGATCAAGACAAGAGGAAGAGCTAATTGAAGTACAAATATCTGAGATCGTAGGAAAATCAAAGAAGCATCAATCAGATAACTCAGCAAACTGGACGATTTGTTGCTTTAAAGGAAAGAAAAAGATATCAACTCTCAATCAACATAATTGTCTGAGAATCACTTAGAAGGATATGACAAACACAAGGAAAACGCAATTTATTACTCCGTCCGTTTCATATTGTTTGCGGTACTTTCCTTTTTAGCATGTTCCAAAATAAATGACACATTTCTAGATTTAAAAATAATTCAACTTTAAACACTTCATTTTACCATTTTTAACCTTAGTGAAAAGCTTTTATAGTCACACAAAGGGTATTGCCTCACAAACCTTTTACCTCTTAATCTTTTAAGACCAAGTTTTATAAGTCTTCTTCTTTTTACTTAAACTTCGTGCCGAGTCAAACTACCTCAAACAATATGAAATGGAGGGAATATATGAATCCAATCCACATCTATTGACCGGATTCAAAGGCATCCCTTGAGTAAATCTCTTAGCAAATTACTTGTGTCAATCAAAGAATATCTCAATTTCGCACACAATCAATAAAGATCTTGGTGACTCAAGACATCAATCACCGCATATATGAAGAACTCGAAGAAGAAGAGAGCGGTATGCAACTTCACATACAAACTTTCTACATCTTTCTAGTTCTTAGTTAAAATATTGTATTCTTGAGTTTACTAGTGTCATAAAAGATATAAAGAAAAAATAAAAAACAACCCAAGAGATTGTGTCAAAAGCTTGAAAAACATTCAAACGTACACCGTTGGTGGTAAATGATGGAAAACCACGACCATTTTTGTAACAAATCATCTTTGAAAATCTAAGAGAACTCTTGTGGCTCAAGAAAGCTTGATGTAGGTACCATACTAGTACACAAACCAGTATAAAACTCCGTTTCTCATTTATTTTGTCTTCGTTATTCTGCTCTAACCCAGTGTCCGAGGGAAAAAGAGTCAACAAATATCATAGTTGGTCAACTAATTTTTTAAGTTAGCACAATTCAATTCCAAAGCATTCCCAAGTATGGCCTACAAATGAACAAAGGTTATATGGTAATCGATACTTGGACTGCCACAAAATCATTAGTATAGTGCATTTGAAAATTCAAATGTTACTTTAACAAGCCTTATAGCCCGTGTCGAATGGCTTATTTTAAGTGACTTTTTAAGAAATTCTAAAAGAACTTTTAGATTTTGACTTTTTCTTAAATACAAGTGCTTAAAAGTTCTTTTTACTTTATCCAAATACTACAAATGGCTTAAAAGAACTTAAAATAAGTCAATACAAAACATGCTCTTAATCATATCCACCTAAAGAGTCAAGAAGGACATATCGAAAACATCTCTACCTATGCAAAATAGGGGTGAGAACTGCATTACATATTACTCTCCACAGTCCACAAGTGGGGATTACACTGGGTTTGTTGTTGTTATCCACCTAAACAAGAACAAAAATGCTTCAGCAAAACTTCTGTAAAAAGAAAATTCCATTGTTTGTAAAATTAACCAAACATAATCCTTAGAAGCTTGTCTTGAATTAGAGCAAGAGTCACTTGGATTTCCAGAATAACCAGTCCATTCAAGGCACCATACTGTACTGACATACAACAACAACAACCCAGTATAATCCCACTTAGTGGGGTCTGGGGAGGGTAGTGTGTACGCAGACCTTACCCCTACCCTTGGGTAGAGAGGTTGTTTCCAAAAAGACCCCGGGCATCCTTCCCTCCAAGAACTTACCACCTTGCTCTTGGGGAGACTCGAACTCACAACCTCTTGGTTGGAAGTGGGGGTTGCTTACCATCAGAGCAACTCCTCTTGTCCCATACTGTACTGACATGTCATACTTTAAACCTAGTGAGTATAGTATAAAGCATTTCCTCCCAATTTACATCCAAACTTCTGAAGAACTTGGTCAAGTCGAGGATTCCACAAAGGCAAAAGGGCAGATAGTATTACGAACCATCCATAGCAATGTCGCCACTATTTGAATTTTGGTTTGAATTCAAATGGCTCCCTGAGGCAGTCGGCCGATTATGAGCAGCTCCAAAGGTGAATTCCTGTGGAGGAATGTTAAAAACAGGACGAGCAAAAATTGATGTAGCGCCAAAATTGTTGAAGGCTGGAACTTGAACTGAATCAGTAAGCTTTGGGTAGTTAAAGCTGAAGGTTGGCACAGGAGAAGAAAAGACTGGCACGGCAGAGGCAAGCGGGTTCTCCAGTGAACCGAAGATCTTCTGCTCATACTCCTGTAGTTGTTGGTGAACCCCTGTATTACAAAAGGAAGAAAAATGTTTACACTGACATTTAGAGCTCTAGCAAAATCTTTTTAATCTTAAATCAATTTAAAATAGCAGACGACCAAGTAATCTAATTGGATATGGGCGATCAGCAGTCCCAGAAACAAAATTTAACAGAAATTTCAATGACAAAGAAAGGAAGAACGGGTACTCACAGAGCTTGCAGTTCATGCACACTAAGTGTATTTGCCCTAGGCTTCTTCAAAAGCTACTGTATAACTCAGCTTGCACTTGGAATGACCAGGCTTTATTTGGTCATAGTTAATAAATCCAGTGGGGAGCACTTTCACAGGCAGAATCTTTTCATTTCCAATTCAATTTAAAAGTAGCATTATCTCGCCCACCCCAACTCCCCCCTCCCCCACAAAAGAGGGAAAAAACGTACAAGTGGCATATGAAAACCTAGGACATTACCTTTAAACTAGATATATGCGAGCATTTCTAAGTAGAATAACTAGCTGGGTATCATAGCTTTTCATATTAATAAAGGTAGAACAGAAAAATGCTTATAAGGGTATATTTAGACCTTGATTAAGTTCGACAGAAGGTCTCCGCTCTTTAACCCACTGATAGCTCTGCGCAAGTTTCCATCCTCGACTTTTCATCAGGTAAGCAATTACAATGGCAGGTGACCTGTCAAAAAAGCTTAACCTTAAGTTCTAATAATAACTACTTTTGTAAATCAAAATGGGGTCTACAAGCACAACAAAATACTTTTGGAATAGTTTACTACATTTCTCATTCTCAATCAAGATATCCACGTTACAGCATCAGAATAGTAAGACTACTAAGTAGAACCTGAAACAAATAATACAAGCTTTGACCTATACACCTTTATTTCGCGGAAACTCGAGGGGATAACAAATAGAAAAGAGGAAAGGATGCAGCAGAAAACCAAAATTGAAAAAAACAGTAAACCACAAAAAATTTATGCATGCAATATTAGACAAATCAACTCCTTACTTGCTTTTCCCCGACATACAATGTACAAGAACACGAGCCCTATCCTTTTCACATTGTTCTGCAGAAGAAAAATACCATCAGCATCAGTTTAGCCAGCAGAATGTATCCCATAAAGCATACAAAGATTGCTCTAAAACAAAGTTGAAACTATAGCAGTCGAATTGCATGATATCTTATTTAATACTAATATTTTCTACTCAACAGTTGTAGATTGTAGAGAAAGTTCAAGTTAATATCTTCAAGTTATGCATATCCAACATATAACCAAAACATTTGAAAAAGGAAAGGCAGAGTGCAAACTTCTCTTGCAACTTTATTCGAGAAGTACAAAACAAGGACCTGTTGGAGACAAATCTATACACAAAAGGCAGTAGACCCGTCGTCAACATTCAACTGGAAAAAACTACCACCTTAGATGCGTGAAAGAATGAAGTATTGGATTCTGTGAAGAGCTTGCAGCTGAAGTCGCGGTAGTTAAATCCACAAGAGAAGTTTAACAGATTAGATGTGTCCTTCGCAGAGAGGAATCAAGGACAAACAGATAGAGGGTAGAAGTAAAGTACATAAAATAAAGCTCTATAAGCATGTCAACTAGGAGGAAAGATGCCTAGTCACATTGAAAGCAAGAGGCTAAAGCTTCAACATGCGAAACTAGGTGATTATTAGGAAAAGGAACAAGGGAAATAATGGAGCATATCATAACTGAATAGGTTGATAAGTAATTAACTTACAGGAGAGCAACTCCAATCAAAGAGTTATTTAAACTCATCTACAGACAAAAAAGCTGAAACATCATGGTTGAAGAGTTGTCTCAGTTAAAAAATCATAATGTGATCCTATGGTGAAAAATAGCTTATTCTTTTATGAAGTAACAGTTTATTGGTGAAATGGGGAAAATCCCCCATACAAGTTGTATACAACAAAACAGAAATCTTAGAAAAAAAATATTATTGTGCAAGTATCAATTAAACTGGATATTTTTTTTCCTCCGTCACGTTTGGCCAATATAAGTTTTCCAAAAAGAATATCTTCTTTCTTATGGATAAAACTAAGATTAAACCAAGTTTACTTTCACAATAGCCACATACTTCTAATTATTATCAATTTTATCTTCTTTTTAAATAAGTTCTTTTTTATCCCATGTTATTTTCAAACATCAATTAATTTTATATTTTTCAAATTTTTGGTTTGAATAAGATTAGTCTCTTTTTATATTACATTTAGTATATAACACCTGTTATATTAGGAATATAGCTATGAGATAATATAGAGGTTTCATTGATTGGTATTAAAGAGTTCTTATTTATGGTTTTTGGGTTTTGAATTCTACAGAGCTCTTTTGATAAGCAACATTTGTACATTTAACGAAAATAGCCAGCATTAATTATGTGCTAGGTAAGAACTTTCCTTCAGGAGAAAAATCCATTCAACCACAAAATACTTGTCAGGAAACTTAAAAAGAGAATCTCAAAACGATACTTCCAGGACTCTTTGAAAAGATGTTCAAAAGCCATTGTATAGGATGGTAGTAACTTTACATCTTTTCTATTGTTCCAAATTCTATAGTTTCTTGATATCCAACAAAACTAGTATTTAAAAAAGAAACAATCTGCAATCCTATGTCAAACTAAAAAACTCTCAAACCTGAAACGTCAAAAAACTGTCAAAAGAACCTTAGATGTATTTATATTACCATTTCTCAAAAAGTAAGCATACATGTGTTAAGTTCACAAGTGATGACAGTCACCTAAGAATTGGATGGCATTGTCAAACTGCAAACGTTCGTCATCTTGAAGGCAGTGATAAGTAAAGGAATTTTTAAATAGATTTTGACAAGCAGGTACAGTCTGCACAAGGAAAAAGTAAATGTGAATGAGAACTTGGTTCCATAGTATTAACAATAGAGGATCTATAGCGCATGCAAAGTTGTCTCATGCATAACTTCTAAAGCACTAGAAAGAAAAAGGATCAATTACTAGACACCATGCAAAGAAAAATGATATAGAAAAGTAGATATTGAAAGAAAGCATACGTTCTAGATTTGAAGAAGTGATCAGTACCAGTAACCTTTTCCAAAATCAAATGTGTTGTACTCGTAAAATCTAATCAATGGTTAAGAAGAAAATGAAACTTTGTCAAAGAGCAACTTAGACATGCATCCCTCCCTCCCCCCACCCACCCAACAGAGTGTAATGATCTCTTACAAATTGCGAGAAGATACAGAAAAGTTATTTCCTTTATTATCTTTTCTGAAATCAAGCACAAAAGATTATAAGAGTTACCGATTTGATAAACAGATAGGCCATAAGAAAGGGCTTTGATCCATTGAGCAAATCCAAATTGGTTTACCCGAAGTTGTATTTTGGACTGCTTCTACCTCCCAGGCTCCCAGTTTTTCACAAGTACAACCTCATATTGTCTTATTATTCTGCTTTATTCATCTTATAGAGTGTCATTTATGCATCTAGATATTTAGATCCCTCGCCCTTCCCTCAGGGGCTAGTTCGAAAGCATGACTTGGACTTGGAACCAGAAAATTTCTCATTAGGTGTTATTAACATAAATGTATCTTCTACTTCTGTCCATAATGTTGCACTATCAAATATGACCTCCCACTTCATAAACTTGAAGACCAACTGCAAATGAAAATTGAAATGGTAAAGAGAAATATCAGCATGTTTTAGCAAACTGCCTGAGTGCCTGATATAGTTCAGTTCGCTTCAGATGGTAAAATCTTCTCAAGATTAAACTGCATCACTAAACCAATTGCAGAGAAACAGTCCCATGTACTTGAAAAGAGCAGGAAAGTGAACAAGCTACGTAGAACTGTTTGCCACTGTCTTACCCTCTAAATCGAGCTATTCTCCAGTAAAAGTTTAAAAGACCTAAAGTCCAGCTTAATTGTAAAGATGACAAATAAACCTCATTAGGTTCTTTCCATTATTGTGTGTAATTATTCCACAGCTCATATTTAAAGGATCCAAGAATGTTTCTTTAAATAACTACAAACTTAATGAACCCCTGGTGTTATTTCATGATAATCTATCAAGATCCTGATCAATAATGGAAAGACATAAATAAAAACAAACAGACATGAGACAACAGTCGGCGAGCACTCAAGCTACATATGAATAAGGTTCTCTTCTTTTCTCTTTCCTTCGTCGTAACTAACATCTTATTCAGGATCTCCTGCATAACCTAATGGCAGATATACAATTAAAGGTGCTATGAAAGAAGGCAAGCTAACATTTCTATTCTTCTGGACAACAGACTAATTTATTAGACAATGAAAAAGTGTCCAAGAGAGAAATCAGCCCATATAAAAATCAAGTATAGTTGGGGATCTATAATTATGTCCACAAAACCTCAAGAAGGACCCCAAATCAAATTGACATTCAGCCTAATCCAGCCCCACCCCGTGGTTTGTACTACACTTGCTGCAACTCTTCCCCTCCCTCTAACTACCATAAATTACATTAATTCCATTCTCTTTAGCTCTCTTGTTAGTCCCACTTCTTTCTTCATATGCACGAACTTTCCTGCTCACGCCAAAAATTACTCAAGGCTTCAGATTATGGAAATAACTTCTACTGTCGTAGGTATGTAATCCATTGAGCTATAATCTTTTGACCTCCTACAAAAAATACATCTCGAAATGATAGCAGCACAGCATGCTTTTTCACCAGTATGGCACAAATCACTATTAAAGTCTCACCTACATCATCATACATGAACCAGAAAATATCATATCCAAAGTGCAGCATTTGTTTCCACATCTAATACGGACTCCCACCAAAGTTGGTTTAGTACTTAAAATTGTAGATTTAGAAAGATATTAACTACAAGAGAATGTACTACAGAACTTCACCAGAAAAGAAAATGTATTACAATTACAATTGACCAAAACGGCAATTACAGAGCCCAAAAGGAAACCCATGGAGTTCAAAACTAAATACAACTATGTCAACAAACCCTCACTAGGCTTATTAAATAAAAGAGATAATGTCCATGTTTCTTCTGTCTCAAAAGGGAAAGTCGAATTCCAAATCTTCCGAGATCCAAGCATATGAATTTGACACGTCATTAGCTGTTTCAGAGTCATAGTCTCACATTTGCTTCATTCTCTTACTATACTAGTGGCAAACGCGGATGCAAACATTCTAAGATGACAACAGAGACATACTGTATAGCTTCTTTTCCCGAGTCAAGCTTACTTATAAATTGTAATATTTGCTCTACCAACTACATAAGTTTGTGGTGAACTTGCACAATTTCAGTATTCTTTTCAATGGGTTGTGTTAACCTCAATCTCAATCATTGAAGAGTTATGACATAGGTTAGGAACAAATGAATTTTTCTCCAACTAAGTACCATTAAATACTTTTGATGTACCGGCCCACTTTGTATGTCATGAAAAAATACCAAGAGAAAAACATGCTCTGAGTAAGAAACCATTACTTACAGATAAGTCACTCAAACTATACTAGAAATCTCATATCAACAAGATATTTTCTTTCCCGTGAAGTGATTGACCTTGACTAATCAAAATATTGGTGATTGCAATATCAAAAAGAGGTATCATATGTATTCAGTGTCCAAGAAATTTGGGTACACTGTCAACCTACCCTCCGTCCACACAGAGTAAGTCCCTTCCAAGTTGCATAGCCAGGAGTACAAGAAGATTTTAAAAAATATCACACCTGGGATTTGAACCTATGATCTCTAACGCTATTTTTGAACCCAATTTGTCTAAAAGGGCAGCCCGGTGCACTAAGCTCCCGCTATGCGCGAGATCCGGGGTATAGCCGGACCACAATGGTCTATTGTACTCGAACTTACCCTACATTTTTGCAAGAGACTCTTTCCACTGCTTGAACCCGTGACCTCTTGGTCACGTGGCAACAACTTTATCAATTATGCCAAGACTCCCCTTCAGAACCTTGTTTATTTACTAAAATTTTCTCTCATGTCAAGGGATTCAACAACCTATATATAACCAAAAAAAAATAGTTCTGACTCTAGTTACACAACATAATTTTTCAGTGAAGGGGATTCAAAGAAATCCTTTCTCCAAACTAGCTACTCCCTTGCATAGGTTTTAGTTCTTCAAAGAGACAATGCAATAGATAACAAGTATATCTCCAAACACGAGAACAGAACAAGGTCAAAATCATAAGTTGCAACTTTAGCTTCAAAGAATGCAATTTTTCAGCTCTACTTAAAACAATTCAATAAACACACCAATAAAAAATAAAATAAGGCAGACTAGTACAAATACTAACATTGAGAATACGAGAAATCCCTTGAGTCTTAAGAAGCTCGGCTCTAGAAGCATTGACATAGCTGCCCAAGTAAAGAAACTCCGGCAAGATCTCTGAAGGGAAAGCACTCACTTGAATTGAAGAAACCTTATCAGTTACAACTGCCATTCTATGACCACAGATCCCACAAGGCTCGCCTTCCTCGTATTTGTGATAATGCCCACAAACACCACATGGGTTTTCCCTCTCCCTTTTCCTCATCATGAAATTGGCTTTTGTTAATTAACTATTTCGAGCTATTAAGAAAACGAGAACGATACCAGAAGAGGAAAACCCCGAGAAACTTTGACTAGATTTGATTCCGATTTGTTGTTAGTATAAATAAAGTGTAGAAAGAAGATCTCCAAATCCAGGTGGTATAAGTAAAGTTTATCAAAGGAATTTAGGCTAAATTTACCTGTGCTAACAATTTTGGTCCGATTCTTGAGATTTTTTATGGAGTACAAGGTTGTATAACAGTTAGCCTAAGGCAATGGGATAAAATCAGTAATACACATTATTTTTTGGTTATTAGTCAAATTAGAGTTGTTCCCTTTTTCTGTATTTTTCGGTTCCTTATGGAAATTAATTAAGATAACGACAAAAAATTAGTACTACTGTTATGAAATAATATAAAGACAAGAACAATAATGCAAGAACAAGAGCAATAGAGAGAGAAGTATTCTTATTGATACTTAGAGATTGTTATGGATGATTTACAATGGTAGAAGACCCCTTTATTTATAGGGAGGTAGTGACTTAGCTACCAAGAATAAAACTCTAGAATCTCTCTAATTATAGACATTCACCCTAAATAGAAGTCTATTTATAACACTCCCCCTTGAATGTCTATCCAACAATGTGCCTCGTTAAAACCTTAAAACCAAAACCCAATGGAAAAAATTAAAGAGAAGGAAAAAGAGTACACATGTTTGAATATGCGCCTATTGGTTGCCTCGTTAAAAACCTCGCAAGGAAAACCCAGTTGGGACAAAACCTTGTAAGGGAAAAAGAGTGCAACACGCATTAACTCCCCCTGATAAGAACATCAATTTATATCCTTGAGCATTTGCATTCCAATCTTGTGCATCATCTTCAAAACGATCTTTGATAGAGATTTGATAAATCAACCATATTGACTTGAATAAATATTCCGCACCTTGAAATCATCATTCTTGATAGATATGAACATCTTCATATAATGTCGTGGAATGACTCTTCAATATCTTCATAGATGTATTCTCAATGCCATCATGCTTATAGTTATAGCAAGATACATATGTGCACAAATTGTACTTAGGATGTGGTACTTCAGGACCACGAATTGCATATGCTTCAAGCAACTTAAATCTTTCAAGTTAAGTCATGTAAGTCACATAATAGGCTTTAGATGCATATTAAATTTTCACGTCATGCTAAACAAATAAGATATCGAAAACTGATTATACATACCTTTGACTTTTATACTCTCAAGTATTTGAACTACATGTCCAAATCTACATGTCTTTCACATGGAATCAAGTATTTGTCTATACGCTTTAAGCGTATCAAAGACTTTGTCCTTCTGGGACATAATATGAGCATTTGTAGTGAGAATATAGTTACTTTCTTTGGGTCAGCAAATGCGTATAGCATGCTTTGCAATATGTTGCAATTGAATTATCCATTTTATGAACTTCAGGTTCATATCATGATATTCGGGGATCTACATATACAAATGATAATTCTTCCCATGTAACCTTTTCTCAATTGTTTATCAAGTCTCCCCCTCATGTTAGAAAAGCTAACTTGTTTCCTCAACTTTGGGAAATCATCTTTGTGCATTATCATGTCAATATACACAGCACATTAATAATAAGATGAAATTATTTGGTTCCTGACCCTGAACCACTTGTGAGGGGAGAATATAATATACTCTCGTATACAACGTATATCAAACTGATATATATAACTTTGTTCTCATAAGAAACAGCTTAGCTATTAAGTGGAAGCACTCAATAATTATCTTGCTAAACCAACTTTGATATAAATCAACTTATCAAGATGAACTATCTTGAGTAGAGAATCTGGAAATTATGCTCGAAGTTAGATTGCTGAGCAATTTACCTCGCAAGCACCGGCCAGGCTGCGGGTTAATAACAATTGCGCATGTAACCATTTCATAGATGCATCATATGTGGTATACATGGCAGGTGAATGGGCCCATATTCACCTTTGATATTTCCAGAATTTATGGGCTTCAACCCGAACTCTTTAGTTGGTCAGTTCATTAATGAGAACAAGTGATACAAGAGAATTCGTAAAGAACTTTCTAGTTCTTTGATATTCACCTGTGTGAATTTGCACATCATACTTTAAATGAGATGGCTAATACGAATGCTAACTGAACAAATTATCAATATTGGTAAACTTTAAATTTACACCATGACATGTGCACTTATCAATAAACTTCAGGTTTATTATGACATGGGTTTTTATACCAATAGATATCCACTTTATTGTGGCATTCTTTCGTTTGTGTAGTACAAACTGGAGAACAAAGCGGGTAGCTTTCCATGTACAAATTACCCCTCTACAAGTTGTAGTAATAGGAGATATCAAATCCTTCCTTTATTTATGGTCTCAATATAATCAATCGCTTTCGCGTGTACTTTGGAAACTGAATAAGTTTCTTTGAGACGTACTACAGCACAATACTCAATTGTGTTTCTCCAACATAGTAATAATTGGCTCTTCTAGAGCTCTCAATTAATTTTGTACTACCACAGATTCATCAACATCCATGTGGTGAATATCTTTCTTAAAGAGAAAGTTATACCATTATGGTCATATCAAACTTATATGCAAGATATGTTTCTTGCATTATCGTTGTCCTTTAATAGTCATATTTCCAAAATACTTTGGCGTACAATAGGTACGTGACCAACGATCATTCATGCCATATATCATCTCAAACCTCCTTCTAGGGGTGAGTGTGGTATATTTAATACCAATTTCATGTTCATATTCTTCCAATAATGAATATGTATTCGTGAATCAGATGTTGTCACATTCACTTCGGGGATATGTGATTTTATTATCCTTTTCAAATCTATAAATGCGTCAGGCATTTGATTTGCTATTCTTTGCAAATGGATAATCTTTTGTGCCTCTTTCACAAATAGAGGTATGTGGATCAAGATGAGATAATGATGCATTTTTCCACAAAATTTCCCGTTTGGTTTCACCAACTTCTCCCCCTAATTTTGGGAAAAGTGTCTCATCAAATTGACAGTCTGCAAATCGTGCAGTGAACAAATCTCCTGTCAATGTTTCGAGGTAGCGAATAATGGAGGGCGATTCAACCTCAACATATATTCCTAACCTTCTTTGCAGACCCATTTTGGTGCGGGATGGCGGTGCTACAGGCACATATACTGCGCATCCAAAGATTCTTAAATGGGATATATTGGGTCCATGACCCAAAACCAATTGCAACGGGGAATATTTGTGTCAATTCGTCAGTCAGAGACGAACTAGCATTGCTGTATGCAAAATGGCGTGTCCCCAAACTGAAGTGGGCAGCCGACGAACTAGTATTGCTGGATGCAAAATGGCGTGACCCCAAACCAAAGTGGGCAGCCGACGAACTAGCATTGCTGCATGCAAAATGGCGTGAACCCAAACCGAAATGGGCAGCCTCATTTTCATGAAGAATTCAAGATTATTCTCATCTATTGTCTCAATATGATATCCATTTTGAATGATATCTTTAAAACTCAACAAGTTCCTTTTAGACTTGGAGGAGAACATTGCGATTGATATCATTAAAACTCAACAAGTTCTTCTTAGACTTGGAGGAGAATATTGCATTCTCTAAGATAAACGTCGTGCCTTTGGGCAGAGTTACAGTTGCTCTTCCGGAGCCTTCAATCAATTTACTTCCTATGGTTTGACATATAAAAGAAAATATACGAACATGAGAATAAACAACTTCAATCCGTTTGTGTCACATAATATTTTCAAAATCTGCTGCTAACAGTTGACTAACAAAATCAGATATGTTATCCATAATCGATTACTATGCAGCTTGAAAATTCAGTTTAAGCATTTTTCACAAAACAATCGATTGTTAAACACACATAATCGATTGTTGAGCATTGACAATCGATTGTTAAACATAGACAATCGATTGTTGACAATTTTTTTTGAAAAGTTCCAGATAACTGTTTTAAGACAATCGATTGTTAAATATAGACAATCGATTGTTGGCTATTTTGAGATTCCAGAGCACAATGTCTTAAGACAATCGATTGTTAAGCATAGACAATCGATTGTTGACTATTTTGAAAAATTCCAGATTACTGTCTAATGACAATCGATTGTTAGACATAGACAATCGATTGTGGATGATTTTTGAAAAATTCCAGATTACACTGTCTAACGACAATCGATTGTTAGACATAGACAATCGATTGTGGATGAATTTTGAAAAATTCCAGATTACACTGTCTAACGACAATCGATTGTTAGACATAGACAATCGATTGTGGATGCTTTTTGAAAAATTCCAGATTACACTGTCTAACGACAATCGAGTGTTAGACATAGACAATCGATTGTGGATGATTTTTGAAAAATTCCAGATTACACTGTCTGACGAAAATCGATTGTTAGACATAGACAATCGATTGTGGATGATTTTTGAAAAATTCTAGATTACACTGTCTACAATCGATTGTTAGACATAGACAATCGATTGTCGATCAATTGTTTTTTAGCTTTAATGCGAAAATATTAGATAATCAAAATTTTCAGGCTAGTCGATTACCCCTACTGGAAAATAAAAATATTATTGATATTTGAGCATATTGAAGACATTCTAAAGAACTACTGCTAACATTGCATCATGAACTAACTAATACGAGCTAATACTAATGACTATTAGTTTATTCACTAACTAATACAAATAAGTAGAACAAAATCAAATAACTCCATCTTCTTTCATCACGGACCCATCACCGATTAGGTGGTCTATTTTCCCCTCGGGTTGCTCAAAGAAGTCTGCCACATCCAGGTGGGTGATGTCCAAGTTGTCGTCATAGACAAAATTTGTTTCAGGGCCTTTACTCTTTCGAGATGCTTGATAAAGGTCAACCAAGTGTCTTGGTATACGGCAAGTCTTTGACCAGTGCCCTTTCCCACCGCAACGATAACATATAGTTTCTGAACCATTTGCCTTAGGATCTTCATGATCCCGTTTCTGCTTTCGGCGGTTATCTCTCCTTGGGGGTTGACGGACTTCATTGGAATTTCTTCCTTGTCTACGTCCCTGGCTATGACCCCGTTTACGACCATGACCATGGCCCTTTTCATGTTTGGCATAATGAGAGTGCACCTTATCTGCTTCAGGCAGTGGTGTAGACCCAGTGGGTCGATTTTCGTGATTTCTCATGAGCAGGTCATTATTTCGCTCAGCCACTAGTAGAAGAGAAATCAGTTCAGAGTACTTTGTAAAGCCTTTCTCTCTGTACTGTTGTTGCAGTACCATATTGGAGGCATGAAACGTTGTAAACGTTTTCTCAAGCATATCATAATCGGAGATTTTATCTCCGCATAGCTTCAATTTAGAAGTAATTCTGAACATTGCAGAATTATATTCAGAAACGGACTTAAAGTCCTGGAGCCTCAGATGAGCCCAATCATATCGTGCTTGTGGCAGAGTGACCAACTTCAGGTTGTCATATCTCTCCTTTAAGCCGTTCCACAAGATGAGTGGATCCTTGACGGTGAGATATTCAATCTTCAAACCTTCATCAAGGTGATGGCGCAAGAAAATCAAGGCCTTCGCACAGTCTTGGGTGGATGCTTTATCTCTATCTTTAATGGTGTCTCCAAGACCCATAGCATCTAAGTGGATTTCAGCATCCAACACCCATGTCATATAGTTCTTGCCCGAAATTTCAAGGGCAACGAACTTTCTTTTCGTAATGTCAGACATAATCGAAAATCAAATTAGGAAGAGAGAAATACCTTAGTTTTTCTCGATAGCGATTCTTGAGATGGTAGAGTCTCGTGCTGATAACGTGTTATGAAATAATATAAAGACAAGAACAATAATGCAAGAACAAGAGCAATAGAGAGAATAGAGAGAGAGAAGTATTCTTATTGATACTTAGAGATTGTTAGGGATGATTTACAATGGTAGAAGATCCCTTTATTTATAGGGAGGTAGTGACTTAGCTACCAAGAATAAAACTCTAGAATCTCTCTAATTATAGACATTCACCTTAAATAGAAGTCTATTTATAACAACTACCAAATACTATGAATTATAGCAATTTTTTCTAAATGATTATTATTCAGGCTAGCATAAATACAGTAAAATAATCTGTAATATAATCAATAGAGGATGCACCTCATATTCTTTTTTTAAAAGTCAGAACCTTAATCTATGATTGAGAAACCTGACTAAAAATTAATTTGGATAGAATTATGATAGAAAGTTAATAGGTAGTGAAAGTATCTATTTCTTATATTAGTAGCATTAGTATTATTTTCGTATTTTCTTATTCTTAGATTTCTATTACTGCATATTATTTCTTTCGTTTCAGTTATCTTATCATCTTATTTTATTATTGCTATTACTTATTGTTGTTGCTTATTTTTCTTTTTTTCCTAAGCTAAGGATATATTAAAAATAATTTTTCTATCTTTGCAAGGTAGGGTCAAGTTATGCATACACACTACTCTCCTCATGTCTCACATTTTGAGAATATACTAAGGTCGTCTTCTTCTTCTTTTTTTAGTTGGATTTTGATTACATAGGAAAGTTAAGTGTCAAGATTTAATCAAACGGATATTTGTAGCTAAGTATATTAAAAATTTCAATTATCAATATTGATTAACTCCTAACTTGTTAATCGCAAAACAGAATAATTAAATTTGTTATGTAATTTATAAATAAGTGAACTAATTTGATTCACAAATGATGAAGAAATAAGATAAAAATATAACTTAGCAATATAAATTGAAAAAGATGATAAGCATGGCTCCGAGGGCAATATCTTCGAGGATAGGAATAAAAGCAATGACAAAGAGCAAATAAAGTTGTTTAATTGAAAGCGAAGTAAAAATATAATATATATTTCTCCAAGAATTTTGTGTGTTACAATGGTTGCTGACCATGCTATTTATAACTATACCTTTGGGAAATAAGATCCAAAGATAATAAATGAGTAATTAATGAATATGTAACTTAGACTCTATAAATACAGGTATTCTTTGTAACGATTGCTCATTAATATTAAAGAATATTCTCTCATTGAATGTTATCTTATGGAAAATATTCAATTTGTTCTTGTTGATCAAGTCCCCTTCGAGATTTAATTGATGTCAATTGTAATTATTGTTCCCTATAGGCTATATTAGCTATTACTTTGACTCAGCTTTTTATTTATCATTAGTTCCATATTTTATGCTATAATTCAACCATTTATTGTAAACTATTTTTACCCCATACATAACTTATTCGAAAGGTTTTTGCATGGGAAAGAGCAAAAGTTCCTAAATATTGGCCAACTGCTTATTACAAAGAGAGAATTGTAAGATATATGGACTTATATCTGCACACATATGAGCAATATATGGATAAATTATATGTTATGTGCTATCTTTTGGTTTGGCCTAAATAAGTGGTCTTATGGACATTATGTTAAGGGGGCCAATGTATTGTCATATAAAGTATAGGACTAATGTGTATATACCCAAAAGGGTAACCTTAGTTAATGATGGGCTAACTAAGGTTATATATATATGTAACCATGGTTACATGCTTGTGACTCTTGAGTTATGTAACTTATGAAGTTACAAAGTGGGGGTTATGGTTCCCACATTAGTGCAAGACAAGACTCTTCTTCCTCCTATTGAATCAAGAGCCAAAAATACTCCATTGTTGTCTTGCAAATAGTGTGGAAAACCATAAACCATTTTGATCATTGTCATTACATTGTTATTGTTGTGAAACCACACATATTATTTAGTCTTGTGAAGAATCTTGTGGATACACACACCATCAAGAACAAACTTGAAGGAAAGGCTAAGGAGCAAACTTCATAGAGACATAAGGACAATCATCAAAAGGAGGTTCAACAATTTCCACATATGGATTCAGGTTAGCTTCCGCTCATGTAGTTTAATTCCGGATTATTCAATATGAAGGTTATTGTCTTTAGTAGGAATCATAATCCTAACAATTGGTATCAGAGCCACCCTTCATTTTTGGATAATTTGGATGTTCATAAGATTCATGTTATGTTAGGATTCATGTTTAAGTTTAATTAGAATTTTGTTTATAAAATTCTACCATGAAATAGCATGATCTTATGAATGTTATGTTTTGATGTAATTTGATGTTTTAATATCATGTTAAAACATTGTAAATAGCATGATTTTAGTTGGTTAACAACATGTTTTTTATGTTTAAGATTCATGTTGAAAATCATGTGTTATTCAAAAAAAAAAAATTTGGTCACTGCCTCAAGACAATCGATTGTTTCCTTACAAAATCGATTATCTTTGACGTTTAAAATTCTGGCAGTTTTTTTGGAACACCAGAATAATCGATTGTATATTGTATACAATCGATTGTTCTGGTCCAGTGAGTTGAAACGTTTTTTAATACCATACAATCGATTATCTATTGTGGACAATCGATTGAAATGGTCCAGAAACTTATAAAATTTTCTTAAAACCAGCATAATCGATTATATGGTTTTGACAATCGATTATGTTGGTCCAGAAACTTAAAAAAAAAATTCTCAAAACCAAAATAATCGATTGTCTGGTTTTGACAACGATTATATTGGTCCAGTAACTGAAATTTTTTTTAAGCCAAAGATAATCGATTGTCTATTGCTTACAATCGATTGTTATTGTCCAGTAAGGTTAAAAACGTTTCAACTCTCTTAAGTTTCAGTGAATTTTA
The DNA here is from genome assembly GCA_034376525.1 of Nicotiana benthamiana. NCBI lineage: Eukaryota > Viridiplantae > Streptophyta > Magnoliopsida > Solanales > Solanaceae > Nicotiana > Nicotiana benthamiana. The sequence goes on from CM067340.1 coordinate 117,679,445, forward strand.
ATTGTTTTAAATTCCATCAATTCTAATATTATATGGAATTGTCCTATAAAGTAAACAACAATTAATATTCAAGTGCTACATATCAACATATGTAACATATTAAGTTGAGATTCATAATAAGGCTTAAGGAACTAAAGTTTATAGCATCTAATATTTTAATTATTCAGTTGAAGCATTATGTTGCCAAAGTAACCTCTATTGTGTAGATTGATTAATTTTTAAAATATAAGATGACTGTGGATGTTAGTCTTCCATGCGTTTAACACCGGCCCAAAGTAAGGTGTTATTTGGCAGGAATTCGAACATGCTTGTGATGGTAAATATGAGACGATTATTTGGTTTTCCATGTGAATATTAAATCGGCCCAAAGGAAGGTTTAATATTTGACAGGAGTTTATTGTCTATGTTTGATCACTACACCAAGAGTACCACTTACAAGTTGTTTTTCTGTCCAAAGACTAAATCAATGTTGTGCTAGGTATCTTGTAATGGGAATGCCTAATTTTTAATCTATAAAGTTAAAGTTCAAGTATTTGTAAGCATGTATTCAGTAATCCTTTTGTTCTATTTTCAGTAAATTCTTCTGCTTCTACGATCTCTGCCAACATCAATAGCATCCATGTGCTTAACGGCACTAACTTTAAGAAATGGAAAGAGAACGTCATGATCGTTCTCGATTGCATGGATCTTGACCTTGCTCTTCGGGTTGAGCAACCTACTCCTCTTGAGGATACATCCTCTCCTGATGACAGGAGGGCGATGGAGAAGTGGGAACGCTCGAATCGCATGAGTCTAATGATCATGAAGCGTGCAATTCCCGAATCATTCAGGGGCACTATGAATGATGAACCTAATGCCAAAGTTTTCCTTGGAAACCTTGAACAGCGTTTTATGCAAAACGAAAAGGCGGAAACAAGTACACTATTAAGTAAACTTGTTTCCATGAGGTATAAGGGCAAGGGAAACATTCGGGAGTGCATTTTGGAAATGTCTCATCTTGCTTCAAAACTTAAGTCATTCAAGCTGGATTTACCTGAGGAACTGCTTGTGTACTTTGTTTTGATATCTCTTCCTGCACACTTTAATCAGTTTAAGGTCAGTTACAACTGCCTGAAGGAGAAATGGACTCTTAATGAGCTCATTTCACATTGTGTGCAAGAAGAGGAACGGATAAAGCAAGATAAGACTGAAAGTGCTCATTTGGCATCCTCTTTTAAGGAAACTAAGAAGAGGAAAGGTAAGGAAGTTGCGGTTGCAAGGCCCAAGATTAAGCAACATAAGGAACCTAAGGTTGAAATCACTGAATTAGGTTGCTTTCTCTGTAAGGGGACTGATCATGTGAAGAAAGATTGTACCAAGTACCATGCCTGGCGTGCGAAAAAGGGTACATTTCTTTCTCTTGTTTGTTCGGAAGTTAATTTAATTTCGATACCTAAGGATACTTGGTGGGTAGATTCTGCTGCTACTACTCACATAAGTATATCAATGCAGGGTTGCCTGAACTGCCGAAAACCAAATGATGGTGAAAGATACATCTATGTGGGTGACGGCAAGAAGGTGCCAGTTGAGGCTATTGGCAAATTTAGGTTGTTGTTTAAAACCGGTTTTCATTTAGATTTGGATGGGACTTTTGTTGTACCGTCTTTTAGATGGAATTTAATTTCTGTTCCCCAATTGGACATATCCGGTTATAAATGTACATTTGGGGACAATAAAGTTAGTCTCTTTCAGAATTCAAATCTTATTGGTACTGGTGTTTTATCAACATTTGGTAGCTTATATTTGGTTGATACAATAACTTCAAATAAAGAAACTTTGCATACAATTTTAAGTGGTACCAAAAGAAAATTAACTAATGAGAATTCTATTTCACTCTAGCATAAACGTTTGGGTCACATATCCATTCAAAGAATTCAGAAACTCGTGTCAGATGGAATTCTTGATTCGCTTGATTCCTCAAATTCGGAAATTTGTATTGAGTGTATCAATGGAAAACAAACAAACAAGACTAGATTAGGTGCTAAGAGAACTTCGGACGTCTTAGAATTGATACATACGGATATTTGTGGGCCATTCCCTACTCCTTGTAGGAATGGTCAACAATACTTTATCACATTCATAGACGATTACTCTCGTTATGGGTACCTATATCTTATTCATGACTAAGCATTAAACACCGCAGCTTATATTCTTAATAGAGTTCCAACTAAAGCTACAATCAAAACCCCATATGAACTTTGGACTGGGCATAAACCCAGTATTCGGCATTTACACATTTGGGGTTGTCCAGCTGAGGCAAGGCCTTATAGGCCGAATGAAAAGAAACTAGACTTAAGACGGTTAGTAGCTATTTTGTTGGATACTCTGAAAAAATCCAGGGGTTTTAAGTTTTATGATCCCACTTCTTGAACTATTTTTGAGACGGGTAATGCTAGGTTCTTTGAGGATATTGAGTTTGGGGGTGGGGAGATAAAGTTGTTAGAGATTTTGTCTTTGAGGAAGAACATGTGTCTTTCCCTCAAATTGTTGATCTTGGTCTTCCTGAATCGGATCACACAACTCCGGTTCAAGACAATCTCGAAAATCTCCCCCATCAGGATCCTGATATAACTAATGAAAATCAAACTCAACAACCTCAAGAAACTGAAATGACATTAAGGAGATCCACTAGAGAGAGGAGAAATGCAATTTCGGATGATTATGTAGTATTTCTCCAAGAACAAGAAAGTGATATTGGACTTGAGGAAGATGATCCAATCAACTTCCGTCAAGTCATTAAGTGTTCTAACTCTCAAAAGTGGATTGATGCCATGAATGATGAGATGAAGTCTATGAGCGATAATGGCGTTTGGGAGCTTGTTACATTGCCCGAAGGTACGAAACCTATTGGTTGTAAATGGATTTTTAACCAAAAGGGATTCAGGGGGCAACGATATTAAGTATAAATCTCGTCTTGTCGCAAAAGGCTACACTCAGAAAGAAGGCATTGATTATAAAGAGACTTTCTCTCCAGTTTCATCGAAAGACTCTTTAAGGACTATAATGGCATTAGTAGCACATTTTGATCTTGAGCTTCATCAAATGGATGTTAAGACAACATTTCTCAATGGTGACATTGAGGGAACAATTTATATGGTGCAACCTGAAAACTTTGTTTCGGATGAATCAGAGAAAAAGGTTTGCAAATTAAAGAAATCCATCTATGGGCTCAAGCAAGCTTCTCGTCAATGGTATTATAAGTTTCATGCAGTCATTACATCTTTTGGTTTGAACCGAATATTGCTGATGACTGTATATACCATAAGTTCAGTGGGAGTAAGTATATTTTTCTGGTTTTATATGTCGATGACATACTGCTTGCCTGTAACGATATAGCATTATTACTTGAAACTAAGAAATTTCTTTCAAAGAAATTTGTGATGAAAGATCTTGGTGAAGCTTTTTTTGTATTAGGAATTCAGATTCAACGAGATCGCTCCAAAGGTGTTCTCGGTCTGTCACAAAAGGGCTATATCGATAAGGTTCTGAAAAGATTTGGCATGCAGGATTGTAAACCAGGTAACACCCCTGTTGCTAAGGGAGACAAGTTTAGTCTCAAACAGTGCCCAATTAATAATTATGAAATTTCGGAAATGCAGAAGACGCCTTATGCTTCGGCTGTAGGTAGTCTGATATATGCTCAGGTATGTACACGACCTGATATAGCATACATTGTTGGGATGTTTGGCAGATATCTTAGCAATCCGGAAATGGACCATTGGTTGGCAGCCAAAAGGGTCATAAGGTATTTACAGAGAACAAAGGATAACATGCTTACATATCGGAGTTCGGACCAACTTGAGATCATCGGGTATACCACTCCGATTTTGCCTTTATGTTAATAACAACAGTAATTTGACGAAAGCAAAACATAAGGAAGTCAAATTTCGGGTTGTTAAAGAAAGAGTACAAAATGGACAATTGTACATTGAGTACATAAGTACAAACTCCATGCTTGCGGACCCGCTCACTAAGGGATTGACACCAAAAGTATTTCATGAGCATATTGCTTGTATGGGTGTCAAATCAGATAAGGATTATGTATTTTAGTGGGAGTTTGTATTGCACATTTATGTATTGTTCATTATATTCAGAAATTCAGTAATTCAGTTATATCTGCGCAGATATTCAGTTTTAAAGTTTTTGTACTCTTACAGTTTATGTTTGATCTCAATAAAGAGAACCAGTTGGAAATAGACATTCTATTGACCACACTTTATGTTATTTCCATGCTACATACCTACACTTGATCCATGTCGTTGGTTATATTGATATACGTGATCTATTATTGGTTCTAGTTACGAATGAGTAACTAAGAGATCTTAGGTCCTATGTTGGTATGATTGATGGACGGGATTGTTCATGACAATTAATTGTGATAGCAATTTTGAGCTCATAAGGTTATAATGTAACATATAATGCTAAGGTTTGTGCATATGTATGTGTATCTCGTCCAAGTGGGAGATTGTAAGATATCTGGATTTATATCTAGATATATGGACTTATATCTACACACATATGAACAATATATGGATTTATATGTTATGTGCTATCTTTTGATTTGGCCTAAATAAGTGGTCTTATGGACATTATGTTAAGGGGGCCAATGTATTGTCATATAAAGTGTAGGACTAATGTGTAGATACCCAAAAGGGTAACCTTAGTTAATGATGGGCTAACTAAGGTTACATATATGTAACCATGGTTACATGCTTGTGACTCTTGAGTTATGTAACTCATGAAGTTATAAAGTGGGGGTTATGGTTCCCACATTAGTGCAAGACAAGACTCTTCTTCCTCCCATTGAATCAAGAGCCAAAAATACTCCATTGTTGCTTGCAAATAGTGTGGAAAATCATAAACCATTTTGATCATTGTCATTACATTGTTATTGTTGTGAAACCACACATATTATTTAGTCTTGTGAAGAATCTTGTGGATACACACACCATCAAGAACAAACTTGAAGGAAAGGCTAAGGAGCAAACTTCATAGAGACATAAGGACAATCATCAAAAGGAGGTTCAACAATTTCCACATATGGATTCAGGTTAGCTTCCGCTCATGTAGTTTAATTCCGGATTATTCAATATGAAGGTTATTGTCAACAAGAATATATTTGAAGAAAGCATTCCTTTCAATTATTCGGAGAGTCTACTTCGATAGAAAATTTATTTTGTATTTCACAAATATATTTAATTAAATATGTATTCGGTTTTCAATGCAAAATTTTAATTATTTATTTACTTGTGTCTCTCAAACATTAATTTGCAAAACGATATACATATGATTAAATCCGACAGTGGAGTAGGCAAATGGTGACCAACAACATTGATTGCTTTGGATCAGGTTCTCATACCCTCAAAAATGATTTGAAAACAATTTAGATAAGATATAAACATGTCTCTCATTGAATTTTGACCTATAATTTTGCTAGGTGTGCTAGATTACGTGCTTTATTAATTTTTAATTATATTAATCTATATTTGGGTCGACATATTCAAGGGAATGTGCCTTGGTGTATGCTATTTGCTGATGACATAGTCTTGATAGACGAGACGAAGGCCGGTGTTAATGAGAGGTTAGAGGTATGGAGACAGACTCTCGAATCTAAAGGTTTCAAAATAAGCAGATCTAAGACAGAATACCTGGAGTGCAAGCTTAGCGCCGAGCCAAGCGAAGTAGGCAGGGACGTGATGATTGGATCTCAGATCATCCCCAAGAGGGACAGTGTCAGATATCTTGGGTCGCTGATTCAGGGGGACAGAGAGATTAATGGGGGCGTCACTCATCGTATTGGAGCGAGGTGGTCAAAGTGGAGGCTTTCATCAGGAGTCCTGTGTGACAAGAAAGTTCCACATAAACTCAAGGGGAAATTTTATAGGGCTGTGGTTAGACCTACAATGTTGTGTGGGGCGGAATGATGGCCCGTGAAGAACTCTCATGTTCAGAGAATGAAGGTTGCGGAGATGAGGATGTTCAGGTGGATGTGCGGGCTCACCAGGTTAGATAAGATTAAGAATGAAGTTATTCGAGAGAAGGTGGGGGTGGCCCCGGTGGATGAGAAGATGCGAGAAGCGAGGCTGAGGTGGTTCGGGCATGTTCGGAGGAGAAGCCCCGATGCCCCGGTGAGGAGTTGTGAGCGGCTGGCTATCGTCGTCGTTCGGCGAGGCAGAGGGAGGCCTAAGAAGTATTGGGGAGAGGTGATTAGGCACGGCATGGCTAGAATGCGGGTTTCCGAGGACATGACCCTTGATAGGAAAGTCTGGAGGTCTAGTATCAGGGTTGTAGGATAGGGGCTCCTAGAGTTTTTCATATTCCTCATCCGGGATTGGGTGAGGCTTGGCGGGGCTATCCATAGATGATTTGTGTTTTGGTTTGTGTCTCCCTTATGGTAGTTATTTATGGTAGTTACTGTATGATACTATTGCATGCTATTTTATTTATGTTTCGTACGTTTAGATAATTATTTACGCTATTTCTGCTGGAGTTACTAACGCTCTTTTGTTTTTGTTTTTGTTTTTGTTTTTGTTTTTGTTTTTGTTTTTGTTGTTCCTTTCCTGCACTGAGCCGAGGGTCGATTGGAAACAGCCTCTCTGCCCTTTCGGGTAGGGGTAAGGCTCGTCTACATATTACCCTTCCCAGACCCCACTTTGTGGGATTATACTGGGTAGTTGTTGTTGTGGTGTTTGTAATCTATCTTTGGGATGCTTTTTGAATCTGAAACTTTTATGAGTGAGCTAAGCCACTTCATCAAATACTTGGTGCCTGCTCAAATTCATTTAAGGGGCCAAAAATTTTTCTAATTTCTAAATCCTCATCAGATTGGTCTTACTCCTACATATTATATATAACAATGTAATGGACACGATCGAACATGTTGAAGATAAGGAGAATGACACAAATAGAATTATTCAGGGTCGCCGATTAAATTTTGATCCCAGTAAGAAAAGTATTGAAAAGATAACTAGCGTTTGGCTATAGATTTTTAAATTTGTTTTGAAAATTTTGATTTGGCTGAAGTTTGATTCGAAGATGAAAATATGTTTGGACATAAGTTTTCAAAATATATTTTACTTTTTTTTGAAAAAACATGAAACATGACTTATAACCACAAATTTTAAAAGCTATCACATATACTCAAAAGTACCTTTATTGTCACGATCCTGATTTCCCCACCATCGGAAGTCGTGATGGCGCCTACTGTCGGAGCTAGGCAAGCCAACTTAATCATATTTTTTAAACTAATTTTCAACCAGATAATAATAAAAGCAATAATTTCAAGCGGAAGTCTTAAACTAATATTAAATGAAAGAAAAATGCGAAAAAATTAACATCATCCTCTACCCAAGATTTAGTGTCATAGTACTCACACTACAAATAAGAGTTTGAAAAATAATACATAAGGAGTTTGTTTCGATACAATGAAAACAAAGAGAATTGAAATAGAAGAGACTCGGGGACCGCAGAATTGAAGTAGAAGAGACTCAGGGCCCGCGAACGCCAGCGAACTACCTAGGAGTCTCTGGACTGAAGGCACGCTCCCAAGCTACTACTGCAGTCCGTAAGCTGCCTCCTGACTTGTGCACAAAAGGGCACAGTAGTGTAGCATCATCACAACCGACCCCATGTGTTGGTAAGTGCCTGGCCTAACCCCGGCGAAGTAGTGACGAGGCTATACAGGACCTACCACAATTAACCTGTACAAATATGATATACAAGTACGAGAAAGAAACAATACCAACATAATACAAATAAAGCTGGGAGGGGACATTCTATCGGGGAGTACTAGATGAAAATGGAACATCAGAAACAACATCATATCTATTTCGGGTTTTGTGATACACATATCTACAGTGGAGGGTGCGCCACACTATCTCGTAGTGTAGTATATAAGTGGACAGCGCGCCACACGAACCTGTATTCTCCGTGCACAATGTCACCGGCATCTCAGGCAAATAATGATTATCAGTATAAGTGGTGGGCGGCGCGCCACATACTCCTGTAATGTAATATATAAGTGGACGGTGCGCCACACGAACCCGTATTCTCTGTGCACAATGTCACCGACATATCAGGCCAATAACAATTATCAGTATAAGCTGCAGGCTGCGAAGAACAACAAGGATACAGCTAAATATCTTTCCAAAGGGATGTCCCATTAGGGAAGAACAACAATATAACAATTAAACCCAGCAAGGATACAGCTAATAGCCCAAAATATCCCCGCAAATGAGGATTTAATAGAAACAGCCTACTCATCCTGGCAAGGGAAAACAATTCAACAATAAGTCCCGACGAGGGAAACGAATCAACAAGAACAACCCGGCAAGGGAGAACAATTCATTTCGTTCTTAACCAACACTTTACATGGAACTATCAACTTAACAAGACAGTTGTATCATATCTTCCGATTCAAAGGCAATTACGACTCACGGTCATGCTAGACATCGGTGTATAGATACTCGTCACCATGCCTATACGTCGTACTCGATCATTTAGAAAATAGCAATCAAACACCCTAATCTTATTCCCTCAAACCAAAGTTAGATCAAACACTTACCTTGAAAGCTCCAAACTCAACTCACGCCTCTAGGATAGCTTTACCTCTCGAATTCTCCATAAAACGGTCGAATCTAATCACAATTTACTCAAATGTATCAACAAATGCTAGTTAAATCAATTTGAATGCATAAGAATGAATTTCCCAAAGTTCTACCCACAATTTTCCAAAATGCCCTTGGGCCCACGTGGTTAAAACCCGAGGTTCGAACCAAAACCGGGTTACCCATTCCCCCACGAGTTCATATATGTAATTTATTTTAAAATCGAACCCCAAATTGAGGTACAAATCCCCAATTTTAAGAAAACCTAGGTTCTACCCCCAAATCTCCATTTTTACCCATTGAAAGCTTTGATTTTAAGATGAAATCATGATAAAAGATGTCAAACATTTAAGAAATTGAGTTAACGTTGACTTACAATTGATTTGGGAAAGAAAGAGTAGAGAGAAAATCCCCAACGGAAGTTTGGATTTTGAAAATATGAAGAATGAGGTTCAAAATCGTCTATGTATAGAATGCACAGGTGCAGCTCTCGCATTAGCGAGAAAGTGTTCGCAATTGCGAACTATGCAGGAGAAAGGGCGGATGTCGCAATTGCGAAGAAATGTTCACAATTGCGAACAAGGCAGAATATGGACGGGACTCGCATTTGCGAGATAATGCTATCATTTGCGAACCCATGGCTTAAGCTGGGCCCTTCACATTTACAAGATATTCTTCGCATTTGCGAAGACTCCTGGGAAAGAGTAGACATCACATTTGCGATGTTTCCTTCACATTTGCGAGCTCAACAGTCTAGGACCCATTTCGCATTTGTGAACCAGGCTTCGCAATTGCGAAGCCTGCAGGTCAGCAACACCTGAAGCTCATTCCCAATATGCAAAAATGAACTCAACACCTATTCAAAACTCACCCGAGCCCTCGGGGCTCCAACCCAAACATGCACACAACCTAAAAAACATCTTACGGACTTACTCGTGCAATCAAATCGCCAAAATAACATCATTTACATAGAATTAAACCTCAAAATATATAATTTCTCCATTAAATTCTCAAAAACTTCAAAATTACCATTTTTCGTCCGAAACACGTCAAATGACATCCGTTTTCAACCAAACTTTACAGATAGCACTCAACGCTCATTTAAGACCTGTACCGGGCGTCGGAACCAAAATACGAGCTCGATACCATCACTTTCTAACTCATTTTCATTTCCATTTCTCATATCAATTTCTGATAAACAATTTCTTTCCAAATTTCCGTACTCGGACCTGGGACCTCGAATCTTGATTCCGGGAATACGTCGGGTCCCATATTTTCTACGAACCCTTTGGGACCATCAAATCATGGGCCCGGGTCCGTTTACCCAAAATATTTATCAAAGTCAACTATATCAATATCATTATCCAAAATTCATAGTTTTTAATACAAAATTCATATATTTCCACATAAAGATTTTCCGACTTCGCGCACGGATAGCGCATGCAAATCGAGACAACCAAATAAGAGATTTTCAGGACCTCGGAAGCACAAGGAAATGGAGAATTACAGTGATGACCCTTTGGGTCATCACATCCTTTACCTCTAAAATAATCGTTCGTCCTCGAACGGACAAAAGAAAGAAGTGGCTGAGTTGGGGAACAGATGGGGATAACGACTCTGTATATCGGACTTGGACTCCCTGGTCCATGCCTCAGGAGGCGGACCTCTCCACTGAACACGCAGTGGAAGAAAACTCCTCGACCTCAACTGTCGAACCTGCCGGTCTAAAGGCTCCTCCTCATATGATAGATCCTTCCCCAATTGGACAGTACTGAAATCTAACACGTGGGTGGAAACGTGATACCTCTGAAGCATGGATAAGTGGAAAAAAAATTGGATGCACGGCTAAAAAGCTAGGCGGCAAGGCAAGTTGATAAGCCACCTTCCCCATGCAATCGAGAATCTCCAATGGGCTAATAAACCTAGGGCTAAGCTTTTGCTTTTTTCCGAATCTCATCACGCCCTTCATAGGCGATACACGGAGCAATACTCGCTCACCAACCATGAAAGAAACATCCCTGACCTTACGGTATGCATAACTCTTCTGCCTACACTGAGCTGACGGAAGTCTGTCCTGGATAATCTGGATCTTATCCAAGGCCTCCTGTACTAGATCTGTACTCTATAGTCGAGCCTCTCCTGGCTCAAACCATCTGACTGGGGAACGACACTGCCTACCATACAACGCCTCATACGGAGCCATCTGAATGCTGGACTGGTAGCTGTTGTTGTAGGCAAACTATGCTAAAGGCAAGAGCTGGTCCCACGGGCCTCCAAAATCAATAACATGGCTCGGAGCATATCCTTTGGAATCTAAATAGTCCTCTCGGACTGACCGTCCTTCTGAGGGTGAAATATTGTACCCAACTGTACCTGGATGCCCAGTTCATGATGTACCGCTCTCCTGAAATGCGAGGTAAATTGTGGACCCCGGTCCGAAATAATAGATATGAGCACCCCATGAAGGCGAACGGTTCTCTCTGATATAAATCTCAGTATATCTCTCGGACGGATAGGTGGTGCCAACTAGAATAAAATGCACTGACTTGGTCAACCTATCAACAAGAACTCATATCGCATCAAACTTCTTTCAAGTCATCGGAGGGCCAGTAACAAAATCCATGATAATTCTTTCCCACCGCCATTAGGGAAGCTCAACCCTCTGAAATAACCCACAGGGCCTCTGATGCTCGTACTTAATCTGCTGGCAATTCAGACAATAAGCCACATATGCAACAATGTCTTTCTTTATTTTGCACCACCAATAATGCTTTCTCAAATCCTGATACATCTTTGCGGAGCTCGGGTGAATGGAATACTGAGAATTATGGCCTCTGCTAAGATCGACTCCCGAGTACCATCAACATTGGGCACACAAACTCGCCCATGCAACCGCAATACTCCATCATCTCCTAAAGTCATTTCCCCGGCACCTCCCCGCTGCACCGTGTCTCTCAGGACACACAAATGGGGATCATCAAACTTTCGCTCCTGAATACGCTCCATCAATGACGAAAGGAGGAACCGTGCAAGCTAACACCCTGTTAGGCTCAAAAATATCCAATCTCACAATTCTACTGGCCAAGGCCTGAACATCCAAGGAAAGCGGTCTCTGGCTGACCGAAATATAGGTGAGACTACCCATGCTGGCGGACTTCCTACTCAATGCATCGGCCACCACATTGGCCTTCCCCGGATAGTATAAGAAAGAAACATCATAGTCTTTCAACAACTCCAACCACCTCCACTGTCTCAAATTCAACTCTTTCTGATTCCACAAGTACTGAAGGCTCTTGTGATCCGTGTACACCTCACACAACATACCATACAAAATAATGCCTCCAGATCTTCAAGGCATGAAAAATGACTGCCAACTCTAGGTCATGAACTGGATAGTTCTTCTCATGGATCTTCGACTGCCTCGAAATATATGCTATGAACCTGCCACTCTGCATCAACACTGCGCCAAGATCAATCCGGGAAGCATCATAATAAACAGTATAAGGTCCTGATCCTGTGGGCAAAATCAATACCGGTGCGGAAAACTATCTTAAGGATAGTGAATTCCCTAATCCTCAACTGGTGGTAACCAGATCCCAAATCTATCTTTGAAAAACACCTTGGTGCTCTGAAGCTGATCGAACCATTTCCTCGTCGAACCGTCCTTCCAATTAGCAATAACATTAGTATGCCCCAAGGCGAAACTCTAGGCCTAATGAAACCCTTATCAAGCAAATCCTGAAGCTCTTCTTTTAACTCTCTCAACTCTGGCAGGGCCATGCAAAACGATGAAATGGAAATAGGCTGAGTGCCCGGCGCTAGATCATTACAAAAATCGACATCCCTTCCAGACGGCATGCCCGACAGTTTTGAAGGGAACACATCAGGGAAGCTCCCGAACAATTGGAATAAAACCAATGGGAGGGGCCTCTCCGCCGGTGTCGCGACCATACGCCAATTGAGCTAAACACCCATTCTTATCCATTGCGTCAAGCCTTCGCACATGATATCACGCTGCGAGTCGAATGGTAGACAATCCCTCTTCATTCTAAATGGGCAAATCTGGTAAAGCCAAGGTCATGGTATTGATGGGACAATCCAAAATGGCATGGCATGGGGACAACCAATCCATCCCCAATATGACGTTAACATCCACCATATCTAAGATTAATAAGTTTACACGGGTCTCAAAACCCTCAAATACCATCACTCATGAACAATGCACTCGGTTGACCACTACAGAATCACTTACCGGCGTAGACACATATACAGGAATACCCTTGGCCTCACTAGGCATAACCAAATAGGGTGCAAAATTGGACGACGCATATTAATACGTAGATCCATGGTCAAATAGCACTGAAACATCTCTAATACAAATCAAAAAGGTACATGTGATCACAACATCTGATGACTCGACCTCCGGCCTGGCCGGCAAAGCATAACAATGGGGCTGACCCCCTCTTCCCTGAACTGTATCTCTTGGACGATCTACTGCGAGCTGACCCATGCCTCCGACGGTCTGAGCTCCATCTCTACACTCCCTACCTCTACCTCTATGGCCTCTACCCCCGCCTCTAGCTGGCTAGGCGGCATGTGGATCATCTGCTGCCTGAATCATGGGACGAGGACCCTGCTGTTGTGAACTGCTGAAAGCTCGAGGGCAATACTTGGCAATGTGCCTCAGGTTGCCGCAAGTGAAGCAAGCCCTCAGCTGCTGAGAATATCGAAACGGCTCTGCACTAATAGGCACTGGTGGTGAACTGAAGAGCTGCTGGGCGAAATACTGCGACTGAAAACTGCGACCGCCTGGAGTACCATGAGAAGCCTGGAGGGATGACTGGAAGGGCCTCAGGGGATGGCCTCTATCATGTGAATCCCTACCTCCAGATGAGTTACTACTAAATCTACCAGAATGCCAAGGCCTCTTATTAGACCCCTGACCACCTCCCTGAGAAAGTGCCATCTCTATCCGGCAGGCGCCATACGTTGCCTCCTGAAATGTAATCTCACTCCCGGCACTCATGGCCATCTAACACGGATCGTCTGAACCAACCCATCCACAAACCTCTGCACCCTCTCTCTCTTTCTCTAGGTGGTGAGTATCACAATAGCATGATGTGCGAGATCAATAAACTGAGACTCATACTGCATAACTGACATAGAACCCTGCTGGAGGCGCTCAAACTGGCTGCGAAGGACATCCCTCTGATTAACTGGGAGAAAATTCCCCAGAAATAGCTCGAAAAATTGATCCCAAGTCAATGATGGCGACCCTGCTGGCCTGGCTAAACAGAAATCTCTCCACCAAGTCTTGGCGGATCCTGCTAGGCGAAAAGTGGCAAAGTCGAGCCCATTGGTCTCTAAAATACCCATGGTCCGAAGGACTTCATGACAGCTGCATATGAAGTCCTAGGGGTCCTCTATAGAAGTACCGCAAAAAGTGGTGGTGAAAAGCTTGGAGAACCGATCAAGTCTCCATAAAGAATCTGAAGACATGGCCGCTCCATCTCCGGCCTGAGCGGTAATACATGTCTGAGCTACCACTGCGGGCTGAACCACTGGAACCTGAGTCCGGTGAGCTACCTGAGTCCGGTGAGCTACCTACTCCGGAGTGCGCATTGTAGGAGTCTGAACCCCTCCTCTAGCCTGAGAGGTAGCTGGTGCTACCGGTAGTAAACCTGCTCTAGCGACACTGTCCATAAAACCTGCTATATGGACAAGAGCATCCTGGAGCTCCGGGGAAAACATAACCCCTCCTGGGACCTGAGCTAGGCCCACTGGAGCTGCTGAGCTGGAACCTCCTCATCCAAGTCAGTATGATGCTCCACCTCTGGAACTGCCGCCTGGGGCTGAGCTCTGCTCCTACCACGGCCTTTGGCATGGCCTTGACCCCTGCATCTCACGGGAGCTTCTGCTGGGAGCTCGGGCTGCTGTGCAGTAGAAGAAGAAGTACGTGTTCTCGCCATCTGCGAAGGAACGGAGTAGAACGACAATCAATATTTGAGAAACAGAATCGCACGAGAATAATGAACAGAGTGAAATTTTTCCTAACTATGTAGCCTCTGGGGGATAAATACAGACGTCTCCCTATCGATCCCTTAGACTCTACCGAGCTTGTCCATTAGTTGTGAGACTCAAGTAACCTAGTGCTCTGATACCAACTTGTCATGACCCAGATTTCCCCACCATCGGGAGTCGTGATGGCGCCTATTGTCGGAGCTAGGCAAGCCAACTTAATCATACCTTTTAAACTAATTTTCAACAAGATAATAATAAAAGCAATAATTTCAAGCGGAAGTCTTAAATTAATATTAACTGAAAGAAAAATGCGGAAAAATTAACATTATCCTCTACCCAAGATTTAGTGTCACAGTACTCACGAACTACTATGAATTACTAAGTATAGGAGTTTGAAAGATAATACATAAGGATTTTGTTTTGATACAATGAAAACAAACAGAATTGAAATAGAAGAGACTCAGGGCCAGCGAACGCCAGCAAACTATCTAAGAGTCACTGGACTGAAGGAACGCTCCCAAGCTACTGCTGCGGCCCGTAAGTTGTCTCCTGACATGTGCACAAAAGGTCACAAAAGTGTAGTATCAGCACAACCGACCCCATGTGGTGGTAAGTGTCTGGCCTAACCCCGGTAAAGTAATGACGAGGCTAGACAAGACCTACCACAATTAACCAATGCAAATATGATATACAAGTATGGGAAAGAAACAATAACAGCATAATAAAAAAATAAAGCTGGGAGGGGACATCCTATCGGGGAGTACTAGATGAAAATGTAACATCAGAAACAACAGCAGATCTATTCCGGGTTTTGTGATACACATATCTACAGTGGACGGTGCAACACACGATCCCGTAGTGTAGTATATAAGTGGACGGCGCACCACACGATCCCGTAATGTGATATATAAGTGGACGGCGTACCACACGAACCCGTATTCTCCGTGCACAATGTCACCGGCATCTCAGGCCAATAACGATTATCACTATAAGTGGTGAGCGGCGCGTACCACGCTCCCGTAATGTAATATATAAGTGGACAGCGCGCCGCACGAACCCGTATTCTCCGCGCACAATGTCACTGGCATATCAGGCCAATAACAATTATCAGTATAAGCTGTGGACGGTGCGCCACACGATCCCGTATTATAATTCATAAGTGGATGCGCGCCACACGAACCCGTTGTGTAGTATATAAGTGGACGGCGAGCCACACGAACCCGTATTATAATTAATTATCTCAAATTATCTTTCCAAAGGGAGGTCCCATTAGGGAAGAACAACAATATAACAATTAAACCCAGCAAGGGTACAAATAATAGCCCAAATATCCCGGCAAGGGAGGATTTAACAGTAACAGCCTACTCGTCCCGGCAAGGGAAAAAAATTCAACAATAAGTCCCGGCGAGGGAAAACGAATCACCAAGAACATCCCGGCAAGGGAGAACAAGTCATTTCGTTCTTAACCAACACTTTACATGGAACTATTAACTTAACAAGACCGTTGTATCATATCTTGCCAATCAAAGGCAATTACGACTCACGGTCATGCTAGACACCGGTGTATATATACTCGTTACCATACCTATTCACCATACTCGATCATTTAGCAAATAGCAGTCAAGCACCCTAACCCTATTCCCTCAAACCAAAGTTAGATCAAACACTTACCTCGGAAGCTCCAAACTCAACTCACGCCTCTAGGATAGCTTTACCTCTCGAATTCGCCACAAAACCCGTCGAATGTAATCACAATTTACTTAAATGTATCAAGAAATGCTAGTTAAATCAATTTGAATGCATAAGAATGAATTTCCCAAAGTTTTACCCAAAAATTTCCAAAATGCCTCCAGGCCCACGTGGTCAAAACCCAACGTTCGAACCAAAAATGGGTTACCCATTCCTCTACGAGTTCATATATGCAATTTGTTTTGAAATCGGACCCCAAATTCAGGTCGAAATCCCCAATTTTAAGAAAACCTAGGTTCTACCCCAAATTCCCATTTTTACCCATTAAAAGCTTATTTTAAGATGAAATCATGATAAAAGAAGTTAAAGATTGAAGAAAGTGAGTAAAAGTTGACTTACGATTGATTTGGGAAAGAAAGAGTTGATAGAAAACCGCCAATTGAAGTTTGGGTTTTGAAAATATGAAGAATAAGGAAAATTGTCTAAGTATAGAATGCACAGTGGAGATCTCGCATTTGCGAGACAGTGTTCGCAATTGTGAACTATGCAGGAGAAAGGGCGGATGTCGCAATTGCGAAGAAATGTTCACAATTGCGAAGAAATGTTCGCAATTGTGAAGAAACGCTCGCAATGTGAACAAGAAAAAATATGGGTAGGACTGGCATTTATGAACCCATGGCTTAGGCTGGGGCCTTCGCATTTGAGACTGCTGGGAAAGAGTAGACATCGCATTTGCGATGTTTCATTCGAATTTACGAGCTCAAAAGTCCAGGACCCAGTTCGCATTTGTGAACCAGGCTCCGCAATTGCGAAGCCTGCAGGTCTGCAACACCTGAAGCTTATTCCCAACATGCAAAAATGAACTCACCCGAGCCCTCAGGACTCCAACCCAAACATGCACACAACCTCAAAAACATCCTACGGACTTACTCGTGCGATCAAATTGCCAAAAATAACATCATTTACATAGAATCAAACCTCAAAACACATGATTTCTCCTTTAAATTCTCAAGAACTTCAAATTTTCCATTTTTAGTCCGAAACACATCAAATGACGTCCGTCTTCAACCAAACTTTACAGATAGCGCTTAGCGCTCATTTAAGACTCGTACCGGCCTTCAGAACCAAAATACGAGCCTGATACCATCATTTATTTTCATTTCCATTTTTCATATCAATTTCAAATAAACAATTTCTTTAAAAATTCCGTACTTGGGGTTGGGACCTCGGATCTCGATTCCAGAAATACGCACGGGTCCTTTATTTTTCTATGGACTCTGTGAGACCGTCATATCACTGGTCCAGGTTCGTTTATCCAAAATGTTAACCAAATTCAACTATATCAATATTATTATAAAAAATTCATATTTTTTAACATAAAATTCATATATTTCCACATAAAAATTTTCGGCTTCACGCCCGGAATACGCACATAAATCGGGGCAACCAAATAAGAGATTTTTAGGGCCTCGGAAGTAGAAGAAAAGGGAAAATTACGGTGATGACCCTTTGGGTCGTGACATCTATCAATAAAATTTATTATGTTATCACAAATCATAGTTATAAACATAAATTTGGTACAAAAATAATTTTTATAATAAACTACACAATGCACTATCAGATGACCGAGAAGACGAAGCAGTATTGCTATAAAATAATAAATGGTGGGCTCTTTTGTAACTGTTTATGGATTTGAGTTTTGGAAATTTTCAAAAAATGTAGATAAAATATATTGTCAAACATGTATTTGCCAAAAAAACTTTAAATATATTTTTGTAAAATCTACGTCAAACAGGTCCATAACTTCAGGTCATAATTTTAAACAATGCTGGTCATAATTGTTGGGGCAAGACTTAAGTTAATTCGACAAAATACTAATAGTTGCCATTATTTTGCAAGTTATAGTGATCATCAAAAACTTCTAACAGTTATCATATTTTTGTGTAAACAGCTACAATATTCGGAGTGTCACCAAAATTTTTTGCACTGTGACTGAAAATTTGCTTCAAAATTCTGACCAATGTGCTTTAAAATTATGATGCGCCTACTTCTCCAAAACTTTTCTTAATATGATAACATAAATAATAATTTAAAAAGGAATTTTTACACCCCTACATACTATTTGAAACCTTATTACCCTCCCTACTAAAATTTTAATTTAATTACATGGTCATATAAAATTTACCAATTATATATAAATAAGTTTTAAATGAGTATACCTTTATATTAAGAATTAAATCAGGAATATCAGTTATTTCCTTATCCCTTTATACTTGCCCACTCTTCCTCTCTCCCCCTCCCCCTCTATCTCTCTCTACTCTCATTCTCTGTTTTTCCTCAATTTTACTTTATTCGATGTTATCATATTTCTATATGTTTTCTTGTTGTATAGAGTTTTGATGGAATTCATCAATGGATTTTAATCGTTTTAACTTAGCAATTTTCTTTCATGTTGCACAATTGGTGTTTAAATTCAAAATTTTAATTAATAAAATTTGAAGGTATTTGACTGTCACAATCCGAAGTTTTCATTGTCTGGACCGTGATGGCGCATAATGATTCATTTGCTAGGCAATCCGACATTAGAGATCATTAAACCGATTCTTAAACCTTTCAGTGATAAACAAAAAAACATTAAAGAGAATATATGGAAGGGGACGCCAGGGCCTACGGACGCAACACACCTTGGGCCTCCAATTAGATGAAGCCAACAACTAAACTTAGAATCAGCTCGGACCGGTACTGAAATCTGCACAGAAAGTACAGAGTGTAGTATTTGTACAATCGACCATATATACTAGTAATTGTCGATTCTAACTACGGCAAAGCAGTGACGAGACTCAGACAAGACACCCACAAAATAAATATGTGCAGAATAACAATATCTATACCAATAACAATAATAAAAGAGAAAAGATGAGTAATATTAGGAAGAGAAAATGCTAAGGGATCACAAGATAAAGGATCACGGTAGAATTAAGAACTTTGATCAACCGATATAATTAGAACAGATAAGGACAAGTAACCATAGCAAGAGGAAGTACATGTCTTCACCCTTCGTGCTTTTACTCTCAACCTCACCATATGAATCAAAAGGAAATGGCATGACATCACCCTTCGTATTTTAACACTCACAAAGTCATGACATGCATAACCCTTCATGCATTAACACTCACAATATGGCATGGCATCAACCTTCGTGCATTAACACTCACAAATTATGACACAATATCACCCTTCGTGTATTAATACTCCCCCTCACCAAAACAAGGAACAATAACAACAGAGATATAGAAATATCAAGAAAAAGTCTTACTTCAATATTTGGTTCCACAACACCAACCTCAACTTTGAATCAATACTCAATCAATACCCAAGATCGTCAAATATAATAAAAATGATCAACATAACGATAAACTAGTCTATGCATGGGTAACATGGTCACGGAAAGCTATAATTTCATGAATAATACTCACTCGCATGCTATGACTCGACAAAAATGCATAGATACTTTTTACCTCACCTATACGTTGTACTCAACATTCAAACACGTAGCAAGTATGCAAATAAGACATAATCCCTCAATCCAAAGTTAACCACGACACTTACTTCGCTCCAACAGCAAAACTAAAAGCTCAACCACAACTTTTCCCTTCAAACAAGCCTCTGGACCAAATTTATCAAATTACCAACAAAGCGATTTAATTTAAGCCTTATGAACTACCCACGATTGTAAAGAATTCAATTTAGGCCATTATCCTTTCGACAAAAAAGTCAACACTTTGGGACTGCTTGGTCAAAATCCAAAATTTGGACCAAAACTTGATTATCCATTCACCTCCGAGCCCGGATATATAATGAATTTTAGAATCCGACTTCAATTTGAGGTCTAAATTCCCAATTTTCGAAATTCCTAGTTTCTACCCAAAAATTCCCGATTCCACCATGAAAACATAAGATTTTAGGTTGAAATCATATAAAATAAAATGAATGATTGAAAGAAACTAGTTTAGAATCACTCACCAAGGTTTTTGGGAATAAATGGTCTTTGGAAAATCGCCTCTTGTGTTTTAGGTTTTGAAAATTTGAAGAATGGGAGAAAAATCCCATCTCAATAACTTTTACATAGATGCAGATGCCGCATTTGTGACTTGGGCTTCGCAAATGTAAAGCCCGCAAATACGAAAGAGACATCGCAAATGCGAAGCCCTTTATAGTTCTGCTGCCTTCGCAAATGCGAAGATAAGTTCACAAATGAGACCTTGAATCTCCACAAATGCGACTCATTTATCTCATTTGCGATCACTGCCCTCCAGACTCTATTCGTAAATACGAAGGAAAACTCGCAAATACGAAAACTGTTGGCCCAGTCTCTCTTCGTAATTGCGATAAGAAGCTCGCAAATGCGAACCTCTCAGAGCTATGCGAGATCGTAGGCCTGCAATAAGATCAGATACACCAGTGAAATCCTCTAAGTCCAATTTCATTCCGTAGCCTATCGAAAACTCACCCGAGCTCTCGGGGCTCCAATCCAAATATGCATACAAGTCTTAGAACATAATACGAACTTGCTTGCACGATCAAATCGCAAAATTAACACCTACAAATACGAATTTAGTACCAAATTAAATGAAATTTTCAAGAAAACTTTGAAACTTCTAATTTCTCAACGGAACGTCTAAATCACGTCAAACCAATTCTGCTTCTCACCAAATTTTACGGATAAGTCATAAATATGGTATTGGACCTATACCTGGTTTTGGAACCAAAATACTGACCCAATATCCAAAAATTCAAACTTTGGTCAAACATCTCCATTTTATTAAGTCTTTAACTTTAAAATTTCGATAAAGTGCGATATCTCGGGCTAGGGACTTCTGATTTTTATTACGCGTATACGACCAAGTCCCAAATTATAATACGGACCCACCGGTACCGTCAAAATATGAACCTAGATCCGTTTATCAAAAATGTTAACCAAAGTCAACTTAAATGAAGTTTTTAGGAAAATTTCTTATTTTTGTCAAGTATTAACATAAAAGGTTTCTGAAGAAATGACCGAATTGCGCACGTAAGTTGAGGAGGTGAAAATAAATATATTTAAAGCTTATAAGTGTAGAATCAGGTTCTAAAACACAAGATGTTTCGGGTCATCACATTGTTCACCTTTAAAACAACATTCGTCCTCGAACGGACATAGAAAAATACCTGGGTTGGTGAAATGGTGGAGATATCTACTATGCATGTCCGACTTGGACTCCTAAGTATTGCCTCTACGGGCTGTCCCTTCCACTGCACTCGGATAGAAGGATAACTCCTCAATCTCAACTAACAAACCTGCCGGGCTAGAATAGCTAGCGGCTCCTCCTCAAAGGTCAAATCCATGTCCAACTGGGCAGAGCTGAAATCTAACACGTGGGATGGATTACCGTGATAATTCCAAAGCATGGACACATGGAACACTGGATGGACCGTTGATAAACCAGATGGCAATGCAAGTTTGTAAGCCACATCTTCCACTCGCTCTAGAATCTCAATAGGCCCGATGTACCTAGGGCTCAACTTGCCCTTCTTTCCAAACCTCATTACACCCTTCATGGGTGACACACAGAACAACACTCTCTCCCCGACCATGAATGCAACATCACAGACCTTACGGTCGGCATAACTCTTTTGTATGGACTTGAGGTGTGCCAAGTCTATACTAAATGATCTTAACCTTATCCAAGGCATCACCTACCAAATCTGTACCTAATATCCGAGCCGAGCCTAGCTCAAACAATCCAACCATCGATCGACACCATCTACCATATAATGCCTCATAGGGGGCAATCTGGATGCTTAACTAATAGTTGTTATTGTAGGCAAACTCCGCTAGCGGCAAGAATTGATCTCACGAACCTCCGAAATTAATGACACATGCGCGTAGTATATCCTCTAATATCTAAATGGTGCGCTCGGACGGCCCCTCTATCTGAGGATGAAACACTATGCTCAGTTCAAACTGTGTGCCCAACTCACACTGCAATTCCCTCTAGAAATGTGAGGTAAACTGCGTACCTCAATCAGAAATGATATATACGGGCACACCGTGAAGGTGAAGGATCTTGCGGATACAAATCTCTGCCAACCGCTCTAAAAAGTAGGTAATTATCATAGAAATGAAATGCGCTGACTTGGTTAGTCTATCCACAATAACCCAAACTGCATTGAACTTCCTCTAACTCCGTGGGAGTCTAACAACGAAATCCATAGTGATATTCTCCCAATTCCACTAAAAAATCTCTATCTTCCAAAGAAAACCACCAGGTCTCAATGCTTTTACTTTACCTTCTGACAATTTAGACACCGGGCCACAAATGCAACTATATCTTTCTTCATTCTCCTCCACCAATAATGCTGCCGCAAATCCTGATACATCTTGGCGGCGCCTGGATGAATAGAAAATAGGGAACTGTGGGCCTCCTCTAGAATCAGATCACGAAGTCCATCCATATTAGGCACACAGACACGACCATGAATTCTCAAAACTCCATCACCTCCAACCATAACCTTCTTAGAATCACCTTTCCACACTGCATCCCTAAGGACAAGAAAATAAGGGTCATCATATCCGCTCCCTGATGCGTTCAAACAATGAAGACCGAGTGACCATACAAGCTAGAAGACGACTAGGATCAGAAATATCTAACCTCACGAAATGATTGTCCAAGGCCTGAATACCTAATGCAAGGGGTATCTCACTTACTAGAGTGTACGCAAGGTTACCCATACTCACTGACTTTCTACTCAAAGCATTGTCCACTATGTTGGCCTTCCCGGGATGATACAAGATGGTGATATCACAGTATTTCAATAGCTCTAACCACATCCTCTGCCTCAAATTGAGTTCCTTTTGCTCGAACAAATACTGCAAACTCTGATGATCTGTGAATACCTCACATGAAACGCCATAAAGATAGTGCC
Organism: Nicotiana benthamiana; assembly: GCA_034376525.1. NCBI lineage: Eukaryota > Viridiplantae > Streptophyta > Magnoliopsida > Solanales > Solanaceae > Nicotiana > Nicotiana benthamiana. Next base: position 117,702,766 of record CM067340.1, read on the forward strand.
TCCAAATCTTCAGTGCATGAACAATTGATGCCAGCTCTAAGTCATGAACATGGTAATTCTACTTTTGAACCTTCAGCTGTCGTGACACATATGCACCCTGCCATCCTGCATCAATATTGCATGAATTCCAATATGAGATACGTCATAATATACTGCATAAGACCTTGAACCGATGGGAAACACCAACGTCGTCGTCGTAATCAAAGCAGTATTGAGCTTCTGAAAGTTAGCCTCACACTCGTCTAACCATCTGAATGGGGCACCCTTCTGGATCAACCTAGTCAACAAGGCTGCTATAGATGAGAACCCCTCCACAAATCGATTGAAACAACCTTCCAATCCCAAGAAACTCCAGATCCTTGTATCTGAAGTTGGTCTAGGGCAGTTCTTGAATGACTCAATCTTCTTAGGATCCACCTGAGTACCCTTTTGCTAACACAATGTACCCCAAGAAAGCGGCTGAACTCAACCAAAAATTGCATTTTGAAAACTTAACATATAACTGGTTGTCTCTTAAAGTCTGAAGAACGGTTCGAGTGTGCTACTCATGCTCCTCTTGACTGCGGGAGTAGATCAAAATATCGTCAATTAACTTAAAACCAATCTTGAAAGTTCCGTGGACAACTGGCATAACTTGAATCTAGCTTGCAATCCTTTCGTACTTCTCTTATCAAATTTCTAGTTAGAGAGAGAGCTAAGCGCTACCAAAATGCAGTAGTTTTGCTGGACACAAATCTGCCATTCTTATGCTTCAGCTTAAAGCAGAAAAAAGTAGCTATCTGGAACACTAGGGAGTCCTCAAAGTTACAAAGGAATCCGGATAGGGCTTGAACACCTTGTTCATCACATCCATAAATGCTACTGGGCATTTGTTATCCCAAATGACCTCACTAAGAACTCATAATGCTCATACCGAGTTCGAAAAGTTATCTTAGGAATATAAGATGCCCTAATCCTCAACTGATGATAGCCAGACCTCAAATCAAGATTTGAAAGCACTTTGGCACCCTGAAGCTGATCAAATAAGTCATTAATCATTGGCAATGGATACTTGTTCTTGATGATAATTTTGTTCAACTGCCGGTAATCTATGCACATCCTTATTGATCCATCCTTCTTCTTCACAAAAAATACGGGCGCTCCCTAGGGCGAGATACTAGGTCTAATAAAGCCCTTATCAAGAAAATCTTGCAACTGCTCCTTCAATTATTTCAACTCTGTCGGGACCATACGATATGGCGGAATGAGAGCCCTTGGCTAAATCAATACAGAAGTCAATATTCCCATCAAGTGGCATTCCCGGCAGGTCTGCAGGAAACACCTCTGGTAACTTACGAACGACCGATACTGAATCCATAGAAGGAACCTCCGTACTAGAATCACGGACATAAGCCAAATAACCTAAACACCTCTTCTTGATCATATGTCGAGCCTTCACATAAGAGATAACCCTACTGGTATAATGGCCTGGAGTCCCTCTCCGCTCTAATCGAGGCAACCCCGGCAAGGCTAATGTCACCATCTTGGTGTGACAATCCAATATAGCACATGATAAGGTAACATCTAATCCTTGCCCAAACTGACATAAAAAAAACCATATTGAGAAGTAGAAGATCTATACGAGTCTCTAGACTCCCAATGGTAACCACATATGAATGATAAATGCGATATGAAATAATAGCATATCCCATAGCGGTGGACATATACATGGGAGCACTAAAAGAACCACGAGGCACAATCAAATATGAAACAAAATAAGATGAGACACAGGAATAATCGTGTCAGATGACTCAGCCTCAGGGCTGGCTAGAAAAGCATAGTATTGGGGCTGGGCCCCTCCACTATGAACTACATCTCGAGGATGACCCCTATCTAGCTGGCCTCCACCTCTAGCTGTCTAACCCCTACCTCTAGTTGGCTGAGCATGCGGCAAAACACCTGGTGTTGGGACCATGACAAGAGAACCCTGATGCTGAGAACTGTTCGGTGCTCGAGGGCAAAACCTAGCAATGTGCCTTGGATCACCACAATTATAGTAAGACCTTGGCTACTGTGACTGCTGACCCTGAAACTCACCCTGTTGGCCTGAGTAACCACCCCGAAAACTCTAATGCGGAGGTGCACTAATAGGAGCTGGTGGTGCACTGTAGGCTAGCTAATCGGAATAATGCATATATGGGCCACGACAACCTGAATGTCACGACCCAATTTCCTAACCCGATCGTGATGGCACCTCTGGTGAAGACAAGGCCAGCCAACTAACCCAAATCTTCTCTTTAACAATTATTAAACATAAATGGATAGATAAATACAACTTAACTATAATAATAACCAGTGTCTACATCCCAACATAACCCGACCAAGGTGTCACAAGTCACGGGCATATAAGGAAAACCTGAACATAACTACAAGGCCAATAATATACAAAATTAAATTCTGAAATTCTAAAGACAATGTACGGTGCCGCGAATGCTGGCAGTCACCTTGCTCAGCTACAATAGTAATACCTTCAATCAACTAATATCCCTCTACCTGGTAATCAATACCTGCAGCTGCACGCGAGGTGCAGGGAGTAAAGTGTTCTCCAACCGAGTGAGTAATAAAAGTATATAACAACTTAGCGGTAAGAAAAACACGTAAAACATATCGTTCATGCTGCATAGAAGCAGAGAATAACCTTTAAACAGAGATAAATCAGTGAAAACTGCAAAATCATTAGAAATATCTTGGGTCGGTTTTAAAACTCTTTTGAAAATGATCTTTTTTAACAGTTGCAAAATAATTTCAGCAATCGGTGTCACTATGCACAGCAACCCGCCCCTCGGACAATATACTTAATCCTGGTCAGCCATTGTTACCTAACCAAATGTACCATGCAGTACCAGATATTACGAGAACCACAAATAAATATCTCCAGAAATATCATAAAACAACAATATATGGACAAATGCATAAATGCAATGCAATGCATATGATGGTACAGTCTAGTACCCAGTGCGGCGCGCAGCCTGAGCCACCCATAATCATTTAACGTCGATGTCTCTCACTAGGGGTGTGTACAGACTCCGGAGGGGCTGCTACAGCCCAAGCACAATATCAAGCAATCTCGTAGCATCAATCAAATCCTGGTCAGGCATTGTTACCAGGCCCATTTACATCATACAGTGCCATTGTTACTACTGTTTCAAATCACTGTTGCGGCACGTAGCCCGAGCCACCCATAATCAGTCTAGAAAAACATCATAAGCCCATTGGGAATTAGTAAAACAGTAGTTCTTAGCCCGAAATAATATTTAAAATATCATTTGAGTTTTCAAAACTTAGAAATATGGTTGAGTTAGCGAAACAGTATTAAAAACCTTAGACTGAAACTAAATGACATGCAAAATATGCTAAAACAGTAATATCAATCCTCGAAAGGGTTCACAAGTCGGCACAAGGCTCCGAACAATGGCAACAATCCCAATTCACGGTAATAAAGTATGCGTCTCAATCGCCAATATAGTAGAAATAACACTCTGGATGGACCAAGTCACAATCCCCAATAGTAAACGACCTTGTACTCATCAAAGAATGTGTGTATGCCTCAAAATAGCGTTACGATATGAAATATGGGGTTTCAAACCCTCAGGATATCATTTACAATCATTACTCACCTCGAACCCGTGAAATCTCAAGGCCGCGGCGCCTTTTCTCCTCATATCGGCCTCCACACCCGTCGAATCTATCCAAAATTAGAGCAAACACATCACAATATGATAAGGGAACAATACCCAATCGAAAACAATTGAGAAATAGCAAAATTCTCGAAACTAGCAAAAATCGAGCCCTGGGTCCGCTTCTCAAAAAGTTACAAAATTCATATTACCGGATTCCTTGTCTTGCCATGGGTCTGTACATATCACATTTACCAAAATCGGAGTTCAAATGGCCCCTCAAATCTTCAAATCTTATTTTCAGATCCCTAGGCTTAAATCCTCAATTTACTCCTCAAAAACATATAATCTAATCGGATTATTTGATGATATTCAATATTATGGAGTAGAATTGATCACAAATGACTTACTCCAAGATTTCCCATTATTTCTTGCTAAAATAATCGCCCAAAATCCGAGCTTGGAAGTCAAAAAAAGACCAAACCCAGACTGGTAGACTTAAATCTGTCTAGAAATTTCGGTATTGTTCACGCGGGGCACTGTTCACGCGCACTTTTATGTGGTTAACACGGGGCCGAAAGGTTTGACGCGCGTTCCTAGCTTTGCCGGAAACACTTTGGACCAGCTCAATCCAGGAAGTTCACAGGGTAGGAGTGGTCACTGTTCACCTGCGCGGGGTACTATTCACTGCTGCTAAAAAAATAGAGCAGCTGCCAAAATAAATTGTAGCAGCTTTTGTTTAACTAAAATGGCTCCAAATCCGTCATAAAAACTCGGAATTAGACGATTCTTATTCCTATCAGTCACAAATAATAATACAAACACAAGCCTTCAATCGAAACTCAATTCAGAGCTCATTTGCTCAGTGTGATACACATTTCACTCGTTAAACAATTAACTCACATTTCGCGTCAAAAACCCAATCGCGACTTGATGAAATTAGACCAGAATTTCCAGATCAGTCCTATAATTCATTATCAAAATTCCATAAGTCTCGAAATCAACTTTGGATCACTAGAACTAAAATGAACCTTTAGATCATTACATGCTTATGCTCTAAACAGCAAAAATCTTCCAAAAACTCTTCCAAAACTTATCAGAGCCTCATGGGATCCCAACAAAGTATACTAACAAGTCCCATAGTATGACACAAAAGTAGTTGTTCCTTCGAATCACCAAAAACAACACAAAAATACTAAATTCACCTTGGATCCAAGCCTAAGAACTTTGAAACTTCTAACTTTCACATCCGATGCCGAAACACGTCAAAACTAGTCTGAATGACCTCAAATTTTGCAGACAAGTCCAAAATGACATAAGCTACAGCAACTCTCGGAATTTCATTTTAACCCTCGGATCAAAATCTCACCTATCAACCGGAATTAGCCAAAATACTAACTTTGACAATTCAAGCTTAATTCTACAACGGTCATCACAAAAATATTTCGGACACATTCTTAAGTTTCAAATCGCCTAGCGAAGCTATCGGAACTATAAAACTCGCACTTCAAGCGCTCTAACACATAAGTCAATATCCGATTGACTTTTCCAACTTAAGCTTCCTTAAAAGAGACTAAGTGTCTCAAACCTTACCAAAATTATTCCGGAATGACTTCAAATTTTGCAAATAAGTCACATTCTACATTATGGACTTGCCCCAACTTTTGGAATTGCATTCCAACCCCGATATCAAAATTTCCACTTCTGGTCGAATTTTCTCAAAAACCTTCAAAGTTCTATATTTAGCCAATTGACTTCAAAATGACCTCCGGACATCCGAATTCACTTTCGATCGCGCTCCCAACACCAAAATCAACATACGGATCAATTCATAGATTCGAAATCCCAAACGAACATCAATAACACTGAAATGCCTTACAACCGAAATTTATGAAATTCTTCTAAAATACTAACTTCCACAATATACGCCGAAATGCTCACGGGTTATCCAAAACCAAATTTGGTCATACTCCCAAGTCCAAAATAATCATATGAACCTCCTGGAACTTTCAGATCTCTATTCCGAGGTAGTTTACTCAAAATTCCAATCTTAGCCATTTTCTTCAACAGAAGGCTACTGAAATGAAAATTTTATTTCCAATTTGACTCCGAATTTACCGAGATTCAACTTTGACCATATGCACAAGTCAATAATACCTGAAATGAAGCTATTCATGACTTCCAACTACTGAAGGACGTGCTAGAGCTCAAAACAACGGGTAGGGTCGTTACACTGAAGTACCGCGAGAAGCGTGGACTGCTGAATGAAATGGCCTAGGAGGATGGACTCTACCAGAAGTACCCCTACCTCCAGACGGGGCACCACTAATTCCACCAGAATGACGAGGTCTCTTATCAGATCCCAACCACTCCCTTAAGCTAGTACCATCTGGACTCGCTTCGCAATATTGGTAGCCGTCTAAAAAGAAATCTCTCTCCCAATCTCCTTAACCATTTACAATATGATAGGCTGAGAAAGTCCCTCAATAAACCTCCATACCATCTCTTTCTTGGTAGGAAGAAGAAGAATAGCATGACGGACCAAATCCACAAATCGGGTCTCATATTGATGGACGGTAATAGAGTCCTGCTGAAGATGATCGAACTGGCCGATAGTTCTCTATCAATGTGGCAGGAAGGAACTTCCCAAGAAAAAACTGAGAGAACTATCCCAAGGGAGAGCCAGCGATCCAACTGGTCTAGTCAACATATAATCCCTCCACCATTTCTTGACGGAACCTGACAACTGGAATGCAGCAAATTAGCCCCATGAGTCTCCACTATACCCATGTTCCGTAACACCTCATGAAAACTATCCATGTTGTCCAAGAGATCCTCTTAAGATGCACCGCTAAACTGAACTGGGAAAAGCTTGGTAAGCCTATACAGTCTCCATAAAGCCTCACAAGACATAACTTATCCATCACCAGTCTATGCCGTAATACCCGGCTGAACTACCCCAACAGGCTGAGCTACTGGAGTCTGAAAAAAGGAGCTATCTGCTATGAAGTGTGAGTAACCGGAGTTTTTACTTCTCCACCAGCCTGAGAGACGCCTGGTGCTACAATAAATGTTTCGGTTGATGCCACACTCTCCATGAGGCCCACTAAACGGACCAAAGCATCCTGAAGTACCGCTGTGCCGAGGAACCCTTCTGGGGCTTGAGCTTGTCGTGCTAGAACGGTCTGGGTTGGAGCCTCCTCATCAAACTGTACCTGAGGTTCCACCGCTGGTTCTGATGCTCAAGCTCTGGGTTGGACTCTGCCCCTGCCTCGGTCTCTGGCATGACCTCAACCTCAACATCTACCCCTCATAGGATCCGCCACTAGGGGATCTGGTTGCTGCTAAGCTAAAGATGGGTACGTGTTCTCGCCATCTGCGAAGGAACAAGAGTAGAAGATTTCGATTAGGCATTGAGAGAACAAAATCGCACGATAGAGAAGAATAGAAGTGAACTTGTTACTAAACTGTATAGTCTCTGAAACATATGTACAGACATCTCCATATCGACCGTAAAACTCTACTAAAGTCTGCTTGTGAATTGTAAGACCTAGGGAATCTATTGCTCTGATACCAACTTGTCACTACCCAAAATTTCCACCGTTGAGACCGTGATGGCGCCTAATATTTCACTTGCTAGGCAAGCTAACGTTAGAGATCATTAAACCAATTCTTAAACCTTAGTGATTAAAATATATTAAAACATAATAAGTTGAAAAGAGTGGAAAAATCCATAACAATCTTAATATATAAATCTACCCAGAATCTAGAGTCACAATCCATAAACATCTAAGATTTAATTACAAGTAAATGTGTGAAGGAAATACAATTGTTTTCAATACAAAGAAATACTAAAGAGAATATATGGAAGGGGACGCCAGAGCCTGCGACGCAACATGTCTACCTTGGGTCTCCGATCAAATGAAGCCAGCAGCTAAACTCAGGATCAGCTCGGACCGGTAACAAAATCTGCATAGAAAGTATAGAGTGCAGTATCAGTATAACAGACCTCATGTACTAGTAAGTGTCGAGCCCAATCTCGGTGAAGACGAGGCTAAGACAAGATACCCACAAAACAATCCTTTGTAGAATAACAACATATATATACCAATAACAACAATAAAAGAAACAACGTGAGTAATATTTGGAGGGGAACATGCTGAAGGGGTCACAACAGAATTAAGAACTTTGATCAACCGATAGAACATATAAGGGCAAGTAAACACAACAAGAGAAAGTACACGGTATCAATATTCGTGCTTTTACTCTCAACCACACCATATGAATCAAAAAGAAATGGCATGGTATCACCCTTCATGCAGTAACACTCACAAACACATGGCACGTCATAACCCTTCGTGCATTAACACTCACAAAGTCATAAAATGGCATAATCCTTCATGCATTAACACTCACAATATGGCATGACATCACCCTTCGTGCATTAACACTCACAAATTATAGCACGGCATCACCCTTCGTGTATTGATACTCCCCCTCACCAAAACAAGGAACAATAATAACAGGGACATAGAAATATCAAGAGCAAGTCTTACTTTAATATTTGGTTCCACAATACCATCCTCAAGATTGAATCAATACTCAATCAATACCAAAGTCCATCAAATATAATAAGAACGATCAACATAACGATAAACTAGTCCAAGCATGGTTAATATGATAACAGAAAGCTATGATTTCAAGAATAAGACTCACTTCCATGCTATGACTCGATGACAATGATATGTACTCGTCACTTCACCTATACATTTTAATTAACATTCAAACACGTCAAATAATACCTAATCCCTCAAGCCAAGGTTAACCAGGACACGTCGCTCCAACGACCTAACTAAAAGCTCGACCACAGCTTTTACCTTCAAAAAAGCCTTCTTACCAATAGAATATGGAAAATTACTAACCAAACAATTCAATTTAATCCGTAGGAACTACTCATGCAAAGGATTCAATTTAGGCCATTATTGAAAAAGTCAATAAATAGTCAACACCGGGGCCCACTTGGTTCAAGCCTGAAATTTGGACCAAAACTCGATTATACATTCACCCCCGAGCTCGGATATATAATTAGGTTTGGAATTCAACCTCAATTTGCGGTTTAAATCCCCAATTTTTAAAATCCCTAGTTTCTACCAAAAATCCCCAATTCCACCATGAAAACCTTAGATTTTATGTTGAAATATTGTAAAATAAAGTGAAAGATTAAAAGAAACTAGTTTAGAATCACTCGCCAAGGTTTTGAGGAATAAATGGTCTTTGGAAAATTGCTACTCTTGTGTTTTAGGTTTTGAAAATTTCAAGAATCAGAGAAAAAAACCGTCAAAGTCACTTTTACACGGCTGCAAATATCGCATTTTCGACCTGGGCTTCGCAAATACGAAGGAGCCATCGCAAACGCGAAGCCCTTCACACTTCTGATGCCTTCGCAAATGCAAAGATAAGTTCACAAATGTGACCTTGAATCTCCGCAAATGCAACTCAATGATCGCATTTGCAATAAATGCCCTTCCCAGACTCCATTCACAAATACGAAGGAAAACTCGCAAATGCGAAAACTATTGGACCAGCTTCTCCTTCCATTTGGAATGAGAAGCTCGCAAATGCGAACCCCTCAGAGGTCGTATATATGATGCCTGATCTCGCAAATGCGAGATCAGAGGTCTGCAACAAGATTAGATACACCAGTAAAATCCTCTAAGTCCAATTTTAATCTATAGCCTATCTGAAACTCACCCGAGCCCTCAGAAATCCAAACCAAACATGCTCACAAGTCTTAAAATATCATACAAACTTGCCCGCACGATCAAATCACCTAATTAACACCTAGATCTATGGATTTATCACCAAATCAAATGAAATTATCAAGAAAACTTTGAAACTTTCAATTTCTCAACCGAACGTCCGAATCACATCAAATCAACTCCGTTTCTCACCAAATTTCACAAAAAAGTTATAAATGTGGTATTGGACCTATATTGTGTTCCAGAAATAAAATACGAATCCGATATCTACAAAGTCAAACCTTGGTCAAATATCTCCATTTCATTAAGTCTTTGACTTTCAAATTTCGACAAAGTCTGATATCTCGAGCTAGGGACTTCTGATTTAGATTTCGGGAATACACTCAAGTCCTAAATTATGATACGCACCAACCGACACCATCAAAGCATTAATCCGAACCCCTTTACCAAAAATGATGACCGAAGTCAACTCAAATGAAGTTTTTAGCAAAATTTCTTATTTTTTTCAACTTTTAAAATAAAAGCTTTCCGGAAACAAGTCCGGACTGTGCACACAAATTAAGGAGGGTAAAGATGAGATTTGAAGGCTTAAAAGCACAAAATTGGATTCTAAAATACAAGATGGTCTTTCGAGTCATAACATTGACTCTCCACCATTGACAATCATTAAAAAGCTCTGTAGCTTCGAAATTGAATTGGGTTTTCAATAACCATTATTATTTTGGATTGGGTATTGTTTCTAATAATCGAATATATTATTTAGAGTTTATATCTCAATTTTGAGGGTGTTTGGTGAAATTAGACTTGATTTTAGCTAAATTTCACGTTGAAACTCGAAAATGAAGAAGAAGAACACATGACATACAATATATATATATATATATATATATATATATATATATATATATATATATATATATATATATATATATATATATATATATATATATATATATATATATATATATATATATGTATTTGAATATTGTATGAAAGTTGAAAATAATTGTATAATATATGAATCATTGTATAAAATTTATATTTAAGTTATCAATATTATCTCTTTACATAAATTTATTAATATGTCTTAAAATTATATTAAGAGAGGAAGTTTTGAGTGGAATTTTAGAGGAACAAAAACACACCACTTTACATACAAAGTATATACAAAAGACATATTGTATACAATTTGTATGAAAACTATATGTAAGTTGCATGATATTCTAGTTATATTTAACTGGGTAGAGATTATGTATGAAAGTTGTAGATAAATTATAAATATATTGTATACCAGATAATTAATTTTATAAAATTTATTTTAGTATGCATATTATTGTAGATATTCAAATTTGCATTATGTTTGTATGAACTTTGTTTTTAATTTCTACATTATTTTCCCATACATTAATCTTTTTTAGCTAAAAGATGTATGCATATTTTCAAGAATCCAAAGTTAGAACCCACTGTCAGATAGACCAAAACTGGATTCGATGCTTATTCAGACTAAAATCTGCACTCCAATTTCCATGTCTAAAACTATTTTGTTGCATTTTAAAAGTTTTGCTGAAAAATAAATTTATTATCATATGGACAAGCAATAGAATGGATGATATGTTGATATATGACGAATATTGCTTTGATATATGAGTTTTATTTACAAATAACTTACCTTGAATCTATAGCTATTTGCAAGATTCCACATATTTTGAAAGTAAATTCTCATTAGAAAGAAAGTGTGAAAGTATAAGGAGAAATATTTTGGAATCAGGCAGACGTGGTGAATCGGATAAATAATGCCTTGAATCTTATTATCAAATAGTCAGTGCTCAATGTGGACGTTCATTCATAAAGGAATAACTACTAGTAGAAAGATAGTTAACACTTTTAGGCTTGAAAAAGAAGAAATATGTATTTCGATCAACCATGTTTTTAGAAAAACTCAGATTACTGATAACCTAAAAATTCCGTACTTTCTCAATTATATGAAAGTAAAAGACAAAAATTAGTAAGAAAATAATTGATTGCAAAGTCAAGATAGAAGAAAAATAAGTGAATATATTCCAATATAATCCTTAAAAATGAAATTTTCTTCCCTTTTATAGGGGTTTACAAATATAATGTTTCCTCCCTTTTATGGTTGAATCATTATGATATTAGTGACACTAATGATCCGTTATAATTGACAATCGTAACTGTTTGTGAAGATTTTGTAACGGTTCCAAGTCTTATTCCTCATTAATTAGAGGTTCGTGAATATTTCCTTTCTTATTGTCTTGATTCACTCAACCCATATTTATTGAATGATTTAGACACGAGCAATTGCATCCCTTCATCCCGTGAGTGATTTTCCCGTGCCTCTTGTATCTCGTGCATCTTCTAATACAGTACTCCAGCTGTCATATTCTTAGTGATCCATGTATCATGTCTTGTCAGCCACACTTAATTCTACGTGTCATTCTTATTTTCTACTAATAGAGATAGTCCCTTCACTTACCGAATATTCTGTAATTGATTATTCAGGAAGTGGTATGTATTTATGGCAGTAATTTTTGCAACCGTTTCCCATGTATCATTATGTCTCCTTCAGAATCAACGTATCGCATGCCATTTCCATTTAATGCATGTGCTACGTGACCTCTGCCAATTGGGTCTGTGACTCTTCAGTATTTTTTAGGGCTTTCTAGCGGCCGCGTCAGTCACGAAGTGACCATCATGACTCTCTTAACATGATGGTTGCTCATTCTTATAAATACCCCATGTGCCTTTAGTTTCAAAAAAAAAATCTTTAATCTACAGTATCCTTCTTCTCCAATTGTTATTATTTTTTTAGTACACATTACTTTCCCATCCATGTCTTCACCAAACCCAACCCCCGTAGAACAATCATTCTAGATGAACTTCCTCCTTCAACTACTCGTGCTAGGAGTAGAAGATGAGAAAGTATAAGTTACATGTTCTTAACTTTTGAACTTAAAATTCATTTAAGGACATACAGTCCTTAAGTTTTAAACATGAAACTATAAGTTAAGGACCTCATGTCCTTAACTTTTGAACTTGAAATTCAAAGTTAAGGACATTCATTCCTTAAGTTTTAAACATGGAACTATAAGTTAAGGACCTCATGTCCTTAACTTTTGAACTTGAAATTCAAAGATAAGGACATCCAGTCCTTAAGTTTTGAAATTGCAAGTCGAACTTACTTACTCCTGTCCGTAACTTTTAGTTGTTGAACTCAAAAGAAATTAGAAGAAGGTAACAATCAAGAAATTTTGAAAATCCAGACATCCACTAAAATTAGAATAATCTAAATAAATACAATTTATAGTAAAATCTTAAAAGAGTCGATAAATATAAGTGGATAATCTACTCTTCTCTATGCTTTCTTGAAAATGGATGGAGTGCTGGAGAATATATACAAGCTGTTCTATTATGACCAATTCTTTTGCAACAACCACATTTGAATGTTATTTTTGATGACTCGGTAGCACGAATATGCCTTTTCTTTTGCCTTCTACCTGGCGGCACATTGAAATCTGGAGGTTTAACAATTTGTGACTTAATACACTCTGGTACAATCCAAGAATCAGTATGTCCTACAGGATGTATTTGTCTTTCCAGCCAAGATCTCTTTAAGTACAAGTGCGAACAAAGTTGGACTTCTTGATGTTTCTCTTCTCGATAGCTGCAGTTGCATTTTTGCATGGTAATTCATCAAATTGTAACTGAAAACAATCACATGTTCTTTGGTTTAAGTCCACCAAGAAAGTTATTCCTTCTTCTTCAGCTCTAGAACGCCATGAATCAATATGGAAGACCTTCAATGTTGAAAAATTATAAGTTAGTACATTATGTTAATAATATTATGATCATAAGATAAACATAGAACATAATACTTACATTCAAAGTAAATGCTAAATCTATTCTTTTCTTCAATTCCTCTTCTACCCAACAAGAAACATCACAAATGTTCCTTCTGCTTTATTTCTTCTTTCATAAAACCAACCTTGTAGCTTCACTTGAATGAAATCCATCATTCTTAATATAGGAAGCTCAATTGCTTCTAATAGGATAGAATTCATCGACTCAAATATGTTTTTTGTGAGCATGTCATATCTTTGTTGTGGACTACAAGATTGTGACCATCTTTCTGGTGGTTCTTCCATCAAGTAGTCATAATTCTTCTTATCTACATTTGTTATATCTGACATAAATAGGTCAAATTCTTTGCGCATGTATACTCTTGCAGCATGTTGGAAAAGTTTTATGACCTCACTTTTCACCTTCCTTCACTTTAGGTTCTGCTCCAAATGATTGACGCAAGTCACATGATGGATTTCAGGATATACCTTTGCAATGCTATTTCAATAGCTTGATGCCTGTCTAATAAAAAAATTAAATTCTCATGGCTCTTAATTATATTGCAAAGCTGACTAAAGTACCACTCATAGGAGTTGTTATTTTTAGATTCTGATATTCCAAAGGCTAGCGGGAAAATTTAGTTATTTGCATCCTTTGAAACTGAAATCATTAAATCACCACAAAATTTTGACTTTAAAAAAGTTTCATCAACAACAATCACTGGTCTATAATGATTTCAACCAGCTATTGATGATCCATATGCATAAAACATATAAAAAACCCTAAAAATACAATATAAAATAAGATTAACAGAAGTTTAGGACAGTCAGTCCTTAACTTACATTTTTAAGTTATAAAGTTAAGGACATGCAGTCCTTAACTTTGATTTCAAAGTTCAAAACTTAAGGACCAAATGTCCTTAACTTTGACTTACAAGTTCAAAACTTAAGGACAGCCAGTCCTGAACATCTGGTTACAACTAAAAAGTTAATATAGTTAAAGATAACATGTCCTAAATTTTATAAAACGTACAATAATTTTTTTTATTGTTTACCTGTTGTTATCATCTATCTTTGTGTTAATATAAGTTCCCGAAATTTTAATTGTCATCATATACAAGTATGAAGACAATAATTTATAATTCTCCTCAGGACTTCTCATATTAAAGTGGAAACATGTTGAATAACACGTCATGCCTTGTGATATCCAATGTCCAGTCCAAGCAATTTTGCATTTATGCCATGGTAAAAGTTGGTGTAACTTCAAATCTTGGGTTCCGAATATTGTCGATAATGTAACCACTCATCAACTTTGAAGTAGCATGCCTTTGATCTGCTTTCATAGTCTTAAAGAGCAGTCATGCTTTTTATCAATCTTTACTATCTTGAATAGTGTTAAATCTTTAATTCTAAAAGCATGCACACACCAACAACACCTATCATCATTGCATATCAATGAATATCTTGTTGAGCTTGATCTAACAACCTTGAATTCAAAAAGTCCTTTGATTGCTATATTGGAAAAATAGTTAATTATACTTTTCTTCTTGTCAAATACTGATCCGACTTTTATTTCATCCAATGAAGCATTTTCTCTTAATATCGTAGTTGGGTATTCTTTTTTGTTTTAAATTTCATCTTCGTCTAGTTAGTTTAGTACATATTGCTTTCAGCAACTTTTTCAATTACCGGTGCACTATCTAAGACTTGAATACCCAAAGCTTGTTCGTTATTAATCTTTATAATGCTTTGCCCTTTTACTTGAATATAATCAAATGTTTGAAGAACCTCTTCATTTAATGGCTGAGTTTCAACCATATCTATTTCCATTATCACTTGGCATTTGTCTTGACTGTCATGTTGAGTTTCTGTGTTGACATGTTCATTGCTTGTTGATGCAAAAACTCTTTCCGAAATATCAATTATGAAACAACAACCCTTGAAGAGTGAATGAGATTTAGCAACTCTATACATGTGTCAAAATCTAAATCTTTGGATATAAGCATTTCTTTGCTTGTTCCAAGGTTGATATCAAATCATATCACTACTTCAAACTTTTTTCTATCCATTCAATAAGCTCAAAGATCTGTTTAATGAAATCTTCAAATCGAATTGACTCAGATACTAGAAAAATCTTTGTTTGATGATCAAGATATTTATAATCTTCAGTCCATATACCATTAAAAGCAACAATAATGCATATTGTTTCCATCCTGCAAGTCAAGAGAATGTAAAACTGAGGACATATGTTATAAAGAAATCCTTGTATAATTAAGAACATGTGTACTGTAAGTGCAAGACCAAGTTAAGGACTGCCACTCCTTAACTTTTGAACCTGAAATTAAAAACTAAAGACTGCCTTTTCTTAACATTTGAACATGAAATTAAAAGTTAAGGACCGCATGTCCGTAACTTTTACAACAACAACAACAACGACCCAGTGAAATCTCACTAGTAGGGTCTGGGAGGGTAGTGTGTACGCAGACCTTACCTCTACCCCGAAGGAGTAGAGAGGCTATTTCCGAAAGACCCTCGGCTCAAGAAGACAAAAAAACAAAGAAAGAAAATATTAGTAATACCATAGAAATAATATATATATATATATATATATATATATATATATATATATATATATATATATATATATATATATATTTATCCGCCCTTTACCTCTTCTCGAGCCCTCCACAACCAGGCGCCCACACCTTCTTACCGGAGCATCTAGGCTTGTTCTCTGAACGTGCCCAAACCACCTGATCTTGCTTCCCGCATCTTGTTATCAATGGAAGCCACGCCCACCTTCTCCATAATAACATCATTCATGATCTTATCCATCCTACTATGCCCGCACATCCACCTTAACATCCTCATTTCTGTAATGTCGTTAACTTTTGAACGTGAAATTAAATCTTAAGGAGTGCCTGTTCTAAATATTTAAATTTGGAATTAAAAGTTAAGGACTGTCTGTCCTTAACTTTTGAACCTGAAAGTGAAACTTAAGGACCGCCTGTCCGTAACTTTTGAACTTGGAATTAAAAGTTTAGGACTTCCTGTCCTTAACTTTTGAACTAGTAATTTAAACTTAAGGAATGTCTGTCCTTAATATTTTTAACTTGAAATTAAAAGTTAAGAACTGCCTGTCCTAAACTTTTTAACCTGCAAGTCAAAACTTAAGGACTCATGTCCTTAGCTTTTCAATATGTAATTCAAACTTAAGGACTTCATGTCCTTAACTTTTTCAATTTGAAACTCAAACTTCAGGACTTAGTATACAGAAGAACAACAACAAAATGAAGGACATTGTGTCCTTAAATTTTTCAATTCAATTTGCAAAATAAGGATAGTAGAACCTATGTTAAGGACATTGTGTCCTTAACTTTTTGAATTCAACTTCCAAAATGAAGACACAATATCCTTTATATTATGTGCTCAATTTTTATAGAATTATCATAGGAGGCGATGTCCTTAACTTTATCAATTCAGAAATTAAAAAAATCAAATTCTTATCTACTATATAATCAAAATCAATACAAATTAGAAAAAGTATAATTATATTGAAATAAAAATCAACAAAAACACATGAAAGTATAACTTACTATAAATCTATGCCGATTTTTTGGATGAGAATGTTGAATTTTTTAAATCGGAAGAGAACTTACGATCACAGTTACGATCGCGTGCCGCTCCTGCTCCTTCTGGTTCTGTGGGAATAAAAGCGTAAATATATAAAAATAAAAATGGTTAAGTATAAGTTATACCATAAGGGTATTTTCCTCCAATCAGGTATACGTTTATTAAAGGAGTGGCTAAAGACTAACTACACTAAAAACATTGCTTTAAAATAAATGTAGATATTAGTAGTGGCTATTTGTACACATCGCCCCATAATTTGGCACTCAATTAAGGGAGTTTTGAGTGGAGAGAGGCACCAGAAAATAGGGCAAGAGGAGAGGAGAGAAAAAAGTAAAGGAATGTAATTGAATCCCTTAATTTAAGGCTTTAATAATTGATTGTATATAAATTGTAAATAAATTTAATTAGAATAGATAATATATAAAATTAGAACAATTTTGATAAATAAATTTTAAATATTGTATAGGAAAGAAAAATCTCATTGAAAAAAGTTTCATCCATCATCATTTCGTGTTGAAGATCTGAATCAGCTAAGGCCCATTTCCCATTTAAAGCTCTAAGTAAGCCATGCCACCCAACATCCCTTTAGCCTTATCTTGTCCTAGATGAGGTTTTTGTATGGAAATATCATTAGGCAGCCGCTTTTAGGACCCTTATTATTTAGACTTTTTAAAAAATTATTTAAAGTTAACCCAAATTTGGCAAACTTCATACCTCTTCTCCTCCTCCCCTTTTGATCATCAGGTTTGAAATTTTAGAAGGGTAAAAACCTTATATTTGAATTGCCAAAACCAAAAGCTTAACATTTGTCAGACGGTCTTAATTTGAAATGCATTCAAACTTCAGATCTCAAACTTGAAGTTACGATCTAGTAGTTGAAACATCATATTCGAATTTAAAATAAAAACTTTGTAAACTTTGGGTATTCAACAAATTGTGACGAGAGTGATACTGAGGTTAGAAAAAAGATTTTTTGTTATGTGTAAAGAATGAAGATATCAATTTGGGACTAACATTACCAAACATCACTATATTTGTTGATCACTGTATGGGCCAGAATATGATCCCGAGATAATTAATGAGATTAATTATATATTAAGCTAATTTTTAGTTAATAAGTGATATGACCACTTATTAATTACGATATCCGACTATCAATCGATTCGATCAATAAGGCTACGACCTATCCGCCATCGTAAGGACGAAACCTCAGCATGGTCACGGCCCTCCATTGCCAGCTCATACAGCTTACAACTATAAATACTAAGAGAAGGAAGACTAGAATGAGGGCTGCTTCTTCTTCATCACTATTCTCTAGAAAAGAGAAAACACAATTGTAAGACTCTGAACCTCTCCATGGAGAGGCAGACCGAATCAATATTATCAATAAAAGATCTCTGCTCTTTTCTTTCTAACATATAACACTTGCCTCTTATGTCTTTCATTTGGTCCCTCGATTATTACGATCTGCTATGATTAGCCCTAAATTTATTTTTATTGTTTTATGTTTGAAAAGTATATGATAATTTTGTGCTAAACAATTTGGCGTCGTATTTAGGGATTTCATAGCAGAATCGCGTAGTTCTTCCCTGGACCAAAAGGAAAGAAACGCCAAAGAACAACCCAACTTAAACAAGATGAAGCGATATATCGGACAAAGGGAACTTGATGATCTCAAATCGAGATCCAACTCCTCTGTCACTCCTCTCTCGGATAGTACAGGCAAGAAGAAGAAGCAGTCCCCCCCTCCCCCCGACGGAGGATCTCTGTAAGGCACCCCTGCATCCCTAATGCGAGATCCATCCAGAAATCGGCATGGAGATATCTTGAACCGAGAGTCACCCCGTGCCTGCCTACGTGCCCCGATTGGGAGGATAGCACGTGAGCTGCTCAAGATCTCGAGTAAAAACCGAGCTACAACCCTCAAACACCGACACAACAATATTTAGGCTATCTGCCTTCACCAAAAGTTCAACTACAAGTTGAACTGGAACTCAGGCTATGCGCCTTCAGCAAAAAGTTCAACTATGAGTTGAACAAATATTACGGCTATGCACCTTCAACAAAAGTTCAACTACAAGTTGAACAAGTATTCAGGCTATGCGCCTTCAACAAAGGTTCAACTACGGTTGAACAACTCAGGCTCTGTGCCCTCACCCAAAATTTCAACTATGAGTTGAACTCGGACTCACGCTACGTGCCTTTACAAAAAGTTCAACAACAAGTTGAACTGGGACTTAGGCTATGCGCCTTCGCCACCGAAAAAGTACAAGGTTCAACTACGGTTGGACAGCAACTCAGGCTATGTGCCTTCACCAAAAGTTCAACTACAAGTTGAACTGGGACTCAAGCTATGCGCCTTCGCCAACAAAAAATTACAAGGTTCAACCACGGTTGAACATCAACTCAGGCTACATGCCTTCACCAAAAGTTAGACTGCAAGTTGAACTGGGACTCAGGCTATGTGCCTTCACCAACAAAAAATTACAAGGTTCAACTGCGGTTGAACAGCAAATCAGGCTACATGCCTTCACCAAAAGTTCAACTACAAAGTTGAACTGGGACTTAGGCTATGCGCCTTCGCCAACAAAAAATTACAAGGTTCAACTACGATTGAACAGCAACTCAGGCTACGTGCCTTCACCAAAAGTTCGACTACAAGTTGAACTGGGACTCGGGCTATGCGCCTTCGCCAACAAAAAATTACAAGGTTCAACTACGGTTGAACACCAACTCAGGCTACGTTCCTTCACCAAAAGTTTGACAACAAGTTGAACTGGGACTCGGGCTATGTGCTTTCGCCAAAAAAAATACAAGGTTCAACTACGGTTGAACAGCAACTCAGGCTGGGACTCAGGCTATGCGCCTTCGCTAACAAAAAATTACAAGGTTCAAATGCTGTTGAACAACAACTCAACCTACGTGCCTTCACCAAAAGTTCAACTACAAGTTGAACTGGGACTCAGGCTATGCGCCTTCGCCAACAAAAATTTACAAGGTTCAACTACGGTTGAACAGCAACTCAGGCTATGTGCCTTCACCAATAGTTCAACTACATTTTGAACTGGGACTCAGGCTATGCGCCTTCGCCAACAAAAAATTACAAGGTTCAACTACGATTGAACAACAACTTAGGCTATGTGCCTTCACCAAAAGTTCAACTACAAGTTAACTGGGACTCAGGCTATGCGCCTTCGCCAACAAAACATTATAAGGTTCAACTACGATTAAACAACAACTCAGGCTACGTGCCTTCACCAGAAGTTTAACTTCAAGTCTAACTGAGACTCAGGCCATATGCCTTCATCATCGCAAACCCAATATCGCTAAAACAGCGAAGCCAAACGCCTTCGTCCTCAAAACTGAAGAGCAACGGACGGAGAAACAAGCTAATCTCCCTCGCCATTCAAATAAGTATGCCCAACTCGAGCTAAAATTTGGGCCACGTAAAGTTTGGCCCCGGTCGAAGTACGCCCATCATGGCCCGCCCGAAATGGGACTAAGGCTAAGTAAAATAATGGGCACAACTTGTTTACACCAAGTAAAATAAAGCGATAAACAAAAAGCGCTTGATCATGGCCAAGGCCATCACTGCTTAACAGCCAACCTAGTTTCCGACTAAGGCAAACGAGCGATTCGACGATGGTCGAAATCACCTACCTAGCCGAGGCCACCATCATTATCATGGCCAAGGCTGCCGGCACCATTACGACCAAAACACACAAGGGACTTAACACGCCTACCAGAGTCTCACTCTAAGGCAGATAACCCTTTGAACACATGCCTAAGAATTAATTATAAAAACAACAAGGGAAAACTCAGAATAAACACAACACCGGCAATGGGAAAAGTAAGCCTATATATACATATATTTACAATCTTGTGCGGACAATGCCCGCTTACATTCGGCCAAGGCCGGTCAGTACAAAAATCTCTACAAAAAATAGGAAGAATCTAAAAATATCCAAATGCCCAATGTTGAACAAAATAAAGATACATCAAAATTTTCACTCGTCGTTTCCCACGCCACCATCAGCGCCAGCGGCACCATCAGTGCCATCGTCGACCCCCGGCGAAGCTGGATCAAAGCCGCAGTCGGCACGGCCTTTTGATTGGCCTGTTCATAAGAAGCTTCAGGCATAATGCTAGCCTCCCACAGCCTCTTGTACACATCAAGCCGAGCCTCGGCAAATGTCCAAAAATTAAGAGCCGGGCCGAAAGAGGCAGCTTGATCCCTTAAGCGCTAAATCTCGACCTCTAAGGCCGTAATCCGATCCGCCGCAATCTGGGCATCCCGTTCATAGACGCCCTTGCGGTCCTCCAGCACACCTTCTCGATAGGCCGCAGTGGCCCTCTCCAGTTCATGTTCCTACTCACGAACGCGGTCCGCCATCTTCAATGTTCCAACCCTCGACATGGCGTTCATCGCTTGCAGCTTCAAGGCAGCGGCCTCGGTCTCCCGAGCGACCACCTGGTTGGTCAAAGCCTTAGAGCCTTCTAACGCCCTGGCTCCTGGAATTCCTTCTAGCAGCAGCCCTTCTCTCAGCTTCCATCTCCTCGTCTTTACAACGAAGATGCTCCTCAAGAGTATTAACCCTGCCAAGGGTCTACTGAATTTGAAGTTCACGCCTCGCCATCACTTCGATGAGGTCCCGATTTTGGGGGTCGTTCCTCATGCGCTCACGCATCTCGCGACAGTGATCCTGGTAGCGATAGTACTTCTCTAGCACCCGCAAGCAAATCCCAGAATGAATGTTAGCACGGCGGATGCCTTCCACCTCCAACAAAAATATCTAGAAGAACGAAGCAATAATCAGAACAAAAATCAACCAAGTGAAACTAAGAGAAAAACTAAAAGTCACTACACATACCATTAGGCCCTGTGCGGGTGCCTCTCCTATCAACGCGACGTTTGAGATGCCCCTCAACGACATGCTTTCTGCCTCTGAGCATAAAACATTGAACAACGACACCATATTCTCCTCTTGAAGTAGCAAGTTCTACTCCGTAGGGATCTCAACATAACGGAAATGCCCTTTTTGCATGCACCATTTTGCGGTTGTGGCCATCCTGAAGCATGCAGACATCGTTAGAGTCCAGGTCATACTAAGAGTTAGACCGTTCGCCTATGGCGCCCCTCCCTCCATCCGCCGATTGGGAAGTCAAGGCTCCCACCGCCGCCAACACAATGGCGCCTGATTCTCCAACAAAAGCAGTTACTGAGGAACTACCTCCCCTCTCAGCAACTGGAACTGATGTTTGAATTGCCGAAGCGATAACGTCACCTTGGCCTGAGCCAACCGGGGAAACCCCTACTGAGTGCCTGACCTCAAGGGCAGGCACCGCCGCCGTATTCTCCTCCACATCCGATGGTGAGAAATCCAAGTTTATCAGCATCGGAGCTGGCGTAAATGCGACCTTACGCCTGATTAGTGGCCTCTCCTCTCCAATTTGTCCTTGCTCGAAGGCAACTCTGCCTTGGGGCATACGGTCCCTGAAGGCTCTTCAGCCCGAGGTGCAGATCGTGTTGGGAAATGAGCCACTGAGGATTCAATCGAAGTCGCCCTCGGAACTGGACGTGGGGCCAGCATTGTCACAAGTCGTGCAGTCGTGCCTGGTCTGCAAAAGGCCAGTTGAGGAGCTCTCACGCGGCGTGCTCTCCCTGATCAAAGAAAGATCCAAGTTGAGAAGAGGCGAAGAAGAATAAAATAAAGACAACAGAAAGCTAAAAGTCTCACCAGAGGAAGGTCTGCGACCGTGCCTTTCCCTAAAAGACGACAACGTGCGAATCCCGGCTGTGTGAGGGAGCACGGCCTCGACCCATTCGCGGATACCAGGCACTGGGGCCAGTAGTCGTTCGGCTACAAACAAGAGATTAAACACTTGTTAGAACATGATAAAAAAAAGGAAGAAGAGAGACGGAACGGAGAACCTGACGAATAAAAGGACATGATAAAAAAAGGAAGAAGAGAGACGGAACGGAGAACCTAACGAATAAAAGGACTTAAGTGCATGGTTCCATGACTCTGGGAACATAGCGGCACACGCCACCAGGTGTTCAGTTCTGATGTAAAAGAAGTTCTCATAAGTGTGAGGCTCAGCCGCATCATCTAACTCTACAGTAAAACCCCTCGCCTCATGAGGAACGACCCGAATCATCGTACCACAGACCTTGGTGGGCGTAGAGGGTCAGAAAATGTTGCAATGTGATCTCCCTTCGAGCCAGCTCCGCATATATAAGGAGCATAGCAAAGAGCTTTTAAAGGGAGGGAACGAGCTGGCCAGGACACACTCTGTGATGTTGGAAAAAATCCACCACCAACATCGGAAAGGGGATCCTAAATCTCAATCTAAAGTGATAAGTGTAGAAAATGCAATATCCCATGCGGTCGATGTGGACCCTCTCCTCACGTCTAGCAAGGGAGATATCAGCAAAACGAGGAATACTCCACTACTCCCGTAGGTGACCAATCCCCACTTCTCCTATCAGTGGGGCTTCGTTCACCCGATCTTCACCTTCATCAACGGTGAAGAAAATCGCCAGACCTCCGGGCAGGGTCAGTATATCAGCAACCGACGGAACCACATCGTCCCCACTGGTTCTGCACCTCTTACTATCGATGAAGGCTCTTCCGGCATCGTGGGGTTCGCCGGAAAACTCGCCTGAGAAGCATTTCCAGAGGAAACTGCTTGCCATTTTTTTACAAAGAGATCGGAAAGAAGTAAGAGTCAACGAAGGAAGACGAAACAGAAAATCAAGAACAACAATGAACTGACTAAGCGAGGAAGGTTCTTCAAAGACTTCTCTTAAGCAAATTACGAAAAGTGAGAAACAAATGCCTCGACCCCTTATTTATAAGCGACACAAGTTGCTCTCATGAATTCCAAATGTCATCATTAATTTCTTGACCAATCGCAAAACGGTTCGACTCTACAAAAACGTGCGTTATAATGACAGAACTCCATGAAGCAATTTTTCAGTCACCAACCGGCTCTTCACCTTCAAAATGACCTATGAACATTGACGGAACGCCCTCTGCACCTCTTAAACTTCGGTCGTCACCAATAACATACCAAGAGTGCCTGTGCTCGTTTCGGCCATGCAATATACGATTCTTCCATCAAGGACGACGACTAAACCCTCAAAACAAACAAAAATTCAAATGCCATAGAGCTCGACCCCACCAAAAATAAGTTGAAAGGCTAAGTGCCTTCGCCGAGGGAGAGGAATCGATCTCCCCCGAACAATGACGCAATAATGCCAAGGTAATATTAATACCCCATAAGGCTAGAGGGCACCGTCAAAGAAGACTATGACCTCGGCCGAAACATCATTCAACCTATGTGTGTAAGGCTATGGACATCTCCAATATGTAAACGGCTAAGGTCGTCCACAATATTAAGGCTATGGTCATCTCCAGTATGTAAATGGCTAATGCCGTCTAAAATATTAAGGCTATGGCCATCTCTAGTATGTAAATGGCTAAGGTCGTCCACAATATTGAGGCTATGGCCATCTCCAGTATGTAAACGGCTAAGGCTACCCACAATATTAAGGATATGGCCATCTCTGATATGTAATCGGCTAAGGCCGTCTACAATATTAAGGCTATGGCCATCTTTGGGATGTAAATAGCTGAGGCCGTCTACAATATTAAGGCTATGGTCATCTCCAACGTACAAATGATTACAGTCGTCCCCAATATGTAAGCAGCCAAGGCCATCGACAAAAAATGGCTAAGGCCATCAATTTCAACGGCATAATCTCCCACATGTAAATGGCTAAGGACATTTTGGCCCCCGACCGAAACTGCATTTAGTGAAGTCCGCTCATCAAGCTCGGTCGCACGACCTCAATAAGCAGAGGGACTTGTATGGGTCAGAATATAATCCCGAGATAATTAATGAGATTAATTATATCTTAAGCTAATTTTTAGTTAATAAGTGATATGACCACTTATTAATCACGATACCCGACTATCAATCAACTCGATCAATAAGGCTACGGCCTATCCGCCATCATAAAGACGGAACCTCAGCATGGTCACGGTTCTCCATTGCCAGCTCATGCAACTTACAATTATAAATACTAAGAGAAGGAACCCTAGAAGCGGGACATCTTCTTCTTTATCACTATTCTCTAGAAAAGAGAAAACACGATTGTAAGGCTTTGAACATCTTCATGGAGAGGTAGTCCGAATCAATATTATAAATAAAAGATCTCTGCTCCTTCTTTCTAACATATAACACTTGCCTCTTATGTATTTCGTTCGGTCCCTCGATTATTACAATCTGCTATGATTGACCCTCAATTTATTTTTATTATTTTATGCTTGCAAAGTATATGATAATTTTGAGCTAAACAATCTCCATAATTGGTAGAGTGGTCTTGCCATTATAGGATAAGAAACACTTCAATCGTATCACACCTCCCTTGCATTTACAAAAGGGTCGTACATTAATTACAAATTGTACAATCTAGCTAATTTAGGAGATGAAAGTATTAGGCAAAGTACAGTTATAGGTCAGCCCTGATGAATGCTCAAACTTAATTCTTCACTCTTATGTTGTTTCCTGTAGGTGCTATTGCAGTATTATGCACCTATCGAATCCAGTAGCGAAGTTAAAAATTTTCTTAGGATGTTCAAACTTGAAAGAAATAAAATTACTAATAAATGGTGTTAAATATATGTTATATATCTCTAATGCTTAATATTTTACCTATATATACAATGTAATTTTTTGATGATCAAAATTTTTAGAGTGTAGCTTCGCCCTGCAATCGACTTAAGAGAAATAAATGTGAATTTCTATAGAACCAATGTTAAAATATATAGATACCGAACGCTAAATGAACATAAAAAGATGTTAAAAATGTGGTTTTCTATAGTAGTGGTGTTAAAAACTTGTGCACTATATGTTAAATGCCATATCCTTGGATGAGAGCAAGGTTACCACCACGTTCGGTGAGTGATCACAAGTATATAATTAACTTAATACACGTCTACACACACGTGATTCCAATGTCATTCTAGCTAATATATACTGGTGAATGTTTATATGGAATCAAAATTTACTTTCAGTTTTATTATTTAGATAGATGCAAAATAAGAAAGAAAATCCATCTGAAAGTAGATAAATGCCTAGGTCCAACTTGTTCTTTTTAATTACTACAAATTACATTATCACTCATCAAAAGGGATTTCTTTTATATGATTTTTTCTTGAACGGAATTGGTAAATGCAAAGATCAACAACTATACTATCAGACTTGTGTTTGCAATGCTATATTTGTGTTCCTTTTTTCTTTTAAAAAAAACATGTTTGATTCATATAAAAAGAAGAAGAAGAAAAAAAAAGATAGTACACCCTCCATTCAAGTTTATTTGTCCATTACTGAGATTTAGCACACCCCATAAGAAATAGTAAATAATATAGTAACAATTTTGATATATCATCTTATATATTATTATTGAAAAACTAACTTTGACTGTTATAAATCCAAATATCGGAAAAATAATAAGGATAAAATAGGTATAAAATGATAAATTATCTAGTGTTTTTTTAAACTGGACAAGTAAAATTGAACATCTATTTTTAGTAGAGACAGTTTCAGAAACCACTATTTTTTAGCGGTTATTAGCTAGTTGTATGCAGCTATCATTTACTATATTACTTTCTCTAGCTATGTCTTTTCAGATTTTTTAGAGTGTATTCATGTATTTAAACTACTATATTCATGAATACAATTAGCATTTTTAGGCGTGAAACATGAGATTATAGCTAGACAGATTTTGTATTCGAGTGTATTCGGGCGTGAAACATGAGATTACAGCTAGATAGATTATTGTATTCGACTGTATTCACTACGTGAAATAGGGGATTAGATTGTTTTTAAACGAAAAGTGAATCAATTAACATAATGGACTCCTAAGATAACTCAACAATCTCAATTACAACACACAAAATTTATTCTAGTTATAAAAAAGATTCTCAGCCGAAAAACATCCCAAAAATATAGTTAATCTTTAGAAAAATTATATAATACATCCGGATACATAAATTATGTTAATTAAAACAATATATGAATACATTCATTGAAAATAGCGAGACAGAGAATACAATGAAATGCATAGAATATACAGAAATACAATGAAGAAAAAGACATATAGCGAGATACATTGAAATACAATGAAAAAAAAGACAATGAATACAATGAAATACATAGAGATACATTGAAATATATTAACATAAAATTCAAGTTGCTCAGCCCCCAACTCCGTCGTCTTTGTTCAAGAACAACCATAATATCGTCTCATTGAAGCAGCATTAGTATCCAGTCCTTGCTGCCGTCACTATTGCCTCTGGTTGCCGACGATTAGCTTGTACTTACCGGATTGAAGACAAAGCATGTGACATACGAGGTGTTTTACTTGATTTGAGGAAAAAATTGGAGGATCACTCATTTATAGAGCTTTGTGCTGCCATTGGGAAAGCAACAGAAGCTGAAGTCTAGTGCCTTCATCTTTAGCCTTGATCCGGCGGAGGAGAAGACATCGGGAACTAGAGAGAGGGAGAATAAATATGGATAGGGGGATAGGAGAAAATTTGAAAAAAAGAAGAGAAAAATAATATAAAGATTATTTTATAGCATAAGGGTAGGAGGCGACCATAAATAGATATTTGGCGATAAAAAATTAAAAGGTGGTTATGAAATACTTTTTAAAAATAAAGAGTTTAAAGTTGAATTGTTTCCAAATTTAAAAATCTGTATGTAAGCAATTAAATTTATCGGATTTAAATCCATAAACCGGCCATGGACCATACTAAATTCAAAACATTAGTCCAAACAAATATTGTGGCTAATAAATTGGGTTAATTATACATGTGTTGGGTTGGTCTACTTAATTAGACTACTAATTAAATGATAAGTCCACTCCATTAACCCAAGGTAGAAGTGGCTATTAGCCAGTCTTAAAGCCCAGGACTATGCCACGTGTCACGTGATGTGGTAATCCAAGTCAAAAGAACGAGCCAATAAAATCAAGACACATGACAAACGACATGGCGATCCAAGAAAAATAAATGAGCCAATGAGATTAGGACATGTGTCAAGTGATATGACAATCCAAGACAAATAAACGTGCCAATTAAATCATGACAATTGTCTGGATGGTATTGGTCAGTTCAAACGGACCAATCAAATTGCAGAGCCACACCACTCCCTACAACTATAAATAGAGGTTTTCATAAAGCTAGAAGACACCAGAATTAAGAACAAGAAGCAAGCAGAGAGCTCGTGGATCAAACACCGCAGATTTCTATGCAAGCTACAAGTTCAAGCACTCAAGCTACAATTTCAAGTTCAAGATCAAGAACGAAGCCAAATCAAATAACCAGGCGTTCAAGATCAAATTACTTGTTCGTGATCAAACACAATTCAAGTTCAAGGAGGAGATTCAAGATCAAGCTTTACAAGCCCTTGAATCAAATAAAAATCAAACTTATCAATATACTTTACATTCTTGAAGAATCAGAGGAATACCATAGAGATTGTAACACTTTCATTTATTTAGATCAAATACTACATTTGTTACGCAATTTTTCAGTCTTGATTATTTATTTTTCTCGACGTGAAAATTCGTTGTTACAAATTTCTGGTACGCCCAGTGGTACAATCTCTATGTCTCATCTCTTCAAATTACCGAATTTCAAGAACACAGAAATGGATCCTAAGAAGATCAACTTCAAACTCACTACTACTAAGGCTACGGATTCCAAGTTTTCATCTGATGTGGAAAGCTTGTTGGATGCTACTGTGGAAAGCGTATGACTTGTCACTAGGAACAAAGCAAAATTGCTGGGACAAAAAGTATTTCAAATGCCATCTGCATCCGTTCCTATATTTGATCTTCAATCCTCAAAGGGGGCAAGATCCTTTCCAAATGAATTTGAAGAAGGGGCGAACATTGCTGAAATTGTTAAAAAGATATTGGCTCTACCTAGCCCTTCTAGATCTAAGAACATCATCACACAGGGTGATGATGATGTCTTGATCACTGAATCTACTCCAAGTACTCCACGTGAATTGTTCCACCCAAAGTATGGTGTAAGAGAAAATCCATGCTTTGCTCCACCATCCACGACGGTTATCCAAGAAATGGTGACTAATACCTTAACTGTTGAAGAACAACTCACAAATTTAACAAAGGCAATTGAACGGTCAACGAAGCATATGCAAGATCAAGATAATCAGATTGTCAAGCTGACAAATAGAGTTGAAATCATGATGGAGGGAGATTCAAGTCATGAACCTGGAAAGCTCCTAATGATGCAAGATAAGGGAGACTCATCTACAAGGCAGACAACGGCTCCTAAAAAGTTTTAGATTTCATCTGACGGGGTTATTTCCATTGAACAATTGAAAGACTTTATTATGGGAACCATCAAAGTTAAGTACGATTTTGCTTCCAAGTCTTCTCTCGCATATGCTAAGCCATACACTACGAGAGTTGATAGTTTGAAAATGCCTGCAGGTTATCAACCCCCAAAGTTTCAACAATTTGATGGTAAAGGAAATTCAAAGCAACACATTGCATACTTCGTTGAAACTTGTAATAACGCTGGAACCTATGGAGATTATCTTGTCAAGCAGTTTGTCCGTTCCTTAAAAGGAAATCTTTTGATTGGTACACCAATCTTGAGGCTGGTTTTATTGATAGCTGGGAGCAACTTGAACATGAATTTCTTAACCGCTTTTATAGCACAAGGAAAACCGTAAGCATGGTTGAACTCACAAATACGCGTCGATAGAAGGATGAACCAGTTGTTGATTTCATCAATCGATGGAGGAACGAGAGCCTCAATTGTAAAGACAGACTTAGTGAAGCTTCTGGAACAGAAATGTGTATTCAAGGGATGCATTGAGGGACTTCGCTACATCCTGCAGGGTATCAAGCCTAAGTCTTTTGAAGAATTGGCTACACGTGCTCATGATATGGAGCTAAGCATGTCTTCAAGTGGAAATCAAGGGCCACCTATTTATGAGCCTCACAAAGTGAAGGATCAACAAGAAATAAAGAAAGGAGGCAAGTTTTTGTCGAAGTCTGAAAGCAAGGAATCAATGAATGTTAATGCCTCGCCATTAAAGGTTACTACAAAAGTGAGTAAGAAGAAAAGTTTGAAGACAATTACAGGATAAAGTTGGCCGAAAGGTAACTCTGAAGGAAATGCAAGCGAAAGAATATCCATTCTTGGACTCCGATGTCCCAGATATTTTTGAAAAACTCCTTGAGTTGAAACTCATTGAGATACCCGAAATGAAGCGGCCAGACGAATCTGGAAAGACAAATGATCCAAATTATTGCAAGTACCATCGGTTGATTGGCCACCCTATTGAAAAGTTCTTTGTCTTCAAGGAGAAAGTCATGGACTTGGTCGCTGAAGGAAAATCTTTCTTGAGGATGATAAGGACAACTCAAATAAAGTCTCTTTCGCTTTTGGTTCACTTGATCCCATTGTCCTTTGAAATTTCGTCGAAGTACATGAATGTGATGACATCCAAATTGCATCATCACCAAATATGATTAAATTTGGTGACTTTGAACCTATCGATATGAGCAAACCATTGCTTCCCCCTATGGCGTATAAACAAATGGTGGAGGAAAGATCTCAAGAGAAAAGTGAATCACGTGATGATTAAATTGATGATGAAGGTTGGATTCTTGTAACTTGACGGAGATGCTGCAAGACAAATTCACAAAGGGAGTCAAATGAGCAGTTGACTAGGGTAAAAATGGTGAAAAGACCCAAGAAGAAAATGATAAAAAAGAACTGGAAGAAAACAAAAATGGCGGAGAATCACTATCAAAGGCTACGTCGTCCAGTGACATTGGAGGAATTCTTGCTAAGCTGGTTACACTTGCAAGCTTCTTGTGAATATATCAAGGCCTAATGTTGTAAGATAGACGAAGAAGGGAAAAAGAAGGAGGATCCATCATTGCTACCACTTCCCTTGCCTGAAAAACTCACTAGGAATTCTGAAGAAGTGGACGTTTGTTATGCAAAAATCACATTTACTGATGATGATCGTTTGCTTGGTGAAACATACCATAATCACCCCTATTTATGGTTGGCTTCGTGCGAGAGCAGAGAATAAGTAGAATATTGATTGATGATGGGTTTGGTGTCAATATTCTCCCAATTCGTACTATCAATGAGCTTGGCATACCGATGGATGAACTATGTTTAAGTCGTTTGATGATTCAAGGGTTCAATCAAGGGGCAATGAGCTATAGGGGCTATCAAATTGGAAATAAATATGGGAGATTTTCATTCGAGTGCATGGATGCACGTGATTGATGAAAAGACCTCATATAATATCTTGTTAGGAAGGCCATGGATACACGATAACAAAGTGGTTTCATCCACCTACCATTAGTGCTTGAAATACTGTGAAGGTGGGGTTGAAAAGAAGATAGTTGCTGATGATAAACCCTTTACCAAGGCTGAATCATACTTTGCTGATGCAAAATTCTACTTAAAGAATTACATCTTAAAGGAGGTTAAGGTTGATGATGTGATATTAACCAAAAGTGTTGCAAAGAAGGTTGATGCAAAAACTAACAAGAAAGATATTACGGTTGAAAAGGATCAGGTGCTTCATGATAGGAACAAGATGTGTAAACATGTAATTTTTGACTTACACATTAGAATTACTTTTAATAGTCCTAGCATTTTTGGAATATTTATCTGGGTTTATTCCTATAGGATTTCACTTTTATTAATATTAGTTCTATTTTCAAAGGCATAAAAGTTGAAAAATAGAAAAATCTATACAAAATAGTTTCATTATATACATTTTCTTATTTTTAACTTAAGGCCATTAGTATTTTAGTAATATATTTTGTTTTTACCATGATTTATACTTTTAGTTTGAGTATATAATTTATATAAATATATAGTATCATATTTTAGTAATATAAATGTTTTACCATACATATATATATATATATATTTATATATATATATATATATATATATATATAGTTTCATAGTATTACATAGTTTGGGGTGGTTATTTAATGGACTTTGAAAAATTGAATAAGCAAATTTTAGTCCAATTTTATACAAAGAAAGGCCCAATCTAGAAACCAAATCCCTTTTGACCCACACCCCAACCCCAATTACTCGCCGACCCGCCCCGTCTTAGACCTTAAATCTTAGCCGTCCCTCCCTTCTAATCTAATGGACCACATTAATCCCCACACCCCCATATAAAATATTTGTCTCCTACAAACCATAACCCTATTTTCTAACCAAATTAGCCCCCCCCCCCCCCTTTTCACCTCCCATGACTTCCGAGAAATCCCCCCAAAACTACCAAAATTCTTCCCCAAATCATTACCTGGTCCCCCCATGGTCCCCCTCTCTTCTATCCTTCTTCCACGTCATTTATTCAAAACGAACCTCATCATTCTAATCTGATATTTTCACTGATTTCTTTTTTCTTTTATGTTTAAACATACAATCTGAACCCTTGAAATAAAGGTTGGAAAATGTGAGCCATTGGATTAATTTTTTATCCAAGACTTCCATTTTTTTGATTTTTCTTAAAATAAGAATTTTCGGATTTAGTATTTGGGCGACCACACGGTTTTGTGATTTCTTGGAGAAGAGGGAAGAAGCTTCTAGGGTTTGATATATATATTTGGGGTTTTCTGACAGAATGGGGGAGATAGAAATTTCGGATTGAAAAATTGAAGAACTAGGTTTTCTTTTAGCTTCCTTTTAAATTTTGCTGGCTCTTTGCTTTTTTCAGAAACAAAAACTAAAAATCAAAAATATAGTTTGAGTTTAA
This sequence comes from Nicotiana benthamiana, assembly GCA_034376525.1. Taxonomy (NCBI): domain Eukaryota; kingdom Viridiplantae; phylum Streptophyta; class Magnoliopsida; order Solanales; family Solanaceae; genus Nicotiana; species Nicotiana benthamiana. The sequence goes on from CM067340.1 coordinate 117,735,529, forward strand.
ATTTCTGTTGAGACTTGTTTCTTTTTGGTGAAATCAGAAAATTTCCAAAAATATTTTAGTTTCTTCTTCTGGTTGTTGCTGTATTGACATTGAAATTAATTGAGCAAAGTCGAGTGTGACGTTTGAGTTATTAGTTGCTGGTTCATTTCGTGCTGCTGCTGTGTCGCTTGTTCATTTCAAAGCTTCATCGAAAAGTTGTTTATAGTTGCTTACAAACAGATTTAATGGAAAAGCTACATTCTCATGTGCATTTCCTTCCTCATTCTGTTTGCTTACTGTCTTTGGTGATAAATTAAGCATGATAGAGAGCCAAAATTTAACTGTTTCGGGGCTGTTTGAAATTTTGATGTTAATGGTCGACTCGAATATGTTTCTTAGCTGTTCACGAAATCGTTTCAGTGTTATAGGGAGTTATTCCAGATCTAAATGCCTATTTGAATTGGTTAATCACATGACTACTAAGCAAAATATGAATAAGTAATTGATAGGTGTATATTTGTTGGTTAGTTCATGTGACTGTGGTTGCTGTCCTCTTCTTCAGTTTCTTCTGATGAATGTGTCTCGAGGCTTAAAGTGTTCTGTTGAGCCTAGAATGTTATCATGCTTGTCATCAGTCTACTGCATTTTCTTCATCGTTCTTGATTGGAAGAGCCTTTTGGCGTCTTAATATTTTCTATCAACTTTAACTAACAGGCATTGAAGAGTTAACTCTTTAGTTAGATCTTGGCGGAGATGTGCCCTTTTAGCTTTATACGAATTGATGTAACATCTATATGTTAGTTTGAATATGAAATGAGCAGGAAGCTATCCCGTTTAGTTTAAGTTTATTGGGTTAAGGAACTCATGTTTCCAACCCCATGATTTCTAGTTAAACTCAAAAGCATATTAACCATAGGGTGTTCATAGATTTAAATGAAGTCGAGTTTATCATGCCTTCGCTATTAAGATTTCATCCTCCTTCTCTATGCCTGTCGATGGTAACATCAAAGTAGTCAGTTTGTGTGAAGGTTTGTCTCATTACTGAATGCCGAAAGTCGGTTCGTGTTGGTTTAATTTGATTTATTTCCTATTAGAATAGGCGTGGGATGAGTGTTGAAACTTCTCTGGTCTCATTTGGGTTCCACATCTGAATGTGTTCTAACCAGCGAGTGTTACTAATGAACTATATTTCTATACAGAATTGTTATAAAGTATATTGTAATATTTCTCTGTTCAATTGATTGCTTTGGTTGGTAGCTTTATTCCACAGTATCTTAGCAAAATCTATCTCAGCCTATCGAGGGTAACATCAAAGTAGTCAGTTTGTATGAAGGTTTTGTCCCATTGTTGAATGCTGAAAGTCGGTTCGTGTTGGTTTAAGTTGATTTATTTCCTATTAGAGGTGTGGCATGAGTGCTGAAACTTCTCTGGTCTCACTTGGGGTTCCCCATTAGTCTTTTAATTGTCTCTGTTAGAAATTGAGTGCTCCATACATGTCCTGAAAGCATGCTTAAAGGTCACCGTTTGAACCTATATTAGGTCAGTATGTTTCATTGTTTTTGCTTGGGTGTAAGTTGTTGAACCATTTTGAAGCATGACATATTCATTGTTAAGATGAGTAAGATAATGAATTAAAACCGGAGATAGATCATATGGTGGTATCACTTTAACCTTTAGGGTCAGCTGGTAGTTAGTGTCATGCATTGTTTAAGTCTTATAGGAAAGGTGTTTTGGGGTTCTAGTTCACTTATAGAATACCTAGTGCAAGTTGAGTTTTGTTAAACGCGTTAATGACTTCATGACTTATCTGTATTGATTTCCCTTGGATTCAGTTCGTTGCTACTCTCCTAGTTGAATTCAAAATGAGTTTCCATATTTACTGGTATGGGATTAAGAATAAGTTTAATGGGAATGGTTAGATAGACTTTAGACAACTCTTATTATGCTTTGATTTGTCATATCTGGACTTGGTTGGTATTTCTTTTTTGTCAAATGCTAAATTTTCCTCCTCTCGTATGTGTCTTCTACGTTAATTCCTACTTTGTGCGTGTGTAGATAACTGGAGTAGGTCATTTTGGATGTTTGTTTTGTTGGGGGGGGGGGGGTGGGGTGGGTTGGTTGTGGGGTAACGAAGTAAGCTAGGAATTTTAAAGAAAAATAGCGTACTGTTAACTCATCCTCTCCCAGCTCTTTTTCTGGTTCTTTTATTACATTCTCCGCTAGGAGTATGCTTTAGGACGATAACATTTGGGTAGGCAAGCCTTTAGGATATCCTTGTTTTGGCTTCTTTCGAGGCAAGATGTCTTCCTTTAGTTAAATTTATCCGGGGAATGTCCCAAAGGACTTGTATATGTTTTTTCGGGGTATGCCCCGAAGTATTTGTATGTGAAGGCCAGTGATGGAACACTTTGAGGAAGCATAAAATAGTATTTTTATTTTTATTTTTAATTTTATTTTGTTTTATTAGTTTGGGACGACCTCAAGCCTCGGGTGTCTTTATTTGCTTTTCCATGTTTATTTTTATCTCAATTTGAATATTTTAAAAGCCAACTAGATCAAGTACGCAACCGTACTAGCTGCGGGACTTGGGGAGTGCCTAACACCTTCTCCCCGAGTCTAATGAACCCTCTTACCCGAATCTCTGGTGCGGACTTAGATTTGAGTCCAAGTATTTTAAAGGGAAAATCTTTTCTAAAAAAATCGGTGGCCTGGCACACCGAATCAAATGCCAGGTGACGATTCTGAGTTATTTTTCTTTTGAAACAAATTTTTGTCACTTTTAAAATTGGAAAACCATTTTCAAGCTTTACTAAATCTTTTTATTTATTTTAAGAGGGTTTAATGATGTTTGTTTTGAAAAAAAGGGGTGTGACATCTCTGACGACTTTGCTGAGGAGTTGCGGGTTCGAGCTAGTACGTGATCTTGTTGGCTTTTTGGATTTTTGGTTGAGGTTTTTATGTGTTTTGTTTGCTTTATTTGATTTTTATTTTGTTTATGTCATTTTATTTGCTAGTTGGTTATTTGTTTACGTAGTTTTACTTTATGTGTTTACTTGTCATAACTGTCATTATTTGCATAACCCCGGGTCTTCTTTCTGCAACAAGTCTTCCAGAGTACGTTTGAGCGTACACGGCCTATGTTTGAGTCACCCGTGTCTTTAGGGGGGTGGCGTCGGAGCGTGGAGTGGGCGGACAGCTAGAGCAGCTGCCATCGACCATGTGCCGCCCTGAATTGGCGTTGTCTAGTGAACCCCAACCATAGGTCAGCCTTTAGGTCATTTTTATTTGCATCATGTCATTCGAACCTAGTAGGGTTCAGTCCCAGGCACCGTATCCCGTTGTAGGAGGCCTGTCCAAATTATGTCAAAATGGGCTTATGGCCCTAAAAAAATATTTATTCATCCCTATGTGCTACCTGTTGCATTTCTTTAGGGGTGAAAGGGTCATTTAGCGGACCAAGGATATTTGAGGGTGAAGCATAAAATAAAGTAGGTGATTTTACACTTTTTCTTTTATTTTCCAAAAATAAAAAATCCAAAAAACGATTTTTGCACTTTTCCATTATTTTCTAAAGAAAAAAATTGAAAATAGAAAATCCAAAAATATTTTACATTTTTTCATCCCTTTCTAAAAAATTCACAAAAGGAGAAAAAAGAAAATCGATTTTTTTTTACATTTTCTATCATTTTCCAAAATTTAAAAAAAAAGAGAAAAAGAAAATCAAAAGATGTTTCATTTTCCATCATTTTTTTTTTCAAAAAGACAAAAAATAGTTTTTTTTCTTTTTCAAATTAGATACATTTTTTGAATTCTATCTTATATTTAATCTTCCCGGACTACGCGAACTTGATTCTTGTCTTTCGAGGCGAGATACGTAGGCAGCCCACAAAGGGACCGGTCAACCTAGTCTTAGGTCTTTGCTTCGCGGGGTCTTAGCCAAATCTTGTATGTCTAGCCACTTGTGGCCATGTCGGCCATTGTTGCAAAATGGGGTTATTTTCACAAAAGTGGTTCAATAACCCGTATCCTAGGATCTTGAGTCCATAACTTTGTGTCATGTTACTTTAGGGACCACCTTTTTGAGTCTGCATGTTTAGCCACCTCTGGCCATATCGGTCGTTTTTGCGAAATGGGTCATTTTTACGAATCAATTTTGGGCCATGATTTTTAAAAGTTATAATCCATATAGGCATTAGTGAGATATTCCCATGTCTTTAAGGTCACTTTTTTTTAGTTTACATTTTTAGCCACTTTCGGGCCCTCAGGTCATTTTGCAAAAATATCCCAACCGTCTCCCAGGAAATATTGTGGTGTCACATAGTGTTGGAGTCATTAACCGTGTTTTTCCCATCCAGGTATGGATCCATTCACCAACACTAGAGTATCAACGGTGGTCAAAGTCCCTAGAAGGCTAGTAAAATTGTGGAACGTGTTCACATTACTAGAGCAGCATGATTTATTGAGTAAATTATGGACTCTTATTTCTCTAATGGACATCACTCCCCGTCCCGACCTTGTAGAAGCAATGTTGACATTTTGGGATCCACAGGGGATGGTATTCAAGTTTGGGGACCTTTAGATGACACCACCTTAGCTGAGATAGTCGGATTAACCCGCTTGCCATACCTACACAAAGACTTGATTTACACAAGGGCTCATTCAAGCACCAAGTTCCTTAAGATCATAGGGATGGATTTGGAAGATCATATGGGGTGTCTGGATAATTCATGGGTACCTTTGAATTTTTTATTCGAGAGGTTTGCTCGTCCTACTGGGTATGAGACCTTCGTAGATAAATTTTCCATATCATATGATTCTTGGAAGAAGAGGTGTCCTATTGTCTTCGCTATTGCATTGTTGGGTCTCCTGGTATTTCCTCTAGAGGGTAGGCATATTAGCACGCGTCTGGGGTCAATAGCCTTTGTACTCTTCAATGATAAACACAGTAGTAAGGTCACCTTGGTTCTGACAATTTTGGCACAGATCTATCGTGCTTCAACCAAGATTCGAGAAGGTGGGAGGTTCTTTGAAGGAATCAACTTGTTGCTACAGCTGTGGATGATGGAATATTTACATCCGCCTTCATGTTTGAGAAAGATGTGATTGACCATTGTCTGAGAGATCGAGTGAAGTACATCGAGCATAGGATGACATTCGATAAGTTTGCCTTACCACTCGGAGTTCAAGATTGGGTTGATTATTTGGGGTCCTTAACTGAAGAGAAGATTTTGTGGTCATACCTATGGATCGATTTGGACGTGATCGTAGCAGGATCTCACGTGCAAGACTTTTTGGTGCTGATAGGACTTTGGTGTACTAGACCATATACCCCTGCTAGAGTGATGTGTCAGTTAGGGAGGCGACAAGAAGTCCCTTACATTCCCGATAATCGTGACTTCAATAGGGAATTCGACACTATGCCGCATGGGGAGGTCGACATCAAACTTATTGGCGTCATGCAATGAAGATGGGTAAGGATACTTTAGCAACTGATCCACATTCACCCGTGCATACCCATGAGTACTTCATATGGCTCCAGTCTACTCGGCGGGGGATTAGCAGGCCATTGCTCCGACGTGTTAGAGGATTATTTGACGAGGAGGCCACCTCACGGATATTGCTTAGACAGTTGATGTATCGGTTTGCCCAGGAAGAGGAGGCCCATGCAGCATAAAGGGTTGGGGTTCGAACCACACTTCAGTCACTGAGATCATAGTTGGCAGGGTTGGTAGAGAACATGAGGCAGCACCGTAAGTACCTTACTAGAGTCAGCCTTCCAGATGCAGGCACACATTCTAGGATTATCATTCCCAGCTTTCAGGTTTCCTTAAAAGGTATAATACATAGCTTAGATTCGATAGGATTGAGGGGGCCATCCGGATCCTCATCAAACCCTTCTCAGCGGGGGTCGTCGCATTTAGGAGCAGTTTGAGGAGTCATTCTATTTAGATGTTTTGAGATTGTCTTATGTTGTCTTTTACTTTAAGGTCTTGTCTAAGAGGGCTGAGTCATTTAGGAAGTGTCAGAGTCTGTTGTAGTATAGTCGAGTCTGTCAGGTCTTTCATTATCGTATTTCCTTTTGTATCTTAATATCGAAAAATGTTTAAATGAAAATCCCAAAAGAGTTTATTTTAGTTTATTTTTTAGTCACTTTTCCAGAACTACCTTAGTCTGATTCATCAGGGACATGATACGTAGGCAACCTACATCGGGTTCGATCAAATTATTTTTGCATAATCAAATTATTTTTGCATAAAATAAAATAAAATAAAAAGAAAAAAAAGGAGTGATAAGAAGTGTTGGAGAAGAAAGAGAAGGAAAGATTGAAATGGGCAAATTGGGATGATGCCATATGACCCTGCGACCCTCAAAGACATTTTCGAACCGTTAATTATTGCTAGGTGCATTGCACGTAATGTGATATTATCATATGATAAATGCCCTAACGCTAACATGGTGGTTTTGTGTTGTTGCTCCTTGTTACCCTTGTTTAATTTCAGGAAGGTGGTTAGCTTGTTGGCATCCTCGCAAGTCATCCCTACAACACTCGATCAAAACGTCAAACAGTAATGGCTAGCAAGGAAACAGACACTGGAGTTGTAGACCCACCAAGAGAGATTGTTGAGTCGGAATCAGAATTGCAAGAGGAGGCCCGGAGGTTGAAGCGTCAGAGGGCAGAAATGTACCAAGCCATGATTAAGGGGTACCTTCCACACTCCTTCCCTACCAACTACACAGAAAACCCTGCTTCCATTCCACCACTCTCTCAATATCAGATGACCAATACCATTGATTTTTTCCCACAACACGCTCCCGGCTTTACCCCTTACCTCAATTACCCCGGCACTTCCTCCCAAACCTTACATGCTCCACCAGTCAAAATAGCCTCGTACCATGCTCCGACATCTGATCCTATTTTGGCACCCCCTCCACAAGCCACCCTCCACCGATACTCTAGTGAGCCCGCGTTCCCTGCTCCAGATACCCACTACTATGCGCGAGAGCCCGCTTTCAAAGTCTCAGATCCTTACCCGTACACTCTCTGATTTGAGCCTCATGTTGAAACTGACAAACCACTCAAGAACACAGAGCAAGAGAGATGTTTAGGAAGGTACAGAGTCTGGAGAAATCATTGAGAAATATGCAACGGTTGGGTCACCAGGTGAGTGTAGCCTATAAGAATTTATGTTTGTTCCCCGATGTCCAACTGCCTGCTGGTGTTAAGATGCCGAAGTTTGACTTGTATGACAGACATGGGGATCCTGTAGCTCATCTGCGGGGTTTGATATATATTTGGGGTTTTCAGACAGAATGTGAGAGACAAAAAAAGTTGGAGAAATTTCGGGTTGAAAAATTGAAGAATTAGGTTTTCTTTTAGCTTCCTTTGAAATTTTGTTGTCTCTTTGCTTTTTCCAGAAACAAAAACGAAATATCAAAAATATAGTTTGAGTTTAAATTTTTGTTGAGACTTGTTTCTTTTTGGTGAAATTAGAAAATTTCAAAAAATTTTAGTTTCTTCTTCTGGTTGTTGCTGTTTTGACATGGAGATTGATTGAGCAAAGTCGAGTGTGTTGTTCGGGTTATTAGTTTCTTGCTAGTTTCCTACTGCTGCTGTGTCACTTGTTCATTTCAAAGCTTCATCGGAAAGTTGTTTATAGTTGCTTACAAATAGATTTAATCGAAAAGCTACATTCTCAGATGCATTTCCTTCAACATTATGTTTGCTTACTGTCTTTGGTGATGAATTAAGCATGACGAGAGCCAAAATTTAACTGGCTCTGGGCTGTTTGAAATTTGAATGTTAATGGTCTACTCGAATATGTTTCTAAGCTGTTCACAAAATTGTTTCAGTGTTATAGGGAGTTATTCCAGATCTGAATGCCTATTTGAATTGGTTAATCACATGCCTTTTTAAAAATATGAATAAGTAATTGATAGGTGTATATTTGTTGGTTAGTTCATATGACTGTGGTTGCTTTCCTCTTCTTCAGTTTCTTCTGATGAATGTGTGTCGAGGCATAAAGTGTTCTGTTGAGCCTATAATGTTATTATGCTTGTCTTCAGTCTACTACATTTTCTTTATCGTTCTTGATTGGAAGAGCCTTATTGGCTTCTTAAAATTTTCTATCAACTTTAACTAACAGACATTGAAGAGTTAACTCTTTAGTTAGATCTTGGCGGAGATGTGCCCTTTTAGCTTTATACGAATTGATGTAGCATCTATATGTTAGTTTGAATATGAAATGAGCAGGAAGCTATCCCGTTTAGTTTAAAGTTGATTGGGTAAAGGAACTCATGTTTCCACCACCATGATTTCTAGTTAAACTCCAAAGTATATTAACCATAGGGTGTTCATAGATTTAAATGAAGTCGAGTTTATCATGCCTTTGCTATTAAGATTTCATCCTCCTCCTTTGTGCTTATCGATGGTAACATCAAAGTAGTTAGTTTGTGTGAAGGTTTATCCCATTACTGAATGCCGAAAGTCGGTTCGTGTTGGTTTAAGTTGATTTATTTCTTGTTAGATTAGGCGTGGGATGAGTGTTGAAACTTCTCTGGTCTCATTTGGGGTTCCACATCTGAATGTGTTCTAATCCAACGACTGTTACTAATGAACTAATTTTCTGTATAGAATTGGTATGAAGTATATTGTAATATTTCTCTGTTCAATTTATTGCTTTGGTTCGTAACTGCATTCCACAGTATCTTAGCAAAATCTATCTCAGCATGTCGAGGGTAACATCAAAGTAGTCAGTTTGTGTGAAGGTTTGTCCCATTGCTGAATGCTGAAAGTCGGTTCGTGTTGGTTTAAGTTGATTTATTTCCTGTTAGATTAGGCGTGGGATGAGTGCTGAAACTTCTCTGGTCTCACTTGGTGTTCCCCATTAGTCTTTCAATTGTCTATGTTAGAAATTGAGTGCTCTGTACATGTCCTGAAAGCATGCTTAAAGGTCACCGTTTGAACCTATCTTAGGTCAGTATGTTTCATTGTTTGTGCTTGGGTGTAAGTTGTTGAACCACTTTGAAGCATGACATATTCATTGTTAAGCTGAGTAAGATAATGAATTAAAATTGGAGATAGATCATATGGTGGTATAACTTTAACCTTTAGGGTCAGCTGGTAGTTAGTGTCATGCATTGATTAAGGCTTATAGGAAAGGTGTTTTGGGGTTCTAGTTTACTTCTAGAATAACTTGTGCAAGTTGAGTTTTGTTAAACGGGATGATGACTTCATGGCTTATCTCTATTGATTTCCCTTGGATTCAGTTCGTTGCTACTCTCCTAGTTGAATTCAAAGTGAGTTTCAATATTTTATTGGTATGAGATTAAGAATAAGTTTAATGGGAATGGTTAGATAGACTTTAAACAACTCTTATTATGCTTTGATTTGTCATTTCTGGACTTGGTTGGTATTTCTGTTTTGTCAAATGCTACATTTTCCTCTCTCCTATATGCCTTCTACGTTAATTCCTACTTTGTTCCTGTGTAGACAACTAGAGTATGTCATTTTGGATGTCTGTTTTGTGGGGAATCGTGGGGTAACAAAGTAAGCTAGGAATTTTAAAGAAAGATAGCGTACTGTTAACTCATCCTCTCCCAGCTCTTTCTGGTTCTTTTATTACATTGTTCGCTAGGAGCATGCTTTAGGCCGACAACATTTGGGTAGGCAAGCCTTTAGGATATCCTTGTTTTGGCTTCTTTCTAGGCGAGAGGTCTTCCTTTAATTAAATTTATCCGGTAAATGCCCCGAAGGACTTGTATATGTTTTTCTGGGGTATGCCCCAAAATATTTGTATCTGAAGGCCAGCGATGGAACACTTTTAGGAAGCATAAAATAGTATTTTTATTTTTACTTTTATTTTGTTTTATTAGGTTGGGATGATCTCGAGCCTCGGGTGTGTTTATTTCCTTTTCCGTGTTTATTTTTATCTCAATTTGAATATTCTAAAAGCCAACTAGATCAAGTACACAACTGTACTAGCTACGGGACTCGGGGAGTGCTTGAAACCTTCTCCCCGAGTCTAATGAACCCCCTTACCCGAATCTCTAGTGCGGACTTAGTTTTGAGTCTAAGTATTTTAAAGGGAAAATATTTTCTAAAAACAATTTGTGGCCTGTCACACCGAAATCAAATGCTAGGTGGCGACTCTGAGTTATTTTCCTTTTGAAACAGATTTTCGTCACTTTCAAAATTGGAAAGCTCTTTTCAAGCTTTACTAAATTTTTTTATTTATTCTAAGAAGGTTTAGTGAGGTTTGTTTAAAAAAAAGGTGTGACAAGATGAATGAGGCATCTTCAAGTAAGAAAGTTACTCTTATTCGTCGCTTTGCCCCAAAGGCAACGTAAGTAGAAGATATGTATTCCGAACTACAAGGTAAGGCGTTAGGAGACTTGACCCTTCCTATCAAGTGAATTGACGCAATTAAGTCATCTACAAAGTTGCTTAAAGGATTTTTTAAATCATCAAACCACAATTCGCTTCCAAACCTAGCACTTCCTACAAAGCGCACAAATAAGGGCTTTGACCCAAACGCCTACAAGTTGTTGGCAAAAGCTGGATATGATCCAAATGAACCATCCAAGTTAGGAAAGCTCCCACTTGAAACTTCAAACCTTACTCAAAAGACGATGATTGAGAAAGGGTACCCACTGAAGCAATCACGTGAAGGATTGGGATACAAACAACCCTCGCCAGTCCGTAACTCCATTAAAAGGGAAAGTTGTAACTACATTACTGCTAAAGAAGTGTCTACGATGCTTAATAAGAAGCCTATGTGTTTGATCGACTTATAAAGCCAAGGACCTCAGTCTTTGATAGGTTGGGACCACTGAAGAAGGAAAACAAGCGTTATGGAACTGATAAAAGGGTTGGAGCACCCATCTTCGCTTTAAAGGAGATTTTGACCACAAACTACCCAAGTCTGATTCCTTCTAGAATGAGGCGAGAGACAAAACTTGTAGTTTCATGTGGAGAGGTCCTCAAAGAAAAGGCTCATACTATAGTCCACGCTAAGGAACAGGAGAAGATGAAGAAAGTGTGGGGTCATCATATCATATCACCGTTCGTGATGAATAAAATGCATTACTCTACACAGAAATCGAGAAAAATGCCTTGATATTCGGGTACGTCATCACATATCTTTCAATGATGGTGATCCTCAAGAGGATGAAGACGCTAAAGATGCACCACCTGAGCTTGAAGAAGGGGTGAAGACAACGGTTGATGCGTTAAAAGAAGTCAATCTCGGAGTAGTTGAAGATCCAAAGCCCACATATATAAGTGCCTCTCTAACTGGTGATGAAGAGAGCAAATATATTGAGCTACTTAAGGAGTTCAAAGACGTGTTTGCTTGGAGCTACAAAGAATTGGCAGGTTTAGACCCCAAGGTGACCGTTCATCATCTTGCTGTGAAACGAGGTGCTCGTCCTGTAAAGCAAGCACAATGTCACTTCAGACCTGAACTGGTTCCCTTGTTTGAAACCAAAGTTAACAAGCTTATTGATGCTGGTTTTTTTCATGAAGTTAAATATGCTACATGGATTTCAAGCATCGTCCCTGTAAGAAAGAAGAACGGCCAAATCCGAGTTTGTGTTGACTTTAGGGACCTAAATAACGCTTGTCCTAAGGATGAATTTCCTCTTCCTATCCCTGAGCTCATGATTGATGCAACAACTGGATACGAGGTGATGTCTTTCATGGATGGTTCATCTGGATACAATCAAATTCGCATGGCACCGAAGGACAAATAACTTACCGCCTTTCGCACCCCAAAAGGTATATATTGCTACAGGGCAATGCCTTTCAATTTAAAGAATGTTGGTGCTACATATCAACGTGCCATGCAAAATATTTTTGATGACATGCTTCATAAAAATGTGGAATGTTATGTTGACAACTTGGTAGCAAAGTCAAGGGGGAAAGATGATCACTTGCAAGATTTGAGGATGGTATTTGAACAACTTCGGAGATACCAACTTAGAATGAATCCGTTGAAGTGCCCTTTTGGGGTTACTTCTGAGAAATTCCTGGGTTTTATTGTTCGACATCGGGATATCAAGATTGATCAAGCTAAGGTGGATGCTATCTTGAAAATTCCCGAGCCTAAAGATATTCATGAATTAAAAATCATACAGGGTAAGTTGGCATATCTTAGAAGATTTATCTCAAATCTAGCTGGAAGATGCCAACCATTTAGTCGCCTCATGAAGAAAGGGAATACTTTTGAATGGGACGAAGCTTGCAGAAATGCTTTTGAAAGCATTAAGTCTTATCTGATGAAACCTCCAGTACTGGAAACCCCCATACCTGAAAAGCCGTTAAATTATACATTTCAGCACATGAAAGGTCAGTAGGAGCGCTTCTCGCTCAAGGAAACAATGAAGGCAAAAAAATGCACTTTATTACTTGAGTAGGATGATGACGGCAAATGAGCTCAAGTATTTCCCAATAGAGAAGATATGTTTGGCACTTGTCTTCTCTATTCAAAAGCTGAAGCATTACTTCCAAGCTCATGTTGTGCGACTCATCTCAAGAGCGAACCCTATCAAGTTTGTCATGTCTAAGCCAGTCCTAAGTGAGCGATTAGCAAGGTGGTACCTTCAGTTTCAACAATATTGAAATTGTGTATGTTCCTCAAAAGGCAGTAAAAGGACTAGAAGACTTCCTAGCTGACCATCCGATTCCAGATGATTGGGAGTTGTCTGATGAGTTTCCTGATGAAGATGCAATGGTCATAGAAATTCAGCCTCCTTGGAAGATGTATTTTGATAGCGCTGCACATCGTGAAGGAGCTGGCGCTGGGATAGTGTTTATCACTTCTCAAGGAGAAGTTTTTCCCTATTCTTTCACTCTGACACAACGGTGCTCCAATATTATTGCTGAATATCAAGCGCTCATACTTCAGCTTGAAATGGCTGTGGATATCAAACAATTGCAACTACAAGTTTTTGGAGATTACGAGTTAGTGATCAATCAGATTTTGGGTAGCTATGAGGTCAAGAAGCCAGAGTTGGTGCCATATCATAGATATGCTCAAAGATTGGTAAGTTGGCTTGGAGAGGTAACTATTCAACACGTGCCGAGAAAGGAAAATAAGAGAGCTGATGCCTTAGAAGCCTTAGCTTCTACATTATCTTTTCCCGATTAGACACAAGTCGTTGTTTGCCAAAGATGGGTAGTTCCTCCACCAAATGACTATGATGAAGAAGAAAGGGAAGCTGAGCATATTGCTTCCGTTCTTGAGGTTAAAATTAAAGACTGGCGACAATCATTAATAGATTATCTTTGTTAAGGTATATTGCCAGAAAATCCCCGAAGGAAAACGGAAATTCGAAGGAGATCCCCTAATTTTCTTTATTACAAGAATACACTCTATAGACGATCATTTGATGGAGTGCTCCTACATTGTTTGGGGACTGACAAATCCCTTCAAGCATTGCAAGAGGCACACTCTGGAGTATGTGGTGCACATCAATTTGGGCCAAAACTTCATTTCCATATAAAAAGAATGGGGTATTATTGGCCAACCATGGTGAAAGATTGTTTGGATCACGCTCGGAGCTGTAAAGCTTGCCGATTCCATGCTAACTTCATACATCAACCACCTGAAGTATTACACCCAACTGTTGCTTCTTAGTCATTTGATTCTTGGGGTTTGGATGTAGTTGGTTCAATGCTAAAGTCTTCTGGTGGACATCTGTACATATTGGCCGCAACTGACTACTTCTCGAAGTGGGCTGAAGCAGTTTCTCTTAAGGAAGTAAAGAAGGAAAATATGGCTAACTTCATCCGAGTTAAAATTATCTATCGCTTTGGTATTCTTCAATATATATTGACAGAAAATGGTAAGCCATTTGATAACAAGTTGATGAATAAAATATGTGAACTTTTTGGCTTCAAGCAACACAATTCCTCCATGTAGTATGTTGCTGCCAACGGACTTGCTGAAGCATTTAACAAGACGCTCTGCAACTTGTTGAAAAAGGTTGTCTCTAAGTATAAGAGAGATTGGCATGAAAGGATGGAAGAAGCTCTTTGGGCATATAGGACCACATATCGCACACCAATGCAAGAGACTCCTTATTCTCTTGTTTATGGAGTTGAAGCAGTCCTTCCACTTGTGCGTCAAATCTCATCATTGAGGCTTGCCACTCAAGAAGAACTCACCGATGAAGAAAATGCTCGGTTACGCCTTGAAGAATTGGAAGCTCTTGATGAAAAGAGGCTAGAAGCTCAGCAAAGCCTTGAATGTTATCAAGCTCGCCTATCTCGATCTTTTATCAAAAGGGTACGCCTCAGATCTTTCCAAGTGGGTGACCAAGTTCTTATGGTCAAAAGGCCTATTATTATGTCTCATCGATCTGGGGGAAAATTCTCTGCTAAGTGGGACCATATATCCTACAAGAGGTATACTCAAGTGGCACTTATAAGATAGTTGACTCGGAAGGTTTACAGATTGGCCTCGTCAACGGGAAATTCATGAAGAGATCTATACATGAAGAAAACAAACTACGCTCCTTGACGCACGAGCATAAACTGCATGTTACCCTGGCTCGCAAGAGTATAAACTGTGCACGGTAAAAAAAAATGTTCGCTAGGTTTAAAACCTCGTAAGAAGCAGCTTAGGCAAAAGTTAGGACATAAACAAAAAGTCCGGTAGATTGAAAACCTCGAAAGAGGCAGCCTAAGCAAAAGTTAGGACGCAAGAAAAAACCCCCCCATTTCGAACTACGGAATGACTTGATCCTCTTCACCGAGGTACGTAGGCAACTTAGAGTTTCATTCCAGATTCAGCCATATGAGTACAAAAATACATGTTACCTAAGGCGTTATTCAAATGAGGTATGATGTAATATAATTCATCTCATTGACACTTGAAAATTAGGTGTACATGTATTCTTTCATTGAACCCTCTGTCTTGTATTGATTTCTCAATAAGGGCAAGCCCTCTATGTGAAATTGAAGTCTCTTGTATAATAGTTGTAGCCTATTAGTAAGAGGTTAAATCTTCAAGTTGAAGGCTCCAATTCTAAGTCGAGTTGATTTTGTCAAGTCTGTTACATCATCAATTTGAAGTATATTCTTCAAAGTTTATTGCATCTTCAAGTTCACCAAGCCATCAAATTTAGGTATATAAATCCACCAAGTGCAAGTGAGGCTTTCGACTCGTCAAGTCTTCAAGTTGAAATCTTCAAATCTTCCAAGTTGTCAAATTGAAGCCTTCAAGTCTGTCATATCTTCAATTGAAAGCCAATCAGAATCCACCATAATAGTCTTGAAGTCTTCGAATTGTATCCTTCAATTCTCTAGTTGGAAGCTTCAATATATCTCCAAGTGTATGGTAGAAGCCTTTGATATAGTCTACACCAGCTTAAATATTTATTCTTGAATTATTTGAAGGAAGGTTTTAATATATCTTCAAATCTTCTACCCGAAGTATTTAAAATGTTGGTTTGCATTACTTGATTTATCTTGCATAAAGATGATTCTTCAACTGTGAGGCTTGCTTTAATAAAGTGATATCTTTGGGATTGTGTTCTTCTTCTACCTACAAAAAAAAAGAAGGAGAAACATATCTATATAAAGGAGATCACAAAATTACCCGTGAAGATTGAAGTTGAAGAGATATTCTTGGTGGACAACTTTATGAAAAAAAATAAATCATGCTTCATACAATCTCTGATTCATGCATCTCGAAATGAGGACGGGTTTTCATTCCTTTGCACCAAAAGGTCAAATCTTTTGGTGGTGAAGTGCAATCTTCAAGTTAGACTGTATAATGGACTTTGTTGGTCTTCGTTTTGGATAAAGTATAGTCCTTAGCTTAGATGGTGTAGTGGTCTTAGCCTCGAACAAAGTAAAGTTTTTAGCTTGGATGGTTGTCTTCACATTCGGACAAAATAAATCTTTGGCTCAAACGGTGTAATGGTCTTTGCCTCAGATAAAAGTAAAGTCTTTGGCTTAGATGATGTAATGGTCTTTGCCATAGATAAAGAAAGTCAAGTTTTCAAATAAAGTGAAGTCTTTGGCTTAACAATGTAATGTCTATGCCTTAGATAAAATGAAATTAAATCTTCAAACAAGATGAAGTCATTAGCTTAGACGGTGTAATGGTCTTCGCTTCAGACAAAATAAATTTTTGGTCCAGACGGTGTAATGATCTATGCTTCAGATAAAATGAAGTTAAATTTTCAAACAAGATGAAGTCATTAGCTTAGATGGTGTAATGATCTCCGCTTCAGATAAAATAAATCTTTGACTTAGATAGTGTAATAATCTTTGCCATAGATAAAGAAAGTCAAGTTTTAAAATAAAGTCTTCAGCTTAGATGGTGTACTAGTCCTACATCGATCAACATAAAATCTTCAAGACAGCGTAATGATCTTTTACTCTGAACAATGTAAAGCCTTCTGATTGGTCAGGCAAAGCAAAGCTTTCGGCTTGAAAGGAATAATGAAAAATCTCCGCTTGAACAGAATAAGGTAAAGTCTTCTGTCTGAACGAAGTAAACTTTTGGTACTACTTTAAAACTAGTGTTTGTATCAGAATCGACTACTTTTGAGCCTTGAAAAAGAAATGAAAAGTAGAAGAATGTATAAAAAAAGGAAAGAACTTTACCTGGCAACGGCAAGTGAATTTAAGTCTTTCAGGTGTCAGCTGCTTGATGCACAAGAAA
This sequence comes from Nicotiana benthamiana, assembly GCA_034376525.1. NCBI lineage: Eukaryota > Viridiplantae > Streptophyta > Magnoliopsida > Solanales > Solanaceae > Nicotiana > Nicotiana benthamiana. The sequence goes on from CM067340.1 coordinate 117,752,184, forward strand.
AAATCCGTATGAATTCATATATTTACACGAGACGATTAAACATCTAACACTCCACGCAAATTCATGAGAGCAATACGTAATGAACTAAAAACACATAAGAGAAGCCAACTTTCGAGTCTGCTTTGGTCATCTATCAGGGACACATGATTCAATTGTATCTAAAGGCTAGTATTTATAGGCGCGGACACAACTACGACTTGTTGTTTATGGAATGAATTCTACAAATACTAAACAAGTTTGTTTCCTTAAAATAAGGAAATGAGAATGGTACTTGAATCCTTAAATAAAGGACAACAGATCCTTTATCAAGTGCAAAAGGAAGATCTTGAAGCCACCTAATGCCACGTATGGAACCTGAAAATATTTTTTCTATCTAATGTAGAGGACTTACCAAGTCAGGAAATATTCCAAATTAAGCTAATCCCAAGTAATGACATGGAAAGAAGTTCATGAGATAAGTATGGATAAGAAGCCTTGACAGTGTTTGATTATACCATGAATTACCATCTTTTGACTATCCCTGCAAACGGTAACAACATCATTTCCTTAAAATAATTAAGGAAATAAGTTTATGGGAGAATTAATTGGGTGTTTACATCCTTAAAAAGAAGAGAGGACCAAATCCATTTTCAATTGAAAGACAAATGCACATGACATTACCGTAATGGAAAAGAAATGCAACATACTAAAATGATTAATAAATATTGAATCATTGTGTTACATAGGCCTATTGACTACCACACAAAATATTGGTAGTCTTGCAGCATTTACGTATGCTGTCAAATACTCAAATGAATCAATATATCAAATTAAATGGGAGAAATTATCACATATAGTTGGTAGAAGTTCAAAATAGCAACAAGTCTTGAAGTAGGGGATATTTGTAATTATTTAAGTTTTATCGAATTTATATCCATAAAATGATTTGGACCATACTAAATTCAAAACATTAGTCCAAACAAATATTGTGGCTAATAAATTGGGTAAATTATACATGTGTTGGGCTGGTTCATTTAATTAGACTACAAATTAAATGATAAGCCAACTCCATTAACTAAGGTCCAAATGGCTATTAGCCCGTCTTAAAGCCCAGGACTATGCCACGTGTCAAGTGATGTGGTAATCCAAGTCAAAAGAACGAGCCAATAAAATCATGACACATGACAAACGACGTGGCGATCCAAGACAAATAAATGAGCCAATGAGATTGTGACATGTGTTAAGTGATATGGCAATCCAATACAAATAAACAAGCCAATTAAATCATGCCAATTGTCTGGATGGTATTGGTCAGTTCAAATGGACCAATCAAATCGCAGAGCCACACCACTCCCTAGAACTATAAATAGAGGTCTTTATAAAGCTAGAAGACACCAGAATTAAGAACAAGAAGCAAGCAGAGAGCTCGTGGATCAAACACCGCAGATTTCTCTACAAGCTACAAGTTCAAGCACTCAAGCACTCAAGCTACAAGTTCAAGTTCAAGTTCAAGATCAAGAACGAAGCCAATCAAATACCCAGGCGGTTAAGATCAAATTACTTGTTCGTGATCAAACACAAATTCAAGTTCAAGGAGGAGATTTAAGATCAAGCTCTACAAGCCCTTGAATCAAATTAAAATCAAACTCATCAATATACTGTACATTCTTCAAGAATCAGAGGAATACCATAGAGATTGTAACACTTTCATTTATTTAAATTAAATACTACATTGTTACGCAATTTTTCAGTCTTATTTTTTTTTTCTCAACGCAAAAATTTGTTGTTACAATATCATTTATTTTGAAACAAATTAAAACGAAAAGGAACATGAAATGGAGGGAATGTCATACTCGTGTCAAATCCTCTAATATGCATTAAAAAGTGCGAATAAACATAGTTATTCAGTAACGTACATATACGAGCAAGATCGTCATAATCTAGGAGGCACTAAATATGAGTCATCCAAAACCAAGAACCACATAAGAGCGACAAAATTACACTTTCCGATTCAAAATTAAAGAGCCGAACCACAGAAACTGACACGCTATAGCTGAGAAGTAAAAACTGCTGAACGGTCATTTCCACGCTTTTCAACCAAATTTCATTAATTGCTTCACTCAAAACTTTAATTTGCTGGACTCCTCACTGCTAAAGAGTAAAAAAATTATCTACCGATATTCATTTTAGTGTAATTAATGATCTCAACAACCTTTCCACGTACCCTCCATTTACTTATATATAAAAGTCACCAAATTTCCACTCAAATTAATCCCAACAAAAATTAAACAATGGCTTACACTTTCATCAGTATTATTCTGTGTCAATTCTTGTTAGTAATGACAACAACTTTGGCAGGAAAAGTTCCAGCAATTATAGTGTTTGGTGATTCCTCTGTTGATTCAGGGAATAACAACCAGATTTCCACTGTTTTAAAGAGCAATTTTGAGCCGTACGGTCGTGATTTTTACGATAAAAAATGTTAACATCAAGATTAAACCGATGAATCATGGAAATTATAGAGAGAGAAAGTAGAGAGAAGGAGGAGTAGGTGACAAGTCTCTCGAATGTCAGAGAGAAAATTTTATTAAACCGAGAAAACAAATTACAGAAAATGAAGTCCGGGAGTCACAAATATCTGTGACCCCAATATATATATACTTGGTACATCGGGTCGGGTCAATGACCCAAAGAGCACAGGGCTCGGATCATCTGATGGGCTCACAGAGGCTCAGATATGACTTTCAGGGATTGGGCTCGGGGAGGCCCAATCCAGACATTTCATCATTGTCCATTAATTGTATACCAAAATACAATAAATATACATTGGGTATACAGTTTGCATTATGTGACTTCAAGTATCTCAACACCCCCCCTCAAGTTGGAGGGGGGAACCACCTTCAACTTGGGAAGCAGCGGAGCCAGCAAAGTACCCCGCAATGGCTTAGTTAGCAAATCAGCCAGCTGTCGAATAGTAGGCACATAAAGCAACCGCAAGAAACCAGAGAGCAACAAGTCCCGAATAAAATGACAATCCACCTCAATATGTTTTGTGCGTTCATGAAAAACAGGATTGTTAGCAATATGAACAGCAGCCATACTATCACAATAAACAGAAACAGGAGTGGAAACAGAGACCCCAATATCACCCAACAAGCAACAGAGCCAAGTCAACTCAGCAACAACTTTGCTTAGGACTCGGTATTCTGCTTCAGCAGAGGAAAGAGAAACAACTGGCTGTTTCTTCGATTTCCAACTGATCAAACAACCACCCAAGAGCACACAAAACCCAGTAACAGAGCGCCTAGTATCAGGGCAGGCAGCCCAGTCACTATCAGAATATCCAGCAACAGAAAAATCAGCATGATCAGAATAAAATAAACCCAAGGAAGGAGTGCCTTTGAGATATCGCAGAACATGTAGGGCAGCAGTCATATGAGGAAGTCTGGGGGATTTGAGAAATTGACTCAGGTGCTGAACTGCATAGCAGATGTCAGGTCGAGTGTGAGTCAAGAAAAGCATCTTGCCAACTAAGCTCCTGTACTGATCAGGAGAGGGCAAGAGATCACCAGAATCAGCATGAAGTTTGACATTGATGTCCAAAGGGGACACAACAGAGGACACATTTGCACAGTCAAACTGATGCAGCAAATAAGAGATATACTTGTGCTGATTGAGGTGCACCCCACCAGGGACAGCAGACACTTCAAGACCCAAAAAATAATGCAAGGACCCTAAGTCCTTATTTTTAAACTGAGCATCCAGAAAGGTTTTCAGAGCAGTCAGTTCATCACTGTCATCCCCAGTTAAAATAATATCATCCACATAAACAGCAACCACCACAAAAGAACCAAGCTTGCCCTTGAGGAACAAAGAGTAGTCATTGAGAGAGTGAGTATAACCTCTGGAATAGAGGGCAGAAGACAGTTTGGCATACCACTGCCTGGAGGCTTGTCTCAACCCATACAAAGACTTTTTGAGTTTGCAGACCAGAGGAGGATAAGGAGAGGAAGGAGAATCAGAAGCAACAGAGACAGTCAAACCAGGAGGGAGTTTCATGTAAACATCCTCATCCAAATCACCATGAAGAAAAGCATTATTCACATCCAACTGAAAAAGGGGCCAGTGGTTCTTGACAGCCACAACAATAAGAAACTTGACAGAAGTCATTTTTATCACTGGGGAAAAAGTTTCAGTAAAGTCAATCCCCTCAACCTGAGTGTCATCCCTTATAACCAACCTGGCCTTATACCTTTCAACACTGCCATCTGCCTTATATTTAATTTTGTAAACCCATTTGCAACCAATGGGTTTCTTACCAGGAGGAAGAGGAACAACGTCCCAAGTCTGGTTTGTGTCCAAAGCTTCAAACTCCTGTCTCATGGCAGCTTGCCAAGCTGGAACAGATGCTGCCTGAGAATAGTAGAGAGGCTTAAGCTCCAAAGAGGAGGAAGAAGAGCCAGAGAAAGCAGGGAGTTGACACACATAATCCTTAAGATAGGAAGGAGGATTATGATATCTGGTAGACTTTCTGGGAGCTGGTACAGAAGGAGGATCCAAGACAGGAAGGGTGACCACAGGACTGATTGGGGCAGAAGAAGGTAGCTGGATAGGTGAGTCAGAAGAGGAAGGAGAGTGGGGAAGAGGAGAATCAGAGAGATCATCATGTTCTCCAGAGGGAAGAGAAGGAAAAGTAGGAGCAGAGGGAGGAACAGAGAGAGAGGCATTTTTGAAGGGAAAGACTGATTCATGAAATTGGACATCCCTGGAGACCAAATACTTCTTGGAAGCATAATCATAAAGCCTGTAACCCTTTTTGCCAAAAGGATAACCCAGAAAAACACAAGGAATAGCCCTTAGCTTCAATTTGTCCCTTTGAGGAATGGGAACAGTGGCATAGGCCAGGCAACCAAAAACCCTAAAGTGAGCATAGGAAGGAATGTGGCCATACAGGATCTCGTGAGGAGACTTGTTATTTAGTAATCTGGATGGTATCCTGTTAAGGAGGTAAGTGGCAATCAATAAGCAATCCCCCCAGAAGGATACTGGCAAGCTATATTGAAAGAGCAAAGCTCTACAAGCCTTAAGAAGAGTTCTATGTTTTCTCTCAACCACACCATTTTGTTGAAGGGTGTGAGGGCAAGAGGTTTGATGGATGATCCCCTGACTACTAAAGAAAGAAATGCCCTCATTGCTAGAGCCCAACTCTAAAGCATTATCACTTCTAACAGTCTGAACCACAGCATTAAATTGGGTTCTGACCATGGCAAGGAAGGACTTAATCATAGAAAAGGCATTACTTTTGGATCCCAACAAGTGTGTCCAGGTTGCCCTTGAAAAATCATCAACAATGGTGAAGAAGTATTTGCAACCAGATGAGGTTGAAGTATGGTAAGGTCCCCAAGTGTCCACATGAATCAGTTGGAAAGGTTTAGAAGTTCTAATTGAGCTATCAGGGAAAGGTAGCCTGGTTTGTCTGGCCATAGGACAGACAGTACAAGGAAAGGATTGTTTGGAAGCACAATGAAAAGGCAGACCAGAAATGCATTTCATGCTGGCAAAAGGAATGTGTGCAAGTCTTAAGTGCCACGTGTAATCATATCAGAAGTAAGATCATTATTACAAGTGGAACTATTTACATGAGAATGCACAGAAACAGTCTTGTGATCAGACAAAATATCATCATTACAAGAGGACACAGAGAGCAAGTCAACAACTTGGTTATCATTACCATTACAAGAAACAGAAACATGACAAACAGAATTAGAAAAGCATTTAACAGAGAGAGAAGGGGAAGGAGGAAACCAAGCTAGTTTATACAGTCCAGCAGCTTGTCTACCAAGATCCAGTGGCCTCCTCAGAGAAGGGTCCTGTATCATGTGTAGAAAGCAGGAATGTTCAGTGAACATAACTATACAATGTAACTGCTTTACTAACTTGTGAACAGAAATCAAGTTGTGTTTAAAAAAGGAGACAAGCAGCACATTGTGAAGAGTAATGGAGGGAGTCAAGGCAAAGGAGCCAGTACAAGTTACCTTCACTTTATAACCATTTGGAAGAGTAATAAGGTAAGGCAGAGTTAGAGGAATAATATTAAAGAGTAGATTCTTATCATGAGTCATATAAAAAATGAGTCACCTGAATTCTTATCATGAGTCATATGATTAGAGGCACCTGAATCTATTATCCAGGTGACAGAATTAATATGAGTAAGCAAGCAAAGTTTGGAATCAGAAACAGGGTTCTCAGTCAACAAAGTACCAGCAAAGTTTGCAGCATATATGGGAGAAGGAGTTTGAGCAGTGGATTCTCCCAGCTTGGGCTGGTGTAACAAGTTCATCAGCTGGTCATAATCATGTTTGCTCAACCCTGGAATCACAGAGCTGTGACCATCTAAGCTTGTAGCAGACTGATGGTTAGCAGAAGGATTTCCTTGAGGAACAGACAACAATCCATCAGAAATAGGAGAATCCAGACAAGTACTCAGATGGGCAGCAGCAGGCCTCCTTCCTTTGTTAAATGTGGGACTTTGTTGATACCCATGTAGCTTGAAACACTTATCAATTAAGTGTCCAGACTTTTTACAGTATCGACAAAACAAAGGTCCCTTGGTTTGATCAAAACTAACTCTCTGTCTAAAAGGAGGAGGGGCAGCAGGCACTGAGGCCCTGTTAAATCCAACAGGCTGCCTGTTGGTATGCACATTGAAAGAGACAGAGGTAGGATCAAAGTGAGAGGAAGGCTGAACTTGCCTTTGCATCTCATCATTGAGGACAACATTATATACACTATCAAGGGAAGGAGGAGGCTGCATCATCAAGATGTTACTCCTGACTCCCATATATACCTCATTCAAACCCATCAAAAACTGAAACACCTTATTATCATCACATTCCTGAATTATACCATCTTTTGCAGCACATGTACATCTCAGACCATGATTAACACACATAAAATCAAGTTCATCCCACACACTTTTCAGTTTGTTGAAATAAGAAGCTACATCGGAGGACCCTTGATAGGTGTGGGACAACTCTCTTTTCAGTTCATATATTTTGGACCTATTTGCAGTCCCATATCTGGTCTTAAGTTGAGACCATATGCTCTGTGCAGTGTCGGCATACTGCACAGATTCAGCAATAGAAGGGGAAAGGGAAGCAATCAACCAGGAAATCACCATATTGTTGCACCTATCCCATAACCTTTGTTGAGCCACATCGGTAGCAGGTCGGGCATATGTGCCATCAACAAAATTGATTTTATTTTTGGCCGACAAGGCAACAAGCACTTTTCATCTCCAGCCCCCATAACCACTACCTGAGAAGGGAATGGGAACAAGTGGTACCCCAGGGACATCAGACGAGTACAGAAAAAGGGGATTAGAGGAATCTACAGCAGTAGAAGCAGTAGTGCTTGTGCTAGAAGCCATAATGAACCAGCTTAAAAAGGATAACTTTTCAACAAACAGGATACTACCAAAACAAGTATACAAACACAGTAACCAACAAGCAAACTATAGTTAGGTCAAGTAGTCACAGATACCACCAGATGCTCACAATTACAGAGTCAAGTAATCACATATAAAATCGAGGATAGGGACAGAGTTACCCTCCTTCTTCGCGACGGAGAAGATCGGCCTTCAAACAACAGAGAAACCCTAGGTATCAAACCCTAGGTATAGCTTTTGAAAAAACAAACTTTACCGGAGATCTGGTCAGGAACGTCGGAAATACACCCAAAACGTCCAGAAAGTGATAATCGAGCCACCGGAATGCGGTAAAACCTCAGGTTAAACCGTCAGAAACCCTAGAAGCCGATAGGTCACCCAAAATCAACCGACCAAAATCATCACAAAGTCTTTCCGGAGTGTTCAAGAGAGGAAAACACACTCGGATATCATGAAGAGACACTCAGAAAGGTCTCCGATAGACTGAAATCATCATCGACGAAGCGGTCTCAGAAATCATCCGCAAAAACCTCGAAGCAGACTTCATCCAGGACCACGAAACACACTGAAACATGATCGGATCGTCGTCGAGGCTTTGATACCATGTTAACATCAAGATTAAACCGATGAATCATGGAAATTATAGAGAGAGAAAGTAGAGAGAAGGAGGAGTAGGTGAGAAGTCTCTCGAATGTCAGAGAGGAAATTTTATTAAACCGAGAAAACAAATTATAGAAAATGAAGTCCGGGGGTCACAAATATCTGTGACCCCAATATATATACTTGGTACATTGGGTCGGGTCAATGACCCAAAGAGCACAGGGCTCGGATCATCTGATGGGCTCACAGAGGCTCAGATATGACTCTCAGGGATTGGGCTCGGGGAGGCCCAATCCAGACTTTCATCATTGCCCATTAATTGTATACCAAAATACAATACATATACATTGGGTATACAGTTTGCATTATGTGACTTCAAGTATCTCAACAAAAAACCAACAGGGAGGTTCTGTAATGGGCAAATTCCGCCGGATTTTATATCTGAGGGTTTTGGATTGAGGCCATTTGTTCCAGCTTATTTGGATCCGGCATTTGATATATCTGATTTTGCAGTGGGAGTTTGCTTTGCTTCTGCTAGTACTGGTTATGATAATGCCACTTCTGATGTGCTTGTAAGTTTTCTTTTTTCCCCTTTATATGTTTTTTTGTGATCAAACGTTACTCGTATTTGATTATATTTGGAGTAATGGTAAAGTTTGTTTTCATGTGATTTATAAATCACAAGTTTGAGAAGTGAAAAATAATACTTGCATTAGGGTAGACTTTTCATATCACATCTTTGGGATATAATTTTTTCCGTACCCTATGTGAATGTGAGACACTTTGTACGTCGTATTCGATATTTACACTAAATCAATACCACAACAAATCAATAATTTACTCGCGCTCGGTGTTTGACGACCGCAAAACAAATGTTTTTAATGTACTCATTTATCACTTATTTCCTCCGGTCCAAAAAAGTAATTTTTTAGATGTTTTTACACAAATCAAGAAATTCAACTTTTAGCATTAATTAGCAATAAAATTAACCATATTAATCTTTATTATCTCACATAAATACTCCTAACACATATTCCGACACTATTTAGTCCAAGGACAATGTAGGAAAGAAATAATTAATTCCTTCTTAAAATATGGAAAAATCACTTATTTTAGACCACAAGAAAAAGGTCAAAAAATTACTTATTTTGGACTGGAGGGAGTAACAGATAGGAGTATGTATTTTTAACTTAATTTTATAATTTACTATTGTCGTTAAATTACTTAATTTGATATAAATATGATACCGATAAGTAAGAATGCTACTATATGTTTTCTAGACTACTGATACTGTTTTTGGCATTGACCGTCAGGTCGGATTGTAATGTTTATTCAAAGCGTAAAACGTGCTGCCTTTTGTTATATAGGGAAATGGAAGGACACTAGAACCCATAGTATAATTAAGCTTTTCTCTTTGTTCTCGTTTTTTTTTTGAGCAAGGTATATCTTTAGTTGTCTCTAGACCTGTTAAATGGGTCGACCCGATTTGAACACAGCCCATCGATCCGACCCGGACACCTGATCTGTATTCTCTTAAACCGGACTCTAATGGGCCGAATTCAATTTAATTATAAAAAGTTAAAAACTAGTAAATGATAAAAATCAAAGTTTATACATATATACGAACTTGAATTTACTACATGTCCTTGAAGCCAATGAGAATAAAAATAAAAGAAAAATTATACATTATTAACATTAAAACTTGAGAAACATATGAAATTCACTATTTCGACAAGATGCCTCAACTTGTGGGTCAACTACCGATTCGGATCCGGTTCGATTCGGTTCAATGGGACAAAATATTATAGTCCGGCCCAGACCCCTTAAACTAATGGATTGGTCCAGTTAGGGTTTTGTGGTTCATGGGCCGGTTAAAGGGTCAATTTTAATTAATGGGTTATGTGGGCCGGATCGTTAGTCGACCCAGCCCATGTGACAGGTTCACCTCCAAAATTAATAGTCCACAAAATATTTTTATATATATATGTATTATATATAAAAATTACACATACCGTATATGCTTTTAGACTAGATAGTATAATTAGTTTTGACCGACCCGTCAATTTTATATATATTTTTCTTTGCATGAATAAATCATGAAGCAGTTCTAGTGTTTTCTAGATCATTTTATGTTAGATATATACTATTTGCTGAATTCCATTATGTATGCGCGCTTGATTTACTAAATGTACATTAGTTTGAATGTGGAGCAGTTGGGAAATAATTAGTACTGATAAAAAATTTGAAGCCGTCGAAGTGTGTTATAATTTCAGCTAAAAGTTTAAGTTTTTAGTGAGAATGCACTTTTATTTATTTAATTATCTCTTCAACACGCTTTCTCACGTGCAAGTATAATTTCTTACGTATTTATATTGGATTGCAATGAGATTAAAATTCAAGACTTTTGTCTGCTCTAATATCATGTTAAAGTGTGTGATCATCTCAGCTAATTGCTTAAATTGTTAAAGAATTATTTACATTGTTACTAATTACAACTATTTTTTCTTAGTAGGATGTGATACCTTTGTGGAAGGAAGTGGAATACTACAAGGAATATCAGAAAAAACTAAGAGCATACGCAGGCAAAAAGAAAGCCAAATACATAATAAAAGAGGCATTATATTTAGTCAGCATAGGAACAAATGATTTTTTAGAGAATTACTACTCAATGCAAAGCAGACGTGGCTCTCAATACACAGAAGATTAATTTCAGATTTTCCTTCTTCGACTTGCACAGAATTTTGTAAAGCAGATTTATCAAATGGGAGCAAGAAAAATATCCTTAACTGGACTTCCTCCTATGGGGTGTTTGCCTTTGGAAAGAGCAACAAATTATATAAGTGGAAATGGAGATGGATGCAATGAGAAATATAATAATGTGGCTAAGCATTTTGATATGATGTTGGGTGGTTTAGTTCAAAAATTAAACAAAGAGCTTCCTGGGATTAGAGTTGTTTTTGCTGATGCTTATAATCTCTTGCTACATATGATTAGAAAACCTTCTTCTTATGGTAAGTTTTCTCTCTCTCTATATATTTGGATCCTCTTTTCACTCTTTTCATTAACTTTATTTCAATTGTTATTTGCCTTTGAAAACATAATTTTTACCCTACGCGAAAGGATAATTCCTAAGGCATTTAAATTAGATGTACATTTGTGTAACATGCATTATCAATATGATTTAACTTGTTATAGTAGGTTATCTATTTTGGTTTTTAGGTTACGCTCTCTTCTCCAATTTGTTTGACGCATTTCGAATTTCGAGTCAAATAAGTTTTTCTTTGACTATAATTTATATATATATATATATATATATATATATATATATATATATATATATATATTTTTATATATATATATATATATATATATATATATTTTAAAAAATAAATTATTAATTATTGTGACTTATAGTATTTTTTATGTAGTTTATAAATATGTAAATTTTATTTGGAAAAAAATTAAAGATTCTATGTTCGAATCTGCCGCCAAAATTGAAAAGTTTAACTCTTGATATCTGAAATGCATAAAACAAATTAGAACAGTGGAAGTGTAAGTTATATATGACTCTGCTCTCTTCTTGTATTCAACGATGATAATGCACCTAAAATTAGCTTAGCCCCTTCAAGACTTATTTAAATCTCATAATGTTTTGGTAAAAGTTCTTCTACAAATTAATTGCATTTTTCTAAATTTGTCAACTTAAAAGGTTCTATTATAATTAATCTTTTCTATCTCCACTTCATGCAACCAACTGTTCTTCAATTTGTTGAAGAAACTCAATTTTTCCAATATGCATTTATCCATTTACGTATTTAGTTTTGTCTGCTGATGAGCCGTGCACTTTTTTTGGAAAACAGGGTTTGAAGTGGCAGGTGTAGCATGTTGTGGCACAGGATTATTTGAAATGGGTTACTTGTGCGATAGTTTAAACCCATTGACATGCACAGATGCAAACAAGTATGTATTTTGGGACGCTTTTCATGTGACCGACAAAACAAACCACATTATCTCTAATTTCTTGATGAAACATGTCTTTCGCCAATTTCAATAGTTGCACTGTACGTTGGATCATATCATGTGTTTTTGTACGTTCACTTGTTTTTACAGTGTTTGGTGTGTCCATTCTTGGATGATCCATCGAAAATCGTCTTTTTACCTGTACAAAAGTAGGGATAAAATTTACGTACCCGCTATTTTACTTGTGAGATTATACTGAATATGTTATAGTCGTTGTGCATAAAAAAATTCAGTAATGTGCGCAAAATTTTTTATAAACGGTGACATATTTAAAAAAAATAAACAAATAAATATATATGAACCGACATTGCAAATTTTTTTTAAAGACCATATCAATCATTTTTAAAGATGCTAAGGGATCGTAAAACTTAAAAGAACAAAGCTATATTAATTTTGGCCGAACCCCCTGTATGGGGTCAAATTTGACCCGTACGTCATTATGTCGTCACAGATGACCGCCAGGCGTGCACTTACTAAGAAAAAGATACAACCTGGGGATGGTGGAACGAGCGGCACCATACGCCCCGTCGTCCTATCAAGGGCATGTTTTCAGTTCGTGTATAGTTAGTATTTCGAGGAGGGTCCCTTGATATATAAAAGGGACCCAAGCATTGTAATAGGGGATTTCATTGAATCTATTATCTCTTTCTCTCTCTCTCTCTTTCTCTCTAAAAACTACATTCTTTATCTTCTAATCTGCTGAGATCGAAAACAAAGAACACATCAATATAGCCCAAGGTCTTATTATATTCCATTACGATTTAACCTTGATTTATTTCGATTGCTTTGCTTGAAAAAGTATTAAATAACTTTTGACTCAAACAATTTGGCGCCGTCTGTGGGGATATCGGCAATCGAAATCATAGTTCATACCTAGGATATCAAAAAGCGACAGTCACCGTTCTTCGTACTTCTTAGAAACCGAACGATGGCAGAAAGAGAAGCACAAATGAAAACAATAGCAGATGTAGCATCCAACCTCATAGGACCTCTTAACGAGGCCAGTAGAGAAAACATCATAGGCACAACACCTGGTAGTGCACCAAATGAGGAGATCTCACCCTCTTCACTTGAAGACTTAACGATTCTGCACGAGAAAGGGGCTTCTACATCTGCCGCCAAAGAAACACCCACGGTAGTCAAGAAGCTATTGGAAGAGTGGTTGACAAACACTCTAAGCAGTTTGTTCGAAAAATTGCCTCAAAGCAACACCAGAACTCACTAGCAGTAGATGTCACTACTGCCACCGGTGAACTTGGCGTTGTACGAGAAAGCAACACTCATGTTGATACTAGCACCAGCGATGATGCACTTGCAACCATCCTCAAGAAAATGGGGGAGATGGAGAACGAAAACAAAGCGCTCTGTGACCAAATGAAGGAGCACCAGGAAAGAGTAGACAAAATTCCTAGCGCCCCTACGCTACTGAAAAAGCGTGACGTAGGACGATTCATTGGAAAACCGTACAGTGAGGAGGCTACCCTTGACCCAATCCCAAAAACCTTCAAGATGCCACCATACTTAAGAATATATGACGGAACTACAGATCCTGAGGATCATCTGATTCATTACATGACCGCTGTGAAGGGCAACGATTTATCCAAGGAAAAAATGGCATCCGTACTACTGAAAAAGTTTGGAGAAACGCTGAAAGGAGGGGCTTTGATGCGGTATTCTGAACTACCAGCTAGGACAATTTTGACGTTCGAAGAAATGGTGGACAAGTTCGCCACCTCCCACGCAGGAGCAAAGAAAGCCGAAGCTAGGGTCAACACTATCTTCACCATCAGGCAAACAATATGTGAGGGACTCAGAGACTTCTTGGCCAGGTTCAACAGGATAAGAACGGGTTTGTCAAACGTATCGGAAGGCATGTCGGTAGCAGTTTTCCAAAATGGATTAAACAGAGATGGTTCAAGAGCTACCAAGAAGTTGCTAAGCCGACTCATGAAATATCCCCCCACCACATGGGAAGAGATCCACAACGCCTACTGTACCGAAGTAAAAGCGGACGAAGAAGATCTCAATGGGGCAACCCAACAGCTAACAATGATACAGCCAGAAGCAAGAAGAGATCGACGCTACAACTGACGACGGGAACAACCCCCACGCTTCAACAAAGAAAGGCATCAGCTTTACGTCAGCATCTCCAATCCGCCCCATCCAAGGAACCCGGATGCAGTACAATGACATGTCATCTCACTCCAGAATTGAAGAGGCATGTCCCCTTTATTATCTACCCATAACTTTTGTGTGTCCCCCTCAGACCTAGTATACGCGCTAGAGAAGCTGGGCACAAAGGTTCAGTGGCTGCCAAAAATTAAATCAGACCCTAGCACAAGGAGGTCGAACGTCTTGTGCGAGTTCCATCAGAAAAGGGGATGCAACACCGAAGATTGTATAGGTTAGCAAAAAGAAGTGGTTAGGATGCTAAACAAAGGGTACCTGAAAGAGCTTCTTATCGATAAGGGAAAGATCAACTTTGCCACAGGACGAGATCATCCCAAAGGACCACCAAAGCCACCTTCCCCAGCACGCATCATAAATGTGATCGTTGGTGGCAGTGACGACTCCGCAAATCAACCACATAAAGTTCACCACCACCCACAAACTGCAACTCACGATCGCCCATGAATGGTATGACGACTTTGATGACAATATCACCTTCGATAAGTCTGATACCGATGGTTTGTCTTTTCCTCATTATGATGCTTTAGTCATAACTATGCGTATCTTATATGCTGATGTTAAAAGAATTATGGTAGATGACGGAAGTGGCGTCTGTATTATCCATCCAAGAGTCCTCATGCAAATGAGACTCGAAGATAAGATAATACCGTGTTGCATACCACTAACACGTTTTAATAATGCAGTGGTGCGGACCTCCGGAGAGATATCATTACCAGTCTTAGCAGGAGGAGCTACACTGGAAACCACATTCCATGTGATGAACCAGAAAACGGCTTACAATGCCATCATAGGGCGCCCCTGGATACACGCCATGCGGGCAGTCCCCTCGAGCTTCTACCAGGTGATCAACCTCCTTACCCCATGGGGAGTATTCAGCATCCGAGGCGAGCCACGCACCACTCAAGAATGCTACCGGATAGCCCCAGAATGCACGGACACCAAACAAATGAAAGGAGAAAGTACAGAAGCATAGCAATCTACCGTGTCGGGGGCTAAAGCCAACCCGACAGCGGAAGCCATCAAAGGCCCAAAAATTGTAGAAGAATGCAAAGCAACGATCCAAGACCTCGACCCGGTCTAATTGGACGATGCTGACAACTCAAAGAAAGCCTACATTGGGAACAGTCTCCACGACCCAAGTAAGAACCACCAAATTTTAACTAACCACGCAGATTTGTTTGCTTTCTCCCATTCAGATATGTCGGGAATCCCGAGAGACATCACCACTCACAAGCTAAACGTCAACCCGCTATACCCGGTTGTATGACAGATAAGGAGGAAGATCAACGCCGCAATCAATGAGGTGGTCAGTGAAGAAGTGGACAAACTGTTAGCTAACGGTTCCATCAGAGAATCGAAGTACCCGCAATGGGTCGCTAATGTCATCATGGTCAAAAAGAAAAAACGGGAAATAGAGAATGTCCGTGGATTTCACCGACTTGAACAAGCATGCCCAAAAGACTCATTCCCACCACTCCACATCGACCAGCTGATAGACGCCACCACTGGGCACGAACAACTAAGTTTCTTAGACACCTACTTCGGGTACAACCAAATCATGATGGCTGAAGAAGATCAAGAAAGATAACTTTCATCACTCACCAAGGGACGTACTGGTATAAGATGATGCCATTTGGGCTCAAAAATGCAGTGGCAACATATCAGAGGTTGGTCACCAAAATGTTCAAGGAACAACTCGGCAAGACCATGGAAGTTTACATTGACGATATGCTAGTAAATTCGACAAAGAAAGAGGATCACATCGATCATCTGAAAGAAGCCTTTAAGATACTAAGACAGTACGGGATGAAGCTAAACCTTAAAAAGTGCGTCTTCGGCGTGGCCTCGGGGAAATTCCTAGGTTTTCATGTATCAAAATGAGGTATCGAAGTCAACCCGAACCAGATCAAGGCAATAGATGCAATACCAAAAACTTTGAACAGCAATAAGCATGTACAGAAATTAACGGGGCAAATTGCCGCTCCATCGAGATTTATCTCACGGTCCTCTGATAGATGCCATAAGTGCTTCAATGTACTGAGGAAGGACCATGGGTTACGATGGAACGAAGAATGCATCGAGGCCCTAAGGAAATTGAAAGCTTACTTATCGTCTCCACCATTACTGGTCAAAGGAAACCCTGGCGCGTGCCTGCTGGTATATCTGGCCAACTCGTCCATTGAGACTCCCAGCCCGTAGTAAACCAAGCCACCGGGACTTACCAAATCAAAGAACAGAGGCTGCAAAAATACCAATCAGAAATACACAAGTTGATGACCGAATTCGATGAGTGCCGCTTTGAACAAATATAAAGGGCAAATAATTTTGAAGCAGATGGCTTAGTTAAACTAGCCGCAGCCACCAAGAATATTAGAAAGGAAAATGTTGTGACACTACTCCACCCGGCCATCAATCACGTTGAGGTACTTTTTTTAAATCTTACTTGGGACTAGCGCAACTCATTTCTATCTTATCTGCAGGACGGGACACTCCTACGTGACAAGAAAGAAGCCAAAAAACTTCGCATACAAGCTGCCCAATACAGCTTGATAGAGCATGATCTCTACAAAAATGACGTTTAGCGGAGCCCTCACTAAGTGCCTTGGGCCGCACCAAACGAGATAAGTATTAGAAGAGGTGCACGAAGGCCATTGTGGTGATCATACATTTAATCGCACCCTCGTCCGATGCCTTATTCGAGCCGGTTATTATTGGCCCGCTATGGAAAAAGAGGCAGCAGAATACATTTGTATGTGCGAACAGTGCCAAAAGCACGCCCCCGTGATACACCAACCAGGAGAGCTTCTCCACTCAATCACCTCGCCTTGGCCCTTAATCAAGTGGGGAATGGATATAACCGGTCCCCTACCAGCGGTATGAGGAAAGGTATGGTTTCTTCTTGTTTTGACAGATTACTTTTCAAGTGGGTAGAAGCAGGTGTGTATGCACAGATACGCAAGCAGGAAGTCATCGCCTTAATATGGAAAAACATCATATGCCATTTTGGCATCCCCAAAGAAATCAGCTATGATAATGGCCCCCAGTTCATTGGTAAAAACACAATTAAGTTCTTCGAGAAATGGCACATTAAGCGGATACTCTCCACTCCATATCATCCTACCGCCAACGGCCAAGCCGAGTCCTCCAACAAGATAATATTGAACATATTAAAGAAGAAACTCGAAGAAGCTAAAGGTCTCTGGCCAGAATTACTACCAGAAGTGTTGCAGGCACATCAAACAACACCTAAATCCAACACTGGAGAAATGCCATATTCATAGAACTGACGCAGTTATACCCGTTGAAATCGAGGAGTCAAGCCTGAGATATTCACAAACCAACGGGGCAGACAACAACAGAAATAGACTTCAAGACCTATACGAGGCTGAGGAACGAAGGGATATGGCCCGCATAAGTATGACGGCCCAAAAGAATTAGGTCGAAAGGTATTACAAAAAGAAGGCCAAAATAAGACCACTCAAAGTGGGCAATTACATCCTCAAAGCAAAAACGTTGGCATCAAAGGATCCAAGTGAAGGAAAATTGGGAACCAACTAGGATGGATTATATAAAATCTCATCAACAGCGAATAATGAAGAAATTTAATTAGAAACAATGGAGGGAAAAACACTCCAGAACAACTGGAACGGCACCCACCTCAAATACTTCCGCTTCTAAAAGGCGTCCCCCGAAGTCGTACTCTTTTTCCCTTATCTGAGTTTTGTCCCCATTGGGTTTTTCGGAAAGGTTTTTAATAAGGCGGTGAAGGGGACACCTAGTGGTATCAGAGAGCAAGTTTATTACATCGACCTATCGACACGGTCTCCGGGCCGATATAATAAAGGGACTACACTAGTCAAATCTCCGCAGTATGGGAAAAACTCTACATTTTAAAGAATTATCTCCATCTAGTAAGTGGCTAAGGCCCTTATCTCCATCATGTAAGCGGCTAAGGCCAGTATCTCAATCATGTAAGCGTCTAAAGCCACTATCTCCATTATGTAAGTGGCTGATAACTATGATTTCTACATGTTTTATACCCATTCTTGCGTAAGCTTTGTGCATGAATTGCCATAAATTAGTCCCAAAATGCTTACAAGTTGCACTTGATTGCAGGTTTGAGCGACAAGATGACAAATGTCAAAGATCGGCTCTAAAAGGAGTGAAATTTGCCAAGTGACAAAATACAAGTGGCGCGATCCGCACTGATATGTCATGCAGCCGTGCATGAGAGTTCAGAGGATGAAGTGCTTTAAGGCCAACCTGCGTGGTCCGTAATGCTTTGCCACGCGGCCACGCAAGATAGTTCAGAGATCATGCAATTTTCAAGTAAAGATGCGTGGTCCGCACCCATAAGTGTCAGAGACTCAGTCATTCAAGGCAAAAGCCCATGCGGCCGCACACTTAATCAGTGCGGTCCGCATGGATGAAGTTCAGAGAGGGTGGATTTGTACCAAAACACCTACGCGGCCGCACTCCAATTCTACGCGGTCCGCGCCTATCACCCTACGCGGTCGCGCGTCACGTTTGTGTGGTCCGCGTCCCCAGTTTCAAAAGAAAGATATGAAGACCTAAACCCCTACGCGGCCGCGTGTCATTTGTGTGCGCTCCGCGCCAGACCCTTAGGGGTATTTTTGTCCGGTTTTTCCTATGTAGTATAAATAGAACATTTTACTTTTTTAGGTTAAGTTTTGTTTTATCAGATAGCATCTAAACTCGAGAATTCATAGTTTTAGCCTATTTTGGGCTATTTCTTCTAATATTAACGTGGATTTGAGTAGATTAACATTGTAGTTAATTATTATATCAATTTTATCTACTATTTCTTCAATTTCAGTTTCTATTATGACTAGCTAAACCCATTAGCTAGGGTTGTGGCTCTACCCTAGTGTGGGTAATTAATGGGTGTGCTTGCTTAGTGTATGAATGATGTTGGGTATGTGTTATTTGGATTAATCTTATATTTTCATTAAGATTTAGTGGCTGCAAATACTAAGTCTAGCTTAGTAGGTCTTGACTCTTCTTGAGAAAAAGAGTCCATGGCCCCAAGATTAATTCCAACAAGGAATTGAGATGGACCCATGAGAATGGTTGTCTCAATTAACGGGTTAAACTTCAAGAGAGTAATTACCCAACTTGAATCATAGGTTGCTTGGGCAAATTGGCATACCCAATTGGTCTCAAGAGACTCAATTGGGTATCACACTCTCTACCGGGAGGTGTGAGAGTGGGTGCAAAAGTGCAACGGTTATAGCATAAGTCCCATATTCATCATTCTTGCATTAGGAATCTCTACCCGTTAGTTAACCACCTAGGTACATGCCACGACCCTAGTGCCTTTCTCTATATTGCATACAACTTAGAATCAATATCTTAGCATAACTTAGCTATAAACTTGTAGTTGATAAATTGTAGTTATAATCAAAAGAAAACCAAAAATGTTAGAAGAGCAATTAGGAGCTAAAACATAGTCCTAGACCATATAGACACTCAACTCCAAATTGAAGCTCCTTGTGGAAAATTGACCCCGATACCACTATTGGGTAAAAGTATTAGCGCCCACTTTTCCTTAGGTTGAGTCCTATTTTATCACATTTTGGTGTCGTTGCCAGGGTTTGTGGATACAAATTGGGGGAGCAAGCAGACAAATGTTTCGGAAGATGCACTGAGGTTAAGGCTTTTCCCTCTCTCACTTCGGGGGAAGGCATTGGATTGGTTGGAGAGACTCCCAAGTCATTCCATAACTACTGGTATATTTATTGCCAAGTTCTTTTCTCCTAGTCATATGGCAGCTTTTCGAGATAGGATTCTAGCTTTCAAGCAAGAGCCGACGGAGCCTTTACATGAGATATGAGAGAGGTTTTGGACGATGGTAAAAGAGTGCCCCAACAACAATATGAATGATCTTATGATCCAACAAACGTTCTATTGGGTTATAAACACAACAAACCATTGATATTGTCAATCAGTTAGCCGGTGGTAATTTTATGAAGCTTCCATACAACAAAGTTTGTGATGATCTTAATGAAATGGACAATACTTCTTCGGCATAGCAAAGCCAGGCTGGTTTTCCTCAAGGTGATCCTAATGTTATACACTTGCATATGGAGTTTCATGATCACGACCAAGCTATTTCCGAACTCACAACAACAATAAACCAATTGGCTAAAGCGCAACTTCAACAAGTTCAAAATCCGCGCCAAGTCAATGCCATGGAGGGAGTGAATATGATGAAAATAAGGCAAAGAGGGCAACAACAACCTCAAGAAAATTGTGACAACTATGATGATGGTGGTGGATATTCGAACGAAGGTTTTGATGACCAAAGTGAGGAAGTCAAATATGTCAACAACTACCAATGGAATAGAGGTAGTCAAGGTAATCAACAATGGAAACCCCAAAGTAATTGGGGAAATCAACAAGGTGGCAATTGGAATTACAATAACAATCATCAAGGAGGCAATTGGGGGAACAATAATTCGGGGAATCAAGGTAATTGGAACGGGAACAACAATTGGAACAACAATAATGGTGGTCAAGGTGGGTGGAACAACAATGGTGGACAAGGTAATAGGGGCAAGGCTTTCAAAGGAACCCAATGTATCAACAACCCAATAACCCGCCTCCGTTTCAATCTCAAGGGTCGAGTTCGACGGGCAATGACATGGGTCGAATATAGAACATGTTTGAGCAAATAATGATGAAGAATCATGACTCAGATGCTCAATTGGCCTCCCATAACACTTCAATCAGTAATTTGGAAGTACAACTTGGGCAAATTTTGCGATCTCTCAACACTCGACTAAATGGTGCTCTACCAAGTGATACGGTAGTAAACCCCAAGGTAGGCATAATAATCATATGATAGCGGTGACCATGGGAAGCGGAAGAGGCAGTGATGTGCAAGTCTCAAGAGGTAATCGAGTTGTGGTTGATGAAGAAGAGTTGAAAAATGATGAGATCCCATTGGTAGTTGAGGATGTTGTTGAACAAAGTGCAAGTGATGATGTGTGAAGTGAAATTGATGAGGGTGAGGAGGAGACTCAAAAGACCGTGAACCCATCTAGAGAACACGTCATTGATATGCCCGAACTGGTGGTGCCAAAATCCAAGGAACCCTTGCCTAGACCTCCTCCTCCATATCCTCAAAGGTTGGCCAAGCAAAAAGGTGACAACCAATTTAAATAATTAATTTAGATGCTGAAGAGTTTGATTACAAATGTGCCCTTGGTGGAGGCACTTGAACAAATGCCGGGATATGCAAAGTTCATGAAGGACTTGGTTACTAAAAAGAGATCGATGGAGTGTGAGACAATCAAGATGATGCACCAGGTAAGTTCCACTGTACACTCCATTGCTCCAAAGCTAGAGGATCCGGGAGCATTCACAATACCATGTACCATTGGAAGTGCCGATTTCGCAAAAGCCCTATGTGACTTGGGAGCAGGTATCAATCTCATGCCATATTCGGTCTTCAAGACCTTGGGTATCGGACAACCTTGTCCAACTTCTATGAGGCTTCAAATGGAGGACCGGTCAATGAAGCTGCCTTTGGGGATTATTGATGATGTCCTTGTTTGTGTTGATAAGTTTATATTGCCGACCGATTTCGTGATCTTGGACTGCGAAGTGGAATTCAAGGTGGCTATCATTATTTGAAGGCCCTTCCTAGCTACGTGGAAGGCCTTGGTTGATGTGAAAGTGGGATAATTGACCTTCCGTGGTGGAGATGGAATGGTGGTGTTCCACGTATGCAAACAATAGGTGACTAGAGATATGTAACCACAAATTCTGTAGCCTTCAACCTTTTCTTGAATCTTAAGCCTCATTTTGTTCCATACATTTAACCTTACTGGTTTCACAGCCATTTCTTTTGTCGTTTTCATAAAATATAAGGAAATGGAGCATTCAAAAGAACGATCATAGTTTTTCCTGCAAAGCAACTTTGTCACACCCTGCAATCAGGGATAGAGTTATTCGATCACGGTGGATTCCGTGCTTGAATGTAATGTGCAGTCTGGCCTTCAATTCAATTAGGGGTATGTTTTCCTTTCTTCTATGCCTAGTGCCTTACTTTCTTAAAGAAGTCATCTGTCCATTCAATCAGAATTTTTATTTCTAGAGGTATACTCTATTTAGTAATATCCCACTTATCTTCCTGAAAGTCAAGTGCCACACCGAATAGGCATTCAATTACCTTTCTAAGAGCACTTTTTTGAAACAAACCTCACTAAACCCCCCTTAAATTAATAAAAAGGATTTTTCCAAATCTTGAAAAGGGTTTTCAATTAGAAAGCGACAAAAGTTTTGTTCCAATGGAAATAACTCAAAGTCGCCACCTGACATTTAATTTCGGTGTGTCAGGTCACCGTTTTATAAAAATAACTTTTCCTTTTTAAACATTTCTAACTCTAAAACCAAGTCCACACTAGAGATTTGGATAAGGGGATTCATTTGACTCGGGGAGAAGGTGTTAGGCACTCCCCAAGTCCCATGAAAATTACGGTAGCGTACTCGATCAAGTTGGCTTTTAAGATATTCAAATTGAGGTAAAACACACAAATGAAAACAAACATCCAAACGGTTCGAGGTCGTCCCTTCCTAATAAGATAAAATGAAAAGAAAAGTCCTAAGTTAGCCTATACTACGACTTCTCCACCATGCTCATCAATGCCTCCAAAATATTTACATAGTTCTTTGGGGCATACCCCGGTAAATAATATTTTAATTTAAGGGACAACCTCACACCTTGAGACTAATAAATCCTAAGGCTTGACTACCCGGATGATAACGGCCTAAGCATACTCCTAACCATTAAGAATAAAATGATATTGAGTTTGATTCTCCGTTTATAATCAAGAGCCAATTCTAATTCTCATAGATTATTTCTCTAATCCTATCCCTTAATGTATCGCTATATCCATTCAAACTAATTCTATAATGTCTTATATTTCACTTATGAAACATAATTCACTGAAAACTAACTAAGATTAAAATCATAACAAATTAATTCAAACATTCCAAGAACAAATTAAACAAAGTAACAGTAAGGCAAACCAAAACCAAGTTGTAATAGATCAATTCAACCACAAAGTTCACAAGAAAAGTGAAGAAAGGAAGAGATATGAACCTAAAAATTAGCTTTATTTTGACTGAAATTTTAAGTAAATTACACTAGATGAACTAGCCGCTATGGAAGATATTGGAAACAGACGGAATCGGAACAAACGGACCCCAAACAACCCTCAAACAAATTCCATTTCTAGAAAAACAAAATCTGGAACATGGGCGTTCTCTGCTGTCCGGTTTTGAGCCAAAACTGAAGCAAAAATCGAATTCACTCTCCCCCTAGATTCCATTCATGACCCTCTCCCTTGTTCCGTGTGTGTGTGTGTTTCATTTTTCGGGGGGGGGGGGGGGGGGTTCTGGTGGCTGGACAAGGCGAAGAGGATTAGGGTTTTAGAGGTTAGGTTTTGTTGTGTATAGTTAAAGAAGAAGGTTTGGTGGCGGGGGTTATGGGTGGCTGCTGGTTCTTCGGCATCTGGTAGAAACGAGCAGCTATTGGTGGTCAGCTGGTGGTCGTTTGGCCGAAGATGAAGACGTTTCAGGGGGTTTTGGGTAGCTACTCATTGGTGTTGTCCAGGTGAGATGGGCGGCGGCCGTTTTGTGGTGAGGGAGATGGGTGTTCCGCTAGGGTTAACTCTTGTAGTTTCCATTGTTGTGTACTTGTCTAGTTCCTTAGTTCAAAAGATGAGTCCATGGCTGCTCCGAGGGCTTTAGGATTTTAGGTTTTTGTGTTCAAAATGTCTAAGGAAGAACAAGAGAGAGTCTTCCTCGGGTTTTCTAGGGTGTATGGTATTGGGCTCAAAATCTCAGGCCATTCGGTATTGGGCCACGAGCTTCTGCTACTTCTAACTTGAACTAAATTCTGAAATGACTTCCCTCGCTCTCCAGGTGGGAGCATGCTTGCTAAAACTTGAATTGCATTCCCTTATTCTCCAGGTGGATGCCTTATTGCTAAAATTTGAACTATATCCCCTTGTTCTCCATGTGGATGTCTGCAATCAAAACAAAATATCAAATAAAATTTTCTGCCCCAGTTTGCACAAGGAAGATTTGTGAGTTGTCATCAAAATTGTAAATCACATATGCTATTGTTGCAATAATGAGAGTAAGATAAAGACTCGACTAGGATGTACATTTTTTGTGTGTAAAACCAATAAACTTTGACTAGAAAATGTGTCTGCTAATAATAAAACATGAATGAGACAAACCAGGACGTGCGTCTCATTGGGATGAAACTTGAATGAGCCACAACTGGGAAGTGCATCTCTTAAGGGTAAATTCTCAATTTAGGAAGTGTTTCTCCTAAAACAAATATAACTTGAAAACCTTAGACTAGGAAGTGCGTCTCCTAGGGGTGAAACTTCGATGACTCAAACTAGGAAGTACGTCTCCTAGAGGTGAATTTAAACGATCCAAAACTAGGAAGTGCGTCTCCTAGGGGTAAAATCTCAATTTAGGAAGTGCGTCTCCTAAAATAAAACTATCACCTGAAATACCAAGACTAGGAAGTACGTCTCCTGCGGGTAAAACTTTAATGACTCAAACTAGGAAGTGCGTCTCCTAGGGGGTAAAATCTCAATTTAGGAAGTGCGTCTCTTTAAAAAAATATATAACCTGAAAGATCCAGACTACGAAATGCGTCTCCTAGGGTAAAACTTCAATGACTCAAACTACGAAGTGCGTCTCCAAAGAACAAACCTAAATGACCCAAAACTAGGAAGTGCGTCTCCTATGAATGAACTTAAATAGCCCAAAACTAGGAAGTGCGTCTCCTATGGGTAAAATGTCATTACTCAAGTTAGGAAGTGCGTCTCCTAGGAATAAACTTAAATGAACCAAACTAGAAAGTGCGTCTCCTAGGGTAAAACTTGAATAACTCAAACTAGCAAGTGTGTCTCCTAGGGTAAAAGTTGAATAACTCAAACTAGGAAGTTCATCTCCTAAGGGTGACACTTGAATAACCAAAAAAGTACGTCTCCTAGGGGTGAAACCCAATTTATAAAGTGTACCTAAACAAAAATATAACCTGAAAGACTCAGACTAGGAAGTGCACCTCCTAGGGGTGAAACTTCAATAACTAAAACTAGGAAGTGAGTCTCCTAGGAATGAATTTAAATTACCAAAGATATAAAGAGCGTCTCCTAAGGTACAATCTCAATTTAGGAAGTGCATCTCCTAAAACAAAGTATATTCTGAAGACCCAGACTAGGAAGTGAGTTTCCTAGGGGTAAAACATCAATTTAGGAAGTGCGTCTCCTAAAACAAATATAACCTAAAAGACCCAGACTAGGAAGTGTGTATCCTAGGGGTGGAACATCAGTGACTCAAACTAGGAAGTGTGTCTCCAAGGAATAAACTTAAATGATGCAAAATTAGGAAGCGCGTCTCCTAGGGGCAAACATTCAATGACTAAAACTAGAAAGTGCGTCTCCTTGAATGTGTGACGACCCAAAGGGTCATCACCGTAATTCTCCCTTTCTTTGTGCTTCCAAGGCCTTAAAAACCTCTTATTTGGTTGCCTCGATTTACGTACAAAGTCTGGGCACGAAGCTGGAAAAGTTTTATGTAGAAATACTCGAATTCCGTGTTAAAAACTATGAATTTTGATAATAATATTGCTATAGTTGACTTTGGTCAATATTTTGGGTAAACGGATCCGGACCCCATGATGTGACGGTCCCGGAGGGTGCGTAGAAAAAAATAGGACCCGGGCATATTCCCAGAATCGAAATCTGAGGTCCCAGGCCCGAGTACAAAATGTTTCCGTGAAATATTTTTCTGAAAATGCTTAAGGAAAAATAAAAATGAGATTTGATCAAAAGTAATAGTATCGGGCTCATATTTTGGTTCCAACGCCCGGTACAAGTCTTAAATGTTAAGCACAATATGTAAAGTTTGGTTGAAAACGGACGTCATTTGACGTGTTTCAGACTAAAAATGGGAAAATTTAGAAATTTTGAACTTTGAAATGAAATTATGAGTTTTAGAGGTTGATTCTTTGATGTTGATGTTATTTTAGCGATTTGATCCCTCGAGCAAGTTCGTAGGATGATATTGAGCTAGTGTGTGTTTTTGGTTGGGAGCCCCGAGGGCTCGAGAGTGATTTCTGGGGTGATTCGGGATGTTTTGAACTTGGAAAATGCATCAGAAATTTCATCTCAGTTGCAGACAGATTTTCTCCTATGCGAACGCAGCCCTCCTACGCGTTTTCATAGTTTTGACCCCTTCCCTTCCGCATTCGCAGTGTCCCTACACGTCCGCATAGTTCAAAATGGGAGGCACAGAACTTTCTTCTATGCGTTCGCACCCTTTCTTCGCGAACGCATAGACTAACCAGACTTCCCCCAGTTTTCTTCTATGCGTTCGCATAGCTCTTCCGCGAACCTATAGAATCCCGACTAGTTATTCAATGAGAACGCACTTCTATGATGCGATCGCATAGAGTCTTTTTCGCCCAGTGATTTTAAGTTAAAAACAGAACAGTAGCTCGAGAATTTCCTCACCATTTCATACAAGCGCTTCTCCTACACTCTCTATTGGCGAACTCCAAGCCCCCATTTCACCATAACTCTTTCGGTAAGTGATTCCAACCCATTCTTCCATTATTGCTACCAAATTTCTAACTCTAAAGCATGAAATCATGGTAGAAATTAGGGCTTTTGGGTAGAGTTAGGTTTTTGAAAATTTTGGGCGATTCAACCTCAATTTGGGATCGAATTTTAGAACAAATCATATATTTGGACTCATGGGCTTATGGGTGATCGGAATTTGGTCCGAGCCTCGAGTTTGGACCATGTGGGCCCGGTGTCGGATTTTAGTATTTTTGGAAGAAATTTAGAAAATGCATTTCTAAGCTAGTAAATTATATCCTTGTGCTATTATTGATAATATTGAATAGAATTATGTTAGATATCGTTGGCTCGGGGTCGAATTCTAAAGGAAAGGCGATTGTTGAGCTTTGAGTTGCTATTTTCGGATTCGAGGTAAGTGTTTGATCTAACTTTGGCTTGAGAGAATATAATTAGGATAATATTTGCTATGTGCTATGTGGAGTCGGTGTCTTGGTATGGTGACGGTTACCTATAAGCCCGAGTCTAGCATGACCATGAGTCATAATTGCTTTTAAAATTTGAAAGAAGTGAACAATTATGTTAATTACTTGTTAAATGAACTATGAAGTGATAGTTGAGAAGCAAATGAGCTAAAGAAGGAATTTTTGTATTTTTCCTTGCCGGAACTTGTTGTTGAATCGTTTTACCCTGTTGGGACTTATTGTTGAGTTGTTCTCCCTTGCCGGGACTTGTTGTAGAGTTTTTCTCCCTTGTCGGGATATTTTATCTTTTTGTATATTCCTTTCCCGTTTGGTTGTGACCGTTGATTGGTGAGGAAGAGGGATTATGCACGAAGGGTCTTTCTGTGCCATGTTTCGATAATTTTGCACGAAGGGTCTTTCCGTGCCACGTTTTGATAATTATGCACGAAGGGTATTTCTGTGCCATGTTTCTTGATTATTTGCGCAAGAAGGGTCATTCTGTGCCTTGATGTGAGAGTTTTGGTGAGGAAAGCACGAAGGGTTATGCCGTGCACTATATTTGACAGTTTTGGTGGGGAATGCACGAAGGGTGATGCCGTGTATTATATTTGACAGTTTTGGTGAGAAATGAGAGTAAAAGCACGAAGGTTGGTGCCGTGCAGTTGTTGATTCACTGGCTTTCTTTTATTGACGTTAAATATTCAGTTTTCGTTTCTTATCTGTTGGACTTAGAATTGAACTGTTACACCCACCAGCATGTCCCATCCCCGTTAGCTATTTAAATTCTGTTATCTTTTAGTTATTGCACTTATGTCTGTACAGGTTGATAGTGATAGGTCCGGTCTAGCCTCATCACTACATCGTTGGGGTTAGGCCAGGCACTTACCAACACATGTTGTCGGTTGTGCTGATGCTACACTGCTGTGTCTTTCGTGCACAGTTCAAGATACAGCTTATGGACCGGAACACTAGCTAGGGAGCGAGCCTTCAGTCCAGAGACTTCGAGGTAGTTCGCTGGCGTTCGCGGGCCCTGAGTCTCATCTATTTCTTTCCGTTTGTTTTCATTCTATCGAAACAGACTTGTTATGTATTTTCTTTCAGGCTGATGTTCGTATTACTCTTTTAGTAGTCCGTGAGTAGTGACACCAGTTACTGGGTAGAGACATGTTACAAATTTTCGCACTTTACTATTGTTATTTTTGTTAAAAGTCTTCCGCGTGGTTTTTAATTAATTATTTCAGTTTTTATACTATTTTAGATTAATGTTTTTGTGAAACGTTTAAAAAGGTTGACTTGCCTAGCTCAGACAATAGGCGCCATCACGACTCCTGATGGTGGGAACAATTCGGGTTGTGACAGAATGAATTTAAATGAACCAAATAGGAAGTGCGTCTCCTAGTGGTAAAATCTCAATTTAGGAAGTGTGTCTCCTAAAACAAAGTATATTCTGAAAGACCTAGACTAGGAAGTGCATCTCCTAGGGGTGAGATATCAAATTAGGAAGTGTGTCTCCTAGGGGTGAGATATCAAATTATGAAGTGCGTCTCCTAAAACAAAAATTTAACCTAAAAGACCCGGACTAGAAAGTGCGTCTCCTAGGGTGGAACATCAATAACTCAAACTAGAAAGTGTGTCTCTAGGAATAGCTTAAATGACCCAAAACTAGGAAGTGCACCTCCTAGGGGCAAAACTTCAATGACTAAAACTAGGAAGTTCGTCTCCTAGGAATGAATTTAAATGAACTAAATAGGAAGTGCATCTCCTAGTGGTAAAATCTCAATTTAGGAAGTGTGTCTCCTAAAACAAAATATATCCTGAAAAAGCCGGACTAGGAAGTGTGTCTCCTAGGGGTTAAACTCAATTTAGGAAGTACATCTTCTAAAACAAAAATATAACCCGAAAACCCCGGACTAGGAAGTGCGTCTCCTATGGGTGAAACTTCAATGACTCAAACTATAAAGTGCATCTCCTAGGAATGAACTTAAATGAACCAAACTAAGAAGTGCATCTCCTCGGAATGAACTTAATGAACCAGACTAGGAAGTGCGTCTCCTAGGGATGAAGCTTCAATGATTCAAACTAGGAAGTGTGTCTCCTAAGATTGAACTTAAATGACCCCAAACTAGGAAGTGCGTCTCCTAGGGTAAAATCTTAATTTAGGAAGTGTGTCTCCTAAAACAAGAATATAACCTGAAAAACCCAGCTAGGAAGTTCGTCTCCTAGGGGTGAAACTTCAATGACTAAAACTAGGAAGTGTGTCTCCTAGAAATGAAATTTAAATGACCAAATCTAGGAAGTACGTCTCCTAACAAGTATAATCTAAATCACCCAGACTAGGAAGTGCGTCTCCAAGGTGGTAAAATTTTAATGACTCCAACTAGGACGTGCGTGTCCTAGGTATGAATTTAAATGACCAACATTAGGAAGTGCATCTCCTAAAAATAAAAATATAACTTGAAATATCAAGACTAGGAAGTGCATCTCCTAGGGGTGATGTGTGATCTTCTTAATAGCCTTTGCGCAAGAAGAATTGGGGCATTATACCTGAAAAATTCAAGCTTTGTAATGAACGTAATCTTCATCCCTATTTCAGACATAGAAAACTTGTGAGTTTAAAATACAATGGTTAGTTTGTGTCTTTGACCTTGAAGGTGACTACTTCTGCAGTTGCCAATATAACTCTGATTTCAACTTGGAAGATCTTTCCTGTTGTTGACTACTCACTTTCTTTCAACCTTATCATAGAAAACATTTTCACTCCATTCAATCCTAATATCTTTTATCCGTTGCATTGTGCTCATGAATTGACATTTACCAATTTTTCACATTTCACATGAATCCCAAAGCATATTGATTGATACCAACTTTGTGCGCATACTATTGATTCCTTACTTATGCCATTTTGATGTGCTAGCCAGACTCTGCTTTGTGTAATTGGAAAGGTGGTAGCATATTTTAAGTCATTTCTTTACTTGTTCTGACAAAACAGACTCAAGAAGGGACTCAAACAAAACAACAGGAACAAAATAAGGGACAATGGAATAACAAAAAATTACAAGGTAGAAACTTATCAAATGTGGATATCAACTCTAATGACCATGCCATGCACCTTTGGATTAAGTGACCTAATCTCTCAAGCAAGTCTAATATTAAACTATTGTTGTACCTCTTCACTGTGAAACTGGAATTTAGCGCTTCAATTGTCCCATTTGACTCACAATCCTCAGTCGACTTGTAGTGCCCTGAAGGGTTTTCACCATAAAGCCTCTCTCAATTTGCTCTTTTTCTCAACTCACCGCCGCCTTATAGTGCCCATAAGGGTTTTCACCGATAATACTCTATCATTTATCATTTTCTCTCTTTGCGATGAGAACAAGGTACTACCCATGATGTAGCAAGATCATAATTTCACCACACACTTGATTTGGCATCCTGAGAAATTGGTCGAAAGGTATTTCTTTGGACCGTATGTAGGCTTTTACACAGTGTTGGAAAGAAAGGGTGGCATGAAGGCTCAAAATAATTTAAGATGAAAAGGGTTCAAAATTACAACCGGCCTTTTGAAAAATTAAAACTTCTGCTCCTGTTTCTTGGAATTTGGGAATTTTTTTTGAAATTTTTCTTTGATGGGATTTCTAAGAAAAACTTTCACACCCTTGACTTACAAAATTATGAAATATTTTATTTGGTGCGACCGAACCGTAAGGCTGCCTACGTATCTTGTGGTAACAAGAATCAGGACGAACGTAGTTCAAAAGACAAAGTTATTTTTTTTCCTTTTCTCTATTTTTTTTCTTTTTTCTTTTTTTTATTTTCTCCTCTTTTTTTTTCCTTTATTTTAGTTCCCACCTTTATTTCTGATTCCAAAAGAGGGGTATGTAACAAAACAAATTGAGGCTCAAAAGGAATAGCAAAAGATAAAAGTGTTTGGGGTAGCAGAATAAAATGCCTTTGTCATACCAAACAATAAAAATACCAAGTACAAACGTGCAATTGAAAATAAGCAAAAAAAAAAATCATGCGAAGTATATATTGATGGCATCAAACACAGACCAACAAAGCCGACGGGCAATACCTTTGTCCCAATGAATGACCCTTTCCAGTTCGAAGTAGACTTGAATTAACCTTAGCTAAGATGTGGAAGAATGCATTTCAGCACTGACTTATTTACCTCAAACTTCTTGAGAGTCATTTCTTTGTTGTATGCTTTTATCAACCTCTTGATTTCCCAGATTTACTGCCTCGATTTCACTCAATTTAAACTTCAGGTTATCTCAGAATGCATGAATCTTTAATTGTTTCCTCAAATATCCCTTTTTATCATGTTCAAAATTGTGCAATTGCTTCATAATTAGACTAACTGTCAAGATCAGGCTGAGAATTATGCGTGCATGTCATTTCACTATAGTCGGCATGAAAAGAACTACAAAAGAAGAAGTGACCTAAAAACTGACTAGAACTAACAGAAAACAAGAGATTGCACTAGACAGATGGTGAAAAGGGGTTTGAACAAAACAAGCAATAGACATGGGTTACAATCCTGGAACAATCATAAATAACACTAGACGAATTACTATAACTAAACGAACTAGATAAAAAGAAGAAGAGTTTGAACCACAAGACAATGTCCGGATTACAACCCCGAAATAACCTGGACAATAGAAATGACAACAAAATAAACCACCAAAACTCCTTCTTGGCTGGCCAAGAAGGGCGTGTCTTTCCAATTGTTATACTCGACATATTAGCCACTGGATTGCACATCAAAATTATGACCTTTACCTATTTCAATATCATTAACTTCAGACAGCAAGTTCCCGAGAGAACTCTCATACCACGCATCTTCCCCCACAAAGTGTGCTGACCCAGGTAAATTTGGCTCCTAAACTTGAGCAGGGTATGAGGTTGTTTTGGATGGTTGAGCATGAAAAATATGGGAGAAAGTGTCAGGGTAATTGTGGCAAGAGGTAAAGCCCGGTGCATGTTAAGGAGAAAGGTCAAAGGTAGTGGGTATCTGGGTTTGGGACAGCGGTGGAATTGAGGCATTATTTTCTGCATAGTTGGTAGGGAATGAGGGTGGAGGGTGCCCCTTAATCCAGGCCTGATACATTTTCACCATCTGATGTTTCAACCTTCGGACCTCCTCTTTCAATTAGACTCTAACTCCACAATCTCCCTCGATTACTTAGCAACTCTTGTGTCCAAGTCTTTGCTAGCCATGGGTACTTTACTTTTTGACCTTGTGTTTTCTGGCGTTGTATGGACGAATCACCAAAGTACCACAAACTGACCACCCTCTGTTATAATAACGTTGGAAGTAACAAAGAGTAGTAAAATAAAGTCAACATGTTAGTGTTATGATATTTTTATCAGATAGAAATATCACATTAAGTGCAATGCCTCTCGCAACAATTAATGTTTCTAGAATGGCTTCGAGGGTACGAAGGTCATATGGCATTATCTCAATTTCACCCTTCTTGCCCCTTTCCTTCTTCATCTTCCTTTCCAACACCGTTTGGTTTTCCATTGTTTTTCCCCCCTTTTCTTTCTGATTCCGCTCTTTCTTTCCTCTCATTTTTCACACCTCATAACTTTATCTCTTTTTTATTTTTTCCTTTTTTTTAACTTTTATTTTAAAAAAACTAATTTGATCGAACCCTATGTAGGTTGCCTATGTATCATGGTCCTCATGAATCAGATCAAGCGCAGTTCTGAAAAAAAGTAATGGATAAAATAAACGAAGAAATAAAAATCTTTCTGAATTTTTCATTTATAAATTTTTTTGGTTTTCCAAATTCAAAACAGATAGTACGATTATGAAAGACTCGACAATCTTAATTAGACTGACAGAAGGTCTGGCGGCAGCGATTATGGGTGGTTGTTGGTTCTCCGGCATGTGGTGGAAACGGACGGCTATTGGTAGTCAGCTTGTGGTCGTTTGGTCGAAGATGAAGACATTTTAGGGGGTCTTGGGCATTTTCTCGTTGGTGTTGTCCTGGAGGGGTGGGCGACGACCGTTTTTGTTGTGAGGGAGATGGGTGTTTAGCTAGGGTTAGCTCTTGTAGTTTCCGTTGTTGTGTGCTTGTCTAGTTCCTTAGTTCAGAAGAAGAGGTCATGGCTGCTCCAAGGTTTTTAAGATTCTAGGTTCTTGTGTTCAAAATGTTTAAGGAAGAAGAAGAAGAAGAAGAAGAAGAAGAAGAAGAAGAAGAAGAAGAAGAAGAAGAAGAAGTGGAGGAGAGTCTTCCTAGGGTTTTCTAGGGTGTGTACGGTATTGGGCTCAAAATCTTGTGGGTCATTTCGAATTGGGCCAAAAGACTAAAACTTATTATCCAAAACCTTAGCTAAATCTCTTTAATATGAGATAAAAATACTACATAATGCAAAAACCAATCTAATTAATTAAACTAAATTATATATAAAATATGAAACTATTTTTTTGTATTTTCAAAGACTATATTAAAATAAAATAGGTTCAAAGTAATATATCTTTCTAATAATATCTAATACTTGAATTAAATAGAGAAATATAGAACTATTCTTGTAATTTTCAATTTTTATGACAAAAATAATGTAAAAGAGCCAAAATTAGTTGAAATAACTAAATTATACCTAAATTAAATATTTTATGCTAAAATGAATAAGATTTCAGGGAGAGTCAAAGATTACATGTCTACAATTTTTACTATTCGTGGTTATATTAAGATAAATAATTTCACTTTCTTGTTAAAAATATGAATAAGATAATACCATCACAAGAGCCGAAAACCGGCCGACATCGGAAATTATACTGTATTTAATTATTCAAATTGCAAATAGAAGTAAAGGAAGAAAACAGGGTGGACAGTGATGTTGGCACTACAAACAGTAATTTTCCTGAAAAATTCCTACTCCTCTACACAAAATTATTTTTCAAAATTAAGTGACAAATTGATATTAGAACGCCCATATATTATTTTTCAGGTACGAAGTTGCTTTTATTACCGAATGCTTTTACCTCCCAATATGAGAGTTTACGAATACGGATCTAGTGGAGCCCAGATAGAAATACCAGACATCAAATAATAAATAAAAAAAACCACACTATATTATTTTACCATGGTTAATTAATTGTGAAAATCCGACCCGTCGTCTCATATATTTCTGCTCCGTTTTTCCGTTTTATGCTTCTTCATGTTTCATTATCTGTGTTTGGTGAGTTGGAGTTGATTCGGAGAGAATTGGTATGAAATGAGTCACATAGTCTCTTTAAGGAAGCTTTGTTTGAAAAAGTTAACCAGATGTTGACTTATGAGTTAAAGGCTCGGATGTAATTTTTGGTATTTCGGGTAGCTTTGAGGGATGATTTAAGACTTAGGAGTGTAATCAGAATTAAATTTGGAGGCCCGATGTAGAATTAGGCTTGAATTGGCGAAGTTAGCATTTTTTGCGATATCCGGTTGATAGGTGGAATTTTCATCCGAGGGTCGGAATGGAATTCCAAAAGTTGCAGTAGCTTCGTTAGGTAATTTGGGATATGTGTGAAAAATTCAGTCGATTCGGAGGTGTTTAGGTCGGGTTTTTGATCGAATGTGAGTTTCAGAGGTTTTGGTTGAACATAGGCTTTGATTTGATGAAATTTGACGATTTGATGTGAAAGGTAGTTTTTTGATGATTCGAGCAAGTTTGAATAAGCTAATAGATTATGTATGTGCTTTTATTTGAGGTCCCGGGGGCCTCGGGGTAAGTTCAGGTGGTTAAACGGAGAATTTTGGAGTTTGTTGCATGTTTAAAGCTGTTGGTACTGGTATTTCCGCATTTGCGGAAAATGGACCGCAGAAGCGGTTCCGCAGATGCGGTGGGAAGGTCACAGATGTGGTCTTAGAGGGGCTTGGCATTTCCGTAAAAGCGGACAGGGTTCCGCATAGGCGGTCTCCGCAGGAGCGGAACTAAACCGCAGAAGCGATTGTGGTTAACTTGAATGAAACTGCAGAAGTGGTGAGTTGGACGAAGAAGCGGGAGCCGCATGAGCGGTATCAGAACCGCAAAAGCAGAAATATGGGCAGAGTTAAATGAACAGTGTTCTCGCGAATTTAAAAAAAGAACAAACATTTTGGACTTCGGACTAAGAGGGTTTTTGGACGATTTTGAAGTGGGCTTTGAGGGCTTTCATCAGGTATGGATACATGGACTTAGATTATGATATTATGGTATATAAATATGGATTAACACTAAAACCCAAGGAATTAGCAGTTAAAAATGGAGGTTAGAGCTTGAAACTTAAGAGAGAGTAAACTAGGGATTTGAGCAAATGGACTACGATTCTTGTGAATTGCATATGTACAGACTCGTGGCGAGATAAGGAACGTTTTGGTGTAACATTTTATAACTTTCGAGAAGTGTTCTCGAGGCTTGGGTTTTGCCAACTTCGTAATTTTTTATGTTTTTCGAGTCTTTTCGTTTTGATTATGTTCCATTAGCCTATTATAACGTATTCATTGTGGTTTTGGCCAGATTCGACGCGCAAGGAGGTTGGTTTGATAGGTAAGGGCATTGCGAGCTAGTCTTCGGCCGGCTAGAGGTGAGTAATAGATATAAATGATGTTCTGAGGGTTTGAAACCCCGAACATTCACATCGTAACGCTCTATTGAGGCGTGACACACATTCTATGATGAGTGCGGGGTCGTTGGCTAATGGGGATCGTGACTTGGTCCATCCTGAATGATATTTCTACTATATGTGATTGAGACACATACCTTATTGATGTTAATTGGGATTGATGCCATGTTTGGGGCCTTGTGCCAACCTGTAAAATCCTTCGGGGATTGATATTACTGTTTTAGCATGTTCTGCATATCATTTGGTCTCAGTACAATATTTTTAAATACTTTTTAGCAAACTCAGCCATACTTCTAAGTTTTGAAAACTCAATTGATATTTTAAATGATATTTTGGGTTGGGAACTACTGTTTTACAAATACTCACGGGGCTTCTGTTGATTTCTGGACTGAGCATGGATCAGGCTGCGCGTCGCAGTAGTTAATTTGAAAGCATTTGTAACAATGACACTGTATGATATGACTTGAAAACAGTGGTAACAATTACACTGTATGATGTGACTAGAAGCAGTGGTAACAATGAAACTGTATGATGTAAATAGTCAGGCAACAATGACTGACCAGATATTTATTGATGCCACGAGATGGCTTGTTTATGCTCTTGAACTATAGGAGCCCCTCGCGGAGTGTGTACACACCCCAGTGAGCGCCGTCGACAATAAATATAAATATAGATGGCTCGAGCTATACACCGCAGTGGGTACTGGCATGTACCATCATATGCATTGCATTGCATTCATGCATTTGTCTCGTTAAATGTGGTTATTATGTTAATGTTCCTTATTACGGTATTATTTATGTTATTTCTTACTTTCAGTCTGTGTTTATATTTATTACCCACTGGGTCGGAGTACTCACTTTACTCTCTGCGCCTTGCGTGCAGATCCAAGTTCTTCCCAGGTTGAGTAGATCCGGTCTGGTTGAGCAGAGACATTTCAAAGAGTTTTGAGGTAGATGCACGGCGTTCGCAGCCTTGGATTCTTCCCTTTTATCTTTATTTTGTTTGTTTCTGCATTTCTATTTATAGACGAATTTTGCAGTGAAATGGGACTATGTATTTAGAGGGTCATATTCATGACATCGGGTCCTAGCTGGAGTATGTTCCGTATTATTGATTACTTTTCATACCATTTATCAGTATTTCCAGACTTTTAATATAAGTCTTAAGTATTTTTCCCCTGTGTACTGAAATCTGCTTAAGTATTGGGAATTGTCGTAACAAGGTCGGGCTTGCCTAGTAGTGTGTTGGGCGCCATCATGACCTTATTGGGGTCGTGACATTAATACTCCTTCCATTTTATATTAAATGAGGTACTTTTATTTTTAGTCTTTCCCAAACAAATGATACATTTTTAAATTTTGAAATAATTTAACTCTAAACTCCCATTTACCCTAATAATAAGCTTTTATAGTCACACAAATGTCATGGCCCCATAAACTTTTTACCCCTTAAGCTTTTAAGATCAGAAGTTTCAAAAGTCTTCTTCTTTTTCCTTAAACTCCGTATCGAGTCAAACTACCTCATCTAATATGAAACAGAGGGAGTATAAGAGTTTATGTAAATGACAGGATGTAGGAAAATTGTTCCCAACTATTTCTCCCCTCTCTACTTTTTAGAAGTTGAAAAATATTATTTTCCTTTATTTGTTAACTATTACTTTTTATTTACACTTGTAATGATCTTTGGTAGATGAGAACCCATAAATAATGGGAGAAATTTAAAAATAGTCAGATTTATAATTGATCGTTCAAAAATAGCCCGGTATATTATACTAGAGTTCCAGGATAAGTATGCTGGAACTACAGTATAATATGATGGAGTTCCAGCATAAGTACACTAGAAATCCAGCATAATATACTGTAATTCCAGCAAGTATAATTGTCCACTATAATATACTGGAGTTTGGAGCACCGGTGTTCCAGTCTTCAGTATATTATACTGGAGTCAACAAAGTATTCCGGTCCAACATAATATGTTGGAGTTCATATACAGGTGCACCGAACTCCAATATATTATGCTGGACCGGTCTTTGTTGCAGCAAAATAGTGACTATTTTTTATTGACTTCGTAAACACTAACTATTTTTAAATGATTAGTCTGAAAACTGATTATACCGTGCTATTTTTACATAAATAATAAGTGAAAAGTTTTTGCATTCAGTTCATAAGGTTCTTTGAAAATTCCACATGTAATTATCCAAGTGTAAATTTCTTTCACAGTTTTTTGTCAAAGAATTAACTCAAATAGCCACTAACCCAATCGCGTAAATTGACAATAATTAATAAAGATATAATATATGTATAGTTTATATATTATATGTGTATAATTATGATAATTAATGTATAATCTAGGTACATAGCTAGAAAAAGTAAACAATGAATATGATCGGCTATTTGTAAAAAAAAAATTTTACCTTCTATAGCTACATTTTATATTTTATAGTAAAATATGTATTTATGGTATATACTACCGTTGAGGCATGAAATATGCTATTTATGTTTTTCCTCTCTCTTTCTTTCAATTAACACAATATTCTCTCTCAGATTTCTTCTTCTTTCTCTCTCTCTTGCTTTCATTTAACACCCGATTCTCTCTCAAAATCCCAATAAAAGTTTTCTTCTTTCTCTCTCTCTTCCTTCTCTATCCATTCAAGCAAAATACATTCTTAGTTTGTACGCCGGATATTGCAATGAATTTGTACTGCTTAGTTTCTAAGCCAGATATTTGCAATGGGTCTATACTATAATATTAGAAAGAAAGAGACTGATGTTTTCTTCTATCTCGGATATTGCAATGGATTTCTCTACTCGGATACTACAATATTTTTTACACCGGAGAAGATTTGAGGTCGGGTTTTTTGTTCGTCTCTATTTTTTAGTTTTAATACAATGTATACAATATTTTTCCTGGCCGGAAAAAACCATCTTCGGCGAACTTGCGTCACTTCTTTGTTATTTAGTCAGATAAAATGGTACAAATACATTGCATTCTTTAAAAATTCACTCAAACATATTATATTTTTGTATAGATACATTATTTTTTGCCTGCATTTATATATTTCGAAGGTTTGTATTTTTTAATACAACTGAATGCACATGTATTCATGCATGAATGCATGATATAAACATTGAAATACACTGAACAAATATTAAAATAGAATAAAATATAAATAATGAATATATTTAATATTAAAATAGAGTAAAATACAGTAACATACAGTAAAATGCATTGAAGATCATTCTAATTAATTGGACTGATAATGAGGCATAGAAGAATTAATTTTGTTGAGTTATATTAGGAATGTATCACGCTAATTGATATTATTTTTGTTATTAGATAACTGTACATACCTATTTTTAAGGTGACTGCTATTACTGTATGCATGAATACATGACACAAATATATTTAAATACATGCGCGTATAGCAGGATTGTCCTGATTTTAGGTGCTTTTTGCTATTGTATTCGTGAATACAACAAACGAAATACATCTGAATGCACTACCTTAACAATTGATTAGTAGTTATAGGAAGTAATTGTGTATATGATATCTATAGAAAATAAATAGTCACTAAGCAATAGTGATTTTTAAAATTATTTCTGTATAAAGATCCTTTGTTTGTCGAACGTTTTAGCTAGGGATGTCTTATGGGCCAGTCCATAGTTTTGGTTAGGCTTGCAGGTTCCTTTCTGGGCCTTAACTGGTACAATTTCATACTCTTTTGCTTTGTTGGTTTTAGCTTAAAATAGCCGATTGGATTTGTTGTTTATTTTTTCTGCCCATTATATATAGATTATATAATCAAAAAATATTATATAGCATATATTATACATATATTATATGGTTATTTTAAATTTAATTGGTTGGATGAACGATTATTTAGGTTAATTCATCAAGAAAATATGAAATTACACACACAATTGTTTTTGTGCAAGTTACACATTTGGTCGATCGACCAAAAAATAACTACATCCGCTAGATAATATATAAAAAGTATATAACTTTTTTTGTTTATTATACATTAATATACAAAAAATATATATAATTCGTCGACTATTATTTTTAAAGCGGTTATACCATATAATTTTCTAAATTATTTTTAAATATATTGTCTCAATTAATGATAACATACCAGACTCGGTCTGCCCAGGGGCGGCCCTTCCATAAAGCAAGTAAAGCAACCGTTTTAGGCCCCATAATTGTGGAGGTCTCATTTTATGTTACAGTTAATAGACTATGTATAAGTTTCAAAAAAGGTTCTGTGAAGTGAAAAAGTTTGATTTATTTCTTTAACAAATATAGAGAAGAAGGATTTGCAACTGCTATGATTTCTACCAAGTAAATTTCACTTGAAATGAATATTGAACCCAAATTTTGTAAGAAACGTGTGATATATAGGAAGTAACAATTTGATGTGAATGTTGATAAAGAAATCTTAAAATCTTTCGAAGTGTCCTTTAGAGTTGATTACTTTTATACATAATAGATAATACTATTTTTTCACTTAAAATATTTGAACAATTCAAAGCATATGAAAATAGTTTTCGCTTTCTAGTTGGCAATAAAAATTAATATCAGTAGATGTTAGAAATTTGAAAAAATATTGTCTTAATCTTGAATGTTCCTTAAAGCATAATAGTCAATTCGATATTGATGGTACAAATTTATTTTCTTAATTAAGAGTATTAAGGATAAATAGTATAATTAGAAGATTACAGTTTTAATTGATACACTTAATCAAATAGAAAGATTTAATTCTTTTCAAATACCTAAATTTCTTATAGAACAATGTTAATAACTCATGTTACCGTTGCTTCAGCGAAAATGAGTTTTCAAAATTAAAATTGATAAAATCTTCCCTATGTACAACAATGTTACAAGAAATATTAAATGGATTAGCTTTGTCAGTTGACAACAACAACAACAACAACAACTACCCAGTATATTCCCACCAGGTGGGGTTTGGGGAGGGTAATATGTAGACGAGCCTTACCCCTGCCCGAAAGGGCAGAGAGGCTGTTCCCAATCGACCCTCGGCGCATAGGATTAAATGAAAAGCTGCATTAAAACAAAGACTATATTGTCAGTTGAGAAATACTTATTAGAAGTTACTGATTATAAAAAAAAATCATTAATAACTTTGTATATAAGAAAAGTTAAAAAAAATATACTTGAAATAAATAATTAAAAAAAAAATTAAGGCCCCTAAAAAAATTTGATTTTAGGCCACAAAATTCGTCGGAGCGCCCAGCCCAACTGTTTGATCTATTGTCACAGTTGTTTTAGATATTTTCTCAAATGTGGACAACTTCTCTAATTATAGAAGTAATTCTTTTGTCTGTATAACTAGGTAGAAGTTTTGCCTTAATCCATATCAAGTGAAACAAAAGGCAAATTTTGTACTAGTGATTAAATGCAAGATATTATTACTCTTGACGGTCTTGAGTTAAAACCGAACATAAAGAAAGGGAAAAAAGGGAAGAAACAAACGCAATGAATTATAACGTGGAATTGCTTAGCTATATATTATCTGAAAAATATAAAGGATATCCAACTACCACCTCCATTTCTGCTCAACAATGCAGGTTTCCAAGTTAATGACCTCCTCCTTTCTTTCGGTCGTTGGTTGGTACGAAATTAATAATTATGTTTCTCAACAAGATGTGACTATCCTCTCATTCTGCATCCTACATAATTTAGAATTTTATTTATAGATGATATTAATGTGAGGCATTTTTACATTACCATTCTAATTTAATCTGTTATAGCAAATGTGTAGTTGTCATTCACTTCATCTAATAATGTAAAATTATACTTTTCTTTTACACTACAGAGTATACGCATCCGTTGGACCATAGATTTTGAGTATTTTTTTTAAAACACTGTTTGTGTATGGAATGTAATCAGTTTTCGAAAAAAAAATTTGATTTTGTTTCAAGTAAACCAGTTTTTGGGTGATTTTTTTTTTCATTCACAAAATTTTAATTTTATTTTCCAAATAAAATGTATATCCAAACACAACTTCAACTTTCAAAAATTATTTTTCGACACAACTTAAAAAACTTTTATTTCAAGTATCAACTAATAAATCTATGTCCAAACGCTATCTAAAAATATATGAATAGTTTCTTACACAAATTCAAAATTTAATTTTCAAGTTTCAACTAAATTTATGTCCAAACATTATTTAATTAAAAAATATATAAATTTATTGACTTCGAAACGGCAAGTTTTCTTCTACATGAATTAAATGTAAACCTTGACTTTTGTATATACTACTCCTTCCGATCCAAAATACTTCTTTCGGTCCAAACTAAATTATTTTTTGGACTTTTGTATATACTACTCCTTCCGGAGGGAGTAAGTGAATTTTTTGATATTTTTGTACAAATTAAGAAATTCACATTTTAGCATTAATGAGTAATGCAATTGATCATATTAACCTTTACTATCTCACATAAATACTTCTAACACTATTTACTACAAAAATAATTTAGAAAAAAATAATTAATTTATTATTGAAAACTAAAAAAATTATTTATTTTGGATCATAAGAAAAATATTAAAAAAATAACTTAGTATTTATTATTTTTGTAGTAACCAGAATCCTCTAGCGTTGAGCCACATTGAACTAACTCATTCAGAATTGCCATTAAATGAGTAGCACCTAATCAGACCAATTCCACGAGCTTGCACCACATGGATGGCCCAAAAAGTTTTCCACCATTGGATCTAGGATTCACCATGATATTAGCGGGTTTATACGAATGCAGTACTGTTGACGTAGAGAATAAACTTATGTAATAAAAAAAATATATAGACAGACACTTAAACTATCAACGAAAGTTTACTTGAACACCTAAATTAATATTTTTTTCACTGAAATATTTTCACTATACATCCGACCTTTATGTTGTACTAAGACAACTAAGATAATATATTTATTTTATCAATATGGTTGTTTTATCAACAATATAAAAGTGGATATAATCATTAATAACATTTTTCCTAAAGGTCGGACGTGTCAAACTGATGCAGTAAAAGTATAGTAAAAGTGTTTCGGTGAAAAATATCTTAGTTGAGGTGTTCAAGTGAACTTTCGTTGATAGTTTAAGTGTCTGTTTATGTATTCTGCCAAATAAAAAATAGATATGAATTCATAACTTTAAAAAGTATAATAAGTCTAATGCTAAAAACATTAAAGATTCAACCCATAAAATTTAAATTTTAATTGTGCGCAACGATTGAATCAAACTTTTGGGTACTTATTACATTTCCAAAGTAGGAATGTTTTCCTTTTTTAATATACGTCGAAGAATCGATGAAATACATATGTACGTTAATCATTATGATGATGCAAATTTCGTAAAGGAAAAAACTGCAGTGAGATAATAAGACATATCTGCTATTAATTTGGAATCTTAACTTGCTTATAGCTTTAATATAAGGTTTAAGAAAAATGACAAAAAACACGTATGAATGAGCAAGTTCACGTCCTCTATCATGGCTCCCTAAATTCCATAGCCCCGCCAACCACCAATATACCTTTCATTTGCCGTATATTGTACGACGTACTCCAATCTAGGCAAATGGATGTATGACTTTGGCTGGTTTCTTTAACTGCAGATATTAGAAATGAGGCACATTTTCCTCCATATACCCCGGTAGATGTGGCAAGTTGGTTCGGATTTAGGCAAGTCGAAAATGAGTGATATAAAACGGATAAATTTCGACTCGACCCATATTGACTACGGATAAAAATGGGTAACCGGCGGATAATATAATATGAATATCCTTATTATCCATGACTTCTTGAATGTGTTCACTTTTGGGAGAATTCTTAGTCTCCCAAATTTGAGGAAGCCCCAAGTTGAGGCTTTACAAATGTAAAGTTAAACTCATTAGTTATCTATTTATTATTTATTTTCTAAGTGAATAATATGGTTCTTATCCATGTTTGACCTGTTTTAAAAAGGCAGAATACATAAAATAGCACATGAACTTGTACTCAAATTCCCGTTACGCATTTGTTGATCACGGGTAACCTTTTACACATCCAACCTTTTAAAAGTGTATCAGTTACATACCATTTGATTACATGACAATAGCGTATTTTACACACAAATTCAGTGAGTGAATAGGAAAAGAAATCTGTGAACTCTCGTGTGTAACTGACACATGTCCGTTTTCTTATTTTTTTAATTAAAGACATCATCTTCTTCATCAAGAGCTTAAACAAACAACCAGCTCTTGCAACAATGGAGAAATTATTCCCTTTTCTTTTTCTCCAAAATCTCACCATAGAAAACTTTCCTCCCTCTCCCATAAAAAACAAACAACCAATTTGTTGTTGTCCTTCCCCCTTTTTCCATTTTCGTCGTCTTCCCCACCCATTTTTCCCATCTTTCATATTCACCATTTTAAGAATAACAATAATATAAAATAGCTTTGGAAGAAATTGGTAAAGAAAGTTAAAAGAAATCTATATCAAGAAAATTTTATAAATCTGGGTTTAAATCTATACCACGAATTGAGCAACCATAGATTTGGCCATAACCAACTTTAATGGGGTTTTGAGTTTTGCATTATATTTCTTGTGTCAGATTTGAGTCTAGACTCACAAACTCATGATTAATGTACTTGAGCTCCTAATTTTACTTTATAATATGAAGGTGATTAAATGTGAATTTTTGGTGGTGCCCGGCGTCAATCTCCCATGGAGAAGAGAAAGATATGAAATGGAGAAGATGGTTAAGGGGTATAGGTATAATTTTAAGTATTTTATTTTTAAATAAAAAATAGTGACATGTGTCACTATCTGCTTGGAGCGTGAA
The DNA here is from genome assembly GCA_034376525.1 of Nicotiana benthamiana. Lineage (NCBI taxonomy): Eukaryota > Viridiplantae > Streptophyta > Magnoliopsida > Solanales > Solanaceae > Nicotiana > Nicotiana benthamiana. The sequence goes on from CM067340.1 coordinate 117,796,949, forward strand.
ATTACACATGTTTTGAAAAATTAGTCAAGAAAAAAGTAGTATGTATTTGACACACTTTTAAAAGGTTGTCTATGCGATAGCGAAGTGCGGGAAAAAGTAGAGCCTCACCCTAGAAAACGACAAATTCATTTTAGACGTCAATACCCCAATGATTTTATCTTATTCTTTTTGCTTTTCTTTATGAGCAAAGTGGTAAACGGGCGGGGCGGGCAGATCGAAGGAGAAGCTAGGATTCGAAAGGATCAATAAAATTTGAGAGTGTAAAAGGTTGCCCGTGATCAACAAGTGTATAACAGAGATTTGGGTACAAGTTCAGATGCTATTTTATGTATTCTACCTTTTAAAAAAGTTCATTATCCAACCCATTTTTAATGAATAATGTGGATGGATAACTGTTTTCTTTTAACTATTTTGTCACCACTATACCCCAATGACTTCTCACTAAAATACAATTGTTCTAGGGACTCCTAATAAAATATTTTCTTCCATCAAGGAAACCATCGGATATATTTTACATATGTAATCTTATATTTATACATGACTTAATACCCAATACAGATCAATACATTTTATTACTTACACACCTAATATGTGTGCCACATTAAATATATCTAGTTTAAGATACTTTAATTTCTAACATTTATAGCTATAATTAATTTGGATTGACGTAACTAAGTTCATGAAAGAAAAAAGAACATGCAGTAACAAAATTCTACTTGTCAGGAGATCTATTATTGAAGCATGTTTCTGGTATCGTTAGAGACAAGAACGTATCTAGTGCAGAGGTTATGAATTCATTTGAACTAATAGATTTCGCTCATACTTTGTATTTTTGCTCCAAAATATTATTATATATATATATATTTTATGATTAGAAGCCTCATTAAGGAAGCATAGATTTACGTGCAATTAGTTAAATTTTGTGGATGACATTGTATCACATTAGAAGAAGAGAATTTAGGTTGTTGAAAGGGTGTTAGTGTTATAATAGTGTTAGCTAACAAGATGAAATAGACACACGTTTCTTCCTCTCCCTTCTCTCTAACTTTTTCACTCTACATATCATATCAAGTTTACGGTTAATTGATAATCCATGCGCTTAGATTGTGTAATTTGACATGGTATTAGAGTAATGATTATTGTAAGTGCGTAGATTTGCAATTTGATTTTGAGAAATTGAAGCTCAACAATGGCGGACAACTGAAATCGATCAATTGCATCATAATCATCGTCTATTCATTCATGATTCTAATATGCCTGGAATGACACTGATACCGTTAACGCTCACAAAGCCAGAAAATTATGCTTTATAGAATAGGACGATAAAAGTAGCACTCTTGGTGAAGAATAAGCTAAGGTTTGTAGATAGTACCTACCTTAAGAGCTCATATAGAGGTGAGTTGGCTGCGCAGTGGGGTAGGCGTAATGCAGTGGTGTTATCATGGCTCAGCAGCAAAATATCAAGTGAATTGGTACCGACTATCATGTATGAAACGAGTGCAAGAAGGTTCGGGACGAGTTCAAAGAGAGGTTTGTTAAAGATAATTTGACTAGGATCTATCGGTTTTTTATAGGTTACAAATACCTTGGGAATAAGTACTTTACTTTATATTTTGATGATCTAACAAGCTTACCATCCAGAACCAGATAAGGAACCCGTTACACATTTACAAGACCTTGATATCAAAAAGTTTCGGGTTGGGATCCAGCGTGAGATATAACTCAACTTTTCATAGAGGAAGGAATAGCTGAGGGAACAAGTTCCTGCCAGTTCCCAAGGAGACTGTATGAAGTCGACTCTTCAGCAGGAAAGTTGCTGCATGTACACGCTACTGTGTAGGAACAGTGCAACAGACAACTTTTCGTGGAAGGATTTTTACCTACCTTGCTTATATTATTGTAAGTGATGTCACACACGTATAAATATAATCAAATAAGTTAAAACAATTTACTTCATGAGAGAACCAGATAAAGGACATGAAGCATGCCTCGTACAATCATTCAAGTTAATTGACTCGAGATAATATGGGCAGTGTGTCTTTAGATTCACAAGAACCAGATTAGGGACCTGATCCCTTGGTGTTCTCCAGACATAAGTATAAGTCAACTATACAGCTGGAAAGCAACTGCAGAAAGTGATTGCCTGCAACTGTACACGCGATAGTGCAACAGTCACTTCCCATTGGGAAGAGACATGTACTAACAAAGAATTGACATCACCATTGTAAATTGTAACCATGATGTCTTTTGTAATATAAACCTGGTGCAAGGCACAGTACATTTACTCCAAGACTTGAAAACTCTCTCAAGAACAAAGCTGATGCAACCTCAAGGACCGGATCTAAGAATGAAGATATCTTAAGTCCTTAGGTTTGTTGAGTTTTTTTATTTGTTCTTCATTTGTAACTCCTACTTAGCTTAGATAGAAGCATTGTGTAGGAAACCTTTTATAAATCATAAACCCTTGTGTTTACGTCTTGACTAGAGTTAGTCGAGTTGTGAAGTCTTTGTAATATAGTTATTATAAAATGGCTTGTAATATTGTTGTTACAAGTTAGTTAAAGTCTTTGTAACTAGAGAGTGACAAAGTGGCTTGCGATAAGAATATCATAAGTAAATTAAAGTCTTTGGAACTAGAGAGTGACAAAGTCGCTTGTGGTGAGAGTACAACAAGTTAGTTGAGTTGAATTCTTTGTAGTGGAGTCATTACAAAGTGGCTTGTAATAGGAGTATACAAGTTAGTGAAGTTGAAAGCCTACAAGTGTAGGTCGTGGTTTTTGTCCCATTGAGTTGAGATTTTTCCACGTAAAAATTCTCTGTGTACTTTATTTACTGTCGAGCTACTGTGGAAACAATAATAGAACCTCATTCCCTATAGTGGTTGGTTTTACAGTCTGTTGCTTATAGTGGAAACTTATAGAGAGTATGGTTCTTTATATAGTGGGAACTTATCTTGTGTCTCATTTACATACTGGTTCAGTAGTTAGCACCAGATCTCTATACAATTTGGTTCATTAGTGTTTTCAGTGGAAACTCATAGAGAACTCAGTTCTCTATACAACCTGGTGGACGCTTAGTTTCTATCAGCTTTGGACTGAAATTGCAACACTTAGATAAGGTACAAACTCGGTTACTTCATATATTTCAAAGATGAAGGATTTGTGGGATGAACTATATATTCTAGCACCATTACCTTCATGTGATTTTGAGGAATCAAGGCCATATGTTGACCATCTGGTGAGACAGAGGTAGTCATACCTTCTTTTTCACTACACCACCAAGGGCGTAAAGGAGTTTTTCCAATTAAAGGACAATCGAAACTGAATTTATTATTAAAATTCAGAGTCGTCACTTGGGAGATTAATGGTGTCCTAAGTCACCGGTTTTATCCCGAACCGAAATAAATATGACTCTGCTAACAGTCCACGAACCAGAAAACTGAGTAAGGAATTTTGTTAACCCGGGAGAAGGTGTTAGGCATTCCCGAGTTCTGTGGTTCTATCACGGTTGCTCAACTGTCATATTTGGCTTATTTATCTAATTTTAGTACATGATGAACCTACGTGCCGAATTTAACTTTTAACTACATTTATTTAGTCTTTTTAAAAGAAAGTTGAACGTCGTTTGAAACGTGTCTTTGGATCATTCCACATGAAATACACCCGCAATCCTGAACACAGTTTGTTCAACGTTTTGGGATTTAATTTGCGTCACATGAAATGCATACCCGAGTTTAGGAAGGTAATGTTATTAAATACTCGCCTAAAGATACTAACGCGTTATTATCTATTGGGAAGGCCGTGAAATTTCCTAAACGACCCGTCCTGAAATCTAAGTATTTTAGTATATACATTTAAAGAGGGTCCCGCAATTTATGCATTTTATTTGGCGAGGCTCGCCTTATTTGTTATTGAAAGGCGAATCCAAAAAGTAATCTATCATTTTATATTGAATTAGTCTCTAAATATAATAAAAGAAATAAACCTAGTTAATTAACATTGTTTAAGAATTATTATATTTTAATTCCATGACTTTCATGTAATTCATGCTTTCAGCAGTTTTGGCCTCAACATCAGCCTAAACACGAAATGGGACAACCATCCCTGAAAAGTTGTTTCAGACGTGGAGCCTTGGCCTGGTCTCAGTTGGGATGTGCTGGGCCTCCAAGGACAGTCCATAGACTGCCTGATTTCATATTTAGAGCTGGGTATTTTACCTATGTATGCGCTATAGCAAACCTTATTTCCTACCATATTAAAGGTTTGTGTTTATTAAATTTAAGCATATCAAATTTATATTTATGTACCATAATTTAAATTAAGTCTTTAATTATAGCCTCATTTATTGTAGGCTTTAATTTAGGAACTGTATCTTCCAAATTTTTATACTACCCGCTTCTCTCTTCTCTTCCACGATTTACCTATAGTTAATTCCCCCCCCCCCCCCCAATTTTTCTTCAGTTTTTCCCCATTCTCGTACAGCTCTAACCCACAAATTCCATCATTTTCTGTTGAATCCCCCACCATTTTCAACCCCCATTCCAACTTTGTATTCAACTCATAAATCATGAAACAACCAAATACTCCACACAAAAAAACCATCAAAAGCAGTATTAGCAGATATTCCGTCATCTTCTAATGAAATATGAGTTGTCAAAGTCTACTGACACATACTTTTCTGTTCTTTTAAAGGGTGAAAAATTGATTTTTTTTCATTGAGAGAATTTGGTTTGATAACTGGTTTTAATTGTGTGAATACTTTCTCAGACTATGGTTACAATTTCAACTATGTTAGCCCTTTAATGAATACATATTTCCCTAACAAAGAAAGGGTTGAGAAATGGCATCTGAAAAATGTAGTCACTAATAAAGCATGGGCAAAGGATGTAGATGCGGTGCAGTTGTGCGTCCTTTATATGTTGGAATTTTTTGTTTGTCCTTCAGATAAGGACCATGTTACTTTCATAGACAAGTTTATGTTCTTTCTAATCGAGTCTGGTAACTTTGAGTCGTACCCATGGGGTACCAAATCCTTCAAGCAGGTTATTGAATCTGTCCGACATAATCTTAATCCCAATGTACATTCTTATCTTATACGGGGATGATCATTAGCCTTGCAAGTGTGGCTATATGAGTGTTGCTTTTTCGTCAGCACCGAGCTTGCTACACGGTGTTCTGAATTGATTCCTCGGATTATAAGATGGTCAGCTACAAAGGGACAGATTTGGTTAGCTGAAATTGAAGACAAGATGATCAAGCCTGAGTGGCTCAATGTGTTTTTTTAACTTTTGTATGATTCTACAATTACAGTTATAGTAACTATATTTCATTTACATTTTTCTTTTCAATTAAATTAACTGTCACTTCCATCATTCAGTTCACAAACATGGTTGAATCTGGAGAAGAGCATGGAGTGCTTAATCTCCCAGAGAAGATTCAATATGAAGATGCAGAAGTTGCTCAGCCATCAAATGTTCCAACTGCTGCTTCTCCAACAGTTGAACCCAAAGAAGCTAATTCTCAAAAGGCCATGGAATCTGTCAGTAGCAAGATTGGCAATTTGGAAAAGAGGCTTGAGCATGTGTTGTGAGAAACTACAATATTTTGTCATACTACCACTTGAATTCATTCCTACTACTTTGTAGTTTAAGTGTAACAAATAGAATATGCTTACCACCTAATTATATATAATTAATTTTTAGGTTGATGTAATTTTAGATGGGTTTAAGAAGGATGTTTTTGATGAATTCTCAAGCCTTCGAGAGTTCATAGATCAATCTTTGAAGAGTGTCATGAATACGGTAAACAGGAGGACTGATTTGGATGAGTCAAAGATAAGAATTTACATATAATGTTATGCTAAGACTATATAAGACATATTACAAAAAAGCATTCTCAACTATTCCCCAAAATTGTAGTTTGCTGGTAGTTCAACAAAATATAATGACCAAAATCAAGGAGACAAAAACCATCATATTCAGTTCAATGTTGGTGATCAACTCCATGCAAGCACAAGTAATACAGGTATCTACATAATTCCTACATACATATCTACAAACTTCAAGAATTGCTAATCACCTTTTCACTATGTTTTTCAGCTCCCACTTCTCCACAACATGTTCAACCACAAGTTGACTTGTATCCTGACTTCCAAGAAGCAGCTAAGACATTTAAAGCATGTATAGAACCATCACTGCATTTTAATTGCATCTTATTCAAAATTTCTATATCTGAGGTAGCAAAAGAATGTATTATTTCATAATGTACTTTTTAATAGAAAATAGTTGATTATACAATGGTATAATGCTGTTAAATATGTCATTTTTTATGTAGCAGATGTTGAAAATAACATTCCACAGTCACCAATTCATGGTGTAACAGTGACTCAAGTTGTCCAGGAATGCATTGATAAAAAAGATGAGACTGAAGTTGTGCCTGAAGGCATTGAAAACAAAGTTGTGACATTGGATGATTTTAAGCTGCCGGAAAACCTATCACAGTTGGTCATGTATGGCGAACCCATACAAGATGAATCAACCCCTGTTCATCCAGGAAGAACAAGGATACCAGGAAAACATGCACGATCACCATTCACTCCCCTGTATAGTACTGAAGGCAGCACATCTGTTGGGCCCAAATATTTTTACCTAAAGCACCCCTTCATAAGTGTCATAGGCAAAGATGTAGGTCCTGAATTGGTAGATTTGTTCACAACCTGGTTATACCATCGCACTAACAAAGTATCTAGGAGGTATGGTGATTAAATTTACATTGTCTGTTCACCCTTTTTAGACTTTAAAGTTGTAAATCTTTTTGTATTTGATTCATTATTTTGTTATTACAGGAGGAAAAATTTCTTTTCAAATAAGGATAACCAAATCAATCCTTGGTTGGACTTGGGTTGTGAGAATATTGATAAGAAGGACTGGTTCTATGCCCTTGCTCACATCGGACGAGTAATCAATAGCACAGTAAGTATATAGTGTCTATAATCATTGACAATATTTGTTTTGTCTTCAACTATGTAGTGAAATTGTATTTTTGTCTTTAACTATGATGTTTAAATATAGTTATATTGTACACATCATATATATGTTATTATATTTAGTCTTCAACTGTAAAATTTTGCTTTTTTGAACCTCATGCAATCAGTGTGAAAAATGTAGTAAGGGAATAATCTCTTTCTTATTTCTGTATTTCTTTTCCATGACGACTAAGAACAGGAAAATAAAAAATTTCACTTCGAATTTCGGACCTCAACATCCTGCTGCTCATGGTGTTTCACGATCAGTATTGGAAATAAACGGAGAAGTAATGTGTAGTTTTTATGTAAATATGATTGGTCAACTGTAGCTATAGTACTTGTTTTCTATATCTTTCATGCTAAATGCCATTAAATTACATTTTGTGAGGCACTTGGGCTAAGTGTTATATATCTGTAGTTATGGTGTTGTTAAAGTGAAGCAAGCTGTTAGATTTTTTCATAAATTCTAACTGTAGTTAATATGTAACTATTTTGTAGATGTGATTGGCTGCACTGTAACTTATTGTATATTGCACTTTTACTTTGGCAGCACATTTGATGTTATTATGTACTATCTAAGAAAAAAGGGAAAATATGGCCCTAACATCCAAACTAGGTTTACAACAACCGATTGCTTGTTCAAGAAAAAGATTGAAAGAATCTATGAGAAGTTCACTAGTTTTCTACTGGATCAAAGGAATTCGGTTGTTAAAGTCGAGAATGATATTGGAGAATATATTATGGGCTACATAATGCTTGTTAATGTTGCATGGGATCTTGTTGACTATGTGCTCATTCCTGTTAACCTTGTGGAGAACTTTCATTGGTTGTTGCTAGTTTTTGACATAAAGGACCGGCAACTTTACGTTTATGATTCATTGGTGAGAGCAAACCGTAATCAAACAGTTCAGACATTGGTTGAGAAATTTTCAATTATTATTCCTCTTTATTTGTCATGCACTGGTTTCTATGGTAAACGCAAAGACATTGACTTCAAGACTACAAAGTCATACATAGAGAAACCAGTTACAGACCCTCTCGACATACAATGGATGGTTGCTGAGATTCCACAACAAAAGGAAGGCCCACTGTAAAAAACTAATCTCCCTTTCTATATGTTTAATTATTTTTTTAATCATTTGTATATAATAAAAAATTCTCATCTTCTGCAGGGATTGTGGTGGCTGCCTTTGTGGAGTATTAGCACTGGTGATTTGTCTTATCCCAAAGGAAGATGTCACTAATATTGACCAACACCGTAGAAGCTATGGAGCTCTACTCTGGGACTACGCCACAAAGAAGCCAAAAGATGGTTCAATTTGTGACAGTGAGGTTACTGGCAGACTTGCAAGAAGGAAGGGTGTACCGGCAAAGAATGAGAGGACTAAAGTTCAACGAAAGAAGAAGTATACTATTTTGTTCCTATTTGGTATTTGAATTGGAAAACAATGTAGGAATTAAGTCATTTTGGTTGTAATCAACACTTTTTATTGATTACATTATACTCGAGTATTCGAGTTATCTGATAGCATTTTTGCAGTAACAGCTTTGTCTTATAATTTCGCTTTAATCTTCGAGTTATTTTTATATAATACCTTCAAGTGCCATTTAAGATATTTATATAACTGTCTGTTCTTACACAGCATAAAGATGAAATGAATACAAGTCCCAGATAAATAATTTAGCCATCCTTTATCAACAAGTATTTTCAGAAAAAATCAATTTATCTACAATTAAACTACATTCTAACTACAAAGTCCCATTAGGTGATTGCTAGGACTACATTTAGACAACAATTAAACTACATTTTAACTACAATCTGGCAACAGTTTACATTCAGTGTTTTTTTTATTAACATCAGACGTTTTGTATATAGCTTATACAAAAGTTTAACTATTCAATAAAAATTGACAAGAATTGATGCTTGACGGCATACATAAAAATGTAAATAGTGCAGATACACAAATTTATGTTTATACTTCTTAATCATCTTCAAAACGTAGAACAGTTACACAATAAATTCCGATAATTTGAGCTCACTAACATTTATTTTGAATAACTATTCTAGCTACATGATATTCATTTCTTTTTCGGCTCATTCTTGCAAGTTCTTTTGTTATGCCCTTCACCTCCAACAATTTCCACAAGACACATTGTACTTCTTTGACTTTATTTCATAAAATGTTTTATATCTTTTCTTGTGAGGTCTACCTGGCTGCCTTTTATCTCCCGCCGGTGGCTTTACTACCTCATCTAAAATATGTTGTGGAACATCCCATTTGGCTTCATCAGGAAGAGGATTTACTGGCATTTCATAGGTAAGAAGAAGGCTCTTCCTTGTGTAATACGGAGAGTAATAGTTCTCAGGCCTTTCATTCCTATGCATTAATGCTGCCAAAGCATGGGCACATAGAAGTTCATCAAGTTGGAATTGTCCACGGCTACATTTCTTATTTTCTAGACATACAATGTACCGCTTCAAACCATCTAACATAGTATGTATATGATCTGTTGAAGCCCTCACCTATAATTCAAGACCAAACAGAAATAATAATACATCAATCAGTTAACTAGATTAGCAACAATCAGTTAACTACAAATCATCTACAAATAAACTACATATAAACGATAACTACATTTACCCACAATGTGACTATTTTAACTAAAAACTGGAAACACTGCAGCTACTACTACTTTTGTTTTTTCTCCAGCACCAAACAAGAATATATTACCTTTAGTTTATGGGATAATGTATTGTTATCTTCCAATTCTTTGTTGAATTTTTGACCAAGGAATGTGAAAGTACCCTTTGCCTTCAATAACTTTTCTTTTGTCCAACGTTCTAGAATAGTCCTCATATACTCAAATAGATCAAATATTGGCAGCTCTCTTGCCTCTTTTGTTACAGCATTCAACGACTCGGCAATGTTTGACGTCATAGTAAAAGTTCTATTCACCTTTGCATGTACTCTTTACCATCTATGATAGCCAATATCATGTAGGTAAGATGATACACGCGGGTCTACGTCTTCAATCTTCATCATCCTTTCATTGAATTCATCCAGAGTGTATGACCGTGCTTTAGCAAAGTACAAGTCATGTAATTGTAGATGTGCCTTCTTGAATTTTGACCTTATATTTGTCCATATATGCCAAATGCAAAAGTAGTGTGCCATGACCAGATAGACAACTGATGTTGCCTTCGATATACTCTCATACCTATCTGAGACAACACACATTGAAGGTCTTTCACCATATGCCTCCTTGAATTGCTCAAAGAACCACTTCCAAGACGCGTCGTTTTCAGAATCAACAACAGCATATGCCAAGGGCAAAATAGTACCTACATTTTTTAGACATAAAATAAGATTAACTAATAACTATATATATATATATATATATATATATATATATATATATATATTGAGAATGTAGGCAATTTAACTACATTCATTTACTACATCGTATAGACTGTCTACAAAATAATTACGAAATTATTGCATTATGTACCTGCTGCATCCATGGTGCTTGTTGTTAGCATAATCCCCCTATATGCTGATTTTAAGAATGTCCCATCAACCACTACTACCGGCCTATAATGTTGCCAACCATTTATTGATGTACAAAGAGCAACAAATGCGTATAAGAAGCAATCATCTGCTGCCTTCTTCAATTTAACAACAGAACCAGGATAATTCTTCTCAAGAATATAAAAATATTTTGGTAATCTGTTGTAGGAGTCACACGGATTCCCTCTCAAAAACTGTAATGCGTTTTCCTTTGCTCTGCATGCTTGCATGTAGCTTAGGTTCAGTCCATGTTCGGATAATATGTCAGTTTGTATGTCCTTTGGCATGTAAACAGTCTTAGGATCACAATACTTTGGAACGACCATGCTACCAACTACTGTTGTAGTACATTTGCGCTGTATGAATGTTTCATCAATTGGGCAGCATGTGTGTTGTCGGATGAAACTTCTTATCTTGAACATTGCAGAATCATTAATTGATGTTACCTTGAAATGCCATTTGCAGCTTTCAGCTACACATATAAGCCAGTAGCTACAAAGAAATACAATATTTAGACATATTTAATAAACACTACAATTAACTACAAATTGACTACAATGTAACTACAATTGCATAAAACAAACCTATCTTCAATAATACACTAATTTTGCAAATCTATGATCCATAAATAACCACATACCTTCTATGACTTGATCTTTTCACTCTGAACTGGAACTTGTGCATAACTGAATAATTCTTCGTTGCAGCAACTATTGTTTTCTTGTCCAGATACACTTGTCCTTCTTCAATACATGTTTGCGTACATTCAATTATTATTTCACTTTGATATTCCTCTATAGCTGGTGAGGATGGAATTTCTAGTAACCTTAGGGATCCTGAAGAACCCGCAGACAATAAATTTACAAATGTAATAACTATGTAGGTAAATTTGAAAGCAACATCGATTTGTCTTTTCCAGTACTATATCATTTATGTAGTTTAATTGTAGAGAAATGTCGTTAAATTGTAGATAACTAGGTAACACAAAAACGCTCAGCAATGTCGACTCAAACATACATGTATTGATGCTTTCATTGGTGATTGCCAATTCCATATTGAAATCTCTTACGCTAATACATATGGGATACGAACCTAAATTTTTATTCTCCTTTTTCGTTTCCATATATACACGAACCCCCATATCATTCCTAATCTCCAATGGAGGAAAATTCTCATTCACAATGTATTTTATTTCTACAATTTTCTCCGATGTATCAATCGATAATTGTTCTGCAATTGTAGAAAGGAGAATTTCGTAGCTTGCATTATCATCTACCAAAATGGCATCAACTTTAAAATCTCGGAATCTGCCATAGTTATCCCAATAACCATTCGATTTCAGCATTATTGGGATTTTTGACATAATTTCGTGTAGTTGATAGAAAAATAGACGAAGAACAGATCTAGATTTGAGAATTTTTGTACTGATGTCGACGAAGAACTGTATTCAACAATTTTGCATTTCTACAATTAGATTGCTGGAGATTCTCGTATTTTTTGAATTGTAGCTGAGTTACAAATGAGAGATATATTTCCGGTACAGAATGAGAGAATACGCTGATGTAGGATTTTCTTCCATTTTAAAACTCGAAATTAATGGTGATAGAATCACCATTAAATCTGATTGCTACAAAATTGGCGCTTTTTTGGGTAGAATTCACCTATTTTTGGTTTGGTACAATTTTTGTAGATAAACTGTGGTCTAGGCGGGTAAATACCAAATAATGAACATTTTTGGTAATAAGGTTTGCTATATGGTATACATAGGTAAAAATCTCTTTCATGAACATGTATAGTTGCAATTGGGCTAATGCTTGGACCAGTTTCTCTAACAACTCAAACGGGAAAACCACATACTCAAATAGAAAAATCACTACCGAAATACGAATAGTAGAGATAATGGATTGTTTAAGATCAAGCTACTACTAATAGATTGAAACGTGAGACCAAGAATTTAATTTTTATAATTTTAACCGCAAATCGAATATTACAATTCTGAACTTCTCTTTTGCTTTTAACAAATAGTAAATGGGACAAACTTAAACGCAAAGGAGTGGATTTAGTAAAATACTCATGAAATAACCTCAAATGTATAAACTAACAACTTGATTACCTAGTTTAACTATTCATAACCTTCAATTCACTAACATACTAATTTAGTATTCCAAACCACTTTATTACTGTTTAAACGCAGAAATAACTACTATATTTAACTTTAATCAATTAAGACATTGTTATATCAACCTACGACGAACATAATTACAACTTAGTGTTTAACTAATAATAAAAAACAGTAACTCATACAGTCCACAGATACAGTCATTTTTAAGTACAAATGAAATTCATTCTAAACTATATGGAATCCAATATGAGAACACTTGGAGAATCATTCATTCACTTCAATTCCTGTCCATAAGCATAGGATTTACAGGACGTGTACCTGGAGATCAAATTACAATAGACGAAGAGAAGATCTGCAGCAGTTAACGACAACAGGTATCCAGCAGTCAACAAATAGCAGCAACATGCACGATATGGAACCAAAAAAACAATTCACAAAGCCCAGGAACACCACAGCACCCAGTAATAACCAAAAATGACTCTATTCAAACCAAACCCCGCCCGAATGGGACCAGTATACAGAAAAGCTTCAAGAAACTAGAAGAGATGAAAACTCAAAATTTCTCAATATTATAGTGTATTTTTTTTCTACTATTTTCTGTTTGTTTTTGGATTTTTGAGTAGTAATTAAGATCTAAAGGAAGGGTTGAACTCAAAGAGTTCAGATTTGAATTTGAAATTCAAATTTTAGGCTTAGATTTACAGAGATGGTTTTGGGGGGAATTTTTGGGTCTCCAGCTTGTGACATAAGCACTAGTCATGCCTTTTTATAGGCAAAAATGAGGGCAACCCTCAATTTTCTATTTTCATTTCAGTCTCTATTTTATTTTTGGTGTTTTATTTATTCAGTCCTTTATTTACTAACTTGTGTCAAGTCATTACCCTAAACTTCCAAAATTGGGATAAAGTCCTATTCTAGAAAATGCTAGAGACTTCTAGTTTTAACTACATCATTCTTATGAATTTGTAAGTACCAAAATACCCCTGAATTCTACCTGAAATTACTAACTAGCCTAACTAAGCCTCAGCCCCTTTTTATCCCTAAAATTTTTAACCATGCTAACTATTCTAACCCTTCTAACTGACATTGGTTAATTAACTACCAAACTAAGAGTTAATCAGCTATATCCAAACAACTAGACTAATTGAAACTAACTAAAGTGATTATACTAAACTAAAAATATTAACTGAAATAAACACAATTATACTAAACTAACTGATTTAACGATGAACCATTATAATAAACAAACAGATTTAACCATGAATCACAATTAAGCTAGCAATATTAGAAATAGAATTTAATCATCACTTATACTAAATCAGAAAATTGAAGGGATATCTACCGAATTAAGAGCTAATAATCACAAAACAACAATTAAACTAAAACCTAAACTTAAACTGAACTAAACTGAGATGGATTAACTAAAGTGATTGACTATTGTGATCTGGTACAAACCCAAACAAGCACAGAAGGATGGAAAGCAAATAAAACTATACTCAAATTGATTAAAACAACTAATAAATTAAAAATAAACACCTAAGAATGCCTAAGAAAAACTTACCGACCATTTTTCAGATTTAAGATTTGGAATATTCGAGTAAGATTCGAGTGTCAATGATGTTTAATTCAACAAGATAGAGGCGAGGGGGTCACATGGTATCAATTTGGTGGGATTTGGAGAAATTAGGGTTTTGGGCGGAAATTTCAAATTAAAATTCGAGACGTTTCGGTTAGATTTGAGGGACGTGGTTTTGGGGTTTAGAGAGAGGGAGATGATGCGATTTAGGGGTGTTAATTTGGTTGGATTTGGATCAACTTGTGTTTCGGCCGGAGATCTTCGATTCGAGATTTGAACCGTTCGGCTATGATTCGAGGAAAATTGGTGCTGGATATGGAGAGAGGACGAGGAGAGGAACCTAGGGTGTTAATTTGGGGCCGGACGGAGTCGGCGCCACCACCAGAGAAGGTGGGGATTTGGGGCGGCTAGACTAGGGTTTTTATGATCATTGATGAATGTGGAAATGAGGGAGACGATGAGGAGAGGGGGGAACCGAGGTTCGGACAGTAATATACCGATGAGATCCCACTTCAAGACCTCCGATCAGTTAACATAGACGGCTCAGATTTGAGCTGACCAAATGGTGTCGTTTCATTAAAGAGGGGGGGGGGGTCGACCAGGTTGGGGACTGGGTTTGGGTTTGCTTTTGGGTTAGTTTGGACGTTTATTTAGGTCAGAATTACACCTGGCCCAAAATGAAAATAGCTGATAAACTCTCTTTGGACTTCTTTCTATTTATTTATTTCTTTTTATTTATTTTCTACAAGGTGATGTACAAGGTGGCGAGGAAAGAAGCAAAGATGGCAGTCACGGAAGCTAAAAATGCGGCGTTCGGTCGCATGTACGAGGAACTAGGGGAGAGAGGCGGGGATAAGAAGTTACTACGGTTAGCTAAAGCATGGGAAAGGAAGGCACGTGATCTAGACCAAGTTAGGTGTATCAAGGGCGAGGATGGTAGAGTTCTGATGGGGGGATCTCAAATCAAACAGAGGTGGCAGGTGTACTTTCGGGACTTACTTAACGAGGAGGGGGATCGTAACATAGAGCTAGGGGAGCTGGGGCATTTAGAGCAACATAGAGACCTTGGGTACTGCAGGCGCATTAGGGTGGAGGAGGTCATGGGGGCTTTGCGTAGGATGAGTAGGGGTCGAGCGGCCGGGCCTGACGAGATCCCGGTGGAGTTCTGAAGTGCATGGGTAAGTCAGGAGGGGAGTGGCTCTCCAGGTTGTTCAATGCGATCTTCAGGACCAAAAGGATGCCGGATTAGTGGAGGTGGAGTACAGTGGTGCCCTTGTACAAGGACAAAGGGGACATCCAGTGCTGCAACAACTATAGGGGTATCAAATTAATAAGTCACACCATGAAGGTTTGGGAGAGGGTGATTGAGGCGCGGGTGAGGGAGGTGACATCTATATCTGGGAACCAGTTCGGTTTCATGCCGGGCCGCTCCACTACAGAGGCTATCCACCTTGTCAAGGGGCTGGCGGAGCAATTCAGGGATAAGAAGAAGGACCTACACATGGTGTTTATCGACTTGGAGAAGGCGTATGACAAGGTCCCAAGGGAGGTGCTATGGAGGTGCTTGGAGGCGAAGAGCGTGCCGGAAGGCTACATCAGAGTAATCAAGGACATGTACAATGGAGCTAAGACTAGGGTTAGGACGGTGGGTGGCAAATCAGACCATTTTCCAGTGGTTATGGGGCTTCATCAAGGATCGGCGCTGATCCCCTTCTTGTTTGCCTAGTGATAGATGATCTAACACGACATATTCAAGGGGATGTGCCTTGGTGTATGCTATTTGCTGATGATATAGTATTGATAGATGAGACGAGGGTCGGTGTTATTGAAAGATTAGAGGTATGGAGACAGACTCTCGAGTCTAAAGGTTTCAAAATAAGCAGATCTAAGACAAAATACCTGGAGTGCAAGTTTAGCGCCGAGCCGAGCGAAGTAGGCAGGGACGTGATGATTGGTTCTCAGGCCATCGCCAAGAGGGACAGCGTCCGATATCTTGGGTCTGTGATTCAGGGGGACGGAGAGATTGACGGGGACGTCACTCATCGTATAGGAGCGGGGTGGTCAAAGTGGAGGCTTGTATTAGGAGTCCTGTGTGACAAGAAAGTTCCACACAAACTCAAGGGGAAATTCTATAGAGCCGTGGTTAGACCTGCGATGTTATATGGGGCGGAGTGCTGGCCCGTGAAGAACTCTCATGTTCAGAGAATGAAGGTTGCAGAGATGAGGATGCTTAGGTGGATGTGCGGGCACACCAGCCTAGATAAGATTAAGAATGAAGTTATTCGAGAGAAGGTGGGGGTGGCCCCAGTGGATGAGAAGATGCAAGAAGCGAGGCTGAGGTGGTTCGGGCATGTGTGGAGGAGAAGTCCCGATGCCCCGGTGAGGAGCTGCGAGCGGCTGGAGATGGTTGGCGGTCGGCGAGGCAGAAGGAGGCCTAAGAAATATTGGGGAGAGGTGATTAGGCAGGACATGGCTAGAATGCAGGTTTCCGAGGACATGACCCTTGATAGGAAAGTCTGGAGGTCTAGAATCAGGGTTGTAGGATAGGGGCTCCTAGAATTTTTCGTACGCCTCATCCGGGGTTGGGTGTGGGTCAGCAGGGTTACCCATACATGATTTGTGTTTTATCTTAGCTTATGTCCTCCTTATGGCTGTTAGTTATGGTAGCTACTGTATGATATTATTGCATGCGATTGTATTTATCTTTCTTATGTTTAGATAATTATTTACGCTATTTCTGCTGGAGTTACTAATGCTCTATTGTTTTTGTTTTTGTTTTTGTCTTTACTTTTGTTTTACTGTTGTTTTTCCTTTTATCCTATGAGCCGAGGGTCGATTGGAAACAGCCTCTCTGCCCTTTCGGGTAGGGGTAAGGCTCGTCTACATATTACCCTCCCCAGACCCCACCTGGTGGGAG
Organism: Nicotiana benthamiana; assembly: GCA_034376525.1. Classification (NCBI taxonomy): domain Eukaryota; kingdom Viridiplantae; phylum Streptophyta; class Magnoliopsida; order Solanales; family Solanaceae; genus Nicotiana; species Nicotiana benthamiana. The sequence continues at coordinate 117,814,156 of CM067340.1, forward strand.
CATACTGGGTAGTTGTTGTTGTTGTTGTTTTCTATTTTTATAAGGTGCAAAATCAAAATAAAAAAACAAAAATGAACCTTCTTGGATATTTTCTCTATTTTTAAAACAATTTAACCACTCATTAATCCTAAATTGTAAAATTAAATCCTAAGCAATTTTTTTGTATTTTTCACTAATTAAAATACTCAAATAAAATGCAATCAATTAACATAAAATAACACAAAAATTCACAAAATTTTAAAATAGTGAAAGAAATTAATTTGTTTGAATTTTATGAAATAATTCATATAGGGCAAAAATCACGTGCTCACAGAGGTTACTATGGTTCCTTATAGTGCTGAATGGGAGTTATGGCCAGATAAGAAGAAGCATTTTGCACAGAAGGCTAGTACTCACTATAAATCAGGCATACTTGCTTGCAGTACAAGAGGAAAGTCAATGTCACGACCAAAATCCACTAAGGGTTGCGATGGCGTCGGATACTGCTGTCAGGCAAGCCAATCAGATTACTTAATCAAATCTCATATTTAACACTTTTGGAAATACATGGTTTTTCTTCCATATTTAGAAATTCTTGAAAAAATATATATAGTTTCAAATCACGTTTAAGAATTAAATAATTAATACTGCATATCAAACCATCCCAGAACCCGAAGTCATAAGTGCATGAGCATCTACTGATAAAAGGAATAAAAATACAACATCCATCCAGAATATAGTGGACGGAAAGTAAATACAATGATGGAAAGGGACTACCCTAGCTGCGGCCGTCTCGAGCGATGCAGCTCACCTAGTCTCAGAATCATCCGTGCTGCTACGTCCAATGGACCACTGAAATCACATATACCTGTGCAACAAAATGCACAGCAAGTGTAGTATGAGTACAAAAACAACATGTACCCAATGAGCGTCCCACCTAATCTTGAAGGAGTAGAGACGAGATGGTCAACTCCGATATTCACTAGCAGTCCAATGACTATTTATCCTTAATAAATATATTTAAACAGTAAGATTTATTTTATAAACATGTTTCTAGTCCAGATAGAGGGAACAAATAACGCATAATTCTTTTATGAAAAATTTTCTTAGATTTCTTGTTATTATTAACAGTATAAATCTCGAGCCATACCGTGGCATAAAACGACTAAAATGAGTCCAGGCAGCAATACAAGCATGCACAAATCATACCATGGTGACGGCCCGATCCAATAGAAATAAATGTGCACTTGCCGAGGGTCGACGATATGCCTATAGATGCATCTATTAATCTGCCAAGGCGTACAACCCATTCCAAAATAAACATACGCAGACAGACAATCAGTCAGACAGTCAACATGGAGCAAATATCGAAAAAAGGTTAATCCTCTTTAATAATTTGAGAAAACAAAGCTTAAGTCTTTCTTTTTGAAATCCATTTATAAATTTAATATGATTTAAGCATTTCAAGACATCAATGGGTTCGCAATTATACCAAGTATAACATGCTTTTGGGTCCTACACTACCCAGACAATAGCATAATCGTGCGTACGTAGCCCGCCACAAATAGGAGTACATAATCAATTTAACTCACCTATGGGGTAAATTCCCCCTCACAAGATTAGAAAGGAGACTCACCTCGCTCTGAGGCGTTCCTTCAATAACAAGAATAGGCTCCAACCTTAATTCGAAGCCGAACGATCACCAACTAGTTAAATAAAGCAAGAACTAGTCAATAAGTGCTCACAAAGTTGAATTCCGACTAATTAAATAATTTCCCAACCTTTCCCGCAAGTTTTTTTAAATTTCGAACCAGGGCCCACGTGCTCGGATTATTTTTTTTTCGAAGGAAATTACTCTCTATAACCTAAGGATTACAAATATGTGATTTTTAGTTCATTACATAACTAATTAGCTAGTTAAATCATAATTGTTTATCGAACCCTAGGTCTCTCTAACCCTTGATTTTTATTTCATTATTTGTGTTAAATCTATGTAATGTTCATGTATTTAAGCAAAGAGTGAGTGGTGATTACTTACCTTGTGATATTATGAAGAAACTCTCTCTTTGGAACCTCCAAAATCGCCCAAGGATGGAAGAAATGGGAGATAAATGAGCTTGGGTTCGTATTTGATGAACCCTTACTTCCGCAGTAATTTTCGCATATGCGGACAAATTACCGCATAGGCGGTGTCCGCTTCTGCGGAAAAACAACTGCTTTTGCGATTTGGGAGAGTTGACTAGACCGCTTTTGCGATCTTGATTTCGCACATGCAAGACCGCTTATGCGGTCCCAAGGACGCTTTTGCGGTCTCTTCCCCTCCTTGACCAATCTGCTTCTACGACCTGGTGGAAGCTTATGCGGTCATCGCTTCTGCGGTCAAAGAGCCGCAGAAGCGGTTTTGACAGAAGCAGCAAACTTGCTTCTTTTCAAAATCCGACTTCGCTCAAACCTCGACCATTTGACGCTCGGGGCTTTCGAGCCCCGCCCGAACATACCGACAAGTCCAAAATCACGAGACAGACCTAGTCGAACCCTCGAAACACCCAAAATAACACTGAATCAAAGAATCAAACCCAAAACCAATTGGTTCAACTTAATGAACTTAAAGTTCTTTATTTCCTATCGACGGGTTAAAACGCCCTTAAACTATTCGGATTGACACCAAATTTTACGAGTAGGTATTATATGGTATTTCAAACTTGTATCAGTTTCGGAACCGGAATTCGAACCCGATACTTGGGGTTTTAAGAAATATTTAGATTCTTCAATTTTTTAAAACTTTGATTTAACAGTTTTATATAAAAATTCTGTACTCGGGCTAGGGACCTCGGAATTTGATTTCGGGCATACGCCGAGGTACCATATTTTTTCACGGACCTTCCGGGACCGTCAAATCACGAATACGGGTCTGTTTACTAAGAAAGTTGACGGAAGCCAAATTTGGCCTTTTAAGAAAACCTTAAGGAAATAATTAGTTTTATTTTCACACAAAACTCTCCTAACTTCTAGCTAATCGCCCCGGCAAGACATAATTTAGCTAAAGAAAATGTGGGAAGTTTTATTTAAGGGAACGGGGTTCTAAATAGTAAAACGGCCAGTTAGTTCTTTACATTCTCTCCCACTTAAACATACGTTTCTCCTCGAACGTGTTGAGAACTATGCCGAAGTAGCCTGAAATCAATGTTTAGCACCTCATGCATCTTCCCATACCACCACAACTTAGTTGAGAAAATTATCTTGATATATTCTGAAGATATTTCCTTTATTCAAGCAACTAAGCCTTAAAGCCCATTTCCAACATCCGAAATTCTACGCCAAGCCTGTTTTCATCATAATATCACCAAATCATTCACCGCATGCTGTGCCCAACACGACTGCATAACTTTGTTGTATTCACACTTTGCATCACTATACTAATAGGAACACAATAACATTTTCTGATCAACTTAGCCAAAATTCAATGAGTCAGATTCTCCCATTGCACCTCATGACCTACATAGGTCTCGTTCTAACTTTTATAACACCGACACGACGGAAAAGATATGCCGAAATTCATAACCAACTGTTGAATCAACAAATCATTGGGTCAATACCCCTGACAAGAGTCGTTGCTCTTCCTGAACCCTCTATTGGTCTTAGCTCCTTAATACACTTCATATAATCAAATTGCATGGGTCCTAAATCCAACAAACCTCGTCTCACCCAGTATGAACTTTTCAGGCAATAAGCCACTCCGAATGCGATCAGGAGTCTCATATGACTTCACAATCTGCCACTAGGACACCAATCAGAACACAACAAAAACTGGAAATCGAACTCTGGAAGGAATTACCTAACCCCGCACTACTAAGAACTTTCCCTAAAATATAAGAAACAAAACACACAAAGTAGCATATAGGAGACCAGACTCGACGTCACACTGCAGCAGCATGCAATCTGATCCAAATAATAATAGCACATAATAAAAGAGATGCAAATCGAGCTAGATGTCTCATTACAACCAAATACCAAAAATCGGTTATAGACATGCTAAGGTGTATAATACCATCCATGATGGCACATATAGCGCAATAGGCTACAAAACTCAAGCACAACTGAGATGTAATACATGATCTAAATATCGAGAGCCATCCTGCTCATATGACATCACTGCAGAGCGGAACCTCAACACATAAGAAGTTACCAAGCCATCTCACAACTTATACGGCACAACATCTCACTACATGAAATAGCTGACCACGAAATGACATCGCGACTACTCTTCCATCAAGAGCGCATTACTGAAATGAACACAATTGGTATGATATAGGGACCATATTCACATTTAAATCTATCCACCGACATACTTGATCCAGATCGTGCCAAACTAGGCCAATAACCTTTCAAAGGTCCATGATAACTTTTCTCTTCTCACAACACAAGAACATCCATCACAACCGAATCGAAACTCCACAGTCCGTAACTCAATAAACAGAGTGCCTTCCAGACATAAATTCTCAGATTTAGGACATTACCACAACCCTCATACTTGGTTTAAATCTTTAACCAATCAAGTGGCTACATGACACACTTATACCATCTTCCTGTAGGACAAGCCCCAACCATCTCCCGAATTTAATCACCAGGTCTGCCATTCAATCCACTGGTTGCACTAACGCTGAAAGCGATCAAGAATCCTAACCAGAATGCAGAGCCTTTCTCACCAACACCGACCTCAGGTGATACTGACGATGATACTAGTCTTACTCAAAACACTAAAATCCTTACCTGCTCATCCAAGCTCGTGACATCATATTCGTTGACCAAAATGCAACCTTGGTATTTACTTCAAATTGTATACCACTCACTGCACCCAACGTGGAGATATACGATGCACATGATTTCCATCACACTCTAGAACCGTCGATAGGCTAACACTTCTTTATATAAACTCTTCATTTTCGTTCACTTCAGAAGAACTATATCAACATACAAGTGAATTCACATAACCGCTGAATATGCAAAACTCTAAATAGTGGTTCAAACCACTATAACACTTCCGTGTTCCACCTACTCATAACGTGCCATAACAGAAGAAGGCTTCTGAATAACATTAATTAATACGGTCATCAAGCCTCACACGCATCGCCACAAATCACATGCATGACTTGATCACGCTGGATGAACTGATAACCACTACTAATATGCCAAGTTAGCCATGGCTAATCAATATACTTCCTTCCAATTTACCTTTGATTTCCTCAGGAGTAATACTTTTCCCTCCAACACGTAACATTCTCTTCTGCCCTCGTCCCGAGTGACCAAAACCCATGATACCATGCTCAATGGATATCTGGAGCCAAAGAAAATCTTTGAACCTGCGATGAAACAAATAACGCATACCATGCAACCTTGATAGAACATAACAGGTACGGAACCAATGGTAGAAACCTCTGCACTGACATCCATCACGAAGGTCCCAATTAAGGAAAGCAATCCTTCCCAGCCATCCGCTGGGCCTTGAAATATAAACCACCCGGCAAGAACATAATCCAATGCACCTCGCCACCCAACCCGGGGTATTTCCGGCATAGCCCCCGGCACAATGGTTCTAAATCACCCAACACTGAGACAACCAGTCTGAATTCCAATATCACATCCAAAGATCTAATATACTAGCAAATAAAGATCCACTCGAGACTCCAAATCTCGATAGCCGCTAAAAAGTGCCGATACACACTATGCACAACAATATCTGTGTTGCCCCAAATCCCATGAACCATTTCATGACTATCAATTGCTACACCGCCAGTCAAAATCATAAAACATTCTGGCATCTTCTCATATGCTGCTATAAAAGCTTGTCTCTTAACTGTACCTATAGTCTCAATTGCTACACCACCCTTTACCTCTTGAATTCAATAGGACCGTTATTGAGAGCCACCCGCTCAGATTTGGTCCCGAATATAACCAGCTCCACCAAATTTTATAACATATGAATACCTTATCGATGAAGCATCCAGCTGAATCACTTTCCTCGACGCCTGAACCTATACGAGGCATAAATCATGAATCTTCCTTCTAGTCTGAACACGATCCAATAAGGCTAACCATAGCATGCATTCAACAATCCCTTTGCTCGAATTACCACTCATGGTCTATTCTCATAGCTGACATAATCCATCAATATGCAAATTACCAGATATCACGCAAGTAGTTAACCATACAGCCCAATCATAAGCGGTGGGACTCTCCCACTTAGTTTGAAGCCATCATTTCACAATTCTTGAGTTCGCCCAATATCTTTACCTCTTATTGGCATAACCTCGCATCATCAATGATCAAAATTTCTCTGAATCTTGCGGTAAAAACTCTAAATCGTCTACCACATTCGCGTGATCGATCTCTTCATTAAACAACCTACAAATATTCCTTACAGAAGCTTCGCCAACCACATGACCGCTAAACCGCTCACAAGGAATAAACCACTTGTAGAAGCAACTTCCGACATCCTTTAACTATGCTGCACGGGGTATAGTCACCATGACTCTAATAACCTATCATGAGCCCAAGCTTACTCCATAACTGCACCGGTCCATTAAAATTTCGTGGTCATCAATTAAATATGCGGAAATATCCTCCCCATTCATAGTTATGTTGCATCCTCCTTCACGTCAAGCAGCTCCTTTCCTCTATTTCAAATCTTCTGCCGCATAACGGCCCATGCTTCAAGTTCTCTCCATAGGCTCTAATCACTACTCTCCGAGATTCTCTGATCATTCCAACTCTCCTTAAGGCACATAGTCATCCTACTACCAAGCCCTTATGCAACCCCTGCCACTCTCCCACTTTGGCGAAACTCATCTCTTAATCAACGACTCGGCCTTGCTCCTCATACTTGTCCCTCTAGAGGTTTTAAGCACCGCCTGACACTGTGCACATATCCTTCCTCATACCTTGTTGCTCAATTTATGCTTTAAATGGAATCTATCTTCGCGATGCTTGAATCCACCATCGTTGCTAACTTTAGGACCTTTCCAAAGGTCATATTCATCGATCTCTCAACATCAGAATTTCTAATTCGATCTTAAACCGCCGCACCATGCGATATCTGACAGCTATATCTCCAATATTATTTCAAAATATCCTGCCATAAAGGAAAATTCTAGCATATTAGTACATCGCCGAACTTGGTACATTCCATTAGGACCAAGACACCCCCATCATAGAAGAAAAGCTCCACCACGGTTAAAAATATTGTTGATACCCAATTTTTCCTTATATAATTTTTTGTACCCAAAATACCTTCAAATGGTATATGTAAGAATATATAAGCATACCTGGAAATTTTGGTATTTTTCTTTAATTTTAAAGATCTTTTAAAAATTAATTTACTAATTATTTTGACAGTACAAAGGCCAAAATTATTTCCAAATTATCATTGTTAGTGAATAGTGTGTTTCACTCTTATATTTGCAACAAAATATAATTTATGTAATTTTTTGAGCATTCTTTACAAATTTATTTGGAATTTTTAAAGATAATTACGTGAAATTGCAATTATGACCTATTTTGCAATTAACTATGTTTTATAGCTATAAAATTATTTATAATATTTTTATTTTGATATTTATATGTTATTAAGTAGTTCTATATTTTCAATTTTCTTTAAAATTATTTTAGCTATTTCATAAAATTAATTGGGAGAAATTGGCTATTGAAAAGTTGGCCAGATTTCACATAAATCCTAGCCTAAATTGCACCCCTATTTTCGCCCAATTTTAACTCAAATCAAACGACTCATACCCGTTGTTTTTACACGACCCACCTCTAATTTAATTTGAGCCGTTGATCAAATGAAATCAACGGCCCAGATCTCATTTCCTTAATTAAATCCGAACGACCCCTCCTAACCCCTCATTCACACAGATGGTCTCTCTCCCTCTCTAACAAACGCTCTCCCTTCTCTATAGAACCTTCTGGTTCCTTCTTCTTCGATGAAGATCGTCGCTTCTCCGGCCATACTCCTCCCTCACTTCTCTCGATCTCTAGTCACCACGGAACCCTCATCTCGTTGTTTCTCTCTAAAGTTTGAAGCCCAGAAGCTTCCACCAAGAAAGACGGTCGCTGAAGCTTTGCCTGGGTCTGTTGCCAGCTTTTCTCCAGTGGGTTTTTACCCGATAGTGCCTTGTATGGCATTACTAACGAGTTTCACGGCTAGGTTTCTCATTTCCCTAATTTATTTTGCAAACCCTAACTTATTTGCCTAAATCTCAACCTCTGTCTTTTAAGAAATTTCCGGTTTAATCTTTGTTTTCTACACTACTTCTAACTCTTTATCTATGATTAATTCAAGTTTTCAAACGTTTTGTTCCTCTTTCCAAAACTAGGGTTTCCGACCCCTTTTTTTAAAATCATTAGGCTTCTGTTTCTTTGGATATTATGTGATTATTCCAATGAAACCTTATTGTTTCTGAGTTCCATGCTTCAAGTCTCTTCTAGGGCTCCGACCCTCTACTGTTTGTATGATTCCTTGCCTAGGGTTTTTAATTTTTGTGACTTTTTAAGTTCGAATGCCTCTCTCTTTACTGAATATCCTATAAGTTCCGAGTATCTTTTTGAATCTCTGATTAGTATGTGTTCTTAAACTGATTTCAAATTGTTTCCTCATTTGTGAGTTTCTTTCTATGTTTGGGACTAATTCACTCTAATTTTGGTCTTGCTCGTGATTCTTGAGTTATATTGCTTGCCATATTTGTGCACTCGAGTATATTTTGGTTATTCAGCATATATTTTCCTAGTGTGAAATATTGTGTACCTACAGCATGCCTAATGCTTTAATTATGGTCTAATTAGTCATCCAACTGATGTTTCCTTATTTGATAGCCCGTACTCCTATTCAAATCATGAGTCCCTAATTTAGTTTAATTAGGAGCTGTGATTGATTCAATTTGGTACTATTTCTATAATTATATACCCCTTACCCTATTCTCTACTATTTTTTGAAAGCTATAAGTACTGCTCTTCCTTTCTCACAAAACAGACACCAACACATTGCAATCTCTCTGAACTCTCTTTCAATAACACTCAGTGCTCTCTCTTTCTCTATTGTTCCTATACAAACTCTCTCATTCTCCTATTGAACACACAATCGCCTAAAAGCCAAGATTGAGTAATCTTGGCTATTTATTTCTACTACTGGGGTTCTACTGTATTATTTACTTGAGTTTGCCTGCTGCCTGCTTCTCTGCACACTACTGCTCTCACTCTCTGCACAATCTCTGCACATTTTGCTCTCCTTTGTGCACTATTGCTCATTGCTATTGTTTCTATTATCTGCAACTGGTATGTCACCTCTTTAAGTTAGTATCCAAAACAACATGCTTCTATTAGTTCTGCAATTCCTCCTGTTTCTTGTGTGTTTTTACATATGTTTCTGTTTTTCTCATTGCCACTAGCATGTACTTATTAGTTTTCCTAGCTTGACTTAGCATGTTCACTGCCCCCCCCCCCCCCCCGCTTTCCCTGACTCAATGTATGTTTTCTCATTCCTATGCATAACTAGCATGTATTCAGGCCTGCTTGGTTACTTAACAGTCCTGAACCTCTTCCTGAGGATAATTATATTTGGAATTTGGTGCAGTAAGCACCGGACTCCTTGTCTGAAACCATGTTTTATTGCTTCTCTTTGATGTGTTGCACATGTGAATGCTTTCTTTGCTTATTTGTTCCCTTTCCCTTTATCCCTTCTTGTGTGATTCTCTTTTTTTGAAACTGGTAAGTCCAAATGAATTTCCAAAGAATTCTTTCAACTCTTCTTATTGTCTTCCTCTCAAACTGTCTCTCAACTTTTTTCAACTCTTTCAACTCTGTCACAATCTCACTACTCTTAAAACATAGGTTCTGCCCCCCTTTGTGTAAGCATTGCCTTGGGAGCCTTGAGCACCCATTGAACTTTCATCCACAAGGCTGACACTTCCGCACTTGCACTTGTCAATAATGATACATTCTGGGTGCTTGGTATTGGCCAGGGGTTCAAACGAACCCTTTAGAGAACTTTGGCGCACCCAAACCTTGGTACAGGCGGTGAATCTCGAAATAAGTGAGGTAGAAGATTATAGGCCTTGCTGTAAGCTCCTTATAGAATAGCTTTTGTTTATCACTGTTATATTTTTAAATTATTTAGGCTGTAGTAATTTGTAAAGAATAATGGGGTATATAGTGAATTTGGGAGGGTTATGCATGCTTAGTTAAGCGAATGGGTAGAAATCATGTTCATAAGGCTTTACTTACTTATTTGTGCAATAGACACCATGTTTTAGGATATGCATCTCACATGTAGAAATCCTATTCTTAGGTCTCTCTTTCTCAGTCTTTTATTCTGTACATTTTCATAATCACAATCAGTTAATAATCAATGTCATTACCGTTGCGTTTAAATACCATATTTTAGGACTTTTTTGTGTGCATTAGATATCCTTCACTTAGGGCTTTTGCTTGCAATTGTTGAATACTTCCTAATTTGGTAAAACTGGTTAATGACCTCCTTTTAAAACTAGAAATTAATATGCATGTCTGCCTTTTTTACGGTTTAAATAACGCATAGGCAAGCCTTAGGCCGGATAAAAATGGATTAATCGCCTTAAGTCGTATTTAAATTATTCCACTTCTGTCTGAATTCATTTGTCTCTGAAGCCCCTGATTTTTATACAAAAAAGAAACTTCTACCTATTTTCTTACCATCTGGACAAATACATTTACTAAATTACTTTTTCTTCTGGCCTATAACTGGACTACTATTTTCCTAAAGAACTATCAGAATATTGTATACTCTGCAATTTTCCAAATTATAGATCTAAATTAATATGATTTATTGCTTTTCTTTACACTTCTGCAGTCTTGAAAATACTATCTATCCGAAAACTGCCTTTACCATATGTTCCAGGAATGTTTTCAAATTCCTAAAACTGCTACTGTCTTTTTCAAGTTCTGAACGTTTTTTTACAACTCCTTTCCGCAAATTTTCTAGCTTCTCTTTTTAAACTTATGCTCCAGCTTTTTAAAAAATTCTCCCTTCTTTAGACCTTAAATGTGTTTGAGATGTGCTAAATACGTGTTTGTTCATGGAAGGATATTTGAGCCTTTACATGCTTACATGATTCCATTATATGTAGTCCTATTTGTTTTTGTATGTCGCCTATCATTTTAACCTTTAAACGTAAGGGTTCCACCTAGTTCCTACCTCATAGGAATAGCGATCCTAAATGCCCTGTAGGATCTATAGGATGGGACGGGTAGAATATGGAGATGATGAAGATGCAAAAATATCATAAAGCGACCCCTCTTTGGGAATATGTGCGGGATATTGTATCGAATGATCCATATTATAGTTAAACCTAGGACCTCCTTACCTTTACTTTTGTCTAAGTACTTTCTCTAAAATTTCCCTTTTACTTGTACTATCCTTCTTTCAAAAAAATTTTGCCCATTCGTTTTGTATTCTTTATATGCACATTTGCTCGTCTATTTCTATGCTTCCTAAAGTCACATCTAAGCAAGTTTGAGAACCACACTAGTGGATCTTGAGGGGTTCCTAACACCTTCCCCTAGAGATAATTTCAAGCTCTTACCCGAACTCTGATTTTCATTCAAAATCTTCTTTAGTGTGTCCTAATGCACTATAATCATTATGTAGCGAATCTTCAAGCTCCATAACCCAATTTCCACAAGGGAATAAGAGTTTTTTTGTCCATAATTCGTAAACCCGATTTCGCTTCTTTTAGGAGAGGGAAAAAGGTGGCGTCGACAGCATGGCGACTCTATTGGGGATATTTCTTTAAGGCTTTTACCATTACTTGCTTCTGTGACTCTAGTTGTTTATGTTAATCGCATTTATTTCTGTTTTGATTATTCCATAACAATTACTAACTTGACTCTTCATGTTTTCTTCTTTCTTTTAACTCCTTTCTTTACCGCTTTATTATTTCAATGTCGTTTTAATTTCGAGCAACCATTCTAATCATTTATCTTATGAACGTGAAAATACATGTAACTTGTTTCATTATTGTAATTGCATTTCTCAACATCATATTCCACTCGTGCCAAACAAATCCTATACCAACGCTTACAATGAGTGGTTGCGCCCTTCCAATATTATAAACCCCTAAATGTGGCAATGGAATATTTGCGGTAAAATTGGTCGATCAACAGTGTAGTCGACAGTTCCTCGCCTTTCCCTCTTGAGTTGCCCGCTCAAGGGTACCTTGTCTAGCAGTTCAAAAATAGAAACCTTACTTTATTGAACTGTTCATGCATCATGGTCAACCCTAGCCGAGTCAGTTATGTTGTCCGCATAATGACTCATTAAGATACCCTAAACCAAATTCCATCGGGCTTCCTGAAACCCAAACGGACACCTTCACGTTATGTACATTTATTTGGAGAGCTAAATGCTTTTTTATAATTATTGATTTAAATAGTAGAGTCTGGTGAGGTTAAAAGCCTAACACTTTGTTTTGCAGAAATGAGGCACGAGGTCCCCAGATTCAGTATGGTATCCAACATCCACCCAAGGTTATTGAGCTGGTGGGAGGATCTTCATAGCAGTGATCAAACCCTTGTCTGTAAGCACTTAGGGAATTTTCCTTCGCTTTTAGAAATCCAATCCAACAACAAAATCATTGAGGCTGCCACTTTTTTTTGGGATGGTGATCAATCAGTGTTCCATTTCGGGGTTTTGGAAATGACCCCTTTGCTAGAAGAAATATGGTGCCTAGCTGGCATCCCTTGAGAAACGTCGGGTTTACTCATGCCGGAGAATCACAAAACTAGAGGTTTCCTTAAAATGATGGGACTCAAGAAAAATACCAACCTTTCTTGCTTGAAGGACTCTTACATACCATTCGACTTCCTATACGGGAGATACGGCCACAGTAAGTCCTATCGCACCTACATAGATGAATTCGCCCTCACCTCTTTGGGGCACATACATAGAAGGGTGATTGTGTTTATGTTTTTCTTCTTGGGCATGGTAATTTTCCCCATGAAGAAGGCTAGGATCCACACCAGACTATCCACGGTTACTAAGACTTTAATGGAAGGGATCGATGGACAATCATTCAGCATAGTACCTATGATCCTCGCAGAAATCTATCGATCCTTGGGAAAGTGCCAACAAGGGGATCCACATTTCGAGGGTTGTAACTTATTACTTCAACTATGGCTCCTAGAACACCTTCAGAAAGGCGACTACACACAGGAAATCATACGCTGAGATTGGGATGACCATATCGCTTTTCATCATCCAAAGCAAATGAACTCCATGCCCAATCTGTTCGCTCAACTAGAGGATACCATTGGATGGGTAGAGTTATTCAAAAATCTGAAAGAAGAGCATATTCAGTGGATGTTCGAGTGGTTCTCGACAGGGGAGTTCATTGTCCGTTCTAAAGATGCACCGTTCCTCATACTCATTACCCTGATGGGAACTCATCCATACGTCCCCCTCTAAGTGATGAGGCAAGTCGGAAGGAAACAAATCATACCCAGGATAGAAAAAATGAGTCATTTCAGGGCTGACTTTCGAAAGGACGATAACCCACAGGTGTCACGCTCAGCATATGTGGCACTGCAAGCTCGTTCTAGGGAAGGAATCTATTGAACCAGACAGATATCTTGCCAGGTGTTCTGTGTGCTTGACTACACAGGTTGGTTAGAAGATGATCACATTGGCTTGGGTCGTCGGGGTTCGTCCATGGTCACAGAATTATTGACGAGAAAGATGAGGCGCAAGTCAAATACAATCAATTGCGCAAGAGGATGAGAGAATGCGAGAACGAACATCGGGAAATACAGGAAGCCCACGAGAAGCTAATCAATGAGTGCAAGGATATGGCTGTCAATGCCAACAACCGTTTGGGATATCTAGAGCAAGGTTTGGTAGAGTTGGAAGGAAAAGAACAAGGATCGAAGACTATCAGAATGCTGAGGAAAGTGCGGACGGACATTTGGCTCGATCCTACCTACTGTTAGGGATGCGCGAGTTGATGCAACTGTACGAGGGAGGCAAGAATACTGAATCTGGGGAAGGCCTTTTGGGACCAAGTAGTTAGGAGTCTTTTCTTTTGCTTTAATGATGTAATAAGGCTAATGGACATTAGTAATATTTTATTTAGTGTCGCTTTGGAATTTGTCTTATTTTTTATCAGTAAAATGAGGCATTTAGCATTATAAGTTCTCCAAATTTTATTTGTCGCTAGGCCTACCTTGGGCACAAGGAGGCACAATATTAGGAAGCGATTTATATTCCCGCACAATGTGATTAAATATTGCAACATTATATATCAGAATCCGCACTAACTTTTTACCTTTTTAGTTTTTCTTTTATTTTTATTCCCCTCCCCAAAGGTTAGTTCGTGCATTCTGGAACCATCAGCATACTCCACAAGATCAAAGGGTCCTCCACCTCCTCCTTCTTCAAGTCCTCCTAGAAACAGGAACAAGAACAAAATGGAAGATACCAATGCTAGAAAGGAAGTCGGAGAGGCTTCAATCACCAAAGAAACTGCTGCTCATCTTGAGCAAACTTTGCTGAGGTTTCGAGAAGAGTTGGAACAAGTCCGAAACTTGGAAAGTGTGTCAATCACTCTTGCTATTACTAATGCCAACAAATCACCACCACCGCCACCAGCCCAGCCTGCTCAGACCCAAATCCGCAACACATGCAACAATACTCCACTACTTATCCCGGGCCCCAAAACACCACATATAACCAGAACACTCTTGTCTTTGTGGATGTTATACCACATTACGGTCAGCCAATCACCAATGTAGCAGAGTCGGACGACAAAAGCTCCCTCATTCAGCATTTGGCCGCTGAGATTAAGAAGTTGACTAGCCGGGTTCAAGGTTTTGAAGGAAACAAGGGTGTTGAAGGGTTGAATTACGAAGATCTCTGTGTTTATCCAGATGTTGAGCTCCTGGAGGGGTACAAGCCTCCCAAGTTTGAAATGTTCGATGGCACAGGGGATCCCAGGGTTCACTTGAGAATGTATTGTGACAAGCTAGTAGGAGGCGGTAGGGACGAGAAGATCCGTATGAAGCTATTCATGAGGAGCTTGAAGGGTGATGCCTTATACTTGTATATTAGCTAGGATGCAAAGAAATGGACTAGTTGGGTAAGCATGGCGTCTGATTTCATGGATCGATTAGGTTCAACACTGAGAATGCACCAGATGTGTTCTATATTCAGAATCTAAAAAAATCCCACAAGGACCTTTCGCGAGTATGCTACTCGTTGTAGGTCAGAAGTTGCTAAGGTCAGACCGGCCTTGGAGGAAGAACAAATGAACATATTCTTTGTCCGTGCTCAAGATCCATAGTACTATGAAAGATTGATGCTAATTGAGGGTCAAAAGTTCTCCAATATCATCAAATTAGGAGAAATGATTAAAGAAGGCATCAAGAACGGAATGGTCACTAACATCAAGGAATTGCAAGCCACCAACAAGGCTCTACAGTCTGGTGGCTTGACAAAGAAGAAGAATGTAAATTCCATATGGCTGCGCAAAGAAACAAATCTCCCAGGAAGTACCAAACCTATCCCTCAGCCCCACTCACATATCAACCTACCCTAAATTACCAAGCACCATCACCCGCTTACCAAATTCCATCATCTGCTTATCAATCACCTCCTCCACCCACATATCAACCCACTTCACCTAGATATTCCCAACCTGCACCCGTATACCAAGCATATAACTCCCAACCTTCTCACTACCCATCACCGCCTACTCGCCAAAACTTCCCTCGACCGCAGACCTCCTAGACAATACACCGCCATATCCGAGCCGACTGACCAGCTATATGTGAAACTCAAAGCAGCGGGTTATGTCTCCTATACCAGCCGTAACTCCAGAAATCCCTTCCCAATGGATCAATCCAAACATGACTTGTGCATACTATTCCGAGACGAAGGGCTATACCATTGACGAGTGTCGCTCGTTAAAAGACAAGATTAAGAATCTGATTGACAACAAGATCATTATAGAAAAAGAGCCTGCTCCTAATGTCCGCAACAACCCTCTGCCTGACCACAAGGGTGGATCCATCCACATGATTGAGACCTAAGATGATTGGGACCCCAAGGGGTCAATCTTTGATAGCTGAAGGAGATGAGCCTAAGAAGCCAACGGTTATTTCTCAATCCCATTATCGTCTAGATTCAGCCTTCTGAGGGCGACGTGGTAATTGTATCCATGCCACTCGAGTTTGAAGTACCTTCTACAAAGGCGCCAAAACCAATTAAGGTTGATTTCGGAGTTCCAAAACCACCTCCACCGTTTGAAGTTACTGTGTTGCCTCCCAAGAGACCTATTCCGGTCTCCATGACAGACATGACCCCGTTCCAAACAAATGCTATACCTTGGGATTACACCGCTGAGGCTAGAAGAAAAGGAAAGACACATACTGAAGAAGCAATTGCCACACAAGGCATGACCAGGACAGGCAGGATATACACACACATACTGAAGAAGCAATTGCCACACAAGGCATGACCAGGACAGGCAGGATATACACACCGGAACATTTGACTGATTCTAGCAAGCAAGCTTCCGAGCGAGCTGTTAAAGCTGGTCCTGATGGCCTCTGGATAAAGGTACAGGCCAAAGAGTACTCGATCTCTAAGCAACTGAACAACACACCGGCGCAAATTTCCATTTTGTCCCTCCTACAAAGCTCTGAGGCACATAAAAATTCCTTGATGAAGATACTAAGTGAATCATATGTTCCCAGCAACATAACATGAGGCGAAATGGCAAACATGGTGGGATAGATACTGGAATGACATAAGATCCCCTTCCACGAAGATGAATTACCACCGAAAGGGCTTGGTTTCAACAAAGCATTGGACATCACTGCGCAATGCGAGGATCACTTTATCACCAGGATTCTAGACTACGGGGGATCCAGCCTCAATATTTGTCTGTTGGTCACCATCAAGACATTGGGCAAGGGATTGCACGAGATCAAGGATGGGGCTATCAATGTTAAGGCTTTTGATGAATCTTAGAGGTCCACCATTGGGGAAATTAGCTTATTCTTGCAGATGGGACCTACCTAGTTCGACCTCGAGTTCCAAGTCATTGACGTACCAGCATCCTACAACTTATTTCTAGGACGACCGTGGATCCACGTCGGTGGGGCTGCGTCATCAACATTGCATTAACCTATGAAATTTGTATGGAATCATCAGGAAGTAATCATTCATGGTGATGTTAGCAACCCCATATACAGTCGCCAGGCTATCCAGATGATCAGAGGAAGATTGATAATCGGTGAAGAAACATACCATCACATCGAGCGAGTCAATGCCACAGACAAGGATACGTTGTGGGATAACAAAATCGAGAGCATTTTGAATTGGAGCAGATACGATCCCGGAAAGGGGCTTAGCAAGAATCTCCAGGGTATCACCAAGCCCATCCAGTTGAAGAAGCATGGAACCACTTTTGGCCTAGGTTATGAATACATTTGGGAGGAATTCCAGCACTGGTCGCCACCATGGAGCGGTCCCTACTACCCACTGGATCACCCTCTACCCCAGTTAGAGCAAACCTTTCAGCCCACTAATGTCATATGGCAGCGACGAAGAACCTATTTCTGGAGGATGATATGGATTGTTGCTTTACCTACGAGGAGGAAGGCCCTTCCATTCAAGCTGTGAACCGGAGAGAACACCTCACCAACTGGTCAATCAGGACCACTATTGCCCGAAGAGCCTCGGGAATTACTATTACATATCTTGATGATGAACCGACGGCTGTAACTTGCAACGAGACAATGCGACAAACGGACATAAATTAAGAAGAGGATGAAATCCCAGAATAGGTTGTTAGAGAGGCCAAGAATTTTGAGAACAGACCTAAGTCCAATTTAGATGAAACTGAGGTCATCAATTTTGGAGATGCAAAAAATTTCAAGGAAACACGAATCAGCGTGCACTTGTCACCGTCAGAAAAGGAACAACAAACAAAGTTTTTGAAAGAGTATGAGGACATATTCGCCTGGTCGTATGATGATATGACCGGTCTCAGCACGTCCATTGTGGCTCACAAGTTGCTGAAGATCCGACATGCCCACCGATCAAGCATAAACTCAGAAAATTCAAGCCAGACATGAGTTTGAAAATCAAAGAAGAAGTCACCAAGCAAGTCAAAGCCAGGTTTCTCAGAGTTGTAGAGTATCTGACATGGTTAGCTAATGTTGTACCAGAGCCAAAAAAGGATAGGAAGGTTAGAGTCTGTGTCGACTATCGGGATCTCAACCGGGCCAGTCCTAAAGACGACTTTTCTTTGCCAAATATACACATATTGATTGATAATCGCGCCAAACATGAGATGCAGTCGTTCGTCGATTATTTCACTGGGTACCATCAGATATGGATGGACGAAAAGGATGCATATAAAATAGCATTCATCACGCCGTAGGGAATGTACTGTTACAGAATACTGCTACCTACATGAGAGCCATGACCACAATCTTTCATGATATGATACACAAGTAGATCGAGGTATATGAGGACAACGTCATCATTAAATCCAGAAAAGTTGCAGATCACATGGAAGATTTGATAAAATTCTTTGATAGACTGAGGAGATACAACTTGAAACTGAACCCCACCAAGTGTGTGTTCGGGGTCCCAGCCGGAAAATTATTGGGTTTCATTGTGAGTCGTCATGGTATAGAATTGGATCCGTCAAAGGTCAAGGCCATTCAAGAGTTGCCACGACCAAAGAACAAGAAAGAGGTAATGAGTTTTCTGGGGAGGCTCAACTATATCAGCCGAATCATAGCTTAGTCCACTATCATTTGTGAACCCATCCTCAAGATGCTTGAAAGATGCTGCCACTAAATGGACTGATGATTGTCAAAAGGATTTCGACAGAATCAAGGAATACTTGTCAATGCCACCAGTCTTAGTTCCACCCAAGCTAGGGAGACCTCTGTTACTTTATCTTGTAGTATTGGATGGGCATTTGGTTGTCTTTTGGAAAAACATGACGAAACAGGAAGGAATGAGTAGGCCATCTAATACCTCAGCAAGAATTTTACCCCTTACGAGGCTCGGTATTTCTTATTAGAGCGCACTTGTTGTGCTTTAACCTGAGTAGCTCATAAATTGAGGCACTATTTCTGCGCTTACACCACTCATCTTATATCCAGGATGGATCCATTGAAGTACATCTTTCAGAAGCCCATGCCTACAAGCAAGCTCGCCAAGTGGCAGATACTGTTAAGTGAGTTTGACATCATTTATGTTACCTAGAAGGAGGTCAAAGGACAAGCCTTGGCAGATAACCTCGCCGATAATCCTGTATAAGGAGAATACAAACCCCTAAATACGTATTTCACTGATGAAGAAATAGCCTTCATAGGAGAAGACATTGTAGAACCCTATGATGGTTGGAGGATGTTTTTCGACGGAGCCGCAAACTTCAAAGGAGTGGGTATAGGAGCGGTTTTGGTATCACAAATGAGTCAGCATTACCCGGTGTCCGCCAAGCTCAGATTCCCCTGTAACAACAATATGGGCGAGTACGAAGCCTGCATTTTAGGGCTCAAGCTGGCCATTGACATGAATATACAGGTACTGGTAGTGATCAGAGATTTGGACCTACTCATACATCAGGTTCGAGAAGAATGGCAACCAAGAATTCCAAGATACTCCCCTATCTACACCATGTGTAGAAGTTAAGGAAAATATTCAGAAAAACGGAGTTCCAAGATGTTCCCAGAAGACAGAATGAGTTCGCCGATGATTTAGCTACTTTATCATCCATGATCGAACATCCAGATGTAAACTTTATTGATCCCATCCCGGTCAAGATTCATGACCAGCCATCTTATTATGCTCGCGTCGAGGAAGAAGCCGATAGGAAACCTTCGTTCCACGATATCAGGGAATATTTGACAACAGGAGAGTACCCAGAGCTTGCCAATGCTACTCAGAAACGAACACTTCGGAGATTGTCCAATAATGTTTTTCACTGCGGAGGAATCCTGTATATGAGGACTCCTGATTTTGGATTATTAAGGTGTGTCATGGCAAAAGAAGCAACCAGACTATTGGAGGAAGTGCACACAAGGACTTGTGGACCACATATGAATGGTTTCGTTTTGGAAAAGAAGATACTTAGAGCAGGTTATTTTTGGATGACCATGGAGACAGACTGCATTCAGTACGTCCGAAAATTCCATTGATGTCAAGTACATGCAGATATGATAAAAGTGCCTCCAAACGAGCTTAATGCGACAAGCTCACCATGGCCATTCGCCGCCTGAGGTATGGATGTCATTGGACCAATCGAACCAGCTGCGTCAAACGGGCACAGGTTCATACTAGTGGCAATCGGTTACTTTACCAAATGGGTTGAAGTGGCATCATACAAGGCAGTCACCAAGAAAGTAGTTGCAGATTTCGTTCGAGATCGTATGGTTTGTCGATTCTGGGTTCCAGAATCAATCATCACCGATAATGGCTCTAACCTTAAGAGTGACCTAATGAAAGCAATGTGTGAAACATTCAAGATCATACACAAGAACTCTACGTCTTAAATACCTCAGATGAATGGAGCTGTAGAAGCAGTCAATAAGAATATCAAGAAGATACTAAGGAAAATGATTGAAAAGCACAAGCGGTGGCATGAGAAATTGTCGTTTGCTTTTTTGGGTTGCTGCACCACGGTCCGCACATCAATCGGGGCCACTCCTTATATGTTGTTTTATGGAATAGAGGCGGTCATTCCCGCTGAAGTAGAAATTCCATCCTTAAGGGTCATACAAGAAGCAGAATTAGATGATGCGGAATGGGTTAAAAGTCGCTACGAGCAGTTAGCACTCATCGACGGAAAGAGAATGAATGTTGTATGCCACGATCAATTATATCATAACAGAATTTCTAGAGCTTCGTGTTGACGAAAATATTTCCACATCAAGATGAAGCCATAGGGAAATTCTCTCCTAACTGGCAGGGTCCATACATGGTTCACTGGGTTCTAACTGGAGGACCCTTATTCTCGTAGAAATGGGCGGAGAAATCTGAACGAAGCCTATCAACTTAGACGCATTGAAGAGATACTACATTTGATCACATGCTTTCTTTTATGATTTTATTTGAACTACGCCTGACCTGATTCCCGCATAAGAGGGGATACGTAGGCATCCCTATGGGTTTGGTCACATTTCAATAAAATTTCCATTTCCCCCCAATATTGGAACTGAGGCAGAATTTTGAGAAGGACCATCAAAATTCCGAAGTCAATCTCTCAACATCTTCCTCACACCGACTCAGTAAATTGGGGCAGAATTTCGAAGAGGACCCTCAAAATTCTGGATTTGTCAACACATCCTCCAGTAGCACCAACCTAGTAAACTGGGGAATAATTTTGAGGAGGACCCTTAAAATTCCGAAGCAAGCAAGGTCGCCGTGTCTTGAACCACTTTGCAGTTCGTTGGTTCATCAAAATTTATATATATATATATATATATATATATATATACACTTACTCGTATTATTTTTACTAAGTCATGCATAAACATCACTTGCACCAACCTCGTTTAGCAACGCTACACCCATAATGCATGACGCCAAAAGCTGGAAGACATTAACTAACCTCCCCCCTGCAGAACTCACGATTTTTCGTTGGATGCAAGAATTCAGGTTATGGATCAAAGCACATTCATTTTTCAGGGTCGAAACCCTCATATGGTCACTATCTACACTTCCTAGGAGTCTTAATCTCACAAAAATCGTCTACCAGCTAAGCAAACCTATTACTCTTCGCTCTTTTACATTCTTGCATTGCCCACGAGACTAAGCTCTGTCTCTATATGCAATTTGTATAAGGCTATTTTTGTCCTTCCGAGGCTAAGCTCTACCTCCATATTGCATAAAGCTATTATCTGCCTTTTCGAGACTAAGCTCTGTCTCCATCTGCATTATGCATAAGGCCACTTTCCACCTTCCGAGGCTAAGCTCTGCCTCCATATTGCATAAGGCTGTTATTTGCCTTTCAATACAAAGCTCTGTCTCCATCTGCATTCTGCATAAGGCTGCTTTCTGCCTTCCGATTTTAAGCTCTACCTCCACGTTGCATAAGGCAATCATATGCCTTTCGAGACTAAGCATTGTCTCATCCCTGTATGGCTGAAATATCGCCGCTTTATTCTTCAATTGGCTGAAACATCACCACCTGCATTTCAAATTCTCATCTGGCTGAAATATCGCCATCTGTTTTAATTTCTCGCTCGGGCTAAAAGATCGCCACCCTTTGCATTCATTTGGCTGAAAGATTGCCACTTTCTCATGGGCTGAAAGATCGCCAACTCGTTCAAAGGTGTCATAGTTCGAAGGCACCATCTGCGTAGCCGTAGAACATCATTACTTGGCCTGCGAACCTTTACTTTTATGCCTTTCATAGCCCAGGAAATCATCCTAACCGTCCAAGGACAAACCTTCATGGTCCAATGGGAACTTGCATCACGCTTTAATTATGCAATATGTATGTGCATCGCCCATTTGTAGGTGTTCCGGTTAGCTCACATCTATCTCAACAGGAGCGATCCCGCTCCAGTTCTCCGCAGTTCGTCCAACCTACAAATACCTTTCAAATCTAACCATTGAGTCCGTTATTTCAAATGTCCATCGGCATATTCCGCCAATGGTTACTGAACTACATAGGACCTGATTCCTGTAAAACCAGGGATATGTAGGCAGCTCAGAAACCAGGGCGCAGTAAGAATCCTACTACAATCGCTGATTCCGGTCAAAATTGGTCATCTTATCTTTACCCGACAACTCTTTCATCCTCCTAGGGTAAAGAGGGGCAGCTATTGATACCCAATTTTTCCCTATTTATTTTCTGTACCCAAAATACCTTCAAAATAGTATATGTAAGCATCTATAAGCATACGTGGAAATTTAGGTATGTTTCTTTAATTTTTAAGATTTTTTTTAAAAATTAATTTACTGTTTATTTTGACAGTAAAAAGGCCAATATTATTTCAAAATAATCATTTTTAGTAAATAGTGTATTTCACTCTCATATTTGCATCAAAATATAATTTATGTAATTTTTTCGCATTTTTTACAAATTTATTTGGAATTTTTAAAGATAATTTCATGAAATTGCAATTATGGCCTATTTTGCAATTAACTATGTTTTATAGCTATAAAATTATTTTTAATATTATTAGATTGATATTTCTATGTTATTAAGTAGTTCTATATATTCAATTTTTCTCTTAAAATTATGTTAGCTATTTTAGAAAATAAATTGGGAGAAATTAGCTATTTAAAAGTTGGCCAGATTTCACTTAAATCCTAGCCCAAATTGCACCCCTATTTCAGCCCAATTTAAACCCAAACAAACACCTCATACCCATTGATTTTACCCGGCCTACCTCTGATTCAATCTGAGTCGTTGATCAAATAAGATCAACGGCCCAGATCTCATTTCCTTAATTAAATTCGAACGACCCCTCCCAACCCCTCATTCACGGTCTCTCTCTCTCTCTCTCTAACAAACGCTCTTCTTTCTCTCTAGAACCTTCTGGTTCCTTCTTCTCCGATGAAGCTCGTCGCCTCTCTGGTCATACTCTTCCCTCACTTCTCTCGATCTCTAGTCACCATGGAACCCTCATCTCGTTGTTTCTCTCTAAATTTTGAAGCCCAGAAACTTCTGCCAAGAGCTAAAGATTTGCCTAGGTCTGTTGTCAGCTTTTTTCCAGTGGGTATTTGTCCGATGATGCCTTGTATGGCATTACAAATGAGTTTCACGGCCAGGTTTCTCATTTCCCTAATTTATTTTGCAAACTCTAATTTTTTTCCTGAATCTCTTAAACCTCTGTCTTTTTACGTGATTTCCAGTTTAATCTTTATTTTCTACACTACTTCTCACTCGTTATCTTTGATTAATTCAGGTTTTCAAATGTTTTGTTCCTCTTTTCAAAGCTAGGGTTGCCGACCCCTTTTTTAAAATCATTAGGCTTCTGTTTCTTTGGGTATTATGTGATTATTCCTATGTTATGTGCTTGAAACCTTGTTGTTTCTGAGTTCCATGCTTCAAGTCTCTTCTAGGGCTCCAACCCTCTACTGTTTTATGATTCCTTGCTTAGGTTTTTAATTTTTGTGACCTTTTAAGTTCGAATGCCTCTCTCTTTATTGAATATCCTATTAGTTCCGAGTATCTTTTTGAATACCTGATTCGTATGTGTACTTACACTGATTTCAATTGTTTCCTTATTTGTGAGTTGCTTTCTATGTTTGGAACTAATTCCTTCTATTGGTCTTGCTCGTGATTCTTGAGTTGTATTGCTTGTCATATTTGTGCACTCTAGTATATTTTGGTTATTCAGCATATATTTTCCTTTTCTGAAATATTTTGTACCTAGACTTTATTATGTATAGCATGTCTATTGCTTTCTTTATCGTCGAATCAGTCATTCAACTGATTTTTCCTAATTTGATAGCCCGTACTCCTATTCGAATCATGAATCCCTGACTTAGTTGAATTAGGACTTGTGATTGATTCAATTTGGTATTGTTTCTATAATTATATACCCCTTACCCTATTCTCTACTATTTTTCGAAAACTATAAGTACTGCACTTCCTTTCTCACTTAACAGACTCCAACATATTGCAATCTCTCTGAACTCTCTTTCAATAACACTCAGTGCTCTCTCTTTCTCTATTTTTCCTATACAAACTCTCTCATTCTCCTATTGAACACTCAATTGGCTGTTTATTTCTACTACTGGGGCTCTACTGTATTATTTACTTGGGTTTCCATGCTTCCTGCTTCTCTGCACACTGCTGCTCTCACTATCTGCACAATCTCTGCACACTTTGCTCTCCTTTGTGCACTATTGCTCATTGCTATTGTTTCTATTATCTGCAACTGGAATGTCACCTCTTTTAAGTTATAGTCTCCAAAACAACATGCTTCTGTTAGTTCTGCACTTCCTCCAGTTTCTTGTGTGCTTTTACTTATGTTTCTGTTGTTCTCATTGCCACTAGCATGTACTTATTAGTTTGCCTAGATTGACTTATCATGTTCGCTGCCCCCTTTCCCTGTCTCAATGTATATTTTCTCACTCCTATGCACAACTAGCATGTATTCAGGCCTGCTTGGTAACTTAACAGTCCTGATACTCTTCCTGAGGATAATTATGTTTGGAGTTTGGTGCAGTAAGAACTGGACTCCTTGTCTGTAGCCATGTTTGATTGCTTTTCTTTGATGTGTTGTACTTGTGAATGGTTTCTTTGATTATTTGTTCCCTTTCCCTTTGCCTTTTCTTGTGTGATTCTCTTGTTTTGAAACTGGTCAGTCCAAATGAATTTCAAAAGAATTCTTTCAACTCTTCTTACTGTATTCCTCTCAAACTGTCTCTCAACTGTTTTCAGCTTTTTCAACTCTGTTACAATCTCACTACTCTTAAAACTTAGGTTCTCCCCCCTTAGTGTAAGCATTACCTTGGGAGCCTTGAGCACCCATTGAACATTGATGCACAAGGCTGGCACTTCCACACTTGCACTTGTCAATAATGATACATTTTGGGTTCTTGGTATTGGCCAGGGGTTCAAACGAACCCTTTAGGGAACTTTGCCGCACCCAAACCTTGGAAAAGGCTGTGAAACTCGAAAGAAGTAAGGTTGGAGATTTTGGGCATTGTTGTACGCTCCCTATAGAATAGCTTCTTCTTTTTTTATCACTGTTGTATTTTTAAATTATCTGGGCTGTAATAATTTGTAAAGAATAATTGGGTATATAGTGAATTTGGGAGGGTTATGCATGGTTAGATAAGGGAATGGGTAGAAAACATATTCATAAGGCTTTACTTACTAATTTTTGCAATAGACACCATGTTTTAGGACATGCATCTCACATGTAGAAATCTTGTTCTTAGGTCTCTCGTTCTCAGTCTGTCATTCTGTACATTTTCATAATCACAATCAGTTAATAATCAATGTCATTGCCGTTGCATTTAGATACCATGATTTAGGACTTTTTTGTGTGCATTAGATATCATGCACTTAGGGATTTTTCTTGCAATTGTTGAATACTTCATTAATTTGGTAAAAATGGTTAATGAACTCCTTTTAAAATTAGAAACTAATATTCGTGACCACCTTCTTTTACGGTTTAAATAATTCCTAGGCAAGCCTTAGGACGGATACAAATGGATTAATCGTCTTAAGTCGTATTTAAATTATTCCACCTTTGTCTGAATTCATTTGTCTCTGAAGCCCCTGATTTTATACAAAAAAAAACTTCTGCCTATTTTTTTACCATCTAGACAAAACTTTTACTGAATTAATTTTTCTTCTGGCCTATAACTGGACTACTATTTTCCTAAAGAACTATCTGAGTACTGTAAACTCAGCAATTTTCCAAACTGTAGTTAATATAATTTATTGCTTTTCTTTACACTTCTGCAATCTTAAAAATACTATCTGTCCGAAAACTTCCTTTACCATATGTTCCACGAATGTTTTCAAATTCCTAAAATTGCTACTGTCTTTTTCAAGTTCTGAACGTTTTTTTACTACTCCTTTCAGCAAATTTTCTAGCTTCTATTTTTAAACTTATGCTCCAACTTTTAAAAAATTCTCCCTTCCTTAGACCTTAAATGTGTTTGAGACGTGCTAAATATGTGTTTGTTCATGGAGGGATATATGATCCTTTACATGCTTACATGGTTCCATTATATGAAGTCCTATTTGTTTTTATATGTCGTCTAGCATTTTAACCTTTAAACTTAAGGGTTCCACCTAGTTCCTACCTCATAGGAATAGCGATCCTAAATGCCCTCTAGGATCTATAGGATGGGATGGGTAATAGTATGCAATAAGTATTCGTAACTAATTCACATGCTTAAATAACTTCTATGGGATGGGAAGGGTAGAATATGGAGATGATGGCGATGTGACAATATCAGAAAGTGACCCCTCTTTGGGAATATGTGCGGGATATTGTATCGAATGATCCATATTATAGTTAAACCTAGGACCCCCTTACCTTTATTTTTTTCTAAGTACTTTCTCTAAAATTTCCCTTTTACTTATACTATCCTTCTTTCAAAAAAATTTGCCCATTAGTTTTGTATTCTTTATATGCACATTTGCTCGTCTATTTCTATGCTTCTTAAAGTCAGATCTAAGCAAGGCCAGGAACCACACTAGTGGATCTTGAGGGGTACCTAACACCTTCCCCTCGAGATAATTTCAAGCCCTTACCCAAACTCTGGTTTTCATTCAAAATCTTCATAAGTGTCCTAATGCACTATAATCATTAGGTGGCGATTCTTCAAACTCCATAACCCAATTCCCAAAAGGGAATAACAGTTGTTTTGTCCATAATGTCGTAAACCCGATTTCGCTTCTTTTAAGAGAGGGGAAAAAGGGGGCGTTGACAAATACCAGGTCTCATTACTTCCACCAGCCCAAATCTGACCATCCTTAGTCCGACTACCTTTCCCTTGCCAGGACTAAAATATTGGATCCCCTGATTACACGCTGAGTAGACTTACCTTCAATTCATCCACCACCCCATCCCGGGGCAAAATCCTACCGTTACGACAACACTGCGGAATAATAGTTCATAAGCATCATGGCAACCTATGCCTAGCCTCAAGGCTCTTGGAAGTCCTGTTACTGAGCTGAATAATAGTATACCCTTCTATAAAGCGACTATAATTGTCTGATCAACTATACCAGGAATAATCATCCCGCAACACATTGGTAGTGCCATTAAATTCTTCAAATTCTCGATTTCTAGCAAGCGCTTGCATCGCGTAAGATTGAGTAGAAAGGAATCAAACGCATAGGCCTCAAAGGAATCGAACCGCACGATAAGGAAATCAAGAAGGGAAGTACTCCTACCAGTCCTGTAGCCTCCCGAGGATAAGTAAAGAGGTCTCTCTACCGATCCGCGAGACTCTACTATACTTGCTCATGACTCGTGAGACCGACGAGAACCTAGTGCTCTGATACCATATTGTCATGACCTAAAATCCACTAAGGGTCGTGATGGCGCTGGACACTGCTGTCAGGAAAGCCAACCAGATTACTTAATCAAATCTCGTTTTAACATTTTTGGAAATACATGGTTTTTCTTCCATATTTAGAAATTCTTGAAAAAAATATATAGTTTCAGAACTCAGAGTCACAAGTGCATGAGCATCTACTAATAAGAGGAATAAAAATACAACATCCGTCCAATACAATGGACGGAAAGTAAATATAGTGCTGGAAAGGGACTACCCTAGCTGCGGCCGTCTCGAGTGATGCAGCTCACCTAGTCCTAGAATCATCTGTGCTGCTATGCCCAATAGACCACTGAAATCAATATACCTGTGCAATAAAATGCACAACAAGTGTAGTATGAGTACAAAAACAACGTGTAACCAATGAGTGTCCCGCCTAATCTCGAAGGAGTAGAGACGAAATGGTCAACTCTGACACTCACTAGCAGTCCAATGACTATTTATCCTTAATAAATATATTTAAATAGAAGGATTAATTTTATAAATATGTTTCTAATCCAAATAGAGGGAACATGTAACACATAATTCTTTTATGGAAAAATTCCGTAGACTTCTTATTATTATTTACAGTATAAATCTCGAGCCATATTGTGGCATAAAACGACTCAAATGAGTCAAGGCAGCAATACAAGCATGCGCAAATCATACAGTGGCGACGGCCCGATCCAACAAAAATAAATATGCACTTGCCGAGGGTCGATGAAGCACCTATAGATGCATCTATTAATCTGCCGAGGCGAACGGTCCGTTTCAAAATAAACATACGCAGACAGACAATCAGTCAGATAGTCAACATGGAGCAAATATCCAAGACAGGTCAATCCTCTTTAATAATTTGAGAAAACAAAGCTTAAGTCTTTCTTTTTGAAATTCATTTATAAATTTAAAATGATTTAAGCAATTCAAGCATCAATGGGTTCGCAATTAATTTAAGTATAACATGCCTTTGGGTCCTAGACTACCTGGACAATAGCATAATAGTAGCTATGCATGGACCCTCATCACCTCATGCGTACGTGGCCCCCCATAAATAGGGGCACATAATCAATTTAACTCACCTATGGGGTAAATTCCCCCTCAAAAATTAGAAAGGAGACTCACCTCGCACTTAAGCGTTCCCTCAATAACAAGAATAGACTCCAAACTTAATTCGAAGCCGAACGAGCACCAACTGGTTAAATAAAGCAAGAACTAGTCAATAAGTGCTCACAAAGTTGAATTCCGACTTATTAAATTATTTCCCAACCTTTCCCGTAAGTTTTTCTAAATTTCGACCTCGGGCCTGCGTGCCCAGATTTTGAGATTTTTCGAAGGAAATTACTCTCTATAACCTAAGGATTACTAATATGTGATTTTTAGTTCGTTACATAACTAATTAGGTGGTTAAATCATAATTTTTCATCAAACCCTAGGTCTAGCTCAAACCCTTAATTTTTATTTTATTATTAGTGTTAAATTTATGTGATGTTCCTGTATTTAAGCTAATAGTGAGTGGGGATTACTTACCTTATGATGTTATGAAGAAACTCTCTCTTTGGAACCTCCAAAATCGCCCAAGGGTAGAAGAAATGGGAGGTAAATGAGCTTGGGTTTGTATTTAATAAAACCTTACTTCCCCAGCGATTTTTGGATATGCGGACAAATTACCACATAGGCGGTGTCAGGTTCTGCGGAAAAACAACCGCTTTTGCGGTTTGGGAGATTTGACCGGACCGATTCTACGGTCTTGATTTTTCACATGCAGGACCGCTTAGGCGGTCCCAGGGCCGCTTAGGCGGTCCCAGGGCCGCTTCTGCGGTCTCTTCCCCTCCTTGACCATTCTGCCTTTGCAACCCGGTGGCTGCTTCAGCGATTACCGCTTCTGCGGTCAAAGAGACGCAGAAGCAGTTTTGACAGAAGCAACAAACTTGCTTCTTTCCAAAATTCGACTTCGCTCAAACCTCGACCATTTGAATCTCGAGGCTTCCGAACCCCGCCCGAACATACCAAATAGTTTGAAATCACGAGGCGGACCTAGTCAAACCCTCGAAACACCCAAAACAGCGCTGAATCGAAGAATCTATCCCCAAAACCAAATGGTTCAATTTAATGAACTTCAAGTTCTTTATTTCCTATCAACGGGTCAAAATGCCCTTAAACTATTCGGATTGACACCAAATTTTACGGGTAGGTCTTATATGATATTTAGGACTTGTATCAAGATTCAGTACTGGAATCCGAACCTGATAACTGGGTTTTTAAGGAATATTTAGATTCTTCAATTCTTTAAAACTTTGATTTAATAATTTTACAGAAAAATTCCGTACTCGGGCTAGGGAACTCGAAATTCGATTCCGAGCATACGCCCAAGTCCCATATTTTTCCACGGATCTTCCGTGACCGTCAAATCACAAATACGGGCCAGTTTCTCATAAAGCTGGCTGAAGTCAAATTTGGCCTTTTAAGAAAACTTTAAGGAAATAATTGGTTTTATTTTTACTCAAAACTCTCCTAACTTCCGGAATAATTGCCCTCGCAAGACATAATTTAGCTAAAGAAACATGGAAAATTTTATTTAAGGGAACGGGGTTCTAAATAGTAAAACGACCACTCGGGTCGTTACAGTCAAAGAGCATTAGGAGTTGTTGAAACAAACAAAGATCCTCTAACTATGTTAGCATGCAGTGGACAGATTTTCAAGGGAAAGAAACCAGGACTAATTTGCAAGCATTGTGGCTATAAAGGCCATCTAAAAGAGAATTATTACAAAATAATAGGGTATTCAGCTGATTTTAAGAGCATAAAGAAAGGGAAACCGGGTGCATACATATGTTATGCTAACACTTTGAATGTAGAGGGAGGAACAAATGTCAAATCCTAGGTTCCAGGGAATTTTATTATAGAAGAGCATTACAAACACCTAGCCAATTTGCTGACCAAGTCTTCTGTGGGAGAAGAATCTGCTGCTGCAACAAGCTCATCAAACATGGTAGGTATTATGTCATTGCTATATAATGTATCCAATGGGAAAGTGTATGATTGGATAAAAGATTCAAGATCATCACACCACATAACCTTCTGCAAGAAAGTATTTGAGAGTCTTAAAAAATTGAAGGAGAAAACAATTATGGAATAAAGATACTTACAAGAGATAAATCAAAGATTACACACGCAAAAGATACATTTATTTACATGTGGAAAATTTTAAATTCAACCTGCTTTCAATGTCCAAACTAACTAAAGACTTGTGCTGTTCAGCTACCTTCTACCCTGATTTCTATGTGTTTTAGGAGATCTACAATGGCAAGGTGTTGAGGATTAGTAAGGAATACAGTAGGATCTACATACTAAGAAGGGAAGATATGGTAGCAGCAGGGACTTTCTAAGGGAGATAGTGGATATTGCATTATGGAATCAACGATTAGGACGTGCATCTCCAAATACTTTACAAAATCTGGATGAACTAAAGAATAAGGTGGATGTAATCTTACATAAAACCTGTGAAATTTGTCCTCAAGCCAAGCATAACAGACTTAAATTTCCAAATAGTAGTAGTAAACCTAGTAGTATATTTCAACTTGTGCTTGCTGATGTATGAGAGCCATATAAAGTTCTAACCTATGACAGAAAGCAATATTTTTGTGACAATAGCTGATGACTTTAGTCGATATACTTGGATTTGCATATTACATTCAAAGAATGAAATAATTGTAGTGTTAAAAGACTTCTTTGCCTTGATAAAGAATTAGTTTGATGCTATGATTAAAGCAATAAGATTAGACAATGGCACAGAGTTCTTCAATGATCATTGAAATGATATGTTTGCATCCCTTGGCATTATGCAGCAAAGATGTTGTCCATACGCACCACAACATAATGGAGTTGTGGAGAGGAAGCACTACATATTTTGGAGATGGCAAGGGCCTTAAGGTTTCAAAGTGGTATGTTATTGAAGTTTTGGGGAGACTGTATGAATACTGTTGTATATTTGATCAATAAACTGCTTTCAGAAGTATTAGAAGGCAAATCCCCCTCTGAGATGCTGCATAGAAAACAACAAAAAATTGAACATTAAAGGGTGTTTGGTTATTTTTGCTATGCAAGCACGGTGCCTAATGGTGACAAATTTGCACCAAGAGCAAGGAGGACAGTCTTCATATGGTACTCAGAAACTCAAAAAAGATATAAGTTATTTAACTTAGATACTAGCACCTTTATTATTAGTAGAGGCGTCGGTTTTAGAGATGACATATTTCCTCTTAATACAAATAACATGGAGCAGGAGGATGTGGCTTTTCAGCACAACAAATACTACCAGCTCTAGCATTCAGCATGGTGATACAACAGGAGCAGCTGGAATGACCGAGGGAAATAACATGGCTCTATCACCTGGTTCTGAGAGTGGTTATAACATCGATCAAGTTGGACCACCTTAGGAACAAGAAATTATTCCTGAAATGGAGAATTCAGGTCTTGAATTAGAGGAGCAAGCAGAGCATGAGATAAGTGATAAAGTGCAGCAGTGGGGGTAATTGATCAAGTGCATCAGGCACTGCCAGAACCTTTATAGAACCATGTGTAACTCAAGTTGCGCCTCTAGTTGAGATTAGGAAATCAACTAGAGGATTAAATCCTATTGTATGGATAAAGGATTATATTACTACTTCGAAACCATCTTACCCCCATTTTACTGTGTGTCCTATGATACCAAGCCTATTTGGTAGCATTCTCAATAGAAGTAGAACCAACTTCTTTTTCAGAGGCATCACATGATGTTAGGTGGGTAGAATCTATGCAGAATGAAATAAATGCCTTAGAATATAATAACCCTGGGAACTTGTAGACTTACCAAGTGGTAAGAAAGTCATTGGCTCTATGTAAGTGTACAAAATCAAATACAACGCAAATAGAGAGATAGAGAGATTTAAAGCAAGGCTACTTGTGGATAACGGCTACATACAACAAGAAGGTCTAGATTAACATGAGACCTTTTCACTAGTGGCAAATGGTGACAATCAGAACTACAATCAGTCTGCCAGCATCAAAGAGTTGGCACCTATTTCAAATGGATGTCAATAATGCTTTTATGCAAGGAGACCTATATGAAGAGATTATATGCATATGCCTTAAGGTTTTCATAGACATGTGGAATCAAAAGTTTATAAATTTTCAAAGTCACTCTATGGACATAAACAAGCATCTAAGTAATGAAATACTAAACAGACCGATGCCTTAACAAGGGCAGACTATTTGCAAATTGCCTATGATCACTCACTCTTTACAAAGAAGAATTGTGCAAACGTGGTGATTATTTTGGTATATGTTGATGACCTGCTGATCACATGAAGCTGTCAAACTATGATACAAGCAGCAAAGAAATTATTGTATTTGAGTTTCAAAGTTAAAAATGTAGGAGAGTTGAAATACCTCCTAGTTATAGAGATCATGAGATCACAAAAGGGTATCCTTATCAATCAAAAAAAATATGCACTCAGCCTGATTTCTGAAGTTGGACTAAGTGGGGAAAAACGTGCAAGTTCTCCCCTTGAACATATTTAGAAGTTGAAAATAGTAGACTATGATAAGCATGTTTGGGATGATAGGAGATGAAGAATTGCATTATATTGGTGGATACGAGAAGTTTATAGAAAAGATAATATATCGGGCCATAACTAGGCCTAACATATGCTTTGTTGTTCAGATGCTAAGCCAATTTATGCAACATCCAAAATAATCTCACCTAGAGGCATCATGGAGAGTAGTAAGATATACAAAAGATGTCCAGGGAGAGGTGTGTTGTTGAGAAAAGAACCCTTGGAACAAACACAACCTTCTATGATTGAGACTGGGCAGTATACCCAAACACAAGAAGGTTGTTACAGGATAGATAGTAAAGTCGGGAGATTCCTTAATCTATTGAAATCCAAAACAACAGCAAACTGTGAGCAGGAGTTTTGCAGAAGCTGAACATAAAAGCATGGTAGTTGTGATGTCTGAAATAGTTTGGCTTACAAGGTTGATGGAAGGTATAGGGATTGGA
The DNA here is from genome assembly GCA_034376525.1 of Nicotiana benthamiana. NCBI lineage: Eukaryota > Viridiplantae > Streptophyta > Magnoliopsida > Solanales > Solanaceae > Nicotiana > Nicotiana benthamiana. The sequence goes on from CM067340.1 coordinate 117,848,244, forward strand.
GTCAAAACACCTGTAAAATTATTTTGCGATAGTAAATCAGCTCTACAGATTACTGTCAATCCTATCTATCATTGAAAAATTGAACATATAGAAATAGATTGCTACTTTGTAAGGAAAAGAATCAAAAGTGGACAGATCTCACAACAATACATCTCCACAAAGGAACAAGTTGGAGACATGATGACCAAAGCCCTAGGTACTGCACAACACCAGATTCTAGCGTCCAAGCTGGGAGTGTTAGATGCTTTCTACTCTCCAGCTTGAAGGGAAGTTTTATGCTTAGAAGCTCCATTAAGGAAGCAGGGACTTATGTTCAATTAGTTAAACTTTTTGGATGAAATGTATTACATTAAAAGAAGAGAAGTTAGGTTGTTAAAAGGGCCTTAGTGTTGTAACAGTGTTAACTAACGAAACGAAATAGACAAACATTTCTTCCTCTCCCTTCTTTCTAACTTTTTCTCTCTATAGATTATATCAAGTTTACGGTTAAGTGATAACTCATGCGCTTACATTGTGTAATTTGACAATAATAATTTTGAACCTATTAAATTAAATTAAATATGATAAAATTCAGAATCTGAATTCATAAAGTTCAAATCTTAAATCTACATTTTAGGAGAAAACGTGATGTCAAACTCAAAGTAGTACTCCTAAGCATATATATTCAAGTTTCAACAACAATACGTATGGTTGTTAACAGACCACAAGACAAATAGGATCATTTCAAGTGCACTTCTTCAGTGGAAAAGGCTAAATTAAACTTTTCTAGGTCAGAGCCAGAACAAGTAGTTGAATTCATGAATTAATTAATGCACCTATTTTTTTGGATTTGGTAGTTTTTACAAAATCCACTTTCCGTCATTGCAATGTCAACACGAAATGACCCTCGTGTAGTTCTGTGTCCTTGTCCCTATACTGCCTAAAAATGCACACTTATTTATTACTCCTCATTATAACCCCCAACAAAATTAGTTCAGTCATGACTTTGGTCTCTCCTTTTTTCACTGCTAGCCTTTAATTTTGACACTATATAACCACTCAACTACATAGCACCAAAATAACAAAGAGAAATTAAAAATGGCACATGATAGAATATCATGGCTCCTAATTATAACTCAAAGTTTCTTGTTATTACTAGCCAAAACAAATGCCAAAATTCCTGCAATTATTGTTTTTGGCGATTCATCGGTTGATTCTGGTAATAACAACTATATTGAGACAATTGCGAGGAGTGATTTTATGCCATATGGTAGAGATTTTGCAGGTGGTCGGCCGACAGGTCGATTTTCTAATGGAAGAATTACAACTGATTTTATTTCAGAGGCCGCTGGTTTAAAACCAACAGTTCCAGCATATTTGGATCCAGCTTATAATATTTCTGATTTTGCTGTTGGAGTTAGTTTTGCCTCTGCTGGAACTGGATATGATAATGCTACTGCTAATGTTCTTGTAAGCCTCTTTAATTTGCAATACTCTTAACATGTTTTTGATTTTAGAGCGCTTGTACTTGTAGAACAGTTTAATAATGTAAATAGTAGTACTGCTACTTTGGTTAAGAGTTTAGAGTTTAGGGTTTAGGTTTTACTAGTATACTACTACTTCGGTTAAGTAGTGTAATCTCATAGGTAAATCTAAAATTTAACTTTTTAGGTTCCTGCATCGATTTCAAGTGTAGTAATTACGTTCACAGTAAAAGTTTATAGGAATAGATAGCTAGTGGACTTCTAAATAGAAATATATGGTCTATACAAAAGTTACTGAGTTCCGAAAACACCTATGAGCATGCTCTAGATCCGCCACTGGCCAGTGTTATAGATTTGGATGTGCTATCAAAGTTCATAGTAAAAGTCTCTAAGAAAAATAAGCTACATATAATGTGTATTACTTGCACCTTTGAAAAAATAATTGTTTGGTCTTGGCTTAAAGGATTAGCATGACAGTCTGTTAAGAGTGTATTTGGACTGACTAGCTAATAATATGTTCGTTTTGGAAGTTCATAGCAATTTGATTGAATACAAAGTTTAAGAAATAAAAAAAACACTTTGACAAAAAAATATATATGCAAGGTATTAAAATTAATCTTACTATTAAGAGTTAATTAAAGGTGATAAAAGTTTCACATGTTCCCAATTTAATCGGATGTTCCCAAAAGTACATAAAAGTTTCACACATCACTTCTTATTGTTCTCCTCTAATAAAACATCGCTTTTCCTATCAAGCGAGGCCCCAAAAAAGTTATTTTTGTTAGGGTAAAATACGAATACTAAGATAAATTATTTACAATACAAAGTGGTGTCGTATTTTCTGCTGAGAATTAATTGTTTTTCTTGATCCGAAGGTCTATTAAGAAATAGTCTCTCTATCTCCATAAGTTGAGAATTAATTGTTTGTTATTGTTTTTGTTGTTTATTTTCTAAATATATTAAAAAGAAAAGAGTGTTACATAAAATGGGATAAACCTAGTGCGATCTTAATCTTACTATGTAAATATATTAAATAGCTTCTGGTACATGATCCAAAATTGCAGGGCGTGATACCCTTATGGAAAGAATTGGAGTACTACAAAGAATATCAAAAGAAACTAAGGACTTATCATGGTGATGAAAAGGCAAATGAAGTAATAAGTGAGGCATTATATGCCTTAAGTCTTGGAACAAATGACTTTCTTGAAAACTACTACACAATGCCTCAAAGGAGATCTCAATACACAGTGGATCAATACCAAACTTTCCTAATTGGAATAGCCAAGAATTTTGTAACCAATTTGTACAATCTTGGAGCAAGAAAGATATCACTAGGTGGACTTCCTCCAATGGGGTGTATGCCACTAGAAAGAACATCAAACGTGGCAAATGGGAATGAATGTCTGGAGAGTTACAACGTTGTGGCTATGAATTTTAATGATAAGTTGAGTGGATTGGTTATTGAGCTAAACAAAGAGCTTTCTGGGATTCAAGTTGTTCTCTCTAATCCTTACAACATTATGCTACAAATGATTAAAAACCCTTCCTCATATGGTACGTCGTCTTTCCTTCTTCCCTTTGGTTAATTGAGAAAATATTTTTGGATAGGATAAACTCTATACAGTTAAACTCATCGGTCATAACCCTCACTTCACTATAACAATCAAGATTTCCTTTAAACCAATATTTCATATTATGCTATAATATTTTTTTCTCTATACCATCATCTTACCATAGCAGCCAAAAAAAAATCAGATTGTTAGAGAGAAATTTAACTGTATTTACTTGAGTTCTTAAAAGATCAAAGACAGCTTGAACCTTTTGAAAAAACCGAAGTACCATAAGTAGTTTTTAATTGTGTCTAAGGTACATAAAGAAATTGATTTAATATAGGAGAGTTTAGAGCAAGAATCCTCGTATATACCTTTCCAACTTAACATATTCTCAAAGCTTGATAACTAGGAAGGGATCATTGATAATATGATCCCGTAAAAGAAATGGGCAAAGATTACTTTTAGCCCCGGTGGAAATTATTTATATTCGGTAACTACAAAAATATATTCTATAAAATCTGTATATCTTTGTCTTTTTGCATATAATATTGATCCCAACTTTAGATTTTCTACTACTAGTATAACGTCTTAAAAACAAACTTTTAAAATTTGTGGTCTTAAAATTTTAAGGGGTAAAAGCTTTGTGGGGCCATGATGTTTTTGTGGTTATTACTCTAATATTAAGAGGTAAAAGTTATTACTCTACTTTCAAATGTTACTACCGTATAATATGAAATTGTAAGTGATCAACTTAACATGATACTGAAAAACTATTTACTTATCAGTGTTGGGAACATAAAGTCATAGTATTTACATTATTTGGCAGGGTTTGAGGTAGCTTCACTCGCGTGCTGCGCAACGGGACTATTTGAGATGGGTTACGCATGTGATCGATATAATCTTTTCACATGTAAAGATGCAAATAAATATATATTTTGGGATGCATTTCACCCAACGGAAAAAACAGATGGTATCATCGCAGATCATGTGGTTAAAACAGCTCTGTCCAAGTTTTTAGCATAATTATAACATGGAGATTATCTATTTGTATGCTTTGCTATATATTATTGCTACGTCTGTATATTCTTAGATGTTGTTGCGTGCTGTTCTTTAATCCCTTGTACGATAAGGATATATAAAATGAAAAAAATGAGTGCTTGTACGTTCTAATTACCTTTTCTGCTGCTTTTAATTGCTAATTACGTTTTCTTGGGATTGTTCTCCTTCTATATTCTTTTATTTTTCAAACCATTCGTTCATCAAAAAGATAAAAGGAGCTCATAAACTTTTTTATGTATTTCAATATCGATTCTACGGTTTATTCTATTTTGTAACTATTTGTCAATGTGCAAAATTCAAATAACATGCAACTCTGCAAAAGCATTTCAGAGAACACAGGTGCAACATATATATATATATATATATATATATATATATATATATATATAAAGAAAAAAGACACAATTAGTTACCACTGAACAGAATGCCGCTTATTCGATTTTTTTTATTTTATTCTTTTTCCATTTGGGAGGGGCTGTGGAAGGGTTCCAATTTGATATGAATTTTGAACTCATGACAATGCGATCTAATTCATGATTTCTTAGTTATTGTACTAACTCGATAGGGACAGGCAAGTTAATACTCTAAATAGGCAGAAGGTATAAAATAACATCTGTACTTTTCAAATTTCTGTTACATATTTGTTGATCACCAGCAATTTTTTATATATATAACCTTTTAAAAGTGTGTCAAATACAAACTACTTTTTTCTTGACCAATTTTTCAAAACATGTTTGCTTTCACGCTCCAATCAGATAGCGACACGCGTCACTATTTTTTATTTAAAAAATAAAACACGTAAAATTACACCTAAACTCCTTAACCATCTTCTCCATTTCATATCTTTCGTTTCTCCATGGGAGATTGTCGTCAGACACCACCAAAAATCATTTACTCACCTTCATATTATAAAGCAAAATTAGTAACTCAAGTACATTAAACACGAGTTTGTGAGTGTAGATTCAAATCTGACACAAAAAATATAATGCAAAGTTCAGAGCTCCATTAAAGTTGGTTATGACCAAATCCATGGCTACTCGATTCATGGTATAGATTCAAACACAGATTTATAAATTTCTCTTGATATAGATTTCTTTTAACTTTCTTTACCAATTTCTTCCAAAGCTATTTTATATTATTTGTTATTCATAAAATGGTGGACATGGAAGATGAGGAAAATGGATGGGGAAGAAGACGAAATGGAAAAAGGGGGAAAGGCAGCAACAAATTGGTTGTTTGTTTTCTATGGAAGAGGGAGGGAAGTTTTCTGTGGTGAGACTTTGGAGACTTTGGAGAAAAAGAAAAGGGAATAATTTCTCCATTGTTGCAAGAGCTTATTGTTTGTTTAAGCTCTTGACGTAGAAGATGATGCTTTTTAATTAAAAAATAAAAAAATGAATATGTATCAATTACACACGAGAGTTCACAGATTTCTTTTCCTATTCACTCGCCTAATTTGCGTGTAAAACACGCTCTTATCGTGTAATTAAAATGGTGTGTAACTGATACACTTTTAAAAGATTGAGTGTGTAAAAGGTTGCCCTAAAAGAAATTTGGATACAAATTCAGATGTTATTTTACGTATTCTGCCTACTAAATAACCATGTCAAAATCAATGGGAATAAAAAGGCTACTTTAAGACCAGTGATAATCTAAAGTTCTCACGTGAAAAAACACTCAACAAGTCAAGACTCATATTATATGCCCATTTTTTCCAGCAATGCTTAGTTTATGAAATTTGTCTAATTTAATGGACTCGATACAACTATAGTCTGCAATAAATATTATATGTTCTAAACCAGTTACAGCACTGACTTGCGTAATATTGAAGAAAACAAGCAAACAACAACAGGAAAAGTGACTTCTGATATATCCCCAACAGTAACAATCCATGTAAACTTCCAGGAAACAAAGGAAGGAAAAAGGAAATCTTTTGAACTGGGGATGTTAATCTGATGATGAATAAACTATAACATAGTAATACACGGCTTGTTATGTCAAAACTGGTTCTAACTAGCTTAACATAATACTCTATGAGAGTGAAGAAGAATTATAACTCATCCTTGTTTCGTGTGTCGTCGCCCATAAGTTCTTCAAGGGAGAACTCGTCTTCTTCGATGATTTCCCCATCTTTTCCATCCCATGCTTCAGTCTTTACAATTGAAGGAGTAGCAGCTAATGGAAGATTACCTTTTCCACCTAGTCCAGCTTCTTTCACAAAATCTCTGTATATACAGAATGAATACTGTCAAGTTCTTGGAGGGAGAGATGCCGGGGGTCTATTTGGAAACAGCCTCTCTACCCAAGGGTAGGGGTAAGGTCTGCGTACACACTACCCTCCCCAGACCCCACTAAGTGGGATTATACTGGGTTGTTGTTGTAACACTGTCAAGTTCAATCCCAAACACAGTGGAGAACACAAAATGATGTGGACAAAGCTACTTACATTATCGGCTGCCGCTGGAATGCACTCTTAAGAGGTGCATATACTCCTTTTTTAACATTCAAAGCTACCATAGCTGGATATCCATAACCACCAACACCGACATGCTTTTCAAGATCTGGTTGGTTACCAGCCGCCACCCAAACGTAACTGTAAAATCGACCAAACATTAGGTTTATCTCTATATTCGAGAATAGTTCAAGCCACTTTATTATATTACACTTGAGAAAATTTCTAATGAAGAATAGTTCAAGCCACTTGATTTTATTGCACCTGAGAAAATTTCTATTGAAGAATAGAATGCAATATGTGTAGCTAAGTACACACTACTACACTTGCCTGTAGGGATTTCTCTTGAATTTCTCCGCAACAGATAACAACATTTCTAGGTATTTGTTCCTTCCTTCTGCCTTGGAATCTAATATATCCGGCAGGAATGAAACAAAGCAGATTGCAGCAGAATTACATTTCTCTTCCATGACATCCTTCATTAGGAAAGAGATTAAATTTAGTCATATTCCAATGGGTATGAAATGCAAGACAAAGGAAGAAGAGTTCAAAGGATTATTAAAGTGAGCTTACTGGGCTAGTCAACTCAATCACTTCAGGAGGTGCAACATTAGTTTCCAGCTGCTCTATTCCAAACGACTCAATGGCTGCCGCTGTTCTTGCACCTTCATAAGGGACAGGGCTTTCCTTGTCAGCACCAAATACCAAAATTGTGGGGAAACCTTGGACGTTGTACCTGCTCATCAAAGACTGGTGACAGACCCTGATTAGAAGTGGCACACTCAATAAGGTATTGTTAAAAGTTAAAAGAAACTCCAATCAGAAATTCTATTTTGACAATTTATAGTGCCAAATCAAGGGATGAGAACAACCATATCATCCTCATTTTCCATGTGAATAGTAATTACATATAATAAACCAAGCTTACAACAAGAACAACACACCCAGTATTATCCCACACTAACAACAACAACAACTACCCAGTATAGTCCCACAAAGTAGGGTCTGGGGAGGGTAATATGTAGACGGGCCTTACCCCTACCCGAAAGGGCAGAGAGGCTGTTTCCAATCGACCCTCGGCTCAGTAGTATTATCCCACACCGTGGATGATAAACTAAACTTATCTCACCATTTTGTTTGATGCTTTTTTTTTCTTTTTTGTGGAATGGTAGATGTACTATTAATATCGCACCAAGGAGGTGCTATTAAAAATACTTACAAGGTACCGACAGAATATTCCTTCCTACCATTTTGTTTGGTGCTTACAGTAGCTCTTTATTTCCCTGTTTATTCCTATTCTTTTTAAAAGAGTAGGAGTTCATTATTGAGATGTTTCACTTTATAACTCACGGTGATAATGTGTCAAAATTTTATTTGCAGCAACCACCTTCACATGTTCTCTATTATTCTCTTACTATCTAACAGAAGAAAAGAGGAGCTAAACGCAATAAGATGAAAGATGTCCAGTTGATCTTGATCATAAGATTCCAAACTTACCTTCTCTGCATCACAGTCTACGTGGCCCAGCTTCACCTTACCCTCAAGGTTCTTAGCAGCTTTCTTCCACTCAGGAGCAAGCTTTTTGCAGTGCCCACACCTTAAGAAAGCCATTTAAATTTAAGACCTCGGTAAGTTAATAGAAACAGAACACGAAAGGAAAAAGAGTAAAGGGAAACAACCCATAATCTAAAAGAAAGTAAGGGTGAGAAGAGTCTTTGGGAAGAAAATAAGAAAAGTTGGATGAAGGAGGTAACTTATGACTTATCCATCACATTCACATATATCTTTAGCATACGCATCTTTAGAAACTTAGAGTAAACTTTTCGTACAAAAATAAACTCTAGTAAAAAGGTCCACCTTAAATGTTAAGGGTCTTATAACTTCCAACCTTATGGAGAAACTGAGATTCCCTACCATATAGTTTACATCAGCTTCCAATGTCTGATACTTCCTTCTCTCATATTTGTGAATAGTTAATTACCTAATTATCAGAGTCTACATCAGGCGAAACAATGTCCTGCAGTTTCTTCCCCGAGCAACTGGAATTATAAGACTAAATAATGGGCCATGGAATTTAGGGGTTAATGATTATAACAACCTAGAGTCACTTACAGATCTTTACTCTGCACGGTGCCACCACACTAGTCCTTAAAGACTAATTCAACTACTAAACTGAAACATTCAGAAATACTTACAGTGAATGGGTTATCATCATGTGAAAGAAAGAAAGAAACAGCATATATACACCAACAAAAAGGTCCTTGGACTCTTGCAAGTACAAATAATTTAGCGGCTGGCGATGAAGAAACTAAAGTCTTAACAGTTGAAACTTACCAAGGTGCGAAAAACTCAACTATCCAGAGATCTTTGCTCTTAAGCACCTTCTCATCAAAGTTTTGTGAGTTCAACTCTATTGATGCACTAGGCTCAGAACTCTGGGAAGACCCTCCTGTAGCTTTTCCATGTACTCGGTCCTTCAGCAGTGCCTTGATCTGTAAGCAAAGCAATTGACATCAAAACCTTCCCAGTTTTCGGATGAAGACTCAAGCAGGACATGGAGAAAGGATTCAAGAATATTATTCCATCAGTTGTGCAAGACATAATGATTAAAAGCTCGACAGGATGATTTTCAATCAAATAGGTTAATTACTACCAATGAAATGCGTAATGTCTACAGAAAGTCATGCTTAAAACGAAGATACATTTGTCCAATCAAATATAAGGAGAAACCATAGAATACTTTTTCTTGACAAGTAAACGGGATACAGCTTCACACTAGATATCGCCAAAAGGAGTTTATTCATCTTAACACTAGGTTTGGATCTGCCAATGCATTTTTAGTAATAAGAATATGAACGGCAGAATCTTTTGATTTGTTCGAGACAAAGGGCTTTCGCTGGAGCTGAAATCGTAAAAAGGGGAGGAAGAAGACATGATGTTAGGTGACTTTCAAGTTTTTTAACATAAAAAAAAGTTGGAAAATAGAAAGCCCCAGTACAGACTGACTTTCAAACAATGTAAACAATGATATTTACCTGCTGCAATGCAAATTCCGCAATTGGTTTCGTCTCACGTGCCCCTTGGTAATCAACAGGAGGTTTTCCAGGTGCAAACACCTTGATGGTAGGAAATCCTCTGATTCCATATTCCTAAATCACAAAAAGATGTGTCGATTTATCACTTCCGAATTCATCTAAAAGTGTGAAACAGAAAACTTAAGTCTGATAATTGTTATTCTGATGCCGCTTGGCATCGTTAAGTTTAAGAATAGTTCATTAATTGATAAAATGCATAAACGGGCACCTAAAAAGATGTGAAAAGTGAGAGGTAGAGGCGTAGAGCCATAAAGTTTATCACTCAACTTCTTCCCATATTCTATTAGATTTTTAATCGTACTGCTAAGAAATTTTTTAAGTTATTCTGTGTAGAGCTACTTCAGATTAGCTCACAATTCTCCTAGTATTATTTTCTTAGAAAAAAAGTTAAGCTACATACCAAGTCCCAGAAGCTTCAGTAGCCACTGTGAAACTCAAAATGAAAGCAGACCAAGCGTAGAAAACTAAGAACAAGGTCAATGATTCTTTAACTTCAGGGGTTTTAACTATTTCTGCGGAATTAAACAGCTCAATAAATGTAAGCTGGGGACATATTGCACTTCTATATCTGCCTAGCAAGATATTTTGGTCATGAACCTCCACCAACAGAGGAGATTAAAAAAAATTCGATTGAGGTAGTTTTAAGGAGTACATATAACCTACATGTGTGTGAATTTTATGTTTATCTCAAGCTTTGAAGTATCTGTCTGAAGAACAGAACCTAAGCGAGATAGCAAGAATTCTTTTTTTCCTTTAGCTAATAATCTCCTCCCCTTTACTCTTGACATACCGTCAAGTCATATATATTCTGGGATGCTTCTTTATCATGTTAAGATTGCTCGGAATGCCTCAGTCATAATTACAAAGCTTAGAAGCCATAAACTGAACACTTGACCACAATTCGAGCGCCATCAATTGACATTATATGAATCTTGGCACGGGTATTATTTGTTACAGTGGAAGCATCTAGTATGAGGATGTGCATATCTTTAACTAACTTTTAGTGTATGAAGAATTTGCACAAAGTGGCCATGTCATGTCACGCCCTTACAATACGTGAACAGGAATTGACACAAGGTAATTGAATGAAAGACATGCACATCTTGCCTTTTATTTTTTCTGGTGGAAGACAACATGCATCTCACATTAACGCGTTCTTTCAGTTTTATCAATCATCAGAGCTCACCGTTCTTTTCGTCATTATCTCTCTTTTCGGCGCATTATCTCTAGGCCATAACCAATATCATTCAAGCAAGTTTCATCAATTCCCAAATATTCTTAAGTAACTCCATGCAGATTTTAATAGAAGAATGTTAACCAAAGTGAAAGGTGAGTTCTTTAAAACAATTAAAGAGTTAAAAGACCATCAATGTTATATGGGAGTGAATGTTGGGCCGCTACAGTCAAACACATCTACAAGATAAATGTTGCTGAGGCGCGGATACTGAGATGGATGTGCAGTCATACAGGACTAAACAAGATTAGAAATGACCATATTCGTGAGAAGGTTCTGGTACATATACAGAGGATAAAATGGGAGAAAGCCACTTGAGATGGTACTGTCATGTTCTACATCGACCACTAGAACCAGGGTGAGGGAAGGTGTTAGAAAGGGAGGTATTGTTTTGCATGACCTACAAGTCCTTGGGATCCATGAAGACTCAGCAAAATATAGGGCATAAAGGAAAAAGAAACTATTGGACAGCAATACCTATTAATTGAGCATATGTTTGAGTCCTATTAGCACTTTTATTTTACGTCCTATACTTTTCTAAGAGTGTAAACAACCTTTCTAGAGATTATACATCAGTAGAAAAATATAAAGAACTTCTAGTACTTTTTGTTTTGCGTTGTGTCTGGAGGTCTAGTATCAGGGTTGTAGGATAGGGGCTCCTAGAGTTTTTCGTACTCCTCACCCAGGGTTAAGTGAGGCTTGGCAGGGCTATCCATAGATAATTTGTGTTTTGCCTTGTGTCTCCCTTACGGCAGTTATTTATGGTAGTTACTGTATGATATTATTGCATGCTATTTTATTTATGTTTCTTATGTTTAGATAATTATTTACGCTATTTCTGCTGGAGTTACTAATGCTCTTTTGTTTTTGTTTTTGTTTTTGTTTTTCCTTTCCTTCACTGAGCCGAGGGTCGATTGGAAACAGCCTCTCTGCCCTTTCGGGTAGGGGTAAGGCTCGTCTACATATTACCCTCCCCAGACCCCACTTTGTGGGACTATACTGGGTAGTTGTTGTTGTTGTTGTTGTTTTATTTTGCATATTGGCCTAAGATGAATTTAAATGGAGCAACATAGACAGCGAGGATTCATCTAGCCGACCTCAACTCATTTGGGATGGAGGCATAGTAATTGTTGTTGTTGTTCATGTTTCAAAACGCATAACACTACTAGAATTGATTTAGTAAATGAATATGCACCTTCAGATAACATTAACTTTACCATACCTGTGCAAGGGATTGGTGAGCATCGGCATCAAGAGCTGCTACGGTTGCAACACCTTTCAATATAGTAGCTGCCTTTTCCCAATGGGGTGTCAGGGCTTTACAATGACCACACCAAGGCGCAAAGAACTCAACTAAAACAATACCATTTGAATTTAGCACCTGCAATCACCCATTGAAAGTTCAAGATCTTTTAAAAGCAATTTAAAGAAGCATGTGCCAATTACAGTAAAAAGCTAAAATCACATGGGAAAGACCTACAAATCCTTGGTGTCAATACAGACTTAGCTAGGGCATAATGGAAGAGGAAAATTCATATTCGTAATACCTACTAGCTGGGAATAGGTTTTAGACTTGGTAGAGAATTATGGTAAATGATGATGATGAGTTGAAAAGGAATGAGTTCATATCGCCAACCCCAACTTGCTTGGAACTCGGGCATTGTTGTTGTTGTAATCACCCATTAAAAGTTGAAGATCTTTTAAATGCAATATAAAGAAGCTTTGTCGTGTCGATTACAATAAAAAGCTGACATAAGGTAGTAAAACACCACGAAAGTAGGATTTAAACACATTTCATAAAGATTCATATGTGCTACTAGTTTTAACCCATTTTTTTTTCATTTTAATTGTTTTATTTTGAGAATGCAATGGAAGTTTAAACGGATTGCTGCTTCTTTTTAACTCTGTTTCAATTATCCAAAACTAAAAATGTTAACATTACAGTGTCACGGTAGTCTACAGATCATTACCACTACCATATAGCAAAACAATTTCAGTAAATCAGAGCATTATAGCTACTACGGATTAATAGTACATCAACAATCCAAATTCTAGAGGATTAACAATGAGTCCAAATAACAAGAAAGAATGACGTAATCAACGATCTCGCGTTTTGATACATACATAAATACCTTTTAACAAGACAATAAATTGATAAAAGAAATTGGGTTAAATCCCGTTCAACATAAATCAAAGTGAATCTATGTTTAAAATTGGGTCTTGAATGAAAATTGGAGAAAAATAGGGAGGTGGAATGAAAAATACCTTAGACTTAAAGTTGGACGGAGTTAACTGAAGAACTGGTGATGAAGGTCCGTACAATGCATTGGCTGTGGCAATAAGGTGTACAACTATCAATAAAAGTGGAAAAAACGAAGCTCGATCCATTCTTTTTTTCTTTCGTCGTTTCTGTCAAATAGAATTTAGAAGTATTAATAGTGAGGGCTAGGAGTAAAAAAGAGAGAAACACCATGTTCTAATTTCTGTTGCGTGGCAATGACTACGTGGTATTAACCAATTAGAGTTCTCCATGTCAGCTTATGATGTTATTCCGGTTTCAGAGATCCAACACAATGACCGGACTCGATTGTCGGGGGGAAAATGGACGTATGAGATGTTTCCCTTTTTTCTTTTCTTTTCTTTTTTTCTTTCAAGTAGAAAGTTCTAGATATTTTCGCCAATACTTTGGTTTTTTATTTAGCTTACCATTTATAGCTTGTTTGGATGATTTGTTACCTATTATATTCTATTGTATTATTATCCCAAAATAATATTTATTTTAATCATTTATTTATATTTAGTTGTATTGTATTGTCAAATGAAACAATCAAAAAGCCTCATTTTATTAAACAATTGATTTAGTGTGGTGTGATTGTTCCCTATTTTCTTTTATAATTGTACCCTTACTTATTACTCCATTTTATCCTTTGCCTTTTTTATTTTAACCAAGGGCGGCCCGACGAATTTTGTGGCCTAAAGCCAAATTTACAAGGAGTCTTAATTTTATTAATTATTATGTTTACTTGAAGTCCAATTTTCTAGTTTTTTATATACAAAGTTATTAATAATTTTTTTCTAATAATTCTTTCTCAATTGACAATATAGTTATTCCATTTAACCTCTCTTCATACATTATTGAGCTTAGTTAAGATTTTATCAATTTTAAGTTCGAAAAAACTTTTTTTGCTGAAGTAACGGTAACAGGAATTATTATATTATTCTATATGCAATATATGCATTTGAAAAGAATCAAATCTTTTTATTTGATTGAGTATATCAATTAAAATATTATTTTTTAATTCTACTATTTTTTTAATACCTTTTAATTTAGAAAATAAATATAAACCATCAATATTAGAATGATTATTATGCTTCAAGGAACACTCAAGATTAAGGCAGTATTTTCTAAATTTTCATCATCTAGTGATCTCAATTTTTTACATTAAATAGAAAACAAAAATATTTTTATATGCTTCGAATTGTTTAAATCTATTTTGAAGTGGAAAAAATAGTCTTGTCTAACTATGTATAAAAAGTAGACCTGTCAACCAGTCCGGGTTGACCCGGGACCGAACCGGACCGGCCCGGTATAAACCGGGACCGGACCGGACCGGTTCTTAAGGGGTGGGCTGGGCTGGGTTGGGGGGGGAGGGGTTAGAACGGTTAGGATTTTAGGATTAAGACCCGTGACCGGACCGGCCCGGTAAGCAAAACAGTGCTTGAACCGGTCGACCCGGACCGGTACAACGGTCAAAATTTTTTTTTTTTTTTTTAAAAATTTTCTGAACTTGTGGGCCCCACAGGACCGTTGGCAACGGTCCAGAACCGTTGGCCAACGGGAGTATTTTCAGAAATGGCCACTTTTTTGTTTTTTTTTTTTGTATTTATTAAATTACATTATTAACTCTTCTTAAAATCTATAAATACCCTCCCCTCTTCTTCATTTCCTCACTCAAAATTATCAATCTCTCTCTCAATTCTCAAATTATCAATCACTCTCTTCTCTTCAATTTTCAAGAATTCATATTCTAATTTTATAATTTTGTCTTTGTTTTCCCGAATTTAATTTATCGTAATTTCTCATTCGGAAATTGAAATTCTAAGCTTGAAGTTCAAGTGTCCAACATTGAAATACTTGCTTGAAGTTGTTGAATTTTATAATCTAAACCAAAAAGTTTTGTGTATGTCTTTTGATAATGCTTCAAACAATAATGCTGCAGTTTCAATTTTAAAATTGAATTTGCAACCACCTCTTGATGATATTTTTCATGTTAGGTGTGCATGTCATGTTTACAATTTAATTGTTAAAAGTGGGCTCGATTTATTTTCAGTTGAGATTACTCAAGTTAGAAGAGCAGTTGGAGTTATTCAGGGAAATAATAGACAATCTAGAATAAGAGAATTTAAGAATAAGTGTATGCAGTATAACCTTTCACCTAGATTCATGCCAGACGAAATAGTTACTAGATGGAATTATACGTATATATTTTTAAAATGTTGCTACAAATATAGATTTCCAATAACTGAAGTTGCTAATGCACATTGTACTGATCCTAGGCGTATGTTAACAACTGATACTTGGGAGGTCATTAGTGATGTTGTTAAATTTTTGCATAAATTTTATACTGCTACTGTTGTGTTTTCTGGCGCATATTACCCAACTGTTACTATGGCTTTAGTACATATAGCTGAAATTTCTTTGCTACTACATGAATTTAAGAAGAAAGATAGATATACGAATGTTGTTGTAAATATGCAAACGAAATTCAAAAAATATTTCTTTCCAATTCCTCCAGTTTACTTAATTGGTGCAGTTTTAAATCCGTCTATTAAAATGTCTGATTGTCACCAATTAATGAATGCTTTATATACTTATATGGAGATTGGGCCCACTGAAAGCCCAAATTTGTATGATTCTATGAACCAGCTAAATGAACATTTACAACATCTATATAATTATTATGCAACTCAATGTGATAATTCTCGTACTTCAACAGATGTAAATCCCGCTATGCAATGTAGCAGTTCTAATGTAGATGATGAAGAAGGCATTGATAGTTTTAATATTTTTTCAACTTTTTCTAACACTCAAAGTAGTAGCAGGAATATTGATGAACTTCAATTTTACTTGTAGAAGCAAAAGGAGCCTCGCACCAAGGAATTCTCACCGTTAGGCTGGTGGCATGAAAATGCAAAGCAATTTCCCGTTCTTTTCGCTATGGCTCGGGATGTCCTGAATGTGCCAATTTCCACTGTTGCATCCGAGAGTGCATTTAGCCAAGCAAGACAACAACTTGGAGACACACGCCACTCATTGGGAAGCAATGCTTTGGAAGTTTTAGTATGTTTAAGAGATTGGATTAGATCGGAACGAAGAAATCAAGGAAAGGAAGATCTTGATAGCCCAGAAGACGAAGAACTTGGAGATATATTAACGCATGGAAACCCATCCGAATTTAACACGCCAGAAGAAGGTCAATCGGTTTATATTGATTACGATGAACTTGCTAGGGCAATGCAAAGAATTTGATGATTCGGATTACTACTAGTATACTACTTGTTACAAAAGATGTAAACTTTTTACTACTTAAGATACATTTTAGTTTTTCTTTATTTGAATTTAAGAAATAAAGTAGCACTTGCAATAAGTGCAATTTTTTCCCATCTTTTGTTGTGTTCATTCAATTATTACAAAGTATTAATATAACTTAATATTTATACGTAATTCTAAAAAAAAAACAAAATAACGAAACTCGGCCCGGCCCGGACCATTACAACCCGTACGGTTCAATCTAAGCCTGTCTCAACCCAGCCCGGTGAAAATCGGTACTGTTTGTAACCGGCCCGGCCCGGACCGGTAACCGGACGGGTCGAAAAAAAATCGACCCGGACCGGACCGGTGGAACCGGTTAACACCCTTAATAAAAAGCAATTAACTCTAAAGTACTCTTTGAGAGATTTTGAGATTTCAATAACAATATTCTTGATAAATTATTTTTTCTGTATATCACACGTTTCATACAAAGTTCGAGTTTGCTTTTCATTTCAGATGCAATTTCCTTGGCAGAAATCATGCTAGTTGCAAATCGTTCCCCTTAAACTTTTAAGACCATAAGTTTTAAAAGTCTTTTTTCTTTCTAAACCTCTAAGCGAGTCAAACAACCTCATCTAAATTGAAACATATGAAGTATATAATATATTAAGTGTAATAAAAAATGGGGGGCCCACAAAATCTCCAATTTATTGACCTACTTTGTCTACATCCATCTTTTCGAGAGTTGGTTCATGCCTTTCTTTTCATACGAATCTCCCTCCATTTCTTTGTCTCTTTCCATCGTTTTAGATTATTATTATTACTATTATTACTAATGATAGTTAACCTTTTTCTTCAAGTTTTTGCTCTTATTTCCATGCTTTATAATTTGTGATAAATTAGTACAAAAATTTTTCTTAAATTATTTTAGGGAAAATGCCTCATTACCCTCTGTCCTATACCCAAAGTTTCAACTACATACTTTTTCTATAAGGGAATCCTAGTACCCCCTAAACTTTTTTTTACCTTAATATTTTTCACCTTTTGTGCTGAGCTGGACCAGAACGTGAACCCACCTTCCCCAAGCGCGTAGTAAATTAAATAAAAAGGTTTGTAGCCTATAAAAAATGGACACGTGTCATTCCCAATGCTGATTTGGAAGGCCCCTTCTTCTAAACATAAAAAAATGTTCTTCTCCCCCATTACACCAGCCATTTTCGAGAGCTTTGAAGGTGGGTTTTGACTTGGAATTTTTTTGGTTTGAAGAGGTAAGTGAATTCTTTGCTTAAATACCTCCGTTTGGTCTTTATTTTGTTAAGGGATTTTAATTTCTTCCTTAATTTCGGTCTATAAAATGTTAGGGTTAGGAATGGAAAACACCGAGTTGAATAAATTGTGCATGGACGAAGATGATCCAATGTTCAATGCTGAAGTGCGATGCAAACATGGTATTTTGCTGCAAATGCAAACTTTTTGGTCAGCTAGGAATCCCGAAAAATGATTTTGGTATTGTCCTCACTATGAGGTATGTGTTCTTGTTCTAAACCAACTCATTAACTTGAAAATTAATGTTAATTGGGTCGTTTTTGAATTCTTTAAATTTCAGGCCACAAATTGCAAGTTTTTCAAATGGAGAGACAACGAAAGAGTTGATGAAAGATCAAAGTTTATTCTTCCTAGATTGGTAAACAAAATCAAAGAGCTAGAAAAAAAATTACGACCGTCGTAAATTGCATTTGGATGAGTTTGAAGATTCAAAACAGAATGTTAATGTGAAAGAGAAGACTATGAAGGAAAAAAATATAAGGAACTTGTGTGGAAAAATGACTTGGTGTATTATGGTTTTGGTACTCGTTGTGTATGTTAGCAGCTTAATCCAAGTTGGAAACTAGAAGAAAAATCAATTAGAGTTGCCATAATAACTGGTTGTTGTAGTAGTGTAAGATCATTTTGGTTGTTGTCCTAATAGAATATCATTTTGTTATTAATGTCGGATAGGGTAAGTTAGATGGTTTGGTTGTGTACTTCATTTTGATGTTGTAATGAAACATAATTATAGTATTGAATTAGAATGATACATCATTTTGGCAACATTGTCCACAACTTACAAAACATCCAAACCAATTGCATATGAAGAACTATTATAACTTGTAACAAATTACTGCAAAAGCACATTCAAATACCAATAATATAATAACAAAACAAATGTTTCCAACATATGTTATAGTACCATTTCTAGCAGCAAACTATTAGTTTTTAACAAGTGTGCCAAGATTCGGGCATTAATAACAACAAAAGTTCCAGCAACTTCTTAACAAAAAACACACATAAGGCCCTACCAACACTATAATTTCCATGGTTCTTGGGGATGTGAACCAGCATTACTTGATCTCAGACTAATTTCTTGAAGTCTTCTTGTTGTAATTGCTTGTTTTCCTTTCCACGGCAGTCCACTTGTGGGTTTGAAACCAATATCACCAGTAACAACAGCTGATCTTATCATCTTTGTTGATGATCTAGTGGGACACTATTCTGCTACTTGGCAGCCTAGGCTATACAAAAAATAACTGATTAGTTTAAGGAAAGGTACAATAGAAGATAACATAACTGATTATATCTTCACTTACATTAATAGTTGTGAAGCATTCTCATCCTGAAAGACACCCATTCCCATCAGTCTTGGCCTTTTATATGGTGTTGAACTTCCAATACCCCTTCCCCTTCCTCTAGTTGAAGTTGGTGCAGTAGAAGAAACAGGTGCAGCAAATACATTATCAGCTGTATTTGGACTGAACATGAAAACCAACTCTTAAGTGAATTATGTGTTGCTCCCCTTCCTCCACCTCCTCCCCTTCCTCACTTCCTCCCCTCCCTCTTCATCTTCCCCTGCCTTTAGCAGTAGTAGATATAGAAGTAGATGCAGTAGCTGATGCATCAGGAGCTGCAGAACTAGGAGCAGAACATGTAAACCAACTACCAAGTGAAAAAGCTGATGGAAATTCACCACCCACAGCAGTACTAGCTGTAGTATCAGTTGTTTTCCTTTGTCTACCTCTTCCTTTTTTTGCAGTAGGCTCACCTTCATTAATAGTTGATTTCTGGGGAAAAAAAAACACGTTAGATGATGAAGTAAATTGAAAAGAAATTGATACAAAATACAGTCTTACCTTTGGTCTGCCTCTTCCCTTTCCTGGAATTGTTGGTTTTGCAGCAGCTGTTGATGAACTAGCACCAAGTGTATCACTCTTTGACAACCTCTTTTGTTGTGACCTCTCTCATGACAAAGCCTACATGTCATAACTAGACCAATTTTAGGCAATTTGCCAGACATCTTAGTTTCATTTGCCTCTTTCGTTCTAACCTTTTTTGGTCTACCAGGCATGATTTTGACAATTGGAGGTGCAACAGAAGGGTTGGCAGATTCAGGCCACATTGGCATATTACTCACTGGTTGGATGAAATTAGAATAAGTTAACAAGCATATCTCTTTGTTGTAGCAGCTATCAATGAATTCAATTGGTTCAACCTTGTCATAATACATTGCACGTATAGCATGTGGACATGGTATCCCCTTTAGCATCCAAGAATAAGATCCTCCTTTGGAGCCCTCTCCACTTCTTTGACCAATTAGCTAAGATGTGCCTAGCACACATCCTTTCCTTACAAGCTGGAAATAATCCCTTAATTGCTAAATCCAATCCCTGTAAATGACAGTTACATGTTACATAAGGAAAGGGAAGCTAATGAAATAAAAAAGTGAAGCTAATGAAATACAAAAGTTTTAAAGAAGGAAAGTGAAATATACCTTTTGCATGTCAGTGATCATAGTGCAGCCTGTGCCATCACCCAATCCCAAGTCTTCCTTCAGCAAAGTTAAGAACCATGACCATGTACTTTTCTTCTCATATTCTACTACAGCCCAAGCTAGTGGAAGCATTTGGTTATTACCATCTTTTGCCACAGCAACTAGTAATTCCCCCCCCCCCCTACTTACACCCTTCAGGAAACAACCATCCGAGCCTATGCATTTACAATTTGAGTTAGGTGGTCGAATACTAAATTTACAATCTGAGTTGTACCCTAATTCTTTAATATAATCCTTCAACTCAAAATAGGAAATGGTATCCACATCAACATTAAAGTATTCAGACATTATCCCACCAACATATTTTGGTTCCCCATTTCAAGTTCTAACACCCCACCATGAAATAGTCTTAAAGTGATTAAAGCAAACCCACCCATACCTATATGCAAACAAAGCAAAAACAAAGTGATAAAATAAAATTCAGCAGAAATTGACAAACTATACATACTTGTATTATACAAGTACTTATTTTACTGAACCCATGCACAATCGAATCTAGAAAAATAGCATTCAGACAAGAAACCTCAAATTTTATCTAAAACAAACACAAAAGTAATTAAATGCAGTAAAGAACTAACCTTTGATCTTGGATTGTGACGAATAAAAAACTTAGACTTCCAATCTGACCTTCAATCGATACATGAAAAACCCTAGAACAATATTCAAGTTTAACCTTCGAATCTGACCTCCCATTCCTTCAATCAAACCATTAAAATGGGGCTTTATACTTGTTTTTTGATCTATTAGGCAAGAGAACAAAGAAAATTTTTATTTCTTGATGATCTGGTTAAAGGATCGAAGATTGTAGTGAAGAAAGGGGGAAATTTATTGGGTCTCAGATGGTCCCTTATGTTTTAATTGAAGAGAGAAAAAAAGATAAAGGGACAAATGTGAATGGAATAGAGGGCCCACCGGTTTATGATGCGCGTGTGTACACCGCATGTATTATAATTGGGGTTCTGATCCAGCTCAGCACAAAAGGTGCAAAATATTAAGGTAAAAAAAGTTTGGGGGGGGGGGGGTGGTACTAGGATTCCCGTATAGAAAAAGTGTGTAGTTGGAACTTTGGGTATAGGACAGGGGGTAATGAGGCATTTTCCCTTATTTTTATATGTGATAAATTTTATAGAAAAGAGCCTAATGTACCCCTATCGTATGGTAAATAGTTTATAAAAGTCTCCCGTCCATCTATCCGTCTGAAAATATATAGGACGATAATTTTATTATTAAATTTACCTCCCGCGACTAACGGAACATCATGTAGGCCTCTTATTAAATAATGTGGCGTGTCCACGTAGTTTAGTGGGGCTGACATTGTATTTGGGTAATTTTCTACCCATTTAACCGATCCGATCCACTATTTTTTATGTGAGTCAGTTCTTTTACCTTACCCAAGGACAAAACATCCATTTTTACCAATCTCTCATTTTCACTTTCTAAACCATCAAATGGCGATTTTAAGATTTCTTTAGGGTCCGTGGTTTGGTCCGATTTGGTGCGCACAAAACAGAAACACATTTGATTTCCAACACTATTTTACAATATCATTCAATTAAAGTAAGTATTTACAACTTTAAATTATTAAATTGTAGGGTTAGGAAATATCTGGGAACTGACAAGTTTATGTTTGTTGCATATGATATTTTTATGTTATATGAGCTATTTTTTGTATATTTCTAGAGTTATTTATGTTACTTTTATTTTTGGTGGTCCTTATCGTGTTGGTCCTATATATTAAAGCTAGGGTTTTTGTCGATTTGTGATATCGCCCAAATTCACACTACTAATTTGTATTATGAAGCGGTCGAAGCAACTATAATTACCAAACGTGAGTCGGGGTCGATTTTTACAAAGAGCTTATATTGGATTTGGCATATATTTAGACTAAGTGTATGATGTGCCCAAAATGCACTTTCACATATTTGTTTGTTTGTTTCTACTTCTAACTTTTATGCTAATGTTTGTAAATGAAAAGCTAGAGAACGATTTTTTTGGTATTGTTGTTTTTCAACATTATAAAAAATCTAGGGTCGTGACTTCCACCTAGGTGGTAGCTAACGTATTGTGGGCTTTAGGGTAAGTTTGATTGGACGGGGTCGAAATATAGTAATCACACGCAATTTTCCACTCTATACCTCCCGGTAGTTAGAGTGGTTTTGCCCAATTTAACTTTCTTAAGTCCAAACTCGCACTTTCATGTAGGTCATTGTGGATCCCAAACTCCTGCTCCTCTACTCTCTGTTAGCATATCTCACTTAAGAATTTAGTACTAAATTCAAGGATCTATGAAAAGTTCGCTCATATATCTCAAAATAATGTCACAAGTACGGATCTAGGTATCATATGCTTGCCCCTCATGTAAATTACCATTAATGTTAGTCCACTCATCTTGAAATCACATAGGGCTTTTCGAAATGTAATGAAGGCTTATTGGACAGGGGTAGGGAATGTTGGAATAGAAACAGGTTCATCTTTCCTTAAGTACTCTATTTTTCTCTTTCTAGCTCATGCTTTGCCGATTTTTTTGAGTCATTGTCCTTTTCCTCGGGGGAACTAGAGAGACTTAACATCACTCTTTCTAAATCATGATGATCATTTTATCTTTCTTTGTTTTTCTCCATGCTTTGAATCATTGTTTTTCTTTGAATCCCTTCAAGTCTTCACTTTATTCACTTTTTTTTTTCTTTTGTTCTTTATTTCTTTTTCTTTGCGTATCCTTTTCTTCATTTCTTTTATTTTTGTGACTTCTTACCACTTTTTACCTCCTCGTCTCTCCCCTAAACGAACGTTTTAGCTAATTACTTTTCAAGAGTGATAAGGTAAGCTAGGGTGCCAAGAGAGGGTCATTACAAAATGGGTAAATGCTTGTAACGTGGCTATCAAATGAGAAAGGTCTTAGGCTCAAATGGGTTGACTAGGAATATAAACATTGGTGGGGCATGGAAAATTTCAAGCGGGCCATGGAGAGCCTATAATCACTTCTCAAGCAAAGAAAAATTTAGAATTTCACATAGAAATATATTCGGGGAAAGTTCTACACCATTCGCATGGGTACGTAGACTTGCAACAAAAATCTCACTTATCACACAATTGGACTGTTAAAGAGGATAGAGTCAAGTGTCACGGCCTCAGAGTAGGGACATAGCGTGCGTGCGGACTGGCATCAAACTGCCTTGGGGAGGGGAGGCGTCTCTAGCCATAAAGGCGCTCTGCCCTAGTTGCGTATTGGCTTGGCCGAGTTAGGCATGCCGACCCGATTAAGTTTGGGGAGCATGTCGCTTGTTTTGGACATGACTATGAAGGGAGCCGAAGCATACGGGGGCACAGCTGGTCGGGAGCTATTGCCGCTTCCCTGATGAGCCCATGGCAGGGCAAAACCAGTCTGCGCGCTAGTCGGACGGGTGTGTCCGGGGCGGTATGGGACGCCTCGGGCGCGAAGCGCCGCGGTCCGTCTCATGTGGTATCAGAGCAAACATGCTCTTCAACTTCTCTTGCAAGGTGTCAGCTCATGAATGCACAAAGCTAGGAGTGGCTGCTATAAGTGCAAAGATGGGGCCGCTGAGTGACAGAGTGGAGCATGACGGTCCTTGGGAAAATAGACTTCTTCTCCGCCAAAGTAAAGCGGGCTTGAGCAAAGAAATTGCTGTGAACTCTAGATGAAACCACGAAGTGGACGCACCGACGAAGTATGAAGCCGTCTCCATGATTATGTGCCTGAGTCCCAAAGTTGGCAGCACGAGGAGGTGTGGTGCTAGCATGAATAAGGGTGCAAGTACCGTGTGGAAACGAAAGGAGTTGCAGCGAAAGTAATGCGTCGGGTCGCCGCATCATCGGGTGGGGGAGAGTTGTCACGGCCTCAGAGTAGGGACATAGCGTGCGTGCGGACTGGCATCAAACTGCCTTGGGGAGGGGAGGCGTCTCTAGCCATAAAGGCGCTCTACCCTAGTTGCGTATTGGCTTGGCCGAGTTAGGCATGCCGACCCGATTAAGTTTTGGGAGCATGTCGCTTGTCTTGGACATGACTATGAAGGGAGCCGAAGCATACGGGGGAACAGCTGGTCGGGAGCTATTGCCGCTTCCCTGATGAGCCCATGGCAGGGCGAAACTTGTCTGTGCGCTAGTCAGACGGGCGTGTCCGGGGCGGTATGGGACGCCTCGGGCGCGAAGCGCCGCGGTCCGTCTCACAAGGGCCTACAACAACCCTGTTTAAGATTAAAAATTACTAATGGTTCAGTTAAACCACTCGATGATTGCTCAGGTCAACAAAAGAGTATAAAGGTCACTAATTAGAGCTATTTCTTGCCAAGAACTTGTTTTTAATTATAAGGCCGTAGTTAAAAGTGTTGGTATCAAGTGAAGCATGCTTGACCTTTTTTATTCATTAATACTACTATTTTTACCTGAACATCAAAAACGAACTCAATCCCTTAAGAAGGTTATCACGCCATCCATCGTTGGGAAAAGCCACCCGGTTCACACAAGACTCACCTTTGGATAAAACCGTGGCTTTCAAAAAGCCCAGGGCTTATTGCTCACTTAAACATATAAAAGAATCTATCAAATCAAAATGAAGAAATTAAAGTAAATAAGAAGTTATACTACAAAGAAAAACAAACTAAAGAATCTACGAAATAAGCTCCTGAAAGTAAGACAAATAAGTATACAAATAGAACGGAATAGAATATTACATCAAAAGAGAGGGAGGAATATATATATACATAATTAAAGAGAGAATAAAGATAAAATAAAAAAGAGTATTAAAGTTATTAAAAGTCAATGTCATATCAAATCAATCAAAATAGACCACCCCTCCCCCCGAATAAGAATAAGCATTATCCTCAATGCTTAACAAAAATTAGAATAAGGAAGGGTAGAGAGTTAATATAACTCCCTATTTGGTCTCAGTATGCACGGGATTATCAGCATCCTCGGAATCCGCCAATTGAATTTCATCATCCTCCAGTTGGGGAATAATAGGTTTGGAAAACATCTGAAGCATCTCCTCAGCATTGTGGGCAGCAAGGTCTGGCTCTTCAGACTGGCCACCTGCTGCCTCTAATACCTCACGTATTGATGGTTCTGCTGGTGCTGCTGATGCTGACTCCATCAGTGGATCAAGTGGTATATCCCCAGCGGATGCCATCTTGGCCCCTTCTTTTCGCAACCTATCCACCGATTTCTTTGAAGCCTGAGATTTTCACATCTTTTTTTACCTATTTTCCCAACTCCTCAATGACTCCTCCATGTCTCAACAAAGTATCCATAATGGTCTATTAGTTTTCCAAGATCTTTGACAATGTTTCCTCTAGTTACGGAGGTACCTGTGATGTTGTTCGGGAAGAGGACTGGGCTGCAACAACACTAGATATGTAAGATAGCTTTGAAGTATTTGTCTGCATGTAGTTGTTGAGACTCGCAAATATTTGGGAGACTCGTAGCGCAATTAGTGGATATGTGGATGAGGCAGGAACTGGCACTGATGTAGATGGTTTAGAAGATGGCGGTGGCGGCATGTCAACTATTGCGGTTGAAGGGTCAGTTGCTATGTAAGGCATGGCAGTTGTAGGCTCATCAGCTAAATCTATAACTACCACCATTGGATCATCAGACTGGCCACCGGTGGTACTTGCGTTACCCTTGAACTTTGGGTTCCCTGGTCCTTGCAAAGAGTATCATGAGAAAGGATTTTCTGCCCGCACTTGTGTATCAAATCTCCTCGGCTCCACCTTGGTATCCTTAAGGTATTTAGTGAGGGTTTTTGGATATGGATAAGAACTTTCACCTTTTCAGAAAACCGCTAAAATGTTGATTGACATGATGGCACCCACATTGATTGGGTACCCGGCCATGATAGATGACACTAGATTGCTCGGGCAAGTGGACGATTGCTCTCATTCCTGCTAGGGTCTATCTGGCCGTACACAAAGTTTGCCACCCTTTTACTTCAAAATTAAGGGTGTTCCATGAAATGGAAACTCCCGTTGTGATCTATGGTGGTGGTGGTTCTGGAGTTGCTAAGATCTCTGCTACCCAAGGGAGAGCTGTATCAGCCATAACAAGCTCTCCATCTACTGAACTGCCTCTACCTCCTCAAATTCCATGCAAGTGTTCAAAGTGAATAGATCAAATCATACCTTCAAATTCCTCACTTTGGTCACTTTGGTACCTTTCTTGATGTGTGCCACATTGGCATATAATTCACGTACCAAGTGTTGGTTGGCGTCCATGACACTTTGGTAAAACCACATCCACCCATTGCACTCCCTGAACTGTCTAAGGACATTTGGATTGTATTTATCCAAGTCATTCACTAAGAATTGTCGCTCAAGTGTGAGTGATCTCCGAGTCCACCATTCTCTAAACCTTGTGAAGGTTGTCAAGCTCACAAATCTATCCTCTCATATCTCATTCTTCTTGGACCTCTATAGGCCGCTCACTCTAGTGTCACCTCCTCTAACATTATCCAGAACATCAACATCAACATCATTATCAACGGGGATATATGTTGTGGAAGAATGTGAGGAAGAGGGCTCAGAATTTTCGTTACCCTTTTTCGAACCCTCAAAAGAACTAGTGGAGGAGGAGGATTCATTTCTCAATTGTAGTTTACCCGGCACTTGTTTGGGTTGAGATTGGGTATCGAGTTTTGCTTGCATAGAGTTGCTCTCTGAAGATTCCCTTGACGGAGATACTTACTGGATTCTGAGGGTTTAGGGACTCTATTGGCAGTTGCCTTTTTGTTTAGTGCTCTTTGGACTGAGAGTGGGAGGTTGCCCCTGCCTCGGCCTCGAGAGGGTTCACCTCTCCCCTTAGAAGTGTCACCTTTACCTCGTGATTGAACCATTGTCTGCAATACAAGGCATATAAGTCCATTAAAGTCAAAAATAGTGTAAACAGTTGCAGAAAAACAGTCTATAAAAGAGACAGTGCGAGCTGCACAATTTCAAAGTGCGGTCTCACATCCTGATGTGCGGACCGTACAATTTTTAGTGTGGTCGTACTATCCCAAGTTTAGACTACTGGTTCTCTAATCTTTCAATAGTGCGGTCGCACACATTTTTCATGGATTGCATAATTTTCTACGGACCTCATAGTTTTCTACGGACTGCACAATTTTGAGTGCGGTACACACATTTCATGCAACACATTTTCCCTTATTTTAAGATTTGTGGACCGCACAATTTCATGTGCAGCTACATAATTTGAAATCACACGGCACTAGTTTAGGTTTTGCAATTTTGATACAATTTAGATATGGTATTTGCAAATAAACATGATTAATGATCTACCCAGTCCCCCAATGAATACATATGACATTACCCATATGATTTTAAGCATACATGACCAATATTTGACATTTTAGGCCTAAAAATAACTTTACCACATAAGAACACAAACTAAGATAAATTGAAAAATCTAAAGATGAAATGAACATACTAGTGATGGATGATGGCAAGAATCTATACTGATTGAAATAAATGAGGATTGTGAACTAAGTGGACGTGCACTGTGCTTGCTTAGGTCTCAAGAATTCAGAGCGTGTAAAGTTGTGAATAGTGCACTAAGGTTCTATTTGTAGGTTGACCACATCATCCCCCAATCTTAAGCTGAGTGTGGCTGCACAATTTTGAGTGCGGTCTACACTCTTTACCTGGACTTTGCTGAAGCTCTACAGTCCATACAAAAGTGAGTGCGGCTGCAGAATTTGTGCGGGCTGCACAATTTTGTGTGTGACTGTAGATTGGCTATGAATTTTGGCAGAGCAACTTTAGAGAGATTGCAATTTATATCCTCTAGTTGTGCGATTGTACCCAAAATAGTTCGCCGTAGAGTGATCTTTATTGTTGCAATCAGAATTGTGATGTCCGCCCAATTAATGTGCGGTCTGTACTTTTTCAACACTTAGCCAATTTTTATGTCACATTCCCTATAATGCACACCCTTTCTTGCGTACACTTCAAAACTAGTTAGCACAAAACAAATCCAATCTAATGAAAAAGAAAAGGAAAAAGAAAAAGACGCATGGGTTGCCTCCCAAGAAGCGCCTGATTTAACGTTGCAGCACGACAAAAATTACCAATCATTTGAATGAAGAACCGCCACGACATCGCCATCATCAACTTTTACAAGATAGTGTTTCGCTCGGTGTCCATTGACTCTAAATACTTCATTATTCTTATTTTCAAGTCCAATGCATCGAAAGGTGTCACAAACCTCAAATGCGCCACTCCATTTTGATTTCAACTTTCCTGGAAACATTCGTAATCAAGTATTGATCAATAAAGCAAGATCACCTTCTTTAAATTCCTTGCTCCAAATGTACATGTCATGGAGGTACTACATCTTCTCCTTATATAGGGATGAACTTGTATATGCATGGTACCATAAATCATCTAGCTCATTCAATTGTGTCACCCTTAAGTTGGAGGCGACATCCCATTCAAAATTAGGCTTCTTCAATGCCTGCGGCGATATCCCATTCAAAATTAAGCTTCTTCAATGCCTACATAGCCTTATGCTCAAGTTCCACCGGAAGATGACAAGCCTTTTCAAATACCAATCAGTATGGAGACATCCCAATGGGTATTTTGTAAGCCGTCCTATAAGCCCATAAAGCATCATAAAGTTTTCTTGACCAATCCGTCCGGTTGGCATTCACTGTCTTTGATAAAATACTCTCGATATCCCTGTTGGAGACTTCCATTTGTCCGTTTGTTTGATGGTGATAAGGGGATGGTGAGTAAAGTATCAAAAGCCTTGTTGCAAAAATGCGAATCCTCATCACTTATGATAGCCCTTGGAGTACCAAATCTTGTAAAGATGTTCTTCTTCAAAAATGCCATCACACTTCGAGCTTTGTTGTTGGGTAAAGCCATGGCTTTAACCCATTTTGACACATAGTCCACTACTACCAAAATGTAAGTATTCCAACATGAGCTTACGAACGGTCCCATAAATCAATGCCCTTGACATCGTTTCCCCGTACATCAAAGATGTCAATTTCCAAGATGGTTGTGAGGGGCATCTTATTCTTCTTAGAAATCCCATCATCCCTTTGACATTCATCACAACGCTTGACTAGATCACTAGCGTGCTTATGGATAGCAGGTCAATAGAATCCACAACTCAACACTTATGTTGCCATTCTAGGAGCCCCTCCGGAGTCTGCACACCCCCAGTGAGCGTAGTCGACTACAAATATATGAATCGGGATGCGCGCCGTAGCGATTATTATGATTCTAATATTATGAGATTATAAATGAGCCGAGTGCTGAGAGGGAGTACTGTGTGACGAGAGTTGAGTCACAACGACCGAGAGGCTGCCCAAGAAGCCGTATTCTGAGTAATTCTTTGCCCAAGGGGCCTTGTTATGCTATTTTCACTGTTTCACTCTTCCTTTAAAACTAAGCCTCTGTTGGAAAATACTGCTAAGTATACTATTTCAAGTTTTAAACTGAAGGTACGGATCTTTTGACGAAAAATCGATTTTAAACTATAAAGTTGAGCTATAATACTGTTGCTATTTTCAATTATATATTTTTAACTGCTTGTCATTGCTTTTAGTTCATTATTTAGTTTAGTTACTTTCTGAGTTGGCGTACTCACGTTACTCTCTGCACCTTGTGTGCATATCCAGGGCCCGAGAGGCAGAATGAAGGATTCTACTGTTCGCTGGAGATTACGAGGTAGCTGCATGGCGTCCGCAGCCCTGTCTTCTCCTCTCTATCCAGTTTATTTTTCGCATTTCCTAGACCCGATGTACTGGATGTTCAGTTATGTATTAGAGGCTCTAGACTCGTGACACCCGATTGTTGGGGCTGTGTAATATTTACTCTTTTAATTTTTCGCATATTTCTGTCATTATGATACTTATAAAGAATTTCGCATTTAAAACTCGTACTAGAAATGGCTTTATGTTAATAGCAAATGGGTTGTTATAACTGAATTTATTATTTAGTTTTGCTGATTTATGTATCCTCTAAATAAATAGAGATTGGCTTGTTTAATCCTGGAAAAATATTTCACGTTGGTGAAATTGTTTTTGAGGATAGTGCCTAGCACTACTCAAGCCAATTTGTGTATTCTTGCTCATAAATAATATATTACAGTATTGTTATTATTTTCCGGTGTTATTTCCCTACAGAATCAAGAAAATAAATAGAATTGTACATGTATTATTTTATCAATAAAATTATATTTCTTCATATTTATATTATAATTATAATTTATTTTTGTATCACAAATATTTGTTAGATACAATAATTTCCGAATTTAAGGAGATGCGAGATATGATTTACCTTTTTTTCAAAATATGAGAGCCAATTCATTCCTCGCTTTTCTTACCACTTATACAATTAGTTTTGTTTGGTTAGACTCTTTATTAAAAAGATTGGTTGAGCAGTTTCTTTTTCAGCAAATATTTTTCATAATTTCCACTTACAAAGTTTTTAAAGACCTATAACTATTCAAGCACAATTTTGTTTTGAACATTTGACCTCAAAATATTTCCTCAACGAAGAAAAAGACTATAATACTACTGTATTCATCTAACAAGGAGAAATAACCACTATAGGCGTCCATCCAACCGCCTCTCGATGTATATATATTAGTACTTGAACGTGCATTGTACGTGCGTCAATATAATAAGTATAATTATTTTTAAAATATATAGATTTAAGTGTAGAATTTGTCGGAGTTATAAACTAAAAACTAAAGGAAATTATTCAAATTGTGAAAATACTGAAAGTTGCTTATATTTAACAAACTCAATAAATGTAGAAATCCTACTCCACAAAAATTATATTCTTGGATTAAAGCTTGTGTTGTTAGTTGCTATCATATTTTAAAAAGGACCATCAAGCGTTGCTATCATATTTTAAAAGGACCATCAAGCGTTGCTCCGTAGTTTGCTCTATATTCTTCACATAAAATTAAGGCTTCATATTGGTAATGCAAAAGGAATATATTTGGAAAATTAGCCCATCTTTACTTTCACGCGACTAACCTCAAGCTAATCCATGTCTAACAAATCAGCCATTTATTTTCATTCGAACATGCTATCTTTTTTTTTTTTTTTGTAATTAAAACATACTATCTTCAACAAACTAATACAATGTAAATTAGATTCAAGAGATAACTTAGAAAACAATATAAAGTTAAAAAGAAAAGAAACAACAACAACAAAGGAACAAAACCTCATATGAAGTTGTAAGAAGTATCCAGTAACTCTAATCTATCTATAATTAAAAGCCAAAGACAAAGGCCTCTGGTGAAGCCAAGTGGCAGAACAATATAATGACACATGTCGCATTAAGACAATTCTCCTACATATTAGGAAGCACACATTTTTCAAAAATTCAAAATTTCAGAATTTTTAAAAATTTAAAACAATAACTGATTTAAAGGACCAAATTGAGCATACGTTTTTGGGCAGTTTTTTTCAAAACTGAAAAAATATAGTTACTCCCATTTATATATTTTAATAATAAAACTCATTCAACTCATGTTTTAATACCAATTTAACCCATCATAAATCAATGACAAACAGAGGACGCAACCAGTAAAAACTTATCGCTGTTCTCAAGACTTGAGAAGCAGAGTTAACATCAGAGAAGGGTTTTTGAGAAGGGGGAAATCAGGAAATGGTGTCAAGAGGAAGAACACTGGAAATAAAGAAGATGAGCGTAGAAAAATTAAAGGCATTGAAGGAACAAGCCGATCTAGAAGTGAACCTACTTCAAGACAGCCTCAAAAACATCTGCACTGCAACTACTCACCTCGAAATCGCCTCTAATGCCCTTCAAAATTTATCTCTCCGCCCTCAAGGTATAAACACCCTTTTGAGAATTAGGTGTAAAAATGTGATCTTTTTTTTTTGACTTTATTGTGAAATTTGTGATTTGGATTTTTTTCCTGGGTTTTTTCTTGTGCAATGAAGAAAATGTTGGTGCCTTTAACAGCATCTCTATATGTGTCGGGGACCCTAGATGATGCTGATAAAGTTTTGGTAGATATTGGCACTGGATATTTTATTGAGGTTTGTATTTATTTTTTGGCGCATATATATTTGGGGTATTTGTCTTGCTGTCTATTTATGTTAATTGAGTCAATAAAGTTGCTATCTTTAATCTAGAATTATGTTTATTTTCGGGTTTTGGTGGTTGGTGGTAGGTGTTAGTGGTTGGTGGTAGGTGTTAATGGTTTCTAGGGTGCAGTAAGATGGGTGAGCATAGGCAGATGCTTATGTAGTGTGCAACTAAAACTAAAGATGACTTCTTTTTTTGTCATGTACGTGGTTATTTCTTATATCGTAGTTTTTGTTATGTGGCGGTATTTGATTTTCAAAGAATTTAAAGAGTTAATTTGATATGAATTATATTAATGTAGAAGAAAGGACACATGGCATAATTAGTTACTAATTAGTTATTTAGTTATTGATTATTAATAATTAATAAAGAAATTAATTACCAAAATTAACTACTCAAACATGGGTGAGGGTTGCTTTAAGGTAGTTACTTTTTTATTTCATTATTTAAAATTATTTTCGTTTTTATATATTTTGAAATAAAAAGGTATTTATTCATTAAAATTCAAACAATATTATTTAGAAAATATAATAATCTTCTATATATTATTAAAAGAGAGGACAAAACTCTCTCCTTCAGCCAGGTGTCATCCTAAAAAAGGACACATGGCATAATTAGTTACTAATTAATAACAACAACAACAACTACCCAGTATAGTCCCACAAAGTGGGGTCTGTGGAGGGTAATATGTAGACGAGCCTTACCCCTACTCGATAGGGCAGAGAGGCTATTTCCAATAGACCATCGACTCAGTGCAGGAAAGGAAAAACAAAAACAAAAACAAAAACAAAAACAAAAACAAAAACAAAAACAAAAGAGCATTTGTAACTCCTGCGAAAATAGCGTAAATAATTATCTAAACATAAGAAACATACATAAAATAGCATGCAATAATATCATACAGTAACTACCATAAATAACTATCATAAGGGAGACACAAGCCAAAACACAAATCATCTATGGATAGCCCTGCCAAGCCTCACCCAACCCCGGGTGGGGAGTATGAAAAATTCTAGGAGCCCCTATCCTACAACCCTGATACTAGACCTCCAGACTTTCCTATAAGGGGTCATGTCCTCGGAAACCCGCATTCTAGCCATGTCATGCCTAATCACCTCTCCCCAATACTTCTTAGGCCTCCATCTGCCTCGCCAAACGCTGACAATCGCCAGCCGCTCACAACTCCTCACCGGGGCATTAGGACTTCTCCTCCGCACATGCCTGAACCACCTCAGCCTCGCTTCTCGCATCTTCTCATCCACCGGGGCCACCCCCACCTTCTCTCGAATAACTTCATTCTTAATCTTATCTAACCTGGTGATCCCGCACATCCACCTGAGCATCCTCATCTCCGCAACCTTCATTCTCTGAACATGAGAGTTCTTCACGGGTCAGCACTCCACCCCATGCAACATTGCAGGTCTAACCACAGCTCTATTAAATTTCCCCTTGAGTTTATGTGAAACTTTCTTGTCACACAGGACTCCTGATGCAAGCCTCCACTTTGAGCACCCCGCTCCTATACGATGAGTGACGTCCCCGTCAATCTCTCCGTCCCCCTGAATCACCCACCCAAGATATCTGACACTGTCCCTCTTGGCGATGAGCAGAGATCCAATCATCACGTCCCTGCCTACTTCGCTCGGCTCGGCGCTAAACTTGCACTCCAGGTATTCTGTCTTAGATCTGCTTATTTTGAAACCTTTAGGCTCGAGAGTCTGTCTCCATACCTCTAACCTCTCAATAACACCGACTCTCGTCTCATCTATCAAGACTATGTAATCAGCAAATAGCATAGGCCAAGGCACATCCCCTTGAATATGTCAGGTTAGAGCATCAATCACCAAGGCAAACAAGAGAGGGCTAAGCGTCGATCCTTGATGGAGCCCCATAACCACTGGAAAATGGTTTGAGTCGCCACCCACTGTCCTAACCCTAGTCTTAGCTCCATCGTACATGTCCTTGATTACTCTGATGTAGGCTTCCGACACGCTCTTCGCCTCCAAGCACCTCCACAAGACCTCCCTTGGGACCTTGTCATACGCCTTCTCCAAGTCGATAAGCACCATGTGTAGGTCCTTCTTCTTATCCCTTAACTACTCCACCAGCCGCCTGACAAGGTGGATAGCTTCTGTAGTAGAGCGACCCGGCATGAAACCAAACTGGTTCCTAGATATAGATGTCATCTCCCTCACCCTCGCCTCGATCACCAGCTCCCAGACCTTCATGGTGTGACTTATTAATTTGATACTCCTATAGTTATTGCAGCACTGGATGTCCCTTTTGTTCTTGTACAAGGGCACCACTGTACTCCACCACTCATCCGACATCCTTTTGGTCCTGAAGATCACATTGAACAACCTGGAGAGCCACTCCACTCCTGACCTACCCATGCACTTCCAGAACTCCACCGGGATCTCGTCAGGCTTTGTCGCTCGACCCCTACTCATCCTACGCAAAGCCCCCATGACCTCCTCCGCCCTAATGCGCCTGCAGTACCCAAGGTCTCTATGTTGCTCTGAATGCCCCAACTCCCCTAGCTCAATGTTACGATCCCCTCCTCGTTAAGTAAGTCTCGAAAGTACGCCTGCCACCTCTGCTTGACTTAAGACTCCCCCATCAGAACTCTACCATCCTCGCCCTTGATGCACCTAACTTGGTCAAGATCACGTGCCTTCCTTTCCCTTGCTTTAACTAACCAGAATAACTTCCTGTCCCCGCCTCTCTCCCCTAGTTCCTCGTACATGCGACCAAACGCCGCGTTTTTAGCTTCCGTAACCGCCAGCTTTGCTTCTTTCCTCGCCACCTTGTAGATCTCCATGTTCGCTCTCCGTTCTTCCTCGCTTGTGCTCCCTGCCAACTTAGCAAACGCCGCCTTCTTCCCCTCCACTTTTCCTTCGACTACATCGTTCCACCACCAGTCACCCTGATGTCTGCCTGAATATCCCTTGGCTACCCCGAGCATGTCCCGTGCTACCTCCCTAACCAAGTTCTCCGTCTCTGACCACATAGCGTCCGCTTCCCCAGAACTTCTCCAAGCTCCGCCCTCAGCTAACCTCCTCTCCAACTCTGTGCTTTCTCCTTAGTCAAAATACCCCATATAATCCGTGGTTGTCCCCGAGCACCCCTCCTCTTCCTCTTCACCCAAAGACCGACATCCATCACTAGGAGTCTATGAAGAGTCGAAAGGGACTCTCCCGGAATAACCTTGCAGTCCTTGCACATACCCCTATCGCTCCTTCTAAGGAGGATGTAATCAATATGAGTCCTCGATGCCGAACTCTTAAAGGTGACCAAATGCTCCTCCCTCTTCTTAAATGTCGAGTTCGCAATCAGAAGCTCGGAAGCCCTGGCGAAATCAAGCAGTGAAGTGCCTCCTCCATTCCTAACCCCAAAGCCGAAGCCACCGTGCACCTCACCATAACCCCCATCATCAGCCCCAATATGACCATTAAAGTCCCCTCCAATAACTAACTTCTCAGATTGGGGAATACTACTCACCAGATCATTCAAGTCCTCCCAAAAGCGCCTCTTAGCCTCGTCTAAGCCCGCTTGCGGCGCGTAAGCGTTGATGACGTTGAGGACGCAACCCCCAATAACCAACTTAATAGACATTAACCTATCATTCACTCGCCTAACCTCGACCACAGACTTAGATCCCTATCTACCAAGATACCCACTCCATTCTTACCTCTCACGACCCCAGAATACCACAGCTTAAACCCGTCTACATTCCTCGCCTTCGACCCTTTCCACCTAGTTTCCTGGACACATGCTATGTTAACCCTCTTCTTCTGAAGAACCTTCGCCAACTCAATGGACTTACACGTCAGAGTGCCTATGTTCCATGACCCAATCCTTAATCTATGAGCGTCCGCTACCCTCTTCCCACCTATACCTCCCGCCCTACCCGCAGGACCACTCCCTGCCCCCCTACTCACCCCCGCAACCGCCCCCACCCCCCGAGGACATGACCTTACGCTATCATCCCCCGCCGCGGCCACTATCCCTCCAACCAACTATGGAAAATAGTGACGCACACACGCACTATAGCGGAATACGCAAAAAGATGCAAATTAGATAGCAACAGAGTAAACCTCACACGGGATGCTAGCCAAAATACGTAAAAAGGTGAACAAAGTAAACAAGAGAGCGGGAGGTACCAACTCCCGGTGGAAAAATCTGAAAGTAGGCTTTGATGCGCCCAAGGTCAACTGCTACCGACTCTTGCACGTCCCGGTCGGTATTGCTTAGCTCTTCACTCCCAAATGCCGCACACTGGCCTTGCCGCACACTGGCCTCGCCGCCGCGACTAGTACCTGGGGCAAGTTTTCCTGAAGCTTATCGGAACGTGTAGTTCTATTGCGTCCTGCCGAAAGTATGAACGGGAGTCACCGGAAGTACTGTAGCTTGCCGGCAATCCTTGCCGGAAAACTAAGGCACTTGTCCAAGAAAATAGAACACACCCACAAAAAGCAGAAGAGAGAATAAGAAGAAAATAGTAGGGGTCGCCGGAAAAATCGCCGGCGAAAAGCAAGAATTCAGAAAACCTCTAAACAGCTGTACAGACAAACTTGAATAACCAAATAAAGGCGAAGGAAAAGCTGGAACTCAGCGAGAACTGAATCAACAAAACGAAGCTTCAATTTCTGTAAATCGAAATCAAACTCGAACACCCAGGAGTTGTAGAAGTAATGCAACAGGAATCGGACCAGATTTAAAAATCCTTCGCCCTTCTTTTTTTCTTTTTACTTTTCCTTGTTTTTTGAAGCTGAAATTTCAGATCTCAGAGTTGAATTTGGAAAGCTTGTTTTGAAACAAAATTATACACTAAAGCAAATCGAAAAGACAGATAAATAACGACAGAAGAAAGAGCATAAATTTATGTCTATTTACTGATCGAAAAACGGAAGAGACGGCAAACGCCGGAGAAAGAGAGAGAAAGCAGATCTAAAGCTGGCCTAGGTCGAGAATGTAACTACAATAAAAATGTACAAATTGTAGAAACAGAGGGAAAGAAAAGACTCACAAATATAAGTCAGTGTCGCAAACTTTGGATCCAAGAATCCGCCAATTAGGTCTAAACTCCGATAAATTAGGTAAAATACAAGTTGTTTGCAAAAGAGAGAGAGTCAGTCACTAAACTGTAAAACGTAAATCTCTATTTCAAGATCTGCTGACTAGGTAACTAATTAGTTATTTAGTTTTTGATTATTAATAATTAAAAAAGAAATTAATTATCAAAATTAACTACTCAAACATGGGTGAGGGTTGGTTTACGGTAGTTAATTTTTTTTTATTTCATTTTTAAAAATCATTTTCGTTTTTATATATTTTGAAATAAAAAGTGTATTTATTCATTAAAATTCAAATAATATTATTTAGAAAATATAATAAAATTTATTTTTAAAAATATTTTCAAGAGTAATAAAATATGTTTCTTCTGTTATATTGCCAAGGAAATTAGCAGGCAAAAATATTAAACAAGTAATATGCTAATAGTTTCTATTAACAATATAATTATACTAAACATTGGATATTATACAATAAATAAAAATACATAACCAAAAAGTTATTTAATAGCTATATAAGTTCCTTTAATTTAATAGAGATTATTCATTAAAATTCAGACAATATCTACTCCTATTTATATAGAATATGAGAAGCAAATCATTGTGATGATTCCAAATGTAACATCAAAAAATTAACAAAGTGTCAAAATTTAGGACAAAACTCCAATAAATTTGGAGATGCAAAAATTATGTACAAAAAATTAACTACTCAAACATAGGTGATATAATAAAGATAAATACCTAACAAAAAATTTATTCGATGATATAATAAATAAAAATACATAACAAAAAAATTATTTGATGTTGTATAAGTCCCTTTAGTTTAATAGAGATTTTATTCATTAAAATTTAGATAATATTATTGAGAACAACTGAATAAAATTTAACATAACAACTATTTCAACAGTAATAAAATTGTATATCTTCTCTTACATTACAAAAAAATATGAGCAGATGAAAATATTAACAAAGTAATATATTAATAAAAATTTCTATTAACAATGTAATAATACTAAGCATTGAATAATATAATAAAGAAAAATATAGAACAAAAAAGTTATTCATAGACTATATAAGTACCTTTAACTTAATAAAGATTTTATTATTGGGTATATCGTATTGACAAATAAGATGACAATTGAAATTTATTAAAGCGATAAGATCTAATAGGATCAACAAGCCCGATTACTATTTAATTTAGTCAATATTTTTTTAAAATTTACCGCACATCACACGGGTACAATAGTTAGGTATTATTACGAACCTGTAAGTGTATGAAAGATTTTTCGTGACAAAAAAAAAATTATAAAGTGAAAGAAACATCACATAAAAATAAATTTAAGCGTGGAACTTTGATACAAATAAAGAGAAATATGAGGAAATGGATGTACCTGTTGAGATTTAAGAAGAGTCCAAAATTCAAATTATTAGAGAAAACTTGAGCCGTTAAAGATTTAGAAATGGGAACGGGCTTTTGGAGGTTTGTGCTTTTAAAAAGGAAGGTTTGATATTAATTCATTAAATAAGAATCCTTGAGAGAATTTAATTTATTGATTATGTACATGTAGGCAAGGTTGCTCTGATGTAAGTAATTTCCACTTTTAATCGAGGGGTTGTGAATTCAGTATTCCCAAAAGTAAGGTGAGAAGTTCTTGGAAGGAAGGATACCGAGTTTCTATTTGGAAACAACCTTCATATCCTAGGATAGAAATATTATTATACACTACTCTTCTCAGACCCTACTAAATAAGATTATACTGAATTGTTGTT
This sequence comes from Nicotiana benthamiana, assembly GCA_034376525.1. Classification (NCBI taxonomy): domain Eukaryota; kingdom Viridiplantae; phylum Streptophyta; class Magnoliopsida; order Solanales; family Solanaceae; genus Nicotiana; species Nicotiana benthamiana. Next base: position 117,887,426 of record CM067340.1, read on the forward strand.
GTTAATTTTTATAGACACATGTGTCAAAATAATTTTAAATGTTTTTCCAATTAAATTATGTAAATCTGAAGACAAACTTTAGTATTCCTACACAAATTCTATTATTATACACTAATGTTGAATGAAGAGTTTATTTTTCCTTTTTGGTTTGAAAAAAAAAAGGTTTTGTCGGCTGCAGCCATCAGTCACCATTTAATAGGATCTAAATCAATTCGCCAATTTTATTGTGCATTTATCATGCGAAACTAATTTAATAAGAAAACAGCTGCAACCCCATAATCCGTGACCTATTAAATATTTTTGGTATTTAGTATAAATTACGAAAGGGGATATTTTAGAGGGTAAATTGCAAGGATAATTTGGTCATTTTATTTTTTTAAGGATATTTTTGTAAAATAACGCACATTAATGGTCTTCATGCTTATATATATATAATCAATGTATATCGATTAAAAAATATAAACAGTAAATTTTACCTGCTATTTGTGTAAAGATCTCTACTAACCATGCATTCGCTCTTGGGTTAGCTATAGTTCGAACTTATTTTGGGCTTCAAAAGCCAAATATCATAGTATAGCCAGTTTTCACATTGGTTAATCAAAAATAATCAGCATTTACCAAGTTAATGAAAAATAGCCACTATTTTGCTGCCACAGGGATCAGTCTCGTATAATATACGGGAGTTCTGGTGCATTTGTGTACGAACTCCAGCATATTATGCTGGACCAGTATACTTTGCTAACTCCTGTATAATATTCGGGAGACCGAGCACCAGTGCTCTAAACTCCAGTATATTATACTGGACATTTATACTTGCTGGAACTCCCGTAAAATATGCGGGAGTTCCAGCATAATTATGCTTGAACACCCGTAAAATTTGCGGGAGTTCCAGCATAGTTATCCTGGAACTCCCGTAAAATATGCGGGAGTTCAAGCATACTTATGCTGGAACTCCCGTAAAATTTGTAGGCGTATTTTCTGAATTTTGAACAGTATTTTCACTCATATTTATCTTTACATAAAAAGTGGTTAAATTTCGATGACTTTTGAAACTTGACTATTTTTCAACGACCAGTAGTAAATCTGGTTATTTTTATATTTCTCCCGGCATATGGAGAGAAATGGATCCAATGAACTGTGAGCATTACCACGAGATAGCCACTCTAAAGGACTGCTATTTAGAAATTAGTCAGTGCATCTTAAATTTTAATTTTTCTGTTCAGTTGTTATAACACAAAAATATTTTAAATTATCCTAAAATTAAAAATTTTAATTTAAAATTTCAAAACAAAATAAATACTAGACTAATCTCTAAATAAAATCCCTAAAATTGACTCGTCATTGCACTTGGCCCCATCCTTAGACCCACAAATTTGGGCCTTTCTAATAGTGTGGTGCGACACGAGCTCACAGTTTTCAACATTCTGAACTTTCGTTCTACAAGGAACTTAAATACATAATTTAATATACACTATCAGTCTTTAAAATAATTACAAATATAAAATTGAGCTGACTTGAATTTTTTAACACATCTTTGAAGTTCTTCTTGATTCTCTAGTGTACCCACAGGTCCCATACCATCCATCTAAAAACGGAACAATTCAAGAGAAAAATATAAAATTGACGGATCGGTTAATATTAATTATATTTTCTATTCAAAAAATATATAAATATATATATTATTGGCGATTATTAGGGTGTGGCTAAAAATATAATATATGTTTCTCCGAATTCAACGATTCAGCCCAAATCGACACTGATCTTCATTTGAAAGGGCCTTAAAAATAGGGATTTTCACCTATGTATACCATATAGCAAACCTTATTACCTATAATGTTTAAGGTTTGTGTTTATTACATTTAAGCATACCAAATTTTAATTTATGCACAATAATTCAAATTAAGGCTTTAATTATAGACTCATTTATTGTAGGCTTTAATTTAGGGACCGTATCTTCCAGTTTTTTACATTACCCGCTTCTCTCTCCTCCCCCACGATTTACCTACATTCTCCCCCCCCCCCCCCCTCACGATTTTTCTTCAGTTTTTCCCCCCATTCTCATACAGCTCTTACCCACAATTCCCATAATTTTCTGTTGAATCCCCACCATTTTCAACCTCCATTCCAACTTTGTATTCAACTCATAAATCATGAAAAAACCCTATACTCCACAAAAAATCATCAAAAGCTGTATTAGCAGATATTCTATCTTTTGATTTGGGTGTTTTAACACCTAAATCACCACCAAACCCACAATCTACACATGCAAGTAAAAAAAACTACATGTATTTCATCTCCAAGACAAATCCATGCTGAAATGTGAAGCAAGCATTTGCACGATGTTGATGCTAGCGGAGTAGATAAACCAGTCGACAAACAACTGAAGCACAAGGGGAAAGAGTTGAGGGTAGATGATGATTTTGTAGAAGATTCACCCAAACTTCCAACTGGGAAAAAACCCAAGGTGTCTCCTTCATCGTCAAAACAAAAAAAGAAGAAACCCTAAAAAAAATCACCAAAATTGGTTCCTCAAAAAATTTCAATAAAGGTAAACAATATTTATTTGTCCTCACTGTTTTGTAGTTTGATTTTGGTTGCCAAAAAATATACTTCAAGTGATATTTTGGTGTTCAAGTGTTTTTTGGCAAAATGTGATATGGTCTCAATTTTGTAGATTACTTGTCGCAATTTTGTAGGTTTATTTGGCACTTTGATTAATAGACAGTCTATAATTGTAGTTAGATTGTAGTTGATTTGTAGTCTGCTGAGTAAATTGTGGTTATGGTTTTTGTATTGCAATCTGTATAGCTGCTACATTTAACTTCATTCTAAATACAATTAAACTACATTTTTTGAAGGTTACATTAAGTAACTGTTACATTTAAATGTTACATTGTTCTTCTTTGATTGTTCAAGTGTATTTTGGTAAAATATGGTCTGGTCCTAATTTTGTAGATTCTTTGTCTCAATTTTGTAGTTTAATTAGAGCCATGCCTCTTAGACTGTTTATAAATGTAGTTATTTTGTAGTTGATTTATAGTCTGATGAGTAAAATTGTAGATATGATAAGTTCCATTGTATCCTGTACTGCTGATATATGTAACTTCATTCTAACCACAGTTAATATACATTTTGGACTTATATATGTAACTTTTTTTATTTTTTGTAGATATAGTTGTGTGTAGGCTGTTATTATTTTAGTTATATTATGTTATTGTCATGTATTTATATGTAGATACTAATGTTCAACTTTTTCTATTTTTTTTGCAGAATGGCCCTTACTTTGCTCAATAAAATGTTGATTATGGTGTGCTTCGATTCCACAGTTTGTGTGATCCTAGCATACCTAGCCAGATTCAGGCTTTACTCTCTCCAAATCAACTACATATTTTCAAAAAAACATGTCTTGGTTACTTATTAGGTCTTCCCCCAATCTATATGCAAAATCAGTCCCTTCATCTTTTAATGAAATATGAGTTGTCAAAGTCTATTGACGCATACATTTCTGTTCTTTTAAAGAGTGAAAAATTAATTTTTTCATTAAGAGAATTTGGGTTGGTAACTTGTCTTAATTGTGTGAAACGTTTCTCAGACTATGGTTACACTTCAACTATGTTATCCCTTTAATGAATACATATTTTCCTAACAAAGAAAGGGTTGAGAAATGGCATATGAAAAATATAGTGACTAACAAAGCATGAGCAAACGATGTGGATGCGGTGCAGTTGTGCGTCCTTTATATGTTGGAACTTTTTGTTTGTCCTTCCGATAAGGACTATGTGACTTTCATAGACAAGTTTATTTTCTTTCTAATTGAGTCTGGTAATTTTGAGTCGTACCCATGGGGTACCAAATCCTTCAAGCAGTTTATTGAATCTGTCCGCCATCGTCTTAATCTCAATGTACACTCTTATCTTATACGGGGATGCTCATTAGCCTTGCAAGTGTGTCTATATGAGTGTTGCTTGTCCGCCAGCATCGAGCTTGCTACACGGTGTTCTGAATCGATTCCTCGGGTTTTAAGATGGTCAGCTACAAAGGGAAAATTTAGTTAACTGCAATTGAAGACAAGATGATCAAGCCTGAGCGGCTCAAGATATTTTTTTAACTTTTGTATGATTCTACCATTACAGTTATAGTAACTACATTTCATATACATTTTTCTTTTCACTTGAATTAACTGTCACTTCCATCATTCAATTCACAAACATGGTTGAATCTGGAGAAGAGCTTGGTGTGTTTAAACTCCCAAAGAAGATTCAATATGAAGATGAAGAAGTTTCTCAACCATCAAATGTTCCAACTGCTGCTTCTCCAACAGTTGAACCCAAAGAAGCTAATTCTCAAAAGGCCATGGAATCTGTCAGTAGCAAGCTCAGCCAGTTGGAAAAGAGGCTTGAGCAGGTATTGTTAGAAACTACAATATTTTGACATAATTTACTACAATTTGAATTCATTCCTACTATTTGTAGTTTCTTTGTAGTTTAAGTGTAACAAATAGAATATGCTTACTAACTAATTAAACATATTTAATTTTTAGGCTGATGTAAAGTTATATGGGTTTAAGAAGGATGTTTTTGATGAACTGTCAATACTTCGAAAGTTCATAGATCAATCTTTGAAGAGTGTTATGACTGCGGTAAACATGAGGATTGATTTGGATGAGTCAAAGGTAAGAATTTACATATAATTTTATGCTAAGACTATATAAGACATATGACAAAAAAGTATTCTCAACTATTCCCCAAAATTGTAGTTTGCTGGTAGTTCAACAAAATATAATGACCAAAATTAAGGAGAGGAAAACCATCATTTCCAGTTCAAGGTTGGTGTTCAACTCCATGCAAGCACAAGTAATACAGGTATTTACATAATTCCTACTTACATATATACAAACTTCAATAATTGCTAATCACTTTTTCACTATGTTTTTCAGCTCCCACTTCTCCACAACATGTTCAACCACAAGTTGACTTGTATCCAGACTTCCAAGAAGCAGTTGAGACATTTAAAGCAAGTATAGAACCATAACTGCATTATAATTACATTTTATTCAAGATTTCAATAATTTACTCCTAAACTACATATTCCTACATATGACTACAATTCTACTGTTGAATTGTTCATTCAACCTGTAGATTCAAAAGAACATGTACAAGGAAATGTTGCGGAAGAACCAGTATTTGATAAAATAGCTGTGGATGTAATCTCTAAATTTAACCAGCAGTTCCATATATTGTTCATAACTACATAGATCTACACTTATCTACAGAAGGCGTACTTACTCCAAGGGGTGTGCCAGCAATTGTTGTTGATGAACCAGCAATCCAGGAAGTATCTGAGGTAGCAAAAGAAGGTATTGTTTCATAATGTACTTTTTAAAAGAATATAGTTGATTATACAATGGTAGAATGCTGTTAAGTATGTCATTTTATATGTAACAGATGTTGAAGATAACATTCCACAATCTCCAATCCATGGTGTAACAGTGACTGAAGTTATCTATGAAGGCATTGATAAAAAAGAGGAGACTGAAGTTGTGCCTGAAGGCATTGAAAACAAAGGTGTGACATTGGATGATTTTGATCTGCCATAAAACTTATCACGGTTGATCATGTATGGAGAGCCCATACAAGATGAATCAACCCCCATTCATCCAGGAAGAATAAGGATACCGGGAAAACATGCACGATCACCATTCACACCCCTGTATAGCGCTGAAGGCAGCACATCTGTTGGGCCCAAATATTTTTACCTAAAGCACCCCTTCACAAGTGTCATAGGCGAAGATGTAGATCCTGAATTGATAGACAGGTTCACAACCTAGTTATACCATCGCACTGACAAAGTATCTAGGAGGTATGGTTGCTTAAATTTACACTGTCTGTTCACCCTTTTTTGACTTTAAAGTTGTAATTCTTTTTGTAAATTTTTGTATTTGATTCATTCTTTTGTTATTACAGGAGGAAAGATTTCTTTTCAAAGGAGGATAACCAAATCAATCCTTGGTTGGATTTGGGTTGTGAGAAGATTGATAAGAAGGACTGGTTCTATGGCCTTGCTCACCCCGGACAAGTAATCAATAGCACAGTAAGTATATAGTGCCTACAATCATTGACAATATCTGTTTTGTCTTCAATTGTGTGGTGCAATTGTAATTTTGTTTTTATCTATGATGTGTATCTGTAGTTATGTTGTAGACATCATATATATGTTACTATATTTAGTCTTCATCTGTAAAATTTTACTTTTTTGGACCTTATGCAATTAGTGTGAAAATGTAGTTAATATGTAGATTTTTTGTAGATATGATGGGTCAATTATAGATATAGTACTTTTTCACTGTGTTTCATGCTAAATATCATTAAATTACATTTGGTGATGCACTTGGGCTAACTGTTATATATCTGTAGTTATAGTGTAGATGTTTTCATAAATTCTAATTGTAGTTAATATGTATATGTTTTGTAGATATGATTGGTTACACTGTAACTTATTGTATATTGCACTTTTACTTTGGCAGCACATTGATGTTATTATGTACTATCTGAGAAAAAAAGGAAAATATGGCCCCAACATCCAGACTAGGTTTACAACAACTGACTGCTTGTTCAAGACAAAGATTGAAAGAATAATATGAGAAGTTCACTAGTTCTCCACCAAATCAAAGGAATTCGGTTGTTAAAGCCGAGGATGATATTGGTGAATATATTTTGGGCTACATAATGCTTGCTAACGTTGCGTGGGATCTTGTTGACTATGTGCTCATGCCTGTTAACCTTGTGGAGAACTTTCATTGGTTGTTGCTAGTTTTTGACATAAAGGACCGACAACTTTATGTTTATGATTCACTGGTGAGAACAAACCGTAATCAAACAGTTCAGACATTGGTTCACAAATTTTCAGTCACTATTCCTCTTTATTTTTCATGCACTTGTTTCTATGGTAAACCCAAAGATATTGACTTCAAGACTACAAAGTCATACATAGAGAAATCAGTTACGGACCCTCTCAACATACAATGGATGGTTGCTGAGATTCCACAAGAAAAGGAAGGCTCATGTCAAAAACTAATCTCCCTTTCTATATGTTTAATTATTTTTTTAATCGTTTGTTATATAATGAAAAATTCTCATCTTGTGCAGGGATTGTGGTGTGTTTGTGGCTGCCTTTACGGAGTATGTTAGCACTGGTGATTTGTCTATAACAAAGGAAGATCTTACTGATATTGACCAACACCGTAGATGATATGGAGCTCTATTGTGGGACTACGTCACAAAGAAGCTAGAAGATGGCTCAACCAGTGAGAGTGAGGTTAGTGGCAGACTTGCAAGGAGGAAGGGTGCACCGACAAAGAATGAGAGGACTAAAGTTCAACGAAATAAGAAGTAGACTATTTTGTTCCTATTTGGGTCTGTATTAAATTGGTAGTTGAATTGGAAAACAATGTCGGAATTAAGTCGTTTTGGTTTTCTATAACACTTTTTCTTGATTACATTATACTCGAGTACTCGAGTTTTCTGATTGCATTTTTGCAGTAACAGCTTTGTCTTATAATTTCAGTTTTATCTTCAAGTTATTGTTATATAATACCCTCAGGTGCCATTTAATATCTTTATATAAATGTCTTTTATTATACAACATAAAGATGAAATAAATACAAGTCTCATATAAATAATTTAACCATCTTTTATCAACAATGATTTTCAGAAAAAATAATTTATCTACAATTAAACCATATTGAACTATATTTTAACTACAAATTCCCAAAGTGCTTGACTGGACTACATTTATACAACACTTGAAATACACTTTAACTATAATCTTGAAACAATTTACATTCAGTGTTTTCTTTATTAATATCAGATGTTTTGTATATAGTATATACCAAAGTTTAACTATTCAATAAAAAAAGACAACCGTTGACGATTGACAGCATACATAAAAAATATAAATAGTGCAGATACATAAATTTATGTTTATACTTCTTAATCATCTTAAAAAAGCAAAACAGTTACACAATAAATTTCGATAATTTGAGCTCAGTAACATTTATTTTGAATAACTATATTAGCTATATGATATTTATTTATTTTTCGGCACATTCTTGCAAGTTCTTTTGTTATGCCCTTCACCTCCACAATTGCCACATGACACCCTGTACTTCTTTGACTTTATTTCATCAAATGTTTTATATCTTTTCTTGTGAGGTCTACCTGCCTGCCTTTTATCTCCCACTTGTGGCTTTACTACCTCAGCCAAATTATGTTGTGGAACATCCCATTTGGTTTCATCAGGAAGAGGATTTACTGGTATTTCATAGGTAAGAAGAAGGCTCTTCCTGGTGTAATACGAAGAGCAATAGTTGTCAGGCCCTTCATTCCTATGCCTTAATGCTGCCAAAGCATGCGCACATGGAAGTTCATCAAGTTGGAATTGTCCACATCTACATTTCTTGTTTTCTAGACACATAATGTACTGCTTCACACCATCTAACACAATATGTATATGATCTATTGAAGCCTTCACCTACAATTGAAGACCAAACAGAAATAATAATACATCAATCAGTTAACTAGATTATCAACAATTTACCTACAAATCAGCTACAAATAAACTACATCTTCAACAATAACTACATTTATCCACAATTTTACTACATTTTAACTACAAACTGGAAACACTACATCTACTATTTTTTTTCTCCTGCACCAAACAAGAATATCTTACCTTTAGTTTTTGAGATAATGTATTGTTATCTTCCAATTCTTTGTTGAATTTGTTACCAAGGAATGTGAAAGTACCCTTTACATTCAATAACGCTTCTTTTGTCCAACGTTCTAGAAGAGTCCTCATATACTCAAATAGATCAAATATTGGCAGCTCTCTTGCCTATTTTGTTACAACATTCAATGACTCAACAATGTTTGACGTCATAGTAAAAGTTCTATTCACCGTTGCATGTACTCTTGACCATCTATGATAGCCAATATCATGTAAGTAAGACGATACACGCGGGTCTACCTCTTCAATATTCATCATCCTTTCATTGAATTCATCCAGGCTGTATGACCGTGCTATAGCAAAGTACAATTCATGTAATTGTAGATGTGCCTTCTTGAATTTTGACCTTATATTTGTCCATATATGCCACATGCAAAAGTAGTGTGCCATGCCCGGATAGACAACTGATGTTGCCTTCGATATACTCTCATGCCTATCTGAGGCAACACACATTGAAGTTCTTTCACCATATGACTCCTTGAATTGTTCAAATAACCACTTCCAAGACGCGTCGTTTTCAGAATCAACCACAACACATGCCAAGGGAAAAATAGTACCTACATTTTTAGACATAAAATAAGATCAAATAATAACTACAAATATATATTGAGAATGTAGACAATTTAACTTCATTCATTTATCTAACTACAAACTAACTACAATTTAACTACATTTTATAGACTGTCTACAAAATAACTACAAAAAATGTTGTATTATTTACCTGCTGCATCCATGGTGCTTGCTGTCAGCATAATCCCCCTGTATGCTGACTTTAGGAATGTACCATCAACCACTACTACCTGCCTACAATGTTGCTAACCATTTATTGATGTACAAAGAGCAATAAATGCGTATAAGAAGCAATTATCTGCTGCCTTCTTCAATTTAACAACAGAACCGGGATAATGTTCTCAAGAATATAAAAATATTTTGGTAATTTGTTGTAGGAGTCACACGGATTTCCTCTCAAAAATTGTAATGCTTTTTCCTTTGCTCTCCATGCTTGCGTGTAGCTTAGGTTCAGTTCATTTTCGGATAACATGTCAGTTTGTATGTCCTTTGGTGTGTAAACAGTCTTAGGATCACAATAATTTGTAATGACTATGCTACCAACTACTGCTGCAGTACGTTTGCGCTGTATGAATGTTTCTTGTGTGATGTCGGTTGAAACTTCTTATCTTGAACATTGCCGAATCATTAACTGACGTTGCTTTGAAATGCCATTTGCAGCTTTCAGCTACACATATAAGCCATTAGCTACAAAAAAATACAATATTTACACATATTTATGAAACACTACAATTAACTACAAACGAACTACAATTTAACTATAATTCCATAAAACAAACCTATCTTCAATAATACACTGATTTTGTAGATCTATGATCCATAAATAGCTACATACCTTCTATGACTTGATCTTTTTATTCTGTACTGGAACTTGTGCATCACTGAATAATACTTCATTCCAGCAGCTAGTGTTTTCTTGTCCTGATATACTTGTCCTTCTTCAATACATGATTGCGTACATTCAGTTATTATTTCCCTTTGATATTCCTCTATAGCTGGTGAGGATGTAATTTCTAGTAACCTTAGGGATCCTGAAGAACCTGCAGACAATAAATTCATAAATGTAGTAACTATGTATGTAATATTGAAAGCAACATTGTTTTATCCTTTCCAGTACTATATGATTCTTGTAGTTCAAATGTAGGCAAATGTCGTTATATTGTAGATAACTAGGTAACACAATAACTCTCAGCAATGTCGAATCAAACATACCTGTACTGATGCTTTCATTGGTGATTGCCAATTCCATATTGAAATCTCTTACGCTAATACATAAGGGATGCCAACCTAAGTTTTTATTCTCCTTTTTCTTTTCCATATATATGAACCCCCATATAATTCCTAATCTCCAATGGAGGAAAATTCTCGTTCACAATGTATTTTATTTCTATAATTTTATCCGATGTATCAATCGGTAATTGTTCTGCAATTGTAGAGATGAGAATTCCGTAGCTTGTATTATCATCTACCAAAATGGCATCAACTTCAAAATCTCTAAATCTGCCATAGTTATCCCAATTACAATTTGATTTCAGCATTATTGGGATTTTTGACATAATTTCATGTAGTTGATAGAAAAACAGACGAAGAACAGATATAGATTCGAGAATTTTTGTACTGATGTCGACGAAGAACTGTTTTCAACAATTTTGAATTTCTACAATTTGATTGCTGGAGATTTTGTAGCAAGATTCAGTGTTCAACAATTTTGAATTTCTACAATTTGATTGCTGGAGATTTTGTAGCTCAACAATTTTGAATTTCTACAATTTGATTGCTGGAGATTCTGTACAGTGCGTGTTTTTTGAATTGTAGCTGAGTTACAGAAGAGAGATCTATTTCCGGTACAGAATGAGAGAATTACGATGCAATGAAAAATTAATGGTGATAGAATCACTATTAAATCTGATTCCTACTATTTTGGCGCGTTTTTAGGGTAGAATTCACCTATTTTTGGTTTGGTACAGATTTTGTAGCCAAACTATGGACTAGGCGGGTAAATACTATATTATGAATATTTTTGGTAATAAGGTTTGGTATATGGTATAGATAGGAAAAAATCCCTTAAAAATATTATCCCAACTCATTTCTCCTCGGTTGGCTCGTAGGCTAGCTCTTATATTATAAAAAAATGTTAAATAACACGGTCAAGCCAGTTTTCGGACGGACCATTAATTAATAGCCAATATTTGCCAAATTATTGGAAAATAGCCACTATTTTGCTGCAACAGAGATCAGTCCAGCATCATATACTAGAGTTCGGTGCACCTGTATAAGAACTTCCAGCATATTATGTTGGACTGGTATACTTCGCTGGCTCTAGTATAATTTACTGGAGACTGGAGCACCGGTGTTCCAAACTCTAGTATATTATGTTGGACATGTATATTATATTGGACCTACAATATATTATGCTGGAGTATTTTTCTAGATTTTAAAAAGTGTTTTTGTTCAAATTTATCTTTACATGAAAAATGGCTAAAATTTAATTACTTTTAAAAATATGGCTATTTTTGAATCACCACTTGTAAATTTGACTATTTTTGAGTTTCTCCCAAAAAAAAAAAAAAAATCGAGTGAAAAAAGATTTCAGAAATATATGATAAATCTGGATGAGGTTTCAATTAATTTTTTTTGGTTGAAAGTTTCAATTACGTTACTTATTAGACATTTCATTCAATGAACTAAATCTGTCAAATTTCCCTCTAAAGATTTCCCAATTACCCTATATTACTGGAAATTCTGATGAAGCAATTATAGTATTTCTATTTGGTGAATCTAGGAACTAAACGTGAAATAGTAGCCCTTAATGGTGAGGTAAGTGCCTAGAATTCTTCAGAATTTAGAACAAAATAATACACAATTTATAAATTCAAAGAAAAAGTATTATGAAATAGCAATTACTTAAGTTTTTGTTTCAAAATCTAAATAGATTAATAGCTTATTTGGCCATGCTTTTTTTGACCAAAAGTGATTTTTTATTTTTTGAAAAATTAATCCAAATAGTCGTTCATTCAACCGCATAAACTAAAAATAGCCGGTCAAAGTATAATATATGCATAATATATGTATTATTTATGTATAATTATGTATAATCATTGTATAATCTATATATAAAATTATAAAAAGTAAATAATAAATATGACCGGTTATTTGTATAAAGCTCCCTTTTTTTGTTGCCAAAAATATTTTTTCCCAAAAGTTAAGGTCTTTGTTCTAGCTTTTAGAGGAGCAAAAATGCTTTTAAGTTGGAGTAAAAGCAACTTTCTTACATTGGTAATTAATGCAAAAATTTTAATTACAAAAAAAAAAAAAACTTTTGAGAAGCAAAAGACTTGTTTCTCCCATTTTTTTTTAAAACATTTGAGAGAAATAGACTTAGAAACACTTTTTTTAAATATTAGATAAACACTAATTGATGCTCAAAAATATTTTTCACATTAATTAGTCAAACACATACTGATTCTTATCAAAGTATTTTAGTTTTTGAAAAGAACTTCGAGAAAAGCATTTTTTTCAAAGCAAACTAATTTAAAAGTTTTATCGAACAGGCTACAAGACTAAGAGCCTGTTTGGCCAAGCTTCTAGGAGGCCAAAAGTACTTTTTTTTCTCCAAAAAAATACTTTTTAAAAAATTTGAGTTGTTTGATCAGTACAAAGAAGTACTTTTGGCCAGCAACAGAAGCAATTTTTCTGCTTTTAGAAAGAAGCAGAAAATTCTAACTTCTTCCAAGAAGCAGAAGCAGAAGTAGAAAATTAATTTATTCGAGACAAAACTATCCTCACCATAAATTTATTTTTTTCAAATTATCCCTTATTAATTAGCCTTTTCTTTTCATTTTTGTTTTTAGTTTTTACAATTCTATTAAAATTAAAGATATCATATATATGAATCATATTGTAACTTTTTAAATATTTTATCTATGTCCATTGGATTATCAATTCTCTTCATACAAATAATCATTATAATTTCTTCTATTAAATGCCATTAGTTCCCGAATCTTTAAAATGTTTATCAAATCTTAATTGTGAAAATGATCTGCAAATATGTAATAAATTTACAATTACATTTCATAATCTATCTATACATTATCAAAAGAAGAAGAAAATATATCCTGATTAAGTCAAGAGGCAGCGTCACAATATGTCACGATCCCAGTTTGCCCTCCGTGAACATGTCATATCGGTACCTAGTACCTACGACTAGGTAAGCCTAACAATGCGGAAGATAAACCATAAATTATGAAAAAACAATTACAATTAAACCAGTAGAATAAATCAGTGTTTAAAGCGCCGCCTGGCACATACAATAACAACTCTCGAAGCTAACAAAATTTCTCCAAAACCCGAAATCTCACAAATCACAAGCCTAAGGGATACATAAGAGGATCTGACTCAGGAATATCTATAAAAGGGAAAAAAATACTGAAAAAAACTATACTCATTACAGAAAGCTGGAAAGGGACTTCTCGGTCTGCGGACGTAGCAGATATACCTCGAAATCTCTACCGATTTGCCTCCTTCCAAGGTTGAAAGAACTGAATGGGAGTACCTGTGTCTGCATAACAAAAAGTGTGCAGAAGAGTAGCATGAGCACACCACAGCGGTGCCCAGTAAGTATCAAGACTAATCTCGGTTGAGTAGTAACGAGGAACAGTCAAAGACACATACTAGTCAATAAACAGTATAATCATAGGAATAATGTTAACGATATGTATAATTATGTAAATATTGCATAAATGACTAAAATTGCTACAGTTCACAATAAGGGAAAAGGGCAATAAGCAAAAACAAGAATATAATAAATGATGGTACAAATGAAGGCAGAATCAGAATCCAAATCCTAAGGTCACCACACGGTAAGGGAAAAACTAGTAATTAACTCTTTTTCTATAATGTGTTCACATAAGGTCTTATTCAACTCTTTCCATAATTTTACCATAAATCTTGGACAAACAACAACTCACGAAATCCCAGTATCTGAAGTTTAACACTTAGCATTCTATGCCCCATCAATCTCGCGGTCATGCTGACAACTAACTGGTTAACTAGGAGCACTCTTATATAATGGATAAATGAGGACGTATCTCCACACTTAGCAAAATCGAAAGGAATTCACCTCTAATGGGGGTTCCCAAATACGTGTATGCTTGTGCAAGTGTGTTTAACAAGAATTCTACCAACTAGTAAGTATAAGAAATGGAACATTATTTTCACATGGATAGAATCAATGAAACATCAGCTTAGAACACAATGAGTTTAACGGGGATCTCCCAGGATATCGTCCTGTAGTCCCAAACATAAATATGTGTGCTAGGGATCTCTTGGTATCCCGAGGATCTCTTGGTATCCTCAATATATGTACCGGGGGATCTCTGAGTATCCTTAATGTATGTACTAGTGATCTTTTGGAATCCTGAGGATCTCTTGATATCCTCAATATGTGTACTAGGGATCTCTTGGTATCCCGAGGATCTCTTTGTATCCTCAATATATGTGCTGGGGATCTCTTTGTATCCTCAATATATGTGCTAGGGATCTCTTGGTATCCCGAGGATCTTTTGGTATCCTCGATATATGTGCTAGGGATCTCTTGGTATCCCGCACTACAACCCAATAAATATAAATGTACATGTGCACGGCATCACCCTTCATGCCTTATCACTCTTCCTCACCCATATAAAAGAACAACAACATCCGGGAAAGGGATACGACAATAGGAGACAATAACATCCTGGCAAGGGAATCAACAACAGAAATAATAACATCTCGGCAAGTAAATCAAAATACATAATAAGGGTCACGGAAAACCAAGAAGCACGATAACCTCAACAAAATAACAAGACATAATAAACGCGTGATAGCTACACCGGTAACCATAACAATTGGACATGTAACATATTTGCACGAAGTTACAGATGAACTTACAATTAAGGAATGTCCAAAAAATAAGGAAGTTAACATGAATCAAATAATTACAATTAAGAAAATACCAACTAAACATAGGATAGCTAACTTATTTTCAATTAAGGCCAATTTATTATGTGAAAAGTAAAATTAATAATTTTCAATTAAAGAGAAGTTAGGAAAGATAACAAGGCTATATAAGGGTAAATGTTTTCAGTTAAACAAGTAGAAGTCAATTAGGCAGCAAGAATAAACAAAAAGGGGCAAGTAGTTTCCAAGTAAGGCATGTAGAGGCGAAACTAATAATAGGAAACTGAACCGCATCAAGAACAACTTCCTACTAAGTGATTACAAGGATATAAAAGCCTAAGAGTGATAATTTTCCACAATAAATCGAGCGCGCACTCACCACCTCGTGTACTAGGAATACAATCAACAGAGAAGACTTGAATCCTAAGGAGAAGTCCCCCCACAAGGTTAGGCAAGATACTTATCTCGAACCGGCTAAAATCAACTAGCAATCCTATTCTTGCCATGGGTACTCGAATCCAAATGGCCCAAATCTATTCAATTAAATCACACATTGTAAAGAACACCTCAAGCAACTGATTCTACTATTTAATTCAAAGTTAAAGCGCGAAATTGGGCAAAATAACCAAAATGCCTCTCAGGCCAACATCTCAGAATTGGATGAATGTAACATTTTTTAGAACCCTCGTACTCTCACGAGTCTAAACATATAAAAATCTGTCAAATCAGAGGTCAAACACCCCTTAAGAACACAATAATTTAGTCTATGAAGTTCTACCAATTTTTCATCAAAAATCTGAAATTAGAGGATGAATTAAGAGGAGATTCATGGAAATCGGTCTAAATCGAGTGAGAAGCACATACCCAAGTCGCCCAAGTGAAAATCCCTTCAAAAATCGCCAAGAAGAGCTCTAAAAGTCAAAATGTGATAAAATAGTGAAACCCTCGATTTGGGATGATTTATTCTGCCCAGACAAATTTTTGCTTCTGTGGTCATTTAACCGCTTTTGCGGTTCCAAGACCGCTTCTGCAGTTTTGTTGAATGCTCAAGGGGCCGCTTCTGCGATGGAAATCTCACAGATGTGAGATCGCTTCTGCGAAAGGTCGTCCGCTTCTCTGAAAAATTGGGAACACCAGAGTCCGCTTCTGCGATTGCCCAAGCCGCCTCTGCGGCTCCGCTTATGTGGATTCCAAGCCGCTTATGCGGCTCAACTTCTGTGGTTCCCAAGCCACAGAAGTGAAAATACCAGAAGCCTTCAGCTGCTGCAACACGTTTCAACACGAAAAGCCCCGAAAGTATCCAAAACACACCCAAGGCCCCCCGGAACCTCAACCAAACCTACAGATCTTATTACATCACTCAAACTTTTACCAATCCTTAAACCACCTAAAACCATGTCGGAAACTCAAATTAATTAAGGATTTAAGCCTATGAACTTCAAATTTCATGCAAAATTCGCTTTCAATAAAAAACCTAACCAAACCTCGTCCAAATGACCTAAGATTTTGCACACATATCCCAAACGACATGACGAAGCTTCTACAACTCCTGGAATTTCATTC
Source organism: Nicotiana benthamiana (assembly GCA_034376525.1). Taxonomy (NCBI): domain Eukaryota; kingdom Viridiplantae; phylum Streptophyta; class Magnoliopsida; order Solanales; family Solanaceae; genus Nicotiana; species Nicotiana benthamiana. The sequence continues at coordinate 117,904,280 of CM067340.1, forward strand.
CGACCCTCGAATCAAAATCTCACAATCGGACCAGAAACTTTAAAAATTCAAACTTCGGCCTTTCAAGCTTAAATTAGGTACGGACTTCCTAAATATAATCCGAACACGCTACCAAGTCCAAAATGACCATACGAAGCTGTTGAGATCCTTCACGACCCATTCTGGGGTTGTTATACCCAAAAGTCCAATTCCGGTCAACTTTTCACCGTTCAAACTTCCAAAACTAGATTCTTTCTTCCAATTTGATTCTAAACCATCCGAAACCTGAATTTCACCATGCACGCAAGTCGATACTCATATTCCGAAGTTGTTCTAGACCTTATGCCACTGTACAGAGCTTAATTCTCAAAAATGATCGGTCGGTTGTTACACAATAGGTCGTTTGGCACTTGGGACAAAGTTAGTATGGTTATATAATAACTATTGTTTTTGAATAAATAAACAAATTATATATTATGTGTTGTTAATAATTAGTTACTCTTTTTGAATTAGAATGTAAGCAATACTTAACTATTTATTTTATGATTTTTTATATATTTAAAATTATTTCTATTTTACGTTCAATGCCATCTTTCAAGTTTGACAGTATGAATCATCTAGTTACAACAACCATTGCTATATATAATTTTGATCCGACGACATTCTTATACCGATATAGAATTTAACTATTATGCTAATGAGGACTTTACTTTAGAGATTGACGAAGGAGATGAGCCTTCTAATATTCCTTTAGAAACGTGAGGCATGTCTTTTACTAATACGGATGCATTGTATGATAGAAGTGGAGATGAAATGTTGCAAAATATTATCATGTGTGAGTGACTTTACTTATTATTTTATGATGGATTATCAATATATATATATATATATATATATATATATATATATATATATATATTAATTTATGAATAGACTTCTAATTTATACTGAATGATGTTATTTTAATTATTTATATCATCATATAACAATAAGTAATTATACTAGATAATATCATATGCTTAACTATAATAATATATGTAAAATTGACTTAAATATTTAATACGTTTGTTTACTTTATGCTTTATATTTTAATTAAATAAAAAATAATAAAAGTCTCTTACTATAAATATTTAAGTTTATTTTTCTACTTACGAAATATCACCACCCATTTTCCCTAACAGGTCATGATGACGCCCGACACCGTTGTCAGGCCAACCAACTGCGGAATTTGTGATTTAAATTCTCATTTTACCTTTGCCAAAGAACAAATATACTTGTTTTTTCAAAGTGAAAGCCAAGACCAGTGAGGATTTGTAATGTAGCGATATACAATCCCAAAATAAATATCCACTATAGTGTGTGCTAAGACCTGGTATCATAAGTACAACATCTAGTAGAATATACAAAACATCTCTATCCTACTGTCTGAAATAAAGAACGACAGCAAAAATACAAAAGAAGACTCCATCCGGCCGATGAGCGGCGTCAGAAGGGAAGCAAATCGCCGTAGAAGTCTCTTCCGCAGCTCACTGGCGCGCGCCCGATTGGTAACCAGATGAATCGGCTTCAGAACCTGTACATTTAAGTACAGAAGCGTAGCATGAGTACATAAATAATATATACCCAGTGAGTATCCCGCCTAATCTCGAAGAGGTAGAGACGAGAGGTCGACTAGATACCCACTAAGTCAAGATAATATCATAATAATAATGTACAATTTAGAGTATAAACAGTTCATTTATACGATAGTTATCATGGAAGTCACAATCATGCTCTTAATTACATTTTCTTTATCATATTCCCTCTTTTGCAACAATTAGCTATAAATCATAAAAGGTCTAACCTTGAGCAAATGTGTATGTATGTATGTGTATATATATATATATATATATATATATATATATATATATATATATATATATATATATATATATATATATATATATATATATATATATATATATATATATATATATATATATATATATATATATATATATATATATATATATATATATGTGTGTGTGTGTGTGTGTGTGTGTGTGTGTGTGTACGGCCCGCCCAACAAAATATAAATTGTGCACTACTGAGGATCGAGCAGCCCGTACCATAGATGCATCTATTTCATCGAGGCGATCAGACTGATCCACAAATATCAATTAAAACATCAAGAATGAACACAAAGGCATCATCCATATACATGGAAATCCTTACAAGGTTCAACAATATTCATATGATCACTTTTAATTCTTTTCTTGTCTCCAACATATCATAAAAGTTCATTTTGATAATTCAAATAATGGATATCTCACAGTAGGCATGATGTGGGTTATAAACTACCCAAACATTTAATTTCATAGTAGCTATGCACAGAGTCTCATCACCTTGTACGTACGTAGCCCCCACGTCAATAGATAATTATCATTTATTAGTTCTAAAGGGACAATTCCCTCTCACGAGGTTTGAAAGGAGACTCATCTCGCTACAAAGCGCACTTACAACTATCAAGAACAATCTCGAAGCCTTAAAGTGAAGCCGAAAGCGCACAAACTAGTTAAACAATATAGGAATTAGTCAATAAGGGCTTACGAGGTTGATTTCTAACTATATAAGTGATTTTCCAACCTTTCCCATTCCTAAATTTTTACCCCGGGCCCACATGCCTAGATCCCGAGATTTTTCGAAGAAATTTATTCTCTATAACCTAAGGATCACTAATATGTGATTTCTAGTTTATTACATGGCTAATTATATGGTTAAATCTTAATTTTATGAAAATCCTAGGTCTAACTCTATCCCTTTGATTTTACTTAATTATTAGTGTTAAATCTATCTAATATTCATGTATTTAAACTAAGAATGAGTATGGATTACATACCTTGTGATGTTATATTGAAATCCCCCCTTTGGAATCACCGAGATCGCCCAAATGTGTAATGAGAAATGAAGGAAAGGGGGTTGGGTTCATATTAAATGAACCCTTCTGCCCCAGCTATTTTCGCTTCTGTGGGAGGCTTTCCGCTTCTTCAAAAAAGTGCTGCCTATGTGGCCTTTGATATTTGGGGCTGGACTGCTTTTGCGGTTTGGGGGCCACATAGGCGGAACCATTTCTGCGGTCCTTGGGCTGCTTCTGAGATTTCCCCTGACCTGCCCCTACTTCGCTTCTGCGATCATATGACCACTCCTACAGTCCCACTTCTCGGTCCAAGAGCCGCATAAGTGATTATGACAGAAGCAACATATTTGGTTTTTCCTAAGTTTTCAACTTTACTCGAACCTCGACTATTTAATGCTTAGGGCTCCTGAGCCCCGCCCGATCATACCGACAAGTCTGAAATCACGAGGCGGACCTGCTCGAACCATTAAAACACTCAAAACAACACTAATTCATGGAGTTGAACCCCAAAAGCAATTGAATCAACTTAATGAACTTCAAGTTCTTAATTTTTTTTCAACGGGTTAAGACGCCCTTAAACTACTCGGATTGACACCAAATTTTACGGTTAGGTATTAACTGATATTTCGAACTTGGACGAAATTTTAGAACATGAATCCGAACCCGATACCTATGATTTCAACGAATACTTAGATTCTTTAATTCTTTAAAACTTCGATTTAACAATTTTACATAAAAAATTCATTACTCGGGCTAGGGACCTCGGAATTCGATTCCGAGCATACTCCTAGGTCCCATATTTTCCCACGGACCCTCTGAGATCATCAAATCATGCATCCGGGTATGTTTCCTAAGAAAGTTGACCAAATTCAAACTTGACCTTTTCAGAAAGACTTAGTGAAGCAAATGGACTTATTCTTGCTCAAAACTCTTTTAACTTCCGAACCAACCGTCCCTGCAAGTCATAAATTAGTTAAAGCAAGTGCAGGAAGTTTTATTTAAGGGAACGGGATTCTAAAATGCAAAAAACCAATCGGGTCGTTACATTCTCCACCTCTTAATCAAACGTCCGTCCTCGAACGGACATAAAAAGAAGTACCCGGGCTACTGAATAAGTGGGGATATGGGCTCCACATGTCCTCCTCGGACTCCCAGGTCGCCTCCTCAACTGATTGGCCCTTCCACTGGATTCTTACCGCGGAAATCCTATTGGACCTCAACTGGCGGTCTTGTCTATCAACAATGGCAACTGGCTTCTCCTCAGAGCCCAAGCTCTCATCTAACTGAATGGTACTGAAGTCCAACACATGTGAATGGTCGGTATGATACTTATGAAGCACCGATACATGGAAAACTAGATGAAGTCCTGATAAATTGGGAGGTAAAGCAAGCTCATAGGCAACCTCTCCAACTTGCCTCAGCACCTCAAAGGGTCCAATGAACCTTGGTCTTAGCTTAACCTTATTTCCAAACCTCATAATGCCCTTCATTGGCGAGACTTTCAAAAGAACATTCTCGCTAATCGTGAATGATACATCACGAGCCTTCTGATTCGCTTAACTCTTCTGCCTAGACTGAGCTGTGCAGAGCCTTTCCTGAATTAACTTTACCTTATCCAAGGCATCATGTACCAAGTAACTTAGCCTCACCAGGCTCAAACCACCCGATAGGAGAATGATAACGCCGACCATACAATGCCTTATACGGGGCCATCTCTATACTGGACTGATAGCTATTATTGTATGCAAACTCCGCCAAGGGTAAGAACTGATCCCACTACCCTCCAAAGTTAATCACACATGCCCTCAGCATATCCTCTAAAATATGAACTGTCCACTCCAGCTGCCCGTCGGTCTGATGATGGAATGTCGTGCTAAGCTCTACGCGGGTCCCCAACTCACTCTGAACAGCTCTCCAGAAATGGGAAGTGAAGTAAGGGCCTATGTCTGATATGATGGAAACTGGCACACCGTGCAACCTGACTATCTCCCAAATGTAAATCTGATCATATTTCTCCATTGTATAAGTAGTCGCCATTGGAATGAAATGGGCAGACTTGGTCAACCTATCCACAAATCCATACTAAATCAACCTTCCACAAAGTCTGCGGCAACCTAACCACGAAGTCCATGGTGATGCGCTCTCACTTCCATTCCGGAATGGGCATCCGCTTAAGTAGGCCACCTGGCCTCTGGTGCTTATACTTGACCTGCTGGCAATTCAAACATCTAGCTACATACTCAACAATGTCCTTCTTCATCCTCCGCCACCAGTAATGCTGTCTCAAGTCACGATACATCTTAGTGGCACCCATATGAATGGAGTACCTCGAACTATGGGCCTCCTCTAGAATCCTCTCCCTCAAGCCATCAACATTAGGAACACATACATGGTCCTGAAGCCGTAACAAACCATCCTCGCCAATAGAAATCTCCTTGGTACCTCCCTGAAGTATTGTTTCTTTGAGGACCTCCAAATGGGGATCATCGAACTGTCGGGCCTTAATCTGCCATAATAACAAAGACTGAGCAAGTATATACGCTAGAACCCAGCCAGGCTCCGAAACGTCCAATCTCACAAGTCTGTTAGCTAAGGACTGAATGTCCAAAGCTAATGGTCTCATCACAGCAGGAATGAATTCCAAGCTACCCATACTCTCCGCCTTTCTTCTTATGGCATCCGCGACCACATTCACCTTACCCGGATTGTAAAGAATGGTAATTTCATAATCCTTTAGTAACTCAAGCCACCTGCACTGCCTTAAATTAAGATCCCTCTGCTTGAATAAGTGCTGCAAGCTGCGATGGTCTGTATTAACTTCACATGACACCTCCAATACAAATAATGTCTCCATATATTAAGAGCATGAAGAATCACCACCAACTCTAGATCGTGCGCAGGGTAGTTCTTCTCGTGAACCTTCAGCTGGCGTGAAGCATATGCAATAAATTGCCCTTCCTACATCAATACACATCCCAAGCCAACACGAGAAGCGTCACAATATACAGTATATATCCCTGAACCGGAAGGCAATACAAGAACCGATTGTTGTAGTCAAAGCAGTCTTGAGCTTCTAAAAGCGCTCCTCACACTCATTGGACCAACAAAATGGGGCACCTTTCTGGGTCAGTCTGGTCAAAGGTGATGCAATAGATGAAAAGCCCTACACAAATCGTCGGTAGTAACCTGCTAACCCCAGGAAACTCTTGATCTCCGTCAGTGAAGTAGGTCATGGCCAACTCTGAACTACCTCAATCTTCTTAGGATCCACCTTAATACCCTCTCTTGATACTATATGCCCCAAGAATGCCACTGACTCTAGCCAAAACTCACACTTGGAGAACTTAGCATATAGCTTCTGCTATCGCAAGGTCTGAAGCACTACTCTCAGATACTAAGCTACGCGAGTATATCAAGATGTCGTCGATGAAGAGGATAATAAAGGAATAAATATAAGGCCTGAACACCCTGTTCATCAAATCCATAAATGTCGCTGGGGCATTAGTTAAGCCAAATGACATCACTAGGAACTCGTAGTGGCCATATCTAGTCCTAAATGCAGTCTTCGGAACATCTGAATCTCGAATCTTCAACTGATGATACCTTGGCCTCAAGTCAATCTTAGAGAACACCCTGGCACCCTGTAGCTGGTAAAAAATATCATCACTACAGGGCAATGGATACTTGTTCTTGATGGTGACTTTGTTCAACTGGCGGTAATCAATGCACATCTACATAGTCCTAATCCTTCTTCTTCACGAATAGTACTAGTGCGCCCCAAGGCGATACACCGGGCCTAACAAACCCCTTTGCTAACAAGTCCTCCAACTGCTCCTTCAGCTCCTTAGGAGCCATACGGTACAGTGGGATAGATATAGGTTGAGTGCCTGGGGCTAAATCAATACAGAAATAAATATCGCGATCCAGAGGCAGGCCTGGAAGATCAGAACGGAAAACATCGGTGAACTCTCGGACTACTGGAACTAAATCAATCAACGGAAACTCTGCGGTGATGTCTCGAACAAAAGCTAAATAATCCAAATACCCTTTCTCAACCATGAATTTAGCCTTCAAGAAAGAGATAACTCTGCTAGGCGTATCAGCTGTGGAACCCTTCCACTCTAATCTCGGCAATCCTGGCATAGCTAGCGAAATAGTCTTGACATAACAATCAAGGATAGCGTGATATGGGGATAACTAATCCATGCCTAAAACCTTAAAATCAAGAAACAGAAGGTCTTCTCTTGTCTCATATCCATAGAAAGCAATCACGTAAGATCGGTAGACCCAATCCACAACCATACAATCACCCACAGGAGTGGACACATGAACAAGAACACCCAAGAACTCAGGAGAAGTAACCAGAAAATGAGCAAACAAAGAGGACAAATATTAACAAGTAGATTCCGAATCAAATAATATCAAAGCACCCCTAACGCTGACTGAAATAATACATGTGATAGTTGCATCTGAGGCCAATGTATCTGGCCTGGCCGGGAGAGCATAGAATTTGGCTGGAGTCCGGCTATCTGGCCTCCACCCGAGTGGGAAGCATCTGGTTGATCTCTCCCTATCTTGCCTCCACCCGACTGGGAAGTATCTGGCTGAACTCTCCCTGTCTGGCCTCCACCTTTAGGATGACCTCTACTGGTCTGTCCATCACCTCTAGGTGGCTCAGTAGTTGGTGGTGGAACCATGGGCTGCTGTCCCTGCTGTATAGCCTTGCCCCAAATCCTGGGGTAGTACCTCCTCATATGACCTGGGTCTCCGCACTCAAAACAACGTGGTGCGGTGACCTGCTACCCATATGGCTGACTCTGAAAACCAAAAGATCCACTAGAAGAAGCCTAAATGGCCGACGGGCGGTATGAACTCTCCGACATAGCATTGAGATAAGAACTGGAAGAATATGGAGCACCTGAATACCCACTGGAAGAACCCTAAACGGTTGGTGGACGATAAGAACTCTCTAGCATGGAGTTGAAATAAGAGCTTGCCGGAGAACCCCGAGCAAGTGGTGGTGCTGAAACTGGGGGCCTACTGGGATGATCCCTCCCGAAGTGACCTCTACCCCTAGAGGGGGCACCTCTAAACTCTCCGGAGAATCTGGCCCTCTTCTCCTACTACATATGGTAAAAACCTTTCTGACGGTAACCCTTAATCCTACGAGCAATCTCAAGTGTAAGCTGATAACCTGTGCTCATCTCCGCCTCTATAGCCATAATATTCTGAATAGTGGGATTTAATCCCGCAACAAATCGACGTACCCTCTCTTCCTATGTGGGAAGTGTCATAAGTGCATGGTGAGACAAATCAGAGAATCTCACCTCATAATCGATCACTGTC